>CM028132.1:1225653333-1228267500 GCA_016271365.2 Neoceratodus forsteri | reverse complement strand
TCTGGTTACCCAGTCAAAGAAATCTATGAAATCAGTTTGATAGGATCTTCCTTTTGTAAACCCATGCTGTCTTGGATGCTGTGCTCCTATGGATTCCAGGTGTTGCATTATCCTTTCCTTAAGGAGTGTCTATATAATCTTGCCCACTACTGAGGTAAGACTGACTGGTCTATAGTTTCCTTCCTCCTCCCTGCTACCATTCTTGTGGAGCGGGATCAAATGAGCCCTTCTCCAGTCTTCTGGGCCTCTCCTGTGTTCAGAGACTCACTAAACAGTTCTGATAATGGCTCTGCTAGTTCCACCCTTAACTCCTTTAGTACCCTGTGATGTATGCCATCAGGTCCCATTGCTTTGTCTACCCTGAGCTTATCAAGCTCTTGTAGGACCCTTTCTTTTTTAAAGGGACTAGTGCACACCTCCCTCCCCCTCGTGTCCATGGTGCTGAGCTGTGGGCCCTGCCCTATCTTCTCTTCAGTAAATACTGAGCAGAAGTATCTATTTAAGATAGATGCTTCTACATGGTCCTCCTCCTCACACGCCCCCTTATCCTCTTTGATCTTAGCAATACCCCTTCTGGATTTTCTCCTTTCACTAATGTATCTATAGAAAGTCTTGTCATCTTCTTTTACTGTTTGTGCTAGTGTTTCTTCAGTTTGGGCCTTTGCCTGCCTTACTGCCTTCCCTGCATCCCTTGGGGAAGTTTGGTATGCCTCCTTATCTTCATCCCGCTGAGTTTCCTTATATTTCCTGAAGACCAGCCTTTTGGCTCTAACCTTTTCTGCTGCTGTTTTTGAGAACCAAAGTGGTTTCCTTCTTCTTTTGCACTTCCTTTTCTGTCTAACACAATGGGATGTTGCT
Source organism: Neoceratodus forsteri (assembly GCA_016271365.2). Taxonomy (NCBI): domain Eukaryota; kingdom Metazoa; phylum Chordata; order Ceratodontiformes; family Ceratodontidae; genus Neoceratodus; species Neoceratodus forsteri. The sequence continues at coordinate 1,228,266,642 of CM028132.1, read as the reverse complement.
TCAAGTATTGCATCCTTAATGCTTGCCCACTTTGCCTGTACCCCTTCACCTGTATGTCTTTTTTCCAGGACTAGCTTAACTCTGTTGGCCATCTTATCAAAGTCAGCTCCTCTGAAGTCCCATAATTTTGCCTTGGAATGGGATGATTTAGTTCTAGTGGCCAAATTGAGCCATACCATGTGATGGTCACTGGCCCCCAGGTGACTTTCTACCTGGAGATGTGTGATCCTTTCCCTGTTAGTTAGTACTAGATCTTGGATAGCCCTGTCTCTTGTGGGTTGTTGTACCAGTTGTTTGAGGCCCTCCCCCTGCAGGGAATCCACTATGTGTCTAGTTCTGGCAGATGTTCCTGCTGGTATTGACCATTCTGCATCTGGCATGTTGAAGTCTCCCATTATCAGAACCTCCCCTTTAGCTGTCATGTTTTGTATATCTTCTAACAGTAATGTGTCTATGCCTTCCCCCTGGTCTGGAGGCCTGTAGACAACCCCAGTTCATATGGCTGTCCCATTTCTTGTTTCCAGGGTGACCCACAGTTCTTCTGGCTCCTTATGTATATTCTGAATTTCTGTAGCTTTCATATTTTCATTGACATAAAGGGTCACTCCATCCTCCACCCCCCCCTTTTTGCACTTTGGTCTCTTCCGAACAGTACATAGCCAGGTACTGAAGTCTCCCAAGTGTGGTTACTGGTAAACCATGTCTCACTAATGGCTACTATGTCCAGTATAGCCTCTGTCATTATTGCCGGCAGGTCTGGGATCTTGTTTCCCAGACTGTTAGCATTTGTGTACATGATTTTCCATTGGCCAGATTTCGGTGTGTTAGTTGTTGGGCAAGGTCTGGCATTTCCCCTGTGCATCATATGGGGAGTCAGACCTTTTTCCTTACCTGCTGATGCAAATGAACTACAAACATACTGAACTCCTGTTTGACCACTAGCTGAGGGGGGGAGGGAGTTATTCCCATTTGAACATACCGGGGGCTGCACCCCTCTCCCCATTTGCTAGTTTAAATATTCTGCAAAGACATCAAACTTCTGCCCCAATGCACTAACTCCCTCCTTAGTCAGACGCAGTCCATAAAATTTAAAGAACTTTCACTCCCAAAACTGTTGCCAGTTCCCTACAAATTTGTGACCTTTTTCCTGGCTCCAGCCCTTGAGCCACATGTTTAGCTCCCCTATCTCCCCTTCTCTGATCTTCCATCCATCTGCCCCCTCTCCCAGATTGGCAGGATCTCAGAGAAGGAGATGCCAGATGAAATGTATGATAGTTTGTCACCAAGCCTGGTCAGGTGTTACTTGGTCTCCACAACTGTCTGGCTAGTGAGATCGTTAGTCCCTATGTATGCCAGGACATCAATGTTTTGTCCTGATTCCTGTACAATTTCGGCAATGCGGTCAGTGTCTCTCCACACTGATGTACCTGGGAGACATCTGACCATTACCCCGACTGGAGATAGGTATCAACTCCCTGAATCATGGAGTCTCCTATGATCAGAGGTTTTTTTTGGATTTCCTTTTAGCTTTTTTTGTTTTGGTTCCTGTTTTGGGTGAGTTTTGTTGTGCTAGCTCCTGTGCTGTAGTGTCCTGCTCTGCAGTGTCCTTTGTCCCTTTGTTTGATTTCAGAGACAGGGCATATACCTGTTTGCAGTTTTTATATGGTTTGTGGAGATGATATGTTGGAGAGTACTGAGTAATGGGGCACCTGATTTGCCCCTCCTAACCACCTGCAAACTTCCTGGAACAACTATCCTCTGCAGTCAAGGTGCTTCTGTTGGATGTTGGGTGGTTCTTATAATATAATTCCTCCTGAATGTGCAATTTGAGGCATGCAATCTCTGCCCATGCTGCTTGGAGCTGAGCCCTTAGATCTTCAATAGCCCAGCATGTAGGACAAAGTCCTAAATCCTGTAAAACTGCCCTGTGTAGATACCCCTCTGATCTGCCCCTTCCTGCTTTGCTACAGGAAATGTCATGACTGCGCTACCCTATAAAAGGAGTGTTGTGTGGGGTGGTTGGGGATGGGAGTGGGTGGTTGGGCCCTTCCCCTGCCGAAAAAGAAGAACCACAGACAAAAGAAACAAGGAGGTAAGAGCAGAAACAATCAGCCAGCAACAAATGCAGTAGGCCTAAAAGCTCATGCTAATGATAGATAAAACTATAAAACATGTAAAGCACCACCTGTAATAATTTCACAGAAGATATACCCTGTAAGAAACACTTTGCTACAGAGAAAAATAAAGCAGTAACAGAAGATATACCTGGCAAAAAACAATTTGAATTAGAAAATAACAGCAGTATCTGTAAGCACACACTAGTAGGCACACCCTGTAACAATGCAGCAAGAAGGTATACCCAGCAACAACAATTTGAATCAGAGAAAAATAAAGCAATAAAATCTTAGCAACAAACAGTAACAATCTCTGTGAGTACAAAAGAAAATAATAACACACAGAAAATCTGCCTAGCCAAAATAAGTCTTAATCCCTTTCCTTGCTCCAGTAAGGTTCTTTGCTCTGTCCTTTCAAGCAATCTAGAAGAAAAGAGCTCAGATGAAGCTAGGTGCCTTTGCCAGCAAACCTAGTCTTCCACCTCTGACCACACAGAAAAAAAGGACAGCACTCACTGCATCATGAATAATGTTAAATGCTAAATAAATCACTTATTTATTGAGACATCTTCCAGCAGAGTTGCAACATTGGTGCTTCTATTATGCACTGCATCTTCATCAGGGGCAGATCAATATTGAACCCATTATGTCTTTTCCAGCAAAGATTATTTTCTTGAATTGTCAGGTATTGATGGCTAAAACATTGGAATATGTGGAATGAGAATTACCAATACAAGAATTCATTACACTTTTTTCTAAATAGCCTTCCTGAAACTTGTACAGTACTGCATACTGAGTAACTCGTTTTGAATGAAATTATTAAATCAACTATTTTCTTTATAGGGGAGATAAACTAGTGTAAGCTGCAGCTGTTAAATGGTTATGAACCTGTGCCTGCACCTATTGTGGGTGTGTAAATTGGACTGGGTGTCCAATTTGTAGATTTCCTTTATTCAGAAATTAGTTGTCTTTTATTATTTCTTTTTTTAGGACCAACAATTGCATGTGAAAAATTCTAAGAAAGTGACTGGGAAATTCAAATGTTTTGTTTGTTTGTTGCTACAAAGAAAGATTTGTATTACTGAAGTTTAAGTTCTGCTTTAAGAATACATCTACGTACAGTAGATTGTTAATACAAAAATACATATGATGTCTATTTTTGGGAGTGTACTTAATAGATAAGAGCTGACAAATAAAAAAACTAAGTAATGCATACCTCCATATTGCCTCATGGAATAAATTATCTCATTAAATGAAATATAATGCTCACCTACTTCATAGTGAGCAAAGATTTATAGGAATCATGATGTTGCATGAAACCCACGTATTAAAAGAGGAAGTTCTATAATTAAAAAACAGTGGGCAGCCTGTGTAAATTACTGAAGTGAAACTAATATGAGTAGAGGCTGTGCCATTTTAATAAAAAATAATTTGGACTTTATTTTGTAGCAACAATGTACAAATGATATGAGTAGGATTATTGTGGTTAAATGGAAATTAAATAAATAAATATTTATTCTTGGTTTGGTTTATGCTCCATTCACAGCATTTAATAATTTTGTCAAATATTATACAAGATTTAGTGTTCCAGAAGGCAAATATAATTATTATAAAGGAGATCTAAATGTTTTAAAGAATACATTATTAGATGTAATCTTGTCTTCCTCTGCTGAGGAAAAATGAATGTATTTTTAATGAATTCTTAGAAGAAAAGGAATTAATAGGCACTATATGTAATGAATAGTATATATAGAATAATGGTTGGGTGGGGGTTATTATGAGATTTTACACCCCCCAAAGGGTGGGATGCCACATAAACCCTGAGAGTGAGGCTTGAGAGGTTTATTAAGGCATCCCACCCAGAGGGGGGTGTAAAATTTGAGTTTTACACCCCCTACCCAGCCTTTATTTTATATAATTGTTGGGGAGTGTTTTCTCACCACAGAAATTATATAAAATAAATGGAGATCCCCACGGAGTCACACCATGGACCAGTGGGGTTTAGCATAGTTCGTCCATAGTGGCTCTCAAAATTATCTTGTTTTTTTTTGTTTTTTTTTATGACCACAATGTATCTGGCCAGAAAACAAGCTAAAAAAAAATAACTTACTGCTGACTGGGAGTGTTGACAATGTGCAGTGTGAATAGCAGGGCTGGCAGTGCACATAAAAAGAAGATCGGGACTGGCACATGCTCAGAGTGAAGGAAACCTGGCACGTGTTCGCCGTTATAACCCGCAGGTTATAACAGCAAATTATAATCACAGGCTTACTATGGGGGAAAGTGCTCCACAGTTATTATATCTTAATAAAAAGGAATATGCCCATTATTCTAAATCATTTAATATTGTTTCCAGATTTAACTATTTTTAATCAGTAAAACATTAAAGTACTGATAGATAGTACATATCTGACCATGTCATGCTTTAACTTACTATAATACCTTACAATGTCTTAAAATATCAAAAAACAGTTTGATAATGCATTACTTCAAAGACAGGAACTTACTAGAAAAAAAACAGAATAGTTCAAGGTACTTCCCCAGTAGACTTACTTCCTGCTATAAAAAAAGGGGGAAGAGAGGGAGTGATGAGTGACTTGGTCTTTGGGTGAGTCACCTTTAACAGGTGGGATATTCCTGTGGAAACCCCTAAACTGCTTGGTTTGGGATCGCTCTTCCTTTAGGCCTGGCCTAGCTGGCTTAAAAAACTGTGGGGCAAGTTTATCTCAGCCGCATGTGGAAATCAGCATTGTTTATGTTTTCCCTAATGGTTAGGGATATTTGTTCTCAGGCTCGGTTAATACCAGTCTTTTTACCTACTCACTGTTGTACTTTACAGTTTATATTTTGGCATGTATGTTTTTTTATTCCTCTACATATGTAGTGCCATATATTGTAATTTAGCTAATGTTCTCTGTCGCATTAGTTCTAAATGAGTGGATGAGCTTGGGCCAGGAGGCCCCCTTCTGTGTTTGGGAATTGTTTATACTTAATTGTCCTCAATGAATAGTTCAGAGATGCTGAGGGTTCTGTCCCAAAAGATCAATGGGATAAATAACCCTGGTAAATTATACAAGTTACAGTATGTACATCCTTCAAACAACATACTCCTCATTTGTTGCTTCTGAAGGAGATGCATCTTTCTGCTGTGGAACACATAAAGATAGCCGAGTTTGGATTCTCAGAGGTGGCGGCTTCCTAAGCACAGGATAAGTGATGGGGAGGCAGTCCTTATAGCTAAAACACTACCTCAGGTGATTGCTTCTCATCACACAGACCAGCATGGCAGATTGACATTAGTGAGTGGTACCCTGTGTAGGAAAGAGGTTACAGTACTCTGGCAGGTTTTAGCTCCCTCCAGGATCGGATACCTCTGATGCATCTTTGGTATTTAAAATGCTGCAGAGTGTAGATATATGTATATATATATATATATATATATATATATATATATATTATATATATATATATACACACACACACAAACACATACATATATATTATAATGGCACGGTAGTGCCCTCTAAAGTTAGGTTGAGGAGCCATTTACATGTTAAACCCAAAATTTTGCACCTTAGTACCTTTGCAACTGTTTGACAGATTTGCCTCAAATTTGGAATGCATGATCAAGACCCATACACCTTGGGATCTGGCAAGTTTTGTACTGGTCGCATATATGGCTGCGGAGTTATTAAGCATGATCTGCATGCACGTCTACGCTTTTCTGGAATTTTACTGTCATCTCTACAGGTCATACGGTTTGTGCAACTGGTCCAAAATCTTCAGGGAACGTGTGGCCAGGGTCCCCGATGTGCCTTTTGAAGATTTCATGAAAAAATATTAGACGGTTCAAAAGTTATTCAAAAATCAAGTTCCCATTATAAGTCAATGGGAAAAGTTAACAAAAAGTTCAACAGTGTCGCAAATGCAGTTTTTACTTTCACAAATGGCCCTTTCACTGTCGCAAATCTGCCATTTTGTTTTCAGTTAGCGAACAGAAAAATGCTTGGCATTTAAAATTAGGACCCTCTAGCAGCCTAATTATTTTTGTATTCACCTAGTCGGACCCTGAGAATGCTAGCCATGTCTTTATTTTGGGGTAAAACACCCCAGAAATATGTTTTTCAAATTTCTGGAAAAAGTACTTTCACAAAGTACTGTCGCACTTGCAACACTGTCGAATGAATTTGCAAAAGCTTTTGCAAACTTCGACAGTACTTTCCTAGGCTGTGGGAAAATTACAGCAATTCTTTGGCACCCTGCTGCAAAAGAACGGTTTGGTGTTTTGGCCTGAAATTTGGAGGGATCGCAGCTGACATCTCACAGATGTGCCTTTCAATGTTTAGTTGAAAAAATATTACATTGTGGCAAAGTTACGGCACTCCAAAGTTGACACTTTTTCCCATAGGATAACATTATGGCTTCTGACGCATTACAGGAATCTTTTGGCTCCCTGCTGCAACATAACGGTTTGATCTTTTGGGCTGAAATTTTGAGGGAATACAGCCAACATCCCACATATGTGCCTTTTTGTGGTTTGGTGAAATAATATTACAGGGAGCCAAAGTTATGGCACTCCGAACATCTCTTATTTTCCCATAGGATAACATTACGGCATTCGCCGCGCCTTTGAGGGCCCATATCTCAGAAACGGTGCAAGATACAGACTTTTCATCAGAAAAATGCTTGGGGGCTAAGTACAAAACTAGCCAGGAAAGTTATAAATCATATGACTTTTACATTTTTTTTCTACGTCATACGGTTCCTGAGATATAAGCAATTTTATATTCCAACTCCTCATTTTCTGCTCCGAGAACCATTATTATGCATACATTCTTTGTACTCACTGTCTTTCTTTATGCTGCTTTTAAGGAAAATCAGCCTGTGTGCTTACATTACTGTTACCATTACCATTTTTGCTTGCTGTTCCGTTCCTGTTTCACTTACCGTTCACGTCTATTCCACCATGTGCGTTACCCTTTGCGTTTTCATTTGCACTTGCTTTTGCATTGTTTTTAACATTTCTGTCTACACTACTGTTTCTCTTTCTGTTTTGCTTTGCATCACCATGTGCATTACTATTTGTGTTTGCAGGCACAATGTTACTATGTGACAAGACAAAGGGCCCCGCGCTCCCACTGCCACATTACATTCACTATTTCTCGTTATCATTCTCAAAAAGAAGGGAAATTAGAGGCAAAAAACTCCATTTAATGCATTAGTTAGGGTTGTTCCACACCAACAAAAGTGAGGAAATTCGGTGTTAGGGTTGAAAGACCCACTTGGCCCCCCCTGCCCACACCCCCAACTGGCATCGGGGTGCGCATTAGGGTTGTCAGTCCTAACTCTCACCCCATTCTCCTACACCTCTGCTTCTTTACACATATTATGGGGTGAGAGTCATGGCCGACAACCCTAATGCGCACCCTGATGCCGGTTGGGGTGTGGGTGAATAAGGGGCTTTCAACCCTAACACCGATTTTCCTCGCTTTTGTCAGTGTGGAACAACTCTAACTAATGCATTTGCCTCAAATTTTATAAATATATATATATATATATATATATAGAGAGAGAGAGATATGTATATATATATATATACATATATATATATATATATATATATATATATATAATTAGAGGCAAAACTCCATTTAATGCATTAGTTAGGTTGTTCCACAGCCACAAAAGTGAGGAATTTGCTGTTAGGTTGAAAACCCTAACTCAATTCACCCCCCCCAGCACCACACACACACAGACACACACACACATGCAAGTATGGGGGAGGACCAAGTCAACACAACCAATGACAGACATCCAGCAGCAGATGACAGAAATAACAAACAATTGTCTAAATGTACTACGAGATATCCCCACCCACCTGACCAGGTACTGCATGCTCAGTGGAGATCAACAGCAAAACTGAGGCCATGTACACCAAACGTACACATCCCTGATTGCAGCTGCACACAACGGACCACACCACATGTGGTGGGCCACCTGAGCAATAGAGTTCAGCAAAACCAAGGAGTTGTACAGGTATAATATCTCTGATTATAACAAGGGTTTGAGAAATGCAGCTTTCTAATTGACTGTAAACATTGTAACAGCCTTATGTTTAGTTTTTATTAACATACATGAAGAGCCTAACCATATGATGAACATGGTTTAATGTTGTTTAAAAAAACAGTTTTATTATGATAGCAATAAGCCACTCCCAGGTATTATGTTAATGGTCAGTTTATCACTGTCTAGTGACATGTGGCACTCGGCTATGCCTCATTCAACATTAAACCCCTACAGGGTGATTAACAGACCATTTAACATAACTGTTGGTCATGCCTTATTGCTTAATTGTCTTTATGAGTAGATACTCTCCCCTCTGCTAGGCACTGCAGCAGCTTTACAACACAGTGTCCCACCCAGTTACACCATACACTGTCTAGTTACTGGAGAATGGCTGTGAATATGAACTCATGAAGATGAACAGTGTAACTTGATCATTACAGTCATCGAAACCTTAGTGTGATTATAACTGACAGAGTCAGTGATAGAGAATAACCCCTGCTGTCCTAGTACACTTACCCCATTGTGAGTTAAATCAATACTAAAAGACATTCTGTTTATATCTACACCATACCTACTTGATTCCTGTTGTACCACAATTAACATAGTTATCACTTTGATAGCATCAGTGACAGAAGTGTGGCAAACCCAAACACTAGGCATACAGCCTGAGTATGAAACAACTGTTAAAAAAAATTACACTGTGTCCATAAGTGGCATAGATCACTCATTGCAACAATAGTAAATATATTACTATTTGAATAAGTTAGTCATCACAGATGCAATGAGCTTGTCTTTATCAGGTACAACATTCTCAGTAAGTGCCTACAGGAAAATCTATCCTATATACATCTCCAATACAGGTACGTCATTGTTGGCTCAGTAGTGCTATGATATTTCGAAGTTGCTTGGCCTGATCCATGCAATTACACTGCTTCTTACAAAGAATACTTACTGCATCTTTAGTATTGAAACACACTGAAGGTCTATTATGTACATCAGCAGTACACCTTCATCAGTAAGAATGCATCTGATACTGGCAGTACGAATTTCACAGCGTTGAACAGGCAATGCTTTTCCATACGTTTACATCAGCCTCTCTATCTTGAGTAAACCGTTGCAGTAAATGTACTACTATGTAAATCACATACTAAATGTAACACTACTTTTATCTTGAGCATGCTAGTGTCTTGTAGTTAATTTATGTACTTCTCTTAATTAATGTATACTCACTAGTGTTAAAACCTTTCTACAACTGTCATCATGCACCTTCAGCATTTATATTGACTAACGGCACAGTACCTGTTGTGGTGTGGTGTGGGCATCGTAGGTAAGGCCATGCAACTACTAAGTGTGGTACATTGTGTGCAGCTGCAATCAGGGATGTGTACGTTTGGTGTACATGGCCTCAGTTTTGCTGTTGATCTCCACTGAGCATGCAGTACCTGGTCAGGTGGGTGGGGATATCTCGTAGTACATTTAGACAATTGTTTGTTATTTCTGTCACCTGCTGCTGGATGTCTGTCATTGGTTGTGTTGACTTGGTCCTCCCCCATACTTGCATGTGTGTGTGTGTGTCTGTGTGTGTGTGGTGCTGGGGGTGAATTCGGAGTTAGGGTTTTCAACCCTAACAGCGAATTTCCTCACTTTTGTGGCTGTGGAACAACCCTAACTAATGCATTAAATGGAGTTTTTGCCTCTAATTTCCTTCTTTTGAGAATGATAACGAAATAGTAGATATGTGTGGGGGCGGAGTGCGGGGCCCAGGACCCCACACTCCGCCCATGATTCTGGCATAGTAACAGGAAGAGCAATGCAAACAGAAGTGCTAACAGTGGCGCACATGGTAATGCAAGCGCAAATGACAACAGAAAGGGCAATGCACACGGTGGCATAGATGGAAACAGTCTGCCACGTGATGTGTTGTCACATAGTAACATGGTGCCTGCAAACGGAAATGTCAATGGGCATGGTGACACAAAATGAAACAGAAAGAGAAACAGTACTGTAGACACAAATGGCAAAAAAATAACAGAAACGCAAGCGCAAATGAAAACGCAAAGGAAACGCACATAGGGCCCCGGCCTCCCGCACGTATCGCAGCAGTTGGAGTGCAGGGCCCAAAGGGCCTCGGACTCCCACCACATGATGTCTTGTGGCATAGTAACAGGAACAGCAACGCAAACAGAAGCACTAACAGTGGCGCACAAGGTAATGCAAGCATGAATGAGAACAGAAAGGGTAATGAACACGGTGGCGTAGACGGAAACGGTGTGCCACGTGATGTCTTGTCACATAGTAACATGGTGCCTGCAAATGGAAATGTCAATGTGCATGGTGACGCAAAGTGAAACAGAAAGAGAAACAGTACGGTAGACACAAATGGCAAAAAATAACAGAAACGCAAGCACAAATGAAAACACAAAGGATGACGCACGTGGTGGCGTAGACGTGAACGGTAAGTGAAATGGGCATGGAAAGGCAAGCGGAAAGGGCAATGGTAACAGTAATGTAAGCGCACAGACTGGTTTACCCCAAAAGCTGAATAGAGAAAGACAGTGAGTACAAAGAATGTATGCATAATAATGGGTATCTGAGCAGAAAATGAGGACTTGGAATACTAAATAGGTTATATCTCAGGAACCGTACGCCGTAGAAAAACAATTTAAAAGTTGTTTGATTTATGACTGTCCTGGCTAGTTTTGTAAGGGGGGGTTAAGAATTTTTTTGATTTAAGTCCTGTATCTCGCACCGCCCGCAGACACGGGCCCTGAAAGGCGCCGCTAATCTGGAATGTTATCCTATGGGAAAAAAAGAGAAGTTCTGAGCACCATAACTTTGCCTCCCTGTAATATTTTTTCACCAAACCACTGAAAGGCACATCTGTGGGCTGTTGGCTGTCTTTCCTCCAAATTTCAGGAAAAAAGACCAAACCGTTATTTTGCAGCAGGGTGCCAAAGGATTCCTGTAATGCATCGGGCGCCGTAATGTTATCCTATGGGAAAAACTGTCAACTTTGGAGTGCCATAACTTTGCTGCCATGCAATATTTTTTCAATACAACATGGAAAGGCACATCTGTGAGATGTCGGCTGCGTTCCCTCCAAATTTCAGCCCAAAACTCCCAACCGTTCTTTTGCAGTGCAGTGCCAAAGAATTGCTGTCATTTTCCCACAGACTAGAAAATTACTGTCGTAATTTGCGAAAGCTTTCGCAAACATTTGCGACACTTTCGTGAGCACGAAAGTACTTTGTGAAAGTACTTTTTCCAGAAATCTGAAAAACATATTTCTGGGGTGTTTTACCCCAAAATAAAGACATGGCTAGCATCCTCAGGGTCTGACTAGGTGAATACAAAAAGAATTAGGTTGCTAGAGGGTCCCAAATTTAAATGCCAAGCATTTTTCTAATCACCAACTGAAAACAAAATGGCTGATTTGCGAAAGTAACAGGTCCATTTACGAAAGTAAAGATGCATTTGCGAAAGTGTTGAACTTTTTGTTAACTTTTCCCATTGACTTATAATGGGAAACTGTTTTTTGAATAACTTTTGAACCGTTTAATATTTTTTCATGAAATCTTCGAAAGGCACATTGGGGACCCTGGCTGCATGTTCTCTGAAGATTTTGGGCTGGTCACGCAAACCGTACGACCTGTAGGCGCGACCACAGAATTCCAGAAAAGCGTAAATGCGTGCACAGATCATGCTTAATAACTCCACAACCGTATATCTGATCAGTACAAAACTTGGAAGATCACAAGGCCTATGGGTCTTGATTATACATTCCAAATGTCAGGCAAATCCATTAAATGGTTGCAAAGTTATTAAGGTGAAAAATTTGGGGTTTAACATGGAAATGGCTCCTCAACCCTAACTATGGTAGCACTACCGTGCTACCATAATATATATATACACTCAGAATCAATACACAGTCAAATATATTCAGTACTCAAAGAGTTGTTAATGAAATGCTATCACTCCCTAAGGGACTTCTGCTCCTACGGGGAGCTACAATCTTGTTCTGAACCAGCAATGGATACTGCCAACCCCAACTCAGTCAACAAACAATGGTACAAAGATGTTTTTGATGTTCATGGGCCCAGACTACCTCAGCGTATGTGTACAGGATGATACAGACTGCCAATACATGCATTACTCAGCCCTGTACAAATCCTATGTATGGTTGGATTATTTCCACATCTCAAAGGAGCATTTCCACCTTGTGAAGGAGTGTGAGATATTGCCTTTGGTCTTATCAGACCATTCCTCATTTGACATTACTATTGATTTGGGTGTTCCCAAAGGGTTTGCGTTTTAGATGCTGAACATCTTTCTCCTCAATCAGCAGGAATTTAAGGAATATGTCATAGGACAGGTCTCACAAATCCTGGAAGATGAGGCAGGGTCCACCACTTCCCCTACACTACTATGGAACACATTTAAGGCAGTCCTTCAAGGCCAAATAATTGTCCCATCCTGGTTACACAGAAGGCTGAGATGCTGGATGCCACACCATGTGCCACTTTGGCAACCCAGGTTCTGAAACAAGGTCAGGTCATTGGGGGTCAGCGGGCGGAGGGAGAGGGCACTGAGTAGCTGCTGGTTGGCAGCTCTCCACCTCCGGATGTTCAGGAGGGCCTCTCAGTGCTTGGCTGCCCCCAGTGGAGGCTGGGTGGAAGTGCCACCTCTGAGAGCCTGGTACAAGTCCAGAGGAGGGCAGAAGGGGCTGTAGACTGGAGCTTCACTGCACATGCATGCCTCCACGTACATGCATCACCACTTCTGGGGTCCCAGGTAGCTAGGAGGGAGAAAATGGTGGAAATATCAGGGGTCACCACACAATGAAGCCTTTGAGCTGGCTTGGGAGTTCCACCAGGATGCGCATAGCACAGGTAAGTTCCTGAAAGACTCCCCCCCCCCAAGTCTGGTAGGGTGGTGGAGCATAGCAGTGGCTCGCTGCAGTGGATAAAGAAAGCAAAAAAAATGCAAAATAATTGCCTATTCCACAAAGGTTAAGAAGCAGTAAGAGGATAAGTTAGCTAACATCTTAGAAAACCTGTTGCAGAAATAGTTACTACATCAACAGGTAGACATTAATGTACAGGCAGACAAAAGGTTGGCAACGAAGCACAGAAAATCTACACCTATAAGACTGAGATGACTCTCAGATTAATTCACCTGAAGTATTATGATGGAAGACCCAGAGCCTCCCACATCTTGCCATACCATGTTCGGTGATGGGTATTGTCCTCCACAGTTACCCATATTAAGCACCCTAGCATAGGTCAGTCTCACTTGGAAAGAACGAAATCTTGTAAGTGTTTCAGTCTTCCTACCACATGTTGTATACTGAGGACCTGTCTACAGCCCCAAGATCCATTTATGTTTCTTTTTGTACATTGGAGCATCCTAAGCTTTTACTTGAACAGGGTGTTAAACCTCTGATGCCTCCCACCCACAAGGAGCTCCATTTGGTGATAACTGTGCTCAAAACTGGGAAAAGTCCTGGCCTGGATGGTTACTCTTCCAATTTTTAAAGCCTTCAGAAACATTTTAATACCACATATGTGGCAGTTGTTCAGGACTGTTTGAATGGGGGAGCAGCTTCTAGATACCATACATTATATTACATTATCTGCCATCCCTAAAGATTAAGCAACAGTGCAACTCCCACCACTCAATCTCTGTCCTCACTATGGACTATAACATTTTCTCTGCATGTTTGGCCAGGAGACTAGATCACCTCTTACCACTTCTCATATACCCAGATCAAAGTGGGTTTGTCCCAGGATGGCAAACTCTCTATAATATTAAAAGAACATTATACATACACAACACTACCTCCATAGGACTTTAACACCTTCTCATCTTAAAGTAGAATAACAAAAACCATGTGCACACACTCACACCCACAGTTGCAAGAATTGAGAAAACTTGTTTAAATTTAATTTTTTTTAACTTTAATTTTTTTAACTTTAATTATTCATTAGGAAATTATGCTTACTCAAAAGCCTATGTGAAAATCAACAGGGTACTGTCCATGCACTTCACTCTTTCTCTGGGAACCAGGCAGGGTCATCCCATTCCCTCCTGTTGTTTGCCCTTTACCTGGAACCCTTGGCACAGGCAGCCAGGCTGGACCCCCAAATCCACGGCCAACGAATGGGACCAGATCTGCACAAGCTGACTCTATATGCAGATGACATCCTGATCTATCTAGCTAGTCCAGAGCAATCACTACCTCCACTCTGGGAACTATTAACCCACTTTGGATCCCACTCAGGATATAACTTGAAGCCCAGTAAGACTGAAGTACTTTGTTGCCATTTTGCCCATCTGTTCGATTACTGTTCCCTTTTAAATGGGATGTTGTCTCCTTAAAGTATCTGGGGGTACATCTCACATCTGATCTTTCTCATCTTCTTACAGTGAACTACATACCTCTCTTCACACTATTTACTCAAGATCTTGATCGGTGGAAGCTCCTCCCTCAATCGCTGGTTCAGAGAGTAGATGCTGTTAGGATGCTAATGCTGTCACAACTGCTGTACCTCTTTCAAACTGTTTCCTTGTCTCCCCTCACCGGTGTACTTACCAAAAGGTAAAAACTGATATCCTGTTTTTTCTCGAGTGCAGACAACCCAGAATTTAGTACACTGTCCTTCAATTGCCCAAGGCAAAGAGGTGATTTGCCTTCCCTAATCTTAAATTGTACTTCGACGTGGCATGACTACCAGTGTCTTTTTACTGGATGTCAGAACCCTATAAAACCCGATGGAAGTCTCTGGAACTTTATGCTCAGGCTCTGATTCCCCTACCATGTAATCTGTTTAAGGAGAGTGGTGATCTAAGGACCCCATCACACTAGTTATGGAGCAGCATGAAGTTAGCATAGCATACTTGTGCTACTCCGAGTTGGTTGTTGTGGCTGTGTAATTCTTTTTTACCAATTTATTTAAGTAGGTGATCCATGCCCCACACACCCCATGTTGTTTAGATTTAACGTGGGAGCTGTGGGATGAAGCCCCCCAACTTAACATAAATTGATAAAAGAAAACTACAGGGTCTATTAACTAGCCATGAGTAGCACAACTAGCCTAAATGGGTCTGTAGAGCTCCACTAATGCAATATGTTCTTCATCCCGTTATCTCTGACTGGGCTTATTAATAATACATTCATTCAGACCACACTACAGGTCTGGCAGTGTACTGTCTCCTATAAATTGATCAAGTCATATATTTTCTTTCTGGTTCCCTTCTTTACAGTTGTACCTTTTTTCTTGCCAGATTAGACCATACCTTCAGACACTGGGAGAGACAGGACCTACATTTCCATTTCAAGTTCTTAGCAGATGGCACAGTCCAACAATTCCCCAAAATTTACCAGCTTAGGCACAGGATAGAGTCTGCTATTTTCAAGTGTGAACATTTTTTTGTAGCTTATAATTTATTAAGTTTTTCAAGAGGTTGAGGATGAGGCATTTAACAGATTCTTCACAGAAGTTGGAAACACATTTGAAAAGAACATCCTGGGCTAGCTCCACCTCAGTTTAGTGCAAACTTTTAAAATTCACTGGATATACCTATTTTTACTTTTCATAAAACAAAAGAGGGCAAGGTGTTGGAACAGTTATTAAAACTTGACACTAACAATGAGGCTGGTTGTGATGGTATTCAACCCATTTTTCTTAACTCACTCTCTCCCGGTGGTCATTTTAGGTCGGGTTCAGCAATGGATGGCTATGACACCATATGGCATCTACAGGACTGAAGCAGTTTTTAAAGTAGCATCAAAAATATTAGCACCACACATCAGATACTTATTTAGTTTTTGCCTTTAAAGTTCTGAGTTACCACTAGATTGGAAAACCGCATATATTATTCCTACTTTTAAGGGGGATAGTGCAGAGCCCAACTCATACAGTCTAATTTCAATTTTGGCCACATGTATAAAGGTTTTTGAAAAATTATTACACAAACAATTAACTCAATATTTCACAAGGAGTTAACATAATTTCAAACCTTCAATTAAAAAAAGAAATAACACTACTTATGTTATTTCTAGGGTGGTGGACAATGTGTTGACATCCCTCAACAGAAATGGTAGCGCTCCATCCTTATTTCTAGATCTGTTGAAGGCTTTTGATACCACCACACAATATTACTTAGTCAGCTGAAGTCAGCTGGCCTCAGTTGTTCAACGCTATCCTGGTTTTGTTCATATCTGTTTCAGAGGCTACAACAAGTAAGAGTGGGGGAAGCCTGCTTGAGAACAACATTGTTAAACACAGGGGTTCAACAAGGTTCAGTACTTTACCACCTTTTGTTTTTGTTACACATAAACAATCTTCCAAAACATTGTTCCTCGGACACAAGTATTTTTCTCTATGCAGATGATACTATGATGTATACACAAAAACAAGACACAAATTTAGCAATTAAAACACTGCAAAAAGACTTCCTCACTGTACAGAGTGCATTATTGGACCTCAGATTATTTTTAAATGAAAAGAAGACCCAGTGGGTTCTATTTGAAAAACAAAACAAAAAAGCTGACACAAAATAAGCAATACATGCTGTTTCTGGAGTCAATATTAGTAGGGTCTATAATTACAAATACCTGAGTCTGACATTAGTCAGTAACTTATCTTTCGAGTTGAATATAAGTAATTTATCTAAAAAAATTAAAACAACTACTGGGGTTATTTTACAGGAACTAAACTTTGTTTAATTTCCCTTTGAGAAAACTGCTGGTTATATCACTATTCATGCCAGTTTTAGATTACTGTGATTTTATTTACATTACACTACAAGACCTTTAATAGCTACACTAGACACATTGTACAGCACAACAGTGTAATAAGGTTTATTACAAAATTACTTTACAAAACCCATAGATGCACTCCATACCGTGAGGTAGGCTGGACCTCCTTATCTAACCAAAGGGACTCTCACTGGCATACATTTGTGTGCAAGTTTATATTACAAACCCTAACTTTGTTTTTACTAAATAAACAACAGGTTAGAAATTTTTCAAAACAGAACTTGTGATCAAATACTCTATATACTTTTCATATACCAAGAAGTAAATCAAAGTATGGGGAATGAATGATCACAATAGCAGTCCCACATACATAGGATACGATACAAAGAAAAATAGATATGTATGTATTGCCAACATTAGCCCATTTTAAAACCTCATTAGGAAGCCTATTCTATAAACAATGTAACTGTTTTGGTTGAAAAATCCTGTTTATAACTTCATGATCTGAAAGAAATTTTAAAAGTGAGTATTATAGTATTCTGAGCAACTAAGTGTTTGTAATATTGTTTAGTCTGTTATTGGTATATGTTTGGACGCAATTGTAAAAGAGAATATTTTTCTCAATTTGTTATCCAATAAACAGTATGATGATGATAAAAAAGAGACAGTCTCACAAGTTTACAAATCAGAATATCTCATTGGGGGTTTAATTATTTAAAATTGCAGGTATTAGCAAAAAAAAAGTACAATTTGAGTACTATTATAACCCATACAACAATGTTGACAAATTGTACACAAACAGCAGTTACTGTATATTATAAGTTTAATTAATTATTCATGAGCCTAGCGAGACTCCTGGTTGGCTACTGGATTGGCTAGTAACATTTTAGAAATTACCAATTCAGCTGCCAACTAATGGTGTGTGGCACACACGGCTCACATCACACAGCTAAAATCTAAATGAAACAGAAAATAAATGGCAAAAATGAAAGTTGCTATTGCAATTAGACTTATAATCACAGTAACAACCTAAAAACTGGTCATTTCCTTGGATTAATGACTGGCTGGAGGAAGGTGGCCACACTCTCTGATGAAGGCTTGTGCCAGAGAGCTGGAGTCTGGGATGAGAGCCCTGATCGAATAAACTACATTTTGTTGAAACTTGCTGTCTGTAACTGCTTATTTCTTGGCTGAGTGCTACAGGTATGTGTGTGGATTTTCATGCATTGTGGGATAGCTACTCTTCACATAGCACCAGCCCACTTGTTTGAGTCGCAGCAGCTGTCTTCTGGATACTGGGATGCATCGGGAGAGGCATCACCAGTAGAAAACAAGAAGTAGTTATTCCTCTGCACAGATGGTTGGTGAGACCTCATCTGGAGTACTGTGTGCAGTTCTGGAGACCCCATCTCCACAAGGACATAGACAGCATGAAGGCAGTACAGAGGAGGGCAACTAAAATGGTGCCAGATCTGCACCAGAAGCCATACGAAGAGAGACTAAAAGAGCTTAATATGTATACACTCGAGGAAAGAAGGGAGAGGGGGGACATGATAGAAACTTTCAAGTACCTCAAGGGAATCAACAAAGTCCACGAGGGGAGCATCTTTCAGAAAAAAAGATGTGCAAGAACAAGGGGGCACCATTTGAAAATAATGGCGGGATGACTCAGAGGCAACGTGAGGAAGTATTTTTTCATAGAGAGGGTGGTGGATGCATGGAATGGCCTTCCTGAGGAGGTCATAGAGTCAAAAACAGTGGAGTGAATTTAAGAATGCAGGGTACAGACATAAGGCAATTCTAGTGGGAGGTAGGAGGAAGTAGGCTGTTGGTAAAACTAGGATCTGCACTTATCCAGTAGGTAGGGAAATGGGCAGACTGGGTGGGCTAAGCGGTCCTTATCTGCCATCAAAGTCTATGTTTCTATGGGAAATAGTTCAAATCTATGCATTGTTAAGACTTGTCTATGACTAGGATTTTCAGTTATAAGTAAGTATTGTTTTAATGAATGTTTCTGTGTATTATTAGATAGCCAGTTTGAGTAAGTTGAGTAAGTTGAATAGCTGAGTAAGTTCAGTTATAAGTAAATATTGTTTTAATGAATGTTCCTGTGTATTGTTAGCCAGTTTGAGTAAGTTAAGTTAAGTTGAGTTGTGTATTATTAGATAGCCAGTTTGAATAAGTTGTTTGGTTTTGTTAGGTCTCGTTCTTTGGTTGTATTATTGAGAGTCTTAGTTACTATTTTTGTGTAATTTACTTGAATTTTAGCAGAACGTTCAATCCAATATTTCAGATGAGACAGACCATAATTCTCCAACCGTTGATAAACATTTGCTAACCACCCCTCTTTATTTAATGTAAAATAAATGTTTCTTTCTTTCAAACTAGATGCAACAAATGTTTCTTAAGTGGCTGACGTGATCTTTAACCAAAAATTGATTAATCTTGTATGTGCCTTTTCAGTAAACAAAATCTGACCCAACTTGAGCTCTTACAAGTGAATTCAAAGCAGATCTGGGGAGGCCTAATGTTTGCTTATAGGTTGTGTTAATTATAACTTCTATAGTTTGAAACTTAGTGTTTCCTGAAATTTCTATGGCATATAATCCTTGATTAAGTAATTTGGCATTAACAGCTTTTATCATTGGTTCAATGGTCATACCCCCATAGAGTCTGATAAAACGTGAAAGAGCAGATGCCGAAATTCTCATTTTCAAGGCTACATTACTGATGTGGTTTGTCCAAGACATGTTGTTTGATATAGTAACTCCCAGATATGTAAATTGCTTCATGCAATCCAAGAAGTGCAAGTTTAAATAAAGCTTTTGATGATTTTTTTGTGTGTACCAATAACAATAGTTTTTGTCTTTTGAATATTTCTTGTCAGCTGTAGAGTTTTACATAGTTCTCCTAATTTATTGAGGCTTCTTTGCAGTCCCCATCTAGATATCTAAATGATGGCCAGGTCCTCCAACAACACAGGTTCAGAGCAGGTCACAGCACTACCACTGCCCTTCTCGAATTTACCTGTTACATACACGAGGTGCTGGATCAGGGGTCAATAGCAGGAGCAATCTTTGTTGACCTGACCAAAGCATTCAACACCATCAGTCACCCTCTACTTATCCACTCTCTCCCCTCCCTCTATCTCGCCCCTGACACAGCAGCCTGGTTCAAAAACTATTCCACTGACTGGACACAACAAGTCAAAATCACCACCACCCTATCTGCTAAGCTACTAGTTCTTGCGGGTGTCCCTCAAGGGTCAATTTTGGGCCCTCTACTTTTCACCCTCTTTCTGAACTCCCTCCCAAAGGCCTGCAGTTGTAAACTATTGCTTTATGCAGTCGATGCTGTAGTATACTGGAAAAATACCAATCCTAACTCTCTTCAAAATTCCCTGCAAGGCTGCCTTAGAGAACTAGAGTCCTGGTTCACCGATCATTGATTAATACTAAATTACAGCAAAACTAAATCTGTGATCTTTGCCCACTGCCAAAACCCCAACAGTAATGCCCAGCTTACTATCTCAAATTCTCAGGGCGTCCATATTGAATGGGTCCCTAACTTCAAATATCTAGGCATCACACTGGACATATCCCTCACCTACCACAAACACATTGATCACCTCTCCTCCTCGGTTAACACCCGGCTTGGGATTCTCTACAGACACAAACACTGCCTCCCCCCCAGGCCTTACGGCTGGCAGTAACCAGCTCAGTCCTATCTTTGGTTGATTATGGGATAATAATCTATGGTTCGGCGGACCACACAGCCCTTAACAGTATCAATCTAGCCCTCAACAAAGTCTGCCGACTAGTCACAAGCAGTGATAGATTAACCCATACATGCAAACTCTATAAGCGAGCAGACTGGCTGACCTTTGAAGGAGACTAAAGTACTACACATGCCTCCAAGCCAAAAAGATCCTAATGAAGCTTGCACCCGCTAGCCTTCACCCCCTCATCCAACCAACCCCTCACAGGAGCACCCCTAGGCACCTAGCTAGCACTCCCCTCTTAGTCCCCCACTGTATTACTACACAAGGGCAAAGGTCTTTCCATTATCATGCTCCCCTCTTGCTTAATAACCTTCCCTCTTCCATCTCCCTGGCCCCTAGCCTTGGCCTTTTTCAAAATGGCATTAAGAGACTTTTCCTAAACTCTGAGTCATGTAGCTGCTAAGATCAATCATCCCTTATTCGGTATGTGATTGAGAAATAGCATCTCTCATGACCCAAAACTAGGCCTGGGTAGACATACAGAATCAGTAAACTGTCTCACTTCACCGCTATGACCCAGGGTCCTTTAACAACCCTAGAGATACTAACCAAGTATTGTAAATTCCTGTACGATGTAACCATGTAAAATTGTCTTAATGTGATGTTCAGCTTAGTGTAGTATGTTCAAAACCATCTTAAGTACTGTGTCCATTTTGTATTGACGTGGAGCCTTTGCAAAAGAGTCTTCAACTCAAAGGATTGTAATTCCAAAACTTAAAATAAAATAAAAAAATAAGCGGGTACAGGTACAGAATATTGTAATATTTTTGGAACATGATTAGTTGGATCATTAAGTTTTTCCAAAATTTCATTTATGTAGAGATTGAAGACAGTTGGTGCGAGGACACGTCCTTGACACACACCTGTATTTGTCTGTATCATGTCTGTAAGGTCACCATTATTATTATATTTGACTCTGATCTATGTTTTAGAATAAAGCCTCCTAATTAAAATGGTAGCCTGTGATTATGGTGACCACGACTGAGTGCTATCAAAAAGGATGACTCAATCACAGTGCCTGTGCACAGGGCTACTGGGCAGAGAGGGTGACCAGATGGGGATTCCGTGAATATAGCGACAGGATGTCTCTATATGTACAAACACACGGGGGGAGCAAGCATGACGTGTGACAAGCAGAAGGGCAGAGAGGGTTTGTGAGGCATACTGTGGCAGTGAGCTGCTAAGCTGGCCCTGTGGCATGGTGGGTTGGTGGCAGGCTAGGGTTGCAAGGGTGCTGGACTCAGTTCTGGGCACATGTTTGTTTTGTTGCCCCAACCGTGATTGTTTCTCTGCTTTTGCATCCCACCCAACATGCTCCCCTCCCCAGGAGTTGAGAATTCTTTAGTAGGGAGGTGCAGGAGCAAAGCCCCCCACATAAAAAAAGTCTCTGGCACCCTTTTGCAGTTCACCAGGAGAGTACATCACCAAAATTGATTTTCAGTGATGTACACTGTCCCTAACAGCAATCGCCTTTCTGCGATCCCTGTTATGACATGGAACCATTAAAATTAAAAGACTTGGATAAATCCCAATTTTTTCCATATTATACCAAAGTATTTCCCTGGATATGCAGTCAAAGACTGCTGAGAAGTCAATAAAAGCTATGAACACTTTTTTTTTTATCTTGCAGTACTTTTCGATAATGTGCGACAATATAAATATCTGAGTTGATGTCCCATTGCCTCTTTGAAAACCTACTTGAATGGGGGGACATTTTTTTGTTTGTAATAACCCAGTCATGCAGTCTATTTAGCAATACTTTAGAATATATTTTAGACATATTGTCAATTAGACTTATTGGTGATAGATGAGTGGGTTATTTGTATCCCCTTTTTTATAAATCGGAATACTATAGCTCCCTCTCCATGAATCAGGAGTATATCATACATTATACATTTGTTAAATTAATCTGTAAATGTATTGGCCCACCATTCAATCTCATTTTTATGGAAATCTACAGGGATCTATAAGGATTTGATCTGGACCTGATGATTTATTAGATTTTCAACTTTTAATTGCTATGAGAGCTTCCTATTGCACAATCCAAATAAATTCTGTGTCTATCAGATTGGAATATTTAGGAAAGATATTTTGTTCCTTATAAAAGATATTTCTATAATAAGCTTCCCATTGTGTAGTCGTAATTGAAGCTTCATTTTGATTTTTATAGTTACTTGTTCCTACTGCTAATTTCCAAAAAGTTTTGTCATCTTTTTTATGTATTGAATCCAACATTTTTCCCATAATTCCTTCTGATGTAAAAGTTTTTTTTTTGTTTATGAACATGATTTCTGTATTCTTTCCTGTGTTTATTCAGATTTTTAAAGTTCTCTTTGGATGGAAACTATCTTACATATCTTACCTAATTGTTTTTTCTGAAGTCTGCAATTTTAATAGACCCAGTTATGATATTTTATTATATCTGTTTTATTGTTAGTTTTATAATGTAATAAAATATTTTCATATTGATGTATAATGTTATTATACATTTTTACTGGGTCAATCTCTGTAATTAATATTTGATTAAGTTTTGATATTAATTATCTTAACCTCTAATTCAGTTTTCGGAATCTGATTCCATCTTACTACTTTTTTTTTGTTAATAATTTCTACTTGTTCCTGCAAACCCCTATAAATATTTCTGTTTATTTTCATCTTTACAACAAGGGGAAAATGATCACTTTCCAGTCTGGGTAATACGTGAAGATCCAAATATCTGTAATAATGAAAAGCTGAAACACGTATGTAATCAACTATAGAGTCACCGTTATATGTGATACAAGTTCAAGCACCATTTTTATCTGATGATTTATTTAGTTATTTTGTTATTTAGTTATTTATTTATTTTTGGGGGGTAACTGGATAGGCTCACTGAGACCAGATGGTCCCTTTTTCAGGGGTGAGCCAGGGTTAATTACAGACAGCAATGAAGCAGTGACATACACATTATACAGTATTTGGACATATTACAAGGAGTAAAACCATATTAGTCACATTTTCAAAGCAGATCCTTAGGCTAGAGGGACAAACATAACAAAGTAGTAGGCACAAAGTATGGCAGGACAACAGATTAAAGTATGTTATGACAACAGTACAGTACGATAACTCCTAATACTTATGATGTGCATGATGATAGCCTTCCATTAGGTATTATTAAGTTTATTGTATCTAAGAGTAGTCTCATATACCCATTTTTATCTGTATTTTTTTTGTCTGTCGTATTTCTAGGATCTACCCTATATATTTTAGCTAATATCTGGTTGAAAGATGTAGCCCTCATATTATCACATCTCAATCTAATATTAAAATCACCTACAATTATTATTTCTGAATCATTATATGTTTCATTAACTTCCTCTATCTCTATGATAATCTTATTGAACTACTCAATAGCATATATTGGAGATGTGATAGGTGAATTATAGATATTAATAATCAGCACTATCTCTTTCCATGTCTCCAATACCAGTAGCAAGTATTAGTAGTTAAAATACTATGTTTGATTGTTAAATTGTCATGAACTGTAATATAAGTTAGTAGACCCCCTGAGGGTCTCCCCATTTTTGAATTTTTTTTTGTGCTGGGTATTGGAAAAGATGATACCCATTTATCATAATATCCTCATTCATGTCCAATACATGCCAACATTCTTGTACGTTAATAATTTCATGCTTAGTAATAAAATCCTCAAATTGTATATCTGAAAGCTTAGAAATATAACCTGCAAGATTCCATGATAATATATTAACAGCATTAGTAGTGATTTCCTGTATTCCACATACATTCATTATTGAGGTAGAATATTCCATGGATGTTGAATCTAAGATAATTTCCTGTTTTGTTCAGATCATGAAAGCAATGACCTGGTATACATCAAAGCCAGTCAATTGTTAAGCTCAGTTAATGTCTCATATCTATTCTTTAACCATATTTGTGGGCTCTAATTTTTTTGAGATTTATTTGGATTTTGTTCCTCTTGTTCAAAAATATATCATTGATCTCAACTAAATATAGGCCCAAATTAACCAGCCTATCTCTTTTTTCAAGGAGGGACCAGGCTACCACTTCATTTTTTACCCCGATGTCATTTTGAGAACTGTTTTCCTTCTTTTCCACTTTTATAATTCCTTTTTCACCCAAGCATATCTAAAGGAAGTTCCTAAACAAGTTACAAGGGATCCCATTAATTTATAGTTGTTCTTTTTAGATATTCTGTACATTCCAAACAAGCCTACAGTTACTGGGATATCTTGGAGATTGCAACTGGTTGTTTTATGATCATTAAACTTAAATATTTTTGGATATATCAAATATATCCATTTTTCCCCAGATCTTTCTCCATTATACCATAGATAGCTGTTTTGGGGGATTCAAATTTAACCTCAATAGTATTCAAGCGTCCATCAGAGGTTCTTCTGACTTCAATTAGATCACTTTCCATTACTGCTAAATCAAGATCATGTGCAATAATGTTTAATAGATACATTTTAAGGTTTTCTTTCTTAGTATTTGGCCAATATTTTTCTACTGTTAATCTCAAAAGAGGTAATTCCTTAGGGGCAGATTTTACCTGCCTGAGTCCCCTACAATCTCCTGTTCCATCCCAGTAATCACACCACACTGTTCTGTCTGCCCATAAACAGATACATTAGATACTGATATCCTTAAATTGTTTTGTATAGTTTGTAGAGTCTGGAATAATTAGAGAACTAAAATCAGGCCTAAGTCTATGAATTTGAGAAGAATTTAAATCAAGAGGTATGGAATCAGATTGTTTCAGAGGATCCATTTGATCTAGCTTATGTAAGATTGTGTCCAATTTTGACTTATTTATTGCTGTATCATATCGAGCAGCTTCAGTTCCATTTTTTAGAACAATCATTTGTTCCATATTTAATACATTAGCCGCTTGCCAATTTTTCAACAGTTTCATTAGATCATCGCTTAAGGAGGATGGGCCAAGGTTAAACTGATCTTCTGTGATCTCACTTCCTCCTTGTAAATTGGGTTTTTTTCTTTACTTCCATTTAATATTACCTCATGTCTAGATTCAATTGATTTTATGCCATCTATTATTTGTTGCAATCTAGATGTCACATCCCTGAATTCTCCCCCTGGGACTATTATCCTATCATCTTGTAGCCCATTAAGAGAATAATTAGTCAGCTGTTCCAAATGTTCAGTAAAATCTTTTTGCGTAGTTTAATTAGGTAAAGTTAAGCAACTTTTCTCTTCAAGCAATTCTATAATTTCATCACTATCTGTAGTATGTTACATCATTAAAAACAAGATTGGGTGATTTTTGTGAACTATTATTTACATTAAAATCTACATGTAAAGTCAGAAAGTATCTTGTTGAACTTAATTTAAGCGTTGAAGTACAGTATTTTCCTCTGCAACATGATCAACTAATTTTAAATTATCAGTAATTTTTGTTTCTTTGGTAGCTTCCTTCCTAGACTTTAATTTACCCTAAACATGTAACACAGAGTTGCTATAAAGTGGGGGCAATCTCTCTGATCCACCCTTTGTAATCTTGTAGTCACTACATTTGTAGAATGCAGAAATTACAGAACATACAATCATATACAATTATAAGTAAACAATGTATAATATGCAATAGAAGGATTGTTAAAAATTTCAGCAATAAAAACTAAAATTCAAAGTAAAAAGAAATCTTGCAAAAAGACAATTAACATACAGTCAGGTGATAATGTATTAGCCTATTATAATTATTAAAACTTCCCTAAAATGCCTCATATAGTTAAAATAGAAAGGTTGTTAATTCAAAAAGTATCTCTTATCTGAAAAAATATTATTGAATGTCCTCACTAGAAATATACTTTTAGAAAAAACATTATCTCAAAATTTCTTTCTTGAGCCTCTTTAAAAGCTTTGATGAAGCTGGACTCTCACTGCACCAAATATATTGGTGTTGAGAAATGGGGCCTGTTCCCAACACAGCAGTAATGAGGAAAGACTCTTAGGAACACACTAAAAAAAAAAAAAAAAAGACAATTGACAGTCCAAGGAAGCAATCTTTGGGGACAAATCTGTTTAAATCTAATTATCTTTATAAATATAATATGTATGATAATATATTCTAGGAAGTAGCGTATAGAAATATTAATAACTCTATGTCTATACTTAAAAAGAAGCAACAGCTTTAAATTGGACACAAGTCTCTAGAACAGTTTTATATATGGAAATCTTAAATCTTAAAAATAACAATTTAGTTTTAAGAATTCTGCTTACATTCTTGTATTATTTCCATCTGGTTAAAAATGATCCTTAAAGTTGAAATAGAACACGAGAAAAGCATTCCATTCAATGGCTTCTTGATAGAATATTCACAGAATGTAAGGTCCTTCAATGCACGTACATCAGAGAAAATGTTGCAACAGCAGGGAAAAATGAGCTTGATCTAAACAAATTTATATAAGCTACGCAAATAAGAACTGGTAGATAAAAATTAACAGAAAAGTTACTGCCCAGTCTCAATAAAGTAACTAAAGTAAAATACTAAATTTAAATTAGGAAGATTAGTAAGAGACCAAGGTTACCTTTTAATGTTATTTTTTTATAGCGCAAGTGTAACTACAGATCACCACAACTGGTCATTTTATTCAGTATCTTAATATAGCACTACGTTAGTATATTATTTGCTGAGAGTGCTGCTATAACTTTGTCTCAGCCACCAGTGTTGCTTCTCTTCCAGTATTTGCTCAGAATGAAGAGCAGAAAGGAGAATGAGGTATTTTGTACTCCCAAACCAATTAGTTAATGAAAGGTTATGGGGGCCACATGCACCATGGGAGAAACAAACTAAGTAGAAATTAAGAGCAAGTGGTATATAATTTAATTTAATCTTAAGTGAATCACTCACGTAAAATAAACTAATAAGGAGGTTATCACCTGCAATCGTAATTATTGGTAGCTCATTAGTTCCTGGCTGCAGTGCATTAAAACTTAAATCAAGCTGTAAATAGTCCGTTTAAGGTTGTGACATATAGTAAAGTTGATAATTATAATTAGAACGGTATCTTAATCAACACATTAATGGATATGTTCACAGCTAAATGCTTAAGTAATATATCAGAACTCAATCAACTTAAGGTTATTCCTCACTTTAACAAGTGTATATCACAGCACAAATCAAACCATTAAAAAAAGGAAAAATTAAGAAAAAAAAATCAGGTGTTTGGAGCTCAAAATAAAATAACAAATAATACACAACTGATGCACCGATTGCACCAAATGCACCAAATGCACTGAACAGTTTGTGATTCAAATGGCATGATACTCCTTTGAGAGTTTTCCACTATCTCAAGCAACCGAGGTAAAAATAAAATTCCTCTGTCATCGATCCAGTGATTTCCAGAGTTTGTTCCTATACTTCCCACTCTGCTGTTGGTTCAGAGAAAATTTCAATGAAATTTCTAGAAGCTTTAATGCAGGAAATCCTTGATGCTTCACTCTTTGCAGTCAGGGGGAGGTGACTGAATGCCGCTAGCTGGAAAAAAAACACACAACCAAGTGTGGCGCAGAGTGAATGTTGAAAAACTAAAGAAAAATGAACAAGCATTGATTTTAGCAGTGTACCAAAGGACAGAAACAAAGACACCTTGTGTACATTTCTCAGTCACAGGACCCAGGAACCTCTCCTCTTCCTTTTTCTTTACAGCCCACTCCCCGGGGGTCCATTTTCACTAAACACCGGTAACAAGAGGATGACCAGAGTAATGGAAGTGTAGGAGTTAGCCCACAGATTGACTGAAAAAGAAACAACAGCACCAACTGCAGTATCACACAGT
Organism: Neoceratodus forsteri; assembly: GCA_016271365.2. NCBI lineage: Eukaryota > Metazoa > Chordata > Ceratodontiformes > Ceratodontidae > Neoceratodus > Neoceratodus forsteri. Next base: position 1,228,238,106 of record CM028132.1, on the reverse strand, counting down.
AGCTTAGCAGAAAGCAAATATATATAAATAAAATATTAATTATGGCATCGTACCACAAAGCAGAAAAATATCAACTTAGTTTCTCTGGAATCAACTGGCAGTCTGTTGCAGGCATCTGCCACACTTTCAGTGAAGTAGTACTTCCTCACTTTCCTCTTAAACTCCCCATCCCCCATCTTCATCACATGCCCTCTGGTCCTGGTGCTCTTTCTCATTTGAAAGAGACTCCCCTTCTGCACACTACTTAACCCTGTGAGGTACTTATAGGTCTTTATCTTGTTCCCTCTTGTGCTCGTTTCTTCTAGGATGTGCATTGAGATCCCTCAGTCCTTCCTAGTAGGGCTTTTGGTGCAACCCATGCACCATTTTAGTTACTGTCCTGCAGACTGCCTCCACCTTGTTTATGTCCTTTCTGAGGTGCAGCCTCCAGAACTGGACACCATACTCCAGTTGAGGTCCCACCAGCAAGTGATAGAGTGGCAACAACACCTCCCTCCTCCTGCTGAAGCTACCCCTGCCTATGCACTTTAGCAGTGCACTAACCATACCCACTGCTTTGTCACACTGGCCTGCCACTTCAAGGTCATCAGTTATGATAACCCTAAGGTTCCTTTAGCACTTAGTGACTGTCAGTACCTCAAGTAGCATCATTTCACCAGAATCATAGGGGTTGCAAAAGACCGTTTCAGTAGAATCATAGGGGTTGCAAAGCTATTCCACCCACCAAATTTTTATAAGAAAATGCTGGGAAAACCTTATTTTAGGGGTTGCAGTGGATATCCTAGGGATTGCAAAGAAATCATAGGGATCTTGACTGCAACCCCTGACTATCCCTAAATGATACTCCTGAGTACCTCCTCCCCCATCCTATACTCAGTTCCTGGGTTCCTATGCCCTATATGCATGATTTTGCACTTTTTGGAATTGGACACCAATTGCCATGCTCTTGACCACTCCTCCAGTTTCCCAAGAGCCCTGCTCATTCTCCCATCCCCCCCCGAGTGTCCATCCCATTACAGATTTTGGTACCAACAGCAAAAAAGCCTACCTTTCCTTTCAGTTCTTCTGCAATGTCACTTATGAAGACACTGAAGAGGACCAGTCACATTACTCAGCCTTGCAGCACCCACTGGTCACTCTCCCACCATTAGAGTAAGTGCTGCTAGCCACCACCCTCTGATGCCTATCCATTCACTAGTCTCTAACCCAGTTCACCACTTTGGATCTCACCCCTAGGCTGCCCAGTTCCTTAATTGGTCTCCTGTGCAGCACCATGTCAAAGGCCTTGCTAAAGTCCAGATACGCCATTCTCCACTGCCCTCCCTGATGTATTTCCTTAGCCACCCACTCAAAGAAATCAATCAGATTTGTCTTGCATGTCCTCCTGCTCCCCCCAAACTTGTGAATCCATTGTGGTCTTGCAGTCCATTGGATTCAAGATACTCAACCAGCCTTTCTTTTAGCAGAGTTTCCATTAATTTCCCCACCACTGAAGTGAGACTGACTGGCCTGTAGTTGCTAGCCTTTTCCCTGCTACAGTTCACATATACAGGGACCACATCTACTCTCCTCCAGTTATCCAGACCATAGTTGTTCCCATTTACTGTTGAATAAAGCTTTCACTGGGGTAGCTAACACCAGGAGTGGTATTAGCTTATCCTTTCACAATTGGTATCCTTTCACAATTGGTGGTCAATGTTTTTCCTTTTAAGCCTTTCCACAAGGACACAGAGATGCCCCTTGTTCCAGCATGCCAGATGCACCAAATGCATCCTTCTCTCTCAAAAACTCTCTTGAACTGCACCACCACCTGTGATCATATGAGCGGCATTAATGTAGCTGGAAACATGAACCTCCCACCCTGCAGAAGGGCATCCAGTATGATTCTCGATCCACTTCCTGATAGCTTGTCGCAATATCCTGGGATCAGTTAATCAACTCAAATGACCAACATGAGGATCAGCCTGGTCAGAGTTTGTTTCTTGGGTTGTTATTAGTTGGGCAGCCAACCCCTGTCCAAGCTGCAACTGCTGTTGACTGCATACATGAATATAAAAATATAATGAATTTTCTAAGTTTTACAATGTTGAGGAAACAAAAGGGTGATAAGTAGATGAATATTATTCTTGTGCTTCCTTATACACTTTAAAGGAAAACAATCTTCAGCAAAATAAGTCCACCACCCCGACTGATAAACCCCTGATAAGAGGTTACACTTAGAAAGAATAATTCTTATTACCTTTCTGCAGCTTTATTTCACTTTGTAAAACCCCCTTGTATGTTAACAAAGGCCACCCTGTGCAGCGCCATTTTGAGTATGACTGTGGCTGTGCACGACTCACTTTTACGAAATGAATACAAGTGAGCCACCTTTGTACTCAAAATAGCACCGTGCAGAGTGCCCATTGTTTACATACCAGTGCAGTTTACACCATGGTTTACATACTAGGGGGGTTTACAAAGTGAGTGAAAAAAGCTGCAGAAAGGTAATAACAAATAATTATTTCAAGTGAAACCTGTAACAAGGGGGTGTTATCTGTCTGACAGTGTGGTTATCTCACTGAAAAGTGTTTTCCTTTACATCTTTAAGCTTGCCTGCCTGGAAGGAAAATTATTGAACTTTCTGAACTAACCAGTGTGCCATTAATATGGTCCCTTTGTATCATTTGGAGTAGTCATATTTGTTTTTTTTTTATTGTGTTTACAGATTTATGCCTATTCATTCACAAAGGTGTAGCTCAGATACAGCTGGAGCCTACACATGCAGAGCGAGCACCTTTTGTTTACTGATTTGGGCACCCTCCCCTAAACCGAGCAGCAAAGTCAGTCAACAGAGCCTGCTGTGAGGCTCCAATTGCAGTTTTGGAGCTGGTTTCTCCACCAATCAGGCAGACTGAGGCATAGGTGGGGGGGTGGAGCTGGGAGAGCCCACCTGGTACAAAGAGTTTAAATCTCCTGCCTCACTGGGAGCACATACAGCTGGAACCTACAAAGGGAGTGGTAGCACCTTTTGTTTACTGATTCTGCACCCCACAATGCACTGAGGACCAAAGTCAATCAGTGGAGCTTGTTGTGAGGCTCCCATTGCAGCTTTGGAGCTGGTTTCTCTGCCAATCAAGCAGACAGAGGCATTATTGGGGGAAGGAACTGGGAGAGCCTGCCTTTCACTATAACAGTCTACAAGTTCTGTGGGTCATCATGCTAAGTACAGCACCTGGAATCTTCTGGAGTCAGCCAAGGAAACAGCCAACAGCCATGTCTGCCTGCCCATCTCAGCCTGGGTAATACTGTATTGTTTGGGGAGAGGGATATAGGGAGGAAACTGACTAATCTAACTGAGTACTGCAAAGAGATAACATTGTTACCTGTGTAAGATGGAAAACAGAGCTGGCCCACTAGCGCAGCAGTTATGCTTCCATTTGCAATGCCGATGCCCTGGGTTTGGGAACGAACGCAGAGAGTCGTATGACTGGCCGGGGGGAGGTGGATTCAGCATCCTTGTGGCAGCTGTCCTCCTCCTGGGGGGGTGGGGAGTGACCGGCATGTAACTGACCCCTGGCAGAGTCTGGGGGAATACAGCTGCCGGAGTCAAGCTGTCGGCGAGGCATGCCAGAAGTTAGCGCTTCAGCACACTATGTCATTGCACACTATGCCTCCTGGGGACTCAACACTTTAAAAATTCTGCCAGCTCCATGTATGATGCCCTACTTCTCTGGTTCCACTCTGCCCTCCATGCTGCTTGGCCAGTGACTGAGCCTTTTCTGGGTTTGTCTGTACCGCAGCCCCACTCTGGGGGGGGTAATCCAGGGAGGATCCCCAGTGGATTCCTCTGCCGGGACCATTACAGGCTTCTATGGGACATGTCTGCTCTGCAGTCCCACCTAGAGGGGGAAAGCCAGGGTGGATCATCGTCCAAGATAAGTCCCGGGGGGTGGGGGTAGGAGCCGGGAGAGTGGGGGCTGAGCCCTTGGAGGACTGGCACCAAAAAGCATAATAAATGAAAAAAATAAAAAGGAAAAAGGAAAAATAGGCAAGGGCAAAAAGAGCAGGAATGGGGGAAAAAAGGATAAAGCCAACATTAAATGGAGGGCAATAAGTACCAATGCCATAGTCTGGGAAACAAGCATCCTGAACTAGTAGCCTTGATGGAAGATGAACAATTGGATATTGTGGCAGTCACAGAAACATGGTACATGGAGAACCATGACTGGGATGTCAACATACCAGGGTACACAGTCTACAGAAGGGACAGGCAGGGGAAAAGAGGAGGTGGAGTAGCTCTATACATAAGGGAAGGGATGAAAGCTACAGAACTAAAAAGTAAAGGGGGGGAGGACAAGAGGCACTCTGGGTCACCTTGGAGACAGGGAATGGCATCACAATCTGCACAGGAGTTGTATACAGACCCCCGTCTCAAGGGGAGGAAATGGACAAGAAAATGATAGAGGACATTCTCAAAATGGCTGAAAAAGGGGAGATACTGTTGATGGGGGACCTGAATATGCCAGATGTTAACTGGATGACATGTACTGCAGCCACATCCAAGAGTAGGGTCATTCTCGATGCCCTGCAGGGGGCAGACCTTAGACAGCTCATGTTGGAACCAACTCGGGGGAGGGAGCAATGCTAGACCTGGTACTCTCAAATGGAGAGTGGATCACAAATTTACAAGTCAGTAGACATCTGGGAACAAGTGACCACTGCACAGTGTGCTTCACAATAAGCACAACCATGGAGAAGAGCCATACAAAAACAAGCATACTGGACTTTAGAAGGGCTGACTTTGGCAAAATGGGTGAATACCTGAGGAATACACTAGCAAATGGCCAAAAAGGAGAGGTGGAAGAACAATCAAAACTGCCATCATAGAGGCAACAAGCCTTTGTGTGAAACAGATAAAGAAAACAATGCGGAGTAAAAAAAACACTATGGTTCTCAAAAGAGGTGGCAGGGAAAGTTAAGGAGAAAAAGGCTGCCTTCAAAAAGTATAAGGAATCACAGAAGGAGCACAACAGGGAACTGTATCAATTAAAGTGGAAAGAAGTGGGGAAGGCAGTCAGAATAGCAAAAGCCCAAACCAAGGAAAAAATAGCCAATTCAGTTAAGAAGGGGGATACAACCTTTTATAGGTACATTAGGGAGCATAGAAAGGTTAAGGGAGGAATAGTGAAGATTAATAAGGGAGAGGGGAGGTGGGCAGAGGGAGACAGTGAAAAGGCAGAGCTACTGAATGAATACTTTTGCTCAGTATTCACAAAAGAAGATAAGGAGGAGTTACCTAAACCAGACAATAGAAGCACTCTGGGTGTGGGTGTGGGGGGTTGACACCAGTCCATTTACAGAAGAAAGAGTCCTGAAAGAACTCCTAAAACTCAAGGTGGACAAAGCAATGGGGCCTGACGGGATTCACCCCAGAATCCTAAAAGAACTAAGGGAGGACCTAGTGACACCTCTGACCACACTTTTTAACAAATCAAGGGAGGATGGGGTGCTACCTGAGGACTGGAGGAGGGCAGATGTGATTCCCCTTCACAAAAGTGTGAGCAAGGTAGAAGCAGGAAACTACAGACCTGTAAGTTTGACCTCAGTGGTAGGGAAAATGATGGAATCACTTCTGAAAGAAAGAATTGTTGAGTACCTAGAGGCCAGCGGGGCACAGGACCCAAAGCAGTGTAGATTTACAGCAGGAAGGTCATGTCAGACGAATCTAATAGATTTATTTGACTGGGTGACCAAAGTAATAGACCAGGAAGGGGCTGTGGATGTGGCCTACCTAGACTTTAGCAAGGCATTTGACACAGTCCCGCACAAAAGATTAATAATCAAGTTAGCCAGCCTGGGAGTGGGTCCCAGGGTGATAGCCTGGGTAGCAAACTGGCTGCAAAACAGGACACAGAAGGTAATAGTAAATGGAACATATTCTGAAGAAAGGGGGTCACTAGTGGAGTACCTCAGGGCTCAGTACTGGGTCCAGTCCTCTTTAACATCTTTATAGGTGACATTGCAGGGGGTCTGAAGGGAAAGGTATGCCTCTTTGCAGATGACACAAAGATCTGTAACAGAGTTGATACACAAGGGGGGTAGAAAGGATGAGAAGAGACTTGGCAAGGTTGGAGGAATGGTCAGACATATGGCAACTTAGATTCAATGCAAAGAAGTGCAAAGTAATGCACCTGGGAAACAAAAACCCAGAAGAGTACACAATAGCAGGGAAGGTACTAACAACAACAAAAATGGAAAGAGACCTGGGGGTAGTCATATCAAATGATCTAAAGGTTGGTAAGCAATGTGAGAAGTCAGTAAGGAGAGTCAGGGGGATACTGGGATGCATAGGAAGGGGCATCACAAGTAGAAAAAGGGAAGTGGTTATCCCTTTGTACAGACAGTTGGTGAGACCCTATCTGGAGTACTGTGTGCAGTTTGGAGACCTCATCTACGCAAGGACATAGACAGGATGGAAGCAGTCCAGAGAGGGCAACTAAATGGTGCAGGGTCTGCATCAGAAACCATATGAAGAGAGACTGAGAGAGCTAATATGTATACCCTTGATGAAAGGAGGATGGAGACATGATAGAAACGTTCATGTCACCTGAAGGGAATCAACAAAGTCCAGGAGGTAGCATCTTTCAGAAAAGAGATGTGTAAGAACAAGGGGCACAATTTAAAGATAGAGGGGGGACGGCTCAGGGGTAATGGAGAGAGTGGTGGATGCATGTGTAACCCCCGGACCCCTGCCTTTTTGCAAAATGACAGGTGGCATGCTGTTGAAGCTGACAACAGTACCTGGTGGGGGCTGGGTTCGGGGAGGAGTAGGTTACTCGGCACAGGGGGACCTAGGTTTGGCTACTCTGCACAGGGGCACCCAAGTAAATCTGAACGCAGGAAGCAATAACTGTAATGTCCAAAACCAGGAATGGGATTCTAAAGTGTGGCTTTTATTCACATCCAAGCTGAACAAACAAAGCATAGATGGACCCCCACGGGGCTACATTCCTGGTAATGCAGATTAGAGCAACAGAACACTTCCTCACTATTCCAGCCCTCAGGCTCTGAACCCACCAGGCACACAGCCCAGACTTGCACACAGCTTTGGGTACACAGCCCGACTTGTACACTACTTGGGTTTTTCCCATGGCCCAGCTCCCCCGCCAGCCACTTGATCGCGGTCCATATGGGAATGAACCAGTTTTCCTGTTGGTTGCTCCCCAAACCACCTTAGAGCCTTTGACTCCTTAAGGGAATTTCCTTCCAATCCTACGTCTGGGTACTTCCCTCATCACTGGCCAAGTGCATGAGGCAAAGTAGAAATCCACAGAGCAAATCCATAGAGGTGGACCTGGTTACTAAAGAGGGGGGTCTCCTTCCCCCAGCTCCCACAGTCCATACCTGGCCATTTCTCTGGACACTGAACAACTCTTTATGAAAGCTTGCCAATGTAGATTACAGGGTAGACATATGTCACATCTCCTCTACATGTCTTGACTTTCCCTTTGTGCTGGACTTAAACATACTTTTACTTTTGGCTAAGCCTATTACTCTAGGCCTCCCACTACTTCAGTAGTCCAATTCCCACTTTAACACAGTTCAGGATGAAACATGGGCCCTTTAGAAAGAGCAAAACTCACTCTTCGGTTGCAGGTGCCCCACAGGCGAATCTTGAATTCTTCTTGTACCCCACACACATGGGAAAAATAAGGCAGCTTCTTCTCTAGCAGTAACCACGGGGTTGCCCCTGGAATAGCAGGCAAACCTTCCATCCCCATCCCCTGAGGGATGGGGCACAGAGACCCATATCAGCGGTCTCCACCACTTTAAAGAACAGCTTACTGTGTCCCTCTTTAGGCAGAAACACACACCTTTCCCTAAATGTAGCTCTATTTCAGAGCTGAGGCTCCAAGAGCCTGTGCACAGAACTGCTGTGCTCCTCTCACAACAATCTCCAACTACAGACTGACTCCAACTGACTGTTCAAAAACTCCCAACATTCTAATCAAACTCCCTTCTGCAGCTTCCAATGTGGCTCATGCAGCTGCGATAGTTCTATGGTGATGTCATCCCTCAGTCTCAGCTGAGACCAAGAACAGAGTGAGACAGTGTGAAATCCATTTAACTGGAGTTTCACAAGCTGCCTTCCCTGCCTACCACTAGGTCTTACTGGGATTCTAGTAACCCCGGGTAACAGGGAGGTTACACATGGAACCACCTTCCTGGGGAGGTTGTTGGGTCTAAAACAGTGGGGGAATTCAAACATGCATGGGACAGACATAAGGCAATAGTAGTGGGGGTGGCAGGAAGTAGGATGTTGGTTAACTAGAATCTTCAGCTTATTCAGTAGGTAGGTAGGAAAATGGGCAGACTGGGTGGGCCAAATGGTCTTATCTGCCATCAAAGTCTATGTTTCTGTTTCTATCCCCATTCTCCTCCCTGGTCTTGTCACCCAAGGCAACCACTATTCCCTTCATTCTATCCCATGCCTGCTTGAATCCCCTGACTGTGTTTGCACCCACCACCTCAACTGACCGACTGTTCCAAGGTTCCACCACCCTTTCCGTAAAGAAGTACTTCCTCATGTCCCTCCTGAACCTCCCTCCTGTTAATTTCCACTCATGACCATGTGACCTCAGGTTGGTATTCAGAGTAAATAATTCCCCACAGTTTACCTTACTAATTCCTTTGAGGAACTTGAACATCTCTATCATATCTCCTCTCTTCCTTCTGGTTTCCAGTGAATACATACTATATTTAGTACCTTGAGAAGCTCATCATAGGCTCTTTCCTGCTGGCCCTGAATCATTTTTGTTGCTCTGCGCTGCACTGTTCCAAACTATCCCTGTCCTTTCTGAGGTGAGGGCTCCAGAACTGGACACAGTACTCTAGGTGAGGCCTCACCAGGGATCAGTATAGGGAAGTATTACTTCTTTTATTCTGCTATCAATACCCCTCCTGATACATCCCAGCATCATGTTAGCCTTGCTATAGGCCTTGTTGCACTAGCTCATTTGCTTAAGGGAGTTACTTATGATAACTTCTAGATCCCATTCCTCTTCTGTAGTTTTTTTTTTTTAAACTTTAATTTTTTATTTCAGATCTGCGTTGAGTCACATATTATTAACAAGATCACATGTACAGTTTCATTTTAGTACATTCGATATATACAATCATGGTAGTCAAGGTTATCTTATGGAGTTTTCCAGAGTATGTACATTGCACAGGCCTTTAATAGGCCTCCACCTTAATTCTCGTGTATCACTCCCCGTCCTTAATCCTTTATTTCACTTTAAGCAAAAGCCCCTAGATGACCAACCTATAAGTAGAGGTGTCCCTCATGTGGTAGCACTTGAGGGGCAGATGAACCAGCATGAGGCATTTAAACTCAAGGTGAAGAGACATCTCCCTACCTATCTTTCAGGGATCCGTCTGTGCTATTTCATTGTTTTGTTGCCAAATTACCCATCTTGACCACCTCTGAGCAAAAAGTGGGTGCCTCTGGTTTAATTTAAAGGTTAGCTCTTCTAATTCTGCAATGCCCCCAATGATCGACACCCAGTCCTGTTTTTGTGGGACTGTCATGTTAAGCCAATTTCTGGTTATTGCCTTAAGGGCAGCTGTTGTCAGTATTGCCCAGTGGTATCGTGAGTTTCAGCCCCTGAGGTCTTGAGGGGGAACCCCCAGAATCATTTCTGGCCAGTTCAGTTGTTGGTTAATAGTTAAAATTTCTTTTATTGCAAGAGTGATGTCGGCCCAGAACCCAGAAAGTCTGGGGCAAGACCAAAGGATATGAAGGTAGTCTGCCCTATCTTCTCTCAGCACCTCCAACACCCCAATGATAGGAATGGGTCTCTTCTTCTTAGCATCTCAGGCATGTAAAAATAGCAGAGCCTCACCTTCCAGGTGAACTCCTGCCAGTGCGGTGAACTAGTCACAGATTTGGCCGTACCAAAAATCAGTTTCCAATCAAGGGAAGTAGAACCTGGACCAGCCTCTGCTTGCCACTTATTTTTAATTTTTTTAAGAGGATCAGCTTTTATGTTTCCCAGGGCCCTATAAAGGGATGAGATCTGGCCTCTCTGGGTTATTGAGGTCTTTATTTGTTGGATTGCCTCCAAAAGTGGTGCCACCCTCTCTGAGTCCCCTGCCTTCTTCTGGGCCAAGTTTATATAGGCCCGCACATGAAGGAACCTGAAGTAGTCTGAGTTCCCCAGGGAGTGCTTCTTTTTCAGGGAATCATAATCTAAGATCAAGGCTCCCTGGGAGAACTGTCCTAAGTAGGTCAGACCCATCCTGGACCAGTGCCTGAGAGTAGGGTCAATCTGGTTTGGGGGGAAGTCTTCCGCCCAAGTTAGTTTTTTAAGTGACCACAGGGAGGGTAGTAGTTTGTATTTCTGCCACAATCTATGCACAGCACGGAGGGTTTCGGCTACCGAGTTTAACCTAGGGATGGGTTGATACCTGGACAAATAGGGGGTGACCACCCGCGCCTCTAATGGAAGTCTCTCCGGACCTTCCTCTTCTCCTCTTTCTATTTCTCTCCAGCTCGATAGGGAGGCTGGTCCAGACCACAAAAGGACTTGTTTTAATTGCATCACTAGGAAGTAGTCTTCTAAGTCTGGGAGGGATCTACCTCTCTCTCCACGCCGTGCCTGCAGAGTTTTAAACTTGACTCTTGGTCTCTTATTTGACCAGATGAACCTGGAGATCAACCTATTCCAGTCCTGGAACAGAGATTTGTGGATATGAAGGGGAATACACTGAAATAAGTACAAAAATTTAGGTAATACGTTCATGGATATGGCTTGGATTCTGGCGTACATCGGAAGATTAATCAGTGACCATTTTTCAATATCCCTCTTCAGGGAAGTGGTTAGGGGGGTATAATTTGCCTTAAATAATTTCAAAAATTGTTTGGTTATGTGGATCCCCAGGTACTTCATCTCGTCAGAATCCCAGTTCACCGGGAGAAGTCAACGGAGCTCCTCGGAGGGGTTAAAGAAGAAACCCAGAAGGTCCATTTTTAACTTATTCAGGGAATAACCTGAGTGTTTTCCAAAGGTCTCCAGTATTGACCAGACCTGTTTTATTGATTTATGAGGCTGTGTTAGAGACAACAAAATGTCATCTGCGTATAGCTGTATTTTCCTCTGGGAACCTCCCACTTCCACTCCTGTTACCTCTTCTGATCTCCTAATAGCCTTGGCGAGGGGCTCAATGTATAGGGCAAAGAGTAGGGTGAGAGGACAGCCCATCTGGTGCCCCTACCCAACTGAAACCTCTCGGACAATCCCCTGCTGACCCTGACGTATGCCTGGGGCCTCGTATAAAGAGATCTTATAGTATCAATAAAGGGTGAGGGAAAACCCCTATGCTCCAACACTAGGAATAAAAATTCCCAGGAGACCTTATCAAAGGCCTTTTCGGCATCTAAGCTCAGTAAGCAAGCGGGGGTCCGGGATCGCTGGATCTTGTCTATTAAGTCAAGGGCCAAACGCACACCATCAGATGCCTGACGGCCCATCACAAAGCCTGATTGGTCTGGGTGTATCAATTCTGAGAGTATAGGATTGAGTCTTGCGGCTAATATTGAAGTGAAAATCTTATAATCCTGGTACAAAAGAGATATTGGGCGGTAAGACTCACACTTCGAGGGGTCCTTTCCTTCTTTATGCAGGATTGTGATGGTTGTGTACTGCCATGAAGGGGGAGGGGGGCCACCCCCGGACCAAATAGCCGAAAAGGCCTTATGAAGGAGGGGCACCAAATCCATCACCAAAGACATAAAATTCAGAACCAAACCCGTCAGGTCCCAGACATTTGGCTGGTTTTAATTTTTTAACTGCGGATATAATCTCTTCTTGGGTGATGGGTCTGATCAGGGATTGGGCTAGGTTCTGTGGAAGGGAGGACAGGGGGATAGAGTTTAAGTATTCCCATTTATCTTGTTTGGAGGTAGTCTCCGACCTCCTATATAAATCTGAATAAAACTCCACGAAGGAATTGGCTATTTGAGCGGCTTGTCTGACTAGATTTCCAATGGGTGATACTATTTTAGTCACAGTTGCTTTAGTTACAGACTGCCTCAGCCAGTGGCTAGTAACTTGGTACCACGGGATCCACCCTCATAAAATCTTTGTTTTAAGAAAACAAGGCTTTTCAACTCTGCCTTTTGAGTTTCTGTAAAGAATCTCTACACTTCTGTAGCTCCTTCCCCCTGGATTCCTCCCATTTATTCTTTTGAGCATCCTCTAGTTCCTTGATCTGGGTTATTAGTCTCTGTTGTTTTTGACTACGTTCCTGTTTTTTCCTAGATGTTATTGACATTATTTTAACCCTGAGGGAAGCTTTAATGGTGTCCCAAAGGATCTGAGGTGAGACCTCCTGTCTTGTATTTTCCTCCAGGGTTATTTTTAGGAAGTCCCTTAATTCCCTCAGAACAGTTTTGTCCTGCAGTATGGACCATTTAGTCTCTAGTGGGTGTTTCATTTAGGTAGCCCCAGCTCTCTCTCCAAAAAACACGGGGCTGTGGTCCTAGAGAACAGAGGCACCTACCCAAATGGATGGGAATCTATTCAGATCTCCCCTAAAGGTAAAAAACATATCCAGCTGGGAAAAGGTCTTGAATCTGGAGGAGAAGTATGTGTAATCCCGCGCTTTAGGGTACTTCTCCCTCCAAATATCACATAGTCCCATCTGCTGCAGTTGGGTTTTAAGTGAGCAGGCCTTAGCGGCATCTAGTTTTGGTATCTGGGAAGTTGAGTCTAGAGACCTGTTAAAGGTTATATTCCAGTCTCCTCCCATTATTAATACTCCTCTTGCTTTTTCCACGACCAGCTTTATAACATTTGAATATACCCTGAGTGGGGAACCAGGGGGGATATATAAGTTAACTAAAGTTATGGGTGTATCTTGAATGTGCCCTACCACTATGATGTACCTAGCCTCTGGGTCCTCGATCACTTCCTGTTGTTGGAATTGTAATTTGGCTGACAATAAGATTGCCACCCCCCTTTTTCTGCCTTCCCGCAAGTCGGAGACAAATAGCACCGGAAATTGTTTAGGCTTAAGTTTCTGGGCTTTGGGGAAAAGTGAGTCTCCTGTAAAAATACACCATCACAGGCCTGAGATGCCACAAAGCCTTGAATCCTCTTCCTTTTCACTTTGCTAGACACCCCATTTACATTCAAAGTCACAAATTTCGATGAGTGACTAGCCATGTTCTAACCATGTGAATAAAACATTTTTTCCCTGTGACTCAGATTCTGTTTGCAGTATCCTTTTGCAAACATAACAAAACTGCAGATCTTTTTTTTTAACATAGTAACTTCTAACACAACAAATTAAACATAAAACTGTTTGAAACCCATTTACAGATTGCTCTGGCTTCAGTTGTTTGTGAGCCTTGAGCTGAGTTACCTGATGGGCCTCCTCTGACGAAACTCCTTTCATCAGGGTGACCCGTACTTTGGTGGTGTGACTTCCAAGGAGAATTCCTCTTCTGTAGTGTTAAGTCCCACCCCACCCATCCAGTACTCCATTTTGTAGTTACTTTTCCCTAGGTGCATTACTTTGCACTTTTTGGCATTGGATTTTAACTGCCAAACCTTTGACCACCCCTCTGGTTTTTGTAGGTCCCTCTGCATATCCCATATTCCCTCATCACTGTCCACCCTCCTACATAGTTTGTCATCTGTGAAGAGATACAGCCTGCCCTGGATTCCCTCACCAATGTCATTAATGAACATGTTGAAGAGGATGAGACCTAGAACAGATCCTTGTAAAACCCCGCTCCAAGTCTACCTTTCCTCTTATTTAACACCGCAGATCACCACCCTCTGCTGCCTCCCTTCTACCAAACTACACACCCAGTTCACTACAGTTTTAGCTGCACCCAGGTCATCCATCTTTTTGAGCAACCTTGTGTGCAATACTGAACCAAAAGCCTTGCTGAAGTCAAAGTACAACAGATTCACAGCACAGCCCTTGTCTACTTCCTTGGTCACCCAGTAAAAGAAAAAAATCAGGTTAGTCTGACAAGACCTTCCGAAACCATGTTGTTTATTGTCCTGGAGCCTGCTGCTCTCTAGGTAGTAAGCGAGGTCTTAGTGATTCCATCAGCTTCCCCATGCTGGTAATATAGAGAGGCCTGTAGTTCCCTGATTGCTCCCTACCTCAGCGGCCCCCCCTTATGAAGCAGTACAATGTCTGCCATTTTCCAATCCCTTGGAACTTCTCCAGACCTAAATGAGCTGTTGAACAGCCCAGCCAGTGGTTCAGTCAGTTCTGCGCTGCTAATTCCCTAAGTATCCTTAGATGCCACCCATCTGGTTCTGGGACTTCATCTATCTCAAGGGCTGCCAGCCCTTTCAGGATCCTCTCGCCTGTAAGTATTGGCTGCCTCATTTCCGAGACTCCTTAGCGACTGCTTTGATGCCACTTTCTGGCACGGACCCGCAGTCCTCCTTAGTGAATACTGAGCAAAAGTAGTCATTCAAGACAGCAGCCTTTTGCTCATCCTCCTTTATCACCATACTGCCCTACTGGCCATGCGATGCACCCCCTTTTTTGCTTTTTTCACTGATATATCTAAAAAACTGTTTTTCTCCATTCTTGACCCCCTCTGCGATATGCAGCTCCGTTTTCACTTTCGTATCTCTAGCAACCCTCTTTCCCTCCCTATTTTCCTTTAGACAACCCTCCCTTTCTGCCTCCCCTTGTTTTTCATGTATTTATAGAAGGCCTTTTTCCACATCCCTGACCCTAGCTAAGAACTATAGTGGTCTCGTAAACCTATTTTTTTTTAGATACTGTTCTTATGCTTGCCTTTGATGCCTCAAGGATGGCTCCCTTTATTGCCCCCCATCTCTCCTCTACCCCCCCTTTATGTTCTCCACCCGACTAACTCATCCCTGACCAGTTCCCTCAACCTATTGAAATCTGCCCTTCTAAAGTCAGGTTCTTTTTTTTTTTTTTTTTTTTTGTCAATTGTTTAACCAGGAATGGCACACTAAGCTGAAAGCTTGTTTACAGGTGCAACCTGGAAGCACAGGGAAGTTAATTGACTTGCTCAGGGTCACACAGTATGCAAGTGGGGACCGTGGGGATTCAAACCCAGGTCTCCAGATTTGCAGCTCAGAGCCTTAAACCACTGCGCTATACTGCCTCCTTGATTCTTGGTTGTAGGTTGTGTAGTAGAAATTTCTGAGTTCATACTAGTATATGCTGTTACAGGGTTACCGAATGTCACTGAGGTTACTTGAGGTACATTTGTAGAAGCAGAAAGCAAAATAAAACTGGATAGAACTGGTTGGTACCAGCCTGTATAACAGGCTCAGACAAAATATAAAGATAACAGCACATAGAGACATTGCTATGGTGTGAGTGAAACTCATTGTCTCTCTCAGGTCAGCTTGACCCAGGCATATGTATCAAGCAGTATTGGGAAAGAAATGAGAGTGTTTTCTGTTACATTGGTATCAACATGTTTTTTCTAATTCATGATTGGTTAATACTGCAATGTTGGTATTTTTCAAGATAAAAGTATGCCTAACAACGCCTTGATAATAAGTGTATATAAGTGATTGACTAATGAAACTCGGAGAGCCTTGCATGTTATTGGAAGCAGACTCCCATATGCATATGTATTAAACTTTTCTTTTTACTACATGCAGATGGGCAGACTGGATGGGCCTTGCGGTCCTTATCTGCCATCAACTTCTATGTTTCTATGTTTCTATGCAGTGTTCCCGAGCCTGATTTTAAAGTAAAGTGTAAGAAGAATATATTTTTTCCACGACAGTTTTGGCGTAGTCGGCAGGATCAGCAAGGACTGGACCCAGAGTAGTCCTGGTCAGGGACGAATCTCAAGACTTCTGGTAAGAGTACCTATAGCAAGCGGAGCCAGGGTGGGACCGTCCCTGATCACAGAGGTTTCTCTTCAGACCCAGACGGCGCTGATCACTGTAAGTACCTGCACTCAGGCTGTTGCATGTAATAAAAAAAAAAAGAAAAATTGCTTGTATAAGTTGTAACTGATATCAGGATAGCTTGAGTCTGAAATAGTGACAAAAGTAGCTATAAGTCTGAGCCTGAAATAGTGGCAATAGGGACTAGGCACCATAAAGTAAACCGGTAACAAGTAAATAGGGACATTTGAGCCTGCACTGACAGTGTGTGAGTATAAGACAGACAAAGGGGGGGGACAGCAACAGAACCTTTAAGAGGGTTGAGCACCCAGCAACAGAACCTTTCAGTAGGTTGAGCACCCAGCAACAGAACCTTTAAGTGGGTTGAGCACCTTTAGAAAACTAGAGAGAGTGAAGGAGGCAGGCAACAGTAACTCCGTGGTTGTTTTTTTATCTTTTCTCTTTGATGAAACTGTGAAAAAAATATGTGGAGAGATGTATTAAGGAAAAGTCTCTCAAACAAGCAAGGGCAACTGCCCTTTCCTTGTAATTTGTGCTTGCTACAAGTATATACTGTTGGAGCCAATGATGGCTTTCACAGTTCAGGCTGTTTTTAGTAGAAAAGCAGTGGCTGATTAAGTAACGTTAGATAAGCAACATTTAGAGAAAGAAAATAAACTACTGTGGATGTACGCACAGTAGGTGACTGCAGACGGGATGATTTGAAAATCCTCCCCCCCATGTTGCCTATCTGTGTAGTTTCAAGTTTTTTGTATCAATTTCAAGTTCCCTTGCCTCCTATAGAGGCTGAAACATTTGATCCCAAACCCAAGTACTGGGGACCTCTACCAGATGGATCTCAACCTAGTACTGTTAGAGATTTTTTTCGTTGTGTTTTTAAACTGCAAACCAGAGCTCTGGAAAAAGACTTGGTTTGGCAGGTTACTAAAATGGCCAAAAGAAAACCTTTGAAAGGGTTAAAACCTTTGAAAGGGTTAATAGCTGCAGTGTTTGGAAATTATCATGAAGGTCCTGCAGTCAGTTTTCTTACTCAGACTTGTGTATCGGAAAAGAAGAAGAAAAATACCTTGGCACCGGGTAAGTCTGAATTTTTTTTATTCAAAGTTGTTTTATGTCTGTCTGTTTTATTTCTGTAATACATATACTAAACAAGGTAATGCTCCATCTTTCTCGCATATTTTCTAGCTTATATCTGTGTTCTGTAATTATGTTCTGTTGTCAAGGTTATGTAGATAGGATTGACTGTCTTGATGCACAACATGTTACAGTAAAAAGAAAGAGGAAGCTTCTTTGCCTCATATCTGACTGTTTTAATTGGTTTTATTTTTAATGGAACATTTGTGCTGCCTAGATAGGGTCAGTGAAGAACTTTTGTATGTAGTCGTTGGTTGGAGCAGGTAGTGTTAAGGGTAAAGAGATATGACGTCATAGATTGCAATGTGCAAAAAGATTTGTAGTTTGCAAGCATCGTGCCAAGCCACTGCTAGGTGAAAATGTAATGTGTTAACAGCTATAAATGGCTTTATCATACTTCTAGTTAAAACCAGAAACTTTTTGCAAAATGGCAGAGTGCCGTATTTTAGCTATGTGCCAAAAGGTGTAACCATGTTATACTGAGATGTGTTCACTTACAGATGGTGTGTTGTACTGCATTTTAAAGGAGTTAAAATGTGTTTAAAAAGTGTTTTGTTCTGGAAAGATTTGGCATGGCGATATGTATAAATGTGTTGATTTAAAAATTGTCAGTGTTACAAGACAGGCAGGAGGCAGCACATATATCTAAAACACGTACAGTTTTCTAATAAAACTATGGGCATTACCTCAGCAAATTGGTGTCAAATAATATCAGTCTTATTTTGTGTTAAGTATTTATTTTTGTGTACGTGTATGTGTGTGTGTGTGTGTACTGTCTTGGCCAGCAGTTTTATTGTGTGCTCTATTATTATTTAAAGATATTTTAATATTAGTAGTGTTCAAGGACACTACAAAAATAACTGGGTTTGAACGACCCTTGCATGTACTCTGTGACCTTTTGCACGTTATTTGACCTTCTTGTGTTTCAACATTTTATGTTACTACCAGTTCAAACTTGATGTGTATTCCATACTTAAAGCACAACTTTTCACACAAAATGTATGTTTTCATGAAAGCACACCAAGAGTGAACCATGTAATTTGACTTTTTATTGCAAAACTAGTATTCTAAGTGAAGAGGAACAAACTTTTCTTCTCCTCTCACTGCTTCTGACTTGCAGCCAACACAGGCAATACTCCAGCTGGAAGGGGAGAATTATTCATCATCTCCCCATATTTTTATTATATATATACAGTATGCTTTTGAAAAAAGGACTATTACAGCTGTTTTTGAGAGTTTACCATCTACAGTTAAAAAACAATGGTTTTGGTTTTTATGTGTGACCATGGTGTAATCATTTTTTTCTTTTGAAATGCATTCTAAAAATACGTACGTACAGTATTACCATCAATCCAGATCTTATAAACTCAGCTGACATTTTGTCATGCTTAGGATAAGGGAACCCAGGGATGCTTGGCTTCTTTTATCCTATGGAAATAATCTTGTTTTATTTTTAAATTGGTGTGTATTTGTTTTTGTTGTTTGTCTGTGTTTCTTCTCTTTCTTCTAGAGAAAAAGAAGTTCCCCATCTTTATAGTAAGGTATGAAACTTACTAAACTAATTGTAATATTATCTTGTTATAATTTAAAGTGTAAGTAGGTGGGGACTGCAATGGGGCCACCCCATTACCATTTATCCAGTGCACATTTTTTTTAAGGTGCTGCGCGACTAGCTACTAATATTGCCAGACCATTTCCAGGTTAATATTCATGTCACCATCTACAGCTAACCTTTTTATTGCTACAGTATTTGAGCTGTCTCTTCCACCAGTAGGAGCTCAGGGGGAGGGGGTAAGCTACCCTTCCTCCCTTCCAGTGTAATACCCACAAAGGTTGCAAGGTATATCACTGTTCCCCCAGAGGGGTAAATAAGAAAATGTGTATTTGCCAATAATTGTTTCTTATTTACAGGTTTTAAAAAGACCCAAAGTATTTTAACAGCATAACCCAGCCCAAGCCCTTCTGTTTTCTTCTAGTGCAAGCAGTTAAATCTCACACCTATTATTAATACAAGGGCTTCTGCCCTCAGCAAGTAATCACGCTGGAGGGTAAAGTTGTGTATGTATGTCCACACATATTCATTCTTTTGATTGTCTTTTCAGCTTTCTTATCCTGTCAAAACAAATGTAAAACAACTTTTGTCATAACCTTACAGCAATGAATGCATTTTTTTCAACCAGTAAATTCACAGTACTCTAACATTACTGGACTCTAAGCTAAGTTTACAGTTTATATTTGTTGTTTAAAATGTATGTTATGCATTATGCTGAATACTGAAATTGTTCTATTGCAAACACTAATGTTTCACGTTTATGTTATAATGTTTTGATATACATCTTACTACACTGTATCATGTGTGTATTCAGGAAAGTGCTCCACATGTATAGTGTTTTTAATGCTCATAACTAAACCTAAATACTGGGGCCAGCATTGCTGACCCACCTCTACAATATGTTCCAAAGCAAAACCCCAGACAAATTAATGTCTGCTTGTCTTATTATTCACAGGTGCAATAGGCACTGTTATTAAATTGGCATAGGCCAATAACATATGTATTTGTCCCACTAATTGCATAGTGTATCAGGCATATTGCTATGAACTATATGTTTGAAGCATGTTATTGTAACATTACAAGATTTTATAACTCAGGTCTCAGTCAGGCCTGCTTGCAACAGACAGGGAAATAATGTTCATCACTGTCATAACTGCTTCTGTGATTTAAAAGCAGGAGGTAACCATAACACTGTCATGATTTACAGATGGTCAAATGGTATAATTAAACCTCGGCCTGCACCCCCAGGTGTGTGGTTAATGTCCCATTTTTATTTTTTCTCTTTCTAATTGCCAGAATTTAGGCTCTGTCACACCACTCTTTACAAAACAAAAAGTAAATGGTTTAAAGATTGTTATTTATGTGTTTTAACTCAGTGTCTAACACACTTTGCAAGTTTGCAGGTTTCCATGGTGGCACATAAGATCTCCACGTTCAACAGCAGTAATACTTTCATCTAAGTTGCCAAGACCTTCATCTTTTTCCTTAAAAAGAAAAACAACTGCCACAGTTTTGATGTTATCACCATCTTTGTGCCTGACTGGTTCTTTATAAGGACTATTGCATGAATCCAATTATTACCTCTGCAAGTGTAATGTTTTCAGCAAAATTACACCTATTTGTAGAACTTTAAATCAACTGAATAAGGTCCAATCAGTTCAGGCTCTGCAATCAAGCTTATTGTTTCTGCTTACTATGAAGTTAAGTCTGGGGTAGGGGCAACCCCTTAACTCCAGCAAGAACATTTTTTTCAACTGATCTTCAAGCAAGACATGCATTTTCTTCACTGCTGCTTGTTCCAAACATGGCTGGTACCTTATACAACCCTATTACTCTGGTTTATTGTAAACTGTTACTTTTTTATGAACTGTTAATCTTTGTGCCAGAGTGTAATCAACTATCACAACACAAATGCCATGCAAGTGTGTGTGTGTGGCTCCATTAAAAGAACTTAATGAACTCAATGCACAATCTAATGCACCCCTGGCCAATGTGTCTGCCAATCAGCCATCCAGCAGCCAGCAACGTGAACACTGACTTTTCTACTATGCTAGTGTTTGTTTTTAAATTACTGTCTGCATTGCCCCATGTGCCTTGTGGGGTTACCACCATTCTGCAAATGACATTTCACCTGTACTGTAGTTACACCAACCTGTGCTTACTTATATGAACTTTATGGACTCTTATGTTTTATAAGGACTTATCTGTCAAGAGACATTATCAACAGATTCTTCAATCAAGCTCCAAGGGTGTGCCACACCTCAACACAAGGTAGCATCTACCTTATTCACTCTTGGATTCCATGAACTCTTTCATCAACAAAATTGTTATGTTATATTGTGTTATATGTGGTGTCACATGTTAGCATTTTTTCACATATTTCAGTTGTGGTGTTGACATCCCTCAGTTCTGTATTGTGTTTTCAAACTCACCATTTGTGTTCCATCTGTAACTCCCTCTGTATCAACTCCAGAACAAAATGTGTTTTTTTTTAAATGCCTTAACTATCTGTATGCTGGCAACCAGTTTTAAATCATATAGATAAAAAGGGGGGTGGTTAGTTGATACAAAGTATTAAAAGGGGGGAGAATGTAGTAGACATTTCTGAGTTCATACTAGTATATGCTGTTACAGGGTTACAGAATGTCACTGAGGTTACTTTTGAGGTACATTTGTAGAAGCAGAAAGCAAAATAAAACTGGATAGAACTGGTTGGTACCAGCCTGTATAATAGGCTCGGACAAAATATAAAGATAACAGCACATAGAGACATTGCTATGGTGTGAGTGAAACTCATTGTCTCTCTCAGGTCAGCTTGACCCAGGCATATGTATCAAGCAGTATTGGGAAAGAAATGAGAGTGTTTTCTGTTACATTGGTATCAACATGTTTTTCTAATTCATGATTGGTTAATACTGCAATGTTGGTATTTTTCAAGATAAAAGTACGCCTAACAACGCCTTGATAATAAGTGTATCGAAGTGACTGACTAATGAAACTCGGAGAGCCTTGCATGTTATTGGAAGCAGACTCCCATATGCATATGTATTAAACTTTTCTTTTTACTACATGCAGTGTTCCCGAGCCTGATTTTAAAGTAAAGTGTAAGAAGAATATATTTTTTCCACGACAGTTGCCAGCCCCAAGGGCCAATTCAAACCACACGGAGTCATGGTTGCTGTTCCCTAGTGGCTCACCTACTCCCACAGCACCCACCATTTCTGAGTTGGTGAGCACCACATCAAGGATTGCATTCTGCCTGGTAAGTTCCTTAACAAGCTGCACCAGTAGACAGTCTTGGAAGGCATCCAGTAACATCTGACTCCTGTCACTCTTGGCCATCAAGACCTCCCAATTGGCATCAGACAGGTTCAGGTCACTCACCATCACAACTCCCCCCTTTGCTGCCCCTCTTTTAAGTTCCTCCTCGAGTTCTCTGTCCCTTTCCTCCCCTAGCTCTGGAGGCCTATAGATCACCCTTAGCTCACTTTTCTTCCTGAGGCTGTTGTGAGTTTCACCCATACTGACTCAATCTCCCCACTGCTACCCCAAACACTTTCATCTTCTGCCACTTCAACAGCCTCCTTGACAAAAAGGGCAACTTCCCCCCCCTTAACCAGTTCTTCTATCCCTCCTGAACAGTAAATTCTCAGGGACCATCATCTCCAAGTCATTTTTGTCCGTGGTCCACATTTCCTTGATGGCCACCAGGTCCACTTTAGTGTCTTCCATCAGAGCCTGGAGCTTACCAAGTTTGTTGCCTAGGCTCCTGATGTTAAGGCTTACCCCCCCATTTGACCCCTGCTCTAATTCTGCTACTGTCCTTTTGTTTTTCTTCCCTCCTTGTTTGAGCTTATACCTATTACTTTTCTCCTCACTGGTATTCCTCCCCTTGGCCCTGTAAACCCTACTGCATTCCCTGTACCCTCTTTGCAGTTAATGTCCCCTGGATGTAAAAATAAAGTATTGTTTGTTGTTTATGGCATACTGGAATCTGTGGCATAGGTAGGGTAGTTTAGTTACAGGGTTGTGTTTTTGTACTTCAGTAACTTGTACTACATACAGTTTAGCCTTTACTGGAATCTGGGAAAGGAGGCCAGGAATCTCAGGGAGAGCAGGAATAGAGAATGGGGAGAGTGGTGCAGTGCAGTGCAGTGCAGTGGTTGTGGGGCTGCAGTTTTCAGGGAGACCTTTTGGAGACTGCAGGTGCTGCCCCATCTGTGTGCAGCTCTCTAGGCTGAGGAAGAGGGTCACTAGACTCGAGGCCCAGTTGGTTAGCAGTCAGGGGACCTTCCCCCACCCAGAGACCACCAAGTCAGACACCATTACCTCAAAGGCTGCCAGACAGGAGGAGTGTCTGGACTACAGTGGGCTCAAGAAGGGTGGGGAGGTAGCACATCAATTCAGTGAAGTAATTAGAGCAAATCAATTTCAGTGAATCAGTAATAGTGATTACTTTAGCGAATGGCACATTACAGTGAACAAGGCAATCTAGTGACTACACAATACGATGACTATGCATGACGGTGACTGAAAAGTTCAGCAACCCCAAAGATGTTAAATAATCTCTAGGTCCAAGTGCTGCATGGTGTTAGAATAATAGAAATGGAGGGGTCTGGGGGGAAGACACCAGGAGCTACTAGTGCCTGCACCTGTTTCCAGATGTGAGGCTGATGCACTGGACCGTACAGAGGATCCAGCAGTCTGAATAGGTGTGCTCTGTGGTGCCGGGGTGTGCTACTGAGCTGATGATCCCATTGGAGTACACCAGAACCCTTGGAGGTGAGTGTTTCCTGCTGTGAAATGGGAATGAAGACATGATAACAATTTCTGCTGCAGACCAGAGCCTGGATTACCTGACAAACTGTGCTGAGTGGTTTGGTCACTGTAGTCACCAACATTCACCCAAAAACATATTCGCTGTAATTACCATCGCTATGCTGTACTCACTATAACTGAGTCACTGAAATTGGCTGTCACTAAAAAAACTTCGCTGAAATTACATGGAGATGGGTGGGGGTGGTGGGATCTGAAAGGGTGGTGGGGTGGGTCACAGGCATGTTCCTCAACTGGTGCCAACAGAAAATTCCTATGACACTCTGACAGAGCAGGACTGCCAAGAGGAGGCCCTTATGGTAGTGACCATTGAGGATGTGGGGGCCCTCCCTAGTGGAGACTCAAAGGAGGGTGGAAGAGGACCCCAGAATAGGAGGAATCACCTTCTGGTAGATGACTCAGTTTTCAGGGTGATAGATTTAATATGAAAGGGGGCTTAGAAGGAAGTCAGGTGCCTCCATTGCACCATAGCCCAGAGGGATGGAAAGCATACTCTATGGTTTACTAGGGCAACAGGAAGGAAGGAGGAGATAGATGTCATTGTCCACCTGGAGATACATGACCTAGCTAGGGATGGAGCTGGAATAGTGCAAGGGGAGTTTAGGGAACTGAGAAGTGGTTTTAGACAAGTACAGGCTCAGTAACTCAGTAACTTTTGTGGAGGTGCTGCCTGTCTATGATGGGAGAAGGAGAAGGATCTCCACACCTAGGTCTTCAATTCATGGTTGAAGGAATTGTGCAGAGAGAAGCGGTACAGCTACATTGGGAACTGCAGGCTCACCTGGGAGGATAAGAGCCTATACAGATGTGATGTCCTACATCCATCCGGGAGGGGAACCACTGTTCTCAGTGGATGGCTTAAATGTCACCTTAATGGACCATAGAAATACAGAATGTATCAGCAGATGGGGTCCAGGTGGATCATCTAGTCTGCCCATGTATACTAACCCCCTCAATCAGGCTGCAGTGTTATGTTTTCCACACTGCCTGTCCCATGCCAGCTTAAATTCTCTGACCATCTTTGATCCCACCACCTGTTGGGTGGGGGCCATTCCAAGGCTCCACCACCCTTTCTGAAAATAAGAACTTCCTTGTGTTGCTCCTGAACCTACCCCCCCTTTAGGCGCATGTCATGACCTCTGGTCCGGGTGCAGTTGTTTACCTGAAGGAGGTCCTTTGAGTGTACCATGTTGATACCCTTCAGGTATTTAAACATCTCTATCATGTCCCACCCCATCCCTTCTTTGTTCTAGTGAGTACAAGTTGAGCTGTTTTAGCCTTGCATCATATGGCTCGTGATGCAGATCTTGCACCATTTTTGTTGCCCTTCTTTGTATAGTCTCTAGTCTTTCTACATCTTTCCCAAGGTGAGGCCTCCAGAACTGGACACAGTACTCCAGGTGAGGTCTCACCAAGGACCTGTACAGTGGCATAATCATCTCTCTTTTTCTACTGGTTATGCCCCTCCCTATGTAACCCAAGATGCCACTGGCCTTTTGTGCCACCTTTTCACATTGCTTACCAACCTTCAGGTTGTCTGCGATAATCACTCCAAGATCATGCTTGTGTTTTGTTATTGCTAGCTGTACCCCATTTAGAAAGTAATTTCTCCTTGGGTTGTGTCTTCCTACTGTAAGTGCATAACCTTACATTTTTTGGCACTGAACTTCAACTGCCAATTCCCTGACCATTCTTCCAATTTCTTAAGGTCTGACTCAGTCTTTTGAGTCCTTTCAACTGAGTCCACAGCATTGCAGAGCTTTGTGTCATCCACAAATAGGCACACCTTCCCAATTAGGTCATCAGCTATGTCGCTGATGAATACATTGAAAAGTATTCATCCCAGCACTGAACCCTGTGGAACACCACTTGTAACTCTACCCTCTTCAGATTGTGTGACATTTTACCAATACCTTCTGGGTCCTCCCATTGAGAAAGGTTTTGATCCAGTTTACAATTTTTGGCACAATGCCTGTGTGCTTCAGTTTGTTTACTAGCTTCCTGTGTGGAACAGAGTTGAAAGCCTTGCTGAAGTCTAGGTACACCATGTCTACTGCACCCCTATTGTCCAATC
The DNA here is from genome assembly GCA_016271365.2 of Neoceratodus forsteri. Classification (NCBI taxonomy): domain Eukaryota; kingdom Metazoa; phylum Chordata; order Ceratodontiformes; family Ceratodontidae; genus Neoceratodus; species Neoceratodus forsteri. The sequence goes on along the minus strand of CM028132.1, from coordinate 1,228,212,593 downwards.
AAAGTATTCAATTAGGTTAGTCTAGCAGGACCTTCCTGCCATAAAGCCATGTTGCTTTGGGTCCAGTTGTCCACTGTCTTCTAAGAATGTCACCATCCTCTCCTTTTGTAGGGATTCCATCAGCTTCTGTACCACCAATGTGAGGCTGACTGGGCGATAGTTTCTCACTTCTTCCCTACTGCCACTTTTGTGTAGGGGTACTACTGTAGCCCTTTTCCAGTCTTCAGGGACCTCCCCGCTTTGTAGTGATTTGTTGAAGAGTTCCACCAGTGGGGCTGCTAGTTCCTCCCCAAGCTCCCGTAGTATTCTTGGGTGTATTTCGTCTGGCCCCATTGCTTTGTCAACCTTCAATTTCTTGAGTTCCTCCAGGACTCTTGCCTCTGTGAAAGGACTTGTGTTGGCTCCCTTGAGGTGGTGTGCCTTCCTGCGGAGAGATGGTCCTTTGCCTGCTTCCTCCTGTGTAAAAACTGAGCAGAAGTATTTGTTCAGAACCTCTGTTTTCTCCCCATCATCTTCTGTTTGCTGATCATTGTTCTTAGCCAACCTAACTATTTCCCCTTTGGTCTTTCTTTTCTCTCTCATATACTAGAAGAAAGTTTTGTCACCATGTTGGACTCCCTTCACTGTCCTTTCCTCTGTTTGAGCTTTTGCAGTTCGAATTGCCTTCCCGATCTCTTTAAGTAATTCCGTATATACCTTCTTGTCACTGTCCTTTTTTGTTTCCTTATATCTCCTGATTGCTTTTGAATGAACATTTAAATTAGCCAAGGATGGTGGTGGAAGCAATAGGGAAGGCAGAAACTGCTCCCCCCACAGGCTGAGATGGTGAGTAGGGAGATCATGGGGGAAGAGAGAGTCCCCTCAAGGTACAAGTTAATGAAAGAGGGTGATAGCAAAGGAGGAAGGAGAGAAAAGAAAAAGTCAAAAGAGAACAGGGAAGTAGGGGGAGAAAAGGAAAAAGAGGGCAGAAATCAAGCAACAAGCAAACAGCTAACAAACTCTGGAAGACCATGTGTGAAAATACTAGAAGCCTGGGAAATAAGATCCCAGACCTAAAGGCGATCATGGCAGAGGCGACCTGGATATTATGACCATTTCCGAGTCATGGTGCACTGACAACCATGACTAGGACATGGCCATACCATGTTACACGCTGTTCAGAAAGGACAAGGTGGGAAGGAAGGGAGGGGTTGTGGTGCTTTATCTGAAGAAAAACAGAAAAGAAATTGAGATACAGGGAATTCATGGGGGGTCGAGGTCTTGTGTGTCACCCTCGAGTCAGGAAATGGAGCCACTATTTGGACAGGCATAATATACAGGCCTCTGGCACAGAGGGAGGGGTTAGATAAGGAAATGTTAGAAAGACATGGCTAAATGGCTGAAAAGCAGGAGATGTTGCTGGTGGGGACTTCAGTCTGCCAGATGTAGATTGAAGCCTCCCAGCTGCAGCTTCAGCTAGAAGTAGGGACATCCTGGACTCCCTGCAGGAAGTGTTCCTCAGGCAATAAGTCAGTGAATCCACTTCAGATGGGCCAATACTGGACCTGGTACTTCCTAACGGAGACAGTATTGCAGATATCAAGGTGGGAAGCCATCTGAGGATCAGTTATCATTGTACAGTGTGGTTCAATATAAAAACAGCTGCAGAATCCAACCATCACAATGGCAAGAGTCCTGGACTTCAGAAGGCAGATTTTATAAAGATGGGTGAATGCCTCAGGAATGACATGGCAGGGGGAGATGACCTGGGGAAGGGGTGGAAGACCAGCTGGCCAAACTAAAAGATGGCACAGTGAAAGCAACAAACCTCTGCATCAAGCAAATAACCAAAAGGAAGAGGAGACCACTATGGTTCTCAAAAGAGGTGGCAGAACAGGTCAAGGCAAAAAGAGTAGCATTCAGAAGGTATAAGGAGACCCAGAGAGAGGAGGATTTGTAAGTGTATCAGGGAAAGCAGAGGGAGGCTGGGAAAGCAGTAAGGAGTGCAAAGGTGCAAACTGATGAAAAAATAGCTCAGGCAGTATCAAAAGGGGACAAGACATTTTTTAGGTATGTTAGCACAAAAAGGAAGACAAAGGGAGGGATTGTAAGGTTAAGTGGGGGTCTGTATGGAGGGGACCAAGAAAAGGCAGACATCTTGAGCAAATACTTATGCTCAGTGTTCACAGTGGAAGGGGAAGGGTCACAAAAAATCATCAGAAGCTTTGATGGGAGGGAACTGAATGCTAGTCTTTTTTCTGAGGAGAGAGACTGGAAAGCACTTCAATCAATCACTTTTATTGTTGACCATAAAAAAACCTTACAATATTTAAATAGACAAAGACAATAAACATAGTAACATATACCTATAACCAAATACAGCATATTAAAAAGTTCAAGAAATTTAAAATCTCTTAAGAGAAAGCACTTGCTAACAAGAAGGGGGACAAAACTATGGGGCCAGATGGGGTGCATCCAAGAGTGCTGCTGGAGCTCAGGAAGGCACTAGCTGCATCTCTGACAGATCTACTTAACAGATCACTGGAGACCAAAATGGTCCCAGAGGACTGGAGAAAGGCAGATGTTGTCCCACTTCACAAAAGTGTAGCAGGGGAGAGGCGAGCAATCATAGGCCCGTCAGCCTGACATCAGTGGTGTGTAACTTAATGGAGACACTAAGAAAGGAAATGATTATGGAATATCTTGAATCCAGCAGATTATAGCATCTGATGCACCATGGATTTATGTGGGGGAGGTCATGCCAAACAAATCTGATAGATTTCTTTGACTGGGTGACCAAGGAGTTAGATCAGGGTGAAGAGGTGCAGTTGGGGTAACTGGATTTCAGCAAGGCTTGTTTCAACACTGTTCCACATAGGAGACTGGTAAGCAAGCTGGGTAGCTTGGGGATAGACAACAAGTGGGTAATCTGGGTAAGAAACTGGTTATGGAATAGGAGACAGACGGGAGTAGTAAACGGGGTTCACTCTGAGGAAGGGAGGGTGACCAGTGGGGTATCTCATGGTTCAGTGCTGGGACTGGTACTCTCTAATGTCTTTATTAGTGATATAGCAGAGGAGCTAGACGGGAAGGTCTGCCTCTTTGAAACTGATACCAAGATCTGCAACAGGGTGGACACTTGGGGAAGGGGGTTGAAAGGATGGGCAAAGATCTTGAAAAACTGGAGGAGTAGTCAACGATATGGTAGCAGGGTTTTAATACAATAAAAGTGCAAAATAATGCACTTAGGCCATAGAAACCAAGAGGCGGAGTACAAAATGGGTGAAGTGATACTGACAATAACCAAGCAGGAAATAGACCTGGGGATAATTATATCAAATGACCTAAAAGTGGCCAAGTACTGTGACAAGACAGTCGGGAGGGGTAATGGGATGCTGGAGTGCATAGGCAGAGGTATCACCAGCAGAAAGAGGGAGGTGGTGTTGCCCCTATATACATCGCTAGTAAGACCCCACCTTGAGTACTGTGTCTAGTTCTGAAGACCACATCTCAGGAAGGACATAGAGAGAGTGGAGGTGGTCCAGAAGAGGACTACGAAGATGATGCAGGGTCCACATCAAAAGCCTTACTAAGAAAGGCTAAAGGAGCTTGATATGTACTCCCTGGAGGAGAGGGGGGATGTGATAGAGACCTTTAAATACTTTGCGGGGGTTAATAAGGTATAGAAGAGGAGTATTTTTCAGAAAAAAAGATGCTGTAGAACAAGGGGACGTGCTGTGAAGCTGAAGGGGGTAGATTCTGGAGAGATGTGAGGAAATATTTCTTCACAGAAAGAGTGATGGATTCCTGGAACATCCTTCCAGATGAGGTGGGGGGTGAAAACAATGGTGGGGTTCAAAAATGCCTGGGCTATGCACAAGAGAATCAGAGGGGAAAGGAAGGAGGGGGGAGACAGCATCGTAGATCAAGTCAGTCTGCAGCAAAAATGAAGGTAGAAAAAAATATGGGCAGACTGGGCGGGACAAGTGGCCCATATTTGCTGTCAGATTCTATGTTTCAGTGTTTCTCATTGTTTAAAAATATGACCACTGCTCTCACATGGACTTGCAGGGGCTTTTTTCAATTTCATTTGATCTGTGTCTGTATCCTCCTCCTCAGGGACAAGGCTGAAAATAGGCAGTATTATCTAGCCCTTCCTTCCCGGTCAACAAAAAATAATAAATTAACAAATTAATTCATTCATTAATACAATCATCTTGTGCTCTGTACAGTTTTACATCCCAAACTGACAGACTCGTTATTGTTGTTTAGTGGTAAGGCACATTCATCATCGAATCCATTCATCAAGAATAAGCCTGGTTTCATACAGTACCACAGTCGTGATTTTACTACTCATGAATTGTGGGGCTTGCCCTCACATGTTGGTAATAATTGTGCAGGCCCATTGTATTTGTTACCCATTATGTATGTAAGCCTCCTCTCCTTTGAGAGAGGCTTGTGCTCTCTTTAGAGACCCCCTCCCTTTTATTGCCCTCAGAGCTTAGGGATTTATGGATACTTTGAGGGCATAATTCCTACTGGTTGCCATGAGGTGGCAGCAGAGAGCAGGGTTTCCAGGGTTATAAACAGGCAGAAACAGGAAGTTTCTAGGTCTTTTGGAGGAAAAAGCCGGGACAGCAGGAGACTGAGAGGCACTGCAGGGCAGAGTGGGGTGCGTCGGGTACCTTGGGTAAGCATCCAAGAGAGGGCATGGATTCAGGTAGCTGCGACCATTATTGTGGGGTCCCGAGCTCTTGGAGGTGCATGGAAGAGTAAGGGAGGTGCAGGATAGGTAAGCCCCAGGGTTTGGATAGGCCTCGGTAGGCTTCTAGTGGTCCTGGGTTGTCGGGGTTGTAGTAGGCTGTGGCAGGGCCTCTGCATCCTGGTGTGACAAGACAGCGTAGGGTCCCACTGGAGAGGTGGCCAGGGGGAGCCTCTAACCCCATTAGGGCCTGTTTGGAGGGACAGGTCTGGGGGCTGTTGGTCTTCAGTCGAGTAGGCCACTGAGTGCCCTGGAGGTATCCCCTGGAGCTGGTTTGCGCTTATCAGGCAGCAGGAGGATGGTAAAGAGAGGACAGTTGGGCAGCAGTTCCATCTTTTTTACAGCCCGTTAAAAGAGCAGCATGCTGATGGAGAGGTGTTTGGGCTGTTGGGGATCCAGGAGTTGTAGCAGGACTCCTGTTTCTCTGTGTGGCAGGGCAACTCAAATAGCAGCCAGGGGAGTGGAGCACAGTCTGGGTATGCTGTGGGCCTGCCATGCCCATGTCTGGGGCAGGCCCTGGTGCCTCCATTTTATGAGCAGGTCTTTACACCTGGTTAGGCCATGGTTCTGCTCTGATGGGGATAACTTGGAAAGGAAGGTGTCACCATGCTGTATGGAGAGGTTATAGCCCTCACGGAAGCCGAGCAAAAGAGGAAAGCGACCGGAAAGGAGGATGTGGGGGTATGGTGCAGTGGGTTTTGGTGGGTACTGTACCATCCGTATCTCTGGAAGGCTGTAACTGAGAGTCAGGGAATGGTGGGAGAAGCTGTACACTTCCCTGGTTAGAGGAGCAAATGAGGACCACCCCTCCGGGAAATCAGCTTGAAGCACTGTTAGGTACTTACCCAGTGCCAATGGAATCAGGGAACTTCACAGTCCAAGTAGAGGGTCACTAGGTTCCTGAGGAAAATCAGATCTGCTGTTTGAGAGCTGTTAAAGACTTGCTCTGCTAAAAGTTTGCTGCCATCTTAACTGTGTAAAAGTTTAGCTCCATGAAGCAGGAATGTTTGTATAAGGAGTGATGAATCCCTGTGGTCGTCTAAATCTTTTGGGCCAAGGAGAAATAAATTGACCTAGTTTGGGAAGAAACTGTGAGTCTGATTCATTTGTAAATAGTGGAAAACGAAATATAAAATCCTCAGTTTTTAATCACTCCATGAGTTTATATTTCCTGGGGACTGGCTGATGTAAGATCCTGCACCTTCTGGGGGTTGAGGGCCTGGGGAGCCCAGGGCCATAAGGCAACGAGAGTCCTGGTCCTTCTGCGAGGGTTCTGTGGGGTGCTCCCAGCAATTTTTTAAGAAGCAACTCTGGGATTCAGCAGTTTGAAGATGCCTTAAGGTAGAAGATAAACTTTTTCTTGCCTGTCATCCTGTACAGTGTCAGAAGTGTGTCTATGTTGTGGGCCCCCTTCCCTCGGCTCATCAGAGATTTCAATCATCCCCTAGACATTCGGGGAGGGGGTGGCTACATGTAGCTCCTCTATCTCCTCCTTCTCTCTCTCTCTCTCTCTCTCCCTCTCTCTCTCTCTTTCTCACATACTGTCACTCTCACTATCTCATTCTCCCATCCACTATTCCTTTTAGGGAATATAGTGATAAAATAGCCTGCAATATAAAAAAGTTGCATGTCATTCCAAATCACATGCTACTGCAAAATCCATCTTAGTGCCTGCATAATCTGCATGTTCTACTGAGGCGATTATAAATGTAACAAAATGAAATGTGTTATTTTCATTTTATTACTAAATATAAAAACACAGAGCAGTTATGTCTAGGCTGAAGCCAACGAGAGCTGAATTCTAAGCACCTGCAAGTGGCAGACCACATTCGGCTGTGCTTGTGCTGGGCTGGCACTGTAAACCTTTGTTAGCTGTGATGCTACTACGATATTGTGGTAACCCAACACTTCCAAAAGCAGCATGAAAAAGGGTCTTTTGTATCACTTTATAGGCTTAAAATCTTCTTTTGTATCACTTTATAGGCTTAGAAAATCAGATTACTTTACTTGCTTTTTTCAGTATGCATTGAGAAAAACCCTTTTTAGTTCTTCTATTTCCATATTGTCATCATTTCTTTGCCTTTCTTATTTCTACTAATTCAGGGAGAGTCACCAACAGTTGGCAGACATGCAGTTATTTTTTTATTTTTATAAAAAAGACCCTCTGGATACAAGGCCCATTTACAGGGGCAAGCCAGGGGCACAGAGAGGTTAAGTCACTTGCTCAGACTCCTGCAGTATAAAAACATAGAAACAGATTTTGTCGACAGAAAAGGACCTCTAGGACCATCCAGACTGCCCCTTATCCCTGCCTATTCCATCACCACTGACCCTAACTGGTCGTAGGTGTCACTACCTCCCCCCATTCCTCTACATAATATGCCCCTGTGCCCTGACGCATGATGAACCTCCCCACAGTCGCTGCCCTCACAGCCTCCTCTGGCAGGCTGTTCCATTCATCCACCACCATTTCCATTAAGAAGTATTTCTGCACATCTCTCCTAAACTTCCCCCTTAGCTTGATTGCATGCCCCCTTGTTCTAGTGCCTTCCTTTCTCTGATATAGACCCTCCACTTGCACCTTGTTCACTCCTGTGAAGTACTTGTAGGTTTCAATCATGTCCCCTCTCTTCTCTCTTCCAGGGAGTACATGTTGAGTTCCTGCAACCTTTCTTCATATGGCTTCTTGTGCAGCACCCTCACCATTTTGGTTGTTCTCCTCTGTACCGCCTCCACCCTTTCAGTGTCATTGCAGAGGTGCAGCCTCCAGAACTGGACACAGTACTCCAGGTGGCCTCATCAGTGAGTGATACAGTGGCAACACCACCTCCTTCCTTCTGATAGAAATCCCTCTCTCCCAGTGCACCCCATTATCCTGGTAGCCTTTTCCACTACTTTGTTATGTGCCCAGCTACCTTGAGGTAATCAGATATGATGATCCTAGGTCTCTTTCTTGCTTGATGACTGTAAGCTCCACTCCCCCCATCGTGTACACAGCCCATGGGTTCCGCAGCCCTGAGTGCATAACCTTGCACTTTTTGGCAATGTAAGTCAGCTGCCACACCCTAGACCATTCTTCTACTTCCCTCATACCCCTTGGCATTCTCTCCACCCCTTCTTGAGTGTCAACCCAGGTAAAGATTTTTTTATCATCTGTAAAAAGACACCTTACCCGCAAGCTCCTCTGCAATGTCACTTATGAGGACATTGAAGAGAACTGGGTCCCAGCACTGAACCTTGTGGCACCCAATTAGTCACTCTCTATAGCCTGAGTGGCTACCATTTACCACCACCCTTTGCCTCCTTTCCTGTAACCAGTTTGATACCCAGCTTGTCTCTTTCTCCTCCACCCCAGAGCTGCTTAGTTTCTTAACTAGCCTCTTGTGCAGCACAGTGTCAAAAGCCTTATTGAAGTCCAGATAGGCCACATCCACTGCTCTCCCACGAGCCACTTCCCTAGTAACCCAAGCAAAGAAATCTATGAGATTAGTTTGACATGGCCTCCCCCTTGTGAAACCATGCTGCAGGTGGTCCTGCAGCCCTTTTGCCTCCAGGCACTCCATGAGCCTCTTCTTCAGTAGTGTGCGTCTCCATGAAAGTCCCTATCACTGATGTGAGACTGACTGGCCTATAGGCATATAACTTGTCTAGTGTACCTACCTGGTCAACAAAAGTTAAATAAATACATAGTGGCTAGCATCCTCCCTACTGCCACTTTTGTGCAGAGGGACCACATCAGCCCTCCTCCAGTCCTCCAGTGGACCTAGGCCTGCTGGATATACCAAGCTCATTAACAGCTTACTGCTCTAACCTCTGGGCTATACTGCATGATTAGTATCAGTGGTTCAGAAGGTAGTGTACTCACCTCTGGGACCAGAAGATCAGAGTGTTCTAGGTTCTAGCCCCACACCAGGTACTTGGGGTAATATCCCTAACTGACACTGCAGTGCAGTATGAGGAAGGTGCTGCACTGGTGGAGTACCATCCTTCAGATGAGACATTAAATTGAGGTCCCTTCTGCCCATCTCTGGTCACTGTCCAGATGGAAGAAAAAGATTATAAGATAAAAGTGGAGCACTCTGAGAGCCCGGGTTAGGCTTACTCAAATGGATCAACCACAATGAACCCAGTGTACACATTTTCTGCAAAAATAAATGTTCACTATATTCAAAATAATAAATCAAATAACATGTACAAATCATACCAGTCTCAGAACAGCTAGCCCCAGCACTTCGAGATGCTCTGCTTCTTCCTCAGGGGGGATGGCCATGGACCCTGAGGAAGAAGTAGAGTGCCTCAAAATACAGGGGCTAGCAGTTCTGAGGTCATACAATTTGTACATGGAAGTAAAAGATCCCATGGCACTTATTTTATTTGTTTATTTATTTATTAAAATGTTTCACCAGGAAGGCACGCTGAACAACAAGTAGCTCTTCTCCCAGTGCAACCTGGGGGGAAGGGGTACAATTGGAATGAGACATTATACAGTCAAATTACAGGATCAACATTAACATACAGTTGTAAGGCAGGTGTTACAAACAGTGTTACAACAGTGTTGCTCATAACATGCTGAAAGACAGGATAATAATAAGTGTTGGGTTAATAAGCAAACAAGTGCTTAAAAGGGTAGTAGAGAGAAGGGAAAAAAATCAGTGTCCTAGAGAGACCCCTTTAAGATGGTGGGGGGGGAAGTAGATGAGAGATACAAGCTCCTCAGTAAGGAGGAGCAATTAGGGGGATGGGGAGATGGTGTCGGTGTGCACAGAGTAAAATGAAGGTGACTGTAGTGGGGTAGGGTTTGTCTAGGGCTTAGAGGAGTGAATTAGGAAGGGACTTGGCAGGAGCAGCTAGATGCAAGATCATTATTGAGGGCAGAACTTACGGAGTAGGTGGAGGATGAGTGCTGGATTTGGGAGGGGAGCAAATTCCACATTTTTGGGAGGCGGTGAGAGTAACTAGATTGGACAATTTAGGTGGATCTGTGGGGGACAACCAGAGTACAGGAGTCGGTTGATATAAGGGAATGGGAGGGCAGGGGGTGTTATAAAGGAGGGGGTGTGGTAGGAAGGGAGCTCACCCAACCAGTGCTTAGAGGTGAATTTAGCACAGTAGGAGAGTCGCCTATTTGTGAGAGAGAGGAAGGATAGGGCATGATAAAGATCGCAGTGATGGGTGCAAGGGGGGCATCCAGGGCAAAGTGGCAGAAGGAATTGAAGAGAGTGTCCACTCTAGCCAGGGAGGACTTAGTGGCAGCACCATAGACCACGTCACAGTAGTCAAAATTGGGCAGTATCATCTTCTGAACAAGTTCACTCTTAGCCGTAGAAGGGATGTGACTATGGTTCCTGAACAGGGCACCAAGCTTGGGGTGCAGTTTTTTCTGGATGACGTCAATATGTCCAGAGAAGTTTAGGTGTTGGTCCAACCAGACACCTAAGTACCTGAAGAAGGATGTGTCCTCAAGTAAAGTCCCCTCAAGGGTGCGAAAAGTGGGTAGCGAGGGAAGCCTAGAGAGTCTCTGCCTTGTGCCAAAGGTCATGGAGATAGTCTTTTTGGCACTGAGGAAAAGTTTGTGGTTAGCAAACCAGAGCTGAACCTTGTTGAAGTCTTGCTGTAAGTTGGTTGCCACCTCAACAGGACAGGAGCCAGCTGCATACAGGACTGTATCATCTGCATACATATGTATAGTGGAAGATGGGGAGCAAACAGAGGAAAGTAATTTAATTTAAAAAGATGGAGAATAGGAGGGGCCCTAATACTGAGCCCTGGGGGACTCCACTGCTAATCAGGAGGGCCGGGGAAATGGCATCCAAGATCTTAACTGATTGGGTTTTACCAATAAGGTAGGCCTTAAACCAGTTTGTGGCAGAGAGAGATAGGCCAGCTGCTGGGAGTGAGTTGAGGAGAAGGGAGTGAGGGACGGTGTCAAAGACCCTGGCCAGGCTGACAAAAATGGCAGAGGTAATTTGGCCATTGACCATCCCGGTTAGAATAGAATCTGTGAGCCATAGGAGAGAGAGGTGGTGGTTGAGTGGTTTTTCCTGAAACCAGACTGGAAAGGGGTGAAAAAAGAGATGTCAGATAGAAAAGAGGTAAGTTGGGAGAGGACAATGTGTTCTTGAAGCTTGGCAAGGGTAAGGAGGAGAAAATTAGGGTGATAGTTGCCAGGGCATGAGGGGTCACCCCCTTTGGGTAGAGGGAGGACCACAGCATGTTTCCAAGAAGAGGGGACCAAGGCAGTAGAGAATGGGAGATTTAGGATAATTGAAAGGGGGTAGGCAATGGCTGCAGCAGAGAGGAGTTTTGGGTCAAGGCCATCAGGGGAGACACCTTTATAGGGGTTGATGGTGAGGAGGGCACTTAAGGGCATCATTTGGGGTTACAGTAGTGAAAGAGAAGGGAAGTTGGTAGGGTGGTGGAGGGAGCACACCAGTAGAGGGTGGGGAGGGGGATGGGTAGAAGGGGAAGGATTTCAGTAGCTCAGCTGCACAGGAGGTATAGTAGGAGTTAAATTCTGCAGCTACAGCTGATGGGTCAGATACTTATCAAAGAAGAGCAAGGGGAATTTTATTAAACCAAAAACAAAATATAACAGCAGAATGCAATAATCAAAAAAGGAAAGCAAAGAGGATACATGCCAAGGTCAGAGATCTCAAAATCTAACTAATGGAAATAAGTAATACAAATAGGAGATTAAGTACATAAATCAAAATTATTGCAAACTAGCAGAAAATGCATTTACAGTATATTAATACTTATGCCATTGTACCCTCCTTCTATGACACTGCTCAATCCCAAAATAAATCAAAAAGAAAGAAAATACAGAAAAACAATGTATGTACAAAAAGAAGATACCTGCAATGATAAAAAGAAAACTGCAGTCATTGCCATCAATATAGTGGATCCAAGAAATACCTTTCCAAAAGGTATTAAACATATTCAAAGAAAGTGAGTTGTGTTCCACTTGTCGAAGATCACCAAGAGCCTTCTCTACCTGCAAAAATATAAACATATATGAGGTCACTGAATTTGTTGTAGAACTAACTGACATCTTGCTTGCCATAAGTAGAACTTGCAAAAGACAAAAATGACAGTCATTTTGCTTAACTGATATCATATACTGTTACGATTTCAAAATTTTGACATCAAAATCCATTACAGCGCCAGTTTCAAGGTTGTCATTGTAATGGACACAATGGTGAAATTTTGCCTATTTCAAACACTTCTTCCCTCCTTTGAATAAACTCTGACCTTGAGTTTGTTATCTTTAGGAATGGGGGTGTGGTGGGGGGTGAAGCCCCATGCATGGGGGGTGCAGGGGAAAATGCTCAAAGTTGGACATGCGAAATTTCACCTGTCAGCATTGTTACCGACGCTGTGCCACATTTTGACAGCTTGGTTGTCAATGTGGCTTGGTGGAACCAACCAGTATCACTTACAGTGCGGAGGACCCTCACCCAAGATTATATTTTCATATGCAAGTCTCTCCATTAATGGGAGAGTCTGGTTAGAAGCCAAAAAGGGCAAGACGGATTTTGTATATTCACAGTATATTAAAAAATGTTCGTGTTTCAGCCTCATCCACACAATCAGGCGTTGGGCAGAATCTTTCAGTAATATTCTTATGTTTATTGTTACCCTTTACACCTAACAATCCATGACATGACAGCCACAGTACATCCCACATTCTTCTGGGAACTCTGGGATCAATCAGTTGTGCAATAAAGAGTGTAGTTTTCCCAGCAGGGAACAATATTTGAAAACTGGTACCAGAGAGTGTTTCTGTGATGAAATTTCCAAATATAAGTGAGAGCTGGATAAAGTCAACTTGTGGTTCTTGGTGAGCTTTCATTGCCTGAATAATTTCAAATGAGGGCTATCATAGCTAGGAAGAGGGACTGTTTTATGAATGATAAGAATAGTATCAAACCAAAAGTGTAAAAAGGGATGGAAAATGTTCCATAGCCAGTCACGCCATGGATAAGAACGAGTAGAAAATACAACTGTTATGGCAAAAAATAGAATAAAAAAGATCAACAGGTTTACCATCTTCGGGCCTCCCTCAGAAATGGGTACATTACCTCATGTTTTACTGGATTGAGGAGATAGGCTACCCCACAATAACGGAACAAAAGATGCTACAAAATCCTAGTATTAAAGTGTTCTGGAGGTGGAAACATATTAAGTCAATAAAGGAACCAGAAATTGTTTTATCAACTGCACCATTTTCAACTTGGAAATTGACTATTTGTGTACACAAATCCAGTTTTGTCAAAGCAGTTTAAACTTGGCAGGTCACCAGGGTGAAATTTAACTACAAGAATTTTAATGGGAGTATTAGCTAATGGAATACCTCCAAGAGCTACTACATCTGGGGATACATTCCCAATTCGAAGTCCAGAACCACTGGATTAATATGAGAAACTGAGACCATTGAGAAGGAGTCTAAGGTCTCCACTGAGGCATTCCTTAATTTTGTGTTCAAAATTAGAAGACACAGATCATCGGCATAGGAGAATGCCTTCAGCTGCCCACCCACTACTGGGGATGTAATACTATTTTGTCATCAGTTGTAATACATTTAAGAAGGGGTCTAAGAAGAAAAAATACAATAAAGGGCTAAAGGGACAACCCTGTCAGACTTCTACTTTAACTAGAATAGTAGAGCCGTGGAACCCACTAGCTAGAGGAATAACCACCACCTGATTATAAAGTGTCTGTATCAAAGCAATAGACTGTGTGGGTATACCATAAGAAGCAAGCACAGAAAACAAATAAGAATGCGTTACTTTAACAAAAGCCTTAGTTTAAACTAAGACCAGTATAAAACCCTCAATTTTGTTTTGCAAACCCACTTCCAAAATATCTCATAAAATATGTAAATTCTCATATATTGAACATTCCGGCATTCAGCAGGTCTGAACTGGCTCAATAGGATGTTCCATCACCTTAGCCAATATCTTGCAAAGGAAGTTTGAAAAAAAAAACATTATAACTGGAATTCAGAATAATTATTGGATGATGATTGTACGGGTCAGATTTACCCTCCTCTCCATTTTTTAAAGAAAAATCAATAACACTGTATTAAATGTTGGGGTAGACATTCCTGAATCCAGTACAAACTGAAATGCCAGGAAAATAAATTCCAAAATCCAATCCTTAAAAAATTTATAACGTTCATTGGGTGGTCCATCTATACCGGGTGATGCACCATTCTTCAGAGGCCCTACTACCTGAGCTATTTCACCAGCCTGTAGTGGAGCCAGTAAAGAGGCCTTCATGGTTCCAAAAAGTACAGGTGGAGGTCTAAGAAGAAATTCAGATACTGTTTTGTTTGGAAGATATTCTTTCCCAAAGGTATTGTCTGCAAAACAGTCTACTACCTGTGGTATTCCAGAAATACCATGCACTACAGTTCCAGAATTTGATTTCAGGGAAGTAAATACTGTAGCCTGGATATTCAAAGCAGTTGCACATGGCACAACAGAGTTGTGCCGGTGCAACTGCGGACTTGTGCTAAGGAGCGATATTCAGCAAGAGCCATTGCGGGGTCAAGTCCCATTGTGCCAATGCACAACTATAATGAATTCATGTGCAAGAGCAGGTGGCATGCACACGAATATGCTGCGCAGTGCGATATTCAACCGTGGGACCATGGCGCGAGTGCAGAACAAATCCTGGATGTGCCAAGCAGACTTGAGCCAATAAATGCAGGGCACAAGCACACAGGTAGCACTTGAACCAGGGGAGAGTGAGAGAGAAAGAGAGTGGCAAGAGAAGGAGGAGAGACACAAAAAGAGACAGTGCAAGGGAGACAGAGCCAGTGAGGGGCAAAGTGACTGGCACAGGCAGCCACAGGGACGTGGGACAGAGGTGGCAGTGGAAAGTAAGCCAGAGGCAGAGAGAGACATTGAGAGGCAGGCAAAGTGCCATGCAGTGCAACAGGGTGGCATACAGCCTGAAGCAGCTGACTGCCCAAGGGGAGACAGGACATCAGGGGCCATGGCCAGTACACCCTTCCTAATGGAGGCCGTAATGAGGGGTGTGAGGAGGTAGGAGGAACAGCGACATGGCCGTGGAAGGGCCCATCAGTGGTACGCCCTCAACAGGTGGTACCATGCCCACACCATCTTTGAGAACTACACCGATACAGAGATTGTGGGCCGGTATCACCTGAACAGGGCCATTCTGAGGCAGCTCTGTGAGCTGTGCAGTGAGGAGATGCAGGCACCCACAAGACAGAACCACGCAATGTCTGTGGAGACAAAGGTGACAGCTGTCATGTGCCTGCTTGCCACGGGCACCTTCCAGAGACCAACAGGGGACACTACAGGCATAACCCAGTCAGCCACTTTGTGCCTCCTCACACAGTTCCTCAACGCCCTGCTGTCACTTGCTTCGGAACACATCCAGTTCCCCAGCACACAGGCATAGCGTACATCAACTATGCAGGGCTTCCACAGGGTATCACGCATATTTGGTATGTTTGGGGAAATTAACTGAACCCACGTGGGTATCTGCATGCCACTTGGCCCTGAGGGTGTGGCCTATGTGAACAGGAAGGGGTTCCCCAGTGTGAAATGCCAGGTGGTGTGCGATGCCAAGGGGTGCATCACCAATATCTGTGCCACACACACTGGGAGTGCACATGATGCATTCATCTGGCACAACTCTGCACTGTGCCACGGGTTCGAGCATGAGGATATCCCCATGGGCCACCTAGTGGGTGAGTATGGGATGGGCAAGGGGCGTTGGGCAGAGCAGGGCATGGGATGGTGGATGGCAGGGTGGGTGTGCTGGCGAGGGCACCAGGGATAGGCAAGGGGCACAGCAACAGAGGACACAGGGCTAACCATGTCATTATCCACACAGGTGACAGTGGCCATCCACTCAGGCCCTGGCTGCTCACCCCCTACCAGCACCCGTCATCCCCAGCAGAGAAACAGTAAAATGAGGCACACGCCAGCATGCGGAACATCATTGAGCATGTATTTGGGATGCTGAAGGCATGGTTCCATTGCCTACACAGGTCAGGTGGTGCCCTACAGTACAGTCTCTCAAAATCCTGTGGCCTATTCCTGGCCTGCTGCATACTGCACAACATGGCCATTGTCCATGGGATAGCTGTCGAGGCTGATTAGGGTGGTAGTAGTGGGGACGACAAGGACAATGGGCTGGAGGGTGGAAGACAGCCCCCCCTCAGGTGGAGGGATCCCTGGCTGCAGAGGATGGCAAGCCAGCACAGGGACACCATTGCACAGGAGCACTATGGTGCACGCAGGTAGGTGGTGCCACACCCACACACTGACCACACACACAGGTACAGCACACAGGCAGTGGCATGCATGGTAATGGGCATGCACACACAGAGGCATGGTACACAGGTGGGGGTGTCAGTGCGACACAGCCACACACAACTGCACACAGCAATGCACAGCAACACACACACACACACACACACACACACGTGCCTAGTCGTTGGCATGTGGAGGGGATCAGATGCAGTGCACCGGTTCACAGGCACAACCGGTGCACAGACGCAACCAGTGCAGATCTGCTCTTATCATGCCCATGTCACATGAGCCAGCAGCCAGGCAGACACGCACACAGGCAGCGTGCAGCGCAAACACATGGGTCACACCTGTGGTATGCACACACACACGCACACCACCCATGCATGCACAGGGCAGAGACAGCAGACTTCAGCCAGGGCAGCATGCACATCAGGTCTGTCACGTGGCACCATGGCCACCACGGCCACGTGGGTGGCCATGCCATGGCCGATCGGCAGTCACAAGCTGCACATCTGCCACAGGGGTGTCTGCAACAGCCACCCAGGGATTGTACTGCGGGAACACGACTGGTTCCATGCAGGGGTGTGTAGGCACCCAAACAGGCCCACCACAGACGTGCCTGGGATGCCAACAGCAGAGCCCAGCATCAACAGGGAGTGTGTCACTCACCACCAGGATTGTGGGGTGGACAGTGCACTACGCGGTGTCTGAGGTGGCCAGCCATACCCTGTGGCAGCCAGCAATGCAAGGCCATCCCTGATCACATTGGCTATGTGATCTTGGGATGCAGTAGTGTCCTCCCACAAGCACTGATTAGCCACCAGGAGCTGTGCAGTGCATCTCTTGCACTGCTCAGCTGCCTGGCACACCTCTGTGCACAGTGCACACATGCCAGCAGCGAGCAGCACCTGTGGCTCCATGGAGCCAGCAGCAATCAGGTGTGCTCTGCCAATGGGTCGGCACCCAGAGGATCCTGGGCGGGTCGCCATCCCTCCTGTGGTGAACGACTGCACTGCACAACCCCTCACTCAGGTGGACACTGCACAGTGGGGTCCCCATGGGGTAGGTCCCTATCAGGCACCCAGTCAGTGGACTCCATGTCCAGCTGCTCTATGGACCTGCTGCTGCCCTTCCAGCCACTGAACACTGCCCAGCATCTGCACAGCCGCACAACCACCACCACCACTGTCAGGCCACTGGGTGCATTGCCTGTGATGGTATCTGGTATGGGTGTCTCCCCCACAACACCACCCATGCTGTCCAGGGTCATGGTCAGGTCATTATCGGTGTCGGACCCAACCCCAATCTGTGTCTCCACACAGAGGATGCCATGGTTGGCATCCTGCAAAAACACAGCCAGGACCTCATCCGACCCCATGCCCAGAACATCTGACTGGACATTTGTGGCATGCTGTAGCCAATCAGGCCCCTGGATGCCTGTGGAAGTTGATGGATGGTCATCGGGGGCCAGGCTTGCATCCACAGCTGCTGCTGGTGCCCATCCACCTCATGCAGGTGTGCTGGTGATTAAAGAGAAAACAGATGTGTTTGTGATGCAAGGCTCCCATCCCCCCATCCACTGCTTTCTGTGTGTGCCCATCATACATACCACGCAGTGAAGGGCTTCCACCCATCTGAAAACCTCCACGCAACATACCCTCCACAGTGCTGCAGCGCATGGTGGCTGCCACCAACTCCTCCTGCACCATGAGCTGTTGCACAGCAGCAGGCTCCCCTCCAGTGGCTGTCTGGGCTGCATGTATGGCCGCCATCTTCTCCTTGATGTGGTGTTTATCGGTGCCCACCTTCGTACGGCACTCCTGCATGGACTGCTGGTGGCTGCCCTGCTGGTTGACACTCGCTGCCACTTCCTCCCAGGCCACAGCCCTGGCCTGTCATGTGCCTGTGGCTCCCTGTCAAGGTAGGCCTCAAACAGGGCATCAGCCTCTGCCTTGGTAAGGTTGGGCCTGCATTTGTGTGCAGGTCTATGCTCCTCACTCTTTTCCCGCTCCAACATAGTGCTACCTATGGACATAAACACATGTGTCAGTGTTAGCAGTAGCCTACCCCATCCACCCTGCTGTGCTGGATGGGCTCTGCGGCTAGCGCAACTTACCTCAGAAGGTTGCAATACTGGTCCACAGCCTGTGCCGGTCCGTGGCATTTTTATAATGCAACGCATGCAAATGAGCATTGGCGCATTGGTAATGACATACTAATTGCACCAGTGTGCCACGCATTGGCTGATGAACTCATTTGCATGTGGCAGCTAAATATCGCATATTTGCTCCCTGCACAGTGGAATTGCTCTGGAGATAGTAGCAGCACAATGTCCAGGCATGCGCAGTGCACAGGACCACAGTGCACATGCATCAGGTGGTGTTCACCCACCTATTGCACGCTGTGCGCCCACTGCACAATAGGGACTGTGGTGCACTCTGCACCATGGCTTCTATTGCACACCAGCGCACAGTGCGCCGGTCAACCCATGACCCCTACTGTGACCCTCTGACCCCTTGGGACTCCACCACCACATGCCTGTCAGGCCACACCCATGTTGCACATCCCAGACATTGCGCGATTGATGGACACAGCGCATGCCTCCATGAGGCATGCATCTCATGCACATTGTGCACATGTGCATCTCTGGCCACCATTTTGTCCCCACACATCGCTCTCAGTGCAATAGCACAGCGTGAAGTTCACTGGGCCCGTGACTGGTCTGACTTTGAGTTGGTTAATCTGGTGGCCTGTGTGCATCCACATGCAGCAGGGCTGTTTGGACAGCTGCCCCAGCAACAGCCACGGATGGATGTCTGGCAGGGCAACACTGCCAGCCTGTTGCAGAACACTGGGGTTGCCAGAACTGGGGATCAATGCCGCTACCGGTATGGAGACCTCATGCGGTGAGACCCAGAGCACCTGAGACAGCTACAGGCATGCATCTGCTGAGGGGCCATGCCACGGCCAGGTAAGTCAGCCCATGCTGCGTGTGTGCCCAAGTGCTGTACTCTGGTGATGGCTAGGCTGCCTGGCATGCCTGCTGAGAGGTACACTGTCATCAGGCGCATTGCAGTGTGGCATTTCCAGCTGCAGCTTACGTTGTGATACAGCCTTGCAGGACATGTCGGGTAGGGGCACATGCTGTGCACAGGGTGGAGGTGGTGAGCACATGCTGTGGGTGTTCTCTGATATGTACCTGTCTTTGTTCCATTCCCAGGACCTGAAGATCACCACAGGGCAAGGGTGGTAGGAGCACCAGGGCCAGCCCAACAGGCCACAGCAGGACCTAGCGGTGGTGGTGCAGCAGTGGGACACATGCCAGTGGGGCTGCAGCAGGCAGGTAGGTACTGTTTTGGTCCTGTGAACATTGTAGGGTGGTCAGCGGGGGAATGGATGCAGCCATGGCAACCTGTGCCATGTGCCATGGCAGCTGTCTGTTGCGCACTGTACGTGATGCATGCCACTGTGGGACAGACATTGCACACATGTATCAGTTGTTGGTGGGGTGGGTGTGCGCCCGGCTGCCACTAGTGTTGCTGTGGTGTTGCTGGTGCCCTGCACCTTCTGACTGTCACTGCGCAGTCGGGTGGCCATTGGGCAGTGGTTCCCACCACTGTGCACTGCCATGGTGTGCTGCGTTGCTGGCAGGTGTTGATCCACCCCCCTGCTTGTGTTTCCAGGGCGCTACTCCAGGGGTGTTTGTTCCCACTGTCCATTGTGCACAGTGGGTGGGCATGGTACTTTGGGACCTTGCACTGATCACCTGTCCTGTCCTTTGTCATAGGTATCCAGCAGAGGTTGAGGCTGCCTCTATACTGTAGGCTGCTGCACCAGATCATTCTCATAAATTCCACCACCATGGAGGCAGTCCAGCAGGTGTGCTGGCTCATCCTGGCAGACCAGCTGCGACAGAGGTGCCAGGTGGCCGTGGGCCATGGCCGCCCTTAGTTCCAGCACCAGCCTTTCCCTGCTTCCCCTGCTGCCCCCACATCCATCCCCTTCCCACTGTACAGTCCCTGTTCTCTGTCTCCTTCCCTCACTTTCCTGCCCTTTCCCACCCCTTGCACTTGTATATAGTTTTCTACAATACAAATATTTTGACTTACCTGCCTGTGTTGGTGTCTGATTTGCAGCTGGCATGAGGAGACATGCTGCAGTGTCGTGGTGTGTGTCTGTGTGGTGTGCATGCATCAGTGTGCAGGCTGTGCATCTGCAGTGCACTGCTGTGTACTGTGGTGTGTCCCGTGGTGGTGGTGGTGTCCTGCCCCTTGGTCGGTTGCTGTGCCTTGGGGTGCCCATGGGACGGCTGTCAGGTATGTGTGGCATGTGTGTGCTTGTCAGCTTGGTCCTGGGTGTGGCTTGCTGGGGGGTGGGTGGGGCACAGCATGCAGCCGGGGGGTCTCCATTGGTGGCCCTCTGTTGGCCATTGGTGCCACCTGTTGCCTGCTTTCTGATGTGTTCCGGGGTGGGGGTGTCTAGGTGCCTGTGTGTGCCCCCTGCTGGTGGTGGCCACCTGTGGCCTGTCACTGTGCTTCCCTGGCACTGTCCCTGGGTCTCTTCCTGTGCCGTGCCCCCCTGTATTGCTCTGCTGCTGTGCTCCCACCATTGCCTGTGGCAGCTCTTTGTGCACCATGGCGCATGTCTGGTTGTGCCATGGTGCAGATCTGGTTGCGCCATGGTGCAGATCTGGTTGCGCCATGGTGCAGATCTGGTCATGCAATGGTGCAAGTCTGGTTGCGCCATGGCACATCCCTGCGATATTCAGCCATGGCAGGCAACAGGTGGCACCAATGGCCAACAGAGGGCCACCAATGGAGACCCCCAGCCGCATGCTGTGCCCCACCCACCCCCAGCAAATTTAACTCCTCCTGTCCAACATGTCTACTATCAACCTTGGAGTCCCCAGGGCTCTATCCTTGGGCCCCTTCTGTTCTCAATTTTTATCAACAATGCACCTGAGGTCCTGGAATCCTGCTCAGCTATTCTCTACGCTGATGACCTGATCATCTGTACTAGTTCTTCTAGTATTGCCTGCATAAACACATCACTTACTCCAGACTTCAATAAGGTCTTGGACTGGCTACTAGACTGTAAGCTTGTATTAAATGAAAAGAAAACGAAAGCCATGCTCCTAGGTTCCACACCGAAGATTAAGTCCTGTTCTAGTTTGCTGGAGGTTCTTCACCCAGGAGGATTTCCACTTGAAAATGTTACTTCCTTCAAGTACCTTGGGATCCTGCTGGACCAGTCCCTGGATTTTAATCTTCACATTCAGTCCTTGTGCAAAGCTGTAAACTCGAAAACTGGGAGTAGCTTACAAAACCAGGCTACATGCTTACACCCTCAGCCAAATTAGCAATTTGCCGAGGAGTATTCTGCTCCCAGCCCTTACTTACGGTGCCTCTATTCTTACCTCTGCCCATAAAACCTCCCTACTAAAATGGGATGTAACTTATAACAATATATGCCGATTTGCCTCTTCATCGCCTCGACTCAAACATCACTGCCTTCTTTATAAGGATCTGAATTGGCTCTCACTCTCTGCCAGTAGACAATACTACCTTGGATCACTAATGGACTCAATCATCTGGGAAAAAAAACATCCCAGCTGGCGGCATTGCTGGTCCCTCAACCATCCTCCCACAGCCTGCAATCAGCTGACAAATCCTTGCTCTATGTTCCGAGATGTCGGACGACTAAAGGCACAGGGGCCTTCCAAGTCTCTGTTCCCAGGCTATGGAATGCTCTTCCACTCAACCTCCGGCTGTCTCAGTCTCACTTTGGATTTAAAAGTGAATATCATCATTAACTATCCTTAGCTGATGCTTGTACATGCTTTGACCCAACCTGAAGCTCCTGAGACTTACCAGTAATGTCACCCCTGCTCTAATCCAGCTCCAAGACTGTCTCCTCTTCCCCTCCCCATATTTTCCCTCTCTTTGTAAATAACTTCTTGACTACCAGCTCTCTTCCTTCTTGAACCTTGTTGCTGACCATCCACTGTTGTTTTGTCAATTACCACCCCTGTCCTTCCTTCTGTCAGTCTTTCTTATGTTTTAACATTCCTCACATTTCTCTCTATATAACCTTACTATCTTATTAACCCTTTCGCTCCACAGGTCGGGTCCATGGTTTCTGCACTTATTATATATCTTACTGCCATTATCTGTATAATGCTTGCCATTATTTTTTGTTGTTTCTACCCATTGTATTTTTGTAGCACTGCTGTACTGTTCCTCTATTTGTATTATCGTACACATGTTGCTGTTGTTCAACTGTTCTCTTTTTTTGTACTGTCCCGGGTCATGCCTGAAAATAGTCATTTTATGGCTAGTGCACCTACCCGGTTAACAAAAACTAAATAAATAAATAAAATTAAAAGTTGCACTGATGCATTTCAGCATGCGCAACCTCCGAATATGGCACTTATTCCATGGTACATCAGATTTGTGCTGCGCCGGCTATTGGCGCATTTCTGAATATCTGGCCCTGTGTGTGCAGCTCTATCTTTACATGCCAAAGAAGGAAAACTATAAAATGTTTTCTTAGTTCTGAATTTCATTTTGGCATATAAGGAAAATGCTCTTTTGTACTGAAAGGTTTTCATTTAGGATTTTATCACCTGAATTTGAGGGAGAAAATTATCAGCTGTGGAACTACTGTACCTGAAGAAATTATTTTCTATAATTGTTGCTTTAGTGATAGGTAATGCAAATATTCCAACCTCACCTTCTGTTTGCCAAAATCATGACCAAGCTCTTTAAAATCTGTTTTTATGTTTTCCCACCAGGTTAATGGATTTTCGTAGCATAGAAACATAGAAGGTGACGGCAGAAGGAGACCAATGGTCCATCTAGTCTTCCCAGAGTTTCCGAGATCTATTACCGATCTCTGGAACTAAACTAACCCCCCCACCCGGCTCTTGACTGCTCCTGACCCACTTGTTACTACCTGTGCCCTTACCTTATCATATCTCTACTTAAATGCTGCCACGGTCCTTGCACCCACCACCTCGGGTGACAGGCTATTCCATGGTCCCACGACTCTCTGTAAAGTAACATTTCCTTAAATTTCTCCTGAAGCTCCCCACTCGCAGCTTCCACTCCTGCTCTCTAGTTGTTGCGCCATCTACCCTATTGAGTAGTCCTGAGTGGGGAACTTTATTGATACCTGTCAAGAATTTGAATTTGAACAGTAGCAATGTAATATATATTAATACGTATACTTTTTCTGACTGCATAAGAATGTTCTGTCAGCCCAGACAGCACAATATAACATTCTTATGCAGTAAGAAACACACACAAATATACATATTAATAAACTATGAAACAGTTGAAGATTTTCTGTCAAGAAAAAATTATCAGCTTAACTGTTTAAAGAGCATTTTTATTTGTTTGTAGTTTTCTGTCCCGCCTCTATTAATACTGAAAAGTGGTACTGTCGGGACATCGCTCTGATATGGTAATAGGCAGTGACTAATGAACCTAAATTTCCTGCGGTTTGTTTTGGAAAAAAATTTAGGAAGGCACTTTTTTTTTATTTTCTCAAGTATTTTTGAAAATGACCAGCATTAATTAAGGGCAGGCAAATGTGGAGCAGAGTGGGGAGCAGTGAGTGACAGTGGACAGTGGGAGGCAGCAGAACAGGAAATTTGAGCATATTGCACGAGACAGTAGCTGTATGCTTAGTAAGAGGTACAGTGGTTCCCCAATCTGATTGGACAAAAAATTTGAGACTGCTTTATAACACTGTCTTATGAGCCACCAATAGCTATTTTACTTGACTCTATAGGGATTTGACAAACCACTACTACATTTTACAGTTCCATGTCAAAAGGGCGAACAAATAACGGCGATCCATCACAATGGCGCCGAACCCACAGGGCGAACACATTTCAGAAAGTGTTTTCTTGTGGGTGGTTTCACCACCCACACACCCCCTTGTGGGGGGATCCCTTTATTTAGATTCCTACTCTGGGGGAGCAACTCAGGGGTGGGGGCAAAACCCGGGTCACTCTGAAGTGTTGGCGCCGTTGTTCCTTCGCCCTTTCAACAGTTCATCATTCTTGGTCTGCCCTTTTTGACGTGATACCAGATTTTACCACCTCATCCTCAATTTGGGACTTGGTGGAGAGCTGACATGCAGAGTGAGAGCTCCTGCTGTGGGTAATTTTATTTTATTTTATTAACTCCTAAGTGATTTGGATTGCAGAGAGGTCTAGTGGATATGTTGCCCGAGTGTAAATGCTTCAAATTTAACTGAACTGAACTGAAGTGAGGTGTAAGACCTGAAGAGCATCCCAGCTCTAGGAGCTCATCTGGGAAAAAAATTATTGCTGCTGCTGCCGAGCAGTGCTGTCAGAGGATGGAGAGTGGGGAGCCAAGAAGAATGGAGGAGATGCAAAGCTGTGAAGCAATTACTTTTATTGCACAGATGCCTATATTTACCTTGCGTTGGTGCACTGCTGAATTTGTATTCAATCTAACTTAATTTGATTTACGTATGTATTTTAAATTTAATTTTTTGACTTAACTGATTTTAAAATAAAACAGCCTCACTTGGAGGAGTTGTTTTGTTGTTTGTGTCTCCTTCACCTAGCTTTTTTTTACCTTTTGGATCCTTGGGACACTGGAGTCTTGGGACAAACTTACAACCACAAGGACAAAGACTGGGCAATTGAATCTCGGACCAAATAACTAAAAGCAATTAACTATTTCATCATTTCAAGAACTTAAAATCCTAGAACATACAGAAGTGACAGTTATAAAACTCTAGAATTTAAGAATCGAAAATAGACTGGCCTGGTGGCACTGAGGGTTGAGGTGCTGGATGGCACACCTCGCACCACTCCAGTGACCCGGCTTCAGGAGCGAGCTTGGATCATCAGAGGTTGGTGGGGATGGGAAAGGATCAAGCATCCTATGACTGCTTTCCTTCCTCGGGGGGGGGGTTCTACAAGTCGGTGCACTAGTGACCTCTAGCAGTCGCTGGAGGCACTACAGTGCACAGCCACAGAATGCAGGGGATTGGAGCTGGGGCAGACGTCTTTCAGGTGTGCACAGGAGCATGCACATGCTGAGCAGCACATCACTGCACGTCCAAGCGAGGAGGAGGAGAAAACTAAGACAATCCCCCATTGGCAAGTGAGGCGACGGTGACCATAGATAGCCCAAGGCCACATGTCCAGTGTCGGCCATTCCTCCGTACCTCCCCTTGGAGATTCTGGGGCCTCTCCAAAGGGCCAGGTGAGTCCAAAGACCTGATGAAGCTCATGGAGGATGGTTCAGGTGGACAGTGGAGCCGAGGAGCTGTGAATGGGACCCTAAGAGATGCCCCGAAGGTAGGAAGTAGAAATAGAGTCACAAAAAAAAAGGAACCTAAGATAACAAATTGTGGAACAAGTCATTTTAATGTATGGAAGAGCCTTATTACTGGTAAAAATTCACAAGATTATTTCCTTGTAATTCCATTGCTATGATGTCAGGGTGTTTTTAACCCCTTTTTTTTCCATGCATACTTTTTTCCTTTTTTTCTGTTTTACTCCCCTTCCTGTCCGGGTCACTGCATACACATGCATGTACGTGCATGTAGGCGCATGCACATGCCAGGATCCAGTGCCCCTTCCACTCTTCCCCAGACTTGCGTCGCCACTCCTAACCACCTGCGCTACCCACTGGACTGCCACCCAGTGGAAGCAGGACTATGGCAGAGCGGGCATCCACCCCATGAAAGGGAGAGCCATAGCTCACTCTTGTTCCAACCCTCCCCTCCAAGCTGGCACCCTGGTGGCCCAAGGTTGTTCCTGAACCCGGGTCACCAGCGTGGCATGAGGTAAGGTGCCAGTGCCTCAGCCCTCTGTGCTACCCAGCCGGCAGTAACCCCTCTTGAGTACTTCAAAGTGATGGGATTACAACTGGAGCCTATCTGCACATGTAGCCATCTGAAGTAGTGACTCACAGCGAATGGCTGTGGTTGTTAGATCTGGCCCCATAGAGAGTGGCGCTATGGGCAAAAAAGAAAAAAGTAAGAACTAGTGTGAATGCTTGGTATCCCATACACTATAAAAGCTAATGCATGAGTTTTTATTGATAACCTCGATGAAATCACTTCTTAAGGTTACCATGACAACTAAAAACCTCTCGAGCTTCACTCTTGAGGTTTATAAAGTTGTCATGGTAACCTCTTGAAGTGATTACAGTGTGGTTACTGATAAAAACCCATACCTTCGCCCCTATTTAATTCCTTTCAATAATAAGTTAGTATTTGTGAATTAAGCAATATTCTTTTTCGTCTCACTAAAAAGTTAAAAGAGCTAGTGCTGTTATTTTATACTATCTGATGTGCTGTATTTTCACTGTGTTATACTGTCTCTTTGTTTTTGTTTTTTGATTGAACGGCTTGCATTATAAGGTATCTCTCTGCAACCATGCTGAATTCCCAAGCAAGTTCCCAGTTTTCTTCAATGTTTCTTGGTGTTTGTTTATGATAACAAATTGCGTTTGTTTGTCTTCATTGGGATTTTCGGTTTTGTTTGTATATTTCCTGTGCTATGGGTGTTTGTATGTTTTTATGATTTTAGTTACTCCAATCTGGTCTGTGCAGCTGAAGCTTATGGGGAGTTTTTTGTTTTTGTTTTTTGTGAAACTGGCAGGAGCATGGAAAGGAAGCCAATGCAAGGGTTCCCTCTGTACCCCCAGGAACACATTATTTTAAGTTCTAGGGCAAAATCAAAGGGATTGATAGCAAAGTTGGCCAAGCAGGATAGATCCTGTCTACCTGATTTTCTGTTACGGAAAAAATGCAGTGGTGAAGGGAGTTGGGTCAATTAATTACAAATGAGAATTGGAAGTTCATAGGCAAATATATATTACCTTATACAATGTGGTGTGGTGCCCTCCACTTAGTCTACCAACTCCCATTAATACTACACTCATAGTACATTAGTGCAGCATCAGTTTCCAACATTTGGCATTATGGTCTGCATTTCCGCTGGGGAGTGGATAGCAGATTGGTGTTTTGTAAATATAAAAAAATAGAAATAACCAATGTTGTTCTTTTTATCCTATCATAAGTTACAAGTCTATGAACAATAATCAATCCAATGGGCATTTCAGTTGGGGGAACAACTTTTTCCTTTTTTAGAAAACAAAGCTAAACAATAACTTATCTGTGTAAGTCTCTGTCATTGGCATGACTAACTAATGTGCTTTAAGGGTGGGAGGAAATGTTCATACCCTGCTGGGAGAGGTTTCTGAACTCTCTGACTGTGGCAGTGGCTTTGGTGCTCTGCCAGGGCTTGTCATGAGTGAAGGCATGGTGGTTAGAGGAGGTCAGCATGGGGCATTTGGCAGTGCACTGTCAGGCATGCGTAAGTGGCAGTTACATGCAGCTGACTCCATGGCCACCTCATGAAGAATGCAGATGGCAAACACTGGTGTGCCGAAAAGAAAATGTAAATATTTTTCTCCATTTCTTTTATCACTTTCAGCTGCTGCTTTCACAGTTCTCCTTTCTGTCAGGGTTGCTTTGCTCTGGCTTTTCAACAGTGTAATTACCCCAGCTGCTTTGTACAGTTTAGTGTGAAGCTATCATTTCAGTAGCTCACAGATGACCAACGCCATCTGATTATCAAAGCTTTTCCATTTCATATCCCTCCAGCTGAGAGGGGAAAAGCCAAATGAAGCAGGATTCCTTCTAGAGTGTGAGGAACAAAGCCTACAGCAATTCAGTCAACACATGCTACTGATGGAACAAGATTCGCCAATTGTAAGGAGAACAGAAAAGATGTAGATGCCAATTACAGAGCAAGTTAAGTACATTTCTTTTTACATGCCCATTGACTGTGAGACACTAAGAAAAAATTACTCAACTTAGTTATTATGTTTCTTCTAATGGAGTCTTGCTGTATTCTGACAATTGCAGTGATTCCCAACCTTTGAACTGCCCCGGACAACAAAGAGTTAACTTTCTATGCAGGGCATAGAATGCTGAGCTCGAGCTTGGTTGAAGTCTCTGTCTGGAGTGATTCAAACCTAAATCATCAGATTCTTATGAGCCCAATTAAACTAAACATTCTATGTGGAAATTGTAAAAATTCTTACTAGCCAACTGGCTGAAAAAAGTTTTGAATTCCCAAGGAAGACTCAAGTCAGGAAACCCAAAAACCAATCTACTATAAATAACAATAGTAAATCAGCACCCAAACTAAAAAGGAGGAGAGTGCAAACAAAAACACCCCTGGGGTGCAACACTGCACCAGAACACCCACTTCCCAAAAACAGGTTCTGAGAGGGGAGGCAGGGAGGGAGAGAGGTCAGAATACAGAAAGACTCCATTAGAAGAAACATAATTACTAAGGTGAGTAATTTTTTCTTCAAACAACATGAAGTCTTGCTGTATTCTGCAATTGCAGACTACCAAGCAGTACCTCCAAGGAGGAGGAGGGACAGAACCTACTTTGGGAATAGGCTCTGAAGTACTGCTGTGCCAAGCCGAGCATCACTCTTAGCCGGGATATCCAGAGAGTAACGCTTGGTAAAGGTATGGACTGTTTTCCAGGTGGCTGCTTGACAAATTTCTAAGAGAGGGATATCCCTGGCCACAGCCAGGAAAGTAGCTGTACCTCTTGTGGAATGAGCCCTCAAGCCTGAGGGTGGGTTTTTTCCCAGTTTTTCATAGCAGAATTGTATACAAGACACAGTCCACCTGGCAATAGATCTTTTGGTGGCAGGTTTGCCCTTTTCCTCTTCTCCATAAGTGAGGAACAACTGGAGGGAGTCAAACCTGTGACCCTTGATACGCTCTATGTAGTAACTAAGGGCTCTTTTTACATCTAAACTGTGTAGCCTCCTCTCTCCTGAGGAAGAATGAGCAGTGAAGAAAACAGGGAGAGACATAGACTGGTTTAAATGGAAGTCTGAAACCACTTTGGGCAAGAACCTTCTATTGGTTCTAAGGACCACTTTATCCCTGTGAAATGAGATAAAATCAGGTTCCACTGACAGGGCTTGCAACTCACTGGTATGCCTGGCAGAGGTAATGGCTACCAAGAACACAGTTTTCCAAGTCAAGTACTTAAGCTCTGCTGAAGATATAGGCTCAAAGAGGGGGTTGCATAAGTTGAGCAATGCAAACATTCAAA
This sequence comes from Neoceratodus forsteri, assembly GCA_016271365.2. Classification (NCBI taxonomy): domain Eukaryota; kingdom Metazoa; phylum Chordata; order Ceratodontiformes; family Ceratodontidae; genus Neoceratodus; species Neoceratodus forsteri. The sequence goes on along the minus strand of CM028132.1, from coordinate 1,228,183,414 downwards.
TACCAGGCAGGAGCAGGGTCTCTAAAAGGAGGATTGGTGTGAAGCAATCCTTTAAAAAATGTACAGAACACAGGAGGGAAGATAGTGAGAAAGACTTCCCCACAGACAAAAATGCAGAAACAGCTGACAAGCGTACTTTGAGAGTAGCTGGTCTGAGGCCTATTCCATTAAAATGGACCATATAATCCAGAACCGTAGGCAATCCAGCAGTGTCTGGAGAAAAGTGCTTCTTAGAACACCAAATGCTGAATCTTTTCCATTTGGAGTTGTAAGTCTTTCTAGTGGAGGGCTTTCAAGAAGCCTTGAGGATATCCAGAACCCCTTGGGAAAGATGCAGATCTGCAAACTCTAACTCAAGAGCCATGCTTTGAGATTGAGAAACTGAAGATTGGGGTACCAAATCCTTCCCTGAGAGGATGTTAACAGGTTGTAATTCCTGGGAAGAGACAGGGGAAGATGGACTGCTAGGGACAGTAACAGGGGGTACCAGGGCTGTCTGGCCCAAACTGGAGCAATCAGAATCACCTTGCAAGGTTGAGACCTTATTTTTTACCAAAACTTTGAACAGGAGTGAGAAGGGGGGAAAGGCATACAGAAACTTCCCTTCCCTTCCCAATCCAGGATCAGGGTGTCCAGAGGGACTGAGCACAAGACTGGAGGTCTGCAACAAAAGAGAGGGGAGTTGGTGATTGTCTGGTGCTGCAAATAGATCTATCTCTGGAGTGTCCCACCTTGAAAAAATCACAACACCTGAGGGTCCAGGGGCCATCCTTGATGGCCCTGAGAAATCTTGCTCAGTGCATCTGCTAGCACATTGTCCTTGCCTGGAAGATGAATTGCTGTAAGAGAGGTTTGCAGGAAATAAGCCAGGGACCACAACTTCATGGCTTCTGTGCACAAGGCCATGGACCGAGTGCCTCCCTGCTTGTTGATGTACCACATGGTGGTGGTGCTGTCTGTTCTGACTTGAACCACCTTGTTCTGTACTGACTGTGAGAAAGCTTTTAGAGCCAGAAAAACTGCTCTGAGCTCTAGAAGATTGATGTGGAGAAGGGATTCTTGGGGAGACCACAGTCTCTGGGCAGTAAGGGACCCCAGATGGGCTCCCCAGCCCAGGAGAGAAGCATCTGTGGTGAGGACCACTGAACAAGGCTGAGTAACAAAAGGAACACCTTGTCTTAAATTGTCCTGATCCTGCCACCATTGGAGGGCTTGGATCAAGGTCAGGGTCACTGGGATCAGTTTGGAAAGGGAATCCTTCCTCTGAGACCAGAAAGCTCTCAGGTGGAACTGAATATCCCTCATCTGAAATCTTGCCCATTGGACCACTGCTGTTGAAGCTGCCATGTGGCCCAAGAGCTGGAGGAAATGCCTTGCTTGTCGAGATACCCGAAGGCTGAAGGAAGAAGCTAGTTCCATAAGAACCCTTACCCTTTCTAGAGGAAGAAAGGCTCTTGCTCTGAGTGTGTCCAGTTCTGTCCCTATAAAGGTAAGAAGCTGGACTGGTTTGAGAACTGACTTGGGAAGGTTGAGAAGAAATCCTAGAGAAGTGAGCACTTGCTGGGTCACTTGCAGGTGAGACTTGACTTGGTCTGGAGACTGACCCACTATTAGCCAATCGTCCAGATATGGAAAAATGGAAATCTTTTTCCTTCTTAGAAAGGCAGCTACTACTGCCAGGCACTTTGTGAAAACCCTTGGGGCTGAGGTTAGGCCAAAGGGCATTGCTCTGAACTGATAATGGCCTGAGGGCAACTTGAACCTGAGGTACTTTTTGTGGAAGCACCTGATGGGAATGTGAAAGTAGGCATCTTTGAGGTCCAGGGAGGCTAGCCAGTCCCCTGGCCTTAGCGAGAGAAGGATTATTCCCAGAGTTATCATTTTGAACTTTGGTTTTAAAAGATGTTTGTTTAGATATCTTAGGTCTAGGATGGGTCGCCACTCCCCTGTCTTTTTTGGGCGACAGGAAGTACCTGGAGTACAGTCCTTTGCCCCAGTGTAGGGTAGGTACTCTCTCTCTATGGCTCTTAAATCTAGGAGAGAAGAAACCTCTGCCTCTAGGGCAAGGGTTTCTGAGAGATTTGTAGGTGGAAAAGATCTGGCTCTCATCTTTGGAAATTTTTTGAAGCTGAGAACCAGTCCCTGGCTTACTACTTCCAGGACCCACTTGTCTGATGTAATAGACATCCAGTCCTGGACAAAGTAAGCCAGCCTGCCCCCTACTGGAATAGGAGAGTCGACCCAGGCAGGCCCATCAGGGTGTCTGCTTGGCAGGGGCTTCAGGCTGAGGAGTGGATGCAGCCCTGCTCATCCCCCTTCTGCTTCTCCCTCTGAAGAACCCCCTCTGGGAAAAGGAAGAAGAGGCCTGTGCTTGGTAAAAAGGCCTTTGAAAAAGCCTGCCCCTGCCCCTAGACTTCTGCCTTTGAGAAGTTGCCTGCCTCTCCTTGGCCTGAGCACTCCTGTAAGTGGTCCTGTACTCATCCATTTTCTTCATGTAATTCTCTGTCTGCTCCCCAAACAGAGAATTACCCACTACAGGAAAATCCATGGCCTTAGCCTGGGTGTCCTGTGAGAGGCTAGTACATGTGAGCCAAGCCATTCTCCGAAGAGCCACAGATGTAGCCATGACTCTTGATGACACATCATTAGAGTCCACAGTAGCAAGAAACTGAACCTTAGATGCCTCAATCCCATCTGCAGCCACCACCTCCAGCTCCTTGGCTAGCTGGGGGGAGGCCTGTTTAGCCAGTACCAGTACAGTGTCCCACCTGGACTTCTGGTACCTGGCCGTATAGGCCATGTAATTCATCTGCCTGAGTCCCAAAGAAGATGCCATGTACTGCTTCTTTGCCATAGCATCAGTCTTCCTGGAGTCCTTGTCAGGGGTGTGTGAAGCCAAGGGACTATTTGCCTTGTCACAGGCAGCGGCCTGCACTACCCCAACATGGCTGCATTGCTGATATAAGAACTCAGTGTCTGAGCCTGAAAGTGTATACCTCTTGTCCGTTCTTCTATCCACAGGAGGTATAGTGTTAGGAGACTTTAAGATTTTTTTGTGTCTGTTTCCCAAAAGATTTATGGAGGGGAATAGACAGTCTCCTAGACTCTGCTCTACATAATCAGGCTCCTCTTGATCTTCCACAGCCTCCTCCATAGGAAGCTGGAGGGTTTCAGCCACCTTTCTGTAAAACATAAAGTGAGAATGGGACTCAGAAAGCCTAGGAGGGGAAACACCTGAAGGTCTGTCTGGGGAGATGTCTGGTTCCACAGGCACATCCAGATCCTCACTTACATCATCATCCTCAAATTCCCCTTCCTCTTCAAATTCCAGTTCATAAAAATCTTCAAGGGCATAATCTTGAACCGGGGAAACCAACCGAACCAAACCCCTGCCAGAAGGAGCCGGATCAGTCGGAACCGGACGGAGCGAAACCACAATCTGAATCACTCTGGCTATCTCTTCGGCGGTCGGAACATGAACCTCTTGATCCAAACCAGTCAATTTATCTTTGCGTTTTCTTTTTGTCAGAACTGATCCCTCGGAATAGGCTCTCCTTTTGCCCGAAGAAAGTATTGCCCTGGTCAGAGGGCACTCCTTCTGGTTAGGTCGAAATCGAACCGGGCTGGCCATCCGGGTCAGTGGACTTCTCGGCCTCCTTTTCCCTCAGTCTACCTTATCTCTTCTCAAGGGTAGATTTGGGAAAGTTTTTACATATTTGGCAGTCTGAATCGAGGTGGTCAAACCCCAGACAATAAACACAGGTGGTGTGGGGATCCGCCCTAGCAAAGACCTCCCCACACTCACTGCAGCATTGAAACCCAGTGAGCCCGTTTTTTTTTTCTTGAGTTTCTCAGACATGGCCAACCTAGCCAAACATACCCTTTTTTCAGTGACCGCCAGGCAAGACTCCCTTTTTGGTTCCATGTCACGGGTGTTGGAAAAAAACATTTAAAACATGTTTTTTTAGAACCGATAAGAACCGGTAACCACACACTAAGTAAACAAACAAATTTCATTATCAAATTGCAGGTTCAACCGAACCGAGCTGCGCGTTTACAAGTTCCACACAGAAAAACAGAACAATTCCTATCTAGTACTCACGACACCACAGACAGAGACTGAACTGACTATGCAGAAACTTTTTCGGTTTAAAAACCAACGAAAACTGAAACTTTAACTGACTTTCGAACCGAGCTGAAGGAAAAATCTCCGGTGCAACCATTCAGTGAGGTGGATTAAAGAATCTGATGGTTTAGGTTTGAATCACTCCAGACAGAGACTTCAGCTGAGCTCAAGCTCAGCATTCTATGCCCTGCATAGAAAGTCAACTCTTTGTTCTCTGGAGGAGTTCAAAGGTTGGGAATCACTGCAATTGTCAGAACACAGCAAGACTTCATGTTGTTTGAAATTAAGAGACAAACAACTAAAGTTTAAATAGAAAGGAAAAGACTGTAATTAATTATTCACCTATAGAATTAAAAAGAGATTTTGGTGCAGTCCCCCCCTTTTTTTTTTGAGGAGTCTACTTTTTACAGCTGCATGGTCAGAACATGCTGACATATTGCTATCATGTAGAAAAGAGAAGGGACGAAGGATGCACGTGACCAGATACCTTCCCTCTTTTCTTCCTCAGTGCTGCAGTCTGTGTTTTTCTGTTGTTTCTCCAGTGCCCCTCCCATATGCAGCCATACTGGCTCCCCCTCTGTGGAGGCACTATTTTATTGCTGATTGTCATTTCTGTTTAAGTTCCACAGTTGCTGCCAAAAAAGAAAGAGCCTGCCATGCCCAAAATGGTTGCCATGAGCTCAGTGCACATGCACAGCTTTACTTCCACAGTTGCGCATGCATGATTTCATTATCACAGTTGTGGTGAAGTCATGCATGCGCATTGAGCTCACAGTGGCCATTTTGAGCACAGCAGGCTCTCTTTTTCTGCCCCATAAGCACTCAAAAAGTGGCATAGCAGTAATATTGGCTCTGACCCAAACTTGTTTCTAATGCAGACAGAGGAAAATAATGGGGACACAGTCGTGCCCATGGAGCACCTGAAAGCCCACCTGCCAGCATTCTCAGCATTCTATCAAGCCCTCCTACCTCTGTTGAGGCAGTCTGCACCCACAGAGCACTTTAAAGCCCACCCACCAGCATTCTCAGCATTCTATCAAGCTCTCCTACATCTGTTGAGGTAGTCCGCAGCCATGGAGCACCTGAAAGCCCACCCACCAGCATTCTCAGCATTCTATCAAGCTCTCCTACATCTGTTGAGGCAGTCCACAGCCATGGAGCACCTGAAAGCCCACCCGCCAGCATTCTCAGCATTCTATCAAGCTCTCCAACATCTGTTGAGGCAGTCCGCAGTCATGGAGCACCTTAAAGCGCACCCACCAGTATTCTCAGCATTCTATCAAGCTCTCCTACATCTGTTGAGGTAGTCCGCAGCCATGGAGCACCTGAAAGCCCACCCGCCGGCATTCTCAGCATTCTATCAAACTCTCCTACATCTGTTGAGGTAGTCTGCAGCCATGGAGCACCTGAAAGCCCACCCACCAGCATTCTCAGCATTCTATCAAGCTCTCCTACCTCTTTTGGGGAAGTCCGTACCCATGAAGCACCTGAAAGTCCACCCTCGAGCATTCTCAGCATTGTGTCATGGTATGGAGACGGGAGCCTATGCAGAGACTGCACCAGTCCTTTTGTTCTGAATTTTGAACTTGGTGCCTTTTTTTCTGCTGGCTCCTCACTGCTGATATCCTTTTCTTTCAGGGCTTGAACTGTACCTGCTCTCTTTAAGTCAGTCTGCCAGGATTTTTTTGTCAATTCAGTAGACTGTAACTGTACAGCAGCTCAATTTTAAACAGAATTATAGCTGAACTGCCACACACTTTAAAGCAAAAATTAATTAAGCCTGCTCTGCCGAATTTAATTCACTGTGAAACTGTTAAAAGATGCTAGCACCACTGTATTGAAGCTATAGTCTTTACAGGTCTGATTTATTGTTGTATCAGCTAAAACTGTTCTCCCTGCTCTGTCTTTATTTCTTTTCTTCTCTTTCCTTCTATCTTTGGCTGTCCTTCCCCCTTTAACATTAAGCCATCCTCTTCCTCCTCTTCTGAAACCCAGTTCTTCCCTCACAAACCACCTCCTGCAGCCACTTGGTTACCTAATCTGTGGTCCCCCCATATTTTCTCTTTCTCCTCATCTCTCCTACTTCTGCTGCGGCAGTCCGCACCCATGAAGCACCTGAAAGCCACCCACCAGCATTCTCAGCATTCTATCAAGGTATGGAGATGGGAGCCCATGCAGAGACTGCACCAGTCCTCTTGTTCTGTATTTTGAACTCTTTTTTTTTTTTTTTTTTTTTTTTGCTGGATCCTCGCTGCTGCAATCCTTTCCTTTCAGGGCTTAAACTGTGCCAGCTCTCTAAGCCAGTCTGCTAGGATTTATTTGTCAATTTAGACAATTGTAACTGTACTGCAGCTCAGTTTTAAGCAGAGTTATAGCTGAACTGCAGCACAACTTTAAGCAAAAATTAAGCTTGATCTGCCGAATTTCCCAAGACCGCTGCACAGCATCTCCCACACCTGCCCACCCTATCTGAACAGTTCCTTTTGTAGTTTCAACTGGAAGCCATGATTGGCTAGCTTCCCACTTCTCCATTGGCTCCTTATCTGCTTAGCCACTAGATGGCCACCCCAGCTGTACTGTTCTAGGCATAAACCTTAGTCCTTTCTTTTGCTGTCTGTTATTCACCTTATCAGGAAAATAGTATACAGTCAGTGGAATCTAAGACCAGACTAGTACTGTCTGTCATACACCTTATCAAACATATGGAATAAACTCAGTCTAACCTTAGCTACTTTCTGAAGCAGTAGCTTACTCCCTCTCCCCTCAACCAATCTCATTTACCTTTTCTACACTCCCCACAAATATGTTCTCCCCCAATGTGCACAACTATACAAACACTCATCTCCTGGGTAAAAATAAGGAAAGCAAAAAATATATCAACTTAGTACATCTCAATATTCAGAGTCTCCTTGCAAAAAAAGATGCTTTTCAAGCCTGGGTTAAAGGGAACAATTATGACATAATTGCTCTCTCTCTGAAACTTGACATACAGACAAAGTCTCCTGTGGGGAAATTGGGCTGGATGGCTTTATTTCCATCAGGAAAGACAGGCCAGGTAGGAAAGGGGAGGCTCCATGTTCTATGTGTCTAAAAAGTATTCCTTCACCGAGTTCAGTACTAACATATTATCTTGTAAACTAGAGTCCCTCTCCATACATCTTCTGCTAGGTGAAAACAAAACCCTATCTATCACCACTGCTTATCTCCCCCCTGGCACCACCCCTTCTGATCTTGAGTCACTCCTTGCAATTAAAAATCCCCTTCCCTAAACAGGGAGTGGATCTTAATGGGGAATTTCAACATTAACTGGAATTCCAGTAAATCTGTCCCTGCAAAATCTGTCATCGCTGATCATGGACTCCACTAGCTTGTTACATCCCCTACCAGGACTAACTACAAAACTGCATCCCAGTCACTCATTGACTGGATCATAGTCTCAAACCCTGCCAAAATACATGATGCAGGGATGCTCCTGGACTGCCTTAGTGACCACTGTGCTGTCTTCTGTCACTGGTCTGCCCACTTCCCCAAGACACCTCCTTATTTCATTTTCTCAAGAAAAAATTAATGTAAACACACTTGCAGACATCACTCACAAGTTGACTGGTCATTCACCTTAACTATGATTGATGCTGATGAGTTTTCATGTGGATCTGTGACAAATTCACTCCCCTAAAGAAAACAAGGGTTTGTGGGCAAGTCAGTGAATGCATAACCCCCGCCATCCTTAAACTGATGAGGGAGAGGGACAAGGCCTGGAAAAAAAAACAGAATTCATGGGGACCCCATCCAACTCACACTCTATAAAACCCTCCATAACAGATGTAAAGCAGTTGTTAAGTCAGCCAAGGATACTTTTCTCCACAGCAATCAACTAGGGGACAACGCAAACTCAAGGCAACTCTGAGGAACCCAAACAAACCTCCTTGGGAGGGTCAGGAAAAATGAACCAATCACCTTCCGTCATGGTGATCAGCTCACTAGTAATCCTTCCGAGGTCATCAACATTTTTAACAAGTTCTTCAGTGACTTGGATAACTATAAACTGTTCCCCTTAAACCATCACACTGGTCCAGCTGTTTCTACCTCACCTCTTTATTTATTTATTTATTTATTTATTACGCTTTTGTTAACTGGGTAGGTACACTAGACAAAACATATGCCTATTTTCAGGTATGACCTGGGAGAGTACAGGAAATACAATTTCAAAATACATTTGACAACTCAGGTACAGATACATTCAGTACACAGAGTCAGAGCATACATAAAATGATCAAGTGGTTACACACAGTAGGACTTATGCTTTAAGAAACGAGTAGTGCAGTGTATAAAAGAAGAGGTATAAAAAATACTATTATATTTACAACTGTGGGACCCCAGTAAGGAGGGCCCCCCAGTACTGATTATATACAACTTACATGACCCCAGAAAAGTGGAACCATGGTCAGGGCCATGCCCAGTGCAGAGTACAGGGTAGAGGCTGCACATACCAAGCCTCACCCCAGAGTCAGTGCCAGGTGCCCTCTGCCCTCCTGATCTCTTCATGATTCCATGCCAAACTTCTACTTCCAAGCACTTACTCCCTCTGACACCATCAAGCTCATCTGGTTGAATAATACTCACCCCTGCAAAGTTGCGGATGGGATTGATTACAAAATCCTAAAACTCATCTTTGTCCCCCTTGCAGTTCCTATCACAAAAATCTTAAATCTTTCTCTATGCTTGGGTGTTTTCCCACATACCTGGAAAACTGCTCTTGTCAAACTGCTGTTTAAATCTGGCTCCAGGACTGAGATCGGCAAATACAGGCCAATCTCTCTCCTTGCCCCTCTCCCCAAGATACTTGAAAAGGCAGTTCACTCCCAAGTCACCTCGTTCCTTAACAAATACAGCATTCTCACTGATGCCCAACATGGGTGCAGAGCTGCCCACAGCACTGAGACCACCCCAGTAAAGTTCACCACAGACATCTATGGAGCTGTTGACAATGGTCTGTACACTGGCTCAGTTTTTGTAGACTTGATAAAGGCCTTCGACCTGGTCAACCATGATCTACTACAATACACCCTCTCTGATCTGCATTTCTCTGCAGTCAGTTGGTTTAGGAACTATCTTTCCAATAGATCACAAACAACCAACATTGATGGGCACCACTCCTCACCATGCCCTATTAAACATGGGGTTCCTCTGGGCTCTATCCTGGGCCCCCTTCTTTTCACACTATTCATAAATAATCTCCCTGAAAATATGTTCCAGAACCAAATTGATCCTATATGCTGATGATGCTGCACTCTACTGTAGCAACAAATTCCCAGATGTGATGATCAAACATCTCCAATCGGACTTCTTCAAACTTCACACTTGGTTCTCTGAAAAAAGAGGCATGGTTTTAACTCAGAAAAAAAAATTCAAGGTCCTCACAGGTCCCAGGAAACCCTCAAATCACCATCTTACTCCCTCAGACAACCTTGGGAATGCTATCTAACTTGTATCTGAATTTAAATACCCGGATATCATTCTGGACCCACACCTGTCTTTCAGCACCCATGTCTCTTCTGTTATCAACAAATTCCACCACAAGCTGGGGTTGCTATACAGGATTCAGTGGTTCCTAATACCTGACTCATGACTTCATTTGGTTTGCTCCCTCCTCTTACCTATTTTGGCCTATGGGTCCATCATCTGCACCCCACCTCTCAGCTCTTTGGCAAATTAAGATCTTGCTACAACAACACTATTCATTTTGTTATTGGTCTTCCATGGAGAACACACCATTGATCCCCGTACAAAGCCTTAGGCTGGCTCCCCTTTGATGAGCATTTTGCCATCAGTACTCTGTCCTCCTTGCACAAAATCCACCTGGACAAATTACCACACAGCATTTCCAGTCTTTCCCCCAAATACTCTCTTTCCCACAAAACCAGAGGAGCAGCAAGCAATGTATTCAACATCCATTTTTTTCACATCTCTCTTGGTCAAAACTCTATCCCCTATTATGGCACTAAGCTCTATAACCAGCTCCTGCCCTCACTTCTGGTGTGCGCCTCTCTACTCCTGCCTTTCAGAGCTCCCTCAAACGCTACCTTCTCATAAAATTTACCTACAACTGCTCTGCCTCCTCTGTTCTCACCTGATGTAATTTCCCCATTTTTCTCCCCTGTGTTATCCCCCCACTCCTCACCCCCTCCCATTTCCCTCTCTCCTCTTCAAGGGACACCCTGTACATTTTCAATCCCCACTTTTAACCTCAGGGAATTCCTTACTTTCACCTATTTATTTTTCCTTCGCAATCTTTTTCTGTCAGTCTTCTTATACTCTGCTACATCTGTATACTCATGTACTATGTACAGGCACTTTGTGTTAACTGTCTATGCACTTATGTTGGTATCTATTTATATTTGTATTTGTACTAGTTTTATTACCTTTTTATCCTTTACAGGTGAAACAGTTGTTTTCTTGTATATAATAATGTCCTTTTTTGTACTTGCACCTATTATTTTCTCTGTAACTGTTTTGAAAAGTGGACATTTGTGAAAATGGGTATTTTTGCTCACACACCTTTCAAGTATAAAATAAACTTGATTGGTTAATTGATCTAGCTGTTCCAGAACCAGGCCACTTTAATTATAGAAGTAAAAGGAAAATCACTACTAATATTCCTCATAAAAAAAGTTTATAAAAATCCAAATAAACTGTTTCATTTCAGTGATGTTAAAGATTCAATCCAGGACAACACAGATTTAAATTTAAACAAAAAAGTTCATACTGGCCTTAAGCAGTCCATTTTGAAATTTCCCAAACACATTTTTGAAAAGTGGCCAGCCATGGGTCCTAAAAGTCAGCCTATCTCAGACAAAAAAAAATGAAAACAAAGAAAAAATAATGGAAGGGGGAACACTGGATTAAAAGATAATTCAATCCTTAATGAAATACAGCTTATTGTAAATGAGCAGGACACTGCAACTAAAGCTAATACTGCTGTGGTGAATAATAATGGTCCCTCCACTGAAGAACACTGGGCAAAACTGTTAACAGCATAAAATGAAACCATACAAAAAGAACTGGAAAAGCTTTAACATCTATCAGAGAGAGAGTATAAAACAAATTCAGACCACCCTGGAGAAGTTGGAGACTAAGGTGGTTCAAGAAGTCAAGAGACTGAACAAATTAGAAAAAAGACACAGTCTGACAAAGAGGATAAATTGGTTCCATTAGACAAAGAGCACCACAGGCTAAAAAAAAAAAACAAGAATGGTTGAAAAATAAACAAGAAGATCCAGAGAACCGTTCCAAAAGGAAGAATATAAGAATCTTTGGGATTATGGAAAACTGGAAAAAGTCCAAAAATCTTACAGATATCCTGAAAGAACTTTTTCAGATCTTTTAAGCTCTAGCCAAACTTTCTCAGCGATATATATAATTCATTGGACAGGCCCCAGATCTTCAGAAAACAACCCAGGCAGAACAAGACCAGTTATTGTTAAATTACTAAGGAGTGGATACAAAACCAGAAGCATTGACGCTACCTCCAATAACAAGGAGTTTAACGTCAGAGACCAGCCCCTATCCATTAGGCAAGAATTTTCCTCTGAGTTATGGAAAACTAGGAAATAATACACTGATATCCAACACATTTTATGGAAGAGAAAATTAAAGCTACTGTGATCTACCCATCTAAGCTAAAAGTTTTCCTGAATAACCAAATAATTTTATGTAACAATAAGGATGAAACTCACAACGATTTCTGTTAGAGACTGTCTCAGTTATTTACTAAACAAAATTGAAGTTATGTATCTTGAAATTAAGTATCCTGTATGCATTAAGTTACTGTATTTGTCATAGTGGTGTGTAGTGTGGAGGAACTGAGGAGTCCAGTGCACTGAATAATTACAAGATGAATATAAAAAGATAATATGGAGGTACACAGAGGGAGAATAATAGCTCTGCATAGTGCCTACAGGTGGCCAAAAAGCTTATGAAGATGCCAGGATTCTCCATTGGCATCACAAGGGAGGTGGGTTGTTGCAGGGGAGGAGGGGGTTATGGGAAATTGGGAGGCACAACAAGGGACAGGGATTGAAGATGTATTGTAAATTCACCATTAGTAAGATACTGGTCTTGCTTAGCATTAACCGTCATTTCAGTTACTACTGTTCAACAGTCTCAGATACTTTTCATTTTATTTTTCTCAATATGTGATCATTTTTGGGATCATAAAAATCGAAATGATTTACATCTTAAATATAGGTATTATTTTGAACAAGTAAAAAAATTCATAAATGGGTCAGAAAATACACCAACTGCATTGTCTACATGTGGCAGGGTTAAGTTGGATAATGTCTAAGAACATTTCATTGTTATGGGTCTGTCTATAAGAGGTGTTACATGGAACATTAATGGTATGAACACCCCCATCGAAAGATGCAGAATTTAAAATATTTAAAACTATTGGATCTTGATTTTATTTTGTTGCAAGAGACATATTTACCTGATACAGAAGTTAAAAAACCTAAAAAGTCTAAATGGATACAACATGTCTTTTTCTCCACTAGCAATAAAAACAATAAAGGTGTATTAATCATTATCACTAATAAATCTCCCATTAAAGCTGTAAAAAAAATGATGAGGTAAATATCGCACTCATTAAGGTACTAGTCAATAATACATCAATCATTTTGGGTTCTCAATAGGCCCCATTTCAGGGAGTTAGTGCCTATTTAGCTACAAGTAATGCTTTTCTGAGTAACTGGGGAGAAGAAAATATTATTTTAGGAAGTGGTTTAAATTGTTCAGCTGATCCTATGCAAGACAGATCATCACCACCAAAAGGTTGGGAGAAGTACAAATCCAAGGTATTTCAGAATTTTATATCTAATAATTTGCTTATTGATTATTGAAGAGAACTGCTCCCAACTGTAAGAGATTTTACTCTCTTCTCTTCTAGATATAATTCTTCAGCTAGACTTGACTACTCTTTAGTTTCTAAAAATCTTATGATGACTAGCAATTTTCATCAATCTACAATTTATCCATCTGGACTATCTGACCATAACCCTGTTTCTTTACTTTTTCATCTAGATACTAAAAATAGACACATAACAGAAGCAATAAAGAGAGCTATACACAATTTTGGAGAAGACAAACAAAAAGGATATGAGGGCTCAATCATTAATAAATGGGATGCTTTTAAGTCAACAATAAGGGGCACAAAAATCTCTAAGGAATCCTGGTTAAAGAAAAAATGCATATAAACTCTTCAACAAATTAAAGTTAAGCTTGAACAGTTAGAGGAACACGTTAGATCAGGTGACACATCTAAACAATTAGAGTATGAACAACTTAAACAATGCATTAGAGAAACATGCATTATACAAATTAAAAATAGTTGGATGAAAATTAAAAAGAATTAGAGCATATTCAGTATGTGAGCAAGCTGGTAAAGGGTTAGCAAATAGATTTTAAAAAGAACAAAAGCAAATGCAATAACAATAACAGTTAAAAAATAACAAAAAGCAAATGAAATAGCAATAATAAAGTTCAAGAGATTGAGTCAGAAATTGAAAACTGTTTTCTTAATTTTTTTGGGGGGGGGTCTCTATAAATCTAAATGTACACCTTCACAACAGGAACTACAGTACTACAATCAGTTTATTAAAAAAAACAATAGGTAATTCCAATTATCAGATAGCTCTTCTTTCTCCCATTTCGGAACCAGAAATAGAGAAGACCATAAAATCAATGTCAAGAGATAAATGCCCCAAATTAGATGGTTTTGCGGTTGAATTTTACCTTAACTTTAAAGATACTCTTATTCCATATCTGCAAGCATTGTATACAGCAATACTGACAGACAAAAGACACCAGCTTAATTTAGGAAAGCTTTTATTTCCCTCATATCCAAACTGGTGAAAGATCACAAAAAGTAAAAAACTTTAGACCCATTGCTATTCTAAATACTGACTAAAATTTTTGCAAAAATATTAAATAGGATATTGAGTTTTCTGCCAGATATGATCCACCTGGATCAAGGAAGAGTTCATTCCTGGTAGAGTAATTCACTCTGAGATACATAAAATTCAATGTTTTTCTGCATATCTGAATACTACAGCTACACAGGCCATCTACTTGTCATTAGATGACTGTAAAGCCTTTGATATGTTAGAATTGACTTTTTTGTTCCATGTACCTATGCAATGAGGTTTCCCCATCCACATTGTTGAAGTCCTAAAATTTTTATATGACTTCCCAACATCATCCTTAAACATCAATAACAAGTTATCTAAGGAGATTTCAGTCAATAGAGGGCTAAGGCAAGGTTGCCCCCTTTCCCCAACTTTGTTTGCTTTGAATTTAGAAGTGTTACTACAAGACATTCATTCAAATTCTAAGATAAAAGCCATTAGAATAGGCAATGATGACATCAAATTAAGGGCCTATGCTGATGATATTATTTTGCTACTGACTTCTCCAGAAGATAGTATAAAAGAACTTAAACAAGTCATTTCCCATTTTTTGAAAGTTGCTGGCTATCAAATTAATGAACAGAAATCACAGATTTTAACATTCAGTATAAGCAGTACTGCTCCCATCTCCAGTACAAGTACAGCTATAATTCAGAAAGACTATATAGATTATTTGGGCCTCAAGTTATCCAATAATAATCAAAACACTAAAATATTTAAGTATGGACCATTATTAGACAACATGAAATTGAAGTTATAACCATGGGGTAAAATTCTATTGTCTCTATGGGGGAAGTACATACTATAAAAATGATGATGATTCCTAATACTGTACCTATAGACACTGAATGGTCCAATACATTTAATAAATTATTCCAAAATTATATTTGGAACCATAAAAAAAAAGAATTTCCTGTGAGAAACGATGTTTATCAAAAGAAAATGTTGGATTGGCTTGCCCAAATGTAGCTCATTGTGATTTACTGTATAAAACTAAAATAGCCCTTAGCTGGGCTTATGACGATAAACTGGATTTAAAAAAAGAAAACAAATGTGGCAACTCCAACCCCCCTTTACAATTTCTTATTAATAATATATAGTTCAATCAAGATTATTTCTCCACAAGCAAATACTTCATTATAGCAACATTTAGCAAGGCCGTCAAAAAATACAATAAAATGCTGTACAGTAACTAATTGGAATACAAAGAATGTTCCTTCAAATAGACTGTGTGGCAATCCAAATATAAAAATTAATGATAAACCAATTGCTTTTAGACAGTGGAAACAGAAGGGGATCAATAGTTAGAAAGATATACTGGACAGACATAAACATCTCTCTTGGTATAATAGGATTAAATTCATCAATGTTAGATTATTACAAGTATCTACAATTAACAAGTATCTTTGAAACAGACTATAATCATTGGGAAAGAGCTCCAGAACAACAGCACAGACAAGAGGAGGAGAAGTTATTAAATAGGATGCAAAATAAAAAGGGTCTCCTTGCTTGGTTATGCTCATTTTTTTAACAAAATCATTAATATCTATAATAAATTAAAAGATAAATGGAATAAAGATGCACAAATTGTACTTTTACAAAATCAGTGGGCTTCTTCTCTTTCTTCTTCTTTACACTATAAGACATCCAAAGACAAATCTTTTCAATTTAAGATTGTAAACAGAGCCCACTATACTCGCTAAAGATTGTTTAAAGCATATGCTGCTACTAATTCAGACTGTTGGCACTGTCATGAACAACTTGTTGATACCCATCAAATGTTCTGGGACTGTGGAATGATTAAACCATGATGGGGGAAGGTGCTGATAATTTTTGAAAAGTTAAACACTTCTCCAATGTAGATTGTACTCGTTTTTTTTGTGGGTTTTTTTTTTTTTGAAAGTTTTTCGGTAAGATTATTTTCCAAAGCACAATTAGCTATAATTTATGCAGTAATTATGGGCAACAAAATGATTAATATTAAAATATTGGAAAGACAGTAATAGCAAGTTAAGGTTACCAGAGAAGGAATGGGCAGTCTTAGTTCTCTCTTTACCTTATGATTAGTGCATCTTCTCTTCCATGGCTAACTACTGGATGTTGTACAATACCAATATTTCAAACTGGAATTATGACTTATTTTTTGCAGAGTAATAATGTTACAGCTTTGTGTACTTTGTGGTTCAATACATCTAATTGTATAAATATAGGTTTAAATGAAATGCATAATGTGATCTAGTTATGACTGTATATATCCCTATGCCCCTATGAACTTTAATACATTGCTTAACAAAAAAAAGGGGGGGGGGCAGTCAGCAAACCTCTAATGAAAGTCCCATCCCTGTTGTGCTGGCTCACTCTAGTCAAAACATAATACTGGATGACATGTAAAGTGTTAATTTATGATGAATGACCCTATATGTAGAATGAAATGTGTTTTACTTACCCTGTATGTAATCTAACTTTGAATTCCTATGTATTGTTATTGTGTACTTGTATGAAATTTGCAATAAAGATACTGAGCAAAAAATCCAGTCTGAGCCATAATAAAAGAAGTCCTACTTTTATTATTTCAAATGTGAAAAAAGGGCAAACATACTCAAAATGGGAAAAAGGCGGATGGTACAAGACAGGAAATGAAGGGTAATCTGAAAGCCCCACAGAACCCTGCCATTAGCCACTCACACATCTAGATGGTGTAGTTTTCTTCATAGACTGTCTTTTTCACACATATAAAAACAATGCTTCCTGTCTTAAAGGTGATAGAAAGACAAATTCATATATTAAATGCCATGCTGTCTTTTTCAGCACTTATCATGCAGACTGCCAAGCTTCTGCATTTTTTTTATCCAGTTCTTTGGTCCCCAGCTGCAACCATGCACCTGCTTCAGGTGGTTTTCCAGCTCCTTCAGCTTGGACCACCATTCCCCCCACTGTCAAGTCAATGGGGATCAACATGGTGCAGGGTCTGAAGGTGCCAGCACCATCATTAATGGCGGACAGTACTCATCATTTTTGTTTTTCTCCCTGTCACCCCCCCAAGTCCCACCCTGAGTGCCAGGCATTGTTCCTGCAGACCTTGTATGCAGTCAGCATGCCCCAGCAAAGGTGCAAGCTCTCTGGACCACTGTGCACATCCCTTCCAACCGGGAGTGCAGCCATAGCAGTGCGTTCACAGCCCCAGGCCACAAGGCTAGCTCCTGAGTCCTTTGCTGATCTCAGGTCACTAACATGGGAACACATCATACTACCCTCTGGGCCATTGGGTGGTACTTTGATGTAAAATAAATAATATCTTTATTGCCCTCATGTCCAGCTTATATCACACTCCCCAAAATAGCTACAATTTATTGCATACGATTCAGCTGAATAAAATGAAATGGTGGAACAGATGTATAGAACACCAAAGCAATATAAGCAAGTATTTGTCAATGTCAAATGTTTGCCGCGGGTCTTGCTTGTACACATTTTTACAATATATTTACCCAGGATAGAGCAGATGAGATGCAATATCTCATTTTCAGTGGCGTTCTGCTTTGACACATTGTTAGATTGTAATTACCCAGGACAGGGCAGCTGAGAGGCAATATTTTACTTTAAAGTGTGCTCCCACATTTTTACCCCAAATTTTCAACATAGTCTTTTATGACAACTCCTTCTGAGCTTGACAGGTGTCATTAATAAAACAATGGCTGAAACACCATTTTGTGCCACAAGTGTTAAAACATATTTTGGGTAGGATTTGAGAAATTACAGCTGTCTCATTCATGAGGTGGTGGGAAAAAAATGGCTACGTTGAAAAGTTGGGGTCAAAATATTGAAAATTACTACAGTTACAAGCATGCACTGAAAAATTGCAATGTAGACTTATAATTGTTGTTTTCTCATATTTTTACCCCAGATCTTCAACATAGCCTTCTTATGACCCCACCTCATGAGCAAGGGTGGAGAAAATTTCAACTCCTGTCCAAAAGGTGATTTTGCACAACGACTGTGAAATCGCCTTTCAGTACAGTTGTGCAAATTATTCATGAGGTGGGGTCCCTAAAAAGGCATGTTGAAAATCTGGAACAAAAATATTCAAAAATTGCCGAGATATGCCACTAAGTTCAGAACCCCATTGAAATACATTGATCCGCATATAATACCCGATATCCTCAGTTTTCAGTCTTGCATTGAACAGCAAAGTCATGTCTGCAGTTCAGAGAGGATAACAGCATTGGACCCCCAGTGGGTATGTAAGGGCTTGGGGGGTGGGTGCTGAGGGTTAAATGTGATAACGGTGATCACAGAATAGTGATCACCATCTGAGCGAGCGTATATCGATGAAAATTAATTACAGCTGTGTACACTCATGGCAAACTGCAAGATGGTGACCGAGTCTACATTTATGTGAGGAGCTGCACCCCCCTACTTAAGGATTCTCAGCTAAAGGGGAGGTGCATGTCAGGGGGGTGAAAATCTTAAAAAAAAAAGCCACCTGCTGGCACAAAAAAAAACATGCAGCGCCGGACCCAAACCTTGCACCCTGCACACCCCAACCGACCACCCTCACCACCATGCTAGCCGACCAGCTCAGCAACTGTCCACCACACCCCCCCACATACCTCTCCTCCCTCCCCCCCACACGTGTACATACCCATACGCTTCCCTTCCCCCTACTTCACCCACCCAGGTATCCGGTTGCTACCTTGCCAGATAGCCCTGAACATAGGTGCCATGACTGAGTCACCCATTTTGAAAGTGCTCAGTTGTGGTCACTGTGTTCACTGGATACCAGTGCTGAGTGGGAGTGCCAGGTGGGGGAACTAATGGCACAACAGACATCAGTGGACATTTTCCTTTTTTACAGGATTTATTTTGAAAATAAACTACAGCCTGCCTGCCACTACAGCAGGTGGATTTCTGCTTGTGATGCTGACACCCCGATTTTGGATGTGGACTCAAGGCATTGGAGGGCCAGCCAGGGGGAGGAGGATCAAGCATCCCAGGGACTGCTCTCCTCCTCCAGCGGGGATGGGGTAGAGTGGCTGGGGCATGCGTAACTCCTGATGGTGGCCAGGGGGAATACATCCACTGGTGCTGAGCTGTCAGGGAGTCATGCTGGAGTTGCACCTACATCATTGCATGTCACACCTCCCAGGGAGCCTTAAATTACCAAAACTGTCACTGCCAGTTCTGTCTATGATGCTCTGCTTCTCTGGTTCCACACCATGCCCCATGACGCTTGGCCAGCAACTGAGCAGCCTGTCTCCATTGTTGCAGTTCGGCTCTGTAGCCCCACCCAAGTGGGTAAGCCAGGGGGTTCACCCAGTGGTTCTCCCATCGGGACCCATGACTCAATGTTCATGGAGGCCATGCCATTCGATGGCTCTGCCCAGAGGGGGTAAGCCTGGGTGGGTTATGTCCCAGGGACTGGGCAGTAGTTGGGGGTGGTGGGGGCTGAGCCTCTGGAGGTCTGGCACTGTGATGCAAACAAACAAAAATACTATGATGGACGATTTTCTTTATTTTAAGTTGTGACACTGGGGGATTGGTCATCCCCAGTGTCAGTATTTTATTGAGCAGAGTGGGGGTAGAAGCCAGCTTGGAAGATTGGGCACCCCATGCTGGAAGAGTCAGGTTGCAAAACTGGGGAATTGGGCACCCCCAGTGTCAGTGTTTTATTGGGCAAGGTGGGGGTAGAAGCCAGCACAAGGGATTGGGCACTCCTGTGCTGGAAGATTAACATGGGTTGGGCTTGGGGAGGGCTGTTACAGCAGGGCAGCAACAGACATCAACAAACTGTTTTCTTTTTTACAGGGTGTGTTAAAAAAAATATGAAGGATTGTTTTCTTTATTTCAGGTGGAGATACTGGGGGTTGGGCACCCCCAGTGTCAGTGTTATATTGGGCAGGGTGAAGGGTGGAAGCCACAATGGGGGATTGAGCATCCCTGTGTTGGAAGATTAACATGGGTTAGGCCGGGGGGCAGTTACAGTGGGGCAGCAACAGACATTGATGGACAGTTTTCTTTTTTACAGGGTGTATTAAAAAAATGAACTATAAGGGATGCTTTTCAGGCGGCGACACTGGGGATTGGGCACTCCCAGTGTCACTGTTATGTTTGTAGTGGGGAGAAGGTGGTGGATGCTGAGTGGGAGGGTTGGGAGGGGAACAGTAAGGGCGGCAACAGAAACAGATATCGATGGATGGTTTTCTTTGTTACAGGGTGCAATTCAACCTCAGCAGGCTGATCATGACAGATCAGCTGTGCTTGCTCGGTAACATAGATCAAAGGAAAGAGTAACCTATGACTGGATCATTTCCTTCCTTTGAAATACACAAAGTTTCCACACAGCAAGCCAGAACACTATTGTGACCAGCCTGACAGATGATTGGTGTGACATTGACCAGCCCCTTGCAAACCACACTGCATTGGACTGACAGTGTCACACCCCTCAAAAACCACTCTCCTAAAAAATTTTCACTGTGCATGCATGCATGGCAAACATAAAAAGGAAAGCAGTAACCACCAAGAAGGTGGGTATACAGGATGGGCTCAAAGACTATAAAAATGTAGATTTACCTAATGTAACAAAAATTGGTCACAGCAGATCATGATATAGTATGAACACTAGAAGTACAGTAGAGCACTTACAGAGGCATGGAAATTGTTTATCGCCTTTAAGGCAGAGAAGCATCCCATGTTCGTCAACACTGTTATTTGTGTGTCTGTCTTCATTACTTGGGCAAACAACCCTTCAGCAATTGTTGAGAATCAAACATGGGACCTTGCATCCCAAAGGCAAAAGCTCAAACTATTTGGCTAAAGGGAAATCCCACTCACTTGACAGGTTAGGTTAAACTTTGACATCTTACACAGCAATCTCAAAAACCAGCACCTGCTCCACATATACTTTTTCTCAGTGTTGCAGAGCTCTGTAATTTGCCATTCCCACATTTAGATAGTACTGCTTTTTGCATGCAGCCTTTTCACAAATATAATGGTGCTCAATTATTTGACCTGTTGCCTTTGTAAGGGACTGTTGACCTGCAGAACAATGTCATTACATGATGTATAGTGTATATCATATAATGCATGAATAAAATTTGAACACGAACTGTACCCATAACTTACACAATCATTCACCTCCATTCTGCATGAAAAACTTCCTTTGGGAAAGGTCCTGAGCAGGAGGTAAACTAAACTAGGAAAAATGATTGCATTTCTCCTTACTAGAATATTACCAGGAGGCATGGCCTGACCACTGGTGTGATAAGACACGCATCTCTGGAGCTCTGCAAGAGAACATATTTTACACTGTGAAATTAGCCCCAGAACTGTTAAACTTAGTTAAATAATGCAATTCAATGCTAGTACCAGACTTTCTGCAACAACTGAGTGACTTTCAGCAAAAAAGTAAGATGGTGAAGCTGAGAATCAGCCTCCAACAGAACTGCCCAAATCGAAGGCCTAGAACACATGAGCAGCAGCGTGCTACTGATGGGTCCCAGTGATGAACTCTCCTTAGTGTTCCTCCTATCAGCCATTCAGGTGCTAGGCAGAAAAATGGAGGAATTCAACAATATAACTGCTTTGCTGGAGAACAAGACTGATGCAAAAGCCAGCCCAGTGGCTTGGAGGACTGATGTGCAGAGGACCTCACCTCCTGCCATGCCCACATTCCATGTTCAGGAATGAGTACAGGTTGCTAGGGGTCTGCTTGGAGGGGTGGGTGCTGAAAGACAACTGAGCAGCTAGCAGGCAGCTCTTCTCTCCCAGATAAGGGTGGTTGGCCATCTCAGTTCTTGGCTGCCACTAGGTGGAGTCCTGGTGGCTCATGGGAGCTCCAAGCAGCAGACATAACTCTGGGGAGGAAGTTGTGGTCCCAGGATGCATGCATGCCTCCACACACATGTGCCACCTGAGTATTTTGCAGCTGTGGATAAGAACAGGAGAAAAACAGGTGAAAAATGGGCGGCACACTGGGGACGTCTGATGCCCATACACTGTGCTTCCATCTGCTGCAGCACCAGAACACCCTGTTGACAGCATTGGATTGAACATTGGGTGGGGGGAGGATAGCCCTTCCCTTCTGACCCCATCACAGGAGAAATCCAAGGTGGTACCAGATGCAAAGGTAAGCCCCAGGAGACGATGGATGGTGGGGGCAGTGGAGTCAGGATGGATGAGGAGCCATGCCCCATCGTAGCCTCAGGAGGATAAATAGTTGATGAGAAAAAAAAAGATCAAAGCAGCCCAAAGTGATACCACCAAACTGAGTGAAAAAGTGGAGAACTCTGTCCTCACTTGTACTGGGCTGATTAGAAAAATTCCACCTTGCATGCCCGTCTTGAACAAATCAGAAACCTCTGTCATGCTGCAAACGTACACATTATCAGAGTGTCAGAAGCTACACAGGAAGAAAACTTAAAAATGTTTCTGTTGTTCTGGATTCCTGAATCATTGCCCCTGGAAACTTCTTTTGCCATCAAATGGGCTTATTCCATCTCGCCAAGGAGACCCTCACAAGACAAAGCCTACACCAGAACACTTCTTATGGTCACCAGAAGCCTGGAGGAGAGAGATGAAATCCTTGCATCAGCAAAGAGATTGAGAGGTATAAAGAGGAGAGAAGTCATTATCAAGTTATTCCTGGACATTATCTACACCACGATAGCCGGGCAGAAGTGCTTCAACAGAGTCAAAACATTATTGAGAGGGATCGGCATGAATCATTATCTCCTTCTGCCTACTAGACTCAAAATTCATTATGGGATAAGATTTTTCTTTTCCAATCCTAAAGATGCAGGCAACTTAGTGGAGAAGATCAGAACAGAATTCTCAGCCTAGGTGGATGAAGCAGATTCAAAGACTGAGGCAGATACTTAAATAGCAGAAAGTACTTTATAATGCTAATAACCGTATAGAACAGGGTACATACCATTTTTAATTAAAATGTGTATTATCTAGTTCAGCCTTTGGACATCTTGGGATAGGGGACAGTGGGAGGTTTGGAGACAGTGGGACTGATGTGGACATAAATTGTCTTTTTGGTGTTCTTTTACCCTTGAGTCTCTGGCTGCATGGTCAAGATGGCACTGTGGGCACCTATCACCGCCTGCCTCCATGATCCTTCTCCCTGTGTAACTCCTCAATGAAAGGTAGCCCCTGAGCTTGCAGAGCAGTTAGATAGCAGCAGGCTCAGTCAGCATTACCACTTTGATTGTTTTAATGTGTGTAAACAAGCTACTACTGTTATGCCAATGGTTGACTTGGTAATTTCAAACTAATTTTACAGTTCTCATATATGTTTCACATTGGAAGGCTGCCTAGAGGTTCCGGGTAATCCTAAATGGTGTTCTATTCTTGTTCAAAGTATTGGATGGGCAGCTTTACTAATGTTTATTGTAACAGCCTTCGGAAAAGGCTATTGGACGTGAGTACTGCAGCATTATCAATGTGGCAGTAATCTTAACTTTAAGGAGCATTATGTGACCTGTGCCATGTGTGATTCTCTGGTTTCTTGGAGTGATAATGAACATTATTATTACATTTCATAGGAATGTGCCTCCAGTGAAGTACCACAGTGGGAAAGGTGCTAATGTATTCCTTGTTTGTAACCTTGACCCTATAATGTGAGATTTGGCAGTTCACTTCTACATGCCACTGTAGTTGTTGCAATACTTTTAAAATGCAATAAAATGTAAAAATTTTTTTTAATATGAACGGAACTGTCCCATGTATAATATATAAACACACTTTCTTTATAGTTAATTAAATTCTTAATATTTACATGGCAAGTTGTGTACATAATTTAAAAAGGTATTTGATATCAGTAATTAATATAGCAAAATCTTAAAAGGTTTACAAATTGTCTTAATGTTTTTAAAAAGACTGTCACTATTGTGTTAAGTACTATATGTTATTAGTATATCAATGTAGTAAAGTTGCCCTTTATTTGATATGCTGAAAACTACTTTTTTCTGTCAGTAGTATTGACATAGTAAAAGTGTATTTTTTTTCTGGTATATTGATTTGTTAGAAGTGCATCAAATATGAATGTAAACATACAAACGTACGAAACCGCCAGCAGATATAGGCCACACAGTCCATCAAGTCTGCTTAAGTGTGCAGCTAGCCATCCCCTTACACTGCAGCTGCCCCTCCCTGCCCTTCCCGCATAATGGTGACCACCCCCACTTTGTCCCACCCCCTCTTAAAACTGCCCACTGACTAAGAGGAAACCACCTCTTCAGGCAGCGTGTTCCCCATGGACATGTGAAAAAGTGCCTCATCATTTCTCTCCTGAATCTACCACCTCCAGCCTTAGCCCGCCCCCCTCATGTCCCTCCCTCCCGCCCTTTAACTTAAAATCCCTCTGTACCAGTCTTGTTAATACCCTTCATATATTTAAAGGTCTCTATCATATCCCCCCATCCCTCCACTTTTCCAGGGAATACATGTTTAGTTCCTTCGGCCTCTCCTCGTAGTGTTTGTCTTCCATTCCCTGGACCATCCTTGTTGCTATGCACTGTACCCCCTCCAGTAACTTAACATCCTTCTTCAAGTATGGGCACCAGTACTGCACACAGTACTCCAGGTATGGCCTCACCAATGACCTGTACAGTGGCAAGATCACTTCCTCTCTCCTGGAGGTGATACCCCTAGCAATACACCCCAGCATCTTATTGGCTTTAGCTGCTGCTTTCCTGCACTGTGCTGTGTGGTTCATTTGCCCTGTTATTATCACCCCTAGATCTTTCTCTTTCTCTGTAGTGGTTATCTGTACCCTTCCCAACTGATAACACCTCCTTGGGTTCCTTGCTCCCAAGTGCATGACTTTGCACTTCTTCACATTGAACCCCAATTGCCATGTGTCCGACCAGTCCTCAAGTTTAGCCAGATCATCCTGCAGCCCCTGTCACCCTACTGTGTCACCCACCACCGCCCTGATATTTGTATCATCCACAAAAAGGCTAATCTTGTTCTTAATGCCATTCGAGATGTCAGCTATGAAAATTTCAAATAATACTGGGCCTAGTACCAAACCCTGTGGCACTCCGCTTGCCACAGCCATCGGAGACGAGCGTTCCACTCCCACCACTACCCTCTGCTGCCTCCCCTGCAGCTAGTTCTTGATCCAATTCCCCATATTTGTCCCTGCTCCATGGTATTCCATCTTGTTAATCAGCCCATATGGCACCAAATTGAAGGCCTTGCTGAAAATCCAGATACAGGACATCCACTGCATGGCCCTTGTCAAGTGTCCTCGTCACCCAGTCATAATAGTCAATGAGGTTGGTCTGGCAGGATTTTCCAGCAACAAACCCATGTTGCCTGTCATCCTGGAGACTATTACTTTCCAGAAAGGTTACCAATCTCTCCTTAAGGATTGTTTCTATTAACTTCCCCACAATGGATGTAAGACTTACTGGTCTACAATTGCCTGGCTCATCCTTAGGTCCGCTTTTGTGGAGGGTCACTACATCAGCCATCCTCCAGTCCTAGGGCATGTACCCTGTTCCCAGAGAGGTAGTGAACAAGTCAGCTAATGGCTCTGCTAGGATCTCTGCCAACCCCTTCAATATCTGGGGGTGTATGCTGTCTGGGCTAGTTGCCTTATCCACCTTCAGTGTCCTTAGGCCTTCCAGTACCCTGCCCACTGAGACTGCCCAATCCTTCTTCCCTGCCCCTCCTGTGCCTACCCGTCCTAATCTTTGAGGCAGCAACCCATCCTTTTCATTTGTAAATAAAGAACAGAAGTACTTGTTGAGTGCTTCTGCCTGATCCCCCTCCTTCTCTGCCCACCTCCCATCCATCCTAATCCTTACAATTTGATCCTTGCAATTCCTTCTTTCCCTTATGTACCTGTAGAAGTCCTTTTCCCCTTCCTTGAGGCCTTGTTCCATTCTAAGTTCTCTTGGAGCCTTTGCAGCTCTGACTGTTCTGGTCACTTCCCTTGCTTTCTTTCTTCAGGTACTCTTCTCTATCTTCCCCTTGATTGGATCTCTTGAATCTTTATAAGTGACATTGCAGAGGGACTGGAAGGAAAAGTATGTCTCTTTGCAGATGACACAAAGATCTGCAACAGAGTTGATACACAAGGTGGGGTGGAAAGGATGAGAAGGGGCTTGGCAAGGTTGGATGAATGGTTAAATGTATGGCAGCTTAGATTCAGTGCTAAGAAGTGCAAGGTAATGCACTGGGAAACAAAAACCCAGGGGAAGAGTACACAATGGGGGTGAGATACTAACAACAACAACAATGGAAAGGGACCTGGGGGTAGTCTTATCAGATGACCCAAAGGTGGGCAAGCAATGTGAGAGGGCAGTAAGGAGGGCTGGGATGCATAGGGAGAGGCATCATCAGTAGAAAACAGGAAGTTGTTATCGCTCTGTACAGACAGCTGGTGAGACCCATCTGGAGTACTGCGTGCAGTTCTGGAGACCCAGTCTCCGTAAAGACATAAACAGGATGGAGGCAGTCCAGAAGAGGGCAACTAAAATGGTGCAGGTTCTGCAGCGAAAGACATATGAAGAGAGACTTAAGGAGCTTAATATGTATAGCCTCGAGGAAAGGAGGGAGAGGGGGGACATGATAGAAACTTTCAAGTACCTCAAGGGAATCAACAAAGTCAAGAGGGTAGCATCTGTCAGAAAAAGAGGTGTGCAAGAACAAGGGAGTACAATTTGAAGATGGGGGAGCAGCTCAGAGGTAATGTAAGACAGTATTTTTTCACAGAGAGGGTTGTGGATGCATGGAACGGCCTTCCAGAGGAGGTTGTGCAGTCAAAAACAGTGGTGGAATTCAAGCATGCATGGGACAGTCATAAGGCAATTCTAGGGGGTAGGGGTAGAAAGAAGTAGGCTGTTCGTTAACTAGGATCTGCAGCTTATCCATTAGGTAGGGAAATGGGCAGACTGGGTGGGCCAAGCGGTCCTTATCTGCCATCAAATTCTATGTTTCTATGTAATCTTCTGAAGGCTGCCCCTTTGCCCTCACCTTATCCAGCACCTCCCTGCTTAGCCAATGTGGTATTTTGGCCCTAGATGTTTTACTTTGTCTCCTAGTGCAACAGTTAGTGGCCTCCACAAGCCCTTGCTTGATAACTTCCCATTTCTGATTAGATGGATGCTGACTAGGTGCCCTGCCACTATTTCTCCCATCCTACCAAAGTTGGCTTATGTGAAATCCAACACCCTGGTCTCTGTTCTTGCAGTCTCCCTGCCCATGTTTTTTTCTATTTATTTAGTTTTTGTTGTCTGGGTAAGTGCACTAGACAAATTCTGCCTATTTTCAGGCATGACCCAGGGAGGGGGATACAGATGAATGCCAATTGACCTTGAACCAGATTAAGCTGTTGGTGGTATTTTTAGTGAATGTTAAGTGTGAACCACACCGTGTGGTGGTCATTCCCAGCCAACGGATCCTCCACCCCCAACTCTCTGACAAATTCCCCATTGGTCAGCCCAAGGTCCAAAATTTTACCCAATAAGATGTATTCATAGAACTGAGTTCAAGCTTTCATTTAAGAAAAACTACATTTCTGTCTCTAATGGTTCAAAAGTTAGGCCTTTAAAAAAATAGATATTATTTTCATATAAAACATTGCAGTCTGCATTATTCTCATGGGTGAAGTAAACATCAGGAAAAAAAGAGAAGGCACACCATCCATTACAGTCTATATGTTGTGCTCCCATTCTGATTAAACAAATTCAGGTGGGCTCGAGGGAGTCACACGTGAGACAAAATCAAAATAGATAAGTTGATCTTTATGTTATGTTATTTATTAGAGTCTAGGATTACAATTACCTTTGAGCCAAGGCTCTTTTACAAAGGTTCCACATCAGGATGAGAACTAACAAGCAGGATATTAATTATTACAGGATAACAGGTTACAGTTGTTTATCATCACATGAGTACATACAGATTAGGCAGTACTAAGGGCATGCACAGGACAGGGATAATGTTGATAACGAGAGCTTGGTGAGACACGAGAAGAAGATGCTGCCAGAGGCAATTGTCAAAACACACAGGAAGTGCAAGTAAGAGGAGGAGGAGAAAGAGGAGGGGGGAAGGTAGAGGGGGAGAGTAGGGGGGTGGATGAGAAGGGACAAGTGCCGAAATGGGAACAGCAGGTTAGAGAAGACAGTCGCATGTGCTAGAGGCAGAGAGGAATAGGCGGAGGTTAGATCTGAATGGGCTTAGCTTAGGTAGGGAGGAGATGTCCCTGGTGAGACCAGATATTGTAAGCCAAACAACACAATGGCAGTGAATATTAACTTAGTAATAAAGGCTAGAGTTTACCAACAACTTCAGGCTGATGTAGGGTAGGCCTAGGTGCACAGCGGCAGAGCAACCTCTTGCTACACCAACAAACCTGAGTTCAGAAATGAGCTTGTGTCATCAAGGTTTGGCCGAGGGAAGGAGGACTGAGCACCCCAAAGACAGTGCTCCTCCTTCTGGGTGAGTGGATTGGGTGGTCTGCCATCTGACTGACACCTAGGAAAAGCTAGGTGGGAATATGGTTAAGGTTAGCAGACTACAAGAGCACTATGATGCAGCCAATGTTGGTGCTGACTACATATGCAAGGATGTGCACCTACAAGTATCACAGCATGGCTGCACCACAGGGGAAACCCACAGTGGGAGAAAATGGTGACTGGCTGGGCAGACTATGTCCTGCCTTCCCTGCATGTCCACAGTTGAGCTTGCTCTTGTGGCTCCTAACCCACTCTTGGGATTCACCTCCACTGTGAGTGGCTGGACATTGGGGGAGAAGCTGCCATAGGGGCTGAAGGCAGGCCCCACCTCAGGTGGCTTTATACAAGGGGGGTAACACAGCAGTTTGTCATGGGTGGCCTATAAGGCTAGATGGATGGGAAGCAGTGCTGGCAGACGCAAAAGGAGGTCCTGGCCAGGAGGGCCAAGAGGCCAAAAATAGGACTGAAAAAAAGTCAATGTAATCCACAAACAAAAAAAACTATTAGGGAGCTAGATCTCCAACTGGAATTCCGTATTGAACTAAACAAAACTTAAAACAGCTTTGCCATAGAACAGGTGTGGCTAAAATGAGGGGGGGCAGACCAGCCTTGGTCCCCCACTTTGATTCATTGGGGGTCACATATGTATTTTGGCCCCCTACTTTTTTGAACCTATTTTTTTTTATTTATATATACATGGACTGTGCATGGTGGCTAGTCTTGGTTAATATATGAAGCACATGACGGAAGAAATTTGTATTTGCACTGAGCCACAGTATGATCAGCAGCTTATTATGACCAATACAGAATGCAGTCCCTTATTAATCTGTCTGCCATTTTACTATGTAACTTGAAAAACAGAATAATTTTTTGGTTCTCCCAATCTGTCCACATGGTAATACTGAGTGAACCAGTAAAATAATTATTTCTATAAACCAATGATATATCAGAGCATGGCAGCCACTAGTTAGAGTGGGAGCAAGGTGTTAGTCAGGCAGTCAGCTGCCAGTTAGTGGACATGCGAGAAGAGGTCCTGAGACTGAGGTAATATATTCTGCAAAATTCTGCCTTTTTAGACAAGGACATGTCAGGTTCTGCTGCCTACTAATTAGGAATGTTTTTGTCCCTGTTTGAGTTTATTGACAGACTTTTTTTTTGGTTTTTGTGGAAATCCAAGTATGTGAGTCCTAAGGCCATGTGAATCTACCAACTCCACACAGACCCCAAATAAAAAAAAAAATGAAAGTGGGCAGCAAATGAAAAAGGGGACCAGTGACCACTCTTATTTGTTTTATAAAGCACTGCTAAAGTCAGGACAAAGAGAAACCTTGCGGGGTCATCCTTGTTTACTCCTAGCTTGCAGAGAGCCTACCCACAACAGCATGAGAAGCATCCTCACTCACAGGGAGCACAAGCCAGATGCAGGGAGCTCAACATGAAGCAAGTGAAGCAAAGCAAGATCTTTTCTCATGCATTGCCCATCCCTGTCATCTGGCAAAGCCACCTTCTCTCATCGGCTCCCCAACCTATGGAACAAGCTTACCCCCTCTATTAGAAGCACGTCCTCCTACCTCACTTGCCAGACACAACTAAGCCTCCTGCCATCTCCCCCCTGCTGCTGTCCCAGGTGATCTAGCTCCATGACACAGCAGTTACATGTCCCAGCCTGTGCTGGTGCACTTATTTTAGCGACTCTGTTCTCCCAGTGTCTCATGTCTCATGTCCTGGAAATGTTATCAAGTTTGCCATTTTTACTCTGTTGATTTTGACCTAGCTGCTGTAACTGAGGTCTTTTTGTCTGTAAGACCTGTAATGTTGACAAATTCTACTGAATCTGATGGTACTATTGCATGTAACTATGGTCTTTTGCTCTATTTTGTATGTACTCCTACACCCCCCTCCCCCGGGTTGCACCTGGAAACGAGCCTCGTCTCAGTGTGCCCATCCCGGTCAACAAATGTTTCAATAAAAAAAAAAAATGTTGGTATAGAGGTCTGCGAATGGATATAGGTGAGTGTACTGCATGCATAGCTGAGAGCAACTGGGAGGACCAGTTGACGGCAGTGGCTGAAGTGTCCACAGCCTGACTACTGGAGTTCCCTGTTTGCAATACCTCACTCCTTGCCTGCCGAGTACTGACTACTACTCAAGTTTCTTCCACTGCTGCAGCAGCTACCTACTTCCTCTCTCCCTCTCGACTTCCCTCCTTCCCTCCTTACAGCCACTTGATTCTTTGCCGAGTCTGACTACTCGAGTTCTCTACCTGCAATGCATCACTCCTGACTCCCTACCATGCTGAGTCCCAACCTCTCGGGTTACCTTCCTACAGTACTCCACTCCTTGCCTGTGGGGTACTAGTGCCTTTTTTCTGAATATGAATTTAGCAGTAGAACTTTTGACCATGAAATAATTGATGATTGCATATGGTAACAAGGAATGCAATACATAACACTACTCAAGGTAATTCATTCAATCTGATTATTCAAGAATGAATTCTTGACATACGTTATTTTTTATGAAGTAAACACTGTGTGACATCAAAAAAGGCACAAAAACACTTCCAAAATTGTAAAATTTTCTGGGAGCTTAGGCAGTCCCCCAGCCCCCGAACCCTTTAGTGATTTTTTTTTTGGTCCTCACATATTGAAATCACTTTAACTGTCTCCACCATAGCAACACTGTGTGGTTTTTGCGGGTAGATTATTACTTGTATTGCACATACAGGCATATAACAAACCCCTCTCTATTCACCAGTACATGGTGCAGTAAGATGTTTCCCAGTTTTAAAATAAATGTATTAGAATAGCAACATAAAAGACAACTGCAGCTGGAAATGACAGCAGGAAAAACTGCTTGAAAAGTAGTCCTATATTTATTGGTATTAATAACACTCATTCTCACCTATCTAGACTGGATGCCATATGTTTGATGACTGGACAGCACAACAGAATATATACTAACATACTAAAATGCCAGCAGAATAGGCCTAACGGTCTTTCGCGTCTGTTCATTTGGTCAACCCCCACCCTGGGAGCTGACCTTGCTGCCCCCCTCGCCTTCTCTGGCTTCTCCCTTCCCAGTTCCGGATATTCTCGCTGCATTGGATTTTGCTTCCAGAACCCTTCCCCTGTACCCGTCTCACCCCCTCTTGAACCCCTCCACCGTCTCTGCCTCCACCAGCCCCCTAGGCAGCGCATTCCATGGCTCCACCACCCTCTCAGTGAAGTAGCACCTCCTTCTTTCTCCCCTGAATCTTCCCCCCTCCAGCTTCCACCCATGCCCACTAGTGGCCCCCTCCTCCTTCCTTTGAAGCACCCTGTCTGTTCCTCCTCTATTTACCCCTTCATGTACCTGAAGACCTCTATCATGTCCCCCCGGTCCCTTCTCTCTTCCAATGTGTACATATTTAGCTCTTTGAGCCTCTCCTCATAGGTCCTGTCCCCCAAGCTCCAAATCATTTTGGTTACCCTCCTCTGGACCCTCTCCAGGAGTTTAATGTCCCTCTTTAAGTGTTGGCCTCCAAAACTGCCGCAGTACTCGAGAAGTGCAGCCTCACCAAGCAGTTATACAGAGGAAGCATCACTTCCCTCCTTCTGGAGGATCCCCTAGATGCATCCCAGCATCCTGTTGGCCTTGGCTGCTGCCCTCCTATAAGTCTCCGAGTTGTTCATCTTGACATCCACCACCACCCCAGGTCCCTCTCAGCCGCCGAGGACTTTGTAGCATTTCCCCAAGGTGTACACTTGGCCTGGGTTCTCCTGGCCCCCAGGTGCAGTACCTTGCATTTCCCTGCATTGAACCTCAGCTTCACTTTCTAGACCATCTTTCCAGAGCCTCCAGTTCCCCGTGGGCGTCACCCTCCCTCCTCCCCATCCACCACCGCCTCTAGTTTTGAGTCATCCTCAAAGAGACTCATCTCACTCCTGATACCTGTCCTTATGTCAGAGACATAGGCATTGAACAGGAGGGGCCCAAGGACTGATCCCTGTGGGACCCCACTAATGACCCTCCTTGGAGATGAGACTATCCCACCAACTACAACTCTCTGGGTCCGGTCCTGGAGCCAATTGCCTATCCATCTGATTTTCTGGTTCCCCAACCCCATTTCTCCCAGCTTATCCAACAGGCCCACATGAGGAACAGAGTCAAATGCCTTGCTGAAGTCTAGAAAGAGGACGTCCACTGGTCTACCCAGGTCCAAGGCACTCGTCTTCAGTCATAGAACTCCAAAGGTTTGTCTGACACAATTTCCCCGGGACAAATCCATGCTGTCTATTGTCCAGGCACCCTGACTTTTCCAGGTCCCCCCCAGCCTCTCCTTGACAATGCCCTCCATCACCATGCCCACCACCGATGTCAGACTGACAGACCTGTAGTTCTCTGCCATCTCCCTTGATCCCCTCTTGTGGATAGGCACTATATGCACCACCTTCCAGTCCTGGGGCAGCCACCCTGTCCTCAGAGAGATGGTGAAAAGCTCCGCCAGGGGTTTCGCCAGGACATCCGCAAGTTCCTTCAGCACTCTGGGATGTAATTTATCCGGCCCCGGTGCTTTCTCTGTCTTAAGGGACCTGAGGGCTTCCCTCACTCTCTCTGCTGTGATTTCCACTTCTGCTACCTCTTCTCCCTGCTTAGCCTTCCCCCCTCCTGCCAGTGATGCCTCCCCCTCTCCCCAGACCCGCTGATCGGTAAGGGTCCCCTCCCCTCAGTATCACTGTCTCCTCCCATGTATGATGCAGCACCCCCATTTTCCTTGGTGAAAACTGAGGTGAAGTACTCATTTAGTACCTCAGCCTGCTCCCCAGGTCTTGTGCCCATCTCCCCTGTTTTAATCCTGTTAATCTGCCCCTTCACCCTTCGTTTTTCCCCAGTGTATCTAAAGAACCCCTTGTTCCCTCTCCTAATTTCCCTGGCCAGCTTCTGCTCCTTCCTTGCCTTAGCCGCCCTCACCACCCTAGTGGCCCTTCTAGCCATCAGCTCATACTCTCCTCAATCCCTTTCACTCCTTGAGCACTTGAATTGCCTATATAGGCTGCCTTCTTTCCCCACACCACCTCCTGGACCTCCCTGGTCCACCAGCAGGGTTTTCAGGCCCTACCGCATTTTCATCTTATTCTTGCACAGGTGCTGGTAGCATCCTGCACCCTTCTCCTGATGATTTCCCACCTACTATCAGCGTCCATGTCTGACCCAATCCCATCCAAATGCTCCTTAATAATCCTTCCCATTTCCTTAAAATCCGCTCCCCTGGAAGCCAGTTACCTCCGTCTTTGTGCAGCCTTCTACCCCTCCTAGGTCCAGGCAGAACCAGACCGTGGCATGGTCACTCCCCGCCAATGGGTCCCTTACCTCCAGGCCCCCAATCTGGTCACTGTCTGCCAGGATCACATCCAGTACCCGCGCCTCCCTGGTCGGTTCCCCCACCTGCTGAGTTAGGAACGCATCTTGAAAGACATCCAACAACCTCTGTTCCCTGGCCACCGAGGATGTGATAGTCTCCCAGTCTGTTCCTGGCATGTTTAAGTCCCCCAACACCACCACCCTTCCCCTGCCCAGTCTGCAGTGTCTTCCAACATCTGCTATCAGACTCTCCTCCAGCTCCTCCGCTAGTGCATGGGGTCTATACACCACTCCTATTTTTACTCTCTTGCCCCCCCCTTGTTATCAAGGTGACCCAAATCACCTCTACGGTTCCCTCTGCCTCCTCTACTCCCCCTATGCCAATGCAGTTTTTGACTATCATTGCTACCCCTCCTCCCCTTCCCTGCCCCATCCTTCCTGAACATAGTGTAACCCTCCAGGTTCAGGTCCCAGTCGTGTCCTGCGGTGGCCCAGGTCTCAGTGACCGCTACCACATCCACCGCTTCCTCAGTTAGCATCACCTGGAGCTCAGGCATTTTATTGCCCAAGCTCCTGGCATTTAGTAGGACTACCTTCCACCCTTTCCCTATACTTCCATTTCCCCTGCTCATGTTCCCAGGGGGATTCTGTTTTCCCCTAGTCTGCACTTTACCAGTCAGCCTTTTCCCACATTCCTCCAGCTCCCCAGGGGTGGAGACAGAGCCCTCCTTTATTGGCCCCCCTCGACAGCCTTTTCTCTCATCCCTCCCCCTTCACAAGTTTAAACCCCACTTTTCACCAATGAACCCCTCTATTTTCAACTTAAGGATTCCCCTCCCCTCCAAATTGAGATGGAGCCTATCTCTAGCATACAGCTCCTTATCCTCACAGGTCTCCCCCAATCCCCCATCAACCCATACCCTCCGGCCTCACACCACTCCCTGAGCCACTGGTTTATCTCCCTAATGTTCCTTTTGTGTTACCCACTAGCCCTTGGCACCGGCAGGATTTCTGAGAAGGAAACTGTGCATCCTATGTCATGACAGACCCTGGCAAGCTCCCTGAACCTTGTCTGTATCTCTAGCTCACTATTTCCCTCAATGTCATTTGTACCCAGGAGGACCAGTATGTCCAGGGAACCCCCACAATCCTTTGCCAGCTGATATACCTCGTGCTTGGCCCTGTGCACCGTTAGTCCAGGGAAGCATTTTGTTCTAACTGGCCAGGCTTCTCCCTCCCTATCCCATTTGATACCCCTAATCATAGAATCCCCCAACAGGAGCACTCTGACCGCTCCTTTTCCTCCATTTCCCCCCCCTTCCATGTCCCTCATCCTTTCTACCAGCCTGTCCACCCAGCCGGCTCCCTGCTGCATATATGTTGCTCTAAATTGGAGTTTCTTGGCCAAGAAACAATAGGTAAAAGCACAAAACCAGCACTCCACTATAATGGACCTTGCTTGTCTGAAATGCCATAGCAAAAACAAGACAAACTCTAGCCAGGGCCAATACGGCAGTGGCAAGCGGCCAAATGATCAAAGGTACACGTGTGCATAGAAAATTTTGAAAGACCAGGTGTAATTCTGCCATTTTTTGGAGTTGTTTCACCAGATTTTCAACATGGCCTTTTTGGGACCCCACCTCTTGAAGAGTGCCATTATCATTTCATTCACATGTCCCAAAAGGTGATTTCATAGAGCGACCATGCCATTCTGTGGCACAGATGCGAACACATGTTTCAGGCAGGATGTGAAAAATGACAGCTGCACTGTTAATAAGGAGGTATGCAAAAATGGCAATGTTGAAAATTCTGGAGTGAAAATATTAAAAATTGGTGAAGTAAGAAGCATGCGTAGAAACTGCACAATGCACGCTCATAACGCAGCCATTTTTTTGAATTTTTTCAGCAAATTTGCAACATGGGCTTTTTGGGACCCCCACCTCATGAACAGTGGCACTGTCATTTCATTAATCAGTCCTGAAAGATGATTCCACACAGTGACCATGAAATCACCTTTCGGGACTGAGTAATGAAAAGACAGTGACAGTGTTCATGAGGTGGGGTCCCAAGAACCCCATGTTGAAAATGTGGGGCCAAAATTCCCAAAAATGGCTGATATATCAAAATAAGTTGAAAACCCCATTGACTGCCATTATACCTTGCTTACCTTTGATTCTTCAGTTTGCGGTTCGGCTTTGAAGAGTGCAAACATGTCCCAGTCCAGAGAAGATGACCTCCGGAAGTAAGTATGGGGTAAGGAGGGTGCAGGAGGTGGGTGCTGAGTGGGAGGGTGGGGTTGGGGGACTGGGGCGATGACGAGGACCGTTTCTTTTTACAGGTTAAACAAAAAGACGTCGGGGTGGTTTTCTTTATTTACAGGGGGAATAAAACATACATTTTGGCACACTGGGGTGGGCTCCCAGTGTGCCACATGAGTTGTGGGGAGTACATGATGCCAACATGGGGAATGGGCACCCCAATGTTGGCACAGGGTGGGGAAAGGAGGGAGAGGGGAGGAAAGCAGCAATGGGAGGGAGCCAAAAAGAAAAAACATAAATTTTGGCACACTGGGGTGGGCCCCCAATGTGCCACATGAGTTAGGGGAGTTACATGATGCTGACACAGGGGACTGGGCACCCCGATGTCAACATGGGAATGGGGAATGGAGGAAGCGGGGAGGACAGCAGCAGTGGGAGGGAGCGGGAGGGTTTTATTTACTGCCAGGGCTGGGATGGAATAGAGGGAGTGGGGAGGACAGCAGCAATGGGAGGGAATGGGAGGCATGCCATCTGCAAGATGGTGGCAGTGACACAACTGCACATGCATGGCATTCATGCATGCATAGCTGCAGTGGATGTCATTCTGCCATTCCCAAGATGGTGGTGCCAGCAGAACTGCACATATCCATGAGGCGCACATGCACAGTTCTTGTACCAGAATGCGGAAGTAGCAGCTGAAATAGTGCAGCTGTTACTCCATAGCAGCAGACCATGGTGGAGTGCTCCCAGCTCTGTTGGACATTCGGAAGGATACTTCCAAAAGTTCAATGGAAGCATGCCACGATCCACCATTTTCAGGCTACAGATCACAGCCATAACAAAAGTGGCAGCAGACCTCCATCTTCACTGACAATCAATTTTTTATTAAATAGGAAGCACTCTGTGCATCCATGCAGTCAAAAAGTGCAAGGAATTCCTCAAGGCAAACAACCATGCTGGCATTAAGACTACCAATTTCACTGGAGGACCAGCATCATCAGGAGCACCAGTATGCAGGGGGTCCTAGGTCATTTATGCTGCAATTTTTAAAGTGACAGTGCTACAATTAGTGCAAAAACAGTGCAAATATATAAAAACAATCACCCTGGTTCCATAAAATGCAACAATTTGTAATTGTGGCAGTGGTTATACATATACTTTCAAAATATTCATAAAGGAATTAGGACTAGCATTAAATCCGGTAGACTTGTCCACTTATTTATTCATTTTATGGACTTCAGAGTTCTTCTGTCCCATACCTTTTCTTAACAGTACATCTGGCGATTCTTTTCCAGGCTGCAATAAAAGACAAACATGGCAATAGCTAATAACATTTCATCTGTTCTCTATATAAGGTGCCTATTCAAAACAATCATTTAATCCTGGGGGTATAGCAACAGCAGCTGAACTGTCCATAAGTGCTCTCCTTATTTTATTTTTTTTATTGTTTTGGTTTTTCATATGTAGTTTCTGGGTTTTTGTGGGTTTTCTCCTGGCCCGTACACTCACGCATCCCCGACATAGCGTGTGCGTGTTAAGGCACGCATGCATGCCATTCGGGATACACCTCCCTTACAGTCACACCATTGCCTGTCTCCACTGGCACCGATCCTCCATTCAGTGACAGCATGACTATGGGTGGGCAACCCCACCCCTTACCTAGGAGACGAGAGCCAATGCTCGATCCTGATCCCACCCACCCTGTGCCAGCACCCCGGCGACCCGAGGTCATTCCCGAACCTGGGTCATCAGCGTAGCACTAGGTGTGGCATCCAGCGCCTTAACCCTCTGTGCCACCAGGCCAGCAAGTACTCCCTTTTTAGCTTCTTATTTTCTCTATCTCCCCCTCTCCTTCCAACTGTAACACTTTCCAAGCAACAGTATTTAAATGAATGGGCAGTTTGCTGATGATGATTGTCAGCATGTTGGGCAAGGGCATTGATAACATTGTGCTTTGCTACAGCCCTGTGATGTTCCCCTATTCTGAGCTTAAAATTTCAGACCGTCTGTGATGCTGGGGGTCATGTTTCCTCTTACTATGGGTGCAATCCTCATGCAAAAGTTTACAGGAAAAGGTCAGCCACCACTGATGAAAGGGCTGAGTGCCTGATGATGAATGTGCATGTACAGACTGTCTGATGTTTAGCAGCTGGATCTCACCTTCAGCTATCTTGATGGTGAAGCTAAGAGAGAAGTCCTGCTGCTATCCCCCAAGAAGTCAAGCCACACTGGTCCAAGTCCTGATGCATCAAGAGTCCTTGTATGGTGATGTCACCCCTGTGAATGCTCTCCAAAGTCACTTCTTTACTAGAACCCAGAGAGAGGAAGAGATTATACATGAGTACTCATTTGCCCTACATGAACTATTGGAATAGCTGTGGAAAAAGGTTGACACTGGACTGGGTGATGCATACAGACTACTACAAGACCAATTTGTGACAGGGATCAAGGATGTGGGAATCCAGCAGGCTCTAAATGTCCAGGAGAAGCACTATAATCAACTCTTGGGTTCATCCCCTCTGTTGCCAGGTGGTAGGGTACTAGTTAAAGACAAAAGGTGTAGAGGGAATGGAAAACTTGCAGATAGGTGGGAACCCATACCCCACATTGTCATACAGCAGTCAAAACCAGAAATCTTTGTTTATATGGACAAACCAGAGAGGGGTGCTGTGGCAGAAGGAACTCTACATAAGAAACGTGCTAAAACCTTGTGTTTTCTTCACAGATAAATTGATTGGTCCTGCCCAGCAGATAGTTTCTGAGACACTTAGTGACAATCCTCCAGAACTGGCTTACTTCAAGCCCTGTTTTGGCCTCATGCTTCAGAATGCTATAACCAGAATGCAGGTTCCAGTACCGGCCCAAGAGACTATGTTCTACTGCCGCCTGAGAATGTCAAAAGGGAAGTGAAGACTTTCCAGAGGTCAGAGAGAAACAATCTAGGACACCCACCAGACTGAAATCAGGGAATCGATCCTGTGTCTGCCAGGAGAAAACATTAGTGGATGCCTTGAATCAAACAACAACACATTTTGGACTCAAAATGATTGTGTATATATCATACATACAAATGTTCCCATATACAAATTTAAGACGTAGATGTTAGTGTTAAGATTTCTATGATATGAATATTTAGTCTGATTAATAGGGGTAATGTTCATGTCATAGCTGTGCAGGGCTACAGCTATCTTAAGAATAGGGAGGAAGGTAGAGTGGACTACTCCCCACTAACATAAACAAAAAATCTATTCACTTACCCCATATGGGGGTTCAGCAGCCTTCACTTGTGTGTTGTCCCTGGTTTCCCCTTCCCTGGTGGCCCTGGTGGGAGGAGGGGAACAGCATTTGTTGGGTCCAAGTTTAGGCCATTTGTGGGGCAGGTTGGTTTGTTTCTTTCTGAGCCTTGTTCAGGAGTATCACAATTCACCTCCCCCATTGTCCCTGTTTGGGGGGAGAGGTGCTCTTGGCAATTTCCATCTTTGTTTAAAACAAACACACACAGACACAATTAGTTGTTGCCCCCCAAGCATGCTTTGCTCAGGAGGATTTCCACATCCCTTTCGCTCCTCCACTTCCCTGCCAAACATGTTCGGCAGTCCTGAGAGGTGCATCAGTTTCAGTATGCCCCCAACAGGCTAATGAGATGTCTTGGGTCTCCTAGGCAGCAGTGGATGCTGGATGGAGGAGCGGAGCACAAGCTGCCTTGAGAAAGAGCAGCAGCTCATTCTATAGCAATGTTTAGGCATTCAGAGTGGTTTTTAAAATAGAAAATGTTCTCTGGGGCAGTTAAGCCTGGTGGTGGTGGTGGTGGTGATGAGACGAGTGAGCAGACAGTGTTCTATAGTAGCACTGCCACTACCACCACTGACTGAAAAATAAAGAGACAAGGAAGGAGAGAGAGATAAAAGACCAGATAGAGAGGAGAGAGACCAACAGAGACAGAGAAGGACTGAGAGAGAGAGAGAGAGAGAGAGAGAGAGAGAGAGAGACCCCAAAGAGACAGAGACCCAGCAATGGGGATAAAAGGAAGTGCTAGAGTGCCCCTTACAAAAAGATCGAAGTGGCTGCCATAAACTGCACTTGCTCTACAGAACTTATATAGAGAAACCTAGAAACAGAGGGAGAGAGCAATTGGTGGAGTCATAGACAGTTGCGCTCAGTCACACCCCTACCAAAGACAGAGAGAGGCATCTGCAGAGGGGATAACGAACAGCGTCAGTCACAGCCCACCAACCAAAAACAGAGAGAGGCATCTGCAGAGGGGGACAGTGCCAGTCAGTCCCCCCCTAAAACTCAGGAAAACAAAAGAAATAGAACAAGAGAGACTTAAAGTGGCAGCAGGCAATTAAAGAACATTTCCTAAGGGACCTGTATTCCAACCTCTTGCTGCTCGGACAATTTTGGAGTGAGATGCCAATGAAGAAACTGGAAGGAGAAACAACAGAAGAGGCAGAGCAACACGGGACAGTCTAGAAGGTGAAGGGTGGAGAAGGACCTAGAGGTGGGTACTGGTGAGAGGTCATGAAGAAATGTGAGTATTGGCAGGTGAGAGACCCATGCCTTAGGCACCCCCATTACAAATTATTTCTAACCAGTCTAGGCAGCTGATGGTTAGCCCCACAATGTCAGGTTGTAGCCTAAGTGTGCTTGAGTGTCAGAGCTAGGGGATGATCTGGGAAGTCGAACAGTTACCTGGAGTGCCTGAGAGGAATTGTGTGATGCCAGGATCTGAACACGGTGGCCACAAGAGAAGCCCAGCAGTTGCTCTGGAGATCCAAGGTTGTGTGGGTGTCAAAGGTTTCTTAGGGTGTCTAGTTAGTGGCCTGATCCTGCCATAACATTTTGCCTTCTGATAGAAGCAGCTCCACAGGTATCCAGTGTCCTCAACTCCAGTAGTGCTCAGCTTCAGCAGCTGAAGTGGTGTCCAGCCAGCAGCACAATTGGTTTCCAGTTTCAGCAGCTCCAATGGTTTCCACTGTCAGCAGCTGCAGTGGCATGCAGCTTCAGCACTCCAGTGGTTTCCAGAGCTAGCAGCTTTGGTGACTTTCAGTGTTAGCTTCAGTGGCATTCAGCTGCAGCAGCTTCAGAGCAGTGGCATTGCTAGACCTGGGTCTCAGGGGCTTGAGCACTAGATATTTGCATATGGAGCCGAACTGCTCTCCTCAATAGAACTGCTAAATTGAATCCTTCTATAAAAATATTTATTACCTACTCCCAGCCTTTGAGGGCTTGGGCCTGGGATCTTTTGTTACGCTAACAATACCTCTGCTTCAGAGGTGTTTAGCTCCAGTAGATCCATGGTGTGCTTATCGACTTCATTCCTGATGGACTTCACAGCATCACAAACTACCTACAGATAAGTACCGTCTTTCTTGGACTAGACTACTATTAGACTACAATCAGAATATTCAGAAATGGCTGGTACCCCCTAGAATAAGCAAGTAAATAAGCCATTACCTTTACTTCTAGGGTATCTCCCCCTCTCTGTCTGTGTACTCTCTTGGGTGTTGCCCTCAGACTTACGTAGTAAACAAAGAGTTTAAGGGTCCCTTACTTACAGAGTTCCCATTCCCCTTAACAGTACTTCAGTTTTCAAGATTCCTATGTATAGAAATACTGCTTATAGTTATGAGTTTAAGGGCCACTTGCTTAAAATAATAGTGATAATTTCTCTTAATCATGACAGCAATTCAGTTTACATGCTTGTTAAGCTATGAATATATTGTTTAGAGTGTAAGGATACTTTTAAAGTGTTTTACATTTGATAAACTGTTCCCATTGCCTTACCTTTGTTCCCCCATCCCTAAATACGTCTTTAGTTATTTATTATTTACAGTTATTTATTGCATCTTAGGTGTTAGCCTCATTTTGTGTTCTGTTTTCCTGTGTGTGTGGTGGGCATCCATGATGACAGTAAGGATAAATAGTGTTCTGCCCCCTCCTCCCATTACTAGCAATGCACCTTTAGGTTACAACCCCCCCCCATATTACATATGGAGCACTAAAAGGACCTAAGCAGAGTGGAGCCCATGATTCCCAGAGGAACACTGACCCCAACACCATTGAAGCAGCAAGCAGAGCTCCACCAGATCACTTCACCAGACTACCATCAACTGCCAACCACTACTGACTTATTTAGGTAGGAGGTCAGGAGGACAGACAGTGAATAGTGATGTGTATGGGGTGGGGGGACAGCCATGGGCTCAGCTGGGCTGCATCAAGCATTGCGATCAGGCACCGGCAGAATGGTCTACTGATTCTCTTAGATCAGCAGCTTGGTTACCAGGAGGCTGCAGGTTCAAACCTCAAATTTTCAATGTGTGACCTTGGGCAAGTCACTTAACCTCCCATGAGATACTGTACTTCAGAATTCTTAGCTGAGCTACCTAAACTGTAAAATAAAACAAAATCTGGTCAGAGCCAAATAGGGCTGCAAAATTATGTTATTGATGATAGAAATTCTTATCATATTATATTAGCCCTCCTTTTCCAGTCAACATAAAAAGTAAATAAATATATAAAATAAATGCTATAAGTTGTATGGCACTTTAAAACATTTCGTGAAATAGTGCTGAAGTTCAACTGATGAGCACAAAAGTCAACCTAGAGAGATAAACATCCACAGCTTAGTTTTTGTACTTCATGTTTAACATAGGACTTTCCAATAAAAATGTACAGAGAGCATGGACCTCAAACTAAATGGTAACACCCAATTAAAGCTATTTATAAAATGGCAAGGAAAAATCCTGAAACCTCATTGGCTGAGAGATGTCACATGACCATGCATTAAAAAACCTATCAGTTCCATTTTTCTCATTACTTTCTGTTCATGTACATTATGGTATAGTCTTCATGAAAGTAGAAATGTTCCTTATACTACCTACTTGACATTTTTTTTGTTTTGCAATCATGTTTAACTTACATGATCCCAGAATACTTGTAACATTTCTGAAATTAATGCAACTTCAAGATGATGCCAAAATATGTACTCTGTACTCTCACCAGATCAAATCACCTTGAACAAGAAAGTAACAATAAAGAACAAGAAAAAAGCAACACAAACCCCACATAATCACTGACAACGATAAATAGAATAAGAAATAACGATATTATTAAATAGCTAGTAACTCCCAAAATAGACTACAGTAGTAGATTGAGAGCACTGAAGAATGTGCCTTGCTACATATTTTCCATCCCATAGACACAATATCAAGTGATATCATTGCAGCTGGTCCAATCTTTTTCCTGTCTCATTTCCCTTTCTTGCCAGTCTACAAAATGATAACTACACACATAATAGAACAGAGAAACGCCAGACAAATGGGGTGTGTTTATTTATCTTCATGTTATTCTATCATAGTATTCAACAACTCCGCTTCATTGCTTCTCAGCACATCTTCACCCACACTACATTCTGTAGTGTTTTTGGTTTGGTTGTTTTTTCACTCACAATTCTTTGCAAGGATGCTGCGAAACCCCACAATTAAAACCAAAGAAATGCTTTACTTGGTAAACAAAAACTAAATAAATAAAAAATAAAAATGGTGACAAGGAAGAGAAAGTCAAGGTGGTGCAGGCCCCGGCTGGCAGCACAAGGACTGCGTGCTTTTTTTTTGGCATGAGAAGACATCCAATTGATCCAAATTCCACAGCTGTGACAATCACAGTAGTACAGGGAGGTAGATAGCACAGGCTGGCAGGCTGGCAGGCTGGGCTGGACTCTGATTGGTTGGTTCCCACATATGCAGTATGTGGCCACCAGGCACTTGCTGTGTCAGACTCAACAGCACCAGCTCCAGCATGGGCACCAGCTGCTGTGCTGAAACTGATATGAGCGAAGCCTGCCTGACACACTCCAGGGCTACTCAATGACATAACAGGAAGGAGAATTATGAATATTCATACATCGGAGGAAAAAACAGAGTTCCATACTAGAGTGGCATGCACCACGCAGCTCTTTATATCTCTCAGCTGCCCCACAAACATAAGAACTACTGAGCAGGACAGGGGTTAAGGTGGAAATTTTTGAAATAACTATTTGTACTGTGAATGAGACTAGCATGAGGGCAATATTAAATAGAGGCTAGGGTCCTCATATTCAAAATTCCTCTGGAAAATCATGCAAGTGCCTGCGCCATGTATCTGAAATGCGCCGGCCCAAAACAATGAGATATTCAAAAGATGCACTGTGAAATGCACCTGTGTATGTCTGTCTGAATATCTCAAAGATGCACTATCACGCAGTGGGGGATGCGCGCCACAGCAGGTGACCTGAGCCTTATGCAGATCATGGGGAAATGCACAATGCAAAGCCACTTATACAGTGCGCATAGTTGCAATGTTTAGCTGGGATATGCAAATGATCCCATTGCACATTCCAAGCCCATCTCCTACATGCCCAGCTTATTACTGGAATGTATTCAGGCCATTTGCACACCCTAGGCATGCTCAGTTTCAGTTTTGCAGGGCTGCCCTACCTCTCCACAAAGGTGAACAGGAGGTACTGCAGCCTATCAGTCAGGTGTGATGGACTGTTTGTGTGTGGGTTGGTGGACTGCTTTGG
This sequence comes from Neoceratodus forsteri, assembly GCA_016271365.2. Classification (NCBI taxonomy): domain Eukaryota; kingdom Metazoa; phylum Chordata; order Ceratodontiformes; family Ceratodontidae; genus Neoceratodus; species Neoceratodus forsteri. The sequence goes on along the minus strand of CM028132.1, from coordinate 1,228,138,697 downwards.
CCTGGGAACAGTGCTATTACCCATAGCCATGTACAGGGTTGGAATGGGGTACAGGGGGCCCACCTGGACAGTGGCCACAGGGGCCCACCTGGGCATGCAACAGGGGAGGGCACAGGGTGACACAGTCTGATCAGTATACCACATGCATGTGATACACCAGCTCCATATACAGAGTACAGTCACCTGCAGTGCCCCACATTCCCTGTATGAGAGAAACATGGTGATGACTGCAAAGAATGGTGGGGTGCAGAGGGTGACCAGGTACCTGAGTGGGTGGGTTCCTCTTGTGTGCACCTATGGTGCACCACCATGGGTGTGTGCCACAGATCAGTCCCTGGCCTGTACCAGGCTGCCACCTGTCCACCAGGGTATCTGGACACCGTTGTCCCAGACGGTACCCTTGATGCATGCCACCAGCAAGTGGCACCCTGCAGGCAGCATGGGTGCAGGCTATTTGCTGCATTGTGGCTGTCAGCTCCACTGGGGTATCCAGGTGGCATCTGACAGCACTGGCACATGGCTGCTGGGTGTCTATGTCCAGGGTATGGTGTGGGGTGTTGCTTCCTGGACAGTGCTGGTGGTGACACAGCACCTGTGGCTCTGGGTATGTCCATCCTGGCATGACAGTTGTGTGTGAGTGCCTGGACCATGTTCGATGCACCTCCGAGAGCTGTCTCACGATGGCTTGCCTGCAGTTCTGAGGCCTGCCTGTGGGTGGCTGGCTAATTTAGGCCATCTTTTTGAATGCCTAACTTTGGGCGGCTCATTTCTGAGATGCTCGGCAGATGCACCACACATTCTGGCTGAATATAGGGATGTGCAACATATTCATGGGAATGCCCCTTTATTTGTGCCACATACATTATTTTATTACTGTGTGACGGCGCATCCAGAGGTGTGTAATGCATCTCTCCCTTTTGAATATCATGGTTCCGTGCATTTTCTGGGATGCGCCGCACATCTCTCCTTTGTGCCGCATGCGGCACATCTCCTTTGAAAATGTGGGCCCACATTTTTAAATGTGATTTTGGAGTCATAGCAACTAAATATATTGATGCAGTCCATAAATTAAGCTGATGTCGGCAATCTGTTCCCTTTTTAAAAACAAGAGTTTTCATTTCATTTTTTTATTTTATACTGAAAAATCTGTGAGCACAAGTGCCAGTTTTCACAGACGTCCAGTTACAATAACAAAATACAAAAAGAACAAATACAAAATACAGATTAAACACTAAAAAATATACATACAAAAACACTAATAATAATAATCACAAGAAATACAAAAATACATTTGAAATCCCCATTTGAAAAGTGAAACTGGCAGTTTGTGCGTGTGCATGCTGTGTATGCGCGGAGTCACGGTTTCACTTTTCAGATGGAGATTTCAAACAGAAATAAAGGGTGTAACTAGCAAATTATAAATTGTACGCCAACAGATCCAATCTGTTGCCCCTTCTCAAAAACATTTTAGCGATTCTCATAAGAATGCTTAGCTGGTACTCTGTAATGGTACATGAGTAGTATAATTTGTACACTGTGTGGGAGGCTCAGAGGGTGACAGTGTGTGCTAACTAGGCCCAACAACTATACAGCAACTACACACCAAATACAAGCAAGCAAACATTTGGCATTGAGAAATGTTTTTGTTATATTAGCAATGAGGCACTTCCAATACTTTACAGTTCCAATAGTTTTGTCAGTTTGCAGTTAATAACTCTCTAGGGTCACATTTATTTATTTATGACAATTTTGGATAACACCTTTGAGAAAACAGTGCTCTTTTACAAAGGTTCCACATCTTGGGCAATGGACAAGAATAGACAAGAACAGGCAGGTAGATAACAGTTAATACAATTACAGTACATGAGCTGCCAGTGGCTTAGTCAAGATAAGACAAAAGAATTAGTAACAGGTAAAACATTACAGAATGCATGAGCTGCCAAAGGCTTTGTCAGGTGATCTAACAAGTGCATGAGAGGGCCAGAGGTAGTTGGTGAGAGGATAAGGTAGTGGGGGACAGGCAAGAACAGAGGGGGTGGGGGATTGGAGGGATAAGGTAGGTGGTGAAGAAGAGGGGTACGTGGTGATAGAGTGGAGGGGAGAAGGGATGGGAGATGTAAGTGGGGGTAACAGGATGGGTGGGGGAAGGAGAGAAGAGTTAGTATGGGTAAGGAGGAGAAAGGAGACAGAATATAAAAGCTAGGAGGTGCAGGGGGTAATAGGTGAGGGGAGGGACAAGGATGTGAGAGGGAATGGAGAGAGGGAGGAGTGAAATCTGGGGGGGCAAGGGAGAAGGCTGAGGTGGCTGATGTGAGATATTGCAAGGAGTTAATAAGAGGGAGTGGGGTGTGGTGAGAGTGCATAAGTAATGGAGAGGCCAGGAGGGCGAGCAGGGAATTTAAGTGTAGCAGTTACATAGCATTTGGTTGTGCTTTGTGCCACATTACACACTAAAGGGTGATTAGCAGAGCAACATAACCTTGCCTCATTGCTTAAAAGTTGTCACAGGTTATCTGTTAAAGTTTAAGATGAGCCTTTTGGTCCATCAAGCTTAGAGAAAATCCAGCAATGTGGACAGCAATACTTATTGACACGTAAAACTGAGGCTAATTTTTACTTTATGACTTAGCAGCTTTATAAGCAAATCCCTCATAAACAAACAGATGGTAAACTAATACATTTACTGTGCACTAAAGCTACTTGTATACCTATTTCCCACCGTATTTCAGGACAGGTTTGCTTTTTGAGCAAACATGCATACGAATACCTAGAGTTACTCATGCCATGCCACTGCATCCCAAAAGACATCTGCTTGCAACACACTGATGCCAGCATGTAGCGGACATCTGTGGGGTAAGGTGGGTGGGCGTGACATTCAGGGGTCAAGTTCAGTATAAGCCCATAGAAGGCTCAAAGACTGAGGACTACAGTGCCTCACTAGTAATACCACCAATTAGCAGGAAGCAAAGGCCACGCACAACAACCACTTCACTACTGATGACCCTTTCTTGAAAAGACTGACTTTTAAATTTTACGCTTGCCACAGGCAAAGCATTTTGGTATAATAGAGGATTTTGAGAGGTGTGTTGCAGTGATCCAATGCAAGAGAGTTTACAAGGGGCTTGACCAATAATCTGCAAGCCAGAAAATGACACTGTTCAGGCATGAAGTGCATGGACTTTAAAACATTGTGTGGACAGATACATTCATAGACCAGTTCTTTCAGCAAGCACAGCTGGTCTTTTGTTTCTGACTATGTCAGAGCAGGGAAAGGTTATTGTCTGTGTCATACAATGGCTTATCTTTTACCATGCACATTATTTTCACTAAGTTCCAGCCTTCTTCCAGCTAGACTGCTTCTGTCCTGAATTTAAGCACTGCGGGCTTTTTAGAATCAGGATTTTAAACATATAAAGTACCCTCTGCACTTTATTCATATCAACAGCCAGCAAACATGCTTGGTACTTTATGATTGCTAAAGCATTATAAGCACTTTTTTGACTTATTTTTCTTATTCATATGCATATCAAGCATTTTATTCAGCATTGCAGGCACTTTAGCACCACATATGGACAGAAAAAAAAATGTAAGAGAAAAAATAGTGAAGGGGAGACTAACTAGGCACATTGAAGCCCACCAGGATAAAGTGCAGTGTCACAGACCTACTGCATGACAAAAGGGATTAACTCCCATTGAAACTTCATTGTTTGCTCCAGCAACTCTACTGCGGAAGTCTGCATGCTGCGTTTCATCCTGGTGGGCTTCACTGTAGGTGGCCAATCTACCGAGGCATAAAATGGGAAATAAATAGGATAGGAAAATGACACTGCTGCAGCAGACTACTAAGACAGAAAAGGGGAGTGGTTAGAAAAAGATGTCCCTGGGTGCTCCAATTATTCCTAACATAGAGTACAGCTCTACCACAGCCTGCAGTTCAGTTTTATGTTGTTCTCACACCAGACTGGTGGGAATAGAAGCCACATTCTTTTCTGAAGTCACCCAAGTACACCAGACTAAAGCAGCATCGCTGCAGAGAAACCTCTACACTGAGAACCCAGCCGCCACTCCAGGCAGAGAATGGTGAAAACTGTATTTTTTATTCTTTTAATTTCCATTCAGTTTGTCAGTTGTTACCCCACCATGACTGTCTCCTTCCCCGCCCTGGGAACAAGGCTTACTCCTCTGGCACAGCACGGGATCTGCACCTTGACCTGATACAACATTAATACCAGCGGCAAGCATCCGGCATTGACAAATGCTTGTTTATGGTAAAAATAAAGTCACATTTATTCAGACAAATGCAGTCTGGACACACACTGATGCAGACAAGGAGAAAAGCTCCTCCCATCCCTACCAGTGATACCATTAGTTAGCTGGGCCATAGAAGGGTGAGCAATCCCTTAAACTAAGGAGCCCACACAAGCCCAGTGATCAAGAGCAACCAGTGACGGATCATATTGCAAGCCAGGATTTTAATGGAGGTTGCTGGGGCTGGGTAGGTTAACAGCAACTCAGACTTGTTATTTTTTTAAATTTATTTATTTATTTATTTTTACTTTATATGTGTTTTAAACAGTCAGAAGACAACAAGGTGGGTGAGAAAAAAATGCAAATAAATGTAATTTATTGCACTGGATGTTGGTGGCTTTACCTGACAGATGCAGCACAAAACAAATTATTGTACCTATTTCTCTAATACAGGCATATCAGGAGAAGTGCAAAAACACTCCTAAAACAAAGACCCTTTTAATTTAAGTGAAACCTCGAGTCTGTCGCAATAAAAAGAAAAACTATGCAGCTAGGAGATTTAATTCATTCAGCATTCATTTAGCATCCTCCACACAATCTGCAGAAACTTGAATTTGCTCATAAATTTAATTTAACTCATCCATCTGCTTAACATTTAAAATCCAGGCCCCATGTAGTAATGTATACCATGCAGACTATGTCTTTCAGCACCAAAGCCCTGGTTACTTCTCTACTGGTGTCACTGTACAGCCACCATTGCCATATAATTTCCAAACTGGTCATGAGTCACAAGTCTAAAGTATATTATAATTTACATGAACCTTCTCTCCTTAAAATATGTAACCATACTAGACAGTTGCTCTGAATTAGGGAACATTATTCTCAGTTGCCTAACAGTTGTTTCAGCTGGGGATTGGAACTGTGTGGAAAACCACCTATTGGATAGGAACCCTGCCTCGGGAAGGGGAGATAGTGCTTGCTCAATACTTTTGCGGAGTTTGGTGCAGGAGGGTGGTTGGATGGACCCTTGGCGGTTGTTTAATCCTGGCAAGAAAGATTTCACATTTTACTTTCCTGCCACAAACTCGTACTCCCAACTAGATAGGATATACACACAAAAGAAATGGGCTTTTTCATTCAAGGAGATAACAACATAGCCAATTTCCCTTTTGGACCATTTTATGTTGTCCAGTATAATAGACTGGGGCCCATCGGAAGCTGGGGGTGTATGGAGACTGAATGCCCATCTCTTGCAGGATGACACATTCATAACCTCTACTTGCGAAGTAGTCCAAAATTATATTAGGGGGAATATAGATAAAGATACCCAGCTTAGATTTGTGTGGGACGGCTTGAAAGCAATACTACAGGATCATATGATCTCTTATGCCTCATTTAAAAAGAAGCTGAGGTGGGAATCTCACTGTAAATTGGAAACCCAGCTCTCATTGCTGGAACATGAACATAACAGGACATGGGACCCAGGTTGGATTTCTAAAATAGAAGTCAAAGAAGAATTACATAAATTGTCATTGGTCAGAGTGGAGAACATGTTCTGGTTTACTAATCAAAAATGTTACGAGTGGGGCAATAAGGCAGGAAGACTCCTGACCATGCGCCTCCATAAACGGGACGCTGATAGATATATCCCACAAATCATTCCTGTTCAGGACCCCCATCACTCTCTTAAATACCCCTCTCAAATAGCCAAAGAATTTTCAGGATTTCTATGCAGCCCTATATAGGAAAGAGAGACTGGAGGAACACCAAGAGTGCATTAAAACCTTCCTACAAAAGATTGAACTACCAACCCTATCAGATGACTTAAAAGCAGAATTGGACTCCCCTTTATGGAGGAAGAAATCAAAGTGGTTATTAAAACATTAAATACAGAGAAAGCCCCAGGCCCTGATGACTTCATAGCTAAATTTTACAAACGGTTTGCTCCGGACCTGGTCCCATTATTGACAAGGGTGTGTAATTCGACTCAGGAGGAATGTTCTCTCCTCGAAACTTGGGGTGGAGCCCTTCTTACTGTTATACTGAAGCCAGGAAAGGATCTTACTAGTTGTTCAAATTATTGTCCGATATCCCTCCTTAACCAAGATGCCAAAATATTTGTGAAGGCACAGGCACTCAGGTTACAATGGATTATTCCATTTTTAATTCACCTGGACCAAACCAGGTTCATACCAGGTCGGCACATACAGGATAATATTAAAACACTATTAAATGTTATGTCAGCAACTCCTCAAGGACATACCCTGTGTAGTTGTATCAACTGATGCTGAAAAGGCATTTGATCACCTAGATTGGGAGTTCTTTGACAAGATACTTGAGAAATTTGGTTTGGGGGATAAATTTAGGGCCAGGATAAGTAAACTGTATGTGGATCTACATGCCCGGGTGAAAGTAAATGGTGTCCTTTCCCCCCCCTCCTTTAGTATTGAATGGGGCACGAAGCAGGGCTGCCCCATCTCCCCCCTTCTTTTTGCTTTAACTTTGGAACCTTTGGCAACATTACTTAGACAATCAATTGAATATCAGGGCATTAGGATCAATGATGAGGAACTGAAAGTGTCTTTATATGCAGATGACACTCTGCTTTATATTTCAAACCCATAGCATAGCCTCCCCATTGTGCTTAATCTAATCAAGTCCTCTGGTCAGGTATTGGGATTTAAATGAATGAACACAAGACAGAAATTATGTTTCTGAGTGGAGGTTCAGGGTGCCCAGATGAGAGACTATGTAATTTAAAATGAGTCACTTTGGGCTTTCATTATTTAGGAATTTGGATACCAACAGATATCCACAACTTATTTAAAACTAACTATTTCAAGCTCCTGAACAACATCCAAGCTGACTGCAATTGCTGGAGAGAGTTTCCTATTACTACGTGGAGAAGAGCAGAGGTAATAAGAATGAATCTTCTGCAAAGATTTTTATTCTTGTTTGCATCACTCCCCTTAAGAATCCCCCTCTCATTTTGGAAATCCATTCATATAATGCTATCTAAATGTTTATGGGGGAGAAGAAACCCCAGATTAAATGATTCATTATCACTGCGGCAAGGACCAAGGGTGGTATGGGGGCCCCCGACCTCAGGACGTATTAATGGGCTGCACAGTTGCAACATTGGCCTTTATGGCAGGCTCAGATGGTCCAGTTTGGTCCTCCCTTGAATTTCATTCCACAGTCCAGGTTACAATGGTGGATGTATCATTCATGGACAAAAATCATTTAAAAAATATAGGGATACTCAACCCATGGGCTCTAGCGCTAGTTAAAATCTGGGAGGAAGTCAACAAACATTATCAATTACCATGTGGGACAAGTAAATTAATGCCAGTATGTTCTTGCCTAGACTTTAAGCCTTCAGTCTTAGATGCAGGATTTAAAAGATGGAAAACTAAATGCCTCATAAAAATAGGACAACTATATGTGGGAGACACCCTGAAAACTTTTCAACAAATAAAGATTGAATCTGACCTGGGACCTCAGGACTTTTTCAGATCTTTACAAATTAGGTATTATCTACAAGAAGAGAGGACATGTGCCCTATTACAAATTCCTGAAAACCTCTTAGGGTTTTGTTCCAGAACCTGACCTCTCAACCTCTAAATAAGAACAAAAATTATTTATTATACAAAACATTGAGAGAGTTAGAACCCGACCAATTTTTAGACTTAAAAGAAAGATGAGAGAAAGAAGTGGGGTTTACCACCTCAGAGGAGGAGTGGAAATTAATTTGGGTGGGCGCTTACTGCACTACAGAATCACCTTCTTGAAAGGAGTTCCAGTGGAGAACAATTATTAAGTACTTTAGAACCCCAAATATTTCTAAACATCTTGGGACACATACATCAGATCAATGTTGGAGGGGCTGTGGGACAGTAGGAACACACACTCATATTTTTTGGGACCGCCCACTCCTACGAAATCATTGGAACAAAGTAGCAGAAATCACAGGTCAGATACTAGAGATCCCCCCCCCAATCAGTTTTGTAATTGGATAATTGGATTCCCCCAACAGATCTAAAGGGTAAAGCCAGAAAATATCTAGTCACTGTAGCCACTAAAGTAATCACCCAATTGTGGTTGACTCCAACTCCACCTTCAATAGATCTAAGGCTCAAAAACTGTAAAAAGATTCAGGAAATGAAGAGAGTAACTGCCCAGGTAAGGCTTCAGCAAGAAAAATTCTAATCTAAGTGGCTCCCCTTTTTGCACTATCAGGCAAACATACAGGGAAAGAGCATATTTGAGATTCTGGCCAACTTATTTAAACATCTGGGAGGCGAACCGTGAATAGGTCCTACCTGATTAGCTTTATCACCCCTCATAACAAATGGATATGGTAAGGCGGATATTTATCCATCAGGTTCTTTGATGTATAATATAGGTATTTACAATGTACTGAAGCTGTCTATGGAGATATATATTAATATATTGTCAATGTAACTGGGTAAAGCAGGATCAAGACACTCAACCATGCTGGAGAAAATACAGACTGATCTTAAAGAGGGAGTCCGGCCATAAGTACTATACTGCAAAATTAGAATCAGCCTATCAGCCTATCACTAATAAGCCTCATACTAAAAAGTGGCTCTCTAAGTTAATTTCATTTAAAAGTTGCAAGCCATTTTGTAACCCTGATTTCACCCGCTGTTCAAAAATGCCAGTTTCACTGATGAACTATTGATGATATCATAATCAGAACTCACAGCCTAGTCCTCCCTGTCAGCAACCCTATAAGACTTATTTCACCAGAAAGTTTAAGAAACTGTAGTTATAGTAGTCATGGGGGGAGGGAACCTGACACAGGGTTGGGTGCAGACCATGCATTTTCATAATGTTCACATGCATGCTACTGTATTCTAGAATGTGGCAGGACTTGGTTTTGGAAAGTCAGCACTGGACAAAGCTATTGAATGCCAAGGTGACACACAATTCCAGAATATTAGGAGGATAATGCAATCTCATAATGTGGCAAGGATGTGCAACTTTTTTTTTTTGGGACCGGACCTGATTGGCCATATCCCATGTCCAACCCAGTCATCCACTGTCACTGGGACTTACCTTCCCTGGTGTTCCTCTCTGGCTTATCCCCAGGGTGGGGCCTTCAGGAGGGAGTGGCTTCCTCCTATTGGATGTCTAGCTCGGTGTCCTGGGTTGCCACTGGTCAGTGGTGTTGGGCCTGTGGCACAAGGTGGGTGGCATCCTGCACAGCCCAAATTTTGTCTAATTTTCTTCCCAGGAGGCATGGTGTACAGTGACATCAGGGACATGCATGCCAACGTCTGCCCCACCTCCTGAATACATTAGCTCCAACTGTCAGATCCTGGCTTCCACCAGAGGTCAGGCAAGTGTCAGGTGCTTTCCCCACCCTCCCACAGAGGAGGAAACCAGTCCATAGGACAGTCAAACCTCCTAACCTGGCTGCCTCTCCAACACCCAGGCTCACTTCCAAACCTAGGTCATCAATGTCACTAGCAGTAGCTCTCACCGCTGCACCAGAGGGCCTGCAGGGATGCACAATCTTGAAATGTGGTGGTGATGCACAATCTTAAAATGTGACAGAGACACACATCAAGGAATTTGGTGGGAATGAACAATTGCAGAATATAGTGTGGATGCACACTGTGGCCATGTGACAGGACACACCATTTTATTCTGAAATTGCTTGCCCCTGCCACAGTCGAGAATTATAAATACCCATCACATATCAAAATTTGACATTGCATACCCACCACATTCTGATACTGTGCACCCCTGAGGCATTCTGAATTTGTGCATTCCTGCCACATGCCAAAGTGCATATGTCCACCACCTTCCAAAGTTTGTGTCAATGCCACATTGTGAAATTGTGTCACTACTATAGTCCAAAATTGTGTCACCGCCACATTCTGAAACTGTGCATCTTACCACATTTCAAAAATGAGTGTCCTTGCCACATTCTAAAATTGCATGTTTAAGCCATGTTCTAAAACTGCGCACCCCTGACACATTCAGAAATTGTTTATCCCTACTACATTCCAAAATTGCGTGTCACAGCCACATTCCAGAATTACATGTCCACTCCACATTCTGAAATTGTAAGTACTGTACACATTCTGAAATTGTGCAGCCCTGTCGCATTCTGAAATTGTGCCACCACAACATTCAAAAACCAAGAATCCCCATCACATCCCAAAAATAATCATCCTCTCCACATTCCAAAATTATGCATTTCTGCCACATTCTGAAATTGCATAGCCCAGCCACATTCCAAAACTGAACATAAACTCACCACCACATTCTTAAACTGTATGTCACAGCCACATTCTGAAATTGTACATTTCCACCCCATTCTGATATTGTGTGTCACTGCCACATTCCAGAATTGTCCATCTTTGTCATATTCTGAAAATGTGCATCCTGCTTATTTTCCCAAATTGCACATCCTCACTCTATTCTGAAAATGAGTGTCTCTGCCATATTCCAAAATTGCATTTCCAAGCCACATTCTAAAATTTTGCATCCTTGCCATGTTCTGAAATTGTGCATCCCCACCATATGCTGAAGCTGCGCACACTCATCACATTCCAAAAATACATTTCACTGCCATGCTCCAAAATTATGCATCCCACCACATTCTAGTATTGCATGTCACCACAACATTCTGAAACTGTGGGTCTCCACCACATTCTGAGATTTTGTGTCCATGCCACATTGTGAAATTTCATGATGCCACCGCAGTCTAAAATCAAGCATACCTCCCACATTCTGAAATTGTGCATCTCTGCCATGTGCCAAAATTACACATCCATGGCACGTTATGAAATTGCATATGCCTGCCACATTCCACAACTATGCCTCCCACATGTTCATATTGCATACCTCTTCAGCATTCTAAAAATTTATGACACCACTACATTCTGAATTTCAGCATTTCTGCCACATTCCAAAATTGTATTTCCCTGCTGCTTTCTGAGATTGTGTCATTGCTGCATTCTACAACCACAACCTGGTAGAATTCTGAAATCTGATCCTGTATTCTAAAAATTGCACACAACTTTAGATTCTAAAACTATGCATGCTCATGTGTTCCAGCCCCCCCCCACACACACACACACACACATATCACAGTCATAAGTGCTTTGCATTTGTAAATTATGGAAATGCATGTCCTGTACCTACTCAGCATCAGCTTTCCTTTTCATGTTCACCACATGTGCATGTGCAAGTGAACATCTTGCTATAAGAGTGCCTTTTGAGGCATGTGACACTGTCAGTCCAATGCAGAGTTGTCTGCAAGGGACGCATCAGTTCCACATCAATCATTTAACCAGGCTGATCATGACACAGCTTTGACTCGCTGGGTGGAAACATCATGTACTTGAAAAGAAAAAAACTACTCAATCATGGATCAGCTCTTTATTTTGATCTACACCAGCCAGCAAGCAAAACTAACTGTCATGATCAGCCTGTTGAGGAATTTCAAACATCCAGGACAAGCCCCATACAGACACCAGAAATTAAGTGCCACAGCAGTGTAACTGAGCAGTGAGAAGTTGATATGCCCCCACCACGATTACCTTGTTCAGCTGGGAGAATGGACAAAATGGCGGCAATACAACATCATTCCCTCCCCCATTCACCTTGTTCAGCCAAAGGGTTGAGTCATCCATTGCTGCACGGAAAAAAGGTGGCCTGACTCATATCATTGTTCCCACTACTGCAACTTCACAGTCTTGGGAATGCTGGACACTCCCTTGCCCACCATCCCTTCCCAGCTTACTTTGCCTCAACCAGTTGGGGGATTGCTATACCAACATCTGTGTTGCCTCTCCTATCCCCATCTTACCTTGCTTCAGCTGGGGTGGGGATCCACTATCCCCATGATAACACTGAGCCATCCTCCATCTAAAAATTGACAGGGAGCTAGAATCTCAGAAATTATACCAGCAGTTCCCACCCCAGATCACTCCTCATCCTGTGGCAGGACATAGTAAAAAAATCTCTTATGTTCTCAAACACATTGTCCGATTCTGAAATTGCTTGCCACCTGATGCTGCAGAGGGCCTGAGAAGCCATCTTAACAGGACGCACGCAGCAACAACACCAGATTCCACAATATGGCAGGGGTCATGTTTAACTTTTTTTTGCACTGGTCCACCCGGGAAAGTGATGCTCCAGCTGCATTAGTCCCCCAGAGATTGCAATAGCCCCAACATAACATTCACAAATTTATGAAAAGGACACAGTGACATCAAGCCCAGTGACCAGTTCCTGCACCAGCAGACCAGATTCAAACACCACCTGAGAACATCAGTCAGCTTCATCAGATTGAAGCAACCACCTGAGTGAGCCAGTAGGCCAGGTGACTGGCAGTGAGTGGGCCTCAGAAACAAAATCAGATTTTGCTGACTCATGTCTCAGGTTAATATTTAGTCTAATTCTCTTGCTATCCCCAAGCCACAATATCAAGTAAGCTGGCAGTGCTGGGGGGACACTAGCAGTGAATAGCTCCCACCCCTACTCCACCCCCAGCATACAGGAGCATTGGGCCCAGTTACCAGTTCCTGCACCAGCAGGCCAGAAAATCCCCAGCATCTCCCAGCTGAGCAAACTAAACACCCATCTCCTGCAAACATGTAACCAGGATGTAACACTGTGTCCCGAATCATTCGGCTCCTGGCTACACCACACACTAAGCAGGCCCTCAGTACTCCTCCCTCATCATGCACCAACTGAAGCTCCTCATAGGTACAGCATATATAGCTGGGTTGTTTTGCAGTCCAGTGACTTCCTCCCACATCCTCCCTCTTATGTTGGCACCCTCCCACCTTCTGATAGTCACTCAGCAATAAATTATTACCCAATGCCCTGGCCAGCACCAAATAGCACATGAATACTGTTCCTCAACTTTCTGCCCCCCCATCCTACACACTCAGTATGATATGGGAACCCCCACCTCACAAGCTGCAGCACACAGACTCGAAGCAAGATTAGCACTGAATTTTCCTGGCTTCTTGACATTGATCAGGCCCCATCTAAACACAGCTGCTCAGGCTGCTTCACCACAAAAAAAACAGGGCCTGAGTCCTGCAAATTGATTTTTTGATGAAGCAGCTCAGTTGGGGGGGTGGTAGCAGGGGTCCATCGCAGTTCTGATTCTTACTGCTGCCTAAATGTAAAGTGGTATCCTGATTCCTAAGGTGTTTAGTCAGAAGTGAATTCCCCTTGACTGTTATTGTGACTCAATGTGTATAGTACGCAATGAGTCACAGCCAAAAACAAGGGGAATTCACTTCTGACTAAACACCTTAGGAATCAGGATACCAGTTTGCATGTAGGACAGCAATAAGTGTTAGAACCACAATGGAACCTCACCGTCCCCCCACCCCACCCCCAGCTGAGCTGCTTCATCAAAAAATGAAATTGCAGGGACCAGTGGCGTAACTCAAACTGTTGCCCACACAACAGGTGACTAGTAGCACAGACAACGTAGCCTGGCCTTCATTCCCATTTTAAACTCAGACCTGTATGTAGCAGACTTGATGTTTTCTGTTAGCTTACCATGTTTTGGGGCAGCCGGGCTGCACACTCTCCGTCTTTGTGACAGTGGTCACTCACATACTTGAGATCGCACTTCTCACTGTAATGTCTGCAGGCACATGGTAAAGGCATGTGTGGAGGTGAGGATGGACTGCAGACAGGCGCCAAATGTTTCTCCAGTCAGAGGGCTTCCCTTAACAGTTGCTAGAGGCTGCAAAACAGCATATTTGGATGAAAAAGGAAAAAAAAACTGAACCATGTTTTTTTTCTTTTAGGGGCATTTTCTTAAAAGGCAAGGTTAACAAAAATGGGCCAGATTACACTAGCCAAGCCAGGAGAGTCAAGGGAACATTGCATTGGCCTGAATCAATTTGCACTATGCCCCAGGCCAGTAATATAATGTAAAGATCAACCCCTGATATGGCACCCAAGGTCTCACGAGATGGCAGCACAAGCTGAGCTCTTAAAGGCACAGCAACCACATAGGCTCAGTAGCAACCAATGGCTCTAAGAGACAGCAGTATGAAGCTGATGACCCTGTATCTTGGCCCATCAAGTGAGCAGCACTGCGTTCAGGGTGTCATGCCCTTGTTAAAAAAAAAATAACTGCAGTGGCAGACATTAAGGGAGGAATTAATTACTGCAGACATGTCTTCACTCTTCAAGGCCAGACCATGAACTGAGGAAATCATGTATGTGGTTCAATGCATCTCAATTGTGTTTTGAACTTCATGACCATTTTTTTAATTTTTTTCCCCCAAATTTTCACGTGCCTTTTTTGGGACCCCATCTCATGAACAATTGCAGTGAAATTAGGAAAATCTGTCCTAAAAGGTGATTTTGCAGTTGCTGCGTGAAATCACCTTTCAGGCAAGAACTGAACATTTTATCAAGCCTTGTTCATGAGGTGGGGTCATAAGAAGGCTATGTTGAAAATTTGACATAAAATATTAAAAAGCAAGTTATGAGCCTACATTGAAATTTGCAAACACAGGCTAGTAACTTATGTAATTTTCAATATTTTGACCCAAATTTTGAACATAGCCATTTCTTCACAGCATCTCATGAATGTGACAGCTGTCATTTTTCAAATATTGGACAAAATGTGTTTTTGTATCCCAAAAGGTGATTTTACAGTCCCTGCACAAAATCACCTTTCAGGCAGAAGCTGAAAATTGTCTCTGTACTTGTTCATGAGGTGAGGTCATAAGAAGGCTATGTGAAAAATTTAGGGCAAAAAAATATAAAAAAAATGTTGAGCTTACATTGAAATTTATGAACACAGGCTCATAACTCTGGTAATTTTCAATATTTTAACCCCATATTTTCAGCATAGCCATTTCTTCCCAGCACCTCATGAATGGGATAGCTGTCACTTTTCAAATCCTAGCCAAAATGTGTGTTTGTACTTGTGGTGCAAAATTACCTTTATGGCAGGATTTGAACATTCTCTACCCTTGTTCATGAGGTGGGCTCATAAGAAGACTACGTGGGGTCATAAGAATGTTATGTTGAAAATGTGGGGTAAAAATATGAGAAAACAACAAAGTTATGAGTCTACATTGTAATTGTTCAATGCACGCTCATGACTGTGTTAATTTTTTAATATTTTGACACTAACTTTTCAACATAGTCATTTTTTCACACCACCTCATGAATGTGATAGCTGTCATTACTCACCCCTACCCAAAATGTGCTTTAACACTTGTGATACAAAATTATGTTTCAGCCATTGTTTTGTAAATGACACCTCTCATGCTCAGGAGTGGTCAAAAAAAGATTATGTTGAAAATTTGGGGTAAAAATATAAAAAAACAACTAAGTTATGAGGAAATGAATTGTTTCAACATTTACTCATATAACTTTATTTTTTGCAGATGTTGGCCTCTAATGTTCACTATATAGCTTGTGTTATCCCACCTCCTGAACAGGGCAGGTGTCATTTTCAAATCCCTTCTGAAACTTGTTTCCACAATCACACAGTGAAATCACCTTTCGGATGGGATTTTTAAAATATCACCTATCTTAGTCATAAGGCCAGGTCATAAAAGAATTGTTGGACATTTTAGATCAAAATGTGGGAGCCCACTTAAAAGTAGATGCTGCCTCTCAAGTGCCCTATCCTAGGGTAATTACAATCTCACAATGTGTAAAAGCAGAATATCACTGAAAATGAGACACTGCATCCCATCTGCTTTAGCCTGGGTAAATATATAGTAAAAATATATACAAGTAAAATCCAGTACAACAGCAATACCAGCAGCAAACATTTTGCACTGACATTGAATTTAAATTAGCAGTCACCAAAAATTCCAAAGTATTCTGTTCATATATAAATAAAAACAAAAACCAGATGCACAGCATTGAAAAAATAATTGACAATGGGAAAGACATAACAAATAACCAGGAAATGGCAAATAAATGTAATTCTTTTTTGGGGTCAGTGTTTAATGAAGAGGAAGCTATTATCCTTAAATGCATGGAACTACCTTTAGTTAAAGAGATCAGTGAAGACGAGGTATTAAAAGCCTTAAAACTAACCGAACCAAATAAGACCCCCGGACCAGATGGCATAAATCCAAATCTTTTAACAAATATTACACAGTCAATCTGTGTCCCCCTCAAACTTATGTTTAATGCTTCTCTGCAACAAGGAGAAGTACCAACAGAATGGAAATTAGTGGTAGTCGCTCCAATTCGTAAAAAGGGGAGCAAAAGGGAAGTCAGCAACTACCGTCCTATAAGTTTGACTTCAGTTATATGTAAAATAATGGAACACATTCTAAAGAATAGAATAGATTTAGAAATGGAAAACAAAGGATTAAAAGACTTTAAACAGCCTGGCTTTATTAAGAATATATCCTGTACCACCAATCTCATCAGGTTTTTGTGAGAAAGCCAGCAAGTCATTGGACCAATGTATTCCAGTTGATGTCATATTTCTTGATTTTAAGAATGCTTTTGATAAGGTTTCACATAAAATCCTTGTCAACAAAATGCAGAGCATGAATATGGATCCACACGTAATAAAGTGGGTAGCAGCATGGTTAACTAAGAGAACGCATGTGGGTAAAATTCTGGATGCATATTCAAATCCTACAACAATAACTAGTGGGGATCCACAGTGTTTGGTACTGAGGCATACTTTGTTTGGTATTTTTGTATCTGATTTACAAACAGGGATTAAAGGGCACATAAGTAAATTTGCAGATGACACTAAGATATGCAGTGAAGTAAACTCTACTGAGAAAATCATAGCACTACAAAATTATATCATCACATTAGAGAGATGGACAAAAAGTAACCAGATGGCTTTTAATAAACAAAAATGTACCATTATGCATCTGGGGCCTAAAACTCCTCACATAAAATACTATTTAAATGGTAAAGAGCTAAGAATAGTAAAAACAGAAAAAGACCTAGGACTCTCAATTAATGATCAATTAATACTAAGGGAACATTGCAGACACAGCACACAAAGGACAAATCGTATATTAACAGCTGTAAAAAGATTGTTCTCATGTAAACAAGAAGCATGTATTTTACCACTATATAATTCATTTATTAGTCCCCTGCTTTGATTATGGAGCAGCCTTCTAGGCACCATACCTTACAAGGGACAAGAAATTACTCGAGAGTGTCCAGAGAAAAACAACTAAGCTTATTCCTAGATTAAAAAACCTACAGTATGTAGATAGGTGCAAGGAACTCAATCTGTATGACTTGGAGACTAGAAGGCGGGGGATGGATTTATTATTATTATTTAATATCCTAAAAGATAAAACTTTAATGGAAGAGTGTGAAATAAAATGCGCTAATAAATTAAGCACATTAAGATGCAATAATAAACAGTTATATGTTCCAAGGATAGCAACAAACAGAAGAAAATATTTTTTTCACTGTCAGGGCGATTAAACTCTGGAATAGGCTCCCTCAGTTTTTTTATAGATGCAACTAAGTTTGAGCAATTTACAAAACATCTTGATGGGTACTTTCTTTGGTGCTCCTAATTTACCATTTTCCCATACAGTGTGGAGAGGTAAACACAATGGGTCATTTGACTTTCTTCTACCTATGAAAACTGAGTAAACTGAGTGAAATACTTGTTAAATGTTTACTACAACTACAATTTTATGTAACATGGGAAAAATCAATCCTACAAGTTAGCTTGCAAGAAGGATTGGGCTGTGAGTTCTGGTTGTAACATCAGTAACTCTTCAGTGAAACTGGCTTTTTTAAACAGGCAGTTAAATTAGGGTTACAAAATTTCATTTCATTTTATTTTTTATACTTGTAAGCACAATGAGCATGGTCTGCCTGTTTTCATATGTGACAAGCGTACAAAAAACATTAAAACATTACACAATAGTTGCACAAAAAATACCCAACAATGAAATAAATAATATTAACAGACATAACATATAAGTACAAATAGTCAATTCCAGACCTGAAAACATGTACATTTATTAGAATCGTGGAGCCATTGTCATAATGTTTTTCTAAACAAATAAACAGAAGAACAAGTAACTATATTCATTGGAAGAATGTTAAACAACTGAGGAGCTTTGTAGAGTATTGACCTCTAACCAGAAATTTTCTGAAAAAAGGGATAGAGGAAGTTAACCTACAGTACTTTGCAATCTGCTTCCACACCCATTTAGTGCCCTTGAAAATAGAGTATATATGGAAGGGGGTAACAAGCCCAGGGTACCCTTAAAAAGAAATAGCCCAATCTTATAAAGAATTCTATTTTATAATGAAAGGTAGCCAGATCATTTAATGAGTTCGCAATGATGTATGCAATAGGCGGAGCCTGTCATGAATCTAAGAATCGTGTTATATGTAACCCTCAGATTGTTAAGAATTTTATTTGAGGAGGCAACGTAAATAATTAAACCATAATCAAGTAAACTTAACAAAAAACTATGGGTTAAAGTACACATGGTTCATTTGTAAGAAATTGTCTAACCCTGTACACTAACACAATCCTTTGGTTAAATTTTCTTCATAAAGAAAGAATGACTTGAAGGACAAATGAGAATTTAACAGGATTCCTAAGTATTTAAAGGTGTCCACCCTCTCAATTACCTGGCCTCTAAGATCTACTATAGGATTTAAAAGAGGACTAGGTTTCATCCTGGGTTCTTTGAACAGCATACGTTTGGTCTTTGTAGAATCCAAACCATACACCTGGAGATAAGCCAGTTTTGAAGATGAAAAAAATCATCATGGGCAATCTGTGATGCAGAAATGGGATCATCAGAGATCCCATAAAGGACTGCATCATCTGCATAGAGTGTCATAGATGTTTGAGTGCAGATCTAGGGAGCTGAATTCATAAAGAGCGAGAAGATCAGGGGACCTAGGATGGAACTCTGTGGGACTCCACAGCAAATAGGCCTAAGAGGAGACAGAATCTCATCAATCTTGGTACAGTGATACCTGTTGCAAAGATAATTAGATAATTAGAAAAACATGTTTTAACCTCTTAAGAAAAATGAAATTCAATCAAGACTAAAGGCAGCAATGTATATTCAACAAGGTCAAAGGCCTTGGTGAGGTCCACAAATATGGCTGCAACAGAGTGCCCTTTATCAAGGGTGCTCTGAATGCAGCTTGTGAACCCCACCAAGGCCGTCTCAGTGTTGTGTTTTAATTTAAATCCATGCTGGAACTCTGAGAGCAAATTATTATCATTATGAAATTCTACAGTTTGATCCAAAATTATCTTTTCCAAAACTTTGGAGAGTGGGGCTAATAATGATATTGGATGATAATGAGTAATTTGAGATGGATTACCATTTTTTAATATAGGTTTAATGGTGCCCATTTTCCAAATGGAAGGAAAAGTACCAGACCATAATGAAAAATTAAAAATGATTGAAAGTGGAAAAGAAAAGGAATCAATCCCTAATTTAATTAACCTATAATAATTGTTATCATGTGCAATAATAGGCTAGGGTCCAAAATGATTTGTAGCTTTTAAAAAAAGTAACTTAGAGCTCTCATTTTTAGCATGAGGCTGGTTGACGATATGCTAATCTCAAATCTGAAGTCATTGATGCCAGAAAAGTTGTCAGGACTCCCTCTTTAAAAAACTCTGTAAGGGACTCAAACAGTAGATTATCTGAAGGTAAAGGACTGAGACTTTGTTTTAATTATGAGTTCAGTACCCCTAATGTTCCCTGATACAAGTCTGTAGTCCCTAACTAAACTTGGGTGGGAATCTGCAAGCCAAGGCCATCTTAGCAGGACATAGCAATTCCCCCTCCCAAGATGAACCATAATAGACCAGGACTGAGGTCCCTTACACTGTGAAACAACAACCTCACTTTTGACAGCTTTCCTGGAATATTACATGGATCCAGTGTGAGCAGAACTACCAATACACAGCAGTGCATGGCTAAAATGAAAATACTGGCAGAGACTTATAGTAAATGAAGAGATCTCCTGTTTTTTTTGTCTCTGCCTCAAATGAGACTCTCTTCTTTATGGTCCTTGGGTTACAAAGACAATTCATAATTCCAGTTGTGACTGGCAAAAATACTAATTTCATGGAATTTAGGAGAGAGATAGGAGGAAGAGAGAAAACAAGAGAGACAAAGTAAAAACAGTGGGTATACTGGTCGGCACTGCTGAGCAGGGACAAGGATATAGAGAATAATGCATGGGGTGGGGTGTATTATGTAAGGAATAAGACATGATGAGGTGTGGTTTATGGGCTAATAAGCACACCCCAGGTGCATAATGAGGCATGAGACACTTGCACCAAGTGCCTTTAGCACCTGGGATGTGCTTTTATCAGCCCATAAACCACACCTAAGAGAGTCTTATTCCGCTTATAAAATTGCCTCCCCAAAAGAAATTAATTATTAAAAGAAATCGAATAAATATAACTGTTAAAAATTTGGTTAATTAAAGTATAAACATGGAATAAAAGTCCTTGCATTTGTAATGCGGACCATAGATAAAATTCAGCTATTAGAGGGAATTTATGTCCATCCACCTCCACCCCTTAACATACACACTTGGGCCCAGATATTCAGAAGGATTGTGCATGGCACAACACTGTTGCACCATGCACAACTCACTGATGTGCCCCGGCATGATATTCAAACAGGGATTGAGCCTGGCACAAATCTCAGTGCACCAGAGTGCATCAGTAATGTATGCGGTGCAGGTAGGGGGGGGCGTGCCCATGCATACTCCGCACATCCCGATATTCAGCCTGGGATGTGCTGAGTCCATGCATGTGCAACCCCTACTTGCGCTGCACACAGGTGAGCCAAAAAAAAAAGGAACAACGGCTGGCCACCCACAGGTGAGCTGCCATATTGCAGGGCGCAACACGGCAGCTGCCACCTGTGGGTAGCCACCCGAGCTCTGGCTGCACCTTCATGGTGACACCCCCCCATGCCCGATCGCGGGCATATGTAGTGACTTTAACAGTCCAATATCCCTGGTGGTCCAGTGGACTGCTCGCAGCCCGATCGCAGGCATATGTTGTTAAAATAGACATCCAATATCTCTGGTAGTCCAGTGGACTGCTTGCAGCCCGATCATGGGCATTGGTATGAAATAAACTTGTCCAATATCCCTAGTGGTCCAGTGGACCACCTCCAGCCCGATCACGGGCATAAGTGTTCAAGGAAACATTTCAAATTATCCCTGGTGGTCCAGTGTACCACTTCCAGCCCGATCGCGGGCATAAGTGTAGAAAAAAATCATTTTAAATTAACCCTGGTGGTCCAGCAGTACCCCCCCATCCCACCTGCCCACTGAGCCCCACCGCCCCGCTCCCCCCTGGTCAGCGGCGGGCAGCAGCTCCCCACCCACTTGCCGCCCTGCCACCCACTGATGGACACTGTATGGTAGGGCTGCATGCCCATGAGTCCACAGCGTGAGCCAATGGGCGTGCAACCTATGCCGTACACGGTCCAGATATGTGAATAGGGATAATTTAAAATGTTTCTTTGTACACTTATGCCCGCGATGGGGCTGCAAGTGGTCCACTGGACCACCAGGGATATTGGACATGTTTGTTTTATACTAATGCCCACAATCTGGCATTGGGGCACTTTGTGATGTGCAGGGAGCATCAGTCTCTGACGGCTGCAGCCTGGCAGGGCGCCAGGCACAAGTCACCAGGGATTGGTGCACCTGCATGCAAATTGGGCCATAATGACATGTAAATGGCCCCATTTGTGCCTTGCATACATTATGGCCTCATTTGCATGTGCACTTTTGAATATCGTGGTTGATGCGCCTAGCACAATGGAACTTGCGCTAGTGCATCCCCCTGCTCCACTCTGGCCACTGGCGCTGGCAGAGTGCCACTGCACCATGCGCACTGCGGGTGGCCAGGGTGCAATATTCAATCATGCTGTGCCATGGCACAACTCCCTTGAATATCATCCTGTCAACGCCCCTGCTCAGCCAAGTTGTGCTGCACCCAGGCTTGTGCCATAGCCTGGCGCAGTCTGAATGTCTGGGCCTTTGTTTCTCTCTCCAGAAACACACACTTCATTTTAATTTTTTTACATTATGTTTATGTCTTTGTTGTAGTCTTTTTTAGCCACCTCTCTGAGATGTCAATGATCAAAACGTCTACTCCAGAAGTGCAGCTTTCAAATGCCACGAGTTAGGAGAGTGACTCCTTCTCCGTTTTGCCTGAGGACTTCATAACTTTTTTAAGTGAAATGATTTTTTTTTTGTACTTGGTATTATTAATGCAGTTTTCTTTTTATTTGCAATACATTTTTTTAAAACAACAAGAGGCCCGCTTTACTCAGAGCGATCATATCCCTCAGTGGCCACCATAGTTCACTGTTTTCTCCTTCCGTGGTTTTCAAATATTTGTGATACTGCCTATCTTGTTTCGCTTTGCCATTTATGGGTTAGTAGAAGGGTGAGATCGAGGGGAGTGCTACAGATTGGAGATGGCTCACTGTCAGAGGGTGTGGGAAAATAGGTAGGCAGTCACACAGAAATTCAGGTGCAACACGCAAGTAGCATGGTTTTATTTACAAGAAAAAAGTAAACCAAAGTAAAAAAAATAAAACAGCAAACGTCCTCTTGACAGCAGTCAAGGTTTGGATCACCACTATATTTGGTGAAAAGCAAGGTATCTTTAGCTTATTCCAAGCTTCAAGACATGAAGCTGAGCATGTCTTGCTCTGTTACCAGTCAGATACCTTCTGACTACCAATCTGCTATATAAGGCCAAATGAAGGGGTTTTATACCTCTCCTTGGTCAGGTGATCCACCCTTTTTTAGAGAAATACATTTTTATATAACTTATTCAGTGATGGTCTGATCAAATACACAAAAATCAAATAACTTGTTATGGCATAGTAACATTATTCACATGAAATATGGATTAGCTGTAAGACACTGTTTGTAAATTAAGATGAATACCTAATTATGTTGTGATGTCATGCATGACCTGGTTTGTGTATAAGCCCAGCTGGAAGAGCCTGCAGACTCCTACAGAAGCCTTTGGAAACAGTGGGAACTGGTAGGCCCAAAAGTACTCCTAAATCTAGGCAAGGCCAAACTTTTACTCTAGTAAAAAAATAACCTCTATTGATGCCTAAAAGAGGAATATTCTAGAGCCTGGTAATTCTTTTAGTTTTTACATGTATCTTTACCAGAGAGTAACATAAAGGATACTTTTTATTGAGGAAATGCTTTTAAACTTCTCAGGTAGGCCTCATGTCTGTTTGGAGTTCTGAAAATCTTTCTGTGGTGCAGCTTTAACAGAAAGGTAACAGCAGGGTACAAAAGTGTTTATGCTATGTTTGTTCTTTTTATCAAAATAGTAAAAATTATTATTTTTGTAGTACACAAAACAGTATGGTGTAAAGGGGATTTCATTTCCTCAACTTTACACATTGTTTTGAGTCAGTTCATTGGTTTGTTTTGTGCTTTACAAAACTAAGAGAAAGTTAAAAAAATGCTCTGCATCAACATACATTTTCTCTCAATATTTTTAGATACAAAAAAACATTGTTTAAAACTTAGCAGCTACTGACTGCCTTATGGCTATTATACAGTTTTTTTCTGTACCAAATACAGTTTTAAACATAGCACTATAATAGTGTTCCCTAAGTACTTGATATTCAAGGTCATAATTATAACATCATGCTAGCTAGTAACATATTTTTTTAGTACATGCACGCTTTTCTTTCTTAAGCTAACTAGCATCTCATTATGAATGTACCTTCTGAGCACTGGTGCACTTTAAATCCCTGGGAGGAAGAAGAAGAAGAAGAAGAAGAATCAGCATTTATATAGCGCTTTTCATACATAGTATCCCAAAGCACTTTACAAGCAATGCTAGACTGGTAGTGAAGTGACTGAATGTGTGGTGGCAGCCATATTGCACATCATCACCCACACACAGCCTGGATAATTGATGAACTGGTTTATGGGAAGGGGAATGTTGACCAGGACACCGGGAATGTTCTCTGCTCTTTACGAAGAGTACCCTGGGTTCTTTTACTTCCACCTGGACACCCACTAGGACAACACCAGGTTGGGCAGAAGGGACCTCAGTTTAACGTCTCATCCAAATGACGGCACACCCCAGCAGTGCAGCACTCCCCAATACTGCACTGGACTGGCAAATGAGAGAGAAAAAAGAAAAATAAAGTGGGTAATATTTACAGTAGAGAAATGGGGAGCATCCAGGTGGCCACCCTGGAACGAATAAGGTGAAATAATTTGGACAGGAAAAGGATAGCTAGTTAGAAGTGCTGCGCAATGGACTTAAAGCACAAAAGGAAGCCTTGGCTCACTTGTAGTTTATGCTGCAGGTGTCATAGTGGACACCTTGCAGCAGAACTGATGTGACGAATGAGTCTCATGCTACTCGAGAGCAGCGCTCAGGACTACTCATGCGCCACTTGGTGTGGAAAGCTATAAAGCTGCGAGGTAAAAGTGTCCTGATGGTGCTGTTTGATTGGTGTAGTGGTTATGGTGGTAGGCAGTGAGGTAGGGAACAGGAAAGCAACAGGGATTCAATTTCGGCATATCGCAAAACATGATGTGTGCTATGAAAAAAAAATCACTGAAACAAGTTTCTGGGGTTGTACACTAAGTAACAGTGTTCAATATTTTTTTTTCACTATTATGTGACCTCAGAGTTGATTATATTTATTTACGGGGGATGTGAGGGGCGCTTGTGGCGCAGCCCCCTGCTAAGAAAATACTTGATTGTTTGTAAACATTACCGATGGACAGACATACCATTATGGCACTAATGGTATTCCCATCAGCCATACTGTTTCCTGTCCACTATAACACCTGCAGCATAAACTGCAACTGCTCTGAAGCCTCCCAGGGTTGCAAGGGACCAACCCTGCCACATTCACTCTTCAACAGCAGGAGTGCAGTTGTTGGTGAGGTTTCAAGAGCTACAGACAAGGTACTGGACAAACAGTCAGTGGGAAAAAAGAACAAGCAGTAAAGGTTGAAAGTTTACTTGTCATGCGATGGGTGGACTTGGATAAAATTACTTGTATTTCTTTTTCTGCTTGTGGCAATGCTCTCCCAGTGCAGCAGTTATGGTTCCATCAGATACCACACGTGGAGCTGCACCAGGAGAGAGTAATTCCAGGTACTGATATGTCACAATGTGATGCATTTTTCTTGGTTTAAGTAGTGCCAGTTGCCAGTACATGTCCTAAGGACACAGCAAATGGTACCTCTTAGCCAATCAAAATGCAGGACATTTTCTTCCCATTTCATAAGGGAATTTAACACACATTCAAAGTGAGTGATGCTACATAAACCCCGAAAGTGAAGCTTGAGGGGTTTATAAATCAAGGGTGTGTATTAAATATGAGTTTTTCACTCATCCCATGATTATTTTTTATCATTTCTGGTGAGCAATCTTTTCCCACCAGATTTTCACAAACAAACTAGAACTGTTGCTTCTGAGCCGTATAACAGTGTTTGTAGGTTAAAAAAGAGGCTGGTAGTAAGTTGATACATTAAATTTATTAGTAGAAATACATTTTTTATCATACTTGAATAGGTTTATAGGTTCATAGGTGTGGTACGAGTTAGAGGGACAAGCCCTTATAGAACTTGTTTGCCTATAGGCAAAAGGTGTATTTATTTTTTTCCGTATATTCATCCAGTCTACTCTTAAAGTCTTCCAGGCTATTACAAGTAACTACCTCTGATGATAAGGGTTCCATATTACAGGTACACACTGAGTAAAATAATTATTCCTTTTAGATGTTTTATTTGTATTAATTTTTAATCTTAAATTATGTGCTCTAGTTTTTGAAATAGCAACATATTTTTCAAGATAAATTGCCTCACATAGGGCAGGATCTTTCAGTGCTCTTTAAACTAGACATAGGTCACCCTGTAAGGATCTATATTCTAATGAAAATAGTTCAAAATTTTGTAACCTATTACTATAGTCAGTATTTTTCAAGCCAGTGATCTTTTTAGTAAATCTTTTTTGCACTCTTTCAATAGTAGTTTTACA
Organism: Neoceratodus forsteri; assembly: GCA_016271365.2. Lineage (NCBI taxonomy): Eukaryota > Metazoa > Chordata > Ceratodontiformes > Ceratodontidae > Neoceratodus > Neoceratodus forsteri. Next base: position 1,228,112,401 of record CM028132.1, on the reverse strand, counting down.
CCCCAGGGAAGTAGGTGCACAAAATGAAGCACAGTAATCAATTTGGGACCTTACCAAACTTGTGTATAGAGGGATTAGGACTTCTGGCTCCCTACTCATAACATATTTTAATATGCAAGACAATATACCATGACATTTCATGGTTATATTATTAATATGGGTTGCAAACTTTAGATCATTAGTGATGGTAATACCCAGATCTTTTTCTATTTTAATAGTATCTAAAATGTTGTTATTCATACTATAAATGACTTGCCTGTTATTCCTTCCTATGTGTATTAATTTGCACTTAGCTGTGTTAAAGGTCATTGTATTCCTTACTGACCATTCGACAAACTTATCCACGTTTGAATGTAGATTTTTTGCTGATTCCAAATTATTAACAACACAACCTAGTTTACAATCATCAGTGTATTTATGTATCCATATATTATTATTAGCTTGCATACCAGTTATTAATATATTAAATAGCAAGGGGCCCAAAACAGAGCCCTGCAGCACACAGCTACTAACTTACCCCCAATCTGACAAGTAACCCTTTATGCTTACTCTCTGCTGCCTATTACTCAGCCAGGAGTTTACCCATTTGATTATGTTACCATGAAAGCCATACCTTATTAATTCCTCAATTTAAATCCCATGTGGTACAGAATCAAAGGCCTGAAGGAAAGAATTGTTGAGTACCTAGAGGCCAGTGGGGCACAGGACCCAAGGTAGCATGGATTCATGATGGGAAGGTCATGTCAGACAAATCTAATAGATTTCTTTGACTAGGTGACCAAAGTAGTAGACCAGGGAGGGGCTGCGGACATGGCCTACCTAGATTTCAGCAAGGCATTTGATGTAGTCCCACACAAAAGATTAATACACTAGTTAGCCAGCCTTGGAATGGGTCCTAAGGTGATAGCCTGTATAAAAAATTGGCTAGACAACAGGACGCAAAGGATAGTAGTAAATAGAGTCCACAGTGAAGAAAGGAGGGTTACTAGAAGAGTACCGAAGGGATCAGTACTAGGCCTGGTCCTTTTTAATGTCTTTGTAAGTGACATTGCAGAGGAACTGGAAGAAAAGTATGTCTCTTTGCAGATGACACAAAGATCTGCAACAGGGTTGATACACACGATGGAGTGGAAAGGATGAGAAGGGACTTGGCAAGGTTGGAGGAATGGTCAGATGTATGGCAGCTCAGATTCAATGCAAAGAAGTGCAAGGTAATGCACCTGGGAAACAAAAACCCAGGTGAAGAGTACACAATAGGGGGTGAGATATTGACAACAGTAAAAATAGAAAGGGACCTGAGAGTAATTATATCAGATGACCTAAAGGTGGGCAAGCAATGTGAAATGGCAGTAAGGAAGGCTGGGGGGATACTGGGATGCATAGAGTGAGGCATCAATAGTAGAAAACAGGAAGTTGTTATCCTTCTGTACAGACAGTTGGTGAGACCCCATCTGGAGTATTGTGTGCAGATCTGGATACCCCATCTCTGCAAAGACATAGACAGAGTGGAGGCTGTCCAGAGGAAGGCAACCAAAATGGTGCAGGGTCAGCACTAGAAGACATACAATGAAAGACTAAAGGAGCTTAATATGTATACTCTTGAGGAAAGAAGGGAGAAAGGGGACATGATAGAAACATTCAAGTACCTCAAGAGAATCAACAAAGTCCAAGAGAGTAGCATCTTTCAGAAAAAGAGATGTGCAAGAACAAGGGGGCACAATTTGAAGATAGAGGGGGAAAGCTCAGAGGTAATGTGAGGAAGTATTTTTTCACAGAAAGGATTGTGGATGCATGGAACAGTCTCCCTTAGGAGGTCGTGAAGTCAAGAACAGTAGGGGAATTCAAGAATGCATGGGACAGACATAAGGCAGTCCTAGTGGGTGGTAGGAGGAAGTAAGTTGTTGATTAACTAGGATCTGCAGCTTATCTGTTAGGTAGAAAAATGGGCAGACTAGGTGGGCCAAGCGGTCCTTATCTGCCATCACATTCTATGTTTCTATGTTTCTCAAAATCCAAAAAATTAAAAGTTTATCAAGTTTTGTTGACACGATCTTCCCTTAACAAAACCATATTGTGAAATGTCTATAATATTCATTTCCTGAAGGTGTATAATCATTTCCAGTTGTAAAACCCTTTCCATCATTTTGCCTAGACACAAAATGAAGCTAATAGGTCTATAATTCTTTACCAAATGTTTGCAACCTCCTTTGTGGATAGGCACCACTGTAGCTAGTCTCCACTTGGAAATGACAGTACCTTCATGTAGTGAAATATTAAATAAACACGTGAGGATGTCTAGTAGCTCTGTTGCTAATTCTTTAATAAATTTAGAAGGAATACCATCAGGACCTGCGGAGGAATTAATTTTAGTGGTTTGCATAGCTTGCTTGAGTTCTTCAAACATAATTATTGGATAAGGGAATTTAGATGTTAAACTTTCTAAGGATGTAACGTCTTTTGTTTTATATATATTCAAAAAATAAGCATTAAATTCCTTTGCCATATTTGCTTCATTAGTCATAGATACATTGCATTTTAATAATGGTCCAACTGAGGGTACATTCCCTTTTAGTAAGCCTATATAATTAAAACACTGTTTTTTTTTTTGTTTTTTTTTTTGTTGTTAAGGCGTCAAGTTTAATTTCCAAGTTCTTTTTTGCTGTTCTAATAGCAGATTTACACTTTTTGGACTTAATTTTAAATTGTTCCCACTTCTCAGTAGTTTTGTTCTTGTTATATTTATTAAATGCCTTTTTTATGTCTAATCTTTTTTTTTTTAATTTTACCATTAAACCAAGGAGGAATCCTTTCATCATTATTATATTTTTTGTATTCAGGGACCCAGGTATGTATACAATGATCAGGTTTTTGACTTAAGGCTTGCCATATCTGTTCAGAACCCAGATCTTTTAGTTCAATTTCCCAATTCCATGTATTAAGAGATGCTTTTATTGCCTCATAATTGGCTTTATAACAATTTTTATTCCTTGTAGTACCTGAGTTGGCTATAGAATATTATTAAATTCTCCAGGATACCATATTATGGTCGCTGTACCCAAGAGGTTGGATAACTTTAGGATATTCCTCTATATTTTTAACATTTGTCAGAATAAGGTCCAAAATATTATCTTTCCTTGCTGGTTCTGTTACTAATTGTTCTAGATTATTCTGTAATGTATATGCTATAAATCTTCTATCTAATTGAAAATTCCCTGTCAGAGTTTGCCAATTAATATTTGGTAAATTGAAATCCCCCAGCAGGATTAAATCATCATGAGTTTCAAATTCTTCCAGTGTTTGCATAAGGAAATGATTATTAGTTTTGTCTAAATTTGGGGATCAATAAAACAGGCCTATTTTTATATTTCTATCTGCTTTGATATTAGCATAATTTATTTCAATATCATTTTCATTGTTGTAATTAGTGGGTATTTCAAAACTGTCTATATGTTTGCTTATATAAAGAGCAATCCCACTGCCCTTTGCTTTTTGAAGGTCCTTGTGAATTACAGAATAACCTGGAATTTCTTTACCCAAATTTGTATTTGTAAACCATGTCTTGGTAATACCACATATATTAATTTTGTTGTTAACTAAAATACACTTCAGTTCATCCAGTTTATTGTTTAAACTTCTAGCATTAATCAATAAAATATTTAAGTCCATGTTAGACAGGTTATGATCAGTACTCGTTATCATATGTTAGGAGCTAACATGACAAGTCAATTGCATTCATATTATTGTACTGAGATAAATGTGCAATATTATTCCCCTCGCCCACTTAATTAGTTTAAATTTGAAGAAATTAAAGTATTTATATGTTTTGCTAATAACTTTGTTCCAAATTTATTAAGGTGTAACCCATCCCTGCAAACCAATTCAGGTTTATCTGTTAAGTCCTCCCACTGTGTTATGCATTGTATATTTTGTTTAAGACACCAGCATCTTAACCAGATATTTAGTGATTTAATTTTGTCATTAATATGCTTACTTGCTCTTGGGACTGGAAGAATCTCAGAAAATGCAATTTGACAATCTAGGTCTATTAATACATTAGTTATTCCCACAAATTCATCTTTAGTACTTGGTAAATTTTGATTTAATGCATTATTTACTCCTGCATGAATGACCACAACTGGTTTGTCTCCACTGGATCTAAGGATGCTTCTAGCCATTTTGGTTATGTCCAGTAGCTTGGCTCCTTTAAAACTAGACACAGTCCTATTCATCCTGTCTTGATAACATATAGTGCTATATAAATTCTTAATAATTGAATCCCAAAAAGATAAATCTGCCTAGGCTCCCCAAAATTTGTTGCATCCAGGTCCATTAGATGATCAGAATTTACCTGAGCTGGCGTGTTATTAACTATTTGCTCAGTCTGCTTTGGGGGGTGCATGGAGACAAATTTGTTGCATCCAGGTCCATGAGATTATCCGAATTTACCTGAACTGGCGTGTTTTTAACTATTTTCTCAGTCTGGTTGGGGGGAGCATGTAGACATAAGTCTGGGCTTTGCTAAATTTGTTTAATTTGGATCAATGTTATTAGTAGCATTGATACACGTGCTTCGGCAATATGAGTCAGGTACTTCAGATGTTTTATTTAGAGGACTCACAGTGTGATTTATAACAGACTTATTACAAAGGTGGAGAGAGCTGGTTTCATCAGAAAGGTCTATTAAGGGATAGAAACTGTTTTCAGTTGGTAAGTAAAATTGGGTTGCTTTTCTGCCCCTTTTACTGACTTTTTTATGCTGAACCTCATACCAAAGATTCTCATTATCCAATGGCTCCTCATCTTCCTTAACACATTTCCTGGTGTATGTGTTTTATGTGCTGTCCAAGTCATTACATAATTTATTTGGTTCTATTACCCTATTAATAAATTCCTTGAGAGTGTTAGTGCAAACTATGTTTATTGGATTGTCTCTACATGTGCACTTAGTGTTTAGATGTTCCATGGTATCAGCATAACTCACTTCAAGTATACTTAGCCAATTATTAAACATGCTAATTTCCTGAGTCATGTCTTCATTTTCCTTACATTTCACACAGTTGAGCAGTATACAGGTCTCAAAACCAGGGTCTATACTATACATTCTGCATGTCTTGCACTGAACCAGGGTCCTGCCATCACTCGTAATAACAGTATCATTCATTTTATACATTTTCTTAAACTCTTAATAACAGCAAGAACATACCCCCCTGGAGATCATTATGTACCTATACAACTGATGGTGTTTCTGCTGTATATCTTGTTCCTCCAACCCCTCCAGACATGCAGAACATGCGCAGATGGGCATGTCTTTGCATGTGCAATGCTCGCCCTGCCCGAGCTTGCCCTGCTCACTGCAGGCCAAGTAAATAAGGGCTTGAATAACCTGGGCGTGCCTTCCATGGGTCACAGCATGGTAAACTTGTAAATTACAAAACCGAGTGCTAAAAAGCACTTCTATGCATATAAACAGTTAAATATGCTCAAGAAACTGCCCAGGGAGTAAAAACAGAACAAATCCCCACTGCTTTAAGCACTTTGTAGTTCCCTGCTATTTTGGGGAACTACAGCTTCTCTTCCTGCTTCCTCTGGGGGAATACAAGGCTCCACACAGTAACACACACAGAATAATAAAAACAGTTTACAAAATGATAAAAATATGTTTCATTCAGGTGTATTGAGCATTTCCTACACTCCTGATAGAGTTCAGTGAGTTGCAAAAACAGAATCGAATTCACGGCAACAAAACAGGATTAGCAGAATGAAGGCACCACAAGTAGTGGTGACATGATTGCAAAGTACTGCAAATAGCAGTTTTTCAGCAGCTTCAATGAAGCGTCCCTTTAAAAAACTTAGATGTATCATGAGTCTGTTATTTTGACATTTGCAACAAATGTCCAAAATATATTTAAAACATTAGAAAAAGCTGATTTTTCTTTCTATTTTTCTGAGACAGTCTGTGCGAGCTTCCTCAGCTGCAGCACAAACGCTTTATTCACAGCAGCTGCGCAGTGAGAGAAAGTAGCCTGCACAAAGAATAGGCAGTTATAATGCATGCTTGCCATAATAACTGGCCAGTTATTTTGGGAAATAGCAACTGGTTGAGCCCATAGAAAAAAAATTGCTCACCAGTTATTATATATAGAATAAAGCATATGTGGGAGGTTGATATGAGGTTTTTTTACACAGCCAAGGTGTGTGATTATAGAGAAACCTCGAGAGCGAAGCTCAAGAGGTTTCACTATGATCACACACTGAGGCAGTGTAAAAAAACTGAATGGTAACCACCTACATATGTTTTATTTTTTGTAATAAACTGGTGCAAAAAGATGTCCGTCAGGTAAAGTAAATCAAGATGTTAGGAATGAAGTAAAAAAAATAAAACATAAAAACATTTTTTTTTCAAGTTCTTATATTGTTTGCCCAAGTCCTTTAGCTTCAGAGAGAATTGTTTCATCATCTGAATGGGTCAGATTATTACAGTCGCTGTTGAGCTGGGGTGAAAGTTCATGCCGTCTATGGAAACAATAAGGGTAGTCCTAAAAGTACGCTTTTAGCTGAGAGACTTCCTGCATGGTAAATACTAAATTTCTGAATAAATGATTACACTTCGTTACTTGGCTCTGTATGTTGATGTTAAAATGGAGGTTATGCTGTGTGACAATCTGTGGTCGGAGAATCGCCTGTTGTTGCCAGTCTGTTTAATTTGTGTGGACTCCTGCCAGCTTCTCAGCACGAGACTGTAAAAGTTGTATCAACCCGCAGGCTGATGCAAGTTTTTTCTTATCAACCTGTGGGTTGATATGACTTTTTACAACACTTGAAAACGGGTTGATAACGGGGATTACCAGTTATTATACTATGTAACAGCTGTTTGTCAGGCTGAAGAGCAGAAGGCAAGGGGGGATTCAGGCAAAAGCAGAGGAGACTGAGATAGGGATTTTATATTCAGGCATTTTTATGCCTTGTGGCTCTGAGATGCAAAGTGGGCAACCTCAATAACTGCTGAGAGGTAATGTGAAATAATTAAAAAACTATGAGAATTGACCTACTATTGAACAAAGAAAGGCAATAGAATAGATTGCATGGATGATGGTATGTGAGAGGGTGGATGGCTGGAAAAGCATAAAGGAAAAGGGAGAGTCCAGGACCACTTGAGCAGGCCAGTAAGAGACCCCCCCTTTTTTGGGGAAGTTGGGGGTTGGATGGCCTGTGCAGTGGGCAGTGGGAAGAGGCCCTCCAAACCAAACTCCGTAAGTATAGGTATAGGTCTCTCCTGGGAGTGGTGGGCACAGAAGACAGTGGGAAGGGATGCATTCAAAAACTTCTCCTACACCACTACACCTAAGGACATACACCTGTAGACAAGGCATGCAGGGGTAAGTAATCTCCACAAGGGAATTAGCTATAGGTGGGAGGGTTTTTCCTCCAGAGGCCATTAGCCAATTGCCTGCATGGGCATCAAGTGGAAGAACATAGATGTGTTAGGTTGTCCCCCACCCCCGCGAGTTGCGATGCACATATGTTTGATCCATGTTTTCCTTGTGTATAATTCATTGATGTTTGTTTATTAACTGTGAGACTCAGAGATGCTATATAACCTTATATCAGTCACCTAGAAGGGAAATTGTGTTGTGAAATTCTTGAACCATTACTGGCAGGTAAGAAGGTTTCACAAGACCACTCACCAAGAAGGGAGGCTCTTTGAAACTGAGGGGGTAAGGGTAAGGTGGAAAAGCATATGTTACAGGTGCAAAATAAGTGAGACATGTACATAAAATATGACTTATTATGGTGACTGTTTTAAAGATCATAACATATAGGGGCCGATTCTAGAAGATGGCCAAGCCCTGCATCCACCTCAAAGTTTGTCGCAGCTGCGCCAAAGCCCTCAGATGCAACTCGGTCCAATTCAAGAAGGGCTGGTACAATTGTGAGAGTTTTACCACTTTACAGTAGCTTGCACCAAAGGTTTTGCACAGCCCCATACAAAGGGTACCCCCAAGGAGTTAAAGTTAGACCAGGGGGAGCTGGTCTAACTTTGTTGCATTGAGGACTTGCAGCAGCCAGCTTTCAGGATAGCAGATTTCTTCCTGTTTGACACAAGTTGGCACTTGTGTCAAACACCCTGCCACAAGTCCCCTACAGCGATTGCAGAGACTTCCAGAATTGACCCCATAATGTGAAAGGTTTGGGTCAGTGGTAAAATGAGCAAAAGCAGTACAAGAATCAAAGAGGGCTAGCTGCAATACAGGCCACCTACAAGAGACTGGGCTATCTGACATAGAACATTCCAAACTACAGAGGCAGTGGGTGGGTAAGGTAGTAGCTTCCTCACCACAGCAAAGTAAAAAAGGTGGGGTGGCAATGTTAATTCAAAAGGGGCTGGCTTGACCAACTCACCAACCAATATATGGACAGGAAAGGCCAGCTGGCAATTATTACATTAAAAGCAAGATCCAAAACCTTACACAGAGCTAATGTCTACAGTCCTTCCCCAGCCCTCCCTGACTTCAACCATAAGGTATTCAAGAAATTGTCCTCTTTACAGGAACACAGAGTTCTTGTGGGTGGGGATTGGAATGCAGTAGAAGACCAAATCCTGAACAGGTCAGTAGAAAAGGTCCCAACAGGAAGGGCAGCATCAAGAGTACTCAGGAGCCTTCAGACAGAGATGGGCTTAGTAGATCCATGGCTGAAACATAACCCAAAACAAAAGAACTACATGTTTTACTTACAGTTACTCTAAGATAGACAGATATTACATATCTGGGACACGTATGCCTGTGGTAAAGGAATGTGAACTAAAACAAATATTCACCATGGATTATGCACCAGTGACACTGAGATTGTCCCTGGGGAAAATACAGAGGGATTCAACCTGAAAGTTAAAGACTGGATGGCTAAATGATGAAATCCTAATTAATAAAATGGCCACAGAAATTAGGGAATATCTGGTGGTGAATAAAGAACTAGAGTCCCCCAGAAGTGTATATGGGACAGTCTGAAGGCTGTATTGAGGGGGCATTTTATATCTTGTGCAGACTATAAGAAATGCCAAGCCAAAGCCCAACAGGATCAGGTGGTAAATAAAATAGAGCAGGAACAGAAAACAGTCAGGACCCTGATACATATAAAGAGTTACAAGCAGCTGGGGAGCAACTGAACAGACTGTTGCTGAGCAAAGTAGAAAATCAATTGTGCTTCCTAAATCAAAAATATTGCTAACATGGCAATAGGACCAGCAGTCTACTAGCCTTCAGGCTGCACAAGCAGGAGGCAGAAAGACATATACCCAAAGTACGAGTAGGGCAGGGTAGGGGTCAAGACACATCTCATCTGAGAGAAATTGTGGCAGAATTCTGCAATTTCCACACATTTCTATGCAGCATGGAATGGGAGGAGGGTCATGAAGAGAAGGTATAGGCTTTCCTAAAGAGAGCCAAATTGCCAAAGCAGTCAGAGAAGCAAAAGGAGATGTTAAATGCACCAATTGCTACAGAAGAGATACATAAGGACCTCCTATCCGGAAAACCTCCAGGACAAAACTGATACATTCTGGAGTTTTACAAGACCTTTGCATGTTTTCTAGTACCAGCTTTGTAAGAAGTATTTGCAGCAGTCACTGAGAATTGGGTGATACCCCCCTCATGGCAGGAAGCCCGCATCTCAGTAATCTTAAAACCTGGGAAGCCCATTGATAGTTGTATCTCCTACTGGCCCGTCTCAGTGATAAACTAAGATGCAAAAATATTTGCAAAGGTTTTAACAAACAGGATCCAAAGGGTGGTGGATGGCCTGGTCCAAGCTGACCAAACTGGTTTATCCCCAACTACCACATACACAGTAATGACAGAAAACTTCTCAATGTGACAGTGGCTTCAGAAGGTTGTGAAGAAACAAATGCAGTAATAGCCAGAGATGCTGAAATAGCATTTGATCACCTAAATTGGGTATTCCCCCAACATTTTTGGAGGCCTTTGAGTTGGAAGATAAATTTGGTCAGTGGGTAGAGGCATTATGCAGGACACCATCAGCAAAAGTAAAAGTAAATGGCATGCTCTCCTCAAGCATTACCATAAACTGAGGCATGAGACAAGGCTGCTCACTCCCCAACCCCACCCCCACCACCCTGAGCATGGAGCCACTGGCAACAGTTATTTTTTTTTATTCATTTCTTTATGCTGCCCATTTTTCTGTTTTTCCTTTCTCCCCGGCATAGAAGGAGTTGTGTGCAATGGCATCAATGATGGTGCCGCGCATGGTTCCATGTACAGCACATCAGGCATCTGCCCTGCCTCCCCCCCCCAGTGTAGTGTCGGTGTGCCAACCACCAACCACTGCTAGGGGCCAGGCTAAGCAGAAGCTTTGAGCAGCTCAGAAGAGGTGCACGGTGTCCCGGTGCGGTGAAGGAGGTGAGGGTAGTAGTCATATCCTGGAAGGGAATCTCCATGAGTGGATGAAAAATGTTGATGAATATGGGGAGACTTTGAGATTTAAAATGAATGAGGATGAATCAGAAATCATGCTGTTAAGTGGGCAGTGACAGTTGGGCCAACCTATGAAAACTGAAATGAGTGCAATACCAATCTAGATATCTGGAAGTTCCGATCCCTATACACAGAGTATCTCTCTTTGATGCCAGTTATGCCCCTCTTTTAATGGCCATGGAATCAGGCCTCAAGAAATGGGTACGGTTACAGCTTTCAGTAACAGGTAGCTTGGAAGCTTTATGCATGAACATTCTCCCTAGGTTTTTATACTTATCCTCCTCACTGCTGGTAGATATCCCAAAATAAAAGTGTGAAAGAATAAAAAAAACTGGTCTAAGTTTATGTAGTAGAACCAGGCTGAAGTGTGAGCTATAGACCTCCAGCAGGTAGGGGGAGATGGATAAGGGTCTGGTGGAATCTATCCAATAGATGGCATATAAGGGGGAGGTGCTGCTGATGGAGGACTTCAGTCTGCCAGATATAGATTACAGCATCCCAGCTGCAGCCTCAGCTCAGATCAGGTACATCCAGGACTCCCTGCAAGGGACATTCCTCAGGCAACTAGTCAGAGGGCCCACTCATGAGAGAGCAATATTGGAATTTATACTCACCAATGGGAACAGTGTTGCAGACGTCACAGTGGGTAGCCACCTGGGGACCAGTGATCACTGTACAGTGTGGTTCAATATAAAAACTGCAGCAGAAACTAACCACACAAAGGCAAGGTTACTGGACTTCAGGAGGGCCAACTTTACAAAGATGGGGGAATGCCTCAGGGATGCCCTGGCGGGAGAGGGGGGGACTTGGGTGGAGTGGACGAACAGTGTGCGAAACTAAAAGAGGCCATAGAGAAGGCAACAAACCCCTGCATCAGGCAAGTAAAAAAGCAAGAGGATGAAGAAACCACTATGATTTCTCAAAAGAGGTGGCTGGAAAGTTAAGGGCAAAAAAGTTAGCATTCAGGAGGTTGAAGGAGACACAGAGGGAGAAGTATAGGGAGGTGTATCAAGAGAAGCAGAGGGTGGCTGGGAAAGCAGTCAGGAATGCAAAGGCACAAATGGAGGAGACAATACCCCAGGCAGTCAAGAAAAGGAACAAGACAATTTTTAGGAATGTAAGTGAAAGGAGAAAAACCAGAGGGGGGATTGTGAGACTAAGAAGGAGGGTTGGGGGAGTGTGTGAAAGGGGACAATGAAAAAGCAGACACCCTGAACAAATTCTTTTGTTCAGTGTTCACAGAGGAAGGGGAAGGTGAGGGACCACAGATAAGGGACAGGGGTATTGAAGGCAGGGTGGTGAACACTAGTCCATTTATAGAGAAGAGAGTTCAGAAGGAACTTGCAAATCTGAAGGTGGACAAGGCAATGAGGCCAGATGGGCTACATCCAAGGATATTGAAGAAGCTCAGAGGGGTGCTAGCTGTGCCTCTGACAATCTTTTTTAACCACTCACTGGAGACAGGTGTGGTTCTGGAGGACTGGAGTAGGGCAGATGTAGTCCCACTTCACAAAAATGGTAGCAGGGAAGAGGCTGGCAATTACAGGCCAGTCAGCCTGACTACGGTGGTGGGAAAATTAATGAAATCACTACTGAAGGAAATGATTGTGGAACATCTTGAATCCAGTGGCTTACAGGATCCAAGGCAGCATGAATTCACTGGGGGGAGGTCATGTCAAACAAATCTGATAGATTTCTTTGACTGGGTGACCAAGGAATTAGATCAAGGTGGAGTGATGGATGTTGCCTATAAGGCACCATTCCACATAGCAGACTTGTAAACAAGCTGTGTAGTCTGGGAATTGGTTCAATGGTGGTAAAGTGGGTAAGAAATTGGTTGGGGGATAGGCAACAGAGAGTGGCAGTTAATGGAATTCACTCCAAGGAAGAGAGGGTGACTAGCGGGGTGTCACAAGGATCAGTACTGGGACTGGTCCTCTATAATGTATTTATTAGCAACATTGCAAAGGGGCTAGAAGGAAAGGCATGCCTTTTTGCAAATGACACAAAGATCTGCAATAGGGTAGACACTCCAGGGGGGTGGAAAAAAATAACAGAGATCTAGGTAAGCTTGAGGAGTGGTCAAAAGTGTGGCAACTAAGTTTCAATCCGAAGAAGTACAAAATCATGCACTTGGGGCACAGAAACTCAGAGGCAGAATACAAGATGGGGAGAGTGGTACTGAAGACCACCAAGCAGGAAAGGGACCTGGAGTAATCATATCTAATGACCTAAAGGTGGCCAAACAGTGTGACAAGGCAGTGGGTAAAGCTAGAGGGATGCTAGGGTGCATAGGGAGGGGTATCACCAACAGGAAGAGGAAGGTGGTGATACTTCTGTATAAAACACTGGTGAGACCTCACCTAGAGTACTGTGTCAAGTTCTGGAGACCATGGGCTGGATTTTCAAAGCATAACACAGGGCTTGTATCAAGCTCTGTGCACAACACTTAGGTTTTGGTGGTGTGCCAAACCCCTTCGCCGCAACTGCACCTGATTCTACAATCTTGGGTGCAGTTGTGACAGTTTCCATGATTTATGGCAGCTTGCACCACATATCTGGTGCAAGTTACATAAAAAAAGCCCTAGGGATTGTCACAAGCTAGACCACAAAAAGTTGGTCTAACGTGCGGTAATTGGCACACAGGATAGAAACTCCTGATCCCCAGCCTGGAGAATGCCACAAGCCCCATGCACCATATGTTCAGTGTACCAGAGGCTTGCGGTATTCTCAGAGTTTTGAAAATACGGTCCCATATCTCTGGAAGAATATAGACATAGTAGATGTGGTCCAGAGGAGGGCTACTAAAATGGTGCAGGGCCTGCATCTAAAGTCCTATGAGGAGAGGTTAAAGAACCTTAATATGTACACCTTGGAGGAAGGGAGGGAAAGGGGGTATATGACAGAGACTTTCAAATACCACACAGATATAAATAGGGTACAAGAGAGAAGCATTTTTCAGAAAAAAATATGTTCAAGAACAAGGGATCATGCTATGAAGCTGGAGAGAGATAGATTCAGGGGAAACATGTGGAGGTACTTCTTCACAGAAAGAGGGGTGGATGCCTGGAACAGCCTCCCTGCGGAGGCAGTCAGGGCACAAAACTGTAACGGGATTCAAGAATGCATGGGATAGGCATAATGGAACCTTAGTGGTTAGGGAAGGGTATGTAAAGCCAGAGACCAAGTAGGGTCTGTGGTATTACAGTAGATAGGGAAAATGAGCAGACTAGGTGGGCCAAGCAGTCCTTATGTGCTATCTAATTCTGTGTTTCTATGTGTGCCCTACTGATGAAAGACAAGTGTAATTCCCCCCCCCCCCCAGGAGCTATGTAACATACTTTTAAGGGTGTCTACCAACCTCTAGTTTGTGCTAGTCTCTATGCCTTTGAATGATTGGGTCAGCTGATCTAACTTGGCATTTCAAAGGTGTGGAGACAGTGGTCTTTGCTGAAGGGCAGGGACTGGTGAGTCAAAGTTGGTGGGAGGCTAGCACCTGGCACACTGTGGCAGCTCCTACAGTGCTGAAAGTTTTTTAATAGAGCGTGGCGTCAAGAAAAAAATACTCATTTGTGGCAGCTGCCATCAAAGAGAGCTTTTGAAAGGGGGTGCCCTCTCTCCAGCAGGAGAAAAAAGACGCTTGAATGAAAGAAATAGAGGTCTGTCTGAGAGGAAGCAGTCACAGGGAGCTCTGCGGAGAAAAGGATCTAAGGTAATTTTATAGTTACCTTAACTGGTTTGGCACTCAGCAGTCTCCCCCACCCTGGTAAGACAGGAACAGTGACTGTCAAATTACAAAACTCCTGTCAGATGGCAGGAATTTACCTCAAAGTGTGGGCCAGTTCATCACTAAAAGGTCTATGTATTGCCAGTATATACCTGATGTAATACCCAGGTGGGCAGTGTGTCCCTGTTTTAAAAGGGGGAAAGTAAGAGCAAAGGAATATACTCTGTGGGAAGTCAGAGTGCATTCAGAAGTCCCTCACCAGATCATGTAGTGCTACCAAGGCCCCTAGAATTCTGCGGCTGCAGAATTTTGCGCAGAACTTGCAATCTACCGCATAACTTCTGCGGTGCCGCAGAATTCACTCTTCTTGGTGATTTTTTATTAATACTTCTTTTTGTCCATAGAATCTGGTTCTCTTCCCCTCTTTTTATATCCAAAACTCCCCTATATGCTCAGAATGTGATGTTATCATTGCTATAACATCATACATTAGCTAATGAAATGGCTGCATTCCGCAACAGAAATGAACAGTCACTTATCTACCACAGCTCCCACTGCCAGAGATGGTGGCATATCACATCATGCATGGTGATATTTGCTCAACCTGCACTACAGCTTAATACAATTTTCAGTCTTACATTATTGCACTAGGGCCAGCTTAAACAAATCCTTGTCAATAGCACAGACTTGTTAAGTCCATACCTCACTTTGTACAAACCTATTTGTGCTTTTATGGTATAGAGACGCTATCTGAAATGAGTAACTGGTAAAATGAATTTAACTGTCATTTTTAAGAAAAATAAAGTAATTATGCCCAGAAAAGTGGAATATAATAATGTGTAGACCTGCTGAAAGACTAAACCTGTTTAATAAATAATTGCACTGTATGCATTTTTGCCAGGTTATTGATTACATATTGTCATTGGTTGATAGAATCATCTAAAAGTTATGGAGAAATGTTGTGTGCAGGGACAGCTGTTGGGCCAGAGGGTAGCATGCTGTGTTTCTGTGCCGGCAACTCAGGTTCAGAGATTAGCTCTGGGAGCTTGCTGGGCAGCCCAAGGATTGGTGGAACACATCACTGCTCAGAGCCTGGGAAGGTATGGTGCAGTGTTCTGTCACATGGTGGACACATTGTGATGGGCTGGAGAGCTCTATCTCACAATCAGTTCACATGAATGTCATGACCTGATAGTGTTACACAGTGTGTCAGGGTAAGCAGATTGACATGAAAAATGAGTTTTGCAATAACTCCTCTATTCCATTTCCAATGGGACACGTATGAATGAGGATGCAAGTTTATGGAAATAAAAAAATATATATATATATATATATACACACACACACACACATGCAGCGTGCCTACACACATATACAGTATCTCTGTCTCTCTCACCACACACACACACACACATACACACACATTTGTATGTATGTTACAGATTGCATATAAAAATATAAGTGATACACAGTGGGAGCCTCGTGAGTGGTGTGGAAAGCACATACAAATATATAAGTGATAGACAGAAATACCTTATGTATCACATAAGAACCTCTCTGCATATGTCGTTTATGCAACTGGCTAGGACATTAAGGGAGAGACATTTGTTTTGCTTTTTTAGGCATAAAATTATTTTTATAAGTCTGTTATTTTTTGAACTAGTGTTACTGTGCTTTCCACCATCACAATTGCTATAACCACTGCCATGAAAGTGAAGTCAGGATGTCAATCTGACAATGTGATGTGGTAGTTTGTTAGTGCCTCAGAACTTCCTCAGAAATTACAAACCACTGCCACAGAAGTTCTGTGGCAAATGGTAGTCTTGCCACAGAACTTGGTCCCACTGTGCCGCAGAAAAGTAGGGGCACTGAGTGCTACACAGTGTTAGCACTGGATCTGTAAAGTCTGCTAAGTGTGAATTAAAAGGTAAAAATGGGCTGTTGCTGTCTGGGGTGGTGGACTCCAGGAGTTCTAGTTCCTCCATCAGGGCATGTGAGTGCCAATACAAGTACCCTACCAGGGTTGAAGCCAGCTCAGAGTAAAAGGAAATGTTTGCCCTGCAGTGAGCAGGTGACAGACAATAGACTGTGCTAGCTGGACTATGTGACCAGAAGTGTGAGAATTTAGCACCTTGGTGTGTGAGTTCACGTCAGAGGAATAAAGAATCCTGTTTTTGTTGTAACCCCATTTGGACATTTGCCTTTGTTATGAATCTAGGGACTGTTAATCCCTTCCTTCCGCAGCTCTATTAGCACTGCTGAATATCAGTGAAGTCCCAGTGGTCACCTCCGGCTCAGGAGGTCAAGTAAGTGGTGTTCAGTTTCTTTGGGTGAGGCCCCTCCGTGAATGACAGTTTCATCATTATATCCCTAAATGCAGGGAGGTTGACTTTACACAAGGATAAGGGAGGGCTCAGACTCCCAGACTGCAAGTGTACTTCAAAGCCTGCCAGAAACAGCACCTGGCACAGCATCTAAAGGGGCCCAGGTGCCAGAGTAGGTCAGAATGTAAGAAGAAGTCCAGTTAGGCAAACAAGCCTTTAACCCACTGAACCACAGACAGGTGAAGCCCATTCAGAACCCCTGGCCCAGGGTGATGCTGAGTAACTGGAGGGAAGCAATAATGGTGGGGGGGGAGGAACCAACTGAAGACTAGTGCTCATACTTTTATCAAAGAGGAAGAGTGCTTTATGCTAGGTGTGGTAGGCCCCACACACAAAAAGTGGAAGATACAGGGTTTAAACAGGCTTGGAAAATGAATGATGAAAGGAGCCCCTAAATCATTTGATCAACTCCGATAGGAGTTTGGCTTCCTGTAGAGGGATCTCTATTGCTACTTACAAGAAAGAAATTTCATATCCACAGAGCTTAGGAGATTACAACTCGCGAGTGGGGTGGGAGCTCTACAAACAATAATGAGTGAAGTGACAGAGGATACAGAAAATTAAATGCCTAATATCTAGACTTCCAGTTGTACAAAATCCCCACAGTCATCCCTGAGGGAAGAAATACAAGGGTGGTGGGGAAAGAAGTAGGCATTATGCTCACAGAAGCAGAGTGGCAGAGGTGCTGGGGGGTGGTAAAGGCATCCATGTCTCCCATCTCCTTAAGTACCAGCTAAGGTACCTCACTGCTCTCTCTTGCCACTGTCAACCCCCCCTCCTCACCCCTACCCCTCCCTCTTGTCCTCCTATCCTGCGAATACCCTCTCACTTGATGATTTAGGTTGTGTCCGTGGACTGACACATAGTCTCCTTCTCCAATAGGCATCATGCACTTTATTCAATTAGTTGTATGCTTGACTACAAGTCAGTGTTATACTCCATGGTGCTGTGTGCCTGGCTGTTCATCACTCTGCCTTTGCACTTGTAATTAGTCACTGTAACTGCATTCTGTTGCTTGTTTATGATGTTAATATTTCCATATTCCAGTTTCCTGGGTTGCACCTGGGAACAAGCCTTGGCTCAGTGTGCCTTTCCCAATTACCATTTTTTTAAAATAAATAAATAAATAATACCTAGAGAGAGAGAGCATAGATGGAAGGAAGGTTCTAACAAGATTTTTTAAAATGCCCAAAATCCCAGCCCACTATGGCCCTACCTATCCTAACACCTGTTGGAGAAGGAAGATAGGTTCATAGGTGTGGGTTTCAGGTCCATTGGCTACAAGAGCCATATGTGGGCCTGAAAAAAAAAAAAAGGTTTGTCTCCCTATATGATGCACAGGGGTAATGCCAAACTTCACCCAACAACTAACACACCAAAATCTGGCCAATGGAAAATCATGTACACAAATGCTCACAGCCTGGGAAATAAGATCCCAGACCTGCAGGCCATAATGTCAGAGGCTAAACTGGACATAGTAGCAATGAGTGAGATGTGGTTTACCAGTAACCACACTTGGGAGACTTCAGTACCTGGCTATGTATTGTTCAGAAGAGACCGAGGTGCAAAAAGGGGGGAGGAGTGGCCCTGTATGTTAATGAAAATATCAAAGCTACAGAAATTCAGAATACACATAAGAGCCAGAAGAACTGTGGGTCACCCTGGAAACAGGAAATGGGACAGCCATAAGAACTGGGGTTGTCTACAGGCCCCAGACCAGAGGGAGGACATAGACACATTACTGTTAGAAGATATACAAAACATGACAGCTAAAGGGAGGTTCTGATAATGGGAGACTTCAACATGCCAGATACAGATTGGTCAATACCAGCAGGAACATCTGCCAGAACTAGACTCATAGTGGATTCCTGCAGGGAGGGCCTCAAACAACTGGTACAGCAACCCACAAGAGACAGAGCTATCCTAGATCTAGTACTGACTAACAAAGAAGGGATCACAGATCTCCAGGTAGAAGGTCACCTGGGGCCAGTGACCATCACATGGTATGGTTCAATTTGGCTACTACATCTAAATCATCCCATTCCAAGGCAAAATATGGGACTTCAGAGGAGCTGACTTATATAAGATGGCCAACAGAGTTAAGCTAGCCCTGGCAAAAGAAACACAGGTGAGGAGGTACAGGCAAAGGGCAAGCATTAAGGATACAATACTTGAAGCAACATCCATTGTGTTAGACAGAAAGGAAGTGCAAAGAGAAACCACTTTGGTTCTCAAATACAGTAGCAGAAAAGGTCAGAGCCAAAAGGCTGGCTTTCAGGAAATATAATGGAACACAGCGGGATGAAGATAGGGAGGCATACCAAACTGCCCTAAGGGAAGCAGGAAGGCAGTAAGGCAGGCAAAGTCCCAAACTGAGGAAACACTAGCACGAACAGTAAAGAAGGTGACAAGACTTTCTATAGATACATTAGTGAAAGGAGAAAGTCCAGAGGGGTATTGCTAAGCTTAATGGAGAAAGGGAGCATGTGAGGAGGAGGACCCTGTAAAGGCATCTATCCTAAATAGATACTTTTGCTCAGTATTTACTGAAGAGAAGGTAGCAGGGCCCAGCTCAACATCATGGACACAGGAGGAGGTGAGCACTACTCCCTTCACAAAGAAGGGTCCTACAAGAGCTTGCTAAGCTCAGGGTGGATAAGGCAATGGGACCTGATGGCATACATCCCAGGGTACTAAGGAGCTAAAGGAGGAACTAGCAGAGCCATTAGCAGAATTGTTTAGTGAGTCTCTGAGCACAGGAGAGGTCCCAGAAGACTGGAGAAGGGCTCATGTGATCCCGCTCCACAAGAGTGGTAGCAGGGAGGAGGCGGGGAACTACAGACCGGTCAGTCTTACCTCAGTAGTGGGCAAGATTATGGAGGCACTCCTTAAGGAAAGGATGTGCAACACCTGGAATCCATAGGGGCACAGGATCCAAGACAGCATGGGTTTACAAAAGGAAGGTCCTGTCAAACTAATCTCATAGATTTCTTTGACTGGGTAACCAGAGTGGTGGACCAAGGGGAGCAGTTGATGTCGCCTACCTTGACTTCAGCAAAGCTTTTGACACTGTTCCACATAGAAGATTGATAAATAAGCTAGGTAGGCTCGGAGTGGGTCAAGTTGGTCAACTGGGTGGCAAACTGGTTGACTGGCAGAAAACAGAGAGTGGTGGTAAATGGTATACAGTCAGAAGAGATGCAAGTCACAAGTGGGGTACCTCAGGGATCAGTCCTGGGGCCAGTCCTATTCAACATCTTCATTAGTGACCTCGCAGATGGACTAGAGGGTAAGGCTTGTCTGTTTGCAGATGACACCAAGATCTGCAACAGAGTAGATGATCCAGATGGGGTGGGCAGAATGAGAAGAGATCTGGATAAACTAGCAAAATGGTCAGAAGAGTGGCAACTGGGATTTAATGCAAAGAAGTGCAAAATCATGCACATAGGGAAGAGAAACCCTGAAGCCACTTATAGGCTGGGAGGGGAGTTGCTAGCAGTCACAAAGGAAGAAAGAGACTTGGGCATCATCATCACTGATGACCTAAAATCATCCAAGCAGACCTCTAAAGCAGTAGGTAAGGCTAGGGGGTGTTAGGGTGTATTAGTAGGGAGTATCACAAGTCATAAGAGGAGGTAATAATCCCTCTGTACAAGACATTGGTTAGGCCCCATCTGGAGTACTGCATGCAGTATTGAGGCTACACCTTCACAAGGACATTAACCAAATTGAGGCAGTCCAGAGAAGGTAACCAAAATGGTGCAGGGACTGCATCAGAAGACATATGAGGACAGATTAACGAGCTCAATATGTATACCCTTGAGCAAAGGAGGAGGAGAGGTGATATGATCGAGACATTTAAACACCTTAAGGGCATAAACAAGGTGAAAGAGTCTAACATGTTTAAGTATAAGAAAAAAATAGCAGGACAAGAGGACACAGCATGAGATTAGAGGAGGCGATTAAGGGGAATGTGAGGAAATTCTTTTTCACAGAAAGGGTGGTAGATGCATGGAATGGCTTACCACAAGAAGTGGTGGCTATGAATACAGTGCAGGGCTTCAAACAGGCATGGAATAGGCATAAGGGAGCAATACAAATGACTAAGAATAGATAGGTCACTGACAGAGCAAAGGCCGATGGCACATTTATAAGGTAGAAAAAGAAATGGGCAGACTGGATGGGCCTTGCGGTCCTTATCTGCCATCAACTTCTGTTTCTATGGGCAAAATCCCATTTTCTGTCTCCCATATATTGGTCAAGTAGATGTTTAAAGACTGTCAAACTGTCAGCACTCACTACTTCTGTAGGAAAAATAAATTCCATGTATTCACCACCTATTGGTTGAACCATCTTCCCCTTTTAGTGGTATTACACCTCTTACCTCGTAACTGCAGTTGATGGGCCCTAGTTTCTATCCCTGATGATTTCTTTCTGTACAATCCTGTGGATTCCCATAGTATACCATTGGTTAGTGCATTGTATACATAACAAAGGTCACCCCTTGTTTTATGATAGGTGATGGAATACACCCCCAATGAATGCAGTCTAGCATGATATTATTGGCCTTTTACTATACAGACCTTTTTGTGTACCTTCTGTGAACCCACTCTATTTTTCTACTGCTATCTGTAGTTTGGGGAGCACTAAATGGGGCACCATACTCAAGAACTGGTCTAACCAAGGACCTATACAACGGTACCAGGACCTCCTTGCTTCTAATCTAGAAGATTCTCAGAATGTTATCTATGGTCTTATTAGCTCTTTTTGCAGCCTCTGTATTATGCATGTCAAAACTCAAGATATTTGCTATTACTACCCCCAGATCTCTTTCATTATCCATGCACACTATGGGCTTATTATTTATAGTATATTGTGCTTGTGTATTATTTTGTCCAACATGCATTACTTATTTATTTATTTAATTATTTATTTACGAGTTTAACCAGGAAGGCATACTGAGCAGTGCTGCTCAATTCCAGATGCGACCTGGGACCTACTTAGCATGTGTTGCATTAAACTGTAATTTGTGTTCTGTTGCCCATTTTTCCAAATTGTTCAGCTGCATCTGGAACTTCTCTATTGATGTTTTGCCATTTACAATGGCTCCTACTTTACTGTCATCTGCATATTTGCAGATCCATGCCCCTTCCAACAGCTGCATAGAGGAAACTGATGTTAAATAATTGAGGTCCCAGAACTGATCCCTGGGGCACCCCACCTGTGACTTTTCCTATGTCCAATAGATAGCCTCTTATTTGCACCCTTTGAGTTCTACCTCAAGCCATGAAGCAATCCAACTTAAAAGGTATGAGTTAATCACAAGTTCCTGCAGGGTTTTTAACAGTATCATGTGAGACACCGAATCAAATGCCTTTTTGTAGTCAAGGTACACAACATCAACCAGATCAAAAGCCTGACTCACTGGCTCAAAAAAGTGCATTAAGTTACTAGCACATGATCTGCCTGATGCAAACCCATGCTGTGACACATCAACTGACTGTATTTGTTTTAAATTTTCTTCCAAGAAGTCTTTAATAAAACTTTCCATAAGTTTACCGATTACTGATGTAATACTGATTGGGTGGTAGTTCTCTACCTTTGCCATATAACCAGATTTATGTATGGGTGTAATGTGCACTATCTTCCATTCATTTATCACCTTGACTTCCATTAAGGATTTGTTAAATAGAATTGCCAGTGGTTAGATGTACTAATATAGGATACCACAAACATATTTTCTGAAGCTGCCCAAAGGTAAAGACCTACTGAGCATCAATCTGTGAAACCATAGCAGAAATCCTAGAAATCCCACAATTAGAGGGATTCAAATTAGTGGTGTGGACCTCAGCCCCAGAGGAATGAAAGGGAAAGGGAAGCTCTATCTCTTTCATAAACTTGTAGCACCTTCATCCACCAAAGGGATCACCTAAAAATGGCTCCAGCCAGAACCCCAGAGTAATTCAATGTGGCTGAAAATGTAAAAAATATCCTAGAAATGGAGTGGCTGCCAATACAATTGAAAAATGCAAAGGCTCTTGGCTCCCCTTTTTAACTATTTAGAAGGACAGAAAGGCACCCCAGTTCTAGAACAGATCGCTGCTTTGCCATAGGACACTGCATTGCACTGCACTGCACCATCCCAGAGAGTGGACCTGATGTACAGGGAAGGGATAGACTAGGAAGAAAAACCTAAGCTCTCTCCTCTCAGAAAAATTCCAGTTAGCTAGAAGGTGGGCAGAGACAAAAGTTCTTCTAAAGTAATGAACTGATGAAGAGACATGAATTTTAATAGCTAAGAGCATCTCCAATTGTTTGTTGTTTTTTTTTGCTCTGTGTTTGTCTTTTTCGTTTCTTTTCAGTTGGTAGTCTGTACAATGCCTTTCTGTATTATGTGAGACACGTGCACAATCAAGGTACTGTACCAAAGTATTGTAAGAGGAATTGACTGAAAGGTTTGTACTGCTGTGTGTTGTTTCTTGTCCTGAGTGTATTAAAAATGTCATCAATAAAGGGATAAAGGGAGGGGATCAAAATAATGGAACAAAAGGGTAAACAGGGAGAAGAGGAGGCACTGTGGGTCACCCTGGAGACTGGAAATGGCACCACAATCCGCACAGGGGTTGTATACAGACCCCCATCTCAGGGGGAGGAAATGGACAAGGAAATGATAGAAGGCATCCTTAGGATGGCAGAGAAAGGGGAGATATTGTTGATGGGGACCTGAATATGCCAGATGTTAACTGGAGCACCTTTGCTGCAGCCACATCCAGGAGCAGGGCCATTTTTGATGCCCTACAGGGGGAATGCCTCAGACAGCTAGTGTTGGAATCCACTTGGAAGGGAGCAATCTTAGACCTGGTACTCTCAAATTAGGATGGATAGAGGATCTCAGATTTAGACGTGGGTAGCCATCTGGGGACAAGTGGCCACCAAACAGTGTGGTTCATGATAAACTCAGCTGCAGAGTTAAGCCATACAAAAGTGAGGGTACTGGACTTCAGGAGGGCTGACTTTGTTAAAATGGGAGAGTGTCTCAGAAAAGCACTAGCAAACACGCAAGAAGGAGGGGTGGAGGCACAATGGGGAAACATCAAAACTGCCATTATAGAGGCAACAAGCCTTTATGTGAAGCAAATAAACAAATCAACACAAAAGAAAAAAACACTATGGTTCTCAAAAGAGGTGGTGGGGAAGGTTAAGGAGAAAAAGGTAGCATTTAGGAAGTATAAGAAAACACAGAAGGAGCAGGACCGAGAACTGCACCAGTTAAAGGAGAAGGAAGCGGGGAAGGCAGTCAAAATAGCAAAGGCCCAAACAGAAGAAATGATAACCAACTCGTTTAAGAATGAGGATAAAACCTTTTATAGGTACATTAGGGAGTGAAGAAAGACAAAGCGAGGGATAGTGAGGAGAATAAAGGGGACAGTGGGTAGGCAGAGAGGGACAGTGAAAAAGCAGGGATACTGAACAAATACTTCTGCTCAGTATTCAGAAAAGAAGAGGAGGGGGAGGTACCTAATCCAATCAATAGAAGCACTCTGGATAGGGGGGTCGATCCCAGTCCTTTCATAGAAGAAAGGATTCTGAAAGAACTCCTAAAATTGAAGGTGGACAAAGCAATGGGTCTTAAGGGGATTCACCCCAGAATTCTAAAAGAACTAAGGGCAGAATTAGTGACATCACTGGCTACCCTTTTTAACAAATCATGGGAGGATGGTGTGATGCCTGAGGACTGGAGGAGGGCAGATGTGATTCCCCTTCACAAAAGTGGGAGCAAGACAGAGGCAGAAAACTACAGACCTGTCAGTTTGACCTCAGTGGTAGGGAAAATGATGGAATCACATCTGAAGGAAAGAACTGTTGAGTACCTAGAGGCCAGTGGGGCACAGCACCCAAGGCAGCATGGATTCACAGCAAGAAGGTCATGTCAGATGAATCTAATTGCTTTTTTGACTGGGTGACCAAAGTAGTAGACCAGGGAGGGGCTGTGGACATTGCCCACCTAGACTTTAGCAAGGCATTTGACACAGTCCCACACAAAAGATTAATAAACAAATTAGCCAGCCTGGGAGTGGGTCCCAGGGTGGTAGCCTGTGTAAAACACTACCTGGACAACAGGACTTAGAAGGTAATAGTAAACGGAGTTTACTCTGAAGAAAGGGGGGTTACTAGTGGGGTACAGCAGGGTTCAGCACTGGATCCAGTCCTTTTTAATGTCTTTATAAATGACATTGCAGAGGCACTGGAAGGAAAAGTATGCCTCTTTGCAGACGACACAAAGATCTGCAACAGGGTTGATACACGTGGGGGTGGAAAGGATGAGAAGGGACTTGGTGAGGTTGGAGGAATGGTCAGAAGTATGGCAGCTTGGATTCAGTGCAAAGAAGTGCAAAGTAATGCACCTGAGAAACAAAAACCAAGGGGAAGTGTACACAATGGGGGGGAGGTAGTAACAACAACCAAAATGGAAAGGGACCTGGGTGTAATCGTATCAGATGACCTAAAGGTTAGCAAGCAATGTGAGAAGGCAGTAGGGATGGCTGGGGGGATAATGGGATGTATAGGGAGAGGCAATGCCAGTAGAAAACAGGAAGTTGTAATCCCTCTGTACAGACAGTTGGTGAGACCCCATCTGGAGTACTGCATCCAGTTCTGGAGACCCCATCTCCACAAAGACATAGACAGGATGGAGGCAGTCCAGAGGAGGGCAACCAAAATGGTGCAGGGTCTGCAACAGAAGCCATATGAGGAGAGACTAAAGGAGCTTAATATGTATACCCTTGAGGAAAGGATGAAGAGGAGGGACATGATAGAAACTTTTAAGTACCTCAAGGGAATCAACAAAGTACAGGAGGGTAGCATCTTTCAGAAAAAGAGATGTGCAAGAACAAAGGGACACAATTTGAAGATAGAGGAGGGATGGCTCAGGGGTAACGTGAGGAAGTATTTTTTCATGGAGAGGGTGGTGGACACATGGAACAGCCTTCCTGAGGAGGTCACGGGGTCAAAAACAGTGGGAGAATTCAAGAATGCATGGGACAGACTTAAGGCAATTCTTGTGGGAAGGTAGGAAGAAATAGGCTGTTGGTTAACTAGGATCTGCAGCTTATACAGTAGGTAGGGAAATGGGCAGACTAGGTGGGCCAAGCGGTCCTTATCTGCCATCAAAGGCTATGTTTCTATGTTTCTAATAAAATGCATTTGCAAAAAAAGAAATTGAGGAGGTGATAAAAAAATTTGCCACAATTTTCCATTTAAACTCCCACCACAATGATGCTACTGTGGTCTTGTGCACCCTTGACCACATTCAGTTCCATTGCTTACAGAGGAGCTGGACATGACCCTCCTGTTTCCATCTGGTTTGAATCGCTGTTATTGTGGTCAAACCTGCATTTTGTATCATTGTGAGATATAATATAGAGATTTTAGTGTGGTTTAGGGCCTGCCAGTCCCGCCTCCCACACATGCTGGAGTAGTTGCTGGGAGGGGTTCTCAAGGCATTGTGGATTTCCTCTGTATTTAGAAAGCTCTGCAGCTACATAAATCTAAACATGTATGTCCTTCATATATGGAATGCACTTGGCAGGGTTTGCAAGTCTTTAAACACTGTTCCATTCCAAAGCTGAGCTACCAGTTGTACACCTCCCCCAACTCCAAGTTTGTAGGTCGCATCGAGGGCAACTTGAATGAAACCTGAGAGATATGCTTTGGGGATAAAGTATCAGGACAGTACTGGGGTTTTCATCATGAATTTAACTTGATTCCCTACCCATAGTATTGTTTGAAGCCACAGATTGCTCACTTTATTGAGGTAACTGGGTATGGTCATCCATGGTATGTATTTGATGGGGGGTATGCCTTCTCACTTTGTCTCAGAATCTCAATCAGAGGAGGCACCTGGGCTGCAAAATAATAGTTTTTAAAGTTTGCATTTCCATCCCCCGACCCCATTTGTCTAGAAAAGAGTTACCACTTGATTCTCATTTTTTTTTACCATTCCAAATAAATGTGCTAAAGGCATTATGAAGCTCTTTCCATTCCTTGTTAGCCAAGTTGGTAATGTAGCAAAAAAACAGAAATCTTGGCAAAATGTTAATTTTAGCTGCATCAATGTCATTTGAAAAACAAAATGGAACCTGCTGTCATATGTTCAGGTCTGCAAAGACCACTTGTGTTATTGGTTATTTGCTCGGTGTAAGGTGGGTATCTAACCTTGGTTGTGACCCATTTGTATGGGATAATGTTTTTTGACTGGAGAAACCAAACAAGCACCTGTATTGCTCTAAGAGTTTCAAAAGGACAGAAATGACTGCACAAGGTTGCTCATGTACACTAAGGTGTCATCTGCATATAATGATGCACAGTGCTTCTGGACAGCTACCATATTACCATGAATGCCTGTGTTTTTACAGAGAATGGCTGCCAGGGGCTCAATGCTGAGTGCAAAAGGCAGGGGTGACAATGGGCACCCCTGCCGTGTTCCTCTATGGATGCAGAATACATCTGACAGCATGCCACTGACTCTGATCTGAATTGTTGGGTTGAAGTATAGCTGAGTAAGCTACTTTACAAAGGTGTCTCTGAACCCCATTGTTTGTAGAACCTTCAATAAAAAGGGCCAGTTCAGGCAACCAGGTGCTTTCTCCATTTCTATGAAAAATGCTACCTGGGTATCTGGGCAGTGTTTAGTCCTCAAAAGAACATTCAGGAGCCTGCTAATATTGTTAGTTAAAAATCTTTTCAGCATAAACCCTGTTAGGTCTTGGTGGATAAGCTTTGACACCATGTTCTGTACCCTGGAGGCTATGATTTCCATGTAGATTTTTAAATCCTGGTTGGGGTGCAATATCGATCTATATGAGGAGCATGCCCTCTTTCGGCTAGCCAGGCTTAGGTATGACCATTATCACTGCCTCCTTACAGATGTCTGGAAATAGTCCTTCTTTCTGGCAGCTGCAGAACACCTTAAGGAGGATGGAGGCAAGAAGGTCTTTAAAGGCTTTATAAAACTCTGTGTTACAGCCATCAGGTCTGGATGATTTGTTACTGGCCAGTGCTTGGATGGTGGCTATGGCTTCCTTCTCTTGAATCAGCCGTTCAACCAGGCCTTATCCTCCTCTGGGAGAGAAGGGCACTCCATTTCAGTCAGAAATGCTCTGGCATTTTGTCAGAGCAGGTCTGGGACTCTAGTTTCTGCATAAGAAGTGTTATAAAACTTTTGAATGCCACCACAATGTTTTCTGGGGTTATGATCTTCATCATTATGGCAAGCATTTAAACTAGCCAAGGGGGGAGGCACTGAAAAGGAGCAGGGAAATCCGAGCCTCCCCTCACAAAACATGGTGATTAGTGAGGTAAACACCAAGGTACAGAAGTTATTAGGGAGCAGAACAGATTTAAATGTAAAAAAAGGCAAAGGCAGTAAGGACAGAAATGGGGCTAAAAGGGGTAAGGCTATCAAAAAGTGGAGGGTGATGAGTACCAATGCCCATAGTCTGTGTAACAAGCTCCCTGAACTAGTGATCTTGATGGAAGAGGGTTGCCTGGATATTGTGGCAGTCACAGAAACATGGTACACAGAGAACCATGAATGAGATGTCAACATACCAGGAAACACAATCTACAGGAGGGACAGGGAGGGTAAAAGAGGAGGAGGATTAGCTGTCTATGTAAAGGAAGGGATCAAAGCAACAGAACTAAAGAGTAAACAGGGAACAGTTGAGGCACTTTGGGTCACCCTGGAGACAGGAAATGGCACCACAATCCGCATGGGGGTTGTATACAGACCCCCATCTCAGGGGAAGGGAATGGACAGGAAATGATAGAAGGCTTTCTTAGAATGGCAGAAAGGAGATATTGTTGATGGGGGACCTGAATATGCCAGATGTTAACTGGAGCACCTTTGCTGCAGGCACATCCAAGAGCAGGGTCATTCTTGATGCCCTACAGGGGGCATGCCTCAGACAGCTAGTATTGGAACTCACTCGGGAGGGAGCAATCTTCAACCTGGTACTTTCAAATGGGGATGGAGAAAGAATCTCAGATTTAGAAGTGGGTAGCCATCTGGGAACAAGTGACCACCAAACAGTGTGGTTCACAATAAACACAGCCACACAATCAAGCCATACAAAAGCAAGAGTACTAGACTTTAGGAGGGCTGACTTTGGGAAAATGAGAGTGCCTCAGAAAAGCACTAGCAAACAGGCAAGAAGGAGGAGTGGAGGAACAATGGGGAGTGATCAAAACAGCCATCACAGAGGCAACAAGCCTTTGTGTAAAGCAAATCAATAAAACACAACGAAGGAAAAAAACGCTATGGTTCACAAAAGAGGTGGCAGGGAAGGTTAAGGAGAAAAGGACAGCATTCAGGAAATATAAGGAAACACAGAAGGAGCAGGACAGAGAACTTTATCAGTTAAAGCAGAAAGAGGCTGGGAAGGCAGTCAGAATAGCAAAGGCCCAAACTGAGGAAAGGATAGCTAATTCTGTTAAGAAGGGGGATAAGACCTTTTATAGGTACATTAGGGAGTGAAGAAAGACCAAAGGAGGGATACTGAAGCTTAATAAAGGGGAGGGAATGTGGGTAGAGGGTGACAGTGAAAAACAAGGGATACTGAACGAATATTTCTGCTCAGTATTCACAAAGGAAGTGGAGGGGGAGTTACCTAAACCAAACAAGAGAAACACTCTGAAGATGGAGGTCGATACCAGTCCATTTACAGAAGAAAGGGTTCTGAAAGAACTAATAAAATTGAAGGTGGACAAAGCAATGGGGCCTGATGGGATTCACCCAAGAATTCTAAAAGAACTAAGGGTAGAACTAGTGACACCGCTGACTACTCTCTTTAACAAATCATGGGAGGATGGGGTGGTACCCGAGGACTGGAGGAGGACAGATGTGATTCCTCTTCACAAAAGTGGGAGCAGGACAGAGGCAGGAAACTACAGACCAGTTAGTTTGACCTCAGTGGTAGGGAAAATGATGGAATCACTTCTGAAGGAAAGAATTGTTGAGTACCTAGAGGCCAGTGGGGCACAGGACCCAAGGCAGCATGGATTCATGATGGGAAGGTTGTGTCAGACGAATCTAATAGATTTCTTTGGGTGACCAAAATACTAGACCAGGAAGGGGCTGTGGACATGGCCTACCTAGATTTTAGCAAGGCATTTGATACAGTCCCACACAAAAGATTAATACACAAGATAGCCAGCCTTGGAGTGGGTCCCAAGGTGGTATCCTGGATAAAAAATTGGCTAGACAACAGGACGCAAAGGGTAGTAGTAAATGGAGTACACAGTGAAGAAAGGAGCGTTACTAGCGGGGTACCGCAGGGTTCAGTACTGGGACCGGTCCTTTTTTAATGTCTTTACAAGTGACATTGCAGAGGAACTGGAAGGAAAAGTATGTCTCTTTGCAGATGACACAAAGATCTGAACAGGGTTGATACACAAGATGGAGTGGAAAGGATGAGAAGGGACTTGGCAAAGTTGGAGGAATGGTCAAATGAATGGCAGCTCAGATTCAGTGCAAAGAAGTGCAAGGTAATGCACATGGGAAACAAAAACCCAGGGGAAGTGTACACAATGGGGGGTGAGATACTGATAACAGTAAAAATAGAAAGGGACCTGGGGATAATTATATCAGATGACCTAAAGGTGGGCAAACAATGTGAGAAGGCAGTAAGGAAGGCTGGAGGGATACTGGGATGCCTAGGAAGAGGCATCAATAGTAGAAAACAGGAAGTTGTTGTCCCTCTGTACAGACAGTTGGTGAGACCCCATCTGGAGTACTGTGTGCAGTTCTGGAGACCCCATCTCCGCAAAGACATAGACAGAGTGGAGGCTGTCCTGAGGAGGGCAACCAAAATGGTGCAGGGTCTGCACCAGAAGACATACGAAGAAAGATTAAAGGAGCTTAATATGTATACTCTTGAGGAAAGAACGGAGACAGGGGACATGATAGAAACTTTCAAGTACCTCAAGGGAATTAACAAAGTCCAAGAGGGTAGCATCTTCCAGAAAAAGAGATGTGCAAGAACAAGGGGGACAATTTGAAGATAGAGGGGGGACGGCTCAGGGGTAATGTGAGGAAGTATTTTTCACTGAGAGGGTTGTGAATGCATGGAACAGCCTCTCTGAGGAGATCGTGGAGTCAAGAACAGTGGGGGACTTCAAGAATGCATGGGACAGGCATAAGGCAGTCCTAGTGGCGGTTAAGAGGAAGTAAGCTGTTGGTTAACTAGGATCTGCAGCTTATCTGTTAGGTAGGAAAATGGGCAGACTAGGTAGGCCAAGCGGTCCTTATCTGCCATCAAATTCTATGTTTCTATGTTTCATTAATACGGAGGGATTTTGGATGCCTTGAACTGTGCAGTCTGCAGCCTCCTTGTGCAAATGAAAAGCCAGTAATCTAGCTACCCATCTCCTGACCTCATAATAGCATTGTTGGACGTAGTGCAGGGCTCCTTCTGCTTGCTTATTGAGGAAGTTTTTAAGCTCTTGCCTGGTCTTCCTGTAGTTCCCTTAGGGTGTTTCTATTCCCATTATAGTGTATAATCAGGTGTTGTTCCATATAGACATCAGAGCCTTTCCAAATGCTGTTGTCCCATAGTTCAAAAGGTCATGGAATGTGATTTTAGTACACTGCGGTAAAACAACTTTTGGAAAAGCTCTAGAGGTTCTATCAGAACCGTAAACTGGCCAAGAGCCCTCCTGGCAGCAGCAGCAATAGCAGCATTGGCGGCAAGATCCGCCGAACCAGTGACACAAATGTGAACAGGTACACAAGCGAAAAACAAATGCAGGATCAACCAGATAAACTCAGCTTCATCAAAAATAGAACTAGATATTTAAATAACTTACAAGTAATCGTTTCCTCTGAGCCCAGATCTTCTCGCTAACCGAGACATACACCGCCATGTTTTTTTCTTGAAAATCCCTCCCACATCCCATTGACAGCCAATAGAACGCTACGCAATAAACGTAGGGATGTCTGCTCCCTAGCAACCACACATGTAAACATAGCAACCAGTCCCAACTCCCAGAACACAACAGAGCAATGAATAATTTTTTTTTTATTTCAAAAATTTACAACAAAAAACTTTGGCAATGGGGGACCATACACTATAAAAATAGTACATGGGCACCCTTATGCGCAGCCAGCCTATTGTGCCACCTCGGGGTTCTGATTACCACGGACCTCTCAAGCTTCGCTCTCAAGGTCTGAGGCAATCAAAACCCCTTGGTGGTACAATAGGCTGGTTGCGCATGGTTGCCCATGTACTATTCTCTATATTGTTATGCATCTGCTCTAGTGTTTGACCTTTTTCTCTTTTGCCTCTCTGATGGCTATGTTTTGTTTCTTATGGTGTGAGGCAAGGCTGATGATCTTACCTTGGATCATTGCTTTTACGACCTCCCGCACTGTGGAGGTGGGAGTATCCATTTTATTGTTCAAGGAGTAGGTCTCCTTGATTTCCTGAGCGATAGATTCTTTGATACAGTTTATATTAAGGAGTGATATATTCATTCTCTACAATGTCTTGCGCTTGTTAGCACCTATTGCAAGGGTCAGCAGAACTGGGGCATGGTCTGACTTTGTAATAGATTTGATCACACAGTCTGATACCTGGTAAGCCCTTACTTTGGGTATTATAAATAAATCTATACGGGAGTATGAGAGGTTCAGGTGTGAGAAAAAGGTGTAATCCTTTACTTCTTTGTGTAAGTGTCTCCAAGCATTCAAAAATCCAATTTCTTCTACCAGTGACTTTAAAGTTTTAGTAGAGTGTTGGTTGGTACTGGAGGAAATGTTAAAGCAATCTAGTAGAGGTGCTAAAACACAGTTAAAGTCACCCCCCATCACCAAAAGGTGCATGGGGAGCAAGGAGATCTTCCCAAACACTTCTTGAAAGAATTTATCTGCATGTTCATTAGGGCCATAGACGTTGATCAATATGATTGTATACTCTTGGATTTTCTCTTGCATTATTACCAACTGCCCAGCCAGCCCTGTTTCTGATTGCAGGATGGTGAGTGGAATGCATTTATTAATTAAGATGGCAGTACCTGCTTTTGTGCTATTGGGACGAGAAGCTACCACTACCTTACCAACCCAACCTCTTTTCAATATTTCATGTTTTGTTTTGGAGAGGTGAGATTCCTGAATGAAAGCTACGTTTGTATCTAACCGCTTTAGTTCTTCCAGGATTCTGCTTCTCCTAATCAGGGGGTTAATACCTTTAACATTATAACTGGTGATTTTTATGTTACTATGGATGCTCATGACTGTAACAGATCTACCTCGGGTCCTTGCAAGGCTACCTATACCACCATGCATTCAAGCTGAAAACTTTTAGAAACCTACTCCAAATAGTATTGTGTTGTTTATAGAAAAGCCACAAAATACATTTATAGTAAACATACAGTAAGAAAAGTGTCTCAAGATTAAACAACTCTCCTGAGCACTCATTAAAATTCAAAAACAGGAACATATATTTACATCCAGGCTGTGCTTCCTAGATGAAAGTCTGAGATTTCGAGCCAGGAGAGACTGGACTCTGAGGAGTGGATTCTATGAGTATCCATTTGTGCCCACAGCAGTGGAGTGGACCTGGTCCTCCTCTTTAAAGTGAGGTTGGATCAGAATCCCTATCACAGCTATAAGGGTTATAGGTAGAAAGAGGGATGAAAAGGAACCTCTAGTGTTCCCCTCCCATCTTTGAGAGACTGCATTAGCCAGGATGAAGGAGGGACAAACCACAGGTGCAATATTTTATCCAGTGTCCATAGGAGGGGATGGTTACCAAGCTGAAGGAGCGCCCCACAATAAAGTCATTCTGCCAAGCATTCTAATGTACACCAAGTGGAGAGAGACCTCCTAGGATGCCAAAGTTAAACTTATCTATATTTAAATCCTGAGGACCCCGGTAGTGGCACCTCTGGCCACACAGAGCCTCCACCCAACACAGCACAATGATGCTTTACCATTACCTCAGGTTTAAAGGGGTGCAGAGGAAGGAAATTGAGAGAGATGCTGATGTGCTACCTAGTTAAATAATTTTTGTTATTTTTGCCTAATTATCCTTGTACTATTCAACAGATTTTGCTAATCCAATTCATAATTCCCTGTAGTAGAGGGGAGCAAAGGGTGAAGTAAAAACAGAGAAAGGGACAGTACTTGTAGGTTATAGTTATTTATCCATCTTTTTGCATTAGTTTTAGCAGTTTGATTAGGTCTCCAGATAGATGATGTGGAATACTACCGTCTACTTTTGCTCTTTTTCACCAGCCTGCCGCTGTCCTGGCTGTTTGTCACAGTTGGTCTTCCAGTGCTGCCATTTCTTGATTCAGACAGTCTATCTTTAACTTCTTAAAGAGTGGTAAAACTTCTAGAAGTGAGGAAAATACCTTTAAAATGGAGTCAAGATGGGTTTTAAGTTTTTGCCGGGTATAAAACTATGCTCTGAAATTGTGCTTGTCATTTAGCATTTTGATAATTTGTCTGACCTCTCGCCATTTTGTTTGTAGCACTGCTGAGATGTCCGGTCAATAAAGATACTTTTATTTTAAAAATTCAGCAGTTTTGCAGACCAGACTGCAGACAGGAAAGTCTCTTCAGATGGATAATGTAGCATTTGAAAAATCCAGGATCATGGTATAGCATTTTGGTCTGATGGTTTAGGGCCCAGTGATCTATCGGCATGCTTGATAGTGAGTGGGAAGTCTGGGGAGATATTAAGACAAGTCTTAAGCATGTGCAGGACAAAAATTGTTCATTGTTGCAAAACCCTCCTCTGTCCTCTCTCATATTCCATGAATATGGAAATTTTTCTTCTGCATCTGTTTTCTGCATCTTCAAGACACTCGTGCATCTTTCTGTCTCTATCCAGAAGGTGCAACAACAGTCTGTCATGCCTCTCTACTTGCTCTGCCCATTTATGGGCTTGTTTTAGTTAATTACCTTTAGCTCTACTTTATGGTTGGCATATGCTGATCAATTTCATTAACTATTTGCAGTATCTTCTGCATCATCTGCTCTGACATGGTCAACTCCTCTTCTTCCATCTCAAGGCTGACCAATGAGTACGGCATGAGACTGGCTTGGGGAGATCCCACATTGCGAGGCCTCATCGTCCCTCATTTCTTCAATTAGAGTTTTTCATTTAGCCCCTGGAGTTGCTCCTTTCAGCTTAGTGGACTGGGTAACTTTCATCAAGGTCTAATGTTGATTGAGAGGAAAAAAGATGCAAAAGAATCAAGGATTCTTAGTAATTTCTCTCGTGTCCATCACTGTCAATCAATATCAAGTAATAGTTTTGATATTGTTTGCATTGTGGACACTTTCAGTACACTAACATTCCTGCTAAACGGTTTTGCCTACTTTGCTGCAACTGTTTGCTTGCACCCAGGATGTCCTTGAAAATGAGCTGTGCTCAACTGAGTTTGTACTGGTGAAACAAATAAAAAATATATATTATAGCAGCCCAGTAGTTCCACTATAGTTAGGCTTGAGTTTAATGTTAAACCCCTAACTTTGCATTTTAATAGCTTCACCCCTGTTCAACAGATTTGCAAGACATTTTACATATACAATCTTAGGGGCAAGTTCTCCTGAACTGCCAAGGTTCATTCCAGTGGGATGTGCAGATTATGAGATCCAGATAGTGAAAAAAGTGAAAACAAAATCAAGGATTTTTGCTTTTTTGTGTCATCGCCTGGCACCCAGACAGCTTAGAATTTTCATCTGAAATGTTCAGGGTAGAAAGGAATTGGCCCAGGGTGTTGCCTTTCATTGGTTTGGAGAAAAAATATTATTCCGTTCCAGACTTACAAGGATTTAAAATTTCAATTCTGAGTGTGCTCAGTACACACTTTTGGATAACTAGTTCACACACACACACACACACACAAAAATTGTCCATGCAAAAAAGGATTCTGTTTCATATGGGGGGAGGTAATCCTGGTTCATGAGAAAAAAAAATTTTCATATGAGGGCCATCTTGTTTCTCCTTTTTTTCAAAACCTATAAAAATCACATCAGGCAAAAACACCAACACATGCATATTGCTATTAGCTGGATTCTGCAGTTCTGGGAAAAATGACCCAGAAATGTGTTTTTAACACATTTTAAAAATCTTTTTTGGTGACACAATTTTCTTTTCTTGTATGGCCATATGAAACAGGAATAGGGCCATACAAAACAATAGTACCTTCATATGAAAAAAGAATTTGGACTTTGTTTTGTTTTCACGTTCTTTTTCCATTTGAAGGAATCATGTTTCGTGAGAATGAAACAATCTCACAAAAAAGGATTCCTTCATACAAAAAAAGAATTTGGATTTAGTTTTTTCACATTCTTTTTTCGCATGAAGGAATCCTGTTTCGTGAGAATGATACAATATCATGAAAAAGGATTCCTCCATATGAAAAAAGAATTATTGGGACTTATTTTTCTTATCATATTTCAACTTTAACAAGCCATAACTCCATCAATATTTGCAGTTAAGGGACAGTCTATATGTCAAAAGAAAGTTCATACTCAGTACTACAACACTAGAACATAATATCCTACAAAACAACTCAGGGGCCATATAAAAAAAACATAAAAATGTGAAAAATATAATTCCAATAAGATAACATTGCAGTCTTCCTTGGGGTTCTCAACCTTTTCACTCACCCTATTCCATGAACTAATAAGGTGACATGTGATATGTTTTCTTCAGGCAGGGCCTACAGGTTGTTGACAATATGTGGGGAGACACAGTTCTGTATGTTTGAAGACTGCATCACAATTGGGTGAGCATTAGGGTTGAGAACCCCAAGGCAGACCTCACCCCTGATTCACCAGCAGTCAGGACAGAGAAAACTGTAATTTTTTTCCTTCTACTGCTTGGTGGGTGGGGTTGGGGAGTTAGAGTTGGAAACCCTAATGCCACATTTCCCTACTTTTGTTGCTTTAATCTGAACTCTAACTGGAGTATTAACACAGTTTTTTGCAAAGAACATATACATCTTCTAAAATATGTCTCTGTTGCTGCAGTGCCCCAAAATGCATGCAATCCTGGGCCCTCTTCCTGAGAACTATGGCTAGAATATACCTAAAGCTCCAGCCTACAAGATTCTGCAGATAGGGTGAAAGATACCTTAAATTAAGAGTGCCTGCATGTCCCACAGTCACTTATTTGTTATATTAATTAGCTGAAATGTGTTCTCATGTTTCCAAGGCATCCAATTAGTCATCCACTCATGTCTCAAATTCCTGTGCAGTCTTCAACACCCACTTGCCAGGATCCTTAGGATCTGTAAATAGGAAGACTTTTTCTTCATATTAGTACATTTAAGCATCGGACTTAAGCTATATCTGTCCTCCCTTTAAGAGCTTTTAGAACAACGATGTAACAACTTGCTTAGCTGTGCTTCTAGATGCCAGGGGCTTCAGAAATCTAGTTAGTCTGAGGCAATGCCTCATGGTGTGCAGTGGTCCCTGCTGCTGAATAAAGAGTTCCAGTTGTAGACCAACACCAAAATGCCACACACCATGAAGAATGCAGCCCTTCTTCTGTCCCAGGCCCTTCTCAACAATTAGCTCTGGTCCCTACCCGCTCTGTGCTTTTCTGGCTTCCCAGTCTCCCTCCCTCATTCAGCCAAGTTAATTCTGAACCTCCAGGCACTTCAGCCTTAGCTACAGAGAAAAATTGCATGCTGCTTCCCTCCCAGCAATGAGTTGGCTACTTCTAAAGGAAAAAAAAACAGCTTTCTTTCAGCGACCTTGCTCTTTACAGGATAATGCTAGCACATCAAATATATAAAGTAATCTAATACCAGTAACTGATTCCTGGAAATTGCTGAAATCAAATAAACAAAATAAATAAATAAATAAAAGAGGCAAAACTAGGTAGCCACTCAAGCCAAGACGTCATGCACAAACAGGAAAATGAAAAAAAGAATAAACAGAGTTACAGGGCATTACAGGAAAACATCTGCCTACATAAAAGAAACAGAGGGACAGCCTGAGGAGCACAAGGTAAAATAAAACCATACAGTATATAAAAACCTTATTGCCACTTATCCAAAAAGGGGCCCACCATGTTCCCTCCAAGGAGGATGATGATCATGATGGAAATCCTCTTTTTTTTTTTTTGGCTCTAAGAGAAACAGCTCCATAAAAGGCAAAGACCAGCCTCATGGAAATATATATCTTTGTTGGGGCACTAATTGTATGGGAGGAATTGGCTGTCTGATCCATGAGGGGGGCAATTTAGAGGCAGTGCCGTATACTGTGTCCACTTTCAGTGGCCATCTTTAGTACGGGCATAGGCTATCTTCTGAACAACTTCAACATATTTAACATACTGGTCATGATCTTTAAAAAGGGCATCCAACTTAAACTATTGGACTGTGATACCAAGGAATTCATTATTTCAATAACAGGGTACAGAGTTTTTTTTCTTCAGAGTTTTAATGTAAATTACAGTTAACAAACTTTAATTACAAATACTTCTGCTTTTACAAAAAAATACTTTTACGCAGTGGCACAGCATCTACTTCACAGCATCTTGTCTTCTGCATGTATACAGTTCCATCTAATCCTTACAACTTCCATTCTGTCAAGTGAAAATCTCCAATGATGACAATGTCTGAGTCTGACAAGGAAGAAAATATGGCCACAGGCATATACTGAAAACTACCAACACCCTACTGGAGCAACAAGATAGAAACCCTCTCACAGGGCATCCAGTCCTCCATCACTTTCCAGGAAATGTCGGCTACACCAGCCATACAAAATGAGTTTCTTTACATCAAAACTATTTCTCTGCAGTTGACAGTGCACACTAGCTTGCAATCTGCATCCTTCTCAGCCTTGCCTCATGAAGATGCTGTTGACTGGCTCAAGCATTTCCAAGCCTGGATTACTTTCATTGCTTGCTTCTCAAGAGACTGCCATCTCCTGATTCAACACACAGCCAGACCACATCAAGGGAGATACCACAGCACTGTTTCCTACATTCAAAGACCACTTCATCCAAGCTCATGTTCCCTGTATACTGGAACAACAGCTGTGGGAGCATACCATGCAGCCCTCTTAATCTTTATAATCATTCATAATGGACACTGAGCCATGCTGCAAGCATCTACAAAACTCCTGAAAAGGGTAAAATCTCAGCTTTCTATGAGTCATTGTCTTTAAAATTAGCAACCAGTAGAGGCAGACTGAGCCTAGGCTCATTTCCAGGTGTGACCCTGACTTTGTTCAAGACTGCTCCCTCAACTTCACCCCTACATTTTCTAACAGAAGGCAAAAACCTGGATAGACACTATTCAAGCTGCATAACTACCACATGAATCCAGTTCCATGTTCCCATCCACCAGTGGGTAAGGACCCCAGCTGTCATAAATGACTGTACTCACAGCATATGTCCAGCAGCAACAGGCAGTGCTGGACAGGCTCATCAAGTCTGTCAATGACTTATATCTCAGCCAAACTTCCTCTGCTATATCTGTCAAGTCCCTGCAACCATCTGGATACCCCCTGCTCAACTACTTCCTTCTGGAGAGTCCATCATTTTCCAGTGATATGGGATCAGAGGTCACACATACTGATGCAGTCTGTGGAAAGCTGAAATATGGACATTAGAATAACAAGAACCAGAAGTGTCCACCATTGCACCATCAGCAGGATGAGTTCCCCTTTGAACAGGACCAGGAAAAGAAGTGCCATCAATAAACTAGGAGCCTTTGTTAGGCAAAGAAATATTTAAATTGGCCAATCCTCTGACTCTCAAGTTACATAAGCAGCATCCTGGAACTTCAAACAGCAATACCTGCATCATTTCACCTCAAGGAGCAGCTGTATCTGTCATTAGATCACCACTTCAGTATAACTACATCCCAGTGAACATTGGAGACTGGCCCACACATACCCTCACTGACACTGCAACAGATATCTCATTTATGACACCAGCATCCCAAGCAACATATCTCTTCACCAGTCACCTAATGTCTCTCCATCTGACTTGAAATATATCATCACAGAAAATATTGAGGTTCATACAGAGGTTGTTTCAGAGCTCTGGGGGCCATGGCCTCTTAATAACTCAAATGTACACTAATGATAAGACATTTTTACATTTAAAAAGTGTTTATGGAATCTGAATTTGAATTGAGAAGGTGTCCTGCTAATAATTATGTTTAAGTTTGATATATTAACCATTCTGTTTGTAAAGCAGTATTTTCTGTTTTGAGTGTAAAAATGTTTTCCAAGTATCTGGAATGGATGTCCCCTGGTTTCTGTTGAATTTGGTTTGAATTCAATATTTAGTTTGCACAATAGGTGAGGATCTTGTATAATGTTGAACATTAGTAGTAAATCCCCCTTAACCTTCTGAGAGATAGGGCATTAGCTGTAAGGTATCTAGCTTTTTTTCATAGTTATCCTTTCTGAGAGTTCTGATCATCTTGATCACACTTCTTCAAATTCTTTCTAATTGCCTGATTTGACCTACCCTGTAGGGGCACCAGAATGGAGTTGCATAATCAAGATGTGGTCTTATATGGTAGGCCCGGTGGCACGAAGAGTTGAGGCACTGGACGCCACACTTCGCACCACACCGGTGACTCAGGTTCAGGAATGAACTCGGGTCATTCAAGGGTCAGCTGGGGAGGTAAGGATTGAGCATCCAGAGGACTGCTCTCCTTCCTCAGGGTGGGGGGGTTTGTGCTGTGTGCATCTGCGCAACAAAGAGGGGTTCGGTCCGCACCCTGGATGCTTTGCTGCCTCCATGGAGGTGGAGACAGCTGCTGCACCATTTGCAAGTGTGAGAGCACAGGGGAGAAAACAGAGAAAAAATACTGGGACTCAGCAGGACCCATGATGGCTACAATGGGCCAGAGGATGTACCCCTCCGGGAGTAGGGGGTCGTAGCCCCTGCCAAGTCTGCGGATGTGGTACAAATAATGTCATGATAAAAAAAGATGTGGTCTTATACAGTCCCTGTATAGGTGGAAAATGATGTCTTTGTCTTTTGCTGCTACATCATGCTTGCTCGACTAGAGTACTTTATTTGCCCTAGCAATAACCTCACTGCATTGCTTTTGTTGATTACTATCAGGCTTGATCACTACTCCCAAGTCCTCTTCACAGGTGATTTCAGATAATGTCTGTGAACCTAATGTATAAGTATTTTTAGGGTTTGTATGTACCAAGCATATAACCTTGCATTTGTCAATGTTAATTTCCAATTTTATGGTACAGTCATACATTTTAGTGAGGTCTGATTGAATAAGTTGGTTTTGAGCCAAAGTTGCACAGGGTGCACCCAGTTTCAAGTCCTCTGCATATTTATGTGCCCAGTGAAGTGTATTTTTTGTGAGCTCCAAAGTAAAGATGTGAAAAATAAGGAGTCCAAGGATGGAGCCCAGGAGACACCACAAGTTACTTCTAATGTATACAATCTTACCCCATTAATTTTGACTATCTCGGTTCAGTTTTGGAGCCAATTAAATGTCCAGTTGATTAAGACAGATGTACAATAATATTTGCTTTAGTCATTTTCTCAATGATCATCCCATGAGGGACCAGATCGAATGATTTGCAGAAATCCAGGAAGATGATATCACCTGGAGTTCTGTTATCCAGTAAGGTGCTTATGTTCTTGTGAAAACAGAGCATGTTTGCGGTACATGATTAGCCAGCTTTAAACCCATGTTGCCCTTGGTAAAGATTGTTTACCTCTGATTCAGGTTTATTCTTGATGATGCTGTCTAGAATTTTCCCTGGTATCAAGGTTAGTCTTATGGCCCTGTAATTACTTATGGTTTCTTTGTTGCCTTTCTTATGGATGGGGGTTATTTCTGCTAATCTCCAGTCCATTGTGACGTCACCATTATGTACTGAATCCTGAAAGAATTCACTTAGTGTCATGATGCTGTGCCATGCCATGTTTTTAACATTACCTGCTATATTTTCAAATCCAGGACAGGAATGCGATCTTAGTTTATTAATATTTTTAATTATGTCCTCCTGCTAGATTTCTACTGTCTCATTTATCTTGGATGATATTGACTGTGGTTCCTTTATTTTAGGGGCATATATTAATCTAAATTAATAACTGAAGTAGTCAGCCATTTCATGAAGGTTGACTGACATTATTCCCACTGGGAAAAATGGGACCAATGCCACACTCTGATTTTTAAGGAAATTAATGTAACTAAAAAATATTTTGTTATTATTGTTATTTGCATTCTGTGCTACAGCATGTGCCATACATATTTTAGTGTTCTTAATTTCAGATTTACATTTGCATTCCTTGTTGACATATGTTGACCAGTTAGATTCAGTTTTATTTTTAAAATAGTATTTGTATGCCTTATTCTGTTTCTTTATTAACTTTTTATTTTCAGTGACAGCTACTTTGGTTTAATACCCTTATTGTTGTATTTCTTAAGTTTCAGCATAAATCTGTTGCTGACCTCTAGCACCATATGTTTTAAGATTTGCCATGTTTCTGCCACTGATTTGTTAAGTAATACTGTTTCCCAGTTAATATTATTGAGGAGATTGTTAATACTGGAGATATCAGCCCTGGAGTATTGAAAGATTTTGGTAACCCCACTGGTGAAGGAGTGTCTAGTTAGAATATTAAATGATCACTGTTACCTATAGGGGCACCAGCTTGGGTGTTCTCAGTTATTACATTTTCTGTGGCCAATATAATGTCCAGAATTTTATACCCCAAGTTAGGGTTTTGACATATTGCGCCAATCTTAGTTATTCAGTTAGGTCAGCCAGAAATTTACCAGAACTGGTCCTTGCAGACTTGGTCTCCCAATTGATATCTCACAGCTTAATATGCAAGGAATAACACACTGCAAGGTGTGGGTGGTGTCCTGATAAGATCATGCCCAGGTGCATTATGAGGTATGAGGCGCTTGCACCGAGTGCCTTATGCACCAGGCCGTGTGTTATTGCACTTATAAAATGGGCCCCCAGTAAAGAAATTAATTGAAAAAATGCAAATAAAATTGTACATAAAATCAGTAAAAATATGATTATATCAGTAGAAAAAAGAAAAAGTAGTCCCTATGTTGGAATGCAGCTCTTTAATTAAAAGTCACTACACAAGGTGTACCCACCTAGTGACTGTGTCTGCACTACCCACCCACATAAACACTCAAAATTATGTTTTTTTTATATTTGTTACTTTTCTCACACAGTTGACTTACAGCCAATGGGAGCAAGCGTGTAACAGTTGGGCTGACATATTTCCTGTCCTATTTGTTGCCACCTCTGAAGATGCAGAAAGCACATTTTCTCTGTACTTTTATTTATTTCAGCCTTTATTTTCCTAAATTACTTTCCTTGGACTGATTTATATTAAATGGCAGGCTGACTGGGAGTGAGCATGTCCCTCAGCAGTCTCCGTAGACAGTCACTTCCTGGTTTGCATTTGTGAAACTGGAACAGGTATTTTTATTTAAAAAACGAATCTGTGTTCAAGTTTACTTCTTGCAGTGATGCACTGAACTTTTGTACAGATTTAAACTCTGTCTATATCATAGTTCTGGCAATGGTCAAGGGGGGAAGTTGCATCAAAGAATGTCGTCCTGACCAGAGAAGGTGGGGACTGTAGAGAAGATGTTGCCATGAATATCTGTGACAGAGTTGCAGACTGCAGGCATCAGAGAAACTTGTGTCAAGTAAAACTACACCAATTAAGGTCAGATTGCCAGTTTTTATGCAGTGCTTATGAGTCTTTGCTTTGTGGAAAAATGATGGAACTCGAGCAATTTTTACTTTTGTGTGCCAGTGCCACTGCTCTCCTGGTTCACTTGGATGCTAGGTGAGGAGCTGCAGTGGGAGAACAGTGGCACAGATTGATTTCTGTCTGTGGTGCATTCAGGTAGCCACAAGTAGTGCCCATTGAAACATTATCTACTGATAAGGACATGGCTGGAAAGGGCATCCAGCCAATCATCACTCTAGATTTTTCCCCATTTTATAACTCCCAATGTGATTGTGTTCCCTCTTTCAAATTCCACCAAGGTACCTATCACAGGCATGTCAACTTCAAGTTACACTTTGGTACAAAGAAAACTACTGCCAAGTTCTACCTGAAGTCTGATCTGCAACCAACAGTGATTCTTGGCATGTACTTTCTCAAATATCACAAAGCCATGTTGGACTTTGCTTCAAACAAACTGTCCCAGATTTCTGGAGGCAGCTTACAGCAATAAACTTAGTAAATGTTCCTCCTAAGACAGATATGTTTTTGATTGCCAAGATTCAAGTTAAGTCTCTGCAACAAGGTGTTGTTGACATCATCATGACATCACCTGCTTTACATTTTCAGGTCTTCTTCCATGAAGCACCTTGTCTGCTGTGGGCAAGGACATAGTGTTCCAGAGATGCTGCAACCTTCAGATGAGCCACTTGTCATCTCCAAGGGTACCACTGTGGGAAACTGCCTGCTTG
Source organism: Neoceratodus forsteri (assembly GCA_016271365.2). Classification (NCBI taxonomy): domain Eukaryota; kingdom Metazoa; phylum Chordata; order Ceratodontiformes; family Ceratodontidae; genus Neoceratodus; species Neoceratodus forsteri. The sequence goes on along the minus strand of CM028132.1, from coordinate 1,228,068,328 downwards.
TCTACTGGGGACTAGCTCCATATCATCCATGAACATCAGTCTGATTCCATCACCTCTGCTCATATAATTGGTACCACACCCACAACAGCTTCAACAACTTCATCACTCCATATGTGACTATCTTCTTCCAAGGTTCTAGCACCTCCTACAGAGAAACACAGCTTTTGGATTTCTTTGGAGAACTACCCAGATGTCTTCATCAGTGCAGACAACAAGCTCTGAGGTTGTGATATCCTGCACCACACCACTGAAGAGTAGTCCAGTCAGAAATTCACCCATCAGTGAGCCTACAAGGTTAGACACAAACAGGAACATGTCATAGAGGGCATAGTTGGATATGCTGGAACAAAACAGCATTTAAGAATCTTCCAATCATTGTGGTAGACCATGTATGCTGGTGGTAAAGAAAAACATGTGGTATTGCTTTGTGGTGGACTACAGGATGCTCCATGCCTATACATTACTGGACATGCATCCCTCACCCACAACAAGGGATACCTGGAGAGTCTTGGTGCAGTCAGCCTAATCAGCTTTAGTACTCTGGATCTTCAGAGGGGGTTCTATCAAGTACCTATCACTTCTAGATCTTGAATGGTCATAGCTTGGCCCTTTAATCTGGGAGTTTTCTAATTCAAACAACTGCCTATGTGTAACCCCCCACACACAAATTTGGGGTTTACCTTAATGTCTTCCTGGGTTCCTCAATGCCCACTGCCAGGCCGGTGTCCCATCCCAGTGTGATTTTATTTATTTGCGTAAGAGTGCCATGCTGAGCCTCCACACCTCTCCCTTTAAGAGACTAGCTAATCTGTGTATAGTAAATGGTCTGAGCTGGGTCTGAGTGAGTTAATGCTCGTGACCAGCCAGCCACTGCTCTATTTTGTTCCATTCTGCAGTTGATATTTGTGCAGAGGAAGCCTGTATGGGAACTGTGCTTATTTACTATTTATATGCTGTTACATTTGAAATAGAGACGTTTGTTTAACCTGCTTTCCTTGCAGCTTATCTTTATGCATGGAAGCCACCATGTTAGGTCCAGGACTTCCAGTAATTTTTACCAATAGGACTTCAGGGGACCTAACATGGATCCTGGCCAAAGTGTCTCATGGGAAGGAAAACTGTAGTTTTTGTAGTTTTAGGTTTTTAGGCCAAAAAACCTGGAGGGGAAGCTCTAACTGTGACTGACCACTTCCTCAGCCAACCCAAATCCTGGATTACAAGGGAAAGCCGCAGCACTACATGAGACAGTGGATCAGTTAGAGTTGGAGCTTGGAGTGTGAAAGCTTGAGTTTTCAAGCAGCTGCTCCCTAAACGGAGCTTGGGGAATCGGGGAAAAGGCCTAACTTGCATCCCTGCCACCTTGCTCCTGCTTGGGACTGCCTGATAGCAGAAGTCAGACATGTTCCAATTTGAGTTTGGAACTGCGACAGAATGAAGAAGAAGTTTACCGGTACCACTTGCGATTTGGATAGAAGATTTGCTCCTGTAAGTGTTCGACCCAGCTTGTGTGCAAGACGAATTTTGGATCGGTGAAACTGCTGAATTAGAAACCAGACTGTATCCTTACTGAACAAAGTTAGTGTGGCTTATTTTAAATGTGCTGAATGTGTTTCATGGGTCGAGACCTGCTTGCCCGCAACCCAATCTGTTATGCCAGCTGGAGCCTTCACCAGCCAGATGACAAACGAACTTTGCCATTTTGGTCATTCTGCCTGGGCCTTTGCCAATCCAAGCCAGAACGATTGCCCTTCACCAGAGACTGTTTCAGTGAGAGATCAGCTTCAGGGATCCAGCCTCTGTGCAATAACAACTCACAGGTTGCGGCCACCTAGAGGAAAGGTCATGAAGAGGAGGTGCATCGTGTCAGCCCTGCTTCCCCGTGCTCATCAGTGACCACCACGAGGTCTCCATATCGCACACCTGTCTGCAGAAATCTGCTAGCATGAGTGCAATCAGGGTAGCTCCCTGCAATGACTATTTTAATCATCTGATTCCATTTGCTTTCTGGGTATACAAAGAACTGAGCCAATCAGCTTGGATTACAAATAATCATCTTGTAATTGTGCATGCTAACTGCTTTTCTTTCTATCAAGGGCTGCAACACTGGCCACCCCTGGGCAATGCCTCTGGCTAGCCAAATATTCCATCCTGAGTACCCAGTGTTGTGTGACTGTTTTTTGGGACTAGAAAAGTGCATACCAAACCTGAATCAAATCAGATTGCCAATCATTTGCCTAGATTCACGCCCCCTTCCTTGTTCATAACCCCTAAATAAACCTGAATGTCTGTTTTCACATTTAACCTGGCTAGTGTGCATATTATTAGTGGGGTTACAGTGTTGACAGTGTACATCTGTATTGCTAACCTTATTTTACAGGTGGTCTCCAAGGAAACTGCTACAAGTCCAGCCCTGGTGGTAAGTGTAAAGGGTGTGTGCATATCATTATTGTTACTGTATACTGACTGTTAATTTAGTGCTGTACCAGGTACTGGGCTACTAGGAGGGTTGGTGGGTAGTTATAGCTTCCCAGAGGGCTATAGCAGGATAGACAGACACCCCAATACCATTACAGTACTCTGGGTGGAGGCACCTTAATACTGAATCCTGGCCCCTCAACCTGTGAATAGCAATATAGGCAGGTGTAGTAGCCCTTGGAATAGCACTGCCTAGGGGTTACATATGGAACTACAGAATAGCCCAGTCCTATTCAGTGTGCCATGGAAAAAATACTATCTGGATTTTCTTGAAATTCTTTTCTAATCTACTTTGAAGAGTATATTGCCTTTAGCAGAACTTTCCCTGAACAACTCCAGCACCTCAAAAAAAGTGTTTGAAGACCTTCTACAAGCCAGCCCCGAGCCCTGCCTAGAGAAGTGTTGCTTTTCACAGCTTCAAATCCACTATCTGGAACATGTTTTTAGTTCTCACAGCATCTCTACAGACCCAGGCAAGGTCCCAACAGTCAAGGACTATCCAGAACCCACAACCCTTAAGGACCTCAGAGCTTTTCTAGGCCTGTCTATATATTATACAGGATTCACCAGTGGCTATGCCAATGTTGCAGCTCCACTGTACACGCTCACCAAAAAGGTATGTAAATATACTCAGACCTCTGAGTGCAAGGAGGCCTTTAACCCTTAGGCTGTCAACATAATTAGAATATATGGGAATTCTGGACTGATATATCAGTTCATGGCACAGCAAGAGTTAATACCTTAAAGGACAGGCTTGCCTCTGCTCCAGTCTTGACCCTAGGTTTGACAAACCCTTCAAACTTTACACTGATGTTAGTTCTTTTGCAGTGGTTGATGTGCTGTGTCAAGTTTAAGATGGAACAGAATGTGTTTTCTGTGCTGGCACTCTCTTTACTCCATTGTGTATAACTATGGTACCACAGAAAAGGAATGTCTCACCATGGTATTTGTTGTCAAGAAATTTTACTTATCTTTGCTATTCCTCATTTCTCATTTTCAGCTACAGCTGATCAATCTGCTCTTAGATGGTCGTTCAAAATAAAGGAACCTGTTGGTAAATGTGCTCGATGAATTGCCATGCCCCAATCTTTCAACTTGGAGAATCAATACTGACTAGGAAGAGTTTACTGCAATATGGGCAATGTCAACCAAAGACAGTAAAACTCTGCATTGCTTCCAACAGATGAGGAATCCTGTTTGGAAGCTCTTACTTTTTTACAACACAGATAAGCTTCCTGTCTGTCCTCTTACAGCACCTTAAGTTGCTTTGCTGCTGTCAATTGTTCCTTAAGAAAGAAGCACCAGTCCCTGATTACTGTAATCCACAGAAGAATTCCTTGCCTCCTTTGCATTTGCACTCTCCCTGGCTACTGCTCAAATTAAGCAAAGAGCAGACCCTCAGTTCTCAGACATATTCACTTACCTGGAGTCTGGAATTCTACTTCAACAGAAGCAACTTCAATAGGGCATTCTCTTTCCTGCTTTGCAATATTTCCTGAATGATGGTGTGAATTTTCACATCTGAACCAAGGGGGCAAGGGACATTTCCCAGACAGAACTCATGGACAGTTAGTAGAACCTGTCTCTCTCATCAAAGAAGTTCTTCTCACCACTCAGCCTCACCACTTTCTGGATGTCATATGGGGATTAATAAAACTCTCAAAAAGACAGGGTTACACATTTTCTGACCTCACATTAACAAGTATATTGTCTAGTCTGTTAAGTCCTGCTTACCCTGCTTGCAAAAAAAGCTTTCTGATAAACTGACATAGACACACCTCCTCCCAATGACTGAAGCCATTTCAGCAAGTCAACGCATACATTCTTGGACCTTTGCCAACATGCTTTGACTCTTGCAACAAATATATTCTTGTCTTTCTGGATGACCTTACAAAATACTTGGAGTTAATACTCTTAAAGGACATCAAGGCTGCCACAGTTGGGGGAGATGCCTTTCTCAATTGTTTGCCATAATGGAGCCCCATCGTACCTGCATTCTGACAGAGGTGCTAACTACCTTTCTACAACTGTCCAGAAAATTTGCAAACTCCTGTACATAAAAAAAACTTGCACGATGAAGTTTCACTTGCAATGCAATGGACAAAGGGAAAGAATGTCACCCATTCTAAGCGCACTCTCCAAGGACCTGGATGCAACCCACTACACTTGGGACTAGTTTGTTCCTTTTGTTCGGTTTGCTTATAACAATAGCCCTTGTGTTGACAGTACAGAGTACAAGCTATTCTTTTGATCCAAAGATGTCATTCCAGAACTTTGTTGGACATGGATCTTTCAAGAGGTTCCAAAGGTGGCATCTTTATATATATATCCCTATGTTAAAACAGCTTGAACTTTCCAGAACTGTGGCAATAACCACACTGGAACAGAGAATATCAGCCACACAAAAAAATGTCAGTAGCCAAGTCACATGAACCATCATCTTCTATCTTGTATCAACCTGTCTTAGTTCCAGGAGCCACATGGAAATTGCTCCATCCTTGGACTAGTTTATTTTACATTGTGGAAAAGCTTTCTCCAGTTCACATTCATCTGCAATGCAAGTCAGATGGAATGTCAGCACTTAACAAAGTCAACATCAATCATCTTATTCATAGATATCTGAGCAGCACCCTCCTAGATGATCCCAGTCCTCCCAGCAATAAAGCTACACCTGAGCCTGCCATCCTTTCGGATTCAGAACTTTCCCATGATGATCTCTTGACTCTCTCCTGCTGGACTCTGTTGCATTTGACCTTTACTCAGAGGAACTTCCTGGGACTTCTCAGGACTCTCTTAGGCACACTCCTGTGTTGCAGATCAAGAAGATTCTTCAAAACATTTGTGAATGGATTCTGAACTTATGGAGTCAAATGATGTGACTTGAACAGTTCACAGAACTCCTGGTGTCTTGAACTTTTTATGATTGGGACTCAAAGCATTAGGACACTGCACTCTTGATTACAATTTTCTTAATGTGCAGTGCTGAATTTAGAAAAGTTATGCTGCACTAATTTATTTTTCTCAATGGAAGTTCTTGCCATATTCTTCAGATTTTTATCTACTGCTTCATGTTTTTCATGCACAGTATGATGTAATTCTCAAAAATTCATGCTTGCAGTTTATCGTTCTAGGTGTTATTCACCTTCACTATTACCAGTCTGTAAAATGCATTGTTTTTGCCTGTACTTTTGTCTAGTACAATGTAAGAAATAAAAATCAAATGTTCATGTATATTTTTTGATTCGGTGCATCCAGTTATCTAATGTGTTGCCTTGTGTTTACAGTACAGTTGTCCAAAACTACAAATACTGTAGATAATCTTTAGCTGATATCATTTTCTTCTCTCCTCCTTCCTCCCATCCCTGCACTGTGGCAATTGTTGCTCTGGCCAAGCTTCAGATTGTTATGGTGTCCTCCTTCCCTGTTTCTTCTGTGGATGGCCATCACTGAAGACCTTTTCTCTTTCCCCTCCCCCAGTAATGGAGTATATAGGTATCTGTTTTTAATTGTTTTTTTTTGCTCAGGGTAATTTTTCTTAGTGTCTAAATGTCTCATCTATTGGTTATGTTGTTTACAATTTGTTTGAGTGGTACTCACCTTTCTGACCCTAGGGGTAACGTAGAGTTCACTTAAGCATGGGACTTAAGTTCCATCTACTGCCACTCTAAGAGCTCTTTGTGATGCCCCCCGACAAAGGGCCACACTGAGAACCAAAGTAGTGGGGCTTCCTTGTGCTACAGTTTCATCTATATAAAGCCATGAGTTAAACACTTTTGCATTCAATCCTTTTTTTTTTTTTTGACCATGTACGGCTGTTTGTGGGTTTGTATATATGCCAAGGAACTCTAGCATGCAAAAATGCCATGAAATAAGAGACACAATGGACTCAGATTGTACTATCAACTGCAAGAACAAGGTGAGAAAGGGTATGTATACTTTCAGTCTGTACTTGGCAGTTTAAAGACTACAGGGGCTGGTAAAATAAGCTGCTAGATTATTCCAAATATGAGACAGTCTATAGGATAAGGTAGCTTGACCTGCTCTCCTTTTATGATGGGGAATGAGTAACTTCCTCACAAACAGCAGAAACCAAAGCTGGTAGCTAGGGTTAGTAGCTGGGGAGAGCAGGCTGCTGAGATAAGTGGGAAGAAGAACAAAGAACTCAGTCTGTGAGCTCAGTGGTGCTGGGTCAGTGCAGGACAAAGGGCAGCCAGCCCAGTTGTACAAATACTAAACCAGGAAATAGACCTGCATTTTAGCTGTATCAAAAATCACACTGCAAAAAGCTTAGCTTGGTATAAGATTGTTTTTTAATCAGCAAATACTGCTGCACAGTTTGTTCCTGGTAGCTCCACCCACAACTGGCCCCAGCACTTTGAGTCAATAGACACTTCATCTGGAGATGAAGCTACCTGGAACTACCTGGAACACTCTGTGCAAAAGTATTTTGTGATTAAAAATTAATTTTTAACTAAGTTTTTTGCAGTGTGATGTATTGACATAGCTAAACTGAAGGCTAAAATAAGGGAGAAGAGAAGTGAAGTGAAGTGAGCCAAGCCAAATCTGTGCCCGAGTAGGGAGGTGTGGCAAAGTGGCCTATAATTCTAGGGAGAACGAGTACAATCTATAAGTAGTGTGCAAATACAGTAGTGGATTTGCAGTCTACTTAAAGGGCATTCCCTAAACTACTCTGTACGAAAGAATCTGATCAAGTTGCAATAAAATATTCTCATTAGTCAAGCACCTTAGATGGAAATGTTTAATAAAATGCAAGTTGACCAGAAGTGTACTCAATTGTTCTACTCAGATACTGTTTTTCTCCATTAGCACCACTACTGTGAAAAAAAGATGTGATTGCTATACATCCTCCCTAAACAATTTCTGTTTTAAAAGGGAACTTGTACAAGGTGAAGTAATTTCACAGCATTTGTAAAGCACTTTAGAACTGTGGCTATGGACTGTTCAAGTTAATGTCTGCTAACTAAAAGTGTTATCAATGGTGTCATTCAATGGTGTTCTTCTCTGTGCAGTAGTACTTTGAAAACTTTAATGGTGGTATGTCTATTCATTTCATTGGAAGGAAGAGTGGCCACAATGTGTTACATTCTCTGTACATAAATAAATATGTTTGCATAGAAATAAAAGAAGTAGAACTCTATATTTAAAACTTGTACTAAATGAAACGTAAAGGGCAATGTGTTCATACAACTGGTAAAGCTATGTACAGTGCTAACAGGTTCATACTTTATCTCCTGTGAGTGCTGCCTTGAGTAAGTACAAACCACAGTGGTAACCACTTGGGCTAACCTCATTACACAGAGCATACTTGGCAGATTGCGAAGCATAAATACCTTAGTGACAAACACAGAACTGCAATGTTGGTACATAAAATGCTAATGACTGTATTCAACATGCAATGCCCTAACACCTCCATACCATATATATTACCTGCCAATCTGCATGTCATTATCAAGGCACATTGCTCCACACTGTGGATGGAAGCTGTTTGCTGCAGAGTACAACACAGCTATCCAGTTTCACATGTGGGAAGAGTGAGATATGAGTCTGCAGCACACCATTTCTACACTGAAATAAATGTATTTCTATGTTAGGGGATCAACATACTTGTTCAACATCTGTTACAACAGTATGTCATTATACTGTCATCCAAGTGGGTACATTCTCCACCCTCTTCCTATCACCATATTAGTTCTTCCTGGCATCCAGTGACACCCTCACTCCCTCTCCCCTTTCAGATCTACAGTGGTTGTTATAGAGAAGTTCCTTGGTACCCCAGTATGCCTCTAATTACTGAGGCTATACCTTGGTATGCCACTTGGTATTGATGCGGTGGAGTGTTAAATGTGACATTACAGACTGTACTTAATTAATTTCCTCATTTGGTCACTAGATGGCAATCGCTGCTAGTTTTACAGTGATTGCTTTCCTGGCATGTGATTTCACTTTTTTTTTTAACCAAACCCATTTTTCCATCAGCAGATCAATTAATCAATCAATCAAAATTGTTATTTAACCAGGCAGAGACATCGTTGAGCAAAAGCTCATTTTCAAGGTGGACTTGGACAATAGCCATACTCAGTACATAGTGCAAATTACACAAACAGCAAATATACACAAGGACAGTAATGTACACAGCATAGAAGTTCCACACGTAGAGTAAGATATATACCCGTATACATGATCAATATGCAGTATAAGTTATAATCCCAGTACATATGTTCAAAACACAGATTTGGTTATGCATAAAGTATACATGTTCAGTACATAGAGTAGGATTTACATACATATTTTTGGATCCCAAGGTAAGATATGTACCAAACAGTTTGACTTGGAGCAACACCCAAGGGGGTAACTATGGCTTATATACAATATACAGGTGGAATAGAGAGGGAAGATACCTAGTCACTAATAAATACAGAATATACTGTATAGCAGGTTAAATTAGTATCCATTATATGTAGCAGGAGTCAACCTTCTATAAATATCCACGTCTGATAGAATTAGTGCGGACAGCTTACTCTACAGTACAATACTACTGACAATCAGCTGTCCATTATTTTTCACTATCTGTTTATTTTCACTGATTGTCAGCAATAGCAAATATAGAAAAAATAAACAGATAGTGAAAATAACCTTCTATGCAATACATGGGATTGAATGATGGCCTTAGATGATAAGAACTAAGGTAAGAAAGAGGAAGGATATTGTTCTCAGCAGGTCTGAAACAATACCAATGGGGAAGGTGTAATCAGAGATGAACAGCTTGCTGAGGAATATGACCAGTACGAAGAGACTTGGAGTCCAAAGGACAAGTGGCAGCAGTCAGTAGGACAGTAGTTACAGGGCACCATGACTGAACACCTTTTTAACATTCTGGGAACTGATGGAGGGGGACAAAGTAAGAGGGTCTGATAGGTAGCAGGTATCTGGTAGGAGCCAAGTTGATACTCAATGGATCCCCCTTGGATTGGTCAGACACTCAGCATGCTGACTCTGAACTCAAGGATGTGTTCAGATTTCTGGACAAAGGCACCAAGAAGAATCTACTTGCACATAATCCATACCGAAGGCATGAAGGTAAATTACACTTGTCCCCAGATGACAAGCTCATTTGGTACCAACCAGATGACACCACCACAAAACTGTGGGTGGTTCCTTGTCATCTTAGGTCCACATTTTTGCACCAGGTGCATGACACCCCCACTGGTGGACACCAGGGAATGGAAAACACACTGCAGAGGCTCAAGACCACCGCATGGTGGCCTGGTGTCACCAAGGATGTCAAATAGTACATAGATAACTGTCTAGTTTGTGCACAAAACAACCCCATCCCCACCAAAAGAAATGCCAAGTTACTACCACAAAGGCATTCTGGCCCTTGGCATGCTTTGCAGATTGATTTCATTGGTCCCCTCATGCATACCAATAGAAACAACAAATACGCCCTTGTGGTAATTGATCTCTTCTCTAAGTGGGTTGAGACTTTCCCCACCAAGACATGCACTGCAAAAGCCACTGTCAAAATCCTTGTGGAACAGATTTTCTCCAGGTTGGGCCTACCTCTTAAGGTGGACTCCGACAAAGAAACCAGTTTTACAGGTGAGTTGATGAAAGAAACCCTTGAACTCTTCGGAGTTCACCAAATATTCCACATGCCATACCACCCACAATCATCAGGTCACATAGAGAGGGCCTACAGACGGATCAAGCAAATGCTTTCCAAATTTATTGAGGACAATCCCAAGGATTGGGATTCCCTATTGCCATTACTCCTTATGGCAATTAGGAGCACACCCTCAGCCACCACTCAGTTGGCACCCTTTGAGGTGATGACTGGCAAAAGTATGAGATTACCTGAACACCTGTTGTTTGACCTGCACACTCCTACCGCAGATCATGTATCTAACATAGAAACATAGAAACATAGAATTTGACAGCAGATAAGGACCACTTGGCACACCCAGTCTGCTCATTTCCCTACCTAATGGATAAGCTGCAGATCCTAGTTAACCAACAGCCTACTTTTTCCTACCTCCACCCACTAGAATTGCCTTATGACTGTCCCATGCATTCTTGAAATCCACCACTGTTTTTGACTCCACAACCTCCTCAGGAAGGCTGTTCCATGCATCCACAACCCTCTCCGTGAAAAAATACTTCCTCACATTACCTCTGAGCCATCCCCCCTCAATCTTCAAATTGTGCCCCCTTGTTCTTGCACACCTCTTTTTCTGAAAGATATTACCCTCTTGGACTTTGCTGATTCCCTTGAGGTACTTGAAAGTTTCTATCATGTCTCACCTCTCCCTCCTTTTCTCAAGGCTATACATATTAAGCTCCTTAAGTCTCTCTTCATATGTCTTCTGGTGCAGACACTGCACCATCTTAGTTGCCCTTCTCTGGACCGCCTCCATCCTGTCTATGTCTTTGAGGAGATGGGGTCTCACCAGCTGTCTGTACAGAGGGATGACAACTTCCTGTATTCTACTGGTGATGCCTCTCCCTATGCATCCCAGTATCCCCCCAGCCCTCCTTACTGCCCTCTCACAGTGCTTGCCCACATTTAGGTCATCAGATATCACTACCCCAAGGTCCCTTTCCATTTTTGTTGTTGTTAGTATCTCACCCTCCCTTGTGTACTCTTCCCCTGGGTTTTTGTTTCCCAGGTGCATTACTTTGCACTTCTTAGCATTGAATCTAAGCTGCCATATATTTGACCATTCCTCTAACCTTGCCAAGTCCCTTCTCACCCTTTCCACCCTACCTTGTGTATCAACTCTGTTGCAGATCTTTGTATCATCTGCAATAAGACATCCTTTTCCTTCCAGTCCCTCTGCAATGTCGCTTATAAAGACATTAAAGAGGACCAGTCCTAGTAGTGAACCCTGTGGTGCCCCACTAGTAACCTCCCTTTCTTCAGAGTGGAATCCGTTTACTATTACCCTCTGTGTCCTGTTCTCCAGCCAATTTTTTACCCAGGCTACCAACTTGGGACCCACTCCCAGGCTGGCCAACTTGTATATTAATCTTTTGTGTGGGACTGTGTCAAATGCCTTGCTAAAGTCTAGGTAGGCCATGTCCACAGCCTCTCCCTGATCTACTACTTTGGTCACACAGTCAAAGAAATCTATTAGATTTGTCTGACATGACATTCCCACTGTGAATCCATGCTGCCTCGGGTCCTGTGCCCCTCTGGCCTCTAGGTACTCAACAATTCTTTCCTTCAGAAGTGATTCCATCATTTTTCCAATCACTGAGGTTAAACTAACAGGTCTGTAGTTTCCTGCTTCTGCCCTGCTCCTGCTTTTGTGAAGTGGAATAACATCTGCCCTCCTCCAGTCCTCAGTTTCCACCCCATCTTCCCATGATTTGCTAAAGAGGGTAGTCAGTGGTGTCACTAGTTCTACCCTTAGTTCTTCTAGAATTCTGGGATGAATCCCATCAGGTACCATTGCTTTGTCCACCTTCAGTTTTAAGAGTTCTTTCAGAACCCTTTCTTTTTTTGAATGGGCTGGTATCAACCCCCTTATCTAGAGTGTTTCTATTGTTTGGTTTAGGTACCTCCCCCTCTTCATTTATAAATACTGAGCAAAAATATTTGTTTAGTATCTCTGCCTTTTCACAGTCACCCTCTGTCCACCCTCTCCCTGTTATTAAGCCTCCCTATCCGTTCCTTGGTCTTCCTTCACTCCATGATGTACCTATAAAAGCTTTTATCCCCCTTCTTAACTAAGTTGGCTATCTTTTCCTCGGTTTGGGCCTTTGCTCTTCTGACTGTCTTCCCTGCTTCCTTTTGCTTTGATTGATACAATTCTCTGTCCTGCTCCTTCTGTGAATCCTTGTACTACCTGAATGCTTTCTTTTTCTCCCTAACCTTCCCTGCCACATCCTTTGAGAATTATAGTGGTTTCTTACATTGTTTTGTTTTATTTATTTGCTTCACACAAAGGCTTGTTCCCTCTGTGATGGCAGTTTTGCTTATTCCCCATTGTTCTTCCACCCCTTCTTCCCGTCCTTTTGCTAGTGCATTCCTTAGGCACTCACCCATTTTGGCAAAGTCAGCCCTCCTGAAGTCCAGTACCTTTGCCTTTGTATGGCTTGACTCTACTGCTGTGTTTATTGTGAACCATACTGTTCGATGGTCACTAGTTCCCAGATGGCTACCCACTTCTAAATCTGTGATCCTCTCGCCATCTACATTTGAGAGTACCAGGTCTAGGATTGCTCCCTCTCAAGTGGGTTCCAATACTAGTTGTCTAAGGCATGCCCCCTGTAGTGCATCTAGAATGACCCCACTCTTAGAAGTGTCTGCTGCAAATGCACTCCAATTAACATCTGGCATATTCAGGTTCTCTATCAGAAATATCTCCCCTTTTTCTGCCATTTTAAGGATATTTCCCATCATTTCCTTGTCCATGTCCTCCCCCTGAGATGGGGGTCTGTATACAACCCCTGTGCGGATTGTAGTGCCATTGCCTGTCTCCAAATTGACCCACAGTGCTTCCTCTCCTCCCTGTTTACCCTTTTGTTCTTTGGCTTTGATTCCTTCCCTTATGTAAAGAGTTACTCCTCCTCCTGTGGATCAATATGTGGAAAAGTTGAGAAAAGACCTAATACACACTCTTTTGTATGCTGCAAACTGTATGGGCAAGGCCCAGCAACAGTCCAAAATTCAGTTTGACAAACATGCACAAGAAGTAGATTGACAAGTTGGAAATCAGGTAAGGGTTCTCATTTTTGCGCATCCAACACACTTTTTCTCCAACAAGTGAGAAGGACCCTACCCATTTGTCAGCAAGCTCAGTCCAGCAGTCTATCAAGCTAGACTCATGCAAAACAACAAACTGAATAACAAGTGGTTACATACAAACCAGTTGAAACTGTATAAAGGAGTATAATTACTTTTCCTCACCTCACTGGGCAGAATAGTACTAACTTTGCTAATGTTTGATTTTCCTTTTCAGATACACTGACAAGATGGCTATCTTGTTCCATTTTTCTCCTCATCTCAAGAATAATCCCCTGCATCCGAGGCATGGTAAAGCACGCCCTTCCTTATTTTGATCCACCTGCAACTACCCCAGAGGGAGTCTCCATCAATATTCCCGACAATTTGATTATAGTCCAGGAAGGTTCAGATGTCTACCTCACTGCCTCGGTTGTTGCTCCTGATAAATCTACTCTACAAATTGAATGGCAAACCAAGCCTCAAGGACAAATACTCCCCATGGCCAAACTCTTCAAGGGAACTTTCCATGGATGGCCTAATGCAAAATTATCCCCAAATGGTACCTTGTCCTTGCACCAGACCTCTCTTAAACATTCAGGTTTTTTATAATGTTACTGCCTTAATTGACCCCTCCTATTGTGATACACTTTCTAAGGATTCTGCCAGGAAATTGTGTGCCATACACAACATGGCCTCAGCTGCCATGTATTTATTTGAGTTACCTCCCACTGAGAAACAGTTTTTGAAGTGCCCAAAACAAAACCCTGGTCCTCGTAGTGGTCTCACAGCCACTGCTTTACCTGGCTCACTTATTAACAACTTATAATATATGCATATTCCTGTTTTGTTTAATTTGACTTACTGGAATATGAAAGAATTTGGTATGTGACATACTACTAACACATCATTGTTTTATAGTACTTTGTTACTTAATTGCTTAGCAGTTTTTCAGATTCGCAATCAAGACCCTATTGCCGGGATATACACCACTGAGCATAGAGGCAATTTTAGGAGAAAACCTACTTCTCAGAATCCTGATATACAAAGTCATAAGAGAAACATACGTGACACATTAGATGTCACTGGTGCCACAGGCACCCTTACTGGTCTCTTTGGTACTACAATGTCTATCTGGAACAAAGCAGACATTGCTACTATCAAAGCTCATTCACAAAAGTTTGAACTGGTGTGATCAATGACATCATACCCCCATTATTGCATGGTGTGGATGGCCTTTGTCAGGAAGAACAATACACTGTATCTAATATGCATGACATTGCTAAGGCATTTACAGGTTCTAAAGAAAAGATTAACGCCCTTATTGCACAGAACAATAAGGAGGCAGATAAGCAATATATTGCCTGTGAAATATTATGCTCTGCCTATGGGTCATATATTATCACTACCATCAACAATCTCTTCTGCAATCTGGAATCCAGAAGAATCCCTGATATCATACATGATAGACGTATCTCTAAATGGTACTGTCCTCACTGCAAATCCCCTAACTGTGTTGTCATGTGTATGCTACACTCTCTTACTATTCCTATTTCTACTGCTAGAAATCTAGGATTTGTGACCAGGCACCCTAATACTGGTCCTTGCTTTACTTCTAAGAAATGTTCCATTAAGGATACTATGTTTGTGTCTTTTACTGTTTCTTTACCATGTTTTGATCCCACTACAGCTGTATTTGATAAAGTAGCATCCGTACACTCCGTTGGGCACTTTGATGAAGACATCTACAGAGAACGCCTTGACTTGCCACCTCTTCTGGTTTTTCATCCTTTTCTGGACACATGGGTCTCACCGCATATGGACTGTTGTGCTAAGAAAGGATATATTTATTTGTGTCAATGTGATGTATTTGTTGTCATTAAACCTGTATGTGGATATTCCTCAGACAGTATTGCTTGGTCCTTTACATGGAAGCTGACATCACCACCAATGGCACAGAATACCAAGACTCAACATCTGCTCCATACTCTTCTCGATTGTACCAGTCTTACCGGAAGGAGGTTCATCACCTGTCAACACAGATTTCAACCAGACTTACACTTGCCCAGTACAATTAAACAAATGGAGATTACCTACTGTGAAAATGCAATATAATTCAGATGGTGAATTTTGTGTGGTAACTAATTTTAAGCAATTTACTTATGGCACTCAGTTACGTGCGATCTCTCAGCCAAATTTCTGTTTTTTGCCTCACCAGACAATCATTACTGGGCACACAGTTATCACCCCTGTTCCCCTTATGGAACTGGATATTATTGATGGTAACCCTGATTACCTTCTTACTCTTTCAGAGTACTTACCTTACTTTAATGTACCGATTGATCCACTGACTTTAACACTAAAGTCACTTTTAGGCAGGAAAGATACACACTTCATCCACATCAGCAATAATATGACCAAAGCAAATGAAGCAATGTATGATCTTATTAATAATGGTGATTTTAATAGTACACTTATTAATACTTAGTTAGAGATTACCTTTAAAGGTTTTGTTGTTATACAAGCATTTTTGATATTTTTTTCTTATCATTAAGCTCTGCCATGAGCAGCTGGAGTTCCATTACAAAGCTCATGCATCGGGTCTGTAAATGACACCTGCTCTCTATCCACTTCCCTGCTTTTGTCTGTGTTGCCCCTTCTGAGGCAACAAGGGGGGAATTTTACACAAGGTCCCTGCACCCTGATTGACACCCCAGAGGTACACCGCAGACAGCTAGCATTTAGCTATATGTTATACTAACATATAGAGCCAAGGACATCTACCGTATAAGAGTAGATGTCAGGATATGTATGCATATGATTACCATATGCTTTACTTTCTAATATACGCATGTATTTCTTGCTTACTAGATGTTAGGACACCTGTGTCCTAGTAGTATTCTGATATATGAGTCGGCATTGCCATCTTCTGATGATTTGTATTACTACATGGCTATGTACAAACTGTACTTCTTTGTTTCCACAAAGTGATGACTATAACAAATTGTATAATGTTATCTGGGACTGAGGAGCCACCTCTAATTTAGCAAATAGGGCTCATCTCTGTAACTAGAAATGTTTCTATCTTACAGTAACTATGGTAATTATCTTAGGTATATAATGTAAGACATTATGTCTTCTACCTCGGAGACCCCAGGAGACACGGAGTTTCCTTGAGGCATAGGAAACACTTAGCATTGGCTCCCAGTTCCTAATGGTAAGAACTGCTTAGGGCAACTGTGATTTTCCTTTTGGTAGTAATAAACAAGATGTATTATTCTTACGCAATGTGTTTGTGATTTCTTGTATTCCCATTATTGCCAAGAACCTGAGAGTGAGGGTTTAGACTCCTGACAATGGCATTGTAAAAATAAAACCACACACACAATTTCCCTGGCTGTGTAGAGTCCACCCTCCCTGTTGCCCCACTATTAAATTAATTAAAACAAAAACCACTTTACCTTGTAGTCTAGCGGACCCACCTCCCCAATCCTGCCCAAATTATGTTATAAAAAAAATACACTTTCACCATCCCCAATGAACTTTAGAAACTTCCTAAAATGTGTCTATAACATTGTCACAGTATACTGTATGATGTCAGTGAAGCAAGTCAAGTAATGTTTATTTTGCTTCACCAAGTACTTTCTTGTGCTATGTGATTAATGAATTTGAATTCCTAAAACACAAAATCTGGGCAATTTATTTTTTAAGCAGCTGACTGCCAGCAGTGCATGTCACGATGAGAATCTTTGACCAACACCTTTTTATTGTATTTGAGAAGGTTCTTTTCTGCTATCTCATAGGATGCCCTTGTTCCAGTATTGCCAAATTGAATGTAAAGAAAGCACCAGTTGGTGTCCCAGTAGCAAGTTTGCAAAGTCAGAGGCAGTATAGCGCAGTGGTCTAAGTCTCTGAGCTGCAAATTTGGTGACATCCCGCAGACCTGACCTGGGTTTGAATCCCACAGCTTCCACTTGCATACTGTGTGACCCTGAGCAAGTCACTTAACCTCCTTGTGCTCCCAGGTCACTCCTGTAAAAAAGCTTTCAGCTTAGTGAGCTATACCTGGTTAAACAACTAAAAAAAAAAAAGTCAGAATGTGCAATACTTTTATCAATTCTCAAGACACCTACAGTATACACAAAATGAAAATACAGGTAAATAAATAAATAACAGACCATTTTCCTAGCCCCCCAAAAAAAAAAAAGCAGATCCACCTTGACCTTTGGCTTTACACTCTCACCAAATTTAGTTTGGAGGTGGACAGTTTCAAGTTATAAAAGAAAATTAGACAATATTTATTAAAAATGATTTTATGTGCCTGAGATGTAGCATTATTAAAATTACTAGTCCTGGTATCTGGTGTATGTGCTTCAATTTTATTTGTTTAAAAAAAACACAGATGGCAAAGGAGGCTCAGTGGTAGTCTATGACATGCTAAAATATGCAGCTGAAAGAAACAGGATGGTATACAAAGAGTTTGTTTGTGGGTTGGTACCCAAGATGCAGCATTATTAAAATAACTAGTCATGGTCCTGGTGTGTGTACTGCAAAATTGTTTATTTATTTATTTATTTACCATCCCCAATGTTTTCCCACTATTTAATTAATTAAAAAAACATTTTTCCTCATAGTCTCCCTCTGTGTCTATCTGACCCCCAATCCTCTGTCTGTCCTGTGTTCTTTCACTGAAACTGTTGCACTATGCAGTCTAAAAACTACTTTCTTTCTCATCTACACATCATGTAACAGATTTTTTTTATATTGAATATGTTTGTTTTGTCTGTGATACAATGTACGGTACATCTGATACTACAAAGGGACCCCTATGAAAATGAGACGCAGCTATACAATTATTTATTAATGTACCACTATCTAGAGATTCCTGTGAAAATGAGATGCAGTGACTCAGATCTTAAAAAAAATCAATAGATTCCAGATTGATGGAAACTAATTAATTGCATGTCAGTTGATGCAAGCATATGTAAACATAGCAGAAAGGAGATTGATTGAGACTGCTCCCTCAATCTAATAAATGCTAGGAGTGGGATTGTAACTTCTCATGCTACAGTACAATCAGGCAGTACTGCACCTTGTAAATGAACTGCTAATCCCATATTTTTCCTGGGAACCCATAACAAATATTAGTAGCATCTAGACTTGTACTGGCAAAGTGTTTTTATACAGGGAGCATTTGTTGAGCTATGAGCTTGGATAACAGGGGCGTAATCGGGGTCAAAAAAAATCTCTGTGTTCCCCCCAGTGTACAATTGTTGTTTTTTTTTTTTTTTTTGTGCCTGCCAGGCTACAGGTAAGACTTTCTCCTTGGTTTTATAAATCAGAAAACACATTATTATATAGCATTGTCTCTCAGAGGGGCCAGATTTACAGCAAAGAGATCTATGCTGGTGTTCAGAGCATACAGTGATTGCTCCAAGTCAGGAATTTCTAACAGCTATGCAGAAGATGATCAATAAAGTCATGGGTTAGACCCTGTCGGGGAGATGACGTCAGTTCTGGTTACCAGCAGAAGAAGGAGCTGAGCAGACACCAGACTCAGCAGCAGTGAGAAGGTTTAATGGCGCGCCATTTGAAATGAATGGAATAAGTATTGCAGTTCATGTTTAAGCATTTATGGTTGTTTTATTCCCAGGGCATAACGTGTTTGCTTAAAGTTTTTCCTTTTTGTATTTTCTTTTGGAATGTCTAAAAATGTGCAGCAGACAAAAGAACATTGCAAACAGGAGCTTTCCAAATGGAAAAAAGCAAAGCATGATTTAGATCTGAATACTTCCCTTCAAACAGAGGTAGCGGATCAGCCCTTTCATCAGGTTCCCCCGATATTGCCTTTGCGGTAGTGGTAAGTGGCAATTTGAACTCCCCCCTCCCAAAAATGCCCATTTCAGGTAAAAATATTTTTTCATCAACCTCAGAAGATAATATATGATGCCACCTAAAAATCTATCAACCCAGGAAATCAATTAATCTGTATCAAATAACGTGGTTGATCTTGAAGGTGTTGTGGAAGTGGTTTCTAATCAACAGATTGAAAAAGCTGAGAGGGAATCCTTTGGTCGGTTTAAGTGCGGGGGGTCGGGGGATCCTATTGAGGTTAGAAGGGATTCAGCAGAGTTTGTGATGGCTTCAGACTCGCATATTGACTCTGTTCCTACCTCGGTTCAAACACAGGATGATTTATTACAGGTTTTGTCAACATTCCATAATGAAATGAAGGAAGCTATCACAGATATTAAAGTAACAATCAAAGGGGTATTTGACTCTATTGGCTCATTGTCAGAGCAATTAACGGATCTTTCACTTAAGACCAAAGAGTTGCAAAATAGAATTTCAGTGGCTGAAGAGATTTCTAAAGGCTCTTCTAAAATGTTGATCAGCCATGAAAAAAAGATTTTAAATCTACAACAAAAACTTGCTGAAATAGAAGACCGCTCTCAGCGAGTAAATTTGAGAGTGTGTGGGCTCCCAGAGGGCTCTGAGGGAATGAATAACCCGCTGCCTTTTTTTGGAAAAATGATTACGACGGCTATAGGATTTTGCTATCCAGAACATAGAATAGTTTTGAATAGGGCTCATAGGGCAGGGAGTAGGTTTGGTTCATCCAAACAGCTCTACCCCAGGCCGATTCTTTTGAAACCCCCAAAAATTTCAAGACAATGAGGCTATCTTAGCTAAATCAAGGGTGGAGAGAGGCCTAAAATATCAAGACATATCTTTACATGACTACCCAGACCTCTCAGCCGAGACAGTGAATAAAAGGAAACTCTTTAATCCTGTGGGAAAAAAACTGTTTGAAGTTGGGGTGAAATTTACTATGCAATATCCAGCTAAAATTTGGTTCTTGGTTAAAGATAAATTACAAGTTTTTGACGACGCAGAAGAAGCAATGGAAGCTTATGAACAATGTTATAGTCATCTTTTGTCAACTTCTCCAAGGCATAATTTACAAACACACCCCTACTAGTTCAATATGATGGGTTAAATATTAATTCCTGCCTGATTTAGTTGGACTTTAGCTTTAATTAGCTAATGCTGCTCTGCAATTAATTAATTGCTTAAATCATTCGAGCTATGAGTCATACTGGCAACAGAGATGATGTTTCACATTGTCTCTGCTAATGAGGGGGATGGGTCAATTTGGCCTAATTGGTTAAAGTGCTACTTTTTAGGTATTTATCTTAATTGGGTGGGTGTTCAGGCAATTTTGGATTTTTGTTCTATTGCATGTATCCTGGATTCCATATTTTTGCACAATTATATACTTTATAAGATGGCTATTATGTTAATGGATGTTAGCAAACTAATAAAGTGGATTAATGGAAGATAAAATAAGAATAGCAACATGGAATGCTAAGGGACTATGAAATAAAGTTAAAATTAATAAAGTTTTAAAATATTTAGAAAGAAATTGGATAAAGTGTATTTGCATCCAATAAACTAATTTTCAAGAGACAGATTTTTTATGGATACAGAAGACATGGGGTCCAGGTGTTTTTCAGGGGATAGTCGGGTATCAGAGGGCATGGCAATTTTTTTCATAAGAATATTACTTCTTTTTTGATTAATAAAGTAATTTCTGATCAAAATGGTAGATTTGTGCTTGCTGAGACTTCTATACAGGGTAAATGTTTCACTTTTTCTTTGGCATATGGGCCAACTATAAATTCTCCATCTTTTTTCGGAATTCTTTTTACAATTAACTGTTTGTTGTGCTCCTTATATTATAGGTGGGGATTTTAATCTTGTTCTGAGGAAGCAGGACTGAACATCATTATCTAATTTTCCTTTGTTTTCATCAACTACAATAATTAGGAATTTTATGAGAGATTTAAAATTATCTGATCCTTGGTCAATTTTGAAACCAAATATGAGAAGTTTTTCTTTTTTTTCCCCTTCCCATCATTCCTTTTTTAGAATAGATTTTTTTTAAAATTTCAGATACATTGTTATATAAGGTTGAGAAAATTGAATACCCTGGTATAATTATATAGGACCATTCACCGTGTGTCATAGATTTGCATTGCTTAATTAAAAGTCATATGGATTATATTTGGGGAAACGGATATAACTCTTCATAATGAAGAACATTTTTTTCTGTCTTTTCAGATGGAAATGGAGGCTTTTTTTCAAAGGAATAATGAATATGAGACCACTATAGATATGATATGGGAAGCTTTTAAAATATGGGTAAAAAGCATATTTCAACAATATTCAACAATATTCACTAAAAATACCACCAACAGCTTTATCTGGTTCAAGGTCAGTTGGCATTCATCTGTATCCCCTTCCCCCGGGTTGTGCCTGAAAATAGGCAGAATTTGTCTAGTGCACTTACCCGGTCAACAAAAACGAAATAAATAATAAATATAAAAGTAATACAAAAAATAAATGGTATGAACAAGAATAATGAAATAAGTGTCCATAATAAAATAATTTTAAAAAAGAATGATTTAAATAAGTTACTAAGAGATAAAGCTGAAAATCATATTTTGAAAATAAGAGGTAATTATTATATGTCATCAGACAAACCTTTGAAACGAATGTATTGACAGTTAAAGAAGGATCAGGAAAAGAATAGTAAAAATCTCATTAAAAATGGTGACGGTAACCCCGTGAGAGATCCTACAGAGATATCTAAATTGTTTGCAGGTTATTACCAAAAACTATATACATCAGAATTTAGAAACATAGAAACATAGAATTTTCACAGCAGATAAGGACCGCATGTCCCACCTAGTCTGCCCATTTCACTACCAAATGAATAAGCTGCAGATCCTAGTTAGCCAACAGCCTACTTCCTCCTACCCCCCCACTAGAACTGCCTTATGTCTGTCCCATGCATTCTTGAATTCCCCCACTGTTTTTGACTCTACGACCTCCTCAGGAAGGCTGTTCCATGCATCTACAACCCTCTCTGTGAAGAAATACTTCCTCACATTACCTCTGAGCCATCCCCCCTCTATCTTCAAATTGTGCCCCCTTGTTCTTGCACATAACTCTTTCTGAAAGATACTACCCTCTTGGACTTTGTTGATTCCCTGGAGGTATTTGAAAGTTTCTATCATGTCCCCCCTCTCCCTCCTTTCCTAGAGACTATACATCTTAAGCTCCTTTAGTCTTTCTTCATACGTCTTCTGGTGCAGACCCTGCACCAATTTGGTTGCCCTACCCTGGACAGCCTCCACCCTGTCTATGTCTTTGCGGAGATGGGGTCTCCAGAACTGTACACAGTACTCCAGATGTGGTCTTACCAACTGTCTGCACATAAGGCCAACAACTTCCTGATTTGTACTATGCATCCCAGTATCCCCCCAGCCCTCCTTACTGCCTTCTCACATTTCTGACCCACCTTTAGGTCATCTGATATGACTACCCCCAGGTCTCTTTCCATTTTTGTTGTTCTCAGTATCTCATCCCCCATTGTGTACTCTTCCCCTGAGTTTTTGTTTCCCAGGTGCATTACTTTGCACTTCTTTGCATTGAATCTAAGCTGCTATACATTTGACCATTCCTCCAACCTTGCCAAGTTCCTTTTCATCCTTTCCACCCCACCTTGCATATCAACCTGTTGCAGATCTTTGTGCCATCTGCAAAGAGACATACTTTCCCTTCTAGCCCCTCTATAATGTCACTTATAAAGACATTAAAAAGGACTGGCCCCAGTACTGAACCCTGCGGTACCCCACTAGTAACCCTCCTTTCTTCACTGTGGACTCCATTTACTATTACCCACTGTGTCCTGTTGTCCAGCCACTGTTTTACCCAGGCTACCACTCTGGGACCCACTCCCAGGCTGGCTAATTTATTTATTAATCTTTTCTGTGGGACTGTGTCAAATGCCTTGCTAAAGTCTAGGTAGGCCATGTATACAGCCCCTCCCTGGTCTACTACTTTGGTCACCCAGTCAAGAAATCAATTAGATTTGTCTGACATGATGTTCCTGCTGTGAACCCATGCTGCCTTGAGTCCTGTGCCCCACTGGCATCTAGGTACACTAGTAGCCACAGACATTGCCAGCTATTTCCAGATATTTCATGAAATTTCTAAAGAGTTTCTCTCTGCTGCCCCTACTGTGGAATTGGAGAAAGCATGAGATATTTCTGAAAATATCACAGACATTTTGGGAAATAGCTGGCAGTGTCTGTGGCTGCTACTGTACTCAACAATTCTTTCCTTCGGCAGTGATTCCATTATTTTCCCTACCACTGAGGTCAAACTGACAGGTCTGTAGTTTCCTGCCTCTGTCTTGCTCCCACTTTTGTGAAGGGGAATGACATCTGCCCTCCTCCAGTCTTCAGGTACCACACCCTCCTCCCATGATTTATTAAAAAGGGTAGTCAGTGGTGTTACTAGTTCTTCCCTTAGTTCTTTTAGAATTCTGGGGTGAATCCCATCAGGCCCCATTGCTTTATCCACCTTCAGTTTTAAGAGTTCTTTCAGAACCCTTTCTTCTGTGAAAGGACTAATATTAACCCCCCTATCCAGAGTGCTTCTATTGACTGGATTAGGTATCTCTCCCTGCTTTTCCATTGTGAATACTAAGCAGAAGTATTCATTCAGTATCCCTGCTTTTTCACTGTCACTCTCTGCCAAACCACCTTCCTCTTTATTCAGCCTCAGTATCCCTGCCTTAGTCTTTCTTTGTTCCCTAATGTACCTATAAAATGTTTTATCCCCCTTCTTAACCGAGTTGGCTATCTTTTCCTCAGTTTGGGCCTTTGCTATTCTGACTGCCTTCCCCACTTTCTTCTGCTTTAACTGGTACAGTTCTCTGTCCTGCTCCTTCTGTGTTTCCTTATACTTACTGAATGCTATCTCTTTCTCCCTTACCTTCCCCCGCTACTTCTTTTGAGAACCATAGAGGTTTCTTCTTTCATTTTGATTTGTTTATTTGCTTCACACAAAGGCTTGTTGCCTCTGTGATGGCGGTTTTAATGTTTCTCCATTGTTGCTCCACCCCACCTTCTTGCCTGTTTGCTAGTGCTTTTCTGAGGCACTCTCACATTTTGGCAAAATCAGCCCTCCTGAAGTCCAATACCTTCGCTTTTGTGTGGCTTGACTCTACAGCTAAGTTTATCATGAACCACACTAATTTGACAGTAATTATAGGGGAATGGAGGAATTTTTATGTAATATCCAAATTAAGTAGATTAGTAATGAAACTAGGTAGGTTCTTGATAGACCAATATCCCAAGAGGAGATTTCTAGAGCAATTGACAGTCTCCCATCGGGGAAGGCTTGGGGCCCCGGATGGGATTTTGGTTGATTTTAATAAAAAGTTTAAAATCTTTCTGATTACCATATTAATAAAACTTTTTGAAAATTTTGCAAAATCTCAAATTATGCCTCCTTCACTTTGAAAAACTATAGTGTTATTATTCTATAAACAAAAGAAAGCTCCATCTTTTTGTGGGTCCTATAGACCTATTTCATTATTAAATTCTGATTACAAGATTTTTGCTAAAGTTCTAGCTTTAAGGTTGAAGGGGACACTTTCTGGTCTCATAGATATGGATCAAACTGGTTTTATTAAAGGGAGAAAGACTGTTGATAACATTCGAAGATCTATTAATATTATTGCAAATAATAAACAACATGATGGAATTTTACTTGTGGTTGATCCCGAAAAGGCTTTCAACCAAGTAGAATGGGTCTTTCTTTTGACCCTTCTGAAGAAAATGAACTTTGGTAAACAATTTTTGCTGTGGGTAAAATTATTATATGCAGCTTCTGAAGCTATTATCAAAATAAATAATATTTTTTCTGATTCCATTTTACTTTATAGAGGTATGAGACAGAGCTGTCCCCTCTCCCCTTTGCTTTTTGTGTTAACAATGGAACTGTTGGCTATTGATATTCATCAGAACCAAAATATTATTGCCAGCCCACCGGCGCAGCGGTAGGGCTACCGCTTTCGGTGCCAGCAACCCAGGTTCAGGGATGGACTCGGGCAGCTGGAGGGCCAGCTGGGGAGAGGAGGATTGAGTGCCCAGTGGCTGCTCTCCTCCTCCAGGTGGGGTGGGATGCAAGTCCCACTGTGATACCGCCACCTGGGTGACCACAGGTGGAGGTGCAGCAAGACTGCACACAGCAGGGTGGGAGGACATCTGCTGGGAGCTGGAGCATCAGCATGTGGACATTCTGAGGGTTGGGAGACAAATAAAAATGGAAAAATCCTGCACCAGGCTCCCATGGATGGGACCTGGTCTACCCGAGAACACCCATAACCAGGCTTCATAGAAGGGGCTGGTGAGCCTTCCGACGCAGACTTAAGGACTAAGAGAGGGGAACGGGGGTCCCCCTCTCTGCCTCACCTGGGGGGAAAAACCAAGGCAGGATGGGGACAGGCTTGCCGGTACCTGGAGGCAGGTACCTGGGGCAGGACTATGGGAGCATATATGACCTAGGGATCCCAGAAGAGAGGAGCCTGGTGCAGCGAGGAGGGTAGCAAAAAAAAAAAAGAACCTAAATATTATTGGAATAAAAGTGGGAAATCTGGTTTATAAAACCAATTTGTATGTGGATGATTTGTTACTTTTTCTAACAGACCCCTTAAGATCTAGCCCAGAATTTATTAGGTTGACGGGTATCTATGGTAATTTTTCTGGTTATAAAATAAACTGGCAAAAAATGCTTTTGATGAAATTAGATGATAATTTTCACCTGGATATGACTGGACTTGGTATTGGGGATCAGTTGGACTCCATTAATTATTTGGGCATAGTTCTGATGAATAAATATGAATTATTATACCAGGCAAATTTTTATAAAGTTATTAGGGGTAGTTAAAGCTGATTAAGAAAAATGGATTCATCTCCCATTAAATTTAATTGGTAGAATCAATATAATAAAGATGAAGTTTCTTCCAAAAATCCTTTATAGATTTAGTGCTATCCCTATTGTATTGCCAGATATTTTTTTTGACAATTTAAGAAGGATGGTCACAAACGTTAAATAGAAAAATTAAAAAACAAGGATTTCCTATCAAAAACTTATTCTCCCTAAAGAAAAAAGTGGGTTTGCTTTACCAAATTTTAAATATTATTACTATGCGGCTCAAATAGGAGAAATATGGTATTGGTTAAGGGATAATGAATTTTATTAATCTACAAAAATTTAACAAGATTTGCATGGCAATCAACCTTTGAGTCAGTTTTTGTTTTCAGAATATTATAGTAATAATAAAAATAGTACACAGGAAATTATTAGTCCAACTACTTACACATATATTAAATGTAGGCAGGAGTTTCATAAATTGCTTCAGATTAAATTGCCAATTACTAAATACTCTCCGATACATAAAAATTACTAATTTTTGCCATCAATTATGGGTCTTCATTATAAGAAATGGAATGAAAATGGTATTTTTGTCTTTTCTCAATTATATGAGAATGACATTATGTTATCATTTACACAATTACAATTGAAATATATGATTCCTCAAGCTTATTATTTCAAATATCTTCAGAGAAAGAACTTTGTTAAGGTGAAAAATAGTTCGGGTTGTTTAGGTAGTACCAGTGTTTTGGATCTGTTGGAACAAAATCCCAATAAAAAGTTAGGGCCAGATATTCAAAACTTTGCACCGGCCAAAAAAAGTTTGTGCAGGTTTAGTGCAGGATTAGTGCAGGTCTGCTATATTTAAAAGGCCAAATAGTGCAGGCAAACTGCATTAGCACCGGGCAAAGTCATAATGTATGCAAGAGGCAAACTGACATGAATACAGGCGCAATGCTATATTCAGCGACTAGCGCCGCGCAAAGTGGTTTTGTGCGACTTAGCATGACATTTAACATGGTGCACATTACCACCCAGGAAAAGCTTATCTTAACCCTGGGCAATCAGCTTTGCACCACACTATGGCTTTGCATGGTGTTTGCGCGGGTTTTGCATGACCCTAACAAATAAATATGACACATAGACAAAGCCAAACATAGAGGAAGCATGCTGCTAACTAATGGCATCACAATGATGCCATCATCTGCCACCAGTCCCAGCCATACCAGGTGGTAAGTGATGATCCTGCCACTAGTGGACACATTGGCAGTGTGGCTATACAGCACACACCTGCAGACCACACTTCTGTGGACACCAATGGATGCCAGCACACACATGCAGCACTGTGGGCATGGAGGATGTTGAGGGGAGAGTGTGTGGGTGGCCAGGCTGTGCCATAGACCAGGTGTGGCCACAAGGCTAGGACACATCATGCAGTGCACATGGGCCAGTACTGGGAATACCCCAACACCAGTATGTCTTTTAGATAATATATGCCCCTCCAGCCACATACCACACAGCTGTACAACTGCCACAGCACACAGAGCCGGTCATGTATATGTCACTGTGAGCATCCCATGCCAGAGGTGCAGCATCTGTGGGTCACACAACAGCATAACAGTAATGTCCACTGTCAGTAAACACCTGCAGGTTGGGCCTCTCACTGTCTATAGTGCAATCATCATCACTGCCCTACACACCAAAGGCATTGCTATGTCTACACACTACTGGCCCTGTTGCTACTGTAGTGTCTGCTGTGCACTGTAGCATGACCTACAGTGTGACAGCTGCATGCAGCACCTCCACCATCTGTGCCTATGCTGTGTTGTCCAAGTATAGTTGCAGGCAGCAGCGCATGTGGAAGCAGTGTTCAAAACTGTATAATATTCCCCAAGCTGTTTGTGCAGCGCTAACACGTTTGTGCAGGTTTAGCGCAAGGCTAAACAGTTAGCCCAGCGCAAACTGCATGCAAATCAGAGCATAATGAGATGCTAATCTGGATGTTTGCCCACAGACTACCTAAGTAGGTTCATTTGCATGTCACTTTGAATATGGCAAAGTTTAGCGCCAGGCAAACGTGTTTGCTCCGGGCTAATGGTTTAGCCCTGTGCTAAACCTGCGCAAACATGTTAGCACTGCACGAACAGTTTGGGGAATATTTTACAGTTTTGCACACTGTACTTTCACATACGCTGCTGCCTGCAGCTGTACTGGGTCCACATATTTGTTGGCACACACATTGGCCACATAGTTCACCTCTACCTACCTTCACATCACTGTGCACTGTGTTGCTGTTGTGGTTTGCACTTCCTGGTAGCCATATTCAGAGCTGTCTTACTCCAGGGCTAAGTTTGTCCTGCCCTCCCAGCCCAGTTTGCCCGGGCTCATTCCCATGCTATATTCAGAAGCTGTTTGCCCCGGGCTATTCCTTTTGAATATGGCTTGCTTTGTGCTCTGGGCTAAGTTTGCCCACCGGGCAGTGCTAATTTAGCCCCGGGGCAAAGTTTTGAATATCTGGCCCTTAGTGTCTAAATTTTACAATTTGATTATTAATGATAGAGGTACGGGGAAGATCTATATTTATTAAAGGAAAAATGGGCAAAAGATTTGGGAGTACAGATATCTGAAACTCTGTGGAATCAGGTTTTGGCTTTTCCATTTGCTTGTGTTAAATCTAGTAAACGGTTGCAAATACATCATAATACACTGCATTGGACCTATTTTACCCCATATAAGTTAAATAAAATTAATGAAAATCTGTCTTTGAATTGTCCCAGATGTGTGTGCACCTCTGGTTCTTTTATCCATATGTTACATAGTTGCCCCCATTTGTCTAATTATTGTGCCAAAATTTATAATTTTCTCAATAGGACCTTGAGTGTGAATATTCAATTTGATCCTATGATGAGTCTATTGGCTTTTTCAGAACAAAATAGAAAGATGGCTATTTATCAAGGAAAATATTTTTGCTATTGTTATGATCCTTGCAAAAAATGTATTCTTCTGAAATGGAAAGATTCTCTTCCTCCATCTTTTGATACTTGGTTGACTTTTTTGCTGACTGCAATGAGATTAGAAAGAATTTACTATGTAAAAGAAAATAAATCAAGCTCTTTTAGGAAGATTTGGGGTCCCTTATATGTGCATTTCCATAAGTAAGATATAGGGTAAAATTGAATTTATTTAAATATTGTAAACTTATTTTTGTGCAAATTTGGAATCCAGGATAACTTTTGAAAGGGAGGATTGTGATGATGGTTATTTGGGTATTAACATGAGGACTTACTATCTTGGTGAGAAAGAAATCCCAATAAACCAATCTGAGTCCTTCCATAAAAAAAAAAAAAAGAAGGTGATCAATAAATTGTGCAGTTTGGGTACTTTCAAGCCATTCAAGAAGTCCCCCCTCATGGTAGAATTGGCGAAGGTAAAGAAGGGTTTGTTCCACCTGCTGATCCATGAGGGCCTGCAATTCTGACATCCCCCAATTATTATCTGACAGAATGAGGGATACCTTTTCCTCCACCAGTTCCACAAATGCTGCATCTCCATTGATGGAGTGATTGCTCCACCATTCCCCATTTCCCATCCCAGTACTATTTAAATTATCCCTCCCACTCCCTCCCTTCTGCTACTTGCTGTCCAACCCCCACCTGTTACCCATCCCGGCACCAGTCCTTATAAATTGTCCCTCCCTCCCTCTGTGTGTTGTCCACCCCCGCATGTACACCTGTCCTCCCAGTGTAACAAAAAATTCTCTGAATTATATACAGTACAGTATGTGCATATGCATGTATGGATGCATATACTGTAGATATGTAGGTTTTCTACATCTTATTAATCAGTGGTGCCCTCCCCACCCTGATTGCAGACCCAACAGTAGGAAAAAATATTTTTCCATAGCGTAGGGTCCCTCCCCAGTCCCCCATCCCCTGCTCTCCAACCCATTAATGATGAAAATATATATATTTTTTTTTAGCTAGGGTCCCTCCCCTGGTCTCCCTCCCTGTAAAAAAAAGGGCAGTATATGCAAATATGCATAAGAAGATCCTAACTGTACTCATTACACCAATAAAAGAAAAGTAACCATCAAACTATTTATCTTATGTGCTACACCATTTGTGGTATATATAACTTGGTGCCCTTATCTGAAACATTTTGTAAGATGCTCAATCTGACCCCTAAACTATGCATCCAAGAAAATGTACAGTGCAGTATATGCCATCATAAATGGCATTGAAGAAGTGCCCTGGAAAATCTGTTGGTTGCATTTGGTGGGAATCCCAAGTTGAGTGTTTGAATAGGTGTGAAACCCACTGTATTGGTTGTTGCAAAGTAATATTTTCACTTTTATTTTCTTATCAACTTTAATATGCCCATTTTAATATTGAAGGTGTCATCAGAGGAAGAAGGAATAAATGAAAGTCCGCAACTCAGTACCTTAATTAGTTAGTCTAAGCTCGTGCCTATAAAGTTCAAAGCACCGGTGCCTGTAAAGGTAGAAGTGCTGGGGCTCTGGTGGTCATCTAGGCTGCTATTAAATAAACACTTTTTCTACTCAGCATCCAGTTCTGTGACCACTTTTTGGAGTGAAGACTTCTTGGCTTTGTATGATGTCAGGCCAGCTGCCCTTTGCCTGTACCCTCATTGTTTTCCAGGATCAACTGCTTTTTCTCCTTTCCTCTAACTTTCTCAGTCAAGCATCTATTTAACTTTTCTAATAAATTATGACTTCAAAAGGGAAATGAAAAATAATGCTGGGTATCAGTGCAGTGATGAAATACAGAATAAAAAGTGAAAATAGTAATTTTTTTATGAACAAAATTCGTCAGTACATACTAACATACAAAAATGCCAGCAGAATAAGCCTAACGGTCTTTTGTGCCTGCTCGTTTGGTCAGCCCCCACCCTGGGAGCTGACCTTGCTGCCCCCTCTCCCTCTCTGGCTTCTCCCTTCCCAGCCCCAGATATTCTTGCTGCACTGGTTTTTGCTTCCAGAACCCTTCCCCTGTACCTCTCCCACCCCCTCTTGAACCCCTCCACCATTTCTGCCTCCACCAGCCCCCTGGGCATCACATTTCATGACTCCACCACCCTCTCAGTGAAGTAGCACCTCCTTCTTTCTCCCCTGAATCTCCCCCTCCAGCTTCCACCCATGCCTTCTAGTTGCCCCTCCTTCCTTTGCAGCACCCTGACTGCTCCTCCCCTATTTACCCCCTTCATGTACCTGAAGACCTCTATCATGTCCCGACAGTCCCTTCTCTCTTCCAATGTGTATATATTTAGCTCTTCGAGCCTCTCCCCATAGGTCCTATCCCCCAAGCCCCAAATCACTTTAGTTGCCCTCCTCTGGACCCTCTCCAGGAGTTCAGTGTCCCTCTTTAAATGTGGCCTCCAAAACTGCATGCAGTACTCGAGGTACAGCCTCACCAAGCAGTTATACAGTGGGAGTATCACTTCCCTCCTTCTGGAGATGAGCCCCCAGTGATACATCCAAGCATTCTGTTGGCCTTTGCCACTGCCCTCCTGCAAGTCTCTGAGTTGTTCATCTTGACATCCACCACCACCCCCAGGTCCCTCTCAGCCATTGAGACTTGTAGCATTCCCCCCCACGGGCATACACTTGGCCTGGGCTTCTGGCTCCCAGGTGCAGTATCTTGCATTTCCCTGCATTGAACCTCAGCTTCCACTTTCTAGACCACCTTTACAGAGCCTCCAGGTGCCCCTGTAGGGCTACCTCCCTCCCCCCCCTTCCACCACCGCCACCAGTTTTGAGTCATCCGCAAAGAGATTCATCTCACTCCTGATACCCTTCCTTAAGTCAGAGATGTAGGCATTGAACAGGAGAGGCCCAAGGACCGATCCCTGAGGGACTCCACTAATGACCCCCCTTGGGGATGAGACTATCCCACCAACCACGACCCTCTGGGTCCAGTTCTGGAGCCAATTTCCTATCCATATGATCATCTGGTTCCTCACCCCATTTCTCCCAGATTATCCAACAGGCTTCCATGAGGAACAGAGTCAAACACCTTGCTGAAGTCAAGAAAGAGGACGTCCACTGGTCTACCCAGGTCCAAGGCACTTGTCACTCAGTCATAGAACTCCACAAGGTTTGTCTGACATGATTTCCCCAGGATGAATCCATGCTACCTATTGTCCAGGCACCCCAACTTTTCCAGGTCCTCCCTAGTCTCTCCTTGACAATGCCCTCCATTACCTTGCCCACCACCAATGTCAGGCTGATGGGCCTGTAGTTCCCTGCCACCTCCTTTGATCCCCCTTGTGGATAGGCACTATATATGCCACCTTCCAGTCCTGGGTCACCCACCCACCCTGTCCTCAGAGAGATGCTGAAGAGCTCCACGAGGGGTTTTGCCAGGACAGCCACCAGTTCCTTCAGCACTCTGGGATGTAATTTATCCAGCCCTGGTGCTTTCTCCATCTTAAGGGGCCAGAGGGCTTCCCTCACTCTCTCTGCCATGATTTCCACCTCTGCTACCTCATCCCCCTGCTTTGCCTTCCCTCCACATTCACAAGGAAGATGCTGATAAAAAAGTTGTTCAGTGCCATATATAAATATGTATAGAGAGAGAGAGAGAGAGAGAAAATTTTATATATTTATTTTTTTCCATGTGTTTACACTCCTTGCAGGCTACAGCTACCATCTGCCCACCTACTGGACTCCAGGGGCATCTGGAAACTTGTAGCACCATGTTTATCCCATCAGTCCCCCTGGAGCCAGCAGGAGGCTTCATCCTTTTGCAGCCCCTAAGCTTTCACCTGTTTTTCATCCCCCCATTACCTGGGGCTCCAGAGAGAGAGAGAGAGACACACATGTGCATGCAGGCATTTATGCACCCTCTTGCTCCAGTGATGGTCCCTTCCTCCAACCCCATTGGCCTAGCGCCCTGGCTCCCTCAGCTTGTACTGCCTCCTAGCCTCCACCTCAAGCCAGCCAGGAGCTGAGGGAAGCTCAGATCCCTCCCTGGAGAGGAGAGCTCAATCCTGCTCCGCACCCACCCCCACAGGTCGCTGGTGTGGTGAGAGATAAGGCATTCATCACCTCAGCCCTCTGCACTACTGGGCCAGCCTCTATTTTTCTATTTTTAACAAATTAGTTACTAGGTAGCCCAGCTCAGATGTAATAACTCATTTTCAGTGAGGTTCTGCTATTTCAAAAGTACAGATACTACAAGCAATGGCGGTATATACTGCAAGGGCTTTATTTTTGTTTTATTATTTTTTTATTTATTATGTAGTTTTTTTGTTGTTTGCAATCAATCAAGCAATAAATAACTATCAGGACCAGGTGGACAAGAGCGGGGGGGGTGCTCTGTGTATTTTACCGGTTAATATGAAAAGTTACTTGTCACTCAGAGGTCAACAGGGCAATCAGTTTCACAAATTTGACCATCTGCTTTTCTCAAGTAAACACTGTATTAAAATTAAAATTCAATAGACCACTTTACCACTGTATCTTCAACCTTCAACCAAATGCCTCATACAATACCTTCAACCTACTTTAACATTATTGTATTATTTTTGGTAAACTGGTAAGGCCCACTAGGCACACGTGCCCTTTTTTCTGGTGTGTCCCAGGAGCACTGAGGGTATGGAATAACGTGCTCATGGTCTCACAGTATACCATACTGCAATAGATGATTTCTTTGACATTTTAAGAAAGCAAATCAGTAGGGGGAGATGTTGAATGACTTTGACACTTCCCACCAATTTCTAATGAAACTTAACACCCCCTTAGAAACAATTAACTGTGACTTATCAAACCCAGACCCGACATCTCCTCCTGCTAGCAGAAAAAGATTACATGATGATATAAGTAATGGTATACCTAATGAAGAATGGTCTACAGTGAAAGGTGCTCATGCAGCTAAGAAAGGAAGAAAAGCATATATTGTTGACCTTCCTCTATCCAACAGTTTTAATGTTCTTTCCTCTAATACACAAGACCTAGAGACAAATCAGCAAACATCTTCTATTATGATAAATGAGTCTGATACAGCTGTGAATTCCATCAATTCAATGGATATAAGAAATTCATCAATAAATGAGAATACTCTCACTATATCATCTGATGTTTTAACCCAGACTGGGGATATAATAAATAGAGAAATTTTAGTGCTAAGTGGCTCTATTATTAAACACTTAGACAGGGTAGTGTGTAATCCAAATAAAACTTGTAGAACATTATCAAGTTTTAGAGGGCCAAAAATAGTAGATGTAACAAAAAATGATGACTAACATTTTGAAAAATACCAAACCAAACCCTCTAGTTATTCTACATGTAGGGGCTAACAATATCTTGAATTACTCATTGACTAGTATAAAACAAGATTATGTGGGCCTTACAAATAAGTTGATTGATATGGGATGTGTGCCAGTTCTATCAGAAGTTCTAACTATTCCTAAAGCAACACATTATATTAATCAAAAAATTAAGACATTAAATGAATGGATCAGGAAATGGACCCTTAAACAAAATATTTCTTGTATCACGCACTGGGAAGAATTTTATCATCAGAATGGACTTTTTTCTTGGGATGGACTTCACCTTAGTAGGCAAGGTAGTTCCTTATTGGGAAAACATTTAACCGATGTTATCTCAAAAATTGTAAACTAAGAGAACTGGGGGAGGTCAACAAAAGGTTTGCCCTCCTGGAAATAGCACCCTTCATAATTGCAATACTGCCCCTTTTACTAAAACCAGCTCCAACAAATTAGTATGTAGAAACAAGCAAACTTTGAATTTTTTATTGATTAATGCTCGTAGTCTGTCTAATAAAATTGACGAATTAAAATATATCTTAAAGAAAGATAATGTTGCAATTTGTGGGGTAACAGAGACGTGGTTTTCAGATCAAGAATGGGATTTTGAAATCCCTGGTTGTACCCTCTATTATAAAAATAGAAATAATAAAAGAGGTGGAGGTGTAGGATTATATATCTCCTGTAATCTTATATCTCATAATGTTACTCCAGATGATATTATTAGTAGTAAAATTGAAGTTGTCTGGGCCCAAATAAATTTATATAATAATCCTTTAGTTATTGGCCTTTGCTATAGACCACCTAACTCTGGCTTAGTTGATAATAAAGAATTTATAGCAATATTACAAAAAATGGAAACTTCACACAATTACATTCTAATGGGTGATTTCAATTTTCCCAGAATTGACTGGTCAATACTTATAGGCCATGGTTATACTGAATCTGCATTTATTGATTTAACTATAAATCAAAATCTCTCTCAAATTGTTAATAAGTGTACAAGAGAAAACTCTATACTTGATTTGATCTTAACTAATATAGAAGAAAAATGTTCTGTGCCAATTACTGCCATACCAGTGGGAGATAGTGACCATAAAATGGTGAAAACCAATATTGATCTAAATTATGATTTAATAAATGGAATAATCAGTATAAAAGATTGTACTAATGCAGATTATAAAAAAATATAAAATATTTATCTAACTGGGATTGGAAAACAGAACTCCAAGGCCTTGATTTAGATCTAATATGGGAAGATCTATGGAATAAGACTGAATACTGTATGGATACATGGGTCCCAATTAGACAGAAATATAAAAAAGGTCTTAGAACACCAACATGGTGGAACAAACATATAAAAAGGGGTATAAATAATAAAAAGAAATATTTTAGAAACTATAAGAAGAATCCTACAGTAATTAATTGGAACTTATATAAAGAAAAAAACAAAAGTGCTAAAGTAGAATAAGAAAAGCTAAAAAAGAATTTGAATTAAATTTGGCTAATAGAACTATTGACAACCGCAAAATCTTCTATAATTATATTGGTTCTTTAAGAAGTATTTCCAATGTAGTTGGTCCACTTGAAACAACTGAGGGGATAGTAAGTAATGAATTAGAAATGGCCAGTGAATTCAATAAATTCTTCTCTAGCATATTTACGTCATCAGAAACTAATGAAAACAAAATACCTTACTTACAAAATAATCAACACTCTCAAATTAGTTTTAGTGAGGTAAAAAAAATAATACTTAATCTAAAAATCCAGTCTTCCCCTGGTCCAGATAATATTCACCCAAGATTTCTTAAAGAAACAGTTAATGCTATAAGTGGACCATTAGCCTATTTGTTTAATGCATCTTTAAATCAGGGATCAACCATTAAAACATGGAATGAGGCACATGTTACTCCAATCCACAAAACCGGTAGTAAAAAAGATGTAACTAATTATCAACCAATTAGTCTTACATCTGTAATTGGAAAAATATATGAAAGATTACTATTGGTAAGAATAGAAGGTCATATTTCAAATAATAATCTGCAGGATTTAACACAGCATGGTTTCTCCCAAGGAAGATACATAGATACATAGACAGTGTTGGCAGATAAGGGCCTATGGCCCACCTAGTCTGCCCATTTGAGCTTGTAAGTTCAGTTTGTTTTCCTAGAAGTCTATTTCCCCTTACCCCTGACCTCTAGAATTCCTTTATGTCTATCCCATGCATTCTTAAATCCCGTGATTGTTTCAGCTCCCACCACTTCCTCTGGCAGGGTGTTCCACTTGTCCACCACCTGTTCTGTGAAGAAATTCTTTCTCATGTTTCCTCTGAATCGTCCTCCCTCCAACTTCATCCCATGCCCTCTAGTCCTGAAACATCTTTTTCGCTTAAAAATAGTGTTTTCCTGCACCCTGTTCCTCCCTGTAAGATACTTGTATGTCTCTATCATATCCCCTCTCTCCCTCCTCTCCTCCAGGGAGTACATGTTCATAAGATCTTGCTTAACAATGTGTTGAACTTTTTTGAAAATGTCAGTACGGTCCTTGACAATGGGCTTCCTGTGGATATAGTTTTGCTTGATTTTTCCAAGGCATTTGATAAGGTCTCACATCAAGTTTTAATAAAACAATTGTATGAGTATGAATTTCCCTCAGACATCATAAATTGGGTTATATCTTGGCTACATAACAGATGTCAATGTGTGGTCATCAGAGGCCATCATTCACATTGGGAGGCTGTCAGTAGTGGGGTACCACAGGGATCTGTTTTGGGTCCTGCCCTCTTTAATATTCTGATATTGACAATGCAGCCATCTAGCAATACTTGGATGTCCAAGTATGCTGATGACTGCAAAATGGGATGTATAATCAATAATATACAAGCAGCTAATGTTTTTCAGTCTGAATTAAATAGGATTAGTGCTTGAGCTACTGAAACAAAAATGTTCTTTAATGATCAAGAATGCAAAATTATGCACCTGGGATACAATAATTTGAAATTTAAATACAAGCTAAATAATGTACAATTTATTGAAACAACAAATGAAAAAGATCTGCGAGTGCTAGTAAACAATAAGTTGACTTTTGATACACATACCCTATTAAAAGTAAAAAAATGCCAAAAACTTCTTGGGTGTATTTTTAAACATATAAAAAGTAGAGATTCAAAGGTGATTATTCCTCTATATACAACCTTAGTAAGATCACAATTGGATTATTGTTCACAATTTTGTATGCCTACTACAAACCATGGAAAGAAACTAATAGAAGGAATACAGAGAAAGGCAACTAAATGAATAAAATCAATGAATAATCTCAAATATGAGGCTTGACTAAGAGCTATGAACCTCTATTCTATGAAATCCAGACACTTGAGAGGGGATCTGTGTTTAACATATAAAGCCTTTCAAGACCCTTTACTGTTTGAAACACCGGGCTTAAAAAGAAATACATCCATCACTATTACTAGAAGGCATAACTTAAAATGAAGAGGAGACAATTATTAAACACATAAAAGAAGGCTTTGGTTCTCTCAGAGGGTTGTATCCCATTGGAACTCACTACCTAGGGAGACAGTCATGAGTAATACTATGGACATGTTTAAAACTAAACTGGACATATACGTGTGAGTTAAGAAAGTATCATACTTAGGATAAATATTTAACCCACCTATTTGGTGGTGAGCTATATTAGGGCAACTCTGCCTCCTGAGCTTGTTGTAAACTATGACTAATTTCTTCTCGCCCATTGTTCTGACATTAAGAGCATTCAGTGTGTGAAAGACTAAGTCCCCATAAGTCCCCTATTATCCCACATATTTTATTCTTATTTATATTTATATTTTATTATACCATGGGTCAAGCCATACACTTGTCATGTGGTGCTGGGCATAGTGCTTTGTACTGCTGTATTGGAGATCGGGGATAGAAGACATAAGTCAGTTATACCATCAGAACTCCTGCCATTGTTTCTTTAATATTAATGATGAACTCAAAATTCAGCAAAACTGGGGCTTGATCATGCAGATCATTATAGCTTAGTACCAGTGCCAGAGAAAATTGCTATAGGCATTGGGGGATGGTGTCTGGTGGGGTTACAAAAAGGTGTTCATCTCAGTGATTGCTGGGAGAAACAAAATCATTCTGTTAAGCTGCATTTGCAAAAACCACATTTCGAGCACACCACACTCCTAAAGACAATACTGTCCAATGGTAGCCTATAGTAACAAATACATATTAATAATGCTGCATCTAAGGTATAATCCACAAACAAACCCTCTGTACCCCCTCCTGTTTTTTTCAGCTGCATATTTTATAGTGTCCTGGACCACCACTGAGCCTCACTTGTCTTCTTTTGGTTTTTAACAAACAAAAAATGTGCTGTACACACACCAGATACCAGGGCTAGGAGTGTTGTGGAGGAATTCAGAGGAGCTGGTCACACCAACGACTCTAAATGTGCATTGAATATTTACAATAGGTTAATTATTTTGTGATACAATGAAAAAGTCCTGAAAGCAGAGAAAATGACAAGCCAGTGTGAGAAGCTGAAAGTGAGAATCTGAAGAGATGGAGAACGGAGACAAAGATCGGAGAATGGGAGAACGTCCGGGAGAAGGTCCACAGCCGTGGAAGCATTTAAAGTGCACTGTGTAACTGAAGGAGTTTTGCAAGCATCAGCATTTGCTGCTGAGTAAGCCTTATCTGTGTCTGCATTGTGTCTGAGACAGAAGAATGTGGATGAGTGCAAAATGAATTTTTCGGATTTAATCCACATTTAATCAAAAGGAGTTTGAGATATAGACACAGAAGTCCTGGTTTTCAGCATTGAACTTTGTTTGAATGCCACTGTTGTGTGACTGAGTGACTGTGAGATTGAAAAGTGAGACACGGTCATGGAACTGGTTATCAGCCTTGAACTTTAGTTGAATGCCACTGCTATGTGACTGAGTAACTGCCTCTCCTGGTCCCCTCCCCCACACTGGTTTCCCAATAGCTCTAGGTACAAACACAAGAGAAGAGCAAGCTCTCCTTCTAAAGGTTTTGCCATCTGAATTACCTCAAGCTACTCAGCCCTTCAAGTTATCATTGACTTTCTACAGATTTTATTGTCCCATTATTTTAAGATGCTGTTATTTTTCTCTATTTTATATATTTATTTATTTTTTTATCTAATATTAATTTAATGTTTCTGTTTGAACTTAATGTCCATCAGTTAATCCTTAACTGCTCAATGTTTAATGATCTAATGGTCTACATATTTAGTGCTTG
This sequence comes from Neoceratodus forsteri, assembly GCA_016271365.2. Lineage (NCBI taxonomy): Eukaryota > Metazoa > Chordata > Ceratodontiformes > Ceratodontidae > Neoceratodus > Neoceratodus forsteri. The sequence continues at coordinate 1,228,028,755 of CM028132.1, read as the reverse complement.
TTTTTTCTAGCACTTGTTTTTAACATCATTTAATTAAGGAGATTGCTGGTTTGATAATACCAGCATTAAATTTGGTAAAACCTTCCATTAGGGATTAGTAATCAGGTATTGTACTAATTTCTGTCAGCAGCTATGAAACACATGAATCACATGAAATTATAACAAATGTGCATCAATTCTCATCTGCTACCCCTTAGCTAATGTAACAAACCATTGTTTAAGCTGGGGTAATAAATGGAGAATTGTCAGCTAAACAATTTTAAAATTGTTTAATCCTCCATTTCTAATTAGTTAACTAATTAATTGAAATAGATGCTGCTGTCCAGGTGTTAGTTACCTCCAGCTTGGTGCCATGATTCCCTGACACTGTGATTACTTAGTGCATAGAAATATTGGCATTTTTACAGTCAAGCTCCCTGATTTGCTCAGAAATGTATTTATTTTATTTTTTTTAATTTCTTAAATTTTCTTTTCCTATAGTACCTGCCACCTTATTTTTAGGAGCTGATATAATTGATTTTATAATTATACAGCTTTGTGCTTTTATAAATTACAAACATAAAGCTGTCTGATTTTTAGGGCTTTGCTAATTTAACTCCTCATTTGCACAAATTTGTAGTTCTCAAACTTGAGTGGTTATTTATTCTTCTGACTTGGCTTTTGTACAGAAATAACCTATATTTATTCCTTTTAAAAGCATTAATTCTAGTTTCATTTTAGTCTACATTTATGCAACATCCTATTAGAATATAGTGTATAGCACAGTGTGACTGATGTATACCAGAATCGAGAAGATGAGCCACTTCTTACAGCTACATCTACCCCCACTGATGTTAAAATGGGGACTAGGACTATTTTTTCTTATGCTGAAGTGGTGAAGCTGGATCAAAAAGGAAATTTATCTCAGGAGAAGAAAACCAAAAAGGTCAACGAGAATAAGGATAACAGCAGGGGTAGGAAACCAGAGCTCAGAGATGAGCATGATGTCATAGAGACAAAATACAAGCTTGATGAGCCTGACAAACTCTTCTTAAGAAAACCCACTAAAAATATATAAAAAAGAAGGGTAAAAGTAAACAACAGGATCACATTGAACCTCAAAAATGTACTCAAAAAAATATTACAGACTTTTTTCCCCAAAACAAATAAAGGGTAATATACTGCATAACTCCCCATTCAGGAAAGGTCTCAAAACCTACTGCAGTCACCTTTTAATAACTCTCAGGGCACTAAATTGGATATGTTCAGCCCATTAGAAATATCTTCACATCTTTCAGACTTAATCAAATAAGATTTAATACTAGAAAAAAGGAAAAGGACACCAGTTCAATTTTAGCAGGGTCATGTAATTCTGCGTTTCCCGGATTAGAATTAGCCAATGAATTTTATGTCCAGTGCCCTGACACAATGTCTAAATACACAATTAAAGCACTGGCTCATCCAGTAATGGCTAACATCATTTTACTTGAGACCGTTAGAGATTTAAAAACTAGCATGGAGGGTTTCATAAATTCTATATTTGTTAAAATCCAAATGCTAGATAACAAAATAGAAACCCTCAAAGAACAAGCTAGAATAAATAAACTATCCGTCTCTTCAGTCTACATCCCTGAGACTCCCAAAAAGCAATATGGAAAAAATAGGTCTCTCCAGACCCAAAAATTAAAGAAAAAAAAAGGAAAAAGAAGAAATTGCAAAATCCCCCTTTAGGGCTCAAAAATCATGAAGTAGTGAAAAAAATTTAAAAATAGGGACACGCTGAACCTCTCAAGAGTGAATTCCAGATTAACACTCAGCAGAAACAGAAAGTGCAGCCCAGGGAAGAGTTTGATATTAAATAAACACAACAGGATAACTCAAACAAAGCTCCCTTTCAGAAAGGAAAGAAGGATAGCAGCTTACTCCCTTAACAAATAAATATGACAAAAAGTTGGGCTGTCACAGGTAGTGAGGTGTGCTTAAGGATTGATGGTATATTTTAAAAAAGACTATGAGTCATCTGAAATGTTAAGGGGCCTGATTGAATATTTAGTAACAGCAGAATTGGATATTGTTCAAGCTAAAGGAAATATCATTATGACCTGCAGAGATCTTGGCAGCCAATCCAAACCAGTGTATGCCCTACTTCCTGACATGAATTTAGCAAAAGAAATTTGGGCAAAATCATCCAGATTGGATTTACTGGGTCTAGCGTTATGGGCTCCAGTTACTTGGAAAATAATTACTTCACAAGCCCTTAAGGGCAAAAATATAAATCCCAAATTAGATCAGAGTATTTTTTACAAACACTCTCTTCACTCTGAAATGGAACTTTAAGACACAAGTAACTTATAAGGGGGACGATGACCAACAGATCCTCTCCCTGTTTGAAATTGATAGAGTCCCAGAAGAGAATATTATTCTGACTCCATATGTTAACTTCCTTATTACAACAGAACTAGAATTAGAATCTGGAAGGCAATACATCAGTTTAGCTGAAAGAGTATATAAAGATAACGCAGGGACCTAGATAAGTTTTGTATGCTCAAACCCTCACATATACAATCAACTGAAAAGCAGATTGTAGGAATTTGATAGTGAGGTATCTTAATTGTTGATATTGCTCACCAACAAAGGCATAAAACTCAGATACTTCATTAGGGCAATGACTGGTCGCAGATTATAATAATACTATAGACAGTTCGAGAAGCATGCCCTCTAGTGATCAGCCCCCTGCTCGTTATAATTTTTTGTCTTGGAATCTTGCAGGACTGGCTAGTAAAATGTCTGATCATGAATGTATGACATTTATTACATCACATGACTTGATTTTTTTTACAAGAAACATGCTCTATTGAAGTCATAAACATAAATGGGTATCAGGTGATGTCAAACCCTGCATGCAATTTAAAAAAGTGGGACAGATCAACAGGAGGCCTGGCCACATATATTAAGATTGGACAAGCTATTACACAAATTGAGGTTTTAAAAAACTTGCCTAATTATATAATTTTGGCCATTTCATGGGATCAATCCCTTTTTGTACTTGTTGATGTTTACATTCCTCCTAAAAATTCTACTCAAAACTGTAGATCAGTTTGGGCTTTACTGAATGCAGACATTGACCTTGTCTTTCAGAAATACCCTACAGGCATTTTTTTGATAGTTGGTGACTTCAGTGCTCGCATTGCAATTTTTGACAATTTACCTACTTTAGAGACACAAATTAGTCTCAAAAAACTGTAAACCCAGGAAAAGTAAAGACAGAGGGGTTAACGACCAAGGAAAGGAGCTGAAAAAACATACTGAAGAAAATGCATTATTGATCTTGAATGGGAGGTTAGAGAGGGATGAAGATTGGAAAACCACTTTTGTCTCTGCAGTAGGGCAAAACACAATTGATTATGTTTGTATTAATCCAGAAAATCTTGAGATGTTCATTGCACCTAAAATTCAGATGAGAACAGAAAGTGATTATGCCTCTTTGAGTTTGCAAATTAAAACAAAAATAGATAGTTCAGAATCAATAGTTGAAACTATAAACCCTCTGTCATGGGTCTAGTATGGTTGCCCGGCATAAGTTTTCCCGACGCTATTTTGCCCATGATCTGTTTCCTGCAATGCAATTTGCCAACGCAATGTTTTCTCGATTAATGTTTGCTTGACTGTCAGATTTAATATGTAGCAAACATATCAGAACCCTGTTTGTTAAAATATGCATGCTCAGTAATTAATCTCTCTCCTGCTTTCCCCTCCAATTTGCTCCAGCCCCTCGTGGGCTCCAGCATCCCTCACTCATTTCCTGGCTCCTTGCTCTGTCTTTGGTAACTGCTACTCACCACAGCTGCCTCATTTTTTCTCCCACTTCCCTTGCTTCATCCCCCTCCAGTCCTGTCTACCTCCATGATTGTTTTCTCCCCATTGTGGATTTCCCTGCCTCCTACCTGCTTCCCACATCATAGACTGTCTCATACCAGAACCTCTATGAATGTCTCCTCTGCTCTTATCTGTGGAAACCCTTCCTGCTCCTTGCTTCTCTCCTCTACAGGCATTCCCATGGCTTGGAGATCTGCCATCTCTCTGGATTTGTTCTCTTGCGGTGAGTGTCAGTAGCATCATTTTTAACTCCTATCTGCACTGTGTATCCTAATTAATAAGCTCAATTTACATGTTTGCTTACAAGTTACAAGTCAGATTGTCTGGATTCTTTCTGATTTCTGCACTGTTACACTATTCTTAAATGCCGCACTGTGCAGCACTGTGTTTCAGGTAATGTTGGGAAAATGTCAATTTACATGTTTCTTAAGTGCCACACTGTGTTTCAGGTAATGTTGGGAAAATGTCAAGCTGGCTTATGTTTAGCGGTGAATGACTATGTTGAAATCCTGGTGTTGGGTTACTTGTTGTCAGGCAACATCATGCCGGGCAACCGTACAGATCCCTCTGTCACATTTAATTGCTGGGGGCAAACAGTGGTTAAAACATGACTTGATCAAAAGCATAGAGTTGAGAAAGCTATTCTTTACACAAGAAGGCCTCCCCATCTTAGGGGAAGAAAATTACCCAGTAGCCACTCAGTAATTTGATACAAGACTTTCACAAACAAGTCAGGAAATAAAAAAGAGAACGTATGTTCCTTGTAATAGTAACTTAAATTCTGGGGTCAGATCTAGGTTTGACCTTGAATGTAAAAAAGCAAAAAAGAATCTGGGGAGATTAATAAGGTGGACTAAAAATCATCCAGCTAAAATAAATTATAATACCTTAAATCAAGCCAGAAAACAATATTGAAGGTTTCCATAAATTAAAAAAAATGAGTTATCAGCAATCACTATGGGATGAAATGTATCAAATCATTCTTGCTAATGATACTAAGACCATCTGGAAAATGGTAGCCAAAGGGTCTAATCAATATCAACCTTCCTTGGCAGTCTATGTTCCCAAAGAATCTTGGGTAAAACATTTCAGTGGTATCTTTTTCAAAGTCCCTTCTGTTTCCCTGGCTAAGGGCACTCATTTGTCCAGAGGGACAGAACAGTGGAATCCTATAGTTTTCACTATGAAAGAAGTTGAGTTAGCTATCTTTAAATTAAAAAATAACAAAGCCCCAGGTCCTGACTTTATCCCCCCTGAAGTATATAAAGACCATATGGACTTTGGAGTCCCAGTTGTAACAACCTTCTTCAGCTTGTGTTCATCTCAAAATAATATCCCTATTTTTTGGACCCAGAACATAATAGTCCCCATCCATAAGAAAAGGTCTGTCTATGACCCCAGTAATTTTCACCCTATTAGCCTACTAGACATAAGTTCAAAGCTTTTTGCTAGATTACTGTTAAATAGGCTAATTCAATGGTCCAATTCTACTAATCAAATTTTGCAGTATCAAGCTGGCTTTAGGGAAATTTTTCAGCAGTTGATAATATATTCTGGCTTGCTCACCTTATTGAAGAATACGTTTATCTTAGAAAATCTAAACTTTTTGCATTATTTATAGATTTTTCTTTAGCTTTCAATTCCATCAACAGATATAAGTTATGGCAAATATTATTGGGTCATGGCATTGATCCTGCATTACTTAAATTAATAAAAATGTTGTATTCCAATACTACTACCACAATCAGATTTGACAATAAAGAAACATTAACTGAATCTTTTGAAACAAATAGGGAAGTAAAGCAGGGTTGTCTTCTGGCCCCTGCATTATTTAACTTTTATATTAATGACCTGTTAGAATACCCAGATAAGGATACTTTTGACTCCCCTAAAATTTATATGATCCCCCTTCATTCACTGGCTTATGCTGATGACTTTGTAAAGTTCTCACTAACAAAGGATGGTTTACAAAAAAAAAGACTGACATTCTTTTTCAAAAATTCATTAGCCTGGAGTTAAAGGTAAACATAAAAAAACAAAAATAGTGACTTTTTTGAAAAAAAAAACTAGGAAATTATAACAAACTTAGATTTACCATTGGTGCCAAAAACATAGAAGTAACTACTGAATATTCTTATCTAGGGGTAACATTTGTATCTTCTATAACTTGGACAAATCATTTTAAAGAATAGCTAATCAAGGCAAAATTGGCTACTAAGGCTCTATTAAGATTTAACTATCATTATGGCGATAAAAGCAGGTGAAGCCAAACTATACCCCCTTCTTATTATGGGTCAGAAGTTTGGGGTTATGTGAATAATAAAGACCTCAAGAAACCATTGTCATTTGTTTTATAAAACTCTTTTAAAAGTTCCAAACTCACCATCTAATGCAATGTCTATAGCTGAATTAGGGTGGTTTTCTATCTATTATTTTAAAACTCTTACACTTATATACTATTGGCTTAAAATAATAAATTCAAATAAACATATCATCCCTAGGAGATGCCTTAATGAGATAATGAAATGGCAACACAATGGTCTTCAATCACCCTGGCTTGACTTCTTGACAAGAAATCTAAACAAAATAAAGATGGGCAATTTAAAGTTTGACTTTGAAAGGGGGATTTTAATTTCAAATTTATATCATGACAGAATCAAAAGGAAATGATATCACTTAGGAAAAAGTGCTGACATGGATTCCATTAAGGTGCAGAGATGTGCACCCTTGTTTAAGGCTAATAAAATAGACCATTCACTTGAAAGTTATTTGAGTCTCCCTATAAAGCCAGAACAAAATAAATTTTTATTTTTATTTTACCAATTATTTTACCAGGTGAGACACACTAAGCTGAAAGCTTGTTTGCAGGTGCAACCTGGGAGCCTGAGGAAGTTAAGTGACTTGCTCAGGGTCACACAGTATGCAAGTGGGGGCTGTGGGATTCAAACTCAGGTCTCCAGATTTGCAGCTCAGAGCCTTAAACTACTGTGCCATGAAATACCTGGGCAAGATTTTAAATCTTGAATTCAAAATATATGTATTTTCATTTTAAATATAAAACTGAATTTGACAAAAATGAACAATCTTTGTGCCCCTGTAACAGAGGCTTTGTTGAATTCATTAAGCATATAATTATGATATGTCCATTATACAGAATAATAAGGATTCAGTTTCTGCTGGATTATTTGAAAATCTGTGCAGATTTAAATTACAATTTAGTTTTCATCTTATTACACCCTCAAATTGAAAAAGATGCTGAAATAATTTCAGACTTTCTTGCCTCAGTTATTAAACTTAAAAAGAAAAATTATCATATACCAAAGAATAAGAATTTGTGAATGTAATGCGATAGGATTACCATGAAACTCATTCCAATTATAATTTTTGTTAGGGACAATTTACTTTGTTACTGTTGAATTATTGCTTGAGCAGTTTAATGTATGTCGTTTTTCATTGTAAACAATGTTGTGTTTTTAAACAATTGCATGTGTAATTGCCATTTTTTGGCATTTGTTTAAAAAAAATTTGTACTTTTTTTAACTTTGTAAAAACCATAGTACTTGCCTATGATGGTTGATCAAATAAAAGAACTGAAACTGAAAACCAGGGCTAGTTATTTTAATAATGTTGCATCTCAGGCAAGAAGCAGGGTCCAGGAGCATGAAATCCTTTTTAATTAATATTCTCTAATTAATTGGAAATCTGTCAAGAATATAAAGCTGGAGCTCAAGGTGGGTCTGCTTTTTTTTCAGTGGCAAGGGGAAATGGGCCATCCATTATTTTTTTCCATTCCATGTATACTGTAGGTGTCTTGAGAATTGATAAAAGTATTTTATAAATGGGAAGACTGGACGGGCCTTTTCAGACAACAACTTCTATGTTTCTATGTATTGTACATTCCAGCTTTGCAAACTTGCTACTGGGATGCCAACTGATGCCTTCTGTTTCTTCACTTTGGCAATACTGGAATAAGGGCATCTACTGGGTTAATATTCGGAATTTCATGTAAAAACACATGAAGTTTTTTAACATATACTGTACTTTGGGGACTTTATATTCCCCAGGGCTAAACACTATGTTAGACATAGCTCAATTGTGAATGATGTTGCTCTCCTCTCCTCAGCCCTTACTACTATGAATGGAGTTCAGTATATGCATTTTGTACAACCCATAGGTACTCCTTCAAGATACCCTTTAATTAGTCACCATGTACTGTTTCCACTGCTGTCATAGCCAGAAAGTCAAAACATTAACATATCCCAGCAGAACACAGCAATCCATGCTGACAACACTGTACTGCACTACATTACTCCTATACAGTACTTCATTGGGCATATTGCAATTGCCTCTCATAAGGCCTGCAAGTTTACATTGAGCTAAGAAAATGAAGAAATGTGATATCAACTATAAAAAAAATACACAGTACATACTTTATATGGAGCTTAATACATTTTTTATTACACCTTCAGAAAACACAATGTTTATTGAGTAACATATGTTAGCATTTCCATTCATCTTTGAAGGAGACAGTCAGAAGTGTGGTGTAGTTTGTTTTTGTTAGGATTCAATAAACATATACTGCATATGTTAAAATATCTCATGATTTCTTACACTGTGCTGGTGTGTAGTTTTTTTTTGTTTTGTTCTGTTTTGTGTTTTTGGTATATCATTCACTGTTCCAGCTGCATGTCCAGGTTACAAACAAATTCTGTTGTACGTTTAGCCCTTTTTTATGTAAGAGCAGCCAACCTGGGAGGTGTAAAGTATGGCCATTGAGACCATTAGCAGCCACTTAATCTAATCTTTTCCACTCTGCTTCTTACACCAGCATTTTTGCTTTGTACCATGTTCCTATCTTCTTTCCGATTAGAATGTGTTATTCAAATGTTAAAAAATGACTAGTACTGCACCAAATATGTAATTCTCTTTAGTTTGTTCCTAGTTTTTGAATATGCAATATCGTTTTCTGTTTAGCATTATTTGGGTGCTACTATCAGGCTGAGTTGGATGATTTGATTTGATGGAGATGGAGATTTTTTTTTCTTACAGCAGCACACTTTTAGTAGATATTTAGACACCAGGAAAAGTTATTTTACTAATGCTGCATCTCAGGTATGACCCAAAAATAACCCTCTGTATCCCCTCCTGTTTTTTTTCTCAGCTGCATATTTTATAGTGTCCAGGACCACCACTGAACCTCCCTTGTCTTCTGTTTTTTTGTTGTTTTTTTTTTTGTCTTGCGTATGCTTGAGCTCTTCATAAATCTTCACAGTCTGGAACACTAATGTCTGACCCCAGGTGGGAAGACACTGTCAGCAGGAACACTACTGGTTCCACTGGGTTCAATGAAATAGCGTGGGCTTAACTATGAATGAAAGTGTTTTTTTTGTTTGTTTGTTTGTTTGTTTATGAATTAAATAGTGGAGGACATTGGGGATGGTGAAAGTATGTTTTTTTATTAAATAATTGGAGAGGCATTGGGGATCGGGGAGGGGGGATGTCCATGAGACTTCAAGGGAATTTCTTTTTTAATTAAGTAAATAGTGGGGGTGTCTGGGGATCATGGTGGGAGATCAATGAGACTACAAAGGAGGTTTTTTTTAATTAAGTACAGTAAATAGTCTCTGGTATTGAATAAACACTCAACATTCAAGCATATGTGAATGCATTACCAACTGTGAATTATCTTAACTGGTAACTGCATACTGTAACTGGCAACATTCAGCATGTGGGACAGGTTGGTTGGGTTTACTATATTTTTTAAAGTAAGTTAGCCACAATAGCAAGTATGCACTGATGTGTGACATGTACTGTATTTCATGCATCAATCCTAGGTGCTTATCACTTTATGAGGGTCTTATTATTGATGATCAGGGATCACAGATGGGGATGTGGACTGTGGGGTGCCTACTGGAGAAATCAACATTATCAAGACCATTTTAACTGAAAACAGTGCCACCTGGTGCATTTCAGCTGCAGATAATTGGGATCCAATTAACTAAGAACTCATCATACTTTACCACTTACTGCCGCATTAATGAGGCATTGCTCGGTACCACTGGGTATACCACTCAGTACACCACACATACCTTGGTATTCCTTAGCAGGGGGGCAACTTCCCTATAACAGCTACTTTAAGTTGTCCATGGTGCCAGCAGCACCTTCCTTTCTGTCTCCATGCCAGTTTTTCCTCATATCCAATGATGCACCCTCAGAGCACCCTAGCTTAGTCCTCTGATGACAGTTATCAAAAACCCTCTGCTTTCTTCCTCAGTTGGCCACCATCTAAGTTACCCAAGCATTATATTGATATACCACCAGTTACTGTATATCACTATGGTACTTGCAAAATGTCTCTGAAAATCACCAGACTGCTAAATGTTTAGTAGGGATCATACATCTTTTTCCCTCCTGGTTCTAAGATAAGTATCACCAACGGTATTTGATTTTGCCAGAGTTATACAATAAATGTTAACTTCAGCTTAGGTTCTATGTCAACCAAGAAGCAGTATCCTTCATTCTCTGCTACAAACAGGTGTGCTGTCACAATTGCGCCTAACAGAGAGCATTTGAACCAGCTGTCAGCTGACTGTCAAGTTCACAAAAGATGTTAATGTCAAAAACATACTCCATTACTAAAGAGGTGGGTCCAGGTTAAATGAGGACATCTTGGAGGTGGGGGGGTTCAAGAATCTAGTATGGTACATCTCAACATTAGGAAGTATGTTCAAAAAATGGACCTAATTAGTACTTGGAGAGGTGGTCATAATCCAGATTTGGCAGTGGTCACAGAAACATGGTTAAATCAAAGAGCGGATGATAACCTGTTGAATATTACTGGTTATCATATGTGATGTAATGACAGGAGTAAAAGGGGGGATTTTGCTGTATGGGAAGGAAGAACTAATTATGCTACAATTGGATGTCAGTCATGACCTACAGGGTTTAGAGGTCTTGTTTCTTGAGTGAGATTGCCACACACACAAAACAAATATTAATTGTAGAAGTTATTGCCCACCTAAGATGATACCAGGTGTTCTTGATTGCCTGCAGAATCTCCTACTAAAACATAAAAATACTCATAAAATAATAATTATGGGTGATCTCAATAGTAATTGGAAGACATTAATGAGGTATACTCATTAATCGATCTTCAGGTAAATCTGGGACTTACCCAGTAAATTAATGAGCCAACAAGAATCAACACATTTGACCCTGCAGCATCTACTATACTAGATGTGATCATTACTAACTCCCCTCAAAACATTTTAAGGAGAGGAGTCCTTCTGCACTCCATTTCTGATCACCAGTTCATTTATTATATCTGGGGCAAATCAATAATCTGGGAAAGAAAGAAGAATATTAAATGGTATAGTTACAAAAAGTTTGATTATGTAAAATTTATGTTGGATACAAGTAATATTAATTGAGACTGCCTAGAATTAATTCCCACAATTGAGGAGGCATGGGCATACTTAGTGAGTGAGTTTATGAGAGTGTGTAACAAACATGCCCCTATAAAAAACAAAACTCCAAAATAAAATAATGCACCCTGGTATAAAAATAACTTAAGGAAACTTAAGAAAAATAGAGACAAACTGTGGCATAATGCAAAAAAAGTGGTAACAGACAAGACTGGTATAAATATGGAAAGTTACGCAACCCATATGTTAATGATGTGAAAAAAGCAAAACAAAAGCATCATATACAAATATTAGATAAAAATCATTCCCAGAATCCTAAAGAATTTTGGAGATCTATGAATATCTTATTAAAGGGTTATGGTCATTAAACCTCAAATGTGTTTAATGTGGATAATTAAATGCTACCATTGTCTCAAGTTGTGATTGATAAATTCAATAATTACTTTAGCAAAATGGGAAACACGGGCTTAAATAGTAGCAGTCCTCAGATTCCAGACAAGCAGGTGTTAGACTTAAATAACACAGGACAGTTTTCCTTCTTCAGTGTAACTGTGGATATAGTTATGAAGGAGCTATTAAAAGTAGATATTAAACCAAAGCCATACATTTGGATGGTATTCCATCCAAGCTTTTAAAATATGCCTCTCCTATTATTGCCCACCCCCTTACGTATATATTGAATTTGTCACTTAAGACTGGGGAATATGCAGAAGCTTGGAAACAATCTAAAGTAGTGCCTATTTTTGAAGGAGGGCAAAACACTGAAATAGGGAATTGTCGTCCTTTTTCATTTTTGCTCCAGGTCTCCAAAATATTTGAGAAATTAATATAATCTCAAATAAAAGATTAGTTGGACTCACAGGACAAAATTAGTGAGATGCAGTCTGGGATCAGACAGTATCATAGTACCATTACCACCCTAGTTAAGATCATCAGTTGGTGCACTACATACAGACCTATCCAAGGCATTTGATTCCTTGGACCATGATGTCCTCCTGTCAGGGTTGCATCATGGATTATAAAATATTAATGAAAGCTTTGGGGAATAGATTACAGGGGGTTTTGGGTGGCTTAATTCATCCTTCCTAATATAGTGGAGTTCCAAAGAGGCGGGTTCAGGATGCTCTCATCCTTCTAAAGGAAATCCTGCAGAAGGGTGCCTCACAAGAGGTGTTTGGTCATCTAGTTTTTTTTAGATCAGAACAAAGCTTTTGATCATATAGAATATGCATACCTTTGGGAAGTGATGCAGGGTTATGGGTTCCCTTCGCAGTTTATAGCATGGTTACAAACATGTTATAAGAATATAAGTTTACTTCCAAGTATAAATGGTTGGACAGGGAGCAGGATAATGGTTTATAGGGGGGTCCGTCAGGACTATCCTCTTAGCCTGTTGTTGTATGTGCTGTCATTGAACCCCTTACTATATGCCCTCAATAGGGGCCCATGGATTATTGGCTTATCTGTAGGTTGTGAGGATGTTCCTGTTGTAACGGTAGCATATGCAGATGATTTGGTGTTGGTTTTGGCAGACAGATCTTTGACGACTGAAGCTCTGCTGGTTTTAGATACTTTCTCTTCAATTTCTGGTTCCTCTATTAATTCTTTAAAGAGTGGGATATTACTGGTGGGATACGATGTGGTCGATGTTGCCTTAATTTGGCAGATCCCCATCAATACTGGTTACTGATGAATTTTAGGTATATATTTTAGTGGGAAAGATGCTCCTAAATATAATTGGGAAACACAATTGGTGGCGGCTAAGGATAGGGTGGCTCGGTGGAACCGGTGGCAGATGTCTAAAGCAAAGTGGGTTTATCTTATCAAAACATTTTCGTTGCCCTATTTTTTGATCCTGGCAGCAGTGTACCCCCCCCCACTCACTCTGGAAACTTCCCTGCATGCTGTGTTTATCTCGTGCTTGTGGGGGAGTAGACTGAACCTGGTGAAGAGGGGTATTATGTATTTGCCTATTGAGGAAGGTGGTGTGGGAATGTTGAATCCAGTGGTGTTTTTTTATGTCACATTTCTTTACTATAATGTAACTCCCCTATTGAAAGGAGATTCTAAGGTATGGTCCCCATGGGTGGGTGATGTGATTGGTTTTATAATTGATAAGTGGGTTTTTTCTGTGGTCTTACCTCGTCAGACTAGGGTGTCCCAGCTTCCTGGATATTTTAAAGGGTTGTTTGGGAAATCGAAAGCTTGGAGGTTCATGAAACAGGCCATATGCATGAAATCTAGGAAGCAATTATATTTTTGAGCAATTTGAGATTTTTTTATGCTGACCCTTGGTTTCTAGATCTGCCTATGGCTGATCAACATGCAAAATTAAAATTATTATCTAGTAAAAGGGACCCTAAATACATATGGGATTTCCTGTGGCTTTGTCTGCATAAAAAAACTGGATGTAAAGGTGAATTTGAAACATAAAGAATTAGCTGAGAGATATTGCCCTAGGGAAGAAACCTGTCCGGGAATGGTGGAATCTCTATCTCATTTTTTTTTCTGATTGTCCCTTTGTCAGGTCTTTTTGGTCTGTCTTTCATAAGGTTTGGCCATTGAATCCTTTTCAGGGACAGTCAGTTGATATTTGGACTGAGGGAGTGTTGCCTGGCTCATGGGTGATTTATGACAATATTACTATAAGACTCTTAATGGGTTTTATAGGTTATCAGTTTGTGCAAAGTATTAAAAGAGATATTATGAAGTAGCAGTTGTTGGAAAGGGAGAAGGTACATCCGGACCTTTATCGGGTATGGTGGAGAAATATGTCTTGGCTAGATACAAGTTGAGGTAAAAGATTACTTCAATAAAGATGTCATTTGGGTTTGAGTGCCTCAAAATTACTGGTATGAGGGGTTATTAATGCGGGCATATGTCTGTAATGAGGGATACGTTTCCCTTTCTGGGTAGGAAGGGAAAAGGGGGGAGGGGGTAGGGATAAAATTGTTATTAGGTTCTGCTTGAATTATGACTGTATTTATTTTTTAGAGGTTGTTCCTGGTCTGCATCCCTCTTTTATGAGTGGGTAACGTATAGAGGGCTATTTCTCTTTCCCTAGAAAAGGGGAAGGGGAGGGGTGGTTTATGAAAATCTTCTTATGAATTTTGGGATTGATATGAAGCACTATTTATTTATGATTCTTGGATTTATTACGGTGGAGTCTTTTTTAAGGTTTCTCTGGTCAGAGGAAGGGGGGTATATATACAGTGTTTCTATTATTTATGAGGCACCTTGTTGGGACTTCCTTTGAGATCTATCAGTCTAATCTTTCTCTTGTTTCACAGTTTATCTAGAGGAGGATATGCCCAGTTGGCAATCCCACTTTGGGAGCTCAAGTTCACACAGTTACATTTTTTTTTACCTTTTAATACTTTTATGATAATGGATGTCAAGCCTCAGATAGGAAATTGAATCATGTGTTTCTTATTAAGGTTCTACAGTTGTATGATGCTAGAAATCAGAGAGGGGATGTTCCTAACTGCCTAATGTGGTACACAGTTGGGAGAGAGGAGGGGAGGTTTTTGCCGTAGTGTAATGGGTATAGAGCATTGTGTACAGTGGAGTCAGCCACAATGAAGCACAGTAACTTGCAGTAATGATATGTCACAAATCCTGCATGATAAAAGGGCTTAATTGCCTTTGACTTACAATGGCCCCTGCAGTAAACTGCAGCATTCTGAGACATTCTGCAGCATTTCTGCATTGCATCTTGACTGTCACATCTGTATGTATCTTTCACATGTCACATATCCTTCTTTAGGATACATCACTATGCACCATGAAAAATGAATCAATTCAGGTGTACTGATTCTTTGTGGTTTGAAGTCAAATTTTAGGAGGGGGTGTGCCCACCTTTAGGGGGGTTACCCTAGTCTATACTTTCATCATTGTTTAAAATGACAACCTTTAATATGTTATCTCAGAATGTAAATGGGCTCACAAACCCAGTCAAGAGAGCAAAGGTGATTCGGTCCTTAAAGAAACAGCAAGTACAGTGCAGTAACTGCTCATTGCTGTTTTTGTTTTAAACTTAGATTTGTGGACTTTTAGTGGTAATGTTATTTCTTGGCTGTCTTTACTTAGAATTGTTTTGGGGCTGTTGAAAATTTAAAACTTAGTCTGGTGTGTTTATAGTGGTACTGTTTTCCTTTACTGTCTTTACTTGCTGCAGATTGTATCTTATCTTGTCCATCTTGCCCTGTAGTTTGGTGGAGGGGTGCTAATTGTCTGATCTCTGACCTCAGCTACATGATAACTGGAGGTGGGGTTAAGTCAGATTTGAGGTAGCAAAGGATTCAGACTCATTTCAGTGCAGTGCAGTAACTGTTCATTGCTTTTTTTTGTTTTAAACTTAGATTTGTGGACTTTTAGTGGTATTGTTATTTCTTTGCTATCTTTACTTAGACTTGTTTTTGGGCTGTTGAAAATGTAAAACCTAGTTTGGTGTGCTTGTAGTGGTGCTGTTTTTTTCCTTTGCTGTCTTTACTTGCTGCAAATGTTGTCTTGTCTTGTCTTGTCTGTCTTGCCCTGTAGTTTGGGGAAGGGGTGCTACTTGTCTGACCTCTGACCTCAGCTACATGATAACTGGAGGTGGGAGTAAGTCAGATGTGAGGCAGCAAGTTGATTTTTGGTTTCTCAGAAGCCAGAAGGGGAAGGATCCAGATTCATTTCAGTGCAGTGCAGTAACTGCTCATTGCTGTTTTTGTTTTAAACTTAGATTTGTGGGCTTTTAGTGGTACTGTTATTTCTTTCCTGTCATTACTTAGAATTGTTTTCGGGCTGTTGAACATGTAAAACCTAGTATGGTGTGCTTGTAGTGGTGCTGTTTTCCTTTGCTGTCTTTACTTTCTGAAAATTGCCCACCCTGCCTCCCCCTACTCTTAATTATATGCCTCTTAAATCTGACTGACAGGAGCTAAGTACAGGGAATAGCAGGGGTTGTGGAGTAGGAAGGGCATAAGGGGGAGGAAGCCCTTCCTCGGCACAGCAAGTGCTTTGACTCATTTTTTTTGCTTATTTTCCTTCTTTCAAAAAAGTATCTGAGGATCAGTGGCAGGATTTTCAGGACAGTAAATTAATAAAGAGGGAACTATAGGGAGAGCTTCAGCAAAAGACAAGTACTGGAATAGCAGTGTAAGAGCAGTATAATGTGGGGAGTGGTGCAATGCAGTGGATGCGGGGCAGCCATATTCAGACAGATGTTCTGGATGCTGAGGAGCTGCCTTATCTGCAGGCATCTCTCTGGACTGTGGGATGAGGTAGCCAGACTCAGAGCAGAAGTAAACTGGGTAAGGAGTACCTTCGCCCCTATCCAGAGACCACCCAGTCCAACACTGCTGCCTCAAAGGATGCCAAAAATGAGGAACACTTGGATGATGGTGGGCTCAGGGAGGGTTAGGGCAGCTAGGCAGAGGCACATCACAAGTCCTATTCCACTCCAGAACTCATTTGCCACACTGGCAAATGGGGACAACCAAACAGAGGTGCCCAGAGAAGTAGAAGAGAAGAATGTGGAGATCAACCAAGGAGGTGACCTCAGTGGGGAGAGTAGTGGACCCCAGAGGAGGAGGAGGAAGCAAATATTGGTGGGGGACTCTATCATCAAATTAAATCAAATCAAACTTTATTTGTAAAAAAGCGCCTTTCCAAAACCAAGGCGCCTGTACATAACATAATAAAATCAATAAATAATTAAAACAATATTAAAATTAATCCAGGCAGCAACATTAAAAATCATTATTGCAAGGCTAAAAAGATGTGTTTTTAATGCCCCTTTAAAGTTTTGGACAGTCAGGCAATCTCACACCTGAGAGGGATCCAGCTAGGAACACAGGAGGGGGAGAACAGGGAGATGAGGTGCCTACAAGGTGCCATGACATGGAGGGATGGGAGGAAGATCCTGGAGATTGCTGTGAGGCAAGATGGGTGGGTGAGCTGGATGTCATTATCCACCAAGGTACTAATGACCTGGGAAATGGGGAGCCTAAGGAAGTTCAGGAAGGTTTTAGGAAATTGGGGAGGGATCTCAAGCAAGTAACTACTTCTGTCCCCTTCTTAGAAGTACTACCTGTGAGAGGCATGGGAGAGCATAGGGGTGCATGCACCAGGAACTTTAACTCATGGTTGAAGAACTGGTGCTGTGAGGAAGGGTTTGAATTCATTTTTGACTAGGGAACCACCGGGAGGGATGGAGGCTTGTTCAAGCCTGATGGCCTACATCCGTCCTGGAAGGGAAACCAAGCACGCAATGATAATTTTAAATGCTACATGGATAAGCATTTAAACTAACCAAGAGGGGTGACAGGCAAGCAAGGAGGGTACCTAATTGCCCCCCCAGCTAGCAGTGGAATCAGTGAACAGGAGGAGTGGATAGCTCTACAAAGCAGTTTACAAAAGATGGAGATAAGCACCCAAGAGGTGGCTAGGCAGAAATGGGGCAAAATTCAACAGAAGGGCAGACAGCAGGGAGAACCAAGGATAAAGGACAATGAGGGAGGAGGCTGGAGGAGAACAAATAAACAGTCCAGGGAGTTCAAATAATGAAAAGCCATGTGTGCCAATGCCAGGAGCCTCAGCATCAAGATGGAGGATCTGGAGGCTGTCATGGTGCAGTTGGACCTGGACACTGTGGCCATCACAGAAACCTGGTGTAATGATAACCATGACTGGGAGATGGCCATACCTGGCTACAACATATTCAGAAGGAACAGAGCAGGCAGGAAGGGAGAAGGAGTGACACATTATGTGAAAAAAGGCATAAAGACCACAGAGATCCAGCAGAAACAAAATGGGGGAGAGATACTGTGGGTTAAGCTGAAAAGAAAAATGGGGTCAGCCATCTGCACAGGGGTGGTCTACAGACCACCAGCCCAGGAGGCAGAAACAGACAGGGAGCTGATGTTAGCCATCCTAAGGATGGCAGACAAGGGTGAGCAGGTGCTGGTTGGAGACTTCAATATTCCAGATGTGTACTGGAGCCTCCCAGCAGCAGCATCAACCAGGAGCAGATTTATCCTGGAATCCCTTCAAGGTGCCTTCCTCAAGCAACTGGTCATGGAACCAACTCAGCAGAAGGCAATACTGGGCATCGTGCTCACAAACGGGGACGTGCAATGGGGGGAACAGTGGGGGAGCACCTGGGGAACAGTGACCACCGGTCACTGTGGTTTGAAATCACAGAAGGAGCAGAACTAAACCACACAAAAACATGTATCCTGGATTTTAGGGGGCAGACTTTGGGAAATGGAGAGTTGCTTGAAAGAGGCATTAATGGGAATGGGGCAGAAATCAGGGGTTGAGGAACAGTGGGCAATATTTAAAACAGGGATTACAAGAGCAACAAAATTATGCATTAAGTAGGTTATCAAGGGAAAAAGGAAGAGAAAGCCTTTATGGTTTTCCAAGAAGGCAGCAGAGAAAGTGAAAGCCAAAAATATTGCATTCAGGCAATACAAAAAGATGCAGGCAGAAGGGGATAGGGAGAAGTACCAGGAGAAGTGAAGGGAGGCAGGGAGGTCAGTAAGGGAAGCCAAAGCTCAGACAGAAAGCGCATGGCAAAATCAGTGAGTAGAAGGGACAAAACCTTTTAAAGGTACATAAGTGAAAAAAGAAAGGCAAACGGAGGGATAGTGAGACTGAAGGGAGAGGATGGGGGCCTCGTGGAGGATGTCAACAGTAAAGCTGACATACTGAACAGGTATTTCTGCTCAGTCTTTACTGAGGAAGAGGAGGGTAATGGGCCTGAAGGGAGTGCAAGGGTTGGGAATGGTGCAGAAATGGACATAAGACCCTTTACATGGGAAAGGGTCCTAAAGAAACTGGAAGGAATATGAGTTGATAAAACAGTGGGACCAGATGAGGTGCACCCCAGGGTCCTAAAGGAACTAAGAGACGTGGTGGCTGAATCTCTGGCAATCCTGTTTAGCTGATCACTGGAAACAGGGGAAGTACCCAAAGACTGGAGGACAGCAGATGTAGTCCCTTTATCCAAAATTGGGAACAAAGAGGAAGTAGGGAACTACAGATCAGTCAGCCTGACCTTGGTAGTGGGGAAGATCATGGAAGCACTACTGAAGGAGAGATTGGTGGAACATCTGGTTGCCAATGGACTACAGGACCCAAGACAGCATGGTTTCACCTGGGGGAGGTCATGCCAGACAAATAACATTGAATTGTTTGACTGGGCGACAAGGGAGGTGGATCAGGGAGGGCAGTGGATGGGGCCTATCTGGACTTCAGCAAGGCATTTGACACTGTGCCACATAAAAGGCTATTAAACAAACTGGGGAATATGTGAGCGGGCAGGACAATAGTGCAGTGGGTAGGTAATTGGCTGGGTGGCAGGACACAGAGGGTAGTGGTAAATGGCTGTCACTCCACAGAGGACAGAGTGACCAGAGGGGTACCACAGGGATCAGTGCTAGGACCAGTCCTATTCAACGTCTTCATCAGTGACATTGCGCAGAACCTAGAAGGCAGAATTTCTCTGCTTGTTGATGACACAAAGCTCTGTAACAGAGTGGACACACCAGAGGGTGTAGACAGAATGAGGAAAGACCTGCAGAAGCTTGAAGAATGATCAAGGGTCTGGCAGTTGGAATTCAATGCAAAGAAGTGCAAGATAATGCATATGGGGCACAAAAACCCTGGAAGAACATATTAGTTGGGGGGGTGAGGATATAGCATGCACCAAGCAGGAAAGGGACCTTGAGGTTATCATCTCTGATTACCTCAAGGTAGGGGAAACAGTGCGACAAGGCAGCAGATAAAGCAAATAGGATGCTGGGAAGCATAGGCGTGTATCACCAGCAGAAAAACAGAGGTCATAATTCCACTATACAAGACACTAGTGAGGCCCCACCTGGAGTACAGTGTACAGTTATGGAGACCTTACCTATGTAAGGACATAGACAGGATAGAGAAGGTTCAGAGGAGGGAACAAGGATGGTACAGGGATTGCACCACAAGTCCTATGAGGACAGGTTAAAGGACTTGAATATGAACTCCCTGAAGGAGAGGAGGGAGAGAGGGGATATGATAGAGACATACAAGTACCTTACAGGTAGGAACAGGGTGCAGCAATACACTATTTTCCAGCAAAAAAGATGTTCCAGGACTACAGGGCATTGGATGAAGTTGGAGGAAGGGCGATTCAGAGGAAACATGAGGAAGAATTTCTTGGCAGAACGAGTGGTGGACAAGTGGAACACCCTGCTAGAGGAAGTGGTGGGGGCTGAAACAATCACAGGATTTAAGAATGCATGAGATAGACATAACGGAATTCTGGAGGTCAATGGTAAGGGGAAACAGACTTCTAGGAAAACATAAAGTGAACTTACAAGCTCAAATGGGCAGACTGGGTGGGCCATAGGCCCTTATCTGCCGACAGTGCCTATGTATCTATGTAATGCCCACAATTGCTTCTCCTATAGCACACATATGAGTTCTACTGAACATGAACAACTTCTTAAATTCAGCTTTGAGAATGTGGTTGAATTTGCATACTGCAATGATTTTAAAAGGGGGTGGCTATTCTTATCTCTAAACAATCCACGTTTAAATTGGACACAACTTATACTGGTAAAGTGGGCAGATTGGCAGTTATTTATTTATTTATTAAAATCCAGGAATTATAAAACCTTTGAGCAAGCGGCTCTTTTACAAAGGCTCCACATCATTGATGAATGAAAGACATTAGACATATACATGGTACAGAAGAATGAATGCGTTAACAATAAGCATAACACAAAGTAAGTGCATCAATAAGTACAAGAGGTATTACAGGGTTACAGGTACTATTAATTTGTTATGAGCAGTCCGAGTAGATGACCTTGTCAAAAGAAAAAAGCTAGGAAGTGGTAGAGGGAATGAAATATACAACAACCCCAGGAAATATAAGGGGAGCCAAATGGAGGAGGACGGGGATGTACCTTGAATGTCTAAGGGAAGCAGAGAGGGCTGTTAGAAGGGCAAAGGTGCAGACAGAAGAGGCCTTAGCACAGTCTGTAAACAAAGGGGATAAGGCTCTTTATTGGTATATGTTTGAAAGAAGAAAAACTGAGGGGGATTGTGAGGCTCAAAGGGAGAAGGGAGAGTGTAAGGAGGGGGATCTGGACAAGACAGAAATACTGAACAAATACTTCTGTTCAGTATTCACTAAGGAGAGGGAGGATCAAGGACCACAGCTGGATTACCGAGGCAATGGGGGGAGAAGTGGACACCAGTCCAGTCACAGTGGAGAGAGTTCAGGAAGAACTCACAAAGCTGAAGGTGGATAAAGCCAAGGGTAAGACAGCATCCACCCGACATATTAAAGGAGCTGCGAAGAGAGCTAGCAGCACCTCTGATGGCCCTGTTCACAGAGTCACTTTACATGGGTGTTGTTCCAGAGGACTGGAGATGGGCACATGTACTCCCACTGCACAAAAGCGGCAGTAAGGAGGAGGCAAGGAACTACAGGTTAGTCAGTCTCACCTTAGTGGTGGGAAAGATCATGGAGACACTGCTGAAAGAAAGGATAGTGGCACATATAGAATCCAGAGATGCTCAGGATCAGAGGCAACATGGATTCACAACAGGAAGTTCATGTCAAATGAATCTAATAGATTTTTTTTATTGGGTTACTAGGAAAGTAAATAAGGGAGGGGTAGTAGATGTCGCCTACCTAGATTTCAGCAAAGCCTTCGATACCATCCCACATAGAAGTCTGATTAACAAGATGGGTAGTCTGGGCATGGTAGACAAGGTGGTGAACTGGGTTTGGAACTGGTTAACAGATAGAAGACAGAGGGTGGTGGTAAATGGGGTACAATCTGGGGAGAGGGGGTGACCAGTGGGGTAGCACAGGGATCAGTAGTAGGACCAGTCCTGTTCAATGTCTTCTTTAGTGACATTGTAGAGGGGCTGGAAGGAAAGATCTGCCTGTTTGCAGATGATACCAAGATCTGCAACAGGGTGGATACTCCAGAAGTGGTGCAGAAAATGAAGAGGGACCTGGAGAAGCTTGAAAGATGGTCAGAGATGTGGCAACTGAGGTTCAAGGCAAAGAAGTGCAAAATAATGTACCTGGGTAGAGGGAACCCTGGGGAGAGCTACAGGTTGAGGGGGGAGCTGACTGTCACCAAAGAGGAAAGGGACCTATGGGTTATTATCTCTGATGACCTTAAGATATCAAAGCAGTGCACAAAGGTGGCAGGGAGGGCCAGTGGCATGCTGAGGTGCATAGGCATATGTATCACTAGCAGGAGGCGGGAGGTGGTGATGCCATTGTATTAAACATTGATAAGGCCTCACCTGGAGTACTGCATGCAGTTCTGGAGGCCAAACCTGCACAAGGACATAGATAAGGTGGAGACTATCCGGAGAAGGGCAACAAAGATGGTGTAGGACTTGCACCACAAAACATATGAGGAGAGACTAAGGGACCTCAATATGTACTCACTGGAGGAGAGGAGACAGCGGGGAAATATGATTGAAAATTCAAATACCTCAAGGGCATAAACAAGGTGCAGGTGGGGGACCTTTTCCAATGTAGAAAAAGTACTAGAACAAGGGGACACAATATTAAATTGAAAGAGTGTAGAGCAAGAGGTAATGTGAAGAAGTTTTTCTACACAGAAATGGTAGTCGACGCTTGGAATAGCCTGCCACAAGAGGTAGTGGGAGTAAGCACAGTGGAGGGGATTAAGCATGCCTGGGACAGGCACAAGGGAAGCTTGAGAGGGGAGGGAGTGATGAAAAGCCATTGATCACATAGGGTCAGTGGTCACATACAATGTATAGGGCCTACTGGCAGACTGGATGGGCCTAGAGGTCCTTATCTGCCGACAAGTTCTATGTTTCTAGATAGTAGGTGGCAGGGGTTGATAAGTGAATGGAAATGGTATAGCCCCAGATTAAGTTGGGTGGGGGCAGTCACAGCTGCTGAGTTTAGAAAGGTGATGTCGAAGTTTGTTTTTGAAGGGTCCTAATTTAGATTCATACTGGAGGTCAGAGGGGAGACTGTTTAACAGATTAAGTGCTCTAAACATAAACGCTCGCTGGGCTTGGGCAGTACGGCAGAAAGAGACAAGAAAGGTGGGATTGGATGAGCTTCTTGTGCGATGGGGGTTACTTACACTAGTGAGGAGCTGCTGTAACATGGGGGGGTGCCCAAGGCTGATCTTTTTTGCTAGCAGGCAGGTTTGTTAGGAGATCCTGCCATAGAGGTTCAACCAATTAGTGATGGAATAGCGGTTGCAGGTGTTAGTGTATCTACGTGCACCAGTGACCAGACGGCAGGCCTTGTTTAGAGCAACATTAAGTCTTCTTAGCATGGTGTCTGTGGCTGAGCCATATATTATTAGACCATAGTCTATGATCGAGAGAATAGAACTGATGACAGCTAGGTGGAACACTTCTTGGTTCATACTGAGTCTGTGCCTATAGAGGAGCCCTATTCTAATGTTTACCACTTTGGATATTAAGGTGACATGTTCATTGTAGGATAAGGTACTGTCCAGGTTTATACCTAAATATTTAAAGCTGCTGGCTTGTTTATGAGGCAGGCTGAGATTGTTAAGGATAATTAGTTGGGAAGTTTTATGCTTGTTGTGGGGACTAGCAAAGAGCATCACTTTGTTTTTTTTTTGTAGTTCATGATTAGTTTTTGATTTGCAAACCAGACCTCAACTGCAATAAAACATTGTTGCAGGCTATTGACAAGAGGTAGTGGATCTGACTGGCTAGTGAAAAGCACAGCATCATCCGCATATAGGAGTAAGCTGGTGGAACATGCTTGTGGAAGGGTGTTAAGAAGTAGGTTAAATAGGAGAGTACCCAAGACTGAGCCTTGGGAAACTACTGATCATACTGGATGACTGGCAGAGAGTGTATCTTGAATTTTTATCCATTAGGTCCTATCTTCAAGGTAACTTTTAAACCACAATGCCACTTCTTGTGAGAGCCCAAGCGTAGGTAGAGACTTAAGTAATAGTGAGTGATTAACAGTGCTGAACGCCTTTGTGAGATCAATGTAAATTGATCCCACAAGGTGTCCATGATCCAATGATTTATGAATAATGTCAGTGTACTCTAGAAGGGCTGAGGTGGTACTATGCCCCTTTCTAAAACCATGTTGCTGTGGGCATTGTATATTATAGGTGGCTAGGTATTCTGTCAACTGGTCTGCTACTATGCATTCTAACACTTTCGAGAGGGGTGGCAGGATGCAAATTGGGTAGTTTGAGTGTACGGCCCTTTCCCCACTCTTATGAATTGGGGTCACCACTGCCACTTTCTATTGCAGGGGGAATTGGCCAAGGCAGAGGGTATGTTAAGGATCTTGGATATTATGGGCACCATTCATGATAAACCCCTTACAGTAAGAAATGTATATATTCCCCAGGTGCTGACATCTCAACTATCCAGCAACATATAGATTCTCTGCTAAAGCACAAACAGGCAACTATGATCTTGGGAGGGGATTTCAGTTTTTTACTAAATCCGGCATTGGTTACTAGTAACCCTTCCCCTGAACTCCCCTCTGGGCTGTGGTGCCATGTAGGTACCTAACTTCCCTTCCCCCCTTCCTGTTCCCTACCATGGGTGCCTCCTCCCAGCAGTACTGCCCCACCAGAACAGTGCAGAAAAAATATAATGGTACCAGTTGAGGAATCTGCCTCTGACTCATCACCCCTGCCCTTTCAGAGTCCACCATAGTCCATCCACTCCTCCTCCTCCTAGGGACTCTCTGAGGTAAAGGTGTTAGACTTGGGGGCTCCTGGGTGGTGGAAGAGGTTGCCCGTATCCTAGCCCACTCAGCCTGGAGTTTAGCAACCTCCTCTGTCAACCCAGAGAGGATTATTGTACAATCAAACAGAAAAGTTGATGTGTCATGTATATTTGTAAAATTGTTGTAGTGTATTATGCATTTCTCTCCCTTTCCTTCTCTCCCAACATTGATTTCAGTACTGCTCCTGTCTTCTTCTCTCTCAAATCATATTCTGATACAGTATTGATACAGCATTGGTAACTATCAACAGCAATAATTTACTATTGAAGGGATTCATGGGATATGTGTTAATTATTTGACTCGTGTCTTTTATGTTGCAGTAACAAATCTTGCCCCCCACTAATATCAGCATAAGGGTGGAATTTATGTCATTCTGTAGCCATTACCTACGATTCTGCCTCTTTTATTGGGGGGTTAGGGGTTGAAGAGGGTGTTGGATCAGAGAAAGGGTGTTTTTTATTGCCCCCCCAAGAAAAACATAGTGTATTAATATGTAATGCATTCTCTCAGTCTTTGAGGGTTTGCATCAGACACTCACAGATGTTCTATTCAAATGGCTAGCCTTTGATGCAGTAACTTTTGTTGTGGGAGATTGATTAAGGTAATTTATTATTATTGTAAGATGAAATAAACAGATGCTTCATGTGGAGCTTTTGGGATCCTGTAACTTTGATTTTTTTCCCCCACAAATCTGGAGACTATCAGTTGTTGCTTCAGTAAAGCACAAGTTTTTCGGCTTCACGTTTAAAGTAGCAGTGCAACGTACAAAGTTTTTCCAAAAATATAATTTTCTGCCATGGCTATGAAAAATATTGGCAGAACTGTTGATTTGGGTTTTCTGGATGCTTCTTGTGCTATGTAGGGTACATTTGCATTTTTTGTCTGGATTCTTACCCTCCTCATGTCCTCAATATTATTTCAATGTAAAAATAAGGCAGCCATCTTTTTTCTTGAGAAATAATTATTTTAAATCTTTCATAAAATTCTTAAATGATAACAGAAACTGAAAATGTCACAGCAACAATAAACTAGAAGACATCTGGCAACCATCAGGAAGAAAAAAAGGTGTGGTCAAATGTTAGCCCATTTTCATTGTACTGCTGCTTTAAATGCTGAAAACAATAAATGTTGTATAGTAAAACATCCCTTCTGTAAATGTGTGCTATGTTTATTTTCTATCACAAAATGCAGTATTATTCAACCACAGGCAGAGTAATGCAAGTTTATCTACACTTATTGGACATGGCCATGAAATACATTTATATAAATCAATTACAAACTCAGAGATACTGAAAGCTGCCAACTATAATTCAAGTCTATGTTTCTCACATACTTGTGTTAAGAGGAATTATTGCCAAGAACAATGATGTTTTGTTGCTTCCCTTTTTCAAATTAAGCTGTCAAAACTGTCAAACTATTGGGACTCAAAAAAATATGATATACTATGCATAGCAACAACCCTCAAAATAAGATCTTCCTGCATAAGCTACATATCTTGAAAAATCCTAAGCATTGAGGTTTACCAGCAAGTCATCTACCATGAACTGGCAATCAAGAAGAAATATATGCTAATGAATATAGGGCACAGCAAATCTTTTATAAATAGGTTTTATTATAGGTTTAATTGATAAAAACACAATTGTTCATCTAGAAATAAATTCCTGTCCCCTTTAAACTAATTCATTACACAACCTGCCTTCAGGGACCAACACCCCTACACAAGACGGGCCACACACATACACCTTTTATTGCTACTGTATGGGAGAAAGATGTTTTTTAAACATTTACTTTATGCAGACATTAAAAAAAACATACTATTATGGAAAAAACTACTAGCAATTAGGGTCAAAAAACAGGGATAAATAATGAAGACACTGTTTGAATCTGGAAAGATGATCAACTGTGTGACACGGAGCTGATCAGCTGTTTGCAACTGCACCAATAGCAAGATACGTGATCGCTAACTTGGTCCTGCTTACTTTTTCATTCTAGAAAGTACAGTAAAATATTAAGCAGACTCAAATGAAAAATGTCTATGCAAGCAAACAATAAGGGCAGGATTCATTAACCACGGGGAAGGTCCCACAGCTGCGGGAAAACCTTGGTGCAAGGGGGTTGCCTCTTGCGAATCCGAGGTTACCCACAGCTGCGAGTGTTCTCAAAGCTGGAACCGGATTACGACTGGCTCCATGGATTATGGCAGCAGTTGAGTGCTGCTGCCAGGGACAGCACCACAGCTGCGGGAGGCTGCTACGGACAGTGAGACCCACCATAGCATCCTCTGCAACTGCTGCGGCTGTGAATCGGGTGCTCCTCAGCTGTGGCGATTTCGGAGTGCCACTGGGGTTGCGATGTGGGACTTAGTCCCAAACCACTTCGTGAATCCTGCCCCAAGTGTCAGAAAGAAATGGGCCTGACTGGAAAATAGATGTTTCACACCTCCTGAGTGTGATGGAGGAAAGATTATGAGGCATAAAAAGAAATACACTAAAATAAAAATAATAATAATAAAATAACAGTAGACCTATACATTCATTCATTCAGAAAGATCAGTTTGTATTACAATAAATGTGCAAACAGTGAAAAAAGATAAATGTATTATTAATATGTTTGCCATTACACAACATTCTTTCACAGACTGGAACAACTTTCAATCTAAATATTCTCTCCTCTCCCCAATTCTCAACAGCAAACAGCAATCAAAAGGGAAATTGTTCAAAAACTGCTATGAGAAACATTAACATCAGCCACTTTGTAAAATGCAAACTATTTTATTATTCATGACAATACCTTTGAGGTAAAGTGTGTCTGTGGTGCAGTCTACAGCAGAGATACAACTAGTTTTTGCATAATTTATTCTTAAGTCACCATTTTACCTGGATCATCTCCCTCCCTGAATTAGTTGCATGCAGCTCTGTACAAACACCACTCAAGGAGCAACAGTACCATAGCCATTTACACAGAACTGAGTAACACTTTAAACTGAAATGTAAAACATCTTTGCCAGTATGTTTAGAAATATAATTTGCCATTTTACCAGATATCTTTTACCACTGTTTCTTGTAAAGTGCATTTAGAAATGCCTCAAAATGTACAGTTTCTGCTGATTGGTATAATTTTACTATCAAACAAATAAGAAGGACCGGTACCGGTGAAAGCTGCATAAAATGTTTTATTTATTACAAAAATCACAAAGTTCACACAGAGTGTACTCAGAAGGCAGAGTTACAGCAGCAGCTACGGGAAAACACGTAAGATCCCCTAACTGGTTTCACTTCTATTTGCTCTGGTTTGGCTTCTTATTTTTCTCTCGATTCAGGATGCAGTGCTAAATCTCTAATTATACACCATACTAGCTCTAATAAGGCTGAATGCATGGTCTTTGTCCATCCAATTCTGAAAAAACATGTCTCAATCCTGACCATAGCCAGGTAACTTCATCCACCAGAGTCCTCAAGATACTCTGTTAACCTTAACATATGCCTTGAGAGAGGTTTTGTTCCAGTGATGGCTCCTTAGTTTCAGTGCAGTTCTCTCCAATGATTTAAACACCGTAAATACTGTAGTATCAATATCAGTGTTCAAAGATTCCTCATCTATGGAGTTTCCACCCATGGCACTGGCTAATGATCCCGGGGTTGAACCTATGAACAAATTGCTGTCTGGATCCCCACAGATAGCATCAAAAAATTTGTCTCCTGAAATAATCCGCCATCCCCATTAAGAATCAAGGACATGACAAAGCATGAATAAAATGCTGCTTCTGCCAAAAATATATACTGTATGAGTAAAATAAAATACTCTGTGGATATCAAAAAAGGGCAGCCATTGCAGTGAGTGTAAAAAACAAAATCAGTGAAAACAAAAGTCACTCCACATGTAACAGACCATGCCCAGTCAAAATATTCAGCAGCAAACAAACAAGAAGGACTGGCTCCAGTGAAAGCTGCATAAAACATTTTATTACAAAAATCACAAAATTCACACCGAGTGTACTCACAAGGCAGAGTTACAGCACCATCAGCTATGGGAAAACACATAAGATCCCCTAACCGGTTTCACCCAGAGGCTTCATCAGAGGGGGGGTTACCTGATAGCTGCAGTTGTGTCAGTTAAGTATGATTCAGTGGGCTAGCTGGATGTGCAGACTTGCCTGAAACTTCATTGAAGCTCATTTTGGACCTTCTTTGATTGTGGTTTCTACTATTTCTGGCCTTTCCTGCTGTAGAGTGCAGTTAATTAGTTTTGTGTTATTGTGGTTGTGGTTTTAATCAATATTGGCGATTGACTGAGCATTTTTAAAGCTAATGCATTTTCACTGTGTAATTGGTATATGTCACTTTAAGCTGAATCAAGAAAAGCTGTAGTGTGATAAGTGAGACAGGGTACTTTGTCAGACAAAAGTTTTATTGTAACTATACTGTAACTGCATTGCAATTGTAATGTAGTTGCATGCAACATACATGTAACTGCAGTGTAATTACCCTATTGCATGTAAATAATGATTGGTTACACTGAAACAGACACTTAAAATAAAGTGTAACTGTTTTATTATTACATACGAGAGACTGAGAAAAGAAAGTCAAACTGCTGCTGAATTAAGAGTCTCCATCTCTCACTAACTTAACAAATTTAACAATGCAGATATTACAATATAAATTACATGATTGGCTAAGCTCAAATTTAAAATAAAGTAAAGTAAGGCACATACCTCTATGGTTATAAATTCTGATGTGCCAAATGTAAGCATTCAGTCCGCCTTCCCCCCAAGCACAAGAAACATAAACAATATGGTTCAAAGACATAAAAATTAGTAATCAAATTAAAATGTTGTGCCAGGTGGGGGGGGGTGAAAGGAGTTAGTTTTTGATGAATCCACTTGCTGTTTCTGTAGCTGAGTTTTTGATGAATCCACTTGCTGTTTCTGTAGCTGCACTATTGCAGTCAGGATTCTGTCACCAATCTCATGAGAAGCTAAGTCTGCATCCGTAAAATAAAGATGCGTTTTGAATATGCCAAAAAAAAAAACTTGCAGGCGTCCCGGCGCGATATTCAAAAGGGGAAAGTGCATGGCACAAATCCCGATGCGCCGTGGTGCAGCAGTAATGTATGCAGCGCAAGTAGGGGGGCATGCCCATGCATACTCCACACATCCTGATATTCAGCCCGGGATGTGCTGAGCAGATGCAGGTGCAACCCCTACCTGCGCCGCACAAAGTTGAGCCAAAATAAACAGGAGCAACAGCTGGCCGCCCTCAGGTGAGCTGCCATATTGCAGGGCACAATACGGCAACTGCCAGCTGTGGGTGGCCACCCAGGCTTCGGCGGCACCATCGTCGTGGTAGCACACCCCCATGCCCAATCACGGGCATAAGTATTACATTAAAGACGTCCAATATCGCTGGTGGTCCAGTGAACTGCTTCCAGCCCGATCGCGGGCATAAATATTAAAATGTAAATGTCCAACCATCCTTGGTGGTCCAGCGGTAGCCCCCCTCCCCACCTGCCCACTGAGCCCCACCACCCCACTCCCCCACAGGTCAGCGGCGGGTGGCAGCTCCCCACCCGCAAGCCACCTGGCCACCCACCGACTGACTGTGTACAGTACAGCTGTATGCCCATTGGCCCACAGCGTAACAATGGGTGTGCAGATCGTATCAGATTATTAAAGTTCAGACATGTGAATGAATCCATTCACATATCTGGATTGCGTAGTACAGTATGAATTAGCACGCCCATTGACCCACGCCAGGACCAATGGGCATACAGCTGACATTGCACGCAGTCAGTCGGTGGGCAGCTGGGCAGCTTGCGAGTGGGGAGCTGCTGCCCACCGCTAACTGGCGGGGGAGTGGGGTGGTGGGGCTCAGTGGGCAGGTGGGGAGGAGGGTACTGCTGGACCACCAGGGATGGTTGGATATTTATGTTTTAATACTTATGCCCTCAATCAGGCTGGAAGCAGTCCACTGGACCACCAGGGATCGTAGACGTCTTTATTTAATACTTATGCCCACAATCGGGCATTGGAGTGCATTGCCAGTGGGGACAGGGAGCATCCGTTCTAGACGGCTGCTGCCTGGCAGGGCGCCAGGCGCAAGTCGCCGGGGATCGGCGCACCTGCATGCAAATGGGGCCATAATGACATGCTAATGGCCCCATTTGCACCTTGCATGCATTATGGCCCCATTTGCATGTCCACCACTGAATATCATGGTTGCTGCACCTAGCACAACGGCACTTGCGCTAGCGCATCCCCCTGCTCCTCTCTGGCCACTTGTGCTGGTGCAGTGCCACTGCATCATGCACACTGCGGGTGGCTACAGTGCCATATTCAATGGTGCTGAGCCATGGTGCAGCACCATTGAATATCACCCTGTCACCGCCCTGGCACATCCCAGTTGCGCTGCGCCCTGGCTTGCACTACAGCCTGGCACAGTCTGAATATCCCAGCCCAAATGTATACAACTGAAAACCTAAAGAACCTCCACCATGGCATGTCCATTCCCAGATCAGAGAGCTGGTGAACTCATTGCACACCAGACAGACTACTCACTGGAACCTGGTTTCGCATGACCAGTCTGCCATGGTGTCCGGCATGGCCTCTAGCAGTCATTTCTGAAGCTGAGAGACAGCGAATTAGAAAATGTGCCAGAGTTTTTTAATACTCTGTTCCCTTTTATTTATTTCAGTAGTCAATAAATAATTTTGACCGTCTAGCCAAAGATGATTACAGCACTACCAGTACCTCATTCTTAGGTTATAAAGCAGTGCATGACAAGCTTGGGCTACCGATTTTAACAATACTTTGGCTGATAAGTATTGCATTTAATGTACGTTGACAAGCCCAGCACATACTCTATTTTTTTGGCCATAGATTACAAAGGACATATTAAATATGTTTCAGGCACTCTGGTATGTAAGAACATTTAGGGCTTAATTCTTAATATCTGAAATTGATTTGACCATGATACTACAGAATGCATGTGCAGGTTATGTGTTACTTTAGATACTATTTGATATTCATTACTGCCCACTCCCCATTTTTAAATAATGACTTTGGATCTCATGAATTCACAGTCAACAGTATTATATAAGTGGACGATATTGTCGTTCTGGTGTACTTCAAACACTTCATTGTTGGCCAGCCCGCTGATGCAGTGGTAGAGCTACTGCTTGCGACTCCAATGACCCAGGCTCAGGAATGAGCCCAGGAGTCAGAAGACCAGCTGGGGGAGGAGGACTGAGCATCCTAAGGACCACTCTCCTCCTCCTGAGGGGAGGGTGGGTCAGCTACTGGTGCTTGATAGACTCCTGGCGCAAGCCGCAAGTCTGACAGCCAGGACTTGCTAGATTAGGGAGGTGGGGCAGACATTTGCATGTATGCCACTAACGTCATTGTATGCCACTCCTCCCGGGGGCAGAACAAGGAAAATGCAGGCCATGCAGTATGCCACCCACCTTGCTCTGCAGGTCTCGTACAGTTGCCCCATTGTGGTCCCCGGACACTGAGGTAAAGGACCAAGAGGGGTAAGGGGTGTCCTCCTAAAGGCCCTACCCTGGAGGGTAAGCCAGGGAGGAACACCAGAGAAGTAAGTAACAGGGGACAGGATGGGGCTGGGGGTGGAGGTCAGGCCGATGTGGGTAGGGCCGGGCAGGAGGGTAAAGTATACCAAATATGTATATTTGTTTAAATCCTTATTGTTAAAGAATGTATCTGCTTTTTTATCTTTGTTTTTCTTATAATATGATGCAACATTTGTATCGGAAGATGTCTTGAAACATGGTTTACATCAAAAGTAAGTACCGCCCAGATTGATTTGCTGGATTTATGAATGAATAAAGGTACTCATCTACTGACTGACTTCATGCCCACCGTAATCCTTTAAGAAACTATTTTATGGGGCTCCAGAGAGATAAAAAAAACCAGCAATCAGCCAAGTATCAGATGGATTACCAGTGTCTGCAAGGAAGAGCATCTGTTAAATGCTCAATTTTTCAAAGCTATAGCACAGGTTTTCATATTGATTTCATGGGTGAACTTTAATCTTTCCTTCTGAGTCTATTTGATGTCACATGCTGCCTGTAACATCATCCAGATCTATCAGCTCATAAAAGCTACTTTGGTGTTGGTTACTCCCCGCCTCCCCGCCACAAGTTGCTCTCGCTACAAGATCACCACTCAGTCCATTTCTGACCTTTAGGTTTTTGGGTTCCAGAGTCTACTGACTGACTGCTCGCACTGCTAACATCTTCCTCTGTACCAGCATTGGGATACCCATCTCAGCGGTACCTATCTTTTTCTTAGGGGTTGTTTCAGGACAGTTATAAGTAATACAGTGCTCGCTAAAAAGATCCCAAACTCAGTACTAATAGATTTATTCTGAATGTATATGCAGTAGTACTGTACAGTAAACCACAAACAATACACATTGCTCTCACAAAATATTATCAATATTCATTATTGGGATCACTTTATGTCCTTATGTTTGGCAGCTTGTGTAATTTTCTTATTATTTTTTAAAATGATTTAAACATTTTACATTAATAAAGTTAAAATCCTCTTGTGTCATGCATTCCTCCGATGACATCATGTATGAGTGATTATATGTTACTTGGGTCATTTTGCCCTCTTGCTTCTTTGTAATTAGTTTTTTTCCGTTGTCACTCTTAACTTTTTTTTATCTGTCTGAGATCTAGCTGGATTCAAACCCCTGACCAGAAAGGCTGGGCCCCGCATCCTTGCCTTTGCTGCTGTACGCTAGTCCTAAGCTCCTGGTCAGAAATCACACACATAACTGGTCTTTAATTAAGCAATAAGGCATGACAGGGTGTGTGTTATGTTGGAATAACAGCCCACCTTGGATGGGTTGAAGCTCAAGGCATAGCCAAGTGCTTCCACCACCCTAGAAGGGCCGTTAGGCCACCATAACACACCCCCTGGAGGGCCTTATTACGATTATGAAATGAGTCATTTTTAGTAAATTATATGCATTTTTTTTAAACATATTACTTTCAGTTGGGCTGTTGTGCTGGGATAACAGCCCAGCTGAAAGCAGCTCTCAGCCAGTCAGAATTCAGCAGTCTTTCCACCCATTTCATAATAAGTATTATCAGCCCAGGGAGAACGGATCATATTTCACCTATAAATGTTCAAGAGGCATAGCCTAGGCTACAGCAGGGCCAATAAGAAGTGAAGACTGCTTTAGGTATAATATACTGCAGATTACAACCGCACTCCCTTGAATCAAGACTTTCTACAAGTTTTCTAACAGTGGTGTGTGTGACAGTACAAACAAAAAAAATCACTGTTACAGAGACATGTACACTACATCATTTATCTAAATTATTTTTTGTATTTGTTTGACCAATTATGTTTTTAAAGGCAGTTATCAAAAACTGAGGTATAACATTCTTGGGATAGGAGACGTTGCTACCTTATGTATAATACTGTTGTTACTGACAAGAACCAGTGTTAAAAAAAAAAAGATTAATTTAATCTCTAGTCCAGCTTCAAGATGATTAGATGACACTGTATATAGAAAAAATATTGCTAGATTGTTTGTACAATCTGTTTCTTTTTTACCCAGCATAGCCCTACTTAGATGCAATATCTTGTTTCTAATGGGGTCCTGCCTTTACCAGTTTTTGCAACTGGATGGTCTGCAGCACAGAGAGGTTAAGTAACTTGCTCAAGGTAACACTGTGAGTAAATGGTTATGATAGGATTTGAACCTCGGTCTCCTGGTTCCCAAAGCCTGTGTTGTAACCTCTGGACCACTCTGAATCCACAGCTGTTACAGTGGATATCACACCAATAAGGATCCTGTCCTATTTGTCATGTTACCCTCTAGTGCTCGCAAAAAATTGTATCCTTTGGTTTTATGGAATGTACACATGAGGGCCATTCAGCTATACAGAGGGCCTGATTGTTTTTCCTTTATATTCTGTCTGCCCACCCCCACAGCTTGTCCATTCTTTAGGCCTGATCATAGGCTGTCTACCTACCAAAGCAGCTGTACTGATTCACCCCGACTGAAAAACAGGTTGGCATCCTCACACTCTCCACCCCCAGAGCCCCCCACCCCTTAGGTGCTGCTGTTTTATCTGTGACACAAAGATTATGGGAGTACTATGTTCATGTTCAGTATGGGTAGCTAATGGGGATTCATGCACTACAATAATTTCACCCCAGTGTGAACCAGTCCACCACCGATGCCAAAGGGATTGTCCTGAAGTACCTGGCCATTGGGGGATGTAGTTGCCTGTTGTCTGGTTACTAGTGTCAATGCCACCTCTGACCCTGCCATAGAAGGCATTCATGTAGTAGTCTGACCATAGCCCAAACTTACCCCCTCTGAGTTTGAGAGCACTGTGTTCCCAGCTGCCCACTAGCCTGGAGCTGGGAGTTGAGGATCAAACCTTGAACCCAAGTCTCCCACATGGTAGCACAACATGCTATCACCAAGAATACCACAAGGGCCTTATTTCTAATCATTAGCCCTCTGTGCTCACAAACACACACCTTTCTCAATCCATTTCCCCATCATCTCCCTAAACAACACTAATAGAGAGTGTCACATGCCAACCTTAGCTAAGAGGGGCAGAGACAATGGTCTGGTCTCCAAAACTTTACCATATTCCATTTATTATTTAGCCAAAGGGAGGCTGCAGAGCAAAATAAGGTAGCCTTCCCACCCTAAGCAACCCATGTCTCCAAAGGAGCAGTACCTTCAAGTTAGTAGGTTGACCCTAAGTTAGTGAGACCATTTTGTAAACATAAAAATGCCATCCATGTCTTGGTGAAGCAGCAGGGAAGTCACTCCTGGCACTGGCGACCAGGGTATGGGAAAAAGCCAGGGTCAGGGGAAAGCCGATAGGGGGTTAGGATAAAGCATCTCAGCAGATGTTCTCCTTCTCCAGTGAGAGTGAGTGTCAGATGCTGCCATGGTAGCACACCCCAGGCAACCACATGTGTAACTACACAGCAGTGCTGTGGGGGAGGAAGGGATGCTGACTGGTGCCGAATGCTGCACACTTGCAAGAACCCATCTGTGCACCTTTTATGACTGCATCCCAGTGACTGGGGAAGAAGAGAGAGAAAAGCCCCGACACACACAAGATGGCATTGGTCTCCCACATGCCCCACACTGGCAACTTCAGCCCCCCTTTACCTGGATTCAGTCTCCACTTGGGGGACTGGTGTCTCCATTGTTGGCCCCACTGTGGAGGGCAACCCACAGAAGTCAGAGAAAGGGGTAAGTTTGGGGAGAAAGAGGGTGATGGGGCTGGGGGACCAGAAAGACAATCAGACAGAGAACTAGGGGATAAATGCAAAAAAATATAAATGCCAATCTATTCCTTGTAATGGGTAAAATTACTTCCCCACAGCATACACTTTGGCCACAAAAATCAAAATAACCTGCTCCAATCTAGTTGCCAAGAAAAGAGTTGAGACATAAGAGCAGAAGTCTGAGGCCTAGTGTCTTTAGTTTCTGGTCAGCCAAATGAGGTTCCAACAAAGTAATTTAAGATTAGAAGGGACTCAAGATCCATCATGTCAATCCAACCCCCACTTCATGAGAAAGGGTGATCTAAGTATGCTGTACAAACACATACCAATGTTTAGGATTAGCTACCCAACCAGGGTTCCTCGTGAGTTCGTTGGTAAGCAGATATTTGTCCAGGCTGACCTTAAAGGCCTGTACTATTTTCATATCCATTAGAAGGCTGTTTCATTGATTCACCAACCTCCGGGTGAAAAAGCAGCTCCTAATGTTACCTCCTGTATTTACTACCCAGAGCTTCAGGGTGTGTCCCCATGGTCTATATCTGTAGCCACATTGAAATGAAGGTCCGACAGAGCCCTACTTTTCCACAGCCCAACAGATAGCCCCACAAATTCTTCACATCAATTGCCACACAGAAGTGCAGGGCTTGGAGGCAGATAGACACTTCCCTTGGTGCAGGGCCCTGAGGACCCTGCATGTCTGCATCTGCATACATGAGTGAATGAAGGAAAGATTCCGCAATCTCTAAAAGAAAGGAAATTATTTGCAAAAAACTGTGTTAAGGCACCAGTTAGGGTTTAACTTAACACCACAAAAGTAGGGAAATGTGGTGTTAGAGTTTCCAGCCCTAACACCCCATCCCCTTCCCCAAGAAGGAAAATGCAAAGACCACACAACTAGCCACAGACAGCCATCACCAGGTAAGACACCCAAAATACAACTGTTTCCGCATGACACAAATACTGTAGCACTGATGTGTTACCTTTGTGTATTCGTATCAGTGGTATGCACATTGCAACACATACTCACTTCTGGCTGCAGATAGAAATTCACAATACTCAAATCACAACACTACTTCTGTGTACAGAAGCACAGGCCCCTGCAGCCACACTGACTTCTGGCTGCAGAAGTGCAGGCCCGTGTGGTGCCTACACTTGTGCAGCTGCATATAGAAAACCATGCAGTAGCAGAGTCAGCTGTGTAGCAAGGAACAAACTACTATACCCTTAGGCCAGCAAAACATAGCTGCTTTAACGTAATCTGAGCTTTAAAATGTAACATTTAACTTTTTTGAGGAAACTGCCACCCCCAGAATAAAACTGCTACCCCTCTGAAAAATGTCTAGATCTGCTGCTGAAACCATGATACCCATACTGCAACAGTACTTCTGTTTGTAGAAGCACAGGCCACCATGGGGACTGCATGTCTGCAGTCAGAGGCACTCATGGGCACTGTATGACATACACACACAGCTATGACTGCAGAAGCAAAGGCCCCTGTGTGGCCTATGTTTCTGCAGCCACAGATACAAATCCACAAAGGTAGTACATTGTGCTACTGCATTTGTGTCATCTGGAGAAAGTTGCATGTTGTTCATCTCGCCTAATGATGGCTGTCTGTGGTTGCTTGTGTGATCTTATCCTTTTGCTGCTTGGGGGAGGGATGGAAAGTCAGGGTTGGAAACCCTAACACAACATTTCACTACTTTCATGGTGTTAAGTTCAACCCTAACTGGTGCATTAACACAATTTTTTGCAAAGAAATATATATATATATATATATATATATATATACACACACACACACACACACAGACATTGCCAGCTATTTCCAGATATTTCGCAAAATTTGTAAAGAATTTCTCTCTTCGGCCTCT
Source organism: Neoceratodus forsteri (assembly GCA_016271365.2). Taxonomy (NCBI): domain Eukaryota; kingdom Metazoa; phylum Chordata; order Ceratodontiformes; family Ceratodontidae; genus Neoceratodus; species Neoceratodus forsteri. Next base: position 1,227,990,535 of record CM028132.1, on the reverse strand, counting down.
ACTATAGAAATGCAGAAGGCAGGAGATTTCTCTAGAAATATCACAGAAAATTCAGGGAATAGCTGGCAATGTCTGTGGCTACTACTAACATTGTTACTAGTCAGATTCCATCTATTCATACAGCTGTTGTACCATCAATGGTACATCACATCAATGTACAACAAAATGGAATTAACTTGCGCAACCGTCTCTTATGCAGCATGGCCGCTTGAATGCCCAGGATTCTATTTGAAACATTGATTCAAATGACAGTTACACAGCACAAAATAAAAGTCGCTCACCAATATTTGCTGATTTAAAGTTCCGCAGACTGTAAAATGCATGTCTCATCAGACATACAGTCAATGTAAACACTCACTCCTTTATAGCCCAGAACCAGGTAGTAAAAAACGTCACCTGAATTTTTACTATGGATCATAAACTGACAACACCGTCTCTCAGTTTATCTTTGATTGCTTCATGAGATCCACCTGTTGGCTGACAGACTCAGTGTCAAAGATATTGAAGCTCCCATCTCATAATCAGTCAAAATTAGCTACATACAGTTCAAAGAAAGAACACAACTTATCTTAATTTAAAAACCTTTGGTACAATTCTAATATCCGTGCATCAAGTGCCATCTAATGTCTGTAGTGTAAAGTCAGTTGTAAACTATCAACATGCAGCATACAGCTCCAACCATGGACAGTTTCTGGTCTGATGAAGGGGTCCACCTGAAACGTCACCACAGTCCGTTGCTTCACTGGCACTCACTGTTCACGGTCGGAGTTGTATGCTGAATGCTGACCATTTGCATTTAAAATGCTGTTGCAGCGGTTCTTAATTCAATGGTTTACTACTGACTTTACACTACACTGAAGGTATTTTTTGTCCCACTTTAATGACAATGATGCCCATACACTATAAAAGACAAAGTATAGACATCGATGAATAACCGCACTAAGCTAGCATCTAGTGGTTCACTTAGCAACTTTTGTAAACCTCTCAAGCTGCACTCTTGACGTTTACCTGAGTTGCCAAGGGAACCACTCGATGCTAACATAGCGCAGTTATTCATCAATTCCCATACTTTATATATATAATAGGTCAAGGTGTATACAAGGTTGTATATCCATCATGGGGGCTAATTAGAACTATAAGGCCATGAGCCCAAAGGGTGAGTGACTTTATTGCCCTAATTAGCCCCAGATATGGGTATACTTCAGAGTGTACCACCCTTATCTATTGTTTGTTGAATATAGTACATAAGGATGGTTATTTTTATGGTGATCACATTTGTAACCACATTATGACACCTGAAGGCCTCTTGCAGCAAGTAGAGAATGGTGTGTAGTAAGTGCAGATAGGAGTTTGGGGGATTTCTGGGTTTTGGTGGGTTTTGTGTAAGTGTCTTTTTTTCCTGGTTCTTTTACAGTTTGTTAACTGGATTGACTAGCTTCCTAATGAAGTGCTGTGTTATTAGTATTGTCCCATAGGGTTTGTGTAGTGTCAGTATATGCTTTTTATTAGTTTAGGAATATATTTTTAATTGTATGATTAGTGTAGGTATATAATTTTAATTGATAATTTAGTTACAGCCTGGTATACAGGGAAATAAACAAGGGCCTTTTGTATGGGGAAATTACCCATTCATATAATATATATATAGATATATATACTAAATAATGGGTAAGGGTGGCATACAAGAATGTATACTCATAGAGGGGGCTAATAAGGGCTATAAGGCCATGAGCCTGAAGGCGAGTGGCTTTATTGCCCTAATTAGCCCCTGAAATGGGTATATTTCTAAGGGTTCCACCCTTACCCATTGTTTGTTAAATATAATACATTAGGATGGTTACTGTTATGGAGCTCACACATTTGACCTGAACATCTCCTGCAGCAAGGAAAAGGAAATGGGAAAGTGTTTAACCAGGAAAACACACTATGCCAAAGCTTGTTTCCAGGTGTGACCTTGGAGCACAAGAAAGTTAAGTGACTTGCTTAGGGTCACACAGTATGCAAGTGGGGGCTGTGGAATCCAAACCCAGGTCTCCAGGTTTACAGCTCAGTGCCCTAACCCACAGTGCTATACTGCCTCCAAGGGAATGGTGTGTAGTGAGTGCAGGTAAGATTTTGGGAGATTGTTGGGTTTGGGAGGGTTTTGTGTGTCTTTTTTTCCAGGTTCTTTTGCAGCTCATTAATTGGTTTGGCTCAATATGTTTATTTTATTTTTTATTTTTTAAATTTATTAATTGGATACGGACACTGGAATAAATGTTTTGTTTCTAGTATGACCCGAAGATACAATATAAAATACAAACAAACAAATCAAAAACATCAATAATCAATTAAAACAGTTACAAACTTCCTGATCCAGCAGAAATTGTTTATGATTAGATTTAAAAATTTGAAAGGAAGCTGCAGAACAAAGTGTTCATGTAAGCCATTCCAATAAAAGATGCTGTTAAGGAAAAAGCCCAAGAACCAGTCTTAGATTTATAGGAAATAGTGTTACATACAATACCCTATGCTGACCTTAGGTGAGAATAAACAGATCTAATGGAGACTAGAGCAGACAGAGGGAATGAAATGCCCAGAAAAACTGACTTAAAAATCAAACACCCCAAAAAATATTCAATCCAGGTGCTTGGTGATAACCATCCTAACTGGGAATAAAGATCACAATGATGAGTTCAGACAGGGGCAGACAAGATACAGTAGCAAATATTGCTATATGTAACAGAAAGAATGTTACACTCCTTATAACCCAAGTTAAAGTAGAGATTAAACACATAGTCAAAATATAGACGGCAGGAACCAATAGCAATACATTTTCAAGTTTCAATAGGAAAAACCTTTTTTTTTCCTTCAGTGTAGGTTTTTATCCCTCCTGGGCAGGCTGGGCAGCTGTATAAGCCTGTACCATATCGTGCTGATGTCCCAAGTCTCCGTCAGTCCCCTGAGACCAGGTGGGCCATCACTGCTAGCAGGAGGGCTTCATTAAGCCCATGCCCACACTCCCTTTCTTCCTCCTGATGTTCTCCCCAGGCATAGCTGGATGTGCAATGAGCATGGCGTGCATGCTCCACCTCCATGGAGGCACCCTCAGCACTCCATACACCAGCCCTTCCCTGAACTTCTAGACTATGAACTGTGATGCTCTGCCCCTGCTTCTGATTACCTGTATGATATTTATCTTATAAATAAATGGTCTGTGTATGAAATGTCAGTATGTGAGAGATTTGGGCTTTAACTTTCAAGGTCAGTAGCTGAAACCGCAGGATGTTTTAAAACAAACCAGAAAAAACATTTAATTAAGACTTTCTTACAGAAAATGATTTTATTACCTTTTTATGAACTGCCCATGCTTTTGAAGTTGAAACTAAATGTGAGTTTTATGATGCTGCAGGAAAGAAAGGTAATTGGGCTAGTTCTTCTCCTTTGAGCATATAACCAGAAGTGTGTGAGGAGTCATAAAATCCCTCCGATCACCCTAGCACAGGAAATCAGCCTAAGGAACATGAGTGTGGGATTGTTAAGTTCAAAGAGAACTATTTAATTAAAGACTTGCATATTTGGGAAATGGCTAGTTGCAGATTTTTTCAAAGCAATGACTCACATCCTCAGAGACACTTATGTCAGAAATCAAATGATTAAGGGAGGTTCTAGCTGACCTCAACAAAAGGTGATGGGGACAGATAGAGTTAAAAATGAAAAATTATATATGGAATTGTGACATATGATTCTAGACTTTGACTGGGAGAGCACTTAGAAAGGTAATAGCGAGAAAGAAATTAAGTCTTTGTGGTAGGAGTGTTTTGTCTGTAACTTCCTTTTTGTTTTACAGGATTGTAAGCTGTATGATATGTTGTTCTGTGTTTCATTTTACCATTTTATCATATTTTAGTGAACATCCATTTCTTTGAAATACTGCCTGGGTGTCTTTTCAGTTTCCTTTTGCATGTGATGAATATGGGGTTAAGTCTGACATCTGTTAAAAGGCTTGATGGTGTTACTAAGCTTGGAAAAGGTAAGAATATACCTGAGGTCTCTTACAGAGTTTAAAGGGTTTATTTTGGATACCTGGTTGGGTGCCCCAGTGAAAGATTGTACTGCAGTCCTGAAGAGGGTACATATCTGAGCCTGTACATTGGGTATGCTAGCCTAAGGTTCACAGTTTGAATTCCTCCAGAACTTGAGGCTAACAGGTGATTCAGACCCAAAGCAGACAGGAGGGTTATCCTGTCTGTTACCTGGTCACACTATTGCACTCTGAGGTTGGCACTGTGGGAGCAGAGGGCCTGACCTGCAGAGTGCATTTGTGACATGCACATGTTGCCATTTGGATTCCTCCAGGTGGCAGTTGAGCAGTGAGTCACAGAATCCCCCCTCTCCGATCCCCCCTCTGCGAGGGAAGAGAGCTGTCGTACAGATGCTCGATCTTCCCTCCCCAGCTGAGTCCCCAAGTGATTAGAGTCTATTCCCAAACCTGGGTTGTTGGCATGGCAGCAGGGAGGCATGGATGCCTTAACCCACCATGCCACTGGGCCGGCTAAAGAAAATTTTTACATTTATAAAGAACACCCAATTTCTGATTAATTTTCTGACTTATTGATCTCACCTGTGCAGAAAAGGTAAGCCCTGGATCAAGCAGCACCCCAAGATATTTAAATTGATACACTTGTTCAATAGCAGCACCAAAAGTATCTGACAACAGTAAGCAATGATTATCATTCAACATGTGGGTAGTACCAAATATCATAGACTCTGTTTTTTTAGAATTCAATACAAGAGAATTATTAGACAGCAAATTACAAACATCAAAAAATCCTGTTCAAGACTGAATGTTAACTCAGGTAATGACTTAGCATGAGAAAAAGATGTCAAATCATCTGCATAAAGAAAAGAATCATACAGTTTACTGTACATAATGAGACAATTGGTTAACAAAAAGAAAAAAACAACAATGTGACCAAAATGGACCCATGAGGTACCCCCTTCCTATAGTACAAACATCTGACTTGGCTAATCCTATATTAACAAACTAAAAATGATCTGTCAAGTAGTCTTTAACCCAAGAAACAACATTACCAGAAAAACCTAAGGAACTAAATTTAGAACAAAGTAAGTCATGTTCCATTAGGTCAAATGTATTGTTCAGGTCCACAAAAACAGCTCCAGTCATAAGGCCATTATCAAATCCTTTCAGAACCAAATCTGTGAACCTGACCAAGGTAGTACCCATTCCATGATTCTTATGGAATCCATGTTTTTGAGTACAGAGAACATTGTAGGAGTCCAAGTAACTATTGATTTGATTAGCCACAATCTTCTCAAGCATTTTACTTAGAAGATTTAAAATAGAGATAGGTCTAAAGTACTCAACAGATTCGGCATTGGACTTCTTAGGGACAGGTACGACCCTTGCACACTTCCAAACAGAAAGAAATTGATGACACATCAATGATAAATTAAAAATAGAACATAAAGGAGCAACAATATAAGGTACAGGTAATCTGAGAAAATGGGGTCTATGTGATAACGGTGAACACCTAAAGGCGATCACCGTAATCGCACAGTCAGAGTGCCGAAACATTTTTGGCACTCTGACAACCCCAGCGCACAGGACAACAGCACCAGGACAGTTTTTTAATGCTTTCTGTGGGGAGGCTGCACACCCCACCCCTCCTTATGGGGGGCTTCACCCCTGCACACCCCTACTTAAGGATTCTCAACTCAAGGGGGGTGCATGTTGGGGAGGGGGTGAAAGCATTAAAAAAAGAGGTTCAGGCCAGGCGCAATAAAATTGCACCAACTCCTGGACCTGAACCTGGTACCTCGCCCACCCCAACCACTAGGCAACCCCAGATGCCATGATGTAGCTCAGCCATCCACCACAGCGCCACCCCTACAGCCCCTCCACCCCCTCCCAGTCCACACTTGCCATGCTTGCTCCCCCATGTGCACACATAGCGACATCCTGTTGCCGAATTCGCCCACCCCTCATCCGATTGCCCTACCCTCCCATGTGCCCACCTCACAGGATACTGAGGAAATGCCCTTCCAGCCCGCCTCTGCAGTCACTATGTTTATTAGGAATGGACAAAATAAGCTTAAATAAATCCTTTTTAGTGACCTTCCTAAAATGGGAAGTTGGGATCCCAACAGAAAGATCATCCTGAAAAGCAATGGGTACATGAGATGTATTTACTTTGAAACTAGACAAATCAGAACATTTAACACCAAGAGAATTAACAATCTCAAGGGAGTCAGTTAACCCTACACCATTAACGTTCAACTTCTCTTTTTTTGTTAACATAATTTTTATTAAGACACAAAGCAGGATACAGCACAGTGTTAATGCATCGATGAGTGACACAACAGGAATTTATCTGAGAAAAAAATTAAAGGTTCTACAGTATAGCATTATTATAAATAAAACAATAACAAGAAAGCTAAATAACTTAGGGAATTGATTAATTATTATAGCAACATTATCAATTACAAAGATGTCAAAATAAATTTATTTCCATAATTATTCACATTATATTGGCAAATAACTTGACTCCACAGCCATAATAACAGGATTCCACATAGTTTGGAATACCTGCAGCTTGCCCTGTGCCGAATATTGGGCTCTCTCTATATTCATACATGACATCAGATTATTGACTCATTGCTGTAAAGTTGGTGGGCCATCCAGCATCCAGGACTGGGTGATTGTTTTCCTAGCATTGACCAGTGCAAGAGCCCATTGAGCTCCCAACGCTCCCCTAGGGTGGTTAGGGTCAGCCCCCAACAAGAGCTCCTCTGGGGTGAAAGGTGGAGAGAAGCCCAATACTAAACTTATAGTGCCATGCACTGCTGACCAGAAGGAGGCCACCTTGGGGCATAACAAGTCTAGATGTATGAAATCTCCATCAGCCACATAACATTTAGGACAAGAGCTGGATTTTGAGGGATCAAAACGATGAAGTCTGACTCGGGTACAGTAAGCCTGGTGGAGAAAATTAAATTGAACTTGCCTCAACTTATTGCTCCTTGAGCACATTAGAAAATGTTTACAAGCACTATTCCATGTATCTGCTGTTATTGTATGTCCCAGGTCTTTTCCCCACTTATCGATTGTCTTTTGTGAAGTGACCCCATTACCTCCCAGAAGTGAGCCATACATTATGGCTAATGTTCTCCTACCAGGATGTGGGTGGAAAAGCCCCTCCTCAACTGGAGAAAGGGGAGTCCAACCATCTCCCAATTCCAATGTATGGCCCAATATGTTTCTAAGTTTAAGATAAATAAAGAAATCTCCCCTGTTGACCTTCCAAACTTTTACACAAATAATCAAAAGTGACTAAGTGGTCTCCCTCATATAATTGATCCACCCAACAAAGTCCCTCAGATTGCCAGTCTTTTAATCTATGTATCAGGGCTAGCAAGGCCATATTTTTAAATTTAATGGCTTCAAATAGTAAAGCCTGCCTAGTGGGAGCGGGCTGTCTATCCAAGGTAACATGAAGATAATGTCATGCCCTAGTAATGGTTAGGAAAGGATTAGGATAATCAAGTATAGACCCCGTCCATAACACTTCGGCCAATAATCCATCTTTAATGCTCCTTCCCTGACAGGCTTCCTCCATTTTCATCCATCCAGACACATCATAATCCAGAGAGCAGCCACCTGTGCCACCCAGTAATACCACTGAAAGTTTGGTAGGCCAAGACCCCCCCCCCCGAGAAGCCTGAAGAGCATTCCAGGTGACCCTGGCCAACTTACCACACCAGAGAAATCTGTGCAGAGTTGTGTTGAGTTGCCTGAAATTATTTTTAGGCACCCTCACTGGAAGGGATTGATATAGGTACAACAATTGAGGTAATATCATCATTTTGACTACCGCAACTCTCCCCATGAGGGATAATAGCAGGGCCGCCCACCTACCACAGTCCTCAGCAATTTTCTTCATCAGGGGATTAAAATTCAAGCCATATGGGGCTCCCACCCTATTTGAGATAGAAATACCTAAATACTTCAGTTTAGTCACCAATTGTAGACCATTTAAGTTTTGCAATAGGGATTGGCGATCTTGGGTCCCAACTGGTAAGACCTCACTTTTAGACCAATTAATTTTATGACCAGACAATTGCCCATATTCATCAGAAACCCCTGCACCTTAGGCAAATCCCAAGCTGGATCTCTGAGAAACAATAGCAGATCATCAGCATACATTGCTAATTTATGCTCACGATCGCCACATATCAACCCTTCCACCTCTGATCCTGCACAAAGGACAGTTGACAGTGGTTCTAGGGACAGAATATAAAGTAGAAGGGAAAGTAGGCAACCCTGCCAAGTGCCACTACCCAGTGTGAACATAGGAGAGGGCACACCATTAACTGTAACCTGAGCAGAAGGGTTGGTATACAGGGTTCTAATCCAGGAAACAAACTGAGAACCAAATCCCATCTTCCCCAGAGTGGCAAAAAGATACTCCACCCGGTCGAAGGCTTTTTCTGCATCCAATGCAACAATGGCTGCACCATGGTTATTTGCCGCCTTCCCCCATTGGTATATAACATTCAGAGTTTGCCATATGTTATATTTGCCTTGCTGGCCCTTTACAAAACCAGTCTGATCAGAATGGATTAGAGCCGGGAGCAAGGGGTCCTGCCTGGCGGCTAGTACCCTAGCTAAAACCTTAGAATCTGCGGTCAGTAAGGAGCTAGGTCCGTAAAATGCACACCAGACTGGATCCTTGTCTGACTTTGGCAAGACTGTAATAACCGCAGACCAGGTGGAGGGGGGAAACTCACCATCTGTAAAACTTTTCAATAGCATATCTTTCAAAGGTTCAAGTATTTCTTTGCAAAAACATTTTACAAAATCTATGAGCATACCATCTGGTGCAGGTGCCCTGCCTCCTTTAAGTGCCCTAATTGTGATACTAATTTCTTTGCTGGTCAGCAGAGATTCAAGTGCTCCTGCCTGCTCCTCTTTAATACTTCTCACTGATCCCTCCTCCAGGAACGCCTGTATTCTTGCTTGAGAGGGCAACACCTCCGATGTATATAACTTGTCATAGAAGTTACCAAATGCAACACTAATCTCCTCTGGGTCATCTACCAATTTACCATCAGAGGTATGAATCTGGTATACCGCCTGCTCCCCATCTTTCCTACGTAGCTGCCAAGACAGAAACTTTCCAGTGCAGTCCCCATCAAAGTGTTGGATAGATTGTGATAACAGTATCACACTTTCCAGGTGAGTACTACTAATAGAGTTGTATTTCCATTTTAATTTCTGTACTATATGATATAGAACCAGTGTAGGGTTAGCCCTATGTGCCTGCTCATATGCTTCAACCTTAGTTCTGAGTGATTCAATCTCTTTACCAGAAGCACGGGCCTTATGTGCTGCAAAGGAGATAGATTGACCACGGATATAAGCTTTTAGTGCCTCCCACCTTGTTTTATGTGAGGCGTCCCCTCTATGATTGAAAACCAGAAACTCCTGAATGCAAGCCTGCATTTGTTGTATGTAGACTTGGTCCCTTAACAGGAGGGTATCCAGCCTCCAAAGTTTGTTTCTTGGGGCACCCCCCCCAAATCCAAATTAACCATGAGAGAGGCGTGGTCTGATATCAAGATAGGGGAGTAGAACACACTGTGCATTACTGGCAACAGGGCAGGGCTTGCCAGAATTTGGTCTATTAGGGCATAGGACTTATGTGCATGGCAATAAAAGCTATAGTCTCTGCCAGATGGATATAAATGATGCCAAGCATCCACTAACCCCACCTCCTCTTCCAGAACTCCCAATGCTTTAGCACTGATGGACATCCTAATGGGCTTAGTACTGGATCTGTCCAATATTCCATCTTGCACACAATTATAGTTCCCCCCAAGTATCCACCTGCCCGGCCAATTAACCAGTTCCAGGGTGAGCTGCTGAAAAAACTGTGGGTCCGCTACATTAGGTGAATAGACTGCTCTGACATTTACCTGCCCTCATCCAGGAATTTCAACCCTGGCCAAAACAAATCTCCCAGCCTGATCAACACGGCTATCCAACGCCACCGCCGATGATCCCCTGGGGAACCATATTGCTGTTCCTGTAGCCTTAGCTGAAAAGGTAGCCGAAATCCATGTGCCACCTAGATTGGCCTCAGTTCTCAAGGCCTCCTCCCTTGACATATGAGTTTCCTGTATCAGAACCACTTGCCAGCCAGCTCTTTTCATCTCAGTGGCAAATCTTTTACGCTTCATTATCGACTTCTGCCCATTGATATTCCATGTTGCTATTTTAAAAGAACTAGCCATAGTTTAATATGTAAAGCAAAACAGCATTTGTAGAACTTGTGCCAAATCCATTGTTGTAGTCTGCCATGTCTAATATTTCCGCAAATTGTACCTGCTCCCCTCTGCATCTAATTTTAACTTTTAATAGTTGAAACCCCACTTGAGTAAACTCCTGATGAGGAGATCTGGACCAGCCATTCAGGAGACGAGCCCACACAGCTAAACTGGCACCATCAAAGAGTGGTGAATCCCACGTATCACCCCAAGGATTCGATTGTCTCCCCATCCCCCATCCCCAACCCCCATCAAAGCGGTGTGGAATCCTGTATTTAAGTAACCCCCAACACCACTAAAGCAACACTAATGAACCCTCCCCCCACAGGGCCAACATGACCCAACCCCAAATCCCCTACAAACTTGCGGCGAACATTTATGGTTGGCATTATTGAGCACTCCTTATAATAACACATCTAAACCTAGGAGTACACTTAAAACTAATGTATTAATTTGCATTTTAGTAAACACAGACCTAAAGTTGATCACTGCCAATGAGCAGTGGTGAGCAATACTACTTTTAATATCAGAGAACCCTCTCTCAGATATGCCAGCAATAGCTATCCAGGCTCAAACTATATGTCAAAGTAAAAGTTCAAGAAAATAATAATTGATCAGGTTGAACAGAGCTAATCAATACTCTGTTGGTGCATCCGTTGTTACCCTGATCCCCAGAACAGGTCGGTGCATAGCTAATTTGAACTACCAAGTCCACTCGGTGAAAACACAGCCCTTTCAAATAAATTCAAAGTAATCCAAAGTCTCATAAGAGGAAAAGAACTGTTCTTAACTTGCTGGCCCTTCGTATATGCTTGAAGAACAATGAATAGGACCAAGGGCATAATCATCCCGGACAGTACTTTGAGACCTGATCAATTCAAAGGTAAAGATCTGAACACAAGTTCTCCATTCAAGCTTTACTAGCAATGAAGGGGAAAACTGTCAGATAGGGAGAATATTACCCCCCCCCAGAAAAGTTATAACTGACAGTCTTCACCCCATGGTGACCCGCCAGTGGCTAGACACACACCAGGAGAGTAAAAATCAGGACCTGGGCCTTCAGCGTTCCTCTGGTTCATGTTGCGCAGGTGAGTGTGGGCCATCTACTTGACCTGCATCCCCAGACTTAGAGATCTCCTTAACCCATTTTAAAGCTTCACCAGGGCAGGAAAAGAAATGAGTGGGGCCCCCGGTCGGTCAACTTTCAGCCTAGCCTATAAAAAGGCGAAGGACCAACCCATATGATGCAATCTTGCCTTAACTTCATCAAATTTCTGATGTCAATTCTTCAAATCTTTGTTGTAATCCTGGAATACATAAATCCGGTTGTTTACAAGCACAATGGGACCCTTTTCTTTTGTTCTTTTTAATATCGCTTCTTTGTTTTGATAATGTAAATACTTAATCAGACAGTGCCTGGGTCAAGCATCCAATAGAGGTTTTGGGCCCAGTCTGTGAGCTCGCTCAGCTTCACAATCCTTAAGTTCCAACGGCAAATTTAAAGCAGCAGTACTACGAAAAAAAAATTGCGCTTTTTTGACAGTTTATTCCCTCTGCCCTGCTAATCATATACCTGGTACTCTTTCTTGCCGGCATTGTATTATCGCTGAGTAATTTGCTCAGTTATTCTCTGCTTTTGTTTACATTTCTGCCACTAACCATGTTGCACTGCAACCCCCTCTGCTGCCAACTGCACATATGAATGACTTGCAGGGACATCGGGAATGGTCAGCAGAAACATAGAAACATAGAATTTGACAACAGATAAGGACCGCTTGGCCCACCCAGTCTGCCCATTTCCCTGCCTAATGGATAAGCTGCAGATCCCAGTTAACCAGCGGCCTACTTCTTTCTACCCCCACCCCTAGAATTGCCTTATGACTGTCCAATGCATGCTTGAATTCAACCACTGTTTTTGACTCCACAACCTCCTCCAGAAGACCATTCCATGCATCCACAACCCTCTTTGTGAAAAAATACTTCCTTACATTACCTCTGAGCCGCCCCCCCATCTATCTTCAAATTGTACCCCCTTGTTCTTGCACACCTCTTTTTTTGAAAGATGCTACCCTCTTGGACTTTGTTGATTTCCTTGAGGTACTTGAAAGTTTCTATCATGTCCCCCCTTCCTCGAGGCTATACATATTAAGCTCCTTTAGTCCCTCTTCATATGTCTTCTGGTGCAGACTCTGCACCATTTTAGTTGCCCTCCTCTGTACAGCTTCCATCTTGTCTATGTCCTTGTGGAGATTGGTTCTCCAGAAATGCACACAGTACTCCAGATGGGGTCTCACCAGCTGTCTGTAAAGAAGGATAACAACTTCCTGTTTTCTACTGGTGATGCTTCTCCCTATGCATCCCAGTATCCCACCAGCCCTCCTTACTGCCCTATCACATTGCTTGCCCACCTTTAAGTCATCTGATATGACTACCCCCAGGTCCCTTTCCATTTTTGTTGTTGTTAGTATCTCACCCCCCATTGTGTACTCTTCCCCTGGGTTTTTGTTTCCCAGGTGCATTACCTTGCACTTCTTAGCATTGAATCTAAGCTGCCATACATTTGACCATTCCTCTAACCTTGCCAAGTCCATTCTCATCCTTTCAACCCCACCTTGTGCATCAACTGTGTTGCAGATCTTTGTGTCATCTGCAAAGAGACATACTTTTCCTTCCAGTCCCTCTGCAGTATCGCTTATAAAAACATTGAAGAGAACCGGTCCTAATATGGAACCCTGCAGTACCCCACTAGTAACCCCCCTTTCTTCAGAGTGGATTCCATTTACTATTACCCTCTGTGTCCTATTCTCCAGCCAATTCTTTACCTAGGCTATCATCTTGGGACCCACTTCCAGGTTGGCTAACCTGTATATTAATCTTTTGTGTGGGACTGGGTCAAATGCCTTGCTAAAGTCTAGGTAGGCCATGTTCACAGCCCCTCCCTGATCTACTACTTTGGTCACCCAATCAAAGAAATCTATTAGATTCATCTGGCATGACCTTCCCACTGTGAATCCATGCTGCCTTGGGTCCTGTGCCCCTCTGGCCTCTAGGTACTTGACAATTCTTTCCTTCAGAAGTGATTCCATCATTTTCCCTATCACTGAGGTTAAACTAACAGGTCTGTAGTTTCCTGCTTCTGCCCTGCTCCCACTTTTGTGAAGGGGAATCACATCTGCCCTCCTCCAGTCTTTAGGTACCACCCCATCCTCCCATGATTTGTTAAAGAGTGTAGTCAGTGGTGTCACTAGTTCTACCCTTAGTTCTTTTAGAATTCTGGGATGAATCCCATCAGGCCCCATTGCTTTGCCCACCTTCAGTTTTAAGAGTTCTTTCTGAACCCTTTCTTCTGTAAATGGGCTGGTATCAACTTCTGCATCCAGAGTGTTTCTACTGTTTGTTTTAGGTACCTCCCCTCTTCATTTGTAAATACTGAGCAAAAATATTTGCTTAGTATCTCTGCCTTTTCACCGTCACCCTCTGCCCATCCCTCCCTTTATTAAGCCTCACTATCCCTCCTTAGTCTTCCTTCACTCCCTGATGTACCTAAAAAAGGTTTTATCCCTCTTCTTAACTGAGTTGGCTATCTTTTCCTTGGTTCGGGCCTTTGCTGTTCTGACTGCCTTCCCTGCTTCCTTTTGCTTTAACTGATACAATTCTCTGTCCTGCTCCTTCTGTGATTCCTTGTACTTTCTGAATGCTTTCTTTTTCTCTTGAACCTTTACTGCCACATCCTTTGAGAACCATAGTGGGTTCTTACATCGTTTTGTTTTGTTTATTTGCTTCACACAAAGGCTTGTTACCTCTGTGATGCAGTTTTTATTATTCCCCGTTGTTCTTCCACCCCTCCTTCCTGCCCATTTGCTAGTGCATTCCTTAGGCACTCACCCATTTTGGCAAAGTCAGCCCTCCTGAAGTCCAGTACTTTTGTCTTTGTATGGCTTGACTCTATTGCTGTGTTTATTGTGAACCATACTGTTCGATGGTCACTAGTTCCCAGATGGCTACTCACTTCTACATCTGTGATCCTCTCTCCATCTCCATTTGAGAGAACCAGGTCTAAGATTGTTCTCTCGAGGTGGGTTCCAATACTAGTTGTCTAAGGCATGCCCCCTGTAGGACATCTAGAATAACCCCACTCTTAGAAGTGGCTGCTGCAACTGCACTCCAGTTAACATTTGGCATATTCAGATCACTCATCAGCAATATCTCCCCTTTATCTGCCATTCTAAGTATACTTTCTATCATTTCCTTGTCCATTTCCTCCCCTTGAGAGGGGGGTCTGTATACAACCCCTGTGTGGATTGTGGTGCCATTGTCTGCCTCCAAGTTGACCCACAGTGCTTCTTCTCCTCCTCCCTGTTTACCCTTTTGTTCTGTTGCTTTGATTCCTTCCCTTATGTAGAGAGCTACTCCTCCTCCTCTTTTACCCTCCCTGTCCCTCCTGTAGATAGTGTATCCTGGTATGTTTACGTCCCAGTCATGGTTCTGTGTGTACCAGCAGAGGGTCCCTCTGCTGTTGTCAAAAGATGTGATGCGACCTGAAGAAAAAGCGCAGCTGAAATTAGTCAGCCACCATATTTGTTGTAGCACTACAACACTTCAAATAAATTGAAAATATCTAAAAAACTAAAGACAACTGGAAAAAAAACATTTACAGGTATGGAAACTGGAACTCTGGCCACATGCTTACAGCCAAAAAACATAATTTTGATAGGTCACTTCCTGATTTCGTAGTACTGCTGCTTTAAATGTTTCATGAGCCAAGAGTGAATATTTTTCTCTGGATTAGCCCCCTTCAGTGCCCTCCGGTAGATCAATAATTCTTAGATTCGACTTGCGTGATCTATTTTCTTGATTGTCCATCTTGGTCATGAGGGCCTTGACCTGTTGTTTTAAAATTGCATTGTCCCTTGTGGAATCAGAGAGTGAGTCTTCTAAAAGACCTACATGGTGTTCCAATTCTGTGATCTGGGTAGTGTGAGAGGCTGATGATTCAGATGGCCCAGTCACAACTGATTGCAGGTGAGAGATTTGCGAAGTGATGTTATCAAAGGCAGCTTTCATTTGATGCTGGATTAGAGCAAGTGTGGAGAGAACTGCAGCTAAAGACCATTCGAAGTCGGAAGGACCCTCCTGCACCATCACGGAGCCTTCTGGTCTACTAGTAGTATCCAGGCCACATCTCTGAGCCTTCGGCGGATCGGGAGTATTTAATTGCAGTTTCGACTGCTTATTCTTACTCCTGGTCGATGCCATCAAATACAGTCCACAAACCCCTTCCTTATCGAGCAGGTTAGATTGTGTAAACTCCTGAAAATGCTGAAAAAGGCTGAGTACTGAACAGAGCTAAGCTAAGCTGCATCTGCCATTTTCAGCTGCTAGCCACGCCCCTCTCGTTGTTCAACTTCTTGATAATACTTCTAGACTTCTGAAGTTATAAAGAATTCAGATTATCCCAAAAAAGCCCAGGATCAGACCAACTAGCCTCAAACTGTGACCTGTAAAATTCTCCTTTTGCAGTTCTCACAAACTTCAAAACTTTATTTCTTAAACAACGATAGTTGTTCAATAATGAAATAGATGGACAGTTCTTATAAGCTTCCCAGACTAGATTTCTCTGCTTTATCTAATTTTTGATGTCCCTAGAAAACCATTTAGTAGTAATGCCATGAACTCTTAAAGTACATATTGGAAAAACTTTGTTCAGAATTGGAATCAGTTAACTACAAAATAAATCAAAAGCAAGATCAATTTAAGGAACTGAATCTAAGAAAGGCCAATCAATTGAAGATAAAGAAGCACTCAATGCAGCATAATCTTCATTTTTAAAACTACGAGTTTGAACAGTACATGGTGGAATTTTGGGTCTTTTTTAAAATTTAAAATGCAAAATGTGACTAAATGATCATTCACTGAATCAGCTAAAATACCAGAAGCAGAAATCATACATACTCTATTTTTCATTCCAATACAGTACAAAATGATTTGAAGTGACTGAGTTTAAATGAGTTGGTTCTTTCATTAATTGAGTTAAATTATATGAATGTAAAAAAGACTGCAAGCCCATACCATTACCCTGTAACCAATTCAGATTAATATCTTTAACAAACACAAAGTCATGACACTTAATAAAGGGAGTGGCAGTATCTAAAAATTCTCTTATGCCTTGCAGACAACATTGATGAGGGTTGTACAAGCAGCCAATAATAGCATTCTTCCTACCACCTAAAATTAAATGGAGAAGTAACCAGTCTGGCAATGTTTCATTCACACTACTCATTTTTAAGATGTTCAACTGCAAGTGCTTTCTTAAATAGACAGCAACACCACATCCCTTTTTTTTACCATTACGGTCAATGCTAATTATATTATAACCCTGGTACTATACAAGAGCCATCTGGAATTTAGGATTTCAACCATGTTTCTGATATAGCTATTATATCAGGCTGTTACGAATTAATAATTACTTCAACTTCAGCAAGCTTAGGGATTACATTTCTGGCATTCAAATGTAAAATTCTGAAGCCATGAGCATTATGCCAAGAACAAAAGTTCAAGCCAGAAGACCCAGAGGAAACAGAAATATCATAAACAAAAGAAGCAGGCCCAGGGTTAGTCTCACTATCACCTGATAATAAAAGCAACAAAGCAAACCTAAACATACCAGATGACCCTCCGAATACATTTCTAAGTGATATCTGTAACCATAATCAACAAACCCTGATGACAGGTTTATTTGACAATAATAGATAGTGAGAAACTAAAGGGGAATAAAATCTAACTATACTACTAGACACAGAGAAATCAGACAAAGCCTGTTTCTCATCAATTACCCTAAAAGACTGTTGAAAACTACACATATCACCCAGTAAAAGTTCAAAATACAACACCACTGTCCACCCCAGCAAAACATTAACACCAGTCATTTTAAAACAATGACATTCAAACACAAAATGAAAGAAGTAAATATAAAATACAAATTACCTACTAAAACCAAAAAGATAAATTTAGAAATAAGCAGTCTCTGACCCAGACCCCTACGACTCTGACAGACTCCCATTGACTCCCATTGCATTTAGCTGCCAATGAGCCACAGCCGTAGACACTGCCACGTCTAACATCAGCTGCAATTTAAACTGCCCCACCATGCCAAACTGGTGTTGTGTTATTAGTGGTGTCCCATAGGGTTTAATGTAGTGTAGGTGTATACTTTTAATTAGTGCAGGTATATACTTTTAGTTGTTTGATTAGTGTAGGTATATGACTTTGATTAGTGTAGGTATATAGCTGTAATTGTTTAGTTAGTGCAGGTATACACATATAATTGAGAGATTAGACACAGGTATACTGTTAATTGACAGAGTTAGTCACAGGTATGCAGGGAAATAAATGATGACCTTTTCTATGCAGAAAAGTTCCATCCATGTATATATATATATATGTGTGTGTATATATATATATATATATATATATATATATATATATATATATATTATGACATGGGCTGACTTAACATATCATTATCTTCATGAGAGGGGATTGGGCTGTTGATACTTCACAAGTGGTAAAGCCACGAGTGAGATAGCAATAGATCAATGTCCTCAAATGAAGATAAAAATGATATCTTACGTCAGCCCATGTCATATTTGATTTATACAACCGGTGTTTAGGTGAATTTTATGACAGAAATGGTAACCTACAAAAGAAAAAAAAGCAATGCAAACTGCTTAGGCTACTGTATATTCAATCAAAAACGAAATGGCATCTCACATTTTACTTTTTTTATTAAGAGTTTTACCAGGAAAGGCCTAATGAGTTATAAAACTCATTTACAGTGGTGTCTTGGGGGGGGGAATAAATGAAACCGGTCACTGAGCATGCTCAGAAATTTATCTTCACATGTGAGAATAAATTTCTGAGCATGCTCAGTGTGGCCACAATGAATGAGATAAATTTATGAGCATGATCAGTAACCAAGTTCATTTATCTTGCTCATGTTGCTCATGATAGGCAGGATTCACAAAGCAGTTGAGCACGGTGCAGCTCCGCTGCCCCAGTGTAAATGAGATGTGCCATGCAGAAACTGTGGTATTCACAGAAGATGCACTGGAACATGCTCCCAGCACCTCCAATCTGTGAATACCACAGTTGTGCCCAACCTGAGAAGTGCAGGCACATCCCCCTGTTTGGCCTGGAAAAATGATGGGCCCAGAAAAAATGTGCCCAATGTTACTATTCATAGCCCCAAACATGCAAATGGGATCATTGGGCATGCAAGGCACAATGGGGCCATCTGCATATCATTATGGCCCCATTTGCAAGAAGCCTGCAATGATGCACCCAGCAGAATGTGCCAGGCTTCCTGCAAGGGCTGTGTGCAGTAACGTCTACACACGGAATCCCCGGTAGACTAGCAGCACCCAGATGCGCTGTGCCCAATGTTACTATTCACAGCCCCAAACATGCAAATGGGGTCACTAGGCATGCAAGGCACAATGGGGCCATTTGGTTATCATTATGGCCCCATTTACAAGACTCCTGCAGGGATGCACCAGGCAGAATGTGCCAGGCTCCCTGCAAGGGCTGTGTGCAGTAAAGTCCACACACAGAATTCCCGGTAGTCTAGCAGCACCCACCCCCTCCTGCCCGTAGTCCCGTAACATCTGTACATGTGCCACAGCTTTATGGTAGTCTAGTGGCCCCCCTCCCTGCCCATATCCCCATAAGATGGACATCTGTCCACAATCCCTGGTAGTCAAGTGGAATAATAATAATAATAATCTTTATTTTTAATGCGCCTTTCAAAAATCAAGGCACAGAACAGATTATAAAATCACATCAAGATAAAACATTACAATACAAATCAATAAAATAAATCACATCAAACAGCATGATGAAACAATAAAATCAAACCAAATCAACCCCTTCCCCATAAGCCTTAATCCATAGAAAGGATTTTAATGCTTGTTTAAAACCCCCCACTGTAGCACACTCTCTAATCCAATGTGATAGAGAATTCCAGAGGGTCGGAGCCACGAACGTAAAAGCCCAGGCACCTGAAGATTTTAGAACAACCCTCGGAATCTCTAGCAACCCCTTGTTGGCCGAGCGGAGTGGTCGCTCCAGGAGATAGGGAACCAGGAGCTCTTTCAGGTAGTCAGGGCCCAAACCATGCAGGGCTTTATAAGTCAGCAAGCTAACTTTAAAGGTGATCCGCCACTGAACCGGCAGCCAGTGCAGTCTCCGCAGCACCAGTGTAACATGGGAAGAGCAAGATGGCCCAGTTAACAACCGGGCTGCGGAGTTCTGCACCAGCTGCAAGCGGTGGATATCAACCCCTGGAAGCCCAATGTAAAGAGAATTGCAGTAGTCCAAATGCGAGGTTACAAAGGCGTGAATCAATATAGGTAGGTCCCCAGATGGAACAAGGTGCTTGATCCTAGCGATGTTCCTAAGATGGTAAAAGGAGACTTTAACGATGGCCAGCACTTGAGCACGTAGTGTCAGCCGATCGTCAAGAATCACCCCTAGGTTCTGCACCTGTTCAGAGATAGGGAGCTCAACATCCCCCAGGAATAAACCTGAGGGATGGTTTGTCCCCAACCCCCCTATCCGGTGACCAGGATCCACAACCATCACCTCCGTCTTCCCGGAATTCAACTTCAGCCAGCTGGACCTCATCCAACCTTGGATTTCACCAAGGCAGTTATTAAACACTGAGAGTGCTCTGTTCTGGTCAGGTGCAAAAGATGGGTAGAGCTGGGTATCATCGGCATAACAGTGAAACTCCAGCCCATACCGTCTTACAATGTCTCCGAGGGGAAGCAGGTACACCACAAACAACATGGGGACAGCACTGAGCCCTGGGGCACCCCACAAGACAGAGAGATAGGATCAGAGGAAAACTCCCCCCAATACCACCCTCTGAGTTCTACCGGTGAGGAAAGAAGTAAACCATCTGAGGACCAAACCTGAAAGCCCACAGATGATTCTCAGGTGCTCAAGCAGAACCCCCAGTGTCAAATGCTGATGACAGATCCAAAAGGACCAAAATGGACCATTTTTTCTGGTCTCTCGCCCTCAAGAGATCATTGAGCACCTGAACCAGCGCAGTCTCAGTGCTGTGCCTCTTTCGAAAACCCGATTGAAGAGGATTGTAGATGCTATGGATGGTCAAGAGGTTGTCTAACTGAGTTGCCACTACTTTCCCAATTACCTTCCCAACAAAGGGACGGTTTGAGATAGGCCAGTAGTTACAGAGGTAGTCGGGGTCCAAAGAAGCCTTCTTCAACACTGGTGTCACCACTGCCTCCTTCAGGAAGCAAGGATATTCACCAGAGTCTAAGCAGCACCAGACTATCCTCACCAGAACCAGGATGATAATCTCCCCACAGCCCATAATCAAGGCTGTGGGGCCCGGATCTAAACTACAGCATGTAGTGCACATACCCTGGACAATCGTCATAACATCTTCAATTTCCGGCCTTTTGAAGAGACTCTAGGAAAAGAGAGGGAGTTCGCACCAGGCCTGGTCCACAGCCGTTCCCACAGAGAATGTTGCTGGCTCCCCGCCCCTGGATGCTCTCCACCTTATCTGCAAAGAACCCAGCGAGCTCTCACACTGATATTGCGAAAAAGCTCTACAAACCTGCAGACAGGCTGGGTTGCACAGTCTGTCTATGGTTCGAAAGAGCTGGGCCAGTCGGTTCTGAGCAGCAGCAATTTCTCCGGACAGGAATACTGCCTTCTTACGGGCAATTGCTGACTGATAGAGTTGATAGTGCTCTAGCAGTCTAAGATGGTCGGCATCTAAGCTGGACTTCCGCCAACACCTCTCTAACCTGCGTTCTAGTCGTTGCATCTCCCTCAAGTCCCCATTGAACCATGGGGACCGAGGGTGAAGGGAGAGAGAACGCACACGAATGGGTGTAATAGAATCCAGAGCATTGGTAATGGTCTTATTATAGGCCAGAACCAAGGCCTCTGGATCTGAGCTTATCATAGGAAATTATGATAGGTCAAGTATCACAGTTAGACCATTGGGAGTCACATCCCATAAAGGGCGGTACTTGACCATCTCCACAGGGGTAGGTCTACGCAAGGGGGTGCTAAAATTGAACCTCACAGTGTAATGGTTGAACCATCCAACAGGTTCCACCCCCATGCCAGAGGCCTCCATCCCCAGGAGGAAAACCAGATCAAGGGAATGGCCACATTTATGAGTGGCAGAGGTAACAACCTGTGAGAGGCCCAATGAATTCATTTATTGGAGGAAGTGCTGTCCAAATTGTGAGAGTTCATCGTCGATCCAGGCATTGAAGTCACCCAGCACCATCAACCTTGGGGACTCCAATACCAGGTCAACGACGAAGTCTGTCACTTCCTTAAGGAATGGCTTCTCGTCCCTGGGTGGACGGTAGACAAGAGCCAGTCTATAGCTCCCACCTGCCACTACAACACATTTGAATGATCTGGTCTCCTCAACTGGAACACTGGTGAGACCCAATTCGGTCTTAAAACAGACCGCAACTGCCCCACCCCTGAGATCCAATCTCGGGCGGTGTATCACCGAATACCCATCCGGAACTGCCGCCTCAAGAATGGGGCCAGCATTTCCATCCAGCCAGGTTTTGATGATGCAGGCCAGATCCGCTATACTCACCAAGTCTGCCACAATGGCAGTCTTGTTTACAATGGATCTGGCATTGCATAAAACTGCCTGAGTTGGACAGAATCCCAGGGATCCCCCAACCACCTGCCCGCCATTACTAGTGGCGGTGCCCTTGGGTATGGGGATCAGACAGGGAAACCCACGTTCTGACCTCCATTTCACCCCAGGGCATCTTCTGGGCCTAACAATTCCAATTTGAGCACTTCCCTCATCCATCCTCCACTGTTCAGGCCCCCCAACCCACCCCCTCCTCCTACGAGCAATTCCCAAAGCCCTACAACATTGATAAGTAGAAAATGGTAAAGGAAGGGGGAAAAAAGGGGTGAGGGCACGAAGAGTGGAGGATGAATAGCGCACGACGGGGGGGGGATGATAATACATATCCCGGTCCTTCAACATGGAATAAGACAATAGAGTCCTACTCTCACAAAAATTAACAAAAAACTAATCCCCCCAAAAAATTAGAAAACAAAATTTCCCAAACAAAATTAAAACAGCATAAACCAAAGAACAAAACTTAAACCCAATTAATCCATATTTCTCAAAATCGAAACCTTCTTTCTGGAAAATAAACAAAACTAAACTAAAACCCAAAAATAAACAGAAAATAATAATAAAATAAAATAAATAATAAATGATAAATAAAGACGGGGGTCCCTCCTCTCACAAGGAAATCCCATCATAAAATCAAATAAACATAAATATAAAAGAAAAAATAAAGAAACCCCACAAAATAAAACAATGTAAGTTGGCTAAGAAAACAGGCGCTCCCTCTACAAGCTTACTTAGCCTCCAGGCACTCTCACTACCCGAAAATAAAACAACATAAAATACCCCCAAAATAATAAAATACAAATTTGTGAGTAGGCAGGGACTCACACTCCCCACAGACTCACAATAGCCAAGCACTCTCACTGCACGGACAAAATATTTTGGTCCAGAGAGAAGGTTCCAGTCAGAGAAAACATCGAATAAAACTATAAAAATAATCCAAACCAGCAATCCATCTATAATCTCCTCTACGAATAAATTAAGTCTATTAAACCCTCAGTATTTATACTCTCAAATCCATATGCATGAATCCAAAAAACAAGGAATATCAAGCAGTCCAAGCAGAACAGTCAAGGGTGGAATAGCTAGCAGATTGAAAACCTCTTCATGAGCAATCGGGATACCAGTCACTCCCCACTCACAGCTGTAAGGTATTTCTCAGTCCAAGCCAACAAAGGTGATAGCACTAAAACTTAACAGTTCTCTGAAACTGCAGTCACTCAGGTCAAAATTAACCCCACAGACCACACTGGCCAGGAGGCACCCCACAACCCTCACTCCCAGGGTCAGGGCCCCAGAGACAAGGCAGTACAATGACCACCCCAGCACCGCAGGCCCACCAAGGCAGACAGAGGCCCAACCCTCTGGCTGGTCACCGACTAGCCCCCTCACCCTCTGGTAGCAAGGAACAGGGGTTCCCCTCTCCACTGCAGTCCCAGGTCTTGACCCAGCCCAAAATCTTTCACTTTGGCAGAATCAGGCAATATCTTCTGACATCGACACCCAAAAAAGCACCAGTCCTAATTCCAAACTTCCCCAGGCAACCAGGCTCTAACTAAAGGAAGGAAGCACGTCCAGGTGACGGGTTCCCGAATGCCCAAACAATCCCAGGCAGATTTCCTCCCACAAACATCGAAAGGGATAGCAAAACAATCTCCAAAACGTCAAGAATGCCACAACAGTTATGACTTGATCCACTGTCCTGTAAGATTCCAATCAGATAAGTCGACAATCACACAGAGATGACTGAGCAGCTCCAGACGTCAATAAGACCACAAATGTTCTGCGAATGTTCCAGTAAAATCACTGTCCGATAAATCCTCGATCACACAAGGCAAACAAAACCAATTTTACTCCAATTAGCTCAACTCCAAAAATCGCATTAAAAACGCACTAAAAATGCATTAAAATGCCTTAAGACTTAACGTCTCGCATTCGCAGCTATGAGTATCTCCACAGAAAAAAACAAAATACACAATGAAGCGATAATGCAGGACTTAAATAAACTAAAAAATAAACTAAAAAACGACTAAAAAAATGGGTAAAACAAAATAACAGTTGTACGAGAGTGAGATTCAAAACAGAGTATGATTCAATGCTGACCCACACCAGTCGCCATCTTGCAAGCTGTTGGAAAATGCTATTGATACCCACCTCCCTGCCCATATCCCCGTAATATAGAAACCTGTCCACAGTCCCTGGTAGTCTAGTGTTACTCCCCCACCCTTCCCTGACCCAATCACATAGTCCAATGATGGTCTGACTCATCCCTGGTGGTCCAGTGGACCCCTCACCCCTCTACCCACTCAGCCACCCCCTCCCCACCCTTCTCCCCCATCCCAGCAAGTGCCAAAAGCTGGCGGGCAGCACAACCCACCTGTATACTGTCATAGCTGCCTGCCGATGGTACTCTCAGTGAATGACAGTGTACAGTACACCCGTAAGCCCACTGGTAGACCCTGTTGACCAATGGGCTTGCAGTGTGTACTGTAAGCTCTCATTCACAATATTGTGAATGACCTGTAAAGCTCACAAGGCCCTCCAGGGTGCCTTTTGAAGTGCTTGATATCTTTTGGACAAGGAGGGCAGATATGAGTTTATGAAGGGCATGTTCCAGGGCAGGGTGGTGATGCTAGTCTCAGTGTACATTCCCCCTGGCTCTTACTGTAAAAGGTAACTCACTTTTTTGCTTATTTTGCAGGCTTGGTCAGAGGGCAACCTTATTTGTGGGGGAGAGTTCACCTGACCCTAAACCCTAAGTTGGATTCCACTTCTGGAATCCCCAGTAGGAGTCATAAGATTGCTCAACAGTTCTCTAGTTTGTTGGGAGTATCGGGTTATGTGGATGTTTGAAGATATATGAATGGGCAGTAGAGAAATTATATATTTTACTCCTTGCCTCTTTCCATGTACTCAAGAATTGATTACTTTTTTATGCCTAAGGAATCTCTAGGTACCATATGGGAGAGCTGGATAGTGGATTTGGCCCTTTCAGACAGTGTGCCCATATTTTTAAAATTGAACCCGGGTGATTTTAAAAAGAATATTTTTTAGCAGTTGAATGTTTCATTACTCCAGGATGCTGAGGTGAAGACAGCAGTCCAGGAGGCATATGAACAGGCCATTGTTGACAACGACCTCCCCAAGGTATATCCAGCCCTCCTGTGGGATACAATTAAGGTGATTATCTGGGGGAAATGTCTTGCTATGTCAGCCCATAAAAAGAAAATGAGGGAGGCTAAGGGGATTGAGCTGTAGCTCTGGATTCAGCAGTTAGAGATCCAGCAAAAGATCAAACTAGACAGAGGAACGGCAAAAACCTTAGTGGCCTTGAAGAAAGAACTGAGCAATTTATTGGATTACTATGTGGAACAGAAATTATTGTTCCTGGAGCAGCAATTTTATGAGGTGGGGTCCACATCTCTGAAGCTACTGGCTGGCTGACTTCAAATCCAGAGGGCCAAGGCCACAATATCGGCCATTAAACACCCTCTCTCTCCCAACAGATCAAATGCATTACCCCAAGGCCTTTAAAAGCTATTATTTCTCTCTCTCTATAGCCCAGGTTCTCTGATTGAGGAAGGCAGCATTCCACAGTATTTATATTCTTTAGCTCTTCCGCAGCTCTCTCAACAAAAAAAAAAAAATATGCTTTAATGGCCCAGATTTCTCCATCAGAGGTCATGGCTGAGATATCTCGGCATAAAAAGATGAAGTGTCCAGGCACAGATGGCCTGTCATGTGAGTTTTATAAAAATGTCAGGGACATGTTTCTCCCTTTGTTAACCAGGGTTAATAGGGAAGCTCTGATTTCTGAGAATCCGATCCCCAGTTCTTGGTCTCAGGCCATAATTTTTGTGTTCCCCAAACACAGTAAGGACGTCATGCTCTGCTCTTCCTATATTCCTAATTCCATACTTAATATACTGTAGATTATAAAATGCTGACATGCCTAATCTCATGAAGACTTCAATCAGTTATTCCAGATCTAATTCATTTGGATCATGTGGGGTTCATTCCTGTCTGACAATCAAAGGATAATCTGACGTGAACCATCCATATTATTAACCAACCCCATACCCATAAACACCAGCCCTTCTCCTTAGTTTGGATTCAGAAAAGGCCTTTGATAAGCTCTCTTGGTCTTTCCTACGGGCGGCCCTTGCTGGGTTGGGGTTTACAGAGCTGTTCATACAGTTTATTTTTAAATTATAGCAACCCCATGGGACACATCAGGGCTAATGGGCATATCTTCTTTCGGTTTCCATTAGTAAGGGGTACCCATCAAGGTTGCCCCCTCTCACCACTATTATTTGCACTCTATATTGAGCCATTGGCCCAGGGCATAAGAGAAAACCAAGCCATTAGAGGGATGCACATGGGGGGGCACAGATTCTCTCTATACACTGACAATATTCTCCTATGCATATCCGATCCAGACCACTCTCTCCCAGCAGTGTTTGAGCACATTGCCCAGTTCTCCCACCTGTTGGGCTACTGTCTCAACTTGACGACAAAGACAGAGATCTTAAGTTTATTCTGCTCCCTCCATGCTTCAATAACAATTCCCTATGAAATGGGACCTTTCATCACTAAAATATCTAGGTGTAAATGTTTCCACATGGTTATCCCAGCTGTTCCACCTAAATTACCAGCTCATAATTGCACAGTTGAAGCAACATTTTAAACGATGGTCAATGCTCCTGCTGCCCCTGCATTGTAGAGTACAAGCTCTTAAAATGAATGCCCTCCCAAGGCTCCTCTTTCTATTTCAGTGTGACCTGCAGTGTGGCCAAGTGGTGCTGAGGGTTGAGGAGCTGGGTGCCACACCTCGCGTCACACCAGCAACCCAGGTTCAGGAACGAGCCTGCGTAATTGTGGGTCAGCTGGCGGGGGGGAGGATCAAGCATCCCAGGGACTGCTCTCCTCCTCTGGGGAGGGTGGTATGGGGTCTCTGCAGCTCTGCTGGCTCCTGGCAGTGGTTGGGGTTCATTGCAAGGGGCTGCTTGATGTGGGGATGGTGCAGGCGATGTCCAACATATGGTTCGTGGGAGCATGCACAACAGCATCATTGATGCCATTGCACACCCGTGCCAGGGAAAAGGGAACCTAGCTTTTAAAAATCCTTGGCACACTACATGAAGGACAGTCTGCCAGCACGGCGCCACTCTGACTTCAATGCTCCCCCTGGATCCTGACCCCTGACTCCCACAGTGGTGGGGTACGTACCCGCTGCAGTGCAGCTGATGTGTGGAACAGAGGAGGGGGTGAGCATGGCACTTGGAGTGGCACGGGGGCTGCAAGACCAGCTGGATTGGGGGAACCATAGGTAACACCCCCCCCAGTCACAGAGGGAATAAATAAATTAAAAAAAAAAAAAAACCTGGAGTCCTGGCAATCCATGTTCCTGTCCTTTTTATGGGCTAATAAAAGGCAAAGGATTTGAAAACAAATACTTTATCTGCCCAAACAACAGGGTGGCCTGGCCGTACCCTACCTTCCAAGCTACTGGGTTGCAGTGCAGATGTGGGTTGCCCTACTATAGAGTCATCCCCATTATAGGGATCATTGGAAATTGCTTGACTTGGCCCTCAGCTTCTCCCCAACACTCCCAGCCTGCATATTTTCTCAACATTGCCTTACTAGCCAGGAAAGCGATACATCCACTGGCGCAGCTGCCATTCTTGAGGGATGGTGGAGTGGGATAGGCTGGAGCAATGCCCAGGCTCATCTCTGGAAATACACCTGGTGATCTACAGACCCTGCTTTTAAGACCACAGGTAGTGAGCCCTGGTTCAAAAGACAAGCAACATTAGGTATCTGTGCACCTTGGCAGCTGATTAAGGGAGGTTCAGTCATATCTTTCGAGTTAGCACAACTATTGGGTTGGCTGCCTGGGGATGGACTGAGGTACTATCAGTTAAGGGACTATATTAATTCATAATTGCGAGCAGCAACTCTGCAGACAGGTGACCCACCCATGGAACCACCCTTTGAATGTATTTGGAGATCTCCTAGAGGCAAGAGGGCCATATCACTGTTATACAGTAATTTTATTAGAGACCTAGCCCATGCTATTAACAGTATAAGGCAGAAGTGGGAGGAGAATTTATTGATTACAATAAGTTATTCTCAGTGGCTTTCAATCTGGAGGAATACCTGGAGTCAACCTCCTCTCCTTTGTGGAGAGAATTTCTATAGAAGCTTAGAATACAGTATTTTTAGATACCTCATGCAGTGGCCAAGTGGCGCTCAGAGACTTCCCCAGGATACTGATGGAGTTGTGGGGAAAGTAAAGGCTCACACACCCACATTTTTGGGCTATGTGAGAAGATAGGACCATGTTGGAAAGAAGTTCAAGGACACATGAAAAACATTTTAGGTTTAACCACCCATTTGGGACTGGAAAATCTCCTACTGGGTCTGGTACTGGAGGAACTGATGGGTAGAGAGATTAAATATCTTTGGGCCATTATGTGTGCTGCGGCTTCTGAGGCCATAACTAAACATTGGCTCCTCCCCACTTCCCCGACCCTGCTGGAGTAGAGCGATAATGTTGAACATATACATCAATTAGAAAGAATTACAGTACCTGTGCACTGCAGCAGAGATTTCTCCATCTCCAGAACAGGTTGAACAGGTGGGAATTATATGAGGGCTTTGCCTAGGGTATAAACTCCAGGGAAACATGGATAGTCCTGAGGCATCCCCTATTTGAGAGAATATCCAGCTGGGCCCTCTCGCCTCCCGCAGAGAATTATTGGGAGCATTTATTTATTTGTCTGAGGATTTGCTTAATTATTATTGTAGTGATGAAATTGATTAGAGCATCCAACTTATTTTTCCCTTGTAATTGATTAACATACTGTATTTATAAACTCGTTCATGAGATAAGATATGTTTCTTTCAGTGGTTACCCCTTGTTTTGTTTTGTCTTTTGTTCCTGTTTTTTATTGTTCTTTGTTGATAGTTTTTCTTATTTCATCAGACTGAATGATTAATGTGAATGTAAAATCAGGTAGAATATTGTAACCTGACAACATTTGATATCAATGTTTGATTCTGAATAAAATCTGAAGTATAAAAAATAGAAAAACATTAGGGATTTGGGTCTTCGGAGTATTGGCAAATCAGTGGTGGGGTCTTACTTGGGGTTGTCAACCCTTATGCCCACCCCACCCCCCATCAGACGAGGTCAAATGTGATGTAGCACCCTGCGTGAAGAAAGTGCCAACAGATTATGTTGGCCATTCTATATCATTATGAGGCACTAGGTTGGAGCTGACACTTGCGCTTTGGACAGGAGGCTATGGGCTTGGGGGAGGGGATGGGCATTAGGATTGACAACCCCAAGTAAGAGCCTACCACTGATTCATGAATACCTCGGAGACCCAAATCACTAATGTTTTTCATTTCCCTTCTTTGTGTGCTTTGCATTCTACAACCCTAATGTCTGTATTAACAACGTTTTTTGCAAATAATATATATATATATATATATATATATATACCAGCACAAACGTGCGCTAACCTGCACAAGCGTCGCAAAGCTGCGCAAATGGTAACTTTTGCAACAGTAGGGCCTCCATTATATAAATCAAACACATGATGGGCAGATGGTGGAATATGGAAAATATTCTCTCTCCTACAGGGTGAGCTGTGCATTCTCAACTGTGCCATCGGCACTTGTGAGAATACAAAGCTCACACTGCAGAAGTGAGAATATTTTCCACATCCCCACTCCTGCCCGTCATGTATCCCATATATATATTATACTGGCCTGTAGTGTCAGTATAGTTAGGATTGGATGCACACATCTATGTTAAAGCCAAATGTTTGAACCTTAATAACTCTGTAACTATTCAATGGATTTGCATGAAATTCGGCATGCATAATCTCTATGTGTATGTCTCATGTCTCTTGACCTGCCAGTTTCATGAGAATACACTGAGTGGTAAATTTCGTGTGAATCTGTTATGTGGTTTCTGAGCTACAGAGTGTCAAGAATCCCTAAATGTATGTGTTTTTTGCTGTTTCTTTGTCCACCTGTATCTCAGAAACTGTTTTAGGTTATGCTCTGCAACATTCAGGGTAGAAAGCCTTTGCCTCACAGATGTGCCTTTTGAAGGTTTGGTGAAAAAATATTATCTGTTCAAACGTTATTAAATTTTAAGTTTCCCATTATTTCCTAGGGGAAACGTTAGATGTTCTGCATGAAAATACTTTTGTTTTCACAGGAGCTATTGTATTTTTACAGACAGGGTCCAATATTTTCACAGAGGGCTCCTGTGTCCACCATCTTGTTTTTCAGTTAGCGGGAGACAGAAAAGTAAAGACAACACATCAAAAGTAATGGATTTTAAAAAACAAACATCAGAACCTAGCTAAATGGGATCTGTTTAGCTACATTCTGATGTTTGTTTGTTTTCATTTTGGCAAGAAACACCTTTTCTGGGCACCCAAAATCCCAGGTGACGAGCTTAGCGAGAGCACTGCTTCCCCTGCGTTCTCTGTATGAGAACAGCAGGATTCTCTTGACTTCTGCAGCCGCAGCTGAAACTTGTGCTGCTGGCTGCAGTGTCATCTGTTAGCTGCTGTTTCCCTGGTGTTGTGGTACCCCCCAGGAGTGCTCTGCAAAAATATATTATGCTCCCTGCAACAGTGTATGACCCTGTATGTGAAAATACTGTAGCTCCTCTTTTCCCAGGTGTCTAGTGGCACCCCCCCACCCTCTGATCCTCATTTTTTTTTTGCTTATTATCATTGGTGTAATTTGTACTCCCTAGCTTCCCCTATCTTTCCCTGGTGTCTGGTGGCATCCCCCATCCTCCGATTGCCATCCCCCTTATTTTAATAAATATTTGTAAAATTCAGCACCAGGATGACCACCCTCTCAGTGTCAGATGTCCCCCTGCCCCTTATTTTTTTTTACAGTGCCGACGCTGGGGAGCCCAATTTCTGTGTCAGCATTAGAAGCCACCCCAGAGCAGTGTGGGACACTGGGGAGCCCACTCACAGTGTCCCCAAATATTTCTTAACTGCTGGCCTTTAAAGAAGAAAACTGTCCCCCAACATCTTTTTTTTCCTGAAAAAAAGAAAACGGTCCCTTGTTGTCCTCACCATCCCCCTCCCCCATCCTGACCCTCCCACTGAGCACCCACCACCCCGCCCCACCCCTTATCCCATACTTATGACCAGAGGTCATAGGCTGTCATCTTCTGTGGACCAGGACATGTCTGTACTCTTCAAAGCTGAACTGCAAACTGAGGAAACAAGGTAAGTTCCGTATAATGTATTTCAATGGTGTTTTGAACTTATGTTCATAACTTTTTTATGAACAGTTTCACCAAATTTTCAACATGGGCTTTATGGGACCCCACCTCATGAATACTGCAACTATCATTTCATTAATCGGGCCCAGAAGATGAGTTCACGGTCGCTGCGTGAAATCACCTTTCAAGACAGAGGGTCTAAGTCACAGCTCCTGCAGGTTCCCCACTGTAGCACAACTCAAGGTCAAAGAGCTTTTGCTTATAGGGCACCTTGCTGGCTAAATGGTCTCTGCAGTGACATCTCCTCCACTCCCACACTTGGTGTATTTAAATCTAGGCTCCATCTCTCTCTCTCTCTCTCTCTCTTTCTCTCTCACTGCCTCTAGCTCCTGTGACTGCCTCAGCTAGCTGACCCCCTTGATTAATGCTCTAGCCTCTTTCTCTCTCCTTCCTATTAGCACTTGGCCTCCCCACCAGTCCCTCTCCCTATTTGCGCTTCCCTTCTTTTGTCTATGACAATGCCCTTGGCTGCTCTGACTGCTCCCTTGTTCCCTCCTCCCTCCTTTTTACTCTTTTTTCCAACCCTTTGTTCCACCTCCCCCTCTCTCTTCCTACTCTTTTATCCCTCCTACTCTTTTTCTCCCAGTGCCCCCTTACCTCGCCACACCCTCTTTCACTAGCCCCCTGTAACCTACCCTCAAAAAGCTTGCTTTTTTTTTATATTCTTTGTAACTATATGTTTTCAGATTACTTTACATGTTTAGCTTATACTGTTGTCTATTTGTCTTGTTGTAGTTGAATTGTTAACCGACATGAAACTTTTGTAAAAGAGCCATGGCTCAAAGGTATTTGTAATCCTAAATAAATAAATAAAATAAATAAAACTGAACAATGAGATTTCACTGCCAGTGTTCATGAGGTGGGGTACCAAAAAGGCCATGCTGAAAATTTGGTGGAAAAATTCCTAAAAATGGATGCGTTATTAGCATTTGTTGAAAATGTTCTACGCAGCCAGCCCAGTGATGCTGAGGGATGAGGCACTGGATGCCTTACCTCACACCATGCTGGCAACCCATGTTCGGGAATGAGCATGGGCCGCTGGGGGTCGGTGGGGCGGATAAGGATTGAGTGTCCTCTGGACTGCTGTCCTTCTCCGGGAAGGGGGCTCACTAGCAATCAGTGCACTACTGGCATCTAGCGGAGGCTGGGGGCTAGTGCACTGAGGATACAGCAGGGGAAGGTAAGGCAGACTCTCAGAGGAATGTGTACGGGAGCATGCACATTCGCTCCTTGTGGTGTCATTGCACATCCTCAGGGACAAAAAGAACACTGGAGGAAACAGGGTCCTGATGTGCCCAATGACAGTCAATCCCCACAGGTGCTGCCCCCGTGACTAGCATCAACACCTCTCTGGCACCGAATCCATGAGAATAGGCGGGTCAAGGGATCCCTGCCACCCCGCCACGGGGGACTAAGCCGTGGGGCAGCTGGAGGAAGAGCTACAAGTGGGGGATGGGGGATCTGGCATGAGGTACTGCTGTCAGGGACCAAGAGGATAAACAAACTAACTAAAAAAAAAAAGAAAATGTTCTATGCATGCATGTAAATTTAATAATTTTCAATATTTTGAGTCCAAATTTTCAACATAGCTATTTTTTCACACCACCTCATGAAAAGTACAGCTGACATTTTTTTACATCCTGCCCTGAAACATGTTTCTGCACCTGAGGCACAAAATGGCAGTTTGGCACAGATTTGAACATTTTCTCTTGTGGGGTTCATGAGGTGGGATCATAAGAAAACTATGTTCAAAATTTGGGGTCAAAATATGAAAAATATGCCAAGATTATGACCATTCATTGCAATTTCGGTATGCCCACTTGTAACTTCGGAAATTTAAAATATTTTGAGCCCAGATTTTCAAGAATAGCCTTCTTATTATCCAACCTCATGTATGTCACAGCTGTCATTTTTCAAATCCTGCCCAAAATGTGTTTTCACACCTGTGGCACAGAATAGCGTTGCAGTTGTGCAGAATTATGTTTTGGTGTGGATTTGAACATTTTCTGTGCTGGAGTACATGAGGTGGGGTAATAAGATGGCTATGTTGACAGTTTGGTCACTGTTGTCCTATAAATGGCAGTGCAGTGCAGTGCCTGGAGGGCCCTGTGCTTCCACAGCTACATACATATACGCCTCTATGGAGGGATTTGTTTTGTTTTCGTTTTTTCAATTGTTTAACCAGGATGAGGTCCTGCACTCCCACAAACAAATAAGGACATGATTATACTATCTGAAAAAGTAAGGAAATTCATTGCAAAAAAATACTTCATTAATGCATCAGTTAGAGTTGTTACTAAAGCTACAAAAGCAGGGAAATGTGATATTAGGGTTTCCAGCCCTAACATCCCACCCCCACCTTGCAGACACTGACAGGCATCGGGGGTTGACCTTGGGGTCATCAGCCCTATTGCTCACCCCATTCTCCTATATAGTACCCATCTCAGTTTATTTATTTATGGAATGGGGTGAACGTTATGGCTGATGACCCCAAGGTACACTCCTGACGCCTGTCAGTGTCTGTAGGTTGGGGGTAGGGTGTTATGGTAGGAAACCTTAACACCACATTTCCCTACTTTTGTCACTTTAGTAACAACCCTAACTGATGAATTAACAATGGTTTTTGCATATATACAGTAAAACCCTATTTATCTAAACCTCACTAATCCCTCAATTATCCAAAATGCCTCAGTGTCCACTGACATTTCACTTATTTTTTAGCACCTGTTAATTCATGCCAATTAGCAGTTCAATGTATTCTTTCTGCTGACATTACGTCTATTGTCTTCAGCAGTTGTCGGCTGCTCAGCACATACTTAATGTTTTTTGTTTAGGCTGTCATGCCTACAGTCAGTTACTGCTAGCTACCTGTAGCTGTAAGTACCTTGTTATCACTCTGTGTGCTGTAAATGATTTTCTGCATCATCTCTGTGCTGCAGGTGTACCAGGAGCCATAAAAATGAACTTCCGGGTGAGTTACCATGGGCGAGCTATGTCTGGGTGAATGATAGCTGCGGGAGTTTCAGAAGCCAGCATATGGGTAGGTTGGGAAGTGTAAGACAGAGGGGACTCAGAAGCAGGCAGCGCTCAGCTAGTTTACTACAGGTCTCTATCCTTGATAAAAAAAAAAACTCAGCAGAGTCACTCCTCGAGCTGGATAAATGCAGAGTGGATGAATATGCTGCAAGCTATTTACTGCATGCCTCTCTTTTGGCACAAACTGACTGCGGAACCTCAGTTCTAGTCTTCTGTACCCCAGAACTGAGCAGAGTAGTGAGCTGGGTGAAAAAAGAATGGAGTCTGCAAAGGACCACCAGACAGTTTCAGTAAGAGCTAAATTTAGAAATTAAAAAAAAAGGTGAAGCAGCGCCTGCTCGTTCTGTGAGCACAGGTTCACTTGTGTACAGTACTTTTTCTAACCTGCTACTGCACTCTGTGACAGCTTGCAATATGCAGATGAGACAGGGCTCCTGGGTACAAAAAAGGAACATCTGAACAAGCTACTGCTGCTGCTGCTGAATAGTTTGTGGGGGTAGTGGTAACATAAAGGGAGAATTAGCAAGTTGAGCCACAAGTGTTCTGTTTGTCATGATCAGCTACAATGATAAGTATAGGGCCCTCGCTTATCCAAAACCTCTCTTATCCGAACATTTTTCGTGTCCCCCCAAGACATTCAGATAAACAGGGTTTTACTGTATGTATGTATGTATGGTATGTGTGTATATATATATATATTAGAGGAAAACTCATTTATGCAAGTTAGTTAGTTCACACGATAGTGAATTGCTGTTAGGTTGAAACTCCTTCCTCACTCTTCACGGTATTAGGCATATTGGGATCGCCAGCCCCAACTCTCACCCCATGACATGTGTAAAGCAGCAGAAGTACAGGAGAATGGGTGAGAGTTAGGACCCATGATCCCAATGCGCACCCAATGCCGGTTGGGGGTGGTGGGTCCAGGGGTTTTCAACCCAACAGCGAATTTCTCACTTTTGTCGCTGTGGAACAACCCTAACTAATGCATTAAATGGACTTTTTGCCTCTAATTTCCCTTCTTTGAGAATGATAACGAAATAGTGATGAATGTAGCGGCGGGAGCTGGCCCTTGGGCCTCCCGCTTCCCTGCCACATGATGTGTTGTGGCATACTAACAGGGACAGCAACGCAAACAGAAATGCTAACAGTGGCACACATGGTAACACAAGCACGAATGAGAACAGAAAGGGTAATGCACATGGTGGCGTAGACGGGAATGGTCTGCCAAGTGATGTGTTGTCACATAGTAACATGGTGCCTGCAAACAGAAATGTCAATGGGCATGGTGATGTAAAGTGAAACAGTAAGATAAATAGTACTGTAGACAGAAATGGCAAAAAATAACAGAAACGCAAGCGCAAATGAAAACGCAAAGGATAACGCACATGGTGGCGCAGACGTCAATGGTAAGTGAAACGGGTACAGATCCGCAAGCGGAAAGGGCAACAGTAACAGTAATGTAAGCACAGGCTGGTTTTCCCCAAAACCTGCATTGAGAAAGACAGTGAGTACAAATAATGTATGCAAAATAATGAGTATCGGCGCAGAAAATGAGATCTTGGAATACTAAATACATTATATCTCAGGAACCGTACGACATAGAAAAAAAATTTAAAAGTCATATTATTTACAACGGTCCTGGCTAATTTGAATCTTAGCACTGCTTGGGGGCTAAGAAATTTTCCGACGAAAAGTCCATATCTCGCACCGTTTCTGAGATACGGGCCCTGAAAGGCGCGGCGAACATCGTAATATTATCCTATGGGAAAAAGAAAAGTTGAGTGCCATAACTTTGCCTCCTGTAATGTTTTTTTCACCAAACTACTGAAAGGCACATCTGTGGGCTGTTGGCTGTCTTCCTCAAATTTCAGGAAAAAAGACCAAACCGTTATTTTGCAGCAGGGCTCCAAATGATTTCTGTTAAGTGTCGGAGCTGTATGTTATCCTATGGGAAAAATGTCAATTTTGGAGGCCGTAACTTTGCCGCCATGTGATATTTTTCACCAAACTACTGAAAGGCACATCTGTGTACTGTTGGCTGTCTTCCTCTAAATTTCAGGAAAAAGACCAAACCGTTATTTTGCAGCAGTGTGCCAAAGGATTCCTGTAATGCTTGAGCCAGAATGTTATCCTATGGGAAAACTGTCAACTTTGGAGTGCCATAACTTTGCCGCCATGTAATATTTTTCAATACAACACTGAAAGGCACATCTGTGAGATGTCAGCTGCGTTCCTCAAATTTCAGCCCAAAACTCCCAACGGTTATTTTGCAGTGCAGTGCCAAAGAATTGCTGTCATTTTCCCACAGACTAGAAAATTACTGTCACAATTTATTAAAGTTCATAGTAATTTCATGACACTTTCGTGAGCACTCAAAGTAATTTAGAAAGTACTTTTCCAGAAATTTTAAAAACATATTTCTGGGGTGTTTTACCACAAAATAAAGACATGGCAAGCATCCTCAGGGCCCGACTAGGTGAATACAAAAAATTAGGCTGCTAGAGGGTCCCAAATTTAAATGCCAACCATTTTTCTGATCACAACTGAAAACAAAATGGGCCGATTTGAAAGTAACAGGCCCATTTATGAAAGTAAAATGCATTTAAGAAGTGTTGAACTTTTGTTAACTTTTCCCATTGACTTATAATGGGAAACTGTTTTTTGAATAACTTTTGAACCGTTTAATATTTTTTCACGAAATCTTTGAAATGCACATTGGGGACCCTAGCTGCATGTTCCCTGAAGATTTCAGGCCAGTCACGCAAACCGTACGACCTGTAGGCGCGACCACAGAATTCCAGAAAAGCGTAATTGCGCGCACAGATCACACTTAATAACTCCATAGCCGTATATCCTACCAGTACAAAACTTGGCAGATCCCAAGGCCTATGGTTCTTGATCATAAATTCCAAATTTCAGGCAAATCCATCGAATGGTTGCAAAGTTATTAAGGTGCAAAGTTTTGGGATTTAACATAGAAATGGCTCCTCAACCCTAACTATGGTAGCACTACCGTGCTACCATAATATATTGCAACTCAGTTAATGCATCAGTTAGAGAGCTCATTTTCCACACACCCACAGGTGACGGGTGCATTGGGGTCATCAGCCTACCTCTCCCCCATTCCATGTTTAACTGAGCTGAGGTGGTGCAGTATAGGA
Source organism: Neoceratodus forsteri (assembly GCA_016271365.2). Lineage (NCBI taxonomy): Eukaryota > Metazoa > Chordata > Ceratodontiformes > Ceratodontidae > Neoceratodus > Neoceratodus forsteri. Next base: position 1,227,952,956 of record CM028132.1, on the reverse strand, counting down.
GAATAGGGTGAGAGTTAGGCATGGCAACCCCAACACATACCCTGATGCCTGTTGGTGTGTGGAGGGTGGGGGGTGATGTGCAGGGTGATAGGGTTGGTAACCCTAAAGTCGAATCTCCACACCTTTGTCGGTGTGGAATCAACCCTAACTGATGCATTAACAGAGTTTTTGAAATGAATTTCCCTTCTTTTTGAGAAAGTGAAATGTTACTCATATGGAATGCATATGTGGAAGCGTGGGCCCTCTGGGTTTATGGAGACTTTTTATATGCAGGGACAACTAGAACAATATTAGGTTCCAACAATTTGGTTTATAACAGACTAGCCCACTATATCTTAGATGCACACTTCAAAATGCACCACTGCTTGATGTATCAAAAATTAAGTTGGCTAAGACTTAGTGAAAAAAGGGATTTAAATACATCTCTTTTTATGGTAAAAGTTCTGGAAAGAAAAGTTCCTCAATACACTACTGAGTTTTTCTTACTTAGGCATATACCATCAAGCCCGAGGTCAGCTGTTGGATTAGGATTTAAAGTTCCTAAAACCAGATTAGATATAGGGAGATCTTCAGTTAGATATAGGGGTGCAGTAGTTTGGAATCTACTCCTTATTAAAATAAGGGAAATTACTATATTAAATAAAAATAAACATATTAAGGATTGGTTCAAGCTTCAAAGTCAGCTGCCTGCTCTGTGCTGTCCTTTAACAACTGTTTAGAAGTTTCTGTGAAACTTCTTAGATTACATCTAAATTGTTTTTATATGTAATGTATTTACTTGTATTTTATAAATTCTTCTGTACATATTATTTATGTATGATGTAAGTAAGAAAGGAAACTGTATGAATGTTTATATGGACCACCTTGAAAATAAGTTCGCTCAATGGTGTTTTATCCATTTCATGGCATATTTTGAATAAAATATATTACTACTACTACTCCCACCCATCCATAACTGTCTCCTCAGGTTTGACAAATGGAATCCATAGGTGGGAGGTGCAGGCCCTCTGGGCCTTGCACTCCCACTCACCAATAAGTATATCCTCAGACTTGCAAAATGGTATCCATAGATGGGAGCGTGGACCCTCCGAGCCCTGTGCTCCCACTCACCCATGAGTGTAGTGCTCCCAGTTTAGCATAAATAGTATGCATAGGTGGGAGTGTGGGTCCTCTGGGCCCTGCGTTCCCACCTACACATAAGTGTAGACACATAGCAGAGGCCTAGAGGCATTCCAAGCAACCCTCTTAATGCTTATTTGCCAATATCTCAATAACCATAGAAGTGTGGAAAAAATTATTTTGCAGTTGTATTCATGACCTAGCCACCTTCACACATGCTAAAGGTGTACTAAGCTGCTTTTAGCAAAAAATCCATATCTCAAACCGTTTTCAAGATACAGGTGCCAAAAAGTGCTACGACCACCACAATGCAATCCTGTGGGAACATTTGCAAGTTCGGAGTGCTATAACTCTGGAACCGGTGTATTTTTTTTTTCACCAAACTAACAAAAGTCACATCTGTTGTGCAAGTGCTTGCCACCCTGCAAATGTCAGCTCAAAGATCCAAACCGTGTAATGGCAGTGAGGTGACAAAGACTTTATGATTTGGGGGTGAGTACTGTCATAAACTGCGAAAGTTTCACAAATTTTGTGAATGTACTGTGCAACACTTTCGCAATTTGCAAAAGTGTTATGCTTCCATTTGTGACAGTACAAATGGACGCATCAAAATACACATATTTCTGGGTCTTTTTGAAAAAGACTAAAGCATGGGTGCTGTTTCTAGGACCCTGTTTAGGTAAACACAACAGTTGGTGTTTACCTAGGAGCACTATTTTTGGAACTGTAACGTTTTTTCTCCACTGCTAACTGAAAACAAGATGGCAGCAGCACGACATTACTGAGGGCATTTGCGACAGAAAAGGTACTTTCACAACACTACACCTTGCTTTCGTGTGGAACATATATTTTTTCTCATAGGATGTACTGGGAAACTTCAAACTTCAATAACTTTTGAAAGGATAAATATTTTTTCACCAAACCTTCAAAAGGTTGTTCCCTGACCCAATCCCCATATACCCTGAAAATTTCAGGCTAGACAGACACACCATTCAGGCTGTAGAGACAAGCAAAGAATTCACAAAAGTTGAGGACTTTTCACACGTTTCGACACCCTACAGCTCCACAACCAAAAATCCGAGGGGAATAAAAACGTCCAGATCCAGAGATCTGTGGTACGACAACATGCTGCCAAATTTCAAGTGAATTGGATGAACTGCTGAAAAGTTATTAAAGTTCAAAATTTGGGGTTTAACATAGAAGTGGCCGTGCAATCCTAATTATACCTGCCCTACTGGGCAGGTATTATATATATATATATAGATAGATAGATAGATAGATAGATAGTTAGATAGATATACATTCTTTGCAAAACCCTCCATTAATGCACCATTTAGGTTTAAGACTACAGCAACAAGTAAGTAGTGAAATGTGATTTTAGGGTTTCCAACCCAAAACTCCCACCCCCGCCCCTCAAACTAATCAGGGGTGCAGTCTTCCTTGGGGCTGTCAACCCTAAAGTCATCCCCATTAGGTGTGTATGCCTCTGGAGTGTATAGAATGTGGTGAACTTTATGGTTGACAACCTCAAGGAAGACTGTGCCCCTGATTTGTTTGAGGGTTGGGGTGGGATTTTAGGGTTGGAAACTTTAAAATCGCATTTCCCTGCTTTAGTCACTGTAGTGTTAATGCTAAATGTTGCATTAACAGAGTTTTTTGCCAAGAATTTCCTTACTTTTTGAGATAGTGTAATCCTATCCTTGCCTGTGGGAGCAACTCAGTTTCTCCAGGGTCCCAACAGAGTTTTTTGTTTCTCCCCAACCGCAAGATCCTTATAAATTTCTTAAAAGGAGTGTGTGTGGCTGTAAGGAAATTCCTCAGATGCTTTGACTAGTGAGCCTGTCGCTTAATGGTTAGAGCGCTGGAACAGCATACCAGAGATCTGAGGTTCAAAATCCCAGTAGGCCACACTTTTCCTTTCTCATTTCCATCCTTGATTTAAAAATATGTATACCTTGCAGGGGTTAAACTGCACTGAGAGAAAATGGTATTTAAAAGATATTGTAAATTTCAAAAGTTCAGTCCATCAATGTCTAGAACTGGAAATTCTTTAAGATCCATTTGATGTGGTTGGATAATCAGGGAATTATATATGTGTAACAGAGAGAACCTCCACTAGCAGAATCAAATCACCATTCCCATCTATCTTTAAATCAGTAAAACAGCAAATGAATGAATAGGAATCTTAAAAAACAGTCTCATATAATATAGTAGCCCTAAACTGAGGATAACACTAGCAAAAAAAAAAACTATAAACTGTATGGATGCACTTGCCAGCCACAAAATTACAGAAAGTCAACACTAGCGTTACAGTCAGAGGACCGGTGCCACAGTACAAGTGCATTGAAAAGGAGCAAAACTGCTGACACTGGTCAGTCCTTTTTAGTGCCACTGTCTGCCAGTGCCAGTTGTGTCCTGGTCTTGGGGGGAGGTTGGACTCCCAGTCTGAGACACTAGCCGGACCGGTGCTGAAACTTCAAAGCTCTCCTTTGACACCAATCGCAATATGGTGGTGTTTTAAAAGCTTGGGGCAGAGTCACAAACAACACACAAGAGGAAACCTCCTCCAGTTTTCAGTCGAAGACCCCACCCCATGCCCCAGCATACTCAATCCTGTAATTGCTAAGAAATAAATTAAGCGATGTGATCTTCATGCAAAGCGGTGTAAGGAACTTCACACACTGCTCAGCAGATGGACACAGGACCCTTCTCATTTTAGCACATACTGCATGTGTGTCTTTAGCAACGATGGTAAAATTAGTAAAGCAATCAAACTATAAAATATCCTTTCACAATGAAGCAAATACCCATCTCCTTTTGCCTTTTTAACAAGACTGTGAAGAATGACATAGCCCTACCTCTTTCCCATAGCAGGCAGCTATTAAAACAAAAAATAACCAATTATTTTTCCAACAAGAATGGTTTTATTACTGTACCTCAGATCTAGGCTTTTGACTTACAGACAGAAGCAGTTTAATTCATTTTATTTTCTGTGCCAAAAATATCAATTAAGACTTTGATCTCTAGAGTTTTATTTTCTAAAATTAGCAACAGAGAAGCTTGTTCCCTTTCTTTGTTCTTTTTTTCTCTTTAGTCTCCAAACTAGCAAGTTATTTATTTTTCCTCCCGAAATACGCAGTGAAGCTTGGAGTTTAGTCAAGTGGAAAAAGTGTGAACAGAATGTGAAGTGATTGTTTGGCAAAAACCTTCTAGTTGTGGATGCTCTGATGTGGTTATAAAGAAAAGTGTTTCTTCTGGAGACCTCATAAACAATATTATTCAAGTCACATTGAGCTGTGGAAAGACTTTCACTCAGCATCGGACTGCTTGATAGAATCTGATGTGCTAGAGGTTTATACATTTCTCATGTGAACCCTGTCACTGCTTAGGTACTGGTGGAACAATATACAGTACTCCCTCATTATAACAAATGCCTCAAGATCCAGCCACCCAGTTTGTTATAACGAGGGTTCACAATAGTGAGTATTATCTATTTTCCTACGTGACATTTAGTGTAAATGTCTAGCGCACCGCTCTAAACTTGATGGTCATTACTATTCCTACAGGACTTTGCTTTGTATTTGATCTCTTGCTCTGTCTTACATATGTTATGATGTTATGTGTGTGCTGCAGATGTGCAGCAGATGCAAGGGAGCTGGCCATTTGGGGAACGAGCAAGGGAGCTAAGGTAATGTCTGTAGCTCACCATTGGAAACCTGCTGTTTATTATGCTGTAACGTATGCCCTGATACCATTCAGAAACTTACTTGCTTGCAGCATGGTATGGTGGTAAGGGGCCACTGAAATCATTGGGGGTTTAAGAAGATGAAGAGGAGAAGATGTGATTTATTTTAATATACAGGATGAATGATCATGTCAAAATAAACCAAATAGTAAACTGCACTGATAAAAGAACTGAGTGCAGAGATAGGGAGGTGTAGCGTAACCAGTGATTTAATGGTTATGCTGCACCCCTCTGTCTCAGCACTCAGTTCTTTTCAGCGGGTTTGCTGTTTGGTTTATTTACCATGTCAGCTGCTGCAGGGGCAGGGTAAAACACTGAAAAAAATAAGCAAACTGAAAATAATCAGGAGGAACAGTCCATTTTTTGCAGGTGCCCAGTTTAACTTTGTGGGTGCTTGAGCATCTGAGCACCCCTGCTGTCAGCCCCCCTGCCTCAGCCCCAATAGACAGAACAGCAGATGAGTTCTTTTCCTCCACATTGCCACTGTTTTGTAGTGTGAAGTTTTAGTATTTAAAAGGAACATCAGTGATCCTTAGGGCACCGTAACGCTCACTGTTGTTGTTTTCCAGTTCCCTTTCCCTTTCCCTACCTTTTTATTGAGTGCACAGGGCCGATGATGTTGTGGCTTCTGTTGGGTTAATGTAAGGGACTGGTGCAACATTTTGCATTGGGATGGGAATTTGAGGCTGCTGGTGGAGAGAGTACCAGGCCGGCTGGGCAGGAGGTGGTGTGAATGACCATCAGTCCAGGACAGAAGGAGCAATGTTGGTGCTGCTGTCAGAGCCCAATGTCAGGTCTTCTCTTGAATTTCCCTCTCTGTGGATCTGGAACTGGGTGCTCCGCAGCTCAAGTGAAGCCAAGCCATCAGTATGTCATTCAGTAACTTCCTTGCAGCCAGGTATGCTGGTAAGAGGCCACCAAAATCATTGGTTGGGGGGAGTTAAGAGGATGGAGAGGAGAAGATGTGATTTATTTTAATATACAGGATCAACAGTCATGTCAAAATAAACCAAATAGTAAACTGCACTGATAAAAGAGCTGAGTGCACAGATTGGGGGGTAGTGTAACCAGTGATTTAATGGCTGTGCTGCACCTCTTTGTCTCAGAACTCAGTTCTTTTCTGCGAGTTTGCTATTTGGTTTATTTATCATGTCAGCTGCTGCAGGGGCAGGGTAGAACACTGAAAAAAATAAGCAAACTGAAAATGAATCAGGAGGAACAGTCCATTTTTTGCAGGTGCCCAGTTTAACTTTGTGGGTGCTTGAGCATCTGAGCATCCACACTGTCGGCCCCCTGCATCAGCCCCAAAGGACAGGACAGCAGATGAGTTATTTTCCTTGTGATCCTTAGGGCACTGTAATGCTCACTATTGTTGCTTTCCAGTTTCTTTCCCTACCTTTTTATTGAGCGCTCAGGGCCAATGATGTTGTGGCTTCTGTTTGGTTAGGGTAAGGGACTGGTGCAACATTTTGCATTGGGATGGGAATTTGGGGCTGCTCTAGGGTGGGGAGCACCACTAGATGCCAGGGAAGTAATAAACTATACACCAGGGACAAACTACAACATGTTTTCCCTCACGAGAAAGGATTGGCCCCAAACAAGAAAGGATTCCTTTTTCATTTTATAGAGTTGGGAAGCGAGTAACGAAAAAGGATTTTAAATGTAACAAAAAACATATTTGGGGGTAATTTTCCAACACTTAACTGCAGAATCCACCTAACAGGGTCCAGATGAGCCAAATAGATGCGTTGGTCCTACTCCAGGATATTATTTTTGTGGCTTTTGAATTTTTTTTTTTTAATAATAAAACAGAAACAAGATGGCAGCAAATGAAATAAGATTTTTCCTCATGAAAAAGGATTGGCCCCTATTAGAAAAATGATTCTTTTTCATTTCAAACCTCTATCATGAAGTCCTACTGGGCGTGCTCAGAACCAACCTTTTAAAATGTAATAACTTTGGAACAGAGTAATATTTTTTCACCAAACTAGCAAAAGGCACATCTCTGGGCCAGCCCCTTTTCTACCCTGACAATTTCAGACCAAAATTCCAAACCATCTCAGTGCTACAGGTGTCACCAGAAAACACACTAAAACGGATAAAAAACACCTGAACAATTCACTTTTTGCACTATCTGGATCTTGAAATCTGCACATCAGACCAAAATGAAACTTGACACATCCAGAGAGCTACCCCATGAGATCATACATACAAACTTTCATGCAGATCTGTTGAACAGTTGCAAAGTTATTAAACTGCAAAAATTGGGGTTTAACATTAAGCTGCCTACTCAACCCTAAATATAGTGTCTCGATAATACTGCATGGTTAACACTTCCCCCGATGGGAATCATTATCATGTATTTCCCTGTATACCTCATCAATTTAACCTGTAGACCTCCCAATTACAGATGTATACTACCCAATTAAAGCTGTATACCTCAGAAGGAATACCTATATATCTGACACTTGTATACCTCCCTATAAAGGCTATATACTTCGAAGGGATATCTATGTCCAGAGGTACTACAGCCTACCTGTATACCATGGGGAAAAAACTCTTCTCTCCAAGTCCTGGAGTACTTCCCCCATCCAGGAGCAGCCCTCCCCCAAATCTAGGAGCACTCAAAACCTGAAAGCAAAAACTGTTGTAGACAATCCCCTTAACCCCCCAGCATGGTTCTCCCAAAACCTGAAACAATAAACCCATCCTCCCCCATACAAGCAGTCTTTTCCCTCAAAGAGCCGGCTCTCTTCTCAACCACCATGCACTCCATGCTGCTGCCACCATTTGAGACTCCAGGCCAGCTTACTCAACTGTCTCCACAGGCCTGACGACACACAATGCTCCCTGACCATAGACCATCCTTCAACCTCAGATGCAGCTCCCTTTAAACTGTTGCATACTGCCGCACACAGCTCAAAATCCACAAACCCACCAATAAACTAAAGGACGACTGGCCCAGACACATCCCCTTTTATAGGGGAACCATGCACTATGGAAATGCAAATGGGCTAAAAAAGAGCCCATTACTATGGAAACACACAGGGCCAGAAAGGGACAAGACACACCTGAAAATGGCCCTGACCATGGCTCACCAAGAATCCCAGGCCCCACAAAGCAGTTAAAAGAATAAAAATATGCCATGTATTATATTAAATAAATGATGGGTATGTGTGGCATACAAGGCCATATAGCCATCCTTCAGGCTGTGGGGTATTATCTATTTACCTTTTTATCTATTGTACCATGTATTGTGTACCCAGGGGAACAGTGCCTGATGACTACTACTAATATGGAATAGTTGCACAACTCAGGGGCAGGAATGGTACTTTGATATTGTTGCAGTAACACACACTTGTTAATGACATATGGAGTACAGGAGAAGCCCCAAGGGAAGGTACAAGCAAATTACCCGAGATATGTTTACAGTCTAGATAGGACCTGCACACACTTATTGGGGCACTGGGGATGCACACCTGGGGCAGAATCACCTACTGACTGCCATCTTACTGCTAGTACACTATGTGGGCTGAGGCTCTATGACTGCACTTAGTGGCAGTGCCTAGAGCAATAAATCAGTAGTAACTGTGACTGCACTTTGTGCTGTAATTAATAATCTACACAAGCAGAGCACAATATGGAGGCAGAGGCTATGGACTACACTTAGCTGCAGTACCAGGAACGTTAATCAGGTAGAGGCTACGAAATTGTATTCAACAACTTTACCGAGAACAATATGCAGGCAGAGGAGTAGTAGCATATAAGGGATATACAATGGTGAGCTGTCAGATAAATTATTTATCTACACAAGTGCTGTTTGACCTTAGGTAACCTCATGTGAGCCACGAGTGAGATGTCCAAGGTCAAACAGCATGAGTGTAGATAAATCATTTATCTGACAGCTCACCATTGTATATTTCATTTATGCAATAGGGATGCTTTCTGTCAGTGCAGGGGCATTTGCTTTTGATTGTTTATCTTTTTTGCATATGTTTGTCAAAAAAGTGAACAAAAAATTGCATTTTCTGCTCTTTTTTGCTAATTATAAAAAAATCTATAAGGTATCTATAGATGAAATACCACTCATTTTGTAGATACTTTTGTGCTGCACAACTTTCATGCTCACAGCACTATTCTATCTTTTTTCATTTTAAAGTTATTTGCATTTGAATATAGTTAGTTAGTACTGGTACTGAGGCTGAGCATTCTAAATGAGTTCCAGAGTGATTGTGACATATCTACTAGTGCCCGGATATTCAGAAGGGTTGCGCATGGTGCAACAGTGTTGCGCCATGCACAACTCACTGACGCACCCCGGTGCGATATTCAAACAGGGATTGCTCCGGAGCGCATCAGTAATGTATGCAGCGCAGGTGGGGGGGCATGCCCGTGCATATTCTGCACATCCCGATATTCAGACTAGGATGTGCTGAGTCCATGCATGCGCAACCCCTACCTGCACAGCACACAGGTGAGCCAAAATAAAAAGGAACAATGGCTGGTCACCCACAGGTGAGTTGCCGTATTGCAGGGCGCAACACGGCAGCTGCCACCTATGGGTAGCCACAGGAGCTCCAGCTGCACCTCCATGGTGGTGCCCCCCCATGCCCGATGATGGGCATCTGTTTAAATAAATAACGTCCTATATCCCTGGTGGTCCAGTGGACTGCTGTCAGCCCGATTGCGGGCTTAAGCATAAAAAAGAGCATGTCCTATATCCCTGGTGGTCCAGTGGACAGCTGTTAGCCTGATCGTGGGCTTATGTATATAAAAATGTATCCATTCACATATCTGGAATGTGTAGTATGGTATGGGCTGTACGCCCATTGGCTCACGCTGTGGACCAATGGGCATACAGCCCTACCTACAGTGTCAGTCAGCGGGCGGCGGGGCAGCAGGCAGGTGGGGTGCTGCCACCCGCCGCTGACCAGGGGAGCGGGGCGGTGGGGCTCAGTGGGCGGGTGGGGGTACCGCTGGACCACCAGGGATATTGGACGCTTGTTTTCCATACTGAAGCCCACGATCAGGCTGTGAGTGGTCCACTGGACCACCAGGGATATAGAACGTGCTTTTTTATATACTTAAGCCCATGATCGGGCTGCGAGCCGTCCACTTGACCACCAGGAATCTGGGACTTTGTTTAAATCTACATATGCCAGCGATCAGGCAGAAGGGCTCATTGCAGTGCTGTGCAGGGGATGTTGGTCCCCGACGGCTGCTGCCTGCCAGGGCGCCAGGTGCAAGTCACCGTGGATTGGCCGCACACGCATGTAAATGGGGCCATAATGACATGCAAATGACCCATTTGTGCCTTGCATACATTATGGCCCATTTGCATGTGCACTTTTGAATATTGCGGTTGTTGCGCATAGTGCAAGGGAACTTGCACTAGTGCATCCCTCTGCTCCACTCTGGCCACTTGTGTTGGTGCAGTGCTACTGCGCCATGTGCATATGGTGGCTAGGGTATGATATTCAATGATGCTGTGCCATGGCACAGCTCTGTTGAATATCGCCCAGTCAACACCCCTGCGCAGCCAAGTTGCGCTGCGCCCAGGCTTGCGCCACAGCCTGGCACAGTCTGAATATCCAGGCCTATGTATATAAATCTGTGATGATGCATCTACTATGTGTATAAATGTAAAATTTTGAATTTATCTCATAGTAGCTCAGATTTATCACATAGGATTTATGTCCAGGCCTATTGCATACATTTTAATAATTTCATGAATATTCATAACTCGAATTGAGCAAAGCTCATTTTCAATAGGGTACTTAGTACATAGATTACATTACATTTAAAGATTATATACAATAGTCAGAAAGACAAGAATACTGTACATCGGGTATCAAAGAAAATATCTACAGAGTAGATAATCCATTGGCTCCAAATGTATTTTGGTACATAGACTCTCTACTACTCAATATATATTTAGAGCCATTTATGTATACAAGAAAATATCATACAGTAAATATCATACAGTTAAAAGCAGTGGAAGAAAAATAGAAAGCTCAGACTGAAAAATGTATCCTACACCATGATATAACAACAATATAGAGGTTTCTTTCCCAATTCAGTTAGCCATGTTTTATCCTGTTTGGATTTATTTATTTATTGGTCTTAAATGGTAGGGGATGGCATTGCAGGCTATTGTGCCTGCATAAGCAAAAAACACCTAACCTAAGGATGTTTTCCTCAGTGGAAGAGTAAATTCTGTCCCTTGTGCTGATCTCAGGCTTTTCTTTATTAGTCTTTGTTCGGGGGCTTCCAAAAGGTACATGGGATCTTACCAGTACTGCATGAGTGCATTATACTTATAAAATGCATATTTCTTCTGTCAACCTTAGCCAGCCTAGTTCCAGATATAGATGACAGTGGTGTGTTCACTGGGAGGCATCAAGGATGAAGTGGGCAAACCTGTTGTACATGGCATCCAGCTTTGCTGGCTCCCTCCCCAACACCCCCATGATGAGCAGATCCCAATAGTCAAATATTGGGACAATCATGAAATCCTCTACAGTTTTCTATGATTCTGTGGTCAAGCAGTTCCCTATACCGTATAGCAGAGGCTATGGGTTTTACCCGGGAGCAATACTTGAACAATATGCAGACAGAAGTTATTGGTCACACTTAGCATCAGTACCTAGAATAATATGCAGGCAGAGACTATGGATTACATATCAGCAGTATTTGAACAATAGGTAGGCACCTCTACTTCTGACCTGGTTTTCACCAACATCAGCGCTGGTTCCAGGATAATCAATCATCCCTCAGTGCCAACAAAATGGTCTCTATGACCTTTGGCACCAACCAGAGGTTGGCCAGACTCACCCCCACCAATTTTTCTATACCTGTATGGGATGTTGATTGAGGACATCTCCACCTTCAAATATCTTTGGATTTGGTTGGACCATCACCCTGACTTTTCTACATGTGTGGATGCCATCCTCCAGAAGCTTTACCCAAAACTTGGAGATTTTTATAGGAATAAAGGATGCATTCGGCTTCCTGCACAAAGACAAATCCTTTTGAAACTGATACTCCCAATTTTAGACTATGGTGACATTGTCTGGAGTTCTGCTCCCTAAGTTCATTCTGGCTAGACTGGACTCTTTTTTTCACTCTTGATGTTCCTTTGCACTAGACTGTTGCCCTTGCACCCACCATTGTTCCCTCTACTCCTCTTTCTCTCCCTCCCTCTCTTGAAGCCAGACATCTCTCTCTCTCTCTCTCTCTCTCTCTCTCTCTCTCTTTATTTCCAAATTCTGGTTTGGCTTATTATTTATTTATTTATTATTTTGTTGTGGGTTCCATGTCAAGACAGTGCATATTACTGGGCGATTACAATGTGGGAGAAAAAATTACATCGAATGCAAGGTTAGCAACTGCATGGCTCAGCGACAGAATGAATTAGCTACACTCACAAGAGCAAATGTCTACATACAGTAAATATGCTTCTATTTACAGGTGTACCTGCAGATTGCCCACAATGCCCCCATGAACACACCCACCTTTATCCCACTCAGCCACCCATGTCACACAGGAGGGCTCTGCCCCCCCCCCCCATCTATAGGATTACATCTCCACGGCGTAATTGGATACTGGGGTAGGCTATAATTCTGGGCACAGGTAAAGTGGATGACTGAGACGACTGATGCACTCATTAACTGCAGTCATCATAACTGCCATTCACTCACATACACCATTACTAACAATGTGATGTCGCTCAGTCTGAGTCGCCCATTAATACTTCCCCATATTCCATCGCTATATTGATTTGATACCAGATAAGTGCACTAGACATAGGAAATGCCTATTTTCAGGCATGACCTGGAAGAGTACAAGGCATATTACAATCATAATAGAGGCAGAATAATTTTCAAGGTACATGATTTGTAACAAAGAACAAGAATTAGTGACCATTAACAATAGGCAGAGAGATTGAAGCAAATAATTTGGCATGATACAACAGTAGTTGAACAATTAGACATACGTTCAGTAGTTTGAAATATACAGTTTGCAATCAGTACAAACTGTGTCTCAAGGGAAAACAAAACAGCTAGACATATTAAGAAACAGCTTTCTCCTTCGATCATACCTTCCCTCTTCTTATCCTCCTCTGTCCCCTCTTACTGTCTCCTTAACTTTCTTACAACAAGTCTTCTGTAGGCCAACTTGCTTTTAATATCTGGTTCTCTAAATTCTAATCTTCCCTTCCTCCTACTATCCACTCTGCCTCCTCCTCACTCTTCTCCTTCAAATCCCTCCTTCATGACTTCTTTGCTCATGCCTGTATCTGCTCTTGACTGCACTATGACTTGGAATCCTCACACCCCTCAATCTCCCTTGTAGGCAACATCTCATCTGTTTTTTGCACATGGTCTGTACTAAATTTATTATTTAATCCATGTCCTTTTAGTCTTAGCTAATGAACATTTTTCAGTGTTTGTTAGATTCATGTGCCAACTGTATCCTGTTATTTGTTTTTATGATTTTTATACTTGTTATCCTATTCACTGTACATTGTTGTAAAGTTTTACTGTACCTACTTCTCCTGCCTCCTATCCACCCCGACACATCTGGAAATGAGCTGTTATTAGCTTAGTACAGTATGTATTTCCTGGAAAGGAAGGAAGGGAGGGAGACTGGTTGGCTGGCTGGCTGGCTGGCCAGGTTGCCACTTGCCTCTGAGGCCAGAAGACTGGAAGGATGTGGGTTCTAACCCCACATCAGGCACTTGGAGTAAATCCCAATATTGACACTGTAGTGCATCATGAGGCAGATGCTGCACTCCTAAGATGTCGTCTTTTGGATGAGGTGTTAAACTGAGGTCCCATCTGCCTGTTCTGGTGGTTGTTCAGAAAGAGATTAAAGATCCCATGGCACTTCTCAAAAAGAGTAGGGGAATTGTTTATTGAAACCAAATCAAATTATAATAATACTATAGTTACAGATCACAAAGAAACACAAAGGAAAATTGAAAAAAAGTAAATTGATCTGTACCTCATGCTGAGTCACAATCCTAAAATAGGGAAAGTGGTTATGAAAGAAAAAGAAACAATGGGATGGGGGGATAAAGGAGATACAATCAGCAAAATTCAACAATGTATGTACAAAAGAAAAACCAAAGAACATCAACAAGTATTAAAAAAGAACAGTGTAACCTACAGTCCCGAAAGGAAGGGAAAGAAAACACACATAGCAACAAAATCAGAAGATTGCCCATGGGCAGTATTTTCAATGGTGAATCCAAACCGACTAGGGTAGCCTGGAGTGTTCCACTGCACATTGTTTTTGGAGGTCAGATTTTACCATCTGCAAAATAGTGGCATGGTCTAAGAGCTACTGTTGCAACACTAATTTACAATGAACCCACCAGATCACCACTTTGAGGCAGGAGAAAATCATGAGCAACATGAAAGGATCATGCTTGGAGGACTTGCCCATCATGACACCATAAATAAGGGTGTCATACATAAGGGAATGCCAGAAAGGGTCAGCCCAAGAAGTTCCCAAGAAGGACCAAAACTGAAAAATAAATTGACAGTCAAAGTACAAATGCTGAATTGTTTCAATAGTATCTTGGCAACAGTCCCATGGGGCAGAATATTTCCATGCTACATCTGTGTTTGTTATTGCCTTCTACATTAAGCTTGCCATGCCATGATTTGGGGATAAAGCTTATAGAGGAAATGTGGCAAAAGATCATTAATGCTTACACCACTAATGTACAGTCATCCAAACTACAACACATACAAATGAACACAAACCCATTGTACGTACTATACACTGACTAAATTACATCAATTTAATAATACTGTTACAGACAAGTGTCCCAGATGCTGAAGGACTGCAGGTACTTTGATTCACTTAATTCATTCCTGTCCTTACCTATCAAATTTCTGGAGCAAAATAAGAAATGTGCTATCAATAGTATTTAAAAAAAACACTAATCTTAAATCCACTTACTACAATATTAGGGATACATCCTATTAAGAACTACTTAGACTCCAATCAAACAAGATTATTAACTATAGCATCTATCATAGCAAAAAAAAATGCATACTCCTAAAATGGAAAGACTGTGTCCCTCTGGCCTGTGAGACATGGCTAAACTTGATGTTGGATGTTTCTAAACTAGAACAGATCTGGTACTTTAAAAATGATCAGAAGGAGGTTTTTGTAAAAACCTGGACCCCATTCCGGTTAGCTATTCAAGACAGATTGGTATATAATAAGAAAAATAAGAAAAATAAATAATATATAGGGCAAACCTGATAGATATACAGTAAATAGAGTATTTAGTATTTTTCTGGACCCCATGTTATGATGATAAACTGGACCTGGCATCTGAAAAGTACTTCTGGATGATAAAATCGGTCTCTGTCATTTATCTGAACTCAAACAAATTAAAATAAAGCTTGCCATGGCAACACAGCCATGTCACATTCCAGTACTGGGAAGGAAACAAGGAATCATTTAAATAAAGCAAAGCTTTTTGGCAAATACCAGACAAGACCCCTGGCATAATATCCACTTCAGCGTGCAGCAGTGCCTTATAAAAGGCTTTCTGATGCTGGATAGGAATTAAATCCAATGACAAATGGCAGCATCTTATAAAAGTCAAAAATGGGGTCAAGAACTCAGGGAAAACAGCTTGCCAGCCTGAAAAGAGGATTAGTCTTACTCCAATCATATTGTAAGGGTACCATCCAGCCTTGAGTCCATTCTTTCCAATAGGAAGGAGGGCTTGTCAACCAGGGGACAATATTATAGTGGAAAAACACACTATAAAAGAAAGCCACAGGATGCAAAGTGTTCAGGCTGCCTTTCCATAAGGGAGATAATGAACATCTCTCTTCACCGGGTTCAGCCTATTCCCCCAAATCATACTGAAAAAAATGCTATGTAGTCTGGTTTCTAAACAAGCAGAAGGAGAAAAACAGCACTAACATAAAGAAAGATGGGGAGAAGGAAAGTTTTAACCACCCCCACCCTCTTTTTCTTAGATAGTTGCCAAGATTTACAGATAGTCACCCGGGCTACCACGGTTTCCGCTACCCTTGTCCAATTCAATTATGGCAAATTAGAGCCCCTAAAATAAATACCTAAAATCTTGACTGGTTCCAGGGTAATGGTAACCCCTCCAGTAACCAAGTGAAAGGGTCCGTGGACCCCGATGGGAATGATTCGACATTTAGAATAATTGAAACTGGATCCAGAAATCACGGCAATGACAGTAAGCAGCTCAAGGGCATGTTCACCAGAGGGAACATCTTTACTGAATAAACAGACATCATCATAAGCTGACACCTTAACAGGTGTGGAGGTGAGAGGAGGGGGATCCCCAAGATGTTGGGGGGGCCCTCGGTCGTCGTTGGCAACGATGGATCCAAAGTAAGAATATAGAGGAGAATACTTAATGGGCATCCTTGACAGACACCCCAGTGGGGGTACACATGGAGTCCCTGCCAACTATTGATAGTGGAGAGTATTGAGAAATGGGAGTACAACAAACCAATCCAATTAATGAAAGTACAAGATAAACTGTACTTCTAAAACACCAGAAATAGATAGTTATGGGAAACCATGTCGAATGCCTTATCCTGATCCAACACAAAAAGGAAATTACCTTTCTGGTGGGAATAACAAGTGGTAATCAAATCTCTAATCAACAATAGAGTATCCTGAATCTTATGACCAGGAATGGAGCAGGATTGGAGGGGGAGTACTGTATAATGGAAGGAAAATATGTTTCAACTATGTACAAAATATCTTTGTAAGAAGCTTTGCATCCTTACTGAGCAGGCTAATTGGCCACCAATTAAAAAGGTGCCATTTATCCCCAGACATCATAAAAAAAATTTAAAGTGATTCAGTCATAGATCCAGAGAGTGACATATGGCCCAGAATGGAGTTAAAAACAAAATTGAGTATCGGGGCAAAAAGAGATGGTACCAACTGCTACAGTTCCAATGTCAAGACATCAGTCCAAGGTGAAATACATTTATTTAGCAATTGTATCACTGTGAAAACTTCTGTTTCACTATTTGGTCTGCTAAGAGAATCATTATCAGTGGGTGACATCTGTGGCAAGCATAGGGAGTCTAAAAAAACAGCTGCTGAATCTCTGAGAGGAAAATGGGAGCCTACTGTCTAAAGCAGGAAGTCATTGACTACCTGCAACATACCTGTGTGTAAAAATGTTCCAATCCTGCTGCATCAATTAAAGAAATCATGTGATACACATTAACCCTATGAAAACAACTTTGAAAAATATCCCCTGACAAGTGTTTACTGTAGGACTCATAAGAACACTCAAATATAACTGTAACTGTAACCTGAAATAACGCTGTCTCACTGTATTGTTCTCTTTCACTATGTAATCCCGGGTCGCCCCCTTAAAAAGGGACCTCCGGGGCCCAGTCTGCTGACCCGGTCACCAAAATGTAATAAATAAATAAATAATCATGTCTTAACTCTATCATACTGAAATATTTTCATGCGGACTGTGATGGAGCAAATCTGGTCTTGCAAGGATACACCTCACTCTGCCTGCAATGAGAATAAGGTAAAGAGAGTATGGCAGTTTTCAAGACATTCATGGTAGGTAAACCGCCCTACCGATCAGGAATATCTCTTAGCCAGGGCACATATGGCAGATTTAGTATTGTCTCACCAGGTCAGTATATCAGGGTAAAGATCCAGGACCAATGTACTGGCACATAAAAGGGATCTCAAGTAGTCAAGAAAGGAAGAATCCTGCAGGATGGTGTTGTTCAACCTCCAGAAGGGCTTTCCAGGCAAGACCAAAGGGTCAATCGACATGGAAATGTTCGATAGAAAATAATCAGACAGTTTAACAGGAAATGTTATTGCTGAGCATCTACTGTAAACAAACACATAATCAATGTGGGTTGCATGCTGCACCCGATGGTGTGTAAAACCTCTGCTATGATGGAGAGCACAAAAAGCATCTATCAGATGGGACTCTCTGCAAATGGTCTGTAGACACAAGTAGTCATAAAACAACTTCATTGTGCAAGCCCCCTGGTCCCTCAGCTGTAAGGGGCAACTAAAATCTCCCCCTAAAATAATTTTTAATTATACATAAATAAGGTTGGAGCAATTTAAACAGCATAACCCTGTTGAATTTGGATTGCAGGGCATAGATTACAATCAAATGAAAAGCAGAGCCGTCATTCAGACAATCAAGCAGGAGAGCCCAACCTGGTAGTACATCCGGCACCCTCGTAACTGTGGGAGAAAGATTGTTAAACAGTATGGCAACCCCCAAGCACATCTCAGCACCCAGGGAAAAATAAGAGATACCAGAAGTCCAAAGTCATTGAGAGGTGGCAGTATCAGACAAGGAGCATAATCTAGTTTTCTGTAAGAAAAAAAAAAAAAGAGGTCTGCACAGGAATCCCGCAGTACCTGCAGAATAACCTTCTGGCAAAGTAGGTTGAGAATGCCATTAACACTGAGTGGTGCAATCCTCATTTAAGAAGGAGAGGTGAAATGCAAGGTTCAAAACCCAAGCAAACCAGACTGGCATTCTTAAGGTGGTTGTGTATGCTTCTTTTTAAATTTGACCTTCAATCTCGGTGAGGAACCATCATTCCACTTTCGAGGAGGAACCCATGTCTGGGCCTCTTTGTCAGAGTCTGGGGAACCAGGTGGTCTGATTGACATAGAAAAAAAGGCTTCAGAGTCGACATCTGCATCGGTATCACCCCAATGTTTGAGGGGAGCAAGCAGATGGGATCTATTCCAAAGATGAAGAGTCTTGGTAGTTCCCAACTGCAGGCCCCCACAATGTGTCTGGTTCCAAAGGGAATGCCTATGAGGAACATCAGTGAAGGTAGGTGGAGAGGGCATAACTGCAGTATCAGGGTCTTCCGAAGGAACCAAGGAGCCAAGTGCATCTGGAAAAGGGTCTGTAATGGTGCTAGCCAAAGCAGGAGCTGCAGTCACTGGGTCCAGAAAAGATTGAGGAGGCTGGACTACTGTCTCTGGCAATGAGAAATGGCCTAAGGGAGGCAATATAACATACTCAGCCTCTGGGGTTGATGGAGCAAGAGAGTCTATAGGTGAGCTATTATCGGACTACCAAGGCAGGATGAGTGAGCCCACTTGTTGGGAACCTATGGGCTGGTTATGGGCTGCCCAAAGGCAATCAAGAAAGGAATGACCATACATCTGGCATAAGTTGCATTTCATGAGATTTACACATTGGGTGGCAATATGCCGATGTTCCATACAGAGGCTACAAAGTTGCTGGTCACAAACGTTGCTAAAATGACTCAACAAGCCACATCTGAAACATCTTGTAAGCAGAAAAACTGGGCACACACCAGAATACTGAGTTACATTGAAGATTATTTATTACAAAAGCACATCATGTACAGACACTGGGCTAACACCCCTACGTATCGATCCAATAATGTGGCTGTTCCTCAAGGGGTAGATTTAGCTTACCAGGACCATGTTTAAATACCCCATTTTTAATTAAATAATTCGGGCAAGAAGCAGTTTTCAATTGTAGCAACATGTCTCCTAATATAGGAATAAATTAATCTCACGTGATATCTGACAGACAAATACGTCTTACTAACACATTTCTTTTACATAAAAAAACTTTTAAATCATAACATAAATCAAACGTTAACTTAAAAAATATATAGAAAGTTCAAATATCACCTTTAGCTGGAACAGACAAATGGTAGCAACACTACAGACTGTCTCATCTAGATTTGCTCAAGGGTAAAAAGCAATAAATATTTCATTCAAAACATCGAATCCATTGTGATAATGTGCAGTCCTTGCCTTACATTTTCCATTTAATTTAGTTACTGCAGTCTGTAAAGGGATGAAAATGACAGCACTATAGAAGGTCGCCAATTATTGCAAAAGGTCATAATTTCTAACTTCCAGATTTTTAAAACAATAAGTACGTACTTGATTTTTATTTTTTCTATCAGTTGCTAATAGTCATTATTTATAGCACAGATATATTTAAATAGCTGTCAAATATCCAGTTTTTAAAAAGAGGTCCCAACCGCCATGCACAGTCATTTTAGGAATTTTTTTTTATCTTATTGCATCTGTTTAGACTGTATCCAGACACCGCAACAATAACATTCACCTTTTATTGTTTTGTTAAAGATTCATTAAGTTATCACCATCTTCTTATTTTACTTCAGACTGCAAAACAAAATTGCAGCAGCTACACAGTCCTGAGAGTTCAAATAGCAGGCTATGCAATGCTACAATATTAAAATATAGTTCACAAACACCAAAACTTAAGGGCCAAAAAAAATTAGAAAACTGTCAAAGCCAGTTTTTATTAATTAATACAAACTGGCTTTGACAGTTTTCAAATTTTTTTGCCCCTTAAATCTGAGCCTGTGCCAGTTGGAAAACATTATATAATAACTTAAAAAGTTTCCTCAACTCAAGCTTGCAGAAGTGTTTAATGGATTATTCGATTCACTGTTCCGATGAAAAAGGTATGGTGGAAAAAATCCATGGGATAAAAAGTGATATAGTTATTTTAAATAAAAATATGAGGCAGCCGGCCCAGTGGCACGGAGGGTTGAGGTGCTGGGTGCCACACCTCACGCTACGCTGGTGACCTGGGTTCGGGAGTGAGCCCAGGTCAGCAGGGGTCAGCAGGGGAGTGAGAGGATTGAGCATCCAGAGGACAGCTCTTCTCTCTCGGGAGGGAGGGGGGTCATGGTTCGGCATTTGCCTGGCCTCTGACGGAAGCTGGGGACACAGCAAACGCCGAACAGACATTGAAGGAGGGGGGAGTGGTGATGTCGTCGGTGATGCCTTGGTGTCTGGGTGCATGCCACTCCCTCACAAATAGGGAAAATGCTTTGCAGGCTCCAAGGAGATGGAGCATCTAGGTAGTCCTCTCATTGCCCCCATCTGCCTGGCTTTGCGGTCTCCGATGCAGCAGAATGTACGGGGTGTATTCCACCCCACCTCTTCCCTGCTCGGAGGGTAGATCTGAGGCTCCATGGGGGTCGACCTAGAAGTCAGGTAAGGTGGCAGAGGTGGGAGACAGGCCTCATTGATGCTCCTGAGGATGCAGTCCCTGTGGGGGTGGGGGGAGTATAAACAGTAATTAAAAAAAAATGTGAGGCATTGTGATTATGCTAATTGAGAGGTTGTGTATATTAGCAGATGAATGAAAATTACAAGTTTTTGTATTTGTGAACTGTATTTTAATATTGTAGCAATGCAGTTCAGTGCTCTGGTGTATGCCCAGTTTTTCTGCTTACAAGTTGTATATTAATATGACTGGAACACCTTTGGGACAGCTGATGTACATCCCTTTACCTTTCCACATTTGAAACATGCCTTTGGCTGTCCCAAATAGAAACACACCCCACGATCATGGCCCACAAAAAAGCTATTAGGGAGATGAGACGGCCCAGTGTCAGTGGCATGGAGTTGCACCTTACTGTATATTTCCAGCCCCCAGTCCAAATGCCGTATTTGTTCAAAATTGTTTCTGGGTTGTCCAGGACTTCACAGCACTGTTTCATCCAGTAGGTCACATTGTAGACCACCACTCCTTCACTGCAGAACATACTGTTACAATGTGTGTGGTGGGCCTGGTAAGAGGGATAGCTTGAAAAGAGAGCCACAGCTCTGAGTACCACAATAAGTTATACTTCGTCCAAAATCTGTCCAATGTGGAATGAAGCTGAAAACTGATATCATTGAAGAGGGAACCTGAGATATACTGTATATGGTGGCAAAGATGTCCACAGGCAGGAAATCCAGGGAGCCCATCAAGAGTCTCTCCACCAAAAAAGAGCAGTTGGGGGGTGAGATCTTCCACTCCAACATATTTGAGACAGACTGTATTCCACAAAAGAGTTGAGGCAGATTGTGCCCTAAAGAGGTCTGAAAGCTTAAATGGAGTTTCCTGCAGAGTCTCTGAATAACCAGGAGGTGCCTGTGCAACAAGCTTGGCTAAATCAGGGATCTCCAGCTGTGAAATGGCTGTTCAAGAGGAAGTACTAGATGTCAAAACTGAAGAAGCCCCAGTGTCAGGCCCAGGCTATAATGGCGGCTGGTGCATGAGTGAAGGAGGAGCCCCAGAACCCGAGGGGTCCTCAGGGTCAGGACTATCACAAGTATTAATTCAATACATAGGCAGGAAAGCTGGAGCCAAGATCCAGGACTTGCCATCTGGCCCAGTCTTCCAGCTTACCCTTCAGAGGACTTTGTCTGGGCTTTAACCCACCCCAGAGATCACAAGAGTAACAATCGTCTTGATTGGTATTGTGTCTTGGCAGGTCAGAGCCACAGGATCTGCGTAAAACAGTTCAAGATCCACAGTAGGTGTCACAATGGGTGAGCCTGGAAGCAACATATGAGGAGCCTCAGTAACAGTTAGAGTACCAGCTCGGAAATCCATGCAAAGTGATGGCTCTGGCCTATGTGGTTGCACAGAAGAAGCCTGTTGTGGGGAGGGAGCTGGCTATCCCAGGACAGAGACCGCAGTCTCACTCAGAATAGGTAGAGGAGTTGCCCTGGAAACAGGGGGCTCAGTGTTAACAGTATTTGCAATAATGTTGTTGTAACAGGTAGCAAAATAGAGCAGGCAACCACAATGCCCCAGGGAAATTCCTGTGTGGAGTAAACAGTTGTCAGGTTCAAGTAAATCTGTCTCGGGCTCCACCTCAGGAGGCTCCATGTATAGCAAAGAGCATGTGAGAAAGCATTCAGCAACGGGCAAACCAGTCGTACAGAGCATCAGCTCCGGGCAATGTAGTGGAATTGGAACATTGTAAGAAGCACTATCCAGCAGCCAGAGCACACAAAACCACAGTTGGGACCGCCCTAGGGTGTCCGAGGTGCTTACGAGGTTTGAACACAATCTGGAACAGACAGTGCTTCCATTCCAGGTGGGCAGCTGCAAATGACAGGGGCAACAAAAAAAAAAGTGAAGCCATGACCAGCTCCGGTAAGGTACGTACCTACCACAAGTCCTGTTGCTGTAAGGCAGGTTGTGGAGAAATTACCAGGGCAGAAGAAGTCTGCATCATTTGCACATTTGAGTCCCAAACACTGTAGAACTGTGTAGCAGGGTCTCAGAGAAATCCAACATATGTATGAGGTTGCCTGTCTGTTTCTGAAAACCTTGTTGCAGCAGGGGGTTGGCCAAAAAGAGAGAATCCTTGTCATAGAGTGCAGGCTAGTCAGGAGGCAAGTTCATCGTCGGTGCCACACTATGCATAAACTGAGGCGCAAGGGTGGAATCCTGATGTAATTCAGATGATAAATCCAACATAACAGAGGTATCCATTCTGTCTGTCAAGTCCATAACCATCGGGGAGTCAGGAGGTTGCTGAGTAGCTCTACTCTCACCAACAACGAGGGCAGCCATCTTTGCTGAAGGCCAGTGGTTCTCCCTACATTCAGAGTAGGGGAATTTTTTTATTATAATAACATCAAAAGAAATTAATACAAACAGTGTTGAATCACACAAAACAATACATGAGAAATTAAAAGGAAATAAATAAGGAAATCAATAATTGTTTTGATCAGAATTGTAACAAAAATAAATCAGAAACTGTGTTGCATCACACTTATCCATAATCAAAAGAAAATTAAGAAAAAGAAAAAAAGAAGGGAAAAAAGAAAAAAAGAAAAAGAAAAAAAGAAAAATAAATCATACATAAGGCATACTAAAATCAAACAGCCTAAACAGCATACCCAATATCATTTGTCCCCATCTCCCCCACAGTTTGTTATATATATAACAATCATTACCTAAATCAAAATTAGTGAAACAACCGATTTATATTTAATAAACCTTGTGAATCCCTTCCACCAATTAACCACCTTCCTAGCGGTAGCTAATTCACAATCCTTAAGATACATCCTTTCCATTGCCCCGTGAACTAATAATCCCACTGTATCATAAGGCATTAATTTTTGGTATAGAACCCACTGGCATCTAGCCTGCCATAAATAATAAGTTAGACAACAACAAAATATTTGCCAGGTTTCCAAATTATACTGCCCCACCCCCCCAACTGAGGATAACTACCTAAAATTAGCATTCCATAGTCCAGATGCAATAACCATCTCATGTTTCACTTTTGGGCCAGGAATTTCCAAAGAGAACTAGCATATGTACAAAAAATTAAAAAATGTTCCATTGTTTCTTCTTGAGTTATGCACTCAAGATATGGGCAAAATCTTTCATTTATTGCTTTATGCTTTGCATTACCCCTAACACCAATTCTACCGTAAACTGAAAGCCAAATAAATTCCCACATATGTTCAGGTAGCCTGGGATTATTTAATTTCTGAAGTACTCTCTGTGTACCAAGTAAGGGACAGTTTTTAAAGGCTGGTTCAGTTTGATATACCAGGGACATTACTATTTTATATAGTTGTGGACCTGTACTATTCCTTACCGCTTGAGCAGATAAACCCCATTTAAAAGGTTTTTTGCTATTGGCACAAAATATTGTGGAAGACTTAGTTTTTGCAGGGGCTCAGGCGGAATTACTTGCCATGCTATATAATAGTATCTCAAAACCTGTTTTGTTAACAACCCATACAGAGCCACTGTTGAGGATAATCCTATGCGAATATTTTGTGATAGAAATAATGTATTAAAAAACGTTACTGGATCCACCATCCCTAGGCGCCTTTTATTTTTGTCTAGGTATGTATATTGCCTCTTAATTGGATTAAGTCTATTGCCCCACAGCATTTGAAAAAATAAACTATAAAGTTGTGTTTCCAACCTAATAGGTAATGGAAATACCATTGCAGTATACAATAGGCTAGGGATAATAAACTTTTTTATTATCTGTATTCTTTTTAATTTTGATATTTTCCAGTGTTTCCACCTGTTAATTTTTCCTTCTATCAAGGCCAATGCATTTTCCCAATTCAATTCAGGCAAATTCTGAGGGCCATATATTAATCCTAAGATTTTAATTGGATCTGATGAAATTCGTAATCCCTGCATGATAATATCTGAAGCCTCTCCAGCCCCAATAAACAAGCCCTGACTTTTTTTTTTGAATTCTAGAATTAGACACCTTGGAATAATGCCTCATATATTCCAAAAATACCGCTACTTGTTCATATTTTGTAAAAAACACACAAAGATCATCAGCATAGGCCTGTATATGAAGGGTTTCCAACAAGGGAGGTCCTAACACCCCCTCCCATTTAGGTATCTGTGAGACTGATTGGATCAAGGTATCTATAATGAATGAATATAATAAAGGGCTCAAGGGACACCCTTGCCGTACCCCAGTAGGCACCTGGAATCCCTCCCCCATTACTCGCTGCACAATTGGATGGATAATAGCCCCATTATAGAGTAATTTAATCCAGTCTATAAATTTGTCTGGAACCCCGTAATTTTTTAATGTAAAAAACAGAAATGGGTGGTAAACTCTATCAAAGGCTTTACATTGATCAACTGAGACAATACGTCCCAATTGGTGTGTCAAACCAGCATACTCAATTAAATCTCGTAAAATCATATGTGCATGCTGAATTTTCCCTCCCGGGAGCCCACAGTATTGAGAAGGTGAGAGCACTGTTGCTGCATATTGTTTAAGCCTGTTATTCAAAATCCCTGTAAAAAGTTTGTAATCTGTGTTCAAAATAGTAATAGGTCTCCAATTCTCAATGAGTACTTTATTTCCAGTTTTATAAAGAAAAATCAATAACCCCTCAGAGAACCAAACTGGAAAAGCTACAGTGAATAAAAAAAAATTAAAAACCAATGCTAAACATTCAGAAAATTCTAATGGTAATGCTTTGTATAATTCGGAAGTTAAACCATCCAGCCCAGGTGAAGTACCAGTTTGTAGCGATTTGATTGCTTCCAGGATTTCCAAACTCATAATTAAGTTAGTTAACAAAGATTTGTCAAAATGAGAGTCCTCAAGTTGTATTGTATGCAAAAATTGCCTCATGTCCTCAACACTAGGGGGCACTGCAGGAGCATGAGAAAGTAAAAAAGTCCGAATAATCCTCTGTATACCTTTAAAATCCTCCACTAATTGTCTCTCCTGATTGATCAGTGCAAGTAAAGCAGTGTTATTTTAAAAGTTCTTAAAGGCCTCATATGGGTCCCCGTGAGGTTGTTTTTTTACACCAAATTGAGAAAGTACGTGTGATGTTTTAGCAATGTTATATTGAACCTCTTGTAATTGCTGCTTTAAAGTTTGAATTTGAACTGAATAATCTATTTTTGAGGTATTAGCCATGGAAATTAAATAATATAATTGTTGCCTTAGTGTTAAATACCGAAGAAATCTAAAGTTTACCTTAGACCTCCCTTGGTTTTTAAGTAATTTACATAAATCATCCTTAGTGTCACCCCACCATTGCCCCAAATCCTCAGACAAAAAGGAAACTGAAAGTCGTGCCTTAAGTAATAAAACAACTTTTTGAAGTACACCAGGAGTCTTTAATAAAGGAGTACTTAGTTTCCACCGATTTTTCTGCCACTTAGGGAGAGAGTCAGGGGAAAAAGTACACTGAAGTAGTAAATGGTCTGAAAAGGAAACCAGGAATGTATAAAATTAAAAGGGAAGATTATCTGATAAAAAAATATAATCTATAGTGGATGTATATGTATTTTTCTAATAGGAAAATTTTGGCCCCCCCTGCTGGTGGCTACTACCACTGACCAACCCAGATGCAGTTACTAAAGCACTTAATGCATGAGAGTCACAGTAAATCTTTTTCCCAGAATCCCTTGAGTTCTTCCCCCCCATTTTTAGCTCACAATTGAAATCTCCACAAAGGAAGATCTCAAAGGAGGTAACCAAAAATGGTTTTATCATCTGAAACAATGCCACACGTTCAGCCTTCAGTTGCGAACAGTATACATTAATGAATCGACAAGTCATGGATCTCCAAACCCATCTAGGATCATTAGCCACCCTGGAATAAGATCCATTAATTTTAGCAATGGAAAATCGTAAGAATTAAAAAGAAACCCTAAACTATCAGCTGATTGTTGCCCAAAGGACCAATATGAAGGACCCCAGCACCATTCTCTTTGAAAAATCCTGGCCTGGTCTAAAGCATACATCCACGTTTCTTGTAACAGGCATATGTCTAAAAAATTACTATGAATATAATCATAAACCACCTGCCTTCTTTTAAAGTTCAATATACTATGAACGTTTACTGAACCTAGTTTAAAAGTAGCCAGTTACAGTGGGGAGGAAAAAAATCAACCATCTTTTTTACGTCTCTTTTTCTTTTTACTTTTATATCCCTCTTGAACCACACAGGGGAAGGGGGGGCTATCCTGCACAGATTGAGAGTCTGGGTCCTGGCAATCCATGTCCGAATCACCCCATTGAGTAGATAAAACCTCAAAAGGATTACTGGTTTCCATAACTACAGGAGGAGGGGGTATTACTGATTGCTTAAAATTCCTGGATGATCTTCTCACCTTAGGCAATAAGGGAGTGACGGACCCCTGAGGAAAACTCTTGTTGTTTAGCATAACACACAGGAGATAGAATGGGAAAAGTAGTAATAGAAACTTCAGGAAGTTGAACCTCAGATCCCTCCAGCAAGGGATGTGCAGAAGAATTATCTACTCCCCCCCCCCCAGGAACCGGACTCCCTGGAGCAACACCAATGGCTAAATCTTGGGTTGTCTGAATTAGAAGATCAGGGCTGCTGGTAGAAGCTTTATTCTTAGTGGCCCACTCACATTCAGAAAAAACATGACCTGTCTCCTCACAAAGATCACATTTCGTGAAATTCAGACATTGGAAGGCAATGTGTCCAGTTTCCCCACAGTTATCACAACAAGGTTTGTCGCATGAACTTGATAAATGTGTCCGAGAACCACATTTATAGCAGGCCCTAGGTTGCCCAGCATAAAAACAGACTCCCCTATCTCATCCCAACAGAAAAGAATTCAGAATATGTAAAATCCCAGTATCAGTTTGTCTGAGCTTCACCTTGAACCGCCAACCCCCAGTCCAAAACTGTTCAGTATCTAATATAGCCTCTGGAGAAGTCAACACCTCACATTTTTGCGACAGCCAATACAAGTTATCATCAACATGTACCCCCTCATTCCTGAACATGATAGTCACAAACTTAATTAAAGGTTTTGTTAGAGGTATTACCAAAAAGGGGGTCCAGAGAGGAGAACATTTTAGTTGATTATACCGTTCCCAGAAAAGATCTAGGGCATGAGCTGACCGAAAGCTCATATCAAAATTATCCTCACCCGAGATATTTATAAAGGCAAATACCTCTCGGGGAGAAAAAATAAGGGATTCTTTCAATAAATATTTCCCAACATAATGCCTATCAGGCCTGACCTCTAAACCTCCCTTATACCTCAACCATACAGCATTCCTACGTGGTGCTGCTTCTTTTTTAATTTTAGAAAATAAGTCAGACATTTAGGGCTTTTCAGACTCAGAATTATTCTGTATAAGTGGAGCATGTGTCTCAGATCTTAAATCGATCAACACCTCAGAAGGATTGGTTTGTACAGCCTCAGGAGAAGGCTCAATTTTCCCTTGTTCCACCTCAGAATTATCAGGGGTCACTGGTAAAGCAGGCAACCTTGGCTGCCAGGTTGGTTCATTTTGCGAGAAATTTAACTTGGGGTCCCAATCTGGAGTAGCTCTCCATGAGCCATTAGTCAGAGTCCAGCCAGCAGCACTTAAGGCTTGCTCAGGAGTCCAAGTATCATTAGAAAATGGTTGTATCGGGGGCACCACCCCAGGAGTCATGGTAGCAGAGGAAACCTTTACAGGTATCGAGACATTTTCCTCTTCAGCTGTCACCCCTAAGTTCCTTTTAGCCGAAATCACCGCCACCCATTTCTCTTTCCCGTCCTCTCCCACCTTTTCTCCATGGGATACAGTACGTTTCAGAAAAGGAAATTCAGACACCCCATCTGATTATGCGGTTCTGTTTGAAAGATACAGCTTACCTCCGGATGGTGCAACTCCGTAGAGGGAGCTTGATAAGGTGCCTTAAAAACAAATCCGGTATCCTTTGAAAGAGTATGCACCAACTCGGTGCAAACGGAGCCACCATGCTCCCCTGTAAACACATCCGGGACTCCCTTGGTCTCTATGGCAACCGGAGAGACGTCGGGAGAGACCCCCGGCAATAGGATTCCCGGTACAGGCTCTCGGCACTGAATCTCCACTGATCCAATCCTGCCAGCCAAAACAGAAACAACAGACTGCACAGTTGCTGAGACTGCACATTTAAAGGAATATCACTCGACTTCTCCATAGACGTATCCACAGCTTCCATCCCGCTGTGCAAGGTGTCTAATCGATGCGACTGTGCCTCAGGTAATTCCACACTAGCATAAGCCTTCAGCTGTAGTTTAACACGCTCGTGTTCCAGAGCCAAAACAGAAAGCTGTTTCACCAGCTGCTTTTTCCGTTCCTCAGGTATTCCTGTATTAGATAGGGTTCCATCCGATGCCACAACTGTCGATAAATTCTCCGTGGAGACAAAAATTTCTCCCTCCTCCACATTTTCTTCAGTAACCTGACTCTCAGGTCCCATTGTAGATTCACTCATTGTGCTGGTGAGAGTCAACCTCTCGTCTTGCTCCCCAAGCGACCGTCCACCTCCAAGACCGAGTCCCAAGTGAACCAATCAGCAGCAGGTCCCCCTACTACCAGCAATGCAGCAGGAATTTCCCTGGTGTCCTGGTCAGATTTCCTAATTACTACAGTTCAGAAACAATGATTTGATACTTTATTGACCAACATGGATAAACATAGAAAGGTAGCGATTTTCACCCAACCAGGTCCTTTCAGAAGCTTTGGTTGGTTCGAAAGCTAAAGCACTTTGTTCTTTTCTGTAACATCCATGTTGGTCCAATAAAAGGTATCAAATCATTTGTTTCTGGATCTGTTCTTAAAAGGACCAATATGGCACCTACAACATTTTTTTGCCTCAATTCACTAAAAATACCACCAACAGCTTAATCTGGTTCAGCTTCAGTTTCAGTTGGTTACCATCTGAATCCCCCCCTACCCCGGTACAAGGCTTTAAATAGGCAGAATTGTCTAGCCCTCCTAGAAAGGAAGGAAGGAAGATTGACTATGGGTTACACTTAGCAGTAGACAGCTTACTCAGTGTGTGATTACACAGTTTCCATGAAACTTCACTTTGCAGCAGTTTCAAGGAACTTATGCAGGCAGATGTTAAAGTTAAACTGTTTGACATACAACAAGCTTTTACATTACAGTCCATACGATTTATGGCATAAAATGCATACAGTGCAATTATACTTACAGCTGACAACTATTATCGCAAAGACAGGCATAGCTGAGTGATACATAATTGTAGAACACTTTGGCAGAAAAGGACAGGACATCCAAGTGCCATCCTACAGTCCAATTGGCTGTGTGGCAGCTAATCATTTCTATTGTTTAAAATGCTCAACATACAAAGATGGTCAGGCACATATTTCAGCAGCAAGGGTAGGACACAGCATACATATGCATTAAACCAGGCTAGAAAAAGTTTCAAGACTTTCATGTGATATAGCACTTGGAGTGTACTGTAGATCCAAAATACATATCACTAGAAAACATGTGCAGAATATGGCCATTGAGGAACGTGGCCACTCATGTAGTATGGTCAGGTTTACAAACGATCACACATTAGCATATATAGCTACCCAAGGCCATGCAAATATCAAGGATGATCTGCAAGAACAATCACTAGGAGCACAAAGGCTTCCAAAACAAACTGCAGAGACCATGTATCTGACAACAGCCTGAAGGAAATAACCAGGAACAGAGAATGTCTAACAGCTGGGAAGCACAGTACTATATAACAACATTAATGAGAGGCAAAAACTTCAGCCGTTTATGTGTTTACACGACACTGATGATCAAATCCAGCTTACACACAATATCAAGTCCGGTCAATGGCAGACATTACAGGCAGCCCTTCCCCTCCTTCTTGTCCCTTGACCCCAATGCTAGTCCATGTGGCACAAAGGTACCATAGCAGTTTCGACACCAGATCTTATTTTATAGCTGCCAAAATTAGGGAACAGGGGGTACTATAATAACAAAAAGATTTGTAAGGATATAAAGTCAGGCAGCACAAAACTTAGTCACCTCGGGGGCCTGGTGGGAAGAGGCAGGTGTTCAAATTTCACATCAGGATAGAAAGAGAACTGCAAACACAGTACCTCAAGCATCCACATCACTTTCAGAAAAGGCTCCCAATCCCAGTCTATGCCTTTATGACTCCATAGCCCCACCACCTCTACCAGTAAGCAGGCAGGCAGGAGCAGGACAAAGGGAAGCTTGAGAGCCCTAAGTCTGGTTTTCTCCCCTCAAACTCCCAACATCTATCATGGGTGAAAAAGAGGAGATCAGGGAAGAGATGTACCACAGCATCTCTTGCAGCTGAGTCCCTCAGCCAACGAACTGCATCCAAAATAGTTTCTTGAAATTGAACCGTGGTTAGGATGATCAGAACAGTGCAGGGCTGTTGTACATAAGCAGGCACCTTTCATAGATCTACCCAATATGCCCTATGGATAAATCCTGAGGCAGATTGGGAGTCCCATCCCAGAACTGTCAGCAGCCACAACTCATGTTGTACCAGGTCAGACCCCTCAATGTTTTCAGGCAAGCCCACAAGTCTCAGGTTTTTCTTCCATAGTGCTATTTCAGCAATCTTCAGCTGATTTTGAGTAACAGAGGTCTCTGCCAGCATGTCCATGGTGGTAGCCAGGGCCTTCTCTGCATGGGCCTCTGGAACCATCATTTTATCACTGCAAGCCACAACTGATTGTTTGACTTTTTATATGCAGGAGGTGAAATCATCAATCCTGTGGTTGACGGCTGCTCATTGTTTGAAGCAAGGTCTTTATATCTGTGGTATCTGTAAATGTGGCCTGCTCCACTGCCTATTTGTCAAACTTCCCTGACCCTCCAGAAGAAGACATGGAGGACTGTTCTAATGTTCCGGCTTCCCCATTGCAGATTCAAGCAGGTATCCAATGAGCAAGTAGTTTTATTTATTTATTATGTACTACAATTATTCATAGATTCATAGATGGGAAACAAGTTCAAAGGACTGACGTCCATAACAGAACATGCTACCATGTCAAGCTGCTATGGTGGAAACTGAGAATCGCCTATCCCCCATGAAACTGTCTAATCTCTTTTTGAAGCTAGTTATATTGTCACTGTCAACCACTTCACTAGGAAGCACATTCCAGACACTCACAATTCTCTGTGTATACCATTGATTTCTTTTCTGTGTTCTGTTGGTTTCCCCAAGTAGTTTCTGATTGTGTGACCTACTGTTTTTGTACTGCACAGAATTTAATTGTTAAACCAATTAGTTCTAAAACAGCACCATTCCTTTTTGCTCTAAAAGCCAGAGATAATTCGCCTCTCAATTTTCTGTACTCCACAGAGTATAGGTTTAGATTTATTAACCTGTTATGATAGCTCAGATGTTTTACAGGTCTAACATTTTTGGTTACTCTTCTTTGGACTTTTTCCAACTTATTTTTCCCTTGGATTGAGAATGGAGCACAGAATGAAAAGCAATATTCAATATGGGGATGAACTAGTGCCGAGTATAATGGAAGAATGTCTTCAGGATCCCTACTTTTAATAAATCTCAGTATGCATCTAGTTATCTGGTTGCATTTTGTTATGGTCATGCTAGTATGGTGATCAAATTTTAAGTTGCTTGAAATCCAAACACCTAGGTCTTTTTCATTTATGGATTCCTTTAGCGGAATATTATGTAATTTATACTGAAATCTAAGATTATTTGATCTAAAGGTTCATTTACAAAGGTTCTGTGTCAAATATAATCAATGAACAGACAATTGAAGTGGATAATAAACATTAAATAATATACATAATATGAATAAGAGGTCAAAATCATGGAGGGATGAACAATGCAAATTCCGAGACACAGTGAACATAGGGCAGGAGAAACAGATCTGGATGGATGAAAATAGTACAGAGAGAGGAGAAGAAGAGGTAGTCACTGAGAGTGACTTTGTCATTAAAATTCATGAGGTAAACAGGAAGTGCTAGGCGGGGCAGGGTGCACAGGGATAAGGGGAGCAAAGAAGAGGGGAGAGTGGAGAAGTAGGAATTTAGGTATGAGAAAAAGGAGCAAAAGAAGGGTAAGGAGATGGGTCAGGGGAAGGGAAGTAGTGTGTGGGAAGGCATGAGAGGGCAGGGTAGGAGAGGGTGGTGGGCCAAGAGGTGAGGGGAAGGAGTTGGATGGAAGGAGAGGAATGCATATGGAAGAGGACTGGGAGCAAGGGGGGAGAGGAAAAGCAAGAAATATTGAAGTGAGGAGTGGGAGGAAGTGCAAGATGGCATAGTGGGTACAGTTGCAGCTGCTGATATTGGTAAGGTGGTGAAGTAGTTTGCATTTAGAGAGGCCAAGCTTATTCTTAGCAGAGACATCTGGAGGGAGACCATTCAAAAGGGAGGGGCCCTGGTGTAGAAGTAGCACTGGGCTTAAGTGGTTCAGCAAAAGGGAACCAGGAAAGAGGTTTTGTTAGAACTTTGGTGCTCTGGGTATGAGAGGTGGGCAGAATGTAGGAAGTAAGTAAGTCTTATAAAGCAGAGATGAATAAATGCAGTCTTAGTCAGGAGCTCACTTCAGTGCATCCTACCCCTCTGTTGGCTAGCCACTGCCCCATTATCCTAGTTTATTGATTTACAGTATAATATATTTATATGAAAATTGGAGGTAAAAGTGTTATCGCCTACATATTTACAGGGCCAGAACTGCTTATCTTCATACTGCCATTCCCTCACCCTAAGAATGCATGATGAGACACTGTTACAGGTATAGTAAAATCCCTGGTCTCCCTACTGTAAAGGAATTGTACCACCTCAATATTAAGGTTTCATTGGGATTTTATTAAAAAGTCATTTTCAGAGCCTAATATCTTGCCCATTTTAGACCCTAGGACTGTAAAAGTTGGTATGCACCTTCTCAGTCCTAGGGTCTCTTAAATTTCCAAATTTCAGGAAGATCAGTTTTTTCAGTTTTTGTGTAATGTACTACCAATTGTACATTTTTTTGCCTGATTAGCTACCTCAATTTTTTTCTACTCACATAGCTACAAAATGGTATACAGTTGAGGTATGAAACTTATAGGTTTTATAGGCATCATACAGAAATGGGTCTTTCAGGGTGTTTTGCTAAAAAATTGCTTCATTTTTAAGTTAATTGTGATTAACTGGCTATGCATGTGTGTTAAAAAACTTGCCATGAAAAATAGCTAAAATAACACGTATACTTTTCTCATGCTAAAGTTCAACATGAACAAACGCTTTTTGGTAAGATAACTTCTTAATTTAGTAAAAGTTAAGGGTGACAGTTTAGTGTGTGTGTGACGGAGGATTAGTATAAGTCACACAGTGTAATTGTTTTTTAATAATTTAGTTATCTTTGATGAAAAATTGAAAACTTCACACAGGAGTCCTTCACAAATTTTATTTTTTTCTGTAAAATCTATGTGTGGCATGAATATTTTAAATATGTTTTTCAAATATTCTTGCTGCACAACAGTTTTTGTCCTCTGTGATGATTTTCAAAGTCTTAGTAAGGTTATAAATTATTTCTTAAAATATTCATGTTGCACGATGTTTTTTATACTTTCCAACAGTTTTCAAGATCTTTGTGCAGCATAAACTATTTCTTAAAATTGTTGTGCTGTAGAATAGTTTTTGTGCTTTGGGAACATTTTTAAAATCATTGTGAGGTCATTAAGTATTTGTAAAACCTTTGTGCTGCAGGATGGTTTTGGAAATTTACGTTACTCAATTGTTTTTCACAATCTATGTGCAACATTATGTTTTTTTAATATTTAAATACAAATCCTTTATGAAGGTTTTGAAAATATATATGCTGAGCAAAGATTTTGAAAATCTGTGTGCTGCAAGAAGAGTCTGACTAGATACTGTATGTGTTGCTTGATGGTTTTCAAAATCTACATGCTGCACAAAGATAATTGTTTTTAAAATGTATGTGTTTTACTAGGCTTAATTGCCCAACAAAAACTTTAATGTACTATAACCTTTTAAATACTTAAATGTTAAGGATGATGTTTTACTACATGTGATGGAGAGGTATACATAAATATACAATGTGTCCCATGCATCACCAGCCTTGGCATGTGCTACAAATGGTGTGAACCAAGATGCCAAAGTATACCCATAGCACCCAGCACCATCTGGACACACGGGTCTGGGATTCACTATCTGTGGTTGGACTGATATGTGTTTCTCTACTTCTGCACAGCATGCAGTGCAAACAGAGTGGCCCAACCTCAGTGGGACTATCAGTTTTCAGTTCATAGGCCCAAATGGTTTCACGTCCACAGGAGCAAGAGATTATGGTACACAACAATCCATGGCAGGACTGCAGTCTCCCCCTCAGCAGAAATCCTTCTGACTTTTCACAGACCAGAAAGGATCCTGGGAAAAGTATGTTAGGAGTCACCACCTGCTTTGCATAGGATTTTGAAGGCCATAAGTAAATGAAGTTACTGCACAAATATCTCAAAACGTAAGGACATTTATGACAAAAATAACTACTGTATATTGATGTTCATTAGGGTTGCTGCTGCATAAAACTCATATAGTACAAAAGTTGGAAATAAACTATTAGAGTTGCAAAGCACAATGCCCACGAAGTTTGAAAATATGCCATTAGGGCTTTTATGTCTAACTCCAACCCACCCTACCATGTTCCCTACTCTCATGGACCAAGGCCCTACCATGTCCCCTACTCTCATGACCCAAGAACAAGTTGTACAGGGCCATGCATCAATGGTATGGTACTTCATAGAGGGTCAACATATTAAAAATTGGTATATAGCAATCCTAATCCCCACCTCCCTACCCCATCCTCTACTCTCGTGACTAGGGTGGGTCAAATCAGTTAGCCTGGTAGCCAATGACTAGTAAAACAATTGGTTTTGTTACCACATTTTGATACTTATTAGTCAACTGAGTACCTGCCCATGAAGTGATTTCCAGCCCTTAAAAATAATAACCACTAAAAATAATGAACTGGCTACCATATTTTAAAATCTACTAGCCAAACTGACCACCAGCTCACAAACTAATTTCTCCCACCATAACCTTGATACAAAACCAAGCTACAGGTCTAGCACTGTCCTACAAGGCTATGCTAGGTTATTGACTCTCTGAAGGTTCAGTGGTAACTTCCACACTTACCAGTACCACAGTTTTATGTTTGTGAGTGCATATTGTTGTGGACCCTGTGTATAGTATAATATATATTTAACAGAAATGTGTTGTGTCACATATTGTTTACTAACATAAGTGGCATCAACTTAAAAATAGTTTCATACAGCTACAAGAAGACCCTGCATAGAATAGTATGCACATCTGAAAATATGACTAGTTTTGACTGTTTATAAGTATGGCCCCCATATTCAGAAGGTTTGCACTCCATACACCTGGTTTGTGCTGGCACAAATGTCCGATTACACATGAATCCAATATTTAACCATTTGTGCTGTTCCGAACAGTCACAATAGTACAGCAGCGCAAACATAATGTATTCAGCAAAGAAAAAGGGGATGGTGATCCGAATATTCTGCACAGCATGATATTCAGTGGTTTTGTACTGCCCGAATGGCATTTGGTACAACTTAGCATTGTGTAAATTAATACCTATAAAAAGCAGGCCTTAACCCTGGACAAACACAGGGGTGAGAAGCAACACTGCAGAATCTAAAATTGCACACATTGTGTATCGCATGTAAGCTGCTATGGAGGATGAGGGGCAGAAAAATGCTGCCAGCCTGGGCCCTAGCACTATGGTGCAAACAGACAGCACTGTCCACAAGTCACATATAAAGTCCTCAGTGAAGAACAAATAATAAGTCACTACAGGCTCAAAAAGGCCATGCTCATGCAGCTCTGTGAGTCACTGCATGACCAGTTCCAGACAGACACCTATCACAGCCATGCCATATCTGTAGAGCTCACGGTAACAGCAGCACTGTGCTTCCTAGCCACCATAATTTCCAGATACCAGTGGGTTACACCACCTGTATTAAACTGTCTTCCACCTCATGCCTGTTGGGCCAGTCCCTAGATGCTAGGGAGTTCATTGTATTCCCCCACAACACCAGCAGCTGTGCACCAACCAGCTGTGCCATTGAGAGCACCTATGTTGCCATCCATGCACCCTTGGGGAATGGGTGGAGGCCTACGTGAACACAAACGGCTTTCATTACATCACCTATCAGGTGGCATGTGATGCAAAAGGGTACATCATCAATGTCCTTGCATGGTACCCCAGCAGTACCCACAACACCTTGTATCTGGCACAACAGGGGACAGTGCATATTCCCTGCATCCCTGGCTACTAACACCAATCCTATGTCCTTCATCCATTGCAGAGGACAGATACAATGTGGCACACATCACTACATGCAATGTCATTGAGTGGGCCTTTGACATGCTCAAGATATGGTTCAGATGCCTTAGTCATTCCGAAGGTGCCCTACAATATAGCCCTCAGAAGGCCTGTGCCATATTACTTGCCCGTTGCATACTACACAACATGGTGCTCAACCGTGGAATATGCCTGCTGACCCCAGAGAAAAATACTGCGGCAAATGCCAAGCCAGCAATCCAGAGGATGCAGGATCAGCTTGAGGAGCAGCTCGATAGACATGACCCCATGATGGCCTGGAGGTCCAGGGGAATACCAAGACCACTTCATTGCAGACCTCCACAGACCCAGACGGTAAGTACAGAGTACACAGGAGACTGTTATGGTGTAACATAATGTATTATTAATGTAACATAAAGCATGTTGGAAAATATAGGTTATAGAACAAAAAAGCCATCCA
This sequence comes from Neoceratodus forsteri, assembly GCA_016271365.2. Lineage (NCBI taxonomy): Eukaryota > Metazoa > Chordata > Ceratodontiformes > Ceratodontidae > Neoceratodus > Neoceratodus forsteri. Next base: position 1,227,915,160 of record CM028132.1, on the reverse strand, counting down.
GGCAAAGGGGAGAAGGGGATTCAAAATAAATTTATAAAATGGGCAAAAGAAATCTCAAGTGATGATTGGCTGGATGCCCTTTCCAGCCGTGTCCTTATAAAGACATATTGATTCAACAGGCATTACTTGGGTGCCAACCAAACTGCAGCACAACATGAAATCAGTCCATTCCATTCCATTCCACTCTCCCACTGCCTTCAAGCTCCGATGTGACTGAAGCAGCTTAATAACAGCACTATCGGAACAGCATTCGCACAAAATACCATAATTTTACTGCCCCCCCCCGTCCAAAATACACACACACACGAACCCTGACCACAAAACCAGAAGTCACTGACAAACAGTATATAAAAAACATGAGCAATTACTGACTTGTTCCACATACTTTTTATTAGAACTTTCACACAGGCCCCCGATCGCAGCTCATGACTTCCGTTTATTTCTACCAGTGCAGCAACTTGTCTGTACTACCTGCTCTGTTGCCCATTTCCTCGGCTTCTTCCATTAACATTACATTCGGTGGTATGGTATGCTACCCCCCCCATATCTTGTCTTACGTGATCTAATTAAACCCAACTGCACAGCAGTCAGTGAACCACGTGCCAAAGGTTTAAATTCCATCGAGTGCAGACCCAATCCTCTATTACCCGAGACCTGCCGCAGCTTTCAAATTAAAATCACACTCGCTCCTCTGCCATACCGCAGCTATTGTTTTCTGAAGTCCTGCCCTCCTCAAAATCAAATAAAAAAAATTCACTTAGCAGATGGTTTAAAAGACGCAGAATAGAAAGCGGACCGCGAAGCAGGAAACTGCTGTTTATGGCGGCCAGTGTGGGACACGCTCGCTCAGGGCAAACTAACAAATAGCTATAAAAGAAAGAAAAACATGCTTTTGAGTCTTGTCTGTGTATAGGTCACTCAGGACTGCACACAAAGACAAACACCAACCTCCTCCTCTACTGACTAAAGAGCTCCATACCAACTCAATGACAGGAAATACTTTTTCTTTTTTCCCACTTATCATAATTACTGGCAGTTTTTTATGTACAGTTTCTATACCAATATTTTTTTATCAACTTCTTTACTGCAGGCCCCATTTTATAAGCACAGTAAGACACTCTGAGGTGTGGGTAATGGCCTGATAAGAGCACTTCCCAGGTGCTAAAGGCACTCAGCGCAAGCACCTTGTGCCTCATATCGCACCTGGGGAGTGCTCTTATCAGGCCATAACCCACACCTCATCATATATTATTGCTGGCATAAACCATCCAGGAGAAGGATTAAAAATAAATATAACCCATCCACATGGAGGGAAGGGGGATTCAAAATAAATATAAGCCATCCGCACATGGGGAAGGGGAATTCAGAGTAGGCAAGCAAGGCAATTTAATTTATATTTATTTATTTATTTAAGTTAACCTGGTAGATGTACTAGACAAAAAGCATTGCCTATTTTCAGGATGACCCGGGTATAAGTGAACAGCATTAGAGGGACACAAATACAATAACAATGTGGTCGGCAAAATACAGAAAGGGCATGAAACAATGAGCAATGCAAAGACAGAACAGATTTCAGAATACAATTACAATAAGTTCCAAAATCATCATGTTTATTTATTTTATTTATTTAGTTTTTGTTGACCGTGTAAGTGCACAAGACAAATCCTGCCTATTTTCAGGCACGACCCGGGGGAGGGGGATACAGATGAATGCCAACTGACCTTGAACCAGATTAAGCTGTTGCTTGTATTTTTAGTGAATGAGGGAAATTTGGCCAGAACACCAGGGAAATTCCTCTACTTCCTGTGGACAGGATGGAGGGACCCATTTTGGAGCCAGACACAGAAGGAGGAAGTGCTGATGTGGCAGGAGAGCAAGCCTCCTCTTCTGACCACATAAACCTAGGGGCTGTAGAAAGACAAATGCTTCAGCAAGAATTTCAAACTCCTAACATGATGGTGTCATGCAACGGATTTGACTGTAGACTGAGATGAAGCTGTGAATGTAAGGAAACAAATACAAAAGGAAGAATTGTTATTTTTTAAACGGAAAAAAGATCTGCAACAGAAACTGGGTAAAGTACAACAAGCACAGATTACTGTTGAAGCTGATAATGTGTCTTCTGATAATCAGCATCTAGTTTGTGCAGCTGATGGGAGAACTCAAGCCTCATCAATGACTGTCCCAAATACAGAGAACCCGCTTAGTGAAAAAGCGACTGGCAGTGAAGGTAGGGGGTGCTGTGTCACTCCAGTCAGCAGAATGTCCGACAGTGCTGAGATGGAAGACAGAGGAGAAGGAGGTCCTGGAGAACAGCTCCCTGCAAGTACAAGAGATATTTTTTCTAATTCTATGGACATACCGGTGGCAGAGGTGATATCTGTCCCAATGGAAAAAGTGGCTATAACAAGTGAATTGGCCGGAGGAAATTCGCAGACACGAAGGTTTTTGAGACCCATGCTTATGGAGACAGAAAAAAGCATTTCTGGGACGAGTTCCCCTATGAGACAAGCAGCTGGCACAAGTAAGCTGCTTACCATGATTCTGGAGGGTACCGAAGGTACTCAAGGGAGTACTATTATAGATCGTAGTGAGATGATGGAAGATTCTTCAGCCAAAGATCCAGATAGAGTGACAAATGCGGGCATGTGGTCACCAGAGAGGGCTCTTGCTGCAGCAGTTTGGTCCCTTACTCCAGACGGAGTTCATTGGCTTCCTGGGAATGCTCCGATGGCAGCACAAATAATGGCTTTGGCTTCCCAGCCAACTGCGGATGTTTCCAATATCAACACTGGGGAAATGATTACTCAGACTGATGCGGGTGTATCACAGGGGGATGAGCAGTCTCCGGGAGAAACTACAGCGTGGCATTTGAAAGCAGCCACAGTGATAGAAAACTCTACACAAGGTACTGTTATATTTTCTGACACTGGTGTAAATGCTGCTAATATGAATGCTACCAGGGTAAATATACCAATTGCTACAGATACAGATACTAGGCCTGAGTCAAATGCGATTAGTTGCCCTGGGCCACCAAAGCCTGCAGTACAACCAATAGACACTAGGGATGGCCAAGAGGTTCCCTCTACATCATGGGCTGACCAGACAACAGCAGAAGAGCCAGATGCTAGAGGAGTAGAGGGTCAGAAGCCTAATCCAAATCATGCTCTCCCCCTTTCCCCTCAACCCCAGCAAAACCCCAGAAGAAGGATGGCAGACCTATTTGCAAATTTAGGAAAACCTCGATCTAGAAGAAATGCAGTACGCATTAAAGACAAGGGAGGCCTGGAATCTCCACCTGATAGAGTGTATGTGGGACGAGAACTGTTAAAAGAATCGATGCAATTCCAGGCAATAGACATTTTTGCTTTGATCCACATATCAGGAGATACCATTTTTGATATAAGCTTTCACAAGTCAGTCCATCATGAAAAATTTGGGGCAAAGTTTTCTTATCTGAAACAAACTCCTGTGCGGGCTCCCTTTGTGGTCATTCCTCTGACAAGGCCATCAGTGAAATTCATGACCATATTATTCAGAAACGAGAATGTGCATATCTCGGACATCTTATACTGGGTGAAGCAGCGAGTAGATGTTATGGATAGACCGGCTCCGATTATTGATTGTGAAAGTATATGGACTGGAGGTTGGAAGATCAAAGTAAAGTTACAGATGGTGGAGGAAGGCCCTGTGCATCTTCCTAGTTGCTTTTGCTTAGGATTGGACAGAGATTTTTGTTTTTATCCAGGCCAGCCCAAAACATGCCACAGATGTGGGTCCTTCTCACATCTCAGCAAAGCATGTGAGGCACTCATTTGCAGTTTTTGTCAACAAATGGGACATCCTAGCAACCAGTGTCAAAACCCTCCAAAATGCAACTTATGCGGCGATCATGGACACTTATTTCTACAATGCCCTTGGGCAGTGCATAACAAGGGCTCCTTTTGGGATCAAGACATCATAGTGCATGCAGCCCAGGAGAAACAGTCGGGTCAACAGCAATACTTAAGCTCTGAAAAGGCGCCTGAAGCAACAGTGGACTGGCCTGAAATTTCTCAGGAAGTGACATTAGAAGTTACTACCAATCACTCTACTCAGGGCCAGCAGCCTGAAGAGGACATAATTATCCAGCAGGCTACAGTGGAAATTGCAGATGAGCAGGCAGGGCCTTCTACTGTGGTAAACCAGCCTGGGGATATGCCACCCCTACCCCCACCCCCCCTTTTGGAGGAGGGCTTCCAACCTGCGACAGGGAAGAGAAGATCTTCCAGAAATATCTCTAAATCAAAGCTACCTAAAACAGAATTCATTGTGGATTCCAACAAATATGCAGCTTTGAAAGATCCAGTAGAGGAAGAGGAGGATTCTGAAGCCTCTTTGGTTGCCTCATCTCAAAAAGAAACCTCGGACATGGAAGGAGACGTGGGGGAGAGGCCTAGAGTATGAAAACGAACCAGGAAGAAACCATCCTGAATAGCCCCTTCCCCCTTTGTTAAGTCTTAATGCCCGGTTTTGCTGAAGATTGTATTATGGTCCATTCCTTAAATGTCAATAGCATAAAAAATTACAAATGTAGGTGTATCACTTTTCAGGCTCTACAGGACACGCAGGCGGATATCTGCCTTTTGCAAGATACTAGACTTTGCTCAGAGGCAGATATGTATCAAGCAAAAAAAGCATGGGTTGTGGGTTCATCTCTCTGGTCCTTGGGGGAGGAGGTGTGCTCAGGTGTAGGTATATTATTTAAAGGCTTTATTCAACTGTCTAAAATAATGGAGATAGTGCCAGGGAGAGCATTATTTATTGATATTACCTACCAGGCACAGGATATACGGGTTGGGGTGGTGTATGCATCACAAACCAAGAAAGCTAGTGTGCAGTTGTTCAAATCCCTCCAACCTTATTTACATACCCATCGTAAACTTATTTTAGGGGGTGATTTCAATTACCCATTGGATTTAAAAGACAAGACAGGGATCACGTCTAAGATGTATTGTGATACCAACATGTTAAAGCAAATCCTAAACACAGCAGAATTACGGGATACCTATAGAACCTTACATAACACAGGGGGACACACATATTATAGGGTTCCATTGTCCTCCAGGATTGGTTATGTATTTGTGTCTAAACAGTGGTCAATACAGTCTGCAGCTACCTTTTCCTCAGCCTCATCAGACCACTTTAGTTTGGAGAAATGTTTGGGTCAGTTGCATAGGAATAACATAGGACCTGGTTATTGGCACTTGAATAATACTCTTTTAACTGACCTGGACACAGTACATAAGGTAAAAGAACATCTCTTGGCCAGAGCTACATTGGTGACCTGGTATGATTCAGTTGCTGGCTGGTGGATGGACACGAAAGTGTTCCTCTGTCAGTTATTTCAGAAATGGGGAAGGCAGAAAGGGAAATCTGCTCATTTTTCATACTTGAAGCTCAGAAAGCGTCTTTATCAACTAATTACTGCACAGAACATAGACCATATAGACCATTCCACACAGTTTCAGGCTATAAAAAAAGACATGCAAACCTATTTATACCCAAAATCAAAATCCTTGCAGATGGAACAATCTGCAGGGACTCAAGGTACAAAGGCATCATTAGATATATTTAAGGATTGCCAGTCACGGGTGGGGAGAAAGATTTGAGATGCAGTTAAAGATAAAACAGGTGTGGTAAACTCTGATTTTCACAAGATCGTGGAAGTAGAACAGACACATTTACATTCCTCGTTTGGAACCCCACTCCAGACTGAGGATAATTTAGGACAGTTTTTAGCAGATTTTGAAAATCCAACACTTGATCCAAGTGAAACCTCAAATTTGACAACCCCGATATCTGAGGAGGAAATTCGTACAGCTATGAAAAAGTTAAAATCTAACACTGCCCCAGGACCTGATGGATTAGGCCCCAAATTCTATACAATATTTCAGGATACCCTTATCCTTCTATTGGTAAAAAAAATTAATGATATTATATGTAACTTGGATATGCTCAACTCTATGGAAAAAGCTTTATTGATCTTGTTATATAAAAAGGGGGATAGGTTGGATGTGAATAATTGGAGGCCCATTTCATTATTGAATGTGGATTTTAAACTGCTTTCAATTATTCTAAGTAACCGTCTTAGTGGGGTAGCTAAATTAGTTATTTCATCCTCTCAAAATTGTGCAATCCCAGGACGCACTATGAAGGATAATTTGATTTGCCTAAGAGAGTTTTTTTCACGAGGACATTTGGGGTTACTACAGGGGTATGTTGTAACACTAGACCAAGAAAAGGCTTTTGATCAGGTGTTGCATAATATACTGTTTCAGATCTTAGCCTTTTATGGTATCCCCCAGCAGTTTATTGCATGTTTACAGTTACAGTATAGCTCAACACACTTGCACTTGCTCCTGAATGGTACACTTGGTCACCAAATACAGCTTAGGAGAGGGGTATGGCAGGGGTGTCCATTGAGCCCCCTGCTGTACATCTTTTATACTGATGTTTTGGTGAAACACTTTAAGTATTCTGGGCAAATTGTAGGCATGAGACTCTCTCCATGTACCTTGCCTATCAAGGTACTGGTGTATGCAGATGATCTCTGCCTCTTCTTAAATTCACAAGTGGAAGGCGAGATAGCACATAACGCATTGATTGATTATTCAGTGGCAACAGGAGCTAGCATTAATTTTCATAAAAGCAAAGCTCTGACAGTTGGTTCAGTAGCACTTACAGACCAAATCTGTGGAGTGCCTTTAACTCATGAAGCAGTCATTCTTGGCATTAAATTTGGTCCTAGAGAAATGGAGAAAGTAAATTGGGACTCCAAATTAACATTATGTGATGCACAGATTAGGGCATGACAAGGCCTACAAAATTACTAAACTTAAAAGAGTGTATCTGATAAAAACTTTTACAATTCCACTTCTGTTATTTGTGGGATCTATATTCCCTTTACCTGACACATTTAATTCTAGGTTGTATAGCGTATTTTTAGGGTTATTTGGGGGAGTCAGTTGAACACGATTAAACGTAACATAACATACAGATCTATTGCACAGAGTGGCATAGGGATGGTCCACCCATTGGTATTTTTTCACTCCATTTTCTGGTATGAGAACTTACTCCCCAGTCTCAAACAAGGGACACAGATCTGGACAACCTGGGGACAGGAATGGCTGAAAAGGATTCTGCCAATCTGGTCCCTCAATAAATGGACCTTTAAGTTACAGAATACAGGTATCCCTATTTACATGGGTTTTGCTTTGCAAAAAATTAGAAATTGGAAGATTACCATAACAGACTTAACATCCCTTTCAAGACAGTTGATGTACCAACAAGTAGTGCTAACATATTTCACAGAACCATTCTCCTTTCCAAAAGGAACTCCACAGGAGGTGGAGGTTACAACACGACAGTTAATGGATGTTAGAATCCCCAAGTTTTTATGGGACACTACGTGTTTGGCGTGTCATGGAAGACTGGGGTTAAGAAACAACCACAAACACAAGAAAGTAGAAGAGAGGTATTGCCTTAGAGACACATGCAACATGATCCTGGAATCACAAGAGCACCTTTTTTTGAATGTCCTTTTGTGGTTTCCTTTTGGAATTTATTAAGTTTTATGATTCAGGATCAAACATTTTTAACTATGACATACAAGGTTTTAGTTTTAAGTATATAAAATGGTCCCTGGAAGAAATACACTGTTAGTACCCTTAGGTTGATATGTGGGATTTTGAAATATCACATTTGGCAAGCTAGATGCCATTGGGTACTACAAAACAGTACATCTCTCAGCAAGAGCTTGTTAGAATTATATTAGGACAAGCTAGACACAGCTACGAGTTAGATAAAAACTGAAGCATGATCAGCAGATAGATGTGTTATGGAAACACTGTTTGGGGTGGATAAAATAGGAAGAAAAAAAGAAAAAAGGGGAAACTGGATATTCATACACTAGGACGAACTATAGGGCGGGGGTCCAATCCCAGTAGGTCCTTGGAGTCTGTAATATGGAGTCTACGGATAGGAAACTTCACATATGAAAGAGGCTCTGTTTCAAATAGATAAAAATTGAAAAGGTTAGAAAACTAATGGTTTAGATTGATGTAATTTATACAAACTTATAGTCTAGTTAGAGATAATTCCTAGAGAAATTAGCCCCCTTGAATAGTCTTAGAGATTTCAAAAAAAAATGACTGCCCCCTAGTATTGTTCGATTTTCTCACAATACAAAACTTCCCCTGCTCTTTTCGATAAGTGCCATGGGATCTTTAACATCCAGCTGAACTACCACCAATCCAGGCAGATGGGACCTCGGTTTAACATGTCGTCAGAAAGACAGCACCTCAGAAGTGCAGCACCCCTCTCATGCTGCACTACAGTGTCAGTACTGGGATATTAACCCAAGTGCCAGATGTGGGAACTGAACCCACAGCCCTCTGATCTCCCGGCATCAGAGGCGGGTGTGCTACCTACTGAGCCACTGACACTAAGATGTTGCAGAACGATAAAGCCAAGTTAAGTAATAATACAATGGATCAATTATACATGGAAACATAGAAACATAGACTCTGATGGCAGATAAGGATGACTTGGCCCACCTAGTCTGCCCATTTCCCTACCTAATGGATAAGCTGCAGATCCTAGTTAACCAACAGCCTACTTTCTCCTACCCCTCACTAGAATTGCCTTATGTCTGCCCCATGCATTCTTGAATTTCCCCACTGTTTTTGACTCTACGACCTCCTCAGGAAGGTTGTTCCATGCATCTATAACCCTCTCTGTGAAGAAATACTTCCTCACATTACCTCTGAGCAGTCCCCCCGTCTTCAAATTGTGCCCCCTTGTTCTTGCACATCTCTTTTAATGAAAGTGCTACCCTCTTGGACTTTGTGGATTCCCTTGAGGTATTTGAAAGTTTCTATCATGTCCCCCCCTTCCCCTCCTTTCCTCAAGGCTATACATCTTAAGCTCCTTTAGTCTTTCTTCATATGTCTTCTTGTGCAGACCCTGCACTATTTTGGTTTCCCTCCTCTGGACAGCCTCCACTCTGTCTATGTCTTTGTGGAGATGGGGTCTCCAAAACTGTACACAGTACTCCAGATGTGGTCTTACCAACTGTCTGTACAGAGGGACAACAACTTCCTGTTTTCTACTGGTGATACCTCTCCCTATGCATCCCAGTATCCCCCACCCCTCCTTACTGCCTCCTCAAATTGCTGGCCCACCTTTAGGCCATCTGATATGACTACCCCCAGCTCCCTTTCCATTTTTGTTGTTGTCAGTATCTCACCCCCCATTGTGTACTCTTCCCCTGGGTTTTTGTTTCCCAGATGAATTACTTTGCACTTCTTTGCATTGAATCTAAGCTTCCATATATTTGACCGTTCCTCCAACCTTGCCAAGTCCCTTCTCATCCTTTCCACGCCTCCTTGCGTATCAACCCTGTTGCAGACCTTTGTGTCATCCACAAAGAGACATACTTTTCCTTCCAGTCCTTCTGCAATGTCACTTATAAAGACATTAAAAAGGACCAGCCCCAGTACTGAACCCTGCAATGCACTCCCAAAGGTTCTGGGTGCCTCACATCAAATACAAATAAAAACAGTTTAAGAACATATAAATACAAAAAATAAAATAATGTATCACGAAGCCAGGCCCAAACTTAAAGTGAAAAATGAGTTTTTAAAGGCCAGTGAAACCATAAACCATGGAGGTGGGGGAAGGGGGATTCAAAGAAAATATAAACCATCCAGGCAGAAGGCAGGAGGATTCAAAATAAATATAAGCAATCGAAGCAGGGAGAAAGGAGGAATCAAAGTAGACATAAGCCACCCAGACGGGGAGGAGGGAGACTCAAAATAAATATAAGCCATACAGGCAGGGGGGAGGGGGATTAAAAGAAAATATATGCTATCCAGGTGTGGAGGAGGAAGATTAAAAATAAATATATGCCAGCCACGCGTGGGGGGAGGATTTAAAGTAGACATAAGGCATTCATGCAGTAAGGGGAAGGGGTTTCAAAATAAATACAGTGATAACCATCGCGACTTTCAAAGATAATATACGCTATAGCCCACAATAGTGCGCTATTGGTCCACCAGCATGCCATCCAATGTTGGAGGAGCAAATGCTGAAACTGTAATTATGCCGGCCCGGTGGTGCTGGGGCTTGAAGCCCTGGATGTCACACCTCGCGCCTCACCAGCGACTCTGGGTTGGGAGCAACCTCGGGTGCTGGGGGTTGGCTGGGAGGGAGGAGGATTGAGTGTCCAAGGGACTGCTCTCCTCCTCTGGCAAGGGTGGGAAGTGATGACCACGGACTTGCTGGCTCCTGGCAGTGGCTGGGGGTTTGTGCATGTTGTGGTCCACTGTGGGATTGACGCAGGCTGACACTAGACATGCTGGGCATGAGCACATGCACAGAACATCCTTGGCATCATTGCATGCCCATGCCATGTGGGGGGAGGAACCAAGCACAAGAGAAAAATCCTCCTCACGCATGTGAAGGTGGTCCACTGGCGTTGCGGCAGATGCACCCAAGACAGCTCCCCTGGTGCTCACCTGGCCTTCAGCGGTGAGCGGGGTGAGTCCCCACCATGATGTGGCTGGGAGTGGTAGGGCACAGGGGTTCAGCTCTGGCTGCAGCTGGGGTGGGGCCAAAGCAATAGCCATATGGGGTGGGAACCATAGGTACAACGCCCCCCCCAGCTGAGGAGAAAGAAAGAAAGAAAGAAAGAAAGAAAGAAAGAAAGAAAGAAAGAAAGAAAGAAAGAAAGAAAGAAAGAAAATGTAATTCTTTAGCCTGTCGCTAGGTGTCTCGTGATTTGTTGCTCAATTTGGCATGATTGCGTAGCCACTGGCAATGCGGAGTATACATTTAAGATGCAACACCTAATAACCAACACAAATTTGTGTCTGATAGCCCTTGATTTTGTACTTCGTGTAAGGTCACCCTTCCAAGTTTCCTACCCTCTCCCTTCCTCCTCCCTGTGTCTAGCTACAGTTAAAACGCCAAGCCAAAAATCAACAGCTACACTAAAGAACAAGTGATTAATAAGAATTCTTTTTACTGGCATTGTTAAAAGCAAAGTTGAAAACCCCCTTGTTTCAGGGCATTATCAAATATTGTGTTAAAAAATGTAAAAAAGTGTGGGGGGTGGCATGGCTAAGCCAGGACCAAGATGGCAGCTTAGTTGTTTCCAGCGGGTGATCTAAGGAAGGAATCCAGTGCCGAATCTCTGTTCCAGACAATCAATTCAGTAAATACAGCAGTCCAGGAATAGTATTCAGAAAGCAGTGCATGCTGATCCAAAAATCAGGCAAAGGGCTATGTTTGGAGGCTACATAGGCAGAGAAGTACTTCCAACCACGTGGCAGTATGGTGGAGACTCCCCAAGCAGAGGTAACTGCTGCCTCACAACAAACACAGGCATTTTAGTTACTGTAAAAATGTGTAGCTAGCTAGATAAGTGAGTGTATTATGTACTGTTGCCTGCCTGATGGTCATATTATATAACTGGTCATTGCACAACTCGGTAAAATATAAGTACAAAAAAAAAAAAAACACCGGCAATTCATTGCCTGGGGACCAGACTGTTGCACATGGAGCAGTGGATCTCTTTCTACGATGAGGCCATTGGAGACCTCCATACTAACATGCAGGAGCAAAATAAGATAATTCATTTACTCAGTAAGTCAACGACCTTGAAAATAGAAGTTGAAGGAATAACCTCTGTTTCTTGGGATTCCCAGAAGGTGCAGAAATGAAATACATGGTGGGGTTCCTGCAGCACGTTCTACCTACAATCCTCAGAATCAAGGGAGATTACCAGCTTGACATAGGGCATGCCCACAGAACTCTCACATCCATGCCTAAATGAGGAGAAAGACCTAGACCAGTTCTGACTAAATTTCTAAATTGCAATACCCAGCAAGATATCATGAACTGAGCTCATGAATTGGGTTGATTGGTATGGCAGGACTACACAATCCAGACTTATCAGGATTTTTTGAAGGACTTATCAGACCAAAGGAGAGCATACACGATGGTAAGGCAATGGATGCACATGATTAGGTTAAAGTTTTCCTTGCGGTACCCCGCCACCATGCAGGTCTTCTACACTGGCACCATGCTCAACTTTTCAATGCAGGAGGATGTGGTGGGATTTCTGCAGAAATATTGGGCACAAGAAATAAGGCACAATGGATCTTACAAATCTCAAAAAACTGTTCTCCCTTGGCATGTCAACAGAGGGCCCACAGCAGACCAGCAGCCTATAGAGATGGATGGCATGGAGGAAGACGATGGTGCAGGATAGGGCCTCCTGAGAAGGAGCTGCAAGTGAAATCTCCAAACCACCCACTCCAGGAGGGACCTCCCCAGCAGCAGGTATCAAATGAGGAGCCATGGAGGAGGACATCAACCCAAGGAAGAAGCTGACACACCAGGCCCACTCCTAGGACAGAATAGATATGCTCCACTGATATCTCCCTCACCGGCCACAGCATGACTCCACAGAACAATGCAGGAGGGGCCACAACAATCATCTGTTCCTGCTCCTGACCCTGAACCATCGATGGGCACTTTATGGGCAGCTGTGGTATTAGCCAGAACTGATCATCCTAAACTGGACTTAATGAATTCATTTCCTGTTTCTGCTACACCAGCTCCAACAGCCAGCACAAAGGACTCCAGCATCGACAGACCCAAGGACAACTCCACGATGGACACTGATGCTGGATGAGTTCAGATAAGTGCTATTCTTTAGTTTTGTGATCAGGGAGATGGGGGAAGGGAAAATGGGACAATACCCTGTTGGCTGCACAGAAATGCCTTTTTAGTCAAGTTCAGGGTAGGGTAACAGCTGAAGGTCTACCCCCTCCTCTTTTTTTCATTTTTCATTTTTCAGAGCTTGGAAAGTAACTTGCCAACAATGCTGTGATCAGCTTTGAAGCACTGAGCACCCATCTTCAATACTGCTACTATGATGGCAGGCTTGTTCAAGACTTTTCTGTACACCCTTATGTTAGATGCTGGCACCCTGACTTTTTCTCAATGCTGTCTGAGCAATATACCCACAGTGCATGAACATTGTGCACCAGTTAACTGGTCTGTGAATGTATAACGTTGGTCTACTGGTATGGGCCATGTATGTGATCTTTTGAATGCCAGAATGTTGATTTGACTTTTAAAGTATGGGGGAGGCTTTCAAATGGCTGGGGGGACCCATTTTAGGGCCCAAGGGATCACATTTAAGAGTCAGTCAGTCCAGCAGCTCTTAGTACCAGCAAGGAGACTGGTGAGTTTACCTAGCATACAACACTGCAGCAGTGTTCGGAGCACTCCAGGCCATGCCAGACAGATACTGCAGAAGCTTGGTTCTGTTAACCCTCTTTTCTGTGGTTCTCCACAGAGAGGGGAACCAATCAACACCTCAACAGGCGTGCATCCAATCAAGAAATCCACTGAAGGGCATAACCAGGTCTCCTGTAAGCCTAACTAACTTCACAGTGCCTCCCCCCTTCCCCCCACCCTCTTCACTCTACAGCACCTCATACAGTGTCACAGTAGGGGAGAAAAGGTAGGATGCGACATGGCTGGATTGAGATGCTCCTCTTGGTTAAAATCAAGCCAGCATGCTCCTGGATCAGCTCCCCCCCACCCCAGACAGTGCTCCGCCACTGAGAAACATGGTCCAGTGCCCCTAGACATCTCTGGGCTAGGAGCTTGCTCAGTCCTGAAGTCTGAGATGATGTTACAGGCATGCCTGACATGCTCTAGTCCCTTCGTTATGTTTATTTTCTTTCTCTTCCTCATCACCTGCTGGCTCAAACCAGCCCTAGCAGCCTGTGTAGGGCGGTCTTTGCCACAAGAACCTTAGAGGGTAATGCTAGCTTTAAAGTTAATGCTCCCAGGACCTAGGGAGTGGCCTGATTGTCCTGTGGGACTAATGGCCCATACTCCATGGGTTCTACTGAATCTCTGTCTGCAAATGTGTACATAGGTTTTTGTAGCTATATCCTCCATGTATGTTCAATGTTTTCGCTGTGTATGGGTGTGTTACATGGGTAGCATGGGGTTTACTTTATTTGCTGGGGGCTTGTATGATGTTGATAATCCCACTATGCCCCACCACAGTTTCCTCATCAACGACCCTACTGTATCCCCGCAATGACAATATGCACTTCGCAGGTGCAAACCTCTGATACTAGTATAAGGTCTCCTATGCCTCTGATTGTGAATGTCCCCCATAAACATTATATAAACCTTTAATGTCAGCCCTCAGCTTGGTTGATCTGTGGTTATATCCCCAATTTTCCATCCACGACTCTTACCTGTCAAGATTATGGATGACTTAATATGCCACACCTGGAACGTCCGGGGGTTAAATACACCAGTTAAAAGTAAGAAGGTACTATCCACTTAAAAAAGTGTAAATCTCAAGTGGCATTTCTGCAAGAGACCAAGCTGATCAATAAAGATTAATCTTCTCTGATTAGGACTGGGTGGTGTCACAGCTAAGTAGTCGTCCCCAAAGGAAAAAGGGTAGTGATACTACTACATAAATCTCTAAGATGGACCCCTCATAAAGAAACCTGAGACCTGAATGGGAGATGGGTTTTTGCTCTCTTTGATACCCCAACAAGGCCAATTTTACTGGGTAATCTGTATGCCCCTAATGAAGAGGACCCCCATTTTTTCCATGTCATTGCCCAAACCCTGACTAATATGGCAGTAGGCAATGTGGCTACCATTCTAGGGGGGGACTTTAACCTGGCACCTGATTCTATATTAGACCACAGCTCCACATCCCTAGACCACCACCCCAAGGGCCAGCTGGCTCTCAGCCAACTAAAGATGGACCTAGGACTAACAGATGTATGTCAAGTCTTTCACCCCAGGGATAGGGACTATTCCTTTTATTCACAGGCACACGGCTCCCACAGCATGCTTGACCTCTGGTTCACATCTCAACATGCTACTAGAGTCTCCGTAGATTCAATAACACTCCCGATGGTAATCTCAGACCATGCTCCAGTACAACTTACTCTGTTGTGGGGAACCCTAAGTCTCACCTCAACCTCTTGGCGACCAGACCCCTTGCTCATGAAAGAAATAGACTTCATCACCTGGGCTCAAAAAGAAATGATGCTCTTTTTCTCTGAAAACCCCACTCATGAGACCTCAGCAGGTAACACATGGGAGGCTTTTAAAGCCACCCTAAGGGACAAGATCATAGGATATTCCTCACATGAGCAGAAGGAGAGAGAAATGTTTACAACAATTAGAATCAGACCTGAAAAAGGCAGAACAGAAATTTAAGGCCATGACCCACCCTAGTCCACACTCCCCCCTAGGTAAAGAACTCATGGTGCTTAGACTTGAAATAAACACCCTCCTGGCAAAGAAGGTGGAGACAGCCATTTTATGCCTCAAGCACAAAAATTGGGAGGGCGGTGAAAAGGGAGGTAAAGTGCTTGCCTACAGACTCATACAGCAACAAAATGAATGGCACATAGCGGGCTTGCAAGATGCGATGGAGCAGGTGCACACATCCTCAGAACAAATTAACCTTATTATGAAAACCTATTTCACACACTGATATGCATCATCTAGAGAAGCAGACCCCATTGCCACTAACGCCTTCTTGAACTCCACTGAGCTTCATAAGATATCCCCAGAGCAGGCAGCCCTCTGTCAGGTTGAAGAGATCAGTGTAGCCCTGAAATCTCTTAACTCAGGCAAAGTGCCAGGAGGGGATGGGTTTCCAGCTGAGTTTTGGCAGGCTTTGGCACCATCCATATCCCCCTATCCTGAAACAGGTTTATGAGGAAGCAGAGGTAACAGGTACAGTACACTTCCCCCAACACTAAGAGAGGCAATTATCACTGTATTACCTAAAAAAGGGAAAGACCCCACCCTACCTGGCAGTTATTGCCCAATCTCCCTAATTAATGTGAATAGTAAAATCTATATAAAAGCCCTAGCCTTCAGATTAAATCCAATTCTCCCACAACTTTATCCACCCAGCACAGGTGGGATTTGTGCCCAGTTGATACAGTGCAGATCATATCAGGTCCTCAATAAGCCTAGACCAGGAAGCAAAATCCCTTCTCTCACCAGCGATGGTAGTGGTAATAGACTTTGAGAAGGCTTTCGATTCTCTGGAATGGAACTATCTCCACCTAGTACTGGAGCACATTGGACTGGGTAATAGGTTTAGGGCATCACTCTGGTCGCTGTACACCAACCCCATAGCCAGAATTCTGACTAACTCCACAATGTTGCCTCTTTCAAGCTTGGGAGAGGCACTAGGCAGGGGTACCCCATCCCCCCTCCTCTTTCATGTTAGCTGTGGAACTCCTGGCCTCCACAATTCAGCAGCACGAGGAGATTCATGGGGTCACAATTGAAGAAAAGAAATATAGTATTCTTTTGTACGCCAATGATGTTTTAGCCATGCTGGTGAATCTGCCCGTATCTATTCCTCTTCTTCTCCAGCTACTCCAAAATTTTGCCTCGCACTCTAGTCTTAAGATAAACCAGTCAAAAACTGAAGTAATGCCCCTAAACCAACACTGCTGGCCGACTCTGATGGCCAATTCAGATCTATGGTGGGCAGGAGATGGCATTACCTATTTAAGTATCAGGATTGTCCCCAATCTGGCAAAAATCTGGGAAACTAATCTTCAACTGATGGTCAGATGGTGAGCTGGTTCAGAGATCCACAGTGGAGAGCTTTAAGAGAGGGTGGGACAGACACAGAAAGTGGATGTATCAGATGATGGCCTGTCCCGGGGGGGTGGGGATGGATGATAGGGGTTTCTGGAGCACAAGGGATGGGAGGGTCTCGGCACCCAACTAAGGATCTAGGTTCGAGCAGACTTGATAGACCATAAGGCCTAATCTGCTGGCAAATAGTATGTTAGTATGTTAACTGTTACTGGCCAGTCTCTCCACCAAGATGGCCAGATGAGGGAAACTTGCAGTGGTCAAGATGGTTACTGCCCCCAAACTGTTTTTTTTATTATCCCACATCCCCCTTGAGTTCCCTGCTCAATGGTGGCCTAGGATAGACAAACAGATAGGGTGATTCCTATTTATTTATTTATTTCTAGGAGCTACCTTTGAGCCAAGGGCTCTTTTACAGAGGTTCCACGTCGTAGTAATGTATGAGCATAACATCATTTACAATGGTTACAAGAACATGAGCAGATACAAGGAGGTTCCATGCCTTAGAAAAACATGAGTACATCAGGTTACAGGGGTTACATAATTACAATAACAGGGATTACATAAGAAAAAATATACAGATGCATAGTTTATAGCAGGTTAGGTTGACAAGAAGTTTAAGTTAACAACCTGAGGATCTACAGGATATAGAGCAAATCAGAAAGGGAACAGAGGATGATATAGTCAAGGCCCCTAGAATTCTGCGGCCTCAGAATTTTGCGCAGAACTTGCAATCTAACACAGAACTTCTGCGGTGCCGCAGAATTCACTATTCTTGTTGATTTTTTATTAATATTTCTGTTTTTCCATAGACTCTGGTTCCCTTTCCCTATTTTTATATTCTAACCCCCCATATGCTCAGAATGTGATGTTATTATTGCTATAACATCATACATTAGCTAATGAAATGGCTGCGTTCTGAAACAGAAATGAACAGTCACTTATCTACCACAGCTCCCACTGCTAGAGATGGTGGCACAGCACATCATGCATGGTGATATTTGCTCAACCTGCACTACAGCCTAATACAATTTTCAGTCTTACATTATTGCACTAGGGCCAACTTAAACAAAACTTTTTCAATTGCACAGACCTGTTAAGTCCATACCTCACTTTATACAGACCTATTTGTGCCTTTAAGGTATAGAGATGCCATTTGAAATGAATAACTGATAAAATGAATTTAACTGTCATTTTTAAGAAAAATAATGTAATTATGCCCCAAAAAGTGGAATATAATAATGTGTAGATCTGTTGAAAGAATAGACCTGTTAAATAAATAATTGCACTGTACGCATTTTTGCCAGGGTTATTGATTACATATTGTCATTGGTTGATAGAATCACCTAAAAGTTATGGAGAAATGTTGTGTGCAGGGACAGCTGCTGGGCCAGAGGGTAGCATGCTGTGTTTCCATGCCGGCAACTCAGGTTCAGAGATTAGCTCTTGGAGCTGGCTGGACAGCACAAGGATTGGTGGAACACATCACTGCTCGGAGCCTGGGAAGGTATGGTGCAGTGTTCTGTCACATGGTGGACACATTGTGCTGGTCTGGAGAGCTCTATTTCACAATTGGTTCACATGCATGTCATGACCTGATGGTGTTACGAAGTGTGTCAGGGAAAGCAGGTTGACATAAAAAATGAGCTTTGCAGTAACTCTTCTATTCCATTTCTAATGGGACCTGTATGAATGAGGATGCAAGTTCATGGAAATGAAAAAAATATACACACACACACACACTCACACACACACACACACACACACACACACACACACACACGCACGCACACACACACAGAGTATCTCTGTCTCTCTCACCACACACACACATGCGCACACACATTTGTATGTATGTTACAGATTGCATATAAATATATAAGTGATAGACAGTGGAAACCTCATTAGTGGGATAGATAGCATGCATATAGAAATACCTTATTTATCACATAAGATCCTCTGTGCATATGTCATTTATTTAACAGGCTAGGACCTTAAGGGAGAGACATTTGTTTTGCTTTTTTAGGCATAAAATTATTTTTATAATTCTGTTAATTTTTAACTAATGTTACTGTGCTTTCCACCATCCTGATTGCTATAACCACTGCCACGAAAGTGAAGTCAGGATGACACGCTGTCACTGTGATGTGGTAGTTTGTTAGTGCCGCAGAACTTCCGCAGAAATTAGAAACCGCCGCCGCAGAAGTTCTGCGGCAAATGATAGTCTTGCCGCAGAACTTGGTCCCACTGTGCCGCAGAAAAGTAGGGGTCCTGGGTATAGTATGCAAAATAATTAACTAATACTATATGCAAGGAGGCGAGAACTTGATGGGCAACAGTTCTTTTGTCTTAAGTGCTAAAGAGTGTAGTCATAGAGGAGGGCTAGACTCATTGGGGGGGAAGTGCTGAGGCAGGGACCTGGAGCCTAGTAGTGGAGTGTTAGCAAGAAGAGAGGAGAAGTCAGGGGTGCAGGTTAGAATGAGGGTAGTAGGAAAGAGGAGGGAAAAGTGTGGGGCGGTTCAGGTCTCACAGTCACAGTTACAGTTTGTAGCAAGGGCCACTCGGAGTTTATCTTTAAAGGGGCCTATTTTGTCCTCTTTCATGATGTCTAGGTCAAGCACATTAAGTCAAAGTGGCACCCGGTATTTGTAGGACCGTTGGCCTAGTGTGGTTCTGCAGAAAGGGATGCAGAGGGCCGAGTTGTTTGTACCCCTAGTGCATCTGATGGAATTAGGTTGGCTAAGAAGACTTTGCAGGCCTGGGTTGGTAAGTCCTAGCATACACTTCTTGGTGAGCATGCATACTTGATACTGGAGGTGGCTGTCAAGGTTGAGCCAGTTCATTTTGAGTGTACAACTCGCAGGTGTGAGTGAGATGGGGTACACCTAGGACTAAACAACATGCTTTGTTTAGTGTTGTTTTGATATGCTTCAAAGAGGTTTAGGAGGCAGCCCCATATACTGCTAGACCATAGTCTATCACTGAGAGGACTAAGCTATTTACAGCAGTTTTTAGTGCCTCAGAAGTCAGGCCTTTTCGGTGTCTGTACAATAATCCTAGTTTTGCATTTGATGACTTTGCGACTGCGTCTATGTGTTGGTTAAATGAGAGGGTGCGGTACAGTGTCAATCCTAGGTATTTAAATGTTTGAACCATCTCCAGGGAAGTGTTCTGATTGTTATGAATGCAAAGTTGGTGGGTGCGGTGTTTGTTATGTGATGATGCAAATAACATAGTCTTGTTTTTTTTATAATTGAGGAGCAGTTTTGATTGAAGGAACCAGTGCTCAGTCGCGGTGAAATTAGCCTGCATTTGCTTTTCCAGTATGTAGAGGTCAGCATTACATGAATATAGGACTGCATCATCTGCATATAGTAGTAACTGGTCATTTACCGATTGAGGGAGGTTGTTTAAGAACAGGCTGAACAGTAGAGGGCCAAGGATAGAGCCTTGAGGAACCCCTGTGTTAACACTAAGGTTGTCGGAAAAGGTGTTCAGGATTTTCACTTTTTGGACCTTCCCAGAGAGGTAGCTTCTGAACCATGCTACTGTTGCAGGGGAGAGGCCGGTATTGGAGAGCTGATCCAGGAGCAGATTGTGATTGACGGTGTCGAAGGCCTTGGTGAGATCAATATATGTTGCCCCCACCAAGAGCCCTCTGTCTAGAGCATTACGGATAAACTCCACTAGAGCGGTTGTGGTACTGTGTTGTTTTTGAAATCCATGTTGTTGCTGACATTGTAAATGATACTTGTCTAGATAGTCTGTCAGTTGGTCAGTTACGATTCACTCCAGGGCCTTGGAGAGTGGAGGAAGGATAGCTATTGGGCGGTAATTTATAGAGTTGGCCCTGTCACCACTTTTGTAAAAAGGGGTAACCACCGCCATCTTCCAGATCCGTGGGAATTCACCTGATACCAAGGAGAGATTTAAGATTTTGGTGAGGGGTTTGAGAGTTATGTCCAGGGTGAGCCTAACTAGTTTTAGGACAAGTTGATCAGAGCTAGTACTGGAATTACCTAGCATTTTTAGGATGTACTTTTTTGCTTCCATAAAGGTTATAGCTCTAAAGTAGAAAGGCGGATGGGAGTTTGATTGGGTCCACGGGTTTTGTTAAGTGCAAGTATCTGATTGGTGTTGAAGAAAGCTAGGGAGCAACACTCCACTGAGGTCTGTAAAAGCTTTGTTGAAGACATTTGCTATGCGACTGTGATCCTGAGTAGGTTGGCCCTCAATGTTCAGGAAGGTGGGGGGAGTTTTATTAGGTTTACTGGTTAGGGACTTGATATTCTCCCAGAACCATCTACTCTCACCCCATGAGTTTGTCAGCTCATTTTTAAAGTGAGTGTTTTTGGTCTTGTGAATAGCCCAGGTGCATTTACTCCATGCAGCTCTATAGTTCTCGTAGTCTGTCTGGGAGGGCAAACAACCCTGATACAGTCGTAACAAACACCGGGCCCACTGGAAGGTAGCGGGGTGGTGCCTGCCATGATTTGAAGGATACAAGTGGGCCTTTCAGGCCACACAAACAATCCAGAGGTTTCAGCCCCAGGTGGGAGATTCTCCACAATGGCTCTACATGGAGTCCATCCAGAGTGAGGTTCATTCCCTTCCATTACTGCTCTATAATCCTCCAACTAAAACCTGGCTATCCCATCCCACACTTGGCCCTTCTATTGTGTATTAGGTTAAGATAGGGTAGAAGCTGGGGACAAATCTCACCCCACTGAAGCTAACCCCCTTATGGAGTAATACTAAGATACTCATGAATAAGAAACCTATAGTATGGAAAGAGTGGGTACATGCCAGGATTACTACTATAGGAGATCTTCTGATTACTGGATCTATGCAGATAGAAACATTTTAGTCTTTAAAAGCATGGTGGGATCTTCCTGGGAGAGATTTCTGGAGATAACTGCAGATCCATAGCGCTGTCCAGACATATATCAAGTAGTTGACATGTAGAGATATTGCTTCCCCAGTACCTGGGAGAGTAGCCAGCAAGAAACACCTAGCCAGCAAATATACGTGCAAGTCAGAGACTCTCTTCCTTTACAATCAGAAATCTCCAAGAAAAAAATGGGAGCAGGCACTGCAGTCATCATTTTGTAAATATCAATGACTAGAGTGTTGGAGCTTAGGGCACAGG
Source organism: Neoceratodus forsteri (assembly GCA_016271365.2). Taxonomy (NCBI): domain Eukaryota; kingdom Metazoa; phylum Chordata; order Ceratodontiformes; family Ceratodontidae; genus Neoceratodus; species Neoceratodus forsteri. Next base: position 1,227,893,280 of record CM028132.1, on the reverse strand, counting down.
TCCTTTAAAGATGTGAGAAGCTGGCTAATTCACAATAAAAGTTTACATCTGTGGTATAGAACCCTAGCCATACTTCATAAAGCAGGTGTTTTAAATCATTATAAGTGCTGGAGGTGTCAGCTCCCACAAGGTGATGTACTGCATATACTATGGTCATGTCCTAAGCTGCAACCCACATGGACTCAAGTATGTTGCCTTGGTACTCAAGTGATTGTCAAAACTATTCTAATGTCCACCCCACTCATGTTACTAGGGATGAAATCCAAGGCCCCACACCTGTCTGGACCAGAATACAGAAGGGTGGCATTACTAGCCATGCAGGTTAAACGCCTTGCCCTCTGCAAATGGAGACAATTAGCTGCCCCTTTCCTGCAAGAAATCCTAGCTTCTGTCACCCAGATGGCCACACTAGACAGACTATCCCATCTAGCCATGAATACATTATCTGAATTCAAGACTTGCTGGTTACCCTTTCTTAAATATGCAACCCCCAAAAGGGGGATAGGGTGAAGTATAGCCCCTGTTCTCCTCCACACCCTATAACCAATAAGTTAGTCATTAGACAACAATCTTAGCATTTGGATAAAGATTGCTCTTAGGCTCTCTAATCGTAAATAGTGGAAGTTGAATTTTTGTTGTTGTTTTTTTGTGGTCAATGCTATGTTGCTCTGTGATCTGTTTTATTTTTCTACAGGGTGAACCTTGCCTTGTCTGACACCCATTCTGAGCAGGAACCTTATGCTGAAGTCCATGGAGTGACTGATGCCTTGTCCGACACCAGTTTTCCCCAAACATATCCTAGACAGAAGATGTGTGGTGAGTGTGTTTCATACAATTTGTTTGACTATTACTTTCCTACATTGCCTTTAACCTGTAACCAGCATCTGATTTATCCTGCTTCTATCCTGTTTACACTGTTGTAATTGCATTGATTCATGTTTTGTAATGAGAAAATCTAATAAAAAGTTTAACTGCAAAAAAGTAAAATGTAAAAAAGTAATTACAAACATATCAAAATACAATAAATAAAACAGTCAGTTGTCTGTCTATTAGAAGTAACACCTGGGGCTAGATTTTCAAAGATCAGAGAATGACACAAGGTGCTTACACCGCACAAGAATGATGCAAGGAACAAGTTGCATCAAAATGTGTGTCAGTTCTGATTTTATAACACTGCTTGCATCAAAAGCAAAACTGCCTGCACCAAAGTGACTTGTGGCAGGCTTTCATTAAAAAAACTGGGTGTGCCATGTCGCAGTGGGGCTTACCTCAGAAAAATGATGCTCAGCCAGCCCGGTGGCACTGAGGGTTGAGGCACTGGAAGCCACACCTCACGCCACACCATCGACCCAGGTTTGGGAATGAGCTCAGGCCACCAGGGGTCGACGGGGGGGGGGAGGAAGGATCGAGCATTTGGAGAACTGCTCTCCTCTTTCGGAGGGAAGGGGACTTGTCGTCCCACTCGTTGACTACCCCCTGGCGATGGCTGGAGGGCAGTACAAGTAGGGATGCACGTGCTGATGTCATCACGTCGGTAGGGGAAGGATGGGAGAAAAACAAGAAAATTGGAGCCTGGCAGGGACCATGATGGCTCCTGCAGCTGCGGGGGTTGGCTCAGGAATCTGTATTGGGTCTCTGGGGGGAAGGGTGTGCTGGCCCCCTCTCTTCTGGCCCCGCCGCGAGGGGGGGAATCCACAGCGGACTACCTGAGCCAGCGATATGGGGCAGCATGAAGCCGGAGACTGAGTCTTTCCATCAGGAGAGACCATAGCCACCTGCCAAGGGCTCCCAGGAATAAAAGGTTTGAGGGGGAAAAAAAAAAAGAAAGAAAAATGATACGCCGTCCCCTTTTTTTGTATTTTCAATGGTGGAATGCTGTTGACACTGCGCCAGAGATAGTATACACCTGTTAGACCAGCCAAGGCTGATCTAACTGACACTGGTACATATAAAGGGGAGGGTAAATCCTGTAGATGATCAGTTATAGAACCCATATTCTGCTGCGGGACTAGTTTAGATCCTTTTGGGGGTTTAACATGCCATTGTCTTGGCCATTTCATCCACCATATTTTTTTATTCAGTTTGAGTCATTCTCGACCCATGCATTGTCTTTTTGACGCAGCTTGCGTCATTCTTGCTCCATGAATCAATCCTCTTTTTGACTCATCTTGAGTCATTCCTGCCCCCTACGTCATCTTTTTAGCTCAACTTGAGTCAGTCTTGCCCCATACATTTTAGACTCAGCTTCTGTCATTTTTTCCTTATGCATTATATTTTGGACGTAGCAGACTTCTAGCATCATTTTGGGGGACTTTGCCACAGAGAATGGTTTTCTTGCAAAATACAGTGCACAGTATTTGGCACACCTGGATTTGACACAAGGTGGTTATTTGAAACACCTTGTGTTGGTCTAAGGGTCCTTTGAAAATTCATCTCCTGCATTTCAACTGACATTAGTCCATGTTATCCCAGCCCTGTTTTTGCTGTTGCTAAATTTCGACCTCCCCTCCCCTCCCTTTAAGTCATGGTGTGTCAAACCATTATGATCTTAAAAAAATATTTTTGTTCACAGAGTAACCAAGAATTCTGATTCCTTCAAAGACATATTTTCAAGCAACCAAACAGTATTGTGCAGGTAGAAATAAAAACACACAAATACCCCTATCAGGATATTACATAGTATAGCACAGCACTTTTTACACACACACATGCACACACACGCATTTCAGGGGCAAATGCAACTGGAAAAATATATAGACATCAGTAATACAAAAATAGTCATTTTATGGGCTGATGGTGTAGTACTATGTTGATGGGTGTGTTTCACCTTCCCGCACCATTCATAGCTCTTCATTTATTCTGTCTCTTATTTCTACAAGAATTGGTGGTGTTTAATCAAAGTGTCACCTGACATGGGTCAAGATAACATTGATCAAGTTTCTGGGTAGCCCATTTTTGCCCTTGTACTGTCATAGTTTACTTTATTTACCTATTGCACATGTATGTTGTATGGCACAAGGGCATGAAAAATCAGTACTGTAAAGCATTTGGGTTTATTTGAGCTCCAGCACCTGCAATCCTTCTGTTTTTCATTTGTGAGAGGCACAATATCTATATCTGACAGAATGTTTATTGTACCCGTAATGTGACCATTGACTGCTCTCAGTGAAACCAACACAGATAGAAAGAGTCAGTTCAGGTTGCCTGCACTTATGACATAAGTAAGAAAAGCATTTTTCATCTTTGGTCACCCTCACGACAATTCATGAACTCAAGGGAAGTGTTGGATGAATTCCGTTGCACACCAAATAATATCTTCTAATTTTTATTTTTCCACTTAACGCATGGTACATCCAGGTAACATTTCATAGCACCCTGCCATTTCATCAGTCGCACCTAAAACATTGTGTTACCTGTGTTTGCAAACAATACATACAAAAAATTACCATCAAAGAAATTAATTCATAATTTAAAACCACTGCTACCCATCACCAATCACAAAGTATGCTTCCTACATCCAATAATATCATACAATGTATGTTATCCTATTAAAGTCATGTATTAGAGCTTCCCCTACGTAACTCAGAATGCACAGGAAAGCATTATCTCACTTATACAGTATATAGACATACATCTTTTCATCGTTTTCATTTACTCCACCTACACTTGTAGTGAACTGTTGTTTCTAATATTTCACAAACATTTCAAATACACTTATTATGTCATTTCTGCTTTTCTGTAGTTCACTGGTCACTAAATAAAATGCTAAATGCAATTTCCTATTCTAGTATGAAATGTACAATGTGTCTTACCAGTTTATAAACTTAGGCTATGTTCTCCAGTATCATATCAGGTTTAAACAAAGTAATCAATAACCCACGACAGGGTATGGGGTTACTGGGGATTAATCAACACCCCAGGTGCATTGTGAGTCACAAGGCCTCAGGCTGAGTGCCCTCACAGCACCCAGCGTGTTGATTAATCCCCAATAATCCCATACGCTGGAGTGGGTTATTGCGCTTATAACATGGGATTACTACAGTGTTGGAAAAAGAAAGGAAACTCATATAAAATGAGGAAAAAGTAAAGATTTTATTCATTATCCTTCCCCTAGAGAAAATAGTCCCACTATTTCAATGCCTGTGATAAATATTGCAGAGGGTCTCTGACTGCACAGACGACAAGCACACTCTCCAGAGAACAAATAAGTCACACTTACAGGCAGAAGATGACATATGCCAGTGTGCAGTCCAGTACACAAAACATACCCCGCTCTCTGCAGTCTAACTGTGTGGCACACAGTTCATCCTTGTCTGCTGTACAGTATGCAGAAAATACCTCGCTGTCTCCAGTCCAACTATGCAGCTTACAGCACAGTTTATGCACAGTATGGTAAACTCAATTGACAGAGACAGACAGAAGAGTGCAGCAACTGTGATGTACACACCATCTGTGTGTCTGTACTGTCCTGTGTCTTGCTCTCGCTGTCTCTCCCTGCTGTGCATCTCGCTCTCTCTCTCTCTCTCTCTCCCCCTGCCATACATGGTGAAGTTACTGTACATACACCTAGAGGACCGTGGTGAGATGCTGTTTCTCTGTCCCACACCACACTGTTCCATTTCTGTGTCTCTCTGTGTGGATTGCATGGCTTCACGGAATTTGCCCGTCCATACTACATTTGTCACTCACCCAATTTCTAGGAGCACACTGACTGCCACAGACAGTGACACTGAATTTCCCTGTGACAGTCCTGTGCTAGCTGGCGTATGTGGGAACTGCTGTGGTTGGGGGAGAGGGATGGGAATGAAGGACAGGCTCCGGGAGGGGTTACTCTCTCTCTTTCCCATGTCTCTTGCTGCCCAGGGAAAGTAAAATTCACCAGTAAAACATCTGTTCACCGGTCTATCTCCCTCTCACTCGCACTGCCTACTATCACTGGAACACAGCATTGTGTGGCTGTAGGATGCCTGACAAGTGTGGGACGGTGAGCGGATATCATAGAGGGAGGGTTCACTCTGTGTAGATCCACTGGCCACAAGTCTCTTGAAGGATCTTGCTGTGGGGACACCTAATAACTCTCTCGCTTGGACAGGGAACAATGCACAGGCTGTCAGCAGTACTGCATACCCATGTATTTTTTATTTTATTTTGTGTTTATTCAGAGGTCCATGTTACATTTTACATCGGTAGTACAGAGGAGACTTTTCCATCTGATATAGTGGTACAATTCAGCATGAGTACAGAGGTAATACACATAAGAACACATTCTTATAAAAAAATATATATTGTACATCCTAAGGAAGCTTGAAGAAACCTAGCCCACCTCCCAATTACCTCAGTAGGATGAACGACCACACTGGGTTCCCCCATCTCTCTTAGGACACAGTATCCTGTCTATGGTTCATCACCCACATTAGCTATTTATTCCAGAAATCCCTGGCTTTCTCCTCCCTGAAGTAAATCTTTGCTGTCATTTTTTTCATCACATAGATCTGGTATATCAAGTCCTCCCAGTCCCCTCTCTCCTTGGAGAAACAGGCATGAGTCGTCTTCTAGATATAGTTTTCTTGGCAGCCAGAAGAAGTATAGTAAACAATTTTCTAGAATGTCGACTCTTTACTTCTGTGGGGAACCGGTGCAAAAGTCCCATTGAAAGTTGTGTCATTTCAGGGAACAGCTCTCGCACTGATTCCTCCACCTCTTCCCAAAAACCCCTGAGAACTGGATACGACCAGAATATGTGGCTATGAGTGGCCATGTCTTCTCTACATGCCCTCCAGCAACCTCCTCTGCTTAATCTGTCATATTTTGCTGTGATATGTGGGGTTCTAAAAAAATTCACTACACACTTCCACCCATATTCCTTCCATACATAAGAAGTTGTAGACTTATGAAGGTTTGTGAATATCCCTTCCCAGTCTGACTCTGGCACTTCCTCTGCCAAGTCCACCTCCCACGATTTTTGTGTTTTTGTTAATATATTATGTTGACTAGATTGGATGGCTTTATAGAGAACCGAAACTGTATGTTCAGGTATTTGGCCAGTTTTGGTTTCTATCATTATTTGGACCAGAGGATGAGCATCAGTTAATTGCCAATTCATGCCACATTTCTGCTGAACATAGTGTCGGATCTGAAGGAACCAATAAAAATCAGCTCTCCGTAGAGAGTATGTTTGCTGAATCTGAGGAAAGGAGACAAACCATTGAAGTATATGACTCAGGCCCTTCCTTTTCCAATTTTCAAATGTAATATCTTGTTGTGCAGGGGGGAAAAAACTTATTCAGAATCAGAATTATCAGGACCATTGCTGAATCACTTATTTGGGATTCCTCCAACTTTAAACTACAAATCTGTAAAATCTGTGCTGTGAATCGAGATTGCACTTTTTCTCTTATCCAGCTCCTTGTGGGGACCCAGGTATAAATTTGATGCCCCGTGCATTCTGCCCCAACTCCAACTCCTTCCAGTGTGTATCTATGTTCGAGTCCCACCAGTGTAGAGCGTGGGCGAGGAGTGCCGCATGATAATAAGCCTTTAACTGTGGGAGGGCTAAGCCTCCTTTAGTTTTTGATAAATGTATCCCTAAGGCCTTCCTAGGTCTTTTTCCCTGCCATATATACCCTGAGATAATTTTATCCCATATTCTAAAATCTGTGGTGGGAATTGGAATTGGAAGGTTCAGGAATAAATATAGGAAACTTGGGAGGATTGTAATTTTTATGGAGTCCACCCTTTGGCATAAGGGACTGGGGAGGCCCTGACATCTCTAAAGTTCAGCTCTCAGCTGCTTAGTTATAGGGTGGAAATTTACCTCATACAAGTCTCCTACGTTCTTAGGGACCTGGATACCCAGATATCAACATTTTTTAGTGTTCTATCTAAGGGGGAGACTGTCTCTCAAATCTTCAGAAGGGTCAAACTGCCATCTGATGACTTCTGTCTTGGACATATTTAACTTATACCCTGACAAGGTTTCTATTTCAGCTAATCTATCAAAGCATCTGGGTAAAGAAACCGTGGGAGTCGTTCGGTAAATTAGCAAGTCATCATCATAAAATGCTGTCTTATGCATTCCCCCAACTACTACTAAGCCATTTATTGTCTCATCTTCCCTTATTAACTGAGCTATTGGCTCCACATACAGAGCGAACAAGAGAGGGGAAAGCAGGCATCCCTGCCTTGTGCCCTTGGCCAGGCCAAAACAGTCAGAAAATGACCCATTAGCTTTCACCACCAACTGGGAGAAGGTACATAAAGTCCTAAGTTTATTGAATTCTGGAGGGAAATTGAACTTACTAATAACATGATGTAGAAATCTCCAGGAAACACGATCAAATGCTTTTTGAGCATCCATGTTTAACAGAATGAAAGGAGAGGGGGAATCTATTACTTTTTCTAATAAATATAGGGTTCGCTTAATATTACCTGTTGTTCTACGGTTCAAGATAAAGCCCGTCTGGTCTTTATTAATTAAGGCTGGCAGAATAGTTTCCAGTCTGTGGGCCAATATACTAGCAAAAACTTCATAGTGTTGATTGAGTACTGAAACAGGTCTGTAAGACTCGCAGTTAAGGGGATCTTTGTTGGGTTTTAAGATGGTGAAAATATTTGCATATTGCCAAGGGGGGGGGTAATCATCTGTCTGTAATGCTCAAAATACAGAGCACAGTGAAGGTATAAGCTCCTTCATAAATGTTTTGTAGAATTCAGAGGGCAGCCCATCCAGACCTGGGCTCTTACCCACTTTAGCTTTCTTGATAACTGCCTTCACCTCCTGGGAGACAGTGGGTCATGATAACCAATCTCTCTGCTCAGTAGAAAGATGGGGGAGGGTAATAGTTTGGAAAATCTTTATATAGCTCTCATCTCCTCTTCTGGCTCAGTCCCCTGGGAATACAGAGTCTCATAAAAAGTTTTAAAGCCATCCAAGATATCTTTAGTTCTGGATAAAATCTGCCTACTTTGTGGGTGTCTTACCTGTTTAATAGTTCCCCTGTTCCTCTGGGCCCTAAGCCAAAAGGCTAGTACTTTAGAGGCTTTAGCTCCTCCTTCAAAGTGTTTTTGTTTTAAATAAAGTAGTGCCTGTTCTGTTTTATACTGTAAGAGTTTCTGAAGTTTAGCTTTAACTGAGTCCACCCTGGGTTGAGCTGTCTTATCCCCCTGCATGTGGGCGGCTTGCCAGGACTGAAGTTCCGCCTCTAACTTCGCCTGCTGTTGTTCCCGCTTTTTCTTGGCCTGAGAAGCAAACTTGATTGTGTCCCCCCTTATCACTGCCTTCAAAGTATCCCATAGAATGCCCAGGGATATCCCAGGCACCCTATTTTGATTAATGATTTCTGGAATCCTTTGCTTTATTAGTTTAATATACTCCTTGTGTTTGAGGAGAGAAGTATTAAACGCCATTGACCTGGGCCCTCATCTGCTTCAGTACAGATATCCATTAGTATCGGTGCATGATCAGATAAAATAATTGGCAGGCTCTGTATCTGTTTTACCTGATCCCTATGCTCCGCAGAGAGCAAAAAGTAATCAGTTCTTGAGTATGAGCTATGTGCTGCTGAATAATGAGTACAGTGTCTATCTCTGCCATGCTGATGTGGCCATACATCTATAAAGCCCAGATCTTGTATCAGCCTCCTTCCATGCTTCTGGCCCTTTGTAAATCTTGGGGGGTTTGGGTTAGCACTATCCCTGCCTGGGTCCATTAAGAGATTCAGATCTCCCCCCCACTAGTAAGGTCCCTTGTTTAAATTGTATTAGTTTCTCAAATAAGCCCTGTAGCTGTGCGAGCTCTGCTCCTGGTGGAACATATGAACTGGCCACTGTATATGGCATCCCCCACCATGTTCCCCTTACCATAGCCAATGTACCTTCCCTATTCGAGAAAGAGTCCTGCAACTGAAACGCAGAGTAGTTATGCATTAAGATGGCAATCCCCCTCCTTCTGCCTGAGTGGTGGGAGCTAGCCACGACAACAGCCATGCCATATTTAGCCAGTTTTTGGTGTTCAGTGGCATTCATATGGATTTCCTGTAATAGTATAATTTGGGGGTGAAGCTTCTTGAGATAGAACATTATTTTCCCTCTCTTAATTGGTCACTCAACCCAGTAACATTCTGGGAAATTACCCATATATCCTGATAATGGGCCATAACTGAAAAAAGGAGGAACTACTGCCACCTAGCTGCTCCCCACTCATACTGATCATTGTATCCCAGATGTATTCCACCCCATATCCTCTGACTCCACCCAATGTTTGTGCCTCCTATGTATTTCCATGTGGACCTTATTTTCTGGAGCTATATAACTATCTACAGTTTTCCACACAAAACCTTCATATGGAGGAAGATATAGATAGCAACAAACTATTTACATATTCAAATTGACTTCCACCATCCGGGTGAACCCCCCCCAGATAACTGCCCCATCCTTAGGACCTGTTGTGGGAATTGCAGCTTGAAAAGCAAGTTGTTACCAAGGGTATAAAACACCCCAAAATACTGAAAGAAAGTTTGCAGGAGGAGCCCAAAAGAAATATAAATGACTAAAGAAAAAAGATTTAGAAAAAAGTAGTGGCCATCAAAACTTAAATTAAATGGTGAACTTCGAGTCCTGTTCATGTATGTCCTTAGCAGCCTCCCAGCCTGCCCACTGCCATAGCCATGGGAGCCTACATATTCTGTAACTATGAGGGTTCAATAAGCCAGTGTTGTAAGAAAATAAACCACAGTTTTTAGTATTCATATGCATCTCCTCCATTTGCTGCTAGCGAAAGAAGTCAAAAAATTCCCTCTGGACAAAGCTCAAGTTCCAAGAGTCCTGTCGCCATTATATAGAGGGTTGATATATCAAAACTAGAGCCTGATGCCTACCTCGCAGAGACCCCAGAGGAAGTCTACACATGGGGGGCCACTACAGCCACCATCCCTCAGTCCAGGTGAGCGGGAGTCAATCCCGGACCCCACCCGAGGCATAAGTCCTCATCCTGGAGCTCCATCTGTCCATTCTAATAGATATAAATTGCCAAAGCCATTGGGACTCCAACCCAGTCACCCATCACAGGAGGGAAAGCCTATGATTCATATCCAAGTTTGATAATAACTGGGGAGAAATGGGTCCCCAGCGGAGACTGGGCAACCATCCCCCCCCCCCGATCAGAGCAACACTAGTCCTGGAATGGCCTCTTGTGTTTATTTTAGCATCATAATCCATCCATACATCTCACTGGGGCAGGGCTCAATCTTTATATTTACTCAGGGTCATGACAGCCCCAGCCAAGCAGGACTACTCCCCCCCATTCTGCGGTCTCTCCAATCCCTCATCAGTGGGCTACCTTCCTTCCGCAATGCCAACCAACGAATCAGCATCCCTTAGGAGGCCTGCCATTTAGCTTTAAGCCCTGCAACCTACATAAGCCCCAGATCCATCCTTCCATGCGTATCCAGTTGGCAGTCCCTCCATCAGGGATACCCAGGCCCATCCCCACAGCCTGGAGAAAAATTATATTAGAGCTCCCCAGGGCCAGGGCACAGGTTCCCTACCTTAGCTAGGACCAGAGCCTGGCTTCCCACCAAAAATCCTTTTTGGAGCAACCCCACAGCCCCCCCCAGTCAGACAACCCCCGAGTCCTACCTTTCTAATAGATATAAATTGCCAAAGCCATTGGGATTCCAACCCAGTCACCCATCACAGGAGGGAAAACCTATAATTCATATCCAAGTTTGATAATAGATGTGACTCCCCTTCACAAAAGTGGGAGCAAGGCAGAAGCAGAAAACTACAGACCTGTAAGTTTGACCTCAGTGGTAGGGAAAATGATGGAATCACTTCTGAAAGCAAGAATTGTTGAGTACCTAGTGGCCAGCGGGGCATAGGACCCAAAGCAGCATGGATTTACAGCAGGAAGGTCATGTCAGATGAATCTAATAGATTTCTTTGACTGGGTGACCAAAGTAATAGACCATGGAGGGGCTGTGGATATGGCCTACCTAGACTTTAGCAAGGCATTTGACACAGTCCCGCACAAAAGATTAATAATCAAGTTAGCCAGCTTGGGAGTGGGTCCCAGGGTGGTAGCCTGGGTTGCAAACTGGCTGCACAACAGGACACAGAAGGTAATAGTGAGTGGCACACATTCTGAAGAAAGGGGGGTCACTAGTGGAGTACCTCAGGGCTCAGTACTGGGTCCAGTCCTCTTTAACATCTTTATAGGTGACATTGCAGAGGTTCTGGAGGGAAAGGTATGCCTCTTTGCAGATGATACAAAGATCTGTAACAGAGTTGATACACAAGGGGGTAGAAAGGATGAGAAGGGACTTGGCAAGGTTGGAGGAATGGTCAGACATATGGCAACTTAGATTCAATCCAAAGAAGTGCAAAATAATGCACCTGGGAAACAAAACCCAGGAGAAGAGTACACAATAACAGGGTAGGTACTAAGAACAACAAAAATGGAACGAGACTTGGGGGTAGTCATATCGGATGATCTAAAGGTGGGTAAGCAATGTGAGAAGTCAGTGAGGAGAGCCAGGGGGATACTGGGATGCATAGGAAAGGGCATCACAAATAGAAAAAGGGAAGTGGTTATCCCTCTGTACAGACAGTTGGTGAGACCCCATTTGGAGTACTGCATGCAGTTTTGGAGACCTCATCTATGCAAGGACATAGACAGGATGGAAGCAGTCCAGAGGAGGGCAACTAAAATGCTGCAGGGTCTGCATCAGAAATCATATGAAGAGAGAATGAGAGAGCTTAATATGTATACCCTTGATGAAAGGAGGGACAGGGGGGACATGATAGAAATGTTCAAGTACCTCAAGGGAATCAACAAAGTCTAGGACGGTAGCATCTTTCAGAAAAAGAGATGTGTAAGAACAAGTGGACACAATTTAAAGATAGAGGGGGATGGCTCAGTGGTAATGTGAGGAAATCTTTTTTCATGGACAGAGTGGTGGATGCGTGGAACTGCCTTCCTGAGGAGATTGTTGGGGCTAAAACAGTGGAGGAATTCAAACATGCATGGGACAGACACAAGGCAATTGTAGTGGGGGGTGGTAGGAAGCAGGCTGTTGGTTAACTAGAATCTGCAGTTTATCCAGTAGGTAGGGAAATGAGCAGACTGGGTGGGCCAAGAGGTCTTTATCTGCCGTCAAAGTCTATGTTTCTATGTTTCAGTGTTAAGGCCTGCAGATGATCATCAGCATGTCGATTTATTAACTGCCTCTCGCAAATTGCCTGAGAAGTTGCTTGATAGAGTTTAGGGTTGTCTGTTGTGACTCAACATCCTGAGCCCAGGGTCTCTGTGATGAAACTCCCACCAGATTAAATCTTTGTGGCAAAGGCATCCTCATTGGCAACTCGTAGTTCCTGTGTTTTAGATCCAACCAGGCATCAGTTGCTGTGTCATAACTCTGCTGGCCATTGGGGAATTGAATTACCGATTTCACTGGATAAGGTGTCCAGAATTTTAATTTTAAGCCTCTCAGAACTGGGAAGAGAGGGATGTACTCCCTGCACCTTTGCATCATGGCTGGTGCATAGTCATTGTCCAGAAACACTCTCCCATTAGCATAGAATATTTTCCCCATGGCTCAAGCCTTTTTTAAGACAGTTTCCCTGGTTGTGAATCGCAGAAATCTCACAATTATTGAACGAGGACGTGCTCCTTGTTGGATGGGCTTGGGACCTAAGGCTCTGTGGGCATGCTCAATCTCCAAATCTAGGTTTGCATCTGTGTTCAGGACCTTTCACAACATTGATACCAAAAACTGTTCCATATTGCCCCCTTCACTTCCTTCAGCCAGCCCATAAATCCTGATATTTTGTCTCCTGTGCCTGTTTTCTGTGTCTTCTTGTCTCTCTCTTAAAGCGATACATATGTCCACAAGCTGTGAAACTGTGGCCTGACAGCCCTCTAAAGCTTCTGTCTGACCCATTTGTGTCTCTTCTGATGTCCCCACTTTTTGTTGTAGTTCCGTAATATCTGCCCTCGCTTGCTCTTGTTCTTGCTTGAAGGTTTGAAAATCTGATTTGAGCTCTTGCAGCTCGTCCAATATTTTGTGTAGCTTATCCTTTGTAACTGAATTGGTCTTGCATTTGGGCTTCCCAGATTTTTTTATAGAGGTAGCGGTCCCAGCGGGGCACGAGCGCATGGAGGTACTGAAATCGGAGGCCTCATGGTCAGAAATCTCTGAATCAATCGGAAGACTGGCAAAATGGATAGAGACCCCTTTCAATTGATATTTAGCCATGTCTATACTTTTTCTTTTAGCAGAAATTCTGGTTAAAGGGGCTAAAATTACAACTATTGGGCGCAGGAGGGATGGAGCTCAGCTAAAGCACTGCCATGCATTCGAGCACTGCACCAGAAGTCTCATACCCATGTATTTTAAAGGTTGCCAGTTGAAAATCATTTTCCCATACAAAATGAGTGCAAATCTGCCCAGGGATCTATCTTTACTGCCCCTTCACAACTAGGTGTGCGCATATTAGGGATTAATCAACAGTCACCTGATGCTGATATACCAATCAGGTGAATGTATTTCAGTACCCCATGTTATACATTTTAATAAAACCTGTTTTAAAAGTATATGTCATTACTGGCTCTGTCATATAATACATTTCTATGCTGAAAAAAAAAGTTTGTGTCTAATAACCGTATAATCACTGATCCATACTGTGATAGGGTTGAATAAGACTCTATCCCATTTGTTATGCAGAAAGTTAAAAGCAAGGATATGTTCTATCGTCTCCTTTTCTTCCTCTTGTCGGTCTGATTGTGCAGTCAATTTTTCTTGAGACCTAGAATCTGATCACTATGACAGTGTCATGATTCTCCCCCTCCTGCTATCTCTGTGCCCTCACTTGCTGTTTCTTGCTTTTCTTCCCCCTAACTTCTTTGTGGTTATAAAAATAAATGTGGATCTTTATGTGAAACTGAGATCCCTTGGTTTGAAAATGTATGTAGTTATATTGCTGAAGTGATTGCAAAAAGCTATTTGGAACTCAGGGGCTTAACTTTGAGATGCAGTTTGACCTCCACAAACTATTTTGCAGAGTTGTCAAGAGGAGATTAGTTCCGGGACACAATGTTCTATTTTGTTGCACCTACAAGCAAAGAAACTACCAAGTTATAATACATTTTGTGAGAAACAGGAGATATCTTAAGCTCAGGATGCAGACCTTAATTGCCAGGAAAAAAACATTATAAAATGAGAGCAATCTTTTGTTGGGAAGAAACAGACAGATTGAAATTTAAAATTAGAGATGCTCTCAGAGGAAAGACTGTTTTGTTTGAACTGACTGTATAAAAGCTATCCTGCACAATTTTATTTTTTTTCTTATGTTACTGTTATTGATAATAATAAAACACTACCTGCAAATCTTATAATTGCTCTTGGTTTTCCTATGCTACCTGACCTTTGCCTCAATGACATGTACCTCTCTATTCACATGTTCCCTTACAAGGCTGGAGTGCCCCATCCCTCTGTTCATTTCATAGATTAATTCTCCCATCCCATTAAATAAAATAAATTATCTTAGAGACTGCCCAAGTTAACTGTCCTCAGTATTACAATATAGTGACAGTTCTGTTCATGTTACATGAGAGTTTACTCACTTGAATGTCTTGGCAAACTCATTCTGCACCCAGCCTACTCCCTCAGGATAATAGGAGCGGTTGGAGCAGCAGACATATGCAGTATTTATACTGCATTGTGATGGGAGGATTACATAATGTGACATCACACAGTGATCCTGTCCATCACTGTTAGTACAGGGACTTCCCTGCCAAGCTGCTGCAGGCTTGGCTCACAGGAATCAGAACTGTGGCGGGGATTCCTGACCACCACAAGTCCACAAACTGTAGCGGTTCACACACACACACACACACACACACACACACACACACGGACTAATATGTCCTTAAGTATTAAACAATGAGTTTTTAACCAACAAAACATTTTAGATGTAGTGGAACACTAATAACTTTTTGTGCTATTTGAAAATGTGAGAGTGTATATATTAGGGCAGGGTTGTACCACAGAAAAGTGCGATGGCATGTTTTTTTTTTTCAGAACAGCAACAGGCTGTCATCATGAATGTCAAAATGCTTGGTAGTCAATTCCTCAAAAAATCATAATGTACACAGTGTTTTCTTTTTTAAAAATTTGTAATAGGGTATCACCCTGAAAGACTAAAGGCTAGTTGGTCAATACCTTGGGGCAGTATTATTTAATCTTTGCTGTTCTACCGTAGCCAACATGTTGAGCCGCTTTTAGCATTCCATGTTGACCTGAAACTGCCTATGGTTATATTGCATTTGCTATTGCATATTCAACATTAATTACCACGTTTCCAAATCAGTGGTAATCGGCTGTCCCTGGGGCAGCTTCTGAGCAGATAAACAGAATACCCACAGGTTCTCAGGTCTCTGGCAAATACCATAGGTGCTTGTATAGTATAAATATATTTCATGTCACTTATTATGCCCCCTCCTTTTTCCCAATACTATTACTCATTTCCAAGAATGTACAAGGACCATATCTGCCAGAATTGCTAGTTAATTCCAGTACAGTGTCAATGAGTCCATTATCTAACCCACAATAGTAACAAAAAAAAGTTTGTTCTTTCAGTACATAGTCCATCATATGACATCTGGTTTCAAAAGTTCACCAGTATAAGGACCAGTTGCATTCCTCACTTGGTCCTATTTCAGGGTCCAAGGTGTTCATAATCAGAATCCAGAACACTTCCCTTTTTAACAAAGTCAAATCCCAGTCTTCACGTCTCTTAGGTTTCTTTACTTTCTTGAGATCCTAGAATCTGAGGGGTGCAACAGAATGCCCATCTGTGTAATAGTGTCTTGCCACCACTGAGTTCTTTTTGTGCCTCCTGATGTCACTCTTATGTTCACCAATATGTATGCATTGTTCCCTTATAGTTTTACCAATGTATAGTTTGTCACATGGGCAATGTAAGATATTTATCACAAGGTCTGATTTTTATGTGATATGTTGTCTGTTCTCATGTCTGACATTAGTATATGGATATTTGTAGTATGCCCTCCTGCATGTATTGCCACACTGAAAGCACATTCCACAGGGAAAGTTCCCAATCATAAGGGGACCCAGAAGTAACTGGCCCCTCTAGTCCTCCCTCTCCCCAGGCATGTTGTGTTCTGTATCTACTAGCTGGTCACTTAGAATGGGATTCTTTTTCGATGTAAAAAATGGGTAATTCCTAAATCTCCTATTGACGTTGTTTCCTACTTGTAGGACATGCCAGTTTTTATTTAAAATACTCCTAATTCTTCCACTGAACTGGCTATATGCTGTGGAAAAGACTATCCTGTTCCCCACATTATCTCTTGTCCTGTTTGTGAGTAGGTTCTTCTTCCTAGAAACATAGACTTCGACAGCAGATAAGGACCGCTTGGCCCACCCAGTCTGCCCTTTTCCCTACCTATTGGATAAGTTGCAGATCCTAGTTAACCAACAGCCCACTTCTTCCTAGCCCCCACCATAATTTCCTTATGTCTGTCCCATGCATTCTTGAACTCCCCCACAGTTTTTGACCCCTCAACCTCCTCAGGAAGGCCATTCCATGCGTCCACCACTCTCTCCATGAAAAATACTTCCTCACATTGCCCCTGAGCCATCCACTTTCTATCTTCACATTCTGCCCCCTTGTTCTTGCACATCTCTTTTTCTGAAAAAGTCTACACTCTTGGACTTTGTTGAGTCCCTTGAAGTACTTGAAAGCTTCTATCATGTCCCCCCCCCCCCTTCCTTGAGGGTATACATATTAAGCTCCTTTAGTCTCCCTTCATATGCCTCATGTTCCTTATATCTGTTACTTCCTCAGATGCTCATTTCATCTGTGGTTCCCTGTATCCCATGTTCCTAAACCTCTCAGCCATTTCCTCCCTCACCCTCTCATATTCCTGGGGCTCACTAAAGTTCTTTTTGGCCTGTATAAATTGTGCCTTGGGTATACTGTTTGCACGTTTAGAATCATAAAAACTCTCATGGTGTAAAATAGTGTTCCTATCCATCTCTTTCCTATATAAGGTTGTTTCCAGATGGTTGCTCCCCTTCTAAATAAGTAAGTCACAAAGGCTATTTCTGCCAGCCCAGTGGCACTGAGAGTGGAGGCACTGGACGCCTTACCTTGCACCATGCCAGTGACCTGAGTTTGGGAACAATCTTGGGTCATCAGAGAGCCAGCATGGGGGAGGGAGGAAGCAGGATTGAGCAACTGAAAAGCAGCTCTCCTGTTACAGGATGTTGTCACCCCCCCCCCCACAGTTCTGCTCCCACTGGTTGGAGGTCCAGTGGGTAACATAGGTGGGAAGGGGCAGCAGAGTAGTGGGAGGGTGCCCTGGGGCGTGCTGTGCATGTGCCTCTGCACGCACGTGCATGCCCAGGGCATGGGGATGGGGAGAAAATGGGGGGGGGCCAATAAAAATCTATATAGAAAAAAAAGAAAGGCTATTTCTCTATCACTCACCCTCATACAGAAGGTTAGGTTTTCTGTTCTGCTGTTTAAATGCTCCTTAAACTTTTCAAGTGTTTCCATGTCTCCCTCCCATAAAATAAAAATACCATCAATGAAATGCTTATAATAAGCTACATTGTCATAGAACAGGTTCATGTTCTGGTCTATCATGTGTCTTTTTGAAGTTGTACATGACTAGGTTTGCAAAGGCAGGCACCCCATAATGCTCCCCACAGCTGTTTCCATCACCCTCCTCCCTCCCTCTAAGTGCTTCCAACATAGTGTCCAGTACCATGACTGGAATGTTAACATACCAGGGTACACAACCTCAGGAGAGACAGGGAGGGCAGAAGGAGGAGAGTAGCTCTCTATGCAAGGGAAGGGATAAAAGCTACTGAACAAAAGAATAAACAGGGAGGAGAGGAGGTACTGTGGGTCACCTTAGAGACTGGAAATGGCACCACAGTCTGCACAAGGGTTGTATATAGACCCCCATGTCAGGGGGAGAGCATGTACAAGGATATGATAGAAGGCATACTTAGGATGGCAGAGAAAGGGGAGATACTGTTGATGGGGGACCTTAACATGCCAGATGTTAACTGGAGCACCTTTGCGGCAGCCACATCCAAAAGTAGGGCCATTCTTGATGCCCTTCAGATGGCATGCCTCAAACAGCTAGTTTCAGAACCCACTCGTCAGGGAGAAATCTTAGACCTCATGTTCTCAAATGGGGACAGTGAGAGGATCTCAGATCTAGAAGTGGGTAGCCATTTGAGAACAAGTAACCACCAAACAGTGTGGTTCATGATAAACTCTGCTACAGAGTCAAGCCATACAAAAGTGAGGGTTCTGGACTTCAGGAGGGCTGACTTTGGCAAGATGGGAGAGTGCCTTAGAAAAGCACTAGCAAACAGGCTAGAAGGAGGGGTGGACCAACAAAGGGCAAATATCAAAACTGCCATCACAGAGGCAACAAGCCTTTGTGTGAAGCAAATAAACAAATCAAAATGAAAGAAAAAGCCACTACGGTTCTCAAAAGAGGTGGCGGTGAAGGTTAGGGAGAAAAAGATAACATTTAGGAAGTATAAGGAAACACAGAAGAAGCAGGACAGAGAACTGTATCAGTTAAGGCAGAAGGAAGCAGGGAGGGTAGTCAGAATAGCAAAGGCACAAACTGAGGAAAAGATAGCTAACTCCATTAAGAAGGGGGATAAAACATTTTATAGGTATAACCAGGGCTTCAGTTAACTCCATTTTTGGAGTATTTGACTTCCACAAATAAGGCAAAAACTTCCAAAATAGAGGGGGAGGAAGTCATTGACTTCCAGATGTAAAACAAAAAATTTGATGACTTTCAAAGTTGTACGGGTGGAAGTCAGAAATGATGGATTTTTCTGAAAGAAATTGTATTTTACCACTAATATACTGAATTAACATCCATAAACTGGTCCTTCCAAGAATATTGACTTCCACAAGTGGGATGCTGGAAGTATTTTGACTTCCCAAAAATTGGAATGACTTCCAGAATTTAACTAATGGAAGTTTTAGACTGCCATTAAAAATAAATTAACTGAACCCCTGGGTATATCAGGGAGTGTAGAAAGACAAAGGGAGGGATAGTGAGGCTGAACAGAATGGATGGTGGGTGGGCAGAGAGTGACAGTGATAAAGCAGGGATACTGAATGAATACTTCTGTTCAGTATTCACAAAAGAGGAAGTGGAGGAGTGCCTAATCCAATTAACAGAAGCACTCTGGAGAGGGGGGTTGATCCCAGTCCTTTCACAGAACAAAGGGTTCTGAAAGAACTCCTAAAACTGAAGGTGGACAAAGCAATGGGGCCAGATGGAATTCACCCCAGAATTCTAAAAGAATTAAGCAGAGAACTAGTGACACCACTGACTATACTTTTTAACAAATCATGGGAGGATGGTGTGGTACCTGAGGACTGGAAGAAGACAGATGTGATTTCCCTTCACAAAAGTGGGACCAAGATGGAGGCAGGAAACTACAGACCTGTCAGGTTGACCTCTGTGGTAGGGAAAGTGATGGAATCACTTCTGAAGGAAAGAATTGTTGAGTACCTAGAGGCCAGTGGGGCACAGGACCCAAGGCAGCATGGGTTCACAGTGGGAAGGTCATGTCAGACGAAACTAATTGATTTCTTTGATTGGGTGACCAAAGTAGTAGACCAGGGAGGGGCTGTGGACATGGCCTACCTAGACTTTAGCAAGGCATTTGACACAGTCCCACACAAAAGATTAGTAGTCAAATTATTAGTCTGGGAGTGGGTCCCAAGGTGGTAGCATGGGTAGAACATTGGCTGAACAACAGGACACAGAAGGTAATTGTAAATGGAGTCCACTCTGAAGAAAGAGGGGTTACTAGTGGGGTACTGCAGGGTTCAGTACTGGGTCCAGTCCTTTTTAATGTCTTTATAAGTGACATTGTAGAGGGACTGGAAGGAAAAGCATGCCTCTTTGCAGATGACACAAAGATCTGCAACAGGGTTGATACACAAGGAGGCATGGAAAGGATGAGAAGGGACTTGGCAAGGTTGGAGAAATGGTCAGAAGTATGGCAGCTTGGATTCAATACAAAGAAGTGCCAAGTAATGTACCTGGGAAACAAAAACCCAGCGGAATATTACACAATGGGGGGTAGTGACAACAACAAAAATGGAAAGAGACCTAAGGGTAATCATATCAGATGACCTTAAGGTTGGCAAGCAGTGCGAGAATGTGGTAGGGAGGGCTGGGGGGATACTGGGATGTATAGGGAGAGGTATCACCAGCAGAAAAGAGGAAGTTGTTATCCCTCTGTACAGACAGTTGGTGAGACCCCATCTGGAGTACTGTGTCCATTTCTGGAGACCCCATCTCTGCAAGGACATAGACAGGATGGAGGCAGTTCAGAGGAGGGCAACTAAAATGGTGCAGGGTCTGCAAGAGAAGCCATATGAGGAGAGACTAAAGGAGCTTAATATGTATACCCTTGAGGAAAGGAGGAAGAGAGGGGACATGATAGAAATGTTTAAGTACCTCAGTGGAATCAACAAAGCCCAAGAGGGTAGCATCTTTCAGAAAGAGAGTTGTGCAAGAACAAGGGGACACAATTTGAAGATAGAGGGGGCTCAGGGGCAATGTGAGGAAGTATTTTTTCACAGAGAGGGTGGTGGAAGCATGGAACAGCCTTCCTGAGGAGGTTGTGGGGTCTAAAACTGTGGGAGAATTCAAGAATGCATGGGACAGACATAAGGCAATTTTTGTGGGGGGTAGGAAGAAATAGGCTGTTGGTTTAATAGGATCTGCAGCTTATCCTCTAGGTAGGGAAATGGGCAGACTAGGTGGGTCAAGCGGTCCTTATCTGCCATCAAAGTCTATGTTTCTATGTTTCTATGTTACCACATCCTGTGGTATACTCAAGTACAGGTTTTTAATATCTAGTGTTACAAGTTTAATGTTTCCTAGGTTCCTATCCTGGAAGTCTAATTCTCTCAGGAGTGTTATCACATGGCCTAAATCTCTTACATATGTGGACATATTCAATAACTTAGGTTGAAGCTGAAAATTAACATATTTTGACAGAGGTTCAAGATCAGAGCCAATGCCCGGCATAATGGTTCTACCTGGGGGGTTTAATGGGTCTTTGTGAACTTTGGGAAGTATTTAAAATACAGGAAGCTTGTGGTTTTCACAAGTTAGCATCTCCTTCTCTCCCTCAGCAATTCATGCCCATCTCTAACAATTCTCCTATCTCCACTATGATTTCAAAGGTGATGTCTCTGTCGATCTTCATATGACAGGTCCCAGCCCCCAGTTGTCTTTCACACTCAATTTTGTATTGTGTATAGTCCCAAATGACAATCCCACTCCCCTTATCTGCCAGTTTGGTAGTATCCTCCTCTAAGTTCTTAAGTGCCCCTCTTTTCCCTCTTTTTTTTATACTATTTATTCTCCTCAGCTGCTGGCAGACATCTGCCCTCCTCCAGGCTCCCGGCCAGTGCCCTCCAGTACTTCTGAGTCCTTATTCCCCCATGGATTATCCTCTGTGGTGGGGCAAAAGGAGAGAGATCCATCCTCCCCCCCTTCCCAAGACACATATCCAAAAGGACAATTTTGGGCAGTCCTAGGGCAGCAGCACCAGCATGCTGGAAGGGGGCTTCATAGAGCCTATAGCCATCCATTTTCACACTTTTCCTTGGCCCTCCCCTTGTAGCCATGAACACAAGCATGTGGAGGTGCGTGCATGTCCCAAAGCTATGCTTCTCATCTCCCTGACTCTGGCACTGCCCATGGCTATCCACCAGAGGGCAGTCAAGGAGTGGGATGATGTACCCACCCACCCATCCCCAGGAGATGAGAGCTGTTGTCAGACGCTCAATCCTCTCCTTCCCCTGCCAATCCCCGGTGGCACAAGCTCGCTCCCAAATCAGGGTCACCAGCATGGCACGATGTGTGGTGTCCAGCACCTCAACCCTCAGTGCCAGCAGGCTGGCCTAATTTTCCCTCTTTGTTAGATTTTGCCTGATGTGCTCCATCCTTCTATTCTTTAGTAATTCATTGACCTCTCTCTCAGTCAACTGAATATAACACTTTACTCTTTCCAAAGCCTTTGGTGGGTTAGAGGTGGGATTTAATGCCTAAAGTCTATTTAAGTTTCTACTTTCTAGTAATGCGTTCCTCTGGTTTATTCCTTTACGTATCCCCAGTCTCAGTTTCCTATAGAATCTCTGTAAGTCCACTGTCAAGTCAAATGTATTAATGTCTTTCAAAGGTGCTAAAGATAAGCCCTTTCTTAACACACTCTCTTCCTCCTCTGTGATTAATCTCTCACTAATATTGAAAATCACAGTCTGCCCTGGTATGTCCCACGCCTTCCCCTGATGCCTCCTTGCCCTCCTCCTCCTCCACCCTTTCCTCCTCTATAGTACACCCCCCGACAAAGAGGCAGTGAACCTCGAAGAGCTGGGGTGCAAGTTGGTAAATTTATGTGATTATTTGTACTTTAATAATTTTGATAATTTGCAGCATCTGAGTGTACTAATGTTCATTAACTCACTAATGTGTAAGGAGCTGATAAGGCTATAAGCCCAAAATTAGCTCCTAAAGATCAAATGTAATATCCTAATGTACCTCCATCTATTGTATAGTCATCTAACCTTTTCTTGAAAATCTTTTTAGTTTCACTTCCAAAGGTTTAACATCCTCTCTGTGTAAAAGTACTTTCTTTTTTCTGTTTTAAATCTTCTTGCAGTGACCTGTAGTGTATGACCCTTAGTTTTTGAACGATGTCTTTGACGGTACTGTTTAATTCATTCATAAGGTAAGAATCATTAATTATATAATAAAACAGTAGTACAGCTCCTGTTTTTCTGAGCTTTTCCAATGAATATAGTTTTAGATTACCCAATCTTTTTTTGTAAGGTTTATCCTTAATGTCCAATATTATTTTAGTCATTCTGCACTGCACCCTCTCCACTCTGTCAACATCCAACCTCCTGTATGGACACCACAACTGACTACAGTAGTCTAAAAGTGCTCTTACATAGGATCAGTACAGGGGCATTATAACATCAGCTCTACGACATTTTATATTTCTTTTATAGCATCAAGTACTCTGTTAGCTCTTGACACAGCATCAATACGTTGGTCTTTAAAGTCCAGGTTGTTATTTATAATTATGCTTAGATCCTTTTCATTACCTGTTGCCTTCAGAGTAGTGTTACTTAATATTTTTTATTTATTTATTTATTGAAGAGATCAGTTTTACAACCTTTGAGTCAGGGACTCGTTTACAAAGGTACCTCGTCATTTGGGGGGGGAGACAACAATTAAGTGAGGTTAGGACAGGGATGACGTACGGGTGAGATACATAAATACACACATGGAGATTGCAGGCAGCAATTGTACAGGTACGAACATATGTTGAGTTACACGCATTGTTATATAGCAACAGATACATCTTTTAAGTAAACATCTAGTCACAGTCTGTTATGTAGTACCAAACCAGTAGTCTAGGGGACCTAAAGGGCTAAAGAGACAGGTTTAGGGCAACTCCTAGCATTACAACATCGTATCAATAATATGTTGGCGGAGGCGATTTTGAAATGGCCAGTCCCTGGGATCTTAGTGATAGCCTCAGGAAGGAGTTGAACCAAGGCGGGGCTAAGTGATGGAAGGATCTTTGGCAGCGGAGGTCCTTGCTCTGGGAACTATGAAGGTGGCAGCGGTGGAAATTCTGGGTTGGCAAGGACCGGCAGCCAGCTGCAGGGGTCCAGAGACCCCCAGGAGGCAGAGACCTGACATGGATTTTTGGCCAGTAGGCAGGTATGATATTTCAGTCTTTCCTCAAGAGTGAGCATTTTGTGGAGGAGTATAGCAGACAGGTGTGAGTTCTGCTATGGGCACTGGTAAGGAGCCTACAGGCTTTGTTAATAGAGGTCTGGACTTTAGATAAGGTGGAGGGTGACGCAGGCGTAAATTGGGGAGTCCATAGTGATGGCGATATACCGATGGGTGATGGCTAGTTTAAAGGACGGGTTCAGGAGGCAATCTTTGTGGAGGTAGAAGCCCGATCCTGGAGTTCATGGCTGATGACAGGGCTTTTAGGTGGGTGTGGAAAGTAAGGCCGGAGTCAAAGGTGATGCCCAGGTACTTATAGGATGTTACCTGTTCAAGTGGGAGGGGCATGCTGGTGATGATGTGAAGGGGAGAGTCCTTGGCGCTGTTTTGCCGATGTGAGAATAGCATGGACTTTGTTTTCTTCAGATTCAGGACTAGTCGATGGTTATTAAACCATTTTTTGGCTTGGAGGAAGGCGCTTTGCAGCATGACTTGGAGTGGGAGTGGGTCAGGGTGTGATGCTAGGATTACTGCATCATCAGCATAGAGTAGTATTTTGTTGGAACAGGAGCTAGGGAGGGTGTTCAGGAATAGGCTGAAAAGGGTCGGTCCAAGGATGGAGCCTTGTGGGACCCCAGAGAGTATCGGTAGGTTGGAGGAGAGGGTCCCATTTAGCTTGACTCTTTGGGACCTGTTGTGTAGGTAGCTTGAGAACCAGTTCAGGGGGTCGGATGAGAATCCCAGTTGGCTTAGGGAGTTTAATAGTAGGGGGTGGCACACCTTGTCGAAAGCCTTGGATAGGTCTATGAAAACCGCCCCTGCAAGCTGACCTTTGTCAAGTGCAGAGTGTATGTGGTGGGAGAATTCCAGAAGGGCAGTGGATGTGCTATGGCCGGGACAAAACCCATGCTGCTCCGGACATAGAAGGTTGTATTTAGTTAGGTATTTGGTGAGCTGTGTGTTTACTATTTTTTCTAAAGGTTTGGATGGGGGGGGAGGATGGAGATGGGCCTATAGTTATTAGGCAGTATACAGTCCCCAGACTTGTGGATGGGGGTTACTTCAGCATGCTTCCAGGCATCCGGGGAATTGGCCTAGGCATAGAGTTTGTTTATGCTAGCGTGAGGGGATAAGCATGACATCCAGCGTGGCGGAGTATCTTGGAGTCAAGAGAGTCATTGCTTGGATTCTGAGAGGCAAGGGACTTTATTAAGAAAGGTTTGGCATCATGGGGTGAGATCATTCAGAAGTGGAATTGTGGCCTGGAAGTGAGAGTATGGGTGGGCGTGGCAACGGGTCAAAAAGTGGGCAGGAGAACTGCACTTAAGTCCGTGAAGGTTTTATTAAGGCAGTCGGCAATACATGTTTGGTCCGTTGAGACAGCCCCATTTATGACAATCTGAGATGGAGGGGGGAGCGAGTTTTACCATTCAGTTCTTTAATGTTGTCCCAGAAAGCTCTGGACGAGCCCCAGGAGGATGTCAAGGCAGTCTGGTAGTATTTAGCTTTAGCCTGCTTGATGGCCCAGGTGCATTGGTTGCGGGCTGCCCTGTAGGCTTGCCTGTCAGCCACTCTACTGGAGTCATTTGCTATGTGCCAGAGGTTATCTCTCTTTTTTAGTTGTTGGATCAGTGCAGGAGTTATCCATGCAGCAGTCCGTTTTTTTTTTCTTGGTGTGTTGAAGGGGGCAAACAGATCACAGGCATGGTTGAAGGCCATGGTGAGGTAGGTTAGGGCAGTGTTTATGTCTAGTGCGCAGGCCACTGGGGTCCAGTTGATTTGAGCAAGGTGACGTTTGAGGTTGTCGAGACCTCTGGGGAGAAATCGGCGTCGAGGGGTGCTGCTGTACACAGGGCTGAGAGTGGGGGGGGACCAATATGCTGATTTAGTGCATTGCTTCTCCTTAAATTAAGGACACAACATTTATCTAGGTTGAACATCATGCCCCATTTACCGTATAAGTCCATTCTGTTATAATGTTCAGGTCTGTTTGGATAGCTTTTATTTGCTCTGCATTATTACTTGGTCCTCCTAGTTTCATGTCATCTGTGTACTTAGTAATCCAGTTCTGTGTGTTATTTTTTTAGATCAGCTATGTATAATTCAAATATAATGTGTCCCAGTACTGAACCCTGTGCACCCACTCGTCACCTGGCCCTCCTTTGATAGATAACCGTTCACTGTCACCATCTGGGTTCATTCAGTAAACCAATTTGCAACCCATCTCACTGTGTTTTATTGATATTAAGCCTAATCATTTTTCAACCACTGCTCAGTGGTGCACTGTATCAAAGAAAATCCACAGAATGGGGCCATTGGTGGGAGTTGTGAGTCTGACCACAGACTTTTTTCATTTGCAATACAAGCATTAAAGCTTTTGAACTTTATTTTCAAGTCTGTGGATTCTTCTTCTAATACAGAGTGCAAGGAAGCTTTCTGGAACTGGTGTTTCTTTGTCTCGGGCATGCCAGCCTGTTTTCCCTGCACCACACCACGCTGTGTGTTCGTAGTCGGAACTGTTTGGAGGTAGCACTGTACTGAAGGCCTTATAGAAGTCCAACAAGACCACATCTGCCGTAAGTCCCTGATCTAATAGCTTACTGATTTTTTTTATAAACACAAAGTTTATTGTGCAGGTACGTCCTAAGCTGAACTAATGTTGTTCTAGATCTAAACTATTATTTATTTTAATGTGATTTGGTATTCTATCCTTGATTATTGAGTCCAGGATCTTGCCTAGTACAGAAGTTAAACTTAGGGGGTGGTAATTACAGACATTTTGTCTATCTCCTTTTTTGTGAATTGGGGTAGTTTTTGTTGTTCTCCAGTCCTTCGGCACCTCGCCTGTGCTTAAAGATTTTTCAAATAACATTTTTAGTGGGATAATGTTGCTTTCCTTCATCAGTTTTAGCATTTGAGGTATAATTGTCTAGTCCTGGAGTGCTATATGCTTTGAGACCATCTATTTTCTTGTTTATTTCATCACCTTATGTTTTGAGGTCATTGTCACTTTTATACACATTCTGGTAAACAGCAAAACTAATTGTTAAATGCATTAGCAATATCAGTGGGGTCTGAAAACACAGTATTATTTTGCAAGACCAAGGTGAGCTTTGTGTTGGTTTTGTTTAGGGAATTTATATAGCTATAAAACTGTTTGCTGTTCTTTATTGAAGCTGTCATGGCCATTTTAATTTCCATATTCCTTTTTGCTTTGTTGATGGCATTTTTAAAGAGTTTTTTTTGCACCTTTTTAAATTTGTCATAATCCATTGCTGTACCATTTTGTTTATAGTCTGCATAAGATTTGTTCTTCTTTTTTATTAGCTTCAGTATTTTTCTTATTTAACCATTTGGGTTCCATCCCTTTTCGCTATATTTTTTAACCCTTTGTATATGCTAATTGCTAACATCCACTATAGTCTGCTTTAAACATTCCCAACACTCCTCTGTTGTTTTGTCTTTGCACATTGTGTTCCAGTTAAGCTCTGAAATATCTCTATTTAGAAGTTCTTTATTAACTGATTTATATAAATACACTCCTTTGCATCCCTTTAATCTACAGCATTTATTTTGCATGTTGACACGTATACTGGAGTGGCCACTATTTCCTAACTGTTGTGTGACTACAATTTGTGATTCCGATGGCTTCTGTACTAAGTACTAAATCGAATATATTACTGCCCCATGTGGTCTGTCTGACATGGTGTACTAAATCGAACTCCTACATATATTAAGGAATTGTTTACTATGTCTTGTGGTAGCAGTTTGATTTTCCCAGTCTAAGTCACTGGAATTTAAGTCTCCTACAAAAACATCTTTCCAGTGTCATCTGCTTTTACCAGTTCTTGCATAATTTCCTGATTACTTTCATTATCAGTATTTGGTGGTCTGTAACATTAGCCTATGATAAAATCTCCTGAGGTTTGTGTGTTAACTTTTAACCAGATAGTTTCTGTGTTAGAATTCAAATTCTTTATTTGTGCAGAGATATCTGTTACGATTATGTTATTAGAGATATAAATGGCAATGCCTCCTCCCTTTTCCCCTTTCCTGTCCAACCTCATTAGGTAGTAACCTGAGACATTCTTATCCCATTCATTATCTTCTGACCACCACGCTTAAGTTATTAGGACAATATATGTTTCTTGCTCAGAGTCTGAGTGTTTGCAACTCTCCCACTTTTTTTTTAACTCCTTACGTATAGGTTCCATAGCAAACATGTGATGTTGCTATTTTGTTCTGGGCTATGGGCCTTGTAATGCTTTCTAGTTTTAGTATTAGTGGTACCACAATTTTACCTTAAGATCCCCCCCCCCAAGGTTAGTTTAAATTAATAGCTTCCATGTGCTCCTTAATCAAGTTTCCCAACATGTGTCCCATGAATGTTAAGGTGTAATTCATCTTTGCTGTATAAATGGCTTTTCATACTAAAATATTTCCATGTGTCAATAAACCTCATGCTTTCCTTGTGACACCAATTCTTTCATCTTGTGTTTACCCTTTTTATACTTTTATTCTTTTCTGGGACAGCCCTTGGAATTGGTAATATCCCTGAGATTAGTACAGCAATCCCATTTTTATCTTTGCTTGTGCCTGCACAAGAAACATTTAGTTACAGTGTAATGGCATTTGGGAGGTGTGTTGGTGCTCTGTCCAATGCATATCAAGCTCCATTGGACATGTCCTTCACAGCCCAATCAACATGTTGGCAAACTATGACACTAGTAAGAGTTTCATGGGTGGAAACTTCTTGTAGTTGAAAAGACTGAAGCATTCCAATGAGAGGGCTTCAGTCCTTTCATTTGCATAAAGCAAGCCATCAATCAGCTGAGGTCTCAGCTCTTGCAGTTGTCAAAAAATACAGTTGGCTTCTTAGGTAACTCAGCTTCCAACTATAGAATGCCAAGCAAGTCTCCCGACTAAGGCCAAAACCCATGTACTGTACAGTCGACTATGCTTTGAATAGTTTTGGTGTCAGAGTCCTAGGTAAGCCC
Organism: Neoceratodus forsteri; assembly: GCA_016271365.2. Lineage (NCBI taxonomy): Eukaryota > Metazoa > Chordata > Ceratodontiformes > Ceratodontidae > Neoceratodus > Neoceratodus forsteri. The sequence goes on along the minus strand of CM028132.1, from coordinate 1,227,864,441 downwards.
CATGGGCTCTGATCTGCATAGGTTCAGTACCCCAAAACCCCTATACTAGTATGAATCCTTCCTAACACAGAAACCCTTGTGCTACTCAGGAAACCCCTTCGGTGCACACTTGGCTCCACAACTGTGGAAGAAAGAACTAAGTTGTGAGCGGTAATTGCAAGTAGGAGCTGTGAATTGCTGATGGAAGGGAGTGTGCTTCTGTATACACAGAAGGGACTGTAACTCTAATGTAAAGTTCTTGCTACAGTAGGCCCTTGCTGTAACCAGTAGATTGGGAGCCACAACTTGTGTTCATTATAGCTTCCTGTTCATTTCACTGAGGGACACCTATAAAGAAGTTGGAGCACAAACGGCAGTGCATTGCTATACTGTATTTGTTAAAGTGTTTCTTGCCCACTTCCTCAACTGCTTGTCCTGAAGAGACTGCATAATGAAATTATGATGTTATTAATGTAGTGCAATGAATTTAATAATTACCCAGATTTTAAACATTTCCTCCCACCTTGCTTCCTGACCCCTCATTTCACTGACTCCATACTACACTATTACAATATAATAAGATTTGATTCTGCCAACTTTGTCTAATAGTGCAAACCCAATGTGCATCAGAAAGAATTTTACTTGCTTTTTACGTAAACCACAATGCTGAAATCAGACTGGGAACTGTTAGTGGGTGGAACTCAACTTCTGATTAATCTGTTTGAACACCAGCTCACAGATCACAAATTGTATTTCTTTTATTTTTTTCTTTAGTCAGGTAACAGTTTGAAATCCCCGGGCACTTTTCAAGCAAACAAATTTGGGGCCACTGTTTATAACAACTGCTTGTACAGAAAGCCCTATGATCTCTGTGTGCTGCCTCTCCATGTCTGAAATGAATGAATATTTTGAAATAAATGCATGCACCTAAGAGATAAAGTGTGGCTGGTACTCTTTAACAACAGCCATCGAGAGATGGGGACAAATACTCCTGTAAAATTAAAAGAAAAGGGGAGCCATACAACACATATAAATGATATTTCATATTCCTTTGTGTTTTGTTAGTGTGTGCAATACATCATCTTTTTTCAACTTGAAAAAAGAAACAATGAATTTCCACCCTCTCCGATCGAGTCCCATAACTCAATGACCAAGCTTTAATTCCTGATGTTATAGACTGGGTTCCTGAGAGCAGAGATCATAAATAAAAGTTCATTAGATCTCTATGCCTGAGAGTTGCCACTCAGCTGCATCTAGTGGTCACAGGCAGTACTGTCCATCCCACAAGATGTGTTACCTTCTCCGAAAATCATTTTGCCTGCTTTTGCTCTGGTTATTCTGGTGGATGCTTCCAGAAATCATGGGTTATCATCTGCAAGAACCCTATTTTATGACTATATTGTGCATCACATTAAATACCTGAAACAAACTTGCAAGATAGGTGGGCCTGTTGTGCAGCATTATAGCACTTAAATTATATTTAAAGCAGCAGTGCATGTTGACCAAATCTTGAATGAATCACATTGAAGGGTAGGGCTCTGCTGGAAATGAACAGTTGTCACAATTATTTCACCATTTTTTTTTCATATTCTATCCGTCACATTGATCAATCTGTGCCATAGCTGATCAAACTGTTGCCAGGATTTGATTCTGCCAACTTTGTTTAATGGTGCAAACCCAGTGTATGACAGAAATAATTTTACTTTCTTTTTACACAAATTGCACAACTGAAAATCAGACTGGAAACACATAGCCACCTACTATGCCTCTCACCCACTCATTTCCCTGAATGCTCCACAGACTCACATTTTCAAAACGTAGTGTGTGACATGCCAGCGTACTAATTAAGTCCCCAACCCCACTGTTGAGTTTTAAATAAATCGTGTAGCTCACCTGGAACTATTGAAAGAGAAAGTAAAGACAGAAGCCAGGATTGTGTCTGTGAATGTAGAGTATCAGCTGTTAGTTAATTTAGCTACAATAAAATCATTGATTGCAATTGTGTTGATGTCAGCCTAATGTGAGTTTTGCATGAATTTGCAGTTTCAATGAGATGGACAGTTCACTGGAACTAATTGGGATGGACAATACGCTGTGTGTAAAAACAAGTACAGGTACTGCTACTGGGCAGGACAAAGATGTTTGCTCTCTGTACTTCACTTTTCTAGTTATACTAGCTAGTTTATCATGGGAAAGGAACTATAATTCTATATAGTCTAACTGCATAATCTGCCCCATAGGTTATGTCTGTGACTCCTTCCTAATGTAACTGGCAGTCAGCCGCATAGGTTCTTTGCGGCCCCAGTATAGAATGCAAGCTAGCTGGTTTGACATTGGGAGTAGGATGCTAAGTACATTCACTTAAGTTGGCAGACTCAAATCTTATTATATTGTAATACTTCAGTATGGTGCAGTCAGGAAAATGAGCAGACAGGTGTGAGGAAAAGTTTTAAAACCAGTGTACTTAGTCGGCCTGGTGGCACTGAGGGTTGAGGCGCTGGGTGCCACACCTCACACCACACTGGTGACCCAGGTTCAGTCTCGAGCTTGAGTCATTGAGGGTTGTCTGGAGGGTTGAGGAGCTGATCAAGCTGCCAGCTCTCCTCCTCAGGAGGGTTGTGGAGGGTCTCGCCAGTACTTGGCTGCCTCCTGGTAGAGGCTGGGAGGTGGTGCCATGTCAAGGAGCCCTGGTGCTAGGACAGGGGAGGGAGGAGGGGGCTGTCACTGGAGCCGCAGTGTGTGCATGTGCACCTCCACGCACATGTGCTACCATGTTCCAGGGCTTTGGGTAGCAGGGAGAAAACTGGAGGAAAATACAGGGGTCATGGCAGGATGAAACCTCTGGGCCAGCACTGGGGATCTGCCAGGACACACAAAGCATAAGTAAGCTCCCGGACAACTCCAGTGTGTGGCAAAGGCTGGCCGACATAAGCAGCGGCCTACCGTGGAGGATAAAAACCTTTCTGAAAAAAAAAACTGTATTTGTTAAATACATTGCACTACATTAATAACATTAATAATTTCATTACACAGTCTCTGTTGGACAAGGAGTTGGGGAAGTGGGCAAGAGATGCTTTGACAAATACAGTAAGGCAATTCACTACTGTTTGTGCAAGGGTGCTTGTGTTATTTTTAAAATGTGGCCCAGGGATGCTCACAGTCAAATGAGAGGCACTAACAACAGTCACCTTAATCATCAGGAACTTTACCTCAACCATAGACATTGAAAATTAACACAATTTTATGAGCTTCTATTTCAGACCCTCATTTTACAATGTTCACTTCATTACATTTATAGTAAGTAAATACTAGCTTTATCCACTCTCCTTCTCTTTGTTTCTCCCAAATAATCACCTCATCTCACAGTGCAACCCTGACACACACAGCATGCAAGCAAAAATCTGGCATTGACAAATGCTTGTTTTTAATGTCTCTTCCTACTTCAATAATTTCATGGCAAATATCTTTCTCATGGTCTGAGCCTATGTTGTTTGTTCCCACATGAATGGCAGCTATTGGACTTTTTCCACTTTTCACCAATATTTCAGGTGCTCTGTTACTTGTATCTTTTACTCTTTCCCTTGGGAAACATAATAGCATTCTATTCTGCTTGTAAGGCTCACATCTCACTGAGTCACATTTCCTTATTATTGAATCATACAGAACCACCATCTGCCTTGGTACTTGTATATTCATTCTTCTCTGTTTACTGGTTTCAACCTGTTCCTCATATCTCACTAGGCAAGCTGTTGCATCATTTGTCAGTTGTAATTGACTACCTTTATTATTTGCTTTTTTGTGTTTTACTGTGCACCACTCTGTGTCTTCAGAATCTTTTGTTTCTTCTCTACCCCTCTTGTTTCTCTCTTCTGTCCTTAAAAGGCTGCTATATCCCTTGTCATCTCTTGTTTTTTTTGTTCTTGTGTGCATGTACCTCTTGTAGTATCAAAGATTCCATTTCTAATGTGTTTATAAACATTTCCGTTTTCTTTATTTCAAGTACATTTCTTAATTCATTTTGCATGCTATTCATTTCTGACTGTAATTCTTCTTAGGCTTGGCATTTAATGCAATGGTACGCTTCAGCATTTGTAAGTATCTGTTTTTTGCATACAGTCTACATTTTATGTATTGCTATTGACCCCTCTCTACACAGGGTTTAATAGATCTCCTGTTGAGTACATGATATCATACAATAGGGGTGAAGAAATATGCCATCACTTAAAAAGGCATATTCCCACCCTGTACTAATAACTGAAACATGACATGCACACAGAAGAAAACAGGTAAAAATATCAGTACCGTGTACACGTCACATTTAAATATCACCCCTGTCTACACGTCACCTGCTAAAGGAGTCAAACTACTTTTTAAAATTGATGCTGGCCACCTACACTAAATAAAATCTGATAAACACAATTCCTTGTGCAAAAAACAATAAAGCAGAGATGAAAAACTTCCAAATGTGAAGGCAAAAGTGCCAAACAAAATCACTTGTAACACTGAAAAGGAACCAAAATACGTTGCAGTCCCACTTCAACTTCTGATTCTCCGATCCCAAAAACATATATATCAGTATAAAGCACTAATACCTGATCCTAGCTCGTCCTGTACAATCACACTACTAACATAATACTAACAAGTAAACATCTTTTAAAACTATTTTCAGACTTTAAACGGTAGCTGAAAATAATACACACACCAAACAAGGAATATCATGAGCAAACCGGAACAGCCAAGAAAAACATAAGCCAATCACGAAACACCAACAAAACAACCAGTCACAAACAAAGCATAGATATCAGGGTCAATAAAAACACATCAGGAACAATCCATTCAAAAAGAAGTTCAATTTAATTGGACATCACATCTAAAGTCATTCTCCATTGGATATCAAACCTACAACTAAAAACCCAAACAAAAACAACTCATAACATCACAGGCTGGCACCATTCAGATAAGAAAGACCCAAACACATAAAGTAAAACAACTTAAAATACTACTATACATTTCCAATCAACAGCATAAATACCCCTATTGCATAAAATGCATATGTGATGTCAAGGGGTGTGATATGTCATATATCTTAACTAGTGGCAAGTGAGCTTCGGAAATTAATCACTCATGGCTATGCAGAGCCACTCGTAATATTTCCCGAGCTCACTTGCCACTCAGTAAAATATCTGATATAACACACCCCTTGCCATCACATATCCCCTTATTATAATCCCCTTTTTTGTAATATAGCAGAATACCTGGTTGAATTTGTAGGGTTCGTGGCCTCCTTCCTGACTTCCTCAGCTGACACAGACAGTTGAGCTTGCCTCTGCCTGCATATAGCCCGGGTGATGCTGTGTACCCACAGACTACTACCCCTGCCTGTTGACTACCACACAGGTCAAGGAGCCTGGGTTCTGTTGCTATGGTGGTTCTGGGTTCTATCCCAGAATAGAGAGAGAAAGTAGCACGGTGCCTCCTCCCAGAGTAAAATATCAGTGGGCCAGGTGTTTCATTGGTACAACGCCCTGGGATGTTGTACCTACCCATCTCCCCTTCCAGCCACCCCACACACTAAATACCCCGATGCTCAACAGTACTGTAAAACACATATACCTAACAGCTATAACCAATAATATGTTCACAACACAGGAAATGCAAAGAACAAAACACAACTTTATTTTAGTGGGGGGCTAGGGAAGGGGATGACAGGACACAGGACTGCTGTGAGGAAGAGAAAAAAAAGGTTGATTTAGGGTAACAAGACCCTTACGTCAGAACATTGAACAATGTCCTGTCCACCCCACTGGTACCAGTGCACTCCCCCCATGTCCTGACTGGGTACCCAGATGTAATGCAGGCCTGCCATGGATTGGCCAGCTTTGGAGCTCTTGAAGTAGCTCTCTAGGATGCTAGCAACAGAAACACAGCCAGCCTGAAGAGCTCTCATCAGGGTACTGCAGGATTCACAGAGGGGCTGTAAGTGGTGAGGCTTCTGTCCTTCCAGCTTACTTTCTGAAGGGGTGTTAGCCCCGTCAGCATTGTGCGCCAACTGTCCCAGCCACCCAAGCTTGGCTCTACATTTATAGCTGCATACTGGTCACATGACCACACCCTCTGATTGTCCATTTTCCCATTTGCAGCTTATATTTTCTGACCACTAGGAGTCACTGTAGTGCCCTTCCGAGCCCCTGTGTTTGCCTTCCTCACATCACTCTGTTTACCCTCCTAAACTCCACTCCTCCTCACTTTCCTACTACTATACCCCTATTTTAGCCCTTTTTTCCTCATTTTTGCCACTGTCCCCTTGGAGGTCTAGAACTCTGGACCCAAAGTCAGCAGCTCTACCACTAACCCAACAGGTCAGGCTAATTTCTTTCAGTTTTTTAACACTCTTAAACCCCTCAGCTCCCCCCCCTCAACTACCTTGTGCTCATTATGACCCTGCTTACTACTACCAGCTCTGCCATGTGGCTTGCACTGGTAACACTAGCCCCCCTCCTTTTACTAGGATCGCCACATGTCTCCCAACATGGCGAGCAGAACCACCTCTTATCAGGCTTCACCCAGCCCCCTCATCATTCACCAGTGTGCCACCCCACTCACTCTATCGATGGACCATGCTCCCCCCACCCACAGCTCCCCCTATGGGCGATACCATGGTACAGTGGTAGATGCTACTCTGCCTTGCCTCTCCCTCTCTACGGGACCTACTCATTCCCATCTCCACGTGCTGCTCTACCCCTCACAACTGGTGCCTAAGCTGATGGAGAAGTAATTAAAACTGGCATCCTTGCGCATCCTCCTGTTCCTGCTCTCAGGAGATGTTCACCCCCAACCAGGACCTGCCCACCCCCACCCATGATTACTGCTCCTAAGGATCTAATAGTTGTCTCCCTTAATATATGTAGCCTCCCCAGCAAATTTGACTCTTTTCAGGGCTGGGTTGCCCAGAATCGCCCTGATGTCATAACGATAGTTGAAACTTGGCTCAATGACCGCACCCCAGACTCTGCAGTCTCACTCCCCAATTTTACTTTATACCGTGCTGACAGAACATCTAAAAAAGGGGGTGGATGGGCACTGTATGCCCAGGACTCATTACAGTGTCTCACCCTCCCATCCCCAACCCTTGAACATGGGGCCCAGGCTCTGACTCTGAAAATTACTCTTGCACCTAGCAGTGCCCCCCGTTCCTCTCCTCTGTACACATTCCTCCCCAAAATCAGAAGAGTGCCTTCCATGCTGTACTCGTCCACCTCCAGACTCTCCCTTGGGGATTTTAATGTAAACTGGCTATCTGATGCATCGGCTCCCATTCAGGATGCTACAGCCTCTCAAAACCTGACCCAACTAGTGACCACTGCCACTAGAATCAACCAGAAGACTGGTACTGCCACCCTCCTTGATCTTGTGCTCACCAATGCACCCCACAAAGCAACCCAGGTCAGGGTACTACCCAATGTCCTGAGTGACCACTCCCTGGTGCTTTGTCACTGGTTGTATATTGTTAGAAAGCCCCCCCACCCAAACTATCCTCCAATGCTGCCTCAAACCCGGCAAACTTTGATCCCTTAAACAGTGTCTCTTAGCTAGTGACTGGTCCCCCATCAAGACCACTTTATTGATACCTTCAACTCTGCCTGTGACCAGTATGCACCCCTAAGCAAAAAGATAGTTAAAGGGGTTGACACACCTTGGACGTCACATGTCCTTCTGGACCAGATGCGTGAATGTGACAATCTATGGCACATTCCTCTGGATACTGGTAAACCAGCTGAAAGGAAGCATTACCAAGAAGCGCGTAATAAATGTACATGGAACATTCGTAAGGCAAAAGCTGAGTACTACCGAACCTCTCTCACTGCCACATGGGGCTTGGGGTACAAGTTCTGGGACTCCCTCAAAGAGCTCAGTGGCAAAGCCTCCATTGCACCTCCCTCCCAAATCATGGCCAATGAGTCTATCACCACAGACCCTGCCCTGATTGCAAATACGTTTAATGCCTTCTTCTCCAACCTTAGTAGTGTTCTGCCCCCCAATTTCTTCTCCCCAACCCCCAGCACCACCTTGCTCCCTCTCTGCTCCCCCATTCCACATTAAGCAAATATCTCAGCGTGAAGCTGACCCCCTTCAACTCAGCAGCGACACACTACATCTTAAACTGCTTAGGCTCACCTTTAACAAAGTTCTCCCCCCTCACCATGCTTCTGAACCATTCCCTCTCACTGGGCTAGTTTCCCTCTAAATGGAAATCTGCCCTCATCACACCCATCCTTAAAAGCAGTGACCACACTCTGCCTGGAAACTACCACCCCATCTCAATCCTGCCTCCCCTCTCCAAAACCTTGGAGAAGATTGTGGCCACCCAGCTTACAGACTACCTTACTAAATAAAGCCTCCTGTGCCCAGAGCAACATGGCTTCCGCCATAACCACAGTACCACCACAGCCCTTTTGGAGTTTGCAAATGCCCTCCACACATCTCTTGACACTGGCCACACTGCTGGTGCTGTTTTTATAGACCTTTCCAAGGTGTTTGATATGGTGCACCATACACTACTCCTGGATTCCCTCACACAAATAGGCCTGTCTCCAGAGACCACCCGCTGGTTTGCCAGCTATCTGTCTGAGAGAACCCAGAGGTCGGGCTTGCCAAACCCTCCCTCCCCATCCAAGATTAGGTCTGGGGTCCCAGAACTCTATTCTTATCCTCTTCTCCCTTTTCCTCAACTCCTGCTCAGAATTGCTCTGGGACGCTACTCCTGTCACATGACACGCCGTCCTCTGTGCTCCCACACCAATCCCACAGCCCTCCATTCTGCACTCCAAAAATCTTTCACAGAAGCTAAATCCTGGTTCATTCAACATAGGCTAGTCTTAAATTACAAAGAAACAAAATCCATGGAGTCTGCACACTCCCAAAACAAGAACAAAGGACAACCCCTGCTCATATTGAACTCTTTAAATGACCCCCTTGAACAGGTTACCTTGTTCAAATACCTAGGTATCACCCTAGGCTCTGGGCTCACCTACCATGACCACATCCGAAAACTGAGCACCACTGTCAATGTGCGTATTGGCCTACTTCACTGGTATAAGTACTACCTCCCACTAGAAGCTCTCCACCTAGCTGTCTCAGCATCAGTGCTATTACTCATAGACTATGGAATAATTATTTATGGGGCAGCCGATAACACGCACCTAAACAAAATTAGGCTGGCCCTTAATAAGGCCTGTAGACTAGCCACTAGCTTCGCCAGACTCACACATACCTGCACCCTTTACACCTCAACCAACTGGCTAAACTTTGACGAGAGGCTCAAATATCAGACCTGCCTCTTTGCTAAAAAAATAACATCAGAGCTACTCCCAACTGCTCTCACCCCCCTACTCCAGGCATCATTGTCCACCCGCCTCACTCAGCAATCGGCGACAACCCACATCAGGGTACCTCTCTGCAAGACCACCTCAGGTCAAAGAACCTTTAGGTACCTATCCCCTAGCTGGCTTAACTCACTGCCAAACTCCCTCCTCACAGAACCCAAACTTGGTCAGTTCAAGTCCCAGCTAAGAGACCTGATCGCTCATGACTCAGTCTGTGACTGTCCCTGATCTCTAGCCCTACCCACCCCACCCCATGACTATGGACAAAACTCTGGTCCAGTCGCCCCAGGGCGTGCCTGTATTTGACAATGGACACCTCAGTCCTACCTAGGCCTGCAAATAAACACCAGGGTATGGCTAGCGCCACCGCCCTGCAGTGTATGTTTTTGTTACCTGCTACCGTCTGTACTATGTACCAGTATTTATCGTTGCATCACCAGCTGCTTTACTGTGTTATCTGTAACCATTTTGTAACCATTTCTGTAACTATTGTGTCTAATTGTTGCTATTGTCCTTGATGTCTCTGTTCTCAATGACGTGGAACCTTTATAATGGAGTCTTTGACTCAAAGGTATGTTATCCAATATCTTCAATAAAATAAAATAAAAAGTAACTTTACATTTTACTCCCCTTTGGCAGGGCAAGCCCTGGGTTACTCACGGTCCTGCAGACTGAAGCTCAGATACTGGCACAGTAGGTTCAGGTAATTCAGGATCAACCACTCTGAAGGACAGCAAGCAAAGTGGCAGGGATTGTTGGTCCAAAAGATGAATCAAGGGTATAGTTCAATTTGGCTACTACATCTAAATCATCCCATTCCAAGGCAAAAATATAGGACTTCAGAGGAGCTGACTTTGATAAGATGGCCAACAGAGTTAAGCTAGCCCTGGCAAAAAGAAACACAGGTGAGGGGGTACAGGCAAAGTGGGCAAGCATTAAGGATGCAATACTTGATGACCTGAAATCATCCAAGCAGACCTCTAGTAGGTAAGGCTAGGGGGGTGTTAGGGTGTATTAGTAGGGGTATCACAAGTCGTAAGAGGGAGGTAATAATCCCTCTTTACAAGACACTGGTTAGGCCCCATCTGGAGTACTGCGTGCAGTATTGGAGGCCACACCTTCACAAGGACATTAACCAAATTGAGGCAGTCCAGAGAAGGGCAACCAAAATGGTGCAGGGACTGCATCAGAAGACATATGAGGACAGATTAACAGAGCTCAATATGTATACCCTTGAGCAAAGGAGGGAGAGAGGTGATATGATCGAGGCATTCAAACACCTTAAGGGCATTAACAAGGTGAAAGAGTCTAACATGTTTAGATATAAGAAAAATAGCAGGACAAGAGGACACACAATGAGATTAGAGGGGGGCCGATTAAGGGGGAATGTGAGGAAATTCTTTTTCACAGAAAGGGTGGTGGATGCATGGAATGGCCTACCTCAAGAAGTGGTGGCTATGAATACAGTGCAGGGCTTCAAACAGGCGTGGGATAGGCATAAGGGAGCAATACAAATGAGTATGAATAGATAGGAAACTGACAGAGCAAAGGCCGATGGCACATTTATAAGGTAGAAAAAGAAATGGGCAGATTGGATGGGCCTTGCTGTCCTTATTTGCCGTCAACTTCTATGTAAGCTGGTTGACCAGATTCTGACTTTCCTGAAGATTCTTGCAGCTTGTCACCTTTTGACTTGCTTGAAGACTCTTGCAGCTTGTCACCTTCAGCCCACCAGCAGGCCAGATTACAGAGCCTAGGATGCAAGGCCTACTAGGCCACAAGGAACCCAGACCCAGGAGTGACCCCATGGTCTGGCTCCCCTAATGGGTCCAAAGTGCTCTACCACACAGGCACACTCCTGTGACCCCCTGCAACCTAGTCTGCCTCACTCGAAATTGGCTTAGCAGTTTCCCTACCTGACTCCAAGTTGCAGCTGTGGAGATTTTCAGTTGTCACCTTTCTCCTGGGCAGCAAAAAGCAGCTCTGTTGTGCAGCCCCCCTAAGTTCCCTGATTGTCCACCTTTCCAGTGGCTTTTGGCTAGTGACTTGCAATCTCTAGATTCGACCTCTAGCTTTCCACAGCTAGTTTTCAGCAAACAGATTCCTGAACTCTGGATACCTGCAAACCTTTTTCCTCCAATGTTCTCAGATTCAGGCACGGTGCTGACTTTTAGCTCTGGCACTCATAGTTCCAAACCACCCTTTTCACAGGCTCACTGCAACACTGGATCTCCAAAACCACCAGGAGCTTTCACCAATCTTCCTTGGCTGTTCAGCGGCAACACCACAGTTCCTTCAGCCTGAGAAAATCCTCTTTTCCAACTCTCAGACCACTAACCAATTGAGTCTTTTTTTTAAGTTCATTTGATTAACCAAGGTATAAAAATGTCAAGATTTTTACAAAAGATAAAATTAATGTTATCCATACATACATTCACAGTTCTTTATGTTATTAAAAGCATAAAAGATATTAAACTTCTTATATTCAAAAGCTTTACACTTTATCATATAATACAACATTCACAATCATAAATAAATAAGATAAAAGAAGCAGGAAGAAATGTAAATTATTATTCCTTAATATCTTGAAATATCATACAGTAATGAGTTAATGATCCAGATTTTCCCATTAATTTATTTCAATGCTTTCTTTAACCTATTTGCTTTTAACTATTTGCTTTCATCTGCCTCACTTTTTTATTATTTTTCTTTGCATTATCTTTTTCCATTTGACAACTGAGGTGAAAAATGCAGCAATCTGGGCTGCATCGATTAGTGTAAAAAGATGTAAAAGTATAAATAATATGTCATAATTAGAATTGTTGTAGCATTTTAGAATATCATTCACATATTTATGACAAAGATCTGAATATAATTGGTCGTCAGATGTAATAAGGATTCAGGCATTGTCGAATTACAAAGACATGTAAATTCTGTGTTTCGTCTATTATCACCAGTTTTCTTATTAAAATAAGTATATTTAGAATTAAATAGACCAAATCTTGCCCATGTTATAAATTTTCTTTGAACAGAAGTTAATGGAAGAAAAAAAAATTCTTTCATATGGTATACACCACCGACAGTGACATTTTGACCGTGTAGTCCCCTACAGTGACTACAGCACCATGTCACTGTAGGAAACCCACTGGAACCTGGCACTGTCTCTCTTGGGTCCTGCACCCCCCCCCCCCGAATCATCTCTGACTTGGAGTTGAGAATCCAAAGTGGGGGGGGAATGCAAGAGGCCACAAGTTCTCCAAAACCAGCAGCTGACTGCACAATGCGGTCGACCTGCTAGTTTCGCTTTCAGGTCGTTCGACAAAACTCTTGTCAACAACCTGTCATAGATCCCTTCCTTATTATGGTCAGTTTTGTTTGCCCTAAACCATGGGGTGCATTTCTAAGCTTTAATTATCATCATATCCTTTTTCTGTGCAAAGAAATATAATCTTTCTCTATATAATGCTTATATTGTAATGAGATAGAAATATTTTTCTGAAAATCCATCCATAAATGGGTAAGATTAATGCTTTTACAGTAAGTGTTAGTTATAAAGACAAAAGCCATTTGGATTTTAGGTCCAAGTGGAGCCATTTTATTTTCTCTTGTAAGCATACCAAGGGAAGAATATTATGTTTATTGTTTATAATGTTTAACCAGTAAGATTCACACCTATATTGATTGATTGTATTTATAGTTATTTTACCAATTTCTTTCCTGACCATTGTTGATGAAGTTGATAATGGTGCCATTAATAGTGATTTATAGAAACAGAGTGCAGGGGTTTCTATGGCAGCTAGATGGCCAGTTGCTAACATTTCTGCTCCATATATCAAGAGAGGATTAGTTTTTGCATCTGCAGCTAGCAGAACTGGAATTATGGATAAGCCTTCAAATTTAAAATGAAATTTTAGTAACGCCTTAGCAGTTTGCTTTGCTTTTATTATTTGTTATTTATAGTGTTGAAACCAATTAGAGTCTGTTGTTACTTTAATCCCTAATCCTTAACTGTTTCGAGTCTTTGTCTGTCTAAATAGAAAGGTGTTAGTGTTTTTGAAACTAAATACCAAAGATTTTGTTTTAGTTAAGTTTATTTTAAGTTGAAGATGCTTACACTTCTTGTGAATGATATCAATTTTCCTTTGTAGTCCATTTTTTGTTAGAGAAAATAGGACTAAATCATTTGCAAAAGCCATTATATGACATGGAAGGCCATTGATTTTAGGTGGATCATACAAAGGATTATCATCAAATTCTAGTAAGTCATTAATATAAAGGTTAAATAACACAGTGGCTAATAAACAGCTTTGTTTCACCCCTCTAATAGAGGGGAATGGCTCAGCTATATTGCCCAGAACATCATATCTAACTTTTGCATATGTGTTGGAATAAAGCAGCTGTATGGGTTGTAGAAGAGATTCGTCAATACCTTTACATCTTAATTTATCCCATGATATGTTGTGATTTATAGAATCAAATGCTGAAGTGAAATCCATAAATAAAGAGTAAAGTTTCATTTTTTTGATCTGGATATATTTTTCAAACATGTGTGATAAACAGAAAACATTATTGATGGTGGAAAGATTGCATCTAAATCCTGCCTAATAAGGTGAAATCAAATTGACATGGTTAATCCAGAGTGTTAGTCTTTTTAAAAATATTTTGGAAAAAAAAATTGAGACAGTATCCAGACCAATTAAGTCCTGTAAAATGCCTCCTGCCTTTCCAACACACAGCCTTAGCCCTTCTTGACTCGATCAGAGCCCAGATCAGACTGCCCCAACTTCCCAATGTTCCTGGAGTTTCACACAAAAATCCTAGCTTCTGACTGATCAGATCCTGCTGACAATCACAAATATTAATTGCCATTAACCCAGTTCAATTATTGATTGGTAAATGGGTTTTGGCACCTGGAATAAGGTTCACACATCTCCCACAAAGCAGTTCGCCAACCTTTGGGCACCAAAGTTGTTGCTTGGCTGCTATAAGGAGTCAAAGTGACAAAGATGACTGGTACTATACACATTCCTATATAGTTTATAGCAGTCCCAGCTTCAGAGCTTCACTGTGATCAAAATATACAACCTGAGCCAGCCCGGTGGCGCTGAGGGTTGAGGTGCTGGATGCCACACCTCGCGATATGCCGGAGACCCGGGTTCGGGAACAGACTCGGGTCGGTGGGGGTCGGCTGGGGGAGGGAGGATGGAGCATCCCAACAGATGCTCTCCTCCCTTGAGGTGGGATGCCAGGGATGCTGTGGAGCGCCCGACATCCTGAGAGGGTCAGTGGATGTACCGACTCTTGAGGGGCTCGGCGGCTTCATCTACCCGGAGCCAGGGAGGGGGGACATTGTTGTGTGCTTGAGAGGAGCGTGCGTCAGCACGCAGACTCTCTGCGCCAGCATCTCAGGGGCAGGGTTAAGGGGGAGATGAACACTAGTTGGAGGAAAATGCCCTCCAGTCGCCTAGATGAAGTCCTCCGAAGCCGGTATCACCACCCACCGACCAGGGGCAGACCCCAATATGCAGCTCGCCGCAGGGGGGAAAAGGGGGTAAAGGGGGTTCTCTCCTCACCCCACCCGGGGGTAATCCGGACCATCAAGGGCCCCAATGGCAGTATGGCACTCTAGGGGCAGACCATGCTGGTCAGTAGAGGTTGGGAGGCCATCACTCCTTGTAGGATGGAAGGAGTGGTGGTTGGAAGGGACAGTAGGAGTGGAAAAAAGAATAAGTAGAAAAAAAAAAATATACAACCTGTACACATATTTTCCCCAAAGGGCTGTGGCTGTCTGTGTCCCCTATTTAGTGGCTGCTGAATCACATTTACAAGCCTCTGGTACTGGGTCAATATGTTGTATCCACACTGCCACAGGTAAACAGCTACAGGGTACACAATGCTGCATGACACAAACAGTGTGGAGTGGTAGTGGCGATCTGGTAGCTTTTTCCTGGAAAGCACTGCTGCGGAGCATAAGAGCTCTGCTGGAAGAGGTCCATCAAGCAGCTGCTGTGGCTCAGGGAGTAGAGCCATCGGTGCTGGAGAACAATGGAGTGACTTTGGACCAGGGTTCTATTCCTGGTCCTGGATGAGATTAGTTTATTTTTTTTTCTTGTCTTTACTTTTGTGCGATGTGTGATACCCCCCACCCATGATTCACCCTGTCCCCGAGTTGCCCCTCGAGGAGGTTATTTTAATAGAGGGGGTTTGGGGGTGCGTAACTATTTTACTATTTCCATTCATCGTTATTACCTCTCTGTGTTTTTACCGAGCAGTATATTTGTAGTCACTTTTTTGCCAGCACGGTATAGTGCAGCACTATTTTTGTTTGTGACAACATGACCCCGTGCCTAAGCCTTTTGGTTTGTCTGCCACTGCTCTTGATTCATACAGTCCCTCCAAGCAGCCCAGCAGCTCAATTAATATTCATCCCTGCCTCATTAGTATTCATATATTCCCCCCGTTCAGCAGCACTACTGGCACTCTTTATTAAAACACTAAGGTTCCTTATATGCCTCCTCCAGGTGCCCAATCCTGTTTAACTTATTTCTGGGGTTAAAAGCAGAGGGGAAGCAATTGTTAAGCTGCAGGAACAGCCAGAAAGTAGCCAAGCACAACTGCACATGCGTGGCTACCAAACTTGCTCCTCCACCCCTAAAGGGAAAAAACACCATGCAAAGGAGAGCTAGAAGGAGGAGCCAGGAGCTTGAGGCTGTCTGTGACTGGCTGCACGAGGTGGCAGAGAGAGCGTGCCTAGGTAGGATAGAAGACTGTCAGGAGAGGAGGCATCTGTGTTGTTGTATGGGCAACAAAGTGAGCAGTGTTCTTCTACAAGGACAAAGTTTGGCGGTTAGACCTTTAATTTAAAAATAAATTAACCTTGTCCACTGCCCTGATGTGTCTAGTGCCCAGAGAGAGACTAGTGTGTGGTTCTGCAGGTCCCAGTCAGTCCTCCAGCAAAGCAAAGCCACAATTATGTGAAGGCAGCAAGTCAGTGGTTTGGTCGTGGTCAGGATCAGCCTGTGACCCTGTTGGCAGGACCCATCTGGCGACTCTCACTCAGTCTTGGTCAGGTCTTCAGAGTCGACGAGGAGGAGGAGGAGGAGTGGTAGATGCACTAGTTCCAATGAGTGGAGTTCCAGAGTGGGGACGTGGGTCTGAGTTGGGGACCAACTGTGTGGGTTGGGAGGAGGAAGCACATAGCTCCTAAACATACTGGCACGACCACCGAGTAGAGCAGCAGTGGCAGCCTGAGCCACGGAGCCACCCGCCGATGCTGACTGACTCATCACCCAACACCTGATCGAACTGGCAACAGGCTATTACAGTGAGCAAGGTACTGTATGGGATGTGTATGTAAGGCCTGCCAGGGATGGACAGTAGGAAGGAGGAGGATGATGGTCTCTCACAGACTGCTCAGTCTCTCTTGTGGCTGCTGCGTGCTGGGCTGGCTTGTCTGGCTGGTTGAGGGCTTGGGGGTTGTGGGGCCCGGGGGGCTGAACTTGAAAAGCCAAGGCAATCAATCATCATCGATCTACTGCTGGTGGCCCGGCTGGGCTCTCTCTGACTGTGGTGGCATTGTGAGTAAGTCAGACTCCCCGCAAAGCCATGGAGCAGGCCAGGATCAGGTGGTTGATTGGTAAGTTCCCAGACCCATAGGAGGCCAGAGCGAGGAGTATGGTCGGTTGGTCCAATGGACGAAATGTTTGTTGTTTGCCACTGTAGGAACTGGATAGACTAAATATTGAAATCCTCATGGCAAGATGAATAAACTTTTAAAAAACACATTAGTGTACATGCTGAAAGTCAAAACAAGTTTAGAAACTGTGTCAGAAAATGTATTTTTTGGGGGGTGCTGTTGAGCCCGAGCAACGAGCAGCAACTTTTCAGAGCTCTGTGCAAACAGCTACATAATCTGCTTTAATCCTCTTTTTTTGAGCTCTGAATCAGCTTTTAGACAGCACCAGAGGAATGATCGACTCCAACTTTACTAATATGGATAATCCTAAGCAAGATAAAGTGGCTGGAATGTCAGGGAGAGCCAAGAGGCCAAACAGACCAGACAAAACCACATTGGCGGATGAGGCCTCTAGCTCAGGAAAAACCATGACTACCCTAGGAAATAATTGAAGACTCTGATTGCCTTAATCTCTACTCTAAATCAGAAAATTTATGATTTTAATGAATGGGTAACAGTCCTAGAGTCATCGGTAGATGGACTGAAAGGGGAGCTACAACGAGTCAGTAAGCAAGTGGATGCATCCTCCAGAGTAACGGCCTTAATGACAAAGTAACTACAGCATTGTCGTGCTCGTTTGGAAACCCTGGAGAATTAAATCTGCTCAGTGAATGTTCGAATAGTGGGGTTTCCTGAGGGTTTGGAGGGCAATCATCCCATTTTAACCATCTGTGAATGGCTGTCAGAGAAACCTTTGCCTGAAGGAACACAGGAGAGCTGGGACATCCAGAAACTATACCGTGTGACCCCTAGAGAATGGGCCTCAAGCTCTGAAGAGCCCTGTGCTCTAATGTTGATTACCTCGAGTGCTGGAGCCAGGGACAATATCCTCCGGTACATCCATAGAGCTGCCCCAATAATGCAAGATGAGAACTCAGTACATATTTTTCCTGACATTAGTTACGTCATGAGGCAGAGGCATAAAAAGTTTGATACTGTGAGGCGGGCACTACGGGAACTGAATATACCGCATACGATTATCTTTCCAGCGTGGCTTCAGATCACTCACCAGAACAAAATCTTTCTTTTTTCAGATCTTATTGAAACCGGCAGATGGACAGATCATCAGATGGCAGAATCAAGAGTCAGATCGGAGGAATCGGCTGATGAGGATGCTTTAGATGCTTCGGTACCCTGAGGGTTACTATCCTAGGAGATGTTTCAGAGATCATGGGTTGTTTAAAGGGTGACAGCTGGAGACCTTAAGTTGTATCCTGTTTAAAAGTTAAATTAATCAATGGTTTCTCCTCTAGACTTTTTAAAAGAGGTCTCCCAACCCCTTTCTGTTTTGGTCCCATAAAGGATCCTAGTTATATAGCAAATCAAGTCAAATGGGATGTCTTTTCTTCCTCTGTTGCTATTTTAATGTTTATTTCCTCTTTTGCTGCATTTTAGGGCTGAGAAAGCTATGATAGCAGATTTTTGTATCTAATGTGAGAAGTTTAACTGCATAGATAACATAGTGTTTTATTATTTTCCTCAAGCACTTATACATGGCATCAATGATCCCTTAGAGGGACTCTGATAATATTGGATTAGATTGCTGGACAATCCTGTTACATCAAGGTGAGCCATGTAGCTCATTGACTCAAATGGCAAATTATGGACTAAATTTTAGTTTTTTCTTGTATTGTAGTTACCCTCCAATGTTGTACCACAATACAGCAAATGCATAATTCACTCTTTAATTAAGGGAATGTTTTCCCATATGGTATTGAAACAGATGCTCTAGTGGCTGTATGTAATTCTTATCACAAGACTTGTCTATGATAAAAGCTTAAAAATAAAGTTTAAAAAAAGAATATTTTTTTAATAAGTATGAGTTTTTTTAGCTTCAGATTTAAACTATGGCTACATCTCAGTTCTGGTATACCATACAGGAGGTATTTCTAGGCGTCCTCCCTTAAACTGTTTTTAGACTCACAGATTCTACGACTACTAGGAAACTAACATATATTGATGGTTAGCTCTGTTTGCAAAAGGGTACCTTCTAGCTTCTGTAGGGTGTTTAAGAGGCCCTACCTATACTGTATTTTAGACTCATAGTTATTTTTCTAAGTAACTAGTATTACTGCTGCTTATTTTTCTATACCGTATACTGTTTTACTGCCCTGCTTCAACTTGTTACTTCCAGGGACTTAATATATTTTGTTGTTGTTTTGACTGATTATTGTTCTTTAGTGGGTCCCTGCTGTGTGTAGATTTGTTTCACTGCACTTTGTATTTGCATTTTAAAGAGCAGCCAACTTCTTAGTTGCTGTTGACTAGTTGCTGCTCCCTCCAACATATGCAATACCTCACCTGCCCCAGAGTTCAGGGGCACAAATAATTCCTTTTGTTTCTGACCATTTATGAAGTTATAATGCTGCTAAATCCCAAATACTAAAAACAGAGCTTCTTCCTGACCTTAACCCACCAACATGCCCCAACGAAGGCACATGCAGCCCCGTTTTGTTATGTCAGAAGGCGAAGGCTGTGTGTGCGTACACCCCGTTGATTTCAAGGGGGGGACTTTTCCATACATTTTATTAACTTTTATAGTTGAAATTTTAATTAGAAAAAGACACAAAGTTTAAAAAGTTTGAAATTTTAATTAGAAAAAGATACAAAGTTTAAAAAGTATGACGAACTACTACATAATAAAATTCAATAATGGTGAAAGTTTGAAAACTTGGTTGGATTTTCTTTAGTTAGTTGAAGTCAGAAATTTTAAACTAGTCGAAAAAATCAGTCATTATGTGTGGTAAGTCAGTCATAATAGGTTTTGCAACTGACTCCGGGGTCTACTCTGAAGCCAAGGAGCTGGGCAAGTAAAAATAAAAATACTCCCACACAGAGGTGATTAAAAGATTTAGCCTCAACAGGCTCTCCAAGGGCTTTTCTAGAAAAATTTACCTCTGCTGTGCAGGTCACAGAGGCAGACCTTTTATATGTTCAGAACAAGAAGTGGAGGTCTTTGACTTCCTTTTTCACTACTTTGTATAAAACAACTTAAAGTCTGCTTTTATAGTTGTACCCTGCATTTAAAGAGGTAAGACAGCACCACAGGAGACCTCCAAAGGGCTTCTCCAACTGTAAAATGATTACAGCAGCAGCCCCACAATTCTGGGGGTCAAGGGTCACACACAGATCATTTTACAGTTTAAAACACCATTAGAAATATCCCAACCCAAAGGTGGTTAAAAGATTTAGCCCTAACAGGCTCTCCAAATGCATTTCTAGAAAAATTACCTTTGCTCTGCAGCTCATAGAGGTAGTCCTTTTATATGCTCAGAACAGGAAGTGGAGGTATGTGACTTCCTGTTTCACTACTTTGTTTTTAACAATGTAACATCTGCTTTTATGGTTGTACCCTGCCTTTAAAAAGGTAAAATAGCACCACAGGAGACCTCCAAAGGGCTTCCCATTTGTAAAATGATTACAGCAGCAGCCTCACAATTCGGGGGTCAAGGGTCACAGACAGATCATTTTACAGTTTAAAACACCATTAAAATTACCTTTGCTGATATATTTTTTCTAGATTCATATTTTTTGCCATTATCATGCTGCTCACAGTTGTTTCCCAGTAGGACACTGCTTTTTCTTATTCCAGAGAGGGCACTCCAGCCTTGTAAGGGAACACGTGAAGAGAAATACAGATCAATGACTATACAGCTATTAGACACAAAAGCTTGCTTGTTTATTTTTTTAGCATAGAATTTTTTTTCCCAATTGTTTAACCAGGTGAGACATACTAAGCTAAAAGCTTGTTTATGGGTGCAACCTGGGAGCACAGGGAAGTTAAGTGACTTGCTCTGGGTTACACAGTATGCAAGTGGGGTCTGTGGGATTCAAACCCAAGTCTCCAGATTTGCAGCTCAGAGCCTTAAACCACTGCGCTATACTGCCTCCCTAATTTATTATATGACAGCCAGTAGTTATGTATACTTTTAATGTAGGTTTTATTTGAACTTGGTTTAAGCCTGATATGATATCAGAGAACACAGCCTAAGTTTAACCATATGAAGAGAGACTGAGAGAGCTTAATATGTATACCCTTGATGAAAGGAGGGACGGGGGACATGATAGAAACTTTTATGTACCTCAAGGGAATCAACAAAGTCCAGGAGGGTAGCATCTTTCAGAAAAAGAGATGTGTAAGAACAAGGGTGCACAATTTAAAGTTAGAGGGGATGGCTCAGGGGTAATGTGAGAAAATTATTTTTCATGGAGAGAGTGGTGGACGCATGGAACCGCCTTCCTGGAGAGGTTGTGTGGTCTAAAACAGTGGGGGAATTCAAACATGCATGGGACAGACATAAGGCAATTATAGTGGGGGGTTGCAGGAAGTAGGCTGTTGATTAACTAGAATCTGTAGCTTATCCAATAGGTAGGGAAATGGGCAGACTGGGTGGGCCAAGTGGTCCTTATCTGCCGTCAAAGTCTATGTTTCTATGTTTCTATAAACTTGTAAGATACTCTGTAGATTTTATACTAGAATATGAAATTGCATTTAGCACTTTATTTAATGATTATAGAAATACAGAAAAGGAGAAGTGACACAAAAAGTGTATTTAAAATGTTTGTGAAATGTTAGAAACAGCAGTTCACTGCAAGTGTAGGTGGAGTAGTTGAAAATGATGAAGAGATGTATGTCTTCTTATTAAGTGAGATACTGCTTTCCTGTGCATCCTGAGTTACATAGGGGAAGCTCTAATACATGACTTTAATAGGATAACATACATTGTGAGATTTTATTGGATGCAGGAAGTGCACTTAGTGATCAGTGATGGTGGCACTAGTTTTAAATTGTGAATTAATTTCTTGATAGTAATTTGTTTTATAAATTGTTTGCAAACACAGGTAGCACAGTATTTTAGGTTGGTCTAATGAAATAGCAGGGCGCTATGAAGTGTTACCCAGATGTACCATGTGCTAAATGGAATAATATACATGATAAGATATTATTTGGTGTGGAATGGAGCTTATCCAACAGTTTCCTTGAGGACTGACATAGGTACCCTTTCATCTGCCATTGCCATTGTGCCATTGTGTCACTATCTTGTAATGAGTCTCTCTTTTCCTCTTCCTCTGTACTGTTCGTGTCTTCTAAAAGATTAGCTGTACTGTGCCTCTCCACTGATGTTGATGACTATGGTGTTGATATTTGCTGCTGCATTTCCCTCATTCCCCTTTTCAGGTCTTGAATCATTCCCTGCAGATGGAGTTTCCATGCCTGTAGATTTTCTATGGTCTCCTTCACCTGTTGTTGCTTTCATTCTTTTTTGATTTTCTGCATAAAACACTCATAGCTCTCTCCTTCTCTGTTCCATATTCTACGTGTAGCTGTTTCAACATCAGACCCTGTTCCTTAGAGCCTTATAGCTGTCCTTTCCCCTCATGTACCTTCCACATGCTGCTGTGTTGAGTCCTGGTCCACTGGGCCAGCTTGCTGCTCAGGGGATTCTTTGTCCTCTGGAAGAGCCAGCTGCTCTGGTCCATCTTTGTCCTTCAGACAGGCCAGCTGCTGGGGTGCTTCCATGTCTTCTGGACGGGCCTGCTGCTTGGGTGCTCCCCTCTGTTGTGCTGCTGCCTCTGTGTGGGACTCTGACATGAGGTTTTCTTCAGGCTCTTTATAAAAGGATGGTTCATTGTCCCTAGCAGTGATATCACACTGTTTTGAAACAAGAAATGCAGTTAGAATCTAAATACTTAGAACAGAATGCAGTATTGCCTGCCTGTTTATCTGCAAACTACACTGCAGTCTGACTGATAAATAGGATTGGGCATACCTCTCAACTGTCCCTGATTTTCAGGGATGTCCCTCCAAAAATTCAGGTCTCTGTGACTGAACAGTGGGAACTCTAAGCACAAAATAATGCCAGACATTATAGTTACAGTCTTATTCTTGCTCAGAAAAAGAATTTTACACTAAATCTCCTATTCTACCAGCTTCCTGAGTAGATATCATCAATGTTTAAGATGTGCTCCTGATTTTGGTCCTTTGTCCCTGACTTGTGAGGCAGAGGTTGAGGGGTATGGGACCAGATGCACACCTAGGAAAAGAATAATACTTTTAAAGGAAAGCTATCATTATTACATGCTCCAGCCCCAGCAAAGCTTACCCTCTGGTTAAGCTTTTAATGTATATGCGGCTCTTTCTTCGTGTCATAGTTACGTATTGATTTTAACTTTAGAAAAATCTGCAACCCGAAGTTTGGCAGACATGGGGGCTCCATTATCTGTAAAGGTGTGGCAATGCACTCATTGCTTTAGAATAAAATGTACTGATGCAAACGGTGCATACCACACCTTTACAGATAATGGAGCCCCCCCTACATCCACTATACTTCTGGGTTGTGGATTTTTACAAGCTAAAATAATGTATGTTGTGGCACAAGAAAAGAGCCACAACATACATTAAAAGCTAAACCTGAGGGTAAGCTTTGCTGGGGTTGGAGCACTTAATAATGACAGCTTTCCTTTAAAAACTGCGGTCAACACTTGCCTAGTGTTAAGGACAGTTTCTATCAAGTTGCTTAACATTATAATGCACGCCAGTGGTGCTATAAAAAAAAACATGCAGTGGAAAACTATTTGAATATCTATTGTTGAAAACAATAATACAAAACAGTATTGTCTAACCATGTATTTCTTGGGCTTCTTTCTGAAAATCCTTTGTTTTACTTGTGGTGTGGCATTTTCCTTTCCTCTTCTCTTTCTGCTCACAGGTGTGCTGCTCTTCAGTTGTATTACCATGTCTTGTCCTGGCAGGTCTGCCTACATTTGGTGTCCCATAAAAGTTTGTGGTTCTGAATCTGGTAGTCATGTTCAATCAAATATACAGTACAGTGACATAGAGTGTTGCCTCTCAGTCGTATGTACATTGTTCAAGCTTGACAAAGCCCCCATTTTATACTCTTCCCCAACTTGAAGACAGCCATTAGTTTGGAGCTGAATGGCTAATACTGTTTCTGATGCCACAGTTACATCATTCTTTCCAGATTCTCAACATCTGATTTGTCATCATCATAGACTTTTATTGTTCAGTCAAAGACCTTAACAAGAACAATTACATAAATAATACATACATACATAGTAAGTACATACAAAATATAATATAAAACAGAATCTGATAAAAATCACTTTAGAACAAGGCAATCCATACTCAGTTTTAAGACTTTGAAAAAGAGGTTATTTATATTATGCCTATCCATTTAATTTACTTAGCTCCCAAGGTCCAGCTAATTAATCAGTCAATCAATCAATCAAACTTTATTTAACCAGGCAGTTACAAAATTGAGTGAGCTCATTTGCAAGATGGTCCTGGACACACAGAACAATTTTCATGTACAGTTTACAACAACATGTCAGGACATATCATACAGGAAAACAGTATAATTATAAATAACATTACAAGATAAGATGATATAGGGAATAAATCTTAGACAGCAAAGGCTGTATACATACACAGATACTTCATCATAGAATGTTTCGGAACAGCAAAAGAGTGAGGCAGGCGAGGATGGCAGCAGCACATAGGACACAGTGGGAAGGGGGATAGAAAAACACATAAGGGGAGGGAGGGAGGGGTAACCCTGCTATGTTAGAATCCCCAAGGGGGGTTGCCACAGGGAGGGAAGAGGGGAGGGAGCTAGGGGAGGGGTAGTTACCCTAAGGGGCTGCTGGTCTACAGGGGGAATAGGAAGGCCATGGGGATCCAAAAACTAAGGGTATATTCAGATTTTGTGTCAAAAATTACCTGAAACAGTCACTTGCAGTTTTCAGGCATCTAAAAAGCAGTTGTTTGAATACATAAGGGCTGGGCAGGCAGGAGAGTTTAAGAACTTTTTCTGAATTATTCCAATGTGATGATAGGAAGGAGCTGAAAGCAGCTATTAGTGTATTGTAAAAAATAAGTACAGTAAGTACAATGGATATCTTGTAATTTAGCCCCAATTGTTCTGAGAGTTGGATACAACTCAATTACCAAGTTTCAATCTTATAGAGAAAATGGCCTTTAAATAGCCTGCTACCCTATTTATTATTTGTTCTTCCTGTACAGTGAGCATTATAAGGAGCATGGTATTCTTATCAGAGTATTGTATCAAATTCCATACGTGTTGCAACCACTGGTTCCTAGCCTTATTATACCACTTACAGGAGAACATAACATGATAAATATCTTCTGTTTTGGACTTTGTACAATTGCAGAATCTATCAGATAGCTCCGTTAATTTCAAATATCTAGCTTTTAATATATTGGTCTGAAAAAGTTCCAAGCGATATTTAGTGAATAGTTTACACCCCCTCGCAGTGACATTTCGTCAGCGAAGTCCCCCACAGCGACTACAGTGCCTAGCCATGGTGGGAGACCCACTGGAACCCAGCACTGCCTGTCGGGGGTCCTGCACCCCCAATCAGCTCCGACTGGAGTTGATAATCTTTAAGTGGGGGTGTGCAGGGTACGCAGCCCCCTGCATGGGGGGTTCAGGGGGCAAAGCCCCCCGAAGAAAACAAAGAAAATGATAGCGAACTGGCAGCCGATTGCAGAATCCTGTCGACCTGCCGGTGTCGCTGACAGGGCGTTCGACAGAAATACCATCGGACTCCTGTGGTGGATCTTTAGTGAATAACATATGTTCCATATGGTCAGTTAGTATATCTAAATAATACCTGTAAACATGCTTATTATCATTTTGTATAATCCAAGGTGTGATTTTTAGGTATGATATATTTCTAGATCTCTAAGTTTGTGAAAATTAATAATTTTATTTGTGACATACTTTCTAAATTTTAAACTGATCAGGATCCCCTTGTTTACATATCCTTTCAGAAATACTAGATTGTATAGGATACATAGATTTTCAAGGTTTTTCAACCACTATGATTGCTTACAATCAAGTGATTGCCAAGCTATGTTTTCAATCAGACACACGTATGGCAATCTCTGGTTATTCATTCTAGTCAATTTAATCCAGAAGTAAATTTTTGGCCATCAGCCAGCACTTTTGGGCTGGTCATACCCAATTCTGCTCTTACCAAGGCAACTGGAGTGGACATGCTCAGTTCCAAAGCTGATTTGTAAGGCTTAAGTGGGATTTCCAAGAAGTCAATTTAGGACTTCCTTTGACATCATCCTTCCAATGGCTGCCTGATTTTCTAGCTCTGCATCCAGCAAGGCTATTTCTCTCAGTTTCTGATATTTTAAATCAGTTATAACTTGCTTCAAACACCTGCTGAGGAATGGCAAAAAGTAGAGTCAAAGAAGGTTGCAACAGATTCCAAATACTCCAAAAGGAAGAGGAGTTACCAGACATAGAAGGCTCCAGAGGCCTCTCACTCCTCCATGTGCTATAAGACTGGGCCACCATGACTCAGGGCAGTCGCATCCCAGAAAACCAAATTCCATGGCTGCTAATCTAGACAAAATATTAGCGGAGCTGACAGACATGAAAGCGGAACTTCAGTCCTTCCAAGGTACTCTCTTGACCTTTCGCACGGACTTTGAAGCACTGGAGGGCAGGGTTGATACTCTAGACACAACCCGAGCCAGCCATGAAAACAAATTGGAAAAACTGCAAGCCTCAGTGGACCTCCTTTTGAAAGTCTTCCATCTCACCATTGATTAGCAGGAGGATGCAGAGAATTACCAGCGCCGGTAAAACATAAGGATTTACTCCATTCAGGAAAATAGTGAGGGTCCAAACATAATGGACTTTGTGAAATCCCTGTTGTGCACCTCCCTGGCACTAGAAGAGGATTTCCCTCTAGAGTTCGAGTGGGTACACCATGCGCTGGGCCCAAAACTTTCCTACTCAAATGCCAAACCACATTCTATCATTGTCCATTTCCTCTGATACCAGACCAAGAAAACAATCCTAAGAGAAGCCTAAAGTAAGGGAAAGGTATTCTATGGCTCTAATCAAATTTTCCTTGACAAGGACTATGCACCCTTTACAATGAAGCGCCATAGGGAGTACATTCCTCTCTTCCCCATCATAAGACATAACAAACTGAAATTCAGGACACCTTACCCCTCAGAATTGATCATCCAGTTCCCCGTGGGCCAACAAAGCTACAAGGATGCAGCAACAGCTTTTACAGATCTCAAGAAATTAGGCCTCTCCCTACCCTCTTGGCTGGTTTCACCACAGAGTTCTACCACACACAGGCCACAGAAAAGCTCCTTCTTAATGGCTCAGAGGGCACAACACCAGACCATGTCATAAGTGAAAAACCTGCTATCCCAACTAACAGCTCTGGAGTCTTAAATGACTGAAGATGCATTCTTTCAGACACTCTGGGCAGAATGCAGTGAGCCCCTGTGGGGAATGGGGGGGCTGGTGTCTCTCATTTTGACTTTGGGGTGGGGGCTGTCGGGGACTGTGTTCAGCCTCCTTGTGCTCCTTTGGGGCCATGACCTGTCCTGGGCTGGTGGGACTGAAGACCTGTCAGGGGGCATATATTAATTATTGTTTTTTGGCCCCGATGTGTGATGGCTGGGGGGATGTAGGGGCCTAGCCTGAGCCTGGACCATGTGACTTGCTAAGCAGAGTACATGCCTTACAAACAGGAGCTCCTCAGTTCCAGACGCAGGAAGGGGGAAGCAATCTGAGCAGAACACACATTTAGATATCGGGGCAGAGGTGGATGGTACTACCAAGGAATCGGTGGTCTTTCCTCAAGATCCAGAGTGAATGATAGGCCTTCGCTAAATAGAAGCTACTACATTCTCTGCTCCCCCAATGATTTATTCCAAGATCCTCAAGATGGTGACAACTACAGTGGATGGGGAATGGAGACATGCTTGGCAAACCATAGGGAACACCAACCTCATAATTTCCTCAGTTGGCTTGTAACGTTGGGCATCCCAATAGATAGGGCTTTGCCCAGCACATTCCTGGAGGATCACCACATGGCAGAGGTAACTCAGACTCTTGAGAGAGCTTCACTGAATTGGCTTGGGCAATACCCTAGGCACTATTGGAGGACTCCTGAAAAGCCCTCAAGAGAGGACAAGGTCTCCTGGCAGGGTCAGATATGCCTACTAGATTACCAGGATTGGGGTTGGGGTGCCACCCTTCCCGAGGGGGGTTGTGTCATCTTGCCTCCCTGTGGTCCCTTCCCCCAGAGGGGCCTTATAAGGTGGGTGCAATTGTGACACTCAGACAGCTGGTTCTGATTAATCTATGCTTTTTGTAATATAAAAATGTGTTATTGTATGTCTCTCATGACAGATGCTGACAGTCTGTGAAATGACACCCCCCCTCCCAGGTTTTAGCTACAACGTGTTACCTGGAAGGCCAAGAGATAATTACAGGCTAGAAGAGACTTAGAATGTAGGATCTTCTTTTTATGTGACTAATTGCAGCTTGCCAACTGCCAAGATAGATCATAAACATTTATAACATTCAGAGGAAACACAGTAAAATTCACATGGTGATACAAAGCGTGTTGCACCTCCATGGGATCTGGCAGAGAGACATAACAAGTCCTTTGATGTCCTGGAAAGGGAAAGCTGCTCATAAGATCAAAGAAAGTCATATGAGAAAATGAGTTGTGCTGAGATCATAGAAATTTTAATTTACCTTTGATAAGACATCCTGTTTTGCATAGATATTTTTTTTTATATTCTGACTGGGAGGAACTAGGTGACCTCATGCAAAGAGGTTGGCAAAGCCAGTTTTTAAAACAGTATTCTGTTTTCCATTTACACACAAATGTTTGGACTCTGAAAAAGCAACATCAGGCACTGTTAGGAGACAAGTATACTGTGATAGGAGATTTTGTCTGCACTTTTAAACCTGTTTTGTTTAAGTGATTTGCATGTTTTGTGATATATGGTTCTGTATTTACATTTTACATTTTTGTATCTATTTTGAAATAAACCTCTACTCTAGAGACTACTTGGTGTGCCTTTAAATTTCTTTTTCTTGACAAGGGAAGCATACATGGTTAAAGCTGACATTGCACAAAGCTTACTGGTTTTACCAAACTGGGAAAAGGTAAGAATTTATTCTGAGCTCTTTAATAGAGTTTTAAGGGTTTATTTTGTATGCATGGTTAGGTGCCCATAGTCAAAAAGAGATCTTCCCCCCCCCAAAGAGCAGAATTATCTGAGCCTGTGCATTGGGTACGCTAACAAGAGGTTCACAGTTTGAATCTCTCCAAGACTTGAGACCAAAGGTTGATTTGAACCCACAAAACAGACAGGAGGGTTACCCTATTTCTGTTTTCTGGTCACAAGACTGCGCTTGGAGGTTGGCACTGTGGGAGCAGAGGGCCTGACCTGCTGAGTGGGTTTGTGACAGATTGGTTGGCAGCGGTGTGCATAATTTTGGTATTACAAGTTTTTATTGTTCAGTATGTCAGCTTGAGACTGTCAGCTCACTTGCAAAGAAAGAAAAAGGCAGTGATTTATATTTTTAAAAAGGAGACAGAACTATATCACTTGGCATACAGTCAAGTTCCTACCCGTTTAATTTTTTTTTTTTTTCTAAAGTGCAAGTCAGAGTAGCCATAGTTAGGGAAGAAGATGGCTTCCAACTACAGCAGGCACACTGTAGACTGCTTAAAGCAGTTGTGCGGGAGCAGAGGAGTCCTGTTCGAGGTGAAAGCCACCAAGCAGAACCTCGTTGATGCCCCGATGGTAGCAGATACCCAGAGCAGTGAGTCACAGACAGTGACTGAAAAAGACTAAACCTTGAGTGTGGCAGGGCTAGTGGCCAGTGCAGTGTCCAGATCTGATGAGGAGGGCAACAGGGTCACTGTCAGTGAAGGGTCACAGCAGCAGGTGAAGGTCACCAGTATACTGGATCCAGAAGTACTCAGGCAGCAGATTGAGTTGTGCTGAATGGAGCTGGAGTTCCAGGAGAAGAGAGAATGAGAGAGATGAGAGGCAGAGCGGGAACAGCGGTAGGTAGACCATGAGGAGCGTGAGTGCCAGTGAGCTGCAGAGGAGAAGAGAGAGTGAAAATGCCGAGAGGCAGACCATGAGGAGCAGGAGCACCAGAGGCAACATGAACTGGAGAAGCTAAGACTCCAACCAGTGGCACCAGAGCAGGTAAGTGGCTTGGGTTTAATTGGGACTACAGGACTGGGTTACAAATTGAATTCCAAACTGATAGCTGAATTTAAAGAGGGGGAGGATATGGATGCCTTCTTAAATTCTTTTGAAAATGTTTATATTCAGGCTCAAATTCCTAGGGAGTCCTGGAGCTTCCAGCTATCCCCGCTACTTACTGGGAAAGCTCGGGATGCATTGAGTCAAATGGACAATGAGGACAGTGATGATTACAGCAAACTTAAAGCTGCACTGTTAAACAATTTGAATTAACTACTGAATCATACAGAGCTAAATTCTGTAAGCTCAGGAGAAGTCCTGACATGAGCTACAAGGAGCTAGCCACGAAACAATGTCAGTTTTTAAAACGTTGGTGGGAAGGAATTGAAGCAAACTCTGTTGATAAAATTGAAAATGTGATTCTGTTAGAACAGTTTTTTTGGGCATTCCCAGCAGAGCTGAAAACCTGGCTGGAGGACTGAGATCCCAAAACAGTGCAAGAGGCTGCTGAACTCTCGAACCGCTATGCCAAGGGCAGACCTGCTCAGAGAGTGAATGGGGCAGGTGTGGCAGTGCAAAAAGGGAAAAGTGAACCTTCAGGGCAGCTAAAACCCTCACTGCCTCCACCAAAACCAGTTGGCTCCAGGTTTCAGAGAAAAGATGTCTCTGAGAGAAGAAATTAATGTTGATTGTGTAAAGAAACTGGGCATATTGCCAGACAGTGTCCCAAAAAGGTGAGCAATGCACATCAGGGGGCTAGGAAGGAAGTGGGTTTTTTGTGTGTCCCTGGAAACATGCCAGTGAGCATGAGGGAACACATGCACCCAGTCATGGTGAATGGTGTACAGATGCAAGGGTTAAGGGACACAGGGGCATCCTTGAGCTTGGTAAAGGGGGATCTAGTAGAGCCGGGTCAGCTTATACCCAATAAATACATCACTGTGCAGGACTTTACTGGTGAAGAGAAAACATTGCCACTAGCCAATGTTCTCCTGGACTGGGGTGAAACAGGGGGAACTGTGCAACAGGTAGCTGCAGCCCAAACCTTAGCAGTGGATGTGATCCTGGGCAACAATCTCAAACAGGAGATGGTGTGTGCAGTAACCCATAGCCAAATGGCAAGGGAAAATTTGCAGTTTCCTAAACTCCACAGAAGCCATTGTGGAAACCACTGAGAGGCTTGTTCACCAGCCTTTGTCTCCAGATGGGGAGATTAATGAAAACAGGGTAGAAATTTCCCTAGTTGCAAGTAACCACACAGCTACAGAGGGTTACTCTGAAGATGGAGGGGTGACCCATTGTCAGAGGGTTGAGATTGACAGTGATCCTGAGTTCCCTGATGCTAGTGCTAGGAATCCTGGTTTAGCAACTGAAGGGGACCTGTCCCATGCCTTGGGAATGTGTGAGGGGTTTGCAGCTGCTCAGAGAAGTTACCCTAGTCTAGAGAAGCTGAGGGCTTGGGCAGACTCTGACAGGGCACAGGGAGGTGACAGCAGCCATAAGGTTTATTGGGAAAATTGACTTATGTATACTCAGGCAGTACAGACAGTGGGAGGGGTGCTAGGCAGGCAGCTTGTCATTCCCCAGGGGTATCGTGAGCAGTTGCTCAAGATTGCACATGATATTCCCTTGTCTGGTCATCTGGGAATCACGCACACGATGCAGCGGTTGGCCCAGAATTTCTATTGGCCAAACTTCACCTAGCAGGTGAAGGAGTATTACAGGTCTTGTTACCGGTGCCAAGAAATAGGGAAGGCGGGCAAGAAAACCCAAGCCACCTTTATTCCCTTGCCCATAGAGGAGGAGCCATTCCAGAGGGTGGGAATGGATATTGTGGGGCCTCTAAATATCCCCAGCTCCTCAGGGAAGAGATTTATCCTGACTGTGGTGGATTATGCTCCCAGTACCCAGAGACAGTCATCCTATCCTCACTGAGGACAGACAAAGTGGCAGATGCCTTACTTAGGATTTTTTCCCATGTTGGGTTTCTGCAGGAGGTTATCACCAATCAAGGGAGTTTCTTCATGTTGGACCTGATGAAATGTTTATGGGAGAAGTGTGGGGTGGTGCAGAGATACATGACACCATATCACCCACAAGTCAATGCACTTGTGGAAAGATTCAATGGTACTCTGAAGTCAATGCTCCAGGTGTTTGCTGAACTGCATGGAAGGGACTGGGAGAAATATCTTCCCCACCTGTTGTTTGCATACAGGGAGATGCCCCAAGAGTTAACAGGATTTTCCCCGTTCAAACTCTTATATGGACGCCAGGTACATGGGCCCCTAGACTTGATCCAGGAGGACTGGGAAGGCAAGCACACCACCCAGGAACTCCCATAGTGGATTACGTCCTTAGGTTTAGGGAAAGGCTGAAGGAGCTTATGGGGACAGCTCAGAGCAACCTGGCAGTTGCCCAACAGAAACAAAAAGGGTGGTACGACTGCAGAGCCATAGCTCACTCATACAAGGTGGGTCAGGAAGTCATGGTCCTTATTCCAGTCCAGAAAGACAAGCTGCAGGCTGAGTTGTCAGGACTGCACAAAGTGGTTAGGAAGGTAAATGACATGAACTACATTATAGAGTTACCTGACAGAAGAAAGACAGAAAGGATGTACCATGTCAACATGATGAAGCCATATGCAAATAGGGCTGACATGGTGTTTGCAGTGTGTAGTCCTGGGGAGGGGATGGACGAGGGAGACCCCCTTCTGGACTTGCTGGAGGAAAGTAAGCAGGAGTCCTCTGTGAAGGCAGTTAAATTGTCTCCCCAGCTTGCCCTGGACCAGATCCAGAAAGTAAGGGAGGTTCTAGCAGACTTTGCCCCATTGTTTAGCACCAAGCCTGGACTAACCCCTTTAGTGACGCACGATGTAGAGACAGAGACACAGACGCCCATATGGCAAACAGCATATCGAGTGTCAGAGGCTGTCCAAAAGGACATTAGAAGGGAAGTGGAGGAGATGCTGGATTTAGGGGTAATCCAGAGATCCCAGAGCCCCTGGGCCTCACCCGTAGTCCTTGTGCCCAAGCCAGATGGCTCTACTCATTTCTGTGTGGACTATTGTGGACAGAATGCAGTAACAAAGTCAGATGCCCACCCGATGCCCCAGATGGATGAACTCCTGGACAAGTTGGAAGGGGTGGCTTACCTTACGACTACTGACCTGACAAAGGGGTATTGGCAGGTAGAGTTAACAGACTGAGCTAGGGAGAGGTCGTCCTTCATCACTCCAATAGGCTTATCTGAATTTAAAGTAATGCCTTTCGGAATGAAGAACGCCTCGGCCACTTTCCAAAGGTTGGAGAACCAGGTGTTAAATGGTGGTGAGGAGTATGGCATAGCATACCTGGATGACATTGCCATCTTTAGTACCAGCTGGGAGGAACACCTATCCCACCTTAGGGAAGTTCTGGGCAGGATACAGAGGGCTGGGCTCACTGTCAAAGCTGAGAAGTGCCAGGTGGCAATGGGAGAAGTGGCATACCTCGGGCATGTGGTAGGCCAGGGACAGCTCCATCCTAACCAAATAAAAATAGAGGTAATCCAGGCATGGCCCAGACCAGAAACACAGAAGCAGGTCAGAAGTTGTCTAGAGACAGCAGGGTACTACAGGAAATTTGTACCCAATTACAGTGCCCTGGCTGCTCCCCTATGTGACCTGGCAAAGAAAAGGATGCCAAAGAAAATTACCTGGGGCCCAGCCTGTGAGGAAGCCTTTTCCAAACTAAAGGAGGCACAGTGCAGTGCTCCTGTTTTGACAAGTCCTGACTATAGCAAACCTTTTATAGTTCAGACTGATACCTCTGACGTGGGTATTAGGGCAGTTCTGAGTCAGGCATCCAGCCAAGGGAGACATCACCCAGTAGTGTGCCTGAGTAGGAAGTTACTTCACAGGGAGCAGGTATACTCCACTGTGGAAAAGGAGTGTTTTGCCATAATGTGGGCCCTAAAGAAATTAGAGCCATACTTATATGGACAGCATTTTGTGGTGCAGACTGACCACAACCCCCTGGTTTGGCTGACGCAGATGGGGAAAAACAATGCTAGATTGCTAAGATGGAGTCTTGCTTTGCAAGGGTATGATATGACAATTCTACATAGGGCTGGAGCCAAAAATCAGAACTCCGTTGGGCTGTCTCGTGTGTACGAGAAGTGAACTGATTTGGGAAACTCATCCCATGCAGGGGATAGAGCCCCCAAATTCAGTTTAGGTGGGGAGGAATTGTGACACCCAGACAGCTGGTTCTGATTAACCTATGTTTTTTGTAATATAAAAATGTGTTATTGAATGTCTCTCATGAGAGTTGCTGACAGTCTGTGAAATGACACCCCCCACCCCAGGTTTTAGCTATAATGTGCTACCTGGAAGGCCAAGAGATAATTACAGGCTAAAAGAAACTTAAAATTTAGGATCTCCTTTTTATGTGACTAATTGCAGCTTGCCAACTGCCAAGATAGATCATAAACTTTTATAACATTCAGAGGAAACACAGTAAAATTCATGTGGTGATACAAAGCATGTTGCACCTCCGTGAGATCTGGCAGAGAGACATAATAAGTCCTTTGATGTCCTGGAAAGGGGAAGCTGCTCATAAGATCAAAGAAAGTCGTATGAGAAAATGAGTTGTGCTGAGATCACAGAAATTTTGATTTACCTTTGATAAGGCATCCTGTTTTGAGCATATATATATATATATATATATATATATATATATATATATATATTTCTTTTATATTCTGACAGGGAGGAGCTAGTTGACCTCAGCCAAAGAGGTTGGCAAGGCCAGTTTTTAAAACAGTATTCTGTTTTCCATTTACACACAAATGTTTAGACTCTGAAAAAGCAACATCAGGCACTGTTAGGTATACTGCGATAGGAGATTTTGTCTGCACTTTTAAACCTGTTTTGTTTAAGTGATTTGTATGTTTTGTGATATATGGTTCTGTATTTACATTTTATATTTTTTTATCTATTTTGAAGTAAACCTCTACTTTAGAGACTACTTGGTGTGCTTTTAAATTTCTTTTTCTTGAAAAAGGGAAGCATACATGGTTAAAGCTGACACTGCACAAAGCTTACTGGTTTTACCAAATGGGGAAAAGGTAAGGATTTATTCTGAGGTCTTTAATAGAGTTTTAAGGGTTTATTTTGTATGTCTGGTTAGGTGCCCATAGGCAAAAGCTATCTGCCCCCCAAAGAGCAGAATTATCTGAGCTTGCACGTTGGGTATGCTAACAAGAGGTTCACAGTTTGAATCCCTCCAAGACTTGAGACCAAAGGTTGATTTGAACCCACAAAACAGACAGGAGGGTTGCCGTGTTTCTGTTTCCTGTTCACAAGACTGTGCTTGGAGGTTGGCATTGTGGGAGCAGAGGGTCTGACCTGCTGAGTGGGTTTGTAACACCCCTCCCTTGGGATACACTTTGTATCATGTCCCAGGGCATTTTGGGAGGGGCTGAATCCCCATGCCATGGGGGCTGAAGGGATGTGGCCCAGAAAGGGAGGAAGCTAGCCCTCACAGATGAGGGACATCTGGAATATGAGGCATAATTTGCCAGAGAACTGTTCTGGAGCTGGTGTCTATGAAAGTGACATATCATTTCTGCTTTCTTAGAACAATATATTTTTTTCATAAAGATGCATTAAAACAAAAGTATTATCAATAGTACTGTATACAGAATGGAATTATATTTGTAATTTTGATAGCCCTCCTAGTTTCTCAACTTGTTCAATTAATCTTAACAGTATTATTTTTGGAAAACATTTTTCCAGTTATATCCTAGAGTGAAATGCATTTGTACTTCCTTGGATCCTTTTTATTGCCTTTTTTGTAAATTGAAATGATGACAGACCCTTTCCATGAGATGGAGATAGTTGTATTTAGTATACAGTTGTTAAAGAAGGGCAGGATAATCTTAGTCCATAAGGATGGGGCAGCCAGAAAAACTTCCTGGGGGATTAAATTTGGTCCCTTTCTTTTCTCTTTTTTAAAGAGACTAGTGCAAAATAAAGTTTGTGAGGTGCAAATACTTTAAGTTTAGATCTACTGATAATGTGTTCCCACTGTAGAGTTAACTCACTAACCGTTGGATCATAGAAGATACTAGTATAATAAGTTATCTACTGATTTATCAGAATATAAGTATCTAGCTCAAATTTGCTCTTATTAGTACCTTCAGCTACCATGAGCCAATACGACTGTTGGTCCTCATTGTCAATAATTGCTTTGCATCCTTTGCCACTGTTTTAACTGAAAGTCTCTCTGTTTACCCTTTAGGAATTGCTTATATTCTTTTCTTGCCTTGTTCAACTCTCTGAATGTATTCCTATCCCCAGAATTCTTAGTATGCCTTTCTAGTTATGTAAGGACTTTTTTGGCTCTACAACAATCATAATCAAACTGGCCGGCCCAGTGACACTGAGGGTTGAGGCACTAGACACCACACCTTGTGCCACGCTGGTGACCCGGGTTTGGTGATGGACTCGGCCTGCCGGGGGTCGGCACAGGAGGGAGAGAATGGAGAGTCCAGAGGACAGCTCTCCTCTACCTGGGGAGGGATCCAGGGTTGATCAGTGTCCTGGCTGCCCCAATGGAGATCAGGGGTACTGCAGGTACACCAGCCAGCATAGGGGGTGGAGCACGACAGACGCCAGCAGGGTAGTCATGTACAGGCATCATTGCATGCAGCGCTCCAAGGGTGGAAACTGCTAAGAAAATCCCCAGGCGATGGCATCTCCTTTGCCCCACCAAGCCACACTCCAGCACTGGGCTTCACTCCTCTCCAGGCCAACCACACAGCCAGCACATTAGATTGCAAGATAGAGCACCCTGGGCAGATAGGGCGGCCCCACCTTGGGGGGTGCAGAGCCAGGAAATCTGCCAAGCTGATGTAGGGGTGAGGAGAGAGCTTTGGGTGGGAGGTAGAGTTCACAGTAGTGGCAGATGCTGGAGAGAGTTCCCTGAAGGTAGGAACAGAAAAAGAATGTACAAAAAAAAACAAAAATAATCAAACTATGAGCTAACAGGTTTGTTTTGTAACTTATTTTTATCTGGTCTGTGGAGATACTTTTTCATCTTTTCAAAGCAATCTGAAAGTAGACTCTGTAATCCTGTACAGTGCTCCAAAGAATCTAGAGAAAAACATGAATTTAACAGGTCCTGTATAAGACTTACAATGATTCTGTCACAGCATACTTCCCATTTGATTTTAGTTGAATTTCTAACTTCAAAATTTTGGAGGACACTGGGGGGTACAATTGCTTTGTCCGCATAAAGTGATCAAGCCAATATAGTACAAGTAGAATGTGATCACTTTCTCCCCTATCCAAAATGTAGCAGGAACCTCAATTGGACATTTGGCCATTCCAAAAAATGAAATCAAGTATTGATGATCCCCTCAGATTATAATGTGTATAATTACCTGTTGGATCACCTTCTGGTCTGCCATTTATTGGGGTAAGATTATATGCTAATAAAATCTCAATTAGTTTGGCTCTCATTGCATTAGTGTTAGTATCCAAAGAGGACCTTGGATAACTAGTGGTATCAGGGTAGAGACAATTATGGATGTTATTGTCCGCATAACCATCGAAGAGGCCAATTCTGGCGTTAAAGTCGCCACATAAAAAAATTTTAACACTAGGTGCATGAGCTTGTATTTTCTGAATCATTTGTTCTAAGTCCTCCCAGAGTGATTTACTAATATTTAGAATTAGACGGAGGAATGCATGTATCGATTAAACAAAACTTAAGGTGCTTAGACTGAACCAGAAATGACTGGGCAGATGTTGTACAACATAATGGACTAACAGATAAATTTCTGTCAATCTTGAACCAAGAAATAAGTCCCCAGTGATAATCTTCCAGCTCTGCTTTATTTCTTGCCCAGTA
The DNA here is from genome assembly GCA_016271365.2 of Neoceratodus forsteri. NCBI lineage: Eukaryota > Metazoa > Chordata > Ceratodontiformes > Ceratodontidae > Neoceratodus > Neoceratodus forsteri. The sequence continues at coordinate 1,227,826,404 of CM028132.1, read as the reverse complement.
CGTGAAAACTAATAAACCTGTTAAAAGAAACATCGGTGTCTTGGGTGTATGCCAGGTTTCTTGTAAGCATATGATGCAGTGCTTACATGTAACAGAGCACCATTCCATATCAGCAAACCTACTGTAGTAGCTAGTCCCGCAATATTCCAGGAAAGCAATCTACACTCACAGTCCAAGTTATCACCATCTTCACAGGACTTCTCACTATCTAGTCAACCCTCCACATTTCCTAATTCAGTATATCTATGGCTAACAGGAACATTGTAAGTCAGTTGTTTAGAATAGTTTTCTGTGGTTGTTTGAGAGGATTTATCTTGGGCAAAGGGATTCCTAGTATTAGCTCTGGGGGATATATTTGTGATGTTCCTCAGAGGGTGGAATTACTGGGCCATATTATTCTTAATAATGTTCATATTCATTTTATCTAGGAATCTAGGATGGACACGTTATCCAGAATGCTATTATAAATGTCTATTGACTCCATGGTAATCAAAATTTGATCACAATTGGGATCCTTTCCCAGACATAAACAGAGACTGGGCTATCTTTTCCTATTGGAATATTTAATGTTTGGTCAGGGATGTCTAAAATTATATGTTTATGTTTTGCATTAGTCTCTTTAGGAAATCTCTTTAATCCAAATAGGGAAAGGGACAATTTTGGGTTTTCCCTGTCAGTAAGCAGCATTTTTGGCTTACATGCATGCAAAGCACTTGCCAATATTGTACTTTCAACCATGTATAATCCCATTTCATCCAGAATAGATGCCTTTTGCAAAATTAGGTCCATAGCCACCTTCCCCTGTAATAAAACATTAATTTGGTGTGCTTTACTCACCCAGCCCTCGTGTGCACCTCCAGTATGTTTAAAACCATTGAGGGTACCTGGAGCACATGCAAAAATAAGTTATATAATGTTCTTTTAAGTTTACCTGGGGATTCGCATGGCAGTTCTTTAAAGCCAAAAATACTAATCTGGGAAACCCCACAGGAGGCTGGATGGTTTAAAGCATTAATGTTGTCTCTGTTAATATATCTCATGTTCATACCCAGTTTATTAATTGCCTTGTTGTTAAGCCATATGTGATTGGCAATTCTGGATGAGGTGCAAAAGATGTACAGACACTCTACTCCAAGATTTTGGGTTTATTTTTTTCTGTCCTCCTGATACAGTGTGGTGATGTTGAGGTTAACCCTGGACCTAAAACGCAATTTGGGGTAACAATTATTCATGAAAATGTAAGAAGTCTTGTTTGTAAAATGGATGAATATAGGGTTTGGGTATCTGATTTAACTTGTGACGTTTTAGCTATTTCAGAGACGTGGTTGCATTCCGGCATCCTTAATGAGGAAGTGGAATTGGTAGGGTATAATCTGGTAAGGCAGGACAGGGGCAAAAGGGGTGGGGTGTATTGTTTTATTTAAGGAATTCTTTAGGTCCATATCAAATATTATTTGGGAAAATGTGGAAGGGATTGATTGTTTAGTAGTTAGGTTGTTAAAACTGAAATTAACAATTGGAGTATTTTATGCACCCCTAAAACTAAATTAAGCAATTTGACATACTAGCTGACTTTCTTTTGAAATTTTGAAAGATCAAAGTGTAGTATTAACTGGAGATTTTAATGCAGCCTGGGGACAAACAAGAGGTAATAAACTTAGATCTAGTTTTGAAATAGTAGGCTTACAACAATTGGTACAATATCCAACTAGAAGTCTAAATAATAGAACAACTGGAACCATATTAGACTTGTTTTTGTTTCAGATGATTTGAAGGTTGAGAGCTGTAAGGTATTACCTTTGAATATGGGGATCATAATCCAATCAATGTCATTTATTAATTCAAAATGTTATGTGTAACAATGACTATGAGCTTTAGATACGTGATTTTAGGCACTTTAACGAGTCATCGTTTAGGGACAGTCTAAGAAATTTTGATTGGTCGAGGATATTTTTGATTCTTGATTTGGACTTAGCCATCCAAGAATTTACAGTTCTTTCCTTTACATAATTCAAATTCATGCTCCTAAAATAAAAAAGTAATAATATTAAAATCCATTATGGCTTAATGATAAATTGAAAACTCTTTCGCATTAAAAATAGAATATGGAAAAAAGCCAAAAATCTAAATTGGAGGGATTGGAACTTTTAAAAATGGAGAAATAAATGTAAATATAAAGTAAAACTGGCAAAAAAAGAATACTTCCAGAGTTCTTTTGTTAATTTACATGACCCAAATAAATTCTGGAAGGTTATTTCCAATTTAAGAACTCCAGTGAAATCTCAGACTTTAATTAATTTAACAGTGGGAGATAGTTTGGTTGATAATCCTTTAGAAGTGGCTAATTTGTTGAATCATTATTTTAGAGATTTACCAGATTTAAAGATACCTAATCTAGGGAGTGTTGCTCAGGTGAGTATACACTCTGATATTTTCCCCTTGAATAATGAGGGCTTTAATTTGAAGAATATAAGGATACAAGATGTAGCTAGGGAATTGAGGAATCTAAAAGTATCAAAATGTGCTGGGATTGATAATATTGATCCCAAATTCCTGAAATTGGGGTCTGATGTTATAGCTCCTATAATCACTTACTTTTATAATTGGAGTATACAGTCCTCAGTTGTTCCTGACTGTTGGAAAATGGGTGAAATTATTCCTAGTCATAAGGGTGGTGACACCACAGCCCCATCTAACTATAGACCAATTACTTTGCTTCCAATCTTGTCTAAGGTGCTGGAGAAGCTGATAAATAATCAGCTTGTCCAGTACCTTGACCATTTGGGGTTGTTAACAAATTTCCAGCATGGATTCAGAGGGTAGGTCCACAAATACTGCCTTCTTGATTTTGGTAACCTGGTGGCAACATCATTGAACCAGGAAACCAAACTGGGGCAGTGTTTGTGGACCTAAATAAGCTTTGATCTGGTCCATCATGAAACATTACTGTCTAGATTGCAAAACTTAGGGGTATATCATAATTCATTACAGTGGTTTAGGTCCTACTTGACTAATCGAAAACAAAGGGTGGTCTGTGGGGCCGCTGTCTCGGATCTCCTGGATTTGAGTTGTGGTGTGCCTCAGGGGTCAATTTTGGGCCCTATGTTATTTAATATTTATATTAATGATCTTCCTGATTATGTAGTTGGCGCTGAAGTCAGACTTTATGCAGATGACATAGTATTGGTTGCATCTGCTAAAAGTCCTGGGGATCTGAGGCAGCGACTCCAGACAGACTTCTCTAATATTTGAAACTTGAATTAGAAATTCTGGTCTTTTGATAAGTGCTGGGAAGACTCAGAGTATGATTTTTTCTGTAGGACCTAAACCAAATAAAGAATTAACTGACTTCAAAATTAGATTTTTGGATGGGAAAATGGTACAAGGGGTTAAAACCTATAATTATTTGGGAGTCTTGGTTGATTACCCGCTTTTCTTTTTCAGACCATATTTTGTCACAAATAAAAAAAGTTAATCAAAGGTTGGAGGCATTAAGAAGAGTGTCAGGATGTTTGACTAGTGACATTAAGATTAAATTAGTAAAACAACTGTTGTTGCCGTTGTTAGATTATGGCTTACCATTATATATGCATTCTTATAAAAAATGTTTACACAAACTGGACCAGACTTATTATAGATTGGGGAAATATATTTTAAATTATGGATTTCGAGTTCATCATTGTGTAGTTTATCAGGAACTTAGCTGGTTGCATCCAACAGCTCGAAGAGAATATATATGGCTTACTATATGTCATGGTTTGATACATTCAAAAGTGCATCCTCTACGAAATTTGATATGTCAAGATTCAGATTCTAAATACTCACATACTTTTAGGAGGACTACTAAAAAGTTGCCCATGATACAAATTATGAATCGTATGGGGGATATGGTGTTACAAAATAGTTTAGCAGGGATATGGAATAAGTTACCTCACCACATGATTGAAATTTCTGATCTGCATACTTTTAAATTGGAATTGTATAATCATTTATATGTTTGTTGTAGTTGTTTTTAGGTAATTGTGATTTTGTATTTTGTCTCACTTTGTATTGTTTGTCTTTATTGTAAATTCCACAGGTATTTGTTGTAAATGGGGATTTTTCCCCAATCAGATTAACCTGTATAAAAATAAATTTTAAACAAACAAACAAACAAGTTCATCTTTATCATTCAAAATGTTGACAAAGTCAGAATACACAATATCTGCCCCAGTTTCTGCTGTTAGTGGGTGCACAATCTTGATTTTGTTCTCTTCCAATGATAGATTAGGATCCACTCTGAAACCATAAAAATAGCGTACAGTGTATTGATCAATATCAATAAGTTTAGATGGTTTTGTTGATGTATTTATTTGCAAGTGGTGCCCTCCTAATTCTACATTTGTGTTTTTATCCTGCAGGTCTTAGCTGTCATTAATTCTAATCCACCAGTTGTACCAATGAGATTTTAGGGCTTTCAGGTCTGACTCTAGGGAACTACAGATACCAAATAATCTATTCATGGTGTGCTCTTCTGGAGTCTTATTACTACCATATTTTGGCAAGCTGCCCGCATATGGATTCAACTGATTTTCACATTCACTACCAGAGGGAATTATAATTTTTTTAAGCCTTCCTACAGAATTATCAATAGTTTCTTTGTGGATGGTCAAACTATCCCTGGACTCTACCTCACAAATAGATGAGGGGCTGCTAGGTATTGCTTGTACTCCAGCTACAGTTTGAGCCTTTTAAGAGACAAAGATTGTTTCCTATTTGTTTTCCTTTTTTATTTTGTTCCTTTTCTTAGGTTTAGACTTGTCAGGGGAATCTGGAAAAATAATAGTTGAAAAGTCAGGCGTCTCTCGTGCAGAATTATCTAAGGACTGACAGAGTCCTCCATAAGTATTGAAGGAGATTTGTTTAGAGGCACTAATATATTTATTTTGTTAAAATATCCTCCAATCTGAAGCTATTTAGAACAATACTCTCTTGATCATATCCATCTCATTTTTCACTATTACTAATTGCTCCATGAGCATCAGGTGAGCAGTGTAGGGATTACACATTAAATTTTTGAGATGCTCACTCAAATTAAAAGGGTATGTGTGTATTGCATTTATGTTCATTTTGTCTGCAATATTTTGATCATTTTGTCTGTCTGATTAACAACTTCTGATTTCTGTAATAAATCAGATTTTTTCAGACCACCAATAGTGTACTGGAGCTCCTCAATTATTTTGCCCAGATTAACATTTTTAGCTGCCTCCTGAACTGAGACTTCTGTAGCATTCTCAGGATGAACATCTGATATGTCTGATACCTTAGGTGTCAGTCCTTCCAGTGAAAAATACAGTAATGAAGAAAAACTAGGCATCTGGCTCATATCTGTGTCTATGTTGTTACAGGATTTGGAAGACACAGAAGTTTCACCCTTATGATCTAGTCATTCAGAGGAGTAAATAATTTTTGGGGAAGAGGTGAGACAGGAGAGATCAACATCTTTCATTTGCTTTGCCTGTAGTACGTCCCTTTCTTCCCCTAGTCTCTTAGCCTCCAGCTGCTTATCTGGCACTGTCAGGGTATCATCAATTAATTTCCCTATTTTATCAAAATGTTCATCAATTTTTGTTTGCTTTCCATCTTTCCTCTGAATCTTTACCTTTTCAGAGCTTTTCTGCCTAGGCTACTTAATCTGCTTATATTTTCCTTGTTTAGATTTTCCTTGATTTTTTATTTTGTCCAGCTTTGTGCTTACTAATTGGTTGACCTCTATTTCAACATCATCAAGATCAGAAATATTACTAACCAGAAAATTGTTAGCACTAGCTTCAATGTTTAATGAGATAATTTCAGTTTCTGCAGCACTCTCGGATGTTTGTTTTCTGGTTTGCACCATTGTAAACCACCAGTGCACCAATACCTCAAGTTTAGGAGTCTCTATCCACATAATATATTAGCACTGTCAAAATATTGAACTCGATGCAGTAGTTAAAAGGATTAAATTAAAAAAACAGTAATAAACATAAATAATTAAACAAAAATAAAAATACAGGACAAGAAATAAATAATTAGCACTTTCCAAGTATTTACAAGGGGAATATGACTAGTCACACTGGTCAATCTGGGTAGAATACAACTCCTTCCTTTATGCTGTTTTGGTATTTTTGAACGAACAGTCTCTAAAAACCATGAAGTTTAATAAATACTTGGCATAAGATTGAACTGGTTGAAATTCAAGCTATTTAGCTGTCTACTGGTAATCCAAATGAGGGAAACCAAAAGAAGAGCACTTGCAGGACAGAAAACAATATTCAGGGTAAATATGCCCCATGTAGGATGCAACCTTAATCCAATCACAGTGCTAAAACTGCAGTGTTCCATTTGTTCTGTATAGTGCACTTCATTATCACAGGAGTTTGCAGCTTTGTCAGTTTTAACCTCTCATTGAAGGGCAAACTATCCACTCTTACTGTCCACTTGACTGTTAATGTATGTAGACATAAAAGAAAACTTTTTGGGATTTCAAAGTTGAAACCCCTAGCTGGTCTCCTTCAACTTAGGGAACAGGAAAAACTGCCAAAGTCAGTAGCAAAATCAGGGTCCGTTAATGGGTCACTTAATGTTGGTAATACAATACTAGAGAGCCTGGAGAGGTTTGTATGGTTCACACCATAGAACACTGCGTACCTTATTTGAAGAAAAGCAGAGAAAGAAAAATTATTAATTTATTTAGCTTTTGTTAACCAGGTAGGTACGCTAGACAAGACATTTGCCTATTTTCAGGTATGACCCAGGAATTAGATAGAATTAGGAGGAATAATAGTCCCTATACTCCCTATACAACCTTGGCCCCCCTCAACTCCACTAACCCAATGTAACTGCCTGTCTGAGTAACTATTCACCCCTTTAAAACATACTTTTAAACAAGAACAAATTCATATTTTTAAGCTTGAATACAAAGCCTGTTGTCTGACTCCTAATCCACATCAAATAAGTTAACTCTCTAAATCCATTGACAAAAGCTGTAGTAGATATACTGTACAGCAATTTCAGCAGTTAATATATTTCAGGAAGCAGCTTTCCAAAACTTCTTAGTATAAAATACAAAATATTATGACTTACTGAAGACTGCGATAAATGTCTAAAGTAATCATATGTACTGTGCTTGCTTGCTATGCTTGTGTAAAATTTTACAGATTTATTTTATTTATTTTTTAATTTTTTTTTATTTTAGTCTTTGGTAACCAGGTAAGGCCCACTATGCACAAGTACCTGTTTTCAGGGGTGACCTGGGAGCACTGGTCGGTTAAGTGGCTTGCTCAGAGTCATACAGTATGCAAGTGGAGGTTGTGAGAGACTCAAACTCTGGTCTGGTCTACTGGATGTACCAAGCTCATTCACACCTCGTTCCTCTAACCTCTTGGCTAAAATGCCACTCACAGTGAGAGTGATTCTACCCTCATTAAACCAGCTGGAAAATGACAATCTGGCTACCAGATGCCATGCATGCAATTTTAGAGAGAATGGTCATGTGACTACTAGCGCCAATTCAAATTAGCAAAATCAACTTTAAAGAAAAAACTAAAAGCATAAAAATAGAGACTTTTATATTTGTGCTATTTGTAGACTAGTATGAATCTAATGTGTCTAATGAGGTTTAGGAAATTACATTAAAATAACCCAGTTCTAGCAAAGGTCACAAGCTCCAATAGAAAACCCAAACATCTCGAGCATTTCCAAATGTTAAGATAGTTAAAACAAGTTAAAAAACTCAATATAAAATATAAAATCCAATTCAGAAATGTAAATTAAAAGGAATAACTTTTCCTTAGCTAATCTCTTAATGCTGAGTAGGTCTGCATGGTCCAGGGTCAGCTAAATCCTTACAAAGAGCAGTGGTCAAGACAACAGCGAGCAAACAGATAAAACAAAAGCTTCTATTTGGTAAGCAGGTACCCTACTTGCCCAGGATTCTTCTTTGCCTGTGGTCAGTTCCCCTGCTGGACACCCTGCAATCTTTTCCATAAGGACAGCTCTTCCGGCCACCTCGGTACTCCAAGCCCTGTGGAAAAGAAGCAGCGGCAGATTTGTCTTTTCCTTAATCCCTAGCTTGTGATGAGTCACAGTTCCTGCCCATGCCTACTGTACCTGTCCCTCTACTGTATAAATACTGTGCATCTTTGTGGCATTAATCCACATCTTTTGGAGGATATTTGTAGATCGAGAAACTATCACTTTTACACTACTTCTATGACAAAGAAGCTGGATGCAAGACATAGCAATGTTGCCCATGAACTGCGTAAAAATGGGACTCCAATGCTGGATATGCAGAACTACAGTGGTAGCCACAGACATTGGCAGCTATTTCCAGATATTTCTCAAAATGTCTGAAGAGTTTCTCTCTGCTGCCTCTACTGTTTAAATGCAAAAAGCATCAGATATTTCTGGAAATATAACAGAAATTTCGGGAAATAGCTGGCAGTGTCTGTGGCTACTACTGTACCTTGCAGCAGCCAGCATCATGATTTCTCTCTCAGCCCTCTAAAAACACATTTAGCCATGCAAAGAACAACCACACAAGAAGACAGCATGCACAAGGTGGGCATCTTTGAGCAATCTGTAATACACTACAGTGCAATGAAATGTTCTGGGGCTGCCTCTGTGGCCTTCAGCAAACCTACATATCAATCAGTGTCAAACTTTCATGATTTAATCCATAGGAAATCTTTGGAACATGAATGCATCTCATTAATGTGTATTATTGTCTTCCTGCAGTGAGGTTTCCCAAACTGTGGATCAATTAACGATGGATGATGATGACAGCAGTGCAGCAAAGGTCCATCAGAAATTGACAGAAAGGGGGTATTCAGTATCTGAATCATCATTAGCATGAATGCAACCCCAAAATGGATGAAGTTATGGCAGAACATAGTAAGTGCAGTGCTGTCGCCACTGCATGTATGTATATAATCAATTTTTCTGGTCAGTGTATGCCAAAAAAGCAATTTAAAGCCTGCCCATTTCTGTAATCTCTTCATCTTTTGGTAACGTACTGATGGACTGTTTAAGAATCTATGTGTTATACCCATGGGTGTAGAGTTAAGGTTTTCCTGGGGGGGGGGTCTCAGGCTCAAAACTACTGGCCTAAACAGTTAACTTATTTTTAGACTACTCTATTCTTCACAAGGTTTTCACAACACATGATATAGCTACCACAAGAATTCAACCAGAATTAGCTAGGTAGGTTTCAGACACAGAACCAATTGTATTTTTTTTTTTACCAAGAGTGTGAGTATACAACAATATAACTCAAACACAAAGGAATAATTTTATTACTGATGGAATTATGAAAATTACTGAAGAGATTTATTATTACTTGCTCACTAAAGCAAATATATGCATTCTTACCGAAGCTTTTTTAATAAAATTATCACTCAAACTCTCCATGTCGAGATTCCTGGCAATATCGGCATGGCTTGAAAGGACGGCAACAGCATTCAGCCTTTCTTGGGTCAAAGTGGAATGTAAGTAAGACTTCAGTCTACAAAGGCTTGAAAAAGACCTCTCTGCAGAACAAGTAGACACAGGCACAGTCAGAACAAGCTTCACTAATCTCACGACCTCTGAAATTAACAGTTCCAGTCCCTCATTCTTCTCTGCCTTCAAGAACTCCAGAAGACCTCGAAAGTCACTCAGAGTGGTACCAGAGACCTTGGTCACATTTAATAACATATCACTGTGAAGCCGGAGCCTTGAATACTCTTTAAAATCGTCCTGGTAGAAAACCTTCATATGCATCACATCTTCCTTTCCAACCAGAAAATCTTCCAACTTAGTTAATGAGAGGTGGTCATCTTTGATTTAAAGTGATCTGTGAGACTGACTAATACTCCATTAAAGGCTTCAAAGTACTGCTGCCAATAATGGTCATCTGGAGTAGCTAGCCACCCCAGCACCCCGATCTACTGGCATTGACCACCTCTCACCGCCGCCGCGCAGCAGTACTGGAAAACAGGTGCTCTGAGGCCTGGTTTGAATTGTCACAGTAATACACACAGTCAGTGGCTGGCCGTGGAGGTGAGAGGTGGGCGTGCCAGTCGCGGCTGGGGAAGGGTGGGGGTGCTGAGTGGCTGGCATGGCTGCGTGGGGTAGGACACTAGACTATTACGACATGCAAAATTCAAATGAATTTTATTATGATGGGAGGTGGGACCGCTAAACTACCAGGGATAGCAATATTAATGATAATGAACTACAGATCGGGGGCACTAGACTACCAGGGATATACAGTAATCAAAATATAAGTAAACACACATGGGGAGGCCACTAGACTACCATGGATAAAAAGAAACATATTTATATGATACTCATTGGGGGGGCCACTAGACTACCAGGGATAACCGGCATCATTATGTACATTGGCATGAGGGAGCCGCTAGACTACCAGGGATAATAAAAAGTATTGTTTTTTTATTCAGATGGGGAAGAGTGAAGCCCCCTGAGCAAAACCTACCCTTATTTAACTTACTAGGGCACCCCTGGGCTACAAAAAGCTGTTTTGAAATCTGGCCATCTCGTCCCTCACTCTTTGTTCGTGAGCGAGCAATTTCTTTGACCGCCAGCATGCAAATTCTTTGATCTCGAGAGTCTTTGATCACGATCGTGCACTGCGAGCAACAGACGAGATGGCCAGATAAAAAAATTAATTTTCTCAGCTCGGGGGTGTCCTAGGAAGACAAATGAGGGTGGGTTTTACTCGGGGGGCTTCGTTCTGATGAACCATGGTGGTGGTTGACCGCAATTATATGAATTTTGTAAATTACACAACTTTTTATTCTTTGGTCGTGACCCTGCAAATTCTTTGACCGTGAGCCTGCAAATTCTTTGATCGTGAGATTCTTTGATGATGATCGTGCATCGTGAGGGTAGGACGAGATGGCCAGATTAAAAAGTCAATTTTCTCAGCCCAGGGGTGCCCTGGGAAGTAAAATGAGGGTGGGTTTTGCTCAGGGGGCTTCGTTCTGTCGAACCATGGTGGTGGTTTACAGCAATTTTTCCAATTTTGTAAATTTCAAAAGTTTTTATTCTTTGTTCGTGAGCCTGCAAATTCTTTGATCGTGAGATTCTTTGACCGCCATCTTTGATCGTGAGGGTAGGACAAGATGGCCAGTTTTTTTTATAATGGAATAGATAGGGACATTTTGCCAAACTTTCAGATTGAATATCTCGGAAATGGTTTGGTCTTTTTACTTGAAATTTGGAGGGTGTTTATGGCGTGTCCTGTAGATGTGAATTATTTTGCTTACGTGTAGGAGAAATTTTTTATGCGGAGATATTGTGTGACGCACTTTACGTGTTGCGGATAGTGTTTTGCTTGTGGTGGTGGCTTGAAATTGATAGGCTACCTAGCCTTACTGTCATGGATATAGTTTTCAGTCATTGTGTGTGTTAAATGTCAACAGGTGAGGAACTGTGCCAGTCTGATGAATGAAAATCTCGTATGTTAAAATGTCATATCTCTGACACAGTTTGCTCTTTTCACTTGAAATTTGGAGGGTGTTGACGGCATGTCCTGTGGATGTAAATCACAGTGTTTCCATGTCAGAAAATATTTTTTTGATGGAGATATGGTGTGGCGCAGTTTTCATTCTGCAAACAGCGTTTTGCTTGTGGTGATGGTGGCTTTAAATTGATAGGATACCTACCCTTAGTGTCATGGATGCAGTTTTCTGTCGTTGTGTGTGTTAAATGTCAAGAGGTGCGAAACTGTGCCACTCTGATGAATCAAAATTTCAAATGTTGACATATCTTGGACATGGTTTGGTCTTTCTACTTGAAATTTGGAGGGTGTTGTCGGGATGTTCTGTAGATGTGAATTGCGGTGTTTATGTCTCGGACAATGTATTTTTTGCGGACAGACTGTGTGGCACACTTAAAGTTTAGCGGACAGCGTTTTATGTTCTTCTGCTACATTCATATTCATTTAGAGGCTGGTTGTGCTGTTGTTACTGTACTTTTTAGTCATCAGCTGTGTAATGTGGCCCACCATAGAAACATAGAAACATAGAAACATAGAAACATAGAAACATAGAATTTGACGGCAGATAAGGATCGCTTGGCCCACCTAGTCTGCCCATTTTCCTACCTAACAGATAAGCTGCAGATCCTAGTTAATCAACAGCTTACTTCCTCTTACCCACCCCTAGGACTGTCTTATGCCTGTCCCATGCATTCTTGAAGTCCCCCACTGTTCTTGACTCCACGACCTCCTCAGGAAGGCTGTTCCATGCATCCACAACCCTCTCAGTGAAAAAATACTTCCTCATATTACCCTGAGCCGTCCCCCCTCTATCTTCAAATTGTGCCCCCTTGTTCTTGCACATCTCTTTTTCTGGAAGATGCTACCCTCTTGGACTTTGTTAATTCCCTTGAGGTACTTGAAAGTTTCTATCATGTCTCCTCTCTCCCTTCTTTCCTCAAGAGTATACATATTAAGATCCTTTAGTCTTTCTTCATATGTTATCTGGTGCAGACCCTGCACCATTTTGGTTGCCCTCCTCTGGACAGCCTCCACTCTGTCTATGTCTTTGCAGAGATGGGGTCTCCAGAACTGCACACAGTACTCCAGATGGGGTCTCACCAACTGTCTTTACAGAGGGATAACAACTTCCTGTTTTCTACTATTGATGCCTCTTCCTATGCATCCCAGTATCCCTCCAGCCTTCCTTACTGCCTTTTCACATTGCTTGCCCACCTTTAGGTCATCTGATATAATTACCCCCAGGTCCCTTTCTATTTTTACTGTTGTCAGTATCTCACCCCCCATTGTGTACGCTTCCCCTGGGTTTTTGTTTCCCTTGTGCATTATCTTGCACTTCTTTGCATTAAATCTGAGCTGCCATACATTTGACCATTCCTCCAACCTTGCCAAGTCCCCTCTCATCCTTTCCACTCCATCCTGTGTATCAACCCTGTTGCAGATCTTGTGTCATCTGCAAAGAGACATACTTTTCCTTCCAGTTCCTCTGCAATGTCACTTATAAAGACATTAAAAGGACCGGTCCCAGTACTGAACCCTCGGTCCCCACCTGTAACCCTCCTTTCTTCACTGTGTACTCCATTTACTACTACCCTTTGTGTCCTGTTGTCTAGCCAATTTTTATCCAGGCTACCACCTTGGGACCCATTCAAGGCTGGCTATCTTGTGTATTAATCTTTGTGGGGACTGTATCAAATGCCTTGCTAAAATCTAGGTAGGCCATGTCCACAGCCCCTCCCTGATCTACTACTTTGGTCACCCAGTCAAAGAAATCTATTAGATTCATCTGACACGACCTTCCCATCGTGAATCCATGTTGCCTCGGGTCCTGTGCCCCAATGGCCTCTAGGTACTCAACAATTCTTTCCTTCAGAAGTGATTCCATCATTTTCCCTACCACTGAGGTCAAACTAACTGGTCTGTAGTTTCCTGCCTCTGTCCTGCTCCCACTTTTGTGAAGAGGAATTACATCTGCCCTCCTCCAGTCCTTGGGTACCACCCCATCCTCCCATGATTTGTTAAAGAGGTAGTCAGCTGATGTCACTAGTTCTACCCTTAGTTCTTTTAGAATTCTTGGGTGAATCCCATCAGGCCCCATTGCTTTGTCCACCTTCAATTTTATTAGTTCTTTCAGAACCCTTTCTTCTGTAAATGGACTGGTATTGACCCCTGTCTTCAGAGTATTGCACAATTTTCTACTTTTTATCCTTTCGTAAAAAGTAAGGAAATTATATGCAAAAAACTTCATTAATGCATCAGTTAGGGTTCTTCTACAGTGAAAAAAGTAAACAAATTCAATTTTAGGGTCCCCACCCTTTGCACCCCACCCCCAGCCCACCACCACCAACAGGCATCGGGGTGTGCATTGGGGTAGTTGTCCTTAACTCTCACCCCATTCTCCTACACTGCACCACCTCAGCTTGTTTACACATTGGATGGGGTGAGAGTTAGGGGCAATGACCCCAACACACACCCCAATGCCTGTTGGTGGCAGCGGGCTGGGGTTGGAATACAAAAGGTGGGAACCCTAAAATAGAATTTCCTCACTTTTTTCGTTATAGAAGAACCCTAACTGATGCATTAATGAAGTTTTTTATAGAATATATATATATATATATGTATATATATATATATTATGGTAGCACGGTAGTGCTACCATAGTTAGGGTTGAGTAGCACTTTTAAGGTTAAAGGGTGAAACTTTGCACCTTAATAACTTTGCCACTGTTCAACGGATTTGCCTGAAATTCAGCATGCACAATTGGGCATGGTAGATCTTGGGATCTGCTAACTTTTATATTGGTTAGATATACAGCTGCGGAGTTATTAAGCGACAACCAAATGCACAATTACGTTTCTTTGCAAATTCTTTGCTCTCACCTACAGGTCGCATGGTTTGTGTGACTGGTCCAAAAACTTCAGGGAACATGCAGCCAGCATCTCTGATGTGCCTTTGGAAGATTTCGTGAAAAAACATTAAACGGTTCAAAAGTTATTCAAAACACAAGTTCCCATTATAAGTCAATGGGAAAAGTTAAAAAGTTCGAACGTGTCGCAAATGCACTTTTTAGTGTCACAAATGTGCCATTGTGTTTTCAGTTTGTGATCAGAAAAATGCTTGGCATTTAAAATTGGGACCCTCTAGGGACATAATTCTTTCTGTGTTCACCTAGTCGGACTCTGAGGATGCTAGCCATGTCTTTATTTTGGGGTTACACACCCCAGAAATATGTTTTTCAAATTTCTGGAGAAAGTAATGTCACAAAGTAGTGTTGCACCTGCAACACTTTAACAAATTTTTGCGAAAAGTGTCGCAAAAACTACTTTTCCAGACTATGGCCAAAATGACAGGTGTTCTTTGCCACCCTGCTGCAAAACAACCGTTTGGTCTTTTGGACTGAAATTTGGAAGGAAGGCAGCCAACATCTCACAGATGTGCCTTTTGGTGCTTTGGTGAAAAAAATATTGCATGGCTGCCAAGTTACGGTACTCCGAATTTGAAATGTTTTCCCATAGACTAACATGGTGGCGTACGCCGCACCTTTCGGGTCTCGTATCTCAAAAATGGTGTGAGATACGGAATTTTCATCGTGACAATGTGTAGCCCTAGAAAACATAGCCAGGAAAATCATGAATCATGTGAAAAATGTTTTTTTTTTATGTTGTATGGTTACTCAGATATAAGCAATCTCAGAAGAAAACAGAAGGGGAAGGAAGGAAACGTATTCAATTCAGTTCTTTAGAGTAACTGGTAATTGCTATTTTTCTTTTAAACTTAGATTGTGGGCTTTTAGTGACACTGTACTTTCTTTGTTGTCTTTACTTAGAATTATTTTTGGGCTGTTGAAAATTTAAAACGTGGTGGTGGTGGAATTCTGTGCTGTCTTTAATTGCTGCAAATTTTATCTTGGCTTGTCTGACTGCCCTGTAGTTGGATGAAGGGTGTTAATTGTCTGGCCTCTGACCTCAGCTATGTGATAACTGGAGGTGGGGCTTAGTCAGAGTTGAGGTAGCAAGTAGAGTTTTATTTTCTCAGAAGAAGCCAGAAGGGGAAGGAAGGAAACATATTCAATTCAGTGCTTTAGAGTAACTGGTAATTGCTATTTTTCTTTTAAACTTAGATTGTGGGCTTTTAGTGACACTGTACTTTCATTGTTGTCTTTACTTAGAATTGTTTTTGGGCTGTTGAAAATTTAAAACATAGTGGTGGTGGAATTCTGTGCTGTCTTTAATTGCTGTAAAATTTTGGCCCCCCTCCCTCCCTTCCCCAACTCTTAATTATATGCCCTGTTAAATCTGATTGACAGGAGCTAAACACAGGGTATAGTAAGGGTGTGAAGTAGGAGGGGCATAAGGGGGAAGAAGCCCACCCTCAGCACAAGTGTTTTGACTAATTTATTTATTTATTTATTTATTTATTTATTTTTTTTTTTTAAAGAAAATTATCTAAGGATCAGTAGCAGGATTTTTAGGACAGTAAATTAATAAAAAGGGAACTAGGAGAGCTTCAGTAGCAGAAAAGTAGTGGAGTAGCAATATAATTGCAGTATAATGTGGGGAGTGGTGCAATGCAGTGGCTGTGGGGCAGCCATATTCAGGCAGACCTTCTGGACACTGAGTGCTGCCTATCTGCATGCATCTCTCTGGACTGTGGGATGAGGTAGCCAGACTCAGAGCAGAAGTAAACTGGGTCAGGAGTACCATCACCCCTATCCAGAGACCACCCAGTCCAATGCAACTGCCTCAAAGGATGCCAAGACGAGGAGCACTTGGATGACAGTGGGCTCAGGAGGGTTAGGCGGTCAGGCAGAGGCACATCCCAGATCCTATTCCACTCAAGAACTCATATGCCACACTGGCAAATGAGGACAACCAAATAAAGGTACCCAGAGAAGTGGAAGGAAAGGATGTGGAGGTTAGCCAAGGAGGTGACCTCAGCGGGGAAAGCAGTGGACCCCAGAGGAGGAGGATGAAGCTAATCCTGGTGGGGGACTCCATCATAAGAGGGATCCAGCTAGGAACACAGGAGGGGGAGGACAGTGAGGTGAGGTGCCTACCAGGTGCCACGGTATGGAGGGATGGAAGGAAGATCCTGGGGATCACTGGGAAGGCAAGATGGGAAGGTGAGCTGGATGTCATTATCCACCTAGGTACTAATGACCTGGCAAATGGGGAGCCAAAGGAAGTTCAGGAAGAGTTTAGGAAATTGGGGAGGAGTCTCAAGCAAGTAGCTAATTCTGTCACTTTCTCAGAGGTACTACCTGCGAGAGGCAAGGGAGAGCATAGGAGTGCATGCACCAGGTACTTTAACTCATGGTTGAAGAACTGGTGCTGTGAGGAAGGGTTTGGATTCATTGGTGACTGGGGACCCACCTGGAGGGATGGAGGTTTGTTCAAGCCTGACGGCCTGCATCCATCCTGGAGGGGAATCCAAGCACTCAATGATAAGTTTAAATGCTACATTGACAAGCATTTAAACTAGCAAAGGGGGGTGGCAGGCCAGCAAGGAGGTAACCTACTTGCTCACCCACAGCTAGCAGTGGAACCAGTGAACCAGAGGAGTGGCTATCTCTTCAAAGCAGTGTGCAAAGATGGAGATTAGTGCCCAAGAGGTGGATAGGCAGAAAAGGGGCAAAATTCAGCAGAAGGGCAGACAGCAAGGAGAACCAGGGATAAAGGACAACCAAGGAAGGGGCTGGAGTAGAACAGTGAAACAGTCTAGGAGGTCAAATCATGGAAAGTCATGTGTGCAAATACCAGGAGCCTTAGCAACAAGATGGAAGATCTGGAGGCTGTCATGGTGCAGTCAGACCTGGACATTGTGGCCATCACTGAAACCTGGTGTAATGATAACCATGACTGGGAGATGGCCATACCTGGCTACAACATATCGAAGAGACAGAGCAGGCAGGAAGGGAGGATGGGTGGCACTTATGTGAAAAATGACATAAGGGCCACAGAGATCAGGAGCAACAAAATGGGAGAGATACTGTGGGTTAAGCTGGAAAGGAAAATGGGGACAGCCATCCGCACAGGTGTGGTCTATAGACCACCAGCCCAGGAGAAAGAAACAGATAGGGAGCTGATGCTAGACATCAAAGGGTGGCAGACAAGGGTGAGAGTAGTACTGGTTGGAGACTTCAATATTCCAGGCGTGGACTGGAGCATCAGCAGCAGCATCAACTGAGAACAGATTTATCCTGGACTCCCTTCAGGTGCCTTCCTCAAACAACTGGCCATGGAACCAACTCGGCAGAAGGCAATACTGGACCTTGTGCTCACAAACAGGGACAGTGTGATGGGGGTAACAGTGGGGGAGCACCTGGGGAACAGTGACCACCAGTCATTGTGGTTTGAAATCACAGAAAGAGCAGAACCAAACCACAAAAACACGTATCCTGGATTTTAGGGGGGCAGACTTTGGGAAAATGGGGAGATACTTGAAAGAGGCATTAAGGGGAATGGGACAGGAATCAGGGGTTGAGGAACAGTGGGCAGTATTTAAAATGGGGATTACAAGAACAACAGAATTATGCATTAAGCAGGTTAGCAAGAGGAAAAGGAAGAGGAGGCCATTATGGTTTTCCAAAGAGGTAGTAAAGAAAGTGAAAGCCACAAATATTGCATTCAGGCAATACAGAAAGACACAGGCAGAAGGGAATAGGGAGAAGTACCAGGAGAAGCCAAGGGAGGCAGGGAGGTCAGTAAGGGAAGCCAAAGCTCAGACAGAAGAACACATTGCAAAATCAGTGGGTAGAGGGGACAAAACCTTTTACAGGTACATAAGTGAAAAAAGAAAGATAAACGGAGGGATAGTGAGACTGAAGGGGGAGGATGGGGCCGCGTGGAGGATGACAACAGTAAAGCTGACATATTGAACAGGTATTTCTGCTCAGTCTTTACTGAGGAAGAGAGGGTAATGGGTCTGAAGGGAGTACAAGGGGTGAGAATGGTGCAGAAATGGACACAGTCCCTTTCACGAGAAAGGGTCTTGAAGGAACTGGAAGTAATAAGAGTTGATAAAGCAATGGGGCCAGATGGGGTGCACTCCGGGTCCTTAAGAACTAAGAGAGATGGTGGCTGAACCTCTGGCTATCCTGTTTAGCCGATCACTGGAAACAGGGAGGTACCCAAAGACTGGAGGACAGCAGATGTAGTCCCCTTATACAAAGCGGGAACAAAAGGAAGCAGGGAACTACAGACCAGTCAGCCTCACCTCGGTAGTGGGAAAGATCATGAAGCACTACTGAAGGAGAGATTGGTGGAACATCTGGTTGTCAATGGACTACAGGACCCAGGCAACATGGTTTCACCAGGGGAGGTCATGTCAGACCAACCTCATTGAATTTTTGACTGGGTGACTAGGAGGTGGATCAGGGAGGGCAGTGGACATGGCCTATCTGGACTTAGTAAGGCCTTTGACACTGTGCCACATAGAAGACTACTACACAAACTGGGGAATACGGGGTGTGGGCGGGACAGTAGTGTGGTGAGTAGGTAACTGGCTGGGTGGCAGGACACAGAGGGGTGGTAAATGGCTGTCACTCCACAGAGGGAAGAGTGACCAGTGGGGTGCCACAGGGATCAGTGCTGGGACTGGTCCTATTCAACATCTTCATCAGTGACATTGCTAGGTCCTAGAAGCGCAGAATTTCACTGTTCGCTGATGACACAAAGCTCTGTAACAGAGTAGACACACCAGAGGGTGTAGACAGAATGAGAAGGGACCTGCAGAAACTTGAAGAATGGTCAGGGGTTTGGCAGTTGAAATTCAATGCAAAGAGTTCAAGATAATGCATATGGGGCACAAAAACCCTGGCACAATATATCAGTTGGGGGGTGAGGATATAGCATGCACCAAACAGGAAAGGGATCTTGGGGTTATCATGTCTGATGACCTCAAGGTAGGGAAACAGTGTGACAAGGTAGCAGGTAAAGCAAATAGGATGATGGGATGTATAGGCAGGGGCATCACCAGCAGGAAAAGGGAGGTCATAATTCCGCTATACAAGACAAGGCCCCACCTGGAGTACAGTGTACAGTTCTGGAGACCATACCTACATAAGGACATAGACAGGGTAGAGAAGGTTCAGAGGAGGGCAACAAAGATGGTGCATGGATTGCATCACAAGTCCTATGAAGACAGGTTGAAGGAACTGAATATGTACTCCCTGGAGGAGAGGAGGGAGAGAGGGGATATGATAGAGACATACAAGTATCTCACAGGGAGGAACATGGTGCAGGAATACACTATTTTTAAGCGAAAAAGATGTACCAGGACTAGAGGGCATGGGATGAAGTTGGAGGGAGGACGATTCAGAGGAAACATGAGGAAGAATTTCTTCACAGAACGGGTGGTGGACAAGTGGAACACCCTGCCAGAGTAAGTGGTGGGGGCTGAAACAATCACGGGATTTAAGAATGCATGGGATAGACATAAAGGAATTCTGGAGGTCAGGGTTAAGGGGCAACAGACTTCTAGGAAAACATAAACTGAACTTACAAGCTCAAATGGGCAGACTGGTTGGGCCATAGGCCCTTATCTGCCGACACTGTCTATGTATCTATGTGTATCTAGTATTCCAACACCTCATTTGCGGCTCCGCGGCCCATTATTATGCATACATTCTTTGTACACACTGTGTTTCTCTATGCAGCTGTTGGGGAAAAACAGGGTATGTGCTTCTGTTAATATTACAGTTACTGTTTCCTCTTGCATTTACGTACCCGTTTGCGTTACCATTCCCATGTGCGTCACCATGTGCGTTATGCTTTGTGTTCTCGTTTGCATTTGCGTTACTGTTACCATTTGCGTTTCCACTACTGTTTGTGTTTGCGTTTTGGTTTGCGTCACCGTGTGTATTGCCATTAGCGTTTACGGCAGCCCTTTCATTTGCATTTGCATTTGTCTTTCATTTTGCATCTTTGTTGCTGTTGCTGTTACCATTTGCATTTCCTATTGCGTTACTGTGCCCGTGCGCATTACGGTTTGCGTTTCCATATGCGCTTGCATTTCCTTTTGTGTTTCTGTTTACTTTAGCGTTATTGTAGCTGTTACCATTTCCATTTGCGTTTACAATTGCGGTAACGTGACCATGCACGTTACGGTTTGGGTTTACGTACGCGTTTGCGTTTGTGTTTACGTTTACGTTTCTGTTTCCTTTGGCATTATTGTTCATGTTAACTTTAACATTTGCTTTTACAATTGTGGTACCGTGCCCGTACATGTTACGGTTCACGTTTACATGCGCGCTTCCATTCGCATTTTCATTTCTGTTAAGTTTGGCATTCTTGTTGCTGTAACACTTGACATTTGCATTTACAATACTGGCGCCATCACTGTGCGCGTTACCAGTTGCATTTTTGTACACACTTGCGTGTCCGTTTGTGTCACTGTTCACTTCGGCGTCACTTTACGCTTGTGTTTTCCATTAACGTTTGCTTTACCATTTATGTTTGCTTTACCATGTGCGTAACCGTTGCCGCTTGCGTTTGCTTTGCAGTTCCTGTTACTGTGTAACAAGACATCACATGGTGGGGCCCCGTGCTCCCGCCACCACATTCCATTCACTATTTATCATCCTCATTCTCAAAAAGAAGGGAAATTAGAGGCAAAAAACTCAATTTAATGCATCGGTTAGGGTTGTTCCACAGCGACAAAAGAGAGGAAATCAGTGTTGGGGTGACAGCCCCCCTTGGACCCCCAGCTCACCCCCCAACTGGCATCGGGGTGCGCGTTGGGGTCATCGGTCCTAACTCTCACCCCATTCTTCTATACTTCTGCTTCTTTAGACATGTGATGGGGTAGAATGGGGCCATGGCTCTTGACACCCGATGCGGAGGGAGTGAGTGGGAGAGTCCAGGGGCTGTCAACTAACACTGAATTTCTCACTTTTGTCACTGTGGAACAACCCTAACTGATGCATTAAATGAGTTTTGCCTCTAATATAAATATATATATATTCATGGCAAAAACTCAGTTTAATGCATCAGTTAGGGTTGTTCCACAGCGACAAAAGCAAGGAAATTCGATGTTGGGTTGAAAGCCCCTTGCACCCCACTCCGCCCCCCCAACCGGCATTGAGGTGTGCGTTGGGGTCATCGGCCCTAACTCTCACCCCATTCCATGTGTAAACAAGCTGAGGTGGTGGAGTATAGGAGAATGGGGTGAGAGGACCGACGACCCCAACACGCACCCCGATGCCAGTTGGGGAGGCAGGTGGGGGGTGCAAGAGGGGGTTTTCAACCCTTACATCGAATTTCCTCATTTTTATCACTTTGGAACAACCCTAACTGATGCATTAAATGGAGTTTTTTTGCCATGAATATGTATATATATATTTATATACACACAGATCAATAGCTAAACACAGACACATTGCCCATGGCCACCGTGGTCACACATGCCCAGGAGGACACCCCCCAACAACATAGGTACTCCACTGCAGTAGTGGGTGAAACACAGTGGGGGCCTCAATGCATGGGACAGGCATAAGGTAAACCTGGTGGGGGTGGGAGGCCATAGGCCTTAGGTTCATTAGGATATGCAGCATATCCATTAGATAGGGAACAGGGCAGACTGGCTGGGCCGGGCAATTTCCTCCCTGCCGTCATGGTCCCTGTTCCCATGTGTGTCTGTTACACACCCTGGCATACCCCTCAGCTCTTGTGTCACCGAAAAGAGTGACATGGACATATCTGAACACTCAAGATGAGGGACAGGGTAGTTTCAAGGGGTAAAACGAAGGATGTCCCTCATAAACAGGGACAGTTGAGAGGTATGCACCCTGGTAGGCTAGTGTCTCCCCCCCAAGCATGGTCCCCAACCCCTGGTGATCTAGTGGTCCCCCCACCCCACCAGCACAATCCCTGACCCCCAGATCAAGTAAAAATAAGATCATTTCCCTGGTAGTCTAGTGGTCCCCCCACCTCCCAGCACATATCCCGACTCTCACTTCACATAATAATAAAATAATTTCCCTGGTAGCCTAGTGGTCCCCCACCCCAGCATGTATCCTGACCCCTATTACACATAAAAATAAAATCATTCCCTGGTAATCTAGTGGTCCCCACCCCCAGCATGTATCCGACCCCGTTTCAAAGAAATATAAAATCTTTTCCTAAGTAGTCTAGTGGTCTCCCCACCCGACAGTGACACCCGCTCATCCCAATAACATCCCAGAACAGAGCGGCTACAGCTCAGCCCTCCTCTCACTGCCCGGCTGGCCATACGACTGAGGTAAGAAGGGTAGATGCGATCCTTCATACCTCAGTCAGCGGCTAACCCGTGGTGGTGAAAAGAGAGCTAACCGATCACCGCTCTGTTCAGGGATGTTATGAGATGAGTGAGATGTCACTATTGGTAGGGGACCACTGAACTACCAGAGAAAATATTTATATTTCTTTGAAATGAGGGTCAAATTCATGCTGGGGTTAGGGACCATTAGACTACCAGTGGAACGATTTTATTTGTAGGTAGTGCACAGGGTCAGGATACATACTAGTGGGGACCACTAGACTACCACGAAACAATTTCATAATTATGTGAAATGGGGGTCAGGATACTTACTGGGGGATGGGGGGACCACTAGACTACCAGGGAAATAATTTCATAGGAAGATACCAGGGATCGGGAATCGTGCTGGGGGGACACCGCCGCCCATTACCACCGGCTTTTTCTCAGCGGTATTCAGTGCCACGCTACAGGTCGCACTAATGCCTGTAGCGCGGCGCTATATTTTTGAATATGCCGGTGCGCCAGGGTATCCTGTAATAATCACGACCGCATAATTTCGACCCCAAAATAGTGACTCCAGAATAGCGACTGTGATTTCAGCGACCGGTCAATAATGGCTATCAAGTACAAACTGCGACTTTGCCTGCCAACGCGCATACAATAATCGCGACTCGTGAGAATCGACACTCAGAGGAGACTCGAACTTACAGCAACTGCCACACTAGTACTCTGTGTCATGTAAATCATTCATGCAGGATCAGGTCATTGGGATTAAATAGCTAATGAGTTCCCTGGCTTACCTTCCTTGATCCCTTTGTAGGGCTCACATAAAGTCCCATATTTTTAAATACCTGATAGTATCTTATAGTAGTATGCCATCTGTATCAGTGGGAGCTATATACTTTAGATATTTATTTTTTTGCGGTTTTCTGTCGCTGTCCTGTTCTATTCTGTCCCAACTGTAAAGATCCTAGCGTGGCCCAGTATGAACGAGGAGAGAGGATCTGCCTAACCGACTAACCAATGCTGAGAATTCCAAAGGACAAGAGAGGAACAGAGGATGGGATGACTAGGAAGGAATAGCCAAGAAGTTCGAGTTTGAACAGAGGAGTGATGAACAAAGTGGGATAGAGTGAGATAGCAGAAAGAAGGGGGGTGCGGAGATAAGGACAAGGACAACAGCTATAAAAAACGCCACAAAGCAGCTGCATCTGAGGAAAAGGTTGATGTGGAAAGAGATTTTGTGGCAAAGTGTGCAGACTGGAGACTGGGATGAGAATTAAGAGTAGAGACCCTAATCTAAATTCAGGTTAAATTCATACAGTGAATAGTGTGGTGTCAGTGGAAGTGGCTTGGTATGATTCAGACAGTCAGAAGGTACTGCAGTCATAAGCAGTATACCGCAAGCTAACACTATTCCTCAGACGCTATTGATCAAAAAAACTTTTACCAGCTGTAATGAGTGTAGTAACTATTGTAGGATATCCCATTAGCAGTCGCTATTATTACAGCGCCGCTAATATGTAGGCTAATAAGACAATGAGCTATTATAGCTCTTGCTATTAAGTAATCGCCAATATGGCGATCGTGATTTTAGTCGCGATTTTCATGGAATCTGCCAGCATTCAGAGCCCTCCTGCATGCATTATACTTTAGCATCAGTGCTAACACGTAGCACCGCACTAAATGTCCTTTTCTTTGAACACAGTCGGCGCACTGCGTTAGTCCAGCTCAACGGATTTGCTTCATTGCTTTGAATAGCTGGCCCTAAGTGTTTAAAACTTTTCATTATTTTTATTATCAGTAGTAGTACAACAAAAATTATTGTACCTCTGTATTTATTTTACCAGTCACACACACACACACACACACACGCAAGCTTCTTAACAAACAGCAGAGCCTGTGGACATCGGAAGTGAGTATTTAAACTTTATTATTTAGCGTCCGGTGGCACTGGGGTTGAGGTGCTGGGCATACACCTGCACCATACCAGTGATCCAGGTTGGGGTGTGGACACAGGTCACTGGTGGATCAGCAGGGGAGATAGCTGGCGTCCATGACAGCTCACCTTCTCTGGGAGGGAACAGGCTGATGCCCGCACACTTGCCTGACTCGGGTGGAGGCTCAAGTACTGCAAGCCCTTGAGGGATGGCTGGCTGTGGTACAGCGTGGACATCGGCGCCTTTCACCATGACATCAGCGAGTTGCACGCTGTACGGGGAGGGCGAAAATGAGCCTGCCACCACCGGGAAGATGGGGAGCTGTGACGTGCCCATGATGTGCCTCTGCCCACCTGACGAGACCCAGGACCGATGAAATGTAAGTTACGGGGTGTCCGACCCCTCCCTCATCCCTGCCTGGGGGGTACAACTGCGGCTCCATGGGGATCTGGGGTCTGCCTGGGTAGCGTGGTAGGCAGTGGGATGTCAAGTGTCTCCCCTGATGGGTCGGGAGTGGCAGGCTGGGAACAGAGACAAAAAAAAACAAACTTTTTATTATTTTTATCATTACAACAAGAAATTGAGCCTCTGTTTATTTCCCCAGTCCCACACCCACAAGCTTGTTAATACTGACTGCCATGGCCTGTTCTGCCCTCTCCTCACCTTCCACAGCTTATGCCTCCTCACTCTCTCACTCTGAATTTTTTTAATATCGCTGCTGTGAGCAGTTGATTTTGTTCCTTCCCCCTCTTTATCAGAGCCTCCTCAGTTCTGAGTGCTGCTCCTGCCATCTGGTCCTCCCCTTACCACTCATCCTTTCCCTCAACTATATTTTTTTTATATTGATGTGAGCTGACAGTAGCTCTAGCTCTTAAGATTTTTTCCTCCCTCCTCTCCTTATCAGAAGAAACCTCAGTCCTGCTGCTCTTGCCGTCATGCTTCCTTTACCCACTTGTCCTTTCTCTCACTCTCAGACCAGTATTATTTATTTTTTCTAATATTACTGTTTGTGTGACAGAGCTTCTCAGCTTTTGATTTTGTTAAGTTTCCTCCCTCCTTATAAGAATTACCTCAGTCCTTAGCTTTTGATTTCAAGTTTCCTCCCTGGCTCCCTCCTTATCATGACCTTAGTCCAGTCCTGCTTGATCCTGCCATCTGGGCTTGTGGCTCTCTCTCCCCTCATCACTCATCCTTCAGACCAGTATTTATTTATTTTTCATTATTTTATTGCTGAACAACCTCAGTCCTGCTTGATCCTGCCATCAGGCTTGCGTCTCTCCCACCCCTCATTACTTGTCCTCTGTCTCTCTTACTCAATTTTTTTTGAGCCTACACTAATTTATCAGCTAGCAGACAGGCAGATTTAAATTGTGGGCAGGTCAGTTCTTAAAAGAGCTTTCGTGTTAACATAGAAACATAGAATTTGATGGCAGATAAGGACCGCTTGGCTCACCTAGTATGCCCATTTTCCTACCTAATGGATAAGCTGCAGATCCTAGTTGACCAACAGCCTACTTCCTCCTACCCCCCCCACTAGAATTGCCTTATGTCTGTCCCATGCATTATTGAATTCCTCACCATTTTTGACTCCACTACCTCCTCAGGAAGGCCATTCCATGTATCCACAACCCTCTCCATGAAAAGATACTTCCTCACATTACCTCTGAGCCATCCCCCCTCTATCTTCAAATGTGCCCCCTTGTTCGTGCATGTCTCTTTTTCTGAAAGATGCTACCCTCTTTAAACTTGACTTGAGTTCTTCAACTACTCTATCTCAGTCTCAACCTCTGACTATCCACACATATGCACACCAAATCAGACAGGCAATACATTTTATGTGGCACACTGAGCTCAGACAGCGTGACTTCAATGTTTGAGAGAGACATGGAGGGGGTGGTTCAGTAAGTAAAGGACAATTACTATTGGTGTCCATTTATGATCTGATGCCTTCCGCCTTCCATCTCTTAGGCTGTCACTTATGTCAGTCACTGGAGTTGGACATGATGGGACTGAGATCGCAATGGACAGTCCCCAGCCCTAACCTCAACTCTCTTCTGGGTCAGCTGACCCTCTAATGCAACACCACATAATCCTCCATGCTCTCCTTCTAATGTTGTAGCAGATGCATGTGGTCTCCCCCTTGCTGAAGCTCCTCTGCCTGCCCGGGGTCCCCCAGTTTCATCATTGACATTCACACATGGAAAGAAAATCAGCAGTAACGCACGCGCCGATCTTCCCCCATGTCAACCGGTGAATGCACAGCAGGCTATTTAAAAAACATAAATATTAAAACAAGTCAGACAGTGTAGGGTAAAGGCTACATTCAAATTCTGGGGAGGGGGCTCAGCTTTCCCGAGGGGGGCTCGAGCCTGGAAGCCCCCACAAACTATACGCCTATGGTTGTACCACATGTACTGCAGGTAAGATACTGTGCAGTATCTCAAAAGAACAAGATACTGACAGCCCTTCTTCCCCACAACAATATATGCCCTCTCATTCATGAAGCCAACAAACATAAGCGACAGGAACAGGATAAGGCATGGATGGAAGAAAATGAACAATTTGCAGACGTTCTTTTTTCTGATGAGACTACCACAGAAACATAGAAGCTGTCAGCAGAAAAGGATATTCTGGCCCACCCAGTTTGCCCTAAGTTCACTACCTACTGTGCTGCCGTAGACCTTAATTGATCTCCTGCCTTACCCCCCCAAGCCCCATTACCAAGGTCCCCTTGTGTCTATCCCATGCATGTTTGAAACCTGTAACTGTTTCTGTACCCACCACCTCTGCTGGGAGGCTGTTTCAAATGTCCACCACCCTTTCTGTAAAGAAGCATTTCCTCACATCCCCTGTAAGTTCCCCCCTTTCAACTTCATGTCGTGCCACCTTGTACTTGAGCATCTCTTTTGGTGCAAAATGCCACCCTCCTGTACCTTATCGATACCTTTGAAGTATTTGAATGTTTCTATCATGTCTCCCCTTTCTCTCCTTCCTCTAGAGAGTACATATTTAACTCCTTGAGTCTTTCCTCATTGGGCTTCTGGTGCAGGCCATGTACCATTTTGGTTGCCTTTCTCTGTGCTGCCTCCACCTGGTCAGTGTCATTTTTGAGATGGGGCCTCCAGAACTGGATACAGTATTTCAGGTGATGCCTCGCCATTGATGTAAACAGGGGTATCACTACCTCCCACTTCCTGCTGGTGATACCCTTCCCTATGCACCCTAACATTCTACTAGTCTTTCCTACTGCTTTATCACACTGCTTTGCTACCTTTACAGGTCATCAGATATGATGACCCCGGATCTGTTTCCTGTTTTTGGTTGATAACTCTCCCCCCCAGCAAAATGATATGTTACCAACGGGTTTCTGTGCCCATATGTATAACACTTTTGGCGTTGAAGCCCAGTTGCCAAATTCTTGACTAGTCTTCTAGCTTGTTCAGATCTTCCCTCATTCCCCCCCCACCCCAGTGTGCTACTGTGTTGTAGATTTTTGTGTCATCCACGAACAGGCATACCTTCCCTTCCAGCCCCTCTGCAATGTTGCTTATAAAGACGTTGAGGCAGACTGGTCCCAGTATTGACTCTTGAGGCACCCTGCTGGTTACCTTACCTTCTTCTGAGTGAACTCCATTCATCACCACCCTCTGAGTTCTGTTACTTAGCCTATTTTTAACCCATTTTACTGTCTTTGGACCCAATCCCAGGCTGCCTAGCTTGCTTACTAGTCTTCTGTGTGTCGAAGGCCTTACTGAAATCCAGGTCAGCCACATCCACCGCTGCTCCGTGATCCACCTCCCTGATAACACAGTCAAAGAACCCTATCAGGTTTGTTTGGCAGGATCTCCCTCCTGTGAACCCATGCTGCCTCATATACTGCAATCCACTGGTTTTAAGGCATTCCACAATCCTTTCTTTAAGTAATTTTCCATTACTTTGCCCACCACTGAAGTCAGGCTTACAGGTCTGTAGTTATCTGCCTTCTCCTTGTTCCCACTTTTGTGCAGTGGGACCATATCTACCCTCCTCAGCACGGCGTCATAACGTCAAAAGACACAACCGCACAGCAATGTACCATGCTGTAAATTCAGCAGATACATTGCTACCATACAGACACAGTGCCGAAATGCATTTTAGCACAGGAAATATTGGGGTTTTGTTGTCTGCGGGGGGTTGCTCCCCCAAAACCCCTATTAAACTAATAAACTCCGGGGGGGTTCAATACGGGGATGGGGAGAAACAATGCGGGAAGCAAAAATAAACCACACAATGCAGTTTCAAAAGTCTGGGATCGGGATTTGAGCCGGTCCACAGACACACAGCAACCTCCTGTGCCACAGCTCAGTACACTGAGCCATGGCAGCAGCTCGGCAGACCACCTCCCGAACGTAGGTCTTCACCTACACAATACTTCTCCTCCCCACCCATGTGTGACAGTGTACAAAACCGCATGCAACATATATGCCTTGCAGGGTTTTGTACCCTGACACACTAGTGCACTGCGCGATGCATTCCATGTGATACTCCATGCGCGGCTGTATGTGCAACATTTTGACCCAGTAGGGCCCTCCTCCATTCCTCCAGAACTTCCCTGTATCCAATGATAGATTGAACAGGGCCATCAGAGGCCCAACCAGTTCCTCCCTTAGTTTCTTCAGTACCCTGGGACGAACCCCATGCAGGCTCATTGCCTTGCCTGCCTTTAGTTTTGCTAGTTCCCTAAGGACACTCTCCTCCATAAAAGGACTAATGTCTACCTCCCTTCCCTTAATGCCCTTTTCCCCTAGCTCTGGCCCATCTCCCACCCCTTTCTTTGTGAAAACTGAACAAAAGTAATTGTTCAATATGTCTGCTTTCTTCTGGTCCTCTTCCACACTTCCCACCCCCCTCCCGTTTTTATTCTTGCTATCCCTGCCTTGCTTTTCTTCTTTTCACTAATGTACCTAAAGAATGTTTTATCCCCCTTTTTTGCTGACTTGGCTATGTTTTCCTCCATTTGTGCTTTTGCTCTTCTAACTGCCTTCCCTGCCACTCTTTGTTTCTCCTGATAACTTTTTCTATCCTCTTCCTTCTGTGTCACCTTGTACCTTTTAAATTCATGCTTCTTTTACTTTACTTTATCTGCTACTTCCTTGGAGAACCATAGTGGTCTCCTTTTTCTCTTGCTCTTACCATAGTGATGCAGTCTTTGCCCATGGCTTTCTAGAAAAGGATTTCTTGTACTGAAACCACAGCCCAAACACCTCTTGAAAATACTCATCTGGGGTGCCATCTCCTGCCACTGACCAGGGCCAATACTGCTATTCAGTGGCATCATGAAGGGTGATTTCTTCTAAGAGGAGACAGTATCCAATATCCTGGTGCCCTTTATCAAGCTAGTTTTTGCAGATGGACATCTTCTTTTCCAAAGTTTGAGACTGAGTAATTAGTAATTACAGTTTCTCTGTGTTCATTGTGGGAATATACAGCACAGTGTTCAATGTGTTTACTTATACATGTGCTCTTTCTCTTGTACAGATAATGATACAAAGCATGCAGCATCTGGAATGTGTCTAAAGAATCAGAGAGTGAATTGGGTCAGAATGTCATGTGATGCCAGACCTGAACCCAATAGAGATGGTGTGGCATCAGATGAAGCACGACATTTGGAGGTGTGTTAAAGCAAGGAACCAAGCTCAGGTAATATGGAACATAAGACATTTTTGGAGGAGAGTGCTGACAGTCAAAAGACTGTAATAAATATATTGATCACATGAAAAAAGTGATACCAGTCATTGTTTGTGCCAACAGTTGCACCACTGCGATGTAAAAATAATGATAATAAAATTGAACTTTGTTTTTCCAGCAGTAAGAGTTTGCTTTTTTTTTTAAATCTCACATCTTTGTTGTATCAGAAAGGAACACCTGCTCTAGCCAAAAACCTGGCCTAGCAGCATTCTGAGGTGTGATCTGAGGTTTGCAAAACACAGCTGTGCGGGGATGAGTGTCAGAGTCCAAGGAACCACTGAATAGGTAGTGTCAAGTTGCAGTGTGATGTTCCAACACTTAGCAGGGCAGCATCCAGAGGTGTGAATTCAGGTTTGCTAATCCTGTCTGGGGGGGGGACAAAGGTTTAGGAATCATTCTGAAGAGGGCTGTATTCTTAAAGAAAAAGTCCAGCCAAAATATACCTAATTCCCTAGAATCATCAGCATCAAAGATAAGACAGTAACTACAAACACATCAAAATATAATAAATAGTCAGTTGTCTGTTTATTACAAATAAATACCTGTTCTAAAATTAATATTAGCTCATGATATCTCACCCCTGCTTTTGCTATTTCTGTACTTCTATAGTAATTCATAAGGAGGTAAGGATGGACATCTTGTTTCAAAAATGTATCAAGCATACAGGGAGATTTCACAGGGCCCTGATGTATATGCTTAACTGAATCTAAGGTGCTAGAAATGCATTTCTAAAGTAATTTAAAGGCAGGGGGAAACAGTGTGTTCTTTAATTCTGATGGTTTTAGAGACATGGACTGGTGCTATAAAAAGCAAGGGGAATGTCCAAAAAATGGCAAAATCAGGCAGAATCTCTGAAAATAATGAAACTTGGAAGGTATGCCATGCTTTGATAAATGTTTTTTAAATTCAGAAGAGTAATGGAACAGTAACCCCAGACTGTTGTGGTGTTAAGTTCTAACACCTAGCCGGGCAGCATCCCGAGGTATGATTTCAGCTTTGCTAATCCTGTTTGTGGGGAAGGGGCTCGTTGAAAACTGCAATTACTGCAGTTTACTGATTTTTTTCTATGAAGGCTCTAGCATCAGTTTAAACTAATTTAAATTCTGGAATTCTATGCATTGCTTTACATTTAAAACTTTATTGAACTTTTCCAAACTTAACACAAAACTACAAACAAAAGATTTAAAACAACAACAACCATGCACAAACAAGCTAGGTCACTAGATATTAAACTAGTTAAAGGAAAGTACAGTAAAGCACCATTTTTAAACAGTAGTCATTGTTCCTGTTAGTAAGACTGCAATGACTCAGTGCATTTAGAATACATAACATACAACTTAAAGGAGAAGGGTAATGTCACGAACATCACTTCTTTACTGAGATGTATAACATTATTCCCCACATTATCTATGATGAGGATTTAGGAGCACAGAAAAGGGGGGATTCCTTTGAAACTTAGTTTGTCCCTAAGATATTTGGGCAGCTGTATTTATTTGGAAGTGGAGGAATGGCACCAAAGAAGCCTTTTTTTATTTTATCCAAAAAGCTGGGCTCAAACAGTAACCAGACCCAAAAAAAACATCCAATCTTGGATGAGGTTAAAACATTTATTCACAAAAAGATACAGCAGGGAGCAAGCTGCCTGTCCGCTACCAACTCATGTTTCACATGGTATGCCCCCAGGACGCTGACACTATTACAGCAAAAATGTTGATGCCGATAACTTCAACATTTTCACTGTAATAGTCCACCCAAGACCCCGGCACTCACTCTCCTGGTCCTGCACTGCCTCCCTGATCCAACTCAGACTCGGAGTTGGAATGCTTTAGATCAGAGGGTGCGGGGGCAGATCCTCCCAAATGGGGGGGTGAAGCCCCCCAATGAAAAAATGGCTGGGGTTTCCAGTCTGATTTATGTCAATCACAAGTTGCAGTTGACATAAATCCATCACTGTGATGGCAGTCAGCAACTTAGTTGTCGAACCAGCATCGTAGAGCCGTTTCACACAATAGTGCTTTTTCAACAAATGAACACAAGCATTCATTACACATTTAAATAATCAATTTTAAATCTGCAATCACAGTTGATTGGTACACATGACACTGACATCACAATTAGGTGCTTCCAATATGGAACCATAACAACACAAGGAGAAAGGGGAGGAAAAGAGGGAAGGAAGGAAAAAGGGGGGAGTGGAAGCAAAGTAATGACTATACATACAACAACTGAATAAAAATATTATAAAAAGTCAGCGGTATAGTATTATAGTATTATATAAAAAACTTCATAATTAAACACTAATCAAATTAATACCTTAAAATGGTTCAAGGGAGAAAAATTCATTAATTCTTGCTTCCATCCATGTGCTCAATTTAAATTGCCGGAAAGCTTCTCTTTCAAGAAGTAAATTCTCCAGATCCCCACCCCTCTGACCCACCTCTTTTTCTATTTCTCTGAAATGAAATTTATGATTCAGTCCATTCTTCTGAACATGTAATGCTAAAGCATTGTTTTCATCTTTACTGTTAATACTACACAGATGTTCACCAATTCTTTTTTAAAATTACAACTAGTTTTTCCAATATAGAATTTTTGACATGTACATGTTGCCAAATACGTAAGTCCCACAGAACTGCAATCAATACAATCTCTAATTTTAAAAGTCTTATCCACATTCTCCACTTTAAATTCATCACTAACTGAAATAACACTACATAATTTACAGTTCACACAATGAGATGTCCCACTGGGCAAATTACTAAGAGTAATATCCAAATGTGTTTTAAAGTGACTATGTAATGCTGTTACCAATTGTTTTACTTCTCCTAAATATTATTTTAGGTTTTTGTGTGCAAATATTCTGTAACCGTGCATCTGTATTCAATATATGCCAGTTATCATTGATCATCTTGGTTACTAAATGTGACTCAGTGCTAAAATTACTTACAAAACATATCTCATGATTAAAGTGCTGTTTGGGTTTAAAGTGCCTCCTTTCCAAAAGTGCATTTCTATCCATTTGTTTTACTTCTATGATGATCTCATTTAGCCTATGAACATCAAAACCATGTTCTAGGAACCTTTCTTTTAAATCTGCTACATTCTTTTCAAAATGTTTTATTTCAGTGCAATTCTGTCTAATCTGAATGAATTGACCCTTTGGAATATTATTAATAATTAAGGCTGTAATATTTTCAAGGTAAAAACTTGCATATTTGATGGTTCCTGCATGGTAAAAGGGTGCCATGTTTAAATCACCGGGGAGCACTAAACAGAGCAAAGCTCAGATCTCCTTCCAGACTTCAGCAGGGAGCATCGGAGGGAGTGAAGTGATTGTTTTATTTTTGGTAGTCATTTACAGGGCAGTGTTCTGTTTTGTGATACTGTGCATTTGTTTTTTATTTTTTCAGCAACACAGAGACCGTGGTGCTTGTTTTCATTCAGAGTCAGGTGGTGGCTTTCATTTTGGCAGCCTTAGTGATTTTACAGGACAGTGTTCTACAAGAGGGGACAGCTGCAAGGGAAGAAAGCTACTGAGCTACTGCTGAGTAGCACTTGCCAGCCAATCAGAGCCTGTAGCATAAAAGGGTGCTAAGTTTAAATCGCCAGGGATACAAACCGAAGCTCCAATCTCCTTCCAGACTGCAGGAGGAAGAGTCGGAGCATCTCATGATTGCGAAAGGAAAAGAGACAGCACTCACCTCAATTCCTTCTGATCAGATGTAGACTTTGAGGGTTGGAAGGGTATTCAGTGCTCCAGGCTTTGAGGATTAGAAGGGTATTCAATGGTTCAGGCAGGTAATATTTAATTGGACTGATGGATCCAGAGGGAGGGAGGAGGAGGGAGTATCAGCAGTGATTTTCATGGTGACTACTGATTTCATGGTAATCATGAAATCTGTGACACACATGAAATAATTACAGCCCCATTAATAATATATCTAGGATGGTGACTATTAAAATAAAGGGAATTTCTCTCTATGTCCTTCCTATATAAAGTCGTGGATAGACCCCCCTGCTTATTTTTGTACACTTTAAGGTCTAGAAAATGAACTGCTGACTTTTTATAACATTTTTGTTCAATTGCTGTATGTATAATCATTACTTTGCTTCTACCCCCTTTTCCTTCCTTCCCTCTTTTTCTCCCCTTTGTGTTGTTATGGTTCCATATTGGAAGCATCTAATTGTGATGTCAGTGTCATGTGTACCAATCAACTGTGATTGCTGATTTAAAATTGATTATTTAAATATGTCATGAATGCTTGTGTTCATGCCTGGATAAAGCACTATTGTGTGAAATGAGTGTTGGTAGATGGCAGGCAGCTTGCTGCCTGCAGTATCTTTTTTATGATTAAATTATCCAAGATTTGATGTCTTTTTGGGGTCCAATTACTGTCTGAGCCCAGCTTTTTGGATAACATTGATCTTTGACTATGCTTGAGGCTCCAGTTCTCTGACTTTGAGCTCCCTCAATAAGAAAGACTCAAGAAGCCTTATAGTGCTGCATCTTCCCCATGGCCAAATGGGATAGACGTTTCATGGAGGCCAACTGACTCATGGCCTGAAACTATTCATTAGAGGAAGCAATTTCACTATTTCTCCACCACCTTAGTAGTAGATATTTGGCTGCTAGGGTTGCTGCAACCACCCACTTGACCATAGGGTCTTTCTTGGAAATGTAGGTAGGGCTGATGTCTAGCAGGATGAGTGGGCGTTGAATATGTTGGGGGGGGGAGCCAAGTTGGCAGCAGAACATATTTGATGGAGGCCCAAAGGGACATTATCAATGAACAGAACCATAGGATATGAGAAAGAGATCCTGTTTGCTGGTGGTAGTGTTGTGTTGTGATGTTCCAACCCATAGCTAGGCAGCATCCCAAAGTGTGATTTCAGCATTGCTAATCCTATCTGTGGGGGTAGGGTCTTGTCAGAAATGCAGTTACTGTAGTTTATTAATTTCTGCTATGAATGATCTGGCATCAAATCAAACTCATTTAAACTCTCTGAAATTATGTGCATTTATCATCTAAATTTCTATGTGAACACAGAGCAATCTGCATCACATACACAAGGTCAAGCTTACTTGTTTGGGTATGTGTGCATTGTCACTGATGTCTCCATCTTTATGTCTCCACAAAATTTCCATGCATGTTCAGGACAGATAGTCCTAGATAGGAGGGACCAACCCAATGGGGCAATCTCAGTGGTGGTAGCTCGAAGGTACAGAAGGCCATGGCCGCTCTTCATTTCAAACTCCCCTGTCCTGGAGGATGGGCAGCTAGGATGCCCACTATAAAGATGATGTCAGGGAGTTGTGTGACCAGGAGAAGACATCAAAGGTATGTCTGTGATGGGGGACACTGTGTGCTAGCTGTAAACAGCTAGAGGCTTGCATGTGCAGCCCTCCTCATGGCTGTCATCTATGTTCTTCTTGTTTCATCACTATTATGGGCCACTTAGAAGGATGGTGCTGGTGGAGAGGGGGTATAGACCAACCACCCCAAGGGATCCTGTGAAGATTCCCAGGAGGAGGAGAACCAGGACCCTTTTGTCTGGCTGTATTTATTCCATCTGTTGATGGGACACTTTTAGTTTGTTTTATATAAATATGTAAATAAATACAGTATATTTATATACTGTACTACATTTGTCTCATTTTTGTTCCTGTAGGCAGTGATCTGCCACCTCCCGGGTCTTTCATAAACTGAGAATGTGACATAGTGTTTCCAAGGACCCCCTCTCCTAAACTGATAATGTGACATAGTGTTCCCAAGGGCCCCCTCTCCTAAACTGAGAATGTGACATAGTGTTTCCAAAGGCCCCCTCTCCTAAACTGAGAATGTGACATAGTGTTTCCAAGGGCCCCCTCTCCTAAACTGAGAATGTGACAGAGTGTTTCCAAGGGCCCCTTCTCCTAAACTGAGAATGTGACATAGAGTTTCCAAGGGCCCCCTCTCCTAAACTGAGACTGTGACATAGTGTTTCCAGGGGCCCCCTCTCCTAGACTGAGAATGTGATGTAGTGTTTCCAAGGGCCCTCTCTCTCCTAAACTGAGAATGTGATAGAATGTTTGCAAGAGCACCCTCTCCTAAGCTGTGAATGTCGCATAATGTTTCCATGGCTCCCCTCTCCTAAACTGAGAATGTGGCATAGTGTTTCCAAGGGACCCTATCTGAAACTGTGAATGTGATAGTGTTCACAAGGGCACCCTCTCCTCAACTGAGAATTTCACATTGTGCTTCTAACAACACCCTCTCCTAAACTGAGAATGTGACAGAGTGTTTCCAAGGGCCCCCTCTCCTAAACTGAGAATGTCACATAGTGTTTCCAAGGGCCCCCTCTCCTAAACTGAGACTGTGACACAGTATTTCCAAGGGACCCTTCTCCTAAACTGTTAATGTGACAGAGTATTCACAAAGACACCCTCTTCTAAACCTAGAATTTCACATACTGTTTTCTAGCAACACCCTCTCCTAAATGAGAATGTGACAGTGTTCACAAAGGCACCATCTCCTAAACTGAGGAGTTCACATAGTGTTTCTAGTGACACCATCTCCTAAACTGAGAATGTAACAGTGTTTACAAGGGCACCCTCTCCTAAACTGAGAATGTCACATAGTGTTTCCAAAGGGCCACCCTCTCCTAAACTGGGAAACTAAAGGGTTGAAAGGTACAGTATGCACCTCTCCTCTTTTGAAGCTGCATCCCCTGGCCTGCTGAATCATTAGTATTCGGATGGGAACAGCACTGAGTGTTTGCAAAGGACATCACACCACCACCCCCCCTAGGGTATTCCAGAGTGTTACAAAGTGGGTATTAAAGTGTTTAGTGCCCTACATCATGTATTACTTGCTGTGCCTCTGAACTGCTGTCCCCAGACTATGCCTGAGGGTGGCGAACGCACATTATAAACACTGAATAGTGACATCTGCAAGTCACCACAGGAACTTCTGTAGCTGAAAAATTCCTATTTCAGATTGAAACAAAAAAATGACACAGCGAGTCCAATGCCAAGAGCAATGGTGCAAAATCTTTGAAAATGGTGATGGCTAACACTGTATAAGCCATGCAGCCAGAGGGGAAGGGGGATTCAAAGTAGAACATAGAAACATAGAATTTGATGGCTGATAAG
The DNA here is from genome assembly GCA_016271365.2 of Neoceratodus forsteri. Taxonomy (NCBI): domain Eukaryota; kingdom Metazoa; phylum Chordata; order Ceratodontiformes; family Ceratodontidae; genus Neoceratodus; species Neoceratodus forsteri. The sequence continues at coordinate 1,227,788,849 of CM028132.1, read as the reverse complement.
GATCACTTGGCCCACCTAGTCTGCCCATTTTTCCCTACCTACTGGGGAAAAAAAGGTACACATAAACCATCCCATTGGCCAGCCATGCTGCTTCGCTGACTCCCTATCCCTACACTCTCTTCATTCTCTGGTATTCAAAGAACTTTGGACTCTACCCAGCAATGCTCCACCTAAGGTGACTGTCACTTTACTTTTTTGCCTATTATACTGCACCTTCAATCTTACCCTATCTGGGTATATCCTACATACAGCTTCTGTGCTCTCCATATTGTAACTGCTTATTTTATCACAGTTTGCTTACTGTTTGCTTTATTGTAGTCTGTTTCATTGTTGCCTGATTTCTGCACTATAGCCTGTCTAGCATCAGTGCTTGCTCATTGCTAGCAGCTGATCTATCCCTTTCATGTTGTTTGCTGCCTCTAGTTCACTAAGCCACTGTTTTGCTTACTCCTAGAGAATTCCTATCTGAGTGCATCCACATTCCACATTTTACATAGATACATATAAGTTGATGGCAGATAAGGACCTCTTGGCCCACCCAGTCTGCCCTATTTATCCCTACCTAGTATGAGGTCTGATGCACAAACTGAACTCCAGAGCACCCTCCCCTTACCTCCAGGATACCCGTGTGTCTGTCCCACTCCTTATTGAATCCTGTGATCATTTTAGCTCCTACCACCTGCTCTGGTAGGCCATTCCAAATGTCCACCACCCTCTCCATGAAAAAATACTTTTTCATGTTACCCCTGAGCCATCCCCCCTCCAACTTCATACTGTGCCCTCTTGTATTGGAACATGTCTTACTATAGAAGATGCTCCCTTTCTGTACTCTGTTTATACCAGAGAGGTATTTGTATGTCTCTATCATGTTCCCCCTCTCTTTCCTTGCCTCTAGGAAATACATACCGTATTTATTTCTTTTAGTCTTTCCTCATATGTCTTCTCCTGCAGGCCCTGCACCATTTTAGCTGCCCTTCTCTGCACTGCCTCCACCCTGTCTATGTCCTTTCTCAGATGGGGCCTCCAAAACTGGACACTGGAGTACTTCAGGTGTGGTCTCACCAATGTCTTATGCAGGGCCAAAAAGACTTCATTCCTTCTACTTGTGATACCTCTCCCTATGTATCCAAGCATCTGGTTAGTCTTTCCTGCTGCCTTGTCACGCTGCCTAACCTCTGTTAAGTCATCTGAAATGATAACTCCCAGGTCTCTTTCCTGCTGTGTGACTGTTAGTACCTACCTTCCTAGTTTGTAAGTTGCCCTTGGGTTCTCGTGCCCTATGTGCATGATCCTGCACTTTTTGCATTGAATCTCAACTTCCATTCTCCAGACCACTCCTCCAGTTTTTAAGGTCCTCCCTCATCTTTTCAACCCCACTACCCCCAGTGTATCCACCCTATTACATACCTTTATGTCATCCACAAATAAGCATACCTTCACCTCCAGCCCCTCTACAATGTTCTCAATATAGACATTAAAGAGAATTGGCCCCAACACTGACCCATGCGGCACCCTGCTTGCTACCTCTCACTCCCCAGAGTGTTCCCCAATTACCACCACCCTCTGACTCCTGCAAGAAAGCGAGTTCTCTACCCATAGTACTGTTTTAGGCTCCACTTCTAGGTTATGTAGTTTATTAGTCTTTTATGAGAGATGGTGGTGAAGGCCTTTTTGAAGTCCAGATAGGCCACGTCCACTGTCATGTCCAGGTCCACTACATTAGTCACCCAGTCAAAAAACTCTATTAGGTTTGTCTGGCAGGACCTCTCCTTGGTAAAACCATGTTGTCCCCCAGGTCTAGTAGGCCATTCGTATCAAGGTATTCATCTAACCTTTCCTTCAGCAAAGATTCTATTATCTTGCCCACTACTGAAGTCATGCTGACAGGCCTGTAATTTCCAACCTCATCCCTATCACCACCTTTGTGAAGTGGGACCACATCCCCTCTTTTCCAGTCCCCCGGCATGTCCCCCATCTCTAGCGATAGATTGAACAACTCTGTGAGGGGTGCAGCCAACTCTTCCTGGAGTTCCATTAGCACCCTGGGGTGCACTGCATCCGGGCCCAGTGCCTTGTCCATCCTTAGCTTCTTTAGCTCATTCAGGACTCTTTCCTCCATAAAGGGGCTGGTGTCCACCTTTCTGCCAGTTATGCCCCTGTCCTGCATCTCCAGCCATGCCCCCCGTATGTCCTCTTTTTGTCAGTTCTCCTCTACATGAAACCCCAACCCCTCCCCTTTCAGTCTAATTATCCCTCCCTTTGTTTTCCTCCTTTCTCCAATGTACCTCTTGAATGTCTTGCCCCCTTTCTTAATTGTCTTGGCTATAGTCTCTTCCACTAATGCTTTTGCTCTCCTAACTGCCGTCCCCGCCTCCCTTTGCTTCTCTTGGTAACATCCCCTATCCTCATCTTTCTTCTGCATTCTTTTGTAGTTAATGAAGGCTAGTCTTTTTGCCTCTACTACTTCCGCCACCTCCCTAGTGAACCAGATCAGCTTTCTCCTCTTCCTGTTCTTGCTGACCCACCTAACACATAGCTTGGTTGCTCTATCAATACTATGTCTTATTACAGGCAACTGTTCCTCCACCCCCTTTTTCTTATTTATTTATTTATTTATTTATTTAAGGGAATCAGATACACCTTTGAGCCAGGGGCTGTTTTACAAAGGTTCCACGTCAGGTTACTTGAAACATTAGGACAGGCAGTGGTATTGTGCAAACGAGAAATAAACATAGCAGCCGGAGGGCTTTGTCAATTACCAAAACATCACAATTGTGCAAATCACTTCTATAACAAATTAAACAATATAGATTCGCATATGTAGCCATCCGACAGAGGGAGGCGAGGCCAGAGGCTGATGTAAAGAGGGAGAGAGAGAGGGAGTGGGGTGGGTCAGGGGCAGGGAGGAGGTGTGTGGAGGAAGTAGAGGAGGAGGGAAGGAGTAGGGAGGGAAGGGTGGAGTATGGGGTGTGGGGGGATAAACCATTTAGGTGTAGCAGTCGCAGGAGGCACAGGAGATGAGGTATTGATGCAGGTCGAGCTTAAAGGCACCCAGGGTTGCTTTGCTAGTAACTTCTGCTGGCAGGGTGTTGAACCAGGAGGAGGCTCTGAAAAAAAATTATTGTTGGCCTTGGGTAGTCCTGCAAAGGGAAACAGTGAAGGAGAGGTTGTTTGAATTCCTGGTTTGTTGTGGGCCGCTATATGGTCTCATCAGTGCCTGTGATCCAGGGAGTAGTAGGTCCAATGTTTGCTTTTTTGATAGGATGCAGGTTTGATATTTAATTCTGTCAGATAGTTGGAGCCAGTTTGCGTGATCATAGGTCTCACAGGTGTGTGTAAGGCGGTTTGCAGATGTTTGGAGATGACATGCCTTGTTTAGTGCTGTGGTGATGCATCAGAGAGCTGTGTCAGTGGCAGACCCATAGATCACAAGCCCATAGTCTATTATAGAGATTACTGAACTGTGAATGGCAGTGCTTAGGGCTTCAACCGTGAGGCAGTTCTTATGTCTATAGAGCAGGCCTATTTCTCCCCCAATTTTGCCAGGGCTCCCCTCAGGCATACCCACATTTTCTCAAAATCTGCCCTCCTGAAGTTCAGGACCCCCGTTTTGATGTGGTTTGGTTCCAGCTCAGTTTTTACATTAAATCTCACTGACCGATGGTTGCTGGTCCCCAAATGAACCAACTCCTCTACATTATTGACACAGTCCCCATTTGTAAGTATCAGGTCCAGCACCACACCCTCTTTAGTGGGTTCCAGTACAAGTTGCCTGAAGCATGCCACCTGCTGAGAGTCCAGGATGTTCCTGCTCCTTAAGGTTGCCACTGCTGGGTGTCTCCACTCCACATCCAGAAGGTTGAAGTCCCACACCAAGAACTCTCCCTTGCTAGCCATCTTTTGTATTGCTTGCAACAGCTCTCTATCCTCTTCTTCTCCCTGTGCTGGAAATCTGCATACCTCTCCCATATGTATAATTAACCCTTTTCTCTTTTCTAATATGACTCACAGTACCTCCGCCTCCACCCTGTCCCCTTGTATTTCTGTAGCCTTTATGCAATCCCTTACATAAAGAGCTATCCCCCTTCTCCCTTCCCTGACCCTCCTAAATAGAGTAAAACCAGGTATGACTAAGTCCCAGTCCCGATGCTCCTTGCACCAGGCTTCCATGATAGAAATATAGACACATAGAAAGGTGATGGCAGAAGGAGACCAAAGGTCCATCTAGTCTGCCCATTTGCTTGCATGGATCCCTGTTGGGCCATGCCTGCTAGCATTGAACTCTTACTCAAGATTAGTCCTCACCCTCAACCCTGTGTTGCATGTATGTCCTGTCCCAACCAAGTTTGAAGGAGGTGATTGTTTTGGCCTCCACAACCTCGGCAGGGAAACTATTCCAAGGTGCCGCCACCCTCTCAGAGAAAAAGAACTTCCTGACATCACATCTGACCCTACTCCCTTTGAGTTACCAGGTGTTTCCTCTAGTATTAGAGTTGTGGGACCTAGTAAACAGTTCTGAGTATGGCACTTTGTTGATGCCTTTCAGGGACTTAAATGTCTCGATCATGTCCCCCCCTCTCTCGTCTGGCCTCCAGTGAGAATAACTTCAGCTCTTTCAGGCATTCATCGTATGGCAGGTCATGTAGCCCTGTTATCATCTTTGTTGCCCTTCTCTGGATCATCTCCAGTCTGTTGATGTCTTTTGTTAGGTGTGGGCTCCAAAACTGGATGCAGTACTCCAGCTGAGGTCTCACCAGGGATCTGTAAAGAGGCAGCATAACATTTCTGCACCTGCTGTCAAAATTTCTGCTGATGCACCCCAACATTCTGTTGGCCTTGCTACATGCAGAGTTACACTGACTGGTTGCCTTAAGGGACTCATGTATTAATACTCCTAGGTCCCTTTCCTCTGAAGAGGTATTAAGTTGCACCCCATTCAGCCAATATACCATTCTAGGGTTGTTTTTACCCAAACGCATCACTTTATAGTTCTTTGCATTAAAGCCAAGTTGCCATTGGTTGGGCCATGATTGAAGTTTGCTGATGGATTCTGCAGTATCCACCCTCCTCCCAATTTAGTGTTATCAGCAAACAGTGCTAATCTGCCATTTATGTCCTTACCTATGTCGCTAATGAAGATGTTGAAAAGCACAGGACCGAGGACAGAACTCTGGGGAACTCCACTTATAACATCTCCCTTCCTTGAACCCACTCCATTGATTACCACCCTTTGGCTTCTACCTTAGAGCCACACTTTTATCCTGTTGATAAACTGGTCTGAAATACCAGTGTCTTTGAGCTCAGCTAGCAAACATTTGTGTGGAATGGAGTTGAAGGCTTTACTGAAGTCAAAATAAAGCAGGTCCACTGGGTGCCCTATGTCTAATTTGGCAGTTACCCAAACAAAGAATGATACGAGATTCGTCAGGCATGATCTTCCTGCTGTGAATCTATATTGCTTGGGGTCTTGGAAGTTGTTGTTGTCCAGGTAATTAACTATGTCTTGTTTTTTTTTCAACTTTGTTTATCTCACCCGAGAATCGGAACTCTCTCGGGCAATCCACACACCTGCCGCTTCTACCACCCACTGTGACCGACTACCCCCTCAAGGACATTAGTGTACCACGCGGGTCCCCCACTCAAACCCACAGGGAGATCAAGGGGACAGAGGCAGAGGCCCAGTGTTGGGCGTGTGGCGGTCGAGGCACTGGGATGCCATCGCCTATCCAGCCTTCAGGGTTTTTTCCCTTTTTTTTTTTGCTGCAGTTTCCTCTCCCATGCGTGGGCACACCCTGACACTCTGGCACTAGGCAACCCTGCCAGCGGCGGCCACGCGATTACGTGTTGTGTCTGGCTTGCTACAGTACCCTGATCTCCACTGGGGTCACTGGCTGTGGCTACCCCATCCCCTGTGGCGGGGAGGCGAGGCTCCACCACAGGGCTCAATCATAACCCTTCTCCTGCCATGCGGTGCGAGTCCATTCCTGAACCCAGGTCGCGGCACAGTGCGAGGTGTGGCATCCAGCACCTCAACCCTCAGTGCCACCGGGCCGGCACAACTATGTCTTGTTTAATCAGTGTTTACATCAGTTTGCACACCACTGAGGTCAGACTAACAAGCCTGCAGTTCCCAGGCTCCTTTTTGCTCCCTCTCTTATGCAGGGGGATCACGTCTACGTTTTTCCAATCCTCTGGCACTATCCCAGTCTGGAGGGAGGGGTTTAATAGTCTGGACAATGGTTCTGCTAGTTCTTTCAGGACCCTAGGATGAATGCCATCTGGGCCGGGTGATTTATCTTGATTTAGACTTTCAAGAGCTTCCATGGCTCTTTTGGTGGTAAAAGCCTGAGTTCCCATAACTTCTGGTTTGCTCGAAATGTCACTTACTGCCATGGGCCCATCCCATTCCCTGGTAAAGACTGAGCAAAAGAATTTGTTGAGAATTTCCGCCTTTTGCATATCATCTTCGACTATTGTCTCACCATTCTTTAGTTTCACCACCCCTTGTCTTTTTTCCTGGATGTATCTAAAAAACCGCTTGCTCCCATTACTGATGTTAGCTATGCTAAGCTCTGCACTTGCCTTGGTTTCTCTTATGGTGCTTTTGGCTTCTTTGCTTATGTAATCCCCCCTTGCCCCCTCATCTACAGGCATACTTTCACTTCGCAGATGGTCCAGGGAGCATGGGGGGGGGACACAGCTAAAGCACTAACCCAAGATAGTGCACCCTTAAACAAGATAGGAAAAGAGCTGTCCTACTTTTCGGCGGCTTCACTTTCAAGTGCACTCTCGATCTCACCGCAGCAAATCTGGAGTCTCCCCAGATGCTGTCCACCGGACCAGGATCTCCATGCTGCAACCTCCTGTCTCCTCTGAGACCCAGAGCCCCTCAGTCCCGATACAACTCAATGGAGCCCTTCTGGAATTAAAACTTGCAAAATAAATTAGACACATGAAGGGGGGTTTCTGTTTCATTTGTCCCCCCAGTCTAACTCAAATAAGGAGAACATCACTATCAATTTCTTCCCAAATCAGCATCTTTATTTAAGCTCCTGCACCCTAAATGATTCCAGGAATGCAGGGGTCTCATCTTCCACCAAATAAATGAAGCAGCTCCAGGGTCTCATCTTCCACCAAATAAATGAAGCAGCTCCATGGGGCTATCTGAACTTTGTATGATTTACCCTAGCTGGATGTTCTTGAGTAGCACAAATGGATTACAGGCAGTAAAAGCACAATTTCATCTCTCTAACTGCTTGGATGATTTACCGAAGGACCCACTTAACTAGAAGGAAACCCACAGACTCCTGGCTCCCTGGTGCTAGTAAACCAAACTCTCTCTCTCTCTCTCTCTCTCTCTCTCTCTCTCTCTCTCTCTCTCTCTCCTGGGTTACCCACACAACCTTCTTAAACTGGTCTGGCATTGGTCGGCTGCCCATCTCCAGCATGGAAAGTGGGTTGCATCCCCCACCTGGCCCCTGGATCTTGGTTCAAATCCACTAAGGGTGCCAGGATGTTTTCCTCCAACCCAGGCCCTGTAACCCAACCTCCCTGGCTTCACATTGAACCTGAACCTGCCTGGTGCTGCCAAACTCAATGCACCAATCCCACATCCACCACTCAGCTCTCTTTTTCTCCTGCAATGGCCCCAAAACCCTGCCCTGCTCCAGCACTTGAGCTACCTCACCTGGGCTACCCTGCCATGGGAGGGACCCAGGCGCTGCTACATACCAGGCCCTCTGAGCAGCCCACTTCTCTCAGTGCTCCCAGATGGCAAATTTTGGAAGAAGGGGTACACAGCTCCTTGCCCCACATCTCTGTCCAACACATCCTGGACTTGCATTAAACCCCCACCAGAGGCACTATCCAAGGCCTGTCCTAAGACCTGTGACCTGCCTGACCCTTTAATGCCAGTGCCTCAGAACCTGCCCCTCCACACAGGCCCTACAAGTTGGGTGAATGGCCCCCTGGCTCCATCTAAGCTCTAGCCACCCTGCCACACCGGGTACGGAGAACAGCCACTGCCACTGGCTTTCTCCCTGTGGGGACCCTGCCACTACCCCCACAGCCCTGGCGAGCTGAGGAGCCACTATGATCCATATAGGATCTATATGGGCTCCTGCCTATCCTGGCATACCACCACCACCACCTACACTGTCCCTATCCTGATGATGCAGGCATATTGGCTGACCATCCTCCCCATGGAGCTTCCTCCCCTACTCCTCAGCACCACATTACTGCCAGCGCCATCCCTATCTGCACTTTGGGGGGAGATCCCCCCACTGGCCCACCCGGACTGCCGAGCTCCCTTCTTGCCTGCCACTCCTTCAGCCGCCCCCTCCAGCCCAGGCCTACTACCTGGGCCGGAAAAGGTCAGGAAATGTCCTGTCTCCAGCCTTACATATCTCCCTAAACCTGCCCTCTATTGCCACCTTCAGACATCCAGCAGGTATTAACCCCCAGAGCACTGAGGAATTCCCTAGCTCTGGGAGGAGGGTAGGAGGGGGGAAAGGGGGGTACTAATGGGAGCAATAAGCTCCTCCTTCAAGGGGGGCTTACACTTAATTTCAGATATTCTTCCCAGGAGGTATCGGTAGGTTTTGTTTATGGCTGAGAAAGGCTCTACATTTGTCTCTGATAGCTACCTTGACTTCCGTGTCGAACCATATAGGGTTTTTATGCTTGTTCTTTTTGATTGTTGTCTTTGCAAAGGTGGCTGTGGCATCCATGATAGTTTGTTCGATTACCATCCAGAGGTCATTGACATTGGAAAACTGCATACTAGCCTCTAGTCTCTTGTCAATGAATTTTCTCATCTTAGCGAAGTTTGCCCCTTTGAAATTGATTACTGATGCCCAAGATTGGGAATAAGAAGCTCCAAGGCGTAAGGTGAACCATGCAGTGTCGTGGTCACTGTTTGCTAGGGATTCCCTCACAGATGTAGTGTCCACTAGGTCAGAATTAATAAGGACTACATCTAGTACTGTGTTAACCCTAGTGGGCTCACCTACTAACTGCACAAGTTGGTAGTCCTGTCCAGCGTCTGCTATGTTCTGATTCCTGGAGGATTTGGCAGCAGGGACAGATCAATCAACATCTGGCATATTTAGGTCCTCTACTATTATAGTATCTCCTTTGGAAGTGATCCCCTTGATTTCTTCAATCAGTTTGTTGTCCAGGGCTTCAGTGTGATTGGGTGGTCTATATATTAGTCGTATATAGACTTTCTTTCCCAAGGGTATGCCAGTATGAACCCATAAGGATTCAACACCTTCTTTCTTTATATTATCGAATGATGTTGATCTTAAATCTTCTTATACCTTGCTGGCCCGGTTTCGCTGTGAGTTGAGGCGCTGGACGCCACACCTCACACCATGCCGGCGACCTGGGTTCAGGAACGGACTCGGGTGCCGGGGGGTTGGCAGGGGAGGGTTGAGGATTGAGTACCCTCGTGGTGCTCTCCTCCCCAAGGAAGGTGGGGGGTGATGGCCCAGTGTGCCAGCGGCCCCCGGTGGAGACCAGGGGGCACTGCAGCAAGCCAAGCAGCACGTTAACAGCGTGGCCAATGCAGGCAAGGTTGTCGTGCGCCTGTGCATCAGAATGTGCACCATGCATGGAGGGAGAGGAGAGAGAGAGTGCAGAACAAGGAAAACACCGGCTCTGTGGAACAGGTGACAGCACCTGTCCGCCATGCCCTCCGCCGGGCTCTCCTCAACTGGCCTTCCAGTTCCTCTACCCGGGCCCTCTCCTGCAGCCAGAGTCTAACTTAGTAAAAGTGCCCAAGGGAAGGGGCGACCGACCGCAGACAGGTGAAACCAGGGGTACTGGCTGCAGGAGGGGGGAGAAAGGAGGCACAGATCAGGGGGAACTTCAGGCAGGGCAGGACATGGATAGAATGCCTGAGAGTCCCATGGGCCGCGACGGGAGGAAAGAAAGTTAAAAAAAAATCTTCTTTTACATAAAGCACCACCACCACCACCACCCCCCACACACACACACACCCTTTGAACCCTTTCTGTCCACTCTAAAGGGTGAGTAACCAGGCATGTTGAGGTCCCATGCACTGGAGTCAGAGGCCCAAGTTTCTGTTATTGCCACAAAGTCCAGATTGGACTCGGCCAACACTGCCTGGAGCTCACTGATCTTGTTTCCCAAAAACAGGAATGGTCTGGCTTGCCAGATCATTTGTGCTGATGTGAAGAACCAAATTGGGTTGGTCAGTACATTTGCTAATGAGTCTCTCAATGTGATTTGTGTCTATCCTGCTGACATGCCAGGGAGACAACAGACGTAAATTGAATGGCCAGTGTAGTGTGACAAGTGAGGGTCAATACCCCTAATCATCGAGTCTCCTAGTATGATTGTCCGTTTGTGCTCAGAGTTCCGTGAGGTGGGTCATTCACTATTAGTTTGTTGGGCGATGTTTGTGTCATTTGTTGTCTCAGTTTTTGGCGAAAGTTCCCACGGATACTGATATTAGAGGAGCATCTGGGTTTCACGAGACCAGGTGATCACTATCACTACAGGCAGGAAGGAGGGGTGGAAGAACAATGGGGAATAATCAAAACTGCCATCACAGATGCAACAAGCCTTTGTGTGAAGCAAATAAACAAAACAAAACGATGTAAGAAACCACTATAGTTCTCAAAAGAGGTGGCAGGAAAGTTTAGGGAGAAAAAGAAAGCATTCAGGAGGTACAAGGCATCACAGAAGGAACAGGACAGAGAAGTGTATCAGTTAAAGTAAAAGGAAGCTGGGAAGGCAGTCAGAACAGCAAAGGCCCAAACCGAGGAAAAGATAGCCAACACAGTTAAGAAGGGGGATAAAACTTTTTATAGGTACAGCAGGGAGCGAAGGAAGACCAAGGGAGGGATAGTGAGGCTTAATAAAGGGGAGGGGGGTGGGCAGAGGGTGACTGTGAAAAGGCAGAGATACTAAACAAATATTTTTGCTTAGTATTCACAAATGAAGAGGGGGAGGTACCTAAACCAAACAATAGAAACACTCTGGATACAGATATTAATACCAGCCCATTTACAGAAGAAAGGGTTCTGAAATAACTCTTAAAACTGAAGGTGGACAAAGCAATGGGGCCTGATGGGATTTATCCCAGAATTCTAAAAGAACTAAGGGTAGAACTAGTGACACCACTGATTACCCTTTTTAACAAATCATGGGAGGATGGGGTGGTACCTGAGGACTGGAGGAGGGCAGATGTGATTTCACTTCACAAAAGTGGGAGCAGGGCAGAAGCAGGCAACTACAGACCTGTTAGTTTAACCTCAATGATAGGGAAAATGATGGAATCACTTCTGAAGAAAAGAATTATCAAGTTTCTAGAGCCCAGAGTGGCACAGGACCCAAGGCAGCATGGATTCACAGCGGGAAGATCATGTCAGATGAATCTAATTGATTTCTTTGACTGGGTGACCAAAGTAGTAGATCAGGGAGGGGCTGTGGACATGGTCTACCTAAACTTTAGCAAGGCATTTGATACAATCCCACACAAAAGATTAATATACAAGTTAGCCAGCCTGGGAGTGGGTCCCAAGATGGTAGCCTGAGTAAAGAATTGGCTGGAGAACAGGACACAGAGGGTAATAGTAAATGGAGTTCACTCTGAAGAAAGGGGGTTTATTAGTGGGGTACCACAGGGCTCAGTACTAGGACCGGTCCTCTTCAATTTTTATGTTGCTTGCACACATGTGCAAGAAACATATTGCCATCATCGGAGATTTCAGAGGTGTGTCACCTCACTCATCAGTCCTGGCAGTGAGCCTGTAAGCCAATGCATTTTGGAGCTGTCTATGACCGCTCCAAAATGCAGTGTGCATCGATTGAAAGGGGAGCTACGCTTCGTGAGCAGAGATAGAAGCGTAGCTCCCCCCACACGCAGGCGCAGCCCCGCACCTACTGTGTAGCCGACGGGTGCCCAATCCCGCCGGCTGAGCTGCGCCTCCCCTGTTGTAGGTGCCACGCTGGGAGCCCACCCCAGTGTGGCAATCAGTCTTGGCCGACGGGGTGCCCAATCCCCGTCGGCTGAACGCCCCAACGTCCTTGTGCCACGCTGAGGCCCACCCAAGCATGGCAAACAGTCCCACGACGATCTTTTTTTTTACCTGAAAAAGCGAAAACGGTCCCGTGCAGTCTGCCTCGCCCCCACAACCCGCAGCTCACCCACCGCGCACCCAGCCTCCCACACCCCTCACCCCATACTTACTCTGACCCAGCGACGATCTTCGTGGACCGGAACACGCTGCCACTCTTCAAAGCCGACCGCGAACTGAGGAAATGCCGTAAGCTGTATAATGGGCTAGATAGGGGTTTCAACTTTGTTGCATATCTCAGGCATTTTTGGGAATTTTTGCACCAAATTTTCAACATGGGGTTTTGGGACCCTTCTCATGAATGATGTCATTGTCATGGCGTTATTCAGGTTGAGTGATTTAGCGCAGTGACTGTGCAGTGACTGCGAAATCACCCTTGGGCCTGAATACCACCATGACAGTGACATCATTCATGAGAAGGGGTCCTAAAACCCCATGTTGAAAATTTGGTGCCAAAATTCCAAAAATGACTGTTTTACTGAGCGCGTGTTGCGCAGTCCCCACACAGGCGATAAGTTTGTGAATTTCAATATTTTCACTCCAGATTTTCAACATTGCCATTTTACCACACCTCCTTATGAGCAGTACAGCTGTCATTTTTCACATCCTGCCCAAAATGTGTTTCCGTATGTAGCACACAATGGCGCAGTCGGTGTGCAAACTCAATGTATGGGACACATTAACAAAATCACAGTGACACTGTTCATGAGCAGAGGTCTTAAAATGGCTATGTTGGAAAATTTGGTGAAAAATTCAAAATGACTGTTTTACGAGCGCATTAGCAGTTCTACAAAGACGTCAGAAGTTCGCAAATTTTCAATATTTGCACTCCAATGACTTCCAAATACCTAAACAGCACATAGAAGCAAGCAACATTCGGCATTGACAAATGCTTGTTTTATAAGCGACATTGCAGAGGGATTGGAAGGAAAAGTATGTCTCTTTGCAGACGACACAAAGATCTGCAACAGAGTTGATCCACAAGATGGGGTGGAAAGGATGAGAAGGGACTTGACAAGGTTGGAGGAATGGTCAAATGTATGGCAGCTTAGATTCAATGCTAAGAAGTGCAAGGTAATGCACCTGGGAAACAAAAACCCAGGGGAAGAGTACACAATGGGGGATGAGATACTAACAACAACAAAAATGGAAAGGGACCTGGGGGTAGTCATATCAGATGACCTAAAGGTGGGCAAGCAATGCGAGAGGGCAGTAAGGAGGGCTGGGGGTGGGATACTGGGATGCATAGGTAGAGGCATCACCAGTAGAAAACAGGAAGTTGTTATCCCTCTGTACAGACAGCTGATGAGACCCCATCTGGACTACTGCATGCAGTTCTGGAGACCCAATCTCCGCAAAGACATAAACAGGATGGAGGCAGTCCAGAAGAGGGCAACTAAAATGATGCAGCATCCCACCGGAAGATATATGAAGAGAGACTTAAAGAGCTTAATATGTATAGCCTTGAGGAAAGGAGGGAGAGGGGGAACATGATAGAAACCTTCAAGTACCTCAAGGGAATCAACAAAGTCCAAGAGGGTAGCATCTTTCAGAAAAAGGGGTGTGCAAGAACAAGGGGGCATAATTTAAAGATAGAGGGTGGGTGGCTCAGAGGTAATGTAAGGAAGTATTTTTTAACAGAGAGGGTTGTGGATTCATGGAACGGCCTTCCGGAGGAGGTTGTGGAGTCAAAAACAGTAGTGGAATTCAAGCATGCATGGGATAGCCATAAGGCAATTCTAGGGGGTGGGAATAGGAAGAAGTAGGCTGTTGGTTAACTAGGATCTGCAGCTTATCCATTTAGTAGGGAAATGGGCAGACTGGGTGGGCCAAGCAGTCCTTATCTGCCGTCATATTCTAGGTTTCTATGTTACTAATATGTGGGGTGACATTCATGATTTTTGTTGGTGTTGTTATGGCAAAAGATCCCTCAGATACTGATTCCAGAGGAGTATACCTGTTACTGGTAGGAATGGGTTTCGATACCTGTGTAGCACTGTGTGCTTTGGGATGGCTCCTTTTGCCCCTTCATCCCACCACTTCCCATCCACCACTATCTTAATTCCTTTGTGGCAGTGGGGTTAGGAATGGCAATGGAGGGGTGTGCCTGCTGATGTATTGCTTTAGAGAAAAGATTTCCTGTTTGGCCTCAGCCAGCTCAATTTTAAGTGAGGTAAGCAACTGCATATTAGGCAATAGCCGAGGTGGTAGACAGAGCACCAAAAGGTGAGCGTACTACAGTAATGGCAGCTAATAACATTCATTGTACGGAGATCTTTGCTGATTGCACTGTGAGGCCTTCTGGCACCATGCAATTCTGCTTGAAGTAGAGCCAGTCCAAATTCTCTCATGGGGATTTGCATATGTTTCCCATGATGCTTTGCATTATTGGGGTATGTGCAATTGTGTTTCCTTTAAAACTTGGCTGTATGGCCAATATCCTCCAGGATAACCCATGCCTCAGGGCATTTGCTCTGGGGTTCTTTTGTAGTAGTGGTATAGAGTCCCTATAAAGGAAGACAACCCTGTGGAGGGTGGGATTAGGAGGAGGGAGTGTTGGTGTTCCCCTGTGTCCCCTAGGGAAGAATAACAATCAGGTGAAAAACAGTAGTATTCAAACAAGAAACAAGTTAAGTGTGAGCGTTTGTGGGGAGTATCAGAACTCCAGTTAGTTCCCTGTTGCTGCCCACTTAGCAACACTGAGCAGCTCCCAGCACAACAGAAATAGCTGCTATGTGAACCACCCCAGATTCTGAAGCAACTGGCTTAAGTTCACAAAATACACACACTGAAATATAAAGGTCACTCACCAGAAAACAACCACTAAGTGAGGTTTCAGCCATTCCTCCCACTTAGCAACACTTAGCTCCCAGCATAACAGAAATAGCTGCTATGTGAACCAGCCCAGATTCTGAAAGAACTGGCTACCACTAGATTCAGGTCCTCCAACACTATGATGGCCTCCAAGTATGGAATTTTATTTCTCAAGCTACAGGCATTCGCACACATGGCCCTCTATGTGTTTTTCCCTCCATTGGAACCATCCACATTTTACTCTCGTTTCCCACTATTGGAGAAATTATTTTGTCTCTTAATTATCAATTTAAAGGTTATGTACTGTAATTTACTTGTGTTTAGCTTATCTGTTTGTAGTCTCCAACATACTTGCTCATATCTATCTATTCAGTAATCTGTGAGTACATCTACATTGCAGCCCTCACCTGCTTGTTACTTTCCTATTTTGTAGTTACAGCCCAGAGGCCAGATTTTCAGAACCCCCCAGAAATCAGTGCAGGTGCAGGAAAAACTGGTGTGTCTTCATTTGTGGAGCTGCAGTTTTTCCCACGTGCACCACATTTTCAAAAAAAGGAGCCAGTTTATGACCGGCTCCACAATTTACGGCAGCTTGCAAACATCTTTTGGTGCCGCGGTGCCAAAATGTTATGCCTGGTTGAACCAGTCATAACATCTGCTGCAGCTGTAGCTGCACCTGCCACCATGCAGAGCACAGGCTGAAAAAATGTTTGTTCATTGGTGCAGAGATTTATTCTGCCTCGATGGATTGCGGCATGGGAGTTAGTCCCCTCAGCCCTTTGAAAATCAGGCCCCAGGTCTGTTACCAGGTGTTAGCAGTTACTGCTGGTCACTTGTGCAGCACAACTAATTTACTAATCTGCCTAGCTGGTATTTGCTTATTGTGCACTGTTTAACTACTGTGGTTACTGATTTCCATTTTGCTTTTGCCTCCCTCCTCAAGACCACAATGTTCATTGCACACCTCTGCCTGCACCATTCCCTTTCCTCCTCCTCCTACCCCCTCCAAAATCCAACTCTTCTATCCACCCTCCCTTCTCTCCCCCTCCACCCATCCACCTCTCTCACTACCTTTCTCCCCTCTTCCCTCCCTATCCACAGCGGTCTCCTACCATCCCCTTCCCCCTTCCCTCAACCTAGAATTTCTCCACTGTGCCTTCCTCTCCCCTCACTGCCCTTTTTCTCCCTGCTCTCCAACCCACTCCAAGGGTAGGAAGCCCCACTCCATTCTTTTCCCCGTCTTCTACTCCTCCTCCTGTCTAGTGAAATGCAGACTGACCCTGGTCCCTCCATTTCCTCCCTCCCTCCTCTACTGCCAAGGGTCTTAGTGTCTTCTATCTGAATGTCAGGAGCCTTCTACCTAAACTCAAGCTCCTCTCCATCTGGCTTCAATTACATTCTCCTAACATCCTCTGCATCTCTGACTCCTGGCTCTCCTCCAGAACTCCTGACTGTAGCATGTCCCTTCCTGATTACCATCTTTTCAGGCAGGACAGGGGAAAACATGGAGAAGGTGCTGCCATTTACTTCCTTTAGAGCCTTGTACTATGGCCATCAGGGAGACTATACCCTCCTCCCATGAATTTCTCCTAGTCAGCCCATCATTCCCCTCCTCTGTACCTATATTCATTGGGATTGTCTATGCCTCTCCTAAGATCTCACATTCTTCCCTTGTTGACTCTATTTCCTCCATCGTCTCTCATTCCTCCACAGGTGAACCCATCCTCCTCACGGATTTCAGTGTAAATTGGCTTTCCACGTCCTCCAAATCTACCATTCACAGGGCTGAGTCCCTTAATTTGTCCTAGGTTATTTCAGAACCCACCCAGATCAATCCACACTCTGCCAATCACATCCTTTTGGACTGGGTTCTAACCTCTCACCCTCACCACAATGTTGCAGCAGGTATTTTGCTGGATTAATTTAGTGACCATTGCATGATGTTCTGCATCAGAAAAATCTGGCATCCCCCTCCTTACCAAAACACATCTGATCCAGGTCTCTCTGGTCATTAAACATCAATGCTCTGCTGAGCAAACTCCCTGTAACTGACTGGTCAGCTATCTTCAATGCCTCAGATATTGACATGACCCTTGTACTGTTCCACTCCAAATTCTCCTCCATCTGAGACAAGCATGCCCACTCCCCAGAACCTCAGGAAATCCAGAGTAAAAATTTCCCACCACCCATGGATTACCACCAAAATCACTGATCTGTGCAAGTCCCAAGACCTTGCATGATCCCATTACAAATTATCCCACTCCTCTCCTGACATCATCTCTTACAGAGTTCTGAGGAACAACTGAATGAAGGCTGTCCAGGCCACAAAATTACATTATTTCAAGGCCAACCTCCAGGAAAACCTTAACTTCACAGTTAAATTCTGGAAGGTTATCCACTCCCTTTAAGACCCCCTTTACCTTGTCCACCCCGAATTCCTCATGGCAGAAGGTTCACCTGTGTTTGACCCTACCTCTATTGTTGCTCACTTCAATGAGTTCTTAACAATCTGCACCTTCCCATCTTCTCCTCTCCTGGCTCCTCTCCTACTCTTCCTGCTCTCCTCCCCCATCCCTCACCAGGTTTCCACTTCCCCCATCACCATCGAAGAAACCTTGCTTGCCCTTTCCTCCCTCAACCTATTAAAATCCAGCTCTGATGGTCTGGACCCCAAGCTCCCCCACCTCTCAGCTCCTGCCACTGCAGCTCCCCTCACTCACCTACTCAATCTTTCTTTCTTTCTCAGTTCTGTTCCTCAGTCCTGGAAGTTGGCTAAATTGATTCCACTTCACAAAGGTGGTGACTCCTCTTCCCCTGGCAACTTCCATCCCATCTCCCTTCTCCCCTACCTCTCTAAGCTGCAGAATAAACTAGTCCACACTACACTCCTCGATTTCCTTCTGTACTCCAACTTCCTCTCACTCTTGCAGTCTGGTTTCTGGAAGCACCATTCCACTGTCTCTTCCCTGCTGCATGTCACTGATTCTGTCTTCTTCAGGTTGGATATGGGGCACATTACAGCCACTATATTCACTGATCTGGCCAAAGCCTTCGATTCATAGAAACATAAAATTTGACAGCAGATAAGGACCATTTAGCCCATCCAGTCTGTGCATTTCTCCCTAACTACACTATTACATCAGACCGTGCCCAATCAACAGCTCTTTCTCCCTCCCCCCTTCCTTTCCACTACAATTCCTGTGTACTTCTCCCATGCATTCTTGAACCCTACCACTGTTTTTACCCCCACCACCTCCGCTGGAAAGCTGTTCCAGGAATCCACCACTATGTGAAGAAGTACTCCCTCACATCTCTCCTGAATCTACCCCCTCCAACTTCATAGCATGTCCCCTTTTTCTTGAGCACCTTTTCTTCTCAAAAAATACTCCCCTCCTGTACCTTAGTTACCCCTGGGAGGTATTTAAAGGTCTTTATCAAATTTCCCCTTTCCCTTCTCTGTTCCAGAGTGTACATATCGAGATCCTTTAGTGTCTCCTCATAGGGCTTTTGATATAGACCCTGTACCATTTTAATTGCCCTCCTCTGGACACCTCCAATCTGTTTATGTCCTTCTGGAGATATGGTCTCCAGAACTGGATACAATACTCTAGGTGGGGTCTTACCAGCAATCTATACAGAGGTAACACCACCTCCCATTTTCTGCTGGTGATACATAGAAACATAGAAGTTGACGGCAGATAAGGACCGCAAGGCCCATCCAGTCTGCCCATTTCTTTTTCTATCTTATGAATGTGTCATTGGTCTTTGCTCTGTCAATGGCCTATCTATTCATACTCATCTGTATTGCTCCCTTATGCCTATCCCATGCCTGTTTGAAGCCCTGCACTGTATTCATATCCACCACTTCCTGAGGTAGACCGTTGCATGCATTCACCACCCTTTCTGTGAAAAAGAACTTCCTCACATTACCCCTTAATCGGCCTCCCTCTAATCTCATGCTGTGTCCTCTTGTCCTGCTATTTTTCTTATACTGAAACATGTTAGACTCTTTCACCTTGTTAATGCCCTTAAGGTGTTTGAATGTTTCAATCATATCACCTCTCTCCTTCCTTTGCTCTAGGGTATACATATTGAGCTCCGTTAATCTGTCCTCATATGTTTTCTGATGCAGTCCCTGCACCATTTTGTTGCCCTTCTCTGGACTGCCTCAATTTGGTTAATGTCCTTGTGAAGGTGTGGCCTCCAGTACTGCACGCAGTACTCCAGATGGGGCCTAACCAGTGTTTTGTAAAGAGGGATTATTACCTCCCTCTTCCGACTTGTGATACCCCTACTAATACACCCCAACATCCCTCTAGCCTTACCTACTGCTTTACTCTGTCTGCTTGGATGATTTCAGGTCATCAGTGAAGATGACGCCCAAGTCTCTTTCTTTCCTTGTGACTGCCAGCAACTCCCCTCCCAGCCTATAGGTGGCTTTGGGGTTTCTTTTCCCTATGTGCATGATCTTGCACTTCTTTGCGTTAAACCCCAGTTACCACTCTTCTGACCATTTTACTAGTTTATCCAGATCTCTTCTCATTCTGCCCACCCCATCTGGATCATCTACTCTGTTGCAGATCTTGGTGTCATCTGCAAACAGACAAACCTTACCCTCCAGTCCATCTGCAATGTCACTGATGAAGATATTGAAGAGGACTGGCCCCAGGACTGATCTCTGAGGTACCCCACTCGTGACTTGCATCTCTTCTGACTGTATACCATTTACCACCACTCTCTGTTTTATGCCCGTCAACCAGTTTCCCACCAAGTTGACCAACTTCTGACCCACCCTGAGCCTACCCAGCTTATCAGTCAATCTTCTATGTGGAACAGTATCGAAAGCTTTGCTGAAGTCAAGGTAGGCAACATCAACTGGTCCCCCTTGGTCCACCACTCTGGTTACCCAGGCAAAGAAATCTATGAGATTAGTTTGACAGGACCTTCCTTTTGTAAACCCATGCTGTCTTGGATCCTGTGCTCCTATGGATTCCAGGTGTTGCATTATCCTTTCCTTAAGGAGTGTCTCCATAATCTTGCCCACTACCGAGGTAAGACTGACTGGTCTGTAGTTTCCTGCCTCCTCCCTGCTACCACTGTTGTGGAGCAGAATCACATGAGCCCTTCTCCAGTCTTCTGGGACCTCTCCTGTGCTCAGAGACTCACTAAACAGTTCTGATAATGGCTCTGCTAGTTCCGCCCTTAGCTCCTTTAGTATCCTGCGATGTATGCCATCAGGTCCCATTGCCTTGTCCACCCTGAGCTTATCGAGCTCTTGTAGGACTCTTTCTTTTGTGAAGGGACTAGTGCACACCTCCTTCCTCCCTGTGTTCATGGTGCTGAGCTGTGGGCCCTGTCCTACCTTCCTTCAGTAAATACTGAGCAGAAGTATCTATTTAGGATAGATGCTTTTACATGGTCCTCCTCCTCACACGCCCCCTTATCCTCTTTGATCTTAGCAATACCCCCACTGGACTTTCTCCTTTCACTAATGTATCTATAGAAAGTCTTGTCACCTTCTTTTACTGTTCATGCTAGTGGTTCCTCAGTTTGGGCCTTTGCCTGCCTTACTGCCTTCCCTGCTTCCCTTAGGGAAGTTTGGTATGCCTCCCTATCTTCATCCTGCTACATTCCCTTATATTTCCTGAAGGCCAGCCTTTTGGCTCTGCCCTTTTCTGCTACTGTGTTACAAAGTGGTTTCCTTCTTCTTTTGCACTTCCTTTTCACATTAACACAATGAGGTGTTGCTTCAAGTATTGCATCTTTAATGCTTGCCCACTTTGCCTGTACCCTCTCACCTGTATTTCTTTTTGCAAGGGGCTAGCTTAACTCTGTTGGCCATCTTATCAAAGTCAACTCCTCTGAAGTCCCATATTTTTGCCTTGGAATGGGATGATTTTGTTCTAGTGGCCAAATTGAACTATACCATGTGATGGTCACTGGCACCCAGGTGTCCTTCTACTTGGAGATGTCTGATCCTTTCCCTTTCCCTGTCCCTATGCACCCCAGCATCCCACTTGCCCTCCCTACTGCCTTGTCACACTGTCTGGCCACCTTTAGGTCATCCAATATGATTACCCCAGGTCTCTTTCCTGATTTGTGATCATACTACTCCACCCATTGTTTACTCCACCCCAGGTTTCTGTGCCCTAAGTGCATTATTTTTCACTTTTTCTGTATCCCATCTGCTCCTCTTGAATAAGCTGAGTTCTGCTGGCCTCTCAGCTCCCACTGTTGCTTGATTCCCTTTCCACCTAATGGGCAGACAACAAATGGTACAGGTTGAAGGCGCCCTGTCATCTCCACTTCCTATCCAGGCTGAGATCCCACAGGGCTACATCCTTGGTCCCATCCTTTTCTCCATCTTCCTAAACAACCTCCCCTCAGCTTGTGTCAACTTGCATATCCACATGTATGCAGATGACACAGTCATCTTCACTTCCAGTCCCTCCACCACAGCTGCGGAAGACCTGCTCCAAGGGGACTTCAACAATGTTCTGCTCTGGTTCCAATCCAACCAGCTCAGAGTCAACACTAAAAAAATGGTGTCTATAACCTTGATTACCAGTCAGAAACTGACCAGACTCATTGCCCCCCTGTTTTCACTACTCTGAATGGCATGTCTCTTGAAGCAGTTTAGTCCTTCAAGTACCTTGAAATCTGGCTAGACAGTAAGCTTGATTTTTCAACCCACATCAATGTCATCCATGCAAAACTCCATCCCAAGCTTAGTGTCCTGTACCGCAACAAAAACTGCTTATCTGCACTTGTCTGCAGGGAGCTTGTTACCAAAATGTTTCTACCAGTCTTTGACTAAACAAATATGGTCTATGGCACCAGCCCTTCCACTTCCCTCTCCAGACTGGACACCCTCTGCAAGTCCTTCTGCCATTTTGCCACAACCCCCCCCCCACACCCACCATTGTTCATTGTATTCATCCTTATCCATCATCACCAGGCTCACAGTACCTCCTCAGAATGCAAATACTGATTTGGTTCCCTTCCCTCTTACCTCTCCTCTCCCATCCATCCTCCGGCCCTCTGCCCTCTCGTCATTGGGCTCACAGTACCTCCTCCATATACAAATCCTGGTTTGGTTGCCTTCCCATTTACCTCTCCTTTCTCCTGTCCCAGCTTCTCCCTGCTTCCAGTTCCCTCTGTTCCAGGGACCATTGCAATTTTGCCACTCCTCATCCCCGCTTCTGTGCTGGGCAATTGGCCTTCTCCTATTGATTTCCCTCACTCTGGAACCAATTTTCCTCCTTCCTCTGACTCTTCCCTCCCCTCCCTCCTGGCTCCCTCAGACACCAGTTGAAACTTCAACCCCTCCCCACCTGTTCCTGTTACCCTTCTCCTGATATGTTAATGGCTAGCTTCAACTAGCCTGTTGAGCAGCCAATTGGGTCCCTGCTCCTGTCTTGGTTTAACCTCCACACCACTACAGTTTTCTCCATCCATTATGAGGTCAGGCAATAACTGTCCCTCAGGTCAATCGTTTGTTGTCAATATTGTTTTTTGTTCACCAGGAATTGCTGCCACTTCTGAATATGCACTTGCTAGGCACTCTTATTGAGCTGTACCACACTTCATTCTCTTCACATACAATTGTTTAGTATTTTTTCTAATTTTGTACCAATTTTTTACCAAACATTTTTCAAATGCTTTGCTACTTTGCATTGTGCTGCTGTTCTTCCACTGATCCCTTCCCCTGGGTCACACCTGGAGATGAGCCTTGGTTCAGTGTGCCTCTCAGAGTTACCAATTTTCAAACAAATAACAAAATAAATAAAATAAAATACATATATAAGCTATCCAGGTGAGAGAACTTGGAAACAAGGTTTGTGTGTAAAAGAGGGTATGAGGTGGCAAAGCTGTGGTAGGGCACAGGTGTCACAGACACCACTGTGTGCAGCCTGTGTTCCACCATGGACACTGGGCTGGTGCATACAATGTGTCTTTATTGGAAGCAAGGGGAACATCATCCACACAATGGGAGATGGGTGTGAGGACAGCATGAGCCACCCATGACCACAGCCCCATGGAGTACAGAGCCCTCCAAGGAGCAGGCCATGGCTAGGGGTGTATGACATCTGGCCCCCGTGGGCTGGCATGCAAGGTGTGCTGGGTGGTCTGGGTGTCTGCGTGCCTCACTAACAGAGGTAGTCAGATGCCAAGGTGCCTACTGTGGGTTGACACTCCCCCCACTGGAACAGCCAACACCCACACTGCTGGATACCATGGCCATGGCCTCCAGCATGGTGGCAGCCACCCCTCCAAAGCTGGCAACAAGTGACTGTTTCATTCTCCCAAAGCTGGCATTCAAGCTGGCTGATGGGGACTGCTCCTGCCACTTGCAGCTGGCCTTCAAGACCGCCATGTGCACTGCATTTTCAACCTCTACACACTGCTTGTGGTCCTCCATCATGTGCTAATATGACCCATATCAACCTGCAGGCTCTGCTGAGCCTTCATGGTCACCTATAGCAGCTGCCTTTTGCCTGCCACCTACTTCCAGCATGAACTGTCCTGGGGACAGATTCAGTCTGCACCCTGGCCCATTTTGTGGGCTAAGGTGGGTGGCATCACAGTTGGTGCAGAATCTAAAACATAGGGTCTGGATGGCAAAGTGATGGCTGAGCTGAAGGGATTAGCCTGGGGTAGCATAGCAGTGGTTTGGCAGGGGCATGGGGCATCATGGCAGTGGCCTGGCTGGGGGCAATCTGGGACAGCACAGTGGTGGCTGGGTCTGGGGTACAGACCTGGGACAGCACAGCACAGCAATAACTGGCCCAGGAAAGGGGTGACTGGGCCTCATTGGCAGGTGGGCCAACAGGGACAGCCAACTCAGGGTCCATACTGGACCCAGAGATCTCCTGTTGCCGCCACACCTCCACACTTCTTCATATTGCTGTCCCACTCTAGGTGTATCCCAGAAGGGCTCAGCCGCAGGGCAGCAGCCTTCTTGACGGTCTCGGCTGTTCATCCTCCACTGTGTCATCAACCAAGGACTTGGCTGCTGAGAGAAGAGAGTGACACTGCTGAATAAATGCACATACTTTTGGCTTGACCATGGCAGCATGCAAGTCCAGTGTACTGTATATAAACATTATAGACAGAGGGAGCACTTCTGACCAATCACAGAACCCCGTTCCTCTGCACGTGAGGCACTATTATTCTTTGAAGAATGTCTTGTTCAGCTGTCCTGGAAATAGGCATGCTCAGGTAAGGTTTTTAAAATAATTAATCTATTATTGCTCAAGTATACCACAACCAAGACCGCTGTTATGGTGGTAAGAGCGGTCACACATGCATTCTTAGGATATGACAACCATGAACTGAAGGTGAGCAGTTCTGATACCATAAGAATGTAAGTGATACTACTCCTACAGCTGTAAGAGTGGTCTCAGCGGCAGTATTAACAGACACACACATGCCACCCATTAGGTGCAGTGCCCATACACCTCCAGCGTCATACACATCACACACCTCCCATTGGCAGTGGTCACACAGTATACAACACCCATACGACACAGTAGGGGACTTCCCAGCAGACATCCACACCACCAGGATATGTGGATAACACCATGCAATCTACACCCATTGTGCGATAACCATCCAGCAGCTACACAATTACTGCCAGCACATGCAGCAGTGATGGCCTAGTGCGTGGTGTACCGAAGCCTATGCAGGATACATGCATACAGCTGTGGTAAGAAGTGTCCACAGAAAGCAGATCTCTGTAGCACATCCTGTGCTTGCCTTCTGTGCTTGACCTTCTGGGGCCCACATCACTATGGCATGCCCTCCCCAAGCATGCAACCCTTAACACCACTGGTGCATGTGTACACATGACCTTAGTGTGATGGGATGATGGGGCTACTGCAATCACTCACATGGCTGGGTCAGTTCAACTTGGTTTTCATAGCCCCCTCCTGGCACTCTCACTACTGCTACTGGCTGCAGCATACCAACCATCACCAACTCTGCAGGAGCTAGAGGTTTGCTAGTACTGGACCCACCACCTGTGGCCTGGAGGTTGGACCAGGCTCTGGCCATGATCTTTCATCTGCCTCTTGAGATCGGTAGCCCATTTGTGGACCTCCTCCAGAGTTCAACCCCTTCCATCAACCACATTCACTGACTCTGTTATCACATGCTGTGCCTTGGCTATTTCAGCTCTTGTTCCCCTTCCCCAACCCACCAAGTCCTCCCTGGCCATGAAAGCATGACCCAGGGCCATCACCGCCTCCTCAGAATATTGCCTGTTCAGGATCCTCTCCTCCTCCATCATGATTCCTGTTGGAAAGGGGAAGATGGACAGCACTGAGCATTGTATACACACAGCAGAGTGCAGAGAAAAGGTAAAATGGTATGCAGGCCACAGTGCCCTCTGGCCAGGATACACGTGTCCCTGCAAGACAGGGTCAAACACACAGTGAGCTGCCTGCCAATCACTGACCTGAGAGCTTGTGCAGATACAGCAAATGTACCATCCTAATACAGCATAGACACAATACTGTGATCAGCCCTGTCCCTGTTGTAGGCTATTGCAAACTACACTTACCTGTAGTCACCTGCAGATTTGCACATAGTGCTATCACATTGGTGCAGCACTCACAATAGTGCTAGGGCCAGTACGGCATGAACACGATGTCACACATCATCTGCCAACATCATAGTGCTGTGCAGGTGTGTACACCATGACATTGGGCCATGGCATTATGCATGTATAGTGTGGTACTATGCATGCACACCATGTACTCAGGAACGTGCTGCCATCTGCATGCTGGCAGACATCCCCCATATGAAAAATGCTTAGCGCTGTACAAACTGATGTTAACACAGCATAAATTCCAAATTTACAGTGCTAATGCCCGGCCTACTCAGCAACGCCAAGGCAGATGAGAGTGAAGGCTAAGGAGTACAATAGAGTTGATAGGAGATCTGGAAGTCATGATAGATAGGCACAGCAGAATGAGGGGGGCATGCCAGAGGGGCACCAGGTGATCAGTCATGGAGTTGGCCAAACAGGTCGAACTGGTGGTCTACTGGGTTGTGCTACTGCTGCTGGGTTGGGGGGAGGCATCAGACTGGCCCAGATATGAGATGTGGGCATGTATGGGTCAGTGTCTGGCCTGCAGGATGGGTTACCAGTGCCACCACAAATTCAGCAACCTGTCATGGAGGGAGCCAAGTCATCTGCAGTAGCTGAGGATGATGATAGACAGTGGCACTGTGCCACGCTCAGGTGAGTTCAGCCAGCTGTGTGTAAGGTTGCTGTAGTGTGGCGGACAGTACAGTCTGGATGCTCAAAGATGGCTTTGTTTCATTCTTTGAGACTCCAGTGAAATGTACATGTGTTTACCTGTTGAGTATACCATTTCCTATGGAAAATTATTTGCTATATTGTCATATAGAGCCAAGGCAGGTCTATGGGACCACTGTTCCTGTAGATGCCCCCGTTGCTCTGTGCAGTACAGGACTTGCTGTGAATCTGGGAACCATGCTGCCTGCCATACTGCCAAGGGTGTGAGATACTATACTGCCATGTGATCACTGTATGTTCCTAGGCACTGTGTCTGGTTGTACAAATATGTTATGTGTCTTGGGGTGCTTTTATCCAGGCTATTAGTTGTACTGAACAGTATGTTGCCATAGCCAATGTCTGTTCCATGTGCACTGTCTGGGTATGTAGCAGCAGTGCAGGTATGCATATGCCATGTAATGCATGGTTTACAATTGTATGGGGTTGGGTGTGTCAAGCTAGGACATTCAGTTGTGTTTGGTTACACCTATGGTATGATGTCCACCCCTACTGTTGTAATGGTAGGAGTATTGTGCCCCTGTTGTATATGACCTTGGGCTATATGCATCATACTAAGTAATATGAGGTGTACATGGTATGTAGCTGACATGTATGAATCTGTCAGACAGGAGTGGCAAGGAAAGCAGAACAGGGGCACCATATGGGCCTTCAGTATACAGTGATAAGTCCTAGCTAGAACACTGGCATGTAGTGTGGAGGCTGTGCCCAGTCTGTGGTCTCACCTGTCTGTGTGCTGTAATATGGCTGTGTACTATGTGGCCGTGCACGGTCATGTCCAACCCCACCATGCACACATGGGGGCAGTGTCACAGTACTGGTATATAGCCGACTGTACTGGTTAGGGTGCATGGCCAATGTACCATGTGTTCTGCTGCATGCTACTGACCACATGTCACCTTTGTCCCCCCTCCAGGGACAACAGGACCCAGACAGGACATACCAGGGCCACACCAGAGTGCCAGGGCTGGCTGAATACGAGATGTTGGGATGGGGTGCCCAACCATGATGTGGCATGGTGAGAGTTAAGGGAGGCCAGACAGTCCTCAGCTACACATCCACATAAGTACCCTGCATTGTGTGTTTTGTAGTCTGGGTTGCATGTCTACATTGTGCTGTATGTGTCTGCTGTGGGTGGGGAATGACCATGCCTGTGTCTCTCCAGGAGACAGCACATACTCAGTTGTGGTTCTGGTCCCTCACCTGGCCATTGGGGCATTGTCCCACCACTGACACTGTGGTGTGTCAGTGGCTGCGCCATCTATTAGTTTGATCGTCATTGTGACAGGCATGCTGTCTTATGTGTATATTGTGCCTTGGCATGCATTACACTGTGCGGTGGCATGTCCCCAGTGCCATAGCCTTGGTACTCCAGGGCATTGGCAGCAATGCTCACTGCCCCAGGTGGTGCACCTGTCATTGTTAGTTGGGTCTGTTATGCCATATAGTCAGGCCTAGGTATGCATATTTGTCTGGCAGTGTTAGTACAATGGCCACTGTTGTACTGGTACACCCTTGTGACATGCCACGTGTGGCATACAGCACCCGTAGCAGTCTGCCTGCATTGGTGCCATTTCTAGTGCCATATGCACTGTGTGCCATGCCACTGCATCTCACCAGAATTGGCCTTATGTGGCATGGGGTCAACAACAGGGGTAGTCATGATGGGCCTTGAATGCATCTTACCATGTATTTGTTCAACATCGTGATGCATAGTTGGTACAGTGTACCCAATACAGTGATGTCCATATTGTAATAATTCCACAGTACATGGGCAGTGTCATGCATACATTGCAACACAACTGTGTCATTGTAGTACCGATGACCTGCACAGCCTCTGTATGGGGAGATCCCTATGTAATTAGGGTGGGACCAGCATCTACTGGGACAGAGGTTGCCTCCAGGCATCTCGGCATCTCACATCAGTGTTATGGTGACTGCTGTACAGTCTATCAGGTGCTCACTCGCCTATCACACAGCTGCACTCACGTGTTACCCTGTCTGCTGCACACAGTGCTACATGACAGTACCATCTGTATACAGCTGTGTTGTGTGTACCACTAGTGTGTGCATATGGGCCTCATCCCTGCTACTGACCAGGGCAGCTCATAGATGTCCATTGTCCTGCACACGTGGGTGGGTCTGTGTGCTGGATGCCTGGTCTGCAGGGTGCTGAGTATGTGAGTGCAACTCATAGCTACTTGGGCTGCAACACAGCCTATTGCCCTCTGGTTTGGAGCTGCTGTGGCATTTGCTGCGTTTTCACATATGGCATGCCTGCCGATGTTGTATGTCCCTTGCACAGCTCAGTCCTGCTCTGTCGAAGCACAGCACATTCATTATATGTGCAGCCCTCTGCTGTTTGGGTATACAGTTCTGTCTCTGGTATGCCATGCATATTATACTGCAGCTGTGTGACTCCGTCCACCTGAGTATGACATGTTGGCCTAAGTGTCTTCTGGTTGTGCATCTGTTATGCACATTCTGCCACTCCTGCATCCCCCATTCTGTGTGCACAGCTGGCTGAGGTCATTGCATTTCCTTCCATAGGTGCCTGAAGGGATACAGGAGGCAGAAGGGGTCGATTGGATATGATGCTGACCAAAGAGAAGGATGTGCTGCTGTGCAGTAAGCTCCATCAGCTTCAGAACCTAATTAGGAGGGTGGTGGAGAACATGACAGCTGGCAGAACCTGGCTGCAGTGGTCAAGAGGCAGCAGCCACCACTACCACCATAAGCTGCAGCCCCTTGAGGGGGAAGGACAGTACTCTACCAGGCAGTTGCCCCCCTTTTTTTTAGTTCTCCCCCTTTTATATGGGTTGTTGTCCCTTTTCTTTTAGTTCTCCCCCCATTTACATGTGTTGTTGCCCTCTGTTTTAGTTCTCTTCCTCTTTTATATGGGCGTTTTCCCTCTTTGTTTTAGTTCTCCCCCCCTTTTATACAGGTGGGTGCACTTTCTGTTTTGTTCTCCTTCTGTATGGGCAGTTGCCCTTCTTCATTTTTTTTCTTCCCCCCCCCCATGGGCATTTGCCTTTCTTCTTTGTTTGCCCCTTTCTATATGGGTAGTTGCCCTTTTCTTTGTTTCCCCCCCACACACACACACACACTTATTAGGGGTGTTTGCCCTTGTTTCTGTTTTTATTTGCATTATTTTTTGGTTTTTTGTTTATGGGTCATTGCCCATTTTCTTCATTAAAAATTCTAATACCTGGGTTGGCCCATCAACGCAGCGGTAGTGCTATCGCTTGAGACGCCGGCGACCTGGGTTCAGGTGCAGACTCAGGTTGTCAGGGGCCAGCCGGGGGGAGGAGGATAGAGCATCGCATGGATTGCTCTCCTTCTCTGGGGAGGGAGGGCAGTCATCCCCGCTGCAATACTGCCACCTGGGTGACCATAGGTGGAAGTGCGATTCAGAATGTCATGGGTAGAAAGGATGTCAGTGAGCTCTGGGACGGTCATCATGTAGTGACATGCCTACAACCCTTGGAGCTCCCAGCAGGCTGATACCCTCAAGGATGGGAGAAAACAAGGAAAGACCCCATGGCTGAACCTGGAGACGGCCTCCAGCACGTAGCCCCACTACTCCAACAATCCCCTGGGACGCCTGACGAAGACATTAAGCAAGTGGTGGGGGATGGTAAAAGGTGACCATTCCTTCCTCCCCACCAGGGGGCAAACCTTGGCATCATGGAGGTGGCCCTGGGGGAAGAGATTGGAGTGCAGCCAGCCGGATGCCTTGGAGGATCTGAGGGAAGGGAAGGCTGTGGAGAAGGAGGGGGCATAAATAGCAAATATAAAAAATAAAAAAAAAATGTTGATACCTATGCTGCTGCTGTGTTGTTTGTCTCTCTTTGGTGCCTGCCCCCCAGCACTGTTTTCTGCACTATTTGCAGCACTATATTCAATGCTACACTTGTGCCCTGCATTACACTGTTTTGCTACCACTGCACTGTGTTGTTGTACTGTACATGAGCGTGTGCGCTGCACTGTGGCCCAATATTCAGAGGTGTTGATATGGATATGCTACTTCTGAATTCTCTGTCGGCATGTGCAGGCGCTAGCACTAGTGCAAACGCAGTGCAGGTGCAATGGTGCAATGCTAGTGCAGCTGGCTGAATATGGTGGCCTAGTTTTCTTTTTTTTTAAATTAATTTTACTTTTTACCCCTTCCATCCTCAGCCAGCTCCCATCAACCTGCCACTTACTCCCAGCTGAATCACCCATCATGTCTGGGACTTACTGACCCACTGCACAGTGCCCCATGGATTGCCCCCCCCATGGCAGGACCCTCCCAGGATGAGCTGTGTATGGGGTGTTTGTGGAGGGGTTGTGGGATAACAGATGAACCAGACACCGAACTTCAGGTTCAGCACACAATCTCTGTGTGATATTTATTCAAAATACAAGAAATAAGCTTCTGCAATGCCATATTCCTTCTTCAGTACATCAGTTTGCAGCAACAGACTATGAATGTTTTTTCTCTGCACTTGGCCAGCACCTACTGACACAGATCTCTGATCCAATTCACTAGTTCAGATGTAGCCACTACCCCTATGCAGGCCCCATTTGCTTTGATAGTGGGGGCCAAAAAGAAAAAAAAAAAACAAGCTATAGAAAAAGAATCTCAATGCAGAATCGCTGAAAGAAGGTCTACCCCAAAGGGCATTGGCAACAAATCAAGTTTCAAAGAAATATAACATCATACATACTTCCATAATGCAATGCATCATGGGATATATGCAAATCATCATGCTATTCCTTACTTAAGTTTACAACAATATACATGTATTTTAAATAACACAACTAGCTTAAGTTCTATAATAGTCACCTAGTACTTTTTACCATTATCAAAACACCAAGTGCCATGATATTTTCAACATTTACAGGTTTCATAAACATAAGGTATATACATTAAGGTATTTTATGACATAGTGCTATTACATACTAAATCCAACAACAATAAACACAATCTGTTTTACATACACTTGGAGGTCACCACAATAACCTCCCTGTATGAGGACCTAAGAGGGAAAAATGAAAATTAAAGAGGACACTGTAGCATAGTCAAGGGAGAAGGGGGTGCCCACAGGTGGCCAACCTTATGGACTAGAAATAGTAAAAGTTAGATTAGGCTTAGAAATAGAAGAATGTTGCAACAGATTTAAGAAAAGGTTGGTCCTCAAGAGTGACCGGAGCTCCCAGTCACAGTGTTACAGCAGGCAACCCAGTAGACGGTGCAGGGCCCGTGGAGAAACGCAGTGTCATCTTGCCCAACATCGGCATTTTCCACCTTTTTTCAGCCCTCCCCACAGGTGCTTTTGGCAGGCTAGGGCTGAGAAGGATGCACACATGTGTACATCACAACCATAAGATGCCCTCCCTCCCAT
This sequence comes from Neoceratodus forsteri, assembly GCA_016271365.2. Lineage (NCBI taxonomy): Eukaryota > Metazoa > Chordata > Ceratodontiformes > Ceratodontidae > Neoceratodus > Neoceratodus forsteri. The sequence continues at coordinate 1,227,757,218 of CM028132.1, read as the reverse complement.
GTTGTGTCTTCGTTGTTCGACCACCACCTATGGTCACCCAGGTGACGTCACAGCAGAGGTAGCAACCCACCTTCCCCTGGAGGAGGAGAGCATCCCATAGGACACTCCATTCTCCTCCCCCCCCGGCTGACCCCCAATGACCCAAGTCCGTTCCCAAACCTCAGTCATTGGAGTGGTGGCAGGTAAGGCAGTAATGCCTCAGCCCTCCACATCACCAGGCTGGATCAGGGGCCTATGTGTCTGAAAGAAAGGAACATAGAATTATGCAGTGTGTATAGTAATCTCAAACTTGTAACAACTCCACTGCTTTGTGGAGGGTCTTTAATATTGTGTGCAAAGTAAGGCACAGTTTATAAGTGGATGTAAACCTCTGCAGGCATGCATCCAAAGTATTCTAATAACACATCCAGAATTAGTAGTATATGTATGAAACACCAGACCTGTGTGGCATGACTCTGGATATGTACATTGTCCCTTGATCATGAGGGTAGGGGTGGGGGAAGGGGTGGGGATTAGGGTCCCAGTATACCAACTGTTAATGTGTTGACCCAGCATAAGGTACCTTACCACTGATGCATGGCTCTGTAGCTGTAGACTGTCCTTGGGTCATGAGGGTAGAGGACATGGTAGGGTATGTGAGAGTTAGACAGAAGAAACCTTATAGCACATTTCCAAACTTTGTGGGCATTATGTTTACAACCCTAATCATTTATTTCCAGCCTTTGTACAGTTTGAATTTTGTACAGTAGCAACCTTAGTGATCATTAAGGTAGTTTTTATGTTGGTGCACTTGCGCAGCCAACATCTTAGGACAGTGGGGATTTGGAGGCGTGGTCACTGTTGGGCGAATGCAGGGCACGCACCAGTAGGTGCGTCACGCATTCTTCAATCAGCCTGCATGCCAGCGCCGGCCACACCATGCATACATAATGTGGTTAGCACATCTAAGAAAAGGTCCGCTGCAATCCGAGCAAAGCTCCTCAGATGCAGCGGTGCTTTTCTTGACGTGCTTGCTGACATTATGCATAAGTCGGCACGCTGGCCGCCAAACTGCCGACTTTGGGGGTGCCCAATCCCGCTGTTGGCTGACCCTGCCCCCTATGAATGTGCCGACGGGGGTGCCCAAACCCCCTCGGCTCTTTCACTGCCCCCCTTTCCTTGTGTGCCAACGGGGGAGCCCACTCCCTGTTGGCATAAAGAACCCCCCCAATTGTTTAATGCTGGAGGGTGCCCAATCCCCCGGCTCTGCACCCCCATCCTTCTTTGTGTGCCGACGGGGGTGCCCAATCCCCATCGCCATAAATTCCTCCCCTCCCTTGTGTTGTTTGCCGACGAGGGTACCCAAGTCCCCATCAGCTACAGACACCCCCCAAACAGTTAGATGGCATGCTGGGAGCCCACCCCATTGTGCCAAATCCCCTGCAAAAAAAAAAACTGTTCCGTGATGGTTTTTTTCTTTTTACCCTGTAAAATGAAAACGGTCCCTCGTAGTCTCCATGCCTCCTTCCCCCCACCTGCACCCACCCTCTGTGCACCCTGCCTCCCAGCACCCCCCTTCACCCCACACTTACCTCCGGAGTCCAGTGCGACGATCTTCAGTGGACCGGGAACACGTCTGCACTCTTCAAAGCCGACCGCGAACTGAGGAAATGCTGTTAAGCGGTATAATGGAATAAATAGGGTTTTCCAACTTTGATGCATATCTCAGGCATTTTTGCGAATTTTGGCTCCAAAGTTTCAATATGGGGTTTTGGGGGCCCCTTCTCATGAATTCTTGCACTGTCATGGCGTTATTCGGTCCCGAAAGGTGATTTCGCAGTCACTGTGTGGAATCACCTTTTGGGACTGAGTAACACAATGATAGTGCCACTGTTCATGAGGGGGGCTCTCAAAAAGCCTATGTTGCAAATTTGGTGGAAAAAATCCAAAAAATGACTGTTTTACGAGCGTTCATAGCAACTGCGTAATGCACGCTTGTAAGTTAGCAAATTCGCAATATTTTTAAGCCAGATTCTCAATGTTGGCATTTTACCATACCTTCTTGTGAACTGTATAGCTGTAATTTTTCACATCATGGCCGAAATGTGTTTTCGCACTTCAGGCGCAGAATAGCATGGTCGCAGTGCGAAATCAGTGTTCAGAACACATTACAAAAATGACAGTGACACTGTTCATGAGCAGAGGTCCTAAAATGCCTGTGTTGAAAATTTGGTGACAATACTCCACAAAATGACTGTGTTACGAGCGTGCATTGCGCAGTTTGCACCACGCTCGTACGTTCGCAAACTTAAAATATTTTCACTCCAGATTTTCAACAATGCTATTGTTCTGCACCTCCTAATGAACAGTAGAGCTGTCACTTTTCACATCCTGACCAAAATCTGTTTTCGCAGTTCTGGCACAGAATAGTGCGGTCGCTGTGGAAAGTCTGTGTTCGAGACACATGATGAAAATGACAGTGACACTGTTCATTAGCAGATGTCCTAAAATGCCTATGTTGAAAATTTGGGGACAAAAGTCAGTACAATGAGTGTTTTACGAGAGTGCGTTGCACAGTTTGCACGCACCCTCGTGACTTTGTGAATTTGTAATAGTTTCACTCCAGCTGTTCTTCATTGGCATTTTTCCATACCTCCTTATGAGCAGTACAGCTGCCTGAAATGTGTTTTCGCACGTCTGGCACAGAATTGCACGGTTGCTGTGCGAAATCAGTTTTCGGGACAGTTTGAGGAAATGACGGTAACATTATTCACGAGCAAAGATCCTAAAATGCCTATCTTAAAAATCTGGTGCCAAAAGTCCATACAATGACTGTGTTGCAAGCGTGCATTGCGCAGTTTCCACGCACTCGTGTAACTTCGTCAATCTGCAATATTTTCATGCCACATTTTCACCACTGGCATTTGTGCATATCTCCTTATCAACAGGCTAGCTGCCATTTCTCACAGCCTGCCCAAAACGTCCTTCCACAGCTGTGGCACACAATGGCGTGCTCGCTGTGCAAAATCACCTTTTGGGACACATTAACAAAATCACAGCACTATGCGTCTCTACCTCCGTCATTCTCACTGCCAATGCCAGCGCGACAACATTCGGCATTGACAAATGCTTGTTTGCTATAGATAGACAGACAGACAGAGATAGTTAAGCATATAAATATTTACAATGAATCTGAAGGGGGTAGACTAAGGGGTAACGTGAGGAAATCTTTTTTCACAGAAAGAGTGGTGGATGCATGGAACAGCCTCCCAGCGGAGGTGGTGGGGGCAAAAATGTTAGGGGAATTCAAGAATGCATGGGATAGGCACAAGGGAACCCTAGCAATAGGAAATCAAAGCTAAAAACCGGAGATTAAGTAGGGTCTGCAGTACTGCAGTAGGTAGGCTGACTAGGTGGGCCAAGCGGTCCTTATCTGCTATCAATTTCTATGTTTCTACAAGACAGTAAAAATCCTACTTACCAGTTATTTTCCAATCTTCTCCAAAGTTGCAATCACCATAATTGACCTTTCATCCTCCCACATGTCCTTGCATGCATACATGCATGTGTTTGGCATGCCCCCCCCCCACACACACACACACACACACACAAACACACAGCCACATATGCAGAACTTTAAAGGTGATGATTACCACTGAGTATTCCAGGCTTTGTCTTCTGGTTTCCATAGGAGGAAACAATCATTATGTTTACTGTTTGATGCTGAGTTGTGCAAGGGCTGCCTCTGGCAAAAAGTAGCAGTGCTGTTCTATCAAAGACTGATCTGTTAATCCTTCTATTGGCATGTAGGTATAGGATAGTTATGAATAAAAAATAAAAGGCACCGGGGGGTGGAGTGGAAATCAAATTAACTGCTTTCCCTCCAGCCCACAGCAGAGCAAAGCTATATGAGATTTATAAGTCCTGTTATCCATTCTCAGAAGAAGAGGGACAGTATGGCAGGCTAATATCTACAGAGCAGCATGGGAGTTATAGCAGTGGAGGGAAGGCACGAGGAAAGCACTGAATTTAACTTTTGGACGGTATCCATGGCTCTTTAAAAAAACATTTCTATTGATGTTTTCTCCCTAGATATATGAATGCCACCAGGCCATTAACAAGAAGAGAATAGCTAAAATGAGGAACTGTAATACAGATGGCATTGGTTCCAACTAAGAGTGTGCAAGCTGGGTTTTTGTCTTCTGATGGGCAAATCAGAACCAAAACCAAAACTGTAATATAGTAAAATAAATGAAACCACAGTAATGTTATACAGCAGCCAGGGGCATAGTGGGACAAAAATGTAGGTAGGGCAGAAAGTTTCTAAATTCCCGACAAGCTGTTGTAGTAGTGGTGTAGGCAGGATTTTTTTTGTGGGGTTGGGTGTTTGGACATGAGCTTGCTCAACTAGGACACATGAAGACCAGGAGTCTGGGGGTCACTAGGTCCCCAGAAGCTCTGGATGTTTAGGTGCTCTGTGGTGAGTTTTGGGGCTTTTATTGAAAATAAAACACACGTTTTGCATAGCGGCACCAAATGATGTTACCACCAGGCCACTCCCTGACCCCATTGATAGACCCTCACACCACCCCACTAAAAGACCTAGGGCTCAATTCAGAAAGCTCAGTGCAAGCTGTGGCAAACAGCAGCTTGCGCCAATTGCCGGTGCATCAGGGACCCTGTGCCCGATTCACTATCGGGTAGGGTCCCGGCGCCAAAGTCCTGCAGCTTGTAGCAAATGTGACGTGCAGAGAAAAGACAGCGCACAAGAGAGGTTTGCTGCAGGCTGTGGGGTGGTTGGATGGCACCTGTGCCCAGAATAAGAGACCATCCAGGAGGCTGCTGGGGTCATGGGGGATGAGGCATTGCATGGGGATGGATGGTGGCATGCAGATAGGGATAGGAGGGGTGGCACCAGCCTCCAATATGGCATCACAGGGGCTGCTATGGCACCAGTGTGCAAGGGTGCCCACATGCTGGGTACCATGGGGTGGCCACTGCAGGCACTTGCACGACAGAGGGTTCCCTATTGACATCTGTCTGTTGTGGGTGGTTAGTTCACTAGATGACTACATTGCCAGGGACCACAGGTGGGCAGCAGCACATGTTCCCTCCTGCCCAGGGAGGGCTCTGGGGGTGGCACATGGAGCGGTAGACCAGAATCTGGCTGGTCTTACTGTCCTGGACTGTGCACCCTCTGGGAGGGTTTTCTTAATCCACCTGTTGGGGATATGACAGCTTACATCTGCTGCAAGCCCCCTAGCACCCTGGCACATCCATACACCTGGCACAGACCTGGTGCAGGCCGGTCTAGTGCACAGGGTCCCACGTTTGGCGCAAGGGGTGTTACTGAATTGGGAACTACGCAAATTGTGTTGCAAGGTGCTACTTGCATCAGTTCTGTTTATCGCAGTCACTTTGCACCAACTGTAGAGCTTTCTGAATCGAGCCCCTAGTGTTTCTTTTTTTTTCTGAACTTGCAAATTTTATTAATTAATATGCATTCATAGACAACGTTTACAAACTTTCATTTCCTTAGATTACAAAAATGCAATACTGGGAACATCCTATTAACTCATACATTACTAATCCACCTCATTGCCCCTAGTGTTTCACACAACAGTACACTACACTTTTTCATTCGCTGACTGGCTAGCAGGCATACACAGGCAAAAAATGAAAACAATTTATTTTTGTACCCTGTATCAACAGCAGTCATTAAAACAAAATATTTTTAAATTAACTCATTCAAAATTCCTCCAGCACCTTTCCTAGTCTGCAAAATATACTCTGCACGAGTACAAGAGTTGCAGATGCAGGCTCACATTGCGCTCTTCTCTCCTCTTCAGCAGAAAATTATTTCACTGGCCTTACAGCTTTGATTTCATTCTGATGAATTTACATATTTTCTAACTTTTTGTAATCACAAAAGAGTGCAGTATCACACTTATTTTACATTAAGTTAAATGCAAAGAATTCAAAACTGAGATGCAGGAACCAAAAAGGCTAAACAGTCTCTCCATTAACATTCCCACTAACTCCTCTCGAAGACAGAGACGGCGCCATTGGTGCCTACACACCTGAGTCCATTTCCAGCAGCTTGTAAGCACACAAAGTTTTTTTTTATTGTTATGTTAAGTTTCTGTTTTTTTTCTTGTTGCTTTTCACCTGCTCCTTAAATCTAAATGCTGATTCAAGATTAATGTCTGAAAAAAACATAAGCGAGCCAGTGTAGCCGCTTAGACATACACGGCCATCTGATTCCTTGCTGCCCTCAAATTAGACAACCATCCTCTCACTGTGAGATTTCCCAGTTCTGACATGCACATTTGCCCATTTGGCTACACTACCTTACCACATGACCTCTACAGCGGTCTGCTACAGTCATGTGGTAAGTTAACGCACACCATCCGGGCCATGCGTGACCCCCGAGTCCCCATGCTATTGCTGCAAGTGAATAAAAAAAATAGTTTTTGTGCTGTGCACGATGTCTGGGCTGACAGGGGAGGACTGGAACGAGGAGGACAGTGGCTGTGTTAAATGCATGCACAGAGGTTTTGTGGCCATGGGGAATTTCCCAACAGAAGTCAAACACTGAAATCACAGTCAGTCATTTGCCCGACCTGCCCCCCACTCCCCACTATGCCACTGGCAGCAGTTCTGGATCCACTGCACTGAGAGGCCAGTGTGAGCCAGTGGCTTCTTTTTTGACTCAGTCTGCTCCTTCCCACCCACCTTTCTCCAGTAATCCCTTCACATAGGTGTAATATTTTGGCTTGATCAGTTCAGCAGCTTGAACTTGTGTAAAGAAAGACAAGAAGACATGCACAGAGCAAACATAATCAGTAAGGTTCTATTTCACAATAACTAGAGGGCAACTCCTGCCATTGTTGGGTTTACATGTTAACCTCTGAGCCATTTGGCTTTTTTTTAAATAATTTTGCTAAAAATAACTTTTTTTTTTTATTAGCCACAGTTATCTAGTGCTTTTTTATCAATGCTCTGTTTTTCCTCTCCCAGCCACCCTTCAGGGATATACCCTGTAAAAAAAGGTACACCCTGTTCAGGCTCCATGAGATATAATGGAGATCTCCAAGAGTTTTTTTTTCCTTCCTCAGTTTCTCCCCAAGTCCACCCTCCCCCACAGTGACGTGGGCCATGCCTCCATCAGCCTCAACATCACAGCGTCCTTACTGCAAGAGGCAACCTGCCTGACCCAATCATAGGGGTTCACTGTGGTGCTGGAACCCACCATCATCCCCAAATGAGGTGCACCACCAAGCGGCAGCTACCTCAACTGGGGTCATCCCCCAACATGGTGACCCAGAAGCACTCCCAAACCAGGACTACCTGTGTGGCAGTGCAATGCACTGCCTGTGGCCCATCAGGGCAGCCTGGCTAGTGTTTTGTTAAACCAAGTTAGCAAGTGTCCTGTCCATTCAACAAAATGACCAAATGACACTGAGAAATGGGATATTTTCTGCAATAACATCTGTAGTTTTCTTTTTGCGCTAATCACATTTCAGACATCATTGTACTCTGTACTCAGATTTGAACTGACTTCCCCCTCTTCAAGGCGCCCTTACGACCTTGGATGTTTCATATTTAGATTGCTTCAAACACAATCACCTAGTGTTTTTTGAACATTTTACAGCCTCTAGCCCCACTATTCAAAGCCAGCCATGTGTGCCACATAATCAGTAGCAGTGCTCGTGAGATAATGTGCAGCCGGACTGGGTGCCATATTCATAAAGGCAGCACACCCTGTCAGGTGGGCACTGCCTGTATGACTATGGGCATACTAGTGCCATACAACATGACTATGTGCGAGAGTAATGCAGCTACCTGAAGGAAACCTCTAGGAGCAAAGGGAGAAAGCGCATCTCAAACAGGACAGTGTCTTTGTAGCTGGGAACCATATTCACCGTCTGCATGCTAATGGCCACATATGACATTCAAGAAAATAAGGGACCATTTAGATGACATTTTATGATCATTAGTGGCTCTACACAATGCCACTACATATGAATGTGGGGAGGCATTAAGCAGGGCCTCAGCCACCCTCCTCCTGCCCGAACTCTGAGTAACTGACAGACAGCATGAGTTGTCAGTCTCTGGCAGTCTAGTGGCCCACCCCAGCCCCAGCTGTAACCAATAGCATTTGTTCCCACTGTCTCTGGCACTCCAGTGGTCCCCCTCCTCCACCCCACATGCTCTTCTGTATACAATAATATTTGTACCTGTTTGTCCCACATAGTCTAGTGGCCTTCCTACTCCTCTCAATGCCTGTCTAAACACAGAAATAATTGTTCCCTTTGTCCTCTGCAATCTATTGCCCCCCCAAACCTGGGCACCGATAGATCTGCTGTGCCCCTCCCCATTCCACTCACTCAGTACCGACCACCCCACTGCTGCCAGCACCTGGCTCACCCTCCAAATGGCATCCTTACTGCAGTGACAGCGACCAGCACAGCCACTCTGCTCAACACATAGGGATGGCTGTTGTCTGCATGACAGGGAGCAAGCACATGCAATAGTAATATTCTACTGCACATCAAATGTGCACAATTTCTGTTCCAATATAGCAATATTAGAGCATTGCACAATTTACAGGATTGTGCTACTTATTAGCATACAGTGCTTAATATATATGACTATCAGGCCTTACGGCTTTTAGTTGATAAGCACCTTTAGCCTCTATGGCTTTTACATGTTAGTGGTATTAACTGTTATACCTAATCTGTTTTATATTTTCTGTATCAACTTATGCTGCATTTGTAATTGTAGCCCCCCTTCCCAAAATTAGGGGGCTTACCTTGAGTGTCTCCATGGGCTCCGCTAATGCCCACTGCTTGGCAGACATCCAGTAGGAGATGAGGAGTCTCAGAGTTTAGTAGGTGGCTTGTACCCAACAGAGGAGGACAACCCAGAAATGTCCAGGTATATGGGTCAGTCTGACTCTGTCTTATTATCTGCTCATCCATAATTTTGAATTCATACCACTTTCAAATGGTATCACCATGGCTACCTGCAGGAGTTGCCATGCAGAATGCAAGCTCGCCTGTGCCTGTTTCCTGAACCAGGGGTCTATTGTAGCCTGCAGGAAGGAGTCATCTCATGCCCACCACCCACACCTCCAAAGAACCCATTTGGTATCACCCTTCCTCATACCCCTCTTTCAACCCTCTAAAACTGTTTGAAGTCCACTGAGGGAGGTCTCCAGGATTTTATTTAGAGCTTCCAGGGAAATAACTACGCTTGAAGGAGGATGGGGAATTCTTCTTCGAGATCAATCATTTTTCATGGGATGAATAAGATTCATTTTCCCATAATAAAACCATCCACATTTGAGCTGCTACCCTGTACCCTATAAGCAAAGGTAGGGCCCAACCTCCCTGTCTCCTGGGAAGATAAATTGTCTGGTGTCAGATCCTAGATCTTACTCCCTGCCAAACAAAGGATTGAATTTGGTTCTGCCATTTCTGGAAGTCCTTTCAATGGATACGGCAGTGGACACATTGAAATAAATACAAGAATCCAGGTAATACATTCATTTTGATGGGTTGAACTCTAGTGTGTAACGGCAAGGGGAGTAAGGACCAGCATTTGTAATCCGCTGTCAGAGTAGTTACTAAAGGTACATAGTTATCAGTAAATAAAGTTTTGTTATTGGTTTATTTTCTTTTTTTAAAAAGAAAAGTATCTGAGGATCAGTGGCAGGATTTTTAGGACAGTAAATTAATAAAAAGGGAACTAGGAGAGCTTCAGTAGCAGAAAAGTAGTGGAATAGCAGTATAATTGCAGTATAATGTGGGGAGTGGTGCAATGCAGTGGCTGTGGGGCAGCCATATTCAGGCAGACCTTCTGGACACTGAGGTGCTGCTCTATCTGCATGCACTCTCTGGACTGTGGGATGAGGTAGCCAGACTCAGAGCGGAAGTAAACTGGGTCAGGAGTACCATCACCCCTATCCAGAGACCACCCAGTCCAATGCAACTGCCTCAAAGGATGCCAAGAACGAGGAGCACTTGGATGACAGTGGCCTCAGGAGGGTTAGAACAGTCAGGCAGAGGCACATCCCAGATCCTATTCCACTCAAGAACTCATATGCCACACTGGCAAACGGGGACAACCAAATAGAGGTACCCAGAGAAATGGAAGGAAAGGATGTGGAGGTTAGCCAAGGAGGTGACCTCAGCAGGGAAAGCAGTGGATCCCAGAGGAGGAGGAAGTGAATCCTGGTGGGGGACTCCATCATAAGAGGAATCCAGCTAGGAACACAGGAGGGGGAGGACAGGGAGGTGAGGTGCCTACCAGGTGCCACGGCATGGAGGGATGGAAGGAAGATCCTGGGGATCACTGAGAAGGCAAGAAGGGAGGGTGAGTTGGATGTCATTATCCACCTAGGTACTAATGATCTGGCAAATGGGGAGCCAAAGGAAGTTCAGGAAGAGTTTAGGAAATTGGGAAGGGGTCTCAAGCAAGTAGCTACTTCTGTCACTTTCTCAGAAGACTACTCATGTAGAGGCAAGGAGAGACAAGTGCATGCACCAGGAACTTTAACTCATGGTTGAAGAACTGTAACTATGGAAGAAGGGCTTGATTCATTGGTGACTGTGGACCCACCTGGAGGGATGGAGGTTTGTTCAAGCCTGACGGCCTGCATCCATCCTGAAGGGGAATCCAAGCACTCAATCATAAGTTTAAATGCCACATTGACAAGCATTTAAACTAGCAAAGAGGGGTGGCAGGCCAGCCAGGAGGGTACCTACTTTCTCACCCCCCACAGCTAGCAGTGGAACCAGTGAACCAGAGGAGTGGCTATCTCTACAAAGCAGTGTGCAAAAGATGGAGATTAGTGCCCAAGAAGTGGATAGGCAGAAAAGGGGCAAAATTCAGCAAAAGGGCAGACAGCAAGGAGAACCAGGATAAAGGACAACCAAGGAAGGGGCTGAGTAGAACAGCTAAACAGTCTAGGAGGTCAAATCATGGAAGCCATGTGTGCAAATGCCAGAGCCTTAGCAACAAGATGGAAGATCTGGAGGCTGTCATGGTGCAGTCAGACCGGACATTGTGGCCATCACTGAAACTTGTGTAATGATAACCACGACTGGGAGATGGCCATACCTGGCTACAACATATTCAGAAGAGACAGGGCAGGCAGAAAGGAGGAGGAGGAGGGCACCAAATGTGAAAAATGACATAAGGGCCACAGAGATCCAGGAGGAACAAAATGGGGAGAGATACTGTGGTTAGCTGGAAAGGAAAATGGGGCCAGCTATCCGCACAGGTGGTCTATAGACCACCAGCCCAGGAGGAAGAAACAGATAGGGAGTTGATGCTAGCCATCCAAAGGATGTCAGACAAGGATGAGGTAGTACTTGCTGAGACTTCAATATTCCAGACGTGACTGCAGCATCCCAGCAGCAGCATCAACTAGGAGCAGATTTATCCTGACCTCTTCAGGGTGCCTTCTCAAGCAACTGGTCATGGAACCAACTCGGCAGAAGGCAATACTGGACCTTGTGCTCACAAACAGGGACAGTGTGATGGGGGTAACAGTGGGGGGAGACCTGGGGAACAGTGACCACCAGTCATTGTGGTTTGAAATCACAGAAAGAGCAGAACCAAACCTCACAAAACACGTATCCTGGATTTAGGGGCAGACTTTGGGAAAATGGGGACATACTTGAAAGAGGCATTAAGGGAATGGGCAGAGAACAGGGTTGAGGAACAGTGAGCAGTATTTAAAATGGGGATTACAAGAGCAACAGAATTATGCATTAAGCAGGTTAGCAAGAGGAAAAGGAAGAGGAGACCATTATGGTTTTCCAAAGAGGTAGCAAAGAAAGTGAAAGCCAAAAAGATTGCATTCAGGCAATACAAAAAGACACAGGCAGAAGGGGATAGGGAGAAGTACCAGGAGAAGCAAAGGGAGGCAGGGAGGTCAGTAAGGGAAGCCAAAGCTCAGACAGAAGAACACATTGCAAAATCAGTGGGTAGAGGGGACAAAACCTTTTACAGGTACATAAGTGAAAAAAGGCAAAGGGAGGGATAGTGAGACTGAAGGGGAAGATGAAGCACTGGAGAATGACAACAGTAAAGCTGACATATTGAACAGATATTTCTGCTCAGTCTTTACTGAGGAAGAGGAGGGTAATTGGTCTGAAGGAGTACAAGGGTGAGAATGGTGCAGAAATGGACACAAGTCCCTTTACACGAGAAAGGGTCCTGAAGGAACTGAAGTAATAAGAGTTGATAAAGCTAATGGGGCCAGATGGGTGCACCCCAGGTCCTTAAAGAACTAAGAGAGGTGGTGGCTGAACCTCTGGCTATCCTGTTTAGCCGATCACTGGAAACAGGGGAGGTACCCAAAGACTGGAGGACAGCAGATGTAGTCCCCTTTATACAAAAGTGGGAACAAAGAGGAAGCGGGAACTACAGACCAGTCAGCCTCACTTCGGTAGTGGGAAGATCATGGAAGCACTACTGAAGGAGAGATTGGTGAACATCTGGTTGTCAATGGACTACAGGACCCAAGGCAGCATGGTCCACCAGGGGAGGTCATGTCAGACCAACCTCGTTGAATTTTTTTACTGGGTGACTAGAGGTGGATCAGGGAGGGCAGTGGACATGGCCTATCTGGACTTCAGCAAGCCATTGACACTGTGCCACAAAGAAGACTATTATACAAACTGGGGAATATGGGTGTGGCAGGACAGCAGTGTGGTGGGTAGGTAATGGCTGGGTGGCAGGACACAGAGGGGGGTGGTAAATGGCCGTCACCCACAGAGGGAAGAGTGACCAGTGGGGTACCACAGGGATCAGTGCTGGGACTGGTCCTATTCAACATCTTCATCAGTGACATTAGCAGGACCTAGAAGGCAGAATTTCACTGTTCGCTGATGACACAAAGCGCTGTAACAGAGTAGACACACCAGAGGGTGTAGACAGAATGAGAAGGACCTGCAGAAACTTGAAGAATTTTCAGGGTTTGGCAGTTGAAATTCAATGCAAAGAAGTGCAAGATAATGCATATGGGGCACAAAAACCCTGGCACAATATATTAGTTGGGGGTGGAGAGATAGCATGCACCAAGCAGGAAAGGGATCTTGGGGTTATCATCTCTGATGACCTCAAGGTAGGGAAACAGTGTGACAAGGCAGCAGGTAAAGCAAATAGGATGCTGGGATGCATAGGCAGGAGCATCACCAGCAGGAAAAGGGAGGTCATAATTCCACTATACAAGACACTAGTGAGGCCCCACCTGGAGTACAGTGTACATTTCTGGAGACCTTACCTACGTAAGGACATAGATAGGGAAGAGAAGGTTCAGAGGAGGGCAACAAAGATGGTGCATGGATTGCATCACAAGTCCTATGAGGACAGGTTGAAGGAATTGAACATGTACTCCCTGAAGGAGAGGAGGGAGAGAGGGGATATGATAGAGACATACAAGTATCTTACAGGGAGGAACAGGTGCAGGAATACACTATTTTTAAGTGAAAAGATGTTCCAGGACTAGAGGGCATGGGATGAAGTTGAGGAGGACTTTTCAGAGGAAACGCGAGGAAGAATTTCTTCACAGAACGGGTGGTGGATAAGTGGAACACCCTGCCAGAGGAAGTGGTGGGGGCTGAAACAATCACGGGATTTAAGAATGCATGGGATAGACATAAAGGAATTCTGGAGGTCAGGGGTAAGGGGCAACAGACTTCTAGGAAAACATAAACTGAACTTACAAGCTCAAATAGGCAGACTGGGTGGGCCATAGGCCCTTATCTGCTGACACTGTCTATGTATCTATGTATCTATGACCCCAGGTTGACACCCAAATACTTAATGATATTCAGATCCCATTTCATAGGGAACTGCCATTGAATCTGGGCCAAAACTGAATGAGAGAAGACCAGGACCTCTGTATTATTGGTGTTGCAGGAATAACCAAATGGTTCTATAAAAGACTGAATTATCTTAAAAATCTCTGGTGGGGATTCCTAAGGTTCTGCAAGGTGTAAAAGAACACCGTCTGCATAAAGGGCTAGTTTATACTCCACACCCCCTAGATTAATGCCCTTAATGTTCATGTTAAGCCTTATACTCTGAGCAAGTGGCTCTATGTACAGGGCAAACAAGAGCGGGGACAGAGGGTATCCCTGTCTGGGGCCTCCACTTAAGAAAAAACAGCTGGAGATGTGACCATTTGCCCTCACATATCCAGATGGTTCCATGAATAGCTTAGAGATAAAATGGATAAAATGGTTGGTGAATTTGAACCCTGCACAGACCCCCTGTAAGAATGGCCAGGAAACTTTATCAAACACTTTTTCTGCACCTAAACTCATCAAAAATGCTGGTTGAATTTGCTACAAATATAATGCATTTAATGGTCCACAACCATATGCACCCACGTAACAAATACTTTTCAGAAGGGGTAAACAGCACAGCACCAGCTGTAGTTTTTAGCATTTAAAAGGCTTTTTTTTTTATTTACTCTTTATACTCCTGTCTCACCCTGGCTGGTCCTTCTTCTCGCCAATCCTCCATCTCTATCGTTCTTGCGTCTCTCAGGACTTACTTCTCCTGAGCCCACCATGGTGTGCCCTCCATGGCAGGATTGTGGAGAATCCCTTGACCTGACGAGGTGCGGATCCAGATTTTGAGAGGAGCCTGGGTTGCCAGCTGCAGGGCCTGCAGAGGTCGGCATTCATCCTGGTAACCAGGGTGTTTTCTGGTCCTCTGTTCCCCTCGTTTTGCCACTCTACCCTCCTCTCAGACACACTGGCATTTAGGACTACATCACCAATGTGATTGTGCAGTGGAACACTCACACAATATACAGCATGGCACATCCCACCCACCCTGTGTCCCGCATGCGTACCATCTGCATATCTGTGGGTAGTAGTTCTGCAGTAGGATGTGGCACCCTCCTTCTGGGAGAAGGAGAGCATCCTGTGGGATGCTTGAGTCTCCTCACCCCAGCTGCTTCCCGATGATCTGGGCTTGTTTCTAAACCTAAGTTGTTGGCGTCACAAGAGGCAACAAGACTGCTGCACTAACAGGCTGGTCCAGCATTTGAAAGACTTTGAAAATATAATGTTGCCTTGTCTGTATGTGCCTCCCTTCATTTGTATGGCCACATTTCTTGCATTAGCAATAAAATGATATTTGATCTGTGAACCACAAACTGGCCTTCTGAATAAAACACTTGTGGCACCATGTACTCGGTTGGTTTATGACTCACAACTTCCATTGCACCTCACAAACACTTTGGATATGCTGCCTTATGACTTTCATTGGAAAAACAACTTAAGTCTCTGTGGCCAACATTTTCAGAAGGTGGGCTAGTCCGTAAACATGTTAACAATGTGCTAATTGGGTTTAGTGTGATCTGATAGGAAGGGGCCATATTCAGTGGCCCTGAGAAGACAAAGGATAAACATAAGCACCCATGGAAATGAGAACTGTCTCTTGTATACAGGGTACTGTTGTATGTTCATGGGTTTTGAAAGCCCTAAATAACTGTTATCACAGTTCTGTTTAATGAATGCAAAACCCTACTGTTATCAACATGCACATTGGTGCGTGGTGACCCACTGCGCCTCCAGCCAAGCACCAGGTAGCAGACTGACTGGTTCATGCTTTTATAAAATAAAGAAATTAGCATTCCCTGGTAGTCTACTGCCCCCACCACCCACCCCACCCCAATCACTAGTCCAAGCTGTGAAAAGAATAATAAATCCATCTTTCTTCATTCATTTTTAGGAAGCAGTATAGCGTAGTGGTTAAGGGCACTGTGCTGCAAACCTGAAGACCTGGGTTTGAATCCCATCAGCCCCCACTTGCATACCATGTAACCCTGAGCAAGTCACGTAACTTCCTTGTGCTCCCAGGTCACACCTGAAAACAAGCTCCAGCTTAGTGTGCCTTTCCTCGTTAAATAATTTTCCCCTTTCCCTTTATTTTCTCTAGCAGTCTAGTGGACTCTCCACCCCACTCCTAGACTGAACTGTAAAGAAATAAAAAAACAAATCATTCCCTAGTAGTCAAGTGGATCCCTCGTCCCCACCAAATCGCTGTAAAACACCCCCTCCCAGGCAAACTCACTCAACATCTACTACCCCTGTTGTCTTAACTCACCTCTGTCTGTGGTATGCTAAGTAGCCGCTGCCAGTTTGAGATGGTGACCAATACAGCCTTTCCACTCACCACCATATGACAGGGAGTGAGTGCATATGTGCTGTAGAAACAGCTGTTTCTACAGTATGCATGTACTCTCTCCCTGCCACTCAGGTGGTGGTGAGTGGAAAGGCTGTGCCAGTCACTGTCTTAAGATGGCCACTGTAACTTGGAATACTAGACAGAGGTGAGTTGGGTGCCAATGAGGGGGTGCTGAATGGCTTGGCCAGGGAAGGGTATTTTATTATAATCAAGGGGGGTCCACTAGACTATCAGGAAAGGATGCATTTTTTTTAATTCTTTAAAGCTCAAACACGGGATATGAGATGAAGGGGTCCACTAGACTACCAGAGAAAGATGTGTTTAGTAATTTTTCACAGTTTGAACCAGCAATTGGGAAACTAGGGGAACACTAGGCTACAAGGGAAAACTGGGTTCCTTTTTTTGATGACCACTAGGGTACAGCGATCAGGGGTCCTCCCTGCATTTGTGTGCAGGGGTATTGTGCAGAGATGCTAATAGGTACATAATGGTATGCAAATGACCCCTTAATGCCTTGCATGCCATATGTACTCATTAACATGCTAGCCACTAAATGTGGCTCACAGGAGCAAGGCTCTATCCAAATTGGGACTCATAGCTCCATTTGTTCTTGTGTGTCATTTTCCTGCAGGAGGTCTGTTACCACCAAGCAAAGTTACTGTGCACAGTACTACCACAACCCTCATTTTCAGACAAGCAGCACACACCAGTTGGAGTGCATAGCCTGTTTGAATATGACCCCCAGGCCAGCCATTATATATCTCATGTACCCCACTAATGGGTATGCAAATGGGTGGCTTTGAAAATGGGATCCTTAGGCTTTCAGGTGAGAAGCAACTGAAGACTTCGGTTTTACAATGGCAGGTAACTTAAGACTCCATGATTTTGATTTTCAGATGATAAGCAAGTTAAAGAGCTAGTAGTGACAAAAATAGCAGGCAGAATATCTCAATAATTTTTAAAAGTAGTCCCTGTCACAAACATACCCAGCAAGTCAGGCCCTCTGCTCCCACAGTGCCAACCTCAGAGAGCAATAGTGTGAACAGATAACAGACAGTGTAACCCTCCTGTCTGCTTCTGGGTCCAAATCACCTTTAGTCTCAAGTTCTGGGGGAATTCAAACTGTGAACCTTATACTAGCGTACCCAATGTACAGGCTCAGATACGTACCCTCTTCAGGGATTGCGGTACAATCTTACGCCAGGGGCAGCCATCCAGACTTCCAAAATGAACCCTTACAACTCTATAAGAGATCTTAGGTATATTCTTACCTTTTCCCAGTTTAGTAACACCATCAAGCCCTTCAGAACAGCTGTCAGACTTAAAAATACAGGCACTCCACATGCAAAAAAATGACGGAGGAGACCCAGGTAAAATCGTAAAGAATATGTCTACTAAAAATGGATAAAAACAGGAAGATAAAATACAGAACAAATATCAAAGAGTATCACAATCACTTAAAAGAAAAATAAGAAAAACTACAGAACAAACTCCTACCAAAATACATTTAGATCTTTTCTAGCTAATGTATTACCTCTGTAAGTGCAGTTAAATTAGAACTGTGTCTCTCTAAAGTCTCAAAATGATATGTCAACATTTCAGACACAAGTATTCAATTTAAACTCTGTGACTCCACACCCCTTCTATGAGTCATCTAGCTCCTACCTTTAGAATATACAATTACAAAAAATGACTTCCTATCAGGAGATATTTTAAATAATGAGACTTCAGAAGAAAAAAGACATTTCCTAAATTATGACAGTCTTTAATCAAGCCTTTCCTTTGAACTGGTGGCTGGTTCCTGTTTTCCCAAGGAGATCAAAGGGTTTTTATGATGTTTAACACCATGTTGAAATCAATGTTCTTCCTATAGGAATCATAAAACTTTAGGAGCCCTATATCCTGGCATCTGGATTAGTTCTAATTAAGACAAAAAAAATCAGGTCTCTCTGGTATTTTTAATTGCCTCCTGGTTTCAGGTCACTTGTCCCTGCTGACACCTTGATGTAGGTCAATTTCTCACATCCTGTGGTCAGTGTAATATCCTGTAGTTTCACTGAAACCTGAGGGAGGGCACCCATGGAAGCTCAGGCTGTCTTATGTGAGACAATCACATACTATATTTTTATTTACAGATATCATACCATAATCATAACCAGCTGGCCAAGCGTCACAGTCCCTTATTAATTTTTGTTTCTGACGTGTTTTTCTTTTTTGTGTGCTCATTAAATGTTTTTCTACCTAACAGTATTGGGTGTGATGAGAAAAGCAGTGCTGTACCTGGAAGAAGATTTACCTAGTTCTGTTCCTCCCACTACATTATTAGCATGTGACCTCACTCATTGTTACGTCACAAACCCTGCTGCCTGATTGGTAACGTGTCACAAATTGCCAATAAAGCAGTAGGAGATTGGTCTTCTTGGTTACTACCGATGTCATAGTCAGTCAGGTCACAATGCTGATGACATATAGGGAGGACCAGAACAGTCTGTCGGCCTCCAGGTAGAGTACTGTTCCACACATCACACCTGGTACTGTCAGACAGAACATTTTCTAATTAGCAAAACAGACAGTGAGAAATACATTAGCCATTAGAAGTGATAGCGAACTACTTCTGAAAGTTAGTATTAATTCCAGACAGGACACTAGCTCTTTAAGACTTTATCATTTTCATTTGTCAGGATTCATGATTTTTTAGTCCACAATGTTGTATATTTTCTGTATCAACTCATGTTGCATTTGTAATTGTATAGTTTTATATTGTATGTTTGTATATTCCCTTATGGCATGAGTCTTGCCTAAAATAGGGCCCTTGGCACCTTTCTGTCAGCACAGAGGTAGCGCTACCATTTGTGACACTGAACATAAGAACATGTCAGCAGAAGGGGACCGTGTAATCCATCTTGTCTGCCCAGATTGCCTACACCCCATTCTGTTCTTCTTCTGAGATTACTGCAGTACTTGTCCCATGCTAGTTTAAAAGCAGTGACTGTGTTGCCCTCCACAACCTCTGGTGGTAAGCTATTCCAAGGGTCCACAACCCTCTCTGTGAAGTAGAACTTATGAATGTTGATTTTAAACTTACCCCATTAGTCTCAGACTGTGCCCGCTCATTTGCTGGTCTTGTTTTTGTGAAAGAGGTTTTCTGCTTGTACCTTATTTATGCCCTTTATGTATTTGAAAGTTTTTATCATATCCCCCCTGTTTCTTCTTTGCTCAAGGGAGTACATTTTCAGTTGCTGTAGTCTAGAGTCATATTGCTCCTGGTGCAGTTCCTGTACCATTTTAGTAGCTCTCCTCTGTATAGCCTCCAAGCGATCTATGTCTTTTTTAGGTGTGGCCTCCAGAGCTGTATGCAGTACTCAAGATATGGCCTCACCAAGGACCTATACAGAGGGAGTATGACCTCTTGCATCCTACTTGTAATACCCCTGCCAATACATCTGATGATGCTACTAGCTTTCTGTGCCGCCTTTTCACATTGTCTACCCACCTTTAAATCATCGGAAATAAGTACTCCGAGGTCCTGTTTGAGTTTTGTTTCTGTTAATTGTTCACCATCTAGTGTGTATGTTTTCCATGAATTTCCTTTACCTAGGTGCATGACCTTGCACTTTTTGGCATTGAATTTCAACTGCCAGCCCCTAGACGATGCTTCTAGGCCCTTTAGATCTGCTTCCATTGCTGCTGTTCCTTCAATTCTATCTACCCTGTTGCAGAGCTTTATGCCATCTGCGTACAGGCATAACTTACCCTGCAGGCCAGCAGCAATGTCGCCGATGAATACATTAAAGAGAATTGGGCCAAGGACAGATTCTTGAGGTACACCAGTGATCACTCTTCCCTCGCTAGACAGTGTTCCATTGACTATGACCCTCTGTGTTCTATTGTGGAGCCAGTTTTGAAACCACTTGACTATTTTGTGCCCTAACCCAGCGTGCTCTAGCTTATTGACAAGTCTTCTATGGGGGACAGAGTCAAACACCTTGCTGAAATCTAGGTAGACAATGTCTGCTGCCCCTCCCTGGTCCACTATTTTGGAGACCCAGTCAAAGAATTCAAGCATATTCATTTGACATGACTGTCCTGCTGTAAATCCATATTGTTTAGTACTATATCTAGGTGCCCTGTTTCCATAAGGAACTTCACTATTTTTTCCTTAAGCAGGGACTCCATAAGCTTCCCCATTACAGAGGTCAAGTTCACTGGCTGGTAGTTTCTGGCCTCCTCCCTGCTTCCACTTTTGTGCAAGGGTACCACTGTGGCCTTTCTCTAGTACTGAGGTATTTCCCCACTCTCTAGAGACAGTGTGAATAATTCTGCCAGTGGGCCTGCAATTTCCTGGGTCAGCTCCTTCAGAATTCTAGGGTGGATTTCATCTGGGCCCATTGCTTTATTTGCTTTTATTTTGAGAAGCTCTTTTAGGACACTGTCTCTTGTAAATGGTCTAGCATCTGCTTCTATGGTGAGTCCGCCTATGTTCTGCATTTTGGGTCCATTGACATCATCGTCTTTTGTGAAGACTGAGCAGAAGAAACTGTTTAGCATCTCCATTTTATCTTTATTGTTTTCTGCCTGTTTGCCATCCCTGGTTGCTACATAGAAACATAGAACTTGACAGCAAATAAGGACCGCAAGGCCCATCCAGTCTGCCCATTTCTTTTTCTACCTTATGAATGTGCCATCGGTCTTTGCTCTGTCAATGGCCTATCTGTTCATATTCATCTGTATTGCTCCCTTATGCCTATTCCATGCCTGTTTGAAGCCCTGCACTGTATTCATATCCACCACTTCCTGAGGTAGGCCGGTCCATGCATCCACTACCCTTTCTGTGAAAAAGAACTTCCTCACATTACCCCTTAATCGGCTTCCCTCTACTCTCATGCTGTGTTCTCTTGTCCTGCTATTTTTCTTATATTTAAACATGTTAGACTCTTTCACCTTGTTAATGCCCCTAAGGTGTTTGAATGTTTCATTCATATCACCTCTCTCCCTTCTTTGCTCTAAGGTATACATATTGAGCTCCGTTAATCTGTCCTCATATGTTTTCTGATGCAGTCCCTGTACCATTTTGGTTGTCCTTCTCTGGACTGCCTCAATTTGGTTAATGTCCTTGTGAAGGTGTGGCCTCCAGTATTGCATGCAGTACTCCAGATGGGGCCTAACCAGTGTCTTGTAAAGAGGGATTATTACCTCCCTCTTCTGACTTGTGATACCCCTACTAATACACCCCAACATCCCCCTAGCCTTACCTACTGCTTTAGTAGTCTGCTTGGATGATTTCAGGTCAGGTTATGATGATGCCCAAGTCTCTTTTTCTTCCTTGTGACTGCCAGCAACTCCCCTCCCATCCTATAGGTGGCTTCAGGGTTTCTCTTCCCTATGTGCATGACCTTGCACTTCTTTGTGTTAAACCCCAATTACCACTCTTCAAACCATTTTGCTAGTTTATCCAGATCTTTTCTCATTTTGCCCACTCCATCTGGATCATCTGCTCTGTTGTAGATCTTGGTGTCATCTGCAAACAGACAAACCTTACCCTCCAGTCCATCTGCAATGTCGCTGATGAAGATATTGAAGAGGACTGGCCCCAGGAGGACTGATCCCTGAGGTACCCCAATTGTGACTTACATCTCTTCTGACTTTATACCGTTTACCACCACTCTCTGTTTTCTGCCCGTCAACCAGTTTGCCACCCAGTTGACCAACTTCTGACCCACCCCAAGCCTACCCAGCTTATTAATCAATCTTTTATGTGGAACAGTATTGAAAGCTTTGCTGAAGTCAAGGTAGGCGACATCAGCTGCTCCCCCTTGGTCTATCACTCTGGTTACCCAGTCAAAGAAATCTATGAGATTAGTTTTGACAGGACCTTCCTTTTATAAACCGTTGCTGTCTTGGATCCTGTGCTCCTATGGATTCCAGGTGTTGCACTATCCTTTCCTTAAGGAGTGCCTCCATAATCATGCCCACTACTGAGGTAAGACTGACTGGTCTGTAGTTCCCTGCCTCCTCCCGGCTACCACTGTTGTGGAGCGGGATCACATGAGCCCTTCTCCAGTCTTCTGGTACCTCTCCTGTGCTCAGAGACTCACTAAACAGTTCTGATAATGGCTCTGCTAGTTTCTCCCTTGGCTCTTTTAGTACCCTGGGATGTATGCCATCAGGTCTCCTTGCCTTGTCCACCCTGAGCTTATCGAACTCTTGTAGGACCCTTTCTTTTGTGAAGGGACTAGTGCACACCTCCCTCCTCCCTGTGTCCATGGTGTTGATCTGTGGGTCCTGCCCTACCTTTTCTTCAGCAAATACTGAGCAGAAGTATCTATTTAGGATAGATGCTTTTACATGGTTCTCCTCCTCACATGCCCTTTTATCCCCTTTGATAATAGCAATACCCCCTCTGGACTTTCTCCTTTCACCAATGTATCTATCCAAAGTCTTTTCACCTTCTTTCACTGTATGTGCTAGTGTTTCCTCGGTTTGGGCCTTTGCCTGCCTTACTGCCTTCCCTGCTTCCCTTAGGGAAGTTTGGTATGCCTCCCTATCTTCATCCTGCTGCATTCCCTTATATTTCCTGAAGGCCAGCCTTTTGGCTCTGACCTTTTCTGCTACTGTTTTTGAGAACCAAAGTGGTTTCCTTCTTCTTTTGCACTTCCTTTTCTCTCTAACACAGTGGGATATTGCTTCAAGTATTGCATCCATAATGCTTGCCCACTTTGTCTGTACCCCCTCACCTGTATTTCTTTTTGCAAGAGCTAGCTTAACTCTGTTGGCCATCTTATCAAAGTCAGCTCCTCTGAAGTCCCATATTTTTGCCTTGGAATGGGATGATTTAGTTCTAGTGGCCAAATTGAACCATACCATGTGATGGTCACTGGCCCCCAGGTGACCTTCTACCTGGAGATCTGAGATCCTTTCCCTGTTAGTCAGTACTAGATCTAGGATAGCCCTGTCTCTTGTGGGTTGTTGTACCAGTTGTTTGAGGCCCTCTCCTTACAGGGAATCCATCATGTGTCTAGTTCTGGCAGATGTTCCTGCTGGTATTGACCAATCTGTATCTGGCATGTTGAAGTCTCCCATTATCAGAACCTCCCCTTTAGCTGTCATGTTTTGTATATCTTCTAACAGTAATGTGTCTATGTCCCCCCCCGGTCTGGAGGTTTGTACACAGCCCCATTTCGTATGGCTATCCCATTTCCTGTTTCCAGGGTGACCCACAGTTCTGCTGGCTCCTTATGTGTATTTTTGAATTTCTGTAGCTTTGATATTTTCATTGACATAAAGGGCCACTCACCCTCCCCCCCCCCTTTTTGCACCTTGGTCTCTTCTGAACAGTACACAGCCAGGTACTGAAGTCTCCCAAGTGTGGCTACTGGTAAACCATGTCTCGCTAATGGTTACTATGTCCAGTTTATCCTCTGTCATTATTGCCTGCAGGTCTGGGATCTTGTTTCCCAGACTGCGAGCATTTGTGTACATGATTTTCCATTGGCCAGATTTCGGTGTGTTAGTTGTTGGGCAAGGTCCGGCATTTCCCCTGTGTGTTGTATGGGGAGCCGGACCTTTTTCCTTACCTGGTGATGCAAATGAACTAAAAAAATGCTGAACTACTGTTTGACCACTAGCTGAGAGGGGAGGGATGTTCTTCCCATTCGACGTATGGGGTGCTGCACCCCTCTCCCCATTTGCTAGTTTAAATATTATACAAAGACGTCAAACTTCTGCCCCAATGTACTGACTCCCTCATTAGTCAGATGCAGTCAATCAAATTTAAGAACTTCATCCCAAAACTGTTGCCAATTCCTACAAATTTGTGTCCTTTTTCCTGGCACCAGCCCTTGAGCCACATGTTTAGCTCCCCTATCTCCTCTTCTCTGACCTTCCGTCCATCTGGCCCCCTCTCCCAGACTGACAAGATCTCAGAGAAGGAGATGCCGGCTATTCTTATAATGCCTCCTTTTATTTTCCTTTTTTCTCTGATGTATCTATAAACAGTGTTGTCACCCTTCTTCACTTCTCATGCAATTCTGTCTTCTGTCTGGACTTTGGCTGCCCTTACTGCCTTCCCTGCTTCTTTTAACTTGGTTTTGTAGACTTCCATATCTGCCTCTTTGTTAGTATCCTTGAATCTCTTGAACACTTTCCTTTTATCCTTTATTTTTGTTGTTACATCCTTGATATACCATAGTGGTTTCCTCCTTTTTCTTGACTTAGAGATCTGCTTCGTGCACTGGGCAGTTACTGTTAGTAAAGCTTCCTTCAGGGCTTTCCACCTTTGTTTCACTGTGCCCCCTGTTTCCTTGCAAATTATTTATTTTATGGAAGCCCTCATTTGAGTAAAGTCAGCCTTCTTGAAATCCAGGACCCTGAGTTTGCTGTGGCTGACTTCCTCTTAACCAGTCCGATGGTCACTGGTACCCAGATTGCTGCCCACTATTGTGTCAGAGATCCTGTCACTATTTGAGAACATGAGGTCCAGGATGATTTCCTCTCGTGTTGGTGTGGTCACCAACTGTTCTAGTCCTGCTCCCTTTAGAGCTAGGAGGAATTCACTGCTCCTTTTCCTAGAGGCCATGTGTGAGAACCAATCCACAACCAGTAGATTGAAATCACCAACCAGCAGCAGTTCTCCTTTGTCTGCCATCTGTAGCATGGCCTCCAGGAGTTCCCTGTCCAAGTCTTTATCCAGGGCTCCGGGTCTGTGTATAATCCCAACTCAGGTAGGATACTTACTTCCTGCTCCGAGGGTGACCCTCGGAGCAGTAAGTAAGTGGCAACCTGAGTTCAGGAATGAGCCAAGGGCAAACCGGGGGGGAGATGGACTGAGCATCCCTGAAGATGCTCTCCTTCTCCAGGGTGGGAGGGCATGCTCTTCTGTCGCAATACTGCCTCCTAGGTGATCACAGGTGGAAGTGCAGCTGAGGGGTCCAAGGGTGGGCGGGACTCTGCCGATGTTGGGGTATCACCAGACTCAGTGTGCACACAGCCCCTTGACGTCCATGCAAGTGGAATCCTATGGGGGCACGGGAGAAAACAACAGGAAAAAGACCCTGGTCCCTGTAGATGAAAGACTCTGGAACATCTGGGGTTGGGCCTTGCCTGCTGGGGGTGCACTTCCTGATGAAGCTCCAATTTGTTCAGGGGTCAGCACTGGCACCATGGAGGAGGAAGCACACACACACACACACACACACACACACACCCACCTCCGTGAGAGGGTACACAGGTCAGGTACCCTGGGGATCTGAAAGGCATCAGCCATCAGAGATTGCAAGGGAGCCTAACAGAAAGTTTAAAAAAGCAGGGCTCTTGGCTAAGCACACCTACCTGGTTAACAAATAAATACATGGCTTTTTAGGTGATAAGCAGCTTAAGACTCTGTGGATTTCTGATGGTAAGCAATTTAAGATTATGATTTTTTTTTTTTTTTTTTAATTTCTTTTTTATTCGGTTTTAAGTAAGACAACATACATACAAAACACAATACAACACAATGACAGGTTCATCCGACACATTAAGATAACTCAATATCGAGACTGATCAACTGATTTCATTAGAGTTAACTAATTCATTTAAAAGTTCTTGCAAGTGGGAGAATCCGGGTGGGTTATAATTCATACCTTCCATACAATGCTCTTTAAGAGTTAATTCAAACCATTAGGCCTCAATCCCTTCGTGCATCGTAGGCCAGACTAACTTATTACTATCTTATGTGTCTACCTGACTACTCAGGTACTGCAGGGTGTGACCCAAGAGCAAGTGTTCCATGCCCACCCCTCTCCGTGTCCCCCGTTGGGGAAGATGGCTCCGACGGCCTCTCATCAGGCTCCAACTCCGGACCATCCCACCATCAAGGGACGCAAATTGGCATCGATTTCGAGTAATATATAAACCAGCGGGACCACCTATTTAGGAATTTATCCTTTTGATTATTTAGCCCATAGGTAATCTGCTCCATTTGGTAGATCTGTCTTGTGATCTCCCACCACTGCTGAATTGTAGGTTGACTGTTCGTAAGCCACAACCTGGTAATTGTCTTTTTAGCTGCAGTAAGTAATATGTGTAGAAGGTACCTATCATTCGGGCTTCTGTACCCTCCTGGGGTATCAAGAAAGAGAAACATCTTCTCCGTAAGTTGTAACTGAGGATCAAAGATCTCTCTCAAGTGTTTTTGCAGCTGAGCTATGAAGGGTTCAAGTTTAGTACATGACCACATAATGTGGAAGAGTGTAGCTCTACTCTCCCCACATTCTCGCCAGCACCCCGCAGAGGGGGTCTGCGAGTAATGCTGGGTCGTCACTGGGGTCTTGAAGTATCTAACAAGGTTTTTCCAGGTACTAACCCGGCCAGTAATGGGAGCCAGCGAGTTTAGAAGAGTATTCACAGGCTCTCTGCCATTCCTCTTGCGTGAGGGGAGGCCCAAATCTCCCTGCCATTGAGCAAGAATGGGCCTCCACCTGTCTCCTCTTGAGAGTTGAGAGCCTTGTAGTACCGAGAAATTAAGTGAGTCTGTCTGTCCCTATATTCAGACTAGATTGGGTCACCACTAAGTTTGATACTTCTGGATTTCGGCATCTTTGGGCAGATTGTTATAGTAGTGCCTCAGTTGTGGGTACCTATAAAAGTCCCTATTTGGGATGCTGAATTTATTCTGTATTCTATTGAAGGGCCATAGTTCCCCACATGAGCTAATTTGTGTGATGTACTTTAGCCCATATTCTCCCAGGCTCGGAAGCCATGATCCAACTGGTTAGAAGAAAGTCTCTTAGTCTTGAAATGGGGCACATCAGGGCCAGGTACGGGGCCAATGCCTGGAATTTTCTGATTTGTTCCCAGACCTTGTTCCTTGCTTTTAGCCACGGCTCCAGACAGGGGCCATGGTCTAGTGTAATGCTAGGAGTGTATAGGGTTTGATAGTAGTCTTTATCAGATATTAAGGATTTCTCTATCTGTAGCCAGTGTGGGTCTCCTATTACATTTTGTCTTGCCATAATGTGAGTCAACATTGCGGCCCAATAATATTGCTGTAGGTCTGGTAGTGCTAAGCCCCTCGCTCCTGGGCAAGCAGAGCTGCCTAAGCCTAACCCGGGCTTTTCTACCCCCCCAAACAAATCTAGAAATGAGGCGGGTCCATTCCATTAGAGTGTTTTTCCCTAAATAGAGTGGGGCATTTTGGAACAGGTATAGGGCCCTAGGTAGGATTATCATCCTCACCAGGTCTATTCTACGGCTCAGTGTGAGGGACAGTGTCGCCCAAGCCTTTAAGTCTACTCTAAGCTGTTCTGTGAAATTGCCATAATTATTCTGGTAGAAGTCCGCAAAGTTCTTGGATATATATATACCCCCAGATATTTTAGTTTAGTTAGATTCCAGCTACACGGAAAAAGGGAGACTGTCTTCGGCGAGGGCAGGTAGTTGAATGACAGAATTTCTGTCTTTGTTATATTCAGTTTGTAGCCAGAAATCTGGCTGAACTGGTCTAGGAGTGTCTTTATTACTGGTAGTGACTGCTCTGGTTTTGAAAGGTAAAGCAGGACGTCGTCCGCGTATAACGCTATCCGATGTTCTACCCCGCCCATGTTGATTCCGTGGATCCCGAGACTCTCTCTCACATTCTGAGCCAGGGGTTCTATAAAGGCCGCAAATAAAAGTGGGGAAAGTGGGCACCCTGTCTTGTTCCTCTTGAGTTGAAAGTACTTGAGTGATGACCCCTACCTTCACACAGGCCCGGGATCCGCATATATGTTTTGTATCACCCCCACCATGCTGTCGGGGATGCCTAATTTGTCAAGGACTTTATACAAAAAGGGCCAGGCAACTCTGTCGAACGCTTTTTCGGCGTCTAGACTGATAAGAACTGCTGGGTCATTTGCTGATTGCATTCTGTGTACGATGTGCAAAGTGCGCTTAATATTATCCGTTGTGGAGCGCATCCTGACAAATCCGGTTTGGTCCTGATCTATTAACATAGGCATAATTTTGTCAAACCGGTTTGCCAAGATGTGCATGAACATTTTGTAATCAGAGTTTAATACTGAAATAGGCCTATACGAGTTGCAATGCTGAGGGTTTTTCCTGGGCTTTGGAATTACAGAGATCGTTGCGTACGCCCATGATGGAGGAGGTGGGCCGCCTGCCAAGACGGAGTTAAACAAATTAAGGAGTTGAGTAGAGACCTGTTGCCTCATAGTTCTATAAAACTCGTTCCCGAAGCCATCAGGTCCCGGAGACTTTAAAGTCTTCGCTGAAAATATAGGCTCGGCCACCTCTTGTTCCGTTATTTTAGTGGTAAGTGACTCCGCCTGGGCACTGTCCAGTCGGGGAAGTGTTATTTTCTGGAGGTATTCTGCCATTTGGATCTCTGAGGGGAGTTGTTCCGGAGTATAGAGACCCGAATAATATTCTGCGAATGCCGCCGCCATGTCATTAACCTTAGTAATTAACTGACCGCCTACTGGATGTTTAAGGGAGAGAATGGTTGATGCTCTCTTTTGTCTCCGGGCCTGGTATGCCAGAAGTCTCGAGGCTCGGGGCCCCACTTCATAATATCATTGTCTGAGGTAGGTCAGAGCTAGCTCTGTCTGCTGGAGAGCCAGCCTGTCCAGCTCCACCCTAACCTCACGAAGCCGGGGGAGCACAGAGGTATCCCCTTCTTTATGCGCATGTTGGAGAAGATGGAGAGTCTCCTCCAGTGCAACTCTGTGTGCCTTTCTTCTGCGGTTTAGTATTGCCATCTGTTGTATTATATGGCCTCTCAGCACTGCTTTGACGGTGTCCCAGTGCATCACGGGGGTCGTGTCCACTAACGGGTTGAGTTCTTGTATCTCGGTTAATTTATTCAATAGGAATTCCCTAAACTCCTCCAAACGCAAATGGAAGGGGTTAAGTCTCCATCTTGAATTTTTACGCTGTAATCCCAAATCCCAAAATGTATAAACAGGGGCATGGTCTGACAGGGAGATGTCTCCTATTTGAGCCTCTCATAACCTGTCCATAAATTCTCCTCATGTGTATGTGAGGTCTATTCGGGAGTATGTCCTGTGCACTGCAGAATAGTGTGTATAGTCTCTGGATCGTGGGTGTAAGTGCTCCAAACATCTATCCACCTCACCTCCCTGATATATCTCTTAAGTATCTTTGCCCTGGGAATGCCTGGGCACTTGAGGCTGGAAGAGTCTAGCGACATTTTGCGTTAAGTTGAAGTCCCCTGCCAATAGGAGCATTCCCTTTGTATTCTGCAGAATCTTATCTAACATATTTTTCAGTTGTGATACTGTGGACCCCGGGGGCGCAAGTAGGCATTAGCCAGGGTAACTAGTGTCCCATTTAGGGATCTCTGCACTATGATCAGACGACCCTCTGCGTCCGTTATGGTACGTTGATGCTGAAATGGTGTACCCGTAGGGATTATTATCGCCACCCCCCTTTGCCGGCCTGATCTGCTTGAGGAACTGTACAGTGATCCCCTGCAGAGTCTGGTGAGCTTCAGGTGCTCCTCGGGATTCAAGTGGGTCTCCTGGAGGTATACCAGGTCCGCCCCGCTCTTTCGGAGAAAAGACAACACTCAGGATCTTTTGATCGGGGAGGAAATCCCATTGATGTTTAGGGATAGTAGTTTAACCCGAGTGTTAGTCATTGTGACTAATAGGTGGCCCCGCTGGTTCAGTAAACTCCCCCCACTCCCACAGCTAGAGTTAAGTCAGAATCCGTCAGATTAGCCCCTGTCATTGTTAACTGATTTCTAATATACAAACACTTAACATTAAAACTCACACTTTAACTCATTTTTAACAGATAATGAAAAAACCTTTTGCTTCCAACAGTAGGAACCTGGAACAGATTCCTAAGCGCAGCGAGGTCTGTGCTCTGAGGCTTCATCACTGAGCGTGTTGCCTCCTCAGCACCTAGAGTGCCCATTCTAGTACTCACAACATATATGTGGTGACACCTGACTAACCGAACAATCCGTCTATTTTATCAGGTGTTCTATAACGATCAGCGAGTTGTGTTATATTTCGTCTGTGCTACCCACCATAAACCCTATTAAGGGTAACCCCAGTGGCCAAACAGTTCGGCCTGGTGGGTCAGACCATATTCTTAGGATCCCCTAGCAAGTGCTTGGATTTTAGGCCCCCCTGCATCTCATCTTTCCAGCTGGGCCGTTTTGCATTCCTTGTCTCTCCACAAGCCCGGAGAGACCAGTCATGGAACCCCCGACTCACCCCACCCCACCACCACCCAACCAGATTGGCCTTTACCCACCGCCTGGATCACCAAGCCATGGTTTAGAAAGGTGGGGGGGCCCTAACCGACCCCTCGGCCGTCCGCCTCCCTCCCTGCTTGTCAGATTTATAGGCCAATGTACTTATTCAGGGTGTTTCTTAATCTGAAGAGAGCTGTCGCACTCTCCATCCTTCTTCCTTACCCCTCCTCCATAACTCAATCTATACCCACCCATCCCTTCCCCTCCCTGATCCCTATTCTAATTTCCCGCTCAGAACTAGTTTAGGGTGTACAACTGCTGATCCCTGGTATCCATCCTCTTCAACTTACCTTCTATTAAAATTAATATTTAGCCCAATCCCACCTCCCCCCCAATCATAGCTCCTTTATCCTCCCCCCAGGAGGGGCCCAGCAAATAAATGCTAAGCAGACGTTGCTAAGGCCTTAGGCTTTACTGTCTTCCTCAGCCATTCCCCGGACTGGGCTCAAAGGAGGCCGGAGGACAGGGTCTTGTCCCTAATGGGTTTGTCCCTGCAACCATTGCGCTGTCCATATGAGAGTCCATCTTTGCTCTCTGTCCCTTGTCTCCATTAATTTGAATCCGCATCCAGAAATGAGGTTAAAGTTTGTAAGCAGCATTTCCCTCCCCACTCGGCAGGTAGTCTTTATCCAGGTTCATCTGAGAGACGAGTCCCCATCTGAATTAAACTTTATACACATCTTTTCCCCCGCCTTTGCAAGTAATAGTATTGTCCCAGTAGGTGTCTGCTGATTTTGTTCACCCATCCGTTCCACGGTTGTGCAAGTCCCCAGAGACTGCGGAGGCTTGTCTACTCAGTGTGGCCACAATTTTCTGAATTGCTTCTGCCCCTTGTTGTCTTCTCGCATCTCTTTGGCCTTTGCTCCACACTTTAAGGGCCAGCTTAGAAGCTATAGAGGATCCAGAAGTCCGTCGTTGCTCCTGCAGCTCTATCCCTCGATTCCGTAATTCCTGGGCGGCTGAAGTTGCATTATCAAAAGACCGTGTGCCATCCTGAAACATGTTGGTGAGTTTTGCCGGGTAAGGGGTATGGAAACGTATTCCCTTCTGCTTGAGGACACGCATTATGGGAATATAGGCTCTGCATCTGGACATTATTTCTGGCGCGTAGTCGTTTTCAAAAAATAGTCTGGTTCCATTCATCAGTACTTTTCCCGCCTTCCAGGCTGTGTGCAAAACCGTTTCTTTATCCTGAAATCTGAGGAATCTTACCAGGACAGTTCTAGGGCGGGCTCCTGGTTGTGGTTTCGGGCCCAAGGTTCGATGTGCTCGCTCAATCTCCAATGTCACAGTTGTAGGGAGCAATAGCAGTTCTTTCAGAGTTTTCTGTATAAATTCAATCATGTCCCCTCCCTCAGTCCCCTCGGGTATGCCAGAGATTCTAATATTATTTCGATGATTTCTGCTTTCCGCATCTTCGGCTCTGTCCCTGAGGGTTTTAACTGTATTGTGAAGTTGGACAATGGCCCTTTCTGCCTCACTAATTCGGGATTCCGTTTCTTGCACCTGGGCCTCCGCATCATCCTGTCGTTTTTCTAGCTTACTGATGTCTTGGCGTAACGCTGCTGTAGTTGATCTGATTTCTTTACGAAAATCCCTCAGCTCATTTAATACTAGAGAAATTTGTCGTTGTACTGTATTCAGGGAGATATGGTCGGGTTCCCCCGTTTCCCGGTTCGAGCAGCTTGAAGCCTGCAAGCACTCGCTCTCGGAGTCGTCCTCTGGTAATCGGCTTCCATCTGGTGGGTCCTGGATTTTATTCCTCGCTTTGTCGTTCTTTTTCGGCATAGTATACCTCCCGCTAATGTTTTACTTAGAATTCGGCTTTTAACGGAGGGATTTGGAGGCAATTTGTAGGATTTGAGCGGAGCTCGAAATTCAGGCTGTTGTCTTCCTCATGACGTCACCGGAAGTCTCCAAGATTATGATTTTTAGATGATAAACAACTTAAGACTATGGCTTTGAGATGATAAACAGCAGTTAGTTAGTTATCTTATTTATTTCCATTTTACCAGGAAGATGGACTGGATTCAAATTATCTGTTTTTCAGCCACACCTGGGGATAAAGGTTATAACAGAAGGAAGACAATACATGTTACAACAAAAAATGCAATACTTAATACAAAAAATGTAAAATACATTTAAAATCAAATATAGTCAATATCGTTATATACAAGAGCCCAGATATTCAGACTGCGCCAGGCAGAGGCACAAGCCTTTGGTGCAGCGCAACTGGGATGCGCTGGGGCCAGGGCCAGGTGATATTCAATGGGGATGCACCATGACGCAGCATCATTGAATATGGCAAGGTCAGCGCACATACTGCACATGGTGCAGTGGCACTGCACTAGTGCAAACCACAGATAGGGAGCACGGGGATGCGCCAGTGCAAATGTAGTTGCGATAGGTGCATCACCCGCGATATTCAGCAGGGAGCATGCAAATGAGGCCATAATATATACAAGGCGCAAACGGGGCCATTTGCATGTCATTATGGCCCCATTTGCATGCCCTGCACAGGGCTGCCTGGCAACTTGCGTCTGGTGCCCTGCACAGCATAACATGTGTAGTGGGGATCCCGGGGCATCCCCCGCCCCAGAGCCGCAATCGTGGTATATGTCAAACAGAATAGTCCCTGGTAGTCTAATGGTCCCCCTTCCCTTCTGAGTCCCTGAGTCCCTGATAAATGCCATAAATGACCCCTCAGTATTCTAGTTATCCCCCCTCCTGAGTCCCTGAGTCCCCAAGAAATGGCAGTTACGACCCTCCCTGGTGGTGCAGTGGAATCCCCCCGCCCATTGCCCCAATCGCAGTACAACACTGCATAATACATCCCTGGTGATCCTGCGATACACCCCACCCTCACCACACCAACCCCTTCACCCTCCCCCATCATTGAAGTGGCTGCAACCCCACCCGCATACCGCCCGCCGCCTGCCAAATGACTTGTACAGTATGGGCTGTCAGCCCATTGGTCCCAGTGTGGACCAATGGCGCAGGGCATACTTACTAGATAAGTCCCAAATATGTGAATGACTTCATTCACATATTTGGGACTATCTAGTACAGTATGGCCTGCAAGCCCATTGGTCCACACTGGGGACCAAACGGCTGACAGCCCATACTGTACCTGTCATTCGGTGGGCAGCTGGGCAGTATGTGGGTGGGTTGCAGCCACCTGCCATTGATGGAGGGAGCATTGGGCAGGGGTTTGGTGTGGTGGGAGGGTGGGAGTACCACTGATCGCCAGGATATGTTATGCAGAGTTGCACCACCATCAGGCAATGGGTGGGGGTTTCACTGCACCGCCGGGAGGTTCGTAACTGACATTTCTCAGGGACTCAGGAGGGGGACCACTAGACTACAGGGGGGTCATTTATGACATTTATTAGGGACTTGGGAGGGAGGGGACCCGCTAGACTACCAGGGACTGCTTTGTTTGCCAATTACCAAGATCACGGCTACAGACGTGGGGGAGGACCACTGGACTACCAGGGCAATGTGTCTGCTTGTGGACGGTGTTCTGGGTGGACGGGCGGGCACCCACGGCTGGAGGCTGCTGTGTTTCACCCTGCAATACAGAAGCCAGCCTGTGGGTGGCCAGGAGTTGTTCCCACTCCTCATGGGCTCAACTTTGAGCCGACCTATGTGGCGCAATGCAGGGTTGCACCAGCATATGCACCGCACATCCCGGGCTGAATATCGGGATGTGTCACATATGCATGGGCATGCCCCCTGCATCTGCGCTGCATAAGATTACATTGCACCCCGGCGCATTGGGATTTGTGCTGTGCCAGGCAGCCTTTTCAATATCCCACTGGGACGCAATGCGGGATTGTGCCAGTGCAACTCTGTTGCACCAGGCGCAACCCCTTTGAATATCCCGGCCATAGTGTATTTACAACACTTATGACTCTATGGGCAGCATATTCAAAAGTGTAACTTTGCACCTCACAAAGGAGTGGGAGAGATGGTATAGCATAGTGGTTACTGAGCTGCAAACTTGGAGATCTGAGTTTGACTTCCACAGCCACCACTTGCATACTGTGTGTTATGAGCAAGTCACTTTACTTCTCTGTGCTCCCAGGATGCACCTTGAAACAAGCCTTAGCTTAGTGTGTCTTTTGTGGCCAAAAATTGGAAAAAAAAAGTTCCTGCCTAGCAGTAAGTTGTGCTTGGAGCAAAGGGTGGTATATTTAAAAAGGAGCAGAGCACATTGTGATTGCACAAAGCCTGTCTGAATATGCCTGCTACACAGCAGTAAAAGGTGGGCACAAACAGTTAGGTGCTCAGGAACAAAGCACAACCCCCTGATGACCACAGAAGTGAACTGACCATGCTACACAACAAGCTGCTAAAGAACAAAAGCACAGTTAGGGCATCCCACAGATGTTAGTGCTCTTACACTAAGGTGCAATATTTGAATATTCCCATGCAAATGACCTTATTCTTTATTCAAGGACCCAAGGAGGCATTACCAGCCCATTAGGAGGCCATTTAAGTGTTATTATTATTATTATTTTGGGTCACTGATTTTCCATTTACAAAAGTGGAACTTTCCATTTGACAAAATGTTAAAATCAATGTTTTTCTATTTTTGCCCAAATTAAGCGCAAACTCCATGCTTGACACATATATTGTATGCATGGAGTACTGGATGGGAGGGGTTAGACCGGCCACTTCAACATAGAAGAGGGACCTGGGGTCATAATCACTGACTCTCTCTCAAGCAAATGAGTTAATGCAATAGAGCATACAGCAAGGCATCGAGGATGCTGGGGTGTATAGGGAAGTGTTCTGACAGTAGAAGTAAAGTGATTCTGCAGGTGTATGGATCCTTGGTGAGGCCTCACTTGGACTACTGTGCCCAGTTCTGGAGTCCTCAGCTGAGGAAAGACATTGACAAACTAGAATCGGAACAGCGAAGGGTCACCGAGAGGATCCTGGGTCAGCAGGACTGAGCCTATGAGGGTCAGCTGGAGGCCGGACAGGAGTGTGGAGACATGACCGAAACATACAGGTTTCTTAGGGGTATAAGCAAGATGAATAAAGAGGACCTTCGTCTAAGAAAATGGGATGCAGCCACTCGGTGGCATGACTGGAGGTTAGTGGAGGGTAAATTTAACAGAAAAATTAGGATGTTTACTTCTTTGAAAGGGTGGTTTAACCATGGAACAGACTGCTGGCATAACTGGTGGAGCCAGCAACCCTTAAGTTTAAACACGGCTGGGATAAGGCAAGGGAGCTCATAGTCACCAGATGGGCAACACAGGTTTGAGTGTAGGGAGCAGCGGAGAAGGGTTACAGCCCGCCAGTGCAGTAGATTGGGGAGGTGAAGTAATATATAGTAAAGGCGGCCTCAATGGACCAGTTTCCTTCTGCCATCAAATTCTGTTTCAATATTTCTAAATCAGCATACTGTAATTTGTTCTAAAATGGTGGCACAATATGGGGGGTTATAAAAAACTGAACTAAGGGTTTTAAAAATGGCAAACTCCATTTATAATCCTGGTTAATACTGGTTATTCCACTTTTTGTAGGAGAAGGGTGGTCATAATAAAGACATTACTCCTTGGAGTGTGCTGAGGCTGGGCACTAGACTGTGAAAGACCCACTCATAGCCCCATGTGAACAAGTGCTTTGTTGAGCTGCAGTAACGTAACACTCTGTTATTAAGTAGCACTGGAGAACAGGCACTGTTGAGTTGTATTGAGTGCAGTTCATGGTTTAAAATCAGTACTGGTATGTGGTCATGCACTCCAATATGTATAAATGTAATTATTGTTTGTGTATTTTTTTTTGTACACGATCTACAGGGAGTGTTTGGTGACACGTCAATTTGTTCCAGTCAATGTGCTCTTTAGCAACTCGCACCGGGCTATTAGCTCCAGCATTAATTGGCTCCCTGCACAATTTGTTCTCGAATTGTACTCCCCTGGAGTTTATTTTAGCAAATTTATACGGGGGCGAATTGTCTGTGAATGATTTCTAAAGGGGCTAATTGATGCTGGAGCTAACAGTATGGCACAAGTTGTCGCAGAGCACATTGACTGGAACAATTTGACATATAGTGGGAGTGTTCACAGCATACTGTAGCATGTGAAAATAATTTTCAGACAAACGTTCACCTGGAATATGTAACTGCACTATGAAATGTCACACACAGTTCCTTCTCTGCTCTGTCATGTATTGACAACCTCCAGAGTCAATCTGGGCTGGCAGTATAGCCTAGAGGATAGAGTAATGAGCTATGAATGAGCTCGGTGCATCCAGCAGCCCAGGGATTGATTCCCACAACCTTCACTTGCATATTGTGTGACCCTGAGCAAGTCACTTAACTGCCCTGTGCTCCTAGGACACACCAGGAACTGATCCATTGGAAAACACTGGAAGTAAGCCACTGACTCCATTGGTATATCTATTTCTCAGGAACAAAAAAATTGGGGGGGGGTTGCAAAATTGCACAGCCATTTGCTCTCTGTTGAAACAAGCCTTTTCAAAGCATTAAGTTGCACAGCACAAACTGACAGCAACTTCACATGGCTTTGAATATAGCATTGGTCCATGTATTTGGGACTAAGTTGTACACAGACCTTGGCTTTACTATGGGGAACAAATTACTCTGTTCTGCTGCACAACCCTAGGCTTTCAGTATAACAGCTGGAACACTAACTGCAGATCCAAGGAGTGAAGCAGTTTGTTCAGAGCATTATTCTATTTTGCTGATATGTAAATAGTTCTGTTAACTCCCCCCCCCCCCCCGGACGCATCTAGAAACAAGCTAATTTCAGCTTGGTATGCCTTTCCTGGTGAAACTTTTAAATAAATAAATTAATAAATAGCAGTTTGCTCCATGTAAGCCATTTGAACATGCTACCCTCTGGCTTTCAGATCATAGGCAATGTAAGAATCTATGACTCTGACATAATAGGCAACTTAAGAGGCTATCGCTTGCAGAAGATCGGCAACTTAAGACTGTCACTGCACTTGTAGGATCCAAGGCTCACTGACAGGGTTTTCCTAGGAAATGAGAAACATTTCTTCAAGACTCTGTTTCAGGAAAATGCAAATGAAGCACTGGATAAATCAGAAGAATGCAACAGAACCCCTTAAGCACCAGTAAAGAGATCAAAAAACTTGCCAGTACAGAGATTAATAGATTGCCAGATATGATTTACAGAAACACAAGAACATCTGCACAAATCCTCAGGTCACCAGTAACTTGAACACTGTATCTTGCCAGAAAGTAGTTGCTGTACTCAAGAACTCTGGACAAATCCTCTAGTTGCCAGTAACTGGATCACTGTAGATGGGTGGGGGGGGGCAGGATTCACAGAACATACCTTCAGACAAATACTCTGGTTGCTAGTAACTTGTTCACTATAGATAGCCTGACAGGATTCATGGGACACAAGAACTTTGGACAAATCCTGTGGCCACCAGTAACTGGATCAGTGAAGACTGGGGAACAGGATTTTCAGAACACAAGAACTCTGGACAAATCCTCTAGTCACTGGCAACTGGATTATGAACAAATCCTCTGGATGCTGGTAATTGGATTATTGTAGATCATGAGACTGAAATCATAGGGCACACGAACTTCAGATAAATCCTCTGGTTGCTGTTAAAAAGATCACTGTAGATCTTGACAGCCTCCAGAGTCATGGGTCATGGATCATTGGATTATTGTAGGTTGCTAGACTGGAGTCGTAGCACATAAGGGGCAGGATTCACAAAACAGATGCACCCAGCGCAACCCAGATGCACCGGCGCAAGTCAGAAATGTGCCAAAAGCTGATTCAGAAACAGGGTGAAAGTGCCAGCCCAACCGAGATGCCCTGCGCCGAACAACAAGCGCTATAGGTGCAATGTAATGACATGCAGCGCATATACAGGGGGCGTACCCATGCATACACAGCACAACTCGATTCACAGAGCAGAATCAGGGCGCATCAATGGGGCAAAGCCAGTGCAAAGCCAAGATGTGCCATAGAAAGATAAGTACAAAAAAAGGAGACTTATGTCCAGCATACCTGCAGGTTGTGAATGGAACGACCACAGCAGCACACAGCCAGAGCCAGAGGGGAAGAGGAAACCAGAGAGAGGGAGAGACACAGCCAGCCAGCCAGCAACAAAGCCAGGCAGCAAACAACGTCAGAGGGCCACACTGACAGTAGAAATGAACCTGGCAGCAGTCACCATAGCTGGTGCCCAAATGAGGAAGAGGAGGCAGGGCGCTGGAAGGCACCGTAGGCGGCCAGCCCCACGGTGGTATCGTGCCCAGTTGTCCTTCAAGCAGCTCACAGAGGTGGAGACAGTCGGGTGATACCACCTCAACAGGGTCATGCTGAGGCAGCTTTGAGAGCTGTGCCATGATGAGATGCAGGCACCCACCATACGAGGGCATGCCATCTCGGTGGAGACCAAGGTGACAACGGTCATGTGCCTGCTCACCACAGGAACCTTCCAAAGGCCTACTGGGGACACCACTGGCATATCACAGGCCTCTACATCCCACCTCCTGACACAGTTCCTCACCGCACTGCTACCGCACGCTTCGGAATACATCCATTTCCTCAGCACACAGGCAGAGTGGAAAGAAGCCATGCAGGGGTTCTACAGGGTGGCATGCATGCCAGGTGCCATAGATGCCATCGACTGTACCCATGTGGTGATCCGTGCACCACCTGGTGAGGAGGCCATCACATACATGAATCGGAAGGAGTACCATTCTGTGAATCCCCAGGTGGTGTGCGATACCACTGGGCACATCACCAATGTCTGTACCACACACCCTGGGAGCACACACAATGCATTCATATGGCACCAGTCAGCACTCTGCATGCAGTGTCAGTGGCTCAGTAGGTAGCACACTCGCCTCTGAGGCCAGGAGATCAGAGGGCTGTGGGTTCAATTCCCACATTTGGCACTTGGGTTGATATCCCAGTACTGACACTGTAGTGCAGCATGAGAGGGGTGCTGCACTTCTGAGGTGCTGTCTTTCTGATGAGTCCGTTAAACCGAGGTCCCATCTGCCTGGATTGGTGGTAATTCAGATAGATGTTAAAGATCCCATGGCACTTATCAAAAAGAGTAAGAGAATTTCCCCAGTGTCCTGGCCAAATTTCCCTCATTCACTAAAAATACCACCAACAGCTTAATCTGGTTCAAGGTCAGTTGGTATTCATCTGTATTCCCCCTCCCCCGGGTCGTGCCTGAAAATAGGCAGGATTTGTCTAGTGCACTTACCCAGTCAACAAAAACACTAAATAAGTAATAAATAAATGAGGCTCAAGGCTGGGGACATCCAAAGTGGCCATCTGATAGGCACATGTGACAGGGTGCCAACAGTGCAGGGTGGCACCACATCCGGGACACGTGGGGTGGGCTGTGGGCAATGTGAGGCAGGTGCATGGGACAGCAAGGGTATGAAAGGGTACAAAGGCAGACACAGGGTGGCACACAAGCACTGTGCACCACATGACAGATAGGGGCATGCAGGTGCAGCCGTGGTAGGGATGCAGGACTGCCAGGTATGTGGATGCATGGGTGGGAGAGCAGGACAGGGGCACACACCACAGAGGGCAGGGATGGGGATAGGGTACAAGCCACAGTGTACCCCAATGTACTAATGGAGACACGTCTACACCCACAGGTGACGCTGCATACCCACTGAGGCCCTGGCTCCTCACCCCCATCCAATGATCCGGAACAGTGGCAGAAGAATGCTACAATGAGGCACACATCGCGCCATGCGCCATCATCGAATGTGTCTTCGGCATGCTGAAGATGCAATTCCGGTGCCTGTGTCAGTCAGGTGGTGCCCTACAATACATCCCTGAGAAGGCCCGTAGCATATTCCTGGCCTGTTGTATGCTACACATCATGGCCCATGAACATGGGATACCTGTCGAGGCCGGTGAGGGCGACAGTTCCGAGGAAGAGGAGGGGGTAGGGGAGGGGGTGGACAGGGCACCCCCTGAGGTCCAGGGAAGCAAAGCCAGGCAGGGACGTAGGGGTTTCAGGCTTGCAGACAGGGCACGGGCATACCTCATGCGTGTGGTGGAGGAACACTTCGGGCCTCGCAGGTGAGTATGCAGATATGTATGTGTGCAGGTGAGAGCACTGTGGTGTAGGGACAGCATGATGTGGGAACAGTGGACACAAGACACTGCACAGGGGTGCACACACAGGTGCACGCATATGGTGGGGGACACACAGACACACAGGCACCATGTATGCATCACCTGAGCACCACCCAGGCCATGCTGTAGATGTCACAGGTCAGTGCGCACTGCAGCCAGCACACAGACACTGCAGGCACCGTAACACACTCATCATTCCCATGATACGTGGCACTACAGCGGTACACACAGACACACTGGACAGCCTGCACAGGTAGCACAGGGTGGTGCCAGGACAGCCGTGGGGCATGGGACCGCCACACACACCACCACTGGCACCACCCACAGGGCATCCAGTACGCATGGGTGTGCCAACCCGTCACCTTAGGCCTCTGGACATGGGCATCACAGGGCAGCCCCATGACAGCTATGGACATGAGGGTGGCCTCTGCCATGGCCGCTGGTGGTGGGGGTGCCACCACCGGCCACAGGGGGCATCCCCAGTGACCCCACAGGGGTGCTGCACTGAGACCATGAACAGGTGCCCAGTGAGGTGGCCCTCTGACGCCCACCAGCTGAGCCAGGGGCAGTGGGTGTGGATGCCAGTGGTGATGGAGTCAGCAGCAATGGGTTCACCTGGCTCCACCACCAGGGTGTACGGGATGTGCTCCTGGGCATCCAACTGGACACACGATGTCCATGGCATGCTGTGGATGCAGCCACCGCCTCTGCAGCCACTGCAATCTGCTCCAGAGCAGTGATCATGCCCACCCGCATGATGCGTGTCTCTGTCAACATCTGAGCACGCCACGCCACCGCAGACTCATGTTCTTGGACCATAACAGCCCTGTGGATCTGGAACTCCACATGCAGGGCCTCCTGACCCTCCACATTTTCCCACAGCAGGTCAAGGTAGGCCCCCATGTCATCGGTGGGTGATGCAGCATGGTGGCATTGCCGATGATCAGGGAATGGTTCAGCCTGACCAACTGCATCCACGGGCAGTGGATGCACTCTGGCAGGCTGCAACATGGGCAGGGCATGGCTGGGCACTGCTGCTGGCTGCCCATGGGTGGTGTCCTCCAGGGCAACTGGAGCAGGTGCATGCACACAGGCACCCTGCCTGGATGACACCGACATCACCAGCACTGCATTGGCAGTGTTGCAGGGGCACAGCTCCCACAGCCACGGGCAGCTATGCTGCCACTGCACTGGAACCCAGTACAGTGGGAACATCGGTGGCACCCAGGGACCAGTGCACAGGCAACCTCATGATGTATGCACCACCGTTGGCCATGTCAGCGGCACTGGTGTTGGTCATACATGCAGTGGTGCCAATGCCCTCCCCCTGTATGCCACTGGTGAGCACGAGGAGGGCATTTGCAATGTCCACTGCTTCATCCGGGTCAGCATCAGACAACCTGGATGGGCTCCCCAACCAAGTGATGTACCCGCTTGCTGTCCCAACATGGCAGGTGGAGGGGCCCGCAGGGCCCTCCGTCACAGGGGCCATGACCGATGTTGCATGGGTCATGGATGGTGCAGGTGCAGAGTCATCCACGGCGGTGTCATCGGCCCCTTGGGATGGGTCTGCATCATCGCCCACGAGGACATCACAGTCAGCCATGGCCATGGCTGCATCCTAGAGTCACAATGGTGCTGTGGAGAGAGGAAGGGAGACCATGGTTAATGTACAGGACACACATGTCACAGTGGTGAAGCACAACTGAACACGGCAATCCACACGTTGCCAGGTCCGCACGCCTGTTCACAGCAGGTTCAGGGTGCGACGGTGATATGCAGCCCATGTCATGGTCGAGCCTGCCACTGACCCATTGCACACAATGCGTAGCGGTGGCCTCACATGCCACATGGGTGCACAGCAGTCACGTGGCCTCCGGCGCTGCGGCCTAACACCCACAGTACCACAGGACAGGACATGCCAGGGACGCTGTGCCCAAGTGTACAGTGATGGTGCTCATCATGCAGGGCCAGGCGTGCCCACCGTGGCACATGGGTGGGCATGCCAGGCCAGGGCACACAGCTACTCACCACGCTGCGACAGGCTGCCTCCCACCTGGAATCCACCACCTGGGACACCTTGCATGGCTGTCCTGGACACACTGGTGGCCAGGAGGACCTCGTTGGGGCTTATCCATTCTGCTGTGCTGGGTCCACCCCCTGTCCACAGCAGGGATGCCTGGATGTTGGCCACTTTCTTCTTGGCCCTCTGATGGCCATCATTCTAGTGCTTGCGGCACTCTTGTACCATGCAGTTGTATGGTGCCACTGCATTCACCTGCCGGGCCACGTCCTCCCAGCCTTCCACACGTGCCATGCAGCTGACTCCCCTGCCAGTGAGTATGTCCAGGTGTAGGTGGCATGCCTCGATGAGCGCCCTCTCCTCATCCTTAGTGAAGTTTGGGCACCACCTGCTGGCGGCACCTGCTTCCTCCAACATACTGTCTACTGTGTGGGGAAGCATCCAGGTGTCAGTCACGCCTGTGGGTACACATGTTCCTGCTTACGTCACCCTCAGTCTGTTGACCCCCCCATGGTCCCTGCCACCATTGATCTGGGCCATCGTCCATGGGTGGGCAGCCTAGCACAGGTGGCCATGCACCATGGTACGTGGTCCATGGAGGACTCTACACATGCCATGTGTGACACCCAGTCCATGGCTGGGGGAACAGTGCGGCCACCCCGGGGGGGCGCACTGTGCTGTCTGCCATGGGCATGTCCTGGTACCTCTGCAGTGTGTGTGCTGCCACCGTGGTAACACATCCATCCTGGGAGACACCCATGCAACAGCTGCAGGGTGGAGGGAGACTGACTTGTGGCAACAGCCACGGTGCAGCTGGCAGCAGTGTGCAGCTTGACGACAGTGCCATTGTGCCTGCACGTGCACCGCTGTGTGCCTCGGACCTACCTGCTGCACATTTCTGCATCCACCACACATAGCTAGTGACACCCAGTCATACGTACCACCCCTGTATCCCTGTGTACAGTGGATGTCCCATCTGTTCACGTTGCATGCCCTCCCTGTTCCACATTGCAATGCCTGAGCACACCAACGACCGTATCATCGCTCAGCAGACCTGTGTCATACAGGCTAGGATGTGTACATACTGGTTCACGTACAGCCATTGTGGACATGGAAGGGAATAGTCCATTGGTGCCCTGTGCACCTTCTGTACTCCCCTACTACTGTATTCCACATTATGGTCCTGAGTGCCACATATTGGTTGTACTGGTCCCATATCTGGGGTACTGGG
This sequence comes from Neoceratodus forsteri, assembly GCA_016271365.2. NCBI lineage: Eukaryota > Metazoa > Chordata > Ceratodontiformes > Ceratodontidae > Neoceratodus > Neoceratodus forsteri. Next base: position 1,227,713,356 of record CM028132.1, on the reverse strand, counting down.
GCATTGCCTGGTGTGCACGCTCACAGTCAGTCACCCCAGTGTGTTCAGTTGCCCTATAAGCATGGCTGTGTATTCACCGTCTAGGCACTGACTCCTCTCATTGACCTCAGTGACCTGGTCTCAGCCTGCTGAATTGGGAGCATTTATGGCTCAGGACATGCAAATGAGGCCTGAGCCCCTGGTAATGAGATGCTAATTTGGTGAGTTGCCCATGCATGGTTGATGAGGCTGTTTTGGGTGTATTCTCTGTGAATTGCACAATTACCCTCAGCTTATCTCAATTTGCACGGAGCATCTGTGGGATGTGCCGATGGCCATACAGCACATCTCCGGCGCATGCGCGTATCAGTAGGTGCATTTACTTGTATCAGGGGCATTGTGGAAGGTGCTTCTGTCAGGCATGCATGGTCACCGTATCTGGTGGCACATCTTCCATGATGTGCCGTTCCACTGCTAACCCGATGCGCCATTGCAGGACTGCTGACCAAGGTGCTGTGTACCTTATCGCGCAGTGTGTTCCACTATGTGTCGTCCATGCTGCACTGTGCTTGAACTGCCCATGGATCATGCATGGCAAGCAGTAGTAGTTTATGGCACATGCCATGCACAACATGGCACCCGCACACTCATCACGCATGCACGAATGGGTCCTGGCCTTGCCACGCTGTTGCGGAGTGCATTGCGCAAGCGTGGGCACATCGCCTTTGACCTATCATGCTTTATGCTCAGTGTGCACTGTGTTGCATGTGCCTCAGTGCTTCACATGGTGGATAATGACTGCTCGACTGCGCTTTGCCTGCTTGCACCTTGCCACTGTCTGTACCCGTTGTGCGATGCCTAGGGCAGGAAGACAGATGCCTAGGGCCATGAACTGGTCACTGGTGGAGTTGCTACATCTAGTGGCAATGGTTATGTCTGTGGAGGGGCACCTGTTTGGCCAGGATGACCTCCACAAGCCCAGAGCTCGGGTGTGGGTCTTTATAGCTACTCAGCTTGTGTACCGTGTGGGCTGCCACGCACAGGGGAGCAGTGCAGGCATCAGTATGGCGACCTCCAGAGGTGGGACACAGAGAGTCTTGCGCATCTGCGGCACTGTGCACGCAGGAGTGCACTACCAAGACCAGGTAAGTGTTGTTCATCTGTCTCCTTTTGTGGTGCATGCTGGGTGAGTGTGTCACGGCCCTCATGGGGCACCATCATGGGTCTCACAGCATCCTGCACACATGGCAGTGGCTGCACCTGTCCCTTGCTGCCTTACCATGTGTGCCATGGGGGGGCTGGGCGTGGCTGTGTCTGCCTGCAGGCCACTGGGTGCTTCACAGCTGGTCATCACTGTCTGCTACATGGCCACAGGCCGGCAAGGGGGAGGGGCACTGTGGCACTGCATCCTGCACAGTGGCAGTGGTCACTCATGGTACTGTCTGTTGTGTTTTGCAGGACCAGATGCCAGGCAGCGAGCCGCGAATGCAGCTGAGGTTGGATGCGGAGGATCATGGGTGCCAGACCTGGTGCCCTTCCAGGGGCAGGTGAGCGCTGCATTCTGCTATTGCTGCATTTCAGATACTGTAGGGCTACTGGTGGGTGGGGGTGTTGTCCACTTTCAGGCCCTCAGTGTGTGTTCTTTCTGTCGTTGCTGTAGGTCTCCAGGCTCACAGTGCTGTAGATGGTGGTGGTGGTGCCCCGTTGATGTGGACTGGAGGATCCATTTGGCCATCCAGGCAGCCCTGCACCCACTTTCCAGGACTGTTTGGCACCTGTCAGCTGCCCTGCAGGGCACCCTGCTGTGGCTCCTGGTCCGTGGCCGTGCCAGGGTGGTGCGTGACAGGGCACGGTGATGCTAGTGGCCCCTTGCCTCTTCCTGGGGACTTCACATGTATATAGTTATTGTTCACTGTCCCCTGTTTCTGTCCCTTTCCTGCCCTCCTTCCCATCCCTGCACCTTCCTTTCCCAATCTGGTATTATTGTTGTTCTGCCTTGTTTTTCATATGTGTTGTACATATTTTATTCTCTTACTCTTTTATAAACATGGTTTTCTCAACACTTGTGTCCATGGGTGTGATTGTTCTAGCTCTGTGGTTGCTCCTCATGCCCTGCTGCCTGCTCCACTTGCTCTACATAGCTCCCCTGTGTGGCTGCGAGGCATTCGGCTTGCCCTGGTGCATCGCAGGTTGCACCAGCGCATCTGTGGTTGAGCCATCATGTTTCACAGCACTTCACAGTGGTATTGCGCTCGGCGCTTCCCACTGCACATGCCTCTGCTTGTGCTCGGCACTTCTGATTTGTGCCAGTGCATCTGTGTTGCACCAAGCGCATCCTCTTTGTGTTTCCTGCCCAAGAACTTCAGACAAACTCTCTGTTTGCTTGTAAAAAGATCACCGTAGATCACAGGACATGATTGACAGAATATATGAACTTCTGATAAATCCTCTAGTCACTGGTAACTGGATCACTGTAGATTGCTGGACAGTAAACAGGGAGCACAAGAACTCTGAACACTGTAGATCACTGTAGATCACCAGACAGAATTCACAGAACACAAGAACCTTTGACAAATGACCCCAAGCCACTGCTACATTGGAATCCTAACCAGTGAACCAGGTGGCTTCTCATCTAACTCACTCCCTTTTTGGAGTGCCAGGACAGAGTTTACTGGCTATTACACCTGACTACTTGGGCCCTAATGCTAACTAAGGATCAGTTCAATGCACTGGCATGTTGAAAATGGCGACTAGAGTCACTTCAGATTATCTTGAATGGTTGATGGCCCAAGGAAGTTGATTCAAAACAATTGAAAATAGCCAAAGTGTTGCTCTGAGGCAATGGGTGATAATGTGACAGAACCTGCAACAAGGCATGCCCAAGTAGTGTATGTGGTGCTGCCACTATCTTTGGTAGACCGGTGTGGACTGGTAAATTGCAGTTCAGGGGTGCGTGCTGGAGACACTCCAATCAACTGAGCCACAAGGGCTTCGGCTCTTGATGGGCTCGGTAAGGAAACCATCAGTTTCTCTACCACATGGGAAGTCTATAAGCAGGGCCCCTACTTTTCTGCGGCACAGTGGGAGCAAGTTCTGCGGAAAGACTACCATTTGCCGCAGAACTTCTGCAGCGGTGCTTTGTAATTTCTGCGGCACTAACAAACTACCACATCACAGTGTCAGCTTGTCATCCTGACTTCACTTTCATGGCAGTGGTTATAGCGATCAGGATGGTGGAAAGCACAGTAACACTAGTTCAAAAAATAACAGACTTATAAAAATAATTTTATGCCTAAAAATGCAAAACAAATGTCTCTCCCTTAAGGTCCTAGTCTGTTGCATAAATGACATATGCAGAGGATCTTCACGTGATAAAGTATTTCTATATGCATGCTATCTATCCCACTGAATGAGGTTTCCACTGTCTATCACTTATATATTTGTATGTGCTTTCTACACCACTTATGAGGTTCCCACTGTGTATCACTTATAGATTTATATGCAATCTGTAACATACATACAAATATGCGTGCGTGTGTGTGGTGAGACAGAGATATTGTGTGTGTGTGTGTATATATATATATATATATATATATTTTTTATTTCCATGAACTTGCATCCTCATTCATACAGGTCCCATTGGAAATGGAATAGAGGAGTTATTGCAAAACTCATTTTTCATATCAACCTACTTTCCCTGACATACTGCGTAACACCATCAGGCCATGACATGGATGTGAATCAATTGTGAGATACAGCTCTCCGGCCCATCACAATGTGTCCACCATGTGACAGAACACTGCACCATACCTTCCCAGGCTCCGAGCAGTGATGTGTTCCACCAATCCTTGTGCTGCCCAGTCAGCTCCCAGAGCTGATCTCTGAACCGGAGTTGCTGGCACGGAAACACAGCATGCTACCCTCTGGCCCAACAGCCGTCCCTGCACACAACATTTCTCAATAACTTTTAGGTGATTCTATCAACCAATGACAATATGTAATCAATAACCCGGCCAAAAATGCGTACAGTGCAATTATTTGTTTAACAGGTCTATTCTTTCAACAGGTCTACACATTATTATATTTCATTTTTCTGGGCCTAACTACTTTATTTTTCTTGAAAATTTAGACAGTTAAATTCATTTTACCAGTTATTCATTTCAGATAGCATCTCTATACCTTAAAGCCACAAATAGGTTTGTACAAAGTGAGGTATGGACTTAACAGGTCTGTGCTATTGACAAGGTTTTGTTTAAGTTGGCCCTAGTGCAACAATGTAAGATTGAAAATTGTATTAGGCTGTAGTGCAGGTTGAGCAAATATCACCATGCATGACGTGCTGTGCCACCGTCTCTGGCAGTGTGAGCTGTGGTAGATAAGTGACTATTTCTGTTGCAGATTGCACCATTTCATTAGCTAATGTATGATGTTATAGCAATGATAACATCACATTCTGAACATATAGGGGGGTGTTTTGGATATAAAAAGAGGGGAAGGGAACCAGATTCTATACATAAACAGAAATATTAATAAAAAATCACCAAGAAGAATGAATTCTGCGGCACCGCAGAAGTTCTGCGGTAGATTGCAAGTTCTGCGCAAAATTCTGCAGCCGCAGAATTCTAGGGGCCTTGTCTATAAGCAGCCAGAGTTTAACAGAATAACACAGCTTTATTAACACCAACCACCTGCACAAAAGAGGGTTAGTGCAAATGTCAACTTTAAACATGGTCCTCTTGGTGCCCTCCTTGGCAGGCCAGATCTACCCCTTCCTACATAGTACCAGGTTTTAAACAGACCTAAATGCTAGCTCCCTTAACTCAGTCCCTGGGTCCAGCAGGTTTAGAATCATTTGTAGGTGTGTAGATGTTGTGGGTTGGCTGACATGGGTGCAATTTAAACAGAGCAACATGCTCAATCCCCCAAACCCCACAGGCCATGTATTGCTTAAATGGTAGAAACCCCCCTCAAAATGGGGTATTTATAATCCAAATTATGGAACACAGTGAAACAACAGGTGACGTCCCTAGAAACAACGCTACACTACAGCATATGCATGGTTCCCAGATTTGGATGGCTCCTCGTGATGCAGCAGGCCACTGGATCTCTGCTCCCTCAGGGCATCTATGATGCAGGTAGTCTTCCTGTTTCTACTCTGTGCTGACCTGGCTACCTTGGGCACTGGCTGCAGGCTCTTTTAACCTCATTCCACTCGTTCTGGACTGCTGAGGCTCCAGTCTTTCCCTCATGAGTCCTGGTTTCCAAACCTGTAAGTTAAAGCAGCCTAGCACTGTGCTGTAGTGCCTACTATGAGACCTGGATCAGCAGCCCCTTGTCTTTTTCTCCATGCCGGATCTTCAGCATTGTCCATGTGCTGCTTGCACACGGTTGCCACTCTCTTTCTCTGTGAAACTCCACAGCTCATTTCAGTTTGCTCTTCGCTTTTCAGGCCTGGGATGGCACAGTTTGCACCCACTCCCAGCACAGCAGAGCTTTCCACCACAAGATCTCCATAAGATCTGCCATTCTTCAGCATAGTCTTGCCTCTGTAGGCCCTGCTCACAGTCTGTTTCAATTTGTGCTTGGGGCTGTCATTCCAGAAACATGACAGCCCAAAGGACACATAAAGGTGCTAAAATCTAATGCTCCTCCTTTCCCCAGAAGCCTCCTAGAGTCTCTTCCCCTACAAAGTTTCTGAGCATGGGGGCAGGCCCATCCAAGTGAATCCATTACACTAGCCTCTGACATATGAGGCTGTGCCCCCACATCCAGATGGCACAACTCAGGGTGTGAGTCACTGTCCATAAGATAGTCCTTGGCCTACTAGGAGCCCTGCACACTCCAGGGTCTGGAACCGCTTCTGTCAACTGGCAGTACAGGGCTATCTGTTGCGCACTTACCACTGTGCTCTTCACCAGGATCGGCAGGGTCAGCTTCTTTCTTAGTAATGATGGGGTGCCTCTTCATAGTTGAGTTTTGAGGGCCCAATCACTGCAACTGGGCCTGTTAGAGGAGGCATCTTTCCAGGTCGATGAGTTTCTTTATCCTCATCTTCAGTCTTTGCTGTCCTTATACAAATGGGCCATGTTTCCTGTGTCGGTTGGCAGCACCACTTGTGTCCTCCACATTTTTGGCAGTCGCTTGGCCACTTGAGGCGGAAGTTCAAGTGGGGGCTGTGGTTCAGCAACTGTCCCCTCAGTGGGCCTGGTCCCATGATACGGTTTCAGTCAGATACAATGCATGATTACCGTCTGTCTGTCATTTACAGATAACAGTTCATACTGTATAATACATCAGAGACCTTCTTAATCACATGATTTGGGCTCTTGAACTGCCGCTGCAGCTTGGATCAAACACCCCTTTTACGTCTCTGATTCTTAACCCACACCCAGTCACCCTCTGCAATAACCTGTCTGGTTACCTTAAGGTCATACTGCTCTTTCTGCTTACACGTGGCAGTCTCTTGGTGGCTCTTTACCTCTGCAGCCACCGTACTGAGGTATCCCACCACTTTAGTTACATAATCAGCAGGATCATACCTCTTCCAGATATCTGCCCCATTGAGCAGCTCCATCGGAAGTGTGATTTCATGGCCGAACACCACCATAAATGGGGTGTACCCCCTCATGGATTGTACACTACTCTTGTAAGCCAGCATGACATATGGAAGCAGACTATCCCATTCAGTCTAATTATCTTGAATGAAGGCATGGCTAAGATGGTGCAGCTCAACTGTTCAACCAGTTCATCTGACTGGGGGGTATGGAGTGTCCAGGTTATGTGTACTTCTAGAGTTTGCACACTTCTAAGAACATTCTGGACTCAGAGTTCTGTTCCTGGTCCATATGGATGGATCTGGGAGCCCCATATTTGCAAATAAATTGTTCCACAAAAATCTTAACCACTGTTTGAGCCTCCTGATCAGAAAGCAGGTAGGCTTTGGCCCATTTTGTGAAACAGTCAGCCACTAGCAAGATATACCTGTTTTTCCTAGGGGTCAGTGGCAAGGGGACCAAGATATCCATTGCTGCTCTCTCTAAGGTCCTCATTCACAGAAAAAAACGGCACTGAGCAGCAGGCTATACCACAAAGTAACATTTTATTTTAATACAAAAATCATACTTACAGGGTGAATTTTTTAACAAGGTAGAGCATTGCAAGGTAGACAGTGCAAGAAAAACTGCCATTACTTTGTGATATAGCCTGCTGCTCGGTGCCATTTTTTTCTGTGAATTATTACCTAGTTTCACCTGGCATGGGCACTGAGAGTGGAGCCTCGGTTTTGTTGCTGCCTCTCTAAGGTTTGACTGGTTTGCCACAAGACCATGAGGGTTCCTGGGGCAGCACCTACAGCTTTCCTGGACCCACAAATCAGGCAAGCTTTACACCACTCCTTAATGGACAGCAGTACCTGTCCTGCACTTGCTGTGTGAACTTCACTACCCCGAACTGTCCTCCAGTGGCAGTGTCATGTAATGTTTTAAGGACCTCTGGAGCCACCCCCTTTGAGACTATTATGTGTTTGTGATCGGGCCTGCCCTCCTTATCCTTGGCTTTTATCATGAAACATCCTTGTTGTATGAGGAGGTAAGGCCACATTGCTTGGTGCTTGCAAAGTTTGGGGTTATGTTGGGCCTTTTTGGGGAATGCACTGACTCCTTTCTCCAACCAGAACATTAATCTGGTGACCATGGGATCTTCCTGTTGTTGGTCCAGAAAACTTGGCCATTCTGCGTCTTCTGCCATATTGGCAGGGGCCAGGGATTCAGCACATCCTAAGGCCAGGACCTCTCCTGGTGTTGTGACGTTTGATGTTGGCCTCCTGAATAAAGTGTCTGCATTATTATGCTGCTTTCCTGGGTGAAGTATGATTTGCTAATTGAACTTTTCCAACTGTTACAGCCAATAAGCAAACTGTCCTTCAGACTCTTGAAAGCTATGTAGCCAACAGAGCAAGCCATGGTCCATCCTTAACATCAACATCTTTCCAAGCAGAAAGTGGCAGAAATGGTGAGTAAAGGTTACAACAGCTAACAGCTCTTTCCTTGTCATGGCATACTTTCTGCTCCACCTTGGTTAGAGCCCCACTCGCATAGGCAACCACACCCTCCTTGCCATTTACTACATGGGCCAACAATGCTATGATGCCCACCTCACTAACGTTGGTGTGGATGATAAACAGCAGTTGTGGGTTGGGATATGCTATCATTTCAGTTCAACAAAGGCCTCCTGGAAGGAGTCTAGCCATGTGAATTGTATCCCCCTTCTCAGTGAGCTTGTGCAATGGCTCAGCAAAGGTGATGGACTCCCCAGTGAACCTTCTGTAGTATGACACCAGTCCAAAATGCTCCTGATCTCCATCACTGAATGAGGTACTGGCCAGGACTGCACTCCCTCTGCTTTATCTGGGTCTGTTCCCACTCCATCTGCTAACTTTAGCTGTCCTGGACACTTCACTTCTCTGCAGAAGAAGTTACACTTAGATGGCTTCACTTTCAGGTTTGCAGCTCCTAGCTTCCTCAGAACTGCCTTCAGCTTGTAAAGATGCTCTTGAAAAGTCCTGCCAATGTGACTACGTCATCAATGTATACCCAGAGTGATGTCACTTGTAAATCTGCCAACATGACATCCATCAGGCACTGAAAGGTCCCAAGAACATTACGCAATGCAAGTAGCTTGACATTAAACTCAAAAAATCCTTGCTTGGTTGTGAATGTAGTCTTCAGCTGGTTCTCAGGTCAAACTTCCACTTGCCAGTACCCACTAGCCAAGTCCAGACTGGAAAACCAGTAAGCCTTTGCCAACAGATCGAGGTTGTTATCTTTATTTATGTATTTATTTACTCATCAGAAATACCTTTGAGCTAGAAGCTCATTTACAAAGGTTTCATGTCAAGAGATAAAAGACAGCTAACATAGGAGCAATTTACAGAGACAAGGATATAGGTATCTAACATAGGGATACTAGCTGGACATGAAACAGTTACTGAAGGTTACAAGTATTCACAAATAATATGTTAGGGAGGCATCATAAGCTGCCTAGGAACCAGGCTTTGTCACTTAAAAGCTCCCTCTGAGACTTGAACCTCCAACCTTTTTCCTGTAAGACCAAGGCACAACCCCTACACCACCAGAGGCACTATTGACATTATTGACATGAGGTAGTGGGTATGCATCCTTCGCGGTAACTCCATTCAGGTGCCAGAAGTCCACACACACTCCTACTCCACCATACTTCATCTGTACCAGAACTACTGAGGCAGCCCACAGTCCTGTGCAGGTTCAAAAAACTCACTGGCCATTCATCTGTTGCAGCTGTTCTTTGAACTCTCCCTGATAATGGCACAGGATCCTCTGAGGTCCTTGAATGATCAGATGGGTGCTTCCAGTGCAATCCAGTGCTTGGTTACCCTAGTACATCACAGGTCACAATATCCCATATTGAATACTGTATATTGGCACACTCTCACATTGCAGCTGGGGCTGCTTGCATCTGCTCTGTCATCATTCTTAACCCTTGAGACAAAGTCTGTTCCATCCAACTTGGTGCTTCTTCTTTTGGGGGTTTTCAGATCTGGTTTGCAAGTCTTGAACTGTGGTCGAGTCTTCTGGCAATATCATCACCCCAGAATGGAAGGTGCCAAACATCATCCCCTGGTAGATGGTCTGTAGCTCTGTTGCAACATTAGCGACCCCACACTGGCGCTTGTCCCTGTTTTACTCTACTCACTGATAGAGTTACAAGGAAGTCATGACTTTGTTTCTGCTGGGGTTTGATAAGCCCTTCGCGGTCTTTGGCCTCACCTTCTCTGACTTGGACTGGGATGACAACTTCACTTATTGGTGCAACAATTACATAGCTGCTGGCCACAGTCTCGTGAACCTCCATCACTTCACTGTCAGACATCAGGGGAAACCTCCTCCCCAGTAAAGTACAGACACCTTCAGTAAAGTTCAGTGCTGCTCTGTATTACCATTGCCACTTTGGCCGCTAAGAATTCACAGGCTAATCGTGACTCCTTTGGGCTGATCACTGTTTGCTACACTCCCAACACTTTGAGAGCAGTTCCATTCACTGTGTGTACTGTTCCTTTGTAAGCCCGTAAGCTTTGCAAGGATCTATTAGTTGCTCCTCCCCACACCTGGGCTTTCACAGTAGACAGCTGTGCACCAGAATCCACCAAAAACTTGTTGCACACACCATCTGTTTCCCCAAGTTCCATTGTAGTACAGATCACAATTTACTGAAGGGCATCTCTTTGTCCATTGTCAGGCATCAATCAATCAATCTTTATTTATCCAGGCGAAACACCACTGAGACAATTCATTTACAAAGTGGACCTGGGGTCACATTCAAGGCAATTACAGCATAATATAAAGGAAAACAAGGGGAAAAAAAGAAAATCAGAATTTGTACAGGGCAATCTAAGACAGGATAATATTTCTTTTACACACTACACATTTCATACAATTGAATGAATATCAATACATAGGAGAGAAAAAAAAGAAACAAGGATCAAGAGAACATCAAGGAGCAATAGTAAAGGTTGTTAGTAGTAACAGCTACAAGTTTCATTAAAGGACCATGCAAAAAGGGTTTTAAAGAATGTCAACTTCACAGGAAGCACAAGTTTCAATGCTTTTTGCACCTTGTTCCAGAGAACAGGGAGAGTGACTTACAGCCGCTCTACCAAAATGTGATTTAGCCATAGGAGTCAAAAGAGAGGCATATGAAAGACTTCTTAGCGGGTAGTTCCCTGCAGGGCATACAGGCAGCGAGTCAGCGATATATTGAGGGAGCATATTAGAGATGACTTTGAAGGTCCAGAGGATTGCATTTCTGTGGCATCTAAAGGTAAATGAGCTTCATCCTACCATATTATAAAGGGTGCAGTCATGGGTGGAATATCGAGCACCAGTTATAAACCTAATTTGCCCTATGGTAAAGAGTGTCAAGTTTCACTAGGGCCACACTTGGGCTTTTTCCATACAGTATGTCAGCATAGTCCAGTAGTGGCAAGAAGGTAGTTTGTACTGAACGAGCTCTGGCCTCCTGTGGAAGTAAGTGCTTGTTCCTGAAGAATATGCCAAGTTTCTGTTTCAGCTTTTTTGCTAGCTCCTCTATATGTTCTGTAAAGGACAGCCTATCATCAATCCACGCCCCTAAGTATTTAAATTTCGATACAAATTCAAGAGGCTCACCTAGCAGTGTCAAAACATGCGTGCATTAGCTGAAGGGGCATAAAGCATAGCTTTAGGGTTTTTTTTGCATTTAAAAGGAGTTTTAGGTGCAAAAGGTTTTCCTGCAGTAGGTTGAATTCGCTCTGAAGGTCTTTGTAAGCCAGCTCAGGAGTGGACCTGGTTAAGTACAACACCATATCATCTGCAAACAGGTGAATGCTTGTTGACTTAATGCCAGTGTTTAAATTGTTATTATACAAAGGCAAGAACATTTCCTGGACTCTGATTGGTCAATGTGTGCCTGAGACAGTGATGTTATTACACAATAACATTACTGTATTGCTTTTGGATCCTATGGATCCTGACCATCTTGCTATGGATCATGACCATTTGGATTCCTTAAAATCATTTTTTTATTTTTATTTTTTTTTTTATTTTGTATAACAAGGAGCCATTGTATAATAGCAATAAGGCACTCCAGGGATGTGTGTTATCGTCTAATAACGTCACTCCTGGGGTGGTGGAAGCACTCGGCTTCGCCTCGTGCTTCAACCCACCCCAGGAGTGACGTTATTACACGAAAACACACACCCTGTCGTGCCTTATTGCTTATATATAGAGGGCAAATAGCAATGGGCCTAGGATGGATCCTTGGGACACTCCACTTTGAAGGGTTTTCAGAGTGGAGAGATTGCCCTCCGCTTTGACTTGTTGGCACCGCTCAGAGAGGTAATTGGTGAACCATTTTATTGCTGGAAGATCAACTCCAATGATACGTAAGGTAGCCAGGCGCAACTCATGGTCCACTGTATCAAAGGCTTTGCTTAAATCAAGGAACAAGGAACATACATAGTTTTTAGAGTCCAGTGCTATCTGCCAGTCATTTGTGACCTTAGCAAGCGCAGAGATTGTGCTGTGTTGTGGTCTAAACCCAGAATGGACCAGGTTTAGTAGCTAAGTCTTCTCTAAGTACTGTCTGAGTTGCAAATTCACAACCTTTTCCAAGAGTTTATACAAAATGGGGAGTAAGGATATTGAACGGTAATTATTTAGATCACTGGCTTCTCCGGCTTTGAATAGAGGGATGACAAGTGTTGTTTTCCATAAGACAGGGAGAGTACCCTGCACAAGGGATATATTAAATAGATGAGTGATAGGAGGAGCCAGAGCATAGTATCCTAACTTCAGATAATAGGGTTCAATCAGGTCTGCTTCCACACTTTTCCTAGTGTCTAAAGCCAATAACTGGTCTGCAACATACTTCACCGTGACAGGGCAGAAGGAAAAGGTTTCTTCACGATTCAGCTGGTTTGAGCTGAGCCATTAAGGTTTCTGACTGCTTATCTGTATCCGGAGGTTATTGGCCGGCGATGAGTCGAAGGCTAGGCCTGCTGTGGCAAAGTGATTATTGAGGAGCTCTAAAATTTCTTGTTTGTCAGTAATAGAGCTACCACCCACAGAGATTTTTTGAGGAAGAGAATTGGACGGGGAGTAGCCTTCAAGGCCTTTTCGGGCTTTCCAGAATTTCTGTGCATTAACAGATGTGGATTCAGTTTCTGCCCAGAAATACTTAGCTTTTTCAGTTCTTGTTAGTTTGGTACACCAATATCTGGTTGCTCTGAAGGCTGTCCAGTCTGCTGTATGTTTAGTTTTTCTTACCTTTTTCCATAATGCGTCTCTATGTAACAAGGCAGCTATTAGGTCGGCTGTGAACAGCTTTTAGGTCGGCTGTGAACCATGGACAATTTTCCTTTTTTGTTCAGATTTTTACTAGTGGAGCATGCTTATCTATGATCCCAAGCACAATGTTCTGGAAAATCTCATAGGTAGCTTCCACCGTTGGCACCAGATAAAAATCCTGCCAGTTAGTATGCCAAAGATCGACACAGAAGGCCATTGGATCAAAGTTCCTCTGGCATCTTTTATAGATAGATATACCTGGAAGAGGATACTGCTTTTGGCAAGGATCTCACACAAGCAATGGCGCAGTGATCACTGATGTCATTGAAAAATACGCTTGAATGGGTAATCAGATGAGGTTTATTAACTAAGATTAGGTCAAGTAAGGATCCATTTTGTGGGTTTTTAATGTTAGGACGGGTCACTTTTGATATAATTTGAGAGAGCCCATGGGTATCACAGAGCTCTTTTAGAGGTTTGGATTCTGCAGAAAGCCAGTCCATATTGAAGTCACCCACAATCTTGTCCTCAACTGCAGTCCATATGGCTCCAGGTCCTAAGGAACCTCTCCTCTGGTGACATTGTTTTTCATACTGGTCCAGGCTCCACATGGCAAACACACCCAATCATCCGGCCTTCTGTTCAGAAAATTCACTGACTTAGGATGTGCGTTTCCCAAAGGTCTCTCTTGCCCATTCAGTACTGTATTTCTAATTGTGGAGTCCCAAAGGTCTCAAGATTCACTTTCAAATTTCTGAGTTCGGTGCACAGAGTAGCAAGACTCCCTGCCAATTCCTCTCATAATTCTGCAATGGCTCCAGTCAGTTCTTTAAGAATTACAGTATCTGGAGACACTTGATAAGCCTGAACCTGGAGAGTTGGAGTCCAAGGAAAATCCAGTTTTTGCACAACCTCCAGTTCTGTGGCATACTGGATTGCTTGTTCTAGTTTCTGTAGGTGTAGCTGGAAACAGAGTTCCCCACTTTCCGCATGAGCAATGAAATGGTCTTGGGTCAGCAGATCTTAAGTGGCCGAGCCAGCATATGGAAAGGCCTTGACTTAAACAATAATGACTGAACAGCTGGTCATTTCCTGGGGATTAACGACCGGCCAGGGGGTGGGCGAACCCCCCACTGGCCGGTTGTTAATCCCCATGAAATGAACGGCTGTAAGGTCATTATTGAGATTATAAATCTAATCACAGTAATGACAGTTTTTATTACAGGTTTTTCTGTTTACTTTTATTTATTTTTTTCTTCATGGTAGCACACGTTGACACTGCTGCATGCTGCCAGTTGTCTGTGGTAACGTGTAGAGCGACGTCGGGAGGTGACGTGCTGTGGGGGGTTAGAGTTAGTATGCTAAAAGGTTTTTTGAAATAATGACTTGGAGGAATGCAGAATTGTTCTTTTTTTTATTTTTGGGGGAGGAAACTTTAGACAGTAAACTGGTTTGGCGATAATAGTATTGCGACCATGATGAATATGGAATGGAAAGCGTATAGCGCACGATCAGCTGTGTGGCTGCTGTGGCAGAAATTTCTAAGAGATTTCAGATCGGCATGGCAGCCAATCACTGAGCTACTTTAGCTCATGAATAATTAATTAGAGTTATAATACCAGGCATCGCAGGGCTCTTCCAAAGTCTCAGGAAAATTTTCCCTTTTCTCTATCTCTATTGAAAGACAATTCTGGCCAGCGCAGCAGTAGCACTACCACTCATGATGCTGGTGACCCAGGTTCAGGAACAAGCCTGGGTTATCGGAGGGACAGCCAGGGGAGGAGGACTGCACATCTTACAAGATGCTGTCTTCCTCGGGGGAGGGAGGGGGACTACTGCCACTGTGCAACCACCACCTGGATCATGGCCACGAGTGGCGGTGCAGGCAGGGAGTGCACTTCTGGAGCTGAGTACTACAGATTGGCTAGACAGACATGCACACTCTGTATGATCACATCCATCTGCCAGCATCTCCATAACAGAAAAGAGAGAAAAAGCAGCTGAGCCTTATGACCACTCTGGGTGGCCTGCAGACCCTGCACGTCACTGACTTAGGCATGATACGAGAGTACCAAATGGATACTTATAAAGGGAACTGGTCTATCCTGAAGTCCTCCATCATGAGGCGGTGATAGGAGGGGATACCATGGGGCTACACTCCCAAAGTCAGGTAGGCCCTAAGAGATGGCGGGATAGACACGGTTGAGGCCGTCCAGAAGCCCTGACACTGACTGATGCCAGGTGACATGGAAACATAAACAGAAAGTTAAAAAAGACAATTCTTTCTCAATCAGCACATTTTGCAGGCTCAATGGACTGTTTCATGGCCACTAGCAGAGCAGTATAATTTTGTTTGATGTCAGACTCCAGTCTTAGATACACTTTATGGGCTTTTCCCTAAAACAAAAGTCCCATAAATTTTTGCTTAGCCAATGCATCCTATTCATTCAACTCAGCTGCGAGCTCAAATTGCTCCAATAAATCAGTCCACTCCCAGCTCTCTCCATCAGAGGAATCAGGCATGAAGGCAGGTCATCTCACACCTCCTCCCAACTGGGGTACCTGTTTACCTGTAGGTACCTGGCTAGCAGCTCCCCCTGTTTGGGACATGTCTAATTTTAGCTGTAACACAAAACAACAAAATTTCACACCATAACAGTTTCCCTTCTACCCAGCAAATTTGTTTGCAGTGAATCCCATCACTGCCATAAATCTGTGATGGACCCCATGGCAAGGCATGCCTGGACCATGCACATGGCACTGCTACCACCTTTGGTAAACCGGTGTTGTCCAGTAAACTGTGGTTCAGGGGTGAGTGCTGGAAACACTCCAACTGACCGAGCCACAAGGGCTTCAGCTCTTGGTGGGCTCAATAAGAAAACCACTAACTTTTCTACCACATGGGGTATCAATAACCAGCCCAAGTTTAACAGAATAACACTTTATTAACAACCAACCATCTGTAAGAAAGAGGATTAGTGAAAAATGCCAACTTTAAACACAGCCCTCTTACATGCCCCCCTAGGCAGACCAGGTCTACCTCTTCCCACCTTGTACCAGATTTTAAGCAGACCCAAATGGGAACTCCTTTTTTTTTCCATAAGCAATTTTTTGGTTTTTTTTTCCCTTTTTCGCACCCAGACCTGGGACCCCAGCAGACACATAAGTGTGTGTGCATGGAGGAGCATATGCACACCAGGAACTGGCTCAGCCCCTGCTGCCCCACCTGACATTTGCTGACACCCCCCCACCTACACTTCCCACTGAACCTCCACCCAGTGGGAGCGGAACTACGGGGGAGCGGACAACCACTCCCGGGAGGGGAGAGCTGCCTAAAGCAGCTCAGTCCCACTCTGACCCTCACCCCCCCTGTGCTGAGGTAATTCTTGAACCTGGGTCACTGGCATAGCACGAGGTAAAGTGTCCAGGGCCTCAGCCCTTCGTGCCACCAGGCCGGCTATGGGAACTCCTTTAACTCATTCCCTGGGTATTGCAGGCCTGGATCGCTGCAGGCCCATAGATATTGCTACGGGTTGGCCATCTTTAGTGCACTTTAAACAGAGCAATGTGCTCAATCCTCCAAACCACACAGGTCATGCAATTGCTTGAATGGCAGAAGACCCCCCAAAATAGGGTATTTGTAATCCAAATTGTGAAATACGTGAAACAACAGGCATTGTCCCTCGAAGCAATGCTACACTGCAGCATACTCATAATTCTCAGACCCAGATGTCTCCTGATGCAGCAGATCATAGAAACATAGGAACATAGAAGTTGACGTCAGATAAGGACCACAAGGCCCATCCAGTCTGCCCATTTCTTTTTCTACCTTATAAATGTGCCATCGGCCTTTGCTCTGTCAGTGGCCTATCTATTCATAGTCATTTGTATTGCTCCCTTATGCCTATCCCATGCCTGTTTGAAACCCTGCACTGTATTCATAGCCACCACTTCTTGTGGTAAGCCATTCCATGCATCCACCACCCTTTCTGTGAAAAGAATTTCCTCACATTCCCCCTAATGGCCCCTCTAATCTCATGCTGTGTCCTCTTGTCCTGCTATTTTTCTTATATTTAAACATGTTAGAATCTTTCACCTTGTTAATGCCCTTAAGGTGTTTGAATGCCTCGATCATATCACCTCTCCCTCCTTTAATCAAGGGTGTACATGTTGAGCTCCGTTAATCTGTCCTCATATGTCTTCTGATGCAGTCCCTGCACCATTTTAGTTGCCCTTCCTGGACTGCCTCAATTTGGTTAATGTCCTTGTGAAGGTGTGGCCTCAATCCACACACAGTACTCAGATGGAGCCCTAACCAGTGTCTTGTAAAGAGGATTATTACCTCCTCTTATGACTTGTGATACCCCTACTAATACACCTAACACCCCTAGCCTTACCTACTGCTTTAGAGGTCTGCCTGAATGATTTTAGGTTATCACTGATGATGATGCCCAAGTCTCTTTCTTCCTTTGTGACTGCTAGCAACTCCTCCCAGCCTATAGGTGGCTTCAGGGTTTCTCTTCCCTATGTGCATGATTTTGCACTTCTTGCATTAAATCCCAGTTGCCACTCTTCTGACCATTTTGCTAGTTTATCCAGATCTCTTCTCATTCTGCCCACCCCATCTGGATCATCTACTCTGTTGCAGATCTTGGTGTCATCTGCAAACAGACAAGCCTTACCCTCTAGTCCATCTGCAAGGTCACTAATGAAGATGTTGAAGAGGACTGGCCCCAGGACTGATCCCTGAGGTACCCCACTTGTGACTTGCATCTCTTCTGACTGTATACCATTTACCACCACTCTCTGTTTTCTGCCCATCAACCAGTTTGCACCCAGTTGACCAACTTCTGACCCACCCAGCCTACCCAGCTTATTAATCAATCTTCTATGTGGAACAGTATCAAAAGCTTTGCTGAAGTCAAGGTAGCCAACATCAACTGCTCCCCCTTGGTCCACCACTCTGGTTACCCAGTCAAAGAAATCTATGAGATTAGTTTGACAGGACCTTCCTTTGTAAACCCATGTTGTCTTGGATCCTGTGCTCCTATGGATTCCAGGTGTTGCACTATCCTTTCCTTAAGGAGTGCCTCCATAATCTTGCCCACTACTGAGGTAAGACTGACTGGTCTGTAGTTCCCTGCCTCCTCCCTGCTACCACTCTTGTGGAGTGGGATCACATGAGCCCTTCTCCAGTCTTCTGGGACCTCTCCTGTGCTCAGAGACTCACTAAACAGTTCTGCAGTGCTAATGGCTTTGCTAGTTCCACCATCACTGGATCTCTGCTTCCCCAGGGCATCGACAATGCAGGCAGGCGTCCTCATTCTGCTCTGTGCTGAACCAGTTTCCACTGACATTAACTACAGGCTCATCTAATCTCCTGCCACTCATTCTGGACTGCTGAGGCCCTGATCTGACAGTCACACATCCTGGCTTCCAAACTCCTAGGTCAGAGACAGCACAGCACCATGCTGTAGTGCCTGCTATAGGACCTGGGTCAACAGCCCTGGGTCTTTTTCTCCATGCTGGATCTTCGGCATCGCCCACGTGCTGGCCTGCACGCAGTGGCCAATCTCTTCCTCTCCTGAACTCAGCAACTCAGTACACAGTTTGCTGCCCACTTTTCATGATCATTTATTGTGTACCTATCCCATTTTTTCTCATGTTCAGCTGTTGTGAACCCTAAATTGGGTTCTGTGGGGACTCTTAAGCCCCTAGGAATCCTTTTTTGTACATAATATTCCGGAAAAGCAACACTGTGCCATTTTATTTATTTTTTATCTATTTAGTTTTTGTTGACCAGGTAAGTGCACCAGACAAATTCTACCTATTTTTTAGGCACGGCCCGGGGGAAGGGGATACAGATGAACCAGATTGCACACAATTCCCTTTGTTTAAAGGTTTCATATTTACTTATTAGACTTTTGGTGTTCAAATCACTGCTATGTTTTTTTGTTACTGAGAACCCCTAGTAATATCCTCTCCTCATCCATTTTAGTCAGTGTTCTAGAGACAGATCTTTCACCTGTAACCCCCTTTAGGGATTCAAAAACATCCATGTTGCTGGAAATAACTATTTATTGTATCAAAAATGCTCGAAACAAGGTAGGTTGGAGACTGGAGCTGATGGAACAGTCTAACATTCAATGCCAAAAAAATTTAACTGTGTACTTGTTATGACACAATAGTATCCTAGTATCATAGTAATGTGTCAGCAGAAAAGGACCATCCTGGCCCATCCTGTCTGCCCATCTCTCCCTTCCCCTACTTGTCACCGGTGCATAAAGAGCCTATCCTCTGTCCTCTAACCAACTCCATATGTCTATCTCACACTCTTTTGAATCCCTCCACTGTTTTGACACCTACCACCTCCACAGGTAATCTGTTCCAGAGTTCAACCACCCTCTCAGTGAAATAACACCCCCTTACATTACCTTTAAATATTCCTCCTGCCAATCTTGAAGTATGACCTCTTGTTTTAATTCCTACTTTCCTTTTAAATAGACTTCCTTCCCTCTTTCCCTCCTTTATTTATCCCCTTCATGTACTTGAATGTCTCTATCATGTCTCCTCTCTCTTCTAAACTCCAGCAGATACAGATTTAATTCTCTCAATCTTGTCTTATCCGGTTTCCTTTGCATACCCTGCACCATCTTTGTTGCCCTTCTCTGAACCTTTTCTATTACATCTATGTCCTTTCTTAAATGAGGCCTCCTGAACTGTACCTCGTACTTCAGGTGTGGTCTAACCATGGTCTTACATAATGGCATCAGCATCTCCCTCTTCCTACTAGTTAAACCCCTTCCTATGCACGCCATCATTCTATTAGCTTTGCCAGCCTCCTTACTACATTGGTCACTTACCCTAAGGTTGTTTGATATTATAATCCCCAGATCCCTTTCCTGTTCTGTTTGCTTTATCTGCTCTCCCCCCAGTTTTATGCCCTATATGCATCACTGCACACTTCTTTGTACTGAACTTCAGTTACCATGTTTCTGATATGTTTTTAGTAGTAAATATGTATTGACTCAATGTATTTATACATCAGAAAAATAAAGGATTGCATCCCACCAAACCTACAGTTCTAGTCCATCCAAAATGTGGTCAGAAATGTTTCTTAATTGTTGTGCAGTTTATCAATGGCTACTAAATCTTCCAGTAAGAGTTTATAAAGAAGGAGCCAAGCAGCAATCAGTGCCCACACTGAAAGAGACAGAAAACAGGCAGAAGGTGAGATGCTGTTTATTGCAAAAACAGACAACTTGGTCAACTCTATGGAGGATTTAAATTAATGCATTATAATTAAAATGATAGAACAGTTGGAGAACTCTGTTTCAAATGAGAATGCTATGTTTTTACATGGCTGCAAGTGGGATGCCATTTTTAAAGTTTTTTTTATTTGGTATCCGGGTAAGGCCCACTAGGCACAAGTGCCTGTTTTCAGGGGCGACCTGGGAGCACTGGGCGGTTAAGTGACTTGCTCAGAGTCACACAGTATGCAAGTGGAGGCTGTGAGAATTAAACTCAGGTCGGGTCTGCTGGATGTATCAAGCTCGTTCACACCTCGTTTCTCCAACCTCTAGGCTATACTGCCAGCCCAGTTACAACAGTGAATGGTAAAAAAGCAAGTGAATTCCAATAAATATAAATGCACAGAAAATGAAACTACTGAGAGGGGACAGAGTAGTAAGAAAGAAGATTTAAATAAAGTAGGAACATTGCAGGTAGGACTATAAGTTCTTTAACACCCCTAAAAGAAACAAAATCTGGTCAGATCCACCACGGCTGCATGATGAAGTCAGTGAAGTTATGCGGAATTGTTAAGGAGGTATGGAGAAACAACAAAATGATTTGTAAGTAGTAAGCTTTGTTTTAGTTTGTGTTCTAAGGAAGGCATACACATTATTAGAAAAATATATGTAGGTGTACATTTTAATGGAAGGAATAGGAAGCAATATAGGTTTACAAAAGAACCCCAGAGCAAATGCTATCGAGGTATGTGTTATCCTGGATACTATTGGCCAGACAGCCAAATTTGAAAGAAAACACAATTGCACATACCCCAATATCGCAAAGCATCAAGGGAAACATATGCAAATCCTCATGATGGTACAGAAGGTGACAGTACATAAAAAAGTAATGGCTGGCGTATGTTCAGCCTTGGGATTATTTACACAGTTTTTTTTTGTTTTGTTTTTTTAGAGAAACAGGGTTTTTGTCCATGAGGTTATGTAAGTTATATTTAAGCAATGTGTGGATGTCAGGAAGTCAGGTGTAATGATGGACTGTTAGCAGAGAAAATGTGATAGTAACTTTCAGAGGGGGTCGCTTTTGATAAGAGTAAGGTAGTTATGCTTGTGATAATGGAAATATTAGGAAAGTATGAGGTCTATGCAGAAGTGGAGTATAAACATGCACGGTTTCATAAGTATGAGCTCAGAGTGCAGGCAAATGTGATATGCAGATTTGTTTTAGAAATATGTAAAAATAATGATACATGCAATTGATAGAAAGACAGATAATTACATAGACATATAGATAAAGAGAGAGACACACACACACACACACACAGACAGACAGGCAGAATAGGAATGGCAGTGAAGTATTGAAGTGACGCCAACCAAACCCCCACCATTCAGAGATGGACAGGCATTGGGGTGTGCCTTTGGGTCATTGCCCATAACGCTCACGCCATTTCACTTCACCCTATCCTGCAGACACAGACAAGTGTAAAGGCGTGCCTTGGGGTGTTCAAAGTTTGCACTCACCCCATTCCATAAGGAAATACACTGAAATGGGTACAGAACTGTATAAGAAAATGGAGTGAACTTTGGAGCTGAAGAGTCAAAGGCACACCTCGATACCTGTCACTGGCTGCAGAGTGGGAAGGGGGGTGGAATGGCATGAGCATTACTGTTGATAATCCCAAGTCACACCCCTGATGCCTGTCAGTCCCTACAGGGCAGGGTGTTATGATCAGAAATGCTAATGCCCTGGGTGTTGTTATGTGACTTCTTAACCTAGCAATAGCTTTTAATGCATTACATTACAAGGACAAGTAAACGTTTTTAATACATTTACAGACAGTTACATAAACTTAATTTTCTTCATATAATAATTTACATTTAGTAACAGTGGTAGTACAAAGCAATTACCCAGACAACTTGAAAACTATAACTACTTTATATTGTACATTGACACCCATAAGGACCTCCTTGAAATTGAGATGCAAATGTCACACATTTATCAGTTTTCTAACAGGAATATTTTACTATCCTAAATACATTTCTTGCTTCAGTAACTGCTCAGCACATCTATTGCATGACCTACTTATTGACATTTTACACCTGCTATGCAGTGTACTGCTGCTTACTACACCAACATCATGAACCATAAGACAGATGACTGCCATAACTAGGGAGGCAGTATAGCACAGTGGTTTAAGGCTCTGAGCTGCAAATCTGGAGATCTGGGTTTGAATCCCACAGCCCCCATTTGCATACTGGGTGACCCTGAGCAAATCACTTAACTTCCATGCGCTCCCAGGTTACCCCTGTAAACAAGCTTTCAGCTTAGTGTGCCACTCCTAGTTAAACAATTGAAAGAAAAAAAACACTATATATTATTTTCTCACTTTATTTTGCTACTACAAGCTTTGACTAGTACATCCATCCTTAAATGTACTTTTTATAGCTTATGTGTCTGTGACCTAGGCAGAACTACACTTAAAATCTTACACATAAATAAATAAATCATCAGAATAACATTTTTTTCAGTAGTATCTCCTTCTTTTTTGGGTGTCCATGACACTATGTATATATATTTATATATTTTAACTTCAAAGCATTAAACCTATTAAAATGCACAAAACACAAAGCTTTATTCTCTTCACACATTACTGCTAAACTTCAGGTCTTACTTGGTTTCTTACTTGATAATAAGGAACAAAAGAAGGCAGTGGCCCATCGAGACTGTCCCCCACCACTATGGAGGAAAAATTAAACCTCAATACTATTTAACTCTAACCACAGGTCCAAAGCTTTTTTAAAGGATTGGATCAAGCTACTGTCTACCAAATATTGTGGTAAAAAATTCCATAATCTCAGAGTTCTTATCGTAAAATAGTTTTGTTTCTTATTAGTTCTTGTTTTGGCCACCTCAATCTGTTTGGTATGTAATCTAGGGGAACTCCTTCTACTGGAGAATTGTAAATCACATTGACACATTAGGGCCTGAGAATTTGAGATCTTATATAATAATAACAGATCACCTCTAGTACGTCTAGTTTGTAATGAGTGTAATCCAGTTTCATGCAGGTCCCAGAGAGATAAAAATGTAGAGCTTCCCCTAGTTATTTTGGTGGGTGCTTCAGCTGTGTGTGTGGGGAAGGGGTATAAAAAGCTTTTAAGAAACAGACACTCTAGTATTCAATATGGGATAGTCTTCCTTGGGTGACATATTTCACTCCTTTGTGGACTTGTGTTGCAAGTGCTTGCTTTCCTCAAGTGCTGTAATTTCAGGGTGCAGTTTCACAAGTGCTGTATAAAGATGCAGTTTCAGGCACTCCTTAATTACTTTTTCTTTCCTTCTGAACCTTAAGCTCTGATGTCCCAGCCAGCTCTGATAGTCAGTTGCTCCAACATGATAGATCCACCTCATGCCCCTCCCACATGAACCAAAAAAGAAGTGGGCTGGATCTTTAGAAGCTTCTCAGGTGGAGGTGGGGGTGGATCTTACTCTCCCCAAAAAAACTACTGCTTTCTCCCACTACTCAGGTTCCAGTTTTTGTACCTCCCATTTAAGAAAGAAAATAGTGCCATGCAACCATTGCCTAACATGAAAGTGTATTTATTTGAGGGCAGAAATCATTTCTTGGAGGAGGGTAAGGCGGAGGAGACTATTTACACCTTCAGCCAGTTCCACAGACAGAAAACATGGCATCAGTCCTTTTGTACATGCAAAACATCTGCAGGCTCCACCCACTGCAGCCATAAAAAAATGCTTTATTTCCACAGGTGTGCACCAAGCAGAAGTTGTAGGCTTCTCTTGGTAAGTAGCTTTTTGACAAAGATATTAAAACATTGAAGACAGTAAAACAAACATAATAAAATGAACACAATAAATGTTTAAATCACCTTTTCTTGTATGTAGAAGAAAAAATAAATATGGCAGTTCAAAACAGCAAAGATTTGAGGCTTGGTAGAGAAGTCAAGAGTATAAACTTGAAGAGGTGAGAAATGAGCATACTGCTTAAAACAGTAATAACTATGGCCCGGATATTCAAAAGGGTTGCGCATGTGCAAGTCCAAAATTGCGCCATTTAGCGATATTCAGAAGGAGGCAGTTGCGCCCCCGAAAACATGCTGAGCAACAGCGCAATGAAAATGAAGGCATGTGCAACTGAAGGGGGTGGATCCATGCATAAAGACCGCAATGCGATATTCAAAGACTTGCGCGATGCACAATAGCGGCACAGCCAGAAATTGCACACTAGCGGAAATGAGCCAAAATAAAAAGGCTCAAGGAAGCGGCGCAAAAACGCTACAAGGCTGCCAAGTGGGGAGAGAGAGAGAGAGACACAGACAGACAGACAGACAGGCTAGGGCAGGCAAGGAAAGCGTGGGCCATAGGCTGTAGAGGCCAGCGGGGGTGCCGTGCAGTGGAAGTAGCAGTGAGGACAGCGGGGTAACACAGCAACACCAGCCAGGGGGCAGAAGCCAGGAGATGGACAGTGCCAGCTTCCACATGGAAGCTGTAATGAGGGGGGTGAGAATGCATGCTGCAGGGGGATGTGGCCGTGGAAGGGCCCGTCGGAGGTATGCCCCCAACAGGCAGTACCGTGCCTGCATCAGCTTTGAGCTGTACACAGATGTAGAGATCATGGGCTGGTACCGCCTGAACAGGGCAATACTGAGACGGCTCTGTGAGCTGTGCAGTGATGTGATGCAGGCACCCTCATGATGGAGTCACGCTCTGTTGGTGGAGACCAAGATGACAGCCTGCATGTGCCTGCTCACCACAGGCACCTTCCAGAGGCTGACAGGGGACACCACAGGCATCACACAGTCAGCCACATCACGCATCCTCACCCAATTCCTCAGCGCACTGCTGCCACATGCTGCGGAGTACATCCATTTCCCCAGCACTGCGGCAGAGCGTACAGCAAACATGCGGGAGTTCCACACGGTAGCACCACGTATTCCTGGCATGCTAGGGGCCATAGACTGCACCCATGTGGCCATTCACATGCCACCTGGCCCCGATGGGCTCGCATATCAGAACAGAAAGGGATTCTCTAGTGTCAACTACCAGGTGGTGTGTGATGCCACTGGGTGCATAATCAATGTCTGTGCCACACACCCTGGCAGAGCACATGATGCCTTCATATGGTATCAGTCTGCGCTGTGCCATCGATTCAAGAGTGGGGACATCCCCACAGGCCGTCTAGTGGGTGAGTACACATGTATGGAATGCAAACTCGGGCCAAGGGTGGGAATGCCACAGGTGCCATGGTAGTGGCAAACAGGGATATGGCCAATATGGACCTGAACATGAGACTGATCTCCACTATCTCCACACAGGTGACAGCGGATACCCACTCCGTCCCTGGCTGCACACACTGTACCGGCGCCCCATGACCCCATCGCAGCAACGCTATAATGAGACACATGTTTCCACATGCAACATCATAGAGCGGGTGTTTGGGATGCTCAAGGCACGTTTCTGATGCCTAGACACCTCCGGCGGTGCCCTACAGTACAGCCCCCAAAAGGCCTGTGGGATATTCCTGGCCTGTTGCATCCTGCACAACATGACCAAAGACTATGGGATAGCCATACAGGTTGAAGAGGGGGACAGCAATGGGGCCACCAATGGCACCGGTGTTGATGGTGATGAGCGCCCCCCCTAGGACGGCGGGACCCCCGACTGATCCGGCAGGCCCAGCTGCACTGGGACACCATCACAGAGGAGCACTATGCACAACACAGGTAAGTCAAGGGGACATGTGCAACCAACACTGTCCATGCACAAACCACAGGCACACAGGGGAACACACCAGGGGTGCATGACGGTCAGGGGAGTGGAAGGCTCCAGGCATACAAACACACCATCAGGGAGGGTGAGCACTCATATGGACACACACACACCAGGCACAGACCACACATGGGCAGATGCACAGCACAGCAGAACCGACATTGCTAACACACAGCACCACACGACCACCCCACCACCTGTACTGTCCAAGTATGTGTCAGATGCTGGGCACCCTTGCACCTGTGTGTACAGTATAGTGCAGGCATCATCATGCACATGCACCTGTGGACAGCAGTTGGGAGGTGTGCAGGTGGTGCGTGTCGGCGTGGTGAGCAGAGCACCCAGCAGTGCATTGCCCACCATGACACACATTGCACACATGGCAGCACCAGACAGGACCCGCACTGGGAGACAGCTCAGTCATGTAGCACTGTCCCACGGCCACCGCGGATGCATGGGTGGCCCCGCTGTGAAACAACAGCACTGGCAGGCTGAGCAGGGGCCACATGGGGTGGCACTGTTTCACCACCAGGGGTCCCACTGCGTGAACGCGACCTTGCCCGCACAGGGGTCTGCAGCATGCTGAACAAACCTGCACCAGAGGTGCTCGGGATGGCCAAAGCAGAACCCGGCATTGACAGGCCTGGTGTCGCACGACGCCGGGAATGGGGAGTGGAAAGTGAACTGTGTGGGGTGTGCAGTACAGGGGCACCTGACTGTGTGCCCAATGCATCCATGACAGAGACCACTGCCTGGGTCAGCCTGTCAATGGCAGTGGTCACATCCGTCCACATACGAACCAGCTCGGCACGGTCCAGAGCACACTCCCTGCTGTGCCACTCCACAGACACAGACAGCGCCTCCATGGACATTGCAACCTGCCTCTGCAGATGTACTGATTCCTGCAGCAGGTGGATGTGCTCATCCAATGGGTACTGTGCTCCAACGGCATCCTGTCCCCCAGGGTGTGGAAGGTCCTGATGCACTACACCCCTCGAGGGTGGGTGCTGTTCACCAGGACCAGGAATGGGCAGATCAAAGGGCGGTGGACATGTGCCACCGCTTGACACTGTACCCCCAGACCAGGTGGGTGACTGCTGCTGCTGCCCCTCCAACCGCTGTGCCCCAGGGTCCACTTGTTCCACCGCTGTGCTGGCAACAGTGCCAGACACCTGCACAGCCACCGGTGCTGCCCCACCGGTGCTGACAGGCACAGCCTGGGGCTGTGCCAGTATGTTGGTACACAAGTTGGAACCAGAAAGGCCCAGGGGCACGTGCTGGCCTGCTGTGTGTCTGTCATGGGACACACCTATCACTGCCCATTGCAGTCCTTGCATCATCAATGGTGCAGATGCGTGCTACAGCCATAGTCACAGCGTGCTGGCATGCTTGCATGCCAGACTGCTGAGACACAGGCTTGCACCCCACACCAGTCACCGACACAGAGTTGGCGGCCCAGCGTGCATGCTGCAGCAGTGCCTGCTGGCTGGTGATAGAGGTGGATGGACCCTCCTCCATGTCCAGCAGGTCATCATCCCTGCCTGGACCCACCACCACCGTCTTCTGAAGACGAACAGGATCTGTAACAGAAAGATAGTACATGTGAGTGCATGTGAACAACCTTCCCCCAACCCCCCAACACCACCACCATGTCATACCGTGCAGTGATGGGCTTCCACCTGTCTGGAATCCACCTCCTGGTATGCCCTCAACAGTGCTCCACTGCATTGATGTGACCAGTGTCTCCTCAGTCGGGGTCAGCTCCAACACCACTGGCGGGCCCCAGCCAGTGCCAGCACGTGCCGCCCTGAAGGTTGCCACCTTCTCCTTCAACCTCCTGCGGTCTGTCCCCATCTTCTTCTTGCACATTCCTGCACGGGCTGGTGGCTTCCGTGCAGGTTAACGGCCTGAGCTACCCCTCCATGCAGCAGCACGCAGGACTGAGGTGCCCTCTGTCCTCAGCACTGGCTCCTCATCCAGGTGGGCCTGGAAGAGGGCCTCTGTCTCTGCTGCTGTAAAGTTGGGCCTCCTCCTACACCCACCGTCCTCACCCTCACCTTGGCTCTGCTCGGTCATGGCGATCTGTATGGGGGGAAGTGGACACCTGTCACTGTGCAGTCTACAGCATTTTCCCATGACCATTGTCCAGAACATCACACAGCATGCAACTCATCTCTCACCTGCAGTAACCGAATCTGGCCAGGGCAGCCCAATGTCGCACATTTGGCGCAATGCATGCAAATGAAGTGGAGCAACTATAATGACATGCAAATCGCCACTGCGCCTTTGAATATGGCTGATCAGATGATTTGCATGTGTCGGCTGAATATAGCGAATCTGTGCGCTGCATGTCTGGTTGAGTCAAGCTGAGCCAATGGCGCAGATCTGTGACTGTGTGGTACACTGCATTGCACATGCCCAGATAGCTACGCGGGCATCTGCCGCGCTGCTGACGTGCTGTGCGCGATCGGCAATTCAGGCCATGGCCACCATTGTGCCAGTGGCACTACAGCAATGGGCACTATATGGTGCTGTGGCACTACTGCGCAATAGTCCACTGTGGCACTGGTACACAGCTGGTCGGTCACGCAGGATGCCTATACGTCAGATGGCGCTGTGCGTAGCCTTGCGTCATTGCCCATGACCTTGTGTCTGACCTTTGCCCCCTGGCGCTGTTCGCCTGCCATGTTTACGTCCCTATTGCGCTGTCTGGTGACAGCGCTATGTGAAGTGACGGCGCTGTTCGAACAGCGCGATTGGAGCCTGTGGTGGTCTATTGTGCAACATCTCCACGTGGGATTATGGGGCAGCGGGGCACCATATTGCCTGCTGTAAAGTTGGTACCATGGCTAGGAGGAGAGCTGTGTCCTGGAGCCAATTGGAACTGGCCAACTTGGTGGCCCTAGTAGAGCTCCACTATGGGGCACTTTATGGTGAGGCACCCCTCACCATTGCCCGCTCACAGGTGTGGCATCAAGTGGCCACTGACCTGGTGGGGGTCACTGGATGGTGCCGGTCTGCTGAGCAGTGCTGGCACTGGTACGGTGACCTCCGCCGGAGGGATCCAGACCTTTTGGAGAGGCTGCGGTCACGTGCCAGGTGGGGCGTGGTTCCTAGGCCAGGTGGGTGTACCATCTATGCACCTGTATTCTCTGTAGGGGTGTGTGTGTGTTTTGGTGGCTGTGCATAGGTGATGGCTCAGCCACGGTTGGCTGTGTCAGTGTGTGCAGCTGTAAGATGAATGGGTATGGCTGTGTGGGCAGGCACTCTCACTGGGGCAGGGGGCAGTCTGCTTTTGAGTCACACTGATGTTTGTCTCAACATATGTCTCCCACAGGCTGAGATGTGAGGATGCAGGCCCGGGTTGAGGAGGGCCGTGCCAGGGCCCCAGTGCCAGCAGGTGTTGCACCCCAGCAGCAGCAGCAGCAGCAGCAACAGCAGCAGCAGCAACAGCAGCAGTCACAGCTGCCCGCTACTCCTGCAGGCAGTGTGAGTATCATGACTTCATGGATGCTATTGCATGCGGGGAGACCACCAGCCTGCACAATACAACCATGCAGGAAAGGGGTCATAATTCCACTATACAAGACATAGTGAGGCCCCCACCTGAATACAGTGGCCATTTCTGGAGACATACCTCGTGGGGCGTAGAGTGGGCATGCGAAGGTTCAGAGGAGGAGCAGCAAAGATGGTGCATGGCTTGCATCACAAGTCCTATGAAGACAGGTTGAAGGAACTGAACATGTACTCCTGGAGGAGAGGAGGGAGGGAGAGAGGATGTAGAGACATAACAAGTATCTTACAGGGAGGAACAGAGGTGAGAAAACACTATTTTGAAGTGAATAACATGTTCCAGGACTAGAGGCATGGGATGCAGTTGGAGGGAGGGCGATTCAGGAGGAAACATGAGAAAGAATTTCTTCACAGAGCGGGTGGTGGACAAGTGGAACACCCTGCCAGAGGAAGTGGTGAGGCTGAAACAATCATGGGATTTCAGAATGCATGGGATAGACATAAAGGACTTGTGGAGGTCAGGGGTAAGGGGCAACAGACTTCTAGGAAAACAAAGTGAACTTACAAGCTCAAATGGACAGACTGGGTTGGCCATAGACCCTTATCTGCCGACACTGTCTATGTATCTATGTATGTATGCATGACACAGGTGACATGCATCACTGTCTAGTATCACAGCACGTCTGTGTATGCGTCACTGGTGGTCCAGGAATGCACTGGGCACATAGCCCAGTGTCAGTGGCTCAGTAGGTAGCACACTCACCTCTGAGGCCGGGAGATCAGAGGGCTGTGGGTTCAGTTCCCACATCTGGCACTTGGGTTAATATCCCAGTACTGACACTGTAATGCAGCATGAGAGGGGTGCTGCATTTCTGAGGTGCCGTCTTTCGGATGAGACGTTAAACCGAGGTCCCATCTGCCTGGATTGGTGGTAGTTCAGGTGGATGTTAAAGATCCCATGGCACTTATCGAAAAGAGTAGGGGCAATTTTTATTGAAATAAGCACTCATAAGAAAAAAAAAAATACAGAAACAAACATGAAATAAAAACCTAAACATCAAAATAGAACATAAGTAACATTATACTGTGAGAACAATTGTCTTATAAGAAAAAAGATAGACTAAAAAAGGACCTAACCTGAAACAACAATGTCTTACATTAAGCTGATCTCCCATTATCCTAGCAGATCGAATCTTCTAATTGTGAAAGAAAAGAAAACCAAAAAGAAAATAACCTCTTGATTATCCATACGTGAAAATTAACTTCTAATAACTCTTAAATAATAAGTAAAGAAAACCAAACCACCTTATTTAAATTTGATGTGAGAGAAACCTTTCCACCACATTCTAACTTTTTTACATTAAACTGTTGTAATTCTGAAAGAAAAATATTATTTAATGTATTACGTCACATATGTTCTATATCCTTGAACTGAAGACTTCTTTTGATATAAAACCCATTGGCATCTTGTTTGCCATAGACAGTGTCTTAAACTAGCGATGAAGAGCTGTAAAGTCCCTTTATTGAAATTGTGTAAGCTTACAGGAAGGTGCCTATAACCAAAATATCATAGGTGATGTCTGCTAACCATAGGAAATTCCAAACTTTGGCCAAATAATCCCAAATTTGGTGGCTACTGAACATTGTAAAAAAAATGTTCCATTGTTTCTTCTGATTAGTACAATCGATTGTAGAACACAATCTCTCAGCTTTGCTTTATATTTAGCTGTTCCTCTCACATTTAATTTACAGTATAAAGTAAGCCATTGTGTTTCCACATAAATTCTGGTAGTCTTGTGTTGTTTAATTGATTTAAAATGTCCTCATTATGATTGCTAGGACAATTCCTAAAACATGGGGCTTCGAATAGACTACTGCCATTAATTCTCTGTATAACGCTTTTGAGGAACATCTTAAAATTTGATGTTTTGTGACCTGCCATAAATAATTTCTGTGCCGCGGTTTAAAAAATTTGGTAAGGCAAAATGACTAGACATTTTGGAGCACAATGTATCCAGGCCGTAAAGTAGCGATTCAGTAGCTATTAAAGAAAGGAGCCTCCTGACTATTAGCTCCACTAAACAATGTTTTAATGAACCTCAAAAAATAGCAAAACAAAAAAAAATCGGTCTACCATTCCCAATCCTCCTTTTTTTTTTTCAAGGTAACGTAACACCGCTTAACCGGTTTAGTCTATTACCCCAGAGCAACTGAAAACAAATACTGTATAATCTGGTCTCGAATTTAACTGGTAAAGGAAACACTGCTGCAATATATTGAAGACATGGTAGTATAAATTGTTTCAGAACCTGAATCCTTTTCATTTTAGTAAATCTAAACCTTTTCCAGCTAGAAATTTTCTTCTCAATTTTTCCTAACACTAAGTTCCAATTATCCTCCGGGCAGTTCTGTGGGCCAAATTTTACCCCCAGGATTGTTATAGGTTCAGCCATTATATTAATAGAGTTCCATACTATTGACTTTTGAAAATTCCCACCTATAAATAAGCCCTTTGTTTTAAGTAGATTAATCTTAGCATTAGCTACTAATGCATACTCTTCAAATTTGGAAAAAAATAAGTCAAGCTGTGTGTGATCTGTAAGAAACAGACATACATCATCTGCATAGGCTTGGATGTTTATTGTTGCATTAGAGTCGAATCCTTACTCCCTTGCCATAAGGGGACCATACTCACAGCCCTTAACAAGGGTTCTAATGAAAATTATACAATAGGGGACTTAACGGGCAACCCTGCCTAACCCCACAATTTACTTAGAAAACCTCTTCCCAGTTTTCCATTAATAAAAGGAAACACCGTTCCTGAGCAATAAAGATTTTAATTAAATTTTGTAATTTCGAGGAACTTTAAAAAATCTAAGGCGAAAATAAAAAACATGGCTCACTCTATCAGGCCTTTTCTAAATCTAAAGAAATTAAAAACCACTATCTCCTAACTCATTGATTTTTCAATTAAATCTCTGATCAAACATAGAATAGACTGAATACTACGGTCAGGAATGCCACAATGTTGAATTGGAGAAAAACTTTGTTTGCTAATTTTTTCAGTCTATTATTAATCAATGCCATCAGAATCTTATAATCTGTGTTCAATAAAGTTATCGGCCTCCAATTTTGAAAGACCCTTTATCACCTGATTTGTGAATATAAATTTGTATACTATCTGAAAAGGAAACTATGCTAGCAGCCATTTTCAAAAAAGAAATTATATCGATTACCAGAATAGAACTAAGTTCTGTTGGAAAGATTTATAAAATGAATTAGAAAGACCATCTGGTCCTGGGGCCACATTAGATTTTAAAGACTGTAGAACCGTCATAATTTCTTCTTGCAAAAAGGGTTGATTGAGAACCTTAAGTAAATCTGGCTCAAGGTCCTTCTCTATAGGGGGTCCTAATACTTTATTGATCTGAGCTAAGGATGGAATCTGGGGAGACTCTAAATCCTTAAAGTGTTTATGAATTAAATCCTCTAATTCTATAGTCGAAGAGACTTTCCTAGTACCTTTATTTAATGAAATTAATGACCCATGCTCTCTGACCTCTTTACATAATGCAAAAGGGTCCCCAAATACTGATTTTCTCATATAATTTGAAATAACAGCTTGCAATGTTTTAGCTCGGTCATATTGAAAAACTTTCATTCTTTTTTTTATTTCGTCAATTTGTGATGTATAATTATCTCTTGAGGTATTGGCTCTTGATAATAAGATTTGTAACTGATTCCTTAATTTTAGATAGTGGAAAAACTTGTTCTTTTGACATATTTTACCCTGCTTCTTAAACCAATTGATACAATCAAGTTTGGTTTCCTGCCACCATTCCCCATATCCTGATATAAAAGCTTACTGAAAGTCTGGCTTGCAATATTAATTTTATGGAGTTCAGGACAACGACTCTTGTAACATGGAAGAATTAAGTTTCCACCTTACCTTTTGTCTTCTACTATTACTCGTGAGACCTATGTTAACCTGTACTAGGGCATGGTCTGAAAATTCTCGCGCACAATTTGTAGTTGGTTAAAAAGATTTGTTTTGAAACAAAAGGTAATCGATAGTATACCCTTTCCGCTTTTGTAAAGGTACCTTTTGGTCCGCTACCTGTTTATCCATGCAAGATAATAAATCAGCGTTTTAATGATGTCTATAAGACATGCAGAATGCATAATATATTTTTGTTACTCTCATGTTTTGTGTTTAACTCTACCCACAGTTAAAATCCCTCCCACATGATAGGGATAGTGGTCACTAAGAAGGGTTGAATTTGTCTCATGCATGTTACTCTTCGGCCCTTAGTTTGGGGTTATATGTGTTTATGAGCGAAGGGTATAAGAAAACCAATTCCGTCTAAAATTAACATTCTCCGGGACATAAATCAATCAATTTATGTAAAGTAAAGTTAAATGAATTAAAAGAATACCTACACCATCTGCTTTATCTTCCCCAAAGACCAATATGACGGACCCCACGGCCAGTCTTTAGCAAAAGCAGAACACTGATTCTTATCAAACATCCAAGTTTCTTGTAAAAATATAATTGAAATGTTTAAATCGTGAATCATATGAAAAACTGCCTGTCTCTTCTTAGTGTTTAAAAGACTGTGAGTATTTAAAGTGGCCCAGGAAAAATGTAACTCCATACTTGCAGAAACCAAAATTTAGCGACATAAATTATTTTTTTCTCCTTTTCTTTTTTTTTCCTTTATAATCTTCTCTAGATGTCACTGTGCCGTCTAGGACTGAAACCTGAGAGTCTGTATCAACCATTTCGACCTCTGAATCTCCCCAACTTAGAGCCTCAAACGTATTTTTACTTTCTATCCTTCAGGTTCTGGAATCACCAGTGGTTTTAGAGACCTACTTGATCTCCTAGTACTGGTGGAGGTTTAAGGTAACAGTACCATTCTCTATAATGTCACCCTTTGAATCAGTATAACAAACTGGCTGAAAGAGTTCTGAGACATTCTCCTCCTTCCCCTTCCCCTTAGAATCAA
The DNA here is from genome assembly GCA_016271365.2 of Neoceratodus forsteri. Classification (NCBI taxonomy): domain Eukaryota; kingdom Metazoa; phylum Chordata; order Ceratodontiformes; family Ceratodontidae; genus Neoceratodus; species Neoceratodus forsteri. Next base: position 1,227,678,960 of record CM028132.1, on the reverse strand, counting down.
CAAGGTTTATAGCTGTATCAGGAATAGCTACACTTGGTAATGTAACTGGGGAACTATGCAGATTCATGGGAGGGCCTATTACAGATTGTCCTAGTTCCAGATCTTTCCTGGCCTCTTGTGCTTTCTGTACAAAAAATTCTGATTTACCAGTTACATTTTTATTTTGTACCGCCCATGGACATGCCTTAAAGGCATGATTTTGCTCCTCACATAAGTCACACTTGATTGGGTTATTACAAAACATGGTAACATGCCCAACCCATACAGTTATAGCATTTATGTGATCGCATGAACTTGATAAATGTGTTTTGGCTCCACACCTATAGCATGCTCTCGGCTGTCCACTGTAAACACCACTCCCCTATCTCTTCCTAACATAAACGAGTTAGGTATATGCTCAATACGGAAGGCGTTTGCTAATTTAACTTTAAATTTCACCCCCTGTCCAAATTGCTCAGCATCTAAAATCGGTTCTGGCTCACTTTGAATTTCACATTTTGAGCTAACAAAAATAATATCCTCAACATGCACCTCTCATTTCTGAACATAACAGTCACATACTTAATCAGTGGTTTAGACAAAGGAATAACCAAGAAGGGTGACCATAAGGGGGAAAACTTGACTTGAGAATATCTATCCCAAAAAAGGTCTAATAATGCTGGGGAACGAAAACTAACATCAAAGTTGTCCTCTCCTGAGATATTGATAAAAGCGAAAACATCTCGGGGCAAAAACTTTATAGATTCTTTCAACAATAATTTACCTACATAATACCTGTCTGGTCTTTCTTGTAACCCACCCTTATACCTAATGCGCACAGCATTCCTCCTGGGAGCTGCTTCTCTTTTGCACTGTGAAAAAAGACTTGACATAAGGGGTTTTTCCATCTTGTTCTCTGCTGCCTTATGTTGTTCATTCAAATGAGATTGTGCTGAGGACTCCTTTTGTATGCTATTTTCGCCCTCTGTGTCCCCCCCCAAACCAACATCATTAACAAAATTATTTCTGGATGAAGCCTGTACTACATTACTCTCTGGTTGCCACGTAGGCACAGTTTTGGTAATGTCAAAAGAACTGTCCCATTCAGAGTCCGGTGTCCATATCCCTTGTCCCAAAGATTTCCACCCTGCAGCCGTTAAAGCTGCCTGAGGGGGCCAATGTGCATCATGTTCGCCCTGGGAAAGGGTAGGAAAGTTCACAGAATCACTAACCCTTGCTTCCTTTGAACTTTTGGAGGTATTGCCGTCCTTAAGTTTGTCAGAAAAGAAAAAGTAGTTACTCCAGCCTGGGTGCCTTCCTTAGTTTGGTACACTACTGTAGCGGTAGATTTAACAGCTCCAAGACCAGGAGTCTGCGATTTAAAAACAAACCCAACCTCTTTATTTAGTGTGAAAGTAGCAAATTTTGAACCAGTAGATTCAGTTTTAGTCTGTTCATTGCTTGAAGACGCCTTAAGAGGTATACAGCTTACCCCGATGCTACTACCTGAAGTCCCTTTGTCTGAAGCACATGCACTCTCCTTCCGACTGCCATTCGGAAATCTCTGCTTCCAACTCCTGAGTTGCTGCATTCTCCGTGAACAACCTGCAGCCACTACCACTTCCAGTGCCAAGCGTGAAAGCTGTTCGACCTGCATTCTGGCTCCCCGCTCTTCCGTCCGGTCCGACAGTCTTTTGTTCCTCTTCCGGATTTAAAGGCGCCACCAGTGTTTTATCCTCATCTACGGGGAACTCTGCTTCCGCATCCAAATTAAGACTCCCCGACTCCACGGACGTCAATTTCTCACAGATGTCTGAGGTAACCTGAGGTAACGAACTAAAGCATGAGTCCAATTCCATTTTAACAGCGAACTGCTCTTTCACCTCAAACGAACATTTCTCCTCCAAAACGCCCTCCAACACAACCGTCTCCTCTTCCTCCTGCATTGCACTGGCCATTACTGACCCTTGCACGCCCCTACTGGCCTCCCAACACCAGTAGAGTAGGGGAATTTCCCCGGTGTCCTGGCCAAATTTCCCTCATTCACTAAAAATACCACCAACAGCTTAATCTGGTTCAAGGTCAGTTAGCATTCATCTGTATCCCCCTCCCCCGGGTCGTGCCTGAAAATAGGCAGGATTTGTCTAGTGCACTTACCCGGTCAACAGAAGCTAAATAAATAAAATAAATAAATAAATAAAATAGCTGTGTAACTGGCATCGCACCACGTTGCCACATCACTTGACAGCCTTGTTTGTGCTGTGATGGACATGGGCAGTGTGTGTGTGTGCAGTGGTGTGCATAGCTGGTGCCACCTGTTTGTGATGGCCATGTGCATGTTCACTGTGGGTGGGTGCATGCCATCACAGGTGTGGGATATTGGGCTATATGGCTTGCAGGTTGGGTGGTGTTCAGGGTTGTGGTCAGTCAAAGCCATTGACTGTGTTCCCCTTTTCCTAGGCCTCGAGGTTCTCAGGAGGATTGGTCGGGATGTTCGGGGCCTCAGACAACTGTTGGTGGACAACCAGGCCATCCTGCAGTCCATCTGGCACCATGGCCTTCGGAGGAGGCGGCACAGGATGGGGCACCACCAGGCAGAGGACGAGCAGCCGGCTGACCCATAGATTTTATTACCCTTCCCACTTCTCCCATCCCTACCTCCCTGCCTTCCCTCTCCAAGTTTGTCATCCCTACCCCTTGAACACCCCTACCTTGTACCCGCCCCCCCCTTGTAAATAGTTTTTCTTGTTTTGGTTCTGTACTATATTTAAATATACATTTCTATTTTGATATGACTACTGTGTTGGTCTCTGATTTGCAGCTGGCTATGGGTGCTCAGTTGCAGGGGTGTACATGCCATCTGGGGTGGTATGGTCCTGGGTGTGTGTGTGTGTGTGTGTGTGCATGTGTGTGTGTGTGTGTGTGTGTGTGTGTGCATGTGTGTGCGTGTGTGTGCATGGGGAGGTATCTCCAGCATCACAGTGACTTTCTGTTGGTCTTGCCATCTGCTGCCACCCACTGCTGGGTGCACAGGGTGTGTCTGGCTTGTAGGCTTCTGTGCTGCACGGGGTTGGCGTGTGCTGGGGGGGATGCATGGTTTCCTGCAGTGCCAGTCACTGCACATAGGTGGTGTCTTGGGGTCACAGTGCAGGGTGTGCTGTGCGTACGGGGGGCTGATGTGCACTGTGGTTGTCAACCCCCTGTGTGTGGCACTCTCAGCCTGCCAGTGGTTGTGCTGGGGTGTCATGGCTCTGCTATGCTTTGACGGCTTGTCCCCATGGGCCAGTAGATCATCCGTCACACCCCAGTGATGCTGTGCTTGGGGTGTGCAGGTGTGGTGTTGGTTCTGCAGTGTGTTCCTGTGCCCATGTGTGGCATGGCTGGCACTGGGCCCCAGCCTGCCTCCCTGGATGTGCAGTTCCATTGCTCTGGGGGGGGGGCTCTGTTTGCGCTATGGCACCTCTGGACTGCTCAGCTGGGCTGCCCTGGTTGTGCCATAGCGCAACATTTCTGCTCAGCTTCTCTTTCCTGGTTGCGCTATGGTGCAGTATGTGCGATATTCAGACGTTGGTTGCTTGCGCAATTTGTTCTGCTCCATGTTTGAATATTGCACCTGTTTCGCATATGTGCAATCGGTTTGTGCTTGCTCCTGCTGTTGCGCTCATTTTGGGCGCAGTTTGAATATCTGGGCCTATATGTCTAAATGTTTAAAACGTGGGATACATAAAGTATTTTTATGATTAGGGGAACTTAAGCAACACAAAGCAACATTTACAGAAAACTAAAAATTTTTAAAGGAACAGCATCCTATAAAAAAGTGAGCTAAAGAAGGAATATAAAAGTAAGCTGTTTTAATCAAACATATTAAAATACTTAGGATTACTTTAGTCTCTGTTGTGTTGCAGTTGATATAAGGGATTAATTTTAAAAAGACGATGTGGAAATACATTGACACTACCAAAAAATGGAATATAAATGCTTTTTGATTATTTATTCTTTTGAAAGATTACATGGTGCCATTAATTAATTGTTTAAAGGTTTAAACACATTTGATTATGTTTGCATTTTTTTTTCATAATGGGCACAGAGTTAAACCCTTGTTGGCATATTATTTATTTATTTATTTATTTGAAACGTTTCACCAGGAAAGGCATACTGAGTTACAAGAAGCTCATTTCTAGATGTATCCTGGGGAAGGGGGAAATGGGGGCATAAAACTGAATGTAACTATAATACAGGATATAAAAAAGCAGCATTACATTTATACAAAAATAAACAATTACTGCTATGTCCAGTTTAAAATGTGAAGTGACAATACAATTTGGGAATACAGTATTGCACATACAGAACCTGAGAGGTCTGTTCCTTGGTAGAAACAGAGTGGATAAGGAGAGGGGGAAAAGCAAGAGTATAGCTAGGATGTCTGTAGAATGGAGCAGAGGGAGGGAGGCAAACCCTTTGATCCCCTGGAGTGGAGACCCCACAAGGGTCCAACATTGTTCCAAGGACCCAATCAGTGTTACTGGGGAAAGGTAGGCATTAGGAAAAGGAAGGAGTAGTAGAACAGTTTTGAAAAAGAAAATGGGAATTGGGGGCTATAGGGAAGAGTGTCAGGTGCAGTTGCATGCTAGAGAAATGTAATTGCGAAGCATAATGGATTACAAATGAGTGGACAAGGCAGAGAGGATATCTAAGGGAAAGGAATTCCAAATTTTAGGGAAGAGGTAGGAGAAGGCAGCCTGACGTGAATTGGAAGATCTGGCTGGGAGGGCAAGAGTCCAGTAGCTAAGGTTGCAGAGAGAATAGGTGGGAGGAGAAGGGGTGGAGAGGAGGGCGGTGAGGTATGGGGGGAGGAAGCTGAGTCAGTACTTTCCGACCAGTGAGTAACAGTGGGCGAGGCTTCTGGCCCCAAGAGAGGAGAAGGAGAGAGCAGTATAAAGGTCACAGTGATGTGTACAGAGTGGACAGTCAAGAGAAAATCAACAAAAGGAGTTGAAACAAGTGTCCAGTCTGGTTAGGGTGGACTTTGGGGCAGCACTGTAGACTGTCACCATAGTCAAAAATTGGGAGGATCATTTTCTGGACAATTTCATGGCAGGCCAGTAGGGGGATGCAGCCACGATGTCTGTACAGAGCACCTAGTTTGGGATGCAATTTTTTGTAGATGGCATCCACATGTCCAGAAAAGTTGAGGTGCCGGTCGAGCCAGAGCCCAAGGAAGGAGGTGACATCCTTTAACATGGACCCCTCTGGGGTATGGAAAGATGAGGTGGCAGTAAGCCTAGTGAGCCTTTGCCTGGTGCCAAAGGTCATATAGAGACTGTCTTCTTGGCATTGAGGGACAATTGATTTGAGCAAAACCAGAGTTGGACTTTATTGAAGTCCAGCTCTAGGCTGGTCACCACATCAGAGGGGGAGGCACCAGAGGCGTACAGGATAGTATCATCCACGCACATGTGAATAGACATGGAGGAGCAGGCAGCAGGAAGGTCATTTAAGAATATCGAGAAGAGAATCGGGCCAAGGTCTGACCCTTGGGGAACTCCAGTGTTGATGGGAAGTGGGGGGAGAGGGAATTGCCTATTCTGACTGAGTCCTACCCACTAGACAGTAATGGAACCAGCTAGTGATGGTTTCGAAGAGACCAGCTACAGTAAGCTTGTCGAGGAGGAGGAGGGTGTGGGCAACAGTGTCAAAGGCGTGGGCCAAGACTTTTTGAAATATCATATGGAAGTATTAAATATATGGTACATTATAAAATTTATAATGTGTTCAGAATGACTCTTGCATAATATGTATTTAAATTACAGTACAATTGATTGAAAAATGTCCATTTTATAGGTCCTGAGGAAGCAGTAGTAGTAAAGTAGTAAAAATTTTATTCATGTTAATCAGCACAAGAAAGAAAGAACTTGAACATGGTCATATCCCAATTGAGCCAGAAGGCTCTTTTACAATGGGCACCATAGTAAGAAATTTTATGTTACAATATATATAATACAAATACAGTAGCTAAGACAATACAATATATTACTTTCAATCGTGTGCATGTTTCACATTCATTATAAAGATACAGTTCACATCAGATACAATGTTACATACATTAACACTGAGGTTACAGTGAGTTAAGTACAAAACGTAGATTGGATTGTTTGGTAATTGAAAACAGTATCAAGTAAAATATTTTAAAACCTATTCCAGTTGGTGGCATTGAGGGTTGAGTCGCTGGATGCCACACCTCACTCCACGCTGGCAACCCGGGTTCGGGAATGAGCCCGGCTCATCAGGGGTCAGCAGGGGGAAGGAGGATTGAGCATCCCAGTGGATGCTCTCCTCCTTTGGGGTGCATTACCAGGGGTGCTTTACGCACCTGACGTCCTTGAGGGTCGGTGGGAGCAACAACTTTCAGGGCATTGGCGGTTCCAATGGCATTGGAGTCGGGGAGGGGAGGATGCTGTTAGACACTTGGCGGGCATAGTGTGTCAGCACGTAGCCTGCCCGAGTCGGCGTCCTCAGGGGATGGAAGAGAACCAAGAAAAGTAGAAAAACATCCTCAGAGGTCTTAGATGATGGCCACTCGGGGCCATCCAGCCACACCGATCCATGGGCAGAGCCCACTGTGTAGGTGCTCCACTGAGGTGGAAGAAAGGTAGGTCCTTCCTCGCCCCACCTGGGAGGTTATCCGGGCACTTGAAGGGACCAGTGGAGTAGCTGGGGCGCTATAGGGGCAGACTCCAGGTCTGGGGCTAGGATGGTATGAGAGGCCCGAAGGAGTAGAATGACGAGGGCAGTTTAGGAGGGATAAAAAGAAAGTAAAAAAAAAACTATTCCAGTGAGTGGGTCTCTATAGCCATGTTTACGTGGCAGCAGCGCTACTCTTTTCTGACTGCAGCAGTGTGGTCCCGACCACTAGTAAGTGGCAAACTGTCTGTTCACACAGCCCTTGTCTGCACCACTATAGTCTGAGCTGGTGAGGGGCCATGTGTTAGGGGGCTGGACTTTCGCTTGCCACCGCAAGGACAGAGTGGACATGTTGCAACGGTGAAGACAGTCCATGCAGCGGTTTAATCTGCTGAAAGTCATTCACTCCAGTTGGTGTACCCAGTTCGAGAGTGAACATGGGACCAACTTAATGGGTGGCTTATCGTGATCTGGTATGTGCCCACATGGTCGCATTTGCACTGGATCAACCTGAGCGATCAGGTTACTCCAGTGCAAATGTGACCGTGTAAACAGGGTGCATGTCTCCAAGTGTGGTTTCATTTTGACTAAGTTTTTTTAGCTTGATCCTTCACGGAGATTTCATTGATGTTTCAGGTACTGAGTGGGCCACAATGCCTCTGTGTGGTTTAAGGAATATGGTGCAGGATACACCCATCCCAGCACTGAAGACCTTTCTGCCACAAGATCTCCACCAGATCTGCCCTCCTCCAGCACAGTTTCTTCTTCGTAGGCCCTGCTCACAGTTTCTCTCAATTTATGCCTAGGGCTGTCACTCCAGAAACTCAGCAGCCCAAAGGACACAGAAAAGGCACCCAAATCTGATGCCTATCTTTTCCCCAGAAGCCTCCCAGAGTCCCTTCCCCTGCAAGATTTCTGAGCATGGGCATAGCCCACGCAAGAGGGTCCATTACAGTTCTAAGCTGATGAGTTTAGCCACTGGAATGCAGTAGGAGACTGTGCTGGAACAAAATAATATACTAGAATGCTACACTGGAATAAAAGAATTAGGAGATTGCACTGGAACAATGGGATTCATAGCTTTTCAATAAACGCACAGTTCAAACTGTATATCTTATTTCAGACAGTTTTCTGGAGGTTTTATGTGACAAGGGCTGCTTTTTTAAGCTGCCAAACAAAATGAACGACTAAAAAACTGCCCCAAGTCACTAGAGCAAGCAGCATTAGATTGACTGCCGCAAACAGCGACGATCGATAGCTTTAAACAAATGGACCAAAAACAAAACCTTTTTATGTGGAGGGCTGTGCCCCCTCCCTGCCCCACCCCACCCTCACCCCACTTAAAGAATGCCAACCCGGGGGGTGGACTTAGAACAAAAAAGAGAAACCCAAGGATGACAAAGATTCTGTCTCACACCAGGACCCGAACCCAGGCCCTCCTACTCCATAGAAAGTGGCTCTAGCTACTATACCAAGTGGCCAGCTTGGCATGATTTGGCCAAACTATTCCTCATATCTCCTTCTAGTGGGTGCAGCGAGTGCAGCTCACTGCTACACTTACTCTAACCTACTCCTCAACATTGTTCACCATTCACTCTTCCTACGAGTGGTATTCTTGAGTCGCTCAAATTGAGCCGCTCAATAATACTCACACACATCACTGTACACCTTTTCTGGATAAACATTTTAAATTTGCAATGTCACTTTAAATGAACAACTTCTCGTCAAACAGGCAGTTTTCACATGAAATAGACGCAGTTGCTTTAAATAGGCACAGTCATAAAACAGGCATTCAAGGGCGGCTAGCTGACTGGATTGGATGCATCTGTGCAGAGTTCCAAGGCCAAGCATTTAAAAACTAATATTAGAGGCTGGCCCAGTGGCGCTGAAGGCTGAGGTGCTGGATGCCTTACCTTGCGCTAAGCTGGTGACCCAGGTTTGGGAACGACCTCAAGTCACCGGGAAGACAGCATGGAGGGGGAGGTTCAGAGTGGGATTGAGCTGCAGTGGGCAGCTCTTCTCTCCCGGGGGGGTTGTCCACTCCTCCTGTAGTTCTGCTCCCACTGGGAGAAGGTCCAGTGGGAAGCAAGGGGGAGCAGCAGCAATAATGCCAGGGAAGGGGAGGAAGGGACCGAGCTGGTGCCCGGCATGAGTGTGCGCCTCCATGCACATGCAAATGCGTGTCTGCCGGGGTCCCAGGTTGGGGGTTAAAAAGGGAGAAAATCAAAGACGTGTATAGAAAAAAAACCAAAAAAATTTAATATTATAGATGGAACTGCAAATTTCAGCTTTATAGACACAATAGTGGTGTCAGCCCTTACAATCCTATAAATTGCTTTATTTATTTTCCAATCCAATCCATTTTTATTTATAAAGCAAACATCTAAAATAGCTTTGAGTGCTGTACTATATTTAAAACAATGTACATAATTCAAAAATGCACAAAAGTATGAGAACATACGTACTGTATTTAGTATACATAGTACAAGGAAACACAGTAAAATAACTGCTAATACAGAAAATTTTAAAAAGATCAAACAATTTAGCATCACACGTTGAAAAGCTTGAGAGAATAACCAGGTTTTCAAGGCAGATAGAAAGCTGCCTTAAGAGTAAGCTTACCTAAGGCCCATTGGAAGGGTATTCCACAATTGAGGGACCCTAATCTCGAAAGTCCAACCCCAACAGTTTTAAGGTTGTATTTTGGGACAGCAAGTATGACAAGATCTGCAGAGCTCTTTTAATTTTTTTTTATTTAAAAGTTGGTAACCGGGAGAGACACATTGAGCCAAGGCTTGTTTCCAGGTGTGACCCGGGGAAGGGAGAAAAAATTGAGTATAATACAGGGAAATAATTAGAACTTTTAAAACCATGTCACAGCACAAATATGCAAAATTTACAGTCAGTCATAGATACAGAAAAGGTTACACAAGGTAGGGAGGCATAAGTAAACATAAGCAAAAAGCTAGTAGGATCAACGGAGAACTAGGTTATATGGCATTATTATCAAACTGTAGAGCAGCAACTGAAGATAGTGATACAGAAGGTAAGGTCAGGTCTTGCACAAGCAGGCATCTGAGAACAGAATAAGTTTGGGTAGAGCTTTTTTTTTTTTTAAACTTTATTTTTACTTCTCAAGTTACAAGCATTCCACGGCTCTTCTGAGCCTTGCACATGTTACAGGTAATAGATCACTTCACAACTAGAGACATCTTCAATATTCTATGCTTGGCTGACATATATTAAAACTTTACTTTCAAACAACATGAAGTCTTGCTATATTATGACAGATGCAGTTTGTCCCACCATTAGAACTGCTCTGGAGGTGAAAGAGTTAACTTCCATGCAGTGCATGGAACTTAAAGCGCGAGCTCGGTTAGAGAAGCTCTGTTAGGGTGGTTTCAAACTGAACCGTCAGATTCTTTACTCCGCCTCACTGAACAGTCGCTCCGGAGATTCCTCCTGCTGCTCGGTTCATTTTCTCGGTTTAAAGTGTCTTTTCTCGGTTAAATTCAACTGCGATATTCTTTATTTTAACCGCAAACCGATCGGTTCAAGCTCTGTCTATGGTATTGTAAGTAATAGATAGGTTTTCTGTGTGGAACTTGTAAATGTTTATCGGTTCGGTTTGAACCGATCAAATTGTATTTAAACTTTATTCTGAAGCCTTTTAAGGCTTGTTAGAGTGCGGTTCCCGGTTCTTATCGGTTCTAAAAAACAGATTTCATTATGGTTTTTTCCACGACCCGTGACACGGTTGGGAACCGATAAGGGTGTCTTGCCTGGCACTGCCATCAAAGGGCAAGTTTTGGTTAGGCTGGCATTATGTCTGAAAACCAAAAGAAAAACCGGGCCCACTGGGTTTCAACACTGTAGTGTCTGTGGGGAGCCTTTGCCAGGCTGACCCACACACCACATGTGTTTATTGTCTGGGTTTGACCACCTCAATGCAGACTGCCAGATTTGCAAGAATTTCCTGCAGCTACCCTAGATAAGAGAGTTGGTAGGCTCAGGGAGCGAGAACCAAAAAGTCCAGCTGACCGGATGGCCAGCCCGGTTCGGTGCCAACCGAACCGGAGGGAGTCCCTCTGACCAGGCCAGACTTCCTCGGGCAAGCGTAAAGCTGACTCTGAGGAGCCAGTTCCAGCAAAGAGAACTAGAAAGTCAGCAGGTGTGGAGTCCAAATCCCTTCTCCAACTGCTGCAGAGATAGCCAGGGCAATACAGATTGTCCAGTCACTGTCCCGGCTCCCTCCGAACCGCCACTATCTGGCAAAAGGTCGGTTCGGTCGGTTCCACCGGTTCAAGAATATGATATAGAAGAGTTTTATGAACCAGAGGAGGGGGAGGATGATTATGATCAGTGTGAATGTGACTTTGAAAGTCTGGATGTGCCCATTGAACCGGACATCTCCCCAGACAGACCTTTAGGTGAATCTCCCCCTAGGCTTGCTGAGTCCCTTCTCATTTTTGTTTTATAAAAAGTTGCTGAAACCCTCCAGCTTCCTTTAGAGGAGGCTTTGGATGAGCAAGAGGAGCCTGACTTTGTAGAGATGATGGATATCCCAGAGTCCAGGAGATTGTCCATCCCTTTACATAAATCTTTTAGGAAACAAACAATAAAAATTTTAAAAGCTCCTAATTCTGTGCCTCCTGTAGATAAAAAGATGGACAGGAGGTACACTTTGTCAGGTCCTGATACAGAATTTCAGGCTGTTGCCTGTGATAAAGCTAATATTCCCCTGGCTTCACATCCTCCTGACAAGGACTCCAGGAAGATTGATGCCATGGCCAAAAAACAATACATGGCAGCGTCTTTGGGACTCAGACAAGCAAACTATATGGCTTATGTTGCGAGATACCAAAATCTAGATGGGATACTGTCATGGCCTTAGCCAAACAGGCCTGCCAGCTTGCAAAGGAGCTGGAGCAGGTGGCTGTTGATGGTATTGAGGCATCTAAGGTGCAATTCCACGCTGCAGTGGATTCTAATGATGTATCCTCTAGAGTCATGGCTACATCTGTGGCTTTTCGTAGATTGGCCTGGCTCAGATGTACTACTTTGTCTGGATACCCAGTCTAAGGCTATGGATTTTCCTGTGTGGGAAATTCTCTGTTTGGGGAGCAAACAGAGAATTATATGAAAAAATGGATGAATATAGAACCACTTATAGGGTGCACAAGCCAAGGCAACGCAAGCCACTCCTCAGAGGCAGCCCCAGGGGTAGGGGCGAGCCTTTTCACAGGCCTTTTACAGACCCAGGCCTCCTCCTCAGCCTATGTTCAGAGGGGTTCTTCAGAGGGAGAGGCAGGCGAGTGCAGGCAGGCCTGCTCACCCCTCAGCCTAAAGCCCCTGCCAAACAGGCACCCTGATGGGGTGCCCAGGGTCGCTCTCCATTACCTGTAGGGGCAGGCTGGCTTATTTCGTCCAGGACTGGGAGTCTTTAACATCAGACAGGTGGGTCCTGGAAGTAGTGAGCCAAGGTCTGGTTCTCAGCTTCAAAAAATTTCCAAAGATGAGAGCTAGATCTTTTCCACCTGCAAACCCTTTAGAGACTCTTGCTTTGGAAACAGAAGTCTCAACCCTCCTGGCTCTCAGAGCTGTAGAAAGGGTTTCTCCCCTACACCAGGGCAAGGGTCTATACTCCAGGTACTTCCTTACCCCAAAAAAGACAGGAGAGTGGCGGCCTATCCGGGACCTAAGATATCTGAACAAGCACCTTTTAAACCCAAAATTCAAAATGGTGACTCTGGGAATGATTTTACCCTCCCTAAGGCCAGGGGACTGGCTAGCTTCCCTGGACCTCAAGGATGCCTACTTCCATGTTCTTATCAGAAGCTCCCATCGAAAGTACCTCAGATTCGGAACTGCCCTCAGGCCATTATCAGTTCAAAGCAATGCCCTTGGCCTCCCCACCTCTGCCCCAAGGGTGTTACAAAATGTCTGGCAGTAGCAGTTGCTCATCTAAGAAGGCAAAGATTGCCATCTTTCCCTACCTGGATGACTGGCTCATTCGGGTCAGTCTCCAGACCAGGTCAAATCACACCTGCTAGTTACCCAGCAGCTGCTTACCTCTCTGGGCTTTCTTCTCAATCTTCCAAAGTCAGTTCTAGAACCTGTCCAGGTACTCACCTTTATAGGTGCAGAACTGGACACAAAGCAGACCAGAGCCTTTCTTCCCCTAGAAAGGGTAAGGTCCTTGGTGGCCCTGGCCTCGTCCTTCACTCTGCAGGTCTCTCGACCAGCAAGGCATTTCCTGCAGCTCCTAGGACACATGGCTGCTTCCACAGCTGGTGCAAGGAGCAAGATTTCAGATGAGGGACATTCAGTTCCATTTGAGAGCCTTCTGGTCTCAAGAAGAGATCCCCTATCAAGTTAGTCCCAGTGACTCGAACCCTGATCCAGGCCCTTCAGTGGTGGCAGGATCAGAGCAATCTAGACAAGGGTGCCTTCATCCCTCTGTCCCACTCCTTGACCCTTACTACAGATCGTCCCTCTTGGGATGGGGAGCTCACATGGGCGACCTCTCCACCCAGGGGTTATGGTCCCTCAGGAATCTGCTGCACATCAATCTGTTGGAACTCAGAGCTGTTTTTCTAGCACTTCAGGTTTTTCTGCATCTGTTCAGAACAAGGTGGTACAGGTCAGAACAGACCAACCGCTACAATGTGGTACATCAACAAACAAGGGGCACTTCGGTCTTGACCCTGTGCACTGAGGCGATGAAGTTGTGGTCTCTGGCTTATTCCCTGAACACTTCCCTCATAGCAGTTCACCTCCCAGGCAAGGACAATGTCCTGGCAGATGCTCTCAGCAGGATTTCCCAGTGCCATCACAAATGGTCACTGGATCCCCTAGTACTGGGGATAGTTTTTGCCAGATGGGGCACTCCTCAGATAGATCTTTTTGCAGCCCCAGACAATCATTAACTTCCACTTTTTTGTTGCAGGCCCCCAGTGTTGGGCTCAGTCCCCCTGGATGCCTTTCTCCTCGATTGGGAAGGGAAGTTTCTCTATGCCTCCCCCACTTCCCTCTCCTGTTCAAGGTGCTAGTCAAAATCAGGTCTCAGCCCTGCAAGATGATCCTGATTGCTCCAGATGGGCCAGGCAGCCCTGGTACCCACTCCTTCTGTCCTTAGCAGTCCATCTTCCCCTGTGCCTCCCCAGGAACCACAATCTGTTAACCTGTGCTCAGGGGAGAGTCTGGTATCCGAATCTCAAATCCCTCAATCTCAAGGCCTGGCTCTTGAGGAGTTAGAGTTTGCTGATCTACAACTTTCTCAAAGTGTTATCGAAATCTTGAAAGCTTCTAGGAAGCCTTCCACCAGGGCTACCTATAACTCCAAGTGGAAAAGATTTTCCATATGGTGTTCTGGGAAGAATATTTCCCAGAATCTGCTGATTTACCCACTGTATTGGATTATATGGTCCATCTTAATTCTTTGGGACTGAGACCAGCTGCCCTGAAAGTACATTTGGCAGCTGTCTCTGCTTTCATTTCAGCAGGGAAGCCCTCTTCTCTTTCTGCTCACCCTGTATTTTCCAAGTTTTTTAAGGGATTGCTTCATACCAATCCTCCATTCAGGGACCCTGCCCCTGCTTGGGATCTTAATGTTTGCATTGCTCAGCTGATGCAACCCCCCTTTGAGCCTCTGTCTTCGGCAGAGCTTAAGTATTTGACTTGGAAAACTGTATTTCTAGTAGCCATCACTTCTGCCAGGCGCATAAGTGAGTTACAGGCTTTATCAGTGGAGACTGACTTTATTTCCTTTCACAGGGATAAGGTAGTCCTCAGGACTAACAGGAAGTTTTTGCCTAAGGTGGTTTGGTTCCACCTTAACCAATCTATTTCACTTCCAGTGTTCTTCACTGACCATTCCTCCTCTGGTGAGAGAGACTGCACAGCTTAGATGTTAAGGGGCCTAAGTTATTACATAGAGCGTACCAAGGGTCACAGGTTTGACTCCCTCCAACTATTTCTCACTTATGGTGAGGTTGGAAAAGAGAGACCTGCCACTAAGAGATCCATTGTCAGGTGGATTGTCTCTTGTATCCAATTTTGCTATCAAAAACTGGGTAAGGTTCCCCCCTCAGGCCTGAGGGCTCACTCAACCAGAGGTACAGCTGCATCTCTAACTGCTGCTAGAGACATCCCTATCTTGGAGATATGTCAAGCAGCTACTTGGAAAACAGTACACACTTTCACCAAGCATTACTCCCTGGATATCCAGGCCAGGAGGGATGCTCGGTTTGGCACAGCCGTGCTTCAGAGCCTATTCCCTAAGTAGGTTCTGTCCCTCCTCCTTGGAGGTACTGCTGTGTAGTCTGCATCTGTCATAATATAGCAAGACTTCATGTTGTTTGAAGAAAAAATTACTCACCTTAGTAATGTTGTTTCTTCTAATGGAGTCTTGCTATATTATGACCTCCCAGCTTGCCCCCTCAGAACTTCTACTTGGGTATGGGGTGGGCAGTCCACTGTTGGCACTTATTGATGCCCTTTATGTTTGGGTGTTGTGTTTTATTTATTTATTTTATCTTGTTGTTTCTGGTCCCCTGACTTGAGTCTTGGTGTTGGGACCAGGAAAATGTGTGAATATTTTAGTAGCCAGTTGGCTAGTGTAGGTTACAGCTTCCACACAGAGCCTTAGTGAGTTTTGCTCGTAAAGATCTGACGGTTTCAGTTTGAAACCACCCTAACAGAGCTTCTCTAACCGAGCTCGCGCTCTAAGTTCCATGCACTGCATGGAAGTTAACTCTTTCACCTCCGGAGCAGTTCTAATGGTGGGACAAACTGCATCTGTCATAATATAGCAAGACTCCATTAGAAGAAACAACATTACTAAGGTGAGTAATATTTTCTTTTCTTTTCCTGTCCATTAGGAAGTAGGATTGAACATGGACCACCCATGGCCACGGAAGGACCATGGAGCGGAACAGCATTGCCCCATGTGAAAGAAACCTCCTGCCTATCAGATTGGCCCACCCCCTCCACGTCATGTCAACCCTTCCATACTTTATTAACAAGTTTCCATAATATAACAACAAATCAGTAATAAACAACCTTATTATCAACTTGATGTATGCAATCAGTGTCCTTTTTGTTGTTGTAAGAAACTTTATATGGATCTAAACTGTATCGGGGTAGAGCTCCTTGACTGCCTTCCACTCTCTAGAGCTCTGGCTGGTCCAGAAATTTTTGTAAGCCATGGTAACCAGATGGATATAAATTTATCGAAGCTCAAATGGATAGAAGCTGTGATCCTCTCCATTCTTTCTACTGCCTCCATTTTCTGATATCATAAAGAGAGTGTTGGGGGGGTCCGTGGAGAGCCACCGAAGGGTGATACATTTAATGGCTACTAATCTTAAGATATGAAATAGCCTATGTCTCCCCCTGCCTTCACCAAGGGTGCCTCATTTCCTAATATTAATGCCGTAAAAGAACATGGGTACGGAAAATCAAAAATGTTTTGGATCTCTGTATGTATGTATTTGCTGCCAAAAGGATCTTAATTTGGGGCATTCCCAGAAGACATGCCAGTGGGAACCCTGCTTGCCACAATTCGTCCAACATCAGTCAGTATTTGAGGTAGCAAAGTATTTGGTTCAGGTGGGAGTCAAAAAATACCTACTGATTAATTTCCAATTGAACTCTCTCCAATTTGGAGATGATGTTACTGCCCATCCCTGTCCCAATCTCAGGAACCATATAACTGGTGATATTGGTATATTTGCTTCTCCTTCCCATTGTAACTGAATTTTGTCAGCTGGGGAAGGGACATTTTCCATCAAGAATCTGTATAACTGAGATATGGGCTTTAATTTGACTGCCAATCGAACTCACCAAAAGAAGAGGTCTTCTAGGGCTGTGTGAGGTCTCAGGATTAACTCCTGGTGGTTATGCTGAAAAGGGAAATTCCTCACCTGGAGGTATCTGAAGTGATCCTCCTTACGTAGGCCATATTGTAGCCTCAGCTGGTTAAAACTCATACAAGTGCCCCTAGACAAAAAAATAGGAAAAGCACACCAACCCCTTCTTTTCCCAATATCTATAACCTTTATCAATGGATGGAGGGACAAAGTCCGTGTGGTACCTGATCAATGACATTGGGCCGAGCTCATTCAGGGCACCTAGTTTTTCCCTAATTTTTATCAAAGCATCAACTGGTTTGGTCCAAGGATTACGTATTTTGGTCCAAATAGACTTAGTGAGTTTGGCCACCGGTAACGCCCATAGAGGCATGCCTTCCAGCTGCTCTTTTTCTATCATATACCACCCTGACTCCCCTCTCTGCTTTAACCAAGAAAGGATCCATGGGCCTTGGGCTGCTAAGTAGTAGGTAGAGCTCTTTTTAGTCCCAAAATGGAAGGTGAGCATTTAATGGAGAGTGGGAGAGCGTTCCAAAGAGAGGAAAGCCTATAAGAAAAGGCGCCAGAGCAAGATAAGGGGTGAGGGAGGGAGAAAGTGTGGGTGTCTCTAGATCAGAGAGGATAGGGGGCCTCGGATGCAGGAGAGAGGAGGGGAGAGAAGAAAGGTAGGAGGGGAGGGAACCAAACCGGAATTTGAAGATGAAGAGAGAGGAATGCAGCATACAGCGACAGTGAAGAGAAGAAAGGAAGAGCGAAGAGTAGAGGGAGTAGTGATGAGTGTGGGGGGGCATTCAAAGTGAAGCGGAAAAAGGCATTGTAGAGGGAGTCGAGTCTATCTAGAGAGGAGGCAGAGGCAGTACCATAGATAGCATTGGCATAGTCAGAGGAGGGTAGAATCATTTTGGCAAGAGGTGTATGACAAGTAGGCAGGGCTAAAGAGTCCTTGTTTCTGTACAGGGCTCCCAGTTTGGGGAGCGAAGCTTAGAGTGAACACGCTCGATGTGTTTTGTGTAGTCCAGTCGGTGGTCAAGCCAGATACCCAGGTATTTGTAGTAGGGACTTCTTCCAGTATGAATCCCTCCAGGGTATAGATTGAGAGAGGGGAGGAAAGGTAAACCAATTTCTGAGGGATACCAAAAGTCATTCACAGTGTTTTCTTTACATTTACTTTTAGGTGATTGTCCTGAAACCAATGAAGGACTAAGTGGAAATCAGTTTGAAGCTAGGATTCAACAACAGAAGCAGAAGGACCTAAGGTGTAAAGAACTGAATCATTAGCTTACATCTGTATGCTAGCTACAGAGCAGGCTGACAAGAGACCATTTATTTATTTATTTAGCTTTTGTTAACCAGGTAAGCACACTAGACACAAACAGATGCCTATTTTCAGGTGTGACCCAGGAGGTTACAAGGAAAATACAGAGACAAATTACAGACGAACTAAGGATGCAGAGATTTCAGGTAAGCAGGTAAGCAATATAGAAAAATAGAGAAGAATATTGGACCCAAGATGGAGCCTTGGGGAACTCCAGCTTGGATGGGGGGGGGAGGGCACCACCTACTAGGACTCTTTGGGAGTGGCAGGAGAGATAGGATTTAAACCAGTTTACAGATGAGGTGGAGAGTCCATTAGAACTGAGCTTGGAGGAGATGAGAGAGCGAGACCAAATCAAACACCTTGGCTAGGTCTATGAATATGGCCACAGTTATGTGGCCTTTGTCCATGCTGGAGAGGACAGAGTTAGTGACTCGAAAGAGAGAGAGGTGATAGTTTAGTGGTTGGCTTGAAAACCAGGCTGGAAAGGGGAAAGAAAGTCAGTGGAGTTTGGAAAATTAGTAAGGTGTGATAAGACAAGGGATTACTGCAGTTTGGCTAAAGAGGGAAGAAAATATATGGGAAGACAGTTACCTGGTGTATTGGGTCCACACCTTTGTGGAGAGGTATAACATTTGCAGTCTTCCAGTCCTCAGGGACTGAGCAAAGGATGAATGATCGGTTCAGGAGATGGGTAAGAGGGAGTGACATAACTGGTGAAGAGATGCGTAGAAGAAAAGGGTTGAGGATGTCAGGACTTTTCTTATTAGGGTTGAGAGATAAGAGGGCTTGATAAACTTCAAAGCTGGAGACAGGAGAAAAGGCGTAGCCATGAGAAGAAATGGGGGAGGAGAAGGAAGGGGGGGTTCGAGGGGAGTGCACATGTGATGAAGAAAGAGTTGAGTCTGGAGGCCACTGAGGTCAGGTCAGAGACAGGTGCACCGTCAATGATAGACGCAGCGGTGCAGGATTGAGCAGGTGGGTCCAGAAGGGAATAGAGTGTGCACCAGAAGTTGCCAGGGGAGTTTTGATTCAGGTGTTGCATGGATTAAGGGACAATATTCCACAAGTAAATCTGAAAAGGTATCTAGGTCCACAGTCATTAAGATATTTGTATGTGGCAAGAAGTACCTTGAAGTCAATTCTGAATGTGTTTGTTTGTTTGTTTTTATTTATTTATTTATTACTTTATTTATGTTTGTTTTAGTTTTTGTTGACTGGCAAAGGAGGACTAGGCAATTCTGCTTATTTTCAGCCTCATCCCATGAGCTGGGAGAACACATATGGAAAACAACACTGTTAGTAGTATTTTTTTTTTTTTTTTAGTGAATGGGGGAAATTTGGCCAGGACACTGGGAACATTCCCATACTGTTTTTGAGGTGTGTCATGGGGTCCATAACATCCACATGAACAACCACCAGAACAGGCAGACAGGACCTCAGTTTTACATCTCATCTGAAAGACAGCACCTCCAGAGTGCAGCACCCCCCCTCAAGCTGCACTACAGTGTCAGTACTGAGATTTAACCCAAGTTCCTGATGTGGTGGTGGAACCCACAGGCTTCTAAGGGGGGTGGTACCCAAGGGGGGAGGAACGGCAGAAACAGGGGGAGGGGGTGGCAGATGGGGAAATCATGGAGGGCAGAGTTCAGGAGCGGTTGGAGGCACTTAGGGTGGACAAGACACCAGTCCCAGATGGCATCCACCCCAGTGTACTGAAGGAACTGACAGAGGTCCTTGCAGGACCTTTGGCAGACCTATTTAATGCCTCACTACACTCAGCATGTGTACCTCAGGACTGGAGGATGGCTCATGTGGTGCCCCTCCACAAGAGTGGCCCCAAGGATGAACTGGGGAACTACAGACCGGTGAGCCTCACATCCATTGTGGGTAAGCTGATGGAGACTATCCTGAAGGAGAGGCTGGTGGCCCTCCTAGAGGCCAAAGGACTACAGGACAACAAACAGCATGGCTTCATATGTGGCAGATCCTGTCAAACCAACTTGGTGGAGTTCTATGACTGGCTAACTAGGCAACTGGATAGGGGCCATGCAGTGGATGTCCTTTATCTGGACTTCAGTAAGGCATTCAACTCGGTGCCACATGGGAGGCTGGGAAGTAAGTTAGAAGGCACAGGGGTGGGTGTATAGCTGGTGAGATGGGTAGGGAACTGGCTTCAGGGAAGGCAACAGAGGGTGTTGGTCGGTGGGGAGCTCTCACACCCAAGGGTAGTGATGAGCGGTGTTCTACAGGACTCAGTGTTGGGACCAGTGTTGTTTGGGATATTCATTGCAGACATATCATTGGATATCAAGAGCAAGATCAATCTGTTTGCTGATGATACCAAGGTGGGAGCAGTGGTGGAGAACATAGGGGGATGGCAGGGGTTGCAGAATGATCTGGCAAAGCTGGAAACCTGGTCAGACACCTGGCAACTGAGGTTTAATGCCAAAAAGTGCAAGGTGCTGCATTTTGGGGTGAAGAACCCATAGAGGAGTTACCAGCTGGGGGGAGTGCAGCTAGCCCAGACAGAGGAAGAGAAGGATCTGGGGGTGCTCATTACAGGGTCAATGAACAACTCGGCACAATGTAGGAAGGCAGCTGCAAAGGTCAACAAAATGCTGGGTTGCATTGCAAGAGGTATATCCTCAAGGAGGGAGGAGGTGATTCTGCCACTGTATCGGTCATTAGTTAGACCTCACCTGGAGTACTGTGTGCAGTACTGGTGCCCGTATCTGAAGAGGGACATTCAGTTACTGAAGTGGGTGCAGCGCAGGGTGACAAAGATGATCAAGGGCTAGGGACTTATCATATGAGAGGAGGCTGAGGGAGTGGAACATGTACTCGCTGGAGGAGAGGAGGGACGGGGGGGTACAGAGGGTCTGTTCAAAGTAAGGGAGGGGAGAGACACCAGGGGCCATGATAGGAGACTGGAGGGAGGAAGATTCAGGAGGGAGATGAGGAGACACTTTTTTACAGATAGGGTGGTAGCCGGGTGGAATGCATTTCCTGCAGAAGTGGTATCCAGTAGAAAAGTGGATTGCTTCAAAAGGGGATGGACAGGACATGGGGGAGGGTCAATGGAGGGGAATGGTGGAAGGGAGGGGCAGCTGCAGAATACTGTAAGGGGTGCTAGCTGCACATTCGAGCAGATTTGATAGACCTCTAGGCCTTTATCTGCTGGCAAATTTCATATGTTCATATCTTCCAACCTCAGAAGTGAGTTTAATAGTTAACTAGTGAAGATCTCTGAGTACCAGAGTGATATGATAGCAGATACCCACCATTGAAATAAGCCTTGCTGCAGCGTTAAGAACACATTGCAGCTTGTCAAATTTACACAGTATCATAAGAAACTTCAGATAAACTGAAAACTAGCCCATCCTTTAGACAAAGGGGGTATTTGCAGCATTGAGATTTTGTTAGAACAGAAGCTGGTCTGCCAGTGCAGCGGTAGCGTTACCACCTGCGACTCCAGTGACCCAAATTCACGAACGAACCTGGGCTGCTGGAGGGCCGGTTATGGGGAGAATGGTCGAGAGTCCCATGGATGCTCGCCTCCTCGGGATTCTGGTCTCCACCACAACACTGCCACCTGGGTAATCACAAGTGGTAGTGCCACAGAGCCAGTGCACAGGGAGGGGAGGGACGGTGCTCTGACACTTCAGTGTCAAATGCAACATCCTAGTGATGCTCAGGGGGAAGGTGAAAAATGGAAAATCCTCAACCATGCAGAATGCCACCCACCGCTACGCAACATGTCCCGCACCAATGACTAAGGTTCTCTCTCCTCATCAGACATCTCAACTCCACTCAGGAAGTAAGGGGTGCCCTTGGGCAGCCCTTCCCATGGGGGGGTGATCCACAGGGACCGCAAGAAAGAGGTAAGTCCCAGAGAAGGCAGGTGATGGTGCTAGGCAGGGCAGAGGGGCTGAAGGGGGGCTGTTCGGTGACAGGGGAAAGTACAGTAAACAAACAAAACATTTTTTGTTAGGAATTTGTATTACACTAGCTCTGATACTTGAAACATTATCTAAAGAGTAATTCACTAAGCATTCACATCTTTCGCGGGACAGTGGGGGGCCCTAGATTTTCACTAGCTTGGATTGACAACCTATCTATGACTTGGAACAAAATATAGTGTTTCCAGCATTTTCAGTGATGAGATCTGAGTAAAAATCCAGACTTTCTCCAAACTCTTTCCAGCCTGCAATTTGTCTGCTTGATCTGGGAGAGGTAAGAGGAAAGGCAGGAGACCTCATATCTACAGGAAAAACAGAGTGTTTCAGGGGCCAAAACATATACTATTTCAGACAGGGGCCCAGAAATCCAAAGTTTTGTGCTGGGTACAAAGTGTTTGCACCCGTGCTATGTATGGTAACAGCAGTGGAACCCCTATTCAGAGGGCATTGCTGTGTGCACTATCTGTACCAGCACACTAGTGCACAGCTAATGTACGCAGTACCAAAACCAGGGGCGATACCTTGCATATTGAGTGCAATGTAAATAACAAGCAACAAAGTCCACCCCATGGATGGGTATGCTACTGAGAAATATACATACAATCCAAGCAATCACTCCACCACCAACCCACCATAACAAATGCCACCACACATCAGTAATAGTGAAAAAAGTATCACTTTAATTCATACCAAAAGTGTGTAGTCCTGTAAACATGTACAACATGAGACCTGTACAATGCCAGCAGGGCCCTATTACCTCCTACCGGTTTCACTTTACATCTTCAGAGAGTGCAGTGCAATATTCAGCATGATGGCAAGGCAAGGCAAATTTTATTTTAAGACACACAATCGCTGGGGCTTTGGGAGCCGTACACAAGAAATGCAGCCTAAGAATAAATAAACACACCGATAAATAAAACAGTATTAAATAGACAACTGTGATAGCATAAAATCAGAAAAATAGATAAATAAATAGGTAGGTATGTAGCCTGGGACAGAAGCTGTTTCAGTGCAGCACAAACAGGATTGCACATGCAACATAGCACTGCACAAATACTGCCTATAAAAAGGCCATCTTAAGCTGAGACAAACCCCAGAAGTGGTGGAGGAGACACTGCAGGTCACACACCAAAATGTCTCACATGGTGGAATACTTTGTGTACCTGGTGCAGCAAGTCATGGAGGATGAGGAGAGGGCCAGTGGCCACCCTGGGCACAGGCATAGGCATAGGCCACAGAGATATTATGCTGCATGCAGGCAGTACTGTCCATGAGTCACATTCAGAGTCTTGAGGGACAACCAGATTATGGGCTGGTACAGGCACAAAAGTCCCATGCTCAGGCAGCTGTGTGAACTGCTGCATGACCACCTCTGGGCAGACACCCAGCATGGCCATGTGATGTCTATAGAGCTAAAGGTGATTGCTGCACTGTGCTTCCTGGCCACCAGAGCATTCCAGACATTGGTGGGGGACACTACTGGTATCTCGCATTCAGTCACCTCACAGCTCTTGGGCCAGTTCCTAAATGCTCTCCTGGCCCATGCTGGGGAGTTCATCATATTCTTCAGCATACCAGCAGAGCAAACAGCAACCATGCAACAGTTCTATCAAGTCATTTACCTACCAGCGGTAATCGGTGCCATTGATTGCACCCATGTTGCCATGCGGGCACCAACCAGTGAAGGAGTGGAGGCCTATGTGAATAGAAAGGGGTACCACTCCATCAATTGCCAGGTGGTGTGTGATGCAACAGGGTGCATCATCAATATCCTGGCATAGTACACCAGCAGTACCCACAACACCTTCATCTAGTACAACTCCATTCTGTACCAGAGGTTTGAAGGTGGGGACATCCCTAGTGGCCACCTCATCAGTAAGTATACCCCAAAGGTCTCTTCCCCCCTCCCTATGTTGGAGACAATGACACTAACCAATGCCCTTTACCTACATAGGGGACAGTGCACATCCCCTGTATCCCTGGATCCTCATACCTGTCATGCAGCCTGCATCCATTGCAGAGGACAAGTACAATAAGGCACACAGCCCCACACACAACATCATCGAGCATGTCTTTAGAATGCTTTCTTGCCTGTTGTATACTACACAACATGGCACACTATTGTGAGATATGCATGCCAGCCCCAGAGGAACAACCTGCAGCAAATTCAGAGCTGGAGGACCATGGAATACAGGAGCAGCTCAACATGCACGACCCCAGGATGACTATGAGTTCCCAGGAGTACAGAGCCCACATCATAACATACCTCTTTGGACATGGAGGGTGAGTATAGACTACACAGGAGACTGTAATGTGTTTAGTCAATCCATTATCACTTAACAATGTCAGTACATAAATCCAGGTGAGGGTATCAAAGGGGGTGTAAGAGACATATAGTCCATCTGGGCAAGGGGTTGCTGAATAGGGCACACACACATATACAGTCCAGTCTGGCAGGGGGGTTCCAAAGGGGTGGAAACAGAAATAGATGCTAGCCAGGTGGGGGTCCACAAGGGGTGCTTGATGAGCATACAGGCCATCCAGGCCAGGGGGAAATGACTGGGTTAGGTCACAGGGACAGGGGTGATGACACATAGGTAATGGAGTGGAAGAGAGGACACGTGTTGGTGAGGGATGGCGATTCACAACTTACTTTCATCCCATACCACCTCTCCAGGCATGGATAGTATGTTTGCATTGTATCCAGTATGGTTTGGGGGCGCATCATCCACGATATGGGGATGGGCATGGGAACAGTGTTATCCTCCCCCAGCCACGGACCCACAGGGTACTGACCCCGGTGAGGTGCAGGCCATGACCTGGTGTACATCAGTGTCCTGGGTGTGTTGGTCATTCTCATTCTGGCACTGTGTGGCATGGGAATACATCATGTTGTCTACCATGGTGTGGCACTACTACCACTGGATAGGCCAGGGCTATGGCCAGCCCTCATTGCGCCTGCTACAATGGCTGCAGCTTCCAGCACAGTGGCACACAGTTGATCCATGCAGGAGGTCATGTCCCAGTACAGTAACTCCATGCTGAAGGCTAGATCCTGGTGTAGACTGCACAGAGCTGCCATGTGCTTCACATGTTGTTCCTCCACCCACCCGCCCCCTCGCCATACTACATGTCATCATGCAGCATGTGGCAGATGCATGTCAGGTCCTGCTTCACAGCACTCAGTGCCTCCACAGTCGACCACAGCAGCTGTCCATTATCAGCCACATCCTGCTGCCACTGTGGACTGTTAATCAGAACAGGATCAGGCTGCACCCTCAGCCCTTATATGGCCCAGGGCTGCATCGCAGTTGATGCTGAGGTCCGGTGTGGGTACAGCCAGCCAGCTGTGGCCTGCCCAGTGGGACAGGCATGGGGCAGCAGGGCTGTGGCTGTGCCAGAGGTTGGATCCTGGGGTAGCACAGTGGTGGCTGGCCCTATGATATTGGCCAAGGGCAGCAGAGTGATCACTGTGATGGAGGTGGGGTCATGGGGTGGCACAGCAGTGACTGTGCCAAGGGCTGTGGCAGGCTGCACCACTGTGACTGCAAAGTCGTATGGTGACAATGGCTGGGCCCCACTGGCATGGGGCTGGGGGGGGGAACCCCTCTTGGTTGTGGGTGTACCCTAGGTGACCCTAGCCCTCAATGAAGGTCTCATCATCCTCTTCTTCACACATCCTCCTTACTGCTGTCCGTCAGCAAGTGCAGACGGGTAAGTGACAGGGGCAGGTGCCACTAAGATGGATCTGGGATGTCCTCGGCCAAGTCTGGTACAACGTGATGTGCTGTTGGGAGAGAAAAGGAGAGTTATATACCAATGTACCATACAGAGCTGTGTGCCGGTGGAGGCAGCATGCATGTCTGACTTACGGTGACACAACACCCATGCTGTGAGTGTGGTGGACTGCCTATATCCCCCATGTCCATACACACCACACACCCCTACAACAGTGAGCACACACCCCATCACCAGGGAGTACACTCCCCAGTACCAGTAAGCACACATCCCAGCACTAGGGAGCACATAACACAGCACCTGTGAGCACACAACCCAGAACCAGGGAGCACATGTCCTAGCACCAGTGAGCACATGTCCCAGAACCAGTGAGCACATGACCCAGCACCAGTGAGCACAGACCACACCTGTGTGCATGTTGGTGTGAAAACACATGAGGCACAATCATGGAGTACCACGCAGATGGCTATATACCAGAAGATATGGGACCAGCAGTGCAGCATACGCCCAATGTGTTACACAGCACTGGCATGTGCATGCAACCATACATATATACACACTCACATGGCTGGGCCTTACTTGGTTCTCCTAGCTGCCACCTGGCACTCCCATAACCTCCACCAGCTGTAGTGTGGAGGTTATTGCCTCCTCTGCTGGATACAGGGTATGTGCAGCCGCTGATGTCTGTATGCCTGTTGCATGCATCTCCTGGCATTGGGTTGACAGGACTTTCTTTGTCCACCTCCTAACGTCCCTAAAGTGCTTCCACACAGCCTCCATGGGCCTGTTTTGACTGACGATGGCATTGACCACATCTGTGATCTCTACCCAGGCCTGCTATACTTGGGCATGCATAGCCAGCATCTGGGACAACACCTCTTCCCAGGCCATGTAGGCCTGTGGCAGCACCTGCAACTCCTCCGAGAAGCAGAGGGTCCATAGTCTGTCTGTGTCCTCCTTGGTATCTGCTGGACAGGGGAGTGGAATACAGGTGACCAGGGATTGCACACAGCAGAATACAGCTGAACGGTACATTGAGGGAAGCCTCCCCCCTACCCTGTCAGGGACACGTAGTTGTCCCAGCAATGCAAGTCCCAACACAACCAGCAGCCTGTCCAATACAGGCTGGCCCTTGCACAGATACAGTTATTATCAAGGTCACAGATAGACAGGGGTGGACGTGGGCAGGGGCCCAAAGGAACCCAGGGCCACCACCACCAATGCACATATGTGGGAGTGTTGTCATACCCCACTGGCTACTATAGGAGAGGTACTCCACCTACACATGACAGCACCACCACCACCACAAGATGTAGATGTCAGTGCTACCTGCTTAATTTGCTGTGTCCTTGTAACTCCAGGGTAATATTCCTGTAGGTCCCTGCAGATTACATTATTTCCTATGGAAGCCAAATTGCTCTGTAGTCCAATACACTCAATGTAAGTCAATGGGAGCAATTTCCCTGTAGAGGGCTCCTTTTCCCTGTAAAATAAAGGAATCCCTGTAGCTATGGGAGCACTGAGATGAGAGGTTCACCACCTCAACATGTCCAGTATACCACTGCATACAGCATACACACAATTCAGTACTCACCCATGTCCCTTTCTTGGCCATTCCACAAGACTGCAGTTCAGTTGCGGAACCTAGGTGGTGCCATGTACACCTTTTATATGCTCCATTAACAATTAGGCATGGTAATGTATGCATACCTGCCAGTAATGCCATGCAAATGTGGGTGTTTGCCCATGGATTGCAAAAATTACTTATTTGCATACATTGGATGAATATTGCAGTTTTGCCTTCCATGCTAATATGGCTGGGCTAGCATGTGTCATTGTATGGTACCAGCACTTGCGCAGTGGCGCTCTACAGCACAGAAATGATGTCACACACCGCAGATGACATCATCACACAGCATGGTCCTGCACACCATGGCATTGTGCAAGTGCAGTACATACCCCTGCATTGTGCTGCACATGCGCATACTGCATATGCACACCCTGTGCACGTGCCACCCCATGCCTGGCGCATGCTCCCAGTACACCCCCCCCCGAAGTCCACACTGCATTGCTCAATGCAATGTTAGCACAGTGCTTGCACAGCAACATGCTGTGCAAAACAGCAGGACATACCCAGACAGCCAAGAACCTGGCAGGAATGTGGTGAGAGTGCTAGACCTAGACTGAGGGACAAACCATGGCAGGCAGATGCAGAAGGGCCATGCTTCAAAGGGACCAGAGGTGGTCCAACACTGAGCTGGCCAATTTGGTCAACCTGGTGGTGGCCAGAGTGGACCAGCTGCTAATTGAGAGGTTGGGGTCAGACAGGTCATGGTGCAAGGTGCGGGTGCCTGTGGGTGATACCTCACATGTCTCACTGGGGTCACCCACACCAGTGACCAGTGTAGGCACCATTACAATAACCGCCTGAGAGTGACTGTGGACAATGGCACTGTGCCAAGGCCAGGTGAATATGGATGGCTCTAAGCTTAGTGTGTGTAATGGCCTGAGTGCAGTCCTTTGTCATGATACAGTACACCAAAGTTACTGTCCCTGAGGGACCGTGCACTGTACCTGTGTGTCCCTGTTTTTCCCCTTTGTCCTATGAGCCTGCCCCACTGTATGGCCTGCTCATACATATGCAGGTGTCCCACATGATGTCACCGTGCCCTGTACATCACATGACTCACAGTGGTTTCCTGGGGTGTGCACCTGCCAGGGCAGCACTGTTGTGGGCTACCACAGTGACATAGCAGCAGAGTAAGGGCGCATGACAGGACAAAGAATAATGTCATAGAATGTTATTCAGGGTGTGGTTATGAGGTTTGGTGACTGGGACATGTACTTGCCCTTTGCCAAGATATGACCAGGGAGGCTGTCACATGTATTCTACATGTAGCTGTGCTGGTAGGAGTATCCATCAGGACGTAGATGTGGTCACTGTCTGTGTCATACGCACTGTCCTTGTTACGCCGCATGGGCACTGGTATACATATGCCTGGTACAACATGGCGTACTATTGTACTGCACGGGGGGGTGACGGGTATGTACTGGCCACTGTACAGGACAACACCTACAGAATCCTGCCCCCCCACCAGCCATTGTGCAAGTATGTCTTTTCTGCCCATGTCACATGTGACCTGGTGCACCATTCATACAAATGCATACCATGCTATGCACAGGACCTGTAGCTGACATGTATGGGTCTGTTGTACAGGGCTTGGGAGGATGACAGGATATGGCCACTACATGGGCCAGTGTACAACGTGCATGGCCATACCTACCACAGTGGTATGTATCATACCTGCTGCACCTGAGCAATATCACACATGTCTGTGGTACCACAGCTTGTCACACAGGTACATTGTGGACCTGCTCAGACCTGTCCGTGTACATCATGCACTTGTGGTTGCTGGTGTACAGTACAGGCATATGGGTGTGTATACTGTGTAGGGTGTATGGAACTGTGCACTGCGTTCCACTGCAGGATGCTGAACACATCTCCCTTTTTCTTCTCTACAGACCTAGGAAGACAGTAGACCCTGGCCAGAGTCTGGGAACAGCAGACCCACAGGTAAGACTGGCCAGGGGACTCACCAGTCTATGATGGGGCCCAGTGAAGCACGTCAAGGGAGAGGCATTCACGTAATGCCCTGCATTGTGTATCTCACCCAGGGTTGCATGTCTACACTCATAGTGCCAGAACAGGTGGGGCCACTATGGCTATGGCCCTACCACTTTCATAAGTGGTAGGGCCTGGCCCTATCAGTGTTGCAGTTGTGAGATGTATTACTGTGGAGAACTGTGCCTTTCAAATGCATCATATACTGTAAACAGTGTTATATACTAATCACCCTCTGTGGCTTGCAGGGTGTCATCAGAAGTCTGTAACGTGAAGGCCTGAGTACTGTGGATGGGGGTGGGCTGGGGTCATGGCCTGCTGAGTTTGGGCATAGTGGTCAGACTGTCATACTGAAAATGAAGGACCTGGCCTTCGGAGGAGGTCAGCAAGGCACAGGAAGATGCTGTCATTCATTTAGGGGGAGTTACTCCACATAGTATAACTTTGATCGAATAAACAATACAGGTGTGGGTGAATTTGGTCAGCGAGGGGGGGGGCCGTTACCCCTGACATCCTTGGCTCTGCCACTGTTTAGATGCATCTGCCACCTATGTCTATACTATGCTGCATACCTCTATGGCTGCAGATTGATGTCCATGTGTGGCCCGCCATGCAGGATGCATGCCCGTGGGGGCTTCACCTATGCAGTTGTGAAAGGGGATACTCACCCTGCACTCGAGACATTGTCTTACCGGTGACACTGTGGTGTGTCATGGTCTGTGCGGTGTACTGCTGTGACCTACGCGCAGCTGGCATGGTGCTTTCTGTCTGTCTATTATGCCATGTCATGCCTTACACTGTGCAGTGGCGTATCCCCTGTGTCACCTACCAGGTGCCACAGGGAGTTGGTAGTACTGTTCACAGCCCCAGTTGTGGACCCATCAGTGTCATTCAGGTCTGCTCTGCAACATGCTTGGGACTATGTATGCATATCCCTCTTCAGGAGGTTGGCATGGGCCACTGAAGTACAGATGCACCACCATGTTCTGATGTGTGCATCATACAGTACCCATGGCAGTTCACTTGCATCGGTACCATCTCCAGTGTCACATACACTGTGTGTCACCCCTTTGTGGCTCAACAGAGCCTGGCATATGTGGCATTGTGTCAGCATAAGGAGGAGGCATTGGTGGGCAGTGCATTTAGATTACCATATGTGATCAACATTGTTATGCAGAGCTGGTGTGTCTAACCTGCACAGTGATGGCCAGGGTATAATTATTCCACTTTGCAAGGGCAGAGCCATGCATGCATCAGATATGACTGGGTCTGTGCAGGGACAATGTCCTGGACTAGTTCTATATGAGCAGCAGCCCTGTACCTAGAGCAGTGACAACATCTACAGGATGGGGAGAGCACCACCAGGTGGGTCTGCATCCAATACCAGTGCTGTGCCAACAAGGGGAGTGCATACAGCACTCCACCTGTGTACAACACCGCAAAACTTGCATGGTACTCTGGCTGCTGCACACATTGCAGCATCCTGGTGCCATCCATATATGACTGCACACTGTGTAACACGTATATGGCTGGCCCAGATACTGCAGCCAACAAAGGTGGCTCATAGTTTTTTGTTTTACTGTACACCCAGTGCAGAAAGTGGTGTACACAAAAAGGAGAGACCGACAAAATATATACCTGATCATAGGCAATTGTTTAGTCCTAAATCTGTACGAGCTATATGCTCAATCAATTTTCAATAAATATACAGCATTTTGGCATATATTTTGTGGGACTCCTTTTTGAGTGCACCACTTTCTGCACTGTTTGTTAGCCTAGGGGTTAACCTACCCCTGCGGTGGCACCTACACCTGCATTACAAGCACTAGCCCTTCTCTGGGTCTGTTTTCCTGCACAACTGTCTTGGCCTGTGCGCTGCACAGTGGGGGCACAGGGTGTGTGTGTGTGTGTGTGTGTGTCCCTACACCTCTGGCCATTCCACAGCCTACTGCACCCTAACTTGGTGCTACTGTTGCTTGCGTTGCAATTCCACAACTGGCATGCCTGCCTGTGTTGATTGTCACTTGCATGGCTGTGCTTTTTTGTGAAGCAGCATGACACACCCATTGTATGTGCAGTCTTCTACTGTGGGGTCCACAATGCTGTCTCTGGTATGGCATGCACATTCTGCTGTGGCTGTTGGACTCCCTCCACCTATGTGTGATATGGAAGCCCAAGTGTCAGCTGGTTGTACTTCACTTCAACATGTATTGCCACTCCAGTGTCCCTTTTCCTGCATGCCCCACTGGTTGAGTTTTGTATCTTATTTTTCATAGGTGCCCGTCAAGTGGAAGGTCACCGGCCAGATAATGTTGACAGAGAGGGCCGGAATGAGCTGCTGTGGTAACAATGCTGCCTCCTCCAGATGCAGCTGCATAGGGTAGAGGAAGACACTTAAGGAATAGGAGACCTCTCAGCGGCACTACAGTGATAGCAGCCCCAACAACTGCTGCCCCGCAACCACCACCACCACCACCAGAGAACGCATGATAATGGTCTTTGCAACTGCTGATAGGCGGATGTCCATTTTGTGTTAATCGCCCCTTTTGAGGACCCCCCTTGGTACGGGCAGTTGCCCCATTATGCTGTCCCCCCTTTTTATGGGTGGTTGCCTTCTCCCCCCCCCCATGTTACGGATGGTCACACATTTTGTGTTATTTCTGTACTTGCCATTGTTGTTGCTGTCTTTGTTTCTGTTGTATGGCCTGTTGCCTGTATTGTTTAGTAAAGTTTATTTTTGATACATATTCTGCTGTGTCATGTGTCTGTCACTGGTGCCCTCCTCTCACACCCACAGCCACCCCCGGTGTGCAGCTCTGTACTCTGTGCTCTCATCAGGGCTGTGTCACTTCATGGCCCTGTGTGTGCAGCGCTATCCTCAATGCTGTATTCAGAATTGTGCTGCTGCTTTATGCTGCAACAGTACTTGTCATTTGTGCAGCATGCAGTCCACCCTATATTCATAAGGTTTAACGCTGACATGATGCCTCTGATTATGACATGGTAAGGGATTGGCATAAGCACTAGCGCAAACACAGTGCAATAATAGCGCTAACATGCTTTTCTAAATATCAGCCCCAGGGTGTGATTAAAAGCATCCACAGACTGGACCAGCCCAGTGGCACTGAGGACTGAGGCACTGGATGTCACATCTCGCGCCACGGTAGTGACTTGTGTTCAGAGGTGAACTAAGACCACCGGGGGTCAGTGGGAGGGGACTGGGAGAGTCCAGTAGCGGCTGATGGGCTGCTCTCCTCTCCCAGATCGGGGAAGCTAGCTACTTCTCCCTATACTGACACCTAGTGGAGGCTGGATGTCGGATCAAGGGAGGTCTGGGGGACTTACGTCAGGAGAGTAGAAGGAGCATGGTTTCCGGGAGCATGTGCGCTCCTCCACGTACATGCACACTCACCTGTTTTTGTAACTGCTTCAGGAGGGATGAGAGAAAACAGAAAATGGGTCTCCGTGGCAGGCTTAATGAAGCCCCGAAGTCAATATAGGGCAGACTGAGATCCTCTAAGAGAGGACCACAGCCTGCCTGCCCCAGAAACCCTGATGGAAGAAAAACCTATATACAAAAAAAATAAAAAAGCATCCACAGATAGGGCAGGTACCATGTTGAGATTTTCTAAAGAGATTTGAGAAGAACTCCTCAAGAGCAATTGACCTCAGAGTTCAAGACACAAAACAGCTTTGTATTAGAGGTATAGATAAAAAAAAACATATTGAACCATAACAAGCTGTGATCAGATAAAGGTACTTCAGAATTATCAGTACGATTAATTGGTAAACCCCTAACTATGACCTACACAATGAGCTGAGCAGCAACATGTTGTCAAAAGCAATGAAAGTCTAACAGATCAAGAAAATCAAGAAAATCTTTCCTAGCTTGTTTATGCCCACATACCAGCCCTCCACTTCTCAGGACCACCAGGTACCTCCCAATCCCTCCTGCCTTCCAGCCATGGCCACCTACCTCCACCATGCCTTGGCTTCACCCTCAGGCAGGGTCAGGGTGGGGGGGGGTCCCCCCGGACATCTTGTTGTGTTAGGCAGGGCTTGTACTGGCATAAGGTGGGGAACCCAGATATATTAGGGCCATCTTTGTCATGGAGGTATTGGGGTCACAGTATTTTTCCCTTGTTGCTGGACCCAGGGGTGTCACGTGCAGTGACGTTAAAGTGTACATGTGCACACTATGCGTACATCTCCACACTGGCATCTGCAATGCTCCCCCCACATCCATCTCCAGCCTCACTGACACTCACAGGTCTCATAGGACGCCATACCCCAGGATTTTATTACCACTCAGATGTTCGTCTAGGCTGCTTTTAAAGTCAGACATTTTGCTACTAGCCACCACCTCCACTGGGAGTTCATTCCACACCTTCACCACTCTTAAACAGAACCAGTATTTCCTTTTGTTAGTATGGTACATTTCTTTTGCTAGCTGTAATAGATGAGCCCTTGTGCAGTATTTCTGTTGCCTGAAAACCAGCCCAACATGTTCCCATAGTCCTGCATCTGTTATGGCCTTAAATATGAGACACATGTCCCCCGCTTAACCTCCAAAACTCCAGGGAATACAACCCCAGAGTCTTTAACCTCTCCTCATATTCCATACCCTCTACACCCTTTGTCATGTGTGTAGCCCTCTTCTGAACTCTTTCAAGTGCTTTAACTTCCGTTTTGCCTCCAGGTGACCAAAACTGTGCACAATATTCCATATGCGGTCTCACCAGAGAAGTGTACAGAGGAAACATGACCTCTCTGTCTCTACACTTAATGAGTCTCCTGACGCTGTACAATATGTTACTAGCTTTTTAACCACTTGATTGCTATGCTGTTTGAAGCTCAGGTCATTACTGATATTAATACCAAGATCTCTTTCATCTATAACTACTCTCAATGTTAATCCATCCATGGTGTATTTGAATTGACTGTTTTTATTTCCAAGATGCATCACAGTACATTTTTCAATATTAAATGTGAGTTTATAATAATTTGACCACTCCTCCAACTCCCCCAGTGCCTCCTGTAAGATGTTTGCCTCATCTGAGTTGTGAACTACCAGTCCTATTCTGGTGTTGTCAGCAAATTTAGATTCCAATACTTCAGTTTTTGTGGTCATAGAGGAAATGTAAATGTTAAAAAGACAGGGGCCTAATACAGACCCCTGGGAGACCCCACTAGTAACTTCTTTCCACTCCGAGTATAATCCTCTGATATAGACTCTTTGCTGCCTTTTTGTCAGCCATGAAGCTATCCATCAGGTTAAGTTACCATGAATTTTATGTTCAGTTAGGGCATTGACCAGTTCTCCATGCTGGACTTTGTCGAATGCCTTAGAGAAATATAAAAAAATGACATCAACCGAATGCCCGCTGTCCAGTGCCTTGTTAAATGTGCCATAAAAGTCCAAAAGATTGGTCTGGCAAGAATGGCCCTTTGTAAACCCATGTTGTGAATAATCGATGTCACCTAGCTGCCGCAGCCACCTGTGGTGATTGGCAGTACTGCAGTGGAGAATGGAACCCTACCTTCCTGGAGAAGGAGAGCCTCCAGTGGGACACTCAGTCCTCCTCCCCTTCCCCCGCTGGACCCCAGTGACCCAGGCGCATTCTCGAACCCGGGTTGCTGGTGTCACAAGTAGTAGCGCTACTGCTGCACCAACGGGCAGGAAAAAATCAAGAAAATCTGAAGCTTGCTTATTATCAGCATCATCTATATAAAAGTTCAAATCACCTACAATTAAAATTTCTCCACATCTTTGAAAGACTCAAAAATAAAATCGGAGAATTCTTCCAAGAACCCTACAGTAGACTTAGAAGGCCTGTAGATAATAGCAAGTTTCATATCTTTAGAAAGGCTACCCATCAGACCTTCAAAAGATTTAATAGGGGGTCGCTAAAGAGCCATCTTCCAGGCTGGAAGCACCATCATGAGCTCTCCTACATGAGGTAGCTAAAACTGAAAGAAAGCATAACATTTAACAGTTCTCTAAGAAAACGGACTTCAGAACTTGTTCCAGCAAGTTGTTCTGCATTAGTGGATACCAAAATTGCTATGGGTAGAATGAAGGGGCAACAACAGGGAGCACAGAAAACATTGTTGCTCCAGCCTCAGAAGGCTGCATGCTCCTCGCATAGTAATGGAGCGGCCATCTCAGAGCAAATGACAGAACCTCCCTGGCAATCTATGCTTGAGTCCATGCAAGCCATGGACTCAAAAATCAAGAAAACCCTGCAAAAACTTAAGCGACAAGATTCGACCATCCAGAGCTTGTCAGGAATCATGGCGGAGTCAGAAAAATGGACGGTGACCACTATGACTGCAGTGGCAGCCTTAACTAAAGAAAACAATCAGCTTAGAGCTCATATGGAAGCCCTCGAAAATGAGATACGAGTGGGCAACGTCCAGAATGTTGGACTCCCTGAAGAAACTGAGGGGACATTGCTGTTAAATTATCTGTTGGATTGGCTTAAACAAAATCTAAAACTGGGAACAGAATTTCAGTGGGAAGCCCTTACAAAGGTCTATCGAGTATCTCCTCGTGTTCACCCCGCAGATCCTACTCAGCCTTGCACTGTTCTTCTGAGGTCAAGAGGTTCCGAAATCAGAGATGTGCTAATTGCAGCTGCCAGAGCGGTGTTTCCCTTGACTGTGAATGGGGCATATATTAAACTTTACCCAGACCTCTCCTAACAAACTCGGTCAAAACGCAAAGCCTTCGATGCAGTACGCCAATGACTGAGGGGCCTAGGGATAATCCACTCCTTTTTGTTACCTGCATGTCTGCAGATTGTTTATAGTGGGAAGACATGGTAGTTCACCAATCCACAGGGTCCTGGCCGTTGGAAGGAGAAGGTGGAGCAGGAGTTTGCTGGACAGTGAGAACTATCGGAACCACGGAGCTCTGATTCGGAGGGAACATGAGCAGTGAGTCAGGGACAATCATAGAAAGTTCTAATTGCAGTAGCGTAAACCCTTAAAGCAAAGTTTTTTTGTTTTTATTGTTGGGAGGTGTGTTGGGGAATAGTTCTCAGCACATAAATTATTATATAAGGTATTCAAGGGCATAGTTCAAAGACTCTAAAGAGTTATATCCTCAGGACATGTTGGTGGCTACTGTGTCACATGGATTTTTGCAGAAATCCCTGCTGGTAATGGAAAAGTCATGATATTGTGCTCTGTAGTCTGGAAAATGCTTTGCGAGATTACTGCTACAAATTCTGTTAAATCATTTTAGAACCCACAATCGTTGTAAGGGGTTCTATATAACAGTTATGAGAAATGGTTAAATTAAGGAGAAACACTGTGATTATTAGCCACAAGTGTAAGAAAGGGGGGCAACTGGAATTGCGTTTAATTTCCTTGTGTTTATCCCTATAATCAAGCAAATAGTACTGTGTAATTATTTCTTTTTGAAGTTCTACCTTTTGGATACACCTTTAGCCACTGAAGAGGCTGGCAATTTTTGTCAACGTTTTGGACTTTTAGTCAATAAATTGGACTGTTGTCCAGAACTCCCCCCCCCCCATCTCCTACTGTACCAGAATACATGGTTTCTACTGTACTAATTCTTTCTGTACTGGGAATGTAATTGTTATATGCCTATACTATGTATGAGCAAGTATGAAGTTAATTGTCTGTTTAATCAGAAAATTAATAAACACAAAATACAAAAAAAGATTTAATAAACTCCAGCAGTGTAAGAGAGCCAGTCAGAAAAGATCTAACTAATACAGCAACCCACCCCCACCCCTTTCCTATTTGCTCTGGATTTGGCTACGAAATTAAATCCAGGGGGAAAGATTCTATCAAGTGCCACATTATCATTTTCACTTTGTCACGTTTCACTTAAAGATAGCAAAGTCAAGAGAATGTTGCTGAACTAAGTCATAAATCGATAGAGATTTAAAGAGTAGCAGTCTTACATTCAATAAAGCACCATTCACAGACCCCATATTTTCATTTTTCTTAAGAGAAGATAACTGACTCATATTTGACAGATTAATACATCTAGTTCTATCCTGTAAACGCACAGAAGCAGAGTGATTAATATGAACATTAATCCTAGTAGAAATGAAAGACTTCAGTTGTCATCCATTTAGATTTTTCTCTCTCTTTTTTTTTATTGATTTTATGGGTATAACAGCCAAGACTGTAAGACATAAAAATTACAGGCATTGAGACTTGCAGGTCTTCACAATGTATGTACAGATAGTTCTGCTATCAAAGTACCCCCTTGGGTATAAGCCCTCTAAATAAGTCCATCCAATGCAGGTACTGGCATTAATTAGTTCTTTTTTTTTATACTTCGTCTTTATTGACAGAAAGCTTATTACAATACAGAACAAAGATAAACAGTTATCACTGTAATATTCACAATTATGAAGAGACTTTATACCTGAGAACATCCCTCTTCCAGCATAAGGGCAGATCTCAACGGGTCTAAAAATCATTTAACATTTCTTTCAAATTCAATAACTACACAAATTAAGTCAAACAGCATTACATCTCATTATTCAATATAATTAAAGAACCATGATATATACTACATTATACCACCAATAGTATTAAGCCAATATAGAGAACAGAGAAGAAAAAGAAGAAATGGTGGGGATAAAGATAAGAGCAGAAGTGAGTCCAGCTAAGATTCAGATAGAAATATTAATAAACCAGAGTTTAAGAAAAGAAAAAAAAAGGCCAAAATTCCTTTACCAGTGACTTCATTTTAAACATTGAGTTCCTATTATATATATTAATATTATCTAACTATTACACCTCAATCAACAGTCCATCAGAAAGGAGTATCTGCTCATTTCTCAAGTCCCTCTTCCATCAAAGCCCTCTAACTGAGTAGCTCCCATCTAGCCCATCTATTTATAAACTGCGGGGTCCTCAAGGCAAGGGAAAAGGTTATTCTTTCATAGGTTTTAACATTGTTTACTAATTCCCTCCACTCCATCACAGTAGGTGGAAGGGAGGATAGCCACTTCCCAGATATCACCTTACATGCTGCTGCAACCATGATGTTCCAGAAGTATTTAGCTTCAAGGCCCCTTACCTCCAAAGGGTATAGGCCTAGAATAACATATTCTGGTCCCAGCGGAACCACAATGTTAAAGATCTTCTGCAATTGGCGTTGTATATTATTCCAGTAGTGGTCGAGCAAGGGGCAATGCCAGAAGATATGGGCCTGGGACGCTTGGGGGGCACCATATTTTCACCAACAGGAGGGCGAAACCTAAGGGTTCCATTTGGCCACCTGTTCAGGTACTCGAAAGTACCTACTTCTGAGTTCCACAAAAATTCACGCCATCCTGGGGATGAGGAGAAACGCCAGGTGTTTTTTATGGACTGCAACCACCTCTCTGTATTTAAATTTATTCCGAGATCCCTCTCCCACTTCTCTTTAATGTACGTTGTAGAGTGGTGTAGATCAGTAATATAGTTCTTATAAAGTATGGAAATTGCTCTCTCCCCCCTCTCCACACCCCAAATCTTTTCAAACACTACTGGCTGTGAAATATCCCTGGAGATTAGGAAGGATTTACGTAAGTGCTTCATTGTATAGTCCCTGATCTGGTAATAAAATAAAAGGTCTCTGTGTCCAGTGAAACTCACCGAAGCTTCTTCAAATGCTAAGACCTGATCCCCTTTTATTAATTGCCAAGGTGCCCAGCATCCTTGTCTCTCTTGACGTTTGTACCAGTGGTCTCCATGGGCCATCGTGTGAAATGAACTCTGAGACCATCCCTGATATTTCCAAAGGTACGCCTTAGTAGCACCTTGCATACACCCTCGTTTACACCCCTCAAGAGACGCACTAGTACCTGAAAGTAATGATGGGGAGCTATTTGTTATTGCAGCTTGTGCAAATATCTGGGACAGCAAAGGGGGTGAACGGGGGGGCAGCCAGGTCGACAGTCTTCCAACTAACCTGGTAAGTGGGGTGCAATAATAAGAGGGCAATCCTCATCTGGGTTGCTATCCAGTACCCCTCTAAACAAGGTACTCCGTACCCACCCTCCTCCTTGGGGAGAAAAAGAGTTTGTTTTCTAATTCTGGAATGTCTTCCTGACCATATAAATTTTAACAGGATACTCAGCCAGACATCCAATCTTTCTTTCGGAATCGTACAGGGAACACATTGAAACAAAAATAGGAATCTGGGCAAGCGGTTCATCTTAGTTGTCTGAATTCTCCAATGTAGGGGAAGTGGCAGAACAGACCATCTCTCAATATCTGCTTGTATTTGTTTTACTAATGGGGGAAAATTCAAATCATATAATTGAGAATTATCAGTCTCTCAAAATAGTGTTTAGACAGTCAGAAATGTCACTAAAAGTTTCAGAATCACTTATCTTGCAGGCTCTTCAAGACAGCTCCGCCAAATCACTAGTCCCCACGATCCAACTGACCGAAAGTAAGTCCAAAGATAATCAAGGAGCACAGCCACATGGATAAAATCCACATATCCAGGGTGTTGATTCAAAACAGAGCTTAAATTCAGCTAAAAAGTCACAAATCGGCCAGTCCTCTCATAGGACAAATAAATAATTCAGACCACACACGAGGACACGATCCAAGCCCTTTACACGAAGTAAACGGCATCTCCAGGACACTTCACTAGGTGACACCAGGTCTCTCCAAATCTCTCCGGAACGCTACACAAATCTCTCCAAATCTTCACCCTCGGAACATCATGCCTCTTTCCAGACGCCAGATAATCAAATATCTCATTAAGTTAAATCCCAGCTTGTGTTGTTCAGCATTGAAACACTGAACAACACCAGGTCTCTCCAAAACCTCGGCGCCGAAACACCACAGCTCGTCCTAAGTCTCCAACATTCAAACCACGGACAAGGTCCCTGAGTGGGGAAACCAAAATTAACAAGTACTGCTCGAAGAAAAGGCCTTAAAACTTTGTCAAAAGCCTTTTCAGCATTCAGACTTAAAAAAATGGAGGGTATCTGAGTGAGGTTTATATGATCATTTAAGTGGGAGGTCCTTCGAAGATTATCCTGCGCCTGATGATTGGGGATGAAACAGTCTGGTCTAGATTAATCAAACTGGGTATTAATTTCTGCATGCGCCAGGCAAGAATTGACATGAAGATTTTATAATCGGTATTTAAAATGAAAATAGGTCGATAAGAGGGTCAGAGTGTCGGGTTTTTCCCTTGTTTTGGGATAACTGAAATAATGGCCTGCTCCCATGAAGTTGCGGTGGTATCTTCAGTTTGCAATACCACATTATAGACCTTAAGTAGCAGTGATAACACCTGTCCTTTGAAATATTTATAGAACTCCCCCAGGTGTCCATCCATGCCCGGGCACTTCGAAGCCTTCAGGTTTTAGAATTTCTTACAAAGTTCCATCTCCAAAATAGGAGCCATCAGGCCCAATTTAGCCTGTGGGGTCAAAGAGGACAGGGAAATCCGCCTCAAGTAGTCTATTATTTTATTATCCTGTGGGGAAGGGGGAGGAGCAGCATACAATGAGGAATAGAAGTCTCTGAAGGCTTCAACTATTGCAGGAGTCTGGTGTGTTTTCTGCTTAGTGATGGGGTGGATTAAGGTTGAAATCACTGCCCTCACTCTCTGGGACTGAAAAGAAGCTGCCAGTAGGCGAGTGGCCCTTGGGCCCCCCTCAAAATATTTTTGCTTAAGAAACAGGACCTTCTGCTCTACCTGGTATTCCAGCAAACTGTTCAGTTCAGTTTTGAGTTTGACAAGTTTTTTATAGGTTGCTGCTTCATATTTAATCTTAAACTGAGATTCACAAGAGTCTATCTCCCCTTTCAACCTTGTCATTTGGGTTTCTCTTTGCTTTTTCTTAAAGGCGGAGATAGAGATAAATTTGCCCAGGATTATAGCCTTGATAGTGTCCCAGAGTAGTGATGCTGGTATCTCTGGGGAGTCATTGTCGGCCACAGCCTGTTTTATAGTTTCAGTAATTGCCCCCTTCACCTCAGGATCCTGGAGCAGGGATGTATTAAGTCTCCAGAAAGTATACTTAATAAAGTCCCCAAGGTGAAGCTGGCAAAAGACAGGGGCATGGTCCGACAGTGCCCTATCTCCTATCCAGTTGTCCTTGATCTGTCCAACCAGTTCTGTTGGAAGCAGAAAGTAGTCCAGCCGGGAATGAGACTGATGGGAAGCAGAAAAAAAGGTATAATTGCTCTGCTTACCATGAGTGATACGCCACACATCAGCATAACCTAATTCCCCTAATAACCTCACAACTTTTTTCATGCATAACTGATTACGGTAGGGCACCACAGAGGAAGAGTCAAGCATTGGGTTAAAGACTAAATTTAGGTCACCTCCAATAATCAACTCGCCCTCCGTCCAGCCGGGAATGAGACTGATGGGGAGCAGAAAAATAGGTCTAATTGTTCTGCTTACCATGAGTGATACGCCACACATCAGCATAACCTAATTCCCCTAATAACCTCACAACTTTTTTCATGCATAACTGATTACGGTAGGGCACCACAGAGGAAGAGTCAAGCATTGGGTTAAAGACTAAATTTAGGTCACCTCCAATAATCACCTCCCCCTCTGCCCACTCCTGTAACCTTAAAGATTCGCCGGTATACTTGGAAGTCAGATCCAGGTGGCACATAAATTGAGGTCAGAGTTAAAGTCCGCCCGAGAAAACGCCCCTTAAGAAAAGCAAAACATCCCTCCCCATCTGTCAATTGTTCTGTCTGCTTAAAAGGCGTTTTAGCTGGGACTAGCACTGCTGCCCCCCTCCGCCTCCCCCTTCCATATGTTGCATACGCAGTGGCACAGAATCCAAATTTCCCTAGTTTCTGATGTTCCTGTAAGGAAAGATGTGTCTTCTGTAATAACAAGAAGTCAGCACCAGTCTTTTTAAGAAATGAAAGTATTTTGCTATGCTTTACTGGGTTAGTCAAACCATTTACATTGAAAGAGCAAAATATCGTGGGTTTAGCTGCCATCT
This sequence comes from Neoceratodus forsteri, assembly GCA_016271365.2. Lineage (NCBI taxonomy): Eukaryota > Metazoa > Chordata > Ceratodontiformes > Ceratodontidae > Neoceratodus > Neoceratodus forsteri. The sequence continues at coordinate 1,227,636,814 of CM028132.1, read as the reverse complement.
CAGTGGACCAAGAAACTCTTCCTCTACAGTATCCCCCATATTAAATTTCCTTCCCATAGTATCTATCTAGATGATGACCAGTCTGGGTAACTCCAACTTCTACTCAGGCCAAAAAAAAAAAATAATAATAAAAACCTGCTTAAGGAGAGAAAAGGAAGAAAGAAGCAAGGGGGATTAGAAAAAAGAAGCAATTAATAACGTAGTTTGTAACAGTAGTTTTACACATATATATTAACTAGAACTCTAAACCAATCAACAACTGACAAAACTATCAGTACTTTTTAAGCAAAATGCCTTCCAAGGTAGGGGATCCACAACATACGACCCCTTGCCCTAACCTCTAAAGAGCCAATAGAAACAGGCTGAGAGGTAGGGATTGAAGAGCAGGTATGCCCTGAGTTAACAGAGCCTCTTCAACAAAAAAACTCCGAAGGAGTGATTTATAAGGAGTGAAACCGCCATGTATTCATTCAGATCGTATTAACATATGAAAGGAGCATGAGCACCAAGGAGAGATTTTTACCCCAAGGCTCCCTCAGGAACAGTGCAGATTTGGTATCCAGTTTATCATAACATATTAACTTCCCATCCCCTTTATTAACATATTTAAGAGAAGGTCAAACCATGAATACAAATGTTATGGCACACCCCACTAACGGTCTGCTACCTGACTATCCACAATTACCATGAGAAGTAGGCCAGAGAGCATAAAGGAAATATCAGCAGTGCTAAAGAAGCAGCTTCACCACCTGCATTAGCTTAATTCCCAGTCCCTGGGTCTAAAGGACCCTTCTGCCTCAAAAATATTATGCCAGTCTTTTTCTCATCACAAAGCACTCAAGCTCAGCAGTTCGCTGCCAGTGGGCCCATATCAAATCCATTCTCCATCTTCTTCAACTACCGACTGCTGAGAAGTCGCTCACTTTCCTAGTGAGCTCCGACCAATGTAACAGCTCCAGGGCTTCCTTAACTTTTTTCAGGGGCATCAGTCTCCCTCAACCATATGTCGGCTGGGGCAATGACAACACCAGGAATCTTTGCTTCTGCAAATGATTCACTTCAAGGGAGGAAATAGAAATTCCTTTTTTCTGTAAGTCTTCCAGAGCTTTCCCCGGAGTGAGATACAATTGAGGGCCCTCTTCCCAGAACACCTGGAGCTTTGCTGGAAACGGGGTTTGGAATCTTATGCCTTTAGATCTCAAAGCTTTCAGAATTGGCATATATAGCTGCCTAGCCTGCTGCACTTCTGGGACATAATCATGATCGAGGGATATCTTGGATGAGAGGTAGGATAGCTCTTTTTTACCCCAAGCCCTCCGAAGGATATCTTCCTTGGTTTTATAACTACTCAGCTTGAAAATTATTGAACGTGGGTGGGCTGTTTCCCCAGTTGGCTTTTGGCCTAGAGAGCGATGGGCTCTTTCAATATTGAGGGCATAGTGAGGTAGCAATCCGAGCACATCTTTCAGTAGATTCTCCAAAAATGCTGTCATGGGGGGTTCTTCAGCCCCTTTATGGAGGCCGTACAGTCTGAGACTACTACGTCTAGATCATCCCTCCAGATCGATGCATTTACTCTGCAAGGCTTGTGCATGTTGGAACAGGGCGTCTATTGCTCTACTGAGATGTGTGTTGTTTTCCTCCATTACTTTTTTTTTTTTATCTTCCGCGACATTACCTTTGGCATCGATGCTAGAGATTTGTTGTGCCAATGACTGAAATTCTCTCCTTGACTCGGCTCAAGAATCGTGAATTTTCCTTAATATGTTCTCATATCTGGTACATGATAGAAGGTCCGCCTCGGCCTCTGTATCATAGCTGGAACCTCTCGTGCTGCTGCGAGAGTGGCTTCTGCTGTGTTCTGAGCTGATCGGCAGCATCTCATCTCCATCAAATTCTTTAGTCAGAGTTTTGCTTAACGAGAATGGTCCCCGATCCCTTTTACGACCTTCTTTAGCCATATTATGTTGTTAGAAAGCTTTGGAAATGGGATAAATTTGTCCCTGGGGAGTGCAGATTCGTTCCTAAGCTGCTGTCTGCTCCATGGCGGAACCGGAAGTCTCTCGGCACTAGTTAGTTCTGATAAGGAATAAAGTCCAGTTTGATTACGATGTAGATCGTTGATGCTCTCACCGCCTAAAAGAAAAAAGATCAGAGACACCAATAAAACAAACTTCACGCAGAACTTCAAGGTTGTGGAGGGGCTAATTAGCTGTTACTTTATGGAAAAACAATCATACAATGCCCTGGTCTTAGTTATGTTGTATAGTCAGTCCCACATTCCTGAGTAAGGTAAGGCAACCTACCTTGTGGGAGTTCAGCATATTTTAGTAGGATATAATACAAGTTCATGAACCAAGCAGCGTACATAGACGCCCTCTATTATTAACTTCCATAAAGATGGCTATATTAAAGAAAAACATCTGCAGATCTATACTTGGAGCAGCATTAAACATTTAAAGTAATGCTCTGTAGGCAGCTAGTTAAGATTAAGTCAACAAGAAAAGGAGTACTTAGCCCATAGGTATTAAATACCCCGAGCAGCTACAAAATATTGCCCACCCTTCCTACTACAGGAATAAACAACCCTTCAAAGTGACATGGTTAGATTTACTTAAAGAGGGGTGGAATATACAGTTTATCACCCTTCATCATCTGAGGAATTTTCAGAGGGATTCAGCTTAGCGAACAGCTTCTCTGCAAAGGCCGCCACTGCGGTCAGGTCAGTACATAGGTGGGTCTTGGATACCTGGCGCACTTGGAGCCTTGCTGGGTAGTTCAGCTGCACTTGAATACCATTTTCAGTGGTCTTTTTTTACTGCTTGGAGTTCCTTTTTCCAGATCTGAGTGCTGGCTGCTAGGTTAGGGAAAAAGGTGATGCAGCTGCCTTCCCAGATGAGTTCTCCCTTAGCTCGTGCAGCCTGTAAAAGAGCGATTCATGCCTCCGGAGGTGACAGGGTGGCGATTGCAGTTAGAGGCCTTTGTGATGGGTCTCCTCTGAAACGTGGTTGCTTCGGAATCACAAAGGCTTTTAAAATTTTAATTCTGGAGTCTTGAGGTAGGAGGTGCAGATCATTAAATATCATTTTTATGATGGTATCCAGAATTATAGACTTTCCAGAGAACCGTGGGAGAAAACCCATGATCCTAATGTTGGCCAGCCACTATGCATTCCCCAGGGATTCAATTTTGGCTCTCAGGTAGGAGACATCATGCACTATGGTGGCAGTACACTCATATTGACATGTTTGTGCATCAGAAAAGTCCTTAACAGCCAATGAGTTCTCCTTTATTTGTTGTTCCTTTGTCAGCAGCTTCATTTCCACTGCAGCAAGCCACTTGTTAGTGTCCTCCCCAGTGGCTTGTATCTTGGCCAACATCATCATGATTTGTGCTGAAGGCAGATCTGGTACCACCAGACTACCAGGTGCTGTAGGCCCCGACCCTTTCGCAGAGCCTGCGGGAGAAAGGTAAACATCTAGGTTCTGTCCATGATGCTTGCTGTTCTTTTCTGGCCCCATCTTAATCAGCAGAGTTTCCGATGGGTAATAGTTGTTTTTGCACTTCTCTAGATGCACGAAAAGTTACCTTACTTAGTTTAACAAAAATTGAGGATCTGAGCTAACTCAAATTGCTTCAGATGTTTTTCTCTTCTACCTGGGTAAGTCTTCCTTATGATACCCAGAGATGTACAGTGCCCAAACACTGATGGATCAACTTTCAGTTTAAGAGGATTTGATCTAATGGACCTGAAAAATGTTAAGGAATAAGTAATCATGTTGAAAATATGACCTAGCAAACCTAATAATCATAATAATCATAAAAACAAAACTAGCACTTTGAAATAATAAACTAGACCCTCTGTTCCATGCCTTCTGCAGATTTGCCTCAAATCTACCATATCGCATGCATCACTGCCTCCTCTACCAATCAGTCTTCTTGCCTTCACTTGCCAATTGCCGCCTGGCTCATTGTACAACCCTCATCGCCAAGTGCTGGTTCAGCACACTTCCCTCCTATCTATCCTCCTTATTAACCCCAGCCCCTAGTACTGGCTCCTGCCTACGCTCACGTGACCACCGTTCCTTCACCCTAGCAATACCCCGCACGCTCGCCTGTAAAACATCATTCACCTATTGCCTCCCTTCTCTCTGGAACTCCATCCCCCTCTCAGTGTACAACCTTTCTACAGTACTAGCCATCAAGAATTATTTCAAGTTCCTCCCACCCCCTCCGTACCAATGTTACAACCCTCCACAAAGGCCAGCAACACTGAAAGCTCCTACTCGTCTTCTGTTTCCTGATCGCCAGTTATATTATATACATGTTTTTTACTGAAATTACTGTAACTGTTGTACTTTTTGATCATATATGCCTGCTTATCACATGCTGTTCTTGGCATCCATATACACCTACTTGTACCTGAATGTACCTGTTGATGTAACAAATTGTGTTTGACTACATGTACTCGTAATGCTCCCCCCCCCCCGGGTCACACCTGGAAACGAGCTTCGGCTCAGTGTGCCTTTCCCGGTCATCAACTTTTAAATAAAATAAATAAATAAAAATAAAATAGCATAAAAGCAAATAATTAAAATCCAAAACCTGGTGTTCCCAGAGCTGGAGAAATTAGAGATATGGACAGGTAACCATCCAGAGGAACCATTCAATTACCGCTACAGAGTAGAAGTGCTCATAACCAGAGTTCTGAAAACTGCCACAGGGGAACAGCAGTACCCAAGAGGGGGACTCAAGGATATAAAACCAGGATACCTGTAAGACAAAATCAGTTTAGGCAAGGGAGGACCAAAAGATGTAACACCAGGATACAGGTAGGGTAGAATCAGTCTAGGAAGCACTCTTCTGCTGCAGGGGAGATACAGCACAAAATTTCCAGAATATAAGCTAGAGCTACTGGCAGGTAGCAAAGATATTAGGAAACCCTTCAGCCACTGGGGAGACCTGCTCCCTAAATAAGCCTTAACACACAACAGGGTGTGCTGTTAATGGGGATTAATGCACACATTGGGTGCACTGTGAGGCATGAGACCACAGGCCGTGTGCCCTCACAGCGCCCAAGGTGTGCATTATTTCCCATTAACAGCACATCCTGGAGTGTGTTAATGTACATATTACGTGGGGCTTACAAAGGGCTGCACATGTGTTGCAAAAACAGACAGAACACATTTGCATGCCTGGAAAATGTAACATTTTAATATGTCACCTTCCACACTACAAAGTAGTCCCACATTCAGATACTGTGTTACATATGGGACACACTGACATGTACCATCTGGGAAGTGTGCAGTCCTCGCAGGAGCCATAGCAGAGCTATCAACATAAGGGTGTTGCCAGTGCCATGGGTCAAACTATCGCTGAACGATACTGTGAGGGAAGGTGATGGGAAAAGCTGTCACGTCTGCTATAACTACCCATGCCGTCTTTTATGTACCCAGTGCTCGGAGCTATAACTACTCATGTGGACATCCACCTACCTACTGCTTGGAGAGGGCACTCACCAGTGCATCTGCTGAACTGTAATTTTCCAAGCTCAGGTGTCACAGTCTACTGTTGTGGCAAGGTGTCATCCCCAGGCTGTCATGTCACTGTGCTCATAATGGGGCTCTGGGCAAAGCTGGGGTTAGTGTGGCACAGTGATGCCAGGGGACAGTGTGCCATAACCGCATTGAGCAGTCCAGTTCACCCACTTGAGTATGACACCATACCGCTGCAGGAGATACTGCGTGGTCTGTGACAGGGTTCAATAAGACCCTGTCCTATTTGTTATACAGAAAGAGTTAAATGCAAGGATCTGTTCTGTCCTCTCCTTTTCTGTCTCTTGTTTGTCTGGTTGGCCAACCAAATGTTCTCATGAGGCCTAGGAACTGATCACTCCAACAGTCTCGTGATTATCTGTCTCTCGCTAGCTCTCTGACTTCACTTTCTGTTTTTATCTTTTCCTTCCCCTTGTTTATTTGCATTTGTAAAAATATATGTGAATTTTTGTGTGAAACTGTAAGTGATACTGGGATCCCTTAGTTTGAAACTGTATATAGTTATACTGTTGAAATGATTGCAAAAAGCTATTTGGAATTTAGAGGGTTAACTTTGACATGCAACACAAACTCTTTTGTGGAGTTAGAGTTGTCAACAAGAGGCCAATTCTGGGACATCATGTTCTATTTTGTTGCACTTGCAAGGAACGAAACTTACAAAGTTCTGATCTCTTAATGAGCTCAGGATGCAGAAATAAGAGTGGCAATGCTTTTGTTAGAGTGAGAGAGAGACTGAGAAACTGAAACTTGGAATAAGAGATACCCGCAGATGAAGGTCTTTGTTTTCTCTGTTTTTACTGCCTTTGTAAATAGTTATATTGCATAATTTTATTTTTTATTTTACTGTTATTGGCAAAAAATGAAATGCTACTTGCGAATTTTATACCTGCTCCTGGTCTTCCTATGCTTCTTCATCTATGCCTTGATGACAGATGGTGTTAGCCATGGGATTTGCGCCATGCATGCTCATAGCCAAGAGTTTTGGATGTGAGTACTGGATCTGGCATCAGAGAAGCATAGCAGAAAGGTATGGATTCTGCAGCAGCAAGCCCAGGAGTCATTACCGGAAGGATGGCAACCAAACTAGCAGAGACAGAAGTCCAAGCTGACACTCTGCAGTTGGCACCAACAATAGGAAAAAAATAAAAGCAGGCAGTGACAGAACCTGAAAGCCTGACTGCCTTGTTCAAATGGTGGGCTATACAACAAAAAGAGATGAAGAAACAGAAAAGAGAAGAAATGTAACAACTCGAGAAGCAGAGAAAAGAAGAAATGCAGCAACTCGAGAAGCAGAGAAGACAAGAGATGCAGCGACAGGAGCAGCAAAAAATAAAAGAGATGCAGCGACAGAAGAAGCAAAGAAGAGAAGAGATGCAGCGATGGATGGATGCCTTGCAAGTTATCAAAGCTGGAGTATCTGGCATGGGTCCAGCAAAGCAACAAGACACAAACAACTTAAAAGACATTAAACTTACAAAGCTGTGTCCTTCGGATGATATCGAAGCATACGTGGCAACTTTTGAAAGGGTTGCCGGATCCTGCCAGTGGCCAAAGCAGCAATGGGCAATCAGGCTGGTACCTTACCTGACAGGTAAAGCCGAACTTGCCTACAGCAGTATGGACACTTCACAGTCAGAAAACTATGATCTTGTGAAAAGAGAAATCCTGAAAAGATACAACATCTCAGGAGAGACCTACAGGCAAAGATTCTGGTCCCTGAAGTACAACTCATTCAACAATCCTCGAGAAGCCTTCACCCAAGTCAGAGAATTCCTTATTAAATTGCTCCAACCAGAGGGCAAAACAGTCCCACAGATCACTGACACATTTGCAGTGGAGCGATTCATCAACATCCTGTCTACAAATGTGCAGCTTTGGGTGAAAGAATACCAATCAGAAAGTGGGGAAAGGACATTTCTTTGGCCGAGGACTATCAGATGGCCAGACAGACCACGTAGCAGCCAGGTAACAGCCAGGCACTGGTAAGACCCTTTTTTTTCCTGATTTAACTCCAGAACAGATAAAAACTCTAGTAGGGATAACAAATCTGCACCCAAAGACTTGATTTGCTATAACTGTAATGAGCCAGGCCATATCGCAAGAACCTGCCATAAAAACAAGGAGGGTAACACTGAAGCAGATTTGGCCTTAGCAAATTGGGGCAAGTATTTAACAGATGTTAAGGCAGAAGATAAGACTGTAATGGGACTAAGTGATTTGGGAAGCAGACAGACCCTAGTGCATGTTGAAGTGCTGAGAAAACACTATGTAAATGGGCCAGGCACTGGTGTCATTTGCATCTATGGGGACACACAATATTATCCTACCACACAAGTGACCCAGAATATTAACAGGGTGTCACACCAAATGAAAGTGGGGGTAGTACTCAAGTTACCTGTACCCATAATTATAGGAAATGACTGTCCATGGTTTACTGAGTTAATCTCAGAGGAACTGAACCCTGCAGTTTCAGCAGCAGTGGTAACAAGAGCACAGGCAAAGAAAATCTCAGATGGTTGGGACACTTTTCCTTTCGGTGACTTTGATGTGGACTTGTTTGAGTTCATCTCCAAGATCCAGAAGTCCAGGAAACAAAGAAAACGCCTGACACAACAGTGGCAACAAAAGACTGATGGACATAAGGGATTAAAAGATGAAAATGCTGAAGCTTAACGAATATCTGATTGTGATTTCTTTCAGAGCAAACTAATGATACTTCTCTCCAAGGTTATTTTAAGCAGCTGGGATTGAAACAAAAACAGGGTGAACCAATGTTTAAAAAATGCAATGGGGGCTGGCTGGATAATGCAGTGGTAGAGTTACCACTTGCCATCCAGATGACCTGGGTTAGTGCCCCGATCCCAGAATGTCTAGTGACGGCCGGCGAGGCGATATCCAGTCAACCATTGCATGTCTCCCGACTTGGAGAGGGAGGGCACCTCCTTCCATTGCATGACTTCCCCCGGTGAGTCGGGGGGGGAGGGGGTTGTCATACAGGAAGGAACAAGTGGGCCTTTGTGGTGGCTTTACATTGGCACGTACCCACTTGTCTGGCAGTTGATGCAGAGGCATCACACGCCCAAAGTGGGGCTGGCAGGGGATCACCAAAGCTGGGGCAGGGCTTACCTACCCTTCTGACAGCCCTGATAGGCATCTCACCAAGGCCACCTCTCAGGACAATGCCCTAGAGTGAGGGTAGGAAAAGGGAATAAATTCCAACAACTCCAAGCAGATGAAGCCACCCTGCCCCCCCATGCCATAGCAGGGTCTCCTTGACTTCTCCCACACCTCTCCAGCTCCACTCCACGGGCCCTGACTGCCAAGTGAAGTATGTTCCTCCCAGTTTGAGGGGGACCAGGGGTCCTGCCCATGGGGGATAAGCCGTGGGTTACAGTCAGGGTACCCGGAAGGTTGTTGAGCAAAGGCTGGTGTCAGGCTGGATCATCTGGGACATCATGTGGTGGGTGGAGGGCTTGGGCAGGTGGAAGGAGGTCCCAGCAGCTGGCGAAGCAAAAATGGGGACAAAAACAGAAAGTAAAAAAAAAAATGTAATGGGTTACTGTACTGAGTTTGTGTTAAACCTCAGACACAGGAACAGATAGAACTAATGGTTATACCACAAAAGTATAGAGATAACACATGGTAGTCCTATGACTGGTCACTCAGGGAGGTACTGCACCCTTGCCAGATTGCTGTACAGATTTTACTGGCCTGGAATTCATGAAGATGTTGCTATCTATTGCAGCTCTTGTGCTGAATGTCAGAAAGTAGTCTCAGTGACTAAAAAAGACAAGGTGCCCATAGTGCCCCTACCCTTGATAGATGTGCCTTTTGAGAGAATTGCAATGGATATGATTGGCCCTTTAGATAAACTTAAAAAGGGAAATTGATGCATTCTGGTAATACGTGACTGTGCTACTCGATACCCAGAAGTAGTTCCAATGTGTACTGTCACAGCCCCAAAAGTGGCAGCAGAGCTTGCCAAAATTTCAGCAGGGTGGGCATACCTAAGGAAATTATTACTGATCAGGGTATAAATTTTGACGCTGCATTACTGAAGAAGCTGTACCGACTACTAAGTATCACTGCCATAAGAACCTCCCCCATCACTCTCAGACAGACAGTCTTGTTGAGCACTTTAACCAAACCCTAAAACACATGTTAAAAGGTTTGTAAAAAGGGAAGAGAAAGAGTGGGACCAATAGTTACCTTACCTGCTTTTTACTTGCAGGGAAGTGTCACAAGCCTCAACAGATTTTCCACCATTTGAAATGTTGTATGGTAGACAACCTAGAGGGCCACTAGATGTAATAAAAGAAACATGGGAAGATACCCCCACTCAAAAACAATCTATTACATCTTATATGTGTGCCCTGAGAATGAAACTGGCAAAATATGTTGAAATTGCCCATAGTAATTAGGAAGAGGTCCAAAACCAGCAGAAGGTGTATTATGACCATGGGGTAAAAGAAAAAGTTTTTGAGCCAGGTGAAGAGGTCTTGCTACTATTACCCACTACAGAAAATAAACCATTAATGAAGTGGCAAGGGCCTTGTAAAGTGCTTAGATGTACTGGCACAGTTAAGTATGAAATTGTGACCCCTGATAAGAACAATCATACCAAGACATACCATGCTAACTTCCTGAAGAAATGGGTTGAAAAAAACAGAAACTGATAAAGAAAATATTGATATAGCTTATAAATGACTGGAACAAACAGCAACTGCTGATGCTGTAAAGGTGAATGTTTCCTTAACCTCTGAACAAACAGCAGAAATCTGTAACTTACTAAAGACATTTAACAGTACGTTTACCACAGTGTCAGGCCAAGCAAAAGGGGTCAAGCACGTAATAGTGACAAGGCATGCTTGTCCTATAACACAAAAGACATACAGATTACCAGAGCAGTTAAGAGCAGACATAGCGAAGGAAATACAAAAAAATGAAAGAACTGGGTATCATAGAAGAGTTGAGAAGTGCTTGGTCATCACCAGTGGTGACTGTAAATAAAAAAGAGGGGGGTGTGAAAATCTGCCTTGATTTTAGGAAATTTAATCAAGTGTCTGAATTTGACAGTTATCTTATGCCCCAGGTAGATGATTGGTGGACAGATTGGGAAGTGTCAAGTACATCTGTGCCCTCAGTCTCATCAACGGTTACTGGCAGATTCCCCCAGCTAAAGAATCCAGAGACAAAACTGCATTTACCACCCCTGTTGGATTTCATAAGTTTTATAAGTATATTTGAGACAATAGCTTATGCCAAGTAATCTCGTTACACACTATACTAAATTATATCTCTTTGTCCCTACAAAATTCATCTGATTTGTTCTTAAATGAAATTATTGTTTTACTGTTTACAATTTCTGAAGGCAATCTATTCCGGGGGACACAACTCTTTGGTTAATCCAATGTTCTCTTTTATTTGATTTATATAGTTGACCCTTTTATTGCTGTTCATGTGCTCAGGTGGTTTTAGTAGAGGTTTTTAGCTCAAGCCTCATACATTCCCATAGGTCTTTGTTTCTAAAGGCTCAGTAAACCAGACACAAGTCCCCCCTAAGTTGTTGATACTTCAGCGACTATAAGTTCAGCTCACTCAATCTTTCATTATAGGACAGAGACTGTAAACCAGAAATTCTCTTGGTTGCTCTTCTCTGCACTCACTCAATGCTCATTATACCCACTCTATGATATGGGTTCCAAAACTGCACCCCATGCTCCATGAGTGGTTTCACCAGTGCATTGCACAAAGGTAGCAACACTGATCTATCCCTAATTTTAATACTGCGCAATATACAATGCAACATCCTGTTGGCTTTATTAACTGGCCTGGAGATTTGCTGCCTACAGGTTAAATCATTTGAAACCCAGATACTCAGATCCTTTCACAGTCTACCTTTTTTAATGCCTGTCCAGACTGACTATATTTTGACCAAATGTTATATAAGTGCATTTCACTGCATTTGTCTGCATTAAATTTCATCATGTGGATGGTTGCACAAGTACTTAGTTTATCCAGTTCTATGTGTAGGTTTATTGCATCAGCTTCTGTTCTTATGATTGCCCCTATTTTGCTATTGTCTGCAAACCTGGACATCCATACTCCATTTGAAGTCTGGAGAGATGACACAATTCTATTAGTTCACCACCATGCCATTTGCTTTACATGGTGCACCAGTTACATTCCAACGGTACATGGATGTAATTTTATCCCCTCACACTGGCTACTGTGCTGCGTACCTTGATGATATCGTGGTGTACAGTGCAGACTGGAAAAGCCACCGGGTACATCTACAAGCAGTTATCCAAGCTATCAAAAATGCAGGTCTGACCATTAATCCTACCAAATGTGCACTGAGCATGCAGGAAGCCAGATATTTGGGATATGTTTTGGGAAATGGAGAAGGAAAGCCAGAGATATCTAAAATAGAAGCTATAGCTAACAGTCCTATCCCTAAAATAAAGAAACATGTCAGGATATTTTGAGGGCTGGTGGGTTACTATCGGAGATTTGTTCCCAGCTTTGCCCAGTTAGCTGCTCCCCTCACTGAACTCATGAAGAAACGGTTCTCAAATAATGTGAAATGGTCCCAGTGTGTGATGAAGCTTTTCGGGCCATCAAGGCTGTATTATGTTCGGCTCCTGTTTTTCGAAGCCCAGGCTCTGAGAAACAATTTTAGACAGATGCATCAGAGACTGGCCTAGGTGTGCTCTTGAGTCAAAATATAGATGAGATGGAACATCCCATTCTATATATCAGTAGGAAGTTGCACAACAGAGACAAAAGGTACTCCACCATTGAAAAGAAATGCCATGTGGCAAAGTGGGCCATGGAGTCCCTTAAGTTTTATTTCCTAGGAGCTGACTTTGTACTTCTAACTAATCATACCCCTCTCTGTTGGTTTAACCACATGATACAAATTCCAGAATCACAAGGTGGTACCTGGCACTACAGCCATTTAAATTCATGGTGATACACAAATCAGGAAAAGAGAATGTCATTGCTGATTTTCTGTCAAGATATGGATCAGGAACTGAGAATTCAGAAGGTTGAAAAAAAAGTGTGAGTTTAAACTTCACTGTTTGCTATACTGCACATTCACTGAACTGTAATGGTTCTAAGCTATTTAAGCAATAATGCCCGACAGGGTGTGTGTCGTGCTGGGATAACATCACGCCTCAGGTGGTTGGACACGAGGCCGCAGGCTGGTCGCACCAACTGAGGCGTGATGCTATCCAAATCCATACAACACACCCTGAGGGCATTATTGTTAGCTATACAATGGTTCGTTGTTACAGAAAAAAAAAAAATTTTAAAGATGTTTTTGTGTGGAAAAATATTTTTGTTTTTTAAGAGCAGATGAAACAATCAAGCAAATGCTCAGCATGCTCATGCTCATGAGCAGGTTCACAGTGAGGCTGAGACTAGACCCGTGATGTTGTACTAATTAACATCACGGGTCCAGCCCAAGACTGACCAATCAGAGTCCAGGATTTTTTCTTGCCATTGTATAATGCTAGAATTAATAGAAAGTTTTGGAAACCTGTTTTTAAAACAGGTTCCTTCTTAAAAAGGGGGTATGTGACGGGGTTAAATAAGACCCATAATGAATAATGGAGGCATTATGGATTCAGTTAAGGTCCAATAGAGGGAGAAGAGTGAGGTTGGGGGTGGTTTACAGACCACCCAATCAGGATGAGGAAAGGGACAGGGAACTGAGCTCACAAATATTGGAAGCTGCAGGGAAAGGAGAGGTATTAATTGTGGGGGACTTCAACCTTCCCAAGGTGGACTGGAGCATACCCTCCACAACATGTACTAGGAGTTAGGTGATCCTGGAAGGAATGCAGAGTGGGTTTCTGACTCAGGGTGTCATTGAACCATCAAGAACTGAGGCAATTCTTCATCTGGTGCTCACAAATGGGGAACATGTACAGGAAACAATGGTCAGGGAGCCACTGGGTGGAAGTGACCATTGCACATTGTGGTTCCACTAGGCTATGAGCAGGGAAAGCAGCCTGACTAAGACCAAAATCTTGGATTTCAGGAGGGCTGACTTCATGAAAATGGGTGAAGTGCTAAGGAGCCATCTGGTGGGCATCAGAGCAGATATGGGAGTGGAACAAAGGTGGTCCATCATTAAGGAAGGAATACTGGTTGCCATAGATGAGTGCATTAGGCTCAGGGGTAAGAACTCAAGGGCCAAAGTACCCAGCTGGTTCAGTTCTGTGGTTGCACAGGCAGTAAGGGAAAATAGGTTGGCCTATAGAAAATTCAGGAAGACCAAAAGAGAGGTGGATAGGGAAAATTACGTAAGGTTGGCTAGTGAGGCAAGTAAGAAAGTCCAGTGAGCAAAGGCACAGAAGGAGCGGCAGATAGCTGAAGGAATTAAGAAGGGGGAAAAGGCTTTCTTTCACTATATAAGTGAGAAAAGGGACAAGAAGGAAGGGATTGTTAGGCTTAAGAAAGGAGTGGACAGGGTGGAGGATAATGGGGGAAAAACAGAGATACTAAATGAATAGTTCTGTTCCATCTTCACCAGGGAGAAGGATGGACCAGTGCCTTCAGGAGGGAAAAGAGGATCAGGGAGGGAGGGGAACACAGATGTAATGATAGAGAAGGATAGAGTGAGGGAGGGGCTGCTGGCATTGAAGGTGGGCAAATCACTAGGCCCGGACACAGTACATCCAAGGGTACTAAAAGAACTGGCTGAGGAGCTGGCAGGGCTACTGGCAGGCCTATTTAATAGTTCACTAGAGTCAGGCATGGTACCAGAGAGCTGGAGAACAGCACATGTATTGCCTCTCCATAAAAGCGGTCCTAGGGATGACCCAGGGATTTACAGACCAGTCAGTCTGATCTCCATTGTGCACAAGCTCATGGAGACCATAGTAAAGGGAAGGTTGATGGAATATCTAGAGATGCATGGTCTCCAGGATGCAAAGCAGCATGGGTTCATGGCGGGGGGATCATGTCAAATGAATCTGATTGACTTCTTTGACTGTGTCACTAAGACAGTAGACAGGGGCCAAGCGATAGACATCCTCTATCTTGATTTCAGCAAGGCCTTTGACTCTACGCCCCACAAAAGGCTGATCAGGAAGTTGGTGGCTCTTGAGGTTGGGAAAAAGATGGCCAGATGGATGCAAAACTGGCTAAGGGACAGAACCTAGAGGGTGGTTGTGGGGGAGAGTTATCCGGTACCAGAGAGATAATCAGTGGAGTCCCACAGGGCTCTGTGCTGGGGCCGGTGTTGTTCAATGTCTTCATCAGTGACATTGGGGATGGCATTAAGGGCAAAATGTACCTATTCACAGATGACACCAAGCTCTGTAGGAAAGTGGACACAGCTGAAGGGATACCGAACCTACAGGAAGATCTGGAAGAGTTGGGGGAGCTGGTCCAGGATCTGGCAGCTTGGCTTAAATGCCAAGAAATGCAAAGTTATACATACTGGAACCAAGAATCCCTGAACAGAGTACTACCTGGGTGGAGTCTGAGTATCTGCATCAGAGGAGGAGAAGAACCTGGGAGTGATGATCACTATTGACCTGAAGCCCTCCCCTCAGTGCAAGAAAGCAGCAGCAAAGGCAAACAAGATGCTGGGATGCATATCTAGGGGGATCAGTAGTAGGAGAGAGGAGGTTATACTGCCCTTGTACAGGTCACTGGTAAGGCCACATCTAGAGTATGGAGTTCAGTACTGGTGCCCACACCTCAACAAGCATTTGTCAGTGCCGAATGTTTGCTTGCTGGTATTAGCATTGGAAGTACAGGAGTTAGACAGATGCAGAATAGCAATGGCAGTGAAGTACTGAACTTCATGCCAACCCCACCTTCACACTGCAGAGATGGACAGGCATTGGAGTGTGCCTTTGGGTCATCGCTCATAACGCTCACACTATTGCACTTTACCCTATCCTGCAGACACTGACAAGTATTGAAGAGTGCTTTGGGGTGTTCGACTTTAAAATCACCCCATTCCGTAAAGACATACACTGAAATGGGTGCAGTATAAGAGAATGGGGTGAACGCTGGGGCCGAAGAGTCCAAGGCACACCTCGATGCCTGTCACTGGCTGCAAGGTGGAGGTTTAATGGCATGAGCATTACAGCCAGCAATCCAAAGGCACACCCCTGATGCCTGTCAGTCTGTACAGGGTGGGACGTTATGGTTAGAAACCCTAATGCCCCTCACGTTTGTAGGTATTTGCACTACAAATTTTCAGCATGGCCTTTTTGTGACTCCCACCTCATGAAAGCATTTGGGACCTCTGCTCATGAACAGTGGCACTGTGATTTTGATAATCTGTCCTGAATGTTGATTTCCCACAGCGACTGCGCCATTGTGTGCTGGATGTGTGAAAACACATTTTGGCCAGGATGTGAAAAATGACAGCTGTACTGTTCATAAGGAGCTGTGAAAAAATGCCAGTGTTGAAAATCTGGAGTGAAAATATTACAGATTCTCAAATTAATGAGTGTGCATGGAAACTGCGCAATGCTCGCTCGAAACACAGCCATTTTTTTGGAATTTTTTCACTGAACTTGCAACATAGGGTTTTTGGGAGCCCACCTCATGAACAGTGACACTGTCATTTCACTAATTGGTCCCAAAAGGTGATTTTGCATGGTGACTGTGAAATCACCTTTTGGGACCGAATAACCAGATAACAGTGACTGAATTCATGAGGTGGGGTCCCAAGAACCCCATGTTGAAACTTTGGTGCCAAAATTCACAAAAATGGCCGAGATATCCACTTAAGTTGAAAAAAAATACATTTATGCCATTATACAGCTTACGGCATTTCTTCAGTTAGCGGTTGGCTCTGAAGAGTGCAGACATGTTCCCACTCCACCGAAGACCATCGTGCCAGGCTCCGGAGGTAAGTATAGGGTGGGGGAGTGTGAGGATGTGGGATGCGCAGAGGGTGGGTGTGGGCTGGAGGAGGGGGCACCGGAGCCAATGAGGGACAGTTTTCTGTTTTTTACAGGTTAAAAAAAAAAGACATCAGGACAGTTTTCCCATTTACAGGGACAATGGGCATGCTGCCACCTGGGTGTTTGTTGGGGGGGGCCTGGAACCAACAGAGATTGGGCACCCTGTCAACACATACAATGTGTCTGTGTTTGGGGGGAGGCAAATGAGCCAAAGGGTATTGGGCACCCCCCCTCTACACACTACGAACAGGGGGAGACATTATGCCGACAAGGATTGGGCTCCCCCATCTGCAAATGAACTGGGGAAAGGGCATGCTAACAGGGGGATTGGGCACCCCCATCGGCTTTCATGAGGGTTGCTAGAGGCAGATGGCGACAGCCGCTGCCATGTTGATTGAAATGTTACACCTGGCAAGGCACCGCACTGCAATGAGGGAAGCTCCCTCATTGCAGCAGCTAATTCTTTTCAAGTTCGTAGCATGCTTGCTGAACTAGTGTCAGCAGCAGCGTGCCACCGCATTGAGTAAAGCGGGCCAAGCCCAAAAATGCAGTGGCGGCATTGGCCACCACAGTGCCACACCTCCAAAACCCACTTCTCTCCTAAGCTGCCACATAATGTTTCTTGTGCATGCACACAAGCAAACATAAAAAGGACATTAATCTGCTGGAGAAGGTCCAGAGGAGGGCTACAAAGATGATAGTGGGTCAGCAGGGTAAGGCATACGAGGAGAGGGTGAGGGCACTGAACAAGTACTCTCTGGAAGACTGGAGAGAGAGAGGGGGGGACATGATTGGGACCTTCAAGTACCTGAAAGGGATAACTAAGGTTGATAAGGAGAGTCTCTTTAAGCTGACTGGCAACCATAACGCTAGGGGACACAGTCTTAAGCTGGAGGGTGGGAGGTTTAGGAGGGAAGTCAGGAAGCACTTTTTCACAGAGAGGGTGGTAGACACTTGGAATTCACTGCTGGAAGAGGTAATCTCATTGAAGACACTGGGCAGCTTTAAGAGAGGCTGGGATAGGCATAGGGGAAAAGTAAGGATCATAGGTTGGGAGGATGGGAGGAGTGGGGAGAGAGGGCAGGGACATTAGCTCAAGCTGTGGACCCTCCAATACGAGCAGATTTAACAGACCAAATGGCCTTCTTCTGCTGACTTCTTCGTATGTTCATATGTAAGACCCTGTCCCATTTGTTACACAGAGTTAAACGCAAGGATCTGTTCTGTCCTCTCCTTTTCTGTCTCTTGTCTGTCTGGTTGACCAACCAAATGTTCTCGTGAGACTTGAAACTGAGCACTCTGACAGTCTCACGATTCTCCATCTCTCGCTATCTCTCTGCGTTCACTTGCTGTTTCTGTCTTTTCTATCCCCTTGCGTATTTGCGTTTATAAATATATGTAAATTTTTGTTTGAAACTGTAAGTGATACTGGGATCCCTTAGTTTGAATCTGTATATTGTTATACTGTTGAAATTATTGCAAAAAGCTATTTGGAATTTAGGGGGTTAACCTTGACATGCAGCACAAACTCTTTTGAAGAGTTATCAACAAGAGGCCAATTCTGGGACATCATGTTCTATTTGGTTGCACCTACAAGGAAAGAAACTTACAAAGTTCTGGGGCCAGATATTCAAAACTTTGCCCCGGGGCTAAATTAGCACTGCCCGACGTGCTAAATTAGCACGGAACCAATAGTCCGCTATTTGCAAAAGGGATAGCCCTGGTGCTAAACCTGCTGAATATAGCGTGCTAAGGAAGCTGGGCTAACTGGGCTGGGAGTGCAGTGTAAAAATAGCCCGGGAAATAAGATAGCTCTGACTATAGCAACCAGGAGATGCAAACCACAACAGCAGCCCAGTGCACAGTGACGTGAAGGAAGGTAAAGGTGAACTATGTGGCCAATGAGTGTGCTAGCAAAGGAGTGGATTCATTAAAGTTGCAAGCACCAGCACATGTGAAATTCTGAAAAAATGTACTGTTTCCGAAACATTTGAGCGGCACAGACACATTTGCACAGGTTTTGCACAGAGTTAAGATGTTTGCCTGGTGCTATCATGTTTGCCTGGGGCAAACATTTGCTGTATTCAAAAGTGACATGCAAATGAGCCTACTTAGGCAGTCCGTGGGCAAACATCCAGATTAGCTTCTCATTATGGCCTGATTTGCATGCAGCTTGCCCAGCGCTATTGCAGAGTCCCACATCTCCACCTGTAGGTTAGTCTGGAAGTACAGGGGCAGGCTGGGCCTGCTCACAGCTCCACCTGTAGGTCAGTCTGGAAGAGCATGGTGGTGGCTGCAGGCTACATTTGTACACAGTTGCATAGACTATCATGCCCCCGGGGACTACACAGCACAGGCACAGGTGGTGGTGCTGCATGCAATAGTCAAACTGTAGTTCCTGCTACAGTGCATAGCAAACCCTACAGTAAGAAGGTGGCCAGTAGTGTGAGGGACACAGCAATACCTATGGTGTATAGGGCAGCTATGAGTGCTGCACTCCACACAGTGACAGGCCCATCTGGCAGGTGTGTTGTGACAGTGGACATTACTGTCATGCTGTCGTGTAACCCACAGATGCTGTGCCACTGGCATGGGATACTCACAGTAACATACATATGGCTGGCAGTGTGTGCTGTGGTGTCTGTACAGTTGTGCGGTATGTGGCTGGGGGGGGCACATACCATCAGACAGGCACACTGGCGTTGGGGTATTCCCTACATTGGACCATTTGCACTGTGTGAATTATCCCAGCCTTGTGGCAGCACCCAGTATGTGGTGGACCCTGGCAACCTGAACACCCTCCCCTCAACACCCTCCATGCCCCCACTGCTGCATGTGTGTGCTGGATTCTGCTGGTATCCACCGAAGGGTGATCTGCTGAGTGTGCTGTATGGACATACTGCCATGGTGTCCACTGGGCGCTGGGTCATCAATTAATGCCTGGCATGGTTGGGACCGGTGGCAGATGATGGCAACATAGGAGGTGCCATCCGTGTGCAGCATGTTTTACCCTGTCTGATGCCTGTCTATGTTTATTTATCACTTTGTTGTCCGGGTAAGTACACTGGGCCGAGGCACAGTGCCAGACACCTCCCAGAGCCACAACATGTGTGGCTGGGATGATACAGAGTACACTAAACGCAGACCATTAACACAACACACAGTTCACACTGTGCAATATATTGTTACATTGCAAACCACTACTGCTGCAGGTGCTATTTCAGCTTAGTTCTTGCACTGTCTGGCTGGTTGGCTTCTAAGCAACATAACTGCATTGTATTCCACAGTTTGGGTGCCTGTGCATGTGGAGTGGCCTAGTGAGGCAGTCTGCCCACACTGCCTCCTCACTGGCTGTAGACAGCCTTGTTCCCTGTTGCTGCTGTGTCCATGCAGCCCAACCTTGGTTTGCCCAAAGTGAAGACTACCTTTTCTTGGGCAGTAATTTGCATTGCACAAAGTGTTGCACTATGTCGCGCAACAACATTTTGCACGGCGCTAATGCACTGAATATACTGTTGCTCCTATATTCATGTACATGCCCCCTCTTTTTGCCCCTTGCATACATTGTACTTTTGCTTGGCACTAAAGCAGTTTGCCCGTGCTATTTCGCATTTTGAATATAACGGACCCGTGCAAACCCAGCGCAAACCAAGCACAAACGGTTTGCGCCCAACACAAAGTTTTGAATATCTGGACCCTGGTCTCTTAACGAGCTCAAGATGCAGAAATAAGAGCAGCAATGCTTTTGCTAGAGTGAAAGAGAGAGACTGAAAAACTGAAACTTGGAAATAGAGATACCCTCACACGAAGGACTTTGTTTTCTCTGTTTGTACTGCCTTTGTGGATAGTTATATTGAATAATCACATTTTTTATTTTACTGTTATTGGAAAAAAATAAAACACTACTTGCGATATGTATACCTGTTCCTGGTCTTCCTATGCTTCCTGACCTGTGCCTCGACAACATGGTCCTGTCACTGTGATGCTACCATGGCTTCTTTGGCCTGTCTGATGCCATGGTACAGATGTGCGACTACAGACTCGCCTGTGACACTTTACTTTGTTTAATGTGGGACCATGGTTTTCACTTCTCTGGCAGACAACCAATGAACAATGCCTCAGATTTCTTCAGCTGTGATTTCTGGACACTGCCGACCACTGGGGTCTTGCCATACATGACTGGCTGAAGCTTAGGCAGGGTAAGCAATTCGAAGTTCACGCGGTGAATACCGTAACTTAAGTGTTTTTTTTTTACCTAAATAGAGGCAACATCTTATTTACATTGGGGTCTTGCTATAAGTGAGTGTCTGAAGCTTGGAAGGGTAAGCAACTCGCTCAAGTTCAGGTGGCGCCTACCATTAAGTTAGTGTTTTTTACCTAAATAGAGGCAACATCTTATTTACACTGGGGCTTGCTATACGTGAGTGGCTGAAGCTTAGGAAGGGTAAGCAACTCGCTGAAGTTCACGCAGCATAAGTTAAGTGGTTATAGTGGCATTCTTATAGGGATGGACTTCTGTTTCACAGCTGTGCATGGATCACACTGTCTTCACTATATAGTTCATTGTATTTTGCTTTTAAAACCTATAGCACATGCTTCCAGGAAATATTCTTGGTGTGAAAAAGGTTGCTTTGGTTGCTACATAGCATCGTGTTAAAACATGTCCCATTCAACAGTTTGTCTGCAGTTTAATTGAGTTGTGTGACTGTATTTTTACAGAAAGCACCATTCAGCAGCCTTACACTGAAATCAGTACTAATGCCTACATCACTGCTAATGAAGTCGCAGTTTGACTGATGAAATATCTTGCCGTCTGCTGATAATCTGTGACTCTTGGAAGGGACAGACGTCTGACTTTGGGGGCTGTTAGGGGGAGGTATGGACCTTGTGCCATGACTACCTAGTGCTGTCTCACTGTGCCCTGGGTATCCAAGGTCTACCAGGCAGGTGGGTGGGTAAAAATATAGCTGATAGGGGATCAAGGCCGCACACTGACCATTTGGGCTTGTGAGGTCCACTGGGCAGGTGGGTGGGGAAAGACAAACGTGCACAGTGACCATCCAAACTCACACCTGAACATGTTGTACGAAGCAGCATGGGGTCACTGATGCGTGTGGTGTCCGACATCCGTGGGGTGGGTGGGCATACTCAGAGCTCGTATGGCATGATGATGTCAGGGTGTGAAATGTTTGGGGGGGGGCGCGGGCTTGGGGAACGCATCGCCAACACAAGGTAGCTTCTGGCAGGGCAGACAGCAGCTGTGCTGCTACAAACCCCGGACTGCCACCACATGACTACTTGTGTGATTCAGTACCGAGCGGAGAGTCTGGAGGATAGCATTCCAGGATACATCTGGTACAGAGGCAATTCTCTACCACTAAGCAGCATTTGCAAATGGCTGCTTTTTACTTTTCTTACGTGCCATAAGAAACAGTACCCGCTCTGCCCTTTGATCCATAGTATGGTGGACCTCATCACCCTTACAGTGCTGATAATGTGGATTATTGCACTGTCAGGTGATGACCTACAGCCAATGAGATTAGTCACTTACAGCCCCATGTAATAATGAAATTTGATCAGCCACTGGGGAGTTTCAGACCACACATAAATACAACTAAGTCTTCTGCCTGATACTTAAAAAAAAACAGCAGCAGGCTCCTGAATTACACTTCTACGCCCTCTCCCATGTGCTCCAGTCTAGTGTGAATTGGTTCTGGTGGGCAGGACCTGCACAGAAGACGAGCAGTGTTTATATATATTTATATATATTTTATATATTTGGCTAACAAGAACAATAAGTGCCCAGCCAATTTATCAGGACCAGAGCAGTATTTACCTTTTCAACAAATCAATTTGTCATATATCTGTTTTTTGTCGAATGTTATAACAGACTCATTACTATTATTAGTGCTAATTGGAAGATTGTCAGAAACTGTAAATGTTTTACAAAATTCTGTATTAAATATATCGGCCATCATTTTAGCATCATACACAATATCATTTTGTTGTATAATGGGGCCAACTTGGCAGTTTTTTTAAAGAATTAATATATGAGTAAAAATCTTTAGTATTATTTTATTAGCAGAATTAGCAAGCTTATATTCCCATGTTGATTTTGCCCTCTTAATAGCAAGTTTGCATTTGATCTGTATCTGTCTATAAGCCTCCCAAGTAGTATTAGATTTATGCTTTAAATAACTATTGTATTTTTTCTTTTTTAACAGCTGATTCAATCACTGGGGCTAAGCAAGCCGGCACTATTGGAGCAAATGAGAAAGGACATTTAACAACTGTGTCTGTTAGTTACAAATCAGCAGCAGGCTCCCACATTATAATTCTCTGCCCTCTCCCCTGTGCTCCAGTCAGGAGCGAGTTGGTTCTGGTGGGCAGGACCTGCATAGAAGGCAACCAGTGTTTGAAAGCTGCAAGGAACTGAGACAGCTGATTCAATCGTCCAGGCCAAGTGGGCTCTACTGGAGCAAGTGGGGAAGCAAAAGCCAGAGCTCCAGATGGATACACTATTTACTAGATTGCGGCTAGTTTGACAACTGTCCTCTCAAAGCATAAGAAAGAACTAGCCACTCCCGACAAAATGTTTTTTCAATATTTCTTCAACAATTCTTCATCCATTGTAATATGGGTCCCACAGTCCAAGCCTAATGTCTCCCCGGGCTTCCACAGGGGATTAGGGCCTATACAAGTAGATAGATGGTGTAACGTTGTGACTACTGTGAACAGGAAAAGAGATACGTGCATAACTGTTTGTACTGTGGAATTGTAACAATAGGCCCTAATCTCCTGAGGAAGTCCGGGGGGGGGGGGGCAAAATGTTGAGCAAATGAGAAAGGATATTTAATAACTATGTCCTGTACCTCCTAGTTAAAAATCAACAGCAGGCTCCCACATTACACTTCTCCACGGTCTCTCCTGTGCTCCAATCGGGAATAAGTTGGTTCTGGTGGGTGGGACCTGCATAGAAGACAAGCAGTGTTTGAAAGCAGCAAAGGACTGTCACAGCTGACATGATCACTCGGACGAAGTAGGCTATATTGGAGCAAGTGAGAAAGGATATTTAACAACTGTGTCTTGTGTGTGCTACTTACAAACCAACAGCAGGCTCCTGCATTACACTTCTCCACCCTTTCCCCTGAGCTCCAATCTGGAGTGAATTGGCTCTGGTGGGCGGGACTTGCGTAGAAGACAAGCAGTGTTTGAAAGCCACAAGGAGCTGTGACAGTAGATCCAATCATCGAAGCCAAGCGGGCTCTATTGGATCAAGTGAGAAGGGACATTTATCAACTGTGGCTTATGCCTGCTAGTTACAAACCCATAGCAGGCTCCTGAATTACACTTCTCCGCCCTTTCTCCTGTGCGCCAGTCAAAAGCAAGTGGGTTCTAGTGGGTGGGACTTGAGTATTTTTATATCAGGACTTCGACTTAGCAGTCTTCTGCTGTGGTCCTTGAGCTGAAGGGCCTTAGCTTAAGGGCAATATACTGGAGGCAACAGTGTGGGGCGGAAGTCGGGAGGAGTCACTGCACCCCTAGTGTGACACCCTAAACCATGCTATACTGTAAATTATGTACAGTGAAAAGTAAATGTGTTTCTGAACTTTACAAATGGCAGCAGCCAGTATCAACTCCACTAGCACAGTAAGTAACTCAATGGGTTAAATGGTATTACTGAAAAAGGAGTAACCTGAAGGGGGGGTAAATGTAACATTAGTAGTAGTGGTAGTAGTAGTAGTAGATTTTATTTGTAAGCCCCCCCTTTGGAGGGCTTACTACAGTGACCCTCTCCTCCCTGTTTGCCATATTTGGGCCAGGGGTGTGTTTTGCACATGACTCTGGGAGGAGTTATCAGCTGGCCCTTGGGTATATTAGGCAGGGGTTTCTGGTGATTGGAGAGGACAGCGGGAGAGAGACATGCTACAGTGGGCCAGGGGTTGGCTTCCCCAGTCTGAGAGGTTAGGTTTTGGTGTCTTGGCAGTGTTTGTTTCTGCTCAGGATCTGGGGAGGTGTGCAGGTTGTGCAACCATTTGGGACTAGGTCTGGGATTTTTTGGGAGCCATGGCCAGGGAGATGAAGTATAGGGGGCCTGCCTCATGCTCCACAGCACCGGGATGGGTGTGGGGCCTAGTCACCATGGCGTTAGGCTTGTAGGAGACAGTGGTGACTCCATGGTTGGTGGTAGGTCTGTGGTGTGGGCTTGAAGGTGGTGGCAGCCCTTCGGTCCCTTTACCCACATGGCACACTGTCTCCGGGTTAGACAGCCTGCGGGGAGAGAGTGAGGCCTGGTAGTTCCCTGGCATTGGCCTGTGTTGAGCCTGCTCCAGGATGCTGGGGAGCCAGGTCCATGCCCTATGTTGCAGGAGGAGAGGGCTGGTAAGAAGAGAACCGGGGGCCACCACCTAGTATGTGTCAGTAGAGGAAGACCGTGGAGATGGTTCTGAGCAGGGCAGGAATGTGGATTGCCGAGAGGATTGGCCGCAGTGGATAAAGCAGTGTATGTGCAGCCTGGTAGTGCTTGCTGCTGCTCTGTTTTGAGAGCCCCCCGGCTCCATGGTGAAGTCCAGCTGTTGGGCCAGTTCGACCTTAAATAAAGTGCCATGGCTGTTAGTCACTATTTATGTGCCTATCTCAAGTCGTGCCAACCAGCTCCTGGGAGCTGTTCTCTTGGTTTTAAAATAATTGAATTTGTTTATTTTACTTGAGTGCACTTCCCATTTGATTAATTATGCTGCCTCCACTAACAAGAACTGCTCCCCAGCTGAGTCTCCGGGTTCAAGTCTGCCCCTCAGAGCAGTGTTTGGCTATCAGCTGCCAGCAAGATACTAGCTATGAACCCATCCTTCACCATCATAAGGTGTGTGACGTCTTTGAACTTGCCTACCGGATGGTTTACTGTGTTTTTCCCCCTTCTATTTCCCTAGTTTACATCAGGTCCCTAGACACAGGTCGGAAGGGTGGCTTACAAATGTGGGGGCTCATCTGGGATGTGAAGAAGTGGGGTTTGACTGTAACTGGACTCTTCTGGGCCTGGAAGCACTGGTGGCTCCTGGTGGAATTTTGTCTGTGCCATCAGTGGTAGTCGCCATATGGGTAGTTTCATACCTTGTCCTTCCAGCACTATCTTGGACATGGCATAAGCATACTAAATCTTATGCTAATGAGCTTTGCAAGGTCACTGATTGTCTGGAGGAAAAGCACAGCATTCTGTGAATAGGAGACAGTGAGCACCATTCTGAGAGAAGGAGGTGAGCTGCTGTGTGTCGAGGAGAGAAAATATGGCAGAGAAAACACCTGAAAGTGAACCACAGGCCTTGGTCGCTGGCCTTCCTATTATCCTGGCTTTGGTCTAACGTGAGTCGAGGCGCTCCAGCTGACCAGCATGTAAGATGTAGTGACTAAGGCATCTGGGTGTGGTGTACCTTCTGCTCTGCTCGCCCTGTGCCTGTGGGGTGCCGCCTATGGCAAACATTTATATCTTGCTGCCTTATACTCCTGACTGGACTTGACCACCTGTTCCCTCCCCAGGGACAACTTCTGGGCTTTTGGTGGGAAGCTTGGACACTTGGGATGAAATGTGATCTGTGACCACCCCATTGGAGCCCACTGCTCCCAAGGACCCCCGAGGAAGGAAGTGGGAGAAGAACTGTACAGTGAGGATGGGCACAGACATCCACCCAGCCCTTCCCCACCACGCCACCTCAGCCTCCCTGTGGCAGAGGGAGAGGGTTTGGGAAGCTGGTGAAATCTGCTGACCCCTCCCCCAGGGACCAGGGGCTCAGAGCATGCTTCCTTGCCCACTAGGGGTGGCAGTTTGTCTGGAAAAATGGGCGATGCCCAGGTAAAGAGTCCCTGGAGATCCATGAAGAGAAAGGGAGTCAGAGTAAGCAAGTGTATGTGGACCCTCCCATGTTGCCCTCCGTCAAGCTGCAAAATCTTTGGTCTTCCACAACCAGGAGATCAACTGCGCTATCACTCAACCCTATAAGTGGCCTATACTGATTTTGCCTGACAGAATTCCATGCCTCCCGGGGATCTCTGCTGCCCTTAGGGAAAGGATGAATGGACTACTTCCTGACAACCCCCTGAACATTTGGTACTGCTCCAGGGTCTGGCTTGAGGAGGGCCACGCTAGAAGGACCAGCATCCTGAGTATACCCAAGTGGTACCAAGCAGAAAGGTGGGTACGACATTGTATCCATATTGAGTACCCCCAGGAAGAATACCCATCTATCTCTGCATGCCTCTGGGACATCACTGAAGAAAAACGATCGGATTGTGTCTTCAGGGGTGCTGTTAACAAAGTTCAGTAGTGAAACAACCAATCTGGCCCCCTACTGAGTCAGTTATCAGTACAGCCTGGTTGTTGTGCCACTCTGCTGTACCCTGATTCAAGACATCTCTGGGAAGAGGATGAAATCTTATTTAGTGGCAACAGATTCCTTCAGGGGAGAAACATCCAAACCAGACACTCAGTATTACTACTACTGCGATGGTGGATCTGCCCTGTAATGGGTGAGCACTCAGGACTTTGACTTTCATGCCAGGACTGCTGTTCTTATTTCTCTAGGACTCGTTATAGGGTGAGTTGTTTTGTTGTGTTAATTGTTCCAGTTGTTCTAGCTCTTAACACTTAGTTCTTGTTATGAAAAAAGAAAAAAATGGGGGAGAAAGAAGAACACCAAAAGGGAACTGTGCTTGTTACACTACTAGATTGAGCTTTGGGACTATCTTATGAACATTTTTGAGGACTTCATTGTCTTATGGATTTAAGGTGGGACTTTGCCTTTGGGACTGAGTCATCAGCTAAAGTCCTTGTGCTGCAGAGGAGGGGTCCACAGCAAAGAGTGAGAGAGGGTGTGCCTATGTGTATTGTAGTTGCGATTGCCTGCTTGATTTGATCATGTGTGTGTGTGTGTGTGTGTGTGTGTGTGTGTGTGTGCGTGTGTGTGTGTATGTTTGTGTGTGAGCATATGGATGTATACTTGGTTGTGGGAATTAACTGTTGAAATGAGAAACAACCACTGTTGTATTGCATATGTCCTGGCATGTTTTACTGTTTTACTGTACTTTATTAATTGTTTGGGGAGATTGTGCTGGGGTAGGCATGGAAATTGTAGTTGGGCTTCACTATGAGCAGCAGCCAGTAGGGTTGGAATTTTGTTTAGGGCCCCCCCTTATTCGTATTCCTGGTGTTCCCTTTTGGGGGGAGTTGGTGGGAGAGTGTGTATACCCCACTGGCCCTCCCCTGTTGGGCAACCAGGTGCCCCATTCCCCAGGAGATGAATGGTTTAAAGGGGGAGAGTGTAAGCCCCCCCTTTTGAGAGGGCTTGCTACAGTGACCCTCTGCTCCCTTTTTGCCATATTTGGGCCAAGGGTGTGCTTAGCACCTACCTCTAGGAGGAGTTGTCAGCTGGGCTTTGGGTATATTAGGCAGGGTTTTCTAGTGGTTGGAGAGGCTGACGGGAGACAGACATGCTACACTGCCCCACGGAGCAGCATTTGGCTGTTGGCTGCCAGGAAAATACCAACTATGAACCCATCCTTCACCACCATAAGTGTGTGACATCTTTGAAATTGCCTACTGGATGGTCTACTGTGCTTTTGACCCCCTCTGTTTCCCTAGTTTATATCAGGCCCCTAGACACAGTTCGGAGGGGTGGCTCACAAATGTGGGGGCTCATCTGGGATGTGAAGAAGTGGGGTTTGACTGTAACTGGACTCTTCTGGGCCTGGAAGCATTGGTGAGTTCTGGTGGAATTTTGTCTGTGCCATCAGTGGTAGTCGCCCTGTGGGTAGTTTCACACCTTGTCCCTCCAGCGCCATCTTGGACACAGCATATACATACTAAATCTTATGCTAATGAGCTTGGCAAGGTCGCTGATGGACTGGGGAAAAGCAGGGCCTTCTGGGAGGAGGAGGAGACAGTGAGCACCATTCTGAGAGAAGGAAGTGAGCTGCTGCGTGCCAAGGAGAGCAAATATGGCAGAGAAAACACTTGAAAGTGAACCAGAGGCCTTCATCGCTGGCCTCCCTATTATCCTGGCTTTGGTCTAATGCCGGTTGAGGAGTCCCAGCTGACCAGTGTGTGAAATGAAGTTACCAAGGCATCTAGGTAGTGTGCCTTCACTCTGTCCTGTGCCCGTGGGGTGCCACCTATAGCATTCATTTGTACCTTGCCGCCTTATACTCCTGACTGGACTTGACCACCTGTTCCCTCTCCAGGGACAACTTCTGTGCTTTTGGTGGGAGGCTTGGACACTTGGGATGAAATTCGATTTCTGACCACCCCATTATAGCCCACTGCTCTCAAGCCCCCCAAAGAAGGAAGTGGGAGAAGATCTGTACCTTGAGGACTGGAACAGACATCCGCCTAGCCCTTCCCCACCACCACCGCCTGCGCCTTCCCATAGCAGAAGGGAGAGGGCGTGGGAAGCTAGTGAAATCTGCTGCCCCTTCAGGGCCCAGGGGATCAGAACATGCTTCCTCGCCCACCAGAGGCTGCAGTTTGTCTAGAAAAATGGGTGATGCCTCGAGTAAAGAGTTCCCAGTGATCCATGAAGAGAAAGGGAGTCAGAGTGAGCCAGTGTATGTGGAACCTTCCATGTTCTCGCCTGTCAAGCTGCAAAATCTTTGGTCTTCCATGACCAGAAGACAGGGGTGTAGCCAGGGATTTCAGATCTGCATACCATGTGGACTCACTGCTACCTCCCCCTTTGTTAGGGTGAGCTACCCACCCCCCGGGTGTAGCCAGACAATATACAAATGTACACCAGGACCATGTTTGTTGCCTCATTTGGCACAATAAATACAACTTTTGTATCTCGTGACAGTGGTTGTTGCCATGCATGGGTAAATACAAATGCCATGCATTGTTCCCTAAGACATCCACATACCAGCCCAGAGCCTGTAAAGTTGTATTGTTCTTGGGATGCAAAGAGAGTATTAGTGACCAGTCCTTCTAGTTTCGACTCCCATGAATAAAATTACAGAAAGGTTCAGTATTTTCTTTTAGTTTTCATGGAAAAAGGAAACAGTTCAGAGCCTATATGCTACCCCCCCTTAAATAAAATTGCACACCATGGAGTGCTTGGAGCATGCCTGCCTACACCCATGCCAGGAGATCAACTGTGCCATCTCTCAACCCTATAGGTGGCCTATACTGACTTTGCCTGACAGCATTCGATGCCTCCCGGGGATCTCTGCTGCCCTTAGGGAAAGAATGAATGGACTGCTTCCTGACAGCCCCCGGAATGTTTGGTACTGCTCCAGGATCTGACTTGAGGAGGGTCACACTAGAAGGACCAGCATCCAGAGTATACCCAGGTGGTACCAAGCAGAAAGGTGGGTATGACATTGTATCCATATTGAGTACCCCCAGGAAGAATACTCATATATTTCTGAACACTTCTGGGATGTCACTAAAGAAAATGATCGAATTGTGTCTTCAGGGGTGCTGTTAACAAAGTTCAGTAGTGAAACAACCAATCTGGCCCCCCTACTGAGGCAGTTATCAATACAGCCTTGTTGTTGTGCTACTCTGCTGTGTGGGTAGGCCTCACGTTATTTAAGCATTTCACTCTGATTCAAGAGGTCTCTGGGAAGAAGATGAAATCTTATGTAGTGGCAACAGATTCCTTTGGGGGAGAAACCACCAAACTAGACCCTCTGTATTACTACCCCCATGGTAGTGAACCTGCCCTGTAATGGGTGAGCACTCAGGACTTTGACTTTCATGCAAGGACTGTTGTTCTTATTACTCTGGGATTCATGTTATAGGGTGAGCTGTTTTGTTGTGTTAATTGTTGCAGCTGTTCTAGCTCTTAACACTGTTAGTTCTTGTTATGAAAAGAGAAAAAATTGGGGGAAAAGAAGAACACCAAAAGGGGACTGCGCCTGTTACACTATTGGCCTGAGCTTTGTGACTATCTTATGAACATTTGGGGGGACTTTATTGTCTTATGGATTCAAAGTGGGACTTTGCCTTTGAGACTGAGTCATCACAAAAGTCCTTGTGCTGCAGAAGGGGGTTGACAGCAAAGAGTGAGAGAAGGTATGCCTGAGTGTATGTGGGATTTAACTGTTGAAATGGGAAACAACCACTGTTCTTACCCCAGGAGTCCTTTAGCATCAGTAGCTTTTTTGCACTTAGCTGGCTGGGTGCAACTGCCCCGGAAGTGTGTCATTAAGAGATATTTAAATGAGCTTAGGGCCAAGCCAATCAAAAGACAGGAGGAGGTGTGAGCTGAGTAAGAGCTGTTGAAGGCTTCAGAATTTTTCTCCGCTGGACTGAGCAATATTTCCTTTAGTGTGATGAGTGAAAGTTTTACTTTTTCATTAGCACCGTGCAAATTCTTTATTTTCAGTGTGACCGAAGTATTTTGACTTTATTTTTACCACGACTATTTAATTTAAAGCCTAATTTTAATGCAGGTGCTTATTTTTGACAGTTTCCTTCATTTTTGGGCAAATTCTTCCGGGAAATGTCAAATTAGGGACAGTTACCTTGTTTTTTACCTCAGACCTCGCAGGGTTTACCACGAGGCACCTGCAGTGGATTTCAAATTTAAACAGTGCCTGGGGGGTTTCTCTCTAGATTGGAAATTACGAGGAAACTTTTTTTGTTATATTACTGGACCTTGGTATCACTGTGTCAGGACTGCCCGTAAGGGTCCAGCACCCACCCGTGTGCAGATGAGTATTACTGGGTTTCTATTAAGACTGACACTGGTATAGATCCCAGTTCTACAACCAAAAAAATAGAAAAAGGCACTAGTAATAGACAGAGTTTATTAACTGGGTCAGGACTGGCTGGTGGCATTTTCACAGAAACCTGCACTCAGTTTGTTGATCCAGGGCTGGTTTGCTTTGCTTAAATTGGCAAACATAGCAGACAAACCTTTGATTTTTATGGCTGAGGATAAATCAAAGGCTTCCAACAAGGGACCATTCAAAAGTGCTACCAAACACAGAAGTGCTGAAAAACCCTCCAGATCCCAGCCCCCCCAAAAAAGCTTCCAAAGATGAAGTTCTTCACAAACTGAAAAATAATAAGAGTGACGAAAAAAAGAATCTTGATCAAGCCTCTGATGAAGTGGCTAAAAAGAAACTCTGTCAAGATAAAATACGATTCCGTTGCTCCTAGGAAAGCCAATAGTAAGATAACAGGCAGCTTAAAGCATAAAGAAAAATAAACACTTACAAACTGCGCAGGTTCTTCCGTCAGTGCAAGATATGGAAAAAGCATTTCAACTGTTTCAGACTCTGCAAAAGATGGGTCCTCGATTCACTGGGGCTGGCAAGTACTCTTCCACAGTTCTCTCTTCTGTAGACTGTGAGGGTGACGCAGATGATGATCAATTTTATGATGCCCCTGACATGGATTTTGAGGGCCTTGAGTCCCAGGAGTCCCTGGGCCCTCATCTTGGGGAACATCCAGATGACCACAAGGCTCCTTCCTCTATGTTTACATTTATACAAAATATGTTGGACACCCTGGACCTCCCTACACAGGAGCCCAACCAGGATGTTGATGAAGATGAAGATTATAGGGAGATGAAGGGTCTTTCATCCTCAAAGATCCTGATCGTCCCTATCTATAATGCATTTAGAAAAAATACCATGAAGGTGCCTCAACACCCCACTTCAGTATCAGGGGTTGATAAGCGGCTTGAGAGAAATATAAATTGTCTAAAAATGGTACCGAGTTCTTGTCTACACATCCTAGCCACAAGAGTATAGTGCGGCAGGCAGCTTGTGAGAAAGCTGGAGTCACCTTGTCCCCTTCCCCCTGACAAGGATTCCAAGAAAATTGACTTTATAGCAAAGAAAATGTATGCCACAGCTTCCCTGCTTCTCAGACTTTCTTCTTGCATGGCATTCACAGCTAATATCAGAAAGCCCTTTGAAAATCTATCCAGGCTATCGCCCACAACCTATCAGATTCTATGGTGCAGGATCTGGTGGATACATCAAAAATTGCCTTGGAAGATGCTATGTACCAATTCCACATGGCAGACGACAACAATGATGCAGCCTCTAGGGCGATGGTCAATGCCATCTCTCTTAGAACAACCAGTCTGACCACATGCACTCAGAACAAGACCATGGATTTTTCCTGTGATCAAAAAATGTTGTTTGATTACAGAACCACTGACTAAGTGAAAAAAGTCAATGAGTACAATTCATCCTGGCAGAGCCACTCATGCACGCCTAAGCCTGCCACCCCTCAGAGATCCCGTTCCAGGGGCAGTAGGGGCAGAAGTTTTGTTCCTAGGCCTTACAATCCCTAACCCTAATCTGACTTCGTCCAGTACAGGGGGTCTTTCAGAGGCAGGGACAGAAGGGGTCAAAGAAGAGCCACCTCTACCCAGCCATCTGCCTCTCAGTCTAAGTCCTAATGTGAGTGTCCAGGTCACTTCCCCACTTCCGGTTGGAGGAAGACTCTCCCACTATCTTCAGCACTGGTCCCTCATCACATCGGACAAGTGGGTGCTGGAGATAGTGGAGAAGGGTTTGTCATTACAGTTCAAGCAGCTGCCAGACCTCAAGCATACCCAGGGGTCAAGACCTCTGTCCCCAACACAGATAACGCTGTTGGAAATGGAGGTACAAAACCTTCTGGCTTTTCGAGCAGTGGAGAAGATCCCCGCTGATGAGAAGGGCAAGGGCCTCTACTCCAGGTATTTTCTGACACGAAAGAAAACTGGGGAGTGGCGACCTATCTTAGATCTCAGATATTTAAACAAACATCTGAAAAAAAACAAATTCAAAATGGTCACTCTGTCACTGGTCATACAGTCCTTACAGCAGGGATACTGGCTAGCCTCCCTAGACTTAAAGGATGCCTACTTCCACATACCCATAAGGAGATCTCACAGGAAGTTTCTTAGGTTCAAACTTTCTTCAGGTCACTATCAGTTCACTGCAATACCCTTCGGTCTGTCCCAGGCCCCAAAGAGTCTTTACCAAGTGTCTCGCAGTGGTGGTAGCATATCTCAGGAGACTGGGTGTCACTCTCTACCCACATCTGGATGACTGACTCATAGTAGCAAAGTCTCCTTGCCAGGTCAAGGAATCTTTCCCTCGGAGAATGTACTCTGGAGTCTCTGGGTTTCCTGGTAAATCTAAAGAAATCTCACCTAGAACCCACCCAGCTGCTCACCTTCATAGGGGCCCAGCTGGACATTCAGAAGGGATATGCTTTCCTTCCACAGGAAAGAATTCAGAGTTTCCTTTCAGTGGCAGATTCTTTCGCCCGGGGACAGCCAAGACCAGCCAGACATTTCCTCAAACTTCTCAGACATATGGCCTTCACGACTGCAGTAGTTCTAGGGGTCAGGTACAGGATGAGACTCCTGCAAGCCTACCTCAGAGCTCGCTGATCTCAGAGAAGCAGCAAATTTTCAAAGTTGATACCTCCAAAACTTGCTGTGGTAGAAGAACCCTGCAAATTTGCAGGCAGGGGTTCCCTTTCAAGCTTCTCTTCCCACAAAAGTGATCACCACAGATGCCTCCCTTTTGGGCTGGGGAGCTCATTTGGACAGTGCCTCAGTAAGTGCAACTGGACTCCCGAAGAGTCACAGTTGCACATAAATCTGCTGGAACTCAGAGCAGTCTTACTAGCTCTCAAAGCTTTCACTCCCAGCATAGAAGGGCAAGTGGTTCAAATTCGAACAGACAATACCACTGCAATGTTCTACATAATCAAGCAGGGTGGTACCAGATCCAGAATTCTGTTTGGAAGCTCTGGTCTCTAGCATCCTCCCTGGGAGTCAGCCTCTCGGCTATTCACCTCCAAGGCAAACTCAGTACTCTGGCGGATGCTCTAAGCCGCATCAGTCAAGGCCAGAGCGAATGGGCACTGAACAAGCAAGTACTAGCCACAGTGTTCAGGCAGTGGGGCACACCAGACATGGATGTGTTTGCCTCTCCTCTCAGTTTTCAGCTTCCTCAGTACTGTTGCGGGCCCCCAGTTCTGGGAACACTTCCTCTGGATGCTCTGATCCTGGACTGGTCAAGGAGGTTCCTATATGCATTTTCTCCCTTTCCCCTGATATTCAGGGTTTTGCTGAAACTCAGACAGCAGCCTGCATCGATGATCCTAGTGGCTTTGGACTGGCCCAGGCAAGCTTGGTACCCTCTCCATCTCTCAGTGTCCTGCAACAGGCCCATTTGCCTGCCTCCAACTCACTCCCTGCCGACCCTTCCTCAGATGGGAGTGCAGCACCTGAACATACACTCTCTTCACCTCAAGGCCTGGTTCTTGAGGAGTTAGTTTCTATCCTCACAGTACTCTGAACAGGTCTTTAAGATACTGAGGATGGCAAAAAAAACAAATACTAACAAGATTTATGCAGCCAAATGGAAAAAGTTTTCCCTCTGGTGCAAGAGTGAAAAGGTCGAACCCCTATCAGCTTCAGATCCTCAGCTGCTAGACTACCTGGTACACCTACAGGCGTCAGGCTTGAAAACATCTTCACTCAAGCTACACCTGGCGGCAATTTCAGCCTACCTTTTGGTGGGAAAGAAGGAATCATTTTTTTTTTCCACAACATTTTTAAACAGTTTTTCAAAGGTCTCTTGCACCTCCAGCCCCCAACCTGGGAGCTCGTTCCTCCTTGGAGCCTGAACCTTTGCATAGATAGGCTCGAAGGGTGGATTCATGAGCCCATGTCCATGGCCCACATCAAGTTTGTAACTTGGAAGACTGTTTTCCTGGTAGCCATTACATCTGCCAGGAGGATTTCAGAGCTACAGGCCCTGTACACTGAGCCAACTTACATCATCCCTCACAACAATAAAGCTGAGCTCAGGACAAATAGGAAATTTCTGCCAAAGGTGGTTTCAGAGTTTCACTTCAACCAGTCCATTACTCTGCCTGTCTTCTTTACTGAGCCATCCACTCCTGGTGAGCAAAAGCTCCACAGCTTGGATGTCAAAAGAGCCATCTTTCACTACCTAGAGCATACTAGACAGTCCAGAGGCTCTTCCACTCAGTTGTTCCTCACCTACGGGGATGTAGGCAGAGGAAGACCAGCTACCAAGAGAACTATTTCTCATTGGTTGGCCTCTTGTATTAGATTCTGCTATGAGAAAGCTGGTCAATACCCGGCCCGGTGGCGCCGAGGGTTGAGGCGCTAGATGCCACACCACATGCCGCGCTGGCGACCGGGTTCGGGAATGGACTCGGGTGCCGGGGGTTGGCAGGGGCAGGGTTGAGGATTGAGTGCCTGAGTGGTGCTCACCTCCCCAGACTCAGGGGATGGGTTGGCCCAGCGAGCCAGGTGGAGACCGGAGGCACTGCAGTAAGCCAGGCAAGCACGCATAAGCATAGCCGACACAGGCAGGGGTTGCTGTGCGCAATTGTGTTGAGCTGTGCCCATGCACAAGGAGGGGATTCCACAGAACATGGAAAAAACCCGGTCCTGGGAGTAGGCGAAGGCAACATCCTCCATGACCACTGCCGGGTCCAACCCAGCCGGCCTTCAAGGTTCCTCCGCCACAGGAAAAACGTCTGCGGCTGGAGGCTACGTTTGTAAGTGCGTCCAAGGTAGGAGGGGTGGCCCCACCCTGGAGGGGTTAAGCCGGGGGTGCCAGCCACAGGCCGAGCGGAGGAGAGAGGGAGGTCCGGTTGGGGGGACTTCTGGTAGGGTAGGATCAGGGTGGATGCCCAAGAGAGGCCCCTAGGATCGTGACAAGGAGCGAAATAGAATACAAAAAAAAAAAAGCTGGCCACCAACCTCCAGTGAGGCTCAGGGCCCACGCCACCAGGGGCACTGTAGCCTCGCTTGCAGCAGCAAGGGACATTCCCCTACTGGATGTCTGCAAAGCAGCTACCTGGAAATCTGTGCACCCCTTTGTGAAACACTACAGTTTGGATGTGTAGACCAGATCTGATGCCAAATTTGGCAGGGCGATTCTGCAGAACCTCTTTCCTAAGTAGGTCCTCTGCCCACTTCCAACTTGGTACAGCTCAGTAATCTGCAAAAAAGTTACTAATGCTAAAGGACTCCTGGGGTAAGAAGAAAAAATGACTCACCGCAGTAATCTTCTTTCTTCCAAGGGGTCCTTTACCATCAATAAGCTCCCACACTTCCTCCCCGGTTCACCTGCCAGAGAAGGGCTCTTTATGTCACCTTTTACCAACTTTGGAGTTTCTTCTTGATGAGTTTTCAGCTCATGTTGCTGTGATTTCTATTTCCGCTTTTAAGGACATTTGCATGTTTTTTGAATCCTGTTGATTCTTTTTCAGGGCATTGTCTTCGTTTTTACTCAAAAAAATTCTGAAGCCTTCAACAGCTCTCACTCAGCTCACACCCCCTCCTGTCTTTTGATTGGCTTGGCCCTAAGCTCATTTGAATATCTCTTAAAGGCACACTTCCGGAGCAATTGCACCTAGCCAGCTAAGTGCAAAAAAGTTACTGATGCTAAAGGACCCCTTGGAAGATAGAAGATTACTGCAGTTAGTAATTTTTTTCTTCTGTTGCATTTGTCCTGGCATGTTTTGCTGTTTTACTGTACTTTATTAATTGTTTGGGGAGATTGTGCTGGGGTGGGTATGGAAATTGTAGCTGGGCTTCACTATGAGCAGCAGCCAATAGGGTTGGGATTCTGCTTAGGGTCCCCCTTATTCGTATTCCTGGTGTTCCCTTTGGGGGGGAGTTGGTGGGAGAGTGCGTATATCCCGCTGGCCCTCCCCTGTCGGGCACCCAGGTGCTCCATTCCCCAGGAGAGGAATGGTTTAAATGGGGGACAGTGTAATCCCCCCTTTTGGGAGGGTTTACTACAGTGACTCTCTGTTCCCTTTTTGCCATATTTGGCCAGGGGTGTGTTTTGCACCTACCTCTAGGAGGAGTTGTCAGCTGGCCTTTGGGTATATTAAGCAGGGGTTTCTGGTGATTGAAGAAGCCAACAGGAGAGAGATATGCTACAGTGGACTGGGGGGTTCACCCCCAGTCCTGGAGGTTGGGATTTGGCATCTCTGTGGTGTTTGTTTCCACTCAGGAACTGGGAAGGTATGCAGGGTGTGCGGTCATTTGGAGACTAGGTCTGGGACTTTTTGGGAGCCGCAGCCTGGGAGATGAAGTTTAGGGGGCCCACCTTGTACTTCGGGGCACTGGTGTGGGTGTGGGGCCTAGTCATTATTGCAAGAGACCTGTAGGAGATGGTGGGGATGCCAAGGTTGGTTGCAGCACTGTGGCATGGGCTTTGAGTTTGTGGCAGCCCTTTGGTCCCTTTACCCATGTGGCACACTGTCTCCAGGTTAGACAGCCTGTGGGGAGAGAGTGAGGCCTGGTAGTCCCCTGGCATTGGCCTGTGTTGAGCCTACTCCAGAATGCTGGGGAGCCAGGTCCATGCTCTACATTGCAAGAGGAGAGGGCTGGTAAGAAGATAACTGGGAGCCACCGCCTTGTATGGGTCAGCAGAGGAAGACCACGGAGATGGTTCTGAGTGTGGCAGAAATGTGGATTGCCGAGAGGATTGGCATAGTAGATGAAGTAGTAAATGCACAGCCTAGTGGTGTTGCTGCTGCTCTGATTTGAGAGCCTCCTGGCTCCATGGTGAAGTCTAGCTATAGGGCAAGTTTGGCTCTAAGTAAAGTGCCGTGGCTGTTAGCCACTGTTTATGTGCCTGTCTCAAGTCATGCCAACCAACTCCTGTGAGCTGTTCTCTTGGTTTTAAAATAAATTAATTTACTTATTTTACTTGAGTGTGCCTCTCACTTGATCAATTATGCTGCCTGTACTAACAAGAATTGATCCCCAGCCGAGTCTTCAGGTTTGAGTCTATCTCTCAGAGCAGCGTTTGGTGTTGACTGCCAGCAAGATACCAGCTACGAACCCATCCTTCACTGCCATAAGGTATGTGCCATCTTTGAAATTACCTACTGGATGGTCTACTGTGCTAGTGCCCCCCCGCCCCAGTTTCCCTAGTTTACATCAGGCCCCTAGACACAGGTCGTGGGTGGATTACATATGTCTTTAAGGAGCCCTTCCCCAAATGCTCGGGGCACCTTTACTAAAATATAAAAACAACAATCAACTTATAACAATATAATAACAATACCCAACATAAATAAATATAAATAACACACACTAAAAATAAATAAACCTTACAGATCTAAACACTAAAAACTCCTAATTATAACTTAATCCCTGAAGGCTTGATGGAAGAAGAAAGACTTTACTCTTCTAAATATTTCTAAGGAGGGGCCTCCCTGAGGTACCCCGGCAGAGAGTTCCATAGGATCAGTGTGGCTACCTCGAAAGCCTGATTCCCCAATGACTTCAGTCTCACTCTGGAGACCTCCAGGAGGCACTCCCCCACTGACCGGAGAGAACATCCAGAGGTGTAGGGATGCAGAAGCTCCCTCAGGTAACCAGGACTCAGCCCATGTAGGGACTTACAGGTCAGCAGACCTGTTTTAAAGGAGATGTGCCAGCACACCGGCAGCCAATGCAGTTCACGTATCACCGGTGTAATATGACAGGATCTCAGGAGACTCGTTAATAGCCGAGCTGCAGCATTCTGCAACAGCTGCAGGCACCGCATCACACACCCCCGACCCGAGGTACATCACGTTACAGTAGTAAAGTCTCAGGTTAACAAACATGTGTGTCAGTGTGGCCAAGTCGTCGGGGGGAATAAGGGATCTTGTTCAGGCAATATTACGCAGATGGTAATATCTATTCCAGACAGCTGCCAACACCTGAGCCTCAAGTGTCAATTCACCATCCAGAAGAATGCCCACATTTTTCAGCTTAGTGGGTGTCTCCAGTTTGGCTAAGCTAATAAAAACTCTAAATCCTCTCCAGAGGCCCCCACTCCCCCCTCCAACCTGCTTCAGCCACTAACACTTCAGTCTTCCACGGGTTGAGGGACGACCAATTTGACGACATCCAAGCCCAGATCTTGGACAAACATTTATTTAGCATATCAACAGCATCTGTTCTTCAAAAGACAGGTAGAGCTTGGTATCATCAGCATAGCAATGAAACCCAAGCCCATACTGCCTTGTGACCTCACCCAGGGTTAGCATATACACTGTGAATAACATGGGGGAGAGGACAGAGCCTTGGGGCACTCCATAGGACAGGGCCACCGGACTTGAGGAATAATTTCCCAAGACCACTGTCTGGGATCTGCCCTAGAGGAAGGACTCAAACTAGCTGATGGTCTTGCCAATGAGTCTTACATACTCCCTCAGCCTGTCCAACAACAGTGTTGAACGTTGACGAGAGATCAAGGAGAACAAGAACAGATTGCTCTCCCCTATCCCTCGCTCTGAGCAGGTCATTCAGTACCTGTACTAATGTAGTCTGTGTACTGTGCACAGCCCTAAATCCGGACTAGAGAGGCTCGTAAATCTGTAAGTCCATGAGGCAACTCTCAAGCTGCTCCACAACTGCCTTCTCAAGAATTTTCTCAAGAAAGGGAAGATTCGAGACCAGTCGCCAATTTGCCAAGATGTTGGGGTTCAAAGATGGTTTCTTCAACAGGGGCTTCACCAGAGCCTGTTTAAGAGGCTCATGGAAGACCCCTGTCATTAAGGAACACCCAACAACCTCAGCAAAAACTGGTCCCAAGGCTTCAACACAATCAACAAGTAATCACGTTAGGCCTGGGTCCAAGCTGCAGAAAGTTGGTTTCAGCCTCAAGATCACCCCATAGACTTCTGTCATCGTCATCAGTCAGAACTCCCCACAGGGAGACCAAGCACGATCATCCCCCTGAGACCTAACCCTGTCAGGAGAAATCCCAGCCCTAATGGTAGACACTCTGTCTGAGAAGAACCAAGTGAACTCCTCATATTTCTGAGCTGAAAATGCTCTCATGGACTCCAGACAGGCCGGATGAAACAGCCTGTCCACAATCTGAAAGAGATGAGCTGGTCCATTCTTCCCAGTTGCAGTCACCTTAGACATAAAAGCTGCCTTTTTCCAGGTGATTGCATTCTGATACTCATTGTAATGAGCCATCAGAACCAGTCTGCCCTCCTAAGTCCTGATCTTTCTTCAATGCCTCTCTAACCTCCACCCCCTGGTTTTCAGCACTCTCAGCTCACCATCAAACTAAGGTGAGCCAGCATGCAAAACCAGAGAGCGTACACGGACCGGTGCCAAAAGGTCCAAGGCCATTAATTGGAGAAAAGTTAAAAGGGGTTTAAACGGAATATATATATTTTGAAACATTACATATTTCAAATGCAGTATATACTGTGTTTCGTGACTGACAGTAAACTGATGCGGTGGGCACCTGCTTAGATAATGGGTAGGTTTTAGGGACACTGTCTTCAGTTAAAATATGGATATTTGGTGCAATACTGGATTTTATCAGACAGAAGAATGCTTTTGCCCATTATGTACTGTCTCTCACTCCTAGTGGGCATAGCTAATTCCCCTGTTCCCAAATATGTATTCATCAATCTTTGTTTTAAAACTCTGAAAGGATTCTGCATCCTCCACCTCCCTCAGCAAGCCATTCCATGTCCTTAACACTCTTTGCATAAAGATTCATTCTTAGTATACATATGTATATGTTCCTGCTTAGGTTGCTTCTAGTGTGATCTTAAATATATTCCTCTGTCTAAGTATTGTATGCAAATTTCAGTCATTAGTTCATCTCCCAGAATTTTATATAGTTGTAACATATCCCCTCTATATCTTCTCTCCTCCCATGTAAAAAGCCCCAATTTTGCCACACTTTGCTCGTATGTAATCCTTTTTAAATTTGGAACCAGTCATGTTGCCCTTCGCTGCACCCCCTCTTGCATGTCCCTATCTCTTTTCAAATAAGGGCTACAAAAGGGAGTTTCATTACCCACATGTGGCCTCACATATGTCCTATACAACATCATCATACAATGCTCGTTCCTAGTAATAAAGGACTTCCTTATGCAACCAAGTATTCTATTTGCTGTTACAATTACCTTTCTACATTGTTTTCTGTTTGACAAATTGTTACTTATTAATACACCCAAGCCCATAGTGGTTTCCACCATCTTCAGCACCTTTCCCTCTACACTGTAGTCCCTCCTTGAATTATTTCATTAAAAATGTAGAAAAACACATTTATCTGCATTAAAAACCATTTTATGATTGTTTGCCCATGTTCAACCATCTTTAAGACCCTTTTAAGTGATTCATACGTACTATCCATATCTACCTCACCCTCTAGCTTGGTATTGTCTACAAATTTCTTAATCCAATTATCAATGTTGTTTTGCATGTCACTAATGCATAGAGAAAAAAGTGACAGCCCCAAGACCAACCCCTGGGGCACCCCACTAGTGACCTCTCCCATATCCAATAATGTATTATTTATTCTAACCTGCTGAGTTTTATTATATAACCAGTTTTTTACCCATGCTGTTATCTTACTATCAATCTCCATTCATTCAATCATCTTTGCTAGTTTGAGGTGAGGTACAGTACCTTGTCAAATGCCTTAGAAATTCAAGGAAAATCACGCCTACTAGGATACTTTTATCTAAATTATTGCTAACTTTTTCACAGAAAACAATCAAATTTGTCATGCATGATCTACCAGACACAAAACTATGCTGCAAACAGTCCATTAACCACTTTTCCTTGATTTTCTTAATCAATTTCTCTTTTACTAATGTTTCCAGTGCCCTGCATAGAATAGCTGTCAAACTGACAGGTCTGTGATTTTCTACCATATCTATTTTTCCTTTCTTAAAAATTGAGACAACAGTAGCACACCTCCAATCTCCAGGCACCTCTCCCCATTATAAGATATATTGCATAGTCTGGTTATAGGCCCTATAATACAATCATATGTTTCCTTCTGTAATCCAGGCTGTATTCCATCTGAGCCTGTTGATTTATCTGGTTTTATTTTAGACAGTACTGACAATACTTCACTTTCTACAAATGTTTCCATGCTGTTTGTATTTACTTCCTCCTTGCTTCGCATTGTTATATTTTTTTTTTTGTTAAATAAATAGCAAACAAAAAGTCATTAAATCTATTTGCCATCCTATGAGCATCTGTTATTAACTCTCCACTACTCATTATTGGTCCTACTGCCCTAGCCAACCCTTTGCTATTATTTACATATGCAAAAAAGGTTTTGTTGTTATCTTTGGTATGTGCTATCCTGAATTCTAGATTGATTCTTTCTTTCCATATTACATTTTTTTGTGGGGGGGGGTTAGCTGTAATTTGTATTTCTGTATGTTAGCTTCACTGGCCATTTTTATGTTCGCCATGCATGCACATGCAGCAAACATTTTGTTAGAAGAGTGGCTTTTGAGGGTGTGACACTATCAGTCCAATGCAGAATGATCTGCAAGGAGCTCATCAGTGTCACACCAATCATCAGCCAGGCTGATCATAACACTGTTCTGCTGCTGGGTGGAAACTTCATGTATTTCAAAGAAGAGTGATGACCCAATCATAGGTTGGCTTTTTCCTTTGCTCTGCACCACTCAGCAACCACAGCTGATCTGTCATGATTAGCCTGCTGAGGTTGAATTACACCCTGTAACAAAGAAAACCATCCATTGAAATCTGTTGCTACCACTGCCATTACTGTTCCACCACTCAACTCTCCCACTCAGTACCCACCACCTCTCACCCCCCACAAACATAACACCAACACTGGGAGTGCACAATCCCCAGTGCCACCACCTGAAATAAAGAAAGCTCTCCCTCATAGTTTTTTATGTACCCTGTGACAAAGAAAACCATCCATTGATGTCTGCTGATGTCACTGTTAGTCTCCCCACCTGATCCTCCTTCTCAGCACCCATCACTCCATGCACAACCCAAAAACATAGCACCAGCACTGGGGGCGCCCAATCCCCCACTGTCACCACCTGAAATAAAGAAAATCATCCCACGTAGTTTGTTTGTTTTATTGCCATGGCCGTTAGTCCCCCCCACCCGACCACTCAGCACCCACCACCCCACACACATACCCACAACATAACACCAGCACTGGGTGTGTCCAATCATCCAGTGTTGCCACCTGAAATAAAGAAAACTGTCCCTAGTAGTTTGTTTGTTTCTTTTATTGTTGTGGCCGTTGTCCCCCCACACCCGACCCTCCCAATCAGCACCCACCACCCTAAACACCCCCCACAAACATAACACTGACACTGGGGGTGCCCAATCCCCCAGTGACACCACCTGAAATAAAGAAAACTGTCCCCAGTAGTATTTTTGTTTTTTAAACATACCCTGTAAAAAAGAAAAATATCCATCGATGTCTGTTGTTGCCACTGTTAGCCCCCCCACCAAACCCTCCTACTCAGCACCCACCACACCACACCACACCCCCCCAAGCCCTTATTTACCCACTGGGGATCCAACGCTATAATCTCTGGACTGCAAATACATCGTCACTTTTCAACACTGGACCACAAACTGAGGAAATCTGGTAAGTGATTTTATGTATTTTAATGGGGGTTTGAACTTAGTGGCATAACTTGGTCATTTTTGAATATTCTTGTCCCACATTTTCATCATGCTTTTTTTGGGACCCACCTCATGAACAATGGCAGTGACATTAGGCAAATCTGTCCCAATCGGTGATTTTGTGGTCACTGTGTGAAATCACCTTTTGGCAGGAGTTGAAAATTTTCTCCACCCTAGTTCATGAGGTTGGATCATGAGAAGGCTATGTTGAAAAATTGGGGTAAAAAAATTAAAAAAACTACAAAGTTATGAGCCTACATTAAAATTTATGAATGTAGGCTCATAACTTCAACAATTTACAATGATTTGAGCCCAAATTTTCAACATAGCCATTTCTTCACAGCACCTCATGAATGTGGCAGCTGACATTTTTTAAATGCTGGCTCAAGTGTGTTTTTGCACTTGTGGTGTGAAATCACCTTTTGGGCAGGATCTGAAAAAGTTCTTCACCCTTGTTAATGAAGAGGACTCATAAGAAGGCTATGTTGAAAATTTGGGTAAAAATGTGAGAAAACAACAAAGTTATGAGTCTACATTGTACATTTTTCAATGCATGCTTGTAACAGTGGTAATTTTCAATATTTTGACCCCAACTTTTCAACATAGCCATTTTTTTCACACCACCTCATGGGTGTAATAGCTGTCATTTCTCAAATCCTACCCAAAATGTGTTTTAATATTTGTGGTGCAAAATGACGCTTCAGCCACTGTTTTATAAATTGCACCAGTTATGCTCAGAAGGAGTGGTCAAAAAAGATTATGTTGAAAATTTGGGGTAAAAATGTGAAAAAACAACTATGTTATGAGGACACAAATTGTTCCAACAATTCCTCATAACTTTATTTTTTGCAGATTTTGGCCCCTAATGTTCAGCATATCTCTTGTGTTATCCC
Organism: Neoceratodus forsteri; assembly: GCA_016271365.2. Classification (NCBI taxonomy): domain Eukaryota; kingdom Metazoa; phylum Chordata; order Ceratodontiformes; family Ceratodontidae; genus Neoceratodus; species Neoceratodus forsteri. The sequence continues at coordinate 1,227,591,971 of CM028132.1, read as the reverse complement.
ACCTCCTGAACATGGCCGGTGTCATTTTTCAAATCCCCTCTGAAATTTGTTTCCACAGTCACAAAGTGAAATTACCTTTCTGATGGGATTTTAAAAATTCGACCTGTCTTGATAATAGTGTCAGGTCATAAAAAGACTGTTGGACATTTGGGGTCAAAATGTGGGAGCCCACTTAAAAGTAAAATATTGCCTCTCAGCTGCCCTGTCCTGGGTAATTACAATCTGACAATGTGTCAAAGCAGGACACCACTGAAAATGAGATATTGCATCTCAACTGCTTCACCCTGGGTAAATATATAATAAAAATGTGTACAAGCAAGACCCAGTACAACAGCAATACCAGTGGTGAACATTCAGCATTGACAAATGCTTATCTTAGATTTGGCATATGCTTTTTCCTTTTTTCTAATCTGCTTCCATATCCTATTGGATAGCCATAGAAGAATTTTCACTCTTTTATTAAAAACCTACTTAACAGGAACATACTTGCGTTCCACCTCTAATAATCTGCTTTTGATTTTTATCCCAACGTTCCTCTACTGATTTTCAGTCTAGTTCTTTTTCCCATTCCCACTTTTGGAAGCTTTCTCTAATTTTCTTGATATTTGCCTAAAAAAAAAAATAATTTTTAAAGACCGTTGTCCCCTCTGATCTCATCATATTTGTTTTAATGTTAAATCTTATGCTGTTGTGATCACTGGTATCTATGTTATTCCCTATCATGATATGTTGTATTTCATAAACTAAATTGGCTGCAATCAGGTCTAAAATATTACCTGCTTTCATTGGTTCTGTTATTTTCTGTTCAAGGCCCTCATTTAGTAGTGTCTCTACAAAGTGTTTTTCATATTGTGAGACTCCACTTAGATTGCTCAATTTAATTCCTAGTAGATTAAAGTCCCCTATAACAATTAGAGTCCCCACCTCAGCTCCTTTGAGATCTCCTTCAGTAATTTTTGATTATAGTTGTTATCACTGTTCTTTTTGCCCTTTTGTGTTATTAACAGTACCCAGACACTTTCCACATCTGAATCATCTTTTTTTATATGCAGTGCACCTAATTCCAACAATTCCACTCCTTCCATAATGTACAGTATATACATACTCCTCCTCCCTTTCAATTTCTATTTAACAGCATATAATCTGGTATATGTTTATTCCACTCACTTTTACTGTCCCACCATGTTTCAGTAATTGCAGCTACATCTATGCATTCCTTAGATAGTATTAATTCAAGCACCAATTTTTTTAATGACATCTAATCTGCTACCATTGGCTAGAGAGAAACGTGTGCCTTCTCCTTTCTTATTCAGTGCAAGCTTTTTGTTTTTCATTTTATTATTTTGAACCTGAGCCCATGTTATTCCAAGTTTAAAGTCTTTGTAATCAATGTTTTGAATTGTTTCCCCAGAGCTGCAATACCATGCTTACTGAAACGCGAGCCATACTGAGGCTGGCTCATCAGTGCAGCAGTAGATCTACCACTTGCAATGCTAGTGACCTGAGTTCAGGTGCAAGTTTGGGTTGACAGGGTCTGGCTAGGGGGAGGAAGACTGAGCGTCTCACAGGATGCTCTCCTCCTCCTCCAGGGAGGGAGGCTAGTCATCCCCGCTGCTATACTGCCACCTGGGTGACCACAGGTGGCAGTGCAGCTGGGGACATCAGGGAAGGGGAAAATGTCAGCCAGAATCAGGGTGCAGCAGCATGCCTATGCATGCATGTTCATCCATAGATCTCTTCTGTGTGCTGATGTCCTCAGGGCCGGGGAGAAAAGAAGGAAAATGGACCTCTGCACCTGAGGATGAAGGACCACCCGGCACTGCAGGATCCCCCTGTCATTCCCACCACTCATGCCTCCCTATGAAACTAGAAGCTTGAGGGTAAGCCCCTCCAACTGGGGGGAATAACCAAGGCTCCACAGGGGAAGGACCAGCGCGCCAGTAAACAGGTAAGGGGGACAAGGATGTTGTGCCTTGGCAAGTCCAGAAGGAGTTTGGATGCAGAGTGGAAGGGAGCATAAAACAGAAAGTAAAAAAAAGAACTGTAAGTCATCCTAACAGTAATAATGATTTTTGTTTTCAAATCTTTCCCAGAATGTAATACATGTATAACCCTTACCTAGAGTCCATTTCCTGAGCCATTCATTTACCATCTTGATCAATATTTGTCTCTGTTTGTTAACCCTTGGTACTGGAAGTATTTCTAACAGTGCAATCTCACAGCCCCTTTTCACTAAGTTTTCACGCAGCCTCACATATTCCCCCTTTATTCCATCTATGTTTTGTCTTCCAATATTGTTAGTGCCCACATGGACCACCACTAGTGGGTTCTCACCTGCATTTTGCAATATTTTCTCTGATATATTATCAATATCAGTGATCCTAGCCTCTGAGAAACTGCTGGTTGTACAAATTTACTTTATTTGGCCCACAGATAAATTTATCTGTATATTTAATTACAGAATCTTCCACATCAAACACTTGATGTGCCTTAGCAATTTTTTTGGACTATTATGTTGATTTAATTTTGGTCCATCATCCCCTTCAGTGATCACAGTATTCTCATCCTGTGCTAAGGCATTATGTTGCTCAATATTAAATTTATTTCCTTTATTTTGCTCCTCCCCATCCACCCCCTGACCAGCCACTCCTTCGGGCCTCCACCCCACCACCATCCACCACCCCTACTTTGCAGTCCCTCAGATAACCTGACAGAACCCTTCATTGGGTGGGTCCCTCAGGGTGGTCCAGTCAGGAGAACCAATGACAAGCCTGCATTAATGTGAATACTACGGCAGGAAAAGTGAAACAAAGAGGGCACACCTGGCTACTCTGCCCTAAATAAACCAGCAGTTTAAACCAACTGCCATCCACTACAGCTCATCAGCAGCTAGTGACCAGGAGGAGAAGAAGAAATAGGATTCAGAAGACACTGAGAGACAGACTACAGTGGGGGATATTCAGGCAGCATAGCATCTCAGCTCCAAGGATCAACTGGCAGTGGAATTGAAGGACTAGCTTGATCAAGCAGAGAGGACTAGGACATGAGACACATTTTCAGCCAGAGACCACTACTGGTAGGCTTTCAGCACCATTCATCATCAGATCAGCAGGAACTCTCGGTCAGACACAAGCGAGCCTGAAGCCAAGCCATTCTAGCAGGACAGGACACTAATCTACAGGAGCAGCAGACTTTTTGTGAAGGAGGCTAGTGGTTACATATTTTTTTATTTACAATCATTGTGTATGCTATGCTGCTGCATCAGGTCTAAAATCAGTGGTCTGGCGTCCTCTTGACTGAAGGCATTGGGCAGTGCATTTTGAGTTTAATGATCACAAGGTTTACTTTCCTTTCCCCAGAAATGCACATAGAGCACACACAGCACATAAAAATTGAAGTTAGCAATAAATATACATATATATACAGTATATATATATCTTCTATTTTGGTATAATGGACTACAATGGGTTGGGGCTCCTTATGAAGGTTTGTGCTGTGTATGCACCTTGTAATGTTACCTGTTTTTCCCCAGAAATGCACTCAAAGCACACAAGGCATGTACATTGAAGTTTGTAATACATATATATATATATAGGTTTTTTTTGCTCTTTTTTTTGGTATCCTGTACTTATGAAGGCTTGCGCTGTGCTCTTTGTGTAATGTTACTTGGCAGGCTATATGCTAAGTTACCATACAATAAACTCAAATTATCGTAGGGCTATTAAACAGCATCACATTCATCTGTGGCTCTAAGGTTGGGCTAGAACTTTGGTGATCTTTATGAACTCCTAAAATGCACTGAAACTGAAAGGAATATTTCGCTTGTCATGAAAAGCTTCTGAGAAATCTGAACTGTAAATTCTCTGCCTTGCAGAATCAGCATACATCCAGTATCTATTTTTACATATATAAACATTTGGGCTTTGTAAATTGTAACACATTAGGTTGGTATGAAACTCCGTTCTACCCTTTGAGACCCTGTTGATTTCATGGCCCTATATCTGAGTATGGTATACATATACATTATAGTGTGACTGTATTTGTGTAGTCTATCTTTCCATTTCAGTGTCTGAGTACTTAGACTGCTTCGCAAAAAATTGCGAACTGGCTGTTGCCATTCAGATAAAATTATTCAATTTTTAACTGTTTAAATCTTGCCATCCAGCATTACATGTATCAACATGTAATGCATTTTAGTTAGAATTTTTTAAATGCCTGCTATGATGCCTGTATAATGCAATTGATTTTGCCAATAATTAATGTTAGAGTTGCTCCCGGGACCTCTCATACCTGGTTATAATTTTTCTGGTGATCTCCCAAAAAGTTTTTAGAAGATGCTTAGCTTAGTTTACCATGTTATAGGAGCTTAATTTGCATTACGTATTTGGTATAATAACAAATTTGGTGCTTGCCTTGTTCACTTCCAACAGATTATTACTCTGATGTGTTTTATTTGTTCAAATACTAGTTTACTGTAATGCAAATGTCCAGGGCTCAAACAGGTAGCATAAAGCATAATGCTTTTGAACGTGACCTCCTGTGACCTGCCATTAAATCGGTACCCCACTGGATGATGAGTGTTATTTATTGATGTTTCTTACTTTGCACAATTCAGAAAGTACTGTAGTGAATGATATTATGGGTAATGCAAAAAGTACAGAGGTTGAGCTCGTTGGGTCACTGAACAAGAGCTTTACATTTTCCAGGACCAGCCGTGAACAAAAATTGTTTTGTTTCCTGCACCTTGCTACTCTACTGCTTGCTGTCCTAAGGAGTTAGTGGGTGATGCTTCTCAAAGCAGTACATAGCTGGCTCCTGTATAAGTACAATACATTGCCATTTGTGCCAGTTATTTGGGGGGGGGGCATGTAAAGGTAATTTTAATGCAGTGAAGCTTCCATCCTTCATACGGTGACCTGACCAGCCCTTAATATTTTACTTATTGTCATATTTAGATGGAGTCCAATAGCATTTGGCTTTTTCAAAAGGTCTTGCTGCCTCCTTGTAATAAAGCCTGCATCAGTGACTGTGAGATGGCACCATCTGTATGTGTGAGGGCTCTAAGTTTGTCATGGTACCAGTTTGGGGAACACTAGTGGAAAGCAGTGCCGCCACGACAAGGTCCTCCCCCATGGGCACTGGTCTAAGCAAGCATTTTAATAGTGTTCATGATACTTAAAGAGGCAATATTGTTTTGTTTATGATATTTATAGATAGATTCTGATAGTGTTTGGCTTTTTTCAAGCAGTCTTGCTGCCGCTTCATAATAAAGCCTGAGTCAGTGATTGTGTGAGATGGCACCCTGGTCTAATAAGTCACATTGGTGGTAGTGTGCACTTTACTAACATACTAAAATGCCAGTAGAATAGGCCTAACGGTCTTTTGAGTCTACTCGATTGGTCAGCCCCCACCCTGGGTGCTGACCTTGCTGCCCCCCTCGCCTTCTCTGGCTTCTCCCTTCCCAGTTCCAGATATTCTTGCTGCATTGGATTTTGCTTCCAGAACCCTTCCCCTGTACCTGTCCCAACCCCTCTTGAACCCCTCCACCGTCTCTGCCTCCACCAGCCCCCTAGGCAGTGCATTCCATGGCTCCACCACCCTCTCAGTGAAGTTGCACCTCCTCCTTTCTCCCCTGAATCTTCAACCCTCCAGCTTTCACCTATGCCCTCTAGTGGCCCCCTCCTCCTTCCTTCGAAGCACCCCGACTGTTCCTCCCCTATTTACCCTCTTCATGTACTTGAAGACCTCTATTATGTCCCCCCGGTCCCTTCTCTCTCTTCCAATGTGTACATATTTAGCTCTTCGAGCCTCTCCTCATAGGTCCTGTCCCCCAAGCCCCAAATCATTTTGGTTACCCTCCTCTGGACTCTCTCCAGGAGTTTAATGTCCCTCTTTAAGTGTGGCCTCCAAAACTGCATGCAGTACTCAAGATGCGGCCTCACCAAGCAGTTATACAGAGGGAGCATCACTTCCCTCCCTCTGGAGGTGATCCCCCTAGCGATGCATCCCAGCATCCTGTTGGCCTTGGCTGCTGCCCTCCTACAAGTCTCCGAGTTGTTCATCTTGACATCCACCACCACCCCCAGGTCCCTCTCAGTCATCGAGATTTGTAGCATTCCCCAGGGTGTACACTTGGCCCGGGTTTCTGGCCCCCAGGTGGAGTACCTTGCATTTCCCTGCATTGAACCTCAGCTTCCACTTTCTAGACCATCTTTCCAGAGCCTCCAGGTCCCCCTGTAGGGCCACCCTCCCCACCTCCCCATCCACCACCGCCCCCAGTTTTGAGTCATCTGCAAAGAGACTCATCTCACTCCTGATTCCTGTCCTTATGTCAGAGACATAGGCATTGAACAGGAGGGGCCCAAGGACTGATCCCTGTGGGACCCCACTAATGACCCTCTTTGGGGATGAGACTATCCCGCCAACTATGACCCTCTGGGTCTGGTCCTGGAGCCAATTGCCTATCCATCTGATCATCTGGTTCCCCACCCCATTTCTCCCAGCTTATCCAACAGGCCCACATGAGGAACAGAGTCAAATGCCTTGCTGAAGTCTAGAAAGAGGATGTCCACTGGTCTACCCAGGTCCAAGGCACTCGTCACCCAGTCATAGAACTCCACAAGGTTTGCCATCAAGATTGTTTCTGTGGTGGTGTTCTTGTAAACCAAGCCTCTTTTTTGGGGGGGGGAGTTCTTTTTTTACACATGATGGGCATAATTATTTTTATTTGTTTGTTTTTGTTTTGGATTTTAGTTAATTGTTGAGGTTGGTCTCAGCTTTCAGGGAGCAGAAACTGTGTGTTTTGTGGATGTCAGTCAAAATGAATGCTTTTGGCAAGAAAAGAGTACTGGTTTCAGAGGAGATAGAAGATGATACCACAACCAGTGCCACCAGTCCAGTGCCACCAGCAAAGAAGGCCATGGGGTTCTGCAACTACAATAAAGAGTGGATATCCTCTCTCCAGCTACTGCCACCCATGCCACATCATGAACAACATCCCCAAAAGCCAGTTCTGCCATGTAAAGAGAAACTGTACCCAAGAGAGTACATACAAAAGTGAATCTGCTGAACTGGAGAGGAGGTTCCTGGACAGAGGATATGGAATAAATACCATAGGGGAAGCCAGAGCTTCCACTGAGGAAATACCCAGGGAGACCTTGCTTAACAAACAAAAAGGAGACAGCTGAGGAAATCAGTAGTCCAAACAGGATTAATTTCGTATGGGGGGGGCGCTGTGGAGCCTGAGCAATATGGCTTCTGAACTTTAGAGCTCTGTAAACTATGGATGAACTATCTACTTATTTGGGCAGTTTTCCCTCTACCAGCCCAACAAATTTGATATCAATCTTAGCTGAACTATTGGTGTACAAAATGGGCAATCCTCATAAGGACAAGCACTCGGGTGAAGGAGCTAGAACAAGGATGGCTCCGGGAGCATCCACCACGAGGGCAGCACTGGGCCGAGAACCTGACCACGAGGAGGGAGCAAGAGAGGAGACCCTTCAGACCTTGGGGGTTAAATGAAATCATTTGATTTCCTCTGTAGCAGGACTATCAACTAAATTTGACTCTCTCACCACTCGGCTAACTACTGTGGAATCCACCCTTGAATCGGTCACTGTGGCGTCAGCGGCAGCTACCAAAACTGCCAATGCTGCAATGAGGGCCATGACTTCAGTGATAAAAGAAAACTCGTACCTTCAATCTCGGCTAGAAATGCTGGAAAACCAGTCAAGAGTCCAAAATGTCAGGATCCTGGGGCTAGCTGAAGGCTGTGAAGGGGATCACCTGATATTATTTTCACAAGAGTCGATCATACAACAGCTGGGAGCTGAGATGACCCCGACAGTTCAGAAAATTGAAAAGGCTTACAGGGTTGCTTTTCAGGGCCATCAGGACAACCCAGAGGCCCCATGCACTGTGGTGATGGTAATGGGTGGAGTGGGCTCACAGGATTACCTTCTAGCCTTGGCATGGAGGAAGAAAACCCTGCTTCATGATGGATAGCAAATAAGGCTTTTTCCCAATCTTGTGTATGCCACCAGGCAGAGGAGGAAGAGGTCTGATGGCGTAGGGGCGATGCTCCATGAGGCAGGAGAACCGCATGGCCTGATTTTCCCGGCATGCCTGAGGATCGTGCACTGGAATAAAGTCTTTCTTTTTTCTGAACCAGCTGAGGCTCTTAAATGGTGCCAATGGAATGCTCCGTTTCACAAAAGAGACACTGAGGAAGATGTGACCCCTCATCTGATGAAGATGCGCCTTGAGTGGCTTTGTCATTTTCTCTGAGAGCTTTTGGACTGTACTGGTAATGGGACAAGGGGGATAATCTTAATACTTCAGAAAGCTCCATACGACCCATTAAACAAATTGTTAAATTTATTATTTTTTTTTTCTTCAGCTGATCTGTCTACAATATTGGGATCTGGGTTGTTAAAGTGCCTTTGATTTTCTACTTACCCTATTAAAGTCCTAATTGGTATGGTTATGCCTTGAGGCTATTCCATAACAGTACATTAAAGTTGTTCTTTATGTATTAAGGAATATGTATATTTATATAGTTTCAGCGCCTTTATTGATTAAAGTTTTACGTTGTGGCTGTTTAAAAGGGGGAATATACTGTCTGGTAATGAGCTCAATAGGTTCTTTCTTTTAAACACTACTTAGTGTATCTACTTAGAATAAGCATGGTAAACTTCTCCTTATTTCCAAGGAAGGACTCTGGAGATTAAATACTGTTGACTTTATATTTCTTTTTATTACACCATGCAGCTCATGGACTCTATTACAACAATAGGATTATTAACTGTTGATTTTAGTATAATGGCAATCCCCTCCGTTGACGTATCTTATTTTCATTTAACAGACCGAATGAGAGTATTAAGAGGAGTGGTGCCCTCATAGGTATTTGTACCTGTAGTGTTGAATGAAGGTGTAATGACTGTATGTTTGTTTTTTCAAATGAATAAACATAAAGTTTAAAAAAAGGGATTAATTTAATTTGTACATATAGTGTACATGCCTGGAAGGTTAAAGAAATACTTCACAAAAATTGGCACATATTAGGAGCCGACCCCAGGCTAGGAGAAATAGCCAATACCCCCAAGAATGGCATACAGAAGGGTTAGAAATTTAAGGAACCAACTGGTCCATGCTGCCCACCCTGTTGTAAAAACCAAATACCTGGCTCCCACCATAACAACATGATGGCAGATGGGGACTGTGTGATTCATCTAGTCTGCCTGTTATTTGACCTACTCCCCCCAACTATTTTCCCTTATTTCAATATTCTGCTATGTCCGTCTCAAGATATTTTGAACTCCTTAACTGTCTTGGCGTCCACAACCTCCTGAAGCAGCCTGTTCCATAGCTCCACCACCCTTTCAATGAAGAAAAACTTCTTAATGTTGCTCTGAATTCTCCCTCCTATTAGACGTCTGTTGTGGCCTCTAATACATGCATCCTTATTTTCTTGGAAGAGGTTCTGATTCTGCTCCAAGTTGATACCCTTTAGGTATTTGAAGGTTTCAATCATGTCTCCTCTGTTTCTCCTCTGTTTCAGGGAGCACATGTTTAATTCTTTAAGTCTTGTCTAATTGGGTTCGTGGTAGAGGTCCTGAACCATCTTTGTAGCTCTTCTTTGCACATTTTCCAGATGGTCTATATCCTTTTTAAGTTGTGATCTCCAGAACTGGACACAGTATATACACCACTGCCCAAAAAGTGTAAAAAGTGTGGTAGATGTAAATACTGTGATTATGTTAACGAATGCACTGAGATACAAAATCCCTATGATGGCAGTATCATTCACCTTTCACACTTCATTTATTGTGATACCATGTACTGTATGTTGTGTATTTAGCCACATGTACCTGTGGGACCTACTATGTGGGCAGAACAAAAGGAAAAATGAAAGAAAGGATTGGTGAGCATGCCAGGGTAATTAATAATGGCAATCTTGAGTATGTATGGTCCACACACATTTAGGGTGTAGACGGAAAAGAACATGTCCTAAAGTTTATGGGACTGGAGCAGGTATGCCCGAGACCCAGGTGACTGGATAGGGAATTGGCATTGAGTCGCAGGGAAAATTTCCGGATTTACAGACTCGGGGCTTATACTAATGCTAAAGGCCTAAATGACCAAACTGAGCTGGAGCCTTTTTTGCTTAAATAATTATAACTGTGCATGCTTATGGTACTCAATATGTCTATTATGTTCTCTTCTGGTCACTGAAGTCTGGTTCTTAGAAGCAGAGCTAGTCCCTCATATTCCATCAGAGTAGGCTGCTCCTTCTTTGCTCTTACAAAATGGAATTTTCTTAGAAATTTGCAATTGTACCTTTATGTTGATATGTTGAGACATCCTACAGGGCCATTTTTGGTCTTTCTGGACCCTCCTCCTTTTATTCTCTTTCTCCTGTCCTGCTCTCTACCTCTGCCCCTCCCCCATCCTGCCCCTCCTTCCTTTCACCCCACTCTCTGAATTTGTTACTTATTAGTAATGTGACTTTACCGAAAAGGTTATATATGCATTAGCAAATGTGGCCATGTATATATTATGGTATATGCATGAATGAGATAAAGTCTCAAAAAGGTTCATGGATTACTGGATTATTCACTGTGCTAACAATATTTAGGCAGCAGTTTTAAGGTAAACAGTGCCACATGATTGAAAAGTGATTTGTATAACCCAGTAATATTAAGTCTCTTTGTGAAACTGTGTACATAGTCTGTGTCTTTTTCTGTTTGGGGGTTTAGACACTACTTTTAGCACTCTATTTGTTAGTCCACTGTGATTGGTATAAATATATCACATGGATGTAATTCTTGCTGCTATATTAGACCCCAGAGAGTAGTGGGCACTACCTTTGATAAAGCCAGCAATTGGTGAAATGTCAGGTGATCTGCTGCTCCCCATGTCTGTGGTTGTTTGAACTTTGAACTTGTTTGCACTAGCACTCTGCACATTACATCTGTAATGGATGATGAATGATGAGTAAATAAAACGCTTTGGTTTTTGGATATTCTTCTGACTGAACAGCATATTTTGAACATTTAGGAGGGTGAGTGCCATGATTTGCTTAATTCCAGGATGGACGTGGACTTGATATGGATTCTCTGTATTCCGATTTCTCAACATTATGCACAGCATTACCATTCTTGCTCAAAATGAAGGAAAAATCTGTTGGTGAGAGATGGGTGGCATTTTTTGACAGAGTACCTGAGTGCAGGATGCTATACAAGATATATAATTTGTGTTGTCCATCCCTCTTAGTAACCGCTTTGTGGAGTGTGTATTTTCATTAATGGGGAATTTATGGACTGATAAGAGAAACAGAATGCTGGTACCCTTAGTGAAAGCTCTCCACTCTTTTATAAAATCAAATAGTAAGCTCCTAGAAGCTGCAAAGGTCAATCAGAAATACAGTTTCAAATATCAATAATGAATGATTTCAAAAAATTAATAGACTCGTTCAGATTGGATTATGTATTGAGAACTGGCTGTGCTGTATAGATGATCTGAGAACGGAATGATCTTGTAATGTTTTTCACTGTTATTATACTTTCAAAGATGTCCAGTGATTGTTCTGTATTTTCAAAAATGTAAAATGTTTGTTATACTTCTAATGATTTTATTTTTGAACTATTACAGTGATTGTTAAATAAAATGTTAGTTAGTTTGTTAGTTAGAATTTTTATTTTTATACAGGAAGATGGAAATACATTTTTTGACAGAGCACCTGAGTGCAAGATGCTGTACAAGGTTGTACAATTTGTGTTGTCCATCCCTGTTAGCAAATTTGTGACTGGCATCTTATAATATTGGATCTGTACTACTGCACACCAAGATATCAGGCACCATTACTAGTAAGTATAAGCCATCTCTGTTAAGGTTTCTTGTAATATGTTGACAGGTCATGTGCTGGTGGGGGGTGGCCATAGGGAAAGGGTGAGAAAGAGGCAGGGCTATCAGATCAGGTTTTGGACCATTTCAAAGGGAGCAAGCCTAGCATTACAGTTACAGTATCTGTGTACTTCAAATTGTACTATTTTTAACATTTTTCCACACGGTACAAGATTAATTTCCAACTAAAGGCCTGCATGCTTGATTTACAGTAGTGATGTAAAGTATAAAAGGTTATTTGGTGTAATTTGTAATAATCTGGAAACATATTCGTGGACCAGTGAGTCAAATGAGACTTGATGCTGGCAGACTTAGACTGATGGCCCATTATATGGGCTATCAATCGGCCATCTCCCATAAGAAGGCAGAGTTCCTGTCCAGGAAGATTGCTGCAGCACAGCATCCACCGGCTCAGCTCTTCCGAAATATCAACAGACTGTGCAATCCAGCCTGTCTACAGTCTTGGAAAGCACTGGCACAGAATAAGTGTGATGAATTTGCTCAATGCTTTGCTAATAAGGTTGACCGCATCAGGTCTGAGATCTGCACAGCATATTCTAATGGGTGTGGTGGTGGTCGTTGGGAGGTTGCAAGCACCCAATTTGTCTAGTCTGACTTCAAACAGTTGGCAGTCATGGATATTATATGATCATCCAGGGTATGTGACTGACCTACTGTAGTTTGGACTCGGGCCCAACTCCCCTCCTTGTGGGGTGCGTTGAGGTTATCGGTCTGGTCCTGGCTGAGATGGTCTGGTGCTTGTTAGAGACTGGTGTGTTTCCTGACATCCTGAAGAAGGCAGTGGTGACACCTCTCCTTAAGAAATCTTCTCTTGACCCTGACTGTCTTGCCAACTACAGATCTGTCTCTAACCTTCCCTTTGTGGGCAAGGTTATTGAGAAGGTGGTCATGCTGCAACTGGAGGATCATCATACCAACCACGATTTTTATGATCCTCTCCAGTCTGGCTTTAGGAAGCGGCATAGTACAGAAACAGCTCTGGTTCAAGTACTTAATGATCTCCTGACAGTGAAAGATTGGAAGAGCCATTCCACCTTGGTTCTCCTTGATCTCTCCAAGTGCCTGCGGCTGATCTGCAGACTGTCTGGAATAGTCCTCAGGTGGTTCCATTCTTTCCTCACAGGCAGGTCTCAGAGAGTGGTGTCAGGAATTTATTCCTTGGCTCCATTCCCTCCTGTCTTGTGGGCTGCCACAGGGCTCCGTTCTTTCACCCATGTTGTTTGTGGTGTATATGCTGCCATTGGGAGACATTATAAGGCAGTATGGGCTGAATTTTCACTGCTGTGCTGATGACACTCAACTATACATGCCCTTTGTGCCTGAACAAGGTGGAGCTGTCTCGGTTTTTAACAACTACCTCACTGAGATCCAAGACTGGATGTGTGCCAAATGTGTGAGGTTGAACCCTGACAAAACTGAGGTGTTGGTTGTGGACTCTGGTCATCAGGTAGAGGGGCCACTGGACAGATGGCCTTCTGGGCTTTGGCTTGGAGACAGCCAGCTTGTGATCTCTGACTGGGTGCAGAATCTGGGCATTATGTTAGACGAGGGGCTGATGCTTAAATCTTAGGTGTCATCCATTGTCAAGACCCCATTCTATCATCTGAGGAATATCGCCCAGATTAAACACCTTGCTCCACCTTCTGATCTTCCAACGTTGGTCCACGCCTTTGTGACCACCTGCCTTGACTACTGCAATGCCCTGTACCTAGGGTTACTGGGGGTTGATATCCACCACTTGCAGCTGGTGCAGAATGCAGCTGCCAGGCTGTTGACTGGTTTACCTAGATCATGGCATGTCATGCTTGTGCTCCGTGGCCTGCACTGGCTGTCTATTCAGCAGCAGATCACCTTCAAGGTCAGTTTATTGACCTATAAGGCCCTACACAGACAGGGGCCATGTGTTTTGCAAGATCTTCTTCTCCCCTACTGTCCCCTCTGCCCACTCTGCTCCATTGATGAGGGATTGCTAGAGGTTCCCAGGGTTTGTTTGATGACCTTGGGTGCCCGAGCATTTGCATTTGTGGCCCCTACCCTGTGTAACTCTCTACCTCATCAGATAAGAGAGTGCCTGACAGTGGAAAGTTTTAAATCTGCACTCAAGATCCACTGATTTAAACTTGCCCACCCTGAGTCTTGATTAGTTTTAGTTTACCTTGATATGTATTTTAATGTTTATTGGATATTTTAACCTCAAGTTTTTTATTGTTTCTGAACAAGCGTTTTGATCATGTGCAAATTGCGCTTCCTACTAATAAAACATTTATTGATTAAGTGAGTGATTGATTGAAATGTATGTGTATTTTTGGTGTTTTTCACATAATTATACATTAACTGTATTTCGACCCCCTTAATATCATCAGATCATGTGTGTCCTGCTTTTATTTTAAAGAAAACATAAAAACCTACTTATGTTCAAATTTTCATGCTTTTCTCACATTTGGAATGAATTTTGCAATATCCTGCTAGACTAATATAAATAAAAACCCAATTTGCAACCCCTAAACATTGCTGGATCACTTGTGTCCTGCTCTAATATGAAGAGCATACAAAAATCTACCTATAGACCAATTTTCTTGCTTTTTCCACATTATATTGATTTAGTTCGTTTTTGTTTAACACGTAAGTGCACTAGACAAGAGCAATTGCCTATTTTCAGGCACAGCCCGCAAGAGTTACAGACAACATGAGCTGCGGAGCATTAACAGGTGATACAATACTACAAAACATCAACAGTGGTCTACCATAATACAGAGATACCCTAAAATGTTATACTGTATGAGCATTGCCTGTTTTCCGGCATGACCCAGAAGAGTTACAGACAAACATGAGCAGTAGTAACAGGTGAATACAACATAGCAGTTTAACATATAATATAGAGGCACCCAAAATATTGTACCATAAGAGCAGATCAGAGACAAATCATATTAAGTGCAATTTTGAATGTTATTTGCAATATTCTGCTAGACTGAAAAAGGCACAAGCCTGTAGTACAAACAGTTAAAACATTCTGTCCCCAAGTAGCCTGTGCTGCTAAAAAGCCCAGCAAAATCTTAATGGAGACAGTAAAGCGCAGTGGTTTAAGGCTCTGAGCTGCAAATCTGGAGACCTGGGTTTGAATCCCACAGCCCCCACTTGCATACTGTATGACCCTGAGTAAGTCACTTAACTTCCTTGTGCTCCCAGGTCACACCTGGAAACAAGCTTTCAGCTTAGTGTGTCTCTCCCGGTTAAAAAAAATAAATAAATAAATTGGCAGTGCAAACAAGTGGAGTGCCTGTCCTCCACTATCCCACAATGCTCTGTACCACCAATGTACAAGTATCAGTAAAGTTGGATCCCTGGCTGTACTCCTGCTAGTGCCTGAGAACTGCACTTCCATAGTTGCCCAGCAGTTGCTATGGTGATTAAGGATGTTTCCTTTCAGCCTACCCCCACCCTTTTTTTTTTAGTTCTCTGTTCTTCTAACACTCAGACCGGAGGGAATTTTGGTGATAGGATACACCCACACACAATATTCTTCACCAAAAAATCTTCTTTGCTTAATATATCATGAAATTTTGTGAGCAATGTAAAGTACCATCTCTAACTATGTGTAAGTCAGCAGGCTTTCTTAATAAATTAGTATCAAGTTATATTAAGTAGAGGGAAGCAGACAGAAACCAAAGAGTAATGAAGAGAAGTGAGGAAATATGTATAAAAAAGGGAAAGGTTTATCCTGTTAAAACCACTAGGAGTAGAGAAAGAAGGAAGCACTCTATCTCATGTAGGGTCATTAACAAAATCATAAGTATAAGGAAGGGGGGAAGGAATAAGGGTTAAGGAAGGTCAAGAAGCAAAGGGGAAAACTTAAAATATCCTATCTAAGATCAAGTAACAAAGGGGTTAAGCAAAACAAATAAGGGGAAATTATAAATACCCTATCTGGGGTAAGGGTACAGATTTCTTTCCAGAAGAATAGCAAGTGTAGGAACAGAAATGTTGGGAGTGGTGCAGAGCAGTGGTTGTGCAGCGGCAGTTTTCAGAAAGACCTTCTGGAGTCTGAGGCACTGCCCATCTGCATGCACCTATCTGGGCTGTGGGAGGAAGTCACCAAGCCAAGCTGGCTAAGATTTGGGGGACCTCTTCCCCCACCCAGGGGCCCCCGAGTCTATCACCGTTGCCCCAGAGGGTGTCAAAGAGTAGGGCCAACTAGTCTGTGGTGGGCTCCAGAAAGGTGGGAGTGGTGGGTCAGGGGCACATTCCTCAGCTGGTGCCACTAAGAAACTCTTTTGCCACTCTGGCCCAGGGCTCTGTACTAGGCCCAGTCCTCTTTACTGTCTTTATTAGCAACATTGCAGAAGGGCTAGAAGGGAACTTATGCGGCTATGCCTGCTCATGGATGACACAACAATTTGCAACAGAGTAGACACACCAGGGGGAAAAGACAAAATGAGGGATGATTTGGAAAAGTTGGAAGAATGGTCAAGGGTTTGGCAGCTGGGTTTCAATGCAAAAAAAATGCAAAATCATACACGTGGGGCGCAGAAACCCAGAGGCTATGTACCAATTGGGAGGGGAAGTGCTGGCAACCACCAAACAGGAAAGGGACCTGGGGGTAATCATTTCTGATGACCTGAAGGTAGCCAAGCAGTGTGATAAGCCAGTGGTGAAGGCTTGCAGGATACTCAGGTGCACAGGGAGAGGTATCACCAGTAGGAAGAAGGAGGTAATATTACCCCTGTACAGATCACTGGTAAGACCCCACCTTGAGTACTGTGTCCAGTTCAGGAGGCCCCACCTCTGGAAGGACATTGATAAGGTGGAGGTGATACAAAAGAGAGCTACCAAAATGGTGCAGAGCCTGCATCAAAAGCCCTATGAGGAAAGACTCAAGAAATTGAATATGTACTCTCTGGAGGAGAGGAGGGAAAGGGGGATATGATAGAAACATTCAAGTATCTATCAGGTATTATTAAGGTACAGGAAGGTAGCATTTTCCATAGAAAAAGAAGCTTGAGGACAAGGGGTCATGCTATGAAGTTGGAGGGGGGCTCAGAGGAAATGTGAGGTAATACTCCTTCATGGAGAGAATGGTAGACTCCTGGAACAGCCTTCAAGTGGAAGTGGTGGGTGCCAAAATGGTGATGAGATTCAAGCATGCATGGAACAGATACAAGGGGACGTTTGGTAGTAAGGCAAGGGGAGGAGACAACCAGAGATCGAGTAGGGTCTGCCATGGCACAGTAGGTAGGGAAAACTGGGCAGACTACAATAGGTGGGACAAGAAGTCCTTGTCTGCCAACAACTTCTATGTTTCTGTTTCTGGTGGGACAGAACTACTGGGAGGAGGCACCCATGGTAGTGACTAAGGATGACGTGGGGGTCCTCCCCTAGGGAAGATCTCCAAGGTGGGAGAGAGAGGACACCAGAGGAGGAGGAAACAACTTCTGGTGGGGGACTCAAATGTCAGGAAGTAGATTTGGGAACAGGAAGGAAAGGAAAGAGGGAAGTAAGGGACCTACCTGGTGCCTCAGCTCAGAAGGATAGAAATCATATTCTAAGGATCGCTAGGGTGGTGAGGCAGGAGGGGGAGCTGGAAGTCATTGTCTGCCTGGAGACAAATGACCTGGCTAAGGACAGGGCTGGGATTGTGCAAGGGGATTTTAGGGAGCTGTGGAGGGATCTTAGGCAGCTAGCATGCTCAGTGGTTTTCATTCAGGTGCTGCCTGTCTATAGCATGGAGGAGCTTAGGGATCTCTGCATTTTGAGCTTTGACTTTGAAGGACTGGAGTAGAAAGAAAGGGTTCAGTTACACTGGTGACCGCAGACCCAACTGAAGGGATAAGGCCCTATACAGGAGTAAGAGCCTGCATTTATCTAGAACACAAACTCATCATAAACTACAAAAAGACCATAGTGATGCAGTTTGCCAACCCCCAGAATAAATATAAAGGTCTGCCTCTAAGTATCCTCAATAGCCACCGCCAGCCACTACAGAAAGTCAGTAGCTTTAAATACCTTGGTATCACCCCGGACTCTTCCCTTTCCTACCTTGAGCATGTCAATCTGGTCTATAAAGCAGTGAATACTAGAATTGGCTTACTCAACTGGCACAGGTCATGTTTGACACTTGACACACTCCGATTGGTCGTTCCCAGTTCGGTCCTTTCCATTGTTGATTATGGTAAGGTTGTTTATGGCTCTTCACTGATACCACACTAAATAGGATCAAGATCGCACTTAATAAAGCTTGTCATCAAATTGTTGGTGGGCATAGTCTCATCCACACCTGCAACCTCTATAATCACGCTAACTGGTTGAATTTTAAGAGTAACATAGAAACATAGAATTTGATGGCAGATAAGGACCGCTTGGCCCACCCAGTCTGCCCATTTCCCTACCTAATGGATAAGCTGTAGATCCTAGTTAACCAGCAGCCTACTTCTTCCTACCCCCACCTCCTAGAATTGCAAGGTGGACTACACTACCACACCTGGCTGCTGGCTAGCAAGTTAATCCTTGGTCACTCTCAGCCTCTTACCCAGCAACTCATCAATGTCGCCCCTGCTCCCCAGGCTATGTGCAGCTGTACTAAGACCTCCTTCCTTGTCCTGTTTTGTATGACAGCTCAGGGGCAGCGAGCCTTTATGTATAGGTTGCCAGTCTGACTAAATAGTCTGCCTTCTGAGGTTCTCCCTGAGAAGAAGATAGGTCACTTTAAATTTAAACTCCGACAGCACCTCCTAGCAATAAACAGTTGTGACTGTTTCTAGCACTCCCACCTTTCGTTCCACTTGGGCTGCCTGTATTATCCCTAACTAAACTTCCCTCTGACTATGTTCCCCCTGACTGCTCTTCCCTGTCTGCTCCTGCCTCCTTATTCACTGCTGTCCCTACTCCACTCTCTTCCTACCCTTGTTCTCCCCTCCTCTCTTTCCCTTCCCTGTTTATGTGTATTTTAGGTTCCCTGCCACCCCCCCCCATATCGCTAACCTCGTATTACTTGGCTTAACAAAGTCCCCTGGACTGCCACTTCTCTGTTACCTATGCATTCTATGACCTTGTAATCCTCTACAATGTTAGTACACTTTTAACCACCACTTTAAAATGGTAATTTTAGCGTTTTCATGTTGTAATTACCTCTGATACTCAGCACATTTGTATTATACTATTTCTTATTCTATTCAATTTTTGTTATATATTTCTTCCTCCCCAATTGTATTTTATTTACCTACTGCACTTTCTTTGCCTTGAATCACACTAGTCTGCTGCCACGTTGTGATGTTTGCATTTCTGTGTTTATGGCCTCCTTTTATACTCCTACTGTATTTGCACCATTTTGTTTGTACTATGCATTGTTAACCTTATGTACTTCTGATGTGGAGCCTTTGTAAATGAGTCCCTGACTCAAAGCTTTGTAATTCCAAGATTCCAATAAATAAAAATAAAAAACAGGAATCGCAGTCGACAGTTTAGATGTTACTCTGAGGAACATTTAAGCTAGCCGAGGGGTTGGGGGGGGCAGAAGAAAGCAGGGAGGCATAAACTGCTCTCCTTCCTAACAGATGGTAGCATAAAGAAGGGATGGCAAATTTCCCCAGGGTGCAAAATAAAGAACAAGGCAGAGCAGTTGAAATGAAAGGGGACAGGAACACAAGCTGTAGAAAGAAAGAAAGGAGGAAAGCATGAAGGAGTAAAAAGGAGACAATGGGAGTAGCAGACAGAGTGATAACAAAATGTGGAAAGTCATGTGTGTCAATGCAAAAAGTCTAGAAAATAAAATTCTAAACCTAGAGGACATCATGGCGGAAGCAGACCTGGCTATCACTGGCCATTAGAAACAGGGGAGAGGCAGTGACCAGGAGAATGAACCTAGACAATGGTTGTAAAACAAAAACAGAAAGTTAACCAAAGACTGTGCTAAGGTTCATGCACCAAATAAAAAATCCAAAAAATTGGTTGTAAGTTAATACATTTATTAAAATAAAAAGCAGCACTCACCCACAATATCAACATTTCATGCAAGCCATGTGCAGTTTGTCAAGGTCAAAGCACACATGGGTTACATGAAATGTTGGCACTGTGGGTGAGTGCTGCTTTTTACTTTAATAAATGTATTCACTTATAGCCAAGGCTTTGGCTTTTTTATTTGATGCGTGAAACTGAGCCCAGACTTTGGTTGTGTTTCTGTCATTGGCCATTACTGAGTCATGGTGCAAAGGAAACCAGGACTGGGACATGACCATACCAGGATATACTATGTTTAGGAAAGATAAGGTAGGAAGGAAAGGAACAGTGGTGGTGCTGTATGTCAGGGAGGGTATCAAATCGAGAGGGATACAGGAAATTCAGCGGGAAATGGGTGGGTTGGAGGTACTTTGGGTCCAGGGTGGGACAAATAGGGTCGTCAGGTCGCCAAATGCGACCTGGCTAATCATTGTGGCCACCGGTTTCTTTAAATACTCACCATTCTGGCGGTGGTAAGTGCGATGTTGTCAGACGCAAGCGCGGTAGCTCAGCATGCTTGTCAGTTGTGAGCTGAGCTGCCGCTGTTGCACATGCACAAAATAGATCAGAACTCCATTGGGGAATGAGTGGCCATGAGAGTGCGGTCACAGAACAGCCACCCGCAGCGCACTCTGCTGACTGTAGTGCGATCCACCGTCAGTCTGGCTGCTGGCACCCACCTGTCAGTTTACGCAGAACTCTTAAGACAGACAAGTCACAAGGTAAGCGACTGGATGTTCACGTGGGTGGTGGGAGTCGTATTTCTAGGGACGTTGAGCTGAAGTCTGCCATTCTGAAGGAGACAGAGTGAGAGAGCATACCTTTGCTCTCGGGGCGGAATTAGATCTATCCCAGGCATCAAGACTTGCACAGTTGCACCAAAAGCCTATCTCAGCACTCGAGTCCACATAGGATGTTTATTCAATTTCAGTGACATATTTAATTAATAATTTTCCTGTGAAATCGGCAATCCAATTCTGACGACATGCTGATTGGGTGGAGGTGAGGGAGAGCCTTCTTTGTGGTCTGGGGGAGCCCTGTAATATGGCTTGTTTGGACAGACTGTGGAGGAAAATAGCTGTGAGGAGAAAAAATAGTAAAAGTAAAATCTCCAGTAATGTTGCTGCTGTCACACAAGACAACGACATGCTAACTGGGGCAGGGGACGGAGAGCCTGCTTGCCTTGGTGGTTAGGGAGGCAGCCCTGACTTTTGCCCTTCTGTGTGGAGGGAAATCAAGAAAAAAACTATTACTGATAAGTTGCTGCTGTTACTTGTTTAGGAAGCTTGGTTTAAAAAACTAAACCTGTGTACTTAGAAAGTGAGAGGTTTACAAAACTGATGACAGCTGAGCTGATATCAGATTGTTCCTGATACTGTTTGACTGCAGTCTTGATTGAAAAAGTGATAGAACTTGATCCAACTTCAATGGATCTTTTTTCAGTACCTCTGAAGTCAGTTTGAAACAAACCTAGATCAACTATCAGAAGTTGTTTGTATCAGAATAAAACAACTTAAAGACTTTTATCATGGTTGAACTGAGAGAGACATCTTGCTGAATGAAGTAGGGTGGAGGGGGAACTTGTTGTATAAAAAAAAAAAAAGTGTACACTTACAGGACTTGTTTGCACTTGTAAATCAGCAAGATCTGGTCCAGTCCAGTCACAGTGTTTCTCAGACAGTTCCATCTTCAGTAGTCATCCTCTTGGTGATTTTCATCTCATTTTCTCAGTTGTAACTTCCTTTTTCGGATTAGACAGTCAGCACTTTCAGTGTGCACTTTATAAATTCTCCCTCCTGTGTAATACTTGATACTGTTTTGGCAGGCTACTCCTCATCAGGATCTCTGGTAATGACTTTCCCAAATGTAGGTTAATGGACAATTCCTCAGCTGAAAGGCAAGTTAAAAAAAAAAATGGCCACTAGATTTTATAGTCCAGAGGCCGTAAAAAATTGGCCACCTAAAAAAATTTTGGCCACCAGATTTTGAGGTATGGTGGCCAAACTGGCCACCAGGTCAAAAAGTGATTTGTCCCACCCTGTGTGGGTCACCCTGGAGACAATAAACAGAGCCACTGTTCACACTGACATGATCTAAAGACCTGCAGCACAGGGGTACACTTTAGATAAGGCACAGGTGGAAGCCTTTAGCACAATGACAGGAAAAGGTGAGGTTCTGCTGGTGGAGGTCTTCAATCTGCTGAATTAGGACTGGCACCTCCCAGCTGCAGCTTCAGATAGAAGCAGGGACATCCTGGGCTCCCTGCAGGGGGTATTTCTCAGACAACTAGTTAGGGAACCCACACATGATGGAGCAATACTGGACCTGTTCTCACTAACAGGGAAAGTGTTGCAGACATCAAGGTGGGAGACCACCTTGGGACTAACAACTGCCGCACAGTGTGGTCCAACATAAGAATGGTGGTGGAAGTGAATCACACAAGGATAAGGGTCCTGGACTTCGGAGGGCAGATTTTAAAAGAATTAGTGAATGTCTCAGAGACAACATAGCCGGGGGGGGGGGGAGTTTGGCTTGGGTGGAGTGGAGGAACAGTGGACTGAGCTAAAGGAAGGCATAGTGAAGGCAACAAACCTTTGTGAAAAGGAAATGAGCAATATACTAGGAGGCAGTATAGAGCAGTGGTTTAAGGCTCTGAGCTTCAAACCTGAATACCTGGGTTTGAATCCCACAGCCCCCCACCTGAATACTGTGTGACCCTGAGCAAGTCACTTAACTTTCTTGTGCTCCCAGGTTGCACCTGTAGACAAGCTTTCAGCTTAGTGTGTCTCTCCTGGTAAAACAAAGGTAAAAAAAATAAATAACAGAAGGCGAAAGAGACCGCCATTATTCTTAAAGAAAGTAGCTGAAAAGTTAAAGGCTAAAAGGGTAGCCATCAGGGGGTATAAAGAGACATAGAAGGAAGAAAACAGGAAGGCATATCAAGAGAAACAGAGGTGGGCTGGAAAAGTGGCGAGGAGCACAAAAGCACAAACTGAGGAAAGAATAGTCCGATGGTAACTAAAGGCGATAAAAAATTTTTAGGTACATAAATGAAAGAGGAAGACTAGGGGAGAGATTGTAAGATTAAGAAAGGCAGGTGCGGACTGTGCAGAAGTGGATAAAGAAAAAGCAGATGTAGCTCTTCCCTGGCGCCATCCAAGAGAGGGCCACTACCCCTACCTGGGTGGCCACTAACCAGGATAGGGGCCCAGGTTCCCATAGCTATAACAAGGGGGTTCTTTCCCAAAAGCTAAAACAAAAATGGTGGTGCCTCCACCCAGTGTACATTTTAAGTGGGTCTGATTATCTGCAGTACAACTCCCTGGGATTGTGTACCAACCCAGCTCCCCAATAGTTACCCCAGACATGGGTTTACCAAGTTCGAACCTCCCCACTTTCAGTTAAAACATTTACCTTTTCATCTCATCAATACACAGGCTCACTAAAATCAGGCTCTGGATTTGTTTTCTGCTGCAAAACAATAACTCCATGGTTTATTTATAGGGGGAGGCTTTAGGAGTGGGATAGTGGAATAGAGTTCAATCATTTTTCATTTTGCATTTCACAAAATCACATTTCCCCTTCTGATTCATTCCCTTATTGCAATCCGTGCAGCCATCATCTCTGTCTGTCTAGCTAACTGCTGCAGACATGCCCAAACCCAGACCCGCAGGTCCCAGTCCATTTCCCCAAAGTCCTATCACTGGGTATCCAGATTTTAGTTGCAGGCCTGAGGTGCAGCTGGTAGCTGGCGTTGGCATGCTTACTTGAATTAAACTTTATACATTTTCCCTTCGCTTTTGGTTAGAGCTACTGTTACCTTTTCCCTCTAGTCCTTAGCTCTATCTGCTGCTCTAGTGGGCCAACATATTTACTGTCCCCAGGTGCAGGGCAGTTCCTGCAATTTACACATGGTTCTGCAGAATCAGTCCTTAGATGGTACAGTTCTCTGAAGTCCTGGGGATGGATGGATCACACAGGCAGAACCAGGCATAAAAGCTTTAACAAGGGCATAGAGGCTGCAGCTGGCTCTTCCTTCATCTTGCTTGCAGATCTTGTAGATTGTCCCCTTCAGCCCATTACAGGCCCCATTGTAGGGCACGTGCACAAGGCCTACCAACTACAAGGGACCCAGACCGGGGAGTGGCCGCACGGCCCGGCTCCCTCCAATCAGAGTGCCCTAGCACTCGGGTACAAGACCCGTGACTCCCTGCAGTGGCAGACCCCACTTGATGGGGGTTAGCAAGTTCCCCACCTGGCCCTGGGTGCCAGCAGAAACATTCAGCACATTCTCTCCTGCTGTTCTCTCTCTCTCTCTCTCTCTCTCTCTCTTTTCTGCTATGGTGTATGACCACAGCAATCCACTTCCCTCTTTGCTGTATCTCAGGAGCAGACAACAGGTACTTGAACCAGAAAGCACCTCTCCATCCTTCTGCTTTCGCAGTCTCTCAACTTTAACACAACCACCTTTTTGCTCTGGCTCACACAGATATCGCCTGCACGCTCACAGTCCATTACTCTTCCTTTTCTCTTTCCTCATCACATTTACATTCTCATCCTCTGTATTCCCATCTTTTTCCAGGCTAAGACACAATCTTCATTCTTTTTCCAGGCTAGGAATGCAACCTTGGTCTTTTCCCAGGCTTAGATCCAACCTTTGTCCTTTTATTCAGGCTCAGGACACAACCTTTCCTCTCTGCTTCTTTGCCACACTGCTATGGTGCAACTTCAGAACAATGCAGACAATTCAGCAATCTGCAGCTTTCCCTTTTCTCTTCCAAGCTGCTTCTTTCTTTTCCTGATGGGGAAGGCCCTCCCTGCCCTGGGACACAAATTGCTGTCAGCCCCCAGGCAGATCCATCTCGTAGACCCACTCTCTCTAAGGGCAGGAGCTCCTCTCCCTCAGGAGGAGCTCCCGCTGAACTGAAGTCAATCTTTCACTGTCCTTAACTTTTTTTGCCCTTTCCTCACTCCCCATTGGCTGGAGCCACTGTCCTTAGGAAAAACTAATATGTATGAGGCTCCCTCAATGCCACATTGGTGCAGAAAAAGGCACCTAAACTTTCCCCAGTATTTTCCCCCAGGAGTCCTTTCAATCATCCCAGAGTCCCTGGCAAGAATCCCTATTCGGTGGTTGGCTGGCTGGTGTCACATGGCTGCAAACATGGTGGCTATTGTCAATAGTGTTCCACATTTACACCATGTTCCAAGGTTCAAAATGTTCCTGCAGCCAAACAGTAATTATTTATCTAATTATTTCCCCACCATTTGATAGCCACCCTCTGACCTTCAAAGTGACTGCATCCATTTACACATTTATCCAACCCTCTGTCAGTTGCTGCTGCCATTATACCTTGCCCCTAGGCAGCTCACACAATCACATCTTTACTGGCTGCAGTCTATGGACACATTTAATTATTTATTTCCCCCCACGGACTGGCAGCCTTCCCTTTCACTTGCACACATTTCTTTATTCATTTAAACTTTATTTCTTCCCCTATCCTAGTACTACCTATTTGTTTTGCCTCATCGCCAGACAGGACTGCTCGCTCTTCAAAGGAATGCCTCCTCATGAATATTAATGAGGCAGCTCCCAATCCCTTGAGCATGATTGGCACTTACAAAAAAATGGCTTTTCTCTCTCCCGGTTGCCTCTTTGGTCCCCCCCCCCCCAGCTAGTCTCCAGTCCCCATTTCCTTCACCAATGGGACCAGAACTGGTGGCGAGACACTCTAAAATGGCCAAAACAAAATTGCACATGTGCGCATGTGTGGAGCTCGCCACAGCACCCAGAGGTACAGATCAGACTGGCAGCTCCATGCTACAGCTCCTCCAGCACCACTAATCTCTCTAAAACACTGTGAGGGCTTACAGGAGAGGACAGGTTACACAGGGGAAAACCAGGATTCCAAAATAAAAGAATGGGGGTAGAACCAAAACCCCCAGGGGAATGAGCCTTTTTTGGGGTCTTTCAGGTAAGCCCCCAACAGTGGGGTTACACAGACATCCTGAGCAATTACTTTTGTTCCGTCTTCACAAAGGAAAGGGAAGGGAATGGGAAACAAAAGCAATAGGGACACTGGAAAGGGGACATAGACACAACTCTCTTTACAGTGGAGAGAGTCCTGGAGGGACTTGCAAATCTGAAAGTGGATAAAGCTATGGGGCTAGATGGGATACATCCAGTTGTACTGGGGGAGCTCAGGAAGGTACTGGCTGCACCGCTAACAGTCCTTTTTAACAACTCACTGGAAATAGAAGTGGTTCCAATGGACTGGAGAAAGGCATACATAGTCTCACTTCAAAAAAGCTGTAGCAGGGAGGAGGAACTATAGACCAGTCAGCCTGACATCAGTGGTTGGGAAGCTAATGGAGTCACTGCTAAAAGAAAGGATTATGGAGTATCTTGAAGACAATTGGTTACAAGACCCAAGGCAAATGGATTCACAGGGAGAGGATCATATCAGACAGATCGGACGTCCACTTCTCCTCACACCCAAGTCTGGACACACTCGGCTACACATCCCAGCCCATTCCTCTACAACCCCTCAATCTCTTGGCTAATTTTTCAATTAATCCCCCCCTGCCCAGCTCCAAATAATCATCCACGCCTATTACCTATGAGACACTCGCTCTCTGCCCATCACATACAGCTATTCGCCCACTACTTAACACTCGCTGTCCTGCTCCTTGCTGCAGGTGACATACACCCGAACCCCGGCCCCAATCTACACCACCACCCTCAATCTCTTCGAGCCCCCTCCCAACTCATCCCCTACCTCATTCCTCCCTGGAGGCCATCTCCCACGTGGCCTGCGTCTCCTGCACCTAAATATAAGAAGCCTTGTCCACAAACTTGATTCTCTCCAGGTACTTGCTGCCCACTATGCTCCTGATATCCTCACCCTGTCTGAAACTTGGCTCAATAAAAACATCACCAAACCCTAAGTCACTATCCCAGGCTACGCTATGGCCCGCCAGGACAGAGCTGCAAGAGGTGGAGTAGCGATCTATGTAAACTCGCACTTGCACTATTCGGTTGTCCTAGCTAAGTCCGAACCAAAAATCTACAAAATTATACTGCTACAGCTGGCTCTCCCCTTCTTACGCCCAATCTACATTGCAGGAATATACTGCCAGCCTGGCACACCAGCCTCTGCTGTCACTGACCTCCTCAAGCAAATCTCCTGCCTAACCCCTACTGGGGAATTATATATTATGGGAGAGCTTTTTTTTTTTTTACATTCTTTTTCGCTCCGATCATGGCCTGCGGAGCCTCTCTCAGGCATCCTGGCTGGTCCTGCCCTGTCTGAGGTCCTCTCGACCCTAAGCCTCCTCTCCCCCCTCCTCCCACAGCCAGTACCAACAGCTTAACCCCTTCAGGGTGGGGCCGCCCCTCCTCTTTGGGCACTCTTCAAAGTCAGACCCTGGCTGTGGGTGAGGGCCCAGGTGAAGGATATGAGAGGCCAGATGAGATGGATCTGGCAGTGGGCATGGGGTCAGGTGCTGTCACCTACCCTGCAGAGCTGGATGTTTCTGTTTTCAGGTCCCTGTACATCCCCCCCTTGTGTGGGCACCCCTGATGCCATGTGCATGGCAACCCTGCCGGCG
The DNA here is from genome assembly GCA_016271365.2 of Neoceratodus forsteri. Classification (NCBI taxonomy): domain Eukaryota; kingdom Metazoa; phylum Chordata; order Ceratodontiformes; family Ceratodontidae; genus Neoceratodus; species Neoceratodus forsteri. The sequence goes on along the minus strand of CM028132.1, from coordinate 1,227,564,443 downwards.
TCAGCCACGCTGCTTGTGCTGTCTGCGTACTGCAGCACCCCCGATCTCCACCGTAAGCCGCTGATACGCCGGACAACCTCCGGCCCTCTCCCCGGGAGAGGAGAGCTGTCCGTCGGACACTCAATCCTCTCCCTCCCCTGCCAACCCCCATCGGCCTGAGCTCAATCCCGAACCCGGGTCATCGGCGTGGAACGAGGTGTGGCGTCCAGTGCCACAACCCTCAGCGCCACCAGGCCAGCTATTATGGGAGATCTTAACCACAACTGGCTAGCTCCTGCCCTCAATAAAGCCAGGACTGAAATTTCTGCACTAAAGCTCACACAAATCATAACCGAGCCCACCCGCCTTAACCCAAAATCTGGCAACCACTCACTTCTCGACTGGGTTCTTACCAACCACCCTCACCGGCTCATAAATGCAGTGCTTCTTCCTGACTCTGAGTGACCACCACATTACATACATAGCACGCAAAATCCACCACCCAAAATCCCCCCTAAATTTCTTGTCCAACACTCCTACAAATCCTTCAACCTCTCCCCCGTGTTAGATGACCTTGCCTTAGCAAACTGGGCCCCCACCCCTTCTATGGGCACCATTGACGATGCCCATCTTCACTTCAGAAACACATTCCAAAGCGTCTGGGACACACATGCCCCACTGCATCATACAAGGGTACGTGGCAACCACCTGCCTTGGATCACCCATGAACTGACTGCATGTCAAATCGCCCAGGACAAAGCATGGAGAGCGCATAAATCTTCACGCCTCCTGCATGACCTCTCCACATACCGAATGCTCTGAAACAAGTGTACCAGAGCTACTCATCTAGCTAAAGCAGAATATTTCAACAGCTCCCTTCAGTCTAACTTAAATAACCCCTCAAAATCCTGGAAGGTCATTCACTCCCTCTTTGCCCACCTGCTGCTAATCTCACTCCACTTCTAAATGTTAACAACTCCCTTCTCATGGAACTAAGAGTAGTTGTAACTGAGTTCAGCACATATTTCTCCACTTGTGCTGCCACTCTCCTCTCTTCCCTGCCCAACTCTGCACCGCTCACACCCACCACAGATATAAAGAATCCTACTAGGCCTCGCACCTTTTCCTTCAAATAAATCTTGACAGTGGATGCCCTTGATGCACTACTATCTCTCAACCCTTCAAAAGGCAAATCGCCTGATGGTTTGGACCCTAAACTCCTCTACTGCTCCACCCCCACCATAGCAACCCCACTAGCCAACCTCCTAAACCAATCCTTTGCTGCCGCAGCAGTCCCCCAGGCATGGAAGCATGCCATCGTCATTCCCCTCCCTGAAGGAGGTGCCCTCAGCCCCACCTCAAACTACCACCCTATCTCTCTCCTCCCAGCTCTCGCAAAACTACAAGAGCACCTTGTGCTCACCCAACTTACATTCTTTCTCTCCATCTCTAATTTCTTCACGTCCTTCCAGTCAGGATTCAGGAAGGGTCACTCTGCCGCCTTCTTCTCCCCCGACAAGGCTTACTGACACCATCTAACTGGTATGGACAGAGGGCAGATCACCTCGGCCATCTTCATCGACCTTGCGAAAGCTTTCAACACCGTCTACCATCCCTTACTGCTCTTGTGTCTCTCTGAATCGGGCCTCTCTGTTGCTGCCACCAACTGGTTCAGATCCTACTTCTCTGACAGAACACAATCCATTAGAGTTTCAAATGCCAACTCCACCCCCCTTCCCTTAACTACCAACGTCACCCAGGGGTCGGTTCTTGGACCCATTCTGTTCTCCATTTTCCTTAACGACCTGCTACTCATCTACTCTACTTCATCAATCCACATGTATGCAGATGATACTGTACTCTTCTCCTCAGGCACCTCCCCAGAAGTGGTACAATCTAACCTCCAAGCAGACTTCAACAAAGTTTAGCACTGGTTCATCTCTCACGATGACCTTCGGCACAAGACAATGCCTGTCCAGACTCCCCTCCCTTCTGTTCCCTATTTCCACACCCTGGATGGACAAAAACTCAAGGATGTCACCTCATTCCTATACTTAGGGGTATGGCTCAACCGGCACCTTTCTTTCTCTGACCACATCGACGCTATCTCAAAAAATCTACGCCCCAAGCTCAATGCACTGTATAGAAACCGTAGTAGCCTCCCTCTACTCGTTCGGCGTGAACTGGTCCAGAAGATGATACTCCCCTCCTTCAACTACTGCAACATTGTCTACAGTGCAGCCCCAAAGTCCACCTTATCTAAACTGGACACTCTTTTCAATGCCTTCTGCTGCTTTGCTCTCGATGCCTCACCTCTCACTCATCACTGCGACCTCTACAGCTCCCTGGCTCTACCATCCCTCAGAAACCGCTGCATTATGCACTGTGCTAAATATGTCTCTAACGTCTGGCTTGGCACCATCCCATCCTACCTCTCCACCTTTCTCTCAGCTGTCTCCACCCCCACCCACTTCCTTAGATCCTGTGACTCCCACCAACTGTTAATCCCCAGGCAGAGGACCACTGTCGACCAAGCTGCCATCTCGCACCGCTTACCCAAGCTCTGGAATGATTTCCCACCACAAATTCACCACTTCTTCTCTGCCCACTCTCTATCCACCACCCTGGCAAATTACCTCACTACAAATTGCTCCTGCTAGTTGACTCCATCAAAGCGCCAATTATCCCCACTCCCCCTCTTGCCTTACCAGCGGCACTTAGCTATAGCTACAGAAGCCAGCATATTAACCCAACCTATGCAAGAAGCCAGAAGGGGAAGGAAGGAAACATATTTAATTCAGTGCTTTAGAGGAACTGGTAATTGCTATTTTCCTTTTAAACTTAGATTGTGGGCTTTTAGTGACACTATACGTTCTTTGTTGTCTTTACTTATAATTGTTTTTGGGCTGTTGAAAATTTAAAACATAGTGGTGGTGTAATTCTGCTGTCTTTAATTGCTGCAGATTTTATCTTGGCTTGTCTGACTGCCCTGTAGTCGGGTGAAGGTGTTAATTGTCTGGCCTCTGACCTCAGCTACGTGATAACTGGAGGTGGGGCTTAGTCAGAGTTAAAGTAGCAAGCAGTGTTTTATTTTCTCAGAAGAAGCCAGAAGGGGAAGGAAGGAAACATATTTAATTCAGTGCTTTAGAGGAACTGGTAATTGCTATTTTTCTTTTAAACTTAGATTGTGGGCTTTTAGTGACACTATACTTTCTTTGTTGTCTTTACTTATAATTGTTTTGGGGCTGTTGAAAATTTAAAACATAGTGGTGGTGTAATTCTGTGCTGTCTTTAATTGCTGCAAATTTTCGCCCCCCCTTCCCCCAACTCTTAATTATATGCCCTGTTAAATCTGATTGTGAGGAGCTAAACACAGGGTATAGTAAGGTGTGAAGTAGGAGGGCATAAGGGGAAGAAGCCCACCTCAGCACGACAATGTTTTGACTCATTTATTTATTTATTGGTTTTTTCTTAAAAAAAAAAATCTGAGGATCAGTAGCAGGATTTTTAGGACAGTAAATTAATAAAAAGGAACTAGGAGGCTTGTGTGAGACAAGTAGTGGAATTGCAGTATAATGTGGGAGTGGTGCAATGCAGTGGCTTTAGGGGCAGCCATATTCAGGCAGACCTTCTGGACACTGAGGTGCTGCCCTATCTGCATGCATCTCTTTGGACTGCGGATGAGGTAGCCAGACTCAGATCGGAGTAAACTGGGTCAGGAATACCATCACCCCTATCCAGGGACCACCCAGTCCAATGCAACTGCCTCAAGGATGCGAGAACGAGGAGCACTTGGATGACAGTGGGCTCAGGGAGGGTTAGAGCAGTCAGGCAGAGGCACATCCCAGATCCTATTCCACTCAAGAACTCATATGCCACACTGGCAAATGAGGACAACCAAATAGAGGTACCCAGAGAAGTGGAAGGAAGGATGGAGGTTAGCCAAGGAGGTGACCTCAGCGGGAAAGCAGTGGACCCCAGAGGAGGAGGAGAGGATCCTGGTGGGGACTCCATCATAGAGGATCAGCTAGGAACACAGGAGGGGAGAACAGGGTGAGGTGCCTACCAGGTGCCACGGCATGGAGGGATGGAAGGAAGATCCTAGGGATCACTGGGAAGGCAAGACGGAGAGTGAGCTGGATGTCTATCCACCTAGGTACTAATGACCTGGCAAATGGGGAGCCAAAGGAAGTTCAGGAAGAGTTTAGGAAACTGGGGAGGGTCTCAAGCAAGTAGCTACTTCTGTCACTTTCTCAGAGTACTACCTGTGAGAGGCAAGGAGAGCATAGGCGCGTACCAGGAACTTTAACTCATGGTTGAAGAACTGGTGCTGTGAGGAGGGTTTGATTCATTGGTGACTGGGGACCCACCTGGAGGATGGAGGTTTGTTCAAGCCTGACGGCCTGCATCCATCCTGGAGGAATCCAAGCACTCAATGATAAGTTTAAATGCTACATTGACAAGCATTTAAACAGCAAAGGAGGTGGCAGCCAGCAAGGAGGTACCTTTGCTCACCCCCACAGCTAGCAGTGGAACCAGTGAACCAGAGGGGTGGCTATCTCTGAAAAGCAGTGTGCAAAAGATGGAGATTAGTGCCCAAGAGGTGGATAAGCAGAAAAGGGCAAAATTCAGCAGAAGGGCAGACAGCAAGGAGAACCAGGGATAAATGACAACCAAGGAAGGGGCTGGAGTAGAACAGTGAAACAGTCTAGGAGGTCAAATCATGGAAAGCCATGTGTGCAAATGCCAGGAGCCTTAGCAACAAGATGGAAGATCTGGAGGCTGTCATGGTACAGTCAGACCTGGACATTGTGGCCATCACTGAAACCTGGTGTAATGATAACATGACTGGGAGATGGCCATACCTGGCTACAACATATTCAGAAGAGACAGAGCAGGCAGGAAGGGAGGAGGGTGGCAATGATGTGTAAAATAACATAAGGGCCACAGAGATCCAGGAGGAACAAAATGGGGAGAGATACTGTGGGTTAAGCTGAAAAGGAAAATGGGGACAGCCATCCGCACAGTGTGGTCTATAGACCACCAGCCCAGGAGGAAGAAACAGATAGGAGTTGATGCTAGCCATCCAAAGGATGGCAGACAAGGGTGAGGTAGTACTGGTTGGAGACTTCAATATTCCAGATGTGGACTGGAGCATCCCAGCAGCAGCATCAACTAGGAGCAGATTTATCCTGGACTCCTTCAGGGTGCCTTCCTCAAGCAACTGGTCATGGAACCAACTCGGCAGAGGCAATACTGGACCTTGTGCTCACAAACAGGACAGTGTGATGGGGAGTAACAGTGGGGAGCACCTGGAAACAGTGACCACCAGTCATTGTGGTTTGAAATCACAGAAAGAGCAGAACCAAACCACACAAAAACACGTATCCTGGATTTTAAGGGGCAGACTTTGGGAAAATGGGAGATACTTGAAAGAGGCATTAAGGAATGGGACAGGAATCAGGGTTGAGGAACAGTGGGCAGTATTTAAAATGGGGATTACAAGAACAACAGAATTATGCATTAACAGGTTAGCAAGAGGAAAAGGAAGAGAGACCATTATGGTTTTCCAAAGAGGTAGCAAAGAAAGTGAATGCCAAAAGATTGCATTCAGGCAATACAAAAAGACACAGGCAGAAGGGGATAGGGAGAAGTACCAGGAGAAGCAAAGGGAGGCAGGGAGGTCAGTAAGGAAGCCAAAGCTCAGACAGAAGAACACATTGCAAAATCAGTGGGTAGAGGGACAAAACCTTTACAGGTACATAAGTGAAAAAAGAGAAAGACAAAGGGAGGGATAGTGAGACTGAAGGGGAGGATGGGGGCCACGTGGAGGATGACAACAGTAAAGCTGACATACTGAACAGGTATTTCTGCTCAGTCTTTACTGAGGAAGAGGAGGTAATGGGTCTGAAGGGAGTACAAGGGTGAGAATGGTGCAGAATGGACACAAGTCCCTTTACATGAGAAAGGGTCCTGAAGGAACTGGAAGTAATAAGAGTTGATAAAGCAATGGGGCCAGATGGGGTGCACCCCAGGGTCCTTAAAGAACTAAGAGAGGTGGTGGCTGAACCTCTGGCTATCCTGTTTAGCCAATCACTGGAAACAGGGGAGGTACCCAAAGACTGGAGGACAGCAGATGTAGTCCCCTTATACAAAAGTGGGAACAAAGAGGAAACAGGGAACTACAGACCAGTCAGCCTCACCTCGGTAGTGGGGAAGATCATGGAAGCACTACTGAAGGAGAGATTGGTGGAACATCTGGTTGTCAATGGACTACAGGACCCAAGGCAGCATGGTTTCACCAGGGGGAGGTCATGTCAGACCAACCTCATTGAATTTTTGACTGGGTGACTAGGGAGGTGGATCAGGGAGGGCAGTGGACATGGCCTATCTGGACTTCAACAAGGCCTTTGACACTGTGCCACATAGAAGACTATTACACAAACTGGGGAATATGGGTGTGGGTAGGACAGTAGTGTGGTGGGTAGGTAACTGGCTGGGTAGCAGGACACAGAGGGTGGTGGTAAATGGCTGTCACTCCACAGAGGAAGAGTGACCAGTGGGGTACCACAGGGATCAGTGCTGGGACGGGTCCTATTCAACATCTTCATCAGTGACATTCCTGTGGACCTAGAAGGCAGAATTTCACTGTTCGCTGATGACACAAAGCTCTGTAACAGAGTAGAGACACCAGAGGGTGTAGAACAGAATGAGAAGCGACCTGCAGAAACTTGAAGAATGGTCAGGGTTTTGGCAGTTAAAATTCAATGCAAAGAAGTGCAAGATAATGCATATGAGCACAAAACTCTGGCACAATATATCAGTTGGGGGTGAGGATATAGCATGCACCAAGCAGGAAAGGGATCTTGGGGTTGTCATCTCTGATGACCTCAAGGTAGGAAACAGTGTGACAAGGCAGCAGGTAAAGCAAATAGGATGCTGGGATGTATAGGCAGGGCATCACCAGCAGGAAAAGGAGGTCATAATTCCGCTATACAAGACACTAGTGAGGCCCCACCTGGAGTACAGTGTACAGTTCTGGAGACCATACCTCATAAGGACATAGACAGGGTAGAGAAGGTTCAGAGGAGGGCAACAAAGATGGTGCATGGATTGCATCACAAGTCCTATGAAGACAGGTTGAAGGAACTGAACATGTACTCCCTGGAGGAGAGAGGAGAGAGGGGATATGATAGAGACATACAAGTATCTTACAAGGAGGAACAGGGTGCAGGAAAACACTATTTTTAAGCGAAAAAGATGTTCCAGGACAAAGAGCATGGGATGAAGTTGGAGGGAGGGCGATTCAGAGGAAACATAAGAAGAGAATTTCTTCACAGAACGGGTGGTGGACAAGTGGAACACCCTGCCAGAGGAAGTGGTGGGGGCTGAAACAATCACAGGATCTAAGAATGCATGGGATAGACATAAAGGAATTCTGGAGGTCAGGGGTAAGGGGCAACAGACTTCTAGGAAAACAAGCTGAACTTACAAGCTCAAATGGGCAGACTGGGTGGGCCATAGGCCCTTATCTGCCGACACTGTCTATGTATCTATGTATCTATGTATTGTCATATACCTCATGTGTTCTACGTCTTCAATTGTTTAAACCCTCGTACTACTTGTGTTGCTAAATTGCCCTTGTATTACTGCTACATATCATGTACAGGTAATTGTTATTATGCTCTTAACTGTATCCAAAGTATTCAACATGTGCTGCTTGTAAACTCATACAAATGTATCCTTATGCTGCTATTTGCTTACTGTTAAATGTTCACTTGATAACCTACATGTTATCCTATCCTCTGTGCCTCCTCCCCCAGGTCGCACCAGGAGATGAGCATCTTGTTGCTCAGTGTGCTTTTCCTGGTGAAACAATTCAATAAATAAATAAGATCAGACAGATTTCTTTGACTAGGTGATTAGGGAACTAGATAAGGGTGGGGCGATGGACATGGCCTACTTAGATTTCAGTAAGACTTTCAACACCTTTCCACATAGGAGGCTCATAAGGGAACTGGTCAGCTTAGGAGCTGGGCAAATGGTAGTAAACTGAGTAACAAATTGGTCAAGGGATAGATGACAAAGTGTGGTGGTAAATGGAGTTCAGTTTGATCCAGGGAAGGGAGGGTGACCAGCAGTTGCTACATGGCTCAGTACTGGGACCAGTACCATTTAATATCTTTATAAGTGACACTGCAGATACATACATACTGTAGATACATAGATGTTGTCAGAAGATAAAGGCCTTGTGGCCCATCCAGTCTGCCCTATCCCTCTTACTAATGCTTAAGGTACCCTAGATGCTACAAGTCCTCCCCCCTTCACCCTAGCTTAATAATTCCCATGTGCCTATCCCATGCATTCTTGAATCCCTGAACCATGGCGGCCCCCACCACTTCCTGGGGGAGACTGTTCTATCTGTCCACCACCCTTTCAGTGAAGTAGAACTTCCTCAAGTTCCACCTAAGTTTTCCCCCCTTCTAGTCTCATGCTGTGCCCCCCTTGTTCTGCTATTTCCCTTCATGTGAAAGATGCTCCTCTCTGGTACCCTGTTGATCCCCTTCAGATGCTTGTAGGTCTCTATCATGTCTCCCCTCTCTCTCCTTTCCTTCAGGGAGTACCTATTGAGAGCTCTGAGTCTCTCCTCATACAACTTATGCTGCATCCCAGACACCATTTGTGTCGCCCTCGTTAGTACCATCTCCATCCTGTCTATGTCTTTCTGGAGATGGGGCCTCCAGAACTGAACACAGTGCTTCAGATGAGGCCTTACTAGGGAGTTGTACAATGGTACCAGCACTTCCCTCCTTCTACTTGTTACACCCCTCCCTATGCACCCTAGTATTCTGTTAGCCTTTCTGACTGCTTTGTCACCATGTTCAGCCACTTTGAGGTTGTCTTCTATGACTACCCCTAGATCCCTTTCCTCTTTGGTGACCTCCAGTGTTACCCCATCTGGTTCATACTTGGTCCTAGGGTTCCCTCTCCCCAGGTGCATAATCCTGCGCTTTTTTGCATTGAAACCCAACTGCCATTCCTTGGACCAGTTTTCTAGCCTCTTCAGATCTCTCCTCAATGTTTCTATGCCTTCCTGTATATCTACCCTGTTACATAGCTTTGTATCGTCCGTGAACAGGCTAACCCTCCCTTCTAGACCTTCTGCAATATCACTTATGAAGACATTGAAGAGCACTGGTCCCAGCACTGATCCCTGTGGTACGCCACTTATTACTCGTCTCTTCTGCGAGCTAACCCCATTTACCACCACTCTTTGTGTTCTGTTACTCAACCATTTTCTAACTCATGTGATTACCTTTGTCCCTACCCCCAGATTTACCAACTTGTGGATTAGTTTCCTGTGTGGGACTGTGTCGAAGGCCTTCCTGAAGTCCAGATAGGTCACATCTACTGTTCTGCCCTGGTCTATTTCCTTCATCACCCACTCAAAGAAATCAATCAAGTTGGTCTGGCATGACCTCCCTGCCATGAATCCATGTTGCCTTGGGTCCAGCAGCCCCCTTGTCTCTAGGTAGTCTACCAGCCTTTCCTTAAGCAGAGTTTCCAGCATTTTACCTACTATTGACGTCACACTGACAGGGCAGTAGCTTCCTGCCTCCTTCTTGCTAACACTTTTGTGCAGGAGTACCACTTGTGCCTTCCTCCACTCCTCTGGAACCACGCCTGTTTCCAGTAATCTACTGGACAGTATAGCCAGAGGTTTAGCCGGTTCCTCCCGGAGCTCCTTTAGGATCCACAGATGTATCCCATCTGGCCCCGTAGCTTTATCCACCCTAAGCCATACTAGTACTCTTTTTACTCTGTCCTCTGAAAAAGGTCTCGTGTCCACCCCTTCTCCCTGTTGGCCCTTCTCCATTAATGGGGGACTGTCCCCATTGCCTTCTTCTGTGAATATGGAGCAGAAGTATTTGTTGAGGATGGTTGCCTTGTCAATGTCTTTCTTTCTCCACTACCCTGCCTCCCTCTTCCCTAAGTCTCACAACCCCCCCATCCTCTTCCTCTCACTAATATACCTAAAGAATGCCTTCCCTCCTTCCTTCACTGATTTAGCTAGCTTTTCCCAGTTTCGGCCTTTGCTGCCCTTACTGCCTTGTTTGCTTCCTTTCATATTCCCAGGTATTCTTGCCTATCCTCCTTGCTTTGTGTTGCCTTTTACCTCAGAAATGACATATTTTTTCCTCTTACTAGCTCTGCTACTCCCCTCAAGAACCACAGTAGTTTCCTCTTTCTTTTGCTTTTTCTGTAGGGCCTGGTGCAATGGTTTGCTACTAGGTGCAGGGCTTCCCTTATCTTATCCCATTGTTCTACCACTCCCCTTATATTATCATATCCCTGCATAGCCCTCTTGAATTCATCCTTCATCTTACCGAAGTCTGTCCTCCTGAAATCCAGGATTCTAGTCTTGTGTGGCTAGCCTCCTGTGACGTCCTTATGGTGAACCCCACAGCTCAATGGTCACTAGTACCTAGGTTCTCCTCCACTGTGACTTCCTTTATCCTGTCTCCATTGCTTAGGACAAGATCCAGGATTGCATTCTTCCTTGTAGGCTCCCCTCACTAGCTGTGTGAGACCCTCCCCTTACAGGGACTGCAGGAATTCCTTACTTCTGGCTGAGGCTGCCGCCGGGATACTCCAGTCCACATCTGGCAAGTTGAAGTCACCAAGCAGCAGCAATCATCCTTTGTTGCCATGTTCTCTATAGTCTCCAGCAGTTCTCTGTCTACATCCTCCGCCTGCACTGGGGGTCTGTGTATCACTCCCATTCTAAGTACTGTTCCCCTCCCCACCTCCAGGGTTACCCACAGCACTTCTGCTTTCCCCCCTTGTCTTGTGGGACTGCCGCTTTTATCCCTTCCCTGATGTACAATGCCACCCTTCCCCCCTTCATCCGTTCCCTGTCCCGCCTGTGCAGCGTGTACCCTGGAATGGCTAGCTCCCAAGCATGGTTGCTATTGCACCATGTCTCTATGACTGTCATGATATCCAACTCCTCGGAGGCCATTAACGCCACAAGTTCTGGGATTTTGTTACCCAGGCTGCAGGCATTGGTGCACATAGCCTTCCAATCGTGGCCCCTCCCCTCTGCTATAACCCCAGTACCATCTCTCCTTTTCTGCGTCTGCCTCTCCTGTACTTAACCTGAGGTCCCTCCTTTTTTACCTATGGCCATTCCTTGCTCGTGGCCATGCCCGTTTCCTTTAGTCCGATGTTGGGGGGTTCCCTTCAGTTAGCCAAGCTCCTTACCTTCATAAATTTCTGCTGCATTTTCATTCAGGTCTTCTTCTCTGTGCTAGAGACCTCCCAGTTTAAACCCTCTAAGAAGACCTTCAACTTCTGCATTAGTACTCTCATTCCTTCTCCAGTGAGATGCAGACCATCATGCTTGAAGAGTTTCCTGTCCCAGAAGGTCCCCCAGTCTCCAATGTAGTGCATCCCGTTGTCTGCACACCAACCCTGGAGCCACTGGTTGAATTCCCTGATCTCTTTGTTCCTGATCTTGTCCTCTCTTCAGCCCCTCCTCCAAACCGGCAACACCTCCAAGAAGGCCAGATGTATTGAGTATTCCTTTAGGCTCTCCCCCAGGGTCATCATGTCTGCCTTTGCTTCTTCTTCAGTCCTATTTGTTATGTCATTTGTCCCAAGGTGGACAACGATCCCTGCAAAATCCTGATCTCTTCTCACCAACTGTCCTATTCTGTCCTTAGCTCTCCTTGCAGATGCTCCTGGCATGCATTTCACTGTGGTTTCAGCTACCTTCACATTGATGGACTATGCCTCCACTTCTCATAACATAGAGTCTCCCACAACCAGAATCCTCCTGTTCCTCTGTGTATTCCTCCTCTCCTTGTTTGTACCTCCTTCCTGCTTTCTTTTATCAGGTTTGTCCTGGCGCGATTCTTTCTTCTTCCTCACCTGGTTTCTGTCCTCAGACGGGGGGGGTGAAAAACGATTCTGTGTGTGGATAGCATGTGGCTGGTGGTGCCCCATCTTAGCTCTAGATGCCCTGCTGCCCCCTCCCACCAACCTCCATCCCCCAAGACCCATGGGCCTTTGGGGGTAGTGGGTAGGTAAGGGGGAGGCAGGCATCCCCAATCCAGTCTCCTCTGCAGCCTCATGAGCTCTTCTCTTGCCTGCCATAGCTCCCTCCATAGTTCCACAACTATCGTCCAGAAGGGGCACCCCACTCTCCATGGCATCTGCTTCACTACCACCCCTCTGGCAGATCTGGATGTCCATGTCTATTTTTCTCCCGACCTGTAGGTGTCACTGTTTCTTTTTCACGTCACTGCGTCTTCTCTGTCCTCTCTTCCTTGTCTCACTGGTGTCTTCCTTTGGGAGCTCTGCAGGAAGTTCCCTTGGGCATCTATAACTATAGAAGAAACCTGGGCGGTAGGGAGGATAGTACTATTACCACCCCTTAGCAGTAGCTGTTAGCAGTTAAGTGATGGGGGGAGGGGGAGATTTAGCTGATTCCCTGCTTCCTCTCCAAAATGAGGTACTCTTAAAAACAAATGCTAGCTCCCTTTCAGTTGCTAGCTGCTGCTTCTAAAAGCTGGAAGGAAATGTCTGCCTCTTTGCAGATGACACCAAAACCTGCAAAAGGGTGGACACTCCTTGGGTGTAAAGAATATGCAGAAACCTGATAAAACTTGAGGCGTGGTCAAGGGCATGGTAGCTAGGTTTCAATGAAAAAAAGTGCAAAATCAAGCACTTGGGGTGCAGAAACCCAGAGGCAGAATATAAACTGGGAGAAGATTTACTGACGGTCACCAAATAGGAAAGGGACCTGGAAGTAACCATATCTGATGACCTCAAGATGGCGAAGCAGTGCAACAGGGTAGTGGGTAGGGCCAGCGGGGTGTTGGGGTGAATAGGAAGGGATATCACCAGCAGAAGAAGGGAGGTGGTGCCACCATTATATAGATCACTGGTGAGACCCTACCTGGAGTACTGTGTCCAGTTCTGGAGACCACTTCTCAGGAGGGACACAAACAGAGTGGAGGCAGTCCAAAGGAGGGCAACAAAAATGGTGCAGGGTCTGAATCAGAAGCCCTAGAAGGATAGACTGAAGGAGCTCAATACGTACACACTGGAAGAGAGGAAGGAATGGGAGGATGTGATAGAGACATATACATACCTCACGAGGGTAAGTATGCTCTTTTAACTTGTAAATATTGTTTGTAAATATGGTATTTGCAATTATCTGTCATTGTGTTGTATTTGTATTTTTATGGTAGTATAACTTTAAGGTACCGATATTTATTATGTTATTATGCGTTATGCCTGTGGAGCTTTACATTTTGAATTCTTCTGTGTGCAAGACACTTTTCTAATAAAGATTAATTTGCACTAACTCTTGGTAGTTTGACTCAGTCCTTGTATGGGTGCTCTGAGTTTTGCTGATGTGAGTTGCTGACTTTCTGGGTGCACCATCGTCCTCTGGTGCAAGTTTTTTTCTACTTTTATTGATTCCCTCTACTTCACACAGGGTTACCTGAGAACATAAAACAAGGCTCCGAGTTGACTTTTGAGGTCTACGAGCACAGACAGCAGCATACATTGGGAAGAGACACTCCTAGTGTGTCTCTCGAAGCTACTCCAGATTTGAATGCATATGTAGCTTCTTCAACAGCCAGAACAGCAAAAGCAGCTCCAGCGGCTCCACTGGATTATATGAATTCCTTGATGGCCATCAGTAATGCAATGAACTCATTACTACAGGACATAGTAGGTATTCAAGCTGATAAAGCTGACTCCTCCAATTCTCTTATACAAGCTTTTAAGGAGCTAGAAAAAGTTGCTCTAAAAGCGAGGAAATTATATTGGAATTCTGTAACCTTAGAAGCTTATATTCAAATCTCCCGTATTCCTAGGGGTTTAAGGCATTTTAAAGAGCCAGCACAGTTTAAAGAATTAGCAGAATTTCTTGATAAATGGAAAGCAATCCTGCATGAGGTACGTACCAAACTTATTAACTTGATTTTAGCTGAAAGCAAAAAAATTGCAGAATAATTATAGGAAGAAATTAAAATTAAAGAGTCACTACTGTTGCAATTCACCAATGACTTGGACTTTGATTTTTAAACCAGATATTAAAGGACAGTATTGCTAAAATGGATTGTGAATTGAAAGCCGTCAAACAGAAAAAAACTATTGAGAGATAAAGCAGACCATGAAAATAATAGAGTGTTTGTCTAAGAAAACAACTAGCCAGCAGGATACACAGCCTTGTGGTATCTTAAAGAACTCACCCCGCATTACCTTCAGGTTTGGCACGGATGTCAGTGATACTGAAGTACAGTAGAAAGCTTGGATAATGGCTGGCCCAGTGGCATCGAAAGCTGAGGCATCCCTACCTTAGCTCTTACCATGCCAAAGACCCATGTTCGCAGTGCGAGCAGGTCGCTGGGGGTCGGCCAGGGAGGTAGAGGATTGAGTATCCGGGAGACAGCGCCCTTCTCCCAGGGAGGGTGGGGAACAAGGACCATCATTTGCCTGACCCCTAGCGGTGGCTGGGAGTAGGTATGCCATGTCCCACAAACGTGGGAGTGGAGGCGGAGCAGCCGCCCGACATGCAGCATGCAGAGATCATTGGTGGCATTGCATGCTCCCTTCCACAATGAGAAAAGTGGAAATGGTCCCCTGCCATGGAGGTACAATGATTGGCCCTCGCAGCACCGCCCCGGGAGGGCACCTCCCGAGCAGGATCCATTGTGGTGGATCGAGGAGCCCCCCCGTCCCCTGCCACAAAGGGTAAGTCATGGGAGCGATAGGGGAGGTGGTCTGATTCTCAGGGGACAGAATGGGAGGATGTCAGAAAGTAGCCAGCATGAGACTGAGGGAGAAAAACTTACAAAAAAAAAGAAAGCTTGGATAATTCATAGCCTTTTTTAGAGAAAGTGGACTGGGAAGATGAAACCCCAACATACAGGCAGAGCAAGAGGAAGACCAGATACCAGGGGTTTAATCGTGCCCAGTTTCCAAGAGGTGGATGTGGAAGGGTGGTAAAAGTTGGCAGAGGAAAAAACAGAGGTGATCAACAGAAGCAGAGAGCACAACAACCTCAATGACAACAACAGAGGAATAGAAAATAATCTTTCCTGTTACACTTTAACAGAAGCTGAAAAGAGTTTGCTTAATAAGGGACTTTCCTTTGCACCAACCTGCTTTATCAATAAATTTTAAACCATCATAGATTTCTATAAACTGTGCAGGAATGTCTCTCTTAAATCCTTCTTTAATCAACAGAAAATGGGCTTTTTAAATACAACTCTGGAACCACAAGATTCCTCACAAGGGGACAAAAATTCAACTGCACATCTTTTCCACAAGGGATCAACATTTTGACCTGCCCTGAGCACTGCAATTATAATATTCAAGAATTTGTGCAAAAGGAATCTCCAACAGTTATTTGAAGAGATATCACTGTTAAATGTAACAATTTAAGCACACAGGAGAGAGCCACCTAAAGTAATCACTATAAAACTGGTGGATAAAGGAGGAAGTACTGTGATCATGGATAGTGCACCTTACAATGAAGATGTTCTGAGACAGCTGACAGATAGAACGTTTTATAAGAAATTGAATTATGATCCTTCTCAAGACTTTAAATGGGTCATGGATGAAGCTATTAATACAGCGTACTCCAGAGGGTTTTATAGATCAGCAAACTAAGAACTTCCTCATTACACTTTATCCACTTAAACTAGCTATCTGTTTATTACCTAAGGTACACAAGACACGGGTGAACCCTCCTGGGAGACCAATTATAAGTGGTAACTGGACCTCTTTAAAAAGTGATTGATCACTATATTCAACCATTTATTTCTACCCTGAGAGCCTACGTAGAGGATACTACATTGATTTTACAAATGCTCAATTGCATGGAATACGATGAGGATACCCTATTGGTGGCTCTAGATATAGCCATTGTATACCAACATACCCCATGAAGGGGCATTGGATGCAATTTCTTATCATCTTAACTAAAAGGACTCCCTTGAATTTCCTCTGCAGCTTTATGAATTTGTTTTAAAATTCAGTGCGTTCATTTTTTTGGATGTTAATTATCTCCAAGTCAAAGGTACTGACTGCTATGGGGGAAACTTTTGCCCCCAGCATAGTAAACCTTTATGTAGGCCTTTAGGGAAGTGAATTTATCTATGACACTAGCAGAAATCCTTTTTTTAATAAAATAATAATAATAAACTTTATTTGTCTGCGCCTTTCTTAAAACCAAGGCGCATTACAATAAATTACAGATAAAAACATTCTAAAACCATACAATACTTCATATGACTAAAATTAACAGCGGGGCAATTAAAATACATCAGCATTATCTGAAAATGCCTTGTTCCATAGAAAGGACTTTAAGCCCTTTTTAAAACCCTCCACCGTCATGCACTCTCGAATCCAATGTGGTAGAGAATTCCAGAGGGTGGGTGCCGCAAACATAAAAGCTCGGGCACCAGAAGATTTTAAACTAACCCTTGGGATCTCTAGCAACCCCTCATTGGTGGAGCGGAGTGGACGCATCGGTCGGTAAGGCACCAGGAGCTCTTTCAGGTAGTCAGGGCCCAACCTGTGTAGGGCTTTATAAGTCATAAGACCTACTTTAAAGGTGATCCACCACTGAATCGGCAGCCAGTGCAGATCTCGGAGCACTGGTGTGATATGCGAGGAACGAGAAGTCCCCGTTAACAACTGGGCTGCCGAGTTCTGCACTAGCTGCAGGCGGCGGATATCTACCCCAGACAGCCCAAATTAAAGGGAATTGCAGTAGTCCAGGCGAGAGGTCACAAAGGCGTGGATCAGCGTAGGTAGGTCACCAGATGGAATGAGGTGCTTGATCCTGGCGATGTTCCTAAGATGGTAGAAGGATGTCTTAACGACTGCTGACACTTGCGCACGCAGAGTCAGCTGATCGTCCAGAATCACCCCCAGATCTTGCACCCTTTCAGAGGTCGGGAGCTCCACGCCTCCCAAGAATAGACCGGAGGTTAAGCATCCACCCGACCCCTTGATCCGGCGACCAGGATCCACAACCAACACCTCAGTCTTCCCAGAGTTCAACTTCAGCCAGCTGGACCTCATCCAATCCTGGATCTCCCTGAGACAGCTGTTAAACACTGAGAGAGCTCTATTCTGGTCAGGTACAAAAGATAGAAAGAGCTGGGTGTCATCGGCATAACAATGAAACTCCAGCCCATATCTTCTTACAATGTCTCTGAGGGGAAGCATGTACACTGCAAACAACATGGGAGAAAGCACAGAGCCCTGAGGCACCCCACAGGTCAGAGCAGTAGGCTCAGAGGAAAAAATCCCCAATACCACCCTCTGGGTTCTACCTGTGAGGAAGGAAGTAAACCATCTGAGGACCAAGCCTGACAGCCCACAGATGTATCTCAGGTGCTCAAGCAACACCCCATGGTCTACAGTGTCAAAAGCTGCTGACAGGTCCAAAAGGACCAAAATGGACCATTTTTTTCTGGTCTCTCGCCATCAAGAGATCATTGAGGACCCGAACCAGCGCAGTCTCAGTGCTGTGTCTCTTATGAAAACCTGATTGAAGAGGATCGTAGATATTATGGATGGTAAGATGGTTGTCTAACTGGGCTGCCACCACTTTCTCGATAACCTTCCCAACAAAGGGGAGGTTCGAGATGGGTCTGTAGTTTACCAGGGAATCGGGGTCCAAAGATGTCTTTTTCAACACTGGTGTTACTACCACCTCCTTCAGGGAGTGGGGATATTCACCAGTGTCCAGGGAATACCCGACTATCCTGGTGAGAACTGGGATGATGACCTCCCCACAGCCCACAATCAGGCCTGTGGGACCTGGATCTAAACTACAGCTAGTAGTGCATATACCTAGGACAATTCTCATAATATCCTCGATTTCCGGCCTTGTGAAGGAACTCCAGGTGGACAAGGTGCTTGCAACCATAGGCTGGACCACTGCAACTCCCGTGGAGGAGGCGCGGCGCAAATCTTGGCCCTGATGTCGGCCACCTTATCAGCAAAGAATCGAGCAAGCTCCTCACACTGTAACTGTGAAAAAGCTCAACGGATCTGCAGACAGGCTGGGTTGCACAGCCTGTCCACAGTTCGGAAGAGCTGGGCTGGTCGATTCTGAGCGGCAGCAATTTCTCCGGGCAGGAACACTGCCTTCTTATGAGTAATTGCTGACTGGTAGAGTTTATAATGCTCTAGAAGTCTAAGATGGTCGGCATCAGAGCTGGACTTCCGCCAACCTCTCTCCAACCTGTGACCAAGTCTCCGCAACTCCCTCAGATCCTGATCAAACCATGGGGATCGGGGGCGAAGGGGAGAGAGGTCGCACATGGGTGGGAGCAATTAAATCCAGAGCAGAGGTGACAGCCTTATTATAGGCCTGCACCATTACTTCCGTATTCATGCTCAACCCAGGAAACTCTGATAGGTCAAGAACCGCAGTTAGACCAGTGGGCGTAACATCCCGTAAAGGGCGGTACTTGACCATCTCCACTGGGGTAGGTCTACGCGAGGGGGTGCCAAAATTGAACCTCACCGTGTAGTGGTCAGACCAACCGACTGGTTCCACCCCCACCTCAGAGGCCTCCAACCCCAGCAGGAAGACCAGATCGAGTGAGTGGCTGTATTTATGAGTGGCAGAGGTAACTACCAGTGAGAGGCCCAATGAATACATCAATTGGAGGAAGTGCTGACCAAACGGCGAGAGTTCATCATCGATCCAGGCATTGAAATCACCCAGCACCATCAACCTGGGTGATTCAAATACCTGGTCGATTTACCTAAACTGGCCACTTCCTTTAAGAAAGTTTTCTTATCACCGGTGGACGCAGACGAGAACCAGTCTATAACCTCCACCTGCCACCATGACACTCTCAAAGATCTGGTCTCCTCCACTGGAACACTAGTGAGGTCCAATTCGGTCTTGAAACAGACCCACCCCCCACCCCTGCGATCCAATCTCGGGCGGTGAATCACCGAATACCCGGCCGGAATAGCTGCCTCAAAAACTGGGCCTGCATTACTATCCAGCCAGGTTTCGGTAATCCAAGTCAGGTCTGCTGTATCTACCAAGTCCGCAATAATGGCAGTCTTGTTCTCAACGGACCTGGCATTGCACAACACCGCCCGAGTTGGATAGGACTCCTGGGAAACCCCAACCATCTGCCCACCATTAACAAAAGGGTGGTGCCCTTGGTATAGGGACCAACCAGGAAGGACCCATGATCGTCCTCCATTTAAGCCCAGGGCATCTTCTGGACTTAACCGCCAAATGCGAACAACCCTCTCCTTCATCCCCCGCTGTTCACACCTCCCCACCCTCCGAATCCTACCACGCACAATCCCCAATGCCCTTAACGTTGGTATTCAGGGAAGGACAAAGGGGGCGCAAAAAAAGGGCGGAGGGCATGAAGATGGCGGATGACTAGTGCATGATTGGGGGTACGACTAAAATAAATATCATTCATAAGAAGGAAGCAAACCAGGATCTCAATACTCCTGAGAAATCCTACTAAAAATAAAATTATAAACTTAAAAACACAAAAATTAACTAGATAAATTAAACAGTCAAATTATCCAAAGGACATACAATAATAATTCAATTAAATATATAAAATCAGTCTTTTAACACAGTGGAGCTCCCACCATCCACGTAAGGATAACTAAATATAGAGGCATGTACTCTCACTCCATGCATCCAAAAAATAAAACAAAAATACAAAAAGAAAGACCCCACCTCCAGTTCAAACCCCTCCAAGGAGCTCTCACCACTCTGGGAGGGTCAGTGCAGGCAGAAAAGATTCCAAGAGTGGAACAAAGTCTGCAAATCCACCTTGATAAACTGGTCCTTTGCAAACATTATTTAGATGATGTTATAGCAGTGTGGCATGCTGAACTAGATGAGTTCACTAATTATATGAATTCTACCAACCCCATCTCAAATTTACATGCAACAGTGATCCTCACAGGATCAATTTTTTGATTTAGAGATTTCAAAAGGGTTAAATACACATGAACATATGAAGAAGCCAGCAGAAGAAGGCCATCTGATCTATCTAATCTGCTCGTATTGCAAGGTCCACAGCTTGAGCTACTGTCCCTGCCTCCCTCCCTCCCTACTCCTCCCATCTCCCCACCCATGATCCTTACCTTCCCCTATGCCTATCCCAACCTCTCTTGAAGCTGCCTACTGCCTTCAACGAGACCACCTCTTCCAGAAGTGCATTCCAAGTGTCTACCATACTCTCCATGAAGAAGTGCTTCCTGACCTCCCTTCTAAAACTCCCCCCTCCAGCTTAAGACTGTGCCCCCTCATGTTATGGTCATTGTCACCGGGCTTAAAGAGACCCTCCTTATCCACCTTATTTATCCTTTTCAAGTATTTGAAGGTCTCAATCATGTCCCCTCTCTCCTGTCCTCCAGGGAGTATATGTTCCATGCCCTCAACCTCTCCTCATATGCCTTACCCTACTGACCCAGTATCATCTTTGTAGCCCAGCTCTGGACCTTCTCAAGCAGGTTAATGTCCTTTTTGAGGTGTGGGCACCAGTACTGAACTCTATACTCTAGATGTGGCCTCACCAGTGACCTGTACAAGGGCAGTATAACCTCCTCTCTTCTACTACTGGTCCCCCTAGCTATGCATTCCAGCATCTTGCTTGCCCTTGCTGCTGCTTTATTGCACTGTGTGGAGTGCTTCAGGTCACTAGTGATCATCACTCCCAGGTCCTCCTCCTCCTCTGATGCAGATACCTGGACTCACCCAGGTAGTACTCCGTCCTGGGATTCTTGGCTTCAATGTGCATAACTTTGCATTTCTTGGCATTGAAGCCAAGCTGCCAGATCCTGGACCACCTCCCCAGCTTTTCCAGATCATCCTGTAGGTCCTGTATCCCTTCAGCTGTGTCCACTCTCCTGCAGAGCTTGGTGTCATCCGTGAATAATCACATTTTGCCCTTAATGCCATCCCCGGTGTCACTGATGAAGACATAGACTGATGCAGGCTTTTGGTTGTTATTGACCACCTACTCCCTGTCTCCTACCCTGTTTATGTGCCCCTTATAAGTATACCTCAAGATTTCCAATTCTGTTAACATGTTGGTCATCTCCTCCTCATACCAAATTCCAAAGTGGGGTCTACAGCCTAAGTTGCTAACTATGATCTACGTCACCCAGATAAGTTCAAACTGTACCCCTCTACACACAAACACCTGGCTGCTGACCTATACCAACTGTGGCTTCTAAGTTTCTCCTTAACTCTGGCTGGGGATATTGAAACCAGCCCTGGACCACAGAGTAATCCTGGCCACAATAGCCCATTACCTTGCTTTACCACTAAAGATAGTAAGGTAGCTCACCTTAATATAAGGAGCCTTATAGCTGACTTTCCTGAACTTGAAGCCTGGGTCACTCATTATGAGGTTGATTTCTCTGTATCAGAGCAAAGAAGATGGTAAGGCGCTGAAGAAATATTGATGCAGACAAGATGATTCCATTTTCAAAACTTCTTTCTTTTATTGTTTACTTTAAAATATGGCAATATACCCAGCGTTTCACCCACTTGTAGGCTTTATCAAGAGTTGCCACTTAGGGTAATATCTCAAATATTTTTTCTCATTGCTTGACAATCCTCTAGGAATCAATGTTTATTCACAAATTGACCTATCCTTAGTTTCATACAAAATACTTATTTCAGAGCTACAATATTCTTCCAAATTTCCAAAATAGTTGTAATACACTGTCTCATGGATACATTTTTCCAAATTCGTGAAACTAAATGATACGTGGAATGCCAGCCAGTGCTCCTCGATCACAAATAACCTAATAATAATCAACCTAATACATGAATACATCGGTAAAGGCTGCTTTGGAGAAGAACGACAATTCTACAGTATATATTATTCATTGCCTGTGGACTTTTTTCCTTTCCCCTTTTCCCTTTCACACCATTTATCACTCATTATGATCCTGATATCCTGGGAGGTTTAGAGAAAGCAGCACCAAGGAAAAAACACTCAGCGACATTGCTGCTATGTAGATGATTTTTCCCCTTAGAACATAAGCGAACAGTTGTGGAGGTAAGCTGAGGAGCTTTTGAACTAAACAATACTCATAAAAACATCAAAGTACCTGGGTGGTATAATGAAAGGTAATAATGCAAAATTTGTATAAAATTATGCCTCCGCAGGACTGGACACAAAAAGTTTTGTAAAGTCCCACAACACAACAGTCCAAACAAGCAATTAAGGTATGCTACTGCAAAGTTAAATGGGGGGGTCAAGCTGGAAATTGCTACGGTTAAACTTTGTGTCTTATGTGCAACAGCACTGTGGCAACAAACCTAAAATAAGTTTTTAACCTTGGTTTCAGGAGAGAAAAAGGTTACAAGAAGTACAGTATGGACCTTGAATAAAATTTAAGGCAGCAAGGTCTGAAGAATTAGATTGTTTGACGGTATGTGTATATGCTAAGAACATTAGTTCTATATAAGTATGAAAAATATGAATGAAAATGAAAGTACAATAATATACATAAAATTATGTATTTACAGATTAAGGGAAAATTAACCCTGTGCACAAACTCAATCTGAAAGCAAAACGTAGGCGATGAAAATAAAATAAATTTTGAATATCTACAATATCTACAAAGTCAGAGGGTATTACTTTAAAGGGTCCCCAGCATCTTTATTAACTTGCTTCAGTTTCAAAGCCTACTTGGAGGCTGTAGAACACAGAAAAGATTACTCATTACCCACTAAACCTTTTATACTTGTCTCTTGTTACTGAAACCTGGCTAAAACCTTCCATCCCTGATTCAGTGTGTTCTAAAGGAGGATATAAGCTGCTGAGAGCTGACCGTCCCTCATCTAAAAGTGGTGGAGCCACTGTCATCTCTTACAAGACCCACCTAAACCTAACTGCTCTACCTGGTGTCACCCTTCCCCCCGTGAAGTCCTTCACTCAATTCCTGTACTGGGGATACAAAGAAAATTCACAAAGTCTATACATATAATCCTCCTAGGGGTGGTAAGCCTGGCTTAACAGAATTAATTGATTACCTGCCCTGTTTAGTAGGGAAAAATGAAATTATTATTATGGGTGATTTTAATCTGGACTGGCTTAGTGCTAACTCCAGTTCCTTTGAATCACTTATAATCAAAGTCCACCTCTCCCAACTGATTGTTGACCCAACCAGACCTTCCCTCAAAGGAAGCCATCACTCTCTCATTGACTGGGTCATGTCCAAAAGGAAGGACAGGATCATAGCTGCTGGTACCCTTGTGGATACCATCTGTGATCGCTCCCAAGTTTATTATGTTTGGAATGCCCACCCTCCCTCCTGCCCCCCTAAGGAGATAATCCTTCGGGATTTCTCTGCATTTGATTCTGACACCTTTCTTGATAATCTTAGCCTCCTAGATTGGTCTCCACTTTATTATTCTAAGGATGTGGATGAAGCTCTTGCTTACTTTACATCCACCCTACTATCCTTCCAGGATTAACATGTTCCTCTAATAAGGCATAGGGTGAGGGGTAAATCCACATTGTGGCTACATAGTCCCCTGCTGTATTTGTTTAAGGCCAGGGATAAATGTTGGTCTAAATTTAAATCCATGCCACTTCAGTCTGATTGGTTAGCTTACCCCAAGGAATTCCTGCAAAAAAGAAACCTGGATGGCCAAAAAGCAGCTATTGCAAGGAGCTCCTGCATGCCCCTGCCAGAAACTCTAAGAGTTTCTGGACCCATTTCAAGGGGCTCCTGGGGAATAGTATAAGTCCAACCCCCACCTGACATGGCTATCAAAAACTCAAACAGTAATAACTCAGACACTGCTGCAAATGCTTTTAACTCCCACTTCTCCAACCTAACCAGACTGAGTCCCACATGACGTGCTCTACTGAGTCCCTTCCCACACCAACTTGCCCTTCCATCCCACCTTTGTACCTTCACATAGTCTCTTGCAGTGAAGTTCTGTGATTTCTAAAATCTATTCCGACTTGTGGCAGCATTGGCCCTGATGGGCTCATGCCAAAAATACTTAAGGTGGCTGCCCCCTTTTTGCATCCCCTGTCATCAGAATATTCAACCTCTCCCTTACCACCACCACCACTGTCCCTAACAACTGAAAAGTGGCTAAGATACTCCCAGTACCTAAAAAGGGTGGTTCTAAAAGTGTTGAGAACTACAGACCAGTCGCAATCCTGCCCATCCTTAGCAAATTGCTAGCAAAACTCATTGTCCTCCAGGTCATCACAAGTCAGGAGAGAGACCTGAGGGTTATCATATCTGACAACCTGAACATGACCAAACAGTGTGAAAAAGTGGTGGGGAGAGCAAACAGAATGTTGGGGTGCATAGGGAGGGGCATAACAAGCAAGAGGAAAGAGGTGTTGATGCCACTGTATAGATCACTGGTGAGGCCTCAGGTGGAGTACTGTGTCCAGTTCTGGAGACCACATCTCCAGAAGGACATTGACAAAATAGATGTAGTCCAGAGAAGGGCAATGAAGATGGTACATGGATTGCACCAGAAGCCCTATGAGGAAAGACTTAAGGACTTTAATATCTATTCACTAGAGGAAGGAAGGGAGAGGGGAGACATGATAAGAGACTTTCAAGTACCTTAGGGGAATAAACAGGGTACAGGTGAAAAGCATATTTCAGAGAAAATTCTGCACAAGAACAAGGGGGCATGATATGAGGCTGAAGAGTGGAAGGCTCGAGGGTAATGTTAGGATGTACTTTTTCACTGAGAGGGTGGTAGAGCCATGGAACAGCCTTTCAGCAGAAGTGGTGGGTACGAAACCAATACGGGAGTTCAAGGAGTGCATGGGATAGACAGAGCAAGAGATGTGCAGAGCAAGAGGGACGCAGATCAAATAGGATCTGAGGCTACAGCAGTGAGTAGGGAAATGGGCAGATTAGGTGGACCGTATGGCCCTTATCTGCCGACAGATTCTGTGTTTCTATGTTTCTGTTGAACAACACCGGCCCCAGCACAGAGCCCTGCAGGACCCCACTGGTGACCTCTCTAGTGCCGGATAACTATCCCCCCACAACCATCCTCTGAGTTCTGTCCCTCAGCCAGTTTTCCACCCATCTGGCCATCTTATCCAAAACCCTGAGATCCGCCAACTTCCTGATCAACCTTTTGTCAGGCATGGAGTCAAAGGCCTTGCTGAAATCCAGATAGAGGATATTTACTGCTTGACCCCTGTCTACTGAAGTCAATCAGATTTGTTTGACACAAACTCTCCCTCCATGAATCCATGCTGCCTCACATCCTGGAGACCATGCTCCTCTAGATACTCTCTCCACCTTTCCATAAATATGGTCTCCATGAGCATGCATACAGTTGAGGTCAGACTGACTGATCTGTAATTCACTGGGTCATATTTGGGATTACTTTTGTGAAGGGGCACCACTTGTGCTGTTTTCCAGTCCTGCAGTACCAAGCCTGACTCCAGTGAACTATTAAATAGGTCTGCCAGTGGCCCTGCAAGCTCCTCAGTCAGTTCCCTTAGTACTCTTGGATGTACTCTGTTGAGGCCTGGTGATTTGTCTACCTTCAATGCTAGTAGCCCCTCCCTCACTCTTCCTCTCCCTCCTGAAGGCACTGATCCATCCTTCTCCCTGGTGAAGACAGAACAGAAGTATTCATTTAGCATCTCTGCTTTTCCTCCATTATCCTCCACCCACTTCTCCCCTTTCTTAATACTTACAATCCCATCCTTCTTGTCCCTTTTCTCACTTATATAGCAAAAGAAGGCCTTCTCCCTCTTTTTAATTCCTTCAGTTATCTGCAGTTCTTTCTGTGCCTTAGCTCACTGGACTTCCTTATTTGCTTCACTAGCCAACCTTAGGTAATTTTCCCTATCCACCTCTCTCTTGGTTCTCCTGAATTTTCTATAGGCTAATCTCTTTTCCTTTGCTGTATGAGCAACCCAAGAACTGAACCAGCTGGGTGCTTTGGCCCTCGTGTTCTTCCCCCTGACCCTAACACACTCCTCTGTGGCAACCAGTATTCCTTCCTTAATGATGAACCACCTTTGGTCCACCCCCATATCTGCTCTGATGCCTGCCAGGTGGCTCCTTAGCACTTTGCCCATCTTCCTGAAGTCCGCCCTCCTAAAATCCAAGACTTTAGTGTTAGTCAGGATGCTTTCCCTGCTCATATTCAACTGGAACCACACTGTGCAATGGTCACTCCCACCCAGGGGCTCCCTGACCATTATTTCCTGTACATGCTCCTCATTTGTGAGCACCAGATCAAGAATTGTTTCTGCTCTTGTTGGTGCTGTGATGCCCTGAGACGTGAATCAATTTTGCAGTCCTTCCAGGATCACCTAACTCCTAGCACATGTTGTGGATGGTACACAAATGGAGAAATAAATGCGAATATTTACAGAAAGCTGACTGATGGAAATTCTCTACTTCTGTCATCTAACTGCCACCAATGCCACACCATTTCTAACATTCCAGAAGGACAATGTTTATGTCTCAGAAGGAATTGTAGCAATGAAGCTGATTTTGAGAGATGGGGTAATAGATCTTAGAGAAAGGTTCAGGAAAAGAGGCTATGCTTGGGATAGCATATCAAGAGCAGAAATCTTTGCAAGGAACCAGAACAAAGAAACATTGCAGTTTCGTAATAATGACGCACCCAGGGACCAGGATAGGATTAATTTTGTTACAGCCTTCTTTGCCTACTCTAGATTTGTTGAGACAATTATTAAAAAACATTGTCATGTTCTTCTGGGTGACAAAGCCTTAGAACCATATGTTAGTAACCCCACTTGTATGGCTTTCCACACAGCTACCACCCTCAAAGACCAGCTAGTGTGCATAGTAAACAACCGGAGGAATGAAGGAAGGGCACATCAGATAGTTGGATTCCAACACAGAGTCAGGGTTGGTTTGCTTGTAAAAGATGCACATACTGTGACATCTTATCACAAGGAGAAAAGTCTGTGAACCGTTAAGACAGGCAAAATCATGCATATAAAGGATTTGATAACGTGTGACACTATGAGGGTAATTTACCTGCCCATGTGCAATTGTGGAGCCTACTACATGGGCAAGACTAGCAGAAAATTGTGTGTGAGGGTTGATGAACATTGCCGGGCTATACAGGGTTGAAATCTAAATTATGCCATGGCACTACATGTTCATTCTACAAGGGGAAATCACAGCTTTAAGTTTGTGGGGATAGAGAAAGTGCACCCTAGCCCTAGGGGAGGGGGGGATACGGACTGAAAAGTACTAAAAAGGGAAGCTTACTGGATCTTTACACTGGGTGTTATGAATGTCCTGGTTTAAATTCTGAATTTGATTTAGCACCTTTTTTAAAAATTAATGTATAAAAATGCAATTAAATATACCCTCTTAATACTAACTTTTCTGTGTTTCCCCTATGTTCCAGTTGAGTCCTGTGACCGACTTTTGTGGAGTGGTTCCTTAATTCCCTGTGAAAAAAGGTCATGAAATAATTCTTGGGACACTTCCTGAACCTCTCTTAAAGCTGATTTTGGTTGCCTTTTTTGGAAGGGGGTCCTGCCTGTGGGACTGCCGTGAGAATGAGCATCATCTTTTGTTAATCAGTAGCTTTGATAAGCACTTTAATATTAGAGGTAGTACTATGCTCTTTTAACTTGTAAATATTGCTTTTAAATATTGTATTTGTAATTATCTGACAGTGTGTTGTATTTGTATTTTTATGGTAGTATAGCTCTAAGGTACCGATATTTATTGATGTCATCATGCACCGTGCCTTTGAAAAAGCACTAAGGATAATGTGAAACATGTTAGGCGGCCCACTCATCTGTGGAGCTTTACTTTTTAATGTCTCTGTACTCTAAAAACTTTTCTAATAAAGATTTATTTGCATTAGCTCATGTTAGTTTGACTCTATTTTTGTACGCGTGCTCTGGTTTTTGCTGTTGTGAGTTCCAGAGTTTCTGGGTGCACTGTTGTCCCATGGTGTGAGTTTTTTTTCTACTTTTATCAAATTGAGAATGAAGGCACCAACTTTGGGGTGAGATGTGGAGGGAGATCATAAACACCAGCACCACCAGCTGCACAGGACCAGCAGCAACCAAACTGGGCACACAGTTCAGCACAATCCAGCACTGAAGTACCAGCCTTGGTGCAGGAGGCAGGGGGCAGGTCTTAAACACAGCCTCACAAAGTCAACCACTGGCACAGTTGGACTGGAGTACAGAGGGCCCACCAGGAAACTGGATATAGGCCCCACCTTGAAAATCATTACGGAAGGGCCCACTCATGTCAGTATTCTACTTAAATCTGATACACCATTTCTGTGTTTTCATCTTACATTTACCTACAGTGCCCCAAATACCCCATTTAATTAGAAAAAAGATGATAAATATAAAGATTTTCAGAATTTAGAAGGTAGCAAGGTACCCAATCGGGGGGAGGCACCTGGAAATTTCCAGGTACCCTGGTGGGCCAGTCTGACTCTGACCACTGGGCACCATCAACTATATGGAACACACAGCAACCAAGTCCAGAATCTGCTCCAGCATGCAGACATCAGCTGCGGTGCAAAAAGCAGGGGCAGGGGGTGAGTGGAAAAACAGCCCTAGAGCATGCAAAAAGGTCAGACCCTCATAGATAAGAATACTGGTACAAATTAAAACAAACTATAAAAGAATAAAATGAAAAGAATGGAACAAACCAAAGTAAATGTAAAAGCACAATCATTATAGCTGCTATGAATTTACAAGAAAAAAACAGAAATATGAGAAAGCAAGAGGCCTTGGGGAGGTTCAGGAATTCACAACCCTGCTACCATCTCCAGCACCATCTTGCTCATCACAGAAGCATGCAGCAGCCTAGGCCCGCAGGTGTTGCAACCAGTAATGTTTCTTCTATCTATCCTGCCAGATGGCCTCAGGCCTGGGGCTAAATCATAGATACAGTGAAGGCTTGAAGCCCACAAGGATGAAGCCCAACTCTGCAGAATTCTGCAGTAGAGTTACTGCAGCAAACATTGCAGTTTCAATGGGAGTTAATCCTTTTTGTCATGCAGGAATCCTGTGACACTGCACTTCATCCGGGTGGGCTTCACGTACATGTATACTTCCTAGCTGTTAAGAAATCAGTAACTAGATTATGGTTAAGACCTGTGCCAACTAGCACTGAAAACTGGCAATCAATTGTAACAAGTATATATACCTTTGAGAGATTAAAGCAGCAGTACTAGTTAACCAGGAAAGGTTCATCACTTCCCAGATTTTTGCACTGCCTGGTAATTTAAAGTTTCAGATTTAACTTTTGCTGTTTATTACTGCTTTCTGATAATTAGTTCCCTTGATTTTTAAATACATTTATAATGTTGTGTGGATCCACATGAAATATGGCAGCCCCTATATAATTTCCTGTTTTTCACCCTTTAGTTATATTACTTGTCCCATACTCAGCAGGCAAAGGATGGGATGGTGCATTTCAGTTACATCAGACAAAATCACCAGTGAGAGAATGGCAGCACCAAATTTCCCTCAGAATCCAGTATGGTGCTCCTCACAAGGGTCTGTGCTAAACTATCAGAAAAAATAAAGAATATAAAGGAAACAAGCAAAAATTAAAAGTAAAGGATTCCGGTTTTGTCATTTGTGGGTCTTGTTTGACATAACTATTGTAAAAAGTAGATTTCTATTAACTAGTACTTAGTGCTTTAACATATCAATTAAGAGGAAAACTGTCACAGTTCCAAGAAAGATGGCAATCTTGGGTCCTGTATCATATGGAAATCAATCCAAAGTCTGCGCCGTACTATTAATTATTTTGAACTTTGGATTAATTGAGTCTTAGCCAGATACCCAGACTCAAGGTTACACTGGAAGCGTGTCTTCTACTTTCAGCTGTTACTTGGGTATTTATTTAGAGAATGGGTCTGATGTAATACTTCATATACTGTAACTAGCACAACACAGCTTCTCTTGTATTCTTTGTTATTTATACAACTGTATTTTTTTGTGAAAATGTTGTAACAATAACAAAATCAAAAAGAAGCATGCAGCAGCCAGATACATCCAGTAACCAATCACAGACATCCAGCAACGTTACACCACGTCTGTGTAAAGCAGGTCCTGGTGTCACATAAACTCACTGTAGTGCCACAGAGACATGTTTCATGCCGTTTTTCAAAATTTTCTTTCTTTCTCAATAAAATAGTAATTACACCTATAGTGGGCTGGGTTTCCTCAGTAATAACAAGACCAAGGGGTTTAATAATCCCCTTGTTGAGTTATTACCTCATGAGCCCAACCCACTATGGTACTGCTCTAATAAAAGCAGTGCTCCAAGCAGTTTATGACCCAAGTAAAAAAGTAGAGACTTTCAACTCACTTGTTACCTTGTTGGAAACTAAGGTTGACACCAGTTGAAGACATAGAAGCTGCAGTGATCACAGTGCAGAAAACCTTAGCGGTTACCACAGGACTAGTAAAGGAAAATAAATTGCTGCACTTGTACCTGGAACAGCTAGAAAACTCTGCCAGGGTTCCAAATCCAAGATTGATTGGTATGCCAGAAGGCAGTGCAGGATCAGATCCAGTTGCCTTTTTGACCAGATTTCTGCAGAATTTATTACAGAATTTATTACACCTCATGCAGTCATTGATTATTAGGAGGGCCTGCTGTATCACACGACAGAAGCAACAATACAGTACAGGCATGTCAGGCATCACAGATGGCATGCATAAGAGGGATAAGTTCTAATGACAGCGAAAGAGGTAGGGAGGCTGACCTTGAATTTAGGAGACCCTTCATAACTTTTTCCAGACCATAGTTTTGCAATGAGGACCCAGAGGAAGAGTTTGATGCAGTCTGCTCAACAAACATGTCACCAGCTGGGGTCCTTGATACCCTGCAACTCCCAGCTAAACTAAGACTGGCATGTGCAGGTAAATGCATCAGTTTGGGGATCTGACAGAGGCTGTGAAACTTGTGAAGAAGGTGTGGACAGAATTTGGTATTATATCCAGTGGAGCATGACTCAGACATGGAGGACTGAAGAATCAAAAGACAGTAATGTTTTGCCCTGTAAACTGCATTGCATTTGTGATATAATAGCAAAAGAATATTTAGTTATGTTGGTTATAAGGTAGGTGCTGCTTAATGACTGCTGTTCTGTATACTGTTATATCACTGTATTGCATATGTCATCTTAAAGGTGTGCTCTCGGTTAGCTAGACATAAAACTGCATTTATTTTATTTGCCTGCTCCAGTGTGTGCTGAGGGAAATTATGTTGACCAAGGGGTTTGCAGTGGTGATCATGAGTTTTCCTGAGGTCTACAGGATAGCCGATGAGATGTGACGCTAGGACAGAGGTACTCTTTGTTAGCCTTTTGGCCTACAAGAGTGATGAACTGGTTACATTTTTTCCCTCTTGTCCCTGCAGCAGCTGTGCCTACTGTTAGCATCCCTTCCCCACTTTTGCAATGCGTTAGTTTCTGTAATTTGCATTGGATCTAGTCCTGGCTGAGTTCATTGTCAATGTCAATACTTGCAGAACTTGAGACAATTGTTAGATGTATGCAATTCTAGGGTTCCTATTTTACAGGTAAGAAAAATGTTGATTTGTGATTGGCTAACAGAATTTTCCACCCATATGTTTATCAGGCAACACTGCCCGGTAAAGAAAGAACAGGTATGTGGCTGATAGTTTTCTGCTTGCAGCTTACACTGCAATCTTTCTGCTCTGCTTGCACATGGGGCATTTCTTGCACTACACCCCAATGTTATTGTACTTAGAAAATAGGTTGTGTTGAGCTAACACAGGCCGTTTCCTAAGTGCAATAAAATCCTTCAAGGCGTAGGTGTTGGGAGGATACCCGCCCTTCCATAAGTTACAAAGGCCCTGGAGCAGGCGTGCATCCCTCAACACCCCAAACCATGTCGGGTCTTATCACTTACATACAGCATGAACATTGTGGCTGGTTAAAGGTGGCATTTTCACCATTTTTGGTACTCAGTTTAAAATGTTAGTCCATAGTCTTGTTGCTACTGCATCTCATTTTTTTTTTTTAGTTATAGTTTATTGTTTTCAGTAAGAAACAATTACATACAAGTTATCTCATGTCAGAGATCCCATAGCAAATACGATAAGTACATAGGATACATTCAATGTAATAGGCTTCGTTAGTCTAGACATTCTTATGTATGGATAAGGGGATATTTCTTCATTTATCAGTTCATAGAAAAACCCAGAGAAAAGCTGCACCCCACAAGACTTTGAGCGGTAATTTTTTAAGTTTTGCCATACATTAGTAACACAACATCCTGTGTTGTTATGACCCTCTACCAAACAGGAAATCCAACAAATGGTAGTAAACAGCATTAGAGCACCTCCAATCCTGCTACATCAAAGCCTGGATACAAAAAATATTCCATTATTTAACTAGACTAACCACCCCAATAATCCCAGTTCAACAACGTGGATAAACTACTGTGACTAGCATAAGAAGCCAATTTCCTTATCAACAGTATAATGTTATACTAGATTAAAAGAATACCAAATTGCAGCTCTCAACCCAACAATAATAGCATTGACATTTTTATTATGTAAAGAGCAACAGTACCTTTTTTATCTTTAGCCATAACTTGGATACAATTTATATAACAAAACCTGTAGCTTTTCAGGTTTCATTCTCCGATTTGGAGTCGGTCTCCGCCATCTTTCTGGATTGATTGAACTCCCGTGAAAGGACCTCCACCTTCCTACCAGCTTCTTTGGGGTCTGTGTATTGATAGACATGGCCTCCATACTGGATCTTCAGGCAAGCGGGCATCATAAGAAAGTGCGTTACTCCCAGACTGCACAACTTGGCTCACACACCGTCAAACCTTTTCCTCCTCACCCTGGTGGCAAATAATAAGTCCAGAAACATGTGGACGGTGGATCCTTGAAAATTAAGCCATTCAGTATTCCTGGCTGCTTGAAGAATATTGTCTCGGATTACTGGGCTCGTAGTGACCAGGAGGACCATTCTGGGCAGCTCGCTCTGACCCATTGCCCCTCTAGGTGATAGAAACATAGAAACATAGAATTTAACGGTAGATAAGGACCACTTGGCCCACCCAGTCTGCTTATTTCCCTACCTGATGGATAAGCTGCAGATTCTAGTTAATCAACAGCTTACTTCCTCCTGCCCCCCACTAGAATTGTGTTATGCCTGTCCCATGCATTCTTGAATTCTCCCACTGTTCCTGACTCCACAACCTCCTCAGGAAGGCTGTTCCATGCATCCACAACTCTCTCTGTGAAAAAATAGTTTCTAACATTACCTCTGAGCCGTCGCCCCTCTATCTTCAAATTGTGCTCCCTTGTTCTTGCACATCTCTCCTTCTGAAAGATACTACCCTCTTGTACCTTGTTAATTCCCTTGAGATACTTCGACGTTTCTATCATGTCCCCCCTCTCCCTCTTTTCCTCAAGGGTATACATATTAAGCTGCTTTTGTATCTCAGCGTATGTCTTCTGGTGCAGACCTTGCACCATTTTGGTTGCCCTCCTCTGAACAGCCTCCATTCTGTCTATGTCTTTGCAGAGATGGGGTCTCCAGAATTGCATGCAGTACTCAGATGGGGTCTCACTAACTGTCTGTAAAGAGGGATAACAACTTCCTGTTTTCTACTGTTGATGCCTCTCCCTGTGCATCCCAATATCCCCCCAGCCCTCCTTACTGCCTTCTCACATTGCTTACCCACCTTTAGGTCATCTGATATAATTACTCCTAGGTCTCTTTCGATTTTTGTTGTTGTTATTAACTCACCCCCATTGTGTACTCTTCCCTGGGTTTTGTTTCCCAGATGCATTACCTTGCACTTCTTTGCATTGAATCTGAGCTGCCACGTATTTGACCATTCCTCCAACCTTGCCAGTCCTTTTCATCCTTTCCACCCCACCTTGTGTATCAACCTGTTGCAGATCTTTGTGTCATCCATAGAGAGGCATACCTTTCCTTCCAGGTGCTCTCCAATGTCACTTATAAAGATATTAAGAGGACCGGTCCAGTCACACGAACCCTGCAGTTACCCGCTAGTTACCCTCCTTTTCTTCATTTTGGACTCGGTTTACTATTACCTTTTTCATCCTGTTGACCAGCCAGTTTTTTATCCAGGCTACCACCTTGGGACCCACTCCAAGGCTGGCTAACTTGTATATTAATCTTTTGTGTGAGACTGTGTCGAATGCCTTGTTAAAATCTAGGTAGGCCATATCCACAGCCCCTCCCTGTCTACTACTTTGGTTACCCAGTCAAAGAAATCTATTAGATTTGTCTGACATGACCTTCCTGTTGTGAAACCATGCTGCCTTGGGTCCTGTGCCCCACTGGCCTCTAGGTACTCAACAATTCTTTCCTTCAGAAGTGATCCCATCATTTCCCTACCACTGAAGTCAAACTAACTGGTCTGTAGTTTCTTGCCTCTGCCCTGCTCCCACTTTTGTGAAGTGGAATCACATTTGCCTTCCTCCAGTCCTCAGGTACCACTCCATCCTCCCATGATTTGTTAAAGAGAGTAGTCAGTGGTATTACTAGTTCTACCCTTAGTTCTTTTAGTATTCTTGGGTGAATCCCATCAGGCCCCATTGCTTTGTCCACCCTCAGTTTCAAAAGTTCTTTCAAAACCCTTTCTTCTGTGAATGGACTGGTATCAACCCCCCATTCAGAGTTTCCCCCTTGTTTGGTTTAGGTACCTCCCCCTCCTTATCTGTTGTAAATACTGAGCAGAAATATTCATTCGGTATCCCTGCTTTTTCACTGTCACCCTCTGCCCACATTCCCTCCCCTTTATTAAGTCTCTGTATCCTCCCTTGGTCTTTCTTCGCTCCCGAATGTACCTATAAAAAGTTTTATCCCCCTTCTTAACAGAGTTGGCTATCTTTTCCTCAGTTTGTGTCTTTGCTATTCTGACTGCCTTCCCTGCCTCCTTCTGCTTTAACTGATAAAGTTCTCTGTCCTGCTCCTTCTGTGTTTCCTTATATTTCCTGAATGCTATCCTTTTCTCCTTAACCGTCCCTGCCACCTCTTTTGAGGACCATAGTGTTTTTTTCCTTCATTTTGTTTTATTGATTTGCTTCACACAAAGGCTTGTTGCCTCTGCAATGGCTGTTTTGATTATTCCCATTGTTCCTCCACCCCTCCTTCTTGCCCATTTGTTAGTGCTTTTCTAAGGCACTCTCTCATTTTTCTAAAGTCCAATACTCTTGTTTTTGTATGGCTTGACTCTATGCTTGTGTTTATTGTGAACCACACTGTTTGGTGGTCACTTGTTCCCAGATGGCTACCCACTTCTAAATCTGAGATCCTTTCTCCTTCCCCATTTGAGAGTACCAGGTCTAAGACTGCTCCCTCCCGAGTGGGTTCCAATACTAGCTGTCTGAGGCAAGCCCCCTGAAGGGCATCAAGAATGACCCTGCTCTTGGATGTGCCCAGAGCAAAGGTATTCCAGTTAATATCTGGCATATTCAGGTCCCCCATAAACAATATCTCCCCTTTTTCTGCTATTTTAAGGATGTCTTCTATCATTGCCTTGTCCATTTCCTCCCCCTGAGATGGGGGTCTGTACACAACCCCCATGCGGATTGTGGTGCCATTTCCTGTCTCCAGGGTGACCCATAGTGACTCATCAACTTCCTGTTTACTCTTTAGTTCTGTTGCTTTAATCCCTTCCCTTATATAGAGAGCTACTCCTCCTCCTCTTGTACCCACTCTGTCCCTCATGTAGACTGTGTATCCTGGTATGTTGACTTCCCAGTCATGGTTCTCTGTGTACCATGTTTCAGAGACTGCCACAATAGCCAGGCTTCCCTCTTCCACTAAGGCCACTAGTTCAGGGAACTTGTTGCACAGACTACAGGCATTGGTACTCATCACCTTCCATTTATTTTTTATGGCCTTACCCCTTTTGGCCCCATCTCTGTTCTTAACACCTTTTTCTGCATTTATCCCTGTCCTGCTGCCTACTGACTTCTCTGCCTTGGAGTTTACCTCTCTAAGTACTGCACTTTGTGGGGGGAGGCTGGGATTTCCCTGCTCCTTTTCAGTGCCTCCCCCCTTGGCTAGTTTAAATGCTTGCCAATGAAGCATTTAAACCTGTCACCCAGGATCCTGGATCCCCTCCTGGACAGATGCAGACCATCGTGCCAGTATAAGCCTGCATCCTCCAGGTGGCTCCCCAGTCCCCAGTGAAGCCAAAACCCTGAGCTCCACACCAGTTTTTCAACCATTTATTGAATCCCATGGTGTGGAACACCCTAGCATCATCTTTGCCATAGACAGGCAGCCCTCCGAGAAGGTTACCGTACATGCTACTTGTCTAAGGCCCCCTCCTCAACTCCACAAACTCCTCTTGCACCGCTCTGATCCCATTAACAGCCAGGTCATTTGTCCCTAGGTAGACAATGACATCCAGCTCCCTCCCTCGTGCAGCTACTCCCGTGATCCTGAGGATTCGCTTCTTGTCCCTCCAAGCCGTGGCACCAGGCATGCACCTTACCTCCCTATCCCCTTCCTCTCCCACGTCTACCCCCCAATGATTGAGTCCCCCACCAGAAGTTGTTTCCTTCCCCTGCGGGGTCTTGTGCCACCCTCCAGTGGGTCTCCTTCGTGGAGGTTCCCAGCATCCTCCTTGGTCTCCACTGCAGGTGCCTCCATAGAGGAACCACTCTTTGCCAGAACAGCATATGAATTGTGGAGAGCTACAACTGGAGGGGTGCACCTCTGTTCCACCACTCTCTCCCTCCCTGAGCCCACCTTGGTCCAACCGCTCCTCTTTCTTGGCAACCTCTGAGGTAACGGTGGTGGCCCTGGTGGTCCCTGGGTGGGGGAAGAGGTTTCTCAAATCCTAGCCAGGTCAGCCTGGAGACGGGCAACCTCCTCCCTCAGACCAAAGAGGTGCCCGCAAACAGGGCAGCATCACAGCCTCCAGAATGTCTCCCAGAACACTGCTGCTCCACAGCCATTGTACTTCACCACTCCCATCTTGACTTATTTTGTGTCTCCTCTCCTGTTGCTTTGTATGCTTTTTGTCTCCTCCCTCTATGTATTATTACACTTACTTTCCTACTGCCTATGTGCCCTTACAACTCTCACCCTTCCTGTTCTGGGACAGGAACTTCCTGTAGTCTTCAGTAGTCTCCTTCCACCGTGCTTGGATTCAGACCTCCAGCAGCCAAGGGGGGATAAAGAGTTTTTTTTTTTTTAGGTTCCTTCAAGGTTGCTGAAACTAATGTGTCTCAGTGATCCTTCCCTTCCTACTGCTAAACAGGAAGTTCCTGTTTTCAGCCAAATTCAGTGGCTATAAAACTAGAACTGGCTTTGGGTGTGAGGGTGGATGGGTGGCAAGGAGGGAAACTAGTAAAAAATCTGTAGTTCTGGACTTATGTTTCTTGCTCTGCAACCAGTTCTCTTCTGCTAGAAATAGCCAGAAGCTGTAATTGGAGACAGCTGCTTTTGTACACCTAAGCTGCTAAGCCATCAGCTAAGCGATCTCTGGTAAGTCCGAACAAACTGAGCAGTGATTTGAATATCAAGCTGTAGGGCTCCTGGCAACCACTCCTTGAGGAAATAAAGTAAGTAGTCTCCCTCGATATTTTCAGGTAGGCCCACAATTTGAGTATTGGACGGTCTTTGCGAGTTCTCTAGCGCTTCCAACTAATACTTCAGCTGAGCGTTTTCTTGTTGGATTTTATTTGTGGCAGTTAGGACTTTCATTGCCATAGATTCAGCTGAAGTTGCTGTATTGGATACGGCTGCTATCTTTGCATCCTGCTCTTCAAATTTTGTACGGATCGATTCTACTTTAGGAATTTGTCTCCTGCATAGACTTTTGCAGAGCCTGCCATGGTGGTTCAGAATCTGGAGAAGCAGGCCCCGAGGTCACCACTGGCGCGGTTTGAGCAGGTGGGTTCTTAGGATTGCTTGCTGGCACTTTGTTACTCCGTCCCATGGTGAAAAAAAGGTATCGTTAGATGCAGCTCAATCTAGTAAACACAGTTTGTAAGTAAAATCAACCTTATTTTCAAGATTTCTTGCACTTTCAGCTCTTTTTAGTGGGATTATTTGAGGAGCTCTCACTGAGTACGTCTCGTCAGTGGACGTGCACCCCCCACTGCATCTCATTTCTGTTGGAGACTACTAACTGGACTGTATGGGATAACCTCTCAAGTTAGTGACAAAACTACACTTCATGTAGGGTGCTCTGAGCCACGGGAGAAAGGTGCCAAATACAATCTACTACTACTAAAATAGAGTTGGAACGAGTATCCTACTGCAAGAGTTCTGTTTCTCAAGGTATTTGGGTGCTTCTATGTTCATAGAGCACCTGTATTTGAATTATTTTTAAAACAATAGAATATAAGTTTTAACAAAAAGGGGTATCCGCTGTAATCTGAAACCTTATTTAGGATAGGCAGTTTCACTTTAAACTGGTATCTTTGCTTTACTCTGCTGCCTGATGCACTCCAACCCTTTTAGTGTTGGGTGCTAGAAGAGATATTTAATAATGATGAGGCTCATACTCCCCCTGGACTAAGCCCTTCTTTGCCCACTCTGGATGGATGAGCTTCCACCTTGTCTTCAGTCACTCCCCAACAGAAAAAAGTACCAATAAGGGCCTGAACTGACTCACAGAATCGCCCCAGATTGGAGCTGGTGTCTCCACTCTGCATCTGAGGTGAGCCTTGTAACCTGGGGCCTGCCCCTTGCTAGCAGTATGGATCCTCTTTCAAGTAAATAACATAAAAATTAACCTGTCCTTTTCTCATGACAGGCACCAGTTCCAGCGCCACCACACACTAACCACCACCACCCATTGCTGACCATTGGACGCAAGGAATCTTTCTGCTGCTGCTAACATAGGGGGAAGTCAGGCTCTCGCTTTGTCAATCTCCAATGTGCCACTTGCCACTCCATCTGCTGCTACTGGAGAAAAAGAAAAGCTCAATGACTTCCATAACTGGCCAGAACACAATGAGGTACCCGATAAGAACTATGAGTCCCTTCTTTTTTTTTTAAACTAGTTTATTGAAGTTTCACAGTCCCTTCTTTACTTTTCATCTGGTCAGCTCCCTGCATAATGCTGCCTCAGTGCCTTCCCCCTCTACAGCTACTGGCCCAGATATTCAGAGCAGTTGCACATGGTGCAACTGAGTTGCACCGGTGCAAGTGCAGTATTGCACCAAGGAGCCATATTCAGCAGAATCCAGTGCTAAGCGCAAAATCCATTGCGCCAATGCACAACTATAATGAGTGCAGGTGCAAGAGTAGGGGGCATGCCCATGAATATCCAACACAGTGGCATATTCAACCACGAATCCATGGCACAAGTGTGGAGCAAATCGAAGTTGTTCCGAGCAGACTTGTTCCTAGTAAAACAGGGCACAAGCACACAGACAGCAGTTGTACCAAGGGTGGGAGTGAGAGGGAGGGATACAGGGAGACAGACAGACAGGCACGCAACCAGACACAGAGGGAGGGGGACAGAGAGGTGACATGGGAGAGGGAGGAAGTGAGGGTCAGAGAGAGAGGGGTACATACACACACACACACACACACACACAGACATAAGGTCTGTGTACCAGGGTGGCACACGGCCAGCAGCCAACCACCCAGGGGCACGGTGGACAGCAGAGGACATGGAGAGTGCACCTGCCCTGATGAGGGCAGTGATGAGGGGTGTGAGGTGGCAGGAGGAACAGCAACATGACCGACTAAGGGCCCAGTGGTGGCATGCCTGACACAGGCAGTACCGTGCCCGCAGCAGCGCTGGGAACCAGAGTGACACCAAAATCGGTGGCCAGCACCACCTGAACAGGGCCATGCTGAGGCAGCCCTGCAAGCTGTGCAGTGCGGAGCAGCAGGCACCCACCAGATGGAGCCACAGCATGGCCATGGTGATGATGGTGACTGCCGACATGTGTCTGCTCGCCATGGGCACTGGCCAGGGACCAACAGGGGACACCACAGGCAGCACCCCAGTAGCCATGGGCTGCCACCCCACACAGGTCCCCATGGTTGTGCTGCCATGTGCTGTGGCATGCAGCCAGCACTCCAGCACACAGGTGGAGCATACAGCACTGATGCAGGACACCCACAGGATGGCAGGCATGCCTGGCGCGTGTGGGGCCTGTGCCTGCACCCACATGGGTAGCTGCATGCTACCCATCCCTGTGGGACTGGCACATATCAACAGGAAGGGGCGCCTAAGCATCACCTGCCAGGTGGCGTGCAATGTCACAGGGTGTACACCAATGCCTGCACCACACACTCGGCACAGCCCTGTACCGTGCCACAGATGTGAACATGGGAATGACCCCACAGGCTGCCCGGTGGGTGTGAGTGGCACGGGCAGGGAGTGATGGGCAGCGCAGTCCTGGGGGGGTGGGCAGGGTGTGCATGGTGGTGTGGGCGCTAGGGAGAGACAAGAAGTGCAGCACAGCACAGGGCTAACCATGGCATGCTCCATACAGGTGACAGTGCATACCCGCTGAGACCCTGGCAGCTTCTCCCTGGTCCATCCCACCCTGCAGTGCCGTTGGCCCCCCCGTGTGCTGCTGCGGCATCCATCGCACCTGCCAAGGTTGCACTACTGGTACATGGCCTGTGCTGTTCTATGGTGTCTCTGTGGCACAACGCATGCAAATGAGGTTGTGCGCACCAGTAATGATATACTAATGCACCCCACTGTACCACGCATTGGCTGATGAGCTCATTTGCATGTGGTGTCTGAATATTGGGATATTGCGCCATGTGCAACGGCATTGCACCAGAGTAAGTGGTGACACAATGGCCATGCATGCATGGTGCTTGACCTGCAGTACGCATGCGTACTGCTCTGCCATGGTGGCTATCATGCAGGCCACACAACCAGCGCAATGTAGCAGGGCTGGTAATGTGCACCTCGTGCATGCTGGCATGTCCTCTAACACGCACATGCACACTGTGGGTGTGCATGGTTCCATGGGCCATTGCACTGGGTACCTGCCTTGACCCTCGCTATAGGTGTCCAGCTGTCAGTGTGGACACTGCCACACCAGTTGCTGCGCTGGCCCATGTGGTGGACCTTGCTTGTTGTCTCGAGCATACTTGGGGTTGTGGCAGCCCTGCAGGGCATGCTGTTGGCAGGGGGGGGTGGGGAATGGCATGCCAGGGCAGCCAGCCAGGGCCATCACTAGGGGTGCCCCTGTGTCCCCTGTTACCCCTGTTGGGCCATCCCTACAGTCCCTCCTCCCACCACACAGTCCCTGTTCCCTGTCCCTCTCCCTCGCTGTCCCCACTCATCCCCAGCCCCTGCTATTTCTGTACATGTTTGTTCCATACATATCTATCATCTGGCATGCCCATCTGTGTTCGTGTCTGCTTTGCTGGTGGCATAGGGTGTCATGCTGCAGTGGCCCAGTGTCCATCCATGTTGTTTGCATGTGGGGGCACGTGCCATGCTCCCGTAGCTCCCTGCTGTGTGCTGTGGTCGGTCCCACTGTGGTGGTGTCTATCCCCTGGGTCGGTGGCTGTGCATTGGGTGCCCATGGGGCAGCAGTCAGGAGTGTGTGGTGGGTGTGTGCATGGTCGTGGCCCACAGCCATGCTCATTGATCGGGTACTGTCCGCATGCTGTGTCTGGGCCCCTGTTTGGCATTGTGCGGCCTGTCCAATGTGGTCCACCATGCTACGTGCCACCTGGCAATGTTCAGTGCCTACTGTGTGGGCTTCCTGTGTGGCATGTGTGTGCTTGGCTGCATGGTCCTGGGTGTGTCCTGCTATAGTCTGAGGGGGCACAGCCAGCAGCCTGTGGGGGGGCCCTCCCTTGGTAGCCCTCCATTGGCCATTGGCACCCCTTGTTCCTGCTATGTGTGCCACTGTTGTGTACTGGGGTCCCGTGTATGGGTGCCTGTGTGTGCCCTGCTGTGCCCTGCTTGTGGGGGCTTCCTGTGGCCTGGCACTGTGCTTCCATGGCTCTGTCCCTGGGTCTGTTCTCTGTGCCATGCCTCTCTGTTGCTCTGATGCTCTGCTCCCACATTTGCACTGGAGCATCTCTTTCTGCACCATGGTGCAACTGTGTTTGTGCCATGGTGCAACTCTGCCA
Organism: Neoceratodus forsteri; assembly: GCA_016271365.2. Lineage (NCBI taxonomy): Eukaryota > Metazoa > Chordata > Ceratodontiformes > Ceratodontidae > Neoceratodus > Neoceratodus forsteri. The sequence goes on along the minus strand of CM028132.1, from coordinate 1,227,522,316 downwards.
TATTCAGTCGGGTTGCGCTGGCACAGTTCGGCCTGCGCATCCTCTGAATATAGCGCCTGTTGTGCCATGGCACATAAGATTTGTGCTGCGCCAGACTTGCGCTGGGCTTTGGCGCATTTCTGAATATCTGGGCCACTATCTATTAATTGCTTCTTTTTTGGGGAATTATGTTTTTATTAGCGTTTATAATTTCACTCATTTATTGTAACATGTCACCTGCAGAGCACTATCATTAGTTCACTCTAAGGTTACAGTCATGTGCCAATAAAATAGTCTGTAAAAGTTCATAGTATTTGAGAGGTTGCCCTTATATTATCTTCTCTACGGTTTATATTAAAGAGGAACAGTCAGCACTAAAAAAATTTTTTTACTTACTGTTTACTGCAGTATAAACTGCTACTCTCCGCTCCTGACAGTACCAGTTCAGGGTCTGATTGTCTGGAACCTAGGCTCCTGAAAGCTGCTGCCCTTCTTATTGCCTCTCCTCTAACCAAAATGTTCAACCTTTCTCTATGCCATGGCTTAGTTCCTGATATCTGGAAAATAGCTAAAGTCACCCCAATTCCCAAAAAAGGGGATCCTAAAGAAATTAAGAACTACTGTCCCATAGCAATTCTCTCCATGCTTAGCAAAATCCTGGAAAAACTAGTGGCCACCCACTCTATAGAATATTTTCAGAAGTACAACCTTCTATCATGCTCCCAGCACGGCTTCCACAAAGGCCACAGCACCTCCACCGCCCTCCTAAAACTCACAAACAACATCTATGCCTCTATGGACTCAGGCCTTCTGACAGGTGTGGTTTTCATCGATCTAACCAAGGCTTTTGACCTGATTAACCACACCCTTCTTCTTGCTAAACTACACTCACTCGGTTTCTCCTCTGATGTAGTAGCCTGGTTCAAAAGCTATCTATCTGATAGGAAACAGGCTGTAGTTTTCAACTCAGCCATATCAGATTTCTCCTCTATACATGTTGTAGTGCCCCAGGGCTCTATACTTGGCCCCTTGCTTTTCTCTATTTTCATTAATGACTTACCACTCCTTGCACCTAACTGCTCGTCTCTGCTCTACGCTGATGACCTAGTTATTTACCACAGTGCTAGAAATGCCGCTGACATAAACCACCCTCTTGTTTCGGACTTCGTTAGTATTCAATCTTGCCTAACTGAGAACAAACTTGTTCTCAACACTAGTAAGACATACTCCATGCTCTTTGGCTCACTTGCCAGGCTTAAGATGAATCATGATACCCTAAAAATCTTGTGTGCCGACGGCTCCCCTCTGGCCAGGACTAGATCCTTTAAATATCTGGGTATTACTCTTGACAAATCTCTAGATTTTGACCTGCACATAACAACCATCTGTAAGTCTGTGAATGCCAAGCTTGAAAGTGCCTACAGAACTAGCTATGTCCTTACCCCCTCGGCTAGACTAGCTGTGGCACAAGACTTTCTGCTCCCAGCCCTGGCCTATGGCTCAGTCACCTTCCAATCAGCCTCCAAATCCTCCCTCCATAAATGGGGCACCACCTATAATAGCATCTGTTGTTATGCCTCTGCATCTCCACATTACAAACACCATTGCCAGCTCTCTGCTGACTTAAAATGGCCTTGCCTCTCCACCCACCAACTCCAGTCTTTTGGCGCTCTAATTGGCTGCATCGCCAGATCAGGCCTCCCCCTATCCTTTGCCGACTGCTGCACTCACAACCTCTCTCCTATGGGTTGCGATCTACAGGCCAAGCACCTCTTCACATCCTTAGATGCAGAACTAACATGGGTGCATGTGCTTTCTCATACACAGCTCCAAAATACTGGAACTCCTTACCTCAAACTATTCGTGAAGCGACCACCCATGCCAGTTTTAAGAAACTTCACCGTGAGCATCTGCGTGCTACTAGCCCCTGCACCTGCTTTAATCCACCTTAGACCATCTTTTCTCTGCTCTTTTCCTAGGTAACCCACTCCTCTGTCACCTCTTTCCCACCTCTCTTAAACTCCCTCCTTACATGTCCTCTCTCTCCCTCTTTTCCTAACCCTCCTCTCTGTGCTTCCCACCACTCTTCCTTCCTCTCCCAGTTTTCATTAACCACAACCTGGCACTTATTTTGTTTTGTTTTGTTTTTGTTTTTTTGTTTTATGTATGCTCTCACTTGCAATGCCTGTTTTCTCACGTTGTTTTTGACTTGTATTTACCTGTACGAATTGTATTGTAGCTGCATCACTTGTAGACTTGTGTACTTTGTTGTGCTCTATTACCTCATGTGCTGCATCACATGTACACTTATGTATTTCTCAAACTGTTCTCTCCCTGGTCGTGCCTGAAAATAGGTATTCTTATGCCTAGTGCACCCACCCGGTTACCAAAAGCAAATAAATAAATATTAGATTGTATCTGGCTGATCCTGATGACTCCCATCCTAACATTTTCTGTAACCAGGAATCCCAGAATCCCCTGCAGCTGACATTAGAGCCATGTTTAGGTGTGAAAGAGTCACCAGCCTGAAGTACATTATATATAGAATAATGCTTCGGGAAGTGTGTATAACAAGGATTTTATGCACACCCAAGTGTGGAGGGGGTGTGGGATAACAGATGGACCAGACACAGAACTTCAGGTTCAACACACAGTCTCTGTGTGATGTTTATTTAAAACACGAGGAATAACCTTAAAGAGCTGCTGACGCCTCAAAAAAACTTTGAAAACCATAATAATTAGGTACAATTCAGCTTGCCAAGTATATTCTATAGATTTCTTCTCCCCGTCTTTTATTACAGAGAAAATGTGCACAAATATTTGATCTTTATCTGTTAGAGTTCACATACCTCTTTAGAAAATGGGCAAAGTGTAATCTTGTTCCTGATTGGCTAAAAGCACAAATCAGTCGGTCCGGTATGAGACAACAGAGACCAGGAAGTAACTAGTCCCGGTCTCTGTTGCTCCATATTGTTCTAAATAGTACTGAGCCATTAGAAGTTTGAAAAGTCAAATACAGCCATATTTATTTGTCACTTAGTGAGCAAGAACCTTCCCCCCATCTGACTTAAACTGTCACAAGAACAAACAATGACCACATCAGAGTCATAAAGTAGAAAAAAAGAGTTAAATAGGCCATAGCTGTACAGCCCCCCGATGCTCGTTTTCAAATTTGCCACTTCCCCTTGTCCCCGCAGTCTTTTTAGTTTTAAATACCAACAACAACCCAATGTTCACATTAAATAAATGAATATAAAGATGCAACTTGCACCTCAGTTCTGTAATGTAGCAGTGTGTCAGGTGATCGCTGGTATATTTCTGATGTCCTGCTCCCTCTCTACTGTTGGTGCACTCGCATCTCTTCTGAGCACTAGCAGTCATGTTTAACAAAAAAGAAAAAGAACAAATAATGAAACCTCTTCCCGTTCACCCGCTGTCACACTGCCTTGTTCAATAGAGCAATGAACAGCGCTTAGTACACATGAATGCTGGCTGCATTCCCAATTCAGTGTGAAGTAATGATCCTTCTTCAGGCATGATCAGGCAAAGAAAAAAAATTCAAAATGAAACAGAAACAGATATTCTCAGCGAGAAAGGTCATGGAGGTTACAGACCGAAGCAAAGGAGACAGCGAAACTGCGGGGGGAGGGGCGGGGGTAGGCAGTTGAGGACACAACATTTAACAAGTCCTGTTAAATCATCACCTCTCACTTCATACACAGCAGTTTTTATTTCTGGGGTCGGGGAGAGAGACAAATAATAATTTATGCCAGCCACGCTCTGTTGTCTCCCAATCGTGATCTCATGCCCACTTCTCTGGGCACCTGTCCATTTTTTTCTTGGTGAGCACCCCCTACCCATCCCCTGCCGATTTAAACATAAAAAAATAAATAATTTAGAGTGCTCATGTTTTGCCTTGTAATTCTGCATTTACACATCCTGGCAAATGTGTCGCCGCTACCAGCTTGCTCTTTTCAGCTGTTTTGTTCTGGGTGTACTGGTAACAACAAGCTGGAGATCCAGACATGGTGTTCGCTTGATGGCGATTCAACGGGGGGGGGGGACAGACAGATAGATGCAGCAATAAAATGGATCAAAGCTGTGTGTGTGTGTGTGTGTGTGTAACCACGACAACCAACTTCAAGGAAGAACACTCATACAGGCGGAGGAACTATTTTATTACAAAACTTACTGTAAACTAAGTATTTATTATTTTTTTAATTAAACAATTTTTTTTACAGTGTCCATTTTATAAGCGCAATAATACCCTCCAGGGTGGTCGGTATGGGCAATACCGGACCTTACAAGGGCTATAAGGCCCTCTGCCTGAAGGCGTCGGGCCTCATTACGCCCCTGGGCGGTCCGTATTGTCTAATACTGCCCATCCTGTCGGGTATTATTGCTTGCATAGCTTACTCCCAACTGCATGTCATAATCCTCTGTTGTGACATCACAATCTTTTCATTTCATTTTTATTTTTTATACTTGTAAATCCAGGTGAGCAAGATTGCACATTTTCACTGGTGACAAGTTCAATCTGTTGCCATGAGAGTAACTGTGATGTCACAAGCAGTGCATTATGAACTTAGGTGGGAAGAAAGCAACAGGAATATATGAACTCTTCAGGAGCAATGATCCTGTTTTCATGCAAATGGCTTCAGTAATAAATAATGGGGAAGAAAAATACAGAACTAATGTGAAATATGAACTGAACTGTCTAAATATTATGTTTTGTTTAGGTTATCCTGACGGCATCAGCTGCTTTTTAAGCAATGGCATATCCCTTCTTCAGTACATCAGTTTTCAGCAACAGAGTATACATGTCCTTCCTCTGCACTTTGTTTTTTGGAGACTTTTTTTTTTAACCTGGAGAGACCCACTAAGCTGAAGATTGTTTACAGGTGCAATCTGGGAGCACAAGGAAGTTAAGTGACTTGCTTAGGGTCACACAGTATCCAAGTGTGGGATTCAAACCCAGGTCTCCAGGTTTGCAACTCAGAGCATTAAACCACTGTGCTATACTGCCTCCTAATCAGTCACCTACTGACCCACTGATCTACTGATCTACCTCTTTAGTGAAAATTATTTCATTCCCTATGTCGGTCTTGTGTGTTTGGGTGATGGGGAGCTCAAAAAGGAAACCCCAAAAAACAAGCTATAGACAAAGAACCTCAGTGCCTTGGTATTTTCAACATTTACAGGTTTCATACACATAAGGCATAGACATCAAGGTATTTTATGACACAGTGCTATTGCATACTAAATCCAACAATGAAGAACACAGCCTGTTGTTTTACATCAGCTCAGTGGTTACCACAATAACCTCCCTGTGCAAGGACCTGAGAGGGAAAAGGAAAATTAAAGAGGACACTATAGCATGGTCAAGAAAGGGGGGGTGCACATAGGTGGCCAACCTTATGGACTAGAAATTGTAAAGGATAGATTAGGCTAAGGTATAGAAAAACTGTTGCAACAGATTTAAGAAAAGGTCAGTCCTCAAGAGTGGCAGGATCTCTGTGTCACACCAAGGTGCGTGATGCCCCATAAACCCCGAGGGCAAAGCCCAAGGGGTTTATCTGGGCATCGCACACTGAGGATGTACATAAAATCTGAGTTTATACACTTTCCCATGTTTTTTTTTCATATTTACTAGTTCATTTGATTATACCTTTATTATTATTATCTTATTATTGAGAGGAGGTTGAAGGAGTTGAACATGTACTCACTGGAGAAGAGGAGACACAGGGGTGACATGATTGAAACCTTTAAATACATGAAAGGAATAAACAAGATGGGTACAGAGGGGCTGTTCAAAGTAAGGGAGGGGAGGGCCACGAGGGGCCATGATATGAGACTGGAGCAAGGAAGGTTCAGGAGGGAGATGAGGAGACACTTTTTTACAGAGAGGGTGGTGGCTGGGTGGAATGCATTACCTGCTGAAGTGGTATGCAGTAGAACAGTGGACTGCTTCAAACGAGGATGGGACAGGACAAGGGGGAGGGTTAATGAAGGGGAAGGGTGGAAGGGAGGGGCAGCTGCAGAATAAGGGGTGCTAGCTGCACATTCGAGCAGACTTGATAGACCTCTAGGCCTTTATCTGCTGGCAAATTTTGTATGTTCGTATGTTCATATTCTGTTACATGAAAGAATGAGAGAAGCTACAATGTGGAACTGCATGCAACATTTATCGAACAGAATGAGAAATTTAATATAAGTAACTGTTTCAATGTAACTAAAAAAAAAAAATTTTAACATTTGATAACATATTTTAACTATTTCACTTAGCCTCGCCTCCCCACCCCCTACCTTCGATAAATTGTAACTAGTACTAGTCACTGGAGCAGTAAAGAACAGAATTTCTCAACTTAAAGTAATGAGTTTCTAAAAGGAAACTTGTTTTTTCTCGATGAATTTTTGCCGTTCTGTTCATTAGGTGGTGCAAACCATGACGATGTCGCCATTTTTCTAGTGTGTTTTTATGACAATTTTATTAGAGAACTGTGCCCTGCTTTTCTCCCTTTGAACTGATGAAAAGTCAGTCATTCGCACTGGCAGTTTTCATGAGACAATGCGATCGACCTGCCAGCACGAGGATAGACCCTGGCACAGGTGCTTAGCCAGAATGACAGCTATTTTTAGAACTTTTTAAAAAGATGGTTAATGAAACTTCATTATTCACGGTCCGTTATTCACACATGTGAATAATGAAGTTTGTAAGGTTCTGCCGGTGGTTGATTATGGGCACTAACCAGTAAATATAGAGTTTTTTTGAGCTCTTATCTTTTGTTTGCTGGTACCACTGTTCTCCCAGAGCTAAGTGCAGTCACAGAACACTGTACTTAGCTCTGGGAGAACAGTGGGACTGGCATACATCTGACTGGAGCTTATAAAAGCATTAACATGCACTTTAGGTCTTTGGATCTCCCACAGCTACAGATCAGCTCTGGCATCAGCTGTGGGGGATTCTAGTTACAGCAAATGTTAGTTTGGGAGTCAGTGGGGTCAGCCAGATACAGTCTACTATACTGCAGTAAATACTAAGTAAAAATATATATTTTTTTTTTTGCACACAAACTGCAAATTGGGACCAGCCTCACACTTCTGTGTTGGGCTCTTAGTGCTGACTTTAACACAGTTGTAATACAACCATGAGAAGTACAAACCACCTAGAGCTGCTGCCAGTAGGACTGTGCCCGGTTTGTATTTTGGGGGGTATTTCCCTTTATTTCTGCACTGTATGCACTTTTGGTACCCTAAGGGGATAGTAATATCTACATCACTTTGTTTTTTGCTGCTAACTTTCTATGGTTTTGTGATTCACACTTGTATATACAAAAATACTTTTCCCTAGATTATGATCAGCTTTGGTGATGCTGCCAATGAGATTTCTCTAATCTGTGCAAGTACAATTTTTTTTATTCAGTCTTTATTTAAGTCAAGATCATTGCATCCAAGGATAACGTAGAAACATACATCTCATCATAAATGAAAATCCAGAACTAAATAATAATTAACAAATCCATATACGATATACAAATCAGTGATTATCCCTGTAGCCCAAAAATCAATCAGAGGGAGAAGAACCAGAGTCATCAGTGCAGTATGTACCAAAATGGTAGAGACCTGGATTCTGGTAGCTGTTATTGAAAGAGCCCAGGGAAAAAAGAAAATGTATCATGGTATTCTGGTTAGACATCAGTCATTACAAATCAAGAAGTCTGTAATTTTGATTAACTCATAAAACCAGAAAGACAACAGAACAACACTGTGATTCACTCAAAGGAAAAAAATAACCTCATTAACAGAAATAAAAAGGGAGATAACTTAAATCAAACAGTATTACCTTAACATTTCAACCAGAAAGAAACAATAACATAATGTGTGACCAGGGTGGGTTCCCAAACAAAGATAAGCATAGCATATTTGGAGAAATGAAATACTAAGATGGGGGAGAAAAGAGCTAATAGTCATACGTATGGAGCCAAATCCACAGGGACCTAGAATCAAATCACAGGCAGGGGGCACGATGTCCCCCCCCCCCAGAACTGAAGAGTGGGTCATTGAGAGATAATCCCAACAAGCCCAGAGTTCTCAGTACTGGTCCAAGATAAGGCAGAGCTGTACTGTAATGCGTCCATGGTTTGAGCATGATTCACATGAGCCCGCCATTCCACCAGAGTTGGAGGGGTAGCTGATAACCAGTGAGCTGTTATACGTTTACTAGCAATGAGACACTACAGGGTGTAAAAATCTCTTTTCCAGTCTGATATTAATTTCTTTAGGGGATGCTCCCAAAATCATCATGGAGAAGCTGTGCAACTTAGAACTGCTCCACATTTCATCCAGTGCCTTAACGATATCCCGCCAGAATGCAAAGATTTAGGAGCATTGCCAAAAAATGTGGGCATGGGTGCCTAAAAGACCACAGTTTCTCCAACATAGGGGACTAACCTGTGTCCCAAAATGTTGTACTATAGTAGGGACATGGAAGAAACAAACCCCAAGCTCCCACCCAGAACTCCCTCCAGGATAGGGGGCTGATATGTATCAACCCCTCCAGAGGGCAGCCCAGCTGGCTTCAGGCAAGACCTCTCCCACCTCCTGTTCCCGATGCATTCAAAGAGTTTCAGAGGGATTATCCTGGGATGTGAGCAACATACAATATAGTTGAAAGATCCCTCTTCCTTTCACCCTTAGGCAAGCAGCCCAATAGAGAAAATCTTCCAGAACAGTGAGGGGCAGGCGACATCCTCTAATCCTACCATGAAGAGTATATAATGTCTGATTTGTAAGTATCCCAAAAAATCCATTTTGGGAAGGCCAAACTTAGTCTTGAGAGCTTCAAAGGAGCTAAAAGTTTGTCTTGGCACAATTGTTGATAGTAAGTAAGAGAGACGTGGTTCCATCTGCGGAACCCTCGGTTTGTCCTTGAAAAGGGGAAGCCGGGGTCACAAATAATTATGGTAAGAGAGCCCGGAGAATAGGGAGTCCCTGTGACCCATATGGCCTGTTTTAATGCCTGGATTGTTTGCATCATTCATGAATTTACAATTGCCGCCCATATCTCAGCAGATAGGTGAATAAATCGGAGGGCGTATAATGGGGCCGGCAGAGTGGGCAGGTTCTCCAAACCATACCATCTGGGATCTTCACGGTGTTTGACCCAGATCACCACCAGAAGTAGTTGGCCAGCTAAGTAATAATCCCTGAAGTTCGGAAGTCCAAAGCCACTTCTATCCCAGGGCTGTTCCAACAACCTGAGGGACTTTCTCTGACACCCCTTGCCCCACAGGAATTTCAGTAGTGCCCCGTTCAAAGTTCACCAAAACCACCCTGGGAGGCCAACCAGGAGGGTTTGGAACAGAAATAAAAATCAGGGCAACACATTCATCTTCAGGACATTCACCCTACTGGCCAAAGAGAGGGGAAGATAGGCCCATCTCTGTAAGTCTGCAAGTACATCATTTAAAAGTATTTCATAATGTCAATGAAAGAGCTGTGACAGAGCAGTAATGCACATGATCCCCAAATAGTGAACTGTATTTGCCCTAGCTCAAGCAAAAGGGAACCTGGTGGAGAACTCTTGAGGGGGATGATCACTCAGTTTAACAGCCTCGGATTTATCATAGTTCACTTTATACCCTGATATCTCCCCAAAGCTTTGCAGCACAGCACATTCCTGTGGTACAAAAATAACTGGATTACTGAGATAAAAGACGGCATCATCAGCATATAGTGACACTTTGTGTTTGCCATCATCTGATGCCCCTGAGAGCAGGGTTATGGTGAACTGCTAGAGTCAATGGCTCAATTACAAGAGTAAACAAGAGGGGGAGAGGGGGCACCCCTGTCGAGTCCCGTGGGTAAGTGAGAAACAGGAAGATCACAACCCATTAACTTTTACCACTGTCTCCAGGGCAGAATATAGGGCTTTGACACAATTTTGAAAAGTCTCCCCAAATCCCATCCACTCCAGAGTATGCATGAGGAAGGCCCAGTCCATCCAGTCAAAAGCCTTTTCAGCATCCATAAACAGGGCAATGGTGAACTGAGGGGAGTGTTGTTGTATGGCAATTATATTTAACAGTCTAAGGATATTATCATTGAGTAATCACAAGTGTAGTTTTGTAGACCTCCAAGTGCACACCTACGGCTTTGGAATTGGTTCTTAAATAAAAGCTCTGTTCATTTGTTGAATTTTACCTCTGTGCATGCACTCAGTTTGTACAGTCTATTGAAGTGTTTATTGGTGAAGGTAACAACTATCTTATTGTTCCTCGGGGGTGGTTCAGTCCAATGGAGGGATGTGGGTAGGTACTGCATCCCAGGGGTGGAACTGCACACATCTGGCCCACTTATTCTCTCCGGGTGGAGGCACCACACTGTTTCTTATTTGTTCTAGGACAAACCCCCTACAGCAGGAGAAAGAACGAACTCAACCCCCTCACTCAGGTGGTTCCTTTATAGTCACCAGGCAGAGGTGCGAACCTGGACATGGCAATCCGAGGGTCATACATTGGAAGCACAGCTGGGCTCTCCTGTTAAACATCTGGACACACCTGGGGCCTTTTTAGAAACTTTTTGCCATTGATCCCCCCAAAAGAATTTTTGTGAAAGTAAAAATGGCTTTTCAAGAGGTAAAGGACTGGTGTGTGTACAAGGGTTTGGACCCTCAGAAAGTACTCCAGGTGGCTGGCCCACTGTTGCAGTGGTAGATCTACCACTCACAACACCATCGGCCTGGGTTTGGGAAAGAGCCAGGGTCGTCAGAGGGCCAGCCTGGGGGAGGATGTTAGAGCATCCTGGAGGATGCTCTTCTCCTCCTCCAGGGAGGGAGGGTGCCACATCTCACTGCTTTATCACCACCTGTGTGACCATAGCTGCTGGGCAGGGGATCCATGGCTTACAGGAGGGGCCTTGGGAGCACAATCTCAGATTGGTTGCATCAGAGCTAGCCATCAGCCTATCCAGATGTGCGCTCCAGGAAGGGGTGCGGGACATTAAGAACAGGGAAAATGGAGGCACAGGTTCAGGCAGATGAAGCCCCACCACATCCACCACTGGATCTGCACCACCATCCAGCAGGGCCACCACCAGTCTTCACCTCTGCTGTGGATGACCAGATGTCTGTGGGGAAGAAATACCAAAGGAGTTGAAGTCATATCTGGCCCGGGGGCAGGGCTAAGTCAGGGAGGCAGCACCACAGTGTGTTGTGGGTGGGCTGGTGGCCCCATTGGGTGGCTGGCAGGATCTCAGCCAGATTGTATACAGGGGTTGGCAAAAGATGGAAGGAGGTCCATCCCAACCTGGGATAAGCAATGTTAAACAAAAAAGAAAGTACTCCTGGTAAAGAATGTGTCCAAGGAGCAGGACAAGGTGTCCATCTTGGAAGTTCTGGAGGATGCCCTGAAAGATTGTGGGAAAATGAAAATTCAAAGAATGACTACAGAACTAGGTACCCAGTTTAGAAACTTAAAGGGGAACTGTCAGTAATAACAGCCTCATACCCAATTATGAGGCTGATCCCAATTTGCACTTTGTGTACAAAACCATTTTTTTACTTACTGTTTACTACAGCATAGTAGAATGTATTAGGCTAATTTTGCTGACTTCTAAGATGCCATTTCATATAACCAGACAGCCCAGAATCCCCAGCAGATGACATTAGAGGAGGGCTGCAGAGCTGTGAGATTCAATAGCTTTCAATAGCCTGCAGTATACATTTTAAAGATGTTGTAAGCCAAAATCAAATGTTTACTGGTCCTGCTGTGCTCACGGGCTTAGTACAGTCCTCTGTGACTATACCTAGCTGCAGGAGAACAGCAGACCAGCAAACAGAAGATTGCAGCTTATACAAAACTCCAACAGTCACTGCAGGTCATGGAATCTTCAACTGCTGCAGCCCTCCTCTGATGCCATCTCACAGGGGAGGCTAGCATTTGTGGTTACAGGAAATGTCAACTTACAACTCAAGTAAATTAGATTGATGCAATTTATTACACTGCAGTAATCAGTAAGTAAAAATAAAAGTGTTTCTGCACACAAAGTGCTAATTAGGATCAGCCTCACACTGGGTGTGAGGCTCTTATTGCTGACAGTTCCCATTTAATTGTGGGAGCTGAGAACACTTCATGAACTTGTCTGCCACGGTGATGCCCAAGGGGTCTTAAGAGATCTGGGTGGTGCTGAGCAAAGAGAACCCTGTCAGCCCAAAACCTCCTTCACCACAACTGAATTCTGCTTGAGGCCTTTAAGGATGTGCAGGCCTTATTGCCTCCCCGGCAGCCTCTGAAGAATCTGGGGCTAGCTCACACTGCTGGTGCAGATTAGTACAGATCCTTAAGAATTTTTTCTAGCACCATCCCCACCCCTGCTGGAGAATATGATTACGAAACCTGGATCAGCAATACTGTCCCAATGCCACATGAATGGCAATGGACTGAGACAGAAAAATACAAGAGACTGGCAGAGAGTTTGCAGGAGCCAGCACTGGATGCCATCCAGTCCTTGCATGCCACAGATCCAGAGGCCCAAGCAGATAAATGCCTTGCCACCCTAGACAGTGAGTTTGGAAGTACCGAATCCAGTGATGAGTTGTACTAGACGTTTAAGACCACCAAGCAACACTGGGGAGAGCCTCTCTCTGCCTATCTATACAGACTCGAGAGGGCCATACAAAAAGTGTACATCAAGTAGAATAGAGTCCAAGGACCTGAACAAGGTGTGACTAGAACAAGTGCTGAAGGCCACCCAATTTTCAGAATTACTGCTATTAAAGTTACGCTAAAATGAGGGACTTGTTGATCCACCCTACTACGTAGTACTGCCGTGGAGGTCCAAGAGGCCAAGGAACAAGAGGAACAGTGGTGACCCCTGTCTGCTTTCACCACCAGTGCCCAAGTGTTGCACAGTGGGGGCTTCCTTGGTGTCACAGAGCTACAGGGATTGATTCAAGAAATGAAAAGTGTGATAGTCCAGCCTGGTATGATTAGCCCACCCTTCCAGGGAGCTTGAACCCTTAGTCTCCAACACACCTGTGTCAGGTAGTGTTGTGTTGGTTGCTTAGAGCACTAGAGTGTGAGCCTCATATGCAATCTCACTAGAGGAAGTCTGCCCTCAACTGACTGAGCTAAAGAAAATTATGGAAGAATTAATGAACTGCCAAGTCCTGCAATCACCCAGGACCCCTGCTCGGGCATGGGGGGCACACATGGAACTCTCTGCAATAACTCTCTGGCATGAACTCCCTGACAGTCACTGTGTAAAAATGATGTTTATGGATGTGGTGAGGATGGACATATCCAACGTAAGTGTCAGAAAGCAACTTTCAGAGGGTTCCTGACAGGCTAATCTGAGAGAAATTGGCCACAAACTCCACCAGGCCTTTAAACTTCAGCGGGTCCCAGTAAAGGAGTGCTCTGGTACCTTCGGAACAAGTTGCTCAACAACAACCATAGCTAAAGCTACAGTTCATGCCAAAACCAATGCTTCAGATACTAAAGCCAAAGTATCAGGGAATTAGGATGATACTTTCAGGGTATTCAGCCCTGCTCAGGTTATTGGCGGTAATACACCAGCAAAAGAAACAATAGACAAGCGACACATGCGATAATAAACTTGTTTATTACACAAAATAGTCAGATGCCCTAAAAACAGGTCTTACCAATAGACACTGGGAGCCAAGAGTTTCCCAATACTCCCGGGGATGAAGAAGGCCTCGGAGGGGATACGTAATGCTGTAACTTATATACTTACATAATATCCATGGCAACTATTACATTTGTAATATGTTAGATATACAAAACAAGCCCTATTGGCCAAACGTTAGGTGACTCCACAGTGTTATCTAGCGATATACAACATTTGTGAAATCAGCTAAAATGAGAACAAAGAATCATATATAAAACAGAAAATAAGTGTGGTGTCACATAAATCCGCATGATGGCAGTGTTGGCTATACAATGACTTCTCAGAATAATAAACAGAGAGCACATAAGTGTATTCTCGGCTTAATACTTGCAATGCACTACCAGCAGTGAATATATTGGTTATAATCAGAAATTCTTGGTTACTTACTCTTGTACGGTAAGTACCAATGCCCTATGCGTTAGTCATAATCACGCATAGCATATAACATATATTGTCAGTGGTGCACAGTGGGTATCCAATAAAGGTGTGGGGCTTAAGCATAACAAGACTGCGGGTCCTACTGCAGATGTAGAAGAAACATAGAAACATAGACTTTGATGGCAGATAAGGACCACTTGGCCCACCTAGTCTGCCCATTTCCCTACCTATTGGATAAGCTGCAGATCCTAATTAACCAGCAGCCTACTTCCTCCTACCCCCCCCACTATAATTGCTTTATGTCGGTCCCATGTATTCTTGAATTCCCCCACTGTTTTTGACCCCATGATCTCCTCAGGAAGACTGTTCCATGTATCCACCACCCTCTCCATGAAAAAATACTTCCTTACGTTGCCCCTGAGCCATCCCCCTCTTTCTTCAAATTGTGCCCCCTTGTTCTTGCACATATCTTTTTCTGAAACATGCTACCCTTTTGACTTTGTTCATTCCCTTGAGGTACTTAAAAGTTTCTATCATGTCCCCCCTCTCCCTCCTTTCCTCAAGGGTATCCATATTAAGCTATTTTAGTGTCTCATCGTATGGCTTCTGGTGCAGACCCTGCCATACAAAGAGAGACTAAAAGAAGCTTGAGTTTATGGAAGGCCAACCTGAGTACTCCTGGATATTGGCTCCCAGGTTACTATAGTGTTTAAAGACTAATATCATAAGTATCTATCACACAGAAAGTTGGAGCACTTGGATAGCTTAGATCTGCAGGGTCCCAGTGAAGCTTCATACCCCTTTCTGGACCTGATTCATATCTGGATCTCCTTCCCAGTGAATACTGCTGGAACTCCTACTGCTGTAGTGACATGTGCCCTGGTATGCCCATGGACAAATATGTATGAAGAGATTCCAATCATTGTAGGAACAAATGCCCATATGTTCCACCACCTTGGCCAGTTGTGACAAGAGTTTGAAGCCCAACAAGGAAAGCATCTGCGCCCCTCTATGGACTTGTCAGACAAGCCTATACTTGCAAAGCCCCTGTCCTACCCGAAGATGAATCTGTGGGAACTGTTTGGCACCAAGACTGATCTGAGGAGGTGTAACCCCCCCCCCCCAAAGTACAGTGCATCATCAAGGGAGTAGTATACCTCAAGGGATCTTTCCACAATCAACTGCTAATGTTGGATGGCCTAGAGGAAGTCAGTTGCCAGAGGGGGTCATAGTCAAACCTAGCATATTGCCTGCTAAAGTTCATGCATATGTCAGACAAGTAATATTTCATGTGACAAATATAACAGACGGACCCGTGACCATCTGAAGGGGGTGGACAATCACCTGGGTCTATTGTGCTGATCTGGCTATGCAGCCATAAAAGAGAGATAACTCCACTCCAGGACAATTGGATCCTTCATTGTTTGTGTTTAAAGACCCCGCTTTGCCTATAGAGGTACAGAACAAAACTTGAAAGAAGTTGGCACAGCAGATGGATGTTTTCTCCATGAAGGAATGGGACTTGGGTGTGCCAAGATGTACAGCACCATGTCCAAGTCACTGATGAGAGACCTTTTCAGGAGCGGTCAAGATGACTGACTCCTGCCGACATAAATGATGTTCAGAAGCACTTACAGGAAATGCTAGCCGCAGGCATCATTCAGGAATCTAGGAGCCCCTACACGTCATCAACTGCAGTTGTCAGGAAAAGTGGGGCTGTTAGAATTTGTGTGGATTACTGGACTTCATACCAAAGAACTGTATCTGACCAATATACTTTGCCATGAGTCCACCTGGCTATTATATGGTCCTCTCACTTACACAAACAATTAGAACAGTTGAACAACTACCCAGTATGGTATATATTTACTTTAACTTTAATATGCTAGTGCTGAATGCCTGCATCTCTAAACTATGCATTTGAACGTTGACTGATGGAAAATAGTTTCAAAACTATTAAACTTTGGTGCTTACCTACTTGTTTGTGCCCTTTCTCAATTCCCAGATGGCACCGTTTGATATACTTCTCCCTTCCTTGTTATTAGAGCACAAACACTTCCCAACCTTACCTTATTGCAAAGCCAAAACAGAATTTCTGAGATAGGTGCACATTCCATAGATCTAACTATAGGGATTTGTAAACCCCATATGCTTAGTTAGATACACTTACAAACAAAATGTTCAAATTAGAAACAAACTGTGACATTCAGGGGGTCATCAGTCTGATTTCTTGTTTAAAATTAAACTGAAGAACACTCCTAGACCATCAGCTCTAGTTCTTCAAACTTTCTCTCCACTCTCTTCTTCTCCTGCCTGGAACTCCTTTTCTGTCTTTTTGGTCTATCGGCCTGCATCTCGCGGGTGGGTAAACTGGAATGCCTTGCCTCCATAGGTTAAGTGTGCTGGCATTAGAAACAAATTGACTGTTCCCAGTGTACTCATCCTTTATCGCATCCCGTCAAACTGCTTGCGACAGGTGTGCATTTGAAATGACAAATCTGGGTTCATTTTAATGTCTAACCCTAACTATTCCTAATGGGCCTGAGGATTGGGCCAGTGACAGCAGCAAGCCTTTAGTTTCAGTACTGGTGATTTTCAATAGAATGGTGCATGACTGACTGGTCTTGAAGTAACAGCCTGTGGGTTTATCCGGTGTGCTTTCTTTAGGTCTTCCAGTGTAGAGTCTTCTAGAACAGGTAACATTTCAGTAAGCTGCATCTTTAGAACTCCAAGAAGGTCTGTCCCTTCTACAACCTCTGGAACTATACAATAGGAACTTATTCTCCAAAGCCTGTAGATGTCCTCTTATCTGATCATTTTCCTGCATGAGCTTCAAGACAGATGCCATGGTTGTTACTTATCTCTTATCTGCCTCTGTTACCGTGTCCTATAAGTCTTTTAATTAGACCTCTACCCTTCAGTTCAGGCTAGAGTTCACTCCATTTTTCCATCCATGGAGCGCATGATTTGCATCATGATCTGAGCCATATCGGTAGTCTATTCCATCTAGTCATATCTTCCCACACTCATCTTATAATGGAGTAATTTAGCCCGTATAATTCTTTAAGGCTTCTTCCTACTTTTATTCCTAAGTAAGTGAGGTTATGTCCCACAGCTCTCAATCCCCAAGTGGTCTTCCCCTGATAATTAGTTTCCTTGTCCAAATACATAATCTCAGACTTGCCTAGCATCATGATCTGGCTTGGGAACTCCATAGCTGATGTCTCTGAACTGCTGACTCTGGTGCCACTCATAGCTCTCTTGGACCATTTCTGCTGGTTTTTGGAGCCCAATGCTGCTGTTTCTTTTGGCCTCACCATTGCAAAGAAGGTAGTAAACTATTCCTTGCAGCATGGAGAATTTTAAATTGTTGAGTAAAACTTGTTCTTTACTAAATATTTTCAAATGTTTACATTTGTTTAAAACCTTATTGAGGAGCTGAAGTGATAAGCATCCAGTATCATATGTAGCACTCTAGTTCCCCTTGCTTTTTATATTTCTAGGCCAGCATTCTAACCTATAGTGGTTTTATAACTCAATAAATAAGAAGTTACAAAAACAGTGCATCCAATTTGCACCAACAACATTGCATTCAATTTCCAGCAGCATGTGTCTACCATCAGAAGCATCCACCATCTTGCACTAAGTCAGGCTAGACAATAAAACAACAGTCCTGGGTGACATAGTCACAGGCTTTCTGCACTCTCTGAACTAGCATTGCATGTTGAAATAATGAGGCACATGTAGACCCTTCAAAAATTGACCTGGATGCAATGTAGATGCAGGGTTTTAAAAAGGCAGCCCTGTGGAGACTTAACTAGGAAGTCACAAAGCACTTTGGCTCTGACCATCAATTCTATAACAATCATAAAAACTACTAAAATTTTTGCCAAACTCAACATTGAAAGTTATATTTAATGAAGAAACATTGAGCTACAAAATGGTCAAGCCTAAATACAATCCAGCATCAAATGATGGACAAAAAGACTTTGGAAAGTCATCAGCAGCTAGGCCTATGACTAAATCATCACAGCATGGAGGGGCAGTGGGGCCCATGAAGAAGTCCAGGAGGATACAGTACAGTCCCTGGGATGATAAATTCGCAGATCCTTACCTCAATGGCTGCAAAGAGCTCCAAGTTCGATACTTTAACTGCCAGAATGACCACAGTTGAGACTTCGCTGGAAGCCAACAAACAGAGGTCTACAACATACAGACACAGTGGCAGAAGTGATGGAGTCTGGCTGCACACATTGCCCACAACTCACAGCACATACAAACCTGGTTAGAGCTCCTGGAAAACCAGGTTCATAGTAATCATGTTTGTGTCACTGAACTTTCCGAAGAGGTCATGGGAGACCTTGCAGTATTGTTTGCGAATGAATGGCTGGCAGAATGACTGAGGTTAAATGAGAAATGAATGAGGAAATACTGATAATGAAAACTTAATGAGTTAAACAAAAGGGAGACAGGAGGAAGATAAACTCCCAAGTCCTCATGGTGGACTTAGACAGTGTGGAAATCAGGGATAGACTGCTCAGACTAGCCAAGAGGCATAAGCCCCTTCTGTTCGATGGGGAGATTGTGCTCTTGGTCCCAGATGTTCATTATGCTTCAAGGGAGAGGTGGAAGACATTTAAGGAGAGCTGCAAATCTCTCATTCCTTCATTTTTTAGCGAGACTACAAGTCATTTAAAATAGCCAAGTGTTCATTTAAATGGATCCCTAAGACACAGGAAAGTGGACTGCAAAGTGAATGGTGGACAAAAAAAGGCAGCCTGGAGCCCCAGATTCAGATCATGTATTGGATGGTGCAGCATGAGGGCAGCAGTGACTTTTTCATTTTCATTTATTTATTTATGTATGTATGTATGTATGTACGCACGTAAATGTTGTTAACTCGATAAGGACACTGGACAAAAAGTCCTTTTTCAGGTCCAACCCAACAAAAATACAAACAGAACAACAATAATAAAAGAAACAGTCACAAATTGCCAGCCCGGTGGTGCTGAGTGTTGAGGTGCTGGATGCCCTACCTCGCACCACATCGGCGACCTGGGTTTGGGAATGGATGAGGGTCTCTCGGGTGCTGGCCAGGAGAGGAAGGATTGAGCATCCAGAGGACTGTTCTCCTTCCTCGGGGTAGGGGGATTTGTGCCATGCGCTGTCGGCCGACACCTAGCAGTGGCAGGGGTCAGTGCATGAAAAGGGGTTGGCCCATGTCCAGAGCAACTGGCTGCCTCCACGGAGGTGGAGACTGCCTGCCTGCCCATTGTACGGATGTGGGTATGGGTGAAAAATGGAGGAAAATGCTGGGGCTCAGCAGGACCCGTGACGGCCCAATCACTCCAGTGAGTCCACCCCCATCACCAGATATGATGTACCGGGGTGAGGGGGAAGCTGACACCCTTTGCCCTGGCCCTGCCACAGAGGGTGAATCCATGGGGGAAACCCGAGGGGTAGATGAGCTGGGGATCGAGGCCAAAGGATGAACCCTTTCCGAGGGAGGGATCATAGCCCCTGTCAAGCCCGCAGAGGGAGTAAAATACATATGGGAAAAAAAAAAAGAAACAGTCACAAATTAAATAAAACAATTAAATACATCCCATGCCTATAAATAATTTTTTTAAATTTGATTCAAAATTTTGTAAAGAAACAGCAGAACGCAATTTATCTGGCAAACCATTCCAAAACAAAGGCGCTGCAACTGAAAAAGAACGAGACCCAAACTTGGACTAGTGTGCAATTGTCTGAAGAGTAACACCTTTGGATGATCTCAAATTACTAGGGGTATTACAAATAATAACTAAGTCCTTATGAAGAAGCAAGGATCTGTAAAAAAATAGACCTGAATATCTGGCAACCAAAAAAGTAAGCAAACTTAGATCTCAGGGATAACCATCGTAATTGTGAAAACAATGAACAATGATGAGTTTGAAGGGGGAGATTCCAAAACAAAATGACAAATGTTGTTATAGGCATGGTAAGAATATTACATTCTTTTATTCCCAAATTAAAATGCAAGCTGGCTGCCATCCCGGTTGCGCTGAGGGTTGAGGCGCTGGATGCCACACCTCACTTTACGTCGGCAACCCGGATGTGGGAATGACCTCGAGTTGTTGGGGTGCTGGCATGGGGGGAGGGGGGAGCAGGATCGAGCATTGGCTCTCCTCTCCTGGGTAAGGGGTGGGGTCACCCGCCTGTAGTCCCACTGTCACCAAATGGCGGTTCAGTTCCAGCATAGGTGGTCAATGGCATGACTGGAAGGGAGGGGCATCCTGAATGGCGTGCGTGCATATGCCTCCACAAGCACACGCTATGTCAGGGACACATGGGTGTAGGCATTGTGAGAAAAATAAATAAATAAATACAAGCTGGCCACGTAATCAAGATGAGGCAAGTGGCCCGATAGCTATGGATTGATGTGTTTCTAAAGAAAAATATATTTTAAACTTGTACAACAATCCCAACTTCTGATTAATTACCCTACTCACAGCTTTTACCTGGGGAGAAAAAGTAAATCCAGGATCAAGCAAAACCCCGAGATACTTGAATTCAGATACTTGTTCAACTGCAGTCCCATTACCATCATCAGTCAAAAAGCTTGGATTATCCCTCAATATATATGAAGTACCAAACAACATAGTCTTGTTTGTTTTTTAACATTCAAAATCAGAGAATTAGCAGCAAACCAGTTCATGAACTGTGTTCCCCTTCAGAGACTGTTTCTGAGGGCATATGTACATAAATAACTGATGTTTCAATTTCCACTAAATTTGCTAAAATATTTGTTACTAACTGGAGGACAGAGACAGGCCTGGTGGTGCTGAGGGTTGAGGCACTGGATGCCACACCTCACACCATGCCGGCGACCCAGGTTCGGGCACAAGCCTGGGATGCCGGTGGTCAGCAGGGAAGGGAGAGGATCGAGCTTCTAGAGGACAGCTCTCCTCTCCTCTCCTCTCCTGGGAGGGAGGGGGGGTTCCTGCTTGGCCCGTGGCTGGCCTCTGGTGGAAGCCAGAGGCACAGCAAGCGCTGGAGCGTACAGAAGGGGCGGGAAGTGGCAGACGTCAGTGGCAACACCTTGACGTCAGGGCGCTAGCCATGCCCTAGAAAAAAAGGGGAAAAATGCCCTTCAGCTCTGGTGGAGATGGAGCACCGGAGCTTGCCCTCGATTTGCAGATGGCCTCCTTGCACCCGACCGACCGATGCCACCAGAGAAGTTCGGGGTGTTGGGGCCCACCTTGTCCCCACCTGGGGGGTAAACCACGGCTACATGGGCAAAGGAGGGTTGACCAGGTAGGAGCAGACCATAGAAGGATGACTCCTAAGTGCTCCTGAGGAGACCAGAGCTGGAGGCAAGAGGAGGAATAAATAGAAAGTGTAAAAAAAAAAAATTAACTGGAGGACAGAAGAATGAGTAGGAATTTTTGGCACAAACCTATTATTCGGGGCTTGCTTCTAGTATCATGACTTTCAAATATTTTATAAAGAGAATTAATGTTTGTTGTCATCCATTTTACCACCTTCATTTTCCTTTTTTTCTGTAGGTTTTTATACTCTCACCCTGCGATCAGCTTTAGAGATATACCCTGTTCAAGCGATGTATGTCATCATTTGGTCAGCAGGGAATTTTACGTCCCTGTTTTAACCCTGCCTCCTCCCCAGGCAGGGGTGGTGCCTTTGTTGGCCTTGTCAACTGCAGCTCACCCCATGGCAGAAACAAGCTCCTTGGCCAAGCTGCAGGGATTGCTGCAGTGGCAGAACCCACTGCCAACCCTGCCCAGCTGAGATATGACATGACTTCCCAGGTTCGCTTTCAAACCCCAGTCATCAGCACGGTAGTACAAAGTGTTACCATGGGGTCATCAGATGACCTCACCTTCTTGTTCAATCATTGCAATGGTAATTTTGGACTTAATGTTCATATGGAGTTTATCTGTTACTCACTGTACTGCTACGGGGTTTCAATATGTGTGGGCGTTTGAAGTGAATATGGTATATGCAGGGCCATTAGTGCTCTGGGGCACTTTATCCTGATTTCTGTTGCAGGACTCCTAGGCTTCTGCGGCAGCAGGCCCCTTCCCCCCAGGTGCACATTCAAAAGCACCCAAAGCAATCGGTACTAGTGGCACTGCCCCCATCGGTTCCATCTGACTCTTTTCCAGATACACCCCCACCTCCACTGTTACCTCCAGGAGTGGTTGTGGGAAGCAGACTCTCTCTCTGCATCTGAAACAACAGCGAGAGATTACACAATGGACAAGTGGATCCTGGAGATAGTTGCAAGGAGACATGCTCTGGAGTTTCTATAAACCCCACCAGATCATCCTCTGCCTCTTTCCTGTTATCCTCCAGGCCATTTCGGAAGAAGTTCAGTCATTATTCCAAAAATATGCTATAGAACTGGTTCCTCCTTGACAGAGAAACAAAAAGTTCTAGTCCCGATATTTCTGGTCCCAAAATGGACAGGGGATTTGTGTCCTGTGTTGGATCTCGGGGATCTCAATGTCTACATGGCATACAAGAAGTTTCAAATGATATCCCTGCAAGCTGTGATTCCCCTTCTGCAAACAGGGGACTGGGTTTGTTCTCTAGACATGAAGGATGCATACATTCGTCAAGATCAGAAAATCCCACAGGCAATAGGGGAACATTGCAAGTTCAGAGTATTGCCCTTTGGCTTGTCTTCTGTGCCATGGGGTTTTAACCAAATGCTTTGCACTACCGGCAGCAACCCTTCGCAGGGAAGGCCTATAGGTGTTCTGCTATCTGGATGACTAGCTGCTGAAGGCCAGCTCAATGGAAGCTTTACTACATACCTTGTCTCGGACATGGCAGTCATTTGAGGATGTGGGGGCCACAGTAAATGTGCCAAAATCTGTGCTCTTTCCCTGCCAAAGACTGCAGTACAAATGGGCAGCCTTTAACACAGAGAAGGGTTGTGCTTTCCTGCCACAGGACAGAGCAGAAACTCTGATTGCCTAAGCACAGTTGGTACATAGGAGTCACTATGTCTCTGCGAGAACAATGTTATGTCTCCTGGGTCTCACGGCTGTGGCCATTGTGAAAGTGGCACTAGCCTGCCTACATATGAGAATATCTCAGTGGACACTAAGGGTCCAGTGGAATCATCTGACAGATAAGCTGGACCAAATGGTTCTTGTCATGTCCTTGTTTCACAAAGCATTGCTATGGTGGATGGATTGCAAAAACCTGTTAAAGGGCATTCCATTCCTTGTAGCAGCTCCTGCACAGATCATACGAACATATGAAATTGCCAGCAGATACAGGTCATTCAGTCTACCTAGTCTGCTTGAGTGAGCAGCACTTCAGTCCATTAGACTGCAGCTGCCCCCCTCCCTCATATGCCCTCCCCATCTCACGCCTCCCAGTTTGTACCCTCTCCTTGAATCTGTCACACCCCCTCTTGAAGCCCCCAACACTCTGCAGTGATACGACTTCCTCTGGCAAAGCATTCCACCATGCCACCACCCTTTCTGTGAAATAGTGCCTCCTCGGTTCCCTCTTGAACCTGCCCACTTCCAACTTCAAAGAGTGTCCCCTGGTTTCCCTTCCACCCTTCATATTGAACGTACACCTGGTGTCTACTCCATTTAAACCCTTCAGGTACCTGAAGGTCTCAGTCATAGCCCCTCTCTCTCCCTTCTTTCCTCCAGGGTATACATATTGGGCTCTATCAGTCTTTACTCATATGGTCTGTCCCCCAACCCCAGGATCATTTTTGTTGCCCTGCGCTGTACCCCTTCCAGTAATTTTATGTCCCTTTTCAAGTAGGGGCATCAGAATTGCACGCAATACTCTAGGTGCAGTCTCGCCAGGGACCTGTACAGGGGCAAGATGACCTCCCCACTCCTAGAAATAATCCCTCTTGCAATGCACCCTAGCACCCTGTTTGCCTTCACTGCTGCCTTCCTGCACTGAGCAGAGTGGTTCATCTCTCCGGTTACCAGCACTCCCAGATCCTTCTCCTCCTTGGATTTTGTTAACAAGACACCCTCCAACCAGTAATTCTGTCCTGGGTTCTTGCCTCCTAAATGCATCACTTTGCACTTTTTTGCATTGAAACCAAGCTGCCAAGTATGAGACCTTTCCTCCAGTTTTGCCAAATCCTCCTGAAGTACTTTTGCTCCCTCCCCCTCCAACTACCTTGGCACAAATCTTTGTGTCATCCGTGAAGAGACTGATCTTGCTCTTGATCCCTACTGCAATGTTGGCTATGAAAATGTTAAACAGAATCTCACCACAGATGCCTCAGGTGGTCGGGCTCCAGGTGGGGTGCTCATCTTGGCCCTTACCAGATGCTAGGGGTCATGGACCAAGGTGGAGGCTAGGTTATGCATCAATGTCTGAGAGATGACAACTGTTTTGTACAGCTTCAGGCATTTCAGGAGCATCTGTGTCCTAGTCCTCTGTTAATAAAGACAGACAACTCCACTGTGATGCACTATATTAACAAACAAGGGGGCACTCATTCCTATCCCCTATACAGGAAAGCAATGAGAGTATGGTACTGGGCTCTGTCCCACAGCCTACAACTGTCAGCTGTGCATCTCCCAGGTCTCCAAAACATCTTAGAAGACAGGCTAAGCCAGTCACAGTCCAAGATTCATGGCAGCTGCTGACCTCCATGGTAGGTAACCTCTTTGCAAAATGGGGTCATCCAGAATTGGACGTTTTTGTGTTCCCACACAAAGCAAGACTGCCACATTGTTGGCTGCTCATGCCAGGTCCTGGAGTTTTCAGGCGAGACACATTGTCCCTCTCTTGGAAAGGGAAATACCTATATACATTTCCCCCTATTCCACTAATACAGAAGGTACTGCTCTAGTCCTGACATTGGCTAAAATATGATGTGATGTCATCGATGACATCACATGCTGAATATAGAGGAAGGGCTTTAGGATAAACGAGATGGGGAAGGGAGCCAGGCACCATGGAAAAACTGTATATTTGAATGAAAATTCACCAAAAACAATGAATCCTGCAGCACTACATATATATTCTGCAGCATTATGCAAATTCTGTGGAAAATTCTGCAGCTGCAGAATCACAGAATTCCAGGGGCCCTGGATATGTGCTAAGTAAAAAAAACATTCAGAAATGAACTTCAGCTAAGATACATGGCTCCAGTGGTCCTTTACAGGGATGGAGATGTTATACACACAATAATTTCTTTTTTTTTTTTGTATAATATTTTTAATGTTTTTGTCTTTTAGACATTAGAAAACATTCATATAAAACTGAGTTCATACACTCTTCACCTGTATCATATGAGGCTCACATTTCAGCTACAAATACCAGTCCATAATAAAAAGTCAATTGTGCTGGCCACTAAATCCAGGTTTTGACCAGCCCTCCTACAATATTAAATATTCACTTAAAGTAGAACTGGAATAACAATTAGTGATAGAGTGAGAAACTCTTAAAACCATTAAATCAGGGGATTAAAGTAAGAGAAACAAAAAAAAGGAATAAAAACTTTAACAGTAACCGTGCAACCCAATTCATATATGAAATACATCAGTATGAGCTGAGAGTTGATGTTTGCTATTATAAAAACAAGAGCCCCTTTTAGGACAATATGGCTATGAGTGACGAGTAATGTTCCCGTGCCCCAAAGAGTCAAACTACTCCCCCAAATCCTTCCGAGAAAATCAATACCTCTGCTGGAGAGAGTGCTGCTATACATTGTGCCCACATTCCAGAGAACTGATCCAGCCTTCCCTTCATTACAAAAGTTAGTCTTTCCATTGCCAATGTGGACAGCATTAGGTTTCTCCACGTGTGTTGTGGGCATTACACATGATACCCAAGTATTTAATGCAATTTGTCAGGCTAAAAAGAGTAGCACCCTCACCCATCCGGGATGCAGGGACCAGTCCCCCTTCTCATCCCTTCCCAGTCCAAATAGAAGTGAGATCGGGGACATTTCTAATTGTTGACCCCACATTCTGCTAATTTCTTTCCTTACCTGGTCCCAGTAATTTTGTAAAACTTTACACTCCCAAAAATAGTGGCGGTAGGTGCCTGTTTCCATCAAGCATCTACCACACATAGGTGAAATTTTAGGGTGGTATTTATTAACCCTTGCAGGGTTGTAAAAAACATAGTGGAGAAACCTATACTGTGCCTCTTTAAGTTTATTACAGGCTAAGAGGCCCATATGAGAGGATACTATTTGTTCCCACATGTTATCATCGAAAGCACAGTCAAGATCCCTCCTCCACTTATTTCTGCTAGCCAGGGCTAGTTCACCAAAGTGTTTCCTATCTAGCCTTGCTACTATCCCAATCAGGCCTTTTTCATTAATGCCTGCACCTCTAATTTCTTTTTCCATCTGTATAATCATTTCACCCCTGAAAGCCTGTACCATTATTTTTTTCCCGTAATGCCTGACATGTCTGAATTTGGTAAATGTAGGTTTCTCTTAATAGTCTCAAATGTGGAAGTGCCTTCTTTCCCCCATAAATCTCCCTGACATTGGATCCCTTTGGTTTCTCAGGTGGCAAAGCCCGCATCTTCCCATTCCGGGAGAAATTCTGGGTTTCTTGCTATTAGCACTAATATTGTATTGTTCCCTGCCACATTACCTCTCTTCTTAAAGTTCTTTCAGGCCTCTAAGACTGCCATTACCATAGGGTTAGGACATGGTAACCGAGCATAGGCCCCATCCCCCCAGGTGCTAGATATGCTGTAAGGCGACCCGGGCAGCCCTCGTGTTCTAAATCGAGCCAGGTCGCTGCCTCCCCCCGTGACACCCAATTGTGTATGTATCTAAATTGAACAGAAAGAAAGTATCCTCGCATGTCTGGGAACTCCATGCCATCTTTAAATTTTGATGCCTTAAGTCGATTCAGCACCATCCTCGGCTTTCCCCCTTTCCAAATAAAGTTAGTGAAGCTCCTATCTAAATGTTTCAAATCTTTCTTGGACGGGCTGAATGGCAGCATCTGCATTATGTATAATAACCTAGGAAGTATATTCATTTTTATGAGGTTAATCCTCCCGAGCCGTATCGGTAGTCCATTCCATCTAGTCATATCTTCCCACACTCATCTTATAATGGAGTAATTTAGCCCATATAATTCTTTAAGGCTTCTTCCTACTTTTATTCCTAAGTAAGTGAGGTTATGTCCCACAGCTCTCAATCCCCAAGTGGTCTTCCCCTGATAATTAGTTTCCTTGTCCAAATACATAATCTCAGACTTGCCTAGATTGAGTTTATAGCCAGAGAAGGTGGCAAACTCTTGCACAAGCTCCAACAGGGCAGGTACTGAGACCTCTGGGTTAGTTAAATAAAAAATTAGGTCATCAGCATATAAAGATATACAATGCGGGGATCCATTTTGTAGACCTAGACCCTGAATTATCCCACTCTCCCTCACCCTACGTACTAAAGGTTCGATTGCCATGGTGAACAATAAGGGGGAGAGGGGGCAGCCCTGCCTCGTGCCCCTAAAAAGCTGAAACTCGGTCGAGGGAGTGCCATTAACCAACACTCTCACCATGGGCCTATTGTATAGTAATTTTACAAATTTAGTAAAGTCAGTTCCTATCCCACATCTTTTCAGAATCTCAAAGAGGTACGTCCATTCGATTCTGTCGAATGCCTTTTTGGCATCCATCGATAATACACAAGCCTTTCCTGGGTTTTTTGTCCCCCCCCCCACACAACATTCAGAAGTCTTCTTATGTTGGGTTACAACATCCATCCTTTGATAAAGCCCATCTGATCAGCGTGAATAATTGAGGGTAATAAGGTTTCCAAACGAAAGGCCAGAAGTTTAGTTATGATTTTACAGTCATAGTTGAGTAAGGATGTGGGCCGAAATGATGCTCACTCTGTACTGTGTTTATCTGGTTTCAGCAGCAAATGGATATTAGCTAGGGAGCACAAGGTAGGTAACTCCCCCCCCCCCGCCTCCTTGATTAAGCTACACATGGGCCCTGCTAACGCGTCCTTTAACAATTTATAGTATTCTGCCCCCAACCCATCTGGGCCCCCTGCCTTTCCCGATTTTAACCCGGAAATTGCCCATTTGATTTCAGTCTCGGAGACCTCTGCCCCCAATAAGGTAGCTTGATCCTCTGTCAGTTTCGGAAGTGTGATATTTTTGCCTTTTCCTCGGTACCTGAGCATTCTGCCTTATACAAATTCGAGTAAAATTCTTTGAAAATCCCTTGAATTTTGCCTTCCTGAGTAGTAATGTTGTTGCCTCTACCCTTAATTGAAACAATTTTACTAGGGACCTACCCACCCTTCATCAATCGGACAAGCAAAGGTCCCTCCTTATTGCCCCACTCATAGATTCGTTGTCTTACAAACACCAGATTCTTTTGTGCTAGGCCATTAAGAGTTTCATTAAGGGCTTCCCAAGCTATTTTCAACTGCTGCCTATCTTCTACCTTGTTGTCCTGCAGGACTTTAGCTTCTAATTCTTTAATTACTTTCTCAAGATCGTTAATTTTTAGTCTTCTCTCTCTCTTCACTTTTGCTGTGTAGCTAATTATAGCTCCCCTCATTACAGCCTTACCCGCTTCCCACACTAGCCCCCTAGAAGGGGCCAAATCTTTATTGGTGGTCCAATACTCTTCCCATGTGGATTTTAAGAACTCTCTGAACTCCTCCTTGTACAACAGATAGGTGGGAAATCTCCACTGGCCTGGCCTCCCTTCATTAGTAAGCCCGGTTAAATTCAGTTGCAGCATTGCATGATCCGACAGCATTATCGGGTTATGCGTGACATCTTTGACCCTAGCAAATAAGTCTTTTGCAATAAAGATGTGATCCAACATCGACCATGAGTCATGGGCAAGGCCACTGTTTTTCGGTTTTTACCGGAAAATCCGGTAAAATTCAGGAATTAGGGCTGCCTGAAGACCGGTAAAAACGAAGATTTCATGGAATCTGGCATTTTCTATCAGATCAGTAAATCTATAAAAAAGTGTGTTTTTCTTTTAATTCCTTCCTGTACTATTTTCAGTTTGCTTTATTTAATGCTCTGTATATTAAGCCTTCTTTAATTCTGATTATTTATGCACATACTAAAAGAATGATAGCAGAATCCCGGTAAAATCCGGAAATTAGAGTAACAATCACCGGTGAAATTCCGGAATCTTAAGTCATGAAACCGGAATTTAATTGTTTTAATCACCATAAATCAGTGGCCTTGGTCATGGGGTATAGAATAAAACATAAATTCTTTGAGCCCCGGATACAACGTTTGCCAACCATCAATTAAATCGAGATCTTGTAGGCCCATAGCCCACACTTTTGTAGTCCGGTTTTGTCTTCTACTCATTTCCTTTTAATCCAGGGCCCAATCCATGATGTAATTGAAATCCGTCCCATAACAAATTCTGGAAAAAGCTTGGATCATAAATTGCCGGGGCATATATGTTCCCAAAAGTGATCTCACAACCCCAAACTTTACCCCTAACAAAAACATACCAGCCCTCTTTATTGTCCTTGACCACTTGTAAAACCTCTAATGGGAAATTTTTGTTCATTAAAATTGCAACTCCCCTTTTATGTGAGGAGTAGGACGCAGCATGGCACGACCTCACCCAGCCCCCACCAGTTTATTATGCTCTCTGGGGAGGCGGTGCATTTCTTGGAGCATTGCCACTTGAACTTTCTGCCTTTTGAGTGTAGCTAGAATTTTAGTTCTTTTAATAGGAGTATTAATACCCTTAATATTCCAGGAAATTATAACATCTTCTGGTCCATTTGCCATCATTTCACCACATTAAAGTCCAAATCCCACCCATAGTGTACTCTATGTTCGCCACTCATGAGCTGTAACATCCAGAGGTTGCCTTGAACATTAACAAAAACATTATAACTATAAAACAGTAAATCCTTTAAACATTGACAACTATTATCTATTATACCACTCGTCCCCCCTTGTCCCTCCCCTATTACCCCCAACTGTGAAACCTTAACATATTGATTATTTTTACATCCATTGTTCATAGAACTAACAGCCCGCTTGGCTGACATGTTCTGTATTCCCATACTCCCTCACACGCAAAGCTCCCTCCCTCCCCACCCCCACACCTACTATAAATCTATTTTATTAGCACAGTAGCCCTTTAGGATAGTAGTGTAGTAGGAAAACTTAACTGCAAATAAGTGTGTACTCAGCAGACCATAAGACTACTCCCCCGGTAGGCCATCCACTCAACCCTGCAGCTCCGTGGAGACAGCCCCAGGCTCTCCCCCCCCCAACAGCACTGTATGACATCATTTAACTTTGCTTCATCCTCCAAGCAATCTCACAAATGGTGAGGTGTGCATATGAACTCTGCCATCGAGGTATAGCTTGCATTACTAATATGCACATTGATTGTCCCCCCACTATCATCATTTTGCACATTTAAGTGCTCAGGGACTAAGCATGCTGCAGAAGAGAGCCTTGAACCCTAGAGACATCCCCCCCCAGGAGCCTCATGTATCAGGGCATTATAAAATAGTCAGGCAAAGAGACGTAGAGTTACCAACTGCATGTTTCATTTTTGCTTGTTTTTTTTGTCCCAATCCTGAATAAAAGATTTCAATTTATGCAGCTCCCAGGATGAGTATGATGCCCCTTCTATACACACTCTTACTATCGCTGGGTATGCAAGGAAGAACTCGATATTCCGCTCTCTCAACGTGTTCATGGTTTCACTGAAGGACTGGCACTTTTTCTGAACAAGTTGCGACAAATCTTGATGCAAAGTCAGCTTGCATCCCTCAAAGATTAGCTCCTTCTTAGCCCTGTATGCCAACATAACCTCCTGCCGATCCTGAAAGCTGTGCATGCGAAAAATGATTTGCCTGGGCGGCTGGTCGTCTTGTGGTTGTGGTGCTAATGCCCTGTGGGCTCTCTCCAACTTTAAAGTTCTGTTCTTAAGATGCATTCCCAGGAGCTTTGGAAGGGTTTTTGAACAAAAATCGAAAACACTCTTGCTTTCTTTGCCCTCTGCAAGCCCCCGAAGCCGTAGATTACTCCATTGGTTATAGTTTTCTTGATAGTCCACCGTTTCTCGTAGTTGCTCCAATTCTCTCTCCAGAGCTAGGACTCTCTCCGATATTTTATGTGCGGCTTCCTCCAAGTTAGAAACTCTCTGCTCCACCTCTGTTAGTCATTTTGAATTATCTCCGACTTCCGAGGCAATCGAAGCGATCTTTGATTCAAAGGCATCTAACCACGGTCCCAGCCCCTGTAGTACCTGATCTCCTATGGCCTGATTTAGCACGGTGATTTCAGCTGCTGACAATTAAATAGGCCCCATCGTGGTTGCATTTGGCACGTTTCCTAGGCCCGACTTTTTAGTCATAATTTTAGATGCATTTCTTATTGATTTGACGGGAACCAAATACTCTTCCATGTTCCTGACCATTTTTCCTACCCACTTTATCATTGAGAGTAAAAATAACGTTGCTAAATAACAACTTTAAGCTTTAAAGGTGCGGAGGTGTGGTGATTTGCATCCCCTGTAGTCGCTGCTCATTTGGGCCATACACACAGTAATTTCAGTAATCATTTTGTTAGTCTGGCTTGTGCTCCTGGACTGCAGATTTACAGTTAAACGTAATGCATGTAACTCCATATTTTTCACCAAAGAGATTCTCCTCCTAATGAAAGATTTCTTGGGATATTGTATGTATATTTATTAACATTAAATGACACCCATTTGAATGTCAAATGTATTCTGGTTGGTGTTTCCCAGAAGGATAAATTTGTATTGCTGTTTTCATGGCAAAATGAATAAATATAAACTAGAAAATTGCGACCCAGATTTTATGGTCATGCCCGCCTTTATTTAGTTATATCAGGTGGCTAAATCTAAAGAGTTGTCACAGATTTTCTGTCAACCATTTACCCCTCGAACAATTTTCTTTGATTTAGGATACTCACACTTGTTGAGTCCTGACAGACCAGTATGTGTATATTACTATGAAACCTGCAGCCACAAATAGTTATTACAAAGTCATACAACTACACAAGGCTCCATTAATGAAACTGTATGATAGAAAAATAATATTCTTGCTTTGTAATCAGGGATCTATTTTCTGAAATAATTGGCTATGCTAGGTGTTATATGTTTCTCCTAAGGCCTGACCTTGCACCTATGTTACCTAATTAACGGACTGAATGCCTGATTTGCCTTAAATGTTTTTTACATTAGATGAAGGTCTCTCTGTTTGTCTTAGCAGTACATAAGCTGACTTAGAGAGAACCTTGAATTTATTTAGCACCTATTGTGCTATTTGGTTTTCTTTTGGGTAACAGTTTTTTTTTGTTTTGTTACAGAACTTGCCGTTATTAACTTTTTGGAGACTCTTCAGTTTCTGTCTCTTTTATCTGTGCATTTAGCCTCTCTAATATGGCTGTACAGCCCCATTTACAGCTGATGTAATACCCCGGTGCTTGGTGCCCATGTCTTTGTAACCCAGTTAGGTAAAAAAGAGATCCCACCTAGTATCCCCAGTCCCTTGGTTCCCTTGAGGTGAAAACCTTGGGTGCTGGAATGACGCTAAACAGGTAGCTGACCACATAAAAACTACAGCCTCTGTTTTGTTAGTGTTTTGTTTTTCGAGCAGCCATTGGTTCCATGCTGTAACTCTTACCTGGTCCTGTGCCATGCACTGAAACTCTGCCTTGGTTCCCCGAGCTGGATAGAAGCCTTTGTTTTTCCAAATCAGCCAGCTTGTGTCAGGCAGTTGCATGTTTGCCTTGGTTGACAGGGGCACCCCAAGAGTTTGAGATATGATTTCAGTGGCAGTAAGCAAGCAGTTTGAGCAGAGTTCATGGCTGGCAGGCCAGCAAGGATGCAGCGGGCCAACTGATGTGGAAAAATAAAGAGAAAGTTTACTTTCTTCTCAGTCCCTCCTTAATCCTAGGGTAGCAGCAGCAGAGATACAGCAGCCAGCAGATTAATGGTAAAAGTGTGTCCACAGCTGTGGGTTATGTTCAGTCACAGCAGAAGACACAATAGCGAAGCGCTTTTGAGCTATAGTGTCACTGGTCTAGTTGTGGCAATGAGAGTCACAGAAAGTGGGTGAGAGAGAAAGAGAGAGAGAGAGAGAGAGACAAACAGCAGCATCAGCGGGAGGTAGAGCCAACAGCGGCAACAGAGTGGTTTCTCCTCACCCCCCCTTAGAGCAACACCCGGTCAGGCAGTGAGTCAGCGATAGAACCATTGGGCAAGTACTGACTAACAGTTTTAAATAAATAAATGATAGACATTTCTGTGCACCAGGTGGTGCTGGCAAGTGGCTAATGCCATCAAGGGAAGGGGTTTCCCTCCTCTGTATAGTCAGCTTTGTTTGGTAGCTGTTGGCTGTAACTGGGAGCAACTGCAAGCAGATGGCAGGCCTGCAACTGGTCTATTACCAGGAGGGAGGGCTGAATATTTTCCTAGGTCTGCCCATCCCAGACGATATGCACAAGTGGTGAAAGCAGTCATAACGGGACCCAGTGGCAGAGGGGCAGGGCAGTGATATTAAATGTGACCCACCCTCCAGCAATGTCTAGGGGTCCTGATGGAAAACACACTGAAGAAGGGCACAAGCCAGGAATCATACAGAAATCCTAGGATAACAGAAAACATAGTGTCACCAGCAGCGGAAAGAAGAAACTAAGGCCTACACAAACTAGGGCTCCTAGAACACGCCTCTGGACACAAACCGGCCTGGACAAAACTGCTGCATAATCTCTGACACTCAGTCACCTACACACCCAGGGAGTTCTCATACAGCCAGCTCTCCCACAACTCGAACATGCATCCTACTGCATCAGGCCTAAACACTGGGACTCACCCCAATACCGGACCGGAGCAACAACACAGGAAAGGTGGGTCCAGCTTCTGTCGCTCCCAGCAGTCTGCTCAAATATTGAGGACAGCGTGCCACACAGGTATGACCTCCCAGTGCTGCCACCACACAGCAGGCCACACTGCAGCACCCCCACTGCCTCACATCTTCATCCAGACCGGGCCCCAACCCAC
Organism: Neoceratodus forsteri; assembly: GCA_016271365.2. Classification (NCBI taxonomy): domain Eukaryota; kingdom Metazoa; phylum Chordata; order Ceratodontiformes; family Ceratodontidae; genus Neoceratodus; species Neoceratodus forsteri. The sequence continues at coordinate 1,227,488,248 of CM028132.1, read as the reverse complement.
TACGGTGCCACGAAGCATGAGCTGGACAGACAATGATTCCTCCAGGCCACGGCTCATACTCCTTTTCAGGGGGTCTCATCCCACTGGCTGCTTCCCTGAACACCTCCCACAGAACCCAAGCACTAATCCAGTGCTGCCAAGGTAGGTCACACTCCCAGGCCAGGGGTTCGAACCCTGGACCTCTTGTGATCTGCAAACCCACCAGCCTCCTCCTCCTCTCTCTCAAGACCTTTCAATTAACACCCTACAGGGCAGGATAAACCACACCCAAGGGGCAGGCACAAACCCAGGTCATACCTCCCTAACTGTGCAGAACACAGGGGCCAAAAAGGGTAACTTTTAGTAAGTCCCGAACTGGGGTGGGGGGCTTACACTCTCCCCCCTTTAAATCCATTCCCCTCTGGGGAATGGGGCACCAAAATGAATATACACACTCTATAGCTAGCAACCACCTACCCATGGGACTGCTTCAGAAAGGACCCCAGGGGACCCAATATACAGAAGAAGAGGAAACTAAGTGGAGCCCACTTAACCCTGTAGCCCTCCCCAAAATCCATAAACACACTGTATGCCAGGACATTCTCTGAACAACAGCAACATTACATATCACTATTGTACTCTATGAACTAGGGTTCCTCTCATACCAGAGAGTCACTACTCACACATCACACATTCACCATACCACCATCATAACCCACTACCCATTCACAGCCACACTCAAACCTAACTCTCCTTTGAACTATGCACCAAACATTTGAAATAATGTTTGAATCCACCCCACTACACAAACTTCCAGTCTTTTATGGGGGGATATGCTGGCAGTCAAACTTTTGTTTAGCACAGAAGTAAATTCAAACAGTTCGAAACCAACAGGGCAATGTCTCTTTAGATGATACTTCTGGGTCCACCTTGTTCGAACCAACTGATGCTGAAACCAAAATGCAACTACAAACAGTCAAATTAACTCACCAACAGGTAACAGTCCTGGCAGCACAAAGTTCATAACAGCTACCCCAGTTCAGAAAGTGGGTCCATCACTGTGGGAATAATAAAAGGCGGGATCAGGCTTTGTAGTTTAGTTGGAGAATGAGTCCGCAGCTATGATGTAGTGCTTCATATGACTACCAGCCACACCCTGTGCTAATGCAAAATGCTTGAACAGGGTTAACCTGGTCCAGACCATAGACTGACAAAGGGACCTGGCACAATGGGTTACCTCTTCAGTAGGGGCTTCTGACTCATTGTTGTGCAGCTGAAGTTTCTGCACCATACCTCAGAACACCCAATCAGCTCTCTTTTCCTCCACTATATCCCAGAGCCTTTCTGACATGTACAGGTAGTCTGCCTGGGGATACTTGAGGTGGATTATTCACCCTACCCAGCGTTCCTCCTGGGACAACTCCAGTACCTCCCTCACACTGGCCGACGGGCTTTACCAGGTGCCAGCCAAACTCCAGTCCTATAGCAAGTATTCAGGGGATTGGAACTTAAAAGACCATCCATCTTTACCCAGACAGCTTTACTCAGCACTGGAAGGCAGGGAAGGTTATCCATTAATGTTAGAACCAGACTGAAGTATGGCTGTTGAATGGCCCGATACAAATCTTGAACAGTGAACATGTAGCTGTGAGGTGCCTGGCCAGGGGCCAAAAATGGTGGTTCCACATACTTAGCCTAACTTTTTCCACCCAGGCCCTGCACAAGCACTGGCTACTCTTTATCCGTAGCCTCTTCACAGGTGGCATTACCCTTACTGCTGCTGCTGGGAGAGGAAGCATGGGCTAGCACCCTGGGCCCTGGGGGAGGATTTAACAAATTTTCCTTGCTTTCTCCCTCTGCCAAGGGGAGGGTCAGCATGCAGCGGTAGGGAAGGGCGCAGCAGACGTTGTTGCTCTTCCTTGCCATAAAAATCCTCCATGGACTCAATCACCACATCTGGGGCAGGAGCGGAGGGCTTCATGGGGGGAATTGCTGCCTTAGTCTCCTCCCACAAGTCCAAACTTCCCATGGACAACAAGGAGGTTGTACGCACTGATAGCACTGAAGGACAATTCCAAAGGGTTGAATAAGGTGGCAGTTCATATAACCCAGCAGGTGGACCCCTGGCACAGGCTGAACATAATGGTAACCTAATTATGCCAACACCCTGGTAGTTACAATGAACACACTGTTCTTCTACAGCTCCACACTCTGCAATCTTCCATAATCATGACAATAAGGAGGCGGGGACCAAAGCCAGTGGCTCTTCAGATGGATTTTTCTCCGCCATGACAAATACTCATGCTCTCTCCCCCTGTAACAGCTCACACAAAATGGCGACCTCCTAAGAACCTCGAAAAAGGTTACACTTGCCTAGAGCCAATCAGCACAGCCACATACTCTTCCATGTAAGCGAGGATAATAAATACTCAGTGTCTCAACTAAAGATGGTGACTCTCACAAGGCGCGAAATCAGACCAACAGGGCTGCCCCCCTGAATGACGCAGTTTGAAAAATGAGGACCCCCAAAGACTGCCAACCCCCAAACTTCAGGCCACTCTGCCATACCAAGCAAAAAAAAATGTTGTCCCGAACGAGCCCCCACGTTTGTAACCCACCCTCCAGCAATGTCTAGGGGTCCAATGGAAAATACACTGAAGGGGGGCACAAGCCAGGAATCACACAGAAATCCTAGGGTAACAGAAAAAATAGCTTGGCCTACCTTAACCATTGAATTTATAGAGTCAAGCACTGTTGAGCCTCATAGTGTGCACAGATGGAGGGATAGCTGGTAAACCCGGCTGGTAGGGTTTGGAGCTAAACTAGGGGCAAACTGGTTAGAGAAATGGTAGCACAGACCAGACAGGAGCACTTACAATTAAAATAATAACAATCAATTTTATTAATTAGAATGTTAAAACAGAAAAAGTCTGCTCCATGGGGCTGGAGGCACAACAGAGACAGGCAAAAGGTCAGAGAAGCATGATTTTGTTGGGGTTTTTTTGCTGGTATTTTTCTCTCCCCCCATCCAGGATGGTCCTTCCTCCTGCTGTCCACTCTGCCCTGTCCCCCTGACCTTTAGGCACCTACCTTTAACTCCCTTGGGTTACCCTCCATGGCAGGGTGGCGGGGAGCCCCCAACTCGACCCACCAGGACTGGATCCAGTGTCGGTAGGTGCCTTCTTGGGGGCGGCGCCTGCAGTGGACGGCCATCATACCACTCGACCCAGACCGCTGTTTCCACTTTTTCTGCATAGGGGAGCATGCAAGCCAACAATGGCTGAGCCACACACACATCTGCATGCAGCACGCCAGTTGGCTGCTCCTCCTCCATGCCCCACTGTACAGAGTCTGGCGTGCCAACACCTAGCCTCCGCTAGGTGTCAGGCAGATGCCGGTATCTGTTTCCCACCCTCCCCAGGAGAGGAGAGCTGTCCTCCAGATGCTCGATCTTTTCCCACCCCGGTTGACCCTCAGCGACCCACTCGCACCGCGAACATGGGTCACCGGCATGGCAGGAGGTAAGGCATTGCTGCCTCAGCCCTCCATGCCACTGGGCTAGCAAGAGAAGCATGACTTTCTGCAGCACAAGGCTACGGCACAAACTTAGGCCTAGGCAGGGCAAAAAGTGGGCTCCACTTACAGCTGAGCCGGGAGGCTCAGATATCACCAGCAGCAGAAAGAAGAAACCAAGGCCTACACACACCAGGGCTCCCAGAACACACCCCTGGATACAAACTGACTTGGACAAAACTGCTGCAAAACCTCTGACACTGGGTCACCTACGCACCCAGGGAGTTCTCATACAGCTGGCTCCCCCACAACTCGAACATGCTTCCTGCTGCATCAGGCATAAACACCAGGACCCACCCCAATACCAGACCAGAGCAACAACACAGGAAAGGTGGGTCTGGCTTCTCTTGCTCCTGGCAGGCCACCCAAACCTTGAGGACAGCATGCTACATGGGTATGACATCCCGGTGCTGCCATCACCAGGCAAGCCACACCACGGTGCTGCCACTGCCATGGCATCCCCAATGCCTCACATCTTCATCCAAACAGGGCCCCAACCCACCATGGTGCCACAGAGCATGAGCTGGCACAGACCATGATTCTTCCAGACCACAGCTCCTACTCCTTTTCAGGGGGTCCCATCCTACCGACCGCTTCCCTCCACACCTTCCACAGAACCTGAATGTCGATCCAGCACTGCTGAGCTAGGCCGCATTCCCGGGATGGGGGTTCAAACCCCAACCCACTTGTGATCTGCAATCCCGCCAGTCTCCTCCTCTCTCAATCATGGCAGGATCAACCAGATCACCTAAATAAAACACTAATTAGTGCCAGACAGGGGCTACTTTTTGTCCCCCCCCCCCAATATTTGTGGCCAATCTATAAGATAGATAATCCACTACAGGGCATGTGGTTGTGTTCTATTATATGAGAGGTATTTAATTCTACCCAATCAGAATAAAGAGCTAACGTCAGTCATTCTGCCATAAACTACAAAATAATTCCCCCAGAGTCGGTTATTCGCCTAAACCCCGCCCACAGTTGGTTAATGAAACAGTAGCCATGCCCACAGTCGGTTACTCAGACCTAGAACATCAAAGGGAAAAAAAATGGTGTCACAACAACCGTCCACGTCAGTCTCCTCAGAACATAGAAGTGGAAGATTCCAAACCCTGATGGAAGAGGAAAAAGCCTCTATAGTCTCAGAAAAAGATCAAAACACACACACACACACACACACACACACACACACACAAAATGGGCCTCAAATATATTTAGAGGTATTTTCTATTACATTTATTTCAAAACTTCTCCCCGCCAAATGTACACACAAACACTGTTACCTCACTACCAAAGAGACTCATAGCAAATCACCACACATTTAGAACTCAAATACAGAAACACATTTTGAAATAAAACACAATTTCATAAAAGGTTCCCCTAGCCGGACCGGTGGCACTGAGGGTTGAGGTGCTGGATGCTATACCTCGCGCCACACTGGCGACCCAGGTTCGGGAACAAGCCCGAATCATCAAGGGTTGGCAGGGGAGGGAAGAGATTGAGCATCCAATGGACTGCTCTCTCTTCCCAGGGAGGGTTCAGGGAAGCATCCGCTCACTGCGTGACCTCTGGCGGTGGCTGGAGGCACCAACGTAGCAATGCGGCGTATGCCTGGGGAGAAGCTATGGCACCACATTGCCTTGCTAGCCATGCTCTGCAGGGGGGATAACAAGTGAAAAATCCCTGCCACACACCACAGAGATGATGAGGGTACCAGGGACGTGGTCCACATCCCAACTGTCGGCCCTGCGACCGGAGGACTCCACGCCCGACCCACCACCCAAGGTAGGACTTCTCTAATTTCAAAAAGGCCATCACAGGAGGATGGGCCCACCCCGGGGATGATCCGGGCGGCAAGGTCTGCCTGAGTGGTTGGGGAAGTCCCTCCAGTCAGCAGCAGAGTTCAGGCAAGGGAGTAGAGGCCGACATCGAGGGTACACCACAGAAGGATGCCCAGGTGTGGGAGAACATAAAAAAAGAGTTAACCAAAAAAAAAAGTTCCCCTGTTTACCAACAGAAACACCTCATAAAATTGTGTCTCACAGAGCTTGTCAACCACAGTGCACGCCCACCCCCAAAACACAAACACTACCATTGCCAAACCTCCAACTGCAAAGCCAGTTCCAATTTATTTTAAATAAAATAAAAATGCACTGTGCCTTATAATATAAGGGCTGCAAATGAATTATACATAGTACACCCTCCCCTGAATTTCTTATACAACACACCACGGGGCTTGTCATAACAATCCCCCCCAGTACACTACATTTCTGTCCATACTTTTCTGGCCGACGAACGTCATAACAGTACAATGTAATGCCCCAATAACATTTTTCGTACTACTCCCATTCATATTATCTGCCCCAATCCAATATGCTGCTTGCTCCCATGCATACTTTTATGCCCCAATCCACTCGGCTTCTCCCGCCCACTTATAGTTACAGTATGTGCCCCCATTATTCTGGTTCCCAATCCCACTAACATTTAGGTGCCTATATTTATTCAGATTCTCCCACCCATTCATGGTAAAGTGCCCCGCTCCATTCTGGTTCTCGCTCCCTTTGGTGTTTATGTGTCACCATCCATTCCGGTAAGCGCTCCCGTTGTCATTCTGGTACTAACTCCATTGACATAAAGGTGCCTTCATCCCAGTTCTCTTTATCACATGTACCACTTTTCAGGAAATAAAAACCCAGTTCTAAAATGAAATACTGCCCGGTGGCTAGTGGCACCACCCATCCTCCCATTTGTAACTGAACCTGAAATAAAGAAAACAGTTCCTCGATGTTTTGTTTCCTTTCACTTTTGCCACCTAAAAAAAAATGGTCCCTCGGCAATCAGTTCCTCCCCACCCCGACCTCCCATTAACCCACCACCCCACACCCACTTGACATCCCCACACACCCTTACTCAGCTCAGCAGGCCCCAGGTTTGAGACCCATGATCCCAATCGAAAACACGTCTTGTTGCTGGAATGGGTGACTGGAATATGAGCAACTAAGGTAAATGCAATTCAATGTATTTCAATGGGAGTTTCAACTTTTAAGCATAACTCAGCAGTTTCTTTGAAATTTTGGTCCCAAATTTTCAACATAGCCTTTTGGGGGCCCCACCTCATGAACAATATCACTGTCATTCGGCAACTCCCACCCAAAAGGTGATTTCGAAGTCACTTGGCAAATTCACCTTTTGGGCAAGATCTGCATAATGAAAGTCATATTTCATCAGGAGGGGTCATAAGAAGGCTACGTTAAAAATGTGGGGTAAAAATATTTAAAAATGGCAAAGTTATGACCATTTATTGCAATTTCACAACACACACTTATAACTTTGGAAATTTGGGCAGGGATTTGAAAATCTGCCCACACTTGTTCATCAGGTGGGGTGATAAGAAAGCTGTATTGAAAATTTGAGATGAAAATATTTAAAAATGGCAAATTTATGACCATTTGTTGAAAGTTCACTGCGCACACTTATTTTATTTTTTTTGTATTGTTTTTTCTCCCTTGGTGGCCCTCAGTCAGGTGGGCACTCCAGCCACATCCCTCGACATCTGCCGGCACCAGCTTCTTTCCCCCAGAGCTTACCCACCTGGCGGGGTCGTCGGGAGGAGCACTCACCCCCACTACTTCCAGGATCCAGTTCTGCTGGTCTGACTGGCAGGGGCCGGGGCCTGCAGGTGCCCGCTGGCATCCAACCGCCAGCAATTTTCCCTTTTCCCTGTTTTTCTCCCCACAGAGGGGGCATGCAAGGACCCCCAATGGAGGTGCCACATACACACACTCTCCTGTATGCTATATGCCCGGTATCTGCCCTGCCTCCGCCCCATAGTCTTGGCAGTGTCAGTGTGCCAGCCCCTAGCCTCTGCTAGGGTCCAGGCTAAAGCTAACTGTTTCATCCCCCCCTCCCCAGATTAGGAGAGCTGTCCTGAGGACACTCGATTCTCCTCTTCCTCCCCAGCTGACCCCCGGCAACCCGCTCGCACTGCGAACATGGTTCACTGGCATGGCAGGAGGTAAGGCACGGATGCCTCAACCCTCCATGCCACTGGGCTGGCTACTATGCACACTAATAACTTTGCAAATTCAAAACCAACTCCAATTCGTATAATAGTAATAACATTCAGTTAGTTGGAGTATACTCACAATAACCAGCTTCTGTGGCTTTACCTCAGCATTTAATCATCCACAAAAGCCAGTTATTGCTTCGTATATGCCAACTAATTGAATGTTATTACTTACTTATAAACACAGCACAGGTGGTCAAATGCACTTGGCATGTGTATATCAGAGCATGACCACATACCCTGTAGTGGATTATCTATTATGTATAAACAATGGCAATATTGTTTATAAATATTGATACTGTTTATATATAATACCAAATGTTCTTTAACTGTACTGATGTGTAGTGTTGTGAGTTTAGGGGTCAATGCCTCCTTGTACTGTGTACCATTGTAAAGCTGAGAGTCTTCTTTTTTTTCCTTTTTGCTTTACATTTTGCATCCCCAGGAACATCCTTCTCTCACTTTCAGGACAATTCTGCTCTGTTTGTGCCTGGTAAGGCTCAAGTCCTGTCCTCTTATTATTTGTAAGCCAAATAATCGACCTCATAGCAAAACACTGCAGGAACGGCCCCCATCCCATGACAGGGCTGGACCTGTCACAGTGACTGCTGAACAAGGAAGTAGCCATCATCTCCTCTGTGAATCGGAGTGGGGGGGAGAGTAGGCAACAGTGGTACCAGGCCATGTGATGTGGTAGTGGGAGGCCTGCTGTTACTCTGTGCTAGTGGGACTTTTTAACCACTTTAAATCTGGCCCTCCAACCATCAACACAATCAAGTCTGTCTTTCCACAATGCTGGCCTGTGTTTGTGGGGGGGGTGATATCACATCACCCACAATATCAAGGTAACCCCACTATCCACAGGAGGCAAATACAACTGTCCCACCAGGGGCTTGAACACACTACCTCCACTGTGTGCCCACAGACCTACTGACTTGGAGCAAGACGTTGGGTCATCACAACACAAATCTTGGTCACCTGGCACCACCATGCCAGGCTGGAAAGCTGAGATTCCTAGCTGTCCTATGGTATAAAGAATGTGTTACTTAAACATATGGTTAAACAGATAGTTTGCCTCTGAATTCATGTTTGATGTTCTTCAAAACCAATAAGTTAACACTGTATCCATATGTTTATAAACAATCTTGCTACTGTTTATAAATAATGTCAATTATTTTAGCTTGTATTTTATGTCCCCTCTTTCCAACTCCAGCTCCTACTTAAACCCTTCTGGTACCTCCCCCTGGTTCCCACCTATCCAACATTTGCCAGTTCCATAAAGCCTCATGTAACCCCCTTGTTACCCAGGGTTACTAGAATCCCAGTAAGACCTAGTGGTAGGCAGGGAAGGCAGCTTGTGAAACTTCAGTTAAATGGATTTCACACTGTCTCATTTTGTTCTCAGTCTCAGCTGAGACTGAGGGATGACATCACCATAGAACTGTCGCAGCTGCATGAGCCACAATGGAATCTGCAGAAGGGAGTTGGAATAAAATGTTGGGAGGTTTGAACAGTAGTCTGTAAGTCAGTTGGAGTTTGGAGCTTGCTGAGAGAGGAACAGAGTAGCTCTGGTTAGGCTCTTGGAGCCTGAGCACTGACATAGGGCTACATTTAGTAAAAAGGTGTGTGTTTCCACCTAAAGAGAGACACAGTGAGCAGTTTTAAAATGGTGAAGACCGCTGATTTGGGTCTCAGTGCCCCCTCCCTCCGGGGATAGGGGCAGGAAAGGTTTTCCTGCATATTCAAGGGGCAACCCCCTGGTTTTCTACTAGTGGAGAAGCTGCCTTATTTGTTCAAGAGTCCATGGGAAACAAGAAGATTTGTGAATTGCCTGTGGGGCACCTGCAATCGGAGGGTGAGTTTCTGCTCTTTCTAAAGGGCCCATGTTTTCAGCCTGGGACTTGTGTGATAGTGGGTATTGGACTATTGAAATAGTGGGAGGCCTAGAGTAATAGGCTTAGCCAAAAGTAAAAGTATGTTCAAGTCCAGCACATATGGGAAGCCAAGACATGTAGAGGAGATGTGACATACATCTACCTAGTAATCTACATTGCCAAGCTTTCAGAAAATAGTTGTTTAGTTTCCAGAGAAATGGCCGGGTATGGATTGTGGGAGCTGGAGGTGGGAGACCCCCATCTTCAGTGACCAGATCCACCTCTACGGATTTACTCTGTGGATTTCTACTTTACCTCATGCACTTGGCCAGTGAAGAGGGAAGTACCCAGATGTGGGATTGGAAGGAAAATTCCCTCTAGGAGTTGAAGGCTCTAAGGTGGTTTGGGGAGCCACCAACTGGAAAACTGGTTCATTTCCCAAAATGGACCGCGGATCAAGTGGCCAGTGGGGGAGCCGGGCCAATGGGGAAAACCCAAGTAGTGTACAAGTCTGGCTGTGTACCCAAAGCTGCATGCAAGTCCAGGCTGTGTGCCTGGCTGGTTCAGAGCCTGAGAGCTGGAAATAGTGAAGAGGTGTTCTGTTGTCTCTAATCTGCATTACCAGGAATGTAGCCTCGTGGGGATCTGTCTATGCTTTGTTTGTTCAGTTTGGATGTGAATAAAAGCCACACTGTAGAATCCCATTCCTGGTTCTGGACATTACAGTTATTGCTTCCTGTGTTTGGATTTACTTGGGTGCCCCTGTGCAGAGTAGCCAAACCTAGGCCCCCTGTGTCGAGTAACCTTATCCTCCCCAAACCTAGTCCCCACCAAGTACTGCTGTCAGCTTCAACAGCATGCCACCTGTCGTTTTGCAAATAGGCAGGGGTCAGGGGTTACAAAATTGGAGGCACCGCTAGAATTTAATTCTGGGAAGGAAGGTGCTCGGGCAAGGGGCTAGCGTTTTGGCTATCTGGCAGTGGGTAGCCCAAAAAGGCTGAAGCAAGTTAACTAAGTGTGTCGCTATGTGCTGTGGATCTTATGCTGCTGTTTAAAATGCCAACTGTTTACCAAGGAGCAGTAAAGCCAAAGAGTGTGCCCTTGTCCTGCATCAATTGTTTACAGCATTTTTGCCTGCTTTTAAAATGAACTGTGGTAAAGAAAAGTGTGGAAGACTAGGGGTAGCAACAGGAAAATTGTGCCCTGGACGTTGGAAATGCTTTTAAAATGAACTGTAGTAAAGAAAAGTGTGGAAGACTAGGGGTAGCAACAGAAAAATTGTGCCCTGGATGTTGGAAATGCTTTTAAAATGAACTATGGTAAAGAAAAGTGTGGAAGACTAGGGGTAGCAACAGGAAAATTGTGCTCTGGACGTTGGAAATGCTTTTTGAATGAACTAAGAGACTTGCAGTGTAAATGGCTATGTTAAATGGTTGAAATGGGCTCCTGCCGTGGAGTCAGTTGAAAAAAAAAATTGCATTCTCCAGTTTAAATTTGCCTGCTCGACAATCGCCATGAGGAGAAGAGCACTCATGAGGAAGAAGAGGCTCATTTGCATGGCGTTGTGTGATTGGTGAGGCTGCAATCAGTCCCGCCCCTCAGCCAGCTCTACAGTGACTGCCCCAGCATTTGAGAGGGAGTGTGAGTGGAGTGCGTGTACTGGCTTGTGGAGGAGCGTCGCAGAGTGTTAAAAATGCTGTAAAACATCTAAAAATAGATTTGTTTTGTTCAAAATTGGGCTCAACCTGCTAATTGATCATCTAAATTGCGAGTGTGGTGGTTGAGGAGATGATCGGCAGGACTGCCCATCCATTTCTGTTCTGAGGCCTCCAAGAACTGGCTGCAGGCCGTTTTTCCCCATCGCAGCAAACAGCTACTGATAACAGTAAGTACTAACATTGAAATTGCTCAAACAGTGATTTTCAGCCCTATGCCAGCAAAATATGTATGCAGCAGTGTAGTCGTTTTGCAAGTAATGACTGTGTCAAGTCCTGCCAGCAAGTGCAAGTTTTCTAAGCTATTGACTGTGTGCATAGTAATAAGTTCAGCATCAGTTTAAAGTTTAAAGCCAGAGAGAGACTGTGAGTTGTAGCCAAATGTGCAGCACTAGTTTTACAGGCAATCCTGTGCTTAAAAACCTGAAGCTTTAAGGGACTGTGAGTTAAAGAAATGTTTCCAGCATGTGAAAAGTCCATGGAAAATCATGTAAATGTGTTTAGAATGAGAACAGTGCAAGTTTGTGCAGTGTGAGCAAAAGTTATCAGTAGTGTGTGTAAATCGAGTGCGCAGTGGCTTGACCCAATTTCTGAATGTTGATGCACAGGAGTGCTGCCGCCGCCATTACAGGTTGGGGGTAGTAAAGTAAACACAGCAGCAGAGGAGCCATTTTAAAACTAAAGAGAGTGTTCAGTAAAGTGGGACTTTCAGTTACTGTGAGCTTTGTTTGTTTTTCTGCAGTTATGGCCTCAGGACCAGCTCGCTATCCGGATCATGCCCGGGTTGCAGTAACAGCAGCAGTAAATAGACTGAGGGATATTGAAAAGTGGTGCTATGGAGGACAACTGCCTCCTCATGTGGCGATTCCTGGTTTTCCAGTGCATGTGTGTCAAATATGCTTGAGCTGGAAGGGCGTCTTCATGATTCCTCACTGTGCTGGATGCCTAGAAAATATGGCTTGTATAAAGCACCTCAAATTCGTTTGGCTCCCACATGGACAAAGGTTCAGGAATCTGCAGTTGGCAGCACACAGCACCAGGCAGAGCCTGTGGAAGAAGGCCCCTTGGGGGAGTGTGGCACAAAGCTCGAGGGTGCAGAGTTAGAGACGGAACCAGAAGTTGAAGTTTCGGATGTTGGATCCCAGAAGGAAAGTTCGGATAAAGCATCAATAGACCCCTGGGGGGTGCCTAGCCCAAGTCTCATAGGAGAAGAGGAGATGCGGGAGGTCTTGGAATGGGAGGTGTCAACCTCCACGCCTAGTGATGAGTGGATAGTCTCAGGAGTGAGGATGACTGCTCACTCCTGGGCTCAGATCCTCAGTGAAGAGGAAGATGAGGGGGAACCTATGTGGCCTTGTGAAAAAGGAACGGGTACACAGCCTCAAGATCTTGCCTAGAAGGAATGCATGGAAGAGATTGGTGATGCCACTGCCCTGGCTATGCAGGAAGAAGAAGTCAGGGATCCGTTTTTAATTTCGTTAAGGATGCGTAGCTGGCAGAACCAGGACTGGCCACCCCCAAGCCAGGCCAGCGGTCTCAGGTTGACCAAAGCTAGTAAAAAGGAGAGATTGGTTCGTAGAAAGGCAAATGAGATCTATGGTATGACCTTTCCTACTTTTCCTCAGAAAGTCTGGGAGGAGATTGAGAACAGCAGGAAATCCTGGATCTGGGCCAAAGTAATGAAAGGTGTGCATCCTGGGGCAAACAAGCATGTAAAAAACAGACTGTTTCATGAGAAATACCCAGTGGAAGAGGCAGGACACTGTTTATGGACAGAGTGTGAATAGTGGGCGGAGAGGGACATGAAATCTCCCACTGTGTGAATTATGTGCACCCAGACGGGGTAATAATTCAAGCTCCTGACCCCCGGTACTATTGGCCTCAGTGCAAGGACTTCCCAGCAAATGTGCACGTGCCTACTAAATGGAAAGCCGAGCAGTGATAGTCAATACTGCCACACCAGCCTGTGAAGTGTCTTTATTGATCTGCCAGTATGGACATCCAGGACTCAGGTGCCCACATTCATCAGTTCTACAGTGTACTGGCCTTTCCAGAATCCATCAACTGGCCCACCAGATGACTTCAGATCCAGACAGGACACCAGCCCAGCTGTATCCTGAGCCATCGCCTGGTAATCGGATGAAGTCGGACCTGCTGTTTTCTTTTTGTTCCTGTTCTAAGGTTCCATCTCCAAAGATGACATCAACCAAGCAGTTCCCAGATGTGCCCTCCGATGGTTCCCAGAAGATGTTCGCCCAGCTGTATCGGAAGAAATGCTGCCAGGGAGAGTCTTCATCAGAGGTGCAGGTCGGTTCAGAATTTTCCATTCTACAAGGGACTGGTAAGTCCAAACTTTTCTATCTTTATGACATTGCAGTACACACCCTACACTAGCAGGCTCCAAAATGTGTAAACTGTCCTCAAAGACTCTCCCCTTCGGGACTTTGGCCTGTTAGAACTGTGCTTCACCAGGCTCCGACCCAGGAGAGACTCTTTAATGGACTAGCCTTCGGGCACTGTGGTCATTAGTTGGGACTTTTAGGGCACTCCATCCCCCCCAAATGTGTATTGTAAATAATGTCGGTGTTTTCTAGTGTATATACTGTTTTTCTACCTTTTCTAAAAAAAATATTTTGGGGATTCTTCAGTGTTTTGATGGTAGGGGGTTAGGTAGATTGTGTATGCAGATTAGGAGTGTGTGTTGTCTTTCTTTTTCTTGCAGGTGTTCCTGGAGAAGATAGAAGTGAAGACAAGAAGAGAAGTAGGGGCTCATCGGAGTTCCTCACTAGTACTTTAGTGTGTAGTAATTTAAAGAACTGTGGTTGTTATTGTTGTTGTTACTGTATTAACCCTTTCCTTCCTCGGGTGTGGTTGTGGGGGTAGGGAGGAGGCAGTAAAGTGATGTAATAATGTGGTATTATTCTTGGTGTGTGGTTGCAGGTTGCCCAAGGTCAGGGAGGTCCCTGAGTTGTTTTGCTTTTGGGGTATTAAGTTAGAGGCAGATAGATTTTCCCTAGAGGGCTGGGGGGGATAAACGGGCTATGGCCCTAACCTGCAGTAGGGGTTGCAGTGCTGAGCTATTAGGGCTATGCTCTGGACAGTTCTACCAGAGCCACTAGGCGTCCCTAGTAAGTGGGTAGAGTAGAGGCTGATATGTCACCTAAAGGTCTCTAGGCCCTTAGTGTTGCCTGCCTGTGCTCGCACATGGTAGGAGGGGGCCTGATCACCCCCCTCCACAGGTAGCACATAGGGTGGGACGGCCTAAAGCCGGGTAAACAATGACTGCGGACAGTCATTTTCCTGGTCGAGGCCGAGTGTAACCCCCTTGTTACCCGGGGTTACTAGAATCCTAGTAAGACCTAGTGGTAGGCAGGGAAGACAGCTTGTGAAACTCCAGTTAAATGGATTTCACACTGTCTCACTCTGTTCTCAGTCTCAGCTGAGACTGAGGGATGACATCACCGTAGAGCTGTCACAGCTGCGAGAGCCACAGTGGAATCTGCAGCAGGGAGTTAGAATAGAATGTTGGGAGGTGTGAACAGTAGTCTGTAGGTCAGTTGGAGTTTGGAGCTTGCTGAGAGAGGAGCACAGCAGCTCTGGTTAGGCTCTTGGAGCCTCAGCCCTGACATAGGGCTACATTTAGTAAAAAAGGTATGTGTTTCCACCTAAAGAGAGACACAGTGAGCAGTTTTAAAGTGGTGGAGACTGCTGATTCAGGTCTCAGTGCCCCCTCCCTCCGGGGACGGGGGCAGGAAAGGTTTTCCTGCATATTCCAGGGGCAACCCCCTGGTTTTCTACTAGTGGAGAAGCTGCCTTATTTGTGGGGCACCTGCAACCGGAGGGTGAGTTTCTACTCTTTCTAAAGGGCCCATGTTTTCACCCTGGACTTGTGTGATAGTGGGGATTGGACTACTGAAATAGTGGGAGGCCTAGAGTAATAGGCTTAGCCAAAAGTAAAAGTATGTTCGAGGCCAGCACATATGGGAAGTCAAGACATGTAGAGGAGATGTGACATACGTCTACCCAGTAATCTACATTGCCAAACTTTCAGAAAATAGTTGTTTAGTTTCCAGAGAAATGGCCAGGTATGGATTGTGGGAGATGGAGGTGGGAGACCCCCCATCTTTAATGACCAGGTCCACCTCTACGGATTTGCTCTGTGGATTTCTACTTTGCCTCATGCACTTGGCCAGTGATGAGGGAAGTACCCAGATGTGGGATTGGAAGGAAAATTCCCTCTAGGAGTTGAAGGCTCTAAGGTGGTTTGGGGAGCCACCAATTGGAAAACTGGTTCATTCCCCAAAACGGACTGCGGATCAAGTGGCCGGCGGGGGAGCCGGGCCAGTGGGGAACACCCAAGTAGTGTACAAGTCGGTTTGTGTACCCAAAGCTATGTGCAAGTCCAGGCTGTGTGCCTGGCGGGTTCAGAGCCTGAGAGCTGGAAATAGTGAAGAGGTGTTCTGTTGTCTCTAATCTGCATTACCAGGAATGTAGCCCTGTGGGCGTCCATCTATGCTTTGTTTGTTCAGTTTGGATGTGAATAAAAGCCACACTGTAGAATCCCATTCCTGGTTCTGGACATTACAGTTATTGCTTCCTATGTTCGGATTTACTTGGGTGCCCCTGTGCAGAATAGTCAAACCTAGGCCCCCTGTGCCGAGTAACCTTATCCTCCCTGAACCCAGTCCTCACCAGGTACTGCTGTCAGCTTCAACAGCATGCCACCTGTCGTTTTGCAAAAAGGCAGGGTTCTGGGGTTACACTCAGTTTACTGCCTGGGCAGAATGCAGTGTGTGAGGATGTACCTCTGAGTGTACCCAGCATCAGAAGGTAGATGAAGTCATGGAGGGGGGAGATTGCCCTGGACATACTGGTGTCCAGGGAAGCAGGCTCCAATGCCATTTTATCTTTCTTCTGACACTTGCATTACCCTCAAGGGGGATCAGTACGTGTGTACCTCCAGCCATCTTCTCCCTCACACCTGGAGCTCTTTAGCTGCACTGCCACCTGTGGTTGCCCAGGTGGCAGTATGACAGTGAGGATGGCATCCCTCCCTCCGCCACTCCTCCTTCCCCTTTCCTCTGGAGAGGAGGAGGAGGAGACAGTCCTTTGGGATGGTCAAATCTTCGCCCTCCAGACGGCCCCTAATTACCTAGTAGTCTTGTTCCTTTCCCCAGTCACCGACATTGTAAGTGGAGTTATTCATGCTGTGCCAACAAGCTGGACATAACAATGATAAGTTTGATATTTATAAAGAATACCTATATTTAAATATTTGTTATAGGGATGCAGTAGCGCCCCTATAGTTAGGGTTCAACGGTCACGTCTATGTTAAACTCAAAATTCTGCGTTTCAGTAACATCACAGCCATTCAAGCAATTTGCAAGACATTTTGCATGCACCATCAGAGACCAAAGATCTCTTGATGTAGTAAGTTTCATTCCAGTCAGATGTGTAGGTGCGGAGATACGGAGTGTCAAAAAATGTAAGAATTACCATGTTTTGTCAAATTCTTTGTCACACCACTGCACAGAAAAGGTGTAGAATTGTGGTCTGAAATGTTCAGGGTAAACAAGCGTTGGGTCATAGATAAGCCTTTTGAAGATTTGCTGAAAAAATATTAATCCATTCAAAAGTTATTAAATGTTAAAGTTTCCCATTATTTTCAATGGGAGCAGTTAGATGTCCCATGTGAAAAAAAATGCTTAATCACAAATGGGAAATCCTTTTTTGTGAGGCCGTCATTTTGTCTGACAAAGAGGGAAACAAAATGTAATAACTCAAAACAATTTTATTTAAACATTTGGTGACCATGAAAGGCACACTGAGCCAAGGCTCGTCTCCAGGTGGGACCCAGGGGACAGGGAACATGGGAATCACAGTATATAGTACAAGGCATTTACTACAAAATTACACAGTAGTAAGCATAATAAAATATTTCACTGAATACGATACAGCAAAACAGGCTATGCAGAGAGACAACTGTACAATGGAATAATTTGAAACTGATGCACATAGTTTGTTTATTGGGACCACCTCGGTTGGATTCTGCAGTTTCAGAAGAAAGACTAAAGAAGCTTAATATGTATACCCTTGAGGAAAGAAGAGAGAGAGAGGGGACATGATAGAAACATTCAATTACCTCAAGGGAATCAACAAAGTCCAAGAGGGTAGTATCTTTCAGAAAAAGAGATGTGCAAGAAAAAGGAGGCACAATTTGAAGATAGAGGGGAGACAGCTCAGAGGTAATGTGAGGAAGTATTTTTTCACAGAGAGGGTTGTGGATGCATGGAACAGCCTCCCTGAGAAGGTCGTGGAGTCAATAATAGTGGGGGAATTTAAGAATGCATGGGACAGACATAAGGCAGTCCTAGTGGGGGTAGGAGAAAGTAAGCTGTTGGTTAACTAGGATCTGCAGCTTATCTGTTAGGTAGGAAAATGGGCAGACTAGGTGGGCCAAGCGGTCCTTATCTGCTGCCAAATTCTGTTTCTATGTTAACTGGTGGCAAATGGCTTTCAATGTTTTGGGTTTTTTTTTGGACGTAATAAATCTTTTTCATACCATGAATCACGAAAAAGGATCCTTTTTCTTGACCCAAAAATCATTTCTCTGGTGTCTAGTGGCGCCCCCCCCACACCCTCTGATTGCCATCCCTTTTGTGGCTTGTAATTTTCCCTGGTGTCTAGTGACACCCCCCTCCTCCAATTTCTGTCCCCATCTTTAGTATTTTTCTTCCCTGGTGTCTAGTGGCACCTCCAACCCTCTGATTTATGGCCCCCCTTTCCTTTTTTCCTTGGTGTCTAGTGACACCTCTTGCCCATCGGTATGTTTTCCAGCCTGTAAAAAAGAAAACGGTCCTCAATATTCCCCTCCAAACAAGAAAACAGTCCCTCATTGGTGTCTAGTGGTTCCCCCAACCCTCCGATTGCCATTCCATTTGTGGCTTGTATTTTCCCTGGTGTCTAGTGGCACCCCCTACCCTCCGACTGCTATCCTCCCTTTTAGTATACTGTTATACCCCAAATACTGTATTGTTCCTCCACCTTCCAATTGTTGTCCCCATTTTAGTATTTTCTTTCCCTTGTGTCTAGTGGCACCCCCACCTTCTGATTTATGGCCCCCCTTTCCTTTTCTTTTTTCCTTGGTGTCTAGTGGCACCCCCACCCGTCAGTGTGTTTCCCAGCCTGTAAAAAGAAAATGGTCCTCAAAGTTTGTTTTCCCCCTAAAACAAGAAAATAGTCCCTTGCTGATCAGACATCCCCTACCCTCATCTCCACCTCCCACTCAGCATCCCCCTCCCCACACCCCATGTACACCCCCCCACACACCCCACTCATTTGAACAGATCCTAGGTTCAAGATCCACTCTCTTGGGACCAGCCTAGTGGCACTGAGGGTTGAGGCACTGGACACCACACCTCACTCCGCACCAGTGACCCAGGTTCAGTAACGGACTCGAGCCACCAGGGGTTGGCAGGGGAGAGAGGGATTGAGTGCCCAGTGGCGGCTCTCCCTCTCTGGGGAGGGTTATGTATCTGTCCCGCTGCTACACTGCCATCTCCTGGGTGAACCTGGGATTAGTGGTGCAAGTCGGGACACACAATGGGAGGAGCAGCATCAGCTGAGAGCCCTGGGAGGAGTTGCTTCTAGACACATGCTTCCCAATTGGCTCTCCCAGCGTGCCGGTGACTGCGGGGTATGGGCTGACCAGAAAAGAGGAAAATGGAGCCCATCACTTCTAGGTGATGACCCCTCCAATGCCTGACCATGTTACCAGCGGTCACCGGGGCAGACTCCGCTGTGTTCCACCCACTCCACCATTGTTCAGGGGGAAGTCAGGGGTGTCCTTCCCTCGCCCCGCCCGGGGGGATATAGTGGTGTACCTTGGGAGCTCTGAGGGGACGAACACTCTGGGAGCAGACTCCTGGGGGTGCCAAGGGACGCTGTGAAGGCTTGAGGGGCTTTGATTGAGTGGGAGATGGTGAAGGTAAGGCGAATAAAGAGAAGGTTAAAAAAATAAAAAAAAAGATCCACTCTCCTGGTCAAAGACACGTCTTGCTGCTGGAACTGGCAACACAGAAACATAGAAGTTGATGGCAGAAAAGGACCCCAAGGGCCATCCAGTCTGCCCATTTTGCCAATTTACTCCTCCTGCCTCTACTAGGTCAGCGGTCTCAACTATGTCCCCTCATATTTTATTTTATTTATTTCGTTTTTGTTTACCTGGTAGGCGTACTAGCCAAAAAATAACTATTTTCAGGCACAACCCGGGAGAGTACAAAGACAAACTTCAAGAGAACATTATGGAACAAAATATAGGTTATATATAGATGTTTGCGGCATTAACTGCAGAAAATAACAAAAATTGAAGTTAGTACAGCAGTAGAATTTAACATGTGGCAATTACAATCAGGTCAAATAAAGTGATTAAGCAATGTTCAACCAAGTTACATGTAAATGTGTGAGGCATTAACAGCAGAACATGACTAAGGTAGTAAGAAAAATGCAGCATTATAATTTAAAAATGACAATACATTCAAGTCAAATAGAGTGACTAAGCAATGTTCAATTAGCGAGGGATAAAGTGCTGTAAGAGCAGTAGCAGCCAGGCAGTAATAGGTGAAGGGGGAACTAGAGAGAAAGTGTAGGGAGTAGGAAAGCAGTAGGTGGGGGGAGGCATAGATTAGGTATAGAATAAGTACAGATTAACCAGTAGGGTACAGCAGGTGACGGAAGAATGAAGCAAACAAGTTTTCCAGAAAGGTGCAGTAGGAAATGGTAGATGAATGCTAGAAGTTTAGGAAGTGAAAGTGAGAGGAAGTGCTTCCTGTTGGAGTGGACCCCAAGCACCCAAGAGACCACAGAGGGAAGAGAGGTGTTAGAGAGTAAAGGGCTAGGGTGGTTTGAAACAGGAGCATTTGTAGGAGGAGACGAGATAGTGGCATAGCTCTCTCTTAAAAGAGATGTGGGATGCAGTTTGACGTACAGTTAGAGGGAGTGAGTTCCAGGAATTGGACACATAGGAACATAGAAACATAAAATTTGATAGCAGATAAGGACCGCTTGGCCCATCTAGTCTGCCCGTGATAGGCAAAGCACTACCATATTTTGAGGTGCGGTGTCTCGGGATGTGAACTGGGACATTTTCGGCAGAGCGAAGGCCATAACTGCTTTTCTGGTATTGAAATAGACAGGCCAGGGGTTTAGGTATTTGGGATCTGATAATGTTATCAGTAATGGACCCAAGTACGTAAGACCTTAGTTCTTGGGGTGAAAGCCATCCTAGATCTACGTAGAGAAGACAGTGATGTTTCAGCCGGGGGAGCAGGATGCAAAGCAGCAGATGTTATCATAGGTGACATCTGACTTTCGAAGACTCAAGTTGCAAGCAGAAACATACGTAACAACCCCATAGGTGAGAGAGGGAAGTAATATTCCATGGGCAATGGCAAGCCTAGCAGAGGGGGTGAGTGCATAAGTGGTACGGTAGGCAGTGCCAAGTTTGTACTTAACCTGCTTACAGGTAGTTTGGATGTGGAGATCGAAGCTCAGAGATGAGTCAAGAGTTACACCCAGATATTTGAGGACTTTACCACTCCTACAGATGTACCATCAAGGGATGAGATGTCAAAGTGTGTCCAGGAATGTCTGAGTTTAAGATTGGAGCCAAATAACATAGTCTGGGTCTTAGATTTATTCAAAACAAGTTTGTGATTGGCGAGCCACTGTTGGATAAGTTGAAAGTCACTAGAGAGCCAAAGGTTAATGTCCTCAATACTATTGGAACTGGTCTACAGTACAATGTATTCTGCATATAATAGGGAGGAAGTACTGCAGAGGTTTGTGGTGATGCTATTGATGAAAATTGAGAAAAGCAGAGGACCTAGGATAGACCCTTGCGGAACACCAATGTTGATCGTGACCTTGTCAGAGAGGGTGGAGTTAAATTTCACATATTGAGACCTATCTGTCAGATAGCTATCAAACCACTTCACAACATTTGGCGAGAAACCTAGAGAGTTTAAGGTGGCAGTGAGGATGGAATGGTCAACTAGATCAAACACCTTAGTCATGTCAATGAAAATGGCCCCAGTGAGCCTGCCAGAGTCGATGTCCACTAGGGTGTCAGACGTGAGTTTGAGTAGTGCAGTAGTGGTATTATGTCCCTTGCAGAAACCATGTTGTGCAACAGTTAAGAGGTCATGTTTCAGTAGAAAGTCAGTTGTTTGGGTGGAAACTAGTTTCTCAAGAATTTTACTGAGAACTGATAGGATGGTGATGGGTCTGTAGTTTGATGGGTCAAGAGGATCACCTTTTTTAAATATGGGGTAATTCTGGCCATCTTCCAGATATCCGGGACAGAGCTTTGACATGGAGAGAGTAAAAATCTTGGCTAGGGGAGCAGCTATGTGAGGGGCAGCTAGTTTCAGGAGCTTGGGTTCCAAGTTATCAGACCCAATGGCAGCATACTCTGAGATGTTTCGTAGCAGTCTAAGAACCTCACTTTTTAAGACTAACTTGAAATGGACAGTGGGCCTAGTGGGGTTGGGGTTGGCTGGTGTGACAGGATTTGATGAGGTAGAGAAAGTGGAGTTGTAGTGAGTTAGGTCAGCAAATTGTACGTTAAAAAAGTTAGCAATAGTGAGGGGATTGTTACAATTGATGCCATTTAGAGACATGTCATTAGGTGCAGGGGACTGATTGCATACCATGAAGAACTTAATATGAGACCAGAATTTTTTAGGGTCCACCTGGGAGTTTATTATAAGTCCTTGCAGTATGAGTGTTTTGCTTGTTTGATTTCTTTCTTACAGGAGTTTCTCAGAGCTCTGTAGATATTAAAATCTGCTAGAAGACCAGATGACTTGTAACAAAATCAGCTTTTGTCCCTCTGTCGTACTTTAGAGAGAAGATCGGATTTTAGCTATCAGGTCTGCCTATTTCTTACCTGTCTGGTAGCGAGATGACAGTGGTTTTCTCGTAGTGCTAGGAATTTGGCCAAAAAGAGATTTAGAGCAGTCTGAGCATCCGATGCACTATAAAGAGCGGATCAGTCAGCGTGGGCAACATCAAACAAGAGGTCTGTGGATCAAAGTTTGCATAATTACGGTAGGTAATAAGGCGGGGTTTCATTCATTCAGGCCTGCCTTTACTCCAGATGCAGAAAGTGAGGGAGTGGTCAGTGATGGTGTCAGGTAGGACGCCTGCATCAACGATGTTCTCGGGACAGTTCATCATAATCCAGTCCAGCAGGGTGCTGGTGTTGGAATGAGGAGCGGTCCTAGTGGGTAAAGAGATAAGCTGGTGCAGGTTGAAACTTTGTAGTCTGATCAGGGCTGTCATTTGTGTGTTTCCCAGCCAGTTAATATTAAAGTCACCTAGTATAAGAACTTTGTTATTCCCTGAGTGAAAAACAATTTGGTCGAGTAGCTCATCCAACCCTTTTAGGCCATAAATCGGAGGATAGTAGGCACAGATAATATGCAACTTCTTTGTGTCAAGGGTGAGGAGGACATGAAGAGCCTCGCAGAGGTTTAAGGAAGATGAGCAGATGACCAAGAGCTGAAGGTGTGATTTGAAATATATGGCTATGCCTCCCTCCCTTTTATGGGCGTGTCTATCATACCTTAGAAGATTATAGGATGGTAGGGAGCACCGTGAGTCAGGGGTGGATGGCTTCAGCCAGGTTTCAATAAGGCACAGTATATCTGGTTTATAGAGTGCTAGCCAGGATTCAAGTTCCACAAAGTTCCACTCGAGGCTCCTAATATTATGGTGGGTTATTAGTAGGCCTCTGCTATTTGTAATAGGAGTAGCTGCGGGAGTTAAAGGCTGAGGGTTTAGCTGTATCTCCCCAGAGAGCAGAATGGCCAGTAAGAGGAGGTACCAGAGCTTATGGTGCAGGAAAGGTGACAGGGCACGAGTTCGCAAGGAGAAGCATTTATGGGCATGGGCAACCAAGTGGATCCTGGCCTTGTTTAGAAGTAATGGTTTGGGATCACAATGTAATGCAAGTCCCACTAGAAGATTAGAAAATGTTAAATCATAATGTTGAGAGTGAGGAAGAGCAGCTCCAGCCTGGAGGAATCGCTATTATTGATAGGTGTAACAGAGGCAGCGTGGATATGAGTAGAAGCAGTAGCAATTGTTTAAACATTCTCAAGCCACAAGACTAGGAGATCAGTGGAGTGAGAGACTACTGGGGATTCAGTGATGGATGCAATGTGGCAAGAGCAAAACGTGATGAGAATAGAACCAGAAGAGACGGCCTCAGTGGAAAGAAAATAAGATAATTTCCTTGTGCCTATCCCATGTCTCTTGAATCCCTCTACTGTACGTGCTCCCACCACCTCCTGAAGCAGGGCATCCCTTGCATCCACCATCTTCTTTGTAAAAAAGAACTTTCTCACGTTACCCCTCATGTGAACCCCCTCCAATTTCACGTCATGCCCTCTAGTTCTATTGTACTTTTTGTACTGGAAGATGCTATCCCCTTCCACCTTATTTATGCCCTTAAGCTATTTGAAAATTTCAATCATGTCCCACCTCTCTGTCTGTTCCAATGTGTACATATTGAGGTCCATAAGTCTATCCCCATATGCCTTGTCATGCAGACTCTGCACCATCTTAATTGCCCTCCTCTGCATTGTTTCCACCTTGTCAATATCCTTATGCAGATGCAGCTTCCCAAACTGCACACAGTACTCTAGGTGAGGCCTTACCAGCGTCTTGTACAGTGGGATCACCACCTCCCTCCTACGGCTTCTAAAACCCCTCCCTATACATCCTAACATCCCACTAGCCCTCCCAACTGCTTTTGCAGTCTGTTTGCTGGATTTCAGGTCATCTGATATAGTGACCCCCAAATCCCTCTCCTCCCTGGTGACCGTCAACAACTCACCCCCAACATGTTGCTCCCCCAGGATTTCTGTTCCCCACATGCATGATCTTGTACTCCTTCACATTAAACCTTAAATGCAATACCTCAAACCATTTATCCAGCTTTTACAGGTCTCCTTTCATTCTCTCTACACCCCTGAAGTATCTACTCTGTTGCAGATCTTCGTGTCATCTGCAAACAGGCATACTTTTCCCTCTGGCCCTTCTGTTATGTGTGCTATGAAAAATTGAAGAGGACTGGTCCCAGGACTGACCCCCGTGGCACACCACTGGTGACTCCCATTTCTTCTGACTGTGTGTCATTTACCCCTACCCGGTGCCTTCTGTCCACTAACCAATTTCTGACCCAGTTCACCACCCTGTGTCCCACCCCTAGACTCCTCAGCTTGTTTACCAGCCTTCTATGTCAGACTGGCTCAAAGGCCTTGCTGAAATCAAGGTAGGCAATATCCACCACCCCTCCCTGGTCCACCACCTTGGTCACCCAGTCAAAGAAATCTATTAGATTTGTTTGACAGGACCTTCCCGCCATGAACCCATGCTGTCTCAGATCCTGCATTCCAGTGGATGCCAGGAGACCCACAATAAGTTCCTTAAGCAGTGTCTCCTTGATCTTCCCCACTGTTGAGGTGAGACTCACTGGCCTGCAGTTCCCTGCATGCCCTTTGCTACCACCGTTGTGAAGAGGGACCACATTTGCACTTTTCCAGTCCTGGGACCACCCCTGTGTTCAGCAACATGCTGAACAGGGCTACCAAAAGTGCTGCCAGCTCCATCCTCAGTTTCTTTAGGATCCTTGAATGTACTCTGTCTAGCCCCATTGCTTTGTCCACCTTTAGTTTTGTAAGTTCATCTAGGACCCTCTGTTCTGTTAATGTTGTGGAGCTCAATTCTTCCACCACCGGACATCTGTTGTTCAGTTGCAGTCACTGCCCAGCTCCCTCTCTAGTAAAGACCGAGCAAAAGTACCTGTTAAGTATTGTGACCTTCTCCAGGTCCACTTCTACCCTCTCTTCATTGTCCCCTTTGATTCTGACTATACCCCTTCTGGACTTCCTCCTCTCACTGATGTACCTAAAGAATGTCATGTCCCCTTTCCTCACTGATTGTGCTAGCCTTTCTTCAGTCTGTGCTTTAGCACTTCTCATTGCTGCCACTGCCTCTCTCTCTGACATTTTTGGAACTCTTCTCTCTCCCCATCCTCTTGTGTACCCTTGTATTTTTGGAAGGCTACCCTCTTGGTCCTGATTTTATCTGCCACCACCTTAGAATCCTAAAGTCTGTTAAATAAATAAATAAATAGAAAGCCAGAGTGGCAGCCGGCCCACTAGCACAGCAGTTGGATTTCTGCTTGCAATGCCGACAACCCAGGTTTGGGAATGGACCTGGGAGTCAGAGGGCCAGCTGGAGGGAGAAGAATCAAGCATCCTAGGACTGCTCTCCTTCTCTGAGGGAAGGGGAGGGGAGAAGAGCGTCCACCACTTCCCGGACCCTGGCAGAGGCCGAAAGTACCGCCATGGCAAGTGTCAGTACTTAGGGGGTGGGGTGGAAGCTGGTTGTCATTACACATCCCCACCCCCAGGGCTCCAGCATGCACATAAAAGTTGGCCCCTGGGCATGATGCCCAGCTCCACGGCCATCCCCACTGCCACAACCGTCTGCCAGGGGGGGTTCCACTCCTGTGGCCCCAACCCAGGGGGTAAGCTGGGGCTTGCCAATAGTGACCACTGGGGGGAGCCCTCCCGGTGGCCCCACCCGGGGGGGTAAGCCTGGGCATGGGGGGGTGGCAGATGGGGCACTGGGCTGACCTCCAACTGGAGGATCAGGGATCCAGACCAAAAAAAAGAAAGCCAGAGTAGCTTTCTCTTTCTCTTGCCCTTATTCTTCACCCTCACATATTGATTGGTTACCCTGACAATGGATTCCTTAATGCATGGCCATCACCCCTCCACACCCACTCCTGTTCTCCCCTTAGCCAACTCCTCTTTAACCCTCCTTCCTATATCTGCAAAGTCAGCTCCTTTGAAATCTAGGATTTTAGCTTTTGTATATGTAGTCTGTATTCCTGTGTCCAACTTGAACCAAACCATGTGATGGTCACTGGACCCCAGGTCCCCCTCCACCTGGAGAACCGTGATCCTGTCTCCATTGGTAAGCATTAGATCCAGGATATTCCTGTCCCTGGTGTGCTCCTGTACCAACTGTCTTAGGCCTGCTCCCTGTAGGGACTCCACAATGTCCCTGATCCTGCTCGAGGCCCCTGTTGGGACTGACCAGTCTGTGTAAGGCATATTGAAATCGCCCATAAGCAGAACCTCCCCCTTAGCTGTCATGTTGTATATTGACTCCAGCATTAACTTGTCTGCCTCTCCCCCTGAGCTGGTGGCCTGTAGATCACTCCTGTTCTAACAGAAGTTCTGTTCATGACTCAAGGGTGACCCACAACTCCTCTGTCTCCTTGTTTTTGGCCTAGATTTCTGTCTCCTCGATTGTCTATTTGATGTAAAAAAGTGCAACTGCAATATGAGAAACTAAGGTAAATGCAATTCAATGTATTTCATTGGGGGTTTCAACTTTTATGCATAATTCAGCCATTTTTTCAAATTTTGACACACAGTTTTCAACATGGCATTTTGGGGACCCCACCTCATGAACAATAAGACTGTCATTACGCAACTCCTGCTCAAAAGGTGATTTTGTGGTTGGTTGGCAAAATCACCTTTTGTGTGGGACTTGACAATTTTTCTGATCTTGTTCATGAGGTGGGGTCATAAGAAGGCTATGTTGCAAATTTGGGGTCAAAGTTATTAAAAATGGAAAAGTTATGCCCATTACTTGCAGTTTTGCTATGCACACTGGTAACATTGGAAATTTTAAATATTTTAAAATTTTATGTACTGGGTTCATGAAGTGTGGTAATAAGATGGGTATGCTGACAATTTGGTCACTGTTGTCCTATAAATGGCAACGCATGGCCCTTCCACAGCTGCATACATATACACATCTCTGGAGGGATGGAAGTGTGTTGGGCCTTGCGCTTTCCACACAAATAAAGATATTATTACTCTATTTCTAAAACTACAGATTCTGCTTGTGTGCAGTCTGCATCGCATTACCTCCCCTCTGGGAGGCACTCAAGTGCCGAGCCCTGCAACCCTCCCTCCCTAGGAGAAAGTGAGCAGTCAGCTGACACTCAAGCTTTCTCCTCCCCAGCCAACCCTCGATGGTCCGTGCTCATTCCCGAACACGAGTTGCCAGCGTGGTGTGAGGTGTGGCATCCAGTACCTCAACCCTCAACGCCACTGGGCCGAATTTTTTACTTGAAATTCTTGATAGGTACAAATACAGTTTCACCAGTCTACAGTTTTGTTTTGTTTTTTTTTAAATTTGAAACACAGTTTTTAATATTTTGTTTTAGTTCTGGTTCCACTGCCTATTTAAAAATTATCTATGTCATTTTGCAATGTCTACACCATGTCATTTTGTCACGTCTACACATTCATCTTATGTCTTTAACATCCTAATATGTAACCCTTAATCTTCCTTACAGCATCATCAAAACAAAAGATAATAACATTTTAGCGAACTGTGTCATGCTACTGGAAAAGTCACAGAACATATTGTAACAAATAGACAATGTTGGAGAGTACAAAATTTCACATACCCCATGGAAAATAAATCCCAGGCCCTCTCCTTACTACTGTCCAGGAGCTCTGCAACTGTGCAATTGTTCCACACAGGGAGACAGAAGGTTTCTAAAAAGAGCTGTATGGTAACAGCATACATTTTAGTGAGAAAGAAAAATGTTGACCCACTGAGAAATTAACCCAGGTCCCCTATCAGCTACTGTCCTGGTGCTCTGCCGCTGTGATGTTGTGCCACACAGTGAGATGGAAGATTTCTAGAGAGAGATGCATGCTCACAACATAAATTGTAGTGAGAAAGAAAAAATGTTTCCCACTAGAAACTGAACCCAGGCACCATCCCAACTACTGTCCTGGTGCTCTCCCACTGTGTTATCATTCCACACAGTGAAACAAAATGTTTCTAGAGAGATATGCATGCTAATAACATAAACCATATTGAGAAAGAAAAAATGTTCACAACTGGGAATCAAACTCAGGCCCTTCGCAACTACTGTCCTGGTGCTCAGTTACTGTGCTATCTTGCCCTGTGGTGGGACAGAAGGTTTCTAGTGAGAAATGCATGCTAACAACATAAATTGTAGTGTGAAAGAAAAAACATTCCCCACTGGAAATTGAACCCAGGCCCCCTCCCAACTACATTACTTTCTTGTGTTCTGCCACTGTGCTATCATTCCATATGGCAAGGTAGAAGCTTTCTAGACACAGATGCATGCTAATAACATAAACTGTAGTGAGAAAAAAAAATGTTCCCAACTGGGAACTGTATGCATGCCCCTCCCAACTACTGTCCTGGTGCTTTGCCACTGTGCTCTCATTCCACATGGTGAGACAGAAGGTTTCTAGACAGAGATGTATGCTAACAACATAAATTGTTGTGAGAATGAAATAAATGTTCACAACTGGGAACTGAATCCAGAGCCCCTTCCAAACTACTGTGTTGTCATTCCATAAGGTGAGACTGAAGGTTTCTAGACAAGAGATTATGCTATGGAAAAGTACATCCTGCAATAGCTGCAGCCCCCCCCCCCATACACAGCCACAGTGGAGTTTAGAAATGAACGCTCTGTTAACTTGCAGTAATGCTTCCCACCAAGTTGCATTCAAACCTAGATAAACCTCAAAGTCTCAATTAGGACTAATGAAGTTGACTGCAACATAGATGTAACAGTTCAATGTTTTGAAAGCCTGCTGCAAGCCTTGCTGAAACTTTATCACTGACATCAGCAATGACATGACATCTATCTATTTCTTTCATACCAAATGGACTGCAATGAGAAAGAAAAAAAACAGGCCACACTGGGGATCAAACCTAGGATTATGCAGCTCTGAAACAGTATCCTAAGCCTTCAAATCCCTATAACTGATATCAATGACATCATGCGGTTAAATCACTCAGAGTGAATGTAGCCTTAAACTTGTCTAAATGCAGAAAAGAACAGGCATGACCTCAAGAGGTGCTTCACAAGCTATGCTTGCTCTGGCACCTAAAAACTAACATTATTAAACATTTTATAAGTGGAATAAGGCAATCCCATTGGGGGGGTATGCTTTGTCAATGTACCGTGAGGTGTTTGGAGTTCCCAGCAGTACGTTGACATGGCAAGGCCCCCTCAGTCATGCCTTGTTGCTTATTTAAAAACAACTTCCCCAACACTGCATATAGAATAATTAGTTACCCATCTCCACCACAAAATTGGAATAATCAATGGGCAACCCATAAAGATCCAAGGGCTCTAAGATCAGTTTGACATCTTCACTGTAAGTAAGTGTGATTTTTACCAAATGTCATATTGTTTTCCTGGATTATTCCCAATGCACAATACCTTATTTGCTCAGTTTCTTTCTAAGTAAGCAGTGCAAATATAGGGCAAACATTTCCCCCTATAGACAGTAAAGCATACCTTTTAACCTTTTATCACTGAAATGAGGGACACAGGCACCCAAAATCTGGTACAGTGAGGGACATTAACCATCAATGAACCACAGTGACACATCCTCAAACATTGAGATACAAGCTCTGTCTGAACAGTCTGGCAATTATTCCGTTTACGTGTACTAAGTTTATTTTGATTCAGCATTTGAGGTAAGCAATAATACCCAACAGGGTGGGCGGTATTGGGCAATATCAGACCGCCCAGGGGCGTAATGAGGCCCGGCGCTGCAGGCGGAGGGCCTTATAGCTCCTGGAAGGTCTGGTATTACCCAATACTGCCCACCCTGGAGGGTATTATTGCACCTAGAAAATGGGCACCATAAAACAAAATAAGTTTAGTAAAAAAAGTTTATAAAAAATGAGTTTAAACTATGTTTTGACATAAAATAGTCCCTCCACCTGTATCAAAAGTCTGTGAATTATGTTTTTGCACTGGGAACTTTTGCCCTTCCAGAGCCTCTGCATGTGTGGCATTTGGTCCTGGTTGTCATGGTTATTTCCCCCATCCACAGGCTTTTGGTAGCAGTGGGAGTTTTTTTTTTTTTTTTTGTGCTGAGCCAACAATCCATGATCGCGCAGTGTGAGAACAGTCAAGAAAATGCAGGGGGTTGTGCAACAGATGCTGGGGTTAGGAGAAGGAAAACGCCATGGTGGTGAAAGCCAGATGAGCTGTACTGAATGGTTCTGATTATGTATGCCACCAGTAAATGTTGTATTTTAGCAGTCCATTCCTTTGTAAGGTAAAGGCAAGATTTGTTGTTTACTTATGGTGTATGGTAGAGGATGTGTCACTTCATTTGCTAATGTGTGGCACGCAGTTTGCTGAGGAAAACTACACAGCACCCTATAGGACTCTGAATGGTTGTCTTGCCCATTGAGGGATGTGCGCTCAGTGCCAGCTTGCAGCTTACAATTTAAGGGCCGGCTTCCAGGTTCGAGCAGGGTAGGAAGCGGGCACTACGGAGTAACATAGGACAGATGGAAGGACCAGAGCTAAACTGGGATGGAGGTTGAGTGAGCATTCAGCTAAAAGAGAGACAGCTGTGTTAAAACAGGTAGATTACTGTGTTTTGGATTTCATATAGCTGGGGCTGAATTTTAAAGTAGAAGGGATTGGGACAGTCGACCAAGGAGCAGTGGTAGCAGTTTGAGGGGGGCTTACCAGGGCTTCTATTGAATACCTGAGCAATCGGGAGTATTGGGCAAGGAGTGTAGCCAGCACTTTGATTTCTTCAGCTCCCAGGACATGGATATGAGTTACCGCCTTGCTCCAGCTACTACATCGGCCGGCTTCTGAGGGGCAGGAGTCGCAACTAGCTTTGTCACATTGTAACACTCTGCTGTGTCTGAAAACCATGTATTTTATTTTAAATAACATTTTTTGTTTGCTAATTGATTGTTTTGGGGTTTATGGTGTGTGAAGTATTATGTGGAGCTGACAGCAGTGACGGCAGGAGGGTGGCAACAGAAACAAAATGGTGGTATTCTAAAACTGAACGTTCTGTGGTCACACTACTCTTAGAACGTTATCAGGCAACAGACACTGGGACTTATTATTTTCCAGTCTCTATTGCCTGATACCGGACCAGCTGGTTGCTGGCTTTAGCCAATCAGGATTGAGATTTATCTGTGCCCATTTTCTAAATTATTATAAATATCCTCTTTAAGGTCTGACTTTACAGCACACTCTCAGTGTGGGTAGCACCTTTTCCTTAATGGACAGATGAAAGGCAGAGCAATTCTGAGAGGTAAAATGAGGGACATCCCTCATAATCAAGGACACTTCAGAGGTATGTAGTAAAGGCCCTTATAAAATGGGGATATAAAATCCTGCTTTCTGATTGGTTATTACCTGTGCATTAAATCTGTTCCATGCACAGGTAATAACAAGTTCCTAAAAGCAGGACCCCATTACAAGGGAAATCAGTAAGCAGTTAGAACATTGGTTTTTAAATTCCGCCATTTATTTTCTATCTTAGCAAAGGAAATTTGAGTAAAAAAACCCTCACTAAGCACATTTGTTATCAGTGTTTACATTTAAAAAACATTGAAGTATACAGAAGGGGAGCCACATGAATCAGTTTGTAAGGTAAATTGTTCAAAGAAACAGTTCCTGTTTTCATTGCGCTGCCGCTTCTCAGAGATTCCGAACACTGTGAATGATTTATCCGAGGTCGTACTGCTAGGCTTAAACATCTTTCAAACCCCACTCTTCCACATACCAACACCAGTTGCTATGATGCCTCTTAAAAGTGTTATGAATATAAACTGTATTTTTTCTACTTATTGATTTCTTTCTGTGTTCTCCTGTTGTAACTATCGGGCTGTCAGTACCTCGATTTTTGTATCTTTTTAGTATATCAACTTTTTATTAAGATTCATCATATATCATGTCACTGTGCATCAATTGTTGACAATAGTAAGTAGCTACATATAACATCTTGAGACATGGCTTAGAGACAGTTACCATTATCTTACAATAGTAAAAAACTATAAATTCATAACCAGTTAGATACAGAACAGAGATTTTACAATAACAAGGTTGCATACTCAACACTACATTTCTTTTTTTTTGTTTTAACTTTATTTATTTAATAAGGTTTGTCATGCTTATAACAAATGGGTCATCAATTAACATGTAAATCATTACAAATGTGACCAATTTACTCAATTAGAAAAAAAACCTTATTATAAATAAGAACCATTTACAGTAACAAGCTTGACATTTCATATGCATTATGTTGAAAATCATGGACAAGTATGTTCACTCTGCTTTGGGTGGGCTTAACAAAAATTCTATCTAGTGGTATATAATGAATTTGTAGGATCATCTTGATATTTATATATCTGAGGGCAGCTCTAAATAGCTCTTGTGTATACAGCAGAGTGTCCCTGCAATGGCCTTCTATGGGATAAAATATGATCTGATTGAACTTATATATAGTACCCATCATCTCCAGAATAATTCAAATTGTTCCTGTTTTCTATTTAGAATAGATGTTATTCTTTCCATTTTGTGTATATATATATTTTTTTGATATTTCTACTTTTCCCCTCCTACTGCCCCACAGAGCCACACCATCGGGAGTCACCCATTAAGCCTTCCCCTACCAGTGCCTACCTTGCAACCTTTGGTCCCTCCATCTGGCCTCGGCAAACCCCCCCGGGGGGGTTGGGGTCGGGCAGCCCCTGAATCCTTCAAGCCTTGTCAGGGTCCTGGGGTGGCAGGCAGACACTGGCACATCAGGACCCAGCTCAGCGCTCCATCTTCCCAGCTCTGAGAGGTGTTTTTCCCTGTTCTGTAAGGGACGTTGACAGCCCCTGATGTCAAGACGCATGCGCCGATGTCTGCAACGCCTCCCCCTAGATGATGCAGCCCCTAGAGGTGATTGGTCTCCAGGCCTCTGCCCATGACCAATCAGACCCCTGAGGTGCAGACACGCTGTCATGCCCCCAGCCTCTGCCAGAGGTCACTGCGCACCCAGGTCAAGTTCCCTCCTCCCCCCAGAGAGGCAAGTCGTCATCGGATGCAAAGCCATTCTCCCCCCACCGGCCGACCCTCGGCTCCCCGAGTTTGCTCCCAAACCCGAGTCACCGTCATGGTGTGAGGTGTGGTGTCCAGTGCCTCAACCCTCAGCACCACCAGGCGGGTCATTTTGTATATGTTTATCACCAAATCCTGCCACTGCTTCAATGTAGGAGGACTGGGTGATAGCCAAAGTTTAGCTATAGCTTTTTTGGCAGCCAATGTTACTATTTTCAGTAGTTTTTTTCTTTGTGGGTCTCTGCATTCCGGGGGATAGACTGAGAAAAAGTACAACAATGGATTAAGTTGCAGTGAAGGTGTTAATATCTGCCTTAGGGTCTTCTGTAAGTAAAGTATGAAGGATCTGATCTTAGGACAATGCCAGAAGATATGAGTATGTGATGCTGGGGAATGTCCACAGTTCTGCCAGCATTTTGCCTCCCTGCCCAAGGGAAATCTTGCCTGGATTGCAGGGGGCCTAAAATATCTAACAGCTGCCTTCCAGGAAAATTCTTTCCAACTGTTGGAAGATATGCCCCAATGTATGGTCCGTATGTATCTGTCCCATGTATCCATTGAAATTTGTAAATCCAGATCCCTCTCCCATGCCTGTTTGACCGAGTCAAGAGATTCTTCCTCTAGTGATCTTGGTGCTGTGTATAGATAGGAGATCATGTGAGTTAGTGGGGCTTCACCCTGCAATGCCAGGTGCAATATAGGTATCAATCGAGGAGTTGTGGCATCTGTCCATACGTTCCCTGAGAGAGACTTTACAAAGTCCCTCACTTGAAAATATCTAAATCTATCTTTGGAAGAAATTCCAAATCTTTGCTCCAGGTCTGTTTGACTGAGAATAGCTCCATTTTGGATAAATTGATATACCTAATGTAGTCCCAACCATTCCCAGCCACGAAAACCCATATTCATCTTAACAGGTAAGAACTGCCTTGGGTAGGATATTGAGAATAATAGAGGTCATTATTTCATAAGTCCTTTCATGGCTAGACTGTCTACCAGCATTGAATGTCAGTGCGTGTGAAGGGATTAGTTATATTTTCTAAGTTTGTAATGGGTGAGTGTGGCAGAAGCAGCTTATTCATGTTCCAAAGATCCTCCTCCTATTTTTCTACTATTTTCCACTTTGCAGTAGAACCGTGGTGTAGCCAGTAAAGAACAGTTCTAAGCTGAGCTGCTTGATGATAGTATTTTAAGTGTGGGAGGACTAAGCCTCCAAGATTTTTTGGTAGCTGCAAGACAGAAAACCTGATTCTTGGTTTCTGTGAGACCCATATGAATTTGGAGATTTTCCTGTTTAGAGTCTGATAGAACTCTTCTGGTAACTGAGTTGGGATGGTCTGGGCTAAATAAAGGAACCGTGATAATATCACCATTTGGACGGTTTTTACCCTCTCCACCAAAGGGAGGGGAAGCGCATTCCATCTCTCCAAATCTGAGATTAATCTATTTAGTAAAGGGGTATAATTAAGGTTAAATAAATCCCTCTGCATTAAACCTATCTGAATGCCTAAGTATTTAATATGTTTTAGATTCCACTGGAAGGGAAATGTGGTTAAGATATTATCTGAGGGATCGTAGTGTGCTCTGAGCACCTCCATCTTTTGCAGAGTTAATTTTATATCCCACTATTTCCCCGAAAGTGTTCAGCAGCTGCCATAGTGGCCCCAATGATCATTCAGGGTCCGTCACGTAGATCAATAAATCGTCAGCGTATAAAGCTAACTTATGTTCTTCCCCCCTGTGAGGAGACCCTTTATCTGTTCAGTTTGTCAAATGGCCTGGGCCAGAGGCTCTAAATACAGGGCAAATAGTAGGGGTGACAGTGGACATCCCTGTCTCGTACCTCGCTGCAATGGGATTGGGGTTGAGATAGAGCCATTTATCTTAATATATGCCATAGAATGACAGTATATGGAGGAGAACATCTGGGTGAATCCCTGTGGAAGACCCAATCTATCCAATACTGTATGCAAAAAGGACCATGCCAACCGGTCAAACACTTTTTCCGCATCATCGCTTATAAGTAAGAATGGGGTATCTGACCGGGTGGTTTGGTATAGCAGGTTCAGTGTTCTCTTAATGTTATATTGTGTTTGCCTGCTGGGTACGAAACCTGTCTGGTCTGGATTTATTAATAAGGGTAGGAGGGATTCAAACCTCTTAGCTAGGACTGAGGTGAATAACTTGTAATCAATATTAAGAACTGAGATGGGGCGGTATGAGGAACAGAACGCACTGTTTTTCTGTAGTTTTAGAATGCTGGAAATATTAGCAAAGTGCTACGTATCTGGTATTCCTTCTCCCCCCTGGACCCCACGATAAGTGGCCAGTAGAGTAAGAAGTAATTTACTTCTAAACATTTTGTAAAATTCCCTGGAATAACCATCGGGTCCAGGGCTCTTAAAGGATTTCAGATTAGTAATTGCTTGATTTAGTTCTTTATCTGAAATTGGTAAGTCTAACATCTGGCATTGTTCTTGCGTGAGACCAGGAAGTACAAGGCTCTCTAGAAAGGCAAGCTCTTTCTCTAAGTCCGCTTTATGTTCTGGAGTATATAGTTTCTTGTAAAATTTCTGGAAGGCTTGTTTGATTTGTAGAGGTAGTTTGACCATCTCTCCCATTTCTGGGTCTCTAATCTGGGTAATGTTAGCCTGGGCCTGTCGTTGTCTGAGCCTGTGAGCCAGCAACAAGGTGGCCCTTGGGCCTCCATTGTAGTATTCTGCCTAAGGAATTTGCAATGCCTGTTCAGTGAAGATGTCTATTATTTTTTTGGATTTGTTACCTTGTAGCTTGCAGTAGGGGCAAGACTCCTTCGTCCACAGCTGCATGTTGGGTCTGAAGCTCCCTAAGCTGTCGGTGGAGCCGATCCAGCCTTCCCTGCTACTGTTTTTTTATAACAGGAGGCATATTTGATTATGTCTCTTCTGAAGACCATCTTAAGTGTGTCCCATAGTGTAAGCGCTGTGAAAAAACTATAGTTGGTAAATTATTAATTACAGGTACTTAGAAAGGAGACGGACGGAGACGAGACTGATGGCGGAAGAATTTAATGATTATAATAATAATCACAGCGAGAAATTACAAGTGGTACATTCTTCAAATAACAGGCTGTACAAGCTTACTTATATAGTAAAAGCAATGTGTCTATTTTAGAATTACCTATGATTGGTCAAAACAGCATACACATCAGCTTATAAGGTTATAACATATTTTTCCTGGTATGAGTATGATCTCACTTTTAGTCAGCACAAAAATATAAGCAGAGTACATTTTATTTGCCAATATGGTAGGCAACATGTGTTGTTACCACCAGTCACTTAGTTCAGAGGAAAGAGACAAGTTTCCGGCTAACACTTTGGGCTGTCCATATAAGGACAGACATTAAAGTTAACTATAAGGGAATTTGGACACTAGTCTGTGTCTGTGCTTGCAGTCACGAGGCCAGATATTACTTACTTCTGCTAAATTATAATGCTAAAAAGGCACATTAGTATTGCAACTGTAGCTTAGCTCCTTATAAGGGTTCTATAAGCTTTTAGCTCCATAAACCAGCATTTGTCATATACATACAGAATGTTTTTAGACCAAAATAAGGTTAAGCTTCAATATAGGGCAGACTTTACCCTCATTATAAGCCCCTTTGGCCTTATATTGCCAATTATTAGTTGTACAATAATGCAGCACCTCTGAGCCTATACATGTCACTGCGATTTTACTAATGGCACATTTTAATCGACACAGACTTATAATTACTATGAACACTAAGACTACTTGCAATAGGAGTAATGCCTTAAATGAGAGGACTCCTAAGGCCCTTCCTGCATAGTTGTAAATTAAGTGCTCATTGTCACCTCACTGAGCAGCCTATTTACACTTGCTTGTGCTTACAAGCGGTATTTTGAATATGTATTAAATGAGTATCCTTCCGATTTAAAAGTGACTGCACGTTAAGAGACAGAGGAGGTATTACTCGCTCCAAATGAGGGTGCATATTTAGCAATATCATATGCCTGGTGAGGCTATTAAATTTAACGTCTATAACTCTTGTCTTCTGCCTCTGTAATAGGGTGTAACACTTTGTCACCAATATAAAATATTATGCTTGGGAGTGATGCAAAATTTGGATTATTGATGGCACGATTTGTCCTTCATATGATAAAACAGGTATATTAGTAATAACACAATATTGTTGAGTACTATTATAGGTTACACTGACTTGTGGGGTGTACCATCGCTTTAATTGACGGGACACCATGCGTGTCATTTTAATTTGGCCTATGGAATCTCTCCACAGATTGGTTGTGTTTCTGACATGACGCCACACTGACATATCCATTGATTATTAATTTCCTCACAGTAACGATAAATTTGGTGCTGTCCAAGAGCCATCACTGTTGTGTACTAGGATCTCTGGTGGTGAAACTCGATATGCATAATATTGGCCTTGTAGATACCCAACAGAGTGTACCTTTACTATTTGAGAGTATACTTCTTTATTGTACTCAACATGGGGAAGTTTTACGAGGGACACCTTCATGGTGCCACTAAGAGTACTATTGGGTCTGAACATTTGAGGCCTAACAAATACTTTTATAACCTACGGACTCCACCACATGGGTGGGGCCCATCCTTAAGACAATAGGGCTACATTTACTGTCAGTAATGTTAAAGCAATCTGGGCAGTACCACAATTTTAACTGAACATCAGAGATTTGATTAGGTAAATGATTATTAGTAATTTCCTGTAGCAGCTGACTAACTTGAGTTAAAACATAAGATCCATAAGCACTACACACTATAGCCTTATTTACTGTATTATTAAGAACTTCTTCATTATGCTTAGCTATTACTTCATTCATTTTATGCTCTACCTCTTTAAACAAATGACCCACCTCATGTATATTGTACACAGATAAGCGCTCTTCCATTGCCAAACCCTGTTGACCTAGTGTAAGTGGCAGCAAGACCCTTTTCAGTATTGGTATTAATATGGTCTTGTAATTTTAATAGCCTCCAGATCTGCCCGATTCCATATGCTCATTCCTGATCCAAAAAGTCCAGCCAGGTCCCCCCATAGGTCTCTTTTTTTTCTAGAGTTTTTAACCTCCCCTTCACTATTAAAAGGTGCTGTGATACTTCCTGTTTTGGCATGGAAGGCGCCTAACATGTCAATTAACATGGTGGCATAAAACTTTGACACACTAGTATTGGCACAACTACTGTTAACATTTATATTCCAGCCAGAAAAATCTAGATTTACATGCATCCTACTGTATTTTACGTTATTTACAAGTACTTGGTCAATAGGAGTCATTGTGAGCCTACTCTCTGGCCCTTGGGTCACATTGGGGCACTCCATTGGTTTTACAGTTAAGTATATAGCATCTGAGATTGCAAAATGCAGTGAATTAGTCGTACCAGCATAATTACAGACAGTACTGTTACCCCAGAGACAATAAGATAGAGTCAACACATAGGCACCATTATCTTTTGGTGTAGTCCCATTTATAACAAGAGACCCATTTTGTGTCCAATCCATATAACTGTGTTGGGATCCAGTCTTAACCTCTGAGGCACAGCTGGACCAATCGCTAAGTAAGTCCACACACCAGTCTTTGGATATAAAAATGTTGTTGTCCTTGGTCCAGGTGGCTTTCCATGCTCGGGTGGTATGGCTATTTGTATCAACAGGGTCCCAGTTCCATTTAACTAGCAGTGTGACCGACTGTTTAGGTTCACACGTGACATTAATCTGCTCCACATCAATATGCAGGCTGAGAATCATAGAAACTTGATGGCTACTACCAGGCCGATGCAAGGATACCTTGGGTCTTCATAGCTAAAAACATCAAGTGCAGTATTTTAATTTTTAACCAACTTTATTTGATACTTTTTTACACTGATCAACATGCACCCAAAATTCCTGCTTTTTTCCTCTGACCCCTTTCTTACCACTTACTCTAACCACATACACTGTACTTTCACCTACTCGTTTGTACACTTTGTATGGTCCCAACCAATTAGCATCCTTCCATGAATTTTTTTGTTCCCAATTTCTTACCATTACCACATCCCCCTCTTCTATAGGTAACCCCCATCCTGCCACTGGCTGTCTACCTTGCTTATTTTGCTCATGTGCAGCCATGTTTTGGCTGCAAAGGTCAGATATTTCTAGTTGGTATTGTATTGATTTTAAAAACTGCTCATGTTTAACCTTATCTTGGGTAGCTGAGTTTGGTGGGGGTACATCTTGTGGGTGGGCTAACCTCATCCTCCTTCCTGTCATTAGCTCATAAGGGGTTAATCCTGTGCTAGCTTGGACGGTTCCTCGGATAGCCATTAAGATCCCTGGGAGATGTATAACCCAGTCTTTTCCCTCATCCAATACTGCCTTTTTTAGGGCATTTTTAAAGTCCGATTTAGTCTTTCTACCATCCCTGAGGCCTGAGGCCTGTATGGTAGGTGTAGTCGCTGCTGAACTCCCATTATTTTAACATTTCCTGCATTATTTGATTTACAAAGTGAGTTCCCTGTCGGATTCTATGGTATTGGGGAACCCCACCTAACGTAGACTGTGTGTACAAAATTCGAGCTGTTGTTATAGCATTTGCACTCTTAACTGGGAACGCCTCCACCCATTTTGAGAACATATCTATTATTACTAGCATGTACTTATATCCCCCCTTTGCGGTGGGTAGAGGCCCAACGTAGTCAATTTGTAGTGCATCCCAAGGTCCATCTGCCAGGGGTAATCGCTGTAGGGAGTATTTTTCTCGTTTGGGATCCTGTTGGAGGCATATTAAGCAAGTCTGTAATACTGACTGAACAGTTTTAGATATCTCAGGCCAGTAGTATTTATTCTTAATAATCTGGCATGTTTTGTCTTTTCCGGTGTCCTGCCCATCGATGGTTTTCTAACGTTATATCTTTCTGTAGTGACTCTGGCACTACCCATTTTAGGGATTTCATCCTCCCCTTTGATATAACACATTGTCTATTATGGTAAAAGCCCGTGCCTTTTGGGATCCTCTGTACTTGTTTTATTTTCTTTGGATCCACTGATCTTGTTTTTGAGCTCCTGCAAATTAAGTAAAGTCTCCACCTTTTAACGCTACTAACTTTACTTGAATTTTTGTTCATTTTGTGGTCTTATTCCTTTCAGGGTCCCTCTTTTGGCAGCAATTTTAGCCCATTTATCGGCTTCTTCATTTCCCCATTCCTCAAACGACCCATAACCGTACTTACTATGGTGTGGGTCTTACTTTGACTAGTGCTATCCTCCTGGGAGCTTTTCTCCTTCCCTTAAAATTGCTTTTAGTAGCTGTCTGTGTCGCATGTTCTCCTGTGGACGTTTTCATGTCCCTCCTAGCCCATATTGGCAACCATGTGGTTAATGAGCCCATGGCAAATTGTGAGTCAGTGCAAATGGTAAGTCGCCCAAGTGGAACTGCCTTTATAGCTTCATATAAGCAACTAACTCAAGCGTATTGAGATGATGAGTCTCCGGGTGACAATTTAATAAGTATTGGCTGTTCCTCAGGTGGTCTGGTTTCATCATCATCTCCACTATTAAAATACCGGCAGCTCCAGTATAGGCATTTCCTTTTTCCCAATACCTGGACCCATCAACACACAACATGGTATAAGTCTTACCATCGTCATGTCTCTCTATGAATGGAGATAAACATGCTTCCTGCTGCATGAGCTCTCCACAATCATGTGGTTCTCCCTGATAGTCTAAGTATTGCATCATATGGGGTTTATTAAGTTTTTGTACTGTGACTTGTTTATCTTGTAAGGCAAGTAGCCATTTAGCCTGTCTGCTGTGGCTAACTCCTTTGGCTTTCCCCTCTATTAGTAATTTGATGGGTGTGTGAGTGGTTTGGATAGTTATGGGGCTAAACCCAACTATCTCTTCACAAGCCTGCACTGCCCATGCTACTGCCAACAATGTTTTCTCACACTGGCCAAATCCCTGTTCTACTTTAGTCAATTGTCTGTTTAAATATGTTATGGGGACTAAATTATCCCAATGATTTTGTAATAGCACAGCTATTATGGTGTCATCTGTCGCTACCACTTGTATTATAAACGGCCTTGCATGGTCTGGGACAGCTAAAGCTGGGGCTTGCATTAATGCTTGTTTTAGTTTTTTAAAGCACTGCAACTCTTCTCCCTCCCACATTAGCTTGTCCTCCTTTTGTGGATTGTCTCGCAGTAGTGTGTAGAGTGGCTAGTAATTTCTGAGTACCCTCGATGTAATCTCTACAAAAGTTGGTCATTCCCAACAGTTTTCTGAGTCCTGTTACAGTTATGGGTAGGGCAGATTTTGTATAAAGGCCGGTTCTTGCAGGGTCTATTCTCCTACCTTTTTGACACTATAGTTCCTAAAAGCGTCACTTCTGGTCTAGCAATTTGTACCTTCTCTGGGTTGATCTTAAGACCTCTTTTAGCTAGGGCTTTGAGCACACGATCCAACAGTTGGGCGTGCTCTGCCATGTTTTTGCTCTGTAATAACAAATCATCCACATATTGGACTACCTCATGTTCTAGTCCCTCCTCTTGGAGCACCTGTTGCACATATCGGTGGAACAGTGTTGGGGAGGAGTGGAACCCCTATGGTAAGCGGGTAAACGTATATTGTTGATCTTTAAAGGTAAAAGCGAATTTATACTGGTCCTGTTGTCTAAGGGTAGAGACCAAAATCCGTTTGCTAGATCAAGTACCGAAAAGACTTTACTGGTAGGTTTGAGTTTATTAAACATTTCAATTGCTGTGCTTATGATGGGACTAACTTGTGGGTTACTTTATTTAACCTTCGGTAATCTATGGTAGCTGATATTTACCATTGGGTTTTAACTGGCCAAATAGGGCTATTGGCTGTGGAACAAATAGTCCTTAGCACCCTTAGGACAGTAAATCTTTTATTACTGGTTCTATTCCAGTTACTGCTTCCTGGGGATGGGGTACTGCTAGTATGCCCAGGGTCGGGCCTTCTATTGCTATCTCTGTATGCTGACTACTCCACAGTCAGTACCAGACACCTCTTGAACACTGGGGTATTGTCTATTATCTGTTGTAATTCTGTTTGGCTCACTTGACGATTATACCTCTTATTAGATTTGACTGAAGCCCAGACATAACTTTGTTACTGTTGTAGCACCATACCCTTTAATGTTTACTTACAAGCAAACACTTATTTTACCAGGTCAATAATTAAGCGATGCTGCTTCAAGAGATCACTTCCTATTATGTTTTGCTCACTATGCTCCCTCCCATCATTATGAATCTTCCCTTTCCAACTACTTTAGTTCCCAGGGCGATTATTTGGGGGTGGCTAACATATCCCTGTGCTGTATGCCTGTACACCCTCTATTTGTATGGGAGGTTTATCTGGATCTAATGGTATGTGCATAGTAGTGAGGGAGCGGCTGCCCGGTGTCAACTAAAGCCATTACCGTTTTTCTCCCACTTTAAGTGATGCGATTGAGTCGCCCCTGTTTATCAAATGTTAGTGCACGCACCCATTGTGAATCAGGGTCCCGGGGCCTCCGCCTCCCTATTTTTCGGTTAACTGTTTGATTGCCGCCAGTCGCCTGACAAGGTCTTCGTCATCAAATTTTTGGGGCGGAGCAGTTGGCTTTTTCCGCTCGGCCGCCTCTAATATTGTTTGTAGTCTGTCCAACAAATCCTGCGCACTATCACCCCCGCGTCGTGGTCTGTCTGCTGCGTCTTGTCTTCTTTGTCCTCGGCCCCTCCCCAACTGCCGGGGTCCTTGTCCTTCTCTACCTCCTCCCTTTGCCCAACAGTCACTCATTACATGTCCAGGCTTTTTACAATTAAAGCATGTCCTAGTCTCTTTTTGTGGCCCCTCATTAGTCCAAGTCACAGCGGCCACTTCCGCTTTTCGCTGCTTCTCATTAAGATAAGTTTCCAGGAGGGTAATTCGTTCCTCCTGGGTTGGGGCTAATTTAGCTGACTTTATCCGTGGGTGGGATCCAAATCATATGCTCGAATCCACAGGTCCCTAAGGTAGTATCATCTTCTGTGGGGCAATCCTGGCCCCATACCTCTGGTACACCTCAAACAGTCGTGGGATAAAACTGGGACCCTCCCTTCCTGGGGCTTAGTCTGTAATATCCTGTCCCAATCCACCTCTTGACGAGCTGATTCTCCTCGCACCACCTGATAGCTTCCACTACCTCATTAAAATCTGCCCATGAGTTGGCATTTTGCAATGCCCCTTCATGGGTTCCTTGTACTTCGGGCGGCATTGCCTCAGCCAAGGCTGCTGACAATTTAAACATCACTAGCCTACATACATCCTGGTTGGTTAGTCTTAGCGTTGTAGTAAGTTATTTTAGTTTTTGTCGTAGGTCAGGTAAGTTGGTTTTGTGATCGACAGGACCGATCATTTTTCCTAAATTTGTGATTTCCTCAATAGTCAAATCCTTGACTACGGGCGTCTCTGGTTCCCTCACTCCCTCATCTGGTTTTGGTGGGGACTCCTTTGTAATTTTTTTGACTTTTACTACCTTTTCGCGTCTCTATCCATGGTCCCTGCTGTTCCATCCCCACTGTTCCTCCTGTTCTGTCCATTCCTCCCGTTTCTTCTTTCCTCTTTTAATTTGCTATTGGATGATTCCTTCTGCCGCCTCTGCCCTGTCCTTTGCCTCTCGGATATTATCGTCATCTAAATCAATGGCATCTCCTACCCTTTGACTTGTTTTATACTTTTCCTCCTAGCAGCTTGTTTTCCTCCTCTACTTTGTTTCCAGTTTTTTCATAACTCCTTTTCAAATTATACTTAGTTTCTTGTAATTTAATTGTACTAGAGTTGTTCCTGTTGTGCCTAGTAATTGCTGACATAGTGCCCCTGTTAACGAGGTTCCCGTGTCTGTACGGGGCCAATTTAACTATTACCACCTCCTTTTCTTTCACATTTTGGAGGCTATCTGACAGTTTTTCACCTCTTGTATTTCTTGTATTTTATTTGCAGCATTTTGGAGCTCGCCGGTAAGTCTAGTCTCAGCGTGCTCTTGCGATGCTTGATCTAATTTAATTTGTAAGAGGGCATGATCTCTCTCTAACAGGCACAAATCTCCTTTTACCTTTATTAGTTGTGCCTTAAGATCATCACACGTTGTTCTAATTCTTGGTACTGACCCTTTGTAACACTATTTTTATGTTCTAGTGTTAAACTCATTAATCACTTACTAACATATCATTCCCATCTTTCTCTTCCTTTAACTGCTTTAATTCCTTATTTCGGTGACACACAATGGTCTGATTATATTGCCACAACCCTTGCAACACATTTGCAAAATTTCTTTTCATTTTCACTTTCTCATTGCGAGGGACACTTGCTGAGTAAAATACAATTCGCCTGTTGGTCATCAGGCACTGGTTCATATGCTCCCCTTTAAATGCTTCCCCAAAAATGACCTATTATTGTTTCCATGCTCATTTCCTTACTTGCCTGCCTAGCCTCCACAGCTGGGCTCACCCGTGCACTGGTGTCCCAGCCTGTTTGGCTACGTCTTATGCGCCCTTGGAGGTCCGCTTGCAAGTCCCAGTACTCTTTCACTTCACTCACTCTGCCCCATGAGTTCCTACAGAGTTAAGTATTACCTTTTATTACTTTTAATTACTTTAAATAAATAGGAGAAGCATACATCACCTGATTGTCAAGTGGCTGTGGCTGCCTGTGTGTACCTTTCCTTCTCGCTTTAAGC
This sequence comes from Neoceratodus forsteri, assembly GCA_016271365.2. Classification (NCBI taxonomy): domain Eukaryota; kingdom Metazoa; phylum Chordata; order Ceratodontiformes; family Ceratodontidae; genus Neoceratodus; species Neoceratodus forsteri. The sequence continues at coordinate 1,227,443,282 of CM028132.1, read as the reverse complement.
CAGCAGTAACACGTCTCCGAGCGTCCTCACCCTGCTATGGGGCTGGCTGCCCAACCGACCGGCAGTTAGACAGCCTCCTCGGCATGCAGCACCAACGATCCGAGTCACGGCACCAATTGTAAGCGTTGTGAAAAAACTATAGTTGGTAAATTATTAATTACAGGTACTTAGAAAGGAGACGGACGAGCTGAGACTGATGGCGGAAGAATTTAATGATTATAATAATAATCACAGCGAGAAATTACAAGTGGTACATTCTTCAAATAACAGGCTGTACAAGCTTACTTATATAGTAAAAACAATGTGTCTATTTTTAGAATTACCTATGATTGGTCAAAAACAGCATACACATCAGCTTATAAGGTTATAACATATTTTCCTGGTATGAGTATGATCTCACTTTTAGTCAGCACAAAATATAAGCAGAGTACATTTTATTTGCCATATATGGTAGGCAACATGTGTTGTACCACCAGTCACTATAGTTCAGAGGAAAGAGACAAGTTTCCGGCTAACACTTTGGGCTGTCCATATAAGGACAGACATTAAAGTTAACTATAGGGAATTTGGACACTAGTCTGTGTCTGTGCTTGCAGTCACGTAGGCCAGATATTACTTACTTCTGCTAAATTATAATGCTAAAAAGGCACATTAGTATTGCAACTGTAGCTTAGCTCCTTATAAGGGTTCATAAGCTTTTTAGCTCCATAAACCAGCATTTGTCATATACATACAGAATGTTTTTAGACCAAAATAAGGTTAGGCCGCAATATAGGGGCAGACTTCTTTACCCCTCATTACACATAGAGTATGCGTTGATATGTCTAGAGCTTGGTTTTCTTGAATGATTTGTGCAATTCTCGCTTCAACCATTTCATTAAAATCTTTTATGTTTAATAAAAAGTTATTAAACCGCCAGATAGTTTCCCTCTTCTCCCCTTCCCATTCCATCTTAAGAATCAGCTGGGAGTGACCCAACAGTGTGGAAGGTACCTAAAAGCACTCAATTACCTTATGCAGGTACTCTTTAGTCATATGATAATAATCTATTCATGTATATAAACTATGTGGGGCTGAGAAGTGTGTATATTCTTGCTTATATGGGTGTAGGGACCACCAAACATCTGCCCACTGTGCCTCCAAAAGGTAGGTATGAGCTGCTCTTTGCGTTTTTTTTTTTTTTTAGGAACCCGAGGATTTGGGTTCAAGGTGTCCAAATGTGAAGATATCTGATTATGGTCCCCTCCCAGTACTAATACCCCTTGATATGTCTCCATAATTTTCCTAAACAATGCTCTAACCACTTCCACACCAGACTCCGGGGGTATGTAAATAAAGGCCAGTGTGATCAGCTGCCCCTCAAGTGACCCCATCGTTACTGCCAACTGGTCCTCTGTGTCCGAGTATGAGGTCATCAGCTTGAATAGGGTAGATCTCGGCACCCGTACAGCAGTGCCCCGTCACTTCCCGCCCTTATAAAATGAGGCCACGATCGTGCTATAACCGAATTTGGTTAATTTAGAATGTTCTGCCTTATTTAAATGGGTCTCCTGTAGCAGTACAAACACTGTTTTTTGAGACTTCCGGTTCCGCCACAGCTCCGAACAGTTGCTAGGTGAGCCGCTTCACCCGATATGTGAACTAATCCTCATTAAAAACAGAAAAAATTAGCAGAAATATAATGAATATGGCATCCGGAGGATTGCAAAAGGACAGATGGTTGAGAACGCATACTCCGTTTTCGAGGGTGGAAAAGAAACCTGAGGAACAGGACAGAGCTCCCTCACACGAGGTCTATCTACTGACAGACAGGCCAACCACTCGGCTCCGACTTATGATACCGATGAGGAATCTGAACACCTTTCCCGTTCTTGGTTTGAAACCCTATTAAGGGAACTGCAAGACAAGTGGGCTGAAAATAAAAGTGAGTTTAAACAACTCAATCAAAAGCTCTCGAAGGTGGAAAACCAACTGCAAGAGGCAGAGGTCCGAATAAGTACTGCAGAAGATGGTATGCAGCATATTTGACACACGGTTTCTGCATTATGTCTACATGCAATCTCCACCGAACAAAAATGTTTGGACCTAGAAAGTAGATCACGCAGAGATAACTTGCGATTATATGGCCTTAAAGAGGGTGCAGAGGAAGGTGAAACGTTGGAATTCCTGGCAGACATGCTTTGCGATGTTTTAAACCTCCCCAAGGGTTGTAAAATCAAAATTGAGAGAGCGCATCGTGCCCTCATGCCAAAACCTAAAGACCCAGTAGCTAGACCACGCTCGGTGATCATCAAATTCCATAGCTTCAAAACTAAGGAAGACATTCTAAAGAGGGCCTGGCAGAAGCGAGAGGTCAAATACCTGGATTTGTGCCTTTTTAAGACCATGACTATCCACCAAGCATACAGAAGCAGTGTCAAGAATCTGCCTATTTAATTAAGGCACTTCGAGCAGCGAACCTGCATATTCAAACCCCTTACCTCTCCAGGCTCTGGGTTTTTTGGAAGGGAGACACAGAGGTTTACAACACCTATCAGGAGGTGAGGCAGGCCATGATGAGAAAGGGGTTAGAAATACCAGAACATTCAATGGTGCTGAGTCAGAAACGACATGATCAGGACAGACCTTGGCAGACCGTTTCAGTGAAGAGGAGCAGAACCCAAGCTAGCTCCACAACCTCAGAGTCAAATTTTCTACTTCGGGACTTACTTAAAAAACTCCCGGGTGTATCTGACCAAGATCTTCAACAGATGGAGGACTGAAGTGGCCTTTGATGTCCGGAACCCACCCGTTAACTGGAGTGCAGTGAGTACTGCTGAAAACAGCAGGAAACCACCCTTACTTGAACTGACTGAATAGGGGAATTATTCCGAGACAATAGCAAACCCCGAAAGGCTCTGAACCCACGGCACTGATTTTAGCAACTAAGGGTGAATGTTCTTGGGTTCCCCTAAACTTGAGTGGTGGGAGGTCGGGAGGAGCGAGTTGAAGTAAAGTTTTAAGCTGTGAGAAGACAAATAAATACTACACTTAATTGTCTTTGGTTCCCCCCCCCCTTCTAACACTCCCCTTCAGTTAGATATTACATCACAGAAACACCCTCATATTTAGAACTACGATTGAGAACCATTAAGCAGATCGGGCCTGTAGGCATAAAGGCAGGTAAGCCATTATCACATTAATTGTGGGGTCAATTACTAAACTGACCCCAGGAGAGATCCTCCTGTCTCAGAGGAGTTATGTCCTCTCCAACCCATCCAAACCAACACTAAGGTGGGTGTAGGTGTAGAGGTCACTTGTTACAGTGGACCTCCTACCTTGGAAGTTACTGATTACTTTACAAGTTGGTGCCCGGTTGGCACCACCCAGTTTTTTATATATCTATTGTCAGCAGATCTTTTCAATTCTGCTTTTATTACAGTTCTTGTACCTAATTCTTGTGGAGGGTTAGGTTTACCATGTTATATGTTTAGGAAACAGGGGGCTTTTACTAACGAGGAAGTACAAGGGGTTTATTCTGGTGAGCATCTTAAAACATTTTTAAAATGAGTTACACATTTTGCTCTTACAATGTCCATGGGTTAACTAGCCCAATAAGACATTCCAAAATGTTGTCCTCTCTCAGATGGGCAGGGGCAGATATTTTGATGCTCCAAGAAATGCATTTATCCAACACTGAGCACTCGAAATTTGGATACATAGGGTTTAATCAAGTATTTACCTCCTCTTATAAGGGAGGCCGTAGGAGGGGTAATTCTATCTTGATTCCCCCTAAGGTCCCTTTTCAAGTTAAGGATAAAATAATTGACAAAGAAGGCAGATATGTTCTAACAAAGGGGAAACTGAATGGGAAACTGATTACGATAGCTTCAGTGTATTTCCCACCTAACTCTGATTACAGTATTTACAAAACAGTTTTGCTACAACTAACTCAGTGGGCTGAGGGGCCCATTATATGTGGGGGAGATTTTAATCTGAATCTGTGCCAAGTGTATGATCCAATTCCACAGAACCAAAGAATACCAAAACAAACCAAAGGTCTGGTTAAACTACTTAAAGACCTGGGCATGACAGATGCCCGGAGGTACCTTAATGGTATGCGAAATCACTATACCTTCTACTCGCAGGCACACCAGACATATTCCTCCATTGACTACTTCCTAATATCTAAGGAACATGCCTATATGTCGCAAAAGGCATGGCAAGGTGATTTTGTCCTTTCAGACCTTGCCCCGCAGTTTTTGAATTTTAAGAATGATCACTTTCAGAAATCCACGGTGTGGAGACTTAATACATCCCAATTAAGGGACAAAGAAGTTGTCCAGGACATTAAAAATACAATTGAACAAACTATAGTAGAAAATTATTCTCCAGAAATCGATATCTCAATACTTTGGGACATGATTAAGGCTATTTGTCGGGGAAAATTCATTACTATTGCAGCACAAAAAAAAAGGCTTAGAGAGCAGAAGAAAATTCATTGATGGCCTGTACACAGGCCCTGGAAGAGCAACAAGCCATAAAAGTGTCTGCGGAAGCCACTAAACAATTAAAGATTTTAAAGAGTGAACTTAATTCATTATTAGACTATTATGTAGAACAGAAATTGATGTTCCGCCGGCCCGGTGGCGCTGAGGGTTGAGGCGCTGGACGCCACACCTCGCGCTACGCCGGCGACCCTGGTTCGGGAATGGACTCAGGTGGCCGGGGGTCGGCAGGGGAGGGGGAGGATTGAGCATCCCAACAGATGCTCTCCTCCCTCAGGGGTGGGAACCAAGAACGTTCTCGCATTCTGCATCCCCTTCATAGCCGGTGGAAGCACCGGCAATTGAAGGGGATGGAGGCGGCTCTGTTCATCGGAGCCGGGAAGGGGGGACATCAACGGCGCATGAGAGGTTGGGCATGCGTCAGCACACCACCACTCAGAACGTATGTCCTAGCGCTCGACGTTCCAGAGGGTGAAGGGAAAACCAGGGAGAAAATGGAAAAACACCTCCTGGCAGCCTAGATGATAGCCTCTCGGTACCATCCGGACCACCTAAGAGGGACAGACCCCAATGTGCAGGAGGACGAAAGGAGGCACTCTAGGGGCAGATCCCCCTGAAGATGGAATGGGGGGTTGAGAGGAAGGAAGGAGAGGTCTTCGGGAGCAGGTAAGGAGAGATAAAGAATAAAGCAAAAAAAAAAGAAATTGATGTTCCTTAGACAAAAAGATTACGAAGGTGGCCCCTGCTCACTAAGGCTATTGGCTGGGCGATTAAGAATGCAACAAGCAAGGGCCAACATTACTACTCTTAGGCCCTCACCTGAAGACCCACCCCAACACACTATAGCTGCCATATCAGATATCTTTGTAAAATATTATTCTGCTCTCTATGCTGCTCCCCAACCACAACCTCCCACAGAACAGATACGTGCTTTCCTTAACCCTTTAAACTTTTTCACCCCAATAACTACCAATATGGAAGTGTTAATTGCCCCAATTACACCTAAGGAAATAGAGGGGATGGTAGGTCAGCTTAAAACTAATAAATGCTCAGGAAATTATGTATTACCCGGGGAATTCTATAAAACTTTTAAGCAGGAAGCTACCCCACTCCTGCACCATTTATTTGTGAATATTACTCTACTCCAGACCCCTATCCCTCCTTCCTGGCAATATGCTATTATTTCAGTGATCCCAAAGCCAGAGAAGGACCCCTTCCTGCTTGGTTCCTACTGCCCCATATCTATACTTAATACGGACTATAAAATTATGGCATCCATACTAGCCCATAGACTAGCAAAATTAGCCCCAATATTAATACATCAGGATCAATCTGGATTTATCCAAGGACACCAGGCCCAAGACAGTATCAGAAGAACAGTATACCTAATTGAACACACTCAAAACCAAAAAAAAAACAGTCACTTTACTTAGTTTAGATGCAGAAAAAGCTTTTGATAAGGTCTCTTGGACTTTTCTGAAAGAAACATTAATAGCCTTTCACATCCCTTTTCAATTTATAGACACTATCTTTAAATTTTATCAGACCCCTCAAGCATATATTAGATCGAATGGTCACTTATCCTGCAAATTTGCTTTAAATAGAGGAACCAGGCAGGGATGTCCCATCTCCCCCTTGCTATTTGCGTTTTATATAGAACCATTGGCCTATTTAATTCGACAAGACCCTGCACTCCCTGGAATTTGTATGAATGGAATAGAACACAAAATAGCATTATTTGCGGATGACATTTTAATATACCTAACAAACCCAGAAACCTCTCTTCCATACTTATTTCATAATCTCACATTGTTCTCCTCCCTAGCTGGCTACACACTAAACACCACTAAAACGGACTTCTTGGCCTTGAATTATACTCCAGGGGACCGAAACAAAAAATGTTCGAATTCAAATGGGACTCATAAGTTATAAAATATCTGGAGGGTAATATTCCAGGTGACCTTAAATTACTATTTAAGTTAAATTATAATTCTTTACTTAAAATTCTAAGAATGGACCTAAAGCGATAGACAACCTTATCCATCTCCTTCTATGCTAGAAATCAAGCACTTAAAATGAATGCTCTACCAAGATTGTTACTGTATATTTGTTTCAATCTGTACCATGTGAGGTACCGCTGCAATACTTAAATAAATGGTAAAAAACATTCCTTGACTTTTTATGGCAGGAGAAAAAACCTCGACTAAAATCTAAGTTATTAATGCTTCCCAAAGATTTGGGTGGCATTGCATTTCTCAGCTTGCATTATTATTGGAATGCTTCCCAAATGCGGTTAGCTCTTTTGTGGGGAAATAAAAAATACTTGGCACACTGGAAGCAAATAGATCTTGGTAGACATTTACCCCTCCCATTAACAGCTTGCCTCTTTGCCCCAACCCAAATGAAACAGATGCAAGGTGTCCTTACAGATAGTACAAGCTCCATTTTGGAGGGATGGAGAAGAGGCTACTCCCAAAAAAGGTTCTCTAACCATAACCGGAAATATACTTGGTTCACTAGAAACCCCTGCATTTCCTCCAGCACAAGAATACAAATGGTATGCACTTCAGGCCTCAAGGGGATTTGAGGCACCATGGCAAATACTCCGAAATGACACTATGTTGCCTTTTACAGAAGCACAAATGAAATATAAATGGACCCCAAATAACTACATCTACTACCTCCAGATTAGGGATTGGATTAATGTGAAAAAAAAAAATTCTGGGTCACAGCCAGTAGAGGACACTAGCCCCTTTATTCACATTTGGACAACCACTGAAAGTGATCATGCCATCACGTTATATAAATTTTTGAATTCGGCACAAAACCACCTTACAGAAGTAATAAAATATAGGTGGAAGAGAGAACTGGGCACTCCGATTTACCAACAAGACTGGCCAAAGGCCTGGCGAGCCGCTTGGTCCACAGCTTTATCCCCCAGTTGGAAGGAATATGTCTGGAAGGTGCGCACTAGATACTTCCTGGTACCTCTTTTGTTAGCAAAACGTAACCCAGGGGTCCCCTCAAGATGTTGCAGACAGTGTGGGGCAGTCAACACCTCCAAGACCCATATGTTTTTACTCTGCCCTAAGATATTACCATTCTGGCAGGCGGTTACTAATTTAATAGAGTGTTGTCTACTCAGGTGCCCTTGTCCCCACAGAACTTACTATTGGGTACACCCCCCAAAACGCTTAGAGATAAAGATTCTAAATACCTTTGGGCAATATGTTTAGCTGCGGCCCATAAATCTTTTACTAAAAAATGGCGACTTCCTAACCCTCCCACATTACAAGATTGGAAGAATATAGTAAATTACATACAACATATGGAACAACTAACTCATAATTTGCAGGTTACAGCTTCAGTATACCAGAATCGTTGGACAAGATGGGACCTGACTAGATAATTAATTCTCTATATTAGGGAAAATTTTAATGTAGCCCACAAGTGAATATTTATCAAGGTGTAAGGTAATGGAAAGATAAAAGCTGACAAGTTTTTTTTGTATTTTCTTTTGTTGGTAGTATATATACAGTTGTAAACTAATTATACACTTTTTAAGACTCTATGGGCTGGATATTCAAACTGCGCCATTCTGAGGCGCAAGCCCTTGCGCTGCGCAAAATAGTTGCGCAGAGGTGTAGCCAAGCGATATTCAAAGGAGTTGCGCTATTGAGCAACTCCTTTGAATATCACCCTACACAGCCACTGTGCATGGCGCAGTGGAACTTGCGCCACCGCAAGTTGTCAGAGTGGAACATTCAACTTGCTGTGGCACAAGTACCATTGTGCCATGCGCAAAATCATGATATTCAAAAGGTGACATGCAAATGGGGCCATAATTAATGCAAGGCGCAGGGGGGGCCATTTGCATGTGATTATGGCCCCATTTGCACGCCATTAGCATGTAGGTGCGCCGATCCCCGAGGACTTGCGCCTGGCGCCCTGCCAGGCAGCAGCCGTCGGGGACTGGCGCCCTCCAGCCGGATCGCGGGCATAGTGTCTCCTCCCCCACCAGCCCGATTGGCGGGCAGGCAAACTGAACCCCCAACATCTCCCCTGGTGGTCCTGTGGGACTGGAATGCCCGATCGCTGGCAGAAAGTAAACTGACCCCCAACATCTCCCTGGTGGTCCAGTGGACTCGAAATGCCCGATCGCGGGCAGAAAGTAAACTGAACCCCCGAACATCTCCCTGGTGGTTAGTGTCCCCCACCCCACCCACTCACGAAGCCCCACCACCCCGCCTCCCGGGAGCCGCCGGGCGCAGCATCCCACCCGCCTGCTGCCCCGCGCCTGCCGACGGATCGTTGCAGGGCTGCACGCCCATTGGTGCAGAGAAGAGCCAATGGGCGGCAGCCCATACCGCATAAGCAGTCCAGATTTGTGAATGAATTGGCTTCGTGGGTGGGTGGGGTGGGGGACACTAGCCACCAGGGAGATGTTCTGGGGTTCAGTTTACTTTCTGCCCGCGATCGGCATTTCGTCCACTGACCACCAGGGAGATTCGGGGTGGGGTTCGGCTTACTTTCTGCCCGCGATCGGCATTTCAGTCCACTGGACCACCAGGGATGTTAACGGGAGGGGGATTTATTAAATATACTTTGGTCCACTGGACCACCAGGGATGTGAACGGAAGGGGAGCTACTATTGATGCCCGCACCGGGCTGGTGGTGGGGAGCACCATGCCCGCGATCGGGCTGGTGGGGAGTACAATTATGCCCACGATCGGGCTGCGGGGGGCACAGGGACTGGAGTTGGGGGCCAGCCACAGGTGGAGCTGTTGTGTTGCGCCTGCAATACAGCAGCTCCACCTGTGGGTGGCCCTCACTTAAGCCTTTTTTGGCTCAAAGTCCTGCAGGCGCAGGTTGGGGTTGCGCCAGACATCTCTGCACAGCCCGGCTGAATATCGGGCTGTGCAGTTTATGCATGGTTCCTCCCCCTCCAGTTCAGCATGCATTCATTTGCATTGCGCTGTTGCTCAGCATGTTTTCTGTGGCGCAACTGCCTCCTGCTGAATATCGTAGAATGGAGCAAGTTTGGACTTGCGCAGGCGCAACCCTATTGCACATGGCGCAACCCTTTTGAATATCTGGCCCTATTTGTAGGAGCTGAAGTTATCAACTATCGGTCTTTTAACAAAAAATGTAATAACCTTATATAGTTGTGAATGTATTGTTTCTGAAGAAAAATGCAATAAAGAAGCATAAAAAAAACACTGATTTTTGTTTTTCAATCTGAGATAAAATGTTATATCGTTTGATTGGATTGTTCATCCCACTGACATTATGAGAGCAAACAACCACTGGGGGATTATGACCCGTTTATGACTGTTGATTCATGCCAATCTGAAATGGTTCTCATTGTGATCTCATATATCCCCCTCCCACCTGAATTTGTCATTGTCAGTATTAAGAGCAATATCATCTGAATTTTGTTTGCAGGGTCCATACAGTGTTCCCTTCTACCATCAAGCTTAACATATAAGGTCAAAAAAGTCAACTTTAAACAGACAATAAACCAACAATATAACAGGTAACAGAACTTATTTACAGTGTCACTTCAAATGAAGGAGAGCTTAAAGATTTGCCCTCTGTAGTTTGGGTACTGGGCCCCTGTTTGGGGTCCACTCCCTTTGGGAGGTATAGTGGCAAAGGTATTTGCCAGGCCTCCCAGATCCCTCTGAATCTCAGGATTGGATAAGTACATCATCATCCTGAAGGCTCGGCAAGGGAGCTACAGAGGACCACAGATTTGTGTAATATCCATTAGATCTCTGCTCCTCCCACCCAGCACAATGGTTACAACAACTGCTTAATCAACAAAATGGCTTATGAACTACAGTATCGCTAGGACTGGTAATAATTGGGATGCCATTGAGGGGAGCACTACGAGAAGAGCAGAAAAGAAAAAAGAGGTTGTTCTTCAGTCTGTTGTCAATATGAGGGCAAGTCTATCTTGAACTGACTAACAAATGTCATCCTAAGCCCCCTTGCCCCTCCAATAGTCCTTCTCCCCATTCCCCATTTATATGTCTCCACATTGTCTTTAATATTCAGTTCAAGGGGCCACAGAATGTTCAGATGTTCAAATAGTAATCACTGGTCGTGTTGAGGGAGCGACACCAGGAGAGAGGGACTCTAGAGTGTACATCTAGCCCCTCTCCCTCGCTTCTCTATCCAGCCCTCATGGGACTCCAATGCAGAAAAAATTTAACCCACTCTGTAGGATGTTAGTCCCTCAAGTTGCAGAGAGATTCTGAGACAGAACATCTGTTTCCTTCTCAGCTCTAAACTTTTTCAATGCAGCTCTGACGTCCTGTATCGAATTAAAGGGTCCAGCTTGAGGCCTCTTTCCTCCATGTTGTAGAGTGCTCATTTGCCACTGCGGGCAAGGCGGGTGGGGTGCTGGTCATTCTGCTGGTCTGGGCGGGAATTCCATCCTCATATCTTCAGTTCCTGCTGGGCCTCTGCTGGGCTGGAAAATAGAATGGTGTCGGAGTCCCAAAAAACACAGAGCTTTGCCAGGTATGGGGTCTGAAAGCGTACTCCATGTTCTCTGAGAATTCTAAGTATTGGTGAGTAGGCTGCCCTTTGTCGTATCATTTCAGTCAGGTAATCCCGATCAAAAAACAGTCTGGCAGCATTATACTGTACAGATTTTTTGGCCCAAGCAGTACAAAGGATAAATTCCTTGTCCCAGTAGCTGGAGAGCTTCAGAACAACTGAGCGGGGTCTTGCAGTCGGGCCACTCGACTTTGGTGTTAAGGCCCGGTGTGCTCGTTCAATATGAAATTGGAAGGTGGGGGCCAAATCCAGGATGTCTCTTAGCAGGTCTTCCAGAAAATCTTCCATTTTACCTGTTTCTGCCCTCTCTGGGAGCCCATAAATATGGAGATTGTCTCTCTGAGAGCAAGCCTCTAGAGTGAGAAATTTTTCTTGGATAGTCTCCTGGCTATCGACGAGGAAATCAACCACATGGTACAGCTGCTGAGTCTCCTCTCCGATCTCTACCATTTGCCTTTCTGATGATTCTAACTTTTCTTCGACCACTTGCATTCGAGATTGGAGCATCTCGAATTCTCACTTATTCTCCACTCTGAAAGCTTTTATTTCATTTAAAAGAGTCTCAAACCAGGACCTAGACAGGTGCTCACTCTTCTGGTCTATATCCATATCAAAGGCTGTTCTGCTAGCTGGTGATGAGCATCAGCTGCCATCCTCTTGTTCAGGTAATCCGTTGCCATCCTGCTTCTTTTGATGCTTTTTAGCTTGTGATATGCTAGATATTTTCCCTCCAGATATTCCAGATGCCATTTTTATGAAAATACTTGGGTTGTATTGCTGATCTGGGAGAAACTGCTGAGTAGGAGTGTGGGAGCTCTAGGCAAAGCAGGCCATCAGGGTGATGATGTCACCAGAAGTCCTTCAACACTACATTTCATGAAAGTTATAATCCACATTTATTTTTTTTTTTGCTAAAGCCTTTTAGCGCTATTGTTTTGTACACTACAGCCAGATATCGTTTGTTTCAATGCTTTTGTCTCCTATACACTTCTCAACAGTTATTGCTGCCTTTTCGCTAAGTCATACCTATCCGCAAGACCTGCGCCCCGCCTCTGGAAGTGCACCTAGGTATGTTCCCCAATCTTTCCAGAAGCTATCTACTCTCCACCTGAGAAAATAAGACAGTTGCTCTATTTCTAGGATTTGTAGAACCATATTCTGCCATTGTGTTACTGTAGGGACCTCACATGAGACTCAGGTATTTTGGATACCCTGTCTTGCCACTACCAGTAGGACACGACTCCACTGCGGGTATAATACCCATTCCCCCTCTTGGTCCATCTCCACTCCAAATAGTAGTGAGAGAGGCTCACATGGCACCAGGACCCCCAACATGCAAGTAATTTCATTTGCTACAGCTTGCCAGTATCTTTGCAATACACTACATCCCCAGAAATAACGGAAAATGTGCCTCTGTCTCTGTGACATCTGCCACATATCAGGGATATCCCAAGGTTGAATTTATGAACCGTAATGAGTGGGCAAAATAATCAGTGAAAAAATTTATACTGTGACTCTTTATATTTATTGTATATCAAGAGTCCCTTATGCACATGTAGAAGTAGTTTCCAATTATCTTCCCCAATTTATCTGCCCAGGTCACCTTACCATTGCTGTCTAGTCTTCTCTGTCATGTCTGACAGTGCACCCCATCTTTTCTAGCCAGTCTACAAATTAACTCCTTTACTTTTCTTTGGGCTCTATATGTCTCATGTTCTATTGCTGCTAATGCAGAATGTTTTGCAGGGTTTCGTTGAAGCGAACTGAAGAAGGTTCGGGCTTGTAGATCCCAACAGAAATTATTTTTTGGTAATCTAAAGACTCGTTGCATCTCTAAAAAAGAGCAGAAGCCTTCTCTACTATATAGGTCACATAGGCAGCAGATTCCCCACTTCTGCCACAGTCTAAATCCTGGGTTCTCCAATCCTGGCAAAATTCCAGGGTTTTGTGCTTAGGGGATCAGGAGTGTTTGATCTTTGACAGCTCCATGTCTGTTTTTTATTGTAGTCCATGCATCTAACATCCACTTTGATAATGGATTAGGTATAGATGTTTGACTATAAGAATGTGTTCCCCCATTAGCTAGGTATGCAGATAGTCATCCTGGACAATCATTCTCTTCTAACCCTACCCAGCTTGCTTCCTGACCCCTGTAAACCCAGTCATGTAAATATCTGTGTTGCGCAGCTAGGTAATATCCCTGAATATCTAGAAAATGTAACCCTCCATTCACCCTGGTCCATTTAGGCCTTGCAAGACTCATTCTAGGGTGTTTTCCATTCCATATAAAGGCTGTAAAACCACGTTCTAATTTTTTTATGTCCAGTCTAGTGGGGCTCACAGGAAGCATCTGCATGTAATAAAGTATTCGGGGTAATGTGTTCATTTTTATTAAGTTTATTCTTTCCGACCAGGAAATCAGGAGTGCTCTCTGTCACCAACTCACTCAGCCGGTCAACCCTCTACTCCCAAAGTGCCAACCTCTGAGTGTATGATTTGTGTACAGTGAACAGACAAGGTAACCCTCTTGTCTGTTTTGTGAGTTTAAGTCACCTTAGTCTTAAGCTCTGAAGGGATTCAAACTGATAACCTTTTGTTAGCATACCCAATTATCAGGCTCAGATAATTCTGTCTTCGGGGGGCCAAATATCTTTGCCTACGGGCACCCAACCAGGTCTTTCAAATTAACTCTTAGAACTCTATGCAAGACTTTTATAGAACTCTGTCCATTTCCCAGTTTGGTATACAATAAGCCCATACACAGTGCTACTATAACCTTTAAAAGCTCCACTTAAAATAAAAAGAAATGTCCAGGCACTCCAGCAGTTCCATTTGTAAAAATATCTTTACTTTAAAAATATCAAAAACAGAACAATAATTACAGAACAAATATATATCCCAACACATACAGCCTTAAAACAAACAGGTAAAAAAGTACAGTTCCTACAATGTATAACTTCAGACTGGTATAATCTAATGTTTACTTTCTTTCAGTGCTTTGAGGATCTCTCTTCTCTCAGTCAGGAATATTTTCTTGTGTGTCTCTGTCAGGTTCTTTCAGCAGTTAAACACTCTTCTGAGCTGGCCTTCTCATGAGGTCACTAACTCCGCCTTGGTGTATCAAACTCTATATTTTACAATACAAGGTCTCCCAATAAAATATTTAAAAAACATATGAGATGACCTCACTGACTTTCCTCTCCACAGGTTAACTGGTCAGAACTGGTTTGTGCTCTACTACACATACATCTCAAAAGTTTCTTTGATCTAAGTCACTGTATTCAAAGCAAAAGTGTATTGGCCTCTTTAATCCGGTCTGGACCTTGGAATCTACACCTCAGGTCTTTCTGATGTAATTCAGGGGTTCCCCGGGAAATGTATTTTGGACCTTCCAAATCCATCTGGGTCCTCCCTGCCTCAGACATCAAACCTCTTCAATGTCCATTCTGGCCTCTCTCCGACGCCCCTCCCCACAAGTCCTTCTTGGTAACCATGCAAGTCAAAAGATCTCCCTGTGGGCATTATGAATGGCTAATCTTATTTCCTGGGATGAAAGCAAATTGACAAGGTAATTGCACCCCAGATCTCTGCAGTTTAAAATACCTCCTGTCCTTTGAACTTATCCCTGGGGGGATCTTGATGTGTCAGTTCCAGTAAGACAGCCTTTTCCTTGAACTGACCTTCCCATCACATATTTTATATGTAATAACAAAAATTAATACAGCACTCGAGCACTCAGAGCTGGCTGTCTACGTCACACCCTCCACCTTTGTAAAATCTTTTAAGATGTCCTGGGCCAGTGGTGTGTAGTTCAAAGCATATGAAGTATCTAACGTCGGCACTGCTTTAATGTCCAGATAGGTGATAAAGTTTGTTACTTGCTGCAGTTCCCATGTTTTTCACTGTACAGGGTCACTTCCATGTCCCACCCTCATTACTTATGATTTATACGAGTTTAACTTGTATCCAGAGAAACTAGAGAACTCACTTAACACTTCCAAAAGAGTTGGCATTGTTACTTCCGGATTTGTTACAAGTATGAGCAAATCGTCAACATGCAATGAAATCCTATGTTTTCTCCTTCCCACCTCTGTTATTCCAAGAGGGCATCCATGTCTTGCACCACGATATAAAGTAAATTTTTCTGAGGGTGTCCCATTTACCAATACTGTTGCGGTTGGGGTTTGGTATAACATTTTAACTAGGTTTATGAATCCTTCTCATAAACCAAAATGCTTCAGGGTTTTGAACATGAAAGACCATTCAATTTCATTGAATGCTTTCTCGGTGTCCATGGACAGTATGAGTGACCATCCAGGGGGCCGAGTTCCCCACCATATAACATTAAGCAATTGTCTCATGTTGTGATATGACAACCTGCCCCCATGAACCCCATCTGATCTTCATGTATTAGGGATGGAAGTATAGCCTTGAATCTATTAGCCATTACCTTAGCTATTATTTTACTGTCACAGTTTACTAAAGATATAGGCCTATATGAGGTGCATTCTTGCAGATTCTTACCCAATTTAGGGATGACACAAATGTTAACCTCACAGCAGGTACTCGAGAGCCCCCTCTCCCCCCTCGCCTCTTCCATTAAATCCATCAACGGGACAGCCAGCTCTTTTCTTAATTCTTTATAATATTCTGATACAAAACCATCCAGTCCCCCTGTTTTACTATTCTTTAGAGTACCAATAGCCCTGAGTACCTCTGCCTGAGTTATTGGGGCACCCAGAGCCTCTCTCTGTTCATCCAATAAACATGGGATGAGCAGCTGTTCTAAAAACCTACAGGCCTGCTGTTCCCTTCCACAGCATTCTGCCATGTATAGTTCCGTGTAAAATTCCTGAAACTATTTCTGAATCATACTTATTTCCCCACTCATACAGTCTTTGTTGAATAAATAACTGTTTAGTCTGGGCTGCTTCTGTTAACAATAAGTTTAACGCTTCTTTGGCTACCTTCAGTTGCCTTACATCATCTTCAGAGTGGCCATCTACCACTTTTTTCCAGTTTTTTTATGGTGGCCTCCAATTCTTCGATTTTTTGTCTTTTTTGCTTTTCTAAGGGAGGCCACATATCCTATGATGGCTCCTCTCATATATGATTTTCCAGCCTCCTAGAAAATCCTTTCTGTTAGTACTGTTCCTTTATTATTAGCAGTATAGATCTCCCATTGAGTTTTCAAAAACTTTCTAAAATCGTTCTTGGCTAATAAATAAGTTGGGAACCTCCAGTGTAAGTTAGCCTTATCAGGAGCCCCCTTTCTTTTTTTTCCCCCATACATATTTTGTCTTTTTCTCTTTTACTCCCCTTCACCCCTGGGGCCAAGGTGTACACATGCTTGTACGTGCGTGGAGGCACATGCACACGCCAGGATCCAGTGGCCCCCTCTGCCCCTCCCTGGACTTATGTCGCGCTCCTAACCACCTCAGCTGCCCACTGGACTCCACCCAGTGGGAATGGGACTATAGTAGACGGGCGTCACGCCTATGAAGGAGAGCCAAGGCTCAAACCGTTCCTCCCCGAGCTGGCACCCGGTGGCCTGAGGTAATTCCCGGACCCGGGTTGCCGGCATGGCGTGAGGTAAGGCACTCAGCCCTCTGTGCCACCGGGCCGGCAGGAGCCCCCTTTCTTAGAGTTATACACACCATAGCATGGTCCAAGACATGTATGGGGCCATGCTCTACCTTTAACATTTGATGATAATAAGAACAGAGTATATAAATATAATCAAGTCTAGACCATGTTTGGTGTGAGTTATAGTGAAACATACTGTAAATTCTCTACATCCCAGGTTTGATGCTCTCCAACTATCTAGCATATTCATTTCTGTCATTACCAGATGCCAGGTTTTAGTCATGCCTGTGACCCGGATTCTATTTCCAGAGTAATCCTGTTTAGGGTCTACGACACAATTTAGATCTCCCCACAAAACAAGATTCTGGAATTGTTCTGTGTGGAGAATGTCTAAAATCTGATAAAAGGCAGCCTCAAATATGGTTGGGCCATATATGCTACCATATGAGACCTTCTTACCATACAGTTCTTCAATAAAAATGTATCTACCCTCTCGAGTATCCTTTACTACCCTAGTTATCTGGAGAGGCAGAGCCTTATGTAATAGTATTGCCACGCTCCCCGTTTATGTGCTTTATAGGATGCGGCATAACAAGATCCAACCCAGCCTCCCACCAACCTAAGGTGCTCTCTGTGCGTTAAGTGTGTTTCTTGTAATAGCACAATTTCAGTGCATTTGCACTTCAAAACAGTAAGTATTTTGATTTGATTAGTCAGAGTCCCCAGCCCTCTCACATTCCAGGAGACAATATGAAGTTGATCAGACTTAGCCATTTATATAGCCTAAGTGTTCTAGTAACACTATTGTATATACCTTGTGGCCACAGTGTACAATAGATGCAGTATTATCCTTGCAGCATTTGAAATATGCAAAACAGTATAACATTTCAAGAACAGAAACAAGAACCATAACATATCAGTCTTCAACAAAGAACTAATGTAAGCAGTAGTGAATCTTATCTTTTTAGAAACATTTTTCTCCCTCTCCCTCTCCCTCTCCCTCCCATCATCTAATGTATTCTTCCTCATTTTATTCAAAACTTTTGTGAGGCTCGAAAAACTATGCAGAAGTGTGTACCCACCCTACGCTTCACTCCCCCATCCCACTAATGTTTAATCTCTTATATTTACAGTATTCAGATAACTCCACCACTAACCTGTGATCAATCAGTTTACTCTTTCTATTTCCCCATCAGCTAGTAATTAAAGATAGCAAAGGTTTTGGAGATTATCATTTTCAATGGCCTCTCCCCAGCCCATGACTGCGGACTGCCTTTGTTCATGGATCCCCCTTCCCCCATACCACAATTTTTGCTGTAAGAGGAGGTTGTGCTTGCTTAGCTATGCCCTGGTCTCCTATCTGCATCATTTAGCATTTATTTTTAGTTCTGCCCTATGAGCATCCTTCCTCTGACTCCAGCTTCCCCTTAATGGCTGCCATCATAGAGGAATAGCTTTCCTCCATTACTCCTCCATCTCTGTCTTACACCTCGTTGGTCCAGCTGAGGCAACATCCCTAGAGGTATACTATTCCCATTGTATTCCCCACCCCTCATATAGCATTCTAATTAAGGTGGCATCATATGGGCAGTGGTGGTTTAAAATTTTACAGGGGTGTTTTTTGCCACTTTTACTTGTCGTCAGTTATGATTTTATCTCCTCCCCAGGTTCCAACCTTCTCCAGAGCCACAAGCATGTAACAGGGGCAGAGCAAAAATTCATCAACCCCAAAGGGTATCCCCGATCCCTCCCTTATACACCTCCAGCAATTTTCCCCCATTTAAACTGGCCGGGGGTACTCATTGGTATAATCACTGCTTTGACAGGAAGAGGAGCAGGAGTAAAGGGCTGCACCCGGTATCTTCATGTGCACTCCCCCCCCCAAAAAAAACTAGTGTTGCTCAGATGATGCTTTTGTGGATCCTACTACTATCTGTAAGATAGTGCTGGTATCCTGACTTGGATCCTACCAGATATCCTGCTAAAGACAGATGCAGGATCCAGGGTCAGATAGTGATGGATCCTAGTTAGGAGCCAGGTATCCTGGTTAGGAGCCACAGATCCTAGGCCAGATAGTTAGGATCCAGGGCCTGATAATGATGGATTCTGGTTAGGATCTGATGGCTGGATCCACAGGCAGATAGTGGAAGTATCCGGCAGATCCACTGTCCTGCCACAAAGGGCAGGTATCTGTGGACCCGGATTTGTTTGGATCCATCTGAGCAACACTACCCCAAACCTGTTACCTGCAAAGAAGAGGTGAGAGGCTGTAAATGCCATATTCTGCCACCTAAGGTTGCTTCAGTCCCTCAGGAAGATCTGAAGGCTTGTGCGGGGAGAAACACATCTTGCCTGCAGCTGATCTCAACTTCGAGTTAGGTAAGACTCTGGCGTGATGCAGCAGGGCCGTTCTCCATTATCTGCCAATCACAGTTTTGTCTGAGGTTTCGGTTGCTGGAAAGTTCGGCATTCAAGTTAATTTACAACACCGTATATATTTTTAGTTGGTTTAATCAGGGTAATGCAGGCATCGCACCACACAGTCAGAGGTTCATTAGGGTATCCCAGGGCAATCCATGTCGCTGCAGTCCCAGATCATGAGTCTGAAATGTGTAGTTGAGAAAGAAAATAGGTAGATACTTCTCAGACCAGGCAAAATCACTTCAGCACTTATTTTTTATTTATCTCAGTCTTCCAGGAACGATCTTAGCCTTTCAGTCACCCAGAAGGACATTGTGGCTCCCTCATGTTTTACTTTTACAATCGCAGGATAGGCCATGAAGAACTTGATCTTGTGCTCTCTAAGCATATCCATCAGAGGATTCAATTATTGTTGCTTTTTCTGCAGGTGAGCTGATACATCTTGGTGTATGGTTAGCCGGTGTCCCTCAAATCAAAGCTCTTTCATTTTTCTGTAGGCCGTCATTATGGCCTGTGGGTCTCCAACATTATGGAGATGAACGATCATTTGGCATGGAGGTTGATCAGCGGGGGGCCTAGGTGCTATGGCTCTGTGTGCCCTTTCTATTTTAAGCTGCCCGTTCCTAATGTCTAGACCTAGTAGCTTGGGTAGAGTTACCACACAGAAATCCATGAGACTCATGCCTTCTTTACCCTCTGGAAGGCCTCTGATCCTTAAATTACTTCTCTGGTTGTAGTTTTCCTGGTAATCCTGGAGATCTTTGAGTTCTGCTGTTTCTTTTTCTACATGTGTCAGGTGGCAGGTAATTAATTGGATGTCTTTAGGCTGGCATGCAGCAGTGGGGAGACAACGGAGTGTGCGGTGGGTGAGGTGGATCGGATCACATGGTCAGCTCAACCCATCCACCGGGTCCAAATTTGCAAACCGGGACAAAATTCTGATTTCAGGAAAAGCATCAGGACACCGGGACAGCCCTTTGTATACCGAGACTGTCCTGGTCAAACTGGGACATTTGGCAGCTTTAGGGTATTACTACTAATATGTAGAGTACAATGAACACACTCTCTCCACTCCTCCAGAGGACTGAGTTGGATAGCAGGGAGGAGGCACCTTCCAGAGGAGACCAGAATGCCTCATCCCCCAGAGAGGGAGGAGGAGAATGGGGGAAGTTACCAAGACAAAAGTGGAAGGGGGAGAGACAGGAAGAGGAGGGGCTAGGGGCAGGACACAAGGTGGACTGTAGTATCCTTGAATGCAAGAAGCTTAGCAAAACAGAGTTTCAGGCAATGATGGAGGAAGGAGAGGTAGATATTGCTGCCAACTGAGAGACCTAGGCCACCCAATACCATGAATGGGATCTCATGATCCTGGGATAGAAGGTGTTCCACAGGGACCGGGAGGGGGGAAGGTGGGAGAGGTGGCTATTTATGTCAGGGAGGGGATACTGTGTACCACAGAGGAGGGGGATTAGGGGAGGCCATAAACCATATGGGTATTGCTCCAAAGCCCAAAAGGTAAGAAGCTCGGGATGGGGGTGGTGTACAGGCCACCCTCACAAAGCAAGGAGGTGAATAGGGAGCTGGGGGAGCAAATCAGGAAGGTCAGTGGCAAAGGGAATACAGTTATAGTGAGAAACTTCAACCTACCTGGGGTTGACTGGCAGACAGTAACAACAGCACAAGCCGGGGAAGAGGTGCTTCTGGACGCTATCCAAGACAACTACCTAGTGCAAGGGGTGATGGATCCTACTAGGGAGGGTAACATACTGGACTTGGTGCTAACAAATGGGGATCAAATCCAGGATGTGGTAGTACAGGACCCTCTAGCAGGAAGCAACCACCACTCAGTGTGGTTCCTCCACAGGGAGAGAGTTGGCTAAGACCAGGGCAAGAGTGTTGGACTTCATGAAGGCAGATTTTGCCAGAATGGGCAGCGTCCTAGAGGGATATTTAGCTAAAATTAATCCGGGGATGGATGCTGAACAGAAGTGGGCAATCATTAGGAAGGGGCTGAATGAGGCTACGAACATGTGTGCCAAATCTTAGAGTAAGCAGTCCAGGTCAAAAAAACCTAGCTGGCTCAGCAAAGAAGTGGAGGGGAAAGTGAGGGAAAAAAGATTGGCTTTCATTAAGTTCAAAAAATCGGGGCGTGAGGAGGATAGAGAGACAGCATAAAGGCATCTAGGGAGGTGACCAGGTCAGTCAGGGCAGCAAAGGAGCTGAAGTTGGCTCAGGGGATCAGAAAGGGGGAAAATGGGTTCTTTAAATATATAAGGGAGAAGAGGAGTTGTAAGGATGACACTGTTAGAATCAAGAAAGAGGGGTGATGGGCAGAACAAATGGAAGATCAGGCAGAGGCACTCAATGAGTATTTCTGCTTGGTGTTCTTGAAAGAAAGGGATGGCCTAATACCGAAGGGGAAAGGGGGCAAGAGTGGAGGGGGGCAGAGATAACAGATGGGGTCATCAAAGAGGATAGAGTTCTGAAGGGCCTTAAAGCCTTGCGGGTGGACATGGCAACAGGACTGGATGGTGTACACCCAAGGGTCCTGAAGGAACTGGCAGAGGTGTTGGCAGGCCCTCTGACGGACCTATTCAACACTTTCTTGGAGACAGGGAATGTATCAGGGACTGGAGGATGGCTCACATAGTGCCCCTTCACAAGAGTGAACCCAAGGACCAACTGGGCAACTACAGACCGGTGAGCTTGACTTCCACAGTGGAGAAGTTGATGGAGACCATTCTGAAGGAGAGCTTAATAAAATTTCTCGATAGCAATGGTCTGCAGGACAAGAGACGGCATGGGTGTATCACGGGACGATCTTGCCAAACTAACCTGATCAATTTCTTCGACTGGGTCACTAGGGTGGTTGTCGAAGGCCATGCTGTGGATGTCCTGTATCTGGACTTCAGCAAGGCTTTCAACTCTGTGCTTCACAAGAGATTAATCCAAGCTAAGGGACATGGGGTTGGGGGAAAAACTGGTGGGGTGGGTGGAGAGCAGGCTGCAGGGCAGACAATAGAGGACAGTTGTAAGGGGGGAGACATCCAAGCAAAGGCCAGTAATGAGTGGGGTACCGCAGGGTTCAGTGCTGGGCCCTGTTTTGTTCAATGTCTTTACTGGAGACATTGCAGAGGGGGTCAAGGGTAAGATCAGCCTGTTTGTGGATGACACTAAGATTTGTGCAATAGTGGACAGTGAGGAAGGGAGGCAGACACTCAGAGAGGATCGAGCTAAATTTGAACACTGGTCTAGGGAGTGACAGTTGGGGTTTAATGCTAAGAAGTACAAGGTCACGCACCTTGGAGCCAGAAATCCCAGTAACAGCTACTGGCTTGGAGGAATGCAGGTAACAGCTTCAGAGGAGGAAAGGGACCGGGGGGTAATAGTTATAGGGGACATGAAGGTATCAGCACAGTGTAGGAGGGTGGCAATAAGGGAAACAGGATACTGGGGTGCACTGCCAGAGGGATCACCTCTAGAAAGGGGGAGGTCACCTGCCATTGTATAGATCACTGGTAAGGCCACACTTGGAGTATTGTGTACAGTACTGGTACCCACACCTCAAAAAGGATGGGAGATTACTGGAGGGGGTGCAGTCTAGGGCTACAAAAATGATCATGTGACTAGGGGAGTTGCTGTTCGAGGAAAGGTTGAAGGAGCTGAACATGCACTCGCTGGAAGAATGAAGGGAAAGAGGGGGGACATGATAGAGACCTTTAAGTACTTGAAAGGGCCCAGTGGCAGAGAGGGCTGAGGTGTTGGCTCCTTACCTTGAACCACGCCAGCGACCCAGGTTTGGGAATGGACTCGGGACGTCGGGGTCTGGCAGGGGAAGGAGAGGATTGAGCGTCCGTGGGACTGCTCTCCTCTCCTGGGGTGGGTTGCAGGGAAGCCTCGCTTGGCAGTGGCCCCCATTGGAGTCTGGGGCACTGCATGAGCGGAGCAATGAGAAACCACAAGAAAGAGGAAAACAGCTCCAGGATCCACTGGATGATGGCTGCTGGTCTGCTGATGCCACCGAAGCCCCTGAGGGTGCCATGTCTGCCTCAGCAGCACCCCAGGGCCAAATGGAGAGTGTGCTGGCCACCCCAACCGGTGCCTTCCTCCTCGGAGGAGAGGGACCCATCCAGCGAAGGATTACACCGGGTTACCTTGGGGATGGCTGCAATGTGAGGATGGAGGATCAAGTGAGGGTAGTAGGAGGTAAGTCAGGACCATGGCGGCTCGAAGGAGTAGCGGGTCCTGGAGCACGTAGGGGAATAAACAAACAGGAAAAAAAAAAGTACTTGAAAGTCATAAACAAAGTCAGGAAGGGAGAACTGTTCTGCTTAAGGGGGGATGGGTCACTGGGGGCACAGTATGAAGTTGGAAGTGGGAAGGTTTAGGAGGAAGATGAGGAGGCACTACATAACAAAGAGAGTGGTGGCAGGTTGGAACGCACTGCTGGAGAAGTTAATCACTCAAAGGACAGATGATAGCTTTAAGCAGGGTTGGGATCCAGTCAAGGACAGGGTTAGTATAGACAAGAACACGGTGGGGGGGGGGGAGGACCGGGAAAGAGAAAGAATGGAGTGGTTTGGGCTGGGATGGGGCAGCTGTAGTGATATGAAACTAAGAGCTGCACAATCGGGCAGACTTGATAGACCTGTGGGCCTTTTTCTGCCAGCAATTTCATATGTTCGTACATAAGCAATGACATCATATTGTGATAGGTGGAAGGGCTATTTATCATAAATCCACATAAGCAAATCTTTTTTTAATATAAAAAATATATTTTTTTTTACTGTAAAAAGTTTAAAAAAGAAAGAAGCACCTTTTATAAGCGCAATAAGACACTCCAGGGTGTGCAAGAAACAGATTTTACCCCAGGGCGAGCGGCTGAAGTCACTCGGCCTGCTGCCTTGTGCCTTTCTACGCCCCTGGCCATGCAGTGAAATCTGTTCCATGCACAACCTGTCGTGTCTTATTGCTTACAGCATTCCAACAAAATGCAGTAAAACAGTACAGTAGGGATACATAACAGTTTTGGTCTTAATAGTGTCACTTCCACTGAGCAGTATGAAACGCTTGCAGATCTCCTGGGAACCATTCAGTGTGACCGACACTCGGCCATAACTCCTCCAAATGTGGGTGAATTGTGACCTGATCATTATAAACATACCTCTCAGCCTCCTGCCTCATAAATCAGGGACAAGGCTTAAAAAAAATCAGGGACAAAGGCCCAAAATCAGGGACACATTTTTAAAATTGGTGCTATCCACTCAGGAAGCTGGCAGAATAAGGGACTCATTGTATAATACATTTTCTGAAGAATATGAAGTCTGCAACTGTATTGTTTGACATAATTTTATTGTTACAGTCATCACTGTTTAGTCAGGGGCACACAAATTTTAGGAGGGACAGAGTAAAATTTTGAGGTGAAATCAGGGACATCCCTGAAAATCAGGGACACTTGAGAGGTATGATTATAAATATTTCCATGGCAACGTCGGGATTAATTTCTGAATGGGAGGCATAAACTTTTCAATGGTCCCGCCTGGAACCGTGATGATGTCAGGCGCATGCACCCAGCGATCGGTGACGCCGTCGTGCATGCGCAGCGGAGTCTCCCGTGGATGTGTTTTCACCTTCTTTACTGACGGGTGATTTATTTACAGCGCTAGGAAGGCGGCGGCAGTAGTGACGGCCGTTTATAGTGGCTCGCGGCGGAGCGCGGGCAAAAAAAAAAGAATCACAGCTGCTGTGAGGTGCGCGTGAGACGCATAGAGGGGAGCGGCAGCCATCGCGAATCCAGCAGCGCCTGGAACAAGTGACCAGTGGAAGAGGAGGCATCGCCTCGCTCACCAGGGGGACACACTCAAACGAAAGAGGCCGGCGGGAGGGAGCTGTCAGCCCGACCGTGCCATTCTGGTAGGCCGACCTGTGTTTTGTTGGGAAGGAGGAGAGGGTCTGTGGGACTAGAGGGATGTGGGGTTTACTGGAGGGTGACTGCTATGCCAGCCATTTGTGTACGGGGGCATGGGGGTTGAGAGGAAACAGAAAAACAATCCGACTTTGAAAACATAAACAGTGGGGTGCACATTTTATTTATTTGGGGGGGGTTGTGTTGAATAGGCCTAATAGGAAAAAGGGGGGAAAATAAAGAGCTGTTTCTGTTAAAAATAAGTTGTTGTTTTTTTACCTGTGTGCCATCGGCTTTTATTTTGGAATGCATAGAATCGCCTGGAATGTGCAAGGAACCATCCTGCTGTGTTGCAGAAAACTAGACTGCTTGCAATTGCTAACATGCGCTAGTTACTAAAAGTAACTTGACAAAAAGAAAATGCATTTATTGTAAGTAAAAATTGGGTTAAAAAAACTTGCCCCCAGAAATGGGTAGGACCTGCTCCAGCACCAGCACCCTTCTTGCAGTGATATAATGTGGCATGTCAGCAGTTGTAAACAGTGTGTGACAGGAACTGAGCAGATCTCTTTCATAACATTGGGAGACTATTACTATCCTCTACTCCCTACTGCTCACATCCACGCCCTCTGTACTTTTTCTAGCTTTCTTATGATACCCATTGGCTTCCACCCCCCACCCCGCTTCCTCCCCTTGAACATCCACACCTGCTCTGCTGATTGACAGTGGTTTATTTATAGTTTTATTTGTTAGATTATTAATTATGACAACCATATTTGTATCTGACTCAGCTTATGTATTGTGCTGTAATTGATATTGTAACTGCTAAAACCCTGCTGCTGTAATTATCTCTCCCCACCCCCGACACTCTTGGAAATTAAATAAACTACTACTAGCAATTCTCGTAAGTGGCAGTATTGAGGATGGGACCCGGAGCTTTGAGCACTTTCTGCATTGCCGTTGACCACCCTGCAGTTGAGCAAAGGGGAATCTTTTAGCTGATGCTGCTAAATGAACTTTTGACTTAGTTCAGTATTCACATGTTCCTCTGTATTATCTATAGCTTTTTCCTGAGCTCAGCCTATAAACTAACCATGCTTGCTTGTGCCAAATGGAACAGTGATTGATATCTCTTCCCTAGTGATGAGAGTTCATCACCCTTTTCATCTGCTGCAGATTATCACAGTTTGCAGCATTTTAGCTTAAACCAGGGGTCTGCAGTACTCTGCATCTCAAAAAGATAAGGCAGATTATGTCTTGGTTGATGATGCTAATGGGTTCCCCAGTCCCAATTATTGTTATACCTGGTATTTCTTGAGGTGTCTGAGGCCTGGTTCAGCCACACATAAGTCCTTTTCTATCCAAGGTAAATGCTCCTCCATCCATGAGTTCGCCTACCTACCTATTGAAACCACCATGGTCTCCCCCTTCCCTGTTGTGAGGCCTGCTGCCGGTGGCCCCTAATTGTATCAGCTGTGGATAGAATCTAATGTGAGAGGTGCCAAAGGGGTCATGGTGCTGGTGGCCCTCCCTTTCCTGCACCCATACTTCACCTGCATGGGTGCTGTGGAGTCATTGCGTCAGAATGCTTGATGCAGTTGCACCTGTGGCACCACCCACTACTCGTGGTCGGGCTCAGTTGCACTGTCACTCATGGTCACCCAGGTAACAGTGCTGCAACAGAAGTTGCTGGCTTTCCACGTTGAAGGGAGCAGAGCATACAGTGGGATTCTCGAAGTCAATTTTCCCACCATTCATCTGCACCGATACAGGACATTCTATGGGTCTGGATGCTAACTGGGTTTATTACTAAAGAAATAATGCATGACAGGGTGTGTGTCATGCTGGGATAACGCCACGCCTGGGGGGGTTGGGCATGAGGCCACAGGCCAAGTGCGTCCAATGCCTCGGGCGTGGCGTTATATCAAATGACACACACCTTGGAGTGCATTATTCCTATTATACAATGGCTCGTTGTGTTATACAGAATAAAAAAATCATTTTAAAGATTTTTTTTGTGGATAAATATTTTTTGTTTGTAAGAGAAGATGAAACAATCAAGATGCTCCATACAATGCTCATCTACAGGTTCACAGTGGGGCTGAGACTAGACCTGTGGCATCGTGCTGGGATAATGCCATGGGTCCAGCCCCAAACTGACCAATCACAGTCCAAGATTCTTTCTTGCAATCGTATAATAACCTTTTAAAGGTAGTCTGTCATTCTGCAGTACTGGCAGAAATGTGATTGTTCCATCAAATTCCAGGTGGCTTCCAGAGTTCTTAGGGACACACGGTCCACCTCCTTATCATGCCGGCACTGCAGTCAATTGAGATGTTATGTTCATCAGTGAGGAGCGGCCCTGGGACACACTGCTGGTTTCTCCATATTAATAAGCTGCTGCGGCCTGATCGTGCATCTCCCCCCCCCCCACTGTAATTGGACGTGCCAAAGCATTTCAGAAGGGATACTGCTGGACTTATGGAGTTTATTCTGGGATCTCAATGGTTTATTTTATTCGTCCGGGACCTCTAAGAGTCAAAACCTTCCACAAGCTCTTGCTTTTACATATTCCAGATTAAAACCAAATGATAACACAGGCAATGTATTTAGTTTTTCAGTGAAGTAGCTCTTTAAAGAGCCCCCCAACTTTGAAAAAAATGTAACATTTAGTCACAGTTCAGCTTGTTTTATATCTTTTTCCAGTAATTCTCATTCTCTGTTTATTTGTGTGTGTTAATTATTTGGATTATTTACTTGAGGTCATGTTTCCTACCTGGCTTGTCTACGCCTGCCATTAGGATGCTGTGTATGACATCACAGTTTATTGTCGTGGAGATAATTATGATATTCTAAATGGGATTATGATGTCCAGTGTATAGAAACAACCAGAAAAGATAAAGTCTGGGGTCAGGGCAGCTGCCTTGTTTTCTTACAGCTGTACTCCCTAATAAAGAAAAATAGGGACACAACTATGAAATTATAAATGGAATTGTATCTAAATTTACAGCATCTTGGCCTCTGTGTTTTTAAGTGCTGTTTCAATAACAGTCTCAGTTATTTAAGCATGCTGCTCACTCCTGCTCCTCTTTCTAGTCACTACCATAATTCTCGCAGTGGGAACAGGTTCTGAATTCCCAGGTGCAAACAGAAATCCAGTCAGCTTGCCTTCCGTCATACACTCCCACAGGTTTGGAACAACCTTGCCTTGGGTAGCTGCCCACCCACCAAGTATCCCCTATATTTAACAGTCCCTCAGGCTTCTACTTTCATCCCATTGAGCCTGTATCTGACTTCTCATTGTAAGTTACTGCTGAATGTGTTAATATGTAAAATGTTTTGTCTCCCTGTGCTGGTTCTGTACCTTACATTGTAAATAAGTAAACTTCGGTACAGTGTGTATATTATTAATTTGTTTTTAATTTGTGTCCCTACCTTATCTCTCCCCTCCATGCAGGTTGCATCTGAAAACACTCTGTTTACCTGGTAAAACAATTGCAATAAATCAAATGAACAAACAAACAAAAAAAAAAAAATGGCTTACATTTTTCAGTTTTCCCTAATGTGTCAGGGACTGTCTAAACCAGCAGTACTAGGTAAAATAAATTTTTTTTGATGCTCCTCTCAAGTGCCTCCAATCGGCCACTCCTTCAGGCCTCGTAGGACACCCTGATGCCACTCCACCCCCCATTGCCATCCATTGCCCCCATATTCATCCGCCCCTCCCGGGAAACCCGATGTAACCCTTTGTTGGTCGGCCCCTTTCCCTTCCGAGGGAGAAGGTGCTGGTAGGTTTATCTCTGTTGATTTGGGTGCTGCGGAGGTCTGTCTGGGTGATCTGGGGCTTTATGGCGACAAGGACCGCTGGCCATCATTTGGCCGATCGGGAGGCGATTTTCCATTTTTCTGGCCCTCCCACTCACCCTTGATTGGGCCGACATCAGATGACAACCTGAGGTGGGGACATGCGTTGGCTTGTTGTGGCTTCATGCCCCTTGCACGTTGGCCAGTCCACCTCCAGGTGCCGAGGCCCTGCGCACTCACCACCCACCCCTTGGGAGGGAAGTGTCCAGTGGACACGCTGGATCCCCTCCCTGCCGGTCTCTGCTCTTGACACCTGGGCTCTGAGCATGAACACAGGTTGCCAGCATGCCAAGCAAACCCCTTCACTCAGCGCCATGGAGCTGGCTTTGTTCCATTTCTGGAGAGAGATGGATGAATTTGAAGTATTTAAAAGTTCCTGCTTCATTGTGAAGCCCACCATCATGGACATGAGTAGATTAGGGTGGTGCCATTGATCATCAGAAACCTGTGCCAGAAACAGCCTGACATATCTGCATTATAGATTGAAGGAGCGGTCCCACCCAGTTGGAACGCTCATTTCCTCTGCATGTGAGACTCTCCTGTTCTGTAGAGTGTCTCACGTGCAGCAGTGCCTGGAAATGGGCATGATTGAGGAAACTTTAAAATTTTTAATATATTACTTATCAATCTTGATCAGTAATATATTAATACTGCCACTGAGACCGCTTTTACGATTATAAAAGTGGTCTCACTTACATCCTTAGGGTATCAGAATCGCTCACCTTCCATTCACCATTCTCATATTTCAGGAATGTGTGTAAGACCATTCTTACAACCATAAGAGTGGTCTCAGAGGAGGCGTTTAACATACATTATGAATACTGTATGTACAGGTAAAGAGTTGCCTTGGGTAGAAATTTTTAAAAGCTGTTGGGAGCTGCTCCCTTTATTGTAGATCAGTGGAAATAAAAAAAAAAGAGTTGTTTAGAACTGTCTTTAAAAAGCTGAATGAATTTAAATCACCCCAGTTAAGAATCTAGATTGAACATTAAGAATACATTTTTGCTGAAATGTGCTGGATGACATTGTTTTCTGACCAAGGAGTACTGCCACTTTAACTTATAAAGGGAGAAAACATTTTTGTTGAGAGAATGCATCAAACAGTTATACATGGAAAGGACTCTAGAGTGCTGGTTACATGCTATTCTTGGAAAACACAGTAATTGTTTTTTTATTTTATTGATTACTGAGACAAATTTGTTGGCATGGTAAAAGTAAGATTTATCCAAATCATTTGATACTCTGTCTTAAACATAGAAATTAAGATTTAGTGAAGTGGGTTTTAGTTGGCTCTGATGGTTTTTCAAACGGGAAGCATAGATTATTAACAAGCATAGGCAGAAGTCCAAAAGGTTGTAAAGTGAAATCCAGTTTTATTTAGCTTGAACATAAATGCCACAAGCTAGATTCATCCAGGTGTACGTGAAAAATTGAATCGGTATGGAACCAGAATGCGCGCAGAGCTGGAATACTTCCGGTTTTCCTGTATGCACCATCTGGAATGCTCAGTCAACATGGCAGAATGCCCATCCTGACCCACCGGCCATACTACGTGGGCCCTCCCCCTGGAACCACCAGAATGCACACCCTGATCCACAAGAATGTAAATTCCAACCTACTGGAACTGCCGTAATGCCCACTTGACCTAGAGTAACCCCTTGAAGGGCCACCTGACCTGGAACAGCCAGAATGCCTTCCCTGACCCACCAGTATGGCCATCCCAGCTATTCCAGCAGTGGCATTGTGGATATTTTGGCATGTCCGGGTGAGCATTCCGGCAGTTGATGCGGGTCACGATGGGCATTCTGATGTTCTCATAGGTCAGGGTGGGCATTCCAGTGCTTTTATTGGGGTGGGCATTTGGATGGGTTGAAGTGGACATTCTGTCTGGTACCAGTATGAAAACCAGAATAGCTCTGATTCTGGATGGATTCTGTTTCTCACCAAGTCCTGATTTGTCTCCATACCCCTTATATGCAGGTGACACCATTTTGTATACCTTTGACTCTGTCGGTGAAAAGGCTCAAGGTAAACTAGATTTAGAAGATATTTTTATTTCTCTGCAATTACATCTGATAAAAAAATAAGTTACTTGCAGTTTTAGAAAAGCAAAAGTTATAATATTTGGCACCAAACCAAAGCTTGCCATGCACAAATATAGAACCGTGTCTACTCTGAATGGGTCTTTCCTTGCCTCGTGATAGAATATAATTGCTGTATCTTAGTCTGGTTTGACCCTTCTGTTACCTTTACTAAACTGCTACAAAATGATGCTTCAAGTTACGGTTTCGGTATAAAAAGAAAAATATACCTTCTCCAGGATTGCTCAAATGTAGCATTTACCGTTTTTGATTGTGCTGACCATATTCATGGCTCAACTTTTAAGGACATTTTGGCAAACCTTTGCATCATTCTAAATGCATTTGCTAGATTTGTAGTTGGCGCAGATAACCGAAAAAACATCATTATATGCTGTATAATTGGCTGCATCTAGATGAAAGACCGCATCTGCACCTTGGCCATCTTCAAATTATTTTGCAAACGTTCTTTCATATTTGACAAACCTCTTGAATACGCAACTGTCAGTTTGTGGTCGTAAGAGCTTCAGATGCTACTGCTTTTTTAATTTAGATGTTTTTCCACATTGGCCAGGCAGGCGTCTCACGCATATTTGCATATTGGGCTGATGACCATGCAGCCCTGCAGCCAAATCACTCCCTGCTCAAAGTCTCCTGTGGATTACCTACTATGGCAGGGTCTGTTAGGAAGACAGGCGTCTACATCTCCACTCCCTGATGCACAGTCCAGTTTGGGAGTGTGGCTTTCCAATCCAGGTCCTAAGGGTCGTCACTGTCATTCAGATGTCCAGCAGTTGTTGCCCTGACTTTTTCTCCCCTTGAGATACTAGCCACTACCCGAGTAGGTTTCAAGCACACATAAAAAGTCTTCTAGTGGCCCGGTGGTGCAGAGGACTGAGTCGCTGGATGCCTTAACTCACGTTACGCTGGCGACCCAGGTTCAGGAGCAGACTCTGGTCGCTCAGGGGTCAGCCGGGGTGAGGAAGGATTGAACATCTGATGATAGCTCTCCTTCCTAGGGTGTGGGAGAACTCGGCATCGCGCTGTAGACTGACACCCAGTGGAGACTGGGGGTGAACACAGGTGCGATGCTAGAAAGGGGTAGATCCATGCACAGGGTGTATGACTGCTTCCACAGAGGTGGAGACGTCCACCCTGCCTATTGCTTGTGCATGGGTCTGGGGAGAAAACGGAAAAAGGTTCGGAGTTGGCAGGCTCAATGATAGCAGACTGCGCCCACGCCCCCCCCCCCCGGCAATCTAGATGTTGGCTTCCAGGGTTGGGGGGGGGGCGGCATCCCTCACCACCGGCCCTGTCAGGGGCAACCCGTGGGGGATAGCCAGTTTGGGTGGGTGTGGGGAAAGCCTCGCTGTAGAAATGAGTCTCCTCCGAAGGAGTGGCCGGAGCCACCTGCCAGTGCTGAAAGAGGCGTAAAGTATATATGGGGGGAGTCTTCTAGAGGAGACGAGCTCTCCCTAGCTCATCACAGGGCTCGCTGTGATGGAGGGACTCATTGCCAATCCAACCCCAGCTTGAAGCACTGCTACGTGGCAGCACTAACCCAGCTAATTTGGCAGCCTGTCCCAGCTTCCATATTCACTCCTGAACCTAGGTTGCCATTGTGGAAGTGCAGCATGTTACCCACTGGGCAAACGGGCCACCCAAGGATTGTACTGCTTTTCGTGTACTGAGAGAAGGAATTAGATGTCTTAAAATGCACATTTTTAAGCTTGTAAGGTCATTGTATAGCTGCTCATTGTTGACTTCCTTATGTGCAAGTGGCTATATGATTAAGATTCTTACTGTGCCCCCCCATTCCTGTTTATACCCTGTACACTCTTTGCCTGATTTCCTAAAGGCTTCCCCAAGGCAAACCTTCTGTCCCCCAACCTGGCCTTCTCAAGGTGCCATCCCCTTATAGAGCCATTGTTTACCCACCAGGTGGGGACAAGGTGGAGGGCTGCACCCTTGAACATGTCCAGTTTCGTTGAAGTGGCAGTCTTGGAGGCCGAGGCTGAGAGATTGTGCAGTGCACCAAGAGAGCTGTCATCATTGGGCCCAGGTCGCTATGTGCTAATGCAACATCACCCATAACCAGCGCGGCTCCTCCCACCCCTAGTCTGGCTAGGCCCCACCATCTCCTGAATTGAGGGGATATGGCAGTGGCAGGTGGGACCCTCCCACCTGGTAGGCAAGCTCAAGGAGAAACTAATGAAAGTCAGGATCACCAGCTACCTGGAGGAAGGCAGCCTGATGAATCCAAGGCAACATGGTTTTACAAGGGGCAGATCCTGTCAAACAAATTTGATAACGTTTTTTGATGTCGTCACCAAGGAATTGGATCAGGGGATTGCAGTAGATGTTGCTTATCTGGATTTCAAAAAGGCATTTGACGCCGTGCCGCACAGGAGACTGCTGTATAAAATGTCATGCCTGGGGCTGGGAAAGAGTGTGGTTAAATGGGTGGGAAGCTGGCTGGGGGACAGAAGGCAGAGGGTCATAATAAATGGGGTGGCATCTGGAGAGGGTATAGTCACAAGCGGGGCCCCTCAGGGATTGGTGTTGGGGCCCATGCTAGTCAGTCTATTTGTAGTGGACATTGTGGAGGGCCTTGAAGGGGGTGTGAGTCTGTTCACAGATGACATTAAAGTCTGCAATAGAGTAGACACTCAGGAAGAGGTGGAAAGAATGAGGAAAGATTTTGGGAGGCTTGAGGCATGGTCAAAGAGGTGGCAGCTTTCATTCAACACAGAAAAGTGTAAAATCATGCATCTTGGTTACAGGAACCAGAGGGCAGGGTACTGTATGGGGGCACAGGTCTGGAGGTAACGGAACAAGAAAAGGACCTGGGCATTACTGTATCTGGGGACCTGAAGGTGGAACAAGGCACTGCAGGAGTGCATTGGCTAGGGGCAGCAAAATGCTGGGATGCATCGGTAGGGGGCTCACCAGTAGAAAAAGGGAGGTCATAGTACCCTTGTACACCTATCTGTTTAGACCGCATTTGAAATATGGAGTCCAGTTCTGGAGGCCATACCTCAGAAAGGATGTGGGGAGGCTGGAGCGAGTTCAGAGGAGAGCAAAAAAGATGGCAAAAGGGGCTCAGCCACCTGTCCTATGAAGAAAGGTTGAGATAAATATTTTTAAACATGTACTCTCTGGAACAGAGGAGGGAGGGGGGGACATGATTGCGACCTTCAAGTACCTTAAAGGTATAAACCGGGTGCCAGTGGAAAGCATCTTCCAGCTGAAGGGAAATCAAAGGACGAGAGGGCCGTGGCTTGCAAGTGAAAGGGGTCAGTTGAAGGGCAACATTAGGAAGTACTGTTTCACTGAGAGGGTGGTGGATAAGTGGAATAGGCTTCTGGAGGGGGGTGGTTGGAGATGCAACAGTGGAAGGCTTCAAAAAGGCATTGGACAGCCACAGGGGAGTGTTGAGGGTGGTGGGAGCATGTCCTAGCAGATAGCTAGACAAAAGGGTAGACTGAGTGGGCCTGTCGGTTCTTTTCTGCCGTCACACTTCTGTGAATCTATGAATTCCCTCCCCGTGGAAGGAGAGTGTCCTCTGGGATGCACAGTCCCCCTCCCCTCCCCCCCAGCGACCCAGGCTTGTTCCTGAACCTGAACTACTGCTGCACTGATGGGCTTGCAGACTCTTATTGTTAATACATTTTTTTTTTTTGTTTTCTAGCCAGGGATAACATCATATATGTAAATAACCCTTTTCCATGGCTACCCATGTTTTACCTGTAAGTCTGTTTATTTTTGTGGGTATAGCTTTTGGCACTTAAGTCATTGGCATTGGTAACACTTGTGAGTGGGACAGAAGCATTTATTTATTAACTGTTTTTTTTTTTCTTTTTTTTTTTTTTTATATGCAGCTTTTGTCATGGTTTCCCCTCACCATCCTTAAGGCATTGGCCCTTTTTTTCACCCCGTGATCTCTGGCAGCCCTGGGGGTCTTTCAACCCATATCGGTATTTCCTGTGCTGTCACGTGAACAGTAAATCCACAGCCATGTCAGGGAAGTCCTCATTCCTTATTTCAGAGAGGGTTTCTAAATTTTTCACTCCTTTTTTGTCTTGCTGTCCCCTACACACACACATACACATATTGAAGACTTGGCCAACATGCCTTTCTGGGACACACGGATTAGAGTGTTTCATGTACCAGCAGCAGCGTGGGACACAAAAACTTGTCATGAATGTTGAGCTCCTGACTTGTGTTGCAGGGGCTTCCTGATGCTCTCCACTGCTGCTGTTTACAGTGCTTTTGCTACACAATTATACTGACCCATAGGATCAAGGAGGTGTAAGACTTAGTGGGACCTATAATTTTAGTAAAGTCCCCCAGTGTTTTATTTATGGTATCCTCCAGCCCCGACCCATAGTGACTACCATGAGCTTTTTTTTTTTTATCTGTTATCAACAGCTCAATGATCCAGGGGTTTTACCCAGTTTACCCCACAGAAATGCAACATGCCTCTACAGTGCAGATGGAGCCCCACCAGCTTAATTTGTAAGTTCCAAAGCTGCATTAACTTATCCTGATGGTAATTGACAGCTGAGTTGACTGATCCCCAAAGCAGGCAGAGACAGAGGAACACTGAGGCATTCGTTCTGGGAGGATTTACCCCATAAAGCTTTCAACTTCTTCTGTCTCCTTAGCAGGGGAGCAGCAGCATTTGGTGTTCTGTGCACCTTTTTTATTATTATTTTTTGTTTGCTAAACAGAGTCCAGCACTGGCAGTCCACCTGTCATCCCGAAAGTACATGGTTTAAGGTATTGGTTTGGGACAGTCTCCTGTTTTGTTGCTGCAGCTCAGCTGATCTGTGGGAGGCAAAACCCGCCCCCCACTAAATGGTGCAGCAACCCCTTTCAAGATCTGGTCTCAGAATGGTACAGTGACCTGCTACACCGACAGGGAGCCACTACACATTCAAAATAGTGGTCTCTCTTTGTGGAGGGTGCATGAAGGCTCTTTTCCCTGCTGGCTGTAGACCCCATTCAGCAGGAGCTGCTGGTGTAGCTGGGTTCATCTACTCCATCTCCAAACCACACAAGTCGGAGCCAACATACATGTGTAGGAGGCTATAGTGAAAACGCTAGCAGACACTAGCTCCTGAACAATGTAATATTACCGCTCAAGTAGGTCGTGGATCTTGTGAAAGAGCCCCAGTGTGGTTGGCACAACTGCTGATCCCACCCAGCATGAGATTGGTAGAGTTTGGCATTAATGGGACAGCAGTTGCAGTCCCAGAGTTAACGTTCAACTGTGGCTAGCAGTGAACAGACAAAATTTGCCCCCCTGTGGTCGACTCACCTGCTGATCCAGCTTATTGTCTGATTGAGTGAGTTTTTGTTGCCATTTTCTCAGGCCTTGAACTCTGACAGATATAGCTATCAACTAGGAAGTGGCCCCCAGGTTGACCAAGAACCTTCAGCTCAGCTGGGGCTCTGCCTTGCTGCACAGCATGCTGTTGAACATTTTTTGGGGAAATTGGTGATCTCAGGTGAACCCCATGAATGCAGTGCCACAGGCATTAGGTCCTGAGTCCTCACTTTTTCCCCTCAACTGTCAATCCCACATCCTTGCTATGGGGTGTGTTCAGTTCTGCTCCTTAGGCCTAATTAATTTATTACAATCAGATTGGGGAACCAATGTGATGGATGCCACGTTGATTTACATGGTTCCGTGGCCAGTGTGGTGCGTGGCACAGTAGTGTCTCATACATGTGGGGCAGGATTTTTTCCTTTTCTCCCTTTTGTCCTTTTTGGTCTTACTGATTCGTGTGTGTGTGTGTGTGTATGTATATATGTGTGTGTGTGTGTGTGTATATGTATGTGTGTGTGTATGTATATGTATATGTATGTGTATATATATGTATATATATATAATATAGACATTTGTAGATTGGAAATTTTTATGTTTTATAATTTTATGATGGATTTGCCGCCATTGTGCTGCACCCGCAGCCTCCGGGATTGGGCGTCTGAAAAATAAAATTTGCCTTGCCTTGCCATGTGGCACCAGTCGTACTGCATAACATGTTAACCACCCATGCCAGGCTGACGCAGTTGGGCACACAGATGTATTCAGCACCCAATGGTGTGTTAGTGTGAAAGAATTCCTCACAGTCCAAGTCTTTTACTGCCTCACTAAGCTGCTGAGCCAGCAGCTGCCCAAGCTTTGAAGGGAAGTGATTATTTTCTCCATCTCAATCGGGTAGGTTATGTGGAACATCCATAGTGTAACATGTAGAGAAAATGTTGTCCTCCTTGCATTTGAAATGTAGCTAGACTTGTTCACCCCAGTCTTTTTCCACACCATTCACTCATAGTCGTGGAAGTATCTGCGAACATGTTTTGGACATGAAGGGGCAAGAGATGCCACCTTGGGGCCTTACACCCCTGAAGGTGGTTTTGCCTGGCCATTACCCCACCCCATTGGCTGACCACCTTTTGGATGCCTGACACTGATGTTTACGTCACAGTTGAATTTCATATCAGCATCTTGGTGACACCAATGTGTGGTTTGGGTGCCATGGGCGAACTAGGGTTGCCTCCCCTTGCCTGGACACATGCTACATCATTTGGTCACGCATTCTGCCC
This sequence comes from Neoceratodus forsteri, assembly GCA_016271365.2. NCBI lineage: Eukaryota > Metazoa > Chordata > Ceratodontiformes > Ceratodontidae > Neoceratodus > Neoceratodus forsteri. The sequence goes on along the minus strand of CM028132.1, from coordinate 1,227,405,762 downwards.
AGACTTGCCACTGCAGCTTTCGCCACTGGTTGCCTTGGGTTATCACTTGCAAGGTCCTAAGAAGGGCAGCCTCTGGGTCCTTTTTGCCAGTTGCCTCGTGAATTGACCTCGTGTGGTCCCAGCTTTGGCTGGCTGGTGTGTCCTTTTGCAGTGTAGCCTGTACATTGCCTTTTCCATTCAGGCTCTTTTGTAAGCCTTCTGTCTGTTCCTCCTGCAGGGTGAGTTTAAACATAGGACCATCAGTTCCCACCTTGGCTCCTTTTTGGCTTTTAAAATACCTTGCTGGGCCCATCGTACCAACACTGTTTCAGTGACAGGCTTGATTTTGTCCTATGACATGGTACTTTTTTTGCTAGTAGAATTGTAATTCAACTTTTGTCTTTGCTCCCCCTTTTAAACATATCTTTTATTTTTTTTTATTAGATATTTTCAACAAGCAAACATATAGACACAATTTTATATGCATTAAGCAGGGTACAGACCATATAAAGGGTATGAAAGAGTACCACAGGCATGTGGTGTATATACAGCAGGAAGTAATCAAGCTGTACATTTCCTATTTACCAACAAGCACCTGAGTGTGCCTAGTGTTAGAGGCATGGGTTCAGCAAGACCAGTGCATAGTTGAACTGTGTTTTGAGCTTGCTTTAGTTCAGCTGTGGCGTATGGCAAAGCTAATTTTGAAGGTCTCAACATGTATGATTCTGTACAAACTTGAACTGTAACCTGTATACAAACCAATACACGCATAGCTCAGAGAAGGATGCATAAGCTACGTAAGAACATTATACAGTAAATAAATGCGGTTGGTACTATGCCTCTGCACATAACCCCCAGAGGTGAGATCTCCATTCATTATGAGTGAGCAGTGTGGTTAACCTACCCCAGTGGCTGTATGTGCACTGTGTGCATCTGGCAAGTCAGTAGTGGACTGGAGAAAATTAAAGAAGGGGGCCCAGATATTTTAATAATTGTTGAGGGAGCCATAGGAAAGATAGCTCATATGCTCAAAGCTAGCCAGCTAGTAGATGTTGCCCAAATGTTCGGCCTGACTGGGTATCTCCTTGGTTCTCTATCTCTGCTGGAGGAGTCTCTTGGCTTCAGTGCAAACTGTTTGCACCCATTTTTGTTCTTTCATCTGAAGACATGGGGACACAGTGGGGGAGCCCAGTAGTACAGTCTTTTTGGGAGGGGGTGGAGTTTGCATGATTGTTGACTTGATAAAACGGAACACTTGTTCCAAGAATGGGTGTATTGGAGAACATTGCCATAGCGCATGATAAAGGTTGTTCCCGGGCTGATCGCAGTGCCAGCAGTGGTCGTTAGGCATCAAATGTGCCTTATATAAGACTACAGGGGTTCTATATTATAGGTACACTATTTTGTTTTGATCCAGTTTGCTTCTGGAGTCCCAGAGTGCTGTGTGAACCAGTTGCTAGCAGAATTTCCAGTCTGCCTGAGAACTCTGGTCTTTAGAAGTGTGGCCTACTTGCCACTGGCAGAAAGTGATTTAGTCAGGTAAAGTCTCACTGATTGCTTTATAAAAAAAGATCTGCTCTCTTTTTAGGGAATTTAAAGCAGATTTTCATATTTTGATCCTTCTTCAGAGTGTGGATAATTTTGAATTTACCCAGAATCGGGGGTACTCTGATTCAAATCTGCAGGTATCACCAGAAGTTTCATTTGTTGATATTGTATCTGTGCCAGAAATTAGAAAATGAGTCCAGGAGTAGGTGGTCTGGCAGTAGGAGGCCTTTGAGTAGGTGGATGCCTGCAGAGCCCCCGATCCTAATGGCTAGGTTATTCCATAGAGTGGTAAATGCTGGATGAGCTGTTTCTAATCACAGCGAGCCTGCAGCCTGAACCAGATTTATAGGGAATGTTTGATTGTGGGGTGGGGCCTGTGTTTCTGCGATATGGGGTTGAAATAGCCCTGTGGCAAGAGTGGACCCATCAAGGTAGTGTGCATCTAAGAGCAGTCATTTGGGGGGGGGAGGAGGGGTAGAAGTCCCCTGGCTTGGGAAACCGGGTATACGTCTGAGCTGCACAGTAGGTTCAGTAATACCCCTTAAATCAGGGGAGGTTGCATCGTCCTTTTTTCCAGTGGGTACTAAGTTTTCCATGGCTGTACTGGGTGGTTTTCTTTACTAGATGAAGTTGCCAATTATTGCGTCAGTCTGGTTGAACCATTTTTGCGCAGTGGGTAATGGGATATGTGAGTGCAGGTGAAAAATTTGGGGTGCTCTGACCATCTTGATGGCTTCAGTGTTTCTGACCATGGAAAGCTGGATAGGCTTACAGCAGTCTCATTCAGCCTTTTATGCTTTTAAAAAAGAATAATACAGCCACTTCTATCTGGAAGATATGAAATGTTTGCATTATAGTAAGACCAAAAAAGGTCAGGCAGTAACCTGGATAGAAAAACTGAATCTCTTCTGTTGTTATGGCATAATGGGGTATTTCTAACAGTGGCTACAGCAGAATTCTGTGTGAGCTCAGGAGCAGGATGGATAGATCAAACGTAAGAATGGCTGTTACAAATGTTTGAGAGAAAAAACAGGCCTACTGGCATATGGGTACTGTGAATAAATACTACTATACAATCCTGAATTACATTTTATATATACTGGGCTATATTCAAATTACTTGGAGGATGATAAGATCACAAGTACTGACATTAAAGGTCAGGAAAACCATAAAATGAAGTATTCAGATTTTGTGGGGGGAAAGGGCATGCAGGTATTAAGTATCTGTGATAAACCTCCTCATCCCAAGGATTTGGAGACCTCGACAATTTGGTAAAAATGACCCCCCCCACCTGTAAATTCTTATCTCTCTGCAGAGACTGTAAATTTTGATCTAGTCAGTATTTTAGTGTGCACTAAATAAAAAAAAAAAAAAAAGTACTTGTACAGTTTTTTTTTTCTGTTTCCTAAGCTGGTCCCCAGGCTTCCTTACACCTGGGCTGTACCTCCTGATGCTGGATGGAGGAAGAATTAAAGCTGTGCAGCAGAGGGATGAGTAGCCGTCCATATCCAGTTGTCTCCAGTTTACTTCCTGCCTTCTCCAGAGCAGGTACTCTGCAAGCAGAGCTCTATCACAAGTGGCAGAGCTGAACACAGCAGACTATAAGTTTGATAATTCTTATTTTGGACACTTTCTCTTTGAGGGGACACTAATCGGAGCTAATTTCACTGCTGAGTGGGTTCCTGTCTCAGCCATGCAAGCTGCACAGATGGGTCCTACTCTTCCGCGGCGCATTTTCCCGCGGCTTCTTGGCAGTGAGGACTGTATCAGGCAAGGGACCAAGGCCTGATTTACGCTCGTGAGGGGGGCAGAACGGGAGTTGTCTGAAAGTTTGACAAGAAGCATCCCCTCACCAGCGCTAGTCTCTCACATCGACGGCCAACTTCTTGGCTGCCTAAGTTGCCAGTCAGTGGTGCCGCTGGTTGACGGAGCTGCTCGTTGACGACAGCATTTCCCGTCGACGAACTCTGCATGTCCTCGTCGATGCTCAGAACTAGGCACGTCCGCATTCTTTGTCGATGAGCACAGCACTCAGAATTGGCGCACTGTCGTCGACCCTCAGCCCAACGACTGCACAGCAGGCCCACCCCCCCATCAAACTAAGGGGGCTTGAGGAAAGCAGTACATCAGGACCTTAGATATTGGCACTTAAAGGGAACTGCCTCAGTTTTGTAGGCTTTTAGGGGCATAGCTGAATAAAGCTTCATTGCTGGGATCATGGCTTTGGACAAGCCTGCCAGGGGCAGAAAATCCCCGCTCCTAATGACTTTTGTGGGCTTGCTTTGCCTCACTTGCGAAAAGACAGCGTCTGCTTAGGGGGAGGAACCAACAAATATATCCTCTTCCTTGGCTCTGATGGATGGCCAAGACGGGCCTGAGTGACTGACTGCCTCCAAATCAGAGAGAGCAACGGCCATCGGAGAGACCCAGCAGGCCATGGCCCCATCTCTGGCCCAGATCTTGTAGACAAGTTAAATAGGACTTTTGCTCTGGACCCTGCATGCTTTGACTTGCAGCCTTCAGGGTTATTAGATACGAGACCTCATAAGACACAAAGCGAAAAAAGACCCCCTCCCCATTTTCTTCTGATGAGGGGCAGGTGTCGTCATATCGCTATGAGAAAAGGAAAAAAATCCCAATGCAGGTACAGATCGTCCGAGGAGGAAGATTATCATTCCTCGTGCAACAAGGAGGAAGAGGAGGTCTCGTTCCCGGAGTAGATCTAGGGTTACGTACAAGGGAAAACGTAGGGACCATTCCCCGGACTACTCAGATGACAGCTCTTCTCCAGAGGAGGGTGAGATTGTGGACTCATCTGATTCGGACAACTCCCCATCCAGAAACTTTGGCCTGGACGACCTAGATGTTTTCATCAAAAAGGTTGTATCAGAGATTCACTTGGGACCCTCCCCAGTGGCTCCTTCCCAGCCGAAACAGACCTTTTGATTAGCCTCTTCCTCCAAACTGGTCACAGCCTTCCCTATCCCTCCAGTCATAGAGGAATTGCTAAAAGAGGAATGGCAAGGTCCCGAACGCACTTACTTAGTTCCCAGATGGATCTTTAAACTTCTGAAGTTTGACAAGAAGCAATCTGAAAAGTGGTTAGACTGCCCCAGAATCGACCCCTTGATTTCTAACCTAACCAAGAAAACAGTCATCTCAGCTGAAGGAGGGGCTTCTCTAAGGGACCTAGTAGACAGAAAAGTTGATTCCTTGCTTTAAAAAAAGCCTTCAAGATTCGGCAACTTCTCTTATGACAGCCACCGCAAACTTATTCTCGGCCAGAGCTGCCCTATCCTGGGCCTCGGATTTAGCTTTTCAATTCGCGAAGGACCCAGAGAAGAACTCTCCAATTATCCATCAGCTACAGTTAATGGGGTTGGCCTCTGCCTATGCAACTGATGTGTCTAAGGAGCGGTCAGGTGTGCTGCAAGAACCATGTTCTATCAAACCTCAACTCGTCACAACCTCTGGCTCCGGGCCTGGCAAGCGGACGACTCTTCAAAGAGCCATTTGGTGAACGTGTTCTATGAAGGCAATTTCCTGTTCAGGTCTGTCCTAAAGGAGGCGGTGAAGGAATACTGGGAAACAGCTAAGGTGCACATGCCCCAGTCCAGGGGCTATGGCAAAGCATGGTTCTCAGGCTCAAGGCTCAGTTTTCATGACGGAGGTTACACAAAGGGACAGAACTCCAGTTTTTCTGGGAAAAGGACATGGTTCTCTCGTAACCAGCGTAATTTTAGATGAGGTGGATCCGGTGGAGGTGGGAGCACCAGACACTGGAAACAAGAAAAAGAAATCACAGTGAGGCCATCCGGGGCCCATCCTCAAGTAGGGGGCAGACTTTCAGAATTTCTCGAGGCATGGGTCCAAACCACGTCAGACAGATGGGTTCCAGACATTATCAGCAAGGGCTACCTGATAGTTTGATTCCAAGTCCCCACTACCTCACGTGGTGCCCACCCCCATCTCGGACAACTCTTCTAAAAGATAGGCGACGTTGCAGGCTATTACGGATCTTCTCGGCTATAGAGGCGGGCCCCGAAGAGAGGTCAGTGGGGGGTCCTCCCTCATTTTTCTTCGTGCCCCAATACACAGGAGGACACAAACCAGTCCTAGACCTCAAATTCCTGAATCGCTTTGAATGCAGCAAACCCTTCAGAATGGAAACGCTGTCATAAATCATCAAAGAATTGCAGCAAGGAGACTTTCTTGCATCCATCGACTTGCAAGATGCCTACCTCCATATTCCCATTCACAGTCTACTCAGACAATATCTCAGGTTCAAGGTGGGGAAGGTGGCCTTTCATCAGCCCCAAGAACTTTCTCGAAGGTACTGGTAGCGGTGGTAGATCACCTTCGGAACCGAGGGATCCAGCTTTTCCCCTACTGGACGATATCCTCATCAAGGCCCCACAGCTCAACCAAGCTGTACAGGCAGTGGCGGAAGTAGTCCGGTGCCTCTCGGCACACGGATTTGTTATCAACTGGAACAGGAGTTCCCTAATCCCAAGCCAGAACTTGAACCACCTGGGGGCAGACTTCAGGACACAGGCCAACAAGGTTTTTCCCCCACGGAGACAAAATTCAGGGACCTACTGAAGCTCATCAACAAATTTCAAACAGCCGCTCAGCTGCCAGCCCAGTCCTTTATGCAACTAATTGGGACTGTAGTGTCACTGGCAGATTCGGTCCCCTGAGCTGTAGTCCACATGAGACCCATTCAAGCACATCTGCTCAGGCTGAGGTCCCAGTCCAGACACAGTCAGCACCAGCTCATCCCAATTTCTCAGCAGATAAAAAACCTCCCTCCAATGGTGGTCTCGAAGGGCAAATGTCATAAGGGGTCGAAAGCTGGGCCGTCCACACCTAATCAAATTGTGACAGGTGCAAGCCTTGGGGCGGGGGGCCCACCTGCATCAAATGTCTGCACAAGGCAAGTGGTCACTGGTAAAATCAAAGTACAGCAAAAAAAAATCTTAGAGATGAGGGCAGTTCGCCTAGTCCTCATACACTTCGAGCAGCAAGTACACAATTGGGATGTATTGATTCTGACAGTCGAACGACGACGGCCAACATCAACAATCAAGGAGGCACAAAAAGCTAAAAAATGCTTCGGGAGTGACTTCTCTTTCAGTGGGCAGAACAACACCTGACGTGTACATACCGGGACAGGAAGATGTCACAGCAGACTGGCTAAGTTGCCAAGATATCCTTCCAGGAGAATGGGAGCTGAAGGACAGAGTCTTCCAGCTCCTAACAGAGCAGTGGGGCAATCCCCAGGTAGATCTGTTTGCATGCCGGGTGAAACTCCAAGGCAGAGCAATTCTGCTCCCTGGCCAAGGACAAGCTAGCAGTAGCTCAGGATGCCTTTTCCCTAGACTCGGGTCAGTTCGGCCTCCTGTATGCCTTTCCTCCGATTCCACTGCTATCCAGGGTCCTGCACAGGGTGGCTTGGGACAGGGCAGAGATGATTCTAGTCTGCCCTAGATGGCCTCGCCGTCCATGGTTCCCACTTCTCATTCAGCTGTCAAAGGGACCACCTTTAACCTTCCAGCCCAGCCCAGACCTTCTTTAGCAGGTTCCGGTCCTGCACCCCAGTTTGAGCAATCTGTCCCTCTCGGCCTGGAAATTGAGTGGGAAACCTTCAAAGAGCTAGGCTGCACTGCTCCGGTTATTGAAATGGTGAACTCATGGCGCCCCTCTTTCTCTAAAGTGTATTATAGAATCTGGAGAAAATTTTTTGTTCTGGCTCCAATCCAAAGATATTGAGGATCACCCAATATCTTTATTGGTGCTGTTGCAATTTCTTCACGAGGGGTTTGATAAAGGGCTACAGCCAGCCACCCTACGAGTTCAGGTAGACTCGGGGGACTCACCTGGATCACACCCCCTCATGTCAGGAGGTTTCTAAGAGCAGCAACCTTAAAACGCCTTCCAATTAAGCCAACGGTACCACCTTGGAGACTTAATCTGGTTCTCAAGGCCCTAACCAAAGTGCCTTTTGAGCCTCTGAAGGAGGCTTCCCTCATGCATTGTACAATGAAGGTGCTTTTCCTAGTAGCTGTTATTTCAGCCAGGAGAATCGGCGAACTGGGGGCGCTGTCTACCAAAGAGCCGTTTATCGTTTTTCATCAGGACTCTGTAGTGCTTCATACACATCAAGGATTTTTATTTAAAGTTATGTCTCTCTTCCATTGCAACCAAGAGCTAAATCTTTCTTCCTTCTGCCCTCACCCAAAAAATGAAAAGGAAAGGGAGTTTCATACACTAGACCCGCGGGGGAGCGATCAAAACGTATATTAAGAGAACCAAGACTATTCGTAAAACGTCAAGTTTGTTCATTTTAAGTGCAGGCCAAAATGTTGATAAAAAAGCTTCAGAAGATTCTATAGCCAGATGGATTAGATCAGTAATCACTAAGGCTTATGATCAGGCTGGAGTATCTCTACCTGGCCCAGAGAGAGCCCATTCCGACAGACCTATGGCCACTTCATGGGCGAACTTCAGAGAAGCATCTCCTGCAGACTTGTGCAGAGTGGCCACTTGGTCATCCATTCACACATTTGCAAAATTTTACAAACTAGATGTGATGTCTCCGGTGGAGGCGTCATTTGGCCGCCAAGTGCTACAGGCAGTGGTGGAACCCTAAGGGCACGTGACATTCTTCCCACCTGGGACATCTAGGGATATACTGCTTTTGTATATCCCAGACGTAAGGAAGCCCGGAGACCAGCTTAGGAGAGAGAGAAATCAAAATTTAAATGCCTTTAAATTTTCTGTCTCCGACTGCTGGTCTCCGGGCTTCAGATTCCCTCCCAGAATGTATATAGTTGGCTGGCCTCATGGCCATTTATGTCTTAACTTTCATGTGTTTTGTTTCCAAGTTCTTGTAGTATTGCCACATGGGGACTGCATTAGGAACAGCTAGAGACGACCGGATGTGGAGGGCTACTTGTTCCCCTGCTGCAGAGCTTTAATCCTGCCTCCATCCAGCATCAGGAGGTGCAGCCCAGGCATAAGGAAGTCTGGAGACCAGCCATCAGAGAAAGAAAATTTACAGGTATTTAAATTTCGATTTTTACTCTAGTACAATAAACGGAAAAGTACTTGCCTCCTGCACACCAAAACATTAGAGGAGAGGCAGTAATCAGCCATACAGTAGAAGGAAACATATCCAGCCATCGCACCAGGAATTATTGTCAAAGAGACAGTCTATTCCAAAGTCCTCAATGGCAGGCTCTCAAAAAGTACATTTCAACCAGCCTGATCCTCAGTCTGAGTCTCTCTCAACTGTAGGCCCAAATGTTTCTGCCTTCTGTGAGTCAGTATATAGACCACATAATATATAAATAGTGTGTCTGTGTGCGTATGTACTGTACAACACCTGTGGAGGTAAAAGTGATATCTTTAACTCATCTCACAAGATGTCATGTTAGCTTGTCAGTTGGGTATGTTACATATAATATCTTGCCTTGTTGGGTACATCCCAATGCATACTAAACCGCTCTGATGACATCACAGTAGTGTTGTGCAGCACTAATGCCAGCTGTTGAAAACAAAGAGAAACCATTTAAATTTTCATACAAGCATCAGATTTAACAGTTATAAAGTAAACTGATGATGTATACATCAAATATGCAGTGTTCTGACTCAAAATAGGCAGTTTATCATCACTTGTGAGGGAGCAGCACTTTCATGGCTCAGTTGTTGCTCCGCTACTCCTGAGTTATGGTCCTAGTACCCCCCATGCATGTGAAAATAAATTGCATATTCTCTCTCCTTATGCTGGTTACAGGGCTTTATTACCACTTGGATCTTTTCTCTTAAGCTTCTATAGAGGTAGGAAGTTGACTTTTGACACAGCAGCACAGGCTGGCCCCCCTGTGGACTGTGCCAGTCTTCGTCCTGTCTCCACCGATTCAGGTAGCTTAGCACACAGCTCTGCTGTCATAAGCTGAGAGCAGTACAGGACATCATGTGGACAGGGATCTTTTCCTGCATTTCTCTGTCAGTCGACACTGATCGGCTACCTTTACTGGGCTGCAGCAGGACTATACAGAAGTGTGTGTGTGTGTGTGTGTGTGTGTGTGTGGTCACTTTTCTTGTGAATCACTCTACACTTGGTTACAGCGGGGCTCCGCAGAGGTGTGTGGGGGCCTCTTGTGAACCACCCTACACTTTGACTTAGTGGCCATGGTCCTAAATGGCTGTGTTTTTGGACTTGATTGCTTATCTGCCCTGATCCAAACAGATATCAGCAAATCCTGGCCAAGACATAGATTAATGGTGCCAGACTGTAAGTAATGCTGCAGTCCAGGTCAGACCAGCATGTGGATTGAAGGTGCACTCCAGTGTAATAGTGTCAGACTGTAGGTAATGTTAAATTTTTTTTTTTTTTTTTTTTTTAGCGGAGCAGACACTGCATGGTGATAGCAGAGACGTGATCCCAGCAGGTAAAGTCTGTGTCAGATCAGCCATCCTTTTTATTTGTATTGTATAGCAAGTCAGAGACAGAAGTCTCTTCCACAGCAGCAAATGTGCCAGGTAAATGCAGTTTTTCAGCCCCAGCTAGTACAGTAGGCAGTATGGGGTGTCCAGATGGGGGCACGATATCAGCGGAAAGGCCATGGTCGGATAGACCTCCGCCCTGCTGTAGATGTCATTCGCTGCATGAATTGGACGTGAAACAGCTGGCTCTAATGAACACAAGCAAAAAAGGAAAGCCGGGGTCAGATTGGCCTCTGTGCTAGTATAGACCCCATCTTCTGCTTTGAGTGTGAAACAGCTGCCTTCTCTGAACTTGAATTGCGGGAATGCCAGGGTCAGATAGACCTACCTGCTGCTGTAGTCGTCATCCTCTACATGAATTGGGCGTGATATAGCTGGCTCCACTGAACATGAATTGCGTACACAACATGCACCCAACTCTTAGCTGTCCCGGTGGCGCTGAGGGTTGAGGTGCTGGATGCCACACCTTGCGCCATGCTGGCGTCCCAGGTTTGGGAACGGACTCGGGCCACCGGGGGTTGGCAGGGGAGAGAGAGGATTGAGCATCTGGAGGACTGCTCTCCTCTCCCAGGGTGGGTAGCGGGGCTTGCATTGCTCCCCAGCGGCCCCCAATGGAGATTTGAAGGTCTGCAAGGAGTGTTGCTGTAACGGGTTGGAGCAGCGCCGGACATCAGTGCAGCAGTGTGCAGACGCCATTGCATGTCTGCGCTTCAGGGGGAAAATGGCAAGGAAAACACCAAAAAACCTAGGGAGGCAAGAGTGACCCTGGGAGTCAGTGCCTGCATCCTGATGTCAAATCACCATTCCACCGGCTTTCCTGAGCTCGTTAACCCAGCCTGGGGTTGTCCATCTAATCTGAGAAAGGTCGCCAGGTAGGTGAGGCGGACCCTCCCCAAGGGGGTGAACTGGGGGTCTGGACAGATGTGTGTGTCTGGGAAGTGGGTGCTCAGCTATTGTACTCCTGGTGGAAGGGATTTCAGACAGGCCGTAGAGGCTGAGGCTGTGAGGGTACACCTGAGAGATGCCCTGGTCCCCTGGTGCTAGAAATAAAGTCTACAAAAAAAAATGCGCCCGACTCCCTGTTCTTGCTGCAGGACAGCCATTATGGGGTGAAATGTTTGGGTGTGATCCATTCATCCCCCCACCCTTTTTGTCTTGCCGAGTGAAGCTGACATGCACAGTTGATTGAGGCCTGGGGTGCGATTCTGGCAGGAGCATGTCACAGCATTAGCAGTCAGCAGCAGCAAGAACAAGTGCATGAATGACTGAAGGCAGGTTCCAGATAATGGGAGTACCGACCTATTTTACTCGCCTCATTTTAGGAAATACTCTTCAGAAATTTTTTTTTTTTTCAATGAGCATCGATACTCACCCAACATTTGTAAATACTCTACATTCCAAAAAATATGCTTCATAACATAACTGGTGATTCAAAAGGAGCATTTTATTTTTTCCAAATTTACAGCACTTGTACCCATCCTGATTTTGTTTTACTTACTATATTTTAAAACTAGTGAGTGAATTACTTCTGCCTGCCACAGAAACACTTGTTGCCATATTGGTCCTTGTAACACATGATCCACATAAACAGATGATTTGATACCTTTTATTGGACCAACAGAGTTGTTACAAAAGAACACAGGTGCTTTTAGCTTTCGGATTGCACAGAATCCTTGGTCAGAAAACACTGGCAGTTGTTTTGGAACAGTTATTTTTTTCCAAAACAATTGCCAGTGTTTTCTGACCAAGGATTCTGTGTAAAAAGTTTAACTAAATGGAAAACTAATTCCTTAAACTTGCTATCAGTAGCAGCACATGTGAGTCAGTGCTCATTACTAAACTGTAACGTGAGACTAGTGATCAATGTCCCAGATACCACACAGGCTTCAGAGCACAGTAGAATTAATAAAGTTGTGATGAAGTCAGCACAAGAAAAAAAGACTTGTATGTAATTTTAAATTTTTACATGGATGACGATGTCTCACCTCATGGCATGGTTGGTGCCCAGACTTACACCTACATTGTACAAGTCATGCGTTGCTGAGCTCAAGACAGGTGCAGCCCATTTGCTGAAGTGAGTAAAGTCCTGACCTGTGCGGATTGGTAAACGGAGTTCTGAAAGAACTGAGTTCCCATGGGCAGCTGGGATACCACATGTCCACTACCACATCTTCTTACTTATGCCAACTCCCAAAATCAGAGATCTAGATTGCTAAATAGGGAGAGTGCCGGGCACTCCCCATTGCCAGGGCACTCCCGCTGCTTGGAGATCTGGACGTCTAAGCACGGGGATCGGGGCTGGCAGATGTGAAGAGAGGTGCTCGGCTGACTGGCGTGGATTCTCATCTGACCCACTTCTCTCCGACTACTGACAGGACCTGACATTTTTCCCCACATGCCACTGCTTAAACTTATAAGCCAAAAGTGTACTTCCCTCAGTTTACAGGGGCTTGCTACTGATCAATGGCAATTTTGTGTCATCGTCATTGTCTGACTCGGATGAATTGAAAGACATAATACTACTACTTGCCGCATCTTCTGAACTAGTTACATTATTTGTGGTGCTGTGAGATGAATCTGACCTTTTTGCTTCTGACTGTCTTTGTTTCACACAAACTCTTCTTGGAGTGTTGAAGAATCTACAACTGGGACAGGATCAGATGTGTCTGGACTGTCACCCTCAACTGAAACTCTAACCAGGCGTTCCAACGGTACTTCACTCAGTCTGTTTCTCCAGTCAGTTTTGACACGCTGCATTACTGAAAATGACCTTTCCAGCTTTTTTGCATTGGATACTGTAATGAGCTTATAAATAACAAGTGACTTAAAAACTTATTGTATAAAGTTTTAAGTTCAGACCATTCTCCTGGCAAAGCAGCAAGGTCAGCATTATGTTTTGTGACTGTCTGTCCATAGTAATTAACATATTCGTCCAAGTCTACGTTTCCAAACGTTTCAAGCTCATCAGCACTCCTAGGCCACTGTTTCACATCTAACAGTTTTAAAGTCCTAAAAATTGGGTGTTGGTCCTGAGAGTCACAGTCAGTGATATCTGAAAATATATCAGAAATGCACTGTTGTACTCTACTGACGTAATTAGGTACCTGGGTTATAAGGTGCCTGATGCTGCTGTTAGCATTTGAGACCATGACATCTTTAAACATGACCGGTTCAGAATCGTCAGACTCGTCGTCAGTTACGTCATGATCATGTTGCTGTAAGAGTGTCTTAAGTTCACAGTTGCATATTCCAAGATTATCTGCAAGGTGTTGTAGTTGCCGTAAAGTTGCATCCACACAAGCGGAAGCTAAGATCAAGTCGGCAGAAGAACCCTGTAAACTGAGGGAAGAGTCATGACAGTGGCCTTAGAAGGTCAGTATAGAAGAGCAAATGTGTGACAAATTTGGCAGTTTTCAGTTTGGTCAAAATGCCCTTAACTCTGCTTTTCTCCGTTGGTGGTGTAGTGACAGTTTTTACAAGACTTTCGAGATGATGAATCGTAACTGTGTAGGATTTTACCAGTGTCTGAGCTGCATGAAGTTTGTGATCTACCCACCTTGTTCCAAATGCTCTTTCTGGTTTTCTGAGTTCACCGCCCACCACCCACTATTTTAGCTAATTCTCTGAGCTTGCAAAGTTTCTTTGGACTTTTTTCGTAAAGGTAGTACAATGTCAAGAGATTATCGTCCACGTGATCAAAAAATGTTCCTTTCAGTGCATCTCTAATTGTCAGTTCTAATCTGTGGTTAAGACAATGAATAGACAGCAACCATGGCATTTCCACTTTTATCAGAGCTGATAGCCCTCCCTCCCAGGTTTACTGTAGCCCGATCTGCACACATAGCAATCATGCGACTGTTCAAGTCTAAAATGCCTAACTCTAAGAAGGCTTCTTGAAGTGTTTGACCTGTCAGTTTGACCTCTGTGATAGGAAAAGTGATGAAATCACTTCTGAAGGAAAGAATTGTTGAGTACATAGAGGAAAGTGGGGCACAGGACCCAAGGCAGCGTGGGTTCACAGCGGGAAGGTCATGTCAGACAAATCTAATTGATTTCTTTGACTGGGTGATCAAAGTAGTAGACCAGGGAGGGGCTGTAGACATGGCCTACCTAGTCTTTAGCAAGGCATTTGACACAGTAACACACAAAAGATTAATAATCAAATTAACCAGCCTGGGAGTGGGACCCAGGGTCGTAGCCTGGGTAAAATGTTGGCTGGACAACAGGACACAGAAGCTAATTGTAAATGGAGTTCACTCTGAAGAAAGAGGGGTTACTAGTGGGGTACCGCAGGGTTCAGTACTTGGCCCAGTCCTTTTTTAATGTATTTATAAGTGACATTGCAGAGGGACTGGAAGGAAAAGTATGCCTCTTTGCAGATGATGGAAAGATCTGCAATGGGGTCGATATACAAGGAGGCGTGGAAAGGATGAGAAGGGACTTGGCAAGGTTGGAGGAATGGTCAGAAGTATGGCAGCTTGGATTCAATGCAAAGAAGTGCAAAATAACGCACCTGGGAAAAAAGCAAGAGGAAGATTACACAGTTTGGGGAGGTAGTAACAACAAAAATGGAAAGGGACCTGGGGTAGTCATATCAGATAATCTTAAGGTTAGCAAGCGATGTGAGAAGGCAGTAAGGAGGGCTGGGGGGGTACTGGAATGTATAGGGAGAGGCATCACCAGCAGAAAACAGGAAGTTGTCATCCCTCTGTACAGACAGTTGATGAGACCCCATCTGGAGTACTGCATCCAGTTCTGGAGACCCCATCTCTGCAAGGATGTAGACAGGATGGTGGCAGTCCAGAGGAGGGCAAATAAAATGGTTCAGGATCTGCAAGCGAAGCCATATGAGGAGAGACTAAAGGAGTTTAATATGCATACCCCTGAGAGAGAGGGGGGGGACATAATAGAAACTTTTAAATACGTCAGTGGAATCAGCAAAGTCCAAGAGGATAGCATCTTTCAGAAAAAAAGATGTGCAAGAACAAAGGGACACAATTTGAAGATAGAGGGGCGATGGCTCAGGGGCACTGTGAGGAAGTATTTTTTCACAGATAGGGTGGTGGACACATGTAACAGCCTTCCTGAGGAGGTTGTGTGGTCTAAAACTGGGAGAATTCAAGAATGCATGGGACAGGCCCGCCGGTGCAGCGGTAGATCTACCGCTTGCGTCACCAACAACCGGGTTGAGGGAGCGGACTCGGGCGGCTGGAGGGCTGGCCGGGGGAGGAGGTGAGCCCCAGGAGCTGCCTCCTCCTCCGGGTGGGGTGGGATGCGGGTCCCGCTGTGATACCGCCACCTGGGTGACCACAGGTGGAGTGCAGCGAGACAAGCGCCGGAGGAGGATGTCTGCGGGAGGCGGAGCATTAGCGTGTCTTGGCGTGTGTTGCTCTTAGACCCTCTGCGCAGACGCCCCGTGGCTGGGACGAAGAAAAGCGGAAAAACCCTGTGCTGGGCTCCTGTAGACGGGACCCGGTTGTCCCGAGATAACCCTTAACCAGGCTCCATAGATGGGGCTGGTGACGCCTTCCGACTCATACTTGAGGTGTGAGAGGGGGACTAAGGGAGGGTCCCTCTCCTCCCCACCCGGGGAAAAACTGAGGCAGGATGGGGAAAGGCTACCCAGTACTTGGAGGGAGGTACCTGGGGCGGGACTACGGGAATACACAGCCTAGGGATCCCCGAAGAAAATAACCTAGCACATCGAGAAGGGGGCATAAAGAGAAAGTATTAAAAAAAAAAAAAAAAAAAAAAAAGAATGCATGGGACAGACATAAGGCAGTTCTTGTGGGGGTAGGCTGCTGGTTAACTAGGATCTGCAGCTTATCCTGTAGGTATGGAAATGGGCAGACTAGGTGGGCCAAGCAGTCCTTATCTGCTGTCAAAGTCTATGTTTCTATGTTTGTAACAAACCTTCTGCGTGGCGTGCTGAACGTCTTTTAATCTGAAAAAGGTAATCTTCATTAAACAAGGACTTTCGTTAAAATGCATACTATACAGTAATTCTTTTTCAGTACAACTTTTATCTGTTGCCTCAGCTAGAAGAACCACAAAATACAGACTTTTCTGAAGGGCCGGGGCGGCTAAGGCAAGGAAGGAGCAGAACCTGGCCAGGGAAATTAGGAGAGGGAACAAGGGGTTCTTTAGATACATTGGGGAAAAACGAAGGGTGAAGGGGCAGATTAGCAGGATTAAAACAGGGGAGAGATGGGTACAAGACCCGGGGGAGCAGGCTGAGGTACTAAATGAGTACTTCACCTCAGTTTTCACCAAAGAAATGGGGGTGCTCGTCATACATGGGAGGAGACAGTGATACTGAGGAAGGGGGGACCCTTACTGATCGGCGGGTTTGGGGAGGGGGGAGGCATCACTGGCAGGAGGGGGGAAGGCTAAGCAAGGAGAAGAGGTAGCGGAAGTGGAAATTGCAGCAGATAGAGTGAGGGAAGCCCTCAGGTCCCTTAAGATGGAGAAAGCACCAGGGCTGGATAAATTACATCCCAGAGTGCTGAAGAAACCTACGGATGTCCTGGCGAAACCCCTGGCGGAGCTTTTCAGCATCTCTCTGAGGACAGGGTGGGTGCCCCAGGACTGGAAGGTGGCGCATATAGTGCCTATCTACAAGGGGAATCAAGGGAGGTGGCAGGGAACTACAGGCCTGTCAGCCTGACATCGGTGGTGGGCAAGGTGATGGAGGGCATTGTCAAGGGAGGCTAGGGAGCACCTGGAAAGTCAGGGTGCCTGGGCGATGCATGGCTTCATCCGGGGAAATCGTGTCAGACAAACCTTGTGGAGTTCTATGAGTGGGTGGCAGTGCCTTGGACCTGGGTAGACCAGTGGGCGATCCTCTTTCTAGACTTCAGCAAGGCATTTGACTCTGTTCCTCACGTGGGCCTGTTGGATAAGCTAGGAGAAATGGGGTGGGGAACCAGATGATCAGATGGATAGGCAATTGGCTCCAGGACCAGACCCAGAGGGTCGAATGGCGGATAGTCTCATCCCCAAGGAGGGTCATTAGTGGGATCCCACAGGATCAGTCCTTGGGCCCTCCTGTTCAACGCCACGCCTCTGACATAAGGACAGGTATCAGGAGTGAGATGAGTCTCTTATGATGACTCAAAACTGGGGGCGGTGGTGGATGGGGAGGAGGGGAGGTGGCCTACAGGGGACCTGGAGGCTCTGGAAAGATGGTCTAGAAAGTGGAAGCTGAGGTTCAATGCAGGAAATGCAAGGTACTGCACCTGGGGCCAGAAACCCGGGCCAAATGTACACCGGGATGCTACAAGTCTCTATGGCTGAGAGGGACCTGGGGTGGTGGTGGATGTCAAGATGAACAACTTGGAAACTTGTAGGAGGGCAGCAGCCAAGACCAACAGGATGCTGGGATGCATCGCTAGAGGATCACTCCTCCAGAAAGAGGAAGTGATACTCCTCTGTATAGCACTGTGATGAGGAGCACTTTGAGTACTGCATGCAGTTTTGAGGCCACACTAAAGAGGGACATTAAACTCTTTGAGAGGGTCCAGAGGAGGGCAAACTAAAATGATTTGGGGCTTGGGGACAGGACCTATGAGGAGAGGCTTGAACAGCTAAATATGTACACATTGGAAGAGAGAAGAGACTGGGGACATGATAGAGGTCTTCAGGTACATGAAGGGGTAGATAGGGAGGAACAGTCAGGGTGCTTGAAGAAGGAGGAGGGGCCACTAGAGGGCATGGGTGGAAGCTGGAGGGGAAGATTCAGGGAGAAAGGAGGAGGTGCTACTTCACTGAGAGGTGGTGGAGCCATGGAATGTGCTGTCTGGGGGCTGGTGGAGGCAGAGGCGGTGGAGGGGTTCAAGAGGGATGGGACAGGTACAGGGAAGGTTCTGGAAGCAAAATCCAATGCAGTGAGAATATCCGAACTGGGAAGGGAGAAGCCAGAGAAGGCGAGGGGGGCAGCAAGGTCAGCTCCCAGGGTGGGGGCTGACCAAATGAGCAGACGCGAAAGGCCGTTAGGCCTATTCTGCTGGCATTTTAGTATGTTAGATTTTCCCATAACAGTTCACCAATAGGTGACATGAACATACGACAACCGTTAACATTTGCATATGCACTTCCGAGATCAATATCATGTCTTTTTTCTAGTTTAACAAATTATTTAAATTTAGTAAATGAAAATTTTTCTTTAGCAAGCAGATAAGCGATTTCAATCAGATGGCGAACTACAGCTCTGTCTTTTACTTATGCTTCTGTTATTACACGTCCTATTGGTGTAGTTTTGTATATGGAGGCAACTGATTCTGGTTTTTGGATGAGTGTAACAGCTCGTTTATGAGCATCACATTGGCTTTGTTTTGCAACACTGTCTTTTTTCAAAGCTATATTTCAGATGCCAACAATGAAACTTTCACTAAAATTTCTGCAGTACTTTAACTGGTCTGCCATTTATCACACGGGGAACATTTTACCCGGTCTACAAACTCACCACCATTGTCTGTTTCATACACTAACCATTAGTTGCAGTGACCAGTCTCCTTTTTCCATTTTTCTACAGTGTGCCTCCTTACTTTTTTGGTGCTGGTTGCCATGGTTGCCTTCTATTCTGAGTTCACTTGGCTGTGTGACGCTCTTTATTTTTGTAACAATAAAAACACAAGTACTTGAACAATTATGTGCTTCTTTTCCAGTGTGTAAAAATGAGTCCTTATGAGACACTCTTTAAGTATTACCTAACAATAAAACAAGTTGAATATTTGTGTGTGTGTGGGTTGCTTCTTTCTGTGTAAAATAATTTGTCCTAACTACTGCACAGACATCCACTGATTCTTAAATCGGGCAACTGAACAGTTGTCCGGTGGTGATAGTGGTGGTGGTGGGGAACTGATGCCAAGATAATAAATCGGTACCTACTACTACGTCTGCACTTACAACACTGCAGAGCTGTGCAGGCCAGACAGCCAAATCTGGGGTGGGTGGGGTGGACTTGATTGAGCCTCTGACTTAAACGGTCAACCAAACGTCTGCTGTGTGGAACACTGCGGAGCTGTGCAGGGCAGATGACAAAATCTGGGGTGGGGGGACTTGATTGTGCCTCTAACTTAAACGGTCAATCTTACCTTTTACTGTAACAAGACTGCAGAGCTGTCCAGGGCAGACGAACAATGGTGGTGGTGGAGAACCTGAGTACCTCTAACTTAAACAGTATAGTAATAAACATCTGAAGCAGTGCTGCATAACACTCTGCAGAGCTGTCCACAACCAAATCTTGGGGTGCACTTGGGTGTGGGGAGGAAAGACTGAACTGCCCACTAAAACAGTTACCCGAGTGTGTGTTTTGTTGTAGTATACAACTAGTATTACAGTAGCACCCACTGACTGCCACCCCAGAAATTTATTCTTTCAGGCAGAGTGCTAATTGGCAGTTGGCAAACATAAAGTAGCTCACAACAAGTTAGTCCAAATCAATAGTCCAGGTAATCAGCAAATATTCTTAGCTTAGTTTGAAAACACATGAAAAAATAAACTGTACTGCTGCAGTAGTTCTTTTTTCCAGACAGTCCTGTGCACTGCTCCCCAGCCCATTCTCCTCTCCCCAGACTCCTCTACTGCCTGGCTCGTTTCTCTGAGTGCCCAACTTCTTCTCCATCCTGTGTCCTGCCCGCTGTCTTTTAGTCCCTGCTGTTGCACTCAGAACCTGAGCGCTTTCAGTCCAGCTCACTTTTCGACCTCTCCTGTCTGACCTAAAGAAACACAGTGACAAGATGTCAGTATTTGTTACCTCAGCCTTGATACTGCTCATGTGACCCTGATCTGAAACATCCCCAGCATGTTCGTCGGATCATGCCCCAAAAGGTACCCTCCTTACCTTGT
This sequence comes from Neoceratodus forsteri, assembly GCA_016271365.2. Taxonomy (NCBI): domain Eukaryota; kingdom Metazoa; phylum Chordata; order Ceratodontiformes; family Ceratodontidae; genus Neoceratodus; species Neoceratodus forsteri. Next base: position 1,227,385,875 of record CM028132.1, on the reverse strand, counting down.
CTCTGGACGATGGTCGCAGTCCAGCTTCGTTGGCTGCTGCCAGGCTTGAACCACTGGCAACCCCTGCAAAATAAACAGTGTGGTTACATTCTGATCTCCTGCTTAGCTCGAAATTAACACAACCAAATTCTGTGTGACTTAGACTTACCACAGGGCCGCCAGTGAGTAATGGGGTCTCTTCAAGTTCACTGCCAGTACATGATGCTCTCTGGGAAGTCATTATGGGCTGGTTTACAAGCTGCAGCACACACCTGTTGGGCTGAAAAGTAGAACATAATTAATATTTTGGCCACTCGGCTCAGACTCAAACTTTAATAACCCCTCAAAAAAACAAAAAAACTCCCGATGATCCCCCGCCCCCAGTTACAAGACTAGTCATGGGCAGGCCAAAACAGTAGAGTGAGCAAGGGGATACATCCCAAGTGGTCTTCTTTGTGCACAACTCTGTGGGACAGGAGGGCCATGACTCCTAGGTGAAGAAGCCAGGGGTCAAAGACTGGAGTGGACATCAATGGGTTTAGTTTGCGGTTGGCCCCAACAAGTACCCAAGTAACGCTCACTTGTGGTGCCTCCCTAGGTTCATTCCCCTAATGGCATAAGGGCATTTGGGCAGAGCAGACACTGTCAAGTGCCGCACCTCGGAAGGAGCACTGCTTGCAGAACAAACCTGTAAAAATGACCCCCTCCAGCTGTAGTGTGGACAAGTCAGTTCACTAGCGATGATCTGCTGCATACCAGGGACTGGACACTATGTTGACGATTCTGGCACGGCAATGAGTATGAGTCAGTCCTCCTCCTCCTCCCGAGTGACCCCAACACCCCCCCCCCCCGAGTCCACTCCTCACCCCACAATTGACCATTTAAATGCCTAGGCAGGCAAGATTTGCCACTTGCCATGGCCTGGATAAAAAAACAAAAACCGCCTCAGGGAGGCACAGGCACTTTGTGCACACTCGGATAAGTTGCCAGACAATTCTGGTGGGACCATCAGGGCCATGTTGACTCCCAGGGGTGAGCCAGGGCCCAACAAGTCTTGACTTCTTGCAGTTGAGGTGGCTTCAGCAAGCTTTCACAGAACTACAGGTCTGGACTCTGACAGTCCATGACTGATTTAAAAGAAATTGATAGGCACTTCGGTCAGAATGCCTCCTGTCACACCAGAGATCACATGGATGGATCTGGTCTAAATCATCTGCCTAAACTGCCTGGACGCAGACAATCATCAGGTGACACTTGTGAAGCTTCTCTGTGGCTTGCCAAATTAAACTTGCCCACAGTGATAGCCTCCCCTCCTGAGGCCTACCAGGTGACCTGCAGTTTCTGTGCAACATATCAGGCACAGAAGACTCGCAATCGGACAGTTTGCCTGTCATGGAGTCTCAGCATTTTTCCTGGATCACTGTTGAAACGGGGTCCCTATGCTGACCCTTCACAAAAATTGCGCAGCCACTGTCAGAGAATGAATCATTAGTGCCCCCCTGGCCTGACTCCTGCTGCACACACCGGCTGACCTAAACAGTCTGTTGCGACAGAGCTGGTCACAAAGACAAGTCAGCTAGCGAACACCCCCCCCCCCGTGGCCTCCGGTGATGAGTAGCTGCTGTTGGGAATCCAGGGCTAAACTGCACTCCTATCACCTGCCAGCCTTAATTGTTGACTTAACAGCACGAGTGACGGACGTTCTCAACTTCTGGGTCGGCTGAAGAGCGAGGATTGGGTATTGGGACTCAGTCACTGACCAGACCGGGAGCGCAGAACAAGCCAGGTGGCCAGTCAGTCAGGAGGGCAGCTGAGGCAATTATTGGCGGGGCCTGTGCAGTGAGGGAAGGTCTGGTGGTCTTGTTGGGGAGGATCTGTGGTTGGTCCTCATCCACCACCTGCTGAGCAGGAGCCAGATCGCCACATTGGTTCAGCAGCCCGGGAGGAGTCTCTGACCGAGCGGTCACAAGAGGGCTGAGACTGGGGGTCCGCCGACTTGATCTCAACTGTGGTGGTGGTGGGGGGTGAACCACCTTGCAGAAGCCAGCTAGGCCATCGTGGCTTGGATTTCGCAGCACTTAGGCTCTAGGACCCCCCCCAAAAAAAAAAAAAAAAAAGTCCTGCAGCATCTATTGGCCTTTGCCATAAGTCCGGGCCCGCCACCACCAGAAACCCCAGATAGTTTTGCTCCCTCGTTAGTTTTGACCACACAATAACAGCTAAAATAAAATATATCTTCTTGTTATGTTTCCCAGCAAATTATGCTGACTAGTAGTGTGACTCTGGGAGCTTGATTTATTTTTTTTACCCACCTTGGTAACTGTCAGTTCGTTGTCTTCGGGAGCTCAGACGATAATTGGTCCAACCGCGCCACTGAAACAAGTCAGGTTTTTGCAGAGCAGAGCTCTCTTCTGGAGCGCGGAATAAGGCAGCCAATCTGGGTAAAAAGGACTTGGCCCACAGATGTGCCTTTCGCATGACTGGTGAAAAAATATTAATCCATTCCAGGTTATTAAATTTTTAAATTTCAGTTCTGAGTATGCTCAGTACAGTCTTTTGTATAGCAGCTTGGAACGAAAAAAGAATTTGGTCCATGCAAAAAAGAATCCTTTTCTGTAGGGGCCAATCCTTTTTTGTGAGGAAAAAATCATTTTTCTTATGGCTGCCATTTTCATTTTACTGTTTAAATGTTTAAACATTTAAAGTGCAGAAGAATAATGTGTTTTTAAAAAAAATAAATACCTGAGTCTAGTTAAACGGGATCTGTTTAGCTAGATTCTGGTGTTTGTATTTTTAAAAAGTTGCCAGAAAAACATTTTCTAGGCACCCAAAATTCAGGGTGCCCAGCTTAGCGAGAGGAGCCGTTCATCCACATTCTCCATATGAGAACAGCGGGACTTTCTTGAGTTCTGTGGCAGCAGTTGGAGCTTGTGCTTTTCTGAAAGCAGTGACCTGTTCTTTCCCTGATGTCTAGTGGCACCCCCTGTCACAAGCCCAACCCCAAAGGGACAGTAGGACCTCCTGTTTGCAGAGAGGATCCCCTTTTTTTTTTTTTTTCACAGAACTTGTGAGCAGTTGTAGGATTCAGAAAGAATCACCAACTTTCCTTTTCCCAGTGGGAGGGTGAAAACTGTAGTTTCGAGTTCCCTTGACTCTGTACTACGTTCAGGGTTTGAATCCCACCACTGCCCCTGGCAGCCTCTTGCCTAAGTAGTTTTATAGGACAGCCGAGCGGTCACTATCTTTGTTATCAAGGCACACAGTCTTTAAAAAAGTCTTCTGTTTAAAATATTAGGTCACACAATCAAACCCCAGGCAGAGCTGATAAGAAAATCGTAAATGTTTACTTAAATAAAAACACAGTAAATTCTACAATTTGTAAGATCTTTGAACTGCAGACAATACCCCAAAAAACACTGGATGGTTTACAGAAAAAAACTAGATACTGTTGTTCTAAACTGTACCTTATTCTAATGTTAGAGTCCAGAAAGATTAAATGTTCTTGTGGAAATGAAAATTCTTTCCCTGTAGGTGGAAGTTCATTAAGCAGCAGAGTTTGTAGCAAGTTGGTGATCAGAGTCAGTTCTCTGAAGGTCCTTTTAAAATACTCCAGGTGCTTCCTCTGTGAAAAGTTTTGGTTTCCAAACCTCTGACTTAAAATCAGAATTTTCTGTTCAGTATGTGAAAGGTCTAATTTTCACACACTCTGGTCTGGTTCCAAAGTTTTTTTTCCAGGCCTACAAATATATTTTCTGGTTTAAAAGTATATACCAGCTTGGTTAGCTCTGAGGTTTTTCTAAGTGCTCAGGCTCCTGACTCCAAGCTAAACTGATCTGATGTTCAAAATGGGTCTATTACATAATGTTTGGTCATTTTCAAGCCACAACCCCTCCGTCTCTCTATCCCCCCCCCCGGGATGGCAAGCAAATACAGATATTGGGGTGCAACAGTTTACCTTCTCCTGCAGGTGTCACTGAGGTTCCATGTCAGACCCCTGCACATCTGGTCCATGCATTTGGCTTGAACCCTGACCCCTAGGTCATCCCATGACTTATTTTCTGTTATTGGAAACTACATGCCCACTTTTATCTAATAGTTTGACTTTTTGGGTCATAAACCTATCTGTCTCTTATCTGGAGAAGGACCAGACCCAACCTAGCTTTTACAGAAATTCTGGCTATTTCATTTTACTCTTAAAAGCCTTTTGAAAGAAACAGCATCTTAACTCTAAAGTACATTAGAACAGCACATCCAATAGGAACATTAATAAAGGATATGGGCCTATCTGGCCACATCTTTCCCTCCTAAAACAGAACCTGGGGGGAACATGCCCCTAATGGAGGCAGTTCTTCCCAGTTCTGTTTATAGCGAGATAGACAGTCTGCGTTCCCAGTCTTAGACCCAGGCCTATGCAAAATCTCCATGTAATAAGCCTGCAAGGCAGTACTCAATCTCAGAAGTTTTCCATTTGTTTTCCCCATTTGGCCCAACCATACTAACGGGTTGTGGTCTGTTTGGACCTTAAAATGCCTCCCATAAAGGTACGGTTCAAGGTTTTTTTTTTTTTTTTTTTTTTTAATGCAAGACATTCCTTTTGTACTATTGCATAGGCTTGTTCCTGTGGAAGCAGCTTCTTGCTTAAGTATACAATGGTATGCTCTCTCCTCTGATTGAATACTTGGCTGGGGACTGCCCCTATTCCCACATCTGAGGCGTCCGTCTGTACCACAAATGGCCTGTTGTAGTGTGGGTAGCCAGCACTGGGGCACTATACAGCAAGGTTTCAGCTGTGTGAAGGCCTGCTCACAGTCTGTGTCCCATTTTACCCTCCTAGGCTTATTCTTTGTCAGCAACCCAGATAAATAGTGGCCAGAGAGCTGTAGTTAGGAACACATTTTCTGTAATACTCTGCTGTCCCAAGAAAGCTCCTGACTTGTCTCTGGGTTTCAGGCATGGCCCATGACGCAGTCGCCTCTATTTTTACTTGGTTTGGGCGGGGTCGGCCTCGCCCCACAACGTGTCCCAAATAAGTGCCCTCTGCCATGGCCATCTGGAACTTTTCAGCCTTAATAATGTGACCTGCGGCCTGTATTCGACCAAACACCTCCCTTGGGTGTGCCAGGTGTTTCTCCCAGCTATTGCTGAAGATGGCAGTAGCATCCAGGTAGGCAACTACAAAGTCCTCCATATCCTCTAATACCTGATTTACTAACTGCTGGAGTGTAGCAGGGGCATTCTTCATCCCAAAGGGCATGACCTTGAACTCGAACAGGCCGATTGGGGTGATGAATGCTGACCTTTCCCTAGCCCTGTCAGTGCATTCCACCTGCCAGTACCCCCTTTGTTAGGTCTGCTGTAGTCAAGTGTGTCGCCCCTCCCAATTTGTCAAGCACTTTGTCTGTGTGTATCATTGGGTGGGCGTCAGATTTCGTGATGGCATTAAGCCCACGATAATCTTTGTAGAACTGTGTAGTCCCTTCCGGTTTTGGTACAAGGACTATAGGTGAGGCCCAGGGCTGTGGGATTTCTGGATCATCCCTAGATCCAGCATCCCCCCCACCTCCCTCTTAGTGTCCTTGAGGAATGTCTCTGACACCCGGTAAGCTGTCCTACATATGGGTGCTTAGGTCCCCGTCATGCACCACTAGCAGTGTTCGTCTAGGCTTTACTGTAAATAAAGGGGCAAAGTCTCACCAAACAGTCCTCAATTCTTGGGCCTGTCCAGGTGTCAGCTGGGTGGACAGCGTGAGGTCTCCACAGATGATGCCTGCTTGCTGTCAACTAACAGGTCGAGAAGGGGATCTTCCCCACCTAGCTCCTCCCCAGGACTGCAAACTGTAAGTACCATGTCATCCCTATTAAAATACGGCTTCATCATGTTCAGAGGATACATCATGAGAGTGTGTTTTTTCGGTCAGATAATTCTACAGTGTAATTAACATTGTTTACCTCCCGGACTACCTTGTATGGCCCTGGCCACTCAACTTGCAGCTTGTCTTCTGGACTGGGATCAGAACCATTACCTCCTGTCCTACCCCATATGAGCGTGCTTTGGCTTCATGATCGTACCAGGTTTTTTGTTTTTGCTGGGCAGCTGCCAGGTTGCTCTGGGCCATGCCCATAAGCTCCTTCAGCGTCTCTCTGAATTTTAACTCATACTCCACTATGGGAGTCCCCTGGGTGGCATGCTTACCTTCCCAGTCCTCTCGTATTAAAACTAGGGGCCCAGTCACCCTGTGTCCATACAAAGGTTAAAAACTCAGTCGACTCTTGTGGCACTTCCCTGTAGGCAAATAGCAGGCGGAGCAGGTATTTTTCCCTGTCCCGCCCCATGCTGTTCTGCAGATGCCATAAGCATAGATTTTAGGGTCCCATTACTTGGTTACTAAGGTGGAAGTAGGCTTCTAGCCCATCGGGACCACCTTCCCCACACTGGGTGGGGGATATTAGCCTTTCCTTTGAAGTAGGTAATCATCTAGTGCTTTTTTAAATTGTACTTTATTGCTTGCTTCTGCTGTGTGGTTAGGGAGAACATTCCACATTTCAGAGGCCCTAATTATAAAAAAGTGTCTACGTTTGTTTGTTGTGGATTTTGGAATGAGAATCTGCTTCTTGTGGGATCTCAAGTTTGCTCTTTTGTTAACTTGAACAATTTTACATTCCTTCATATGATCCTAAACATTAAGAATGTTGTACAGCAAAAGCAGATCCCCTCTATCTCTCCTAAGTTGGAGATCTTAGAGGCCAAGGGTATTTAGCCTGTCTGGATAGGGCAAGTTGGTGAGTCTTGGGATAAGCTTAGTGGGTTCTACGCTGAAAGTTTTAAATAATTTTTTGTCTTTTACAAGGTAGGGGGCCCAGAATGACACAGCATAGTCTGTGTGAGGTCTAACTGAATGCCTTATAAAGTGTCATAATGCAGGCTTCATTCCTGCACAAGAAAGTTATTTTAATAATACGGTTTTTGGTAAGCGCAACACTCCTGCATTGGTCATCTGGCGTTAATTGGTTGTTTATTATGACCCCTAAGTCTTTTTCAGTAATTATGGAGTTAATTTTACTTCTGCATAAAAAATATGAGGTGCTTGGATTTTTGGCCCGTGTGAATGACTGAACATTTATCTGTGTTAAATTCCATTTTATTTGAATAAGCTCATGTTTCAATTGTTTGCAAATCTGATTTAAATTGGGATATTTTATTTTCCATATCAACCTCTGATGACATTTTTGTGTTATCTGCAAATTTGGTAGTTTAGCTGTTTGCCCTCATGTGTAAATCCCCAATAAAAATGCCAACCACAGCAGGGCCCAGCACCTATCCCTGCGGTACCCGGCTGGTGATAGCCACTTGCGTAGAGACAGCATCCCTTAATTTAACATGTTGTGTTCTATTTGTTAACCAATTTGTCACCTATTGTATGTTGAAGCCATTAAATCGTAACCTGATCATTTTCTGAAGTAATAGTGGGAAACTAAATCAAAGGCTTCCTTTTTTTTTTTTTTTTTTGGAAATTGTAATTTTTTTATTATTTCATTTTTAAACAGTACAGGTTAAAAAGGAAAGAAAACTTTTAGCAGAAAACAAACCATATACATTCTCAAGTTCAGACAGTATTGGTTACATATGCAATTAAGTGTACCAGCCACATAAAATTGATAAAGTAATTTCAAGACTAACAGAAATGTCCTAAGCTGGATTGTGCATTTCGCACCTCCTTTACCTTTCTTACTCTAAATCTGTAACCTCTAAATCAATGGCTACTAAAAACTGCAAAAAAAAAAAGGGGAAAGAAAGAGGTAAATACACTACTTACACAATAACTTAAACTAAACAGTACACCCCCTCCCCTTCCCTCCCAAACCGTGTGGTCTATATGTACATTCCCTGTTTACATCTTAAGAAGCGTGAACAGTGCCCAATTAGCTTTGCTCCTCATGGAGGTTAGAGTTCATATACTATCTTGCTATTAATCTAAGGCTTCTCTGGCCAGGATCTCCAGAGTTGTAACTTCTTCTTTGGGGCCAAGAAACTCAAAGAATGGGAACCAGCGAATCTTATATAATTCATACCTTAGATTCAGGTTGGCTGTAAGCCTTTCCATTATTTTAATTTGGTTACAACACGACAACCATTGTTCCTTTCCCGGGGGTGTCTCAGACAGCCACAACCTAGTAATAGCCTTTTGAGCTACGGCTAGCAGGATTGCAAATAAATAATTAGCTTTAGAGCCTTTCAGTCCCTGAGGAGGTTCCCCCAAGAGGTAACGAGGCTGTTCAGGAACTTCTGTCTGTAAAATCTGACTCAGCCCCTCACTTATAAGGTTCCAGTAACCCCTAAGTTTGGGGCAACTCCAAAAAATGTGTTTGTATGTCCCAATCTGCCCACAACCTCTCCAGCATTTATCTGAACAGGTTTGTCCAAAATGTTTGGTTATCACTGGTGTTCTGAAAAATCTTATGAGCACTTGCCACCTAAACTCCCTCCATGTGGGCAAGGCTGTAGTTCTGTGTGCCAGCTTCCAAATCATCTCCCACCCTAGTACTCTCTCCCTGAACCAAGTTCTTTTTCCCAGAGGGTCTGATTCAGATCTGGAGTCTGAACACCCAGTTCCCCACGAATATAACTTGGATATCAAATGGTTTTATGTGAAGACCCATTGATTAATTCTAAGAAGGAGATCCATGAGTGGGTTGGTGTCACCAGGTCTCTGCTTTACGCCCGCCTGAAGATAGTGTCTAATTTGTAAGTAACCATAAAAATCTGATGAAGGGACATTAAACTCCCGTTGAACCTGGGTGAAACTTTTTATAGTATCCCTTATGAATAACTGTGAGAACTTCCCAAGTTCTAGATTTTGCCTGCGTGTAAACATCGGGTCCTCCCTCCCTGGCAGAAAGTCCACCCTGTCGAGGATCTTGCCCTGCCTTAACACCATGGATTGTACTTTCAACTCCTTTATGATCTGTGGCCATATTGTAACCAGTGTCCTAAACCATAGACTTGGTCATCCTTGTATCGCCCTGGGGTTACTTTTATTAAATAGGATTGATGAGAGGGTGTGTGGTTTTAAAAACTGTAGGTCCATTTTAACCCAGCTTTGCATTGCTACTGAGGATGCATAGGCTGCCAAGTACTGTAATTGAACCACTCTATGGTACTTCGTAAAACTGGGGACTCCCAGACCTCCCCTCCCTTTAGGCAACTTCAGCAAAGCCCAACTAATCCTAGGTTTCTTCCCTGCCCATATAAATTTACTTATCAGCTTTTGAGTATCAGACCAGAATTTCCATGGGGGACACAGGGGGATTGCATCAAACAAGAAGAGCATCCTCGGGAGGATATTCATTCTCACGGATTCTACCCTTCCAGTAATTGTAAGAGGCAGAGTGGCCCATCTGGCACAATCCACTTTCACTGTGTCTAACAGTTTCACATAATTTACTTGGTATAGCTTACCAAGATCCCTCGGGATATGGATCCCCAAATATCTAAAGCTAGTGGTGTTCCATCTTAAGTTAGTCAGAGTTCTCATCGTTTGAGGGACAGGGGCATCCATAGAAATTATTTCTGATTTGGATTCGTTAATTTTGAAGCCTGAGATAGAACCGAATTCTCTGAGGGTAGTCATAGCAGCCGATAGAGATGTTATGGGTTTTTTTAAATAAAGCAGGGTGTCGTCCGCATATAAGGAAATGCAGTTGTCCACCTTGCCCACTGTAATTCCTATGATACCCTTATGTGACCGAAATGCCTCCGCCAGGGGCTCCATACTTAGGGCAAATAGGGGTGAGAGGAGACAACCCTGTCTAGTCCCTCTTCTGATGGGGAATAAATGGGAGAGTACTCCGTTCAGTCATACCCTTGCTGAGGGATTTGGCATACAGGGTGTCCACCCACGCTTGAAATCTGGGACCGAACCCAAACTTAAGGACCTCACTCAGGTACCCCCACTTGAGGCGATCGAAGGCTTTTTCGGCGTCGAGTGTGATCACCACTGCTGGATCCCCCTTTCCTCTAAACTTAGAGTGTGCCATCACAGTAAGCAGTCTTCTGACATTATTGTGGAGGTGCCTCCCCAGCATGAAGTCCGTTTGGTCCGGGTGTATCAGTTGAGTCACCACCCCCTGGAGTCTTATTTGCTATCATCCTGGCCAGAATCTTAACATCTAAATTTAGCAGCAAAATGGGGTGATAACTACCACACAAAGTAATATCTTTGCCTTGTTTTGGAATAATGGATATTAGGGCTTGTGCCCAGGTATCTGGGGCTTCTGAGGGTATGTGGGCTCTATTGCACACTTGTAACAGCAAAGGAGAAAGTTTATCCTGGAGCTTTTGGTAATACTCTGCAGTGTAACCATCAGGGCCCGGGACTTTATGTTTAAGCTTCTTAATGACCTCCACCAACTCTGACTGAGAGAAAGGCCGGTCTAGTTCTTTTTCTAGGTCACTAGAGAGTTTGGGCAGCCTTAGTCCGTTCAAGAACTTTTTAATCATGTCTGGCTGACTGGCATAAGACTCCGACATGTATAAGTCCTCGTAAAACTTTTTAAAACATTCCACTATTTGAGGAGCACCTGTGATCAGTCCACCAGGCAATCTTGGGTCTTTCACCCCAGAAATATGCCTCTCGGCTTCTTGTTTCCTTAACCTAAACGCCAACAACCTGCCCGCTCTATTACCCCCTGTGTAATATTTTTGTGCTATGAACCTAAGGACATTCTCAGTTTTTATCGAGAGAAGGTGTTGCAGTTGTTCCTTCGCTAACTTCAATTTCTTTAATATACTACGTGGGCCCCTTTTTTATGTATATCCTCTAGCTCCCTGATTTTTTGTTCTAGGCTGTCTTGCTTCTGCTGCCTGACCCTCTCTTGTTGGGCTGCATAGGAAATTGCTTCACCCCTTACCACCGCTTTAAACCGTCCCAGAGGAACTTCACCTTTGTGACGGACCCTGTATTTTCTTTAATATAATTGTCTATCACCTCCTTAATTTTGGAAACATAAGCTTTTTGTTTAAGTGCCCCAGCATTTAGGCGCCACAGGGATTGTTTGTACCGCGGTCCGAGAATGATAGTGAGACTGACTTTTGCATGGTTTGATAGACATATGGGGTAGATCTTCTGATCTATTATAGTCCCCGCCAGTGCTTTATGCATATAAAATCTGTCCATTCGAGAGTACAAATCCTGCTGGTGTGAGAAGAAGGTGAATTCCCTACTGGAAGGATATTTATCTTTCCAGGTATCCACTAGACCAGCCTCTGTACGTAAATGGGAAAGAGTCTTGGTATCAACACCTTTTTCAAACAACATGAAGTCTTGCTGTATTCCGACTAATACAGTTAGCCCCAGCCTTTAAACTGCCCCGGAGAACAAGGGGTTAACTTTCTATACAGAGCATAGAATGCTGAGCTCGAGCTTGGTTGGTGTCTCTGTCTGTTTCCTGTTGAAATCTAACCGTCAGGTTCTTTACTCTGCCTCACTGAACAGTTGCTCCGGAGATTTCTCCTGCAGCTCGGTTCGAAATCAGTTGAAGTGTCGGTTTACTGTTAGTTTTTAACTGAAAATTATTTTTCCGCATAGTCGGTTCAGTCTCTGTCTATGGTACCGTGAGTACTAGATGGGTTTTGTACTGTTTTTTCTGTGTGGAACTTGTAAAAGTGTGGATCGGTTTGGCTGAACCCATCGGTTGTTAAATCTTGTATCTTATTTTAGTGTGTGGTTACCGGTCCTTATCGGTTCTTAAAAATTAAAAAAGTGTTTTGGTACATTTTTTTTCCCCAAGACCCATGACATGGTTAGGAGCCAGTAAGGGAGTCTTGCCTGTCCCGGATGGCCAGCCCGGTTCGGTTCCAACCGAACCAGTAGGAGTGTCCTCTGACCAGGGCGATACTTCTTCGGCCAAAAGGAGAGGAGAGCCAATCCCGAGGGTTCGGTTCCGACAAAAAGAAAACGCAAAGAAAAATCGTCTGGTTTGGATCCAGAAGTCCATGTTCCGACAGCCGAGGAAATGGCCAGAGCAATTAGGATTGTGGAATCGCCTTGCCCGGTTCTGACCAATCCGGCACCTTTTGGCAGGGGCTCGGTTCGGTCGGTTCCCCTGGTTCACGATTATACCCCTGAAGAATTTTATGAACCGGAGTTTGAGGGGGAGTTTGAGGATGACGATGGTGATGGTGAAAGTCTGGATGTGCCTGTTGAACCGGACATCTGTCCAGACAGACCTTCAGGTGTATCCCCTCCTAGGCTTTCTGAGTCCCCTTCCCACTTGATGTTCTACAGAAAGGTGGCTGAGACCCTCTAGCTTCCTATGGAGGAGGCAATGGAGGATCAAGAGAGCCTGATTTTGTGGAAATGATGGACATCCCAGAGTCCAGGAGACTGTCTATTTCCCTTCACAAATCTTTTGGGAAGCAGACACAAAAAACCTTGAAGTCTCCCAATTCTATACCTCCTGTTGATAGAAGAATGGACAAGAGGTATACACTTTCAGGCTCAGATACGGAGTTTTTATATCGTCAATGCAGCCATGTTGGGGTTGTGCAGGCTGCTGCCTGTGATAAGGCAAACATTCCCTTGGCTTCACACCCCCCAGACAAAGATTCTAGGAAGATTGATGCCATGGCAAAAAAACAGTACATGGCATCTGCCTTGGGGCTCAGGTGAATTATATGGCTTATACAGCCAGGTACCAGAAGTCCAGGTGGAACACTGTACTGGCACTGGCGAAACAGGCCTCCCCCCCAGCTAGCCAGGGAGCTGGAGGAGGTGACTGCAGATGGGATTGAGGCATCAAAAGTCCAGTTCCATGCTGCTGTGGACTCCAGTGATGTATCATCAAGAGTCATGGCTATATCTGTGGCTCTTCGGAGAATGGTTTGGCTCAGATGTACTAGCCTCTCACACGATACTCAGGCTAAGGCTATGGATTTTCCTGTAGTTGGTAATTCTCTGTTTGGTGAGCAGACAGAGAATTACATGAAGAAAATGGATGAGTACAGGACCACTTCCAGGAGTGCTCAGGCCACGGAAAGGCAGGCAACTCCTCAAAGGCAGCAGTCTAGGAGCAGGGGCAGTCCTTTTCAAAAGCCTTTTTACCAGCCACAGGCCTCTTCTTCCTTTTCTTAGAGGGGGTGCTTCAGAGGGAGAGGCAGAAGTGGGATGAGCAGGGCTGCATCCACTCCTCAGCCTAAAGCCCGTGCCAAGCAGACATCCTGATGGGCCTGCCCGGGTCGACGGTCCTATTGTAGGGGGCAGGCTGGATGTCTATTACATCAGACAAGTGGGTCCTGGAAGTAGTAAGCCAGGGACTGGTTCTCAGCTTCAAAAAATTTCCAAAGATGAGAGCCAGATCTTTTCCACCTACAAATCTCTCGGAAACCCTTGCCCTAAAGGCAGAGGTTTCTTCTCTCCTAGCTTTAGGAGCTATAGAGAGAGCACCTACCCTACACTGGGGCAAAGGACTGTACTCCAGGTACTTCCTGACCCCCAAAAAGACAGGGGAGTGGCGACCCATCCTAGACCTAAGATATCTAAACAAACAGCCTTTAAAACCAAAGTTCAAGATGATAACTCTGGGAATAATCTTTCCCTTTCTAAGGCCAGGGGACTGGCTAGCCTCCCTGGACCTCAAAGATGCCTACTTTCACATTCCTATCAGGTGCTCCCACAGAAAGTACCTCAGGTTTGAGTTGCCCTCAGGCCATTATCAGTTCAGAGCAGTGCCCTTTGGCCTAACCTTGGCCCCAAGGGTTTTCGCAAAGTGTCTGGCAGTACTAGTTGCCTTTCTAAGAAGGCAAAAGATTTCCATTTTTCCATATCTAGATGATTGGCTAATAGTGGGCCAGTCTCCAGACCAAGTCAAGTCTCACCTGCAAGTGACCCAGCAAGTGCTCACTTCTCTAGGATTTCTTCTCAGCCTTCCCAAGTCAGTTCTCGAACCAGTCCAGCTTCTTACCTTTATAGGGGCAGAACTGGACACACTCAGAGCAAGAGCCTTTCTTCCTCTAGAAAGGGAAAGGGTTCTTATGGAACTAGCTTCTTCCTTCAGCCTTCGGGTATCTCGAACAGCAAGGCATTTCCTCCAGCTCTTGGGCCACATGCAGCTTCAGCAGCAGTGGTCCAAGGGGCAAGATTCTAGATGAGGGATATTCAGTTCCCCCTGAGAGCTTTCTGGACTTAGAGGAAGGATTCCCTTACCAAACTGATCCAAGTGACTCTGACCTTGATCCAGGCCCTCCAGTGGTGGCAGGATCAGGACAATTTAAGACAAGGTGTTCCTTTTGTTGCTCAGCCCTGTTCAGTGGTCCTTACCACGGATGCTTCTCTCCTGGGCTGGGGAGCCCATCTGGGGTCTCTTACTGCCCAGGGGCTGTGGTCCCACCCAAGAATCCTTCTCCACATCAATCTTCCAGAGCTCAGAGCAGTTTTTCTGGCTCTAAAAGCGTTCTCACAGTCAGTACAGAACGAGGTGGTTCAATTCAGAACAGACACCACCACCACCATGTGGTACGTCAGCAAGCAGGGAGGCACTCGATCCACGGCCTTGTGCACAGAAGCCATGAAGTTGTGGTCCCTGGCTTATTCCCTGAAAACCTCTCTTGTAGCAGTTAACCTTCAAGGCAAGGACAGTGTGCTAGCAGATGCACTTAGCAGGATTTCTCAGGGCCATAACGAATGGTCCCTGGACCCGCAGGTGTTGAAAGTGATTTTTTTCAAGGTGGGGCGCACCAGAGATAGATCTCTTTGCAGCTCCAGACAATTACCAACTCCCTCACTTTTTTTGCAGACCTCCAGTCTTGGGCTCAGTCCCTCTGGACGCCCTGATCCTGAATTGGGAAGGGAAGTTTCTGTATGCTTTTCCCCCTTTTCCACTCCTGTTCAAAGTTTTGGTAAAAATAAGGTCTCAGCCTTGCAAGGCGATTCTGATTGCTCCAGATTGGGCCAGACAGCCCTGGTACCCCCTGTTGCTGTCCCTAGCAGTCCATCTTCCCCTGTCTCTTCCCAGGAATTACAACCTGTTAACATCCTCTCAGGGAAGGATTTGGTACCCTGATCTTCAGTCTCTCAGTCTCAAAGCATGGCTCTTGAAGAGTTAGAGTTTGCAGATCTGCATCTTTCCCAAGGGGTTCTGGATATTCTCAAGGCTTCTCAAAAGCCCTCCACCAGAAAGACTTACAACTCCAAATGGAAAAGATTCAGCATTTGGTGTTCTAAGACACTGCTGGATTGCCTGTGGTTCTGGATTATATGGTCCATCTTAATGGCCTAGGCCTCAGACCAGCTACTCTCAAAGTACACGTGTCAGCTGTTTCTGCGTTTTTGTCAGTGGGGAAGTCTTCCTCACTATCTTCCCATCCTGTGTTCTGTAAATTTTTTAAAGGATTGCTTCACACCAATCCTCCTTTGAGAGACCCTGTCCCTGCTTGGGATTTGCATGTTTGCATTGCTCAACTTATGCAACCCCGCCTTGAGCCTATGTCTTCAGCAGAGCTTAAGTACTTGACTTGGAAAACTGTGTTCCTGGTAGCCATTACCTCTGCCAGGCGTATCAGTGAATTGCAAGCCCTGTCAGTGGAACCTGATTTTATCTCATTTCACAGGGATAAAGTGGTCCTTAGAACCAATAGAAGGTTCTTGCCCAAAGTGGTTTCAGACTTCCATTTAAACCAGTCTCTGTCTCTCCCTGTTTTCTTCACTGATCATTCTTTCTCAGGAGAGAGGAGGCTACACAGTTTAGATGTAAAAAGAGCCCTTAGTTACTACATAGAGCATACCAAGGGTCACAGGTTTGACCCCATCCAGTTGTTCCTCACTTATGGAGAAGTGGGAAAGAGCAAACTTGCCACCAAAAGATCTGTTGCCAGGTGGATTGTGTCTTGTATACATTTCTGCTATGAAAAACTGGGAACAACACCACCCTCAGGCCTGAGGGCTCATTCCACAAGAGGTACAGCTGCTTCCCTGGCTGCTGCCAGGGATATCCCTCTCTTAGAAATGTGTCAAACAGCCACCTGGAAAACAGTCTATACCTTTACCAAGCATTACTCTCTAGATATCCAGGCTAGGAGTGATGCTCGGTTTGGCACAGTAGTACTTCAGAGCCTATTCTCAAAGTAGGTTCTGTCCCTCCTCCCTGGAGGTACTGCTTGGTAGTCTGCAGTTGTCAGAATACAGCAAGACTTCATGTAATTTGAAAAAAAAATTATTCACCTTAGTAATTATGTTTCTTATAATGGAGTCTTGCTGTATTCTGACCTCCTCCCCTGCCTCCCCTCTCAGAACCTGTGTTTGGGAAGTGGGTGGGCAGGTGCAGTGTTGCACCCCAGGGGTGTTTTTGGCTTGCACCCTCCTCTTTTTTGTTTGGGTGTTGATTTATTATTGTTATTTACAGTACATTGGGTTTTGGTTTTTGGGTTTCCTGACTTGAGTCTTCCTTGGGAATCAAAACCTTTTTTTCAGCCAGTTGGCTAGTAAGAATTTTTACAGTTTCCACATATAATTTTTAGTTTAGTTGAGCTCGTAAAAATCTGACTGTTTAGGTTTGAATCACTCCAGACAGAGACTTCAGCTGAGCTCGAGCTCAGCATTCTATGCCCTGCTTAGAAAGTTAACTCTTTGTTCTCCAGGGCAATTCAAAGGTTGGGAATCACTGCAATTGTCAGAATACAGCAAGACTTCATTAGAAGAAAGATAATTACTAAGGTGAGTAATTTTTTCATTCATTATAAACTTGTCCTCAATCATAAAAAAACCCAAAATAATGCTCTTTAACAGCTCTCAAAACAGGCATAGATCTCACCCCCTAGCTATCTCTACCAGCAATGGCAAGACCCTTGAGCAAGTGCAGTCGTTCAAATACCTAGGGTTATCCCAGGACTCAAATCTCTCCTATGGGGCACACATAGACAATGTTGCCAAATCAGCAAATATGCGCCTAGGCCTACTTTACCCACATAGACAGCACCTTACTGCAGAAGCACCGACGAGTGCCATCCAAAGCTTGGTGGTCTCCATCATTGATTATGGTCTTATAATGTATGTCTCTGCCTCTGCCACTGCCCTGAGACAAATTTCAACATCACTTAACAAGGCCTGCGGGGTTATCTCTGGTGCTCATCGTCTCACTCATACATGTGACCTGTATGCCCGATCTGGCTGGCTTCAACTTTCAAACTGCATAAAATACCAAACCTGCATTATGGCAAAGAAAGTAACCATGGGCCTCGCTCCGCCGGGAGTCCAAGCACTGCTTAGTTCTAGACTAAAGCCATGTAACACCAGGGGCTCTGAATACCATCTCCTTCAGGTTCCCCGCCGTTGCACCTCTCAGGGCCAAAGATCCTTTGCCTTCAGACGCCTAGCTGGTTAAATGCGCTCAATCCTGACATCTCCTCCACTACCACCCTTGGCTCATTCAAACATAAACTCCACCTCCACCTTACTAACTCTAGCTCCTGTAGATGCCTGTAGTCTCCTCAGCCCTCGTTTTTTGTTCCGCCAACTATCACCTACCACATCTCCACCCCCTCCCTTTCCTCTATGTTACTTCTTTATTTCTTCTTTCTTTTCACCACTCCTGACTTCCCCCCTTCACCCCCGCCTCTTCTGAGCTCTCAGTGATCTTTCTCTTTTTGTTGACTAGTTTCAGCCTGCTCCCAGTTGATGACCATGCCCTTTGGCTGCAGTTCCTGTCCTCTCCAACTTCCTCCCGCGTTTATTTTCATCTTCCACCCTCCCTCCTACTTATCCCTCTGTTACTCTGTGTTCCCATGTATACATCTACTCATTCTAGCTATTGTATTGCTATACCATTATAACCCAATATGCCAACCTATTTATTGTTTTGTTCCTATTTCTGTAACTTGTATTGTAATTTTTTTTTTTTTTTTACGGAATCTTTGTAAAAGAGCCTGACTCAGAGGTACCTGTAATCCTAGTTGTAATAAAATAAAATAAATGTATTTTTCCCCTTTCCAAATTCTGCCCCGATTGTGTAATGGTTTTGTAAGACCGTTCAACATCCCAGTAGCTGGTGCCAAATCTATCACAAGCCCAGCCCCCAAGAGCATGGTAGGATCTCCTGTTTGCGGAGAGGATTCCTCTTTTTACAGAACTCATGATCAGTTGTAGGGTTCAGGAAGAATCGCCAGTCTTCCTTTTCCTGGTGGGAGGGTGGAAACTGTAGTTTCAAGTTCCCTTGACTCTGTACTGTGTTTGGGGTTTGAATCCCACCACTGCCACTGGCAGCCTTTTGCCTGAGTTCAAGTTTATTGCAGGAAATCTCCGTTGAGCAAGCTCATTCACAAGGAGGTCCTGGGACCGGTGTACAGACAAGTATACAATACATAAAGAAAATTACATAACAATACATAGCATACATAAAGAGTTCCACAGGGTACAAAATGTTCATGATGAAAAGTAACACTGATGATATAGAGAGCGAGAACCTATGGTACCATGTGGTAGCTGCATGGGAACCACGATAAAGGTGACAAGTTTAATGACAGCTACAAGTGTCTTTTATTTTATTAATAGCTATCCTTTGGAAAAAGTTAACAGGGACAGTACTGGATAATTTCAGTGAGGTTTGTAACCGATTCCAAATAGTTGGCAGGGAACACGAGATAGCGCATTTGCCAAAGGAGGTACGGGTCCTGGGTACATCGACGAGGTGAAAATCAGACTTCCTGAGGGAGTAGACACTGCGAGATATGTGTACTAGGGAGGTTAGATATTGCGGAAGTTTATTCAGAAGAAGTTTTAGAGTCCAAATACCAGCATAGAGTGTCCGTCTAATGGTCAGCGAGGACCAGCCAACTGTGGCGTATAGATCACAGTGATGGGTTCAGGGCAGGGAGTTTGTGATGAAACGAAGGGCACGGTGGTAGAGAATGTCTGGCTTATGAATGTTGGTAAGTGCGGAGGAGTTTTAGATTATGTCACTGTAATCAAGAAGGGGGAGGAATGTGGCCTGTACCAGCCTGGTTCTGATCTCCGTGGGAAAGAAGGACCTGTTACGGAAGAAAAAGCCTAACCTGGCTTTTAGTCTCTTGGACAGGTCATCAAGATGATCGTTGAAGGAGAGCTTGTTATTGAGCTAGTTTTGTAGGATAGCCGAGCGGTCACTCTTTGTTGTCAAGGCACAAAGTGTTCGCAAAACCCTTCTGTTTAAAATGTTAGATCACACAATCCGACCCCAGCCAGAGTTGATAAGAAAATCATAAAAGTTTACTTAAATAAAAACACAGTACATTCTACAATTTGGAAGATCTTAAAACTGCAGACAATACCAAAAAAAAACACTGGATGGTTTACAGAAAACACTAGACACTGTTGTTCTAAACTATACCTTATTCTGATGTTAGAGTCCAGAAAGATTAAATGTCCTTATGGAGATGAAAGTTCTCTCCCTGTAGGTGAAAGTTCATTAAGCAACAGAGTTTGTAGCAAGTTGGTGGTCAGTTAGTTCTCTGGAGGTCCTTTTAAAAAGGCTCCAGGTGTTTCCTCTGTGAAAAGTCTTGGTTTCCAAAATTCTGACTTAAAATCAGAATTTTCTATTTAGTATGTGAAAGGTCTAATTTTCACACATTCAGGTCTGTTTCCAAAGTTTTTTTCCAGGCCTATACATATATACTTTTTTTTTTTTGGTTTTTATTTATTGGTTTAGTAGACAGTGTGGATTAGGCAACTTACAATACAATTCTGGATACAGTTAATATTTTGTTGTGTCAAGTCAATAAATATCACCATATAGGACTAATACATAAACCATTAGCCTCATAAATAACAAATAGTAATCATTCCCTTCAGGCAGCTTTAAAGTGACTAGGAAGTGGATCTCATCCTTGGGTACCTCTAGATTATTATATGCACCCCCCCCCCCGAACCTCCAACTCGGAGGTCTCAGGAAGAGCGCCGTCTTATAACTGGTAGGCCTGGCCAATCTTTCCCAGCCTCCTAAATGAAGGCAAGGGTTTATTAGTTATATCTAGTCTTATCCATCTGAATCAGGGAATCAGACCTGGTCGAGATGAAGCAATATGTAGGAACCAGGTAGTCCATCTGTTCATCAACACCAGTACCGTGTTTTGTAATTTGGCTGTCAAACTTTCCATTTTGTATATGTCATGAATTATGTTTTCCCAATTAGAAATGCTAGAGGTGTCTGGTTTGAGCCACAACTGTGTAATTACTTTCTTGGCTGCCCCAAGTAGTATATTAAGATGATAGATTGCTTGTATTCCTTGGAATTGTTTAGGATAGTGGAGCAGTAAGGCTATCTCGAGGGTTAGAGGACCCAAGTTGGGGAAGATCCCCTGTAATTGCTTATCATCTGATTCCCAATAGGGGTTTAGGACTGGGCAGGACTACAAAAATATGTGAATGTGTAGCCACTTCACACCCGCATCCCCGCCAACAGGACGAATCTCTTGTGGTACAGTATTTAGCTGTAATCGGAGGGGTGCAAAAGTATCGGGCTGCTATTTTCCAGGAGAATTCTCTCTAGATATCCGAATTAGTGGTTTTGTGCTGCGGTCTCCAAATGTAGACCCAGTCCTTCGGGCTGAGATTAAGCATCAGCTCAACTTCCCAATCAAATTGGGTAAGGTCCATGGCTTTAGTTGGCGCATTTTGCATTGCCTTGTAAAATTTTGATGATAGGTGCTGTTGTGTATGGGCAGTTAATACTTGAGATAAGAAAAGACCTAGTGGAGAGTCCAGCTGGTCCGAAATATCTATCCCTAATTCTGTGTTCAAAAAATGGTGGATCTGTAAGTACCGGAAAAAGTCACAGTGGAGTGATGAGAACTCCGTTTGCAGTTGTGAAAAGGTTTTAAATAACACACATACTTTCTGGTTTAAAAGTATATACCGGCTTGGTTAGCTCTCAGATTTTTCCAAGTGCTCAGGCTCCTGATTCCAAGCTAAACTAATCTGATCTTCAGAATGGGTCTATTAAAGTCTGGTCATTTTCAAGTCACACCCACTCTCTGTCCTCTGGGATGGCAAGCAGTTGGGTTGCAACAGTTTACCCTTTCCTGCAGGTGTCACTGTGGTTCCATGTCAACCTCCTGCACATCTGGTCCATGCATTTGGCTTAAACTCTGACCCCTAGGCCATCCCGTGTCCTCGTTCCTGTTATTAGAAACTACATGCCCAGTTTTATCTAATAGTTTATGACTTTTTGGGTCATAAACCTGTCGGTCCATTATCTGGAGAAGGACCAGACCCAACCTAGCTTTTACAGAAATTCTGGCTATTTCGTTTTACTCTTAAAAGCCTTTTAAAGAGACAGTGTCTTAACTCTGAAGTACATTGCAGCACATACAGTAGGAACATTTAATGAAGGATATGGGCCTATCTGGTCCACTCCACCCTCCGATTGCTGTCCCCATATTTACTTAATGTTTCCCTGGTGTCTGGTGGCACTCCCACCAGACATGGCAGCTGAAATTCAGTGCCAAAAAGTGCAAAGTCATGCACTTAGGCAGAAACAATCTCAAAGAGGATGACTACCTGGGAGGAGAGAAGCTAGCCTCCACCAGTCAGGAGAGGGACTTAGGGGTCATTATATTAGAAGATTTGAAAGTGGGTAAACAGTGAGAAAAGACTGCACTAAAGACACGTGGCATGCTGGGCTATAATCAGGAGGGGACTCATGAGTCGCAGGAGGGAGGTAGTGTTACCTCTCTACAGGGCGCTGGTGCACCCCCACTTGGAGTGCTGCATACAGTTCAGGAGACCGCATCTCAAAAGGGACCTAGAATTGAGACAGTGCAGAAGAGGACCACGAAAATGATTAAGGGGCTGTACCATATGGCATACCAAGACAGGCTGAGGGAACTCAACTTCAAACAACATGAAGTCTTGCTGTATTCTGACATTATGCAGTTAGCCCCAGCACTTGAACTGCTCTGGAGAGGAAAGAGTTAACTCTATACCAGAGCATAGAATGTTGAGCTTGAGCTCGGTTCAAACCTCTGTCTGCTGCACTTTGAAGTGTAGCTGTCAGATTCTTTACTCTGCCTAACTGAACAGTCGCTCTACAGATTTCTCATTCGCTCACGGTTCGGTTGATTTAAAAAACTTCGGTTTTACTGATACTTTTCTTTGTTTTTCAGTTCAGATCCCTGTCTGTGGTACAGTAAGTGCATAGGTAGTGGACTTGCTTAGGAAAGTTTTGTGGAAATTGTAAAAATAAGCTTTTCAACCGGTTCGACTGAACCGGTTCCTGTATAGTGTGTGTGTGTGTGTTTGTTTTTTCATTCGTGAATTTAGTGTGAGGTAACGGTCCTTATAGGTTTAAAAAAAAAAAAAAGTTTCATTATTTTCAGGTACCTATAACACGGTTAGAAACTGATAAGGGGGTCTTGCCTGTTGTTTGCCAAAAAAAGGGTAAGTGTTAGTATGGCTTCATGTGAGAAACCCAAGAGAAAAATTGGGCCCACTGGGTTTCAACACTGTAGTGAGTGTGGGGAGGCCTTTGCTAAGGCCGATCTCCACACCACCTGTGTTTATTGTCCGGGTTTTAACCACCTAGAGTCAGACTGCCAAATCTGTAAAAATGTCCCTAATGCCACCCTGGACAAAAGATTGGGCAAGCTTAGGGAGAAGGAGGCCGAGAAATCCGCTGACCCGGATGGCCAGCCCAGTTTGGTTTTGACTGAACCTGAGGGAATGCCCACTGACCTGGGCGATACTCCCTCAGGGAAACGGAGACCCGATCCTGAGGGGTCGGTTCTGGTGAAAAGAAAAAGAAAGGATTAATTGGGCGTTTCGGATCCAGAACCGCATCATCTGACTGCCGAAGAAATTGCTCAGGTGATTAGCATAGTTGAATCGCTTTGTCCAATTCCGACTGATCAGACGCCTTTGGGCAGGCATTCGGTTCGGTCGGTTCCTCCGGTTCAGTATTATTCCCCTGAAGACGTTTATGAACCGAATTTGGGGGGGGGGGGGTGATGGTGGTGGTGGTGGTGGTGGTGATGATGATGATGATGATGATGATG
Organism: Neoceratodus forsteri; assembly: GCA_016271365.2. Taxonomy (NCBI): domain Eukaryota; kingdom Metazoa; phylum Chordata; order Ceratodontiformes; family Ceratodontidae; genus Neoceratodus; species Neoceratodus forsteri. The sequence goes on along the minus strand of CM028132.1, from coordinate 1,227,362,882 downwards.
ATGATGATGATGATGATGATGATGAAGTGGAAGGTCTGGTTGAGCACATAGAACCGGACATCTCCCCAGACAGACCTTCTGGTGTTTCCCCTTCTAGACTTTGAATCCCCTTCCCACTTTGTTTTACAGGAAAGTGGCAGAAACCCTCCAACTCCCTTTGGAAGAAGCTATCGAGGATCAAGAGGAGCCTGACTGTGTGGAGATGATGGACATCCCAGAGTCCAAGAGGTTGTCTATTCCCCTTCACAAATCCTTTCGGAAACGGACACAAAAGTTGCTTAAAACTCCAAATTCTTTACCTCCTGTTGACAGAAGAATGGACAAGAGGTACATGTTGTCAGGCTCAGGTACGGAGTACTTGTATCAGCAGTGCAGCCACGTTGGAGTTGTGCAGGCAGCAGCCTGTGATAAGGCTAACATACCCTTGCTCCCCAGATAAAGACTCCAGGAAGTTGGATGCCATGGCAAAGAAATAATACATGACATCTTCTTTGGGACTGGGGCAGGCTAATGACATGGCCTACACAGCCAGGTACCTGAAGTCCAGGTGGGACACTGTACTGGAACTGGCTAAGCAGGCCTCCCTCCATCCCTCCAGCTTGCCAAGGAGCTGGAGGAGGTGGCTGCTGATGGGATTGAGGCATCAAAAATCCAATTTCATGCTGCTGTGGACTCCAGTGATGTGTCATCAAGAGTCATGGCTACATCTGCGGCTCTTCAGAGACTAGCTTGACTCAGATGTTCTAGCCTATCACAGGATACCCAGGCTAAGGTTATGGATTTCCCTGTTGTCAATAATTCTCTGTTTGGGGAGCAGACAGAGAATTATATGAAAAAGATGGATGAGTACAGGACCACCTACAGGAGTGCACAGGCCAAGGAAAGGCAAGCAACTCCTCAGAGGCAGCAAGCTAGGGGCAGGGACAGACCTTTTCACAGGCCTTTCTACCAGGCACAGGCCTCCTCTCCTTTTTCCCCCCAGAGGGGATTCTTCAGAGGGAGAGGCAGAAGGGGGATGAGCAGGGCTACATCCTCCTCTCAGCCTAAGGCTTCTGCCAAGCAGACACCCTGATGTGTCAGCCTGGGTCGACTGTCCAATCCCTGTAGGAGGCAGGCTGGCTTACTACCTCCAGGACTGGTAGTCTGTTACCTCAAGACAAGTAGGTCCTGGAGGTAGTAAGCCAGGGACTGGCCCTCAGCTTCAAAAAATTTCCAAAGCTGAGGGTCAGATCCTTTCTACTAGCAAACATCTCTGAAACCATCGCCCTAGAGGCAGAGAAAGAGCCATAGAGAAAGGTCCTACAGTTCACAGGGGCAAAGGTCTGTATTCCAGATACTTCATTACCCCGAGAAAAAACAGGGGGAGTGGTGGCCCATCCTAGACTTAAGATACCTAAACAAACATCTACTAAAGCTAAAGTTCAAAATGGTGACTCTGGGAGTAATTCTTCCTCTCTATGGTCAGGGGACTGGCTAGCCTCCCTGGACCTAAAGGATGCCTACTTTCACATTCCTACGAGGTGCTCCCACAGAAAGTACCTCAGGTTCGAACTGTCTTCAGGTCATGACCAGTTCAGAGCAATGCCCTTCGGTTTAACATCAGCTCCAAGGGTATTCACAAAATGCCTAGCAGTAGCAGTGGCCTTTCTTTTTTTTTTTGTTACTTAAATTTTTATTGATGCACAGTAACAATACATCAAATTAATATAACCACAGTTAAGCTGTTACCAGAATCTGATGGGAATACAATCAATGATACTGAACTGTCCTTGCTAGAGGAGTTCATATAGGCTTCATTATACAATGTTCTGTGGAAAAAGTCCCAGATGGCAACTTCAAAAGTCCATGTACTGTAGGTGTAGTCCCAAGACATTCCATAGTTCATTCTTCTCTGTTTTTACATAGTTAATTCTGTTATGTATTGTTTCTTAATTTTGTACCCTTTTTCAATTTGGACTCTTCTTAACTTCTACATAACATTTCCCAGGTTTTAAGAAGCTGTATAAAATCATTGCCTTAAACCAATTAAGGCCAGACAGTGTTACAAAACAAAGGATAAACCAGTAGTTAACTATATAACTGATTTACCAATCAATTTGCTGAATGATTGATTGGTTGATTGGTGGTGTGTGCGTGACGAACTCTTCTATTATCTGTTATGCTGGGATGGGTCTCTCCGTTCCTCCAATTCCCCAGGGACATTGATAAACATTTAATTAATGCTTTCCAACCCTGTATGACAGGCAAAGAGTGCCTTGACCATGAGCCTCAGTTACCTGTTCCCACCTCACCTATATCTGTCCAAAACCTGAAAAGTTAGTGGGGCGTGGGTCTGGTTCACACCCGCCTCAATGCCTGTCGCTCTGTTAAGGGCCCTCTCTCTCTATTTGTTCGATGGAGAACCTTTCTCATACCAGTCCCTCCATACCAGTTCAGATCTCTCCATGGTGAGCCTCAAAGCTGCCGTGATTCTCTCCATTTGTTCTAGCTCTTTTATTTTTGTCTCTCTAAGTCTGAACAGTAGGCGGTCTCCTGGATCGCCAACAAATTGTAATGCTTTTTAAAGCTGCTAGTCTGAAGATGTGGTATAGCTTCTTTTGAGGCCTAGAAAGCTTTAAATGTTCCCTACTTGGAAATCCCAAACATAGGGTGTCAAAGGTTCTTGGCAGGGAAACCCCCAAGGTTTCCTGAATCTGATTATGTACCTGCCGCCAGTAGCCGTCTAACTTTGGACATCCCCAGAAAAGTAGTGGCCTTTCTGAGGAGGAAAAACATCTCCATATTTCCATACCTGGATGACTGGCTCATAGTGGGTCAGTCTCCAGACCAAGTCAAGTCAGATTTACAAGTGACCCAGCGAGTGCTCACTTCTCTAGGATTCTTCCTCAGTCTTACATAGAAACATAGAAGTTGACGGCAGATAAGGACCGCAAGGCCCATCCACTCTGCCTATTTCTTTTTCTACCTTACAAATGTGCCATCGGCCTTAGCTCTGTCAGTGGCCTATGTATTCATACTCATCTGTTTTGCTCCCTTATGCTTATCCCATGCCTGTTTGAAACCCTGCACTGTATTCATATCCACCCCTTCCTGAGGTAGGCCGTTCCATACATCCACCATCCTTTCTGTGAAAAAGAACTTCCTCACATTACTCCTTAATCGGCCTCCCTCTAATCTCATGCTGTATCCTCTTGTCCTGCTATTTTTCTTATATTGAAACATGTTAGACTCTTTCACCTTGTTAATGCTGTTAAGGTGTTTTGAATGTTTCCATCATATCACCTCTCTCCCTCCTTTGCTCTAGGGTATACATATTGAGCTCCGTTAATCTGTCCTCATAGGTTTTCTGATGCAGTCCCTGCATGATTTTGGTTGCCCGTCTCTGGACTGCCTCAATTTGGTTAATGTCCTTGTGAAGGTGTGGCTTCCAGTACTGCATGCAGTACTCCAGAAGGGGGCTGACCAGTGTCTTGTAAAGAGGGATTATTACTGTCCTCTTCCGACTTGTGATACCCCTGCTAATACACCCTAACATCCCCTAGCCTTACCTTCTTGAGCCAGTACCTTTTGACCTTCATGGGGTAGAACTGGATACTGTCAAAGCAAGAGCATTTCTCCCCTTGACAAGGGTAAGGGCCATTATAGAGCTGGCTTCCTCTTTCCACCCTCTGATGTCTCGACCAGCAAGGCATTTCCTTCAACTTCTGGGCCACATGGCAGCTTCTACTGCAGTGGTCCAAGGGGCCAGATTTCAGATGAGGGACATCCAGTTTCACTTGAGGGTTTTTTGGTCTCAGAAAACAGATCCTGTAATCAGACTTATTCCAGTGACTCAGACCCTGATCCAGGCTCTCCAATGGTGGCAGGATCATGACAATCTCAGGCAAGGAGTCCCATTCATCAGTTGGTCTCATTATGTGGTTCTAACCATGGATGCTTCTCTCCTGGGGTGGGGGGCTCACCTGGGAGTGCTCTCAGCTCAGGGAGTGTGGTCTACTCAGGAGTCTTTTCTCCACATCAGTCTTCTGGAGCTCAGGGAAATGTCCCTGGCTGTGCAGGCCTTTTCGGAATGAGTGCAGAACAAAGTGGTTCAGGGCAGGACAGGCAATGCCACCACCATGTGGTAAATCAACAAGCATGGAGGCACTCGGTCTACAGCCTTGTGCATGGAGGCCATGAAATTATGGTCTCTGGCTTATTCTCTTCAGACCTCTTTGATAGCAGTCCACCTTCCAGGGAAGGACAGTGTATTAGCAGATACATTGGGCAGGATTTCCCAGGGCCATCACGAATGGTCCCTGGATCCCTTAGTGTTAAAAGTGATATTTTCAAGGTGGGGCACTCCAGAGATGGATCTCTTTGCAGCCCCAGACAATCACTAACTTCCTCTCTTCTGTTGCAGACTCCCAGTCTTGGGTTCAGTCCCTCTGGATGCTCTGATTCTGGATGGGGAAGGGACATTTCTGTATGCCTTCCCTCCTTTTCCTCTACTGTTCAAGATAAGGTCACAATCTTGCAAAGTGATCCTGATTGCTCCAGATTGGGCCAGACAACATTGATATCCCCTGTTGCTGTCCCTAGCAGTCCATCTTCCCCCATCTCTTCCCAGGAATAACATCCTGTTAACTAACCTCCTCTCAGGGGAGGATCTGGTATCCCAACCTTTGGTCTCTCAGTCTCAAGGCATGGCTCTTGAAGAGTTAGAATATGCAGATTTCCATCTTCTTTTAAGGGGTTCTGGACATTCTCAAAGCTTCTCGAAAAACTGCCACCAGAAAAACGTACAACTCCAAATGGAAAAGATTCACCATTTGGTGTTCCAAGAAGCATATATCTCCAGATACTGCCGATTTGTCTACAGTTCTGGGTTACATGGTTCATCTTAATGGCCTAGGCCTCAGACCAGCTACTCTCAAAGTACACTTGTCAGCTGTTTCTCCTTTTTTGTCAGTGGGAAAGCCCCCCTCACTGGCATCTCATCCTGTTTTCTGCAGATTTTTCAAGGGTTTGCTTCACACCAATCCCCCTCTTTAGGGATCCTACTCCTGCTTGGAACCTTAATGTTTGCATAGCTCAGCTCATACAACCCCCTTTTGAGCCTTTGTCTTCTGCAGAGCTCAAGTACTTGACTTGGAAAACTGTGTTCCTGGTAGCTATTACTTCTGCCAGACATATCAGTGAATTGCAAGTTCTGTCAGTGGAACCTGATTTTATTTCATTCCATAGAGATAAGGTGGTCCTTGGAACCAACAGGAGGTTCTTACCCAAAGTGGTTTCAGATTTTCATCTGAACCAATCCATGTCTCTTTCACTGTTCTTCACTGATCATTCTTCTGCAGGAGAGAGAAGATTACACAGTTTAGATGTTAAAAGGGCTCTTAGCTATTACATTAAGCATACTAAGGCACTCAGGTTTGACTCCCTCCATTTGTTCCTCACTTATGATGAAGTGGGAAAGGGCAAGTCTGCTACTAAGAGAACTATTGCCAGGTGGATTGTCTCTTGTATACAATTCTGCTATGAAAAGCTAGGCAAAATACCCCTCTCAGGCCTGAGGGCTCATTCAACTAGAGGTACAGCTGCTTCTCTCACTGCTGCCAGAGATATACCCTTATTAGAGATATGCAAAGCAGCCACCTGGAAAACAGTCCATACATTCACCAAGAATTACACTCTGGATATCCAGGCTAGGAGTGATGCTTGGTTTGGCACAGTAGTACTGCAGAGCCTATTCCCAATGTAGGTTTGGATCCCTCCTCCATGGAGGTACTGCTTGATAGTCTACATAATGTCAGAATACCGCAAGACTTCATGTTGTTTGAAGAAAAAATTATTCACCTTAGTAATTGTGTTTCTTCTAATCGAGTCTTGCTGTATTCTGACCTCCCCCTCTGCCTCCCCTCTCAGAGCCTGGTTTTTGGGAAGTGGGATGGTAGGCGCAGTGTTGCACCTTAGGGGTGTACTTGGCACTCTTCTTTCTAGCTAGGGGGAGTGGGTTATTGTTATGGTTTGATAATTATTTTGTTCACTACCTAGTTTTTGTTTTGGATTTCTCAACTTGTCTTTTGGAGATCCAAAATATTTGGTTGCCTTTTTGGCTAGTAAAAATTTTACAGTTTCCACATAGTGGGGTTAGTTAATTAGTATTAGTTCATAAGAATCTGACGGTTACACTTCAGAGTGCAGCAGACAGAGGTTTGAACCGAGCTCGAGCTCAACGTTCTATGCTCTGGCATAGAGTTAACTCTTCCTCTCCGGTGCAGTTCAAGTGCTGGGTCTAACTGCATAATGTCAGAATACAGCAAGACTCCATTAGAAGAAACACAGTTACTAAGGTGAGTAATTTTTATGTTGGCTCGCGCGCTTGCGCACCAGCCAACATCTTGCGGTGGTAGCACATTTGGAGGTGTGGCCAGTGTTGGGTGAATGCAGGGCATGCATCAGAATGTGCGTCCCTCATTCCTCAATCTGCCAGCAGCAGGCTCTGACCTCATGCATACCAAATGTGGCCACCAGAACAAAGAAAAGGTCCACTGCAGTGAGAGTGAAGCTCTTATGCAGCGTGACCACAACACGCCTCCCGAAGTGCAGGTAGCATGGCGGCAGTAACTGCTGCCGCTGCCTGTCACAATGCCAACGGGGGAGCCCACTCCCCATCTGCATAATGTGCCCCCTCACATGTACAGTGTATGCCGAGGGGGTGGCCAGTCCCACTTGGCATCATGTGCCCCCAACAGTTTTCTTTTGCTGACGGGGGCCTCAATCCTGTCGGTATTTATCCCCCGCCACCTTTTATTTGCTGACGGGGTGCCCAGTCCCCTCTGCTCGTGGTGTCTCCCCCAGTATGTGCCGATGGGGGTGCCTAGTCTCCCGGCCAGAATCCACCCCCAAAAGATTTGGGTAGGTACGCTGTGAGCCTCACCCAGCGTGCCAAATGCCCTGCAAAATAAAAGTCCCACAATGTTTTTTTTTTTTTTTAAAGTTGTAAAAAGAAAACAGCCCCTCACCGCCTCCCTGCCCCCTCCGCAACCCGCGCCCACCCTCTCCGCACCCTGCCTCCCCACACCCTCTTCACCCCATAGTTACCTCCGGAGTCCGGCGCGACTGTCTTCGGTGGACCGGGAACACGTCTGCATTCTTCAAAGCCAACTGCGAACTGACGAAATACCAGTAAGCTGTAATGGTATAAATAGATGGAAAAAGTCCAAAAAGTGGCTGCTTTACGAGCGTGCATTGCGCAGTTACTATGCAAGCTTATAACTTTGTGAATTTGCAATATTTTTATGCCAGATTTTTAACATTGGCATTATTTTCACACCTCCTTGTGACCAGTACAGCTGTCATTTTTCACATCCTGGCCCAAATGTGTTTTCGCACTTCCGGAGCAGAATAGCGCTGTCGCTGAGGGAAATCAGTGTTCGGGACAGATTATGAAAATGACAGTGACACTGTTCATGAGCAGAGGTCCTAAAATGCCTGTATTGAAAATGTCATGACGATACTCCATAAAATGACTGAGTTATGAGCGTGTGTTGCTCAGTTTGCACGTACGCTTGTAAGTTCACGAATTTGTAATATTTTCACTCCAGATTTTCAAACTTGGCATTTTTCCACACCTCCTTATGAACAGCACAGCTGTCATATTCCACATCCTGGCCAAATGTCTTTTCGCATGTCTGGCGCAGAATAGCACAGTAGCTGTGCGAAATCATTTTTCGAGGCAGTTTGAGGAAATGATGGTGACACTGTAAATGAGCAAAAGTCCTAAAATGCCTATGTTGAAAATTTGGTGCTAAAAGTCCATAAAATGACTGTTACAAACGTGCGTTGCGCAGTTTCCATGCACTCTTGTAACTTCGCAAATTTGCAATATTTCCATGCCAGATTTTCAACACTGGCATTTTTTCACACTTCGTTATGAACAGTACAGCTGTCATTTTTCACATCCTGCCTAAAATGTGTTTCCGCACCTGTGGCACACAATGGCGTGGTCGCTGTGGGAAATCAACTTTTGGGACAGATTAACAAAATCACAGCACCACTGTTCATGTGGGGAGGCCCCAAAATGCCTATGTTAAACATGTGGGTGACAAACTCCCAAAAATAATTGGGTTATGGATGTGTGTTGCGCACTTTCTATGCATGCTCATGACTTCACCAGTTTTTCATATTTTCACTCCACATATTCAGTGTTGCCATTTTTTCACGCCTCCTCATGAACAATGCAGTTGCCATTCTCCACATCCTGCCCAAAATGTGTTTTTGTCCCTCTGTCGTCAAATGGCATAGCCGCTGTGCAAAACCACCTTTCAGCTAACAAACTGATTGTGCCGCATTTCATAAGATGGACTCACAAACAGCCCATGTTGAAAATTTGGAGTGAAAACACCACCGCATGCCTACAGTGTTTGGGTTTCCAACTGTAGCACCCCAACCAGTACAGACTGACGGGCGCCAGGGGCGTGACTTGGGATCATCGGATGTAATGCTTGAGCCATTTCACCCCCACCATGCTGCCACTGACGGGCATCGTGGTGTGCCTTGCACTGTTCGGCCACAAAATTCACCCCATTCTCCTGTACTGCACCCATGTCAGCGTATTTTCTTATGGAATGGGGCAAGTATAATGCCTAAAGACCCCAAAGCACACCACAACACTTGTCAGTGTCTGCAGGGTAGGATGAGGTACAATGGCATGAGCGTTATAGCTGACGACCCAAAGGCACACCCCAATGCCTGTCGCTCTCTACAGGGTGGGTGTGGGGTTGGCGTCACTTCAGTACTTCACTGCCATTCCTATTATGCATCTCTAGCTCTGGCACTACCAATGCCAATGCCAGCGAGACAACATTTGGCATTGACAAATGCTTGTTTCTTGTCGTCCTTGTAACAGAGGAGGGAGAGGAGCAACATGACTGAGACTTTTAAATATATGAAGGGTATAAATAAGGTTAATGGTCAGGAGCTTTTCCAATTGAAAGAGAGCGGGAGAACGAGAGGGCTTGACATGAGACTGAAGGGAGGGAGGTTCAAGAGTAATACAAGGAAGTTCTTCTTTACAGAGAGGGTGGTGGACAATGGAATAGCCTACCCAGCCAGCCCAGTGGCACTGAGGATTTACCTCGCACTACGCTGGCGACCCAGGTTCAGGAACAACCTCCGGTTTTCGGGGGTGCAGGTTTGGGGAGGGGAGGGAGGAGCTGGATTGAGCAAAGCCGGTAGGCTGCTCTCCTCTCCAGGGGGTGGTGGGGGTGAGTTGTTGCCCTCCCGTAGTTCCATTCCCACCGGCTGGAGGTCCAGTGGGAAAGTGGAGGGGGTGGCAAGGACGTGAGGGCGGAAGGAGTTGAGATGGCACCGTTGTGTTTGTATCTTCACACGCACATACTGCCATGTGCCGGAGCCTTGGGTGGGCAGGATAAAAACGGACAAACACCATAAACATAATAATTAAAAATAAAAATAAGGAATAACCTACCCAAGGAGGTAGTGAGGGCCAAAAATGTATACGTGTTTGAGAACGCATGGGATAGACATAAAGGTAGCATACTGTAACTGGGTAATAAAATTACCTTTCTCAGGTTCGTGTTGGAACTGCAGAAAAGGAAGAGATGACAGACAAGTGGTGTACAGATAATAAATATAATTTATTACTGGCAAATAATAATGATACAGGCTTACAACCAACAGTGTAATCACTGGGAGAGTATCCAGCTTCCTTACCTACGTAGGCGCAGTCTCTAGTCTCAGTGACGCTACATGCTACAAGGGGTCTTATACACCGATAATTGTCATGGTAACTACTAAAGAAGATACATAAAAAGTAAGCAGTTGGACAGTAACAGGTGGCATGAGTAGCCATCCTAACTAACATGAGAAGTTGCTTAGCTTGCAGAAGGTAACTGAACAATAAGGTCTGTTATGAGTGTCCATGGTCACTTGCAGTTACAGTTGTGCATAAACACTGAAGATGGCACTGTTGCCTAACTTATGATTATACAATAAAATATAATGGGTAACATTTTCCAGTGGCAGAATACATTATAAGAATATAGTGCAACATAATATGCATTAGAAAAGTACAGTAGAACTCAGATCCTGATTACGCTTATACAGTAAGTGTGTCTGCCCTAAGGTTAGTGCATGTACCTACATTTGTATTGCTGTCTGCGAGGTGGGGGGTCCAATCAGGGTTGCTGGTCCATGGATAACATCCCCCCTCCCTTGTTGCCTCAGAAGGGGCAACAATCCCAGGTAAATAGTGGGATAGAGCTAAAAAAAAAAATTTTGTTTACAAGTCTGATGCCTGAGCCTTGTAAAGGAATTTGAGTTGTTCTCGGTGTTGTCTGAGAGTACGTCACAGACAGCAAAGGGTTAGTTTCAGAAAAGCAATCAAAAATGCTTGGATAATAACAAAAGCTTTAAAAGTCAGTTCTAATCAAGTATTGGAAAGATCAGTACTTAAATCACCATCATGAATAAGATCATTAAGAGTATCACAAAGCCTTAGAAATATTATTACTAATGTAGATTAAATGTGAATCTTTTTTAGCTAATAGAGATTTCAAGGAAAGAGTCAAAGGATCAATATGCATGTTAAACACTGGCAAATACTGAGACAAGGCCCCCTGGCTGCACTGTCTCCAGCCCTCGCCCACCTCCCTCCTGTATCTCCACTCCTGCCCCTGCCCCAAACCACCTCCCGTACTCCCCCTTACCCCCTGCATCTCCTACCCCCCTCGATCTCCTACCCTCACTTCTCCCCCCACCGACCCCCCCTGTCTTGCTAATAGCTCAAGTCTTTGTACTGGTTATTACATGTCTGTAAGTCAGTGACTATATGTTTGTAACTAAAAATGACCGTTGCACACGCTGACGTGGAACCTTTGTAAAAGAGCCTCGGCTCAAAGGTATTGTAATCCTAGATTGAAATAAATAAATAAATAAAGCAAGCAAGTGTTGCAGATCAGTATCAGTAACATCTGGTTCAGGGAGAGGAACAGGAGTTAAAACAGTGTGACCAATGACTGTTTTTTGCTGTGGAGAAAAATAGAAGTTAGGTGTGGAAATAACACAAGATTTTTGACCATAAGCAAAGGATTTGTGATTTGTCACTACACAATATTGCTAATTGAAATTGTAAATCACTCTTACAGTTGGTTACGTCCATCGCTGTAGACGTATGGGACAAGAGAAAGACTGGTTGGCGAGCCGTGAAGTGAAGCGATGTACGTCTTCCAGGTAGCTTCGGGACTTAGCTGTTTCGGCGTCTGGTGCAGAAGATGCAGCTCGTGGAGATTAGGATTCGTCATCCTCGTCAACATCAGTAAGACTGGATGGCAATTCTTCACACAAAGTAAAGGACCAGTCAGGATGTTCCAAGGAGTAGCCACACACTGGTTTCACAATATGAAAAACATCACAGTGGCACAAGTAGTAGTATCTCTTTTTGGCACAACAGTTTGCGTGGGGCGCCACCCAGGCTTGGAGCAAAGCATGGTAGACAAGTAATGGGTGTAAGTCCATTCTTTCACAGTAGATGTCATCATTAGGGTGTCCGATGGAATTAATTGCAGCCAACTTGTCAAAGACAGAGGTGTCAGGATCAGCGCAGGGTAGTGAGACAGTGAATATGATGAACATGTCGTCAATTATGGAACAAGTCTTAGTAAAGTAACAAGGTGCTTGGTTTGGATATCTGGAAACGTATCCATGGTTTCTAGCTGTGGACATAGAAATGTTAACAGTATTTGCTAAACAAGTAGTGATGCAACCATTGGATTTGCAATGAGGACAGTATCATTTACCCATTCTTCTACCATGGATAAGATCTGAAATGCGGCCTGTTTCCAAGTCCCCGAAGAGATTGTTAACAGTGGCAATAACATAGGAACCATAAGCAGAGCATAAAAGTTCACGGGCAATAAATTATTTGTCCGCCTCCTTATTATTTTGAAAAATCAGTTCATTAATCTTATTCTTGTTATCATTGAACCCTTTGGCAATTTCCTGTATATTGTAGACTGTAAAATGTTCTTCCTTACTTAAACCATCTACACCATGTAACAGTGGGGATAGAATATCATTCTTAACAGCTTGCTGAAAATTAAGTTTGTACTTCAATAGCGGCTATATCTGCTCTATTCCAGGTAGATGTGCCTGAGCCAAAAAGGCCAGAAACGGTGCCTGCTGCACTTGTTACATCTGCAGCGTCATGCCTAGTGCGTGGTCTAGCTTTAGCAGTAGGTTTGGGTCTGAAGACCCCTACATGCTCAGAGGTATGGGGGCCACTAACTGGATCATTAGTGCATGTTTGGTACTCGGCTACAATATCTGTAAGCATCATACTGTAAAATTTAAAAGTTTTGGTTGTGTGACTGAGACCAATCTCAGCCATATTCCAATGTGTAAGATTGAAAATAACTGGGACATGCATAAATTGTATATTATTAATCAGGGCTCCTGGAAGGGAAGTGGCGGTGAAACCACCAAGAGGACCTTACTCCTGGGGAGGACAGTCAGTCATTTTTTTCTTCAGTGGGTGGGACTACAGAAAGAAGAAGAGCTTCTGTAGCGACATAGTTATGAAGACAGAAAGCATGTGACTCCTCAGAGGTGAGGCTGTCACACCAAGCAGGATCAATGAGAGCAGTAAAGGTATAACAACCCATATGTCTGGGGGAAGTCTTACTAATGGAGAGAGTACCATTCTTGGATATGTCTGTGTTAGGTCATCCATGGAATGTACCTTTGGATAGGCAAGCTACAGTGCGTGTGTAGCCATTAAGATCAGTTGCCCATTGAATGGAAAGTGTGGATTTGTCTGGGGCTACTACCATAGCGTCAAGATTGGCATCTGAGCCTTCCTTTACAGTAATTTTTTTGGGCACATTAATATGAACTGCCATTGGGGCTGAAAGTTCAAGTTTGCTAAGCAGATATTCTATACGTTGTCTGTGAGTCGATAGGGGTTTATTCTGAGATTCAGTCAGGGGAAATAGTAGTAGTAGTAGTCCCACCAAGATGAGGAGGTGCAAGATAGCCATCTTGCCAGTGTGCCTATAAGACAACAGAAAAGGATTAAGTGTGGGGTACTATTCTGCCCTAAGTGGATTAGGAAAACAATAAGTTTAGTCACCTTTGTACAACTTGAGTTGATTAACATGGAACCACTTACATACTAAAAGCCAGCAGAATAGGCCTAATGGTCTGTCATGTCTGCTCGGTAGCCAGCCACCTAGTGGCTTGTCACTTGTCACTTGTTGGTGGTCTCCTTTTGTTGTTGAACTTGGACCTGTTAGACAGCAGGGCTGAGTCTGTCGACAATGGGGTATGGGCCTTCCCATTTACTGGCAAATGAATGAGTTGGTTGTCTGTATTGGAGAAGTATAACTTGATCTCCAACTTGCCAGTCGACTTCTTTGACATGCTTATCAAAATGAGCTTTGGCTTGTTGTTGAGCCTTACCCATTTGGTTGGCAGCGAACAGGTGTGTCTTCATCTTGTCATCATAAAGCTTTTCAGTGTATTTGTCCACAGATACTCTATCTGCGGTAGGGGTGTGGAGATCAATTAGCAGGTGCTCAGGTAATCTCATGGCTCTACCACCCTCGGTAAGGTGTGCACTGAGTAGTGGCTGCAGTAGTGCACCTGATTGCCATCAGTAGTAGTGGCAAGAGGGAATCCCAATCCTTGGTATCGTCATTGATGAATTTGCATAATATCTGTTTAATTCTTCTCTTGGCTCTTTCTACCTGACCTGAGGATTGAGGATGGTAAGAGATGTGACATTTCTGATCTATTCCAAGTAATTGGAGTGTCTGCATCATTAGCTCAGCTGTAGAACTGGTTCCCTGGTCTGTTTACCTTTGGGGTAGGCACCACCTGGAGAACAACTGATCCACCAGTATCTTGACAGTTGTATTTGCCGTGTTATTCTTAGTGGGAAATGCTTCTACCCACTTAGAGAACAAATTTGTGACAACAAGTGCATACTTCTTCTTACTGGAGTTGGTAAGGGGGGCTGATGAAATTGATTTGTATCGCATTTCACGGTCCAGTTTGCTTTTGTGGCAACAATTTGGCGTTTCTTTTCACCAAAATGTGGATTGTTCTGGCCACACACTATGCAATTGTCTACATAGTGCTCTACATCTTTGGCCATGCCAGGCCACCAGATGACAGTTTTGAGTCTCTAGAGAGTATTTTCTGCCCCTTGGTGTCCACCAGTGGGGTTATCATGAACTATGTGGATGAATTTGGCTCTCAGTGATTGTGATGCAACCCACAGTTTGTCACCTGTATCCTCTTTTTGATACCAGCTGAGCTTCTGATCATTAGACAAGTGTATGTTGTCAGAGTGTCTCTTGTATGGACTACCAGCAGGTAGTGGTTGTTCAATTCCTTTGTCCAGGAATTTGAACACATCTTTTAGTTCTGGGTCAGATTTCTGTGCGGTAGAAAGGTCCAGTGGAGGTTCTGGTACTGGTTTCTGCCTAGTGTTAGCAGCTAAGAAAATAGCTGCCACAGCTATTGGGGTAGTCATTGTCAATGCCCCCCCCCCCCGCGAGTGCCTGCTTTGGCAAGCGAGTCCGCTTGATCATTGAATTCATGGTAATGGCCAGATTTGCAGTGAGCCTTTACCTTGTGGATATACAGTTTGTGAGTAAACTGCTGTGTCAGGGTGTGTGTGTGTGTGTGTGTGTGTGTGTGTGTATATATATACGAACAGATCCCTGTATTTAACAGGTGTGCCATCAGAGGATGTAAAGTTATTTTTCTCCCAGAATGGTAAAAACTCAGTAAGGGAAGAACGGACCCAGTTGGAGTCTGCAAAGATGATGGCATCCTTGTCACCATGGTGCATGACCTCCAAAGCACAGGCCACAGCTGCTAATTCGACATACTGTGAGGAGATAGTGCATTTCCTAGAAATACGTCTGAAATCGCCATCTTTGTCTAAAATAGATAGACATTTTATTTATAAAGCGCCCAATTCCATGGACTCTGGGCGCTGTACAATACAAATCAACAACAGAGTACATATAAGCAGCAGTTCAGCACAAACTTAAAATTCTGTCCATCCCATTAGAACCAAAAAAAAAAAAAGGCACCTCAAATCCTGCCACCTGCTGTCTGTCCATATAGGAGGCGGAGCCATCTGTAAAGACACGATACATGGTAGTATCTTCTAAAACATCTGGTTTAGCCAGTAAGAATAGTCCCAGCTCAGGTAAGTCAGGAGGTTGGAGTGCACAGTCATGGGGCTTACCTGTGTAGAGTAGGCCATGGGCCAAGATTGAGGGCATTTTAACAGGCAGTACTTCGATGTCCCTATCCTGCAAAAGCAAAGACCAGTGGATAAGTCTGATGTTGGAGACTGAACCATCTTTTACTTTGTCTGAAAACAAAAGGTTAGGTGGGGTGTGACAGATATGCAAAACAATAGGAGGATACCCAGTGAAGTACAGAAAATGTTTGACAGCCCAGAAGTTTGCCAAAAGTGTCCTTTCGTAGAGACTGTATTTTCTCTCTACTGGGTACAGCATCTGAGATGCATAGGCAGTGGGTCTGTGGGTACCCATTGTACTTTTGTGCCAGCACTGCAGACATGGCCACATCAGAGGTAGCAGTTTCCAAGTGAATTGGAAGGTTTGGGTTAGGATTGATCAGTGCTGGGGCTGAAGCTAAGGCCCACTTGAGCTGTGTCAACAGCTTCAGTGTGAGTGGGGCCCCATGTCCATGGGACGTCCTTTTTTCAGAAGTTCATACAAAGGAGCAGCCTTCAAGGCAAAGTCAGGGATAATCCCTAGTGTAGTTCACCATTCCTAAGAAGCGTCTGAGTGTTGCCACACTAGTAGGAAGTGGCAGATCTTGCAAGCCCTGAATCATCTTGACAGCTGAGCTTATGCCTTGGTCTGTGATACATAGGTGAAGGAAGATGACCTCTTTTTCACACAACTTTGCCTTAGAGGGGTTGCACTTGAGGCCTGCTCTGTTGAGGAGAGTTAACAGTTCATCTGGAAGGGCCAAATGATCTTATTTCATGGTGGTTGCTAGAAGCAAGTCATCCACGTATTGCAGGAGACACTGGGGTGTGGAGAACCCCAGCAGGGCATCCATCATGTGGAGATGGAAGAGGGGAAGGGCTGTTGTGGAAGCCCTGTGGAAGGCAGGTCAAGGTATATTGGCATCCATCAAAGGTGAAAGCAAATTTGTATTGGCTTTCCTGTGCTAATGGGAGTGACCAGAACCCATCAGAAATGTCAAGAGCTGTGAACCACTTTCTGTCAGGTGTCAACAGTTTGCGCACATCAGGTGCTGATGCTACTGTTGGGGCGCAGCTGAGGGTAACTTGATTAAGTTTCCTATAATCGATTGTGAGTCTCCAAGCTCCATTTGGCTTTTTTCGCAGGCCAAATAGGCGAATTGACAGTGGAGACACAGTTCCTAATCACGCCTTGCTGTAGCAGTGATTGTATGGTCTCACTCAGTGATGGTAAGGCTTCAGCAGGAAATGGATACTGCTTCTGTCTCACAGGGTTAGGTCCTGTGATTTCAGTGGTGGTGTGCATCCTACCACAGTCGTGCTTGTTTGTGGCAAACATGTCAAGGTGTTTTTGCAGCAGAGGTGTAAGTTCAGAAAACAGGTCATGACTGTTGAACAAAGTCATGATGTCATACTCCTTGTTGTTATGGGAGATGGCTGCCACCACGTGAGAGCCTGCAGTGATATGACACTGTCCTTTGATCTGGAGAAGTAGCCTATTGGCTAGGGCCACTACACAGCCATTTTAGAAAGTCAATTCCCAGTATGCTGGGCTGATGACAGAATACTATGAGGTCAAAGTCAAAATTGTTCCTGAGGTGGCCTACCACCACAGGCAAAGGAACAGATCGATAGGTGTTTAGCTGGGTACCTTCTACACCCTGGGCACTGGTCTTCCAGCCGGTAGACCAGTCAGATGAGACTGGGTCCTTGTCATGGAGGACTGATATGGCTGCTCCTGTATCCAGGAGCATGGTAAGGTGGTGGCCCCTGACCATGGCCTTTACACAAGGCTGTCCATTTGTGTCAACAAGCAAGTCACTGACAATGCAGAGTGAGGCCTGTAATTGTCAATCTGTGCTTTCAGAATCATTGTCATCATCCTGTTCCTGAAATCTGAGGCCCTCAGGATCTCTCTGGGCCTCCTGTATGTCTCGCATGGGATACACATGTACCCGTGATGTCACAGGTGCGACAGTGGCCTGCTTGGTTGGCTCTTCCTAAGTTGTCTCATCGGCCTGGCCAGTAGCCGATGCTACAAAAGGATTCTTTCCTCAGCTGCTTGGTTGTTCGATAGCTGAAGGCAGGAAAGGATTTCCCTGGCCGCATGGCTGTCCAGCGGCTGGGGTGAGGGCCGCTATGGGTACGCATAGGCTTAGCCACTCTCTCGGCACGGATCTCCTCCAGTAGTTTGTGGAGGGTCTCGTTCTCGTCCCTTAGGCCCCGATAGCTAGGGCCATTACGGTTCCGGCCATCGAATTGGGCATTTGGATTTTTCCAGTTGCTCTTGTCTCTATTCCTGTTGTTTTTATAGTTCCAGTCCCCCTTCCCCGTGCAACTGCTTGTCGTCAGAAGAGGTATCGTTCTTCTGGTTGTTACCTTCCACAGTATAGTGAGTAGGTGTATCTGAGGTAGGCTCCACTGTAGTTACCTTTGCTGCCAGAGTTTGAATGGCGGCACTTTTGGTTTTACTGGAAGCAAGATTACGGAGGTATACCTGGGTAGACATGCTCCGTTTTGGTAAGAATTTCCCCAAAGGTGTCGGTACTTGGATAAACATTAAGCTCAACATTTTCCGGATGTACAGATCCTTGTACTCAATCTGCAAGTTCACTTGCAAAAGCTTTACTCACTTCATAGGCGAGCCATAACCATTGGTTATAGGCTGTGGGGCTTTACTTCACATTTTGCTTAACCTTGTAGGCAAAGCGGGCTCCAATGACACCCGGGGAGTTGGCGGCGATGAGGGCCACAGCGATATCATTGTAATTGAGCGTGTCACAGTTGCGTATGGTCTCTGGGAGTTTGGCCCAGAGGGTAGGGTTGATCGACTGTCGCAAGACTTGAACCTGGTACTCTAGTTGAAGAGAAAGCTTCTTGCAGAGGGAGCGCACCTTCTCCAAGTGGCAACTGAGATTGTCAGTCGGGCCCATCTGTCCAATACTTTGGGAAATTTGCTGGACAGAATGACCAACTTGTAATGGGTTGGAAGTATGAGGAATTGTGTTCAACTCAATATGTTCCATGGCGCCGCTGCATCAGTGACTGCCATGTACATATGATCCTGATTTGACAGCGTCTGCAAACATTCTGTCAGTCTGATCTTGGATGGCCCTCCGTTGGTCCTCTGGTGCAGTGATATTACTAATGGCCTCTTGAATTAAGCCACACACATCCCTGGAGAGGGGGGCAGGTGGAGGTGCACCACAGAATACTGGCCGTCCACCTGTGTCATGGGGGCCGCCATCTTGGCGTTGTACATTGCTTTCGCTATGTTTGTGGAGATGTGGCAACGTAGAGGGCATGCGGATGTGGGCACCATCTTGTGGATGGCTGAAGAAGATGACGGCCCTATGGGGGTTGGACTTGTGTGTGACATGGCATGCCTCGTCATCAAAGTCAGAGTAGTCGTCACCGGATGACGCAATCTCAATGGGTGTATACTGAAACCTATTCATAGCCTTAACATGGCCAGCAAGAACCTCTCGTTGGTGGTGCATCTTCGCCATCTTTGCTCTACATTTCTCATGTCAAACTCTTGCAGTACTTTACTCAATACCCTTTTCAACCTCATGCTGCCCAACTTGACGTTTTCCCTAAGCTCTTTGTCTAGCTCATGATTCACTCTCTCGTACTCCTCTTTCAACTCAACAGTCTCCTCTCTCTCTCAAATCCTCATTCGTATCACTCAGAATATTGTTCAGATATGCTAATTGTTTCTTATCACATTTCAGCCTTTCACAATTCTCTCTCAGCATACAAATTTCTCGCTCAGCGTCTTGATCAGTACAATGAAAGTGTCTGTTGTTGGCATCGCGGAGTGACTGTGTCTCCTCCACTAGTTTCTGTTCCTTTTTCTATAACTCCAATGCCTGCAAGCCATCTGTTTTTTTTAGACACATTTTGCAGTTCAAGGGAGGCACACTTCGCTGTGAGACTCTCAACAGTGGTATGTAGAGCCGCAACCAAAAGACCTTTTAAGGTTGTACTTTTTGGTTGTTTGTTTGGACTCTAGTTAGTGCTCTGAAATGAGCAGCAATGGATTGCCTGCAGACTTCACGTCCAGCGCAAAATCCGTCCATCTGGCCTGGATGCTGACAAACTTATATTGATGGATCATTATAGTATCTATCAATCAGCAATCACCCGTAAGAAGGCAGAAATCCTGTCCAGGGAGATTGCTGCTGCACGGAACCAACCAGCTCAACTCTTTCAGACTGTCAACAGATTGTGCAATCCACTCTGTTTGCAGTCTGGAAAAGATTTTTCACAAATGAAGTGCGATGAACTTGCTCGTTTTTTTTTTTTTTCGCAGATAAGATTGCCAGCATTAGGTCAGGCATTGGCCCAGCCCCCTCTTTAAGGGATTGCAGTGATCGGCAGGAGGAAACGAACACCCGTGCTGGCTTGTCTGACTTCAGTAGGCTGGAATTCATGGATGTTGTGAGGATTGTTCAGACTGTATGACTAACCAGCTGTAGTTTGGATCCGGGCCCTATGCCATTATTAGTAGGTTGTGTAGAGGTTATCTGCCCGATCCTTGCTGAAATTGTGTGGAAATCTCTGGAGCAGGGTTTTTTTCCTGATCCCCTAAAGGAGGTGGTCGTTCGACCACTCCTTAGAAAACCTTCATTGAATCCTGGCTGTTTAGCTAACTACAGACCTATCTCTAACCTGCCCTTTGTGGGTAAGGTTATTGAAAAGGTGGTTGCGTCACAGCTAGATGACCATCTTACAAATCACAATATCTATGATACTCTCCAGTCGGGGTTTAGGAAAAGACATAGCACTGAGACTGCTCTCATCCGGGGTTTAAATGACCTGATTGAGAAGGTGGTCGCACTGCCATTGGAGGATCATCTGACCTACAACAATATCTACGATGTTCTCCAATCTGGATTTAGGAAAAGGCATAGTACCGAGACAGCACTTGTTCATGTACTAAATGACCTCCTAATAGCGAGAGATCGTAGGACCTGTTCTATCTTGGTACTTCTTGATCTCTCTGCAGCATTTGACACTGTTGATCATGGGGTGCTGTTGGAGCGTCTGCGGTCCATCTGTGGATTATCTGGTATGGTCCTCAGGTGGTTTAGATCTTACCTCGAAGGTAGGACTCAGAGGGTGGTGTCGGGAATTTTTTCCTTGGCATCAGTCTCCCTGCCTTGTGGGGTACCGCAGGGCTCTATTCTAGCGCCTATGTTATTTGCGGTGTATATGCTGCCTTTGGGAGCGATTTATAAGACGACACGGACTGGGTTTTCATTGCTATGCCGATGATACCCAGCTGTATATGTCTTTTGTGCCCGGCCAGGATGCTGCCTTGTCGGTATTTAATAACTGCCTTGCAGAAATCCAAGATTGGATGAATGGGAGTTGGTTGAGGTTAAACTCTGAGAAAACTGAGGTGTTGGTTATGGATAAAGGTTGCTGTGAGGCGGGTTTGCCAGCTGGATCGCACTCTGGCTTATGGCTTGCAGGCGTTCCACTGACAACCTCAGATCAGGTGCGGAATCTTGGTGTAATAATTGATGACCACTTGACGCTTAAAGCTCAGGTGTCGGTGGTGGTTAAAACTTCCTTTTTCCATCTGAGGAATATCGCCAGGGTGAAGCACCTGGTTCCTCCAGAAGATCTTCCAACATTGATCCACGCCTTTGTTACCTCTCGCCTTGACTATTGCAGCTCCCTGTACCTAGGGCTATCGGGGGTTGAGCTTCGCCGTCTGCAGCTAGTGCAGAATCACGGTAGCCAGGTTGTTGACTGGTTCTTCTAGATCCAGTCATATAATACTACTGTGCTCCGTGGACTGCACTGGCTGCCAATGACTGGCGAATCACCTTCAAGTCGGTTTGCTGACCTATAAAGCTCTACATGACCAGGGACAAACTTACCTGAAAGAGCTCCTTTGCCCCTACTGTCCCTCCGCCCCTCCGATCCACTGATGAGGATTGCTGGAGATTCCCAGGGTCCGTTTGAAATCTTCAGGCAGGTCATTTAGCTTTATGGCCCCAACCCTGTGGAATTCTCTACCTCGTCAGGTGCGAAATAGTCCGACTGTCCTGAGCTTTAAAGGAGCCTTGAAGACCCACCTTTTTAGTATAGCTTTTAATGATTTATAATAGTTTTAAACTCTGTTTGTTTATTGTTTTATGATATTGTGCAGGCGCTTTGGATTGGAGAAAAGCGCCTTTTATAAATAAAAATTGATTGATTGATTGACCTCCTAATTGCAAGAGATCGAAAGGCTTGTACTATCTTAGTCCTTCTTGGTCTCTCTGCAGCATTTGATACTGTGGACCATGGTGTGCCGATGGAGCATCTGCGCCTTTTTTGTGGACTGTCTGGAACAGTTCTACATTGGTTTTGATCTTTCCTCACGGGCCGGACACAGGGGGTTGTCACTGATTTTATTCCTCTGGCTATCATCTCTGTCCTGTGGGGTCTTGCAGGAGAAACTCCATCTTGGCGCCCATGTTGATACATGATGTATATGCTACCATTAGGAGACATCATTAGGTGATACAGTCTGGGTTTTCACTGCTATGCAGATGACACCCAGCTGTATTTGTCCTTTATTCCTGGACAGGATGATGCAGTCTCTTTGCTTAACAGCTGTCTATCCAAAATCAGAGACTGGATGAGTGCTAGCTGGCTGAGGTTAAACCTGGATAAGACCGAGGTGTTGGTTGTGAACCCAGGTCGCCTTGAGGCAGATTGTAGGGCTGGGTTTCCATTGGGCCTTTGGGTTGATGGTGTCCAGCTCTCGACCTCTGACCAGGTACGTAATCTGGGCGTTATTATTGACGACGGTCTGACCCTGAAATCTCAGGTGTCTGCTGTTGTCAAGTCCTCTTTCTACCATATCGGGAATATCGCCTGGGTGAAACACCTGGTTTCTCTGGCTGACCTTCCTACCTTGGTCCACACCTTCGTGACCACCCGCCTTGTTTACTGCAATGCCCTGTACCTAGGGCTACCGGGGGTTGATATCCGCCACCTGCAGCCAGTGCAGAATGCAGCAGCCAGGCTTTTGACTGGGATATCTAGAAATAGTCGTATTACATCTGTGCTGCGCGGGCTGCCGGTTCAGTGGTGGATCACCTTCAGGGTTGGTTTACTGACCTATAAAGCCCTACACGAACAAGGACCACAGTATCTGCGAGATCTCCTTACTCCCTACTGCTTCTCTCTCTCACTCCAATCTGCCGGCAAGGGATTGCTAGAGGTTCCCAGGGTTCGTTTATGCTGCCCCTGCCCTGTGGAATTATGTACCTCGTCGGATACGGGGCTGCCTGACCATCGAGAGCTTTAAATCTGAGCTTAAGACTTATTTGTTTTTTTTAAAGGCTATGGAGAATAATTTTATCAGTGTTGTTTTAAATGTATGTTGTTTTAAATGTTGCTTTATTTGTACGGCGCTTTGGTCCTTTGAAAAGCACTTAAAAAATCAAATTTACTTACTACTTACATCCACCATGGAATGTGAGGTAGTTCAAGATGTCGAGTCTCAAGTCAGTGCAAAGTTCAGGCATTACAAACAAGGAGTAGACAAACAAAGAAGCAGTCGGAAGACTGGATAAAATCCTTAGCGCAGTCACCCAACAGCTTTCCGTTCCCTTGTGGGGAAACTGTGAGACCAAGACGGTATGCTGTCACTCGCAAAGGGAGTGTAAGAGGGTCCTGCGTGGGGGTGCCACGCCCGAGACCAAGATGGAATATGTCCGCCAAGATAACAACCATTGTAAGCATCAGTAGGTCCACGTAGGTGAGAAATGCACTACACTACTCAACATTAAAAATTAATTGAATGGAATCTTCACTTTGTACATTCCAACCTGCACATGGTCGCCAAATATAACTGGGTAATAAAATTACCTTTCTCAGGTTCGTGTTGGAACTGCACAAGAGGAAGAGACGACAGACAAGTGGTGTCCAGATAATAAATATAGTTTATTACTAGCAAATAATAGTGATACAGGCTTAAAACCAACAGTGTAATCACTGCGAGAGAGTATCCAGCTTCCTTACCTACGTAGGCGCAGTCTCTAGTCTTAGTGAAGCTACGTGCTGCAAGGGGTCTTATACCCCGATAATTGTCATGGTAAGTACTAAAGAAGATGCATAAAAAACATGCAATTCGACAGTAACAGGTGGCATGAGTAGCCATCCTAAGCATGAGAAGTTGCTTAGCTTGCAGAAGATAACTGAACAATAAGGTATGTTCTAGGAACGTGGATATGTTGTTCATCCACACTCTTTGGCATGTCTCTTTGCCTTTAAATCTCACCGGAAAGTCTTCAAGCTGGCTCCTCCCACCCACCCAGGTGGTAAATACCTCGGCTCCACCCCATGGCGCCAGAGCTTCCTTTCCGCTGGAAGATTCAGGTTCCCTCATGCCAACTCTAGGCATCATAGGCCCTGGATTGTATCGTCTGTTTTAACCGAATTTAACTCTCAAACTCGTCAGAGTTTTCGATACCGATAATAGCGCATCGGATATGGAGGACAAGTCGTCCCCCAGTTTTCGCTGGTGTATGTGCGGCCAGAAAATGTTGCGCACCAATCCCCACCTTACTTGTGTGTACTGCCTAGGTGTCGGTCATGACACCACCACCTGTACCTTTTGCTTGGCATCCCATCCCAATGTCTTCAACGACTGCATGGTGCGCCATAAGCTGGGGAGACCGGAGAAAAGAAACCTGCCGGTGAACTCAAAAGAAGCGAGGTGGGCGGTTTCCATGGCCACGGGATCCGCCGAGCAGCTTGAGCAGATGAAGGTCTTCGAAGAAGAAGCTGCCCAAGCTTCGGCCAGCCGAAGTTTCTTTGTGTGTCTCAACCTCGGTTTTTCCTTCACAGGTTCATTCAGGGAGATGTTCCAGTCTCTCCCCACCAGGGGTGAGGCGCCCTCGGGCTCGCATTCCTCCTGCACTTGGAAGAGGGACAAGGATCCAACGACTTCAAAAAGGAGACGTTCCTGGGACCAAGAGAGGTCCAAGTCCCAGGACACTGCAACCTTGACTTCGGTTGAGATCACTTCCTCAGCCGCCGGCTTCACGGATCTTCCGTCTAGCCAGGCGGAGACTGAGGGATCAGCTTATCTGGCCGAGATTGTTCTCGAGTCGATCAAGTCGATTTTGCCGACCCCGGTCGACGATCCTCTAGAGAGGACCCCGGTCCTTTCTTTCCCTGATGACGAGGCACTTTCTTCGGGTGTCACCATCAAGGGAATTGATCCGGAGCCTCGATTTTCACTGAGCCCAGTTTCGCCCGATCATAGTCGACCCGGTCTGTCTTGATCGAGGACTCGGTCTTCTTCAGCGGGAAAACTGAAGAAAAGCCACTGACATTCAAAAAAGAGGCGCAGCTACAGGTCTTCATCCTCCTCGGATGAGGAGAGGCTTCGACGGAAACTCCGACTCTGTGAGGAGCTTATGTGGCAACAGTTGATTTTGGCCGGACAGAAGCTGGCTACGCCATCCATCCTGGCCATTACTTGGCCTGTGCTTCAAGGGCTGACGCCGACCCCTTCAGACCCGAAATCTTCAATTCTTCCACCTGTGGGGCCGGCCGTTATTCCTAAGCCCTTACCGGTCTCACCACCGACTAGAATGGAACCACTGCCGAAACAGCCTATCTCGGGGGCTCCCTCAAAAGGGGACCATCCAGACACCGGGCTTCCCCGACGCCTGTCCATCATGGTTACCCCTGACCGCCCTCAGCGTATTGACGGAGACATAGGCGGGAGACCGCTGTACCCCGACTCTTCGGGTTCGGATGCCACCGGTTTGCACTCCCATCCGGGTGATGAGGAGTCACTCTTGGCGGGCTTGGAGGAAGGTCCTTCCTCCTTTCAGGGCATCCTCTGCCTCATTTCCGATTCCACCGGAATGCCCCTGGAGTCTGTCCAAACAAAGGCGGAGTACCCCCATACGGATATCCTTAAGAGTGGGGATACCCCGACGGAGGCTTTCACAGTGGCTGAAGCCATTACTGGTCCAGCCCTTGAGCTTTGGCAGCGTCCAGCCTCCTGCCCAGCACCGTCTGCCCATATGGCCCGTAAGTATGCGGTTCCTATGGGATTCCTAACAGGATTCGCGGAACATCCCTCGGCTGAGAGCCTGGTGACTGCTTCCGTCTTTAGACGTACTGGTAGCTCGGCCAACACCGACCGACCTCTGGACAAGGAGTCCAAGAACATGGACCACTCTGCCCGTAAGGTATATGCGGCCTCTTCCTTGGGCCCTCGTCAGGCCAGTTCGGCTGTAATCATGGCACACTTCTCCCATGCTCTCCTAGGGTCATTGGATGAAGTACTTCCTCACCTCCCTGCGGACATGCAGACCACGGTCAAGCAAGTCCATGATCAGGGCCATGCTGTTGCCAAACAGCAGCTCCAGACGACCCTGGACATCGGGGATTCTTGTGCCCGCTCTTTAGCAGCCACAGTGGCCACCCGCCGTAGGGCTTGGCTGCGGTTATCCTCCTTTCCTGCGGATGTCCAGCACAAGTTAGCTGACGTGCCTTTCCTTGGTACGGGACTTGTTTGGCCCAGGAGTGGCAGGCCACCTTCAGCGTATTGAACAGTCCAGTACCACCTTGGATGCCACTTCTGCTAAGGGTTCCTCGGGCAAGAACCAGCAGAAGAGGAAGAGGAAGCCGTTTCGGCAGTCCTCCGCTGCGGTCAGGCAGTCCTCCGCTGCGGTCAGGCAGCCCTCCTAGCAAGGAGATAAGCAGCACCAACAGCAACAGCATGCTCAAGCTTGGCGCCCTAGGCCCAAGCAAGGCTCTCAACAGCCCCGTAAAGGAGGCCGAGGTGCTGGTCCAGGAGCTTCCTACTCCTCCTCTAAGCCTGCTCAGTGACGAGTTGGGGGTTGCCACCCCTACTCCCGTCACGCCTGCCCTGGGTCCTTCCATGGGGGGCGGCTCTGCCACTTTCTTTCCGCCTGATTCGATATCACTTTGGACAGGTGGGTTCTGGAAGTGGTCGGGCAAGGACTGCCTCTGGAATTCGAGCAGTACCCGCCCAGCCAAGCCTGCGCCCCTCGGGAGGAACGAATCTCCGCTCGCATGTAGCCGGCCCTTCGGGACGACATAGCTCAGCTCCTCCGCGAGGAGGTGGTAGCTTCAGTGCCAGATCCACCTGTAGACCCAGGCTTCGTATCCAGGTACTTCCTGGTGCCCAAGCGGACGAATGGTTGGCCCCCCATCCTAGATCTCCACGACCTGAATCAGTATCTCAGGTCTCGCACCTTCGGGATGGTAACTCTGAACGAGATCATACTATCCCTGGAGCGAAACATGTGGTTTTGTTTTCTAGATCTGCAGGACGCATTCTTTCACATCCCGATCCGTCCGTCCCACCAGCAGTTCCTCTGCTTCAGGGTCGAGGGGACCCTGTACAAGTTCCGAGCCATGCCGTTCGGGCTGTTATTGGCCCTGTGTGTCTTCACCAAGTGCATTGCAGTGGTGGCAGCCCATCTTCGGCATCGAGGAGTTCGAATCTACCCTTGTCTCGACGACTGGCTTCTGGCAGATTCGTCCCTTCCGGAGGTGGAGAGATCCAGGGATCTGGCTCTCAGAACCTGCTCTCAGCTTGGCCTCCTGATCAACGAGGCCAAGTCGGAACTCGTGCCGTCTCAGGTGATGGGCTTCATTGGGGCAGAGCTCGACTCTTGTCAAGCCAGAGCCCGGCTCCCGGTGGACAGGGCGGAGGTTCTTTCCTCCTTTGCCCCATCATTTCTGGTTGGGCTCTTGCGTCCTGCCCGGGACTTTCTGCACCTTTAGGGTTACATGGTGGTGTGCACCTCAGTGGTCCATTGGGCTAGGTGGCACATGCGCCCCCCCTCCAGTGGGAGCTGGCCGCCCAGTGGACTCGGCGCCATGGTCAGTTCGACCAGCTGATCACGGTAACACAGAAGATATGGGACTCTCTCCAATGGTGGACCGCCCCAGAACGGTTGCAGGAAGGGATCCCATTTGTCCACCCCGAGCCGTCGGTCGTCATCACGACCGATGCCTCTCTCATGGACTGGGGAGCCCATATGGGGGACAACAGGGCCCATGGGTTCTGGACCCCCGAGGTGTCCCGATGCCACATCAACCTGTTGGAGCTCAGAGCAGTCAGACTGGCACTGTCAGCATTCACTCCTCAGCTCCGGGGTCAAGTTGTTCAAGTCCAGACAGACAATACCACGACCATGTACTACCTCAACAAACAGGGCGGCACGCACTCCCGTCTGCTGTGCAAGGAGGCGCTCGGATCTGGACC
Source organism: Neoceratodus forsteri (assembly GCA_016271365.2). Classification (NCBI taxonomy): domain Eukaryota; kingdom Metazoa; phylum Chordata; order Ceratodontiformes; family Ceratodontidae; genus Neoceratodus; species Neoceratodus forsteri. The sequence continues at coordinate 1,227,335,346 of CM028132.1, read as the reverse complement.
TCATCAGCGGTTGGAGCGGATCTCCTGACTTCCATGTGGCAGGAGTCTCGAGACCAACTGGTGGATGCTCTCAGCGCCTAGGCCAGACATCCACAGTGGTCCCTCCATCCAGAGGTAGCTTACAGTCTGTTCTCCCATTGGGGCAAACCGTTGGTGGACCTGTTTGCCTCCAGGGAGAATGCCAAGCTGAGTCTGTACCATGCCGGCCCCCCCTCAGCAGGGCTTGCTGCAGGGGGATGCCTTTTTGAGGCCATGGACGCCTGGCTTCCTCTATGCCTTCCCTCCATTTCCCTTGATCCACAAGGTGTTACTCAAGGTGAGGAGGGACGAGGTGAAGGTGATTCTGGTAGCCTCGGATTGGCCACACCAATTCTGGTACCCAGATCTCCTCAGCCTCAGCTGCAGGCTCCTGGAGTGGCTTTGCACACGCCAGACCTGATATCATTAAATCAGGGGAAGGTCTTCCATCCAGACCTTCAATCCCTGCACCTCACAACCTGGTACTTGAGCGGCTAGAGTTGCAGGCTCTGGGTCTTTCCGAGGATGTCTACACTGTGGTGGAGGCATCTTGCAAGGAATCTTCCAGGAAATATTATGCCTTCAGATGGAAGAGATTTTCCATTTGGTGTCAGGGTATGAGTTTGGACCCCTTATCCTGCTTGGTGGCTAACATTCTAGACTACCTTTGGCCTCTCTCCAAAGGGGGTCTGCGATCCTCGACCCTTAGGGTGCACCTGGCAGCCATTTCTGCTTACCGGGTGCAGGCTGGTCAGCCGACATTGGCACAGGCGACAGTGGTCGGGTGCTTCTTCAAAGGCCTGTATCACATAACCCCTCTGGTGCGTGAACCTCCACCTCCGTGGGATCTTTTGCTGGTTTTGGCAAAGCTCATGGGCAAGCCATTCGAATCCATGCACAAGTGTGAGCTCTCACACTTGTGGAAGACGACCTTCCTGGTGGCTATCACGTTAGCCAGAAGGACAGGGGAGCTCCAGGTGCTTTCAGTGGACTCCCCTTATCTGGTCTTTCACAGGGACAAAGTTGTCCTGCGCCCCAACCCGAAATTCCTTCCGAAGGTGGTCTCAGAGTTTCACCTTAATCAGGTGTGGACTCTGCCGGTATACTACCCTAACTACACCTCGGATGCCGAGTACAGGCTCCAGACTCTGGACCTGATTCGTGCTCTCTCCTACTTTAAGGAAAGAATGGCGGAAATTCGTGGAGAGGTTCGCCAGCTGTTTGTCACCTACGCTGAAGCCGCTTCTGGCAGACCTGCAGCTAAACAGACCATTGCAAGATGGATCACATCATGCATAGGTCTGCGCTATGAGTTGGCGGACAAGGAGCCTCCCAGAGGGTTAAGAGCTCATTCTACCTGCCATACTGCTGCATTGGTGGCTGCTTCCAGGGACATCCCTATCCAGGAAATCTGTCGGGCTGCTACCAGGAAGTAAGCAAACACCTTTATTTCCCACTACCACATCGACCTTGAGTCATGCCGGGATGCTGGTTTTGGGGCCTCAGTTCTCCAATCTCTGTTTCCTAAGTAGGGGGTGTGTGCCTTGCCTCCTCCTCCCGGAGAACTGCTAGGAGTCTGCCAAAGAGTGTGGATGAACAACATATCCACGCTCATAGAAGAACAGGTTCTAGGGACATGGATATGTTGTTCATCCACACTGTCTGGCAGGTTCCTTGCCACTTTAAATCTTGCCGGAAGGTCTTCAAGCTGGCTCCTCCCACCCACCCCGGTGATAAAACTCTCGGCTACGCCACATGACGCCAGATCTTCCTTACCAGTTGGAAGCTCAGGTTCTCTCCTTAACGCTCTGCGTATAGACTGGATTCTAACTCTTCGGTTCACCCGAAAATAATTTGAAAGTTTTCAAGACTTTGGTCAAATTCTTCCATCGCGGCTGCGATGGACAAATCGACTCCCGGTTTTCGGCAGTGCCCATGCGGGCAGAAGATGTCCAGGACAGATCCGCACTCCACATGCATCTACTGCCTCGGCCTTGACCATGACCCTCAAGCTTGCGAGTTGTGTAGATCTTTCTCGGCCAACGTCCTTGAAGACCGCACTGCCCGGCTACAACTTGGGCACCCCGAGAAATGTTATCCGCCGGTGAAGTCCAGGAAGGCCCGTTGGGCGGTGTCCGCAGCGGCTGACTCGGCTGAGCAACTCTAGCAGATGATCGCCCTCAAGGAGGAGGCGGCCCAGGCCTCATCCTCATCTTCCTTGGTCTCGGCATTTATCCTGCTCTCTCTGGGATCCTCCTACGCAGCTTCTTTTAAGGAGCTTTGCCAGTCCCTCTCCACGAAGGATGAGGGGCCATCTGGACACTCTTCTCAGTCAAAAAAGAAGGACTCGAAGGCTAAGTCCCACCGTCGACGTTTGTGGGAGCGGGAGAGGTCCCCTTCCCCGGGCAGTCGACACTCGACTTGGGTTGAGGTTGCGGCTGAGGCTGCTGGCTTCATGGTGTCCCCATCAGGTCAGCCAGTCAAGACACCCATCGATGCGGTCGATATCTTTCTTGACCCATCTGACGGGCTGTCGACTGGTGACGCCGACAACCCCTCATCACCGGTTCCTTCGGTGGAAACAGAGGACTTGCCTGCGCCTCCTGTGCCGGAGTCCCCGGTCAAGGTTCCTGAGCCAAGGGAGAAGCAGGTGTCCCCCGTTCCCTCCCAGACCCACCCTTGGAAACACTGAGGGTCTCCGTCTCGGACCTCGTCTCGGTCCAGCCGATCCCGCCGACATCGGCGGTCTTGGCACCAAGGAAAGCGGTGGCGCCGCTCGTCCTCGTCTTCCTCCTCGGAAGAGGAGAGGCTTTGGCATAAATTGCGTCGACGCTACGAGGACTTAATGTGGCAGCAGCTCCTTTTGTCCGGGAACAAGCCGGCGCCTTCCCCGGCCATTAAGTGGCTGTCACCGGAAAGGCTGAAACAACCCCTTGCGGTGGTCGAGGTGCCCAAGCCTGCACCGGTTTTTCGGCTGAAACCAGCTGCCCTACCAGTTGTGGCAGAACCTCCGCCTCCACAACAGAAATCGGGGGCTCCGACCAAGGACTCTCGGTCAGGTCAGGGTCTGCCCCACCGGTTGTCGGTCACCCTCACTCCCGACCGTCCTCGGCAGGTGGAGGGTGGCTCAGGCCCCAGGCAGCTCTTTGCAGACTTCTCGGAGTCAGACGATGACTCCTCCCTGTTTTCCACTCCCCTTGACCTGGAGTCCTCCGGGGGGGCAGTCGATGGACGAGAGCCCATCATCGTTCATGGGTCTGCTTCGGCTCATCTCGGAGTCCACCGGGATGCAGCTCGAGCCCATATCCAAGCGGGCCAAGTATCCCCTCATGGAGATACTGGGCCGAGGGGATTCTCCTATGGAGGCCTTTCCATTAGCTGAAGCCATTGTTGGCCCAGCCTTGGAGCTTTGGCAGCGGCCGGCTTCCTGTCCTGCGCCTTCAGCCAGGAAGTATGTGGTCCCTACCGGCTCTTTGTCCAGTTCTTCGGAACACCCCTCTGCGGACGGGTTGGTCACCGACAGTGTTTTTTCCGGTGCTCCATGAATGCTAGGGATGTGGATAAGTCCCCCGACAAGGAGTCCAAAAAGCTGGACTATGCCGGGCGCAAGGTGTATGCTGCGTCCTCAGTCGGCCTCCATCAGGCCAGCTCGGCCATACTGATGGTGCACTTCTCTCATGCCCTTATGGGCTCATCTGGATGAGGTGACCCCTCATCTCCCTGCCGACCTGCAGACTACGGTCAAGCAGGTGCGGGATCAGGGAAGGGCAGTGGCGAAACAGCAGCTCCAAACGGCTCTAGACATCGGAGACTTCTGTGCCTAATCAGTAGCGGCCACAGTGGCCATGTGCCGCAGAGCCTGGCTGAGGATATCCACCTTTGCGGCGGATACCCAGCATAAATTGGCGGATGTCCCCTTCTTGGGGACTGACCTGTTCGGCCCTGGAGAAGAAGGCCACCTCCAGAGGATCGAAAAGTCCAACGCTATCCTGGACTCGGTCACGTCCACTCAGAAGGACAAGGGCCGTCGTCAGCAACATAAGTCCTTTCGACCTTCTGCCCCTGCGGCACGTCCGGCCCAGCAACACCAGCATCAGGGCCAGCAGGCTCGCGCTTGGCACCCCAAAGCCAAGCCTGTGTCTTCCTCCAACAGGAAGCAGGGAGGAAAAGGCCCAGGAGGTCCCTCAACCGGTCCTTCCTCCAAGCCTGCCCAGTGACGGGTTGAGGGGTATCGCCCCCAGCCTCGTCGCTCCCCCCTGGGTTCCCCCTGTGGGGGGACGGCTCCGCCACTTCCTTTCCGCCTGGTCCGCTATCACCACAGACTGCTGGGTGTTGTTGGAAGTGGTAGGAAAGGGTCTGCTTCTGGAGTTCGAGCAGGCCCTGCCCTTCCGAGCCATCGCCCCAGGGGGGGCTACGGGTTCCGCAGCCTCCCCGTCGGTTCGTCGAGCCGTCATTGCCCTGCTCCTCAAAAAGGAGGTGATCAGGAAGGTGGCGGATCCTCCTTCAGACCCGGGGTTTGTGTCCAGGTATTTCCTGGTCCTGAAACGGACGGGGGGCTGGCTCCGCATTCTAGACCTGCACGACCGGAACAGGTTCCTAAGGTCTCAAACCTTCAGGATGGTCACTTTGCTCAGATCATTCCATCCTTGGAACGAGGCATGTGGTTCTGTTCTCTGGACCTCCAGGACGCATTCTTTCATGTCCCAATCCGTCCGTCCCACCAGAGCTTCCTCCGCTTCAGGGCAGAGGGGGTCCCTCTACGAGTTCCGGGCCATGCCCTTCGGCCTTTCTCTAGCTCCCAGGGTCTTCACCAAATGCATGGCAGTGGTGACAGCATTCCTGCAGCGCCGAAGGGTCCGGGTGTACCCCTACCTAGATGACTGGCTGATTGCGGCCTCCTCCAGAATGGAGGTGGAGTGGTCCAGGGATCTGGCCCTCCAGGTTTGCTCTCAGGTTGGCCTCCTTATCAACGAGGCCAAGTCGGAACTCATGCCAAAGCAGGTGATACAATTCATCGGGGCAGAGCTCAACTCTCTGTGAGCCAGATTACGGCTCCCGGCAGATAGGGCTGAGGTTCTTTCCCCCTTTGCCCAGTCATTTCAGGTTGGGCAATTGTGCCCTGCCCGGGACTTCCTGCGCCTCCTGGGCCTCATGGCGGCCTGCACCAGCGTGGTCCATTGGGCCCGTTGGCACATGCGTCCCCTACAATGGGGACTGGCCAGCCGATGGTCACAGCGCTCCGATCCTTTGGATCAGCCAGTGACAGTGAACCAGGAGATGTGGAACACTCTCCAGTGGTGGACCGTTCCAGCTCATCTGCAGGAGGGCATCCCGTTTTTCCACCCCGAGCCGACGGTCTCTCTATCGACCGATGCCTCTCTGATAGGTTGGGGTGCCTATCTGCGGGAGCACAGAGCACACAGCCTCTGGTCCCCTGGGTAGTCCCGATGCTACATCAACCTGCTGGAGCTTTGAGCGGTTCATCTAGCCCTCACCACCTTCGCTCCGTTTGTACGGGGTCAAGTGGTCCAGGTCCAGACGGACAATACCACGACCATGTACTACCTAAACCGCCAGGGCGGGACACGCTCCATGCCTCTGTGCAGGGAAGCTCTCCGCGTTTGGTCCCTCGTGTGCAGCCTGGAGGCGGATCTCCTTGCCATTCATGTGGCAGGAGCCTCCACCATTCTGGCCGATGCCCTAAGCCGGATAGGAAATGCGTCCCACGAGTGGCCTCTCCTGCCGGAGGTAGTACAAGATCTGTTCTCCCACTGGGGCATGCCTCAGGAGGACCTGTTTGCCTCCAGGGAGAATGCGAAGCTAAGACTGTTTCATGCCCGCCCCCCTCAGCAGGACTCACTGCAGGGGGGTGCCTCCTCGAGGCTGTGGACCCCAGGCCTCTTCTACGCTTTTCCCCAATTTCCCTTGATCCACAAGGTGCTTCTCAAGGCGAGGAGGGACAAGGCGCAGGTGATTCTGGTAACCCCAGACTGGCCCCGCCAGTTCTCTTATCCAGATCTCCTCAGTCTCCGCTCCAGGCTCCCGAGGCGGCTTCCAGCCCACCCGGACCTGATCTCCAGTCAGGGGAAGGTATTCCATCCGGACCCTCAATCACTACACTTGATGGCCTGGTTCCTGAGCGGCTAGAGTTCCAGACCTTTGGTCTTTCCGACGAGGTCCTCAATGTGGTTGAGGCTTCCCTTAAGGAGTCTTCCAGAAAATGCTACGCCTTTAAATGGAAGAGATTCTCCATTTGGTGTCAGGGTAAGGGCCTAGACCCTTCCTCCTTCTCCTTGGCAAGCATTCTGGACTACCTGTGGTCCCTTTCTCAGCAAGGGCTTCGGTCGACGACCCTTAAGGTGCACCTGGCAACCATCTCTGCTTACTGGGCGCAGGCCGGAAAGCAGTCAGTGGCGCAGGAGACGGTGGTTGGGCACGTTTTCAAAGGCCTTGATCACATATCCCCTCCGGTGCGAGAACCTACACCTCCATGGCATCTACTGCTGGTATTGGCTAAGCTCATGGGCAAGCCATTTGAACCGATGCACAGGTGTGACATCTCTCACCTGTTGTGGAAGACCGCCTTCTTGGCGGCTATCACGTCAGCCAGAAGGATGGGAGAGCTCCAGGTGCTTTCCATCGAGTCTCCTTATCTGCTCTTCCACAGGGACAAGGTTGTCCTGCGCCCCAACCCAAAGTTCCTTCCGAAGGTGGTGTCGTAGTTTCACCTTAACCAGGTGTTGACTCTGCCGGTGTTCTACCCCAATCACACCTCGGAGGCTGAATATAGGCTCCATACTCTGGACCCTAGAAGAGCGCTCGCTTATTATAAGGGCGGACGGCTGAAAGTGGGAGAGGTCTACAGCTGTTTGTCACCTACGCTGAAGCCGCACCTGGCAGACCTGCAGCCAAGCGGACGATAGGCAGGTGGGTCACCTCCTGCATAGATCTCTGCTATAAGGTGGCGGGCATGGAGCCTCCCAGAGGGATAAGAGCTCATTCTACCCACCATACCGCTGCATCGGTGGCTGCTTCCAGGGACATCCCTATCCAGGAAATCAGCAAGGCTGCTACCTGGAAGTCAGCACACACCTTCTTTACCCATTACCACATCGACCTTGAGTCACGCTGGGATGCTAGTTTTGGGGCCTCGGTTCTCCAGTCATTATTCCCTAAGTAGGGGGTGTGCGCCTTGCCTCCCTCCTCCCGGAGAACTGCTTGGAGTATGCCAGACAATGTGGATGAACAACATATCCATGTCCCTAGAAATACAGGTTACTCACCTGTAACAGGAGTTCTGGGAATGGTATATGGGTATATGGTATATGGTTGTCAGTGTCAGTGGCTCAGTAGGTAGCACACTCGCCTCTGAGGCCGGGAGATCAGAGGGCTATGGGTTCAGTTCCCGCATCTGGCACTTGGGTTAATATTCCAGTACTGACACTGTAGTGCAGCATGAGAGGGGTGCTGCACTTCTGAGGTGCCGTCTTTCGGATGAGACGTTAAACCGAGGTCCCATCTGCCTGGATTAGTGGTAGTTCAGGTGGATGTTAAAGATCCCATGGCACTTATCGAAAAGAGTAGGGGAATTTCCCGTGTCCTGGCCAAATTTCCCTCATTCACTAAAATTACCACCAACAGCTTAATCTGGTTCAAGGTCAGTTGGCATTCATCTGTATCCTCGAATTCGTGCCTGAAAATAGGCAGGGATTTGTCTAGTCGCTTACCGGTCAACAAAACTAAATAAATAAATAAATAAAATAAAATATATATTGTTCATCCCCACGACCCACCCGGCCTCCCGGCCGATGCACAACTTGGCTTCCAGCGGGCTAGATCTGGCGTCATGGGGTGGAGCCGAGAGTTTTACCACCCGGGTGGGTGGGAGGAACCAGCTTGAAGACCTTCCAGCAAGATTTAAAGCGGCAAGGAACCTGCCAGACAGTGTGGATGAACAACATATACCATTCCTAAAACTCCTGTTAGAGGTGAGTAACCTGTATTTATTCACCTGTAACAGTAGTTCTAGGAGTGGTATATGTTGTACATCCACAGGCACCCACCCGACCTTCCCGGCTTTAGGCGCATCGCCTTGCTTCCAGCGGGCTGAGATCTGGCAACATGGGGAGGAGCTGAGGTATTTACCGCATGGGTGGGAGGAGCCAGCTTGAAGACTTTCTGGCGAGATTTACAGGGAAAGGGACATGCCAAAGAGTGTGGATGAACAACATATACCACTCCTAGAACTACTGTTACTGGTGAGTAACCTGTTCTTATGAGCGTCCAAGGTCACTTGCAGTTACAGTTGTGCACAAGCACTGAAGATGGCACTGTTGCCTAACTTATGATTTATACAATAAAATATAATGGATAACATTTCCCAGTGGCAGAATACATTGTAAGAATATAGTGAAGCATAATATGCATTAGAGAAGTACAATATGCTTATACGATAAGTGCCTCTGCCCTAAGGTTAGTGCATGTACCTACATATGTGTTGCCGTCCTCGAGGTGGGGGTCCAGTCAGGTGCTTGTCCATGGATAACAGTACAGAATGGCAAAGGAGGGAAGGGGGAATAGCACCAGGCAGATTCTTGGGCAGACTAGATGGACCTTGTGGTCCCCTTCTGCTGTCACTTTCTATGTTTCTGTGTCACCGTCCCTATATTTACTTACTGTTTCCCTGGTGTCTAGTGGCACCCTCCACCCTTCGACCGCTGTCTCCATATTTAAGTAACCTGTAACAAAGAAAACTGTCCCTTGATGTGTTTGTTTTTTTTTAACCCCTGTAAAAAAGAAAATGGTCCCTTGTTGATCTGTCCCCTCCCACCCTGACCTTCCACTGAGCACCCCCACCCCCCCCACAGACACCACCTTCACACCCTCACTCACCTGAACAAGTCCCAGGGCAAACATCCGCTCTCCTATTGTGGACATGTCTTATTGCTGGATCTGCTGATTGCAGTATGAGAAACTAAGGAAAGTGCAGTTCAGTGTATTTCAGTGGGGTTTTTAACTTTGATGCATAACTTTATCATTTTTACATATTTTGACCCCATATTTTTAACCTGACCCTTTTGGGTTCCACCTCATGATCAATGGTGGTGGAATTATGCAAATCAAGCCTAAAAGGCAATTTTGTGGTCACTTGGCAAAATCACTTTTTGTGTGGGATTTGAAAAAATGTCACCACCCTTGGGTTGAGGTTGGGTCATAAGAAGGCTTTGTTAAAAATTTGGGGTCAAAATATGTAAAAATGGTAAAGTTATACACATACATTGAAATGTTGCTATACTTGCTCATAACTTTGGTAATTTTAAATAGTTTGACTCCAGATTTTCAACACAGATATTTTTTTACACCATCTCATGAAAGTGACAGCTGTCATTTTTCAAATCATGGCCAAAATGTGTTTTCACACCTGTGGTGTGGAACCACGTTTCAGTGGAGATTTGAACATTTTCATCTACCAGGTTCATGAGGTGGGGTAATAAGATGGCTGTGTTGAAAACTCATAACTTCACTAATTTTATATATTTTTTTTAACTTTATATTTATATTTGCAAATGAACATGTACCATATGCACATCCAAGGTTCAAAGGTGTAGAAACTGTACAACAGAAAGACTATACGTAGGATTCAGATTCTTCTCTCCCTCTGTTACCTCATGGTGGGGGTATTTCCTTAGTATTAAGTACAAAGTCCACAAAAGAAAAAAAATGTCCCAAGAATGGCCGTCTGTGCCATGTCTGTGGACTGTTTACCGAAAAAAGTGAATACAATAAATCCCTGAGTGTCATACTCTTGAGTGGGTCACCAGTACCATTCATAAGTCCATGTAGCTACAAATATAACTCAATAAGTAAATCCAACTGCCTTCCCATTAAATCCACTCACAACAGCTGAGGTAAAAATAGATTCAGTAAAAACAAAAACTAGCCCCTCTGTACTAAGTAAACAGATATTTAAATATACATATATACTGTATTACCTCCAAATACAGATTAGGCAAGATATAAAAACTTGCAGTTATTCCTATCAAAGATGTTTAACCATCAAACTCTACAGAAACGGTAGGAAGTGCCACTTTACAACAAGGAGCCAGCTCAAAACTTTCACAAGTGGAGGTAATAATCAAAAATACTTGTACATACTGAAAATCAGTCCCCTTTGACTATAATATCCTCCTCTTCGCCCTTGCTGGTGAAATCAGCCTTTATCTTCAGCAGTCTCTTTTCTGCTTCAGTGAGATCATTAAATAGGAAAGTCTTACCCATATAATGGATCCTTAATTTTGCAGGATATAGGAGGGCATGCGAGTTACCAAACTGTTTCAGCTCGGCCCTTACTGCATCGAGGTTTTCTCCTCTGCCTAGTCGTGAAGGGGAGATCAGGAGGTAAAAAATCCTAGTACCATTCTGAAAGTATGATTGCCTCTTTTCCTTCACTACCTGCAGAATAAACTCCTTTACAGTAGGTCCCGATGTCACTATTAAGATGGCCCGCGGGATCCCCTCTTGTGCAGGTTGCTGGTGTGGATTAATCTGATAAGTTCTAACGATGGTGCCTTCTTGTTGGAAGCCAGTTGTAGCAACCAAAGTGTGGGTTACAAAAGCCATCAAATCGGATCCTTCTGCCTCCTCCAGTACCCCCAAAAGACAGACATTAGCCAAACTGGACCCATTTTCAAGTTTCTCAAGCCGGAGATGCAGTAGTTTATGTTTTTGCACTAGGCCTGCCATAGCAGACACTGCTTTCTCCACCAAGGACTTAGCTTGCGTAGAGTTGGAAGTTGCCAGATCCACCTTAGTTTCTAAAGTAGTAACTCTTGCAGTAAAGCCATTGACTTTTTTTTTTATCCAATTCTTTTATAAAGGCCTCGCGTTCTTTCACAGCCTTTAAAACTGCTCTGGTTGATGGCTGTCCTTCTGCGCCCTGTTGCTGCATAGCCTTGGGTTTCCCCATTCCTCCGACAGAAAATCCATCAAAATCAGATAAGTATATATTGCTCTAATGTAACAGCAAGAATAACTGACTTTTTAGCAAAAATAGAGACTTTATCTCTGGTCAAATAATCAAAAATAGCTGTCATGTGTGATGCTCAATGGAAAGGCGTCTGATGTGGTCGACTGCTGGCCACACCCCACCACTAATTTTAAATATTTTGACTCCAGACTTTCAACATAGACATTTTTCCACACAACCTCATAAACATGATGTGTAATTTTTTTAATCCTATACAACACGTGTTTTCTGACTTCTGGTGCAAAATCTCATTTCATCCAGTACAATATAAATGGTGCATGTCATGTTTTATGAGGTGAATCATAAAATAAGTATCTTGAAAATTGTGGGTCAAAAAAAAAAAAAATTTACAAACTTTGTGTGTAGTGCCATTCTTGACCCCAGCAGGTATGCTTTGTGATCCCTTGCTTGTGAGCTGAGTTTGGAGGTGATATCAGTGACCCAGCTGGATGGGGTGAGGGTGGGTGGATAGCGCTTTTACGTGACACCCCTCCAGCTAGAGAAGGAAAGGTGCAGGGATGTCCACACAGTCCCAGCTACCGTATAGTGAAGACAACTGTCCTCTTGGCATAGGGCCCTTTACCTCTCCCCCTTGGGTGGCAGAGGGCCCTGTGCATTGGCTGACAGATGCACTCTTTGCCCTCTGCATCTGTAGCTGTGGCCACATACAAGTGCAGAGACCACAGGGCCCTGCACTTCCACATCCCACCAAGCCGCCCCATGAATTCTTCACATCTGACGGGGCCCTGCACTTCTGTAGATGAACGGAGTCTTCTCTTCGTACAGGGCATCTGTATCTGTTAATAAGGATACTATTCCACTATCTCAAAAAGAAAGGAAATTCTTTGAAAAACACACTGCACCAGTTAGTGTCACTTCATGCCAAAAAAAGTAGGGAAATGTGACGTTCGAGTTTCCAGCCCTAACTCGGCACCCCAACCCCCTAAGCAGCAGAAGGAAAAAACATTAGGGTTTGGGGTCTTCCGAGTCTTGGTGAATCACTGGTGGGGTCTTCTTTGGGTTGTCAACCCTAATGACCACCCTGTTCCTTGAGCAGACATCACACATGATCTCCTTTCTTCACACAGGGCCCTCTCCATGAAGAAAGCTTCAACGAATTGTGTTGGCAGCATGTGACGAGAAATAATTATCTACCTTTGAAGAGTGTATCACTATGATACAGTGGCTTGGAGCTGTTCCATGTGCTTTGGACTACAGGCCACGGGCTTGGGGGGGCATTAGGGTTAAGAACCCGAAGGAAGACCCCTACCACTGATTCGCCAAGAGTCCGGAGACCCCTAACCCTAAAGTTTTTTCCTTTTGCTGCTTGGGGGTGGTGGTGGGGGGAGTAAAGGTTGGAAACCCTAACACCACATTTCCCTACTTTTGTGGCGAATTGCCCTAACTGGTACATTAACAAGTTTTTTGCAAAGAATAGATGCTATAGGTAGAGTAGATTAGCTCCTTTAATTGACGTAGGAGGGAGGCCTAATATTAGCACAGGTTTTTCTGAGGTAACACCAAGAATAGCCATAGTAGCCATTGACCATCACACGTTATCAGTAGTTAATACAGTAAGACCTGGTAGTTTTTTTTTTTTTTTTTTTAATATACTTACTAACATATCATATACTGCTGTGCAGGGCAACTCTGCTCCACTGGGGAGCATCCCGTCCTCTCCTGGTGATGGGCAACTTATTATCAGTGGGACCCACATTCTTCAAAGCTACCCCCTCGCCAGTCTTTGAGTCCACTGATGTGCAGCAGAGCACATAAACCCAACCCTTCCAGAGGTGGATGCTAACTCACTTGTAACAGTGACAGCTCATCTGTGCAGGTGGACCAGAGCTTTGGGGGAACAAAAGTTCAGGATTCCCTAGGACAGGAGATTCCATCTACTATCCTTAATCTTTCCTGAGTTGTAACAGTATTGGTGTATGTGCCTTACATGTAGATCCTGAATTTTAGAATGCCACTGACTACCTTTTGGGACTTGTCAGTAATTATGTACCCTTTAAGGGGGTCAGCCTTCAGTGACCCAGCACTGAACCATGCATACAGTTGGCTAACACTTTGCTTCAGAGCATTTGCTCTACTACTCGCGTTATTATCCAGGACCTTGCAAAGCTAACACTTTGCCTAAGAGACTCATCATTCTGGGAGGATACACAAGAATTCACTCTAACAAATGGGATAGACAAATTTTTTGTGGTTAGCAGACCTTAGTCCAGAAGTTTGTACCGTAATAGGAACCTTATATATTTATGGACTGGTCATTTTGAGGCAGACAACATCACAGCTATGTTGGACACCAGTCAGTTGTCTGCCTTTGATGGTCCTCTGGATAGATTGAGTTCTCACTGCCACTGTACTTCAGCAAGCTGGCAACTCCAGTACACCAGCTCCTTTCACATGGAAAGCATCTCGTATGAGACTGCTCCATGCTAGGATGCTTGTTGACTCATGGATGTAGGATTTAGCAAATGCAGTGAAAGGTACACCAGCAATGGGCACGGCCAACTTGGCATCCTATAGCCCGGTCCAGAATGTTACGATACTGCTCTGAATAAACAGGATCAACAAAATACATTCTTGGTTTCCCCATCAAAAACCGAGGACTCCAGAGTGTACCACCAGTGCACATGGGCCAGTGGACCAAATCTGCCATTAACATGCCTCTTTCTCTAGTTTTATAATTCCTGAATAAATAGGGAAATGTCAGAGTGTGACAGGGTTGGATAAGATCCTGTCCCATTTGTTATGCAGAGATAGTTACCACTACCGAGTTACTGGCTACTGAGCAGACAAGACAGACCATTAGGCCCATTGTGACTTTTAGTATGTTAGAGTTAAAAGCAGGGATCTAGTCTGTCCTCTCCTGTTCTGTCACTTATCTATCTCTTTACTGTTTTTGCAGTCAAATTTTCCTGGTAGAACTTCAGAACAGCCCACTCTGATTGATTGATCAGTCTTTATTTTACCAGACGAAACACCATTGAGAGAAATTAATTTACAAGGTGGACCTGGGCAAGGTACACATAAGTCAACAAAAATAACAGTTTGGATACAATAACATTATAGAGCATGGTGTACGACATATGACATATCAGAGGATAACAATGCAAGGAGGAGTCCGTATATACAAATGGCTCCTCAGAAGGTAATGGGTTAGAAGGCAAGTTTGTTTGTGTGTGTGTGTGTGTGTGTGTATATGTGTGTGTGTTATATATATATATATATATATATATATATATATATATATATATATATATATATATATATATATATATATATGATGGAGAAAAGTAGGACAGCCAAGGGGTAGTAAGTGGTCAAGGATACGAGTGCTAGATTTGCAGAACATCAGGGAAGGCAATTACAGGACTCATTGAAGGAACGAGCAAACAGAGTTTTAAATGTGGACAATTTTACGGTAATATCTAGTTTCAGGGTTTTTGGGAGGTTATTCCACAGGACAGGAAGGGCGTGACTTATAGACAATCTACGGAAGCGTGTTCTGATTCTAGGGATGAAAAGTGTGATGTAGGAGAGGTTTCTCAGGGAGTAGCTTCCAGCAGTACAAGCAGGCAGGCAGTCTGAAATGTACTGGGGAAGCTTACTGATAATTGTTGTATATGTCCAAATGGCTGCATTTTTTTTTGCTGTCTAAATTTAAGTGACATCCAACGCAATTTAGAGTAGAAGGAGCAGTGATGAGTGAAGTATGGGGCTCCAGTAATAAATCTTAATACTTGGTGATAGAAGGTGTCAAGCTTAGATAAAGCAGTGCTAGGACCTTGACCATGCAGGAAGTCGGCATAATCCAAAGTGAAAGAAAGGTAGTTTGAACCAATCTAATTTTGGTTTCTTGAGTAAGTAAGTGCTTAATGTGGAAAAAAAGACCAAGCCTCAGCTTTAATTTTTTTGCTAGTTCCTCAATATGAACAACAAAGGAAAGTTTATGGTCAATTCAGAAGCCCAGATATTTAAATTTGACCATGAACTCCAGAGTCCCTCAATAGGGTGGTAATTTGAGGTGCCGTACCTAAGTTGCAGAAATTAGATGCATTGACTAAAGGTGAAAAGAACATGGCCTTGGTATTTTTTAGCATTTAACAGAAGTTTTGGATGCGGGAGGTTTTTCTGCTAGCGGTTAAAGTCAGATTGAAGATCCTTGCAGGCAAGCTCTGGGGTAGGCCTGTCTATATTAAGGGCAGTATCATTGGTGAAAAAGTGGATTTTTGCTGATTAGGTACCGGAACTAAGACTGTTAATGTAAATTGCAAAGAGCAGAAGGCCTAAAACAGACCCGTGAGACACACCTTTCAGGAGAGTTTTCAGTGGGGAGAGGTCCCCGTCTGCTTTAACCTGCTGTTGACGACCAGTGAGATAATTGGTGAACCATTTCAACACTGAAGAGTCCAGACCAATGTTTCGAAGAATGTCCAGAAGCAAGTCGTGATCTACTGTGTCAAAAGCCTTGCTCAGGTCAAGGAATAAAGCTCACACATAATTTTTAGCATCCAAGGCATTTTGACAGACATTAGATATCTTTGCAAGTGTGGGTATCGTGCTGTGACATGGTCTAAAACCTGACTGCATTGGGTTAAGAAGATTGAATGATTCCAGATGTTTTCTGAGTTGCAAGTTGACTATTTTTTCAAGCAATTTAGAATGGTTAGGAAGCAGAGATATGGGTCTGTAGTTATTTAGACCACTCGGATCACCAGACTTAAATAGCGGAATAATGTGGGCAGTTTTCCAGAGTGATGGGAGAACACTCTGCGCAAGAGACATATTGAAGAGGTGGGTGATAGGAGCAGACAGGACATGGTAATCTAGTTTTAAGAAGTAGGGATCAATATGATCAGCACCCGCACCCTTCCTTCTATCCAGTTCCAGTAGAAGATCTTCCACTTGTTTTAGAGAAACAGGGCAGAAAGAAAAGATTGCTTCTTGAGCAGGGGTGGCTGAGACTAGACAAGCCAGGTCCTGAGCACAAATCTGAGCACATAGGTTATTTGCAGGAGAGGTATCAAAAGCTAACTCAGCAGTAGCAGAGTGGTTGTTGAGGAGGTCTAATATCGTCTGCTTATTGGTAGTGGAGGAACCACCAGAGGAAATTTTGGCTGGGGGAGAGTTAACCAGGGTATGTCCTTCAATATCCTTTTAAAATTTTGCAGAACAATTGGAAGAGGAGGCCAGTTCAGTGCAAAAGTATTTAGCTTTTCGGCCCTAGTGAGTTTAGTTCACTGGTTCCTAGCTACTCTAAATGCTGCCCAGTCAGTAGTTTAGTATTGTGTGCATTTTCCAAAGGGCATCCCTATAAAGCAGTGCAGCTTTCAGGCTGGCCGTGAACCAAAGACATGATTTGTTTGTTAGTTCGAATTTTTACTAAGGGTGCGTGTCGATTTTATAGTCTCGAGGGCAATATTCTGGAACACCTCATGGGCCTCAATCACAGTGGGGGCCAGGTAGAAGTCTTGCCAGCACAAGTACTAAAGATCGGAGAGGAAGGCATATTGGTTAGAATTACAGCTTCTTTTAAAGATGTACCTTGAGGGTGGAGGCTGGTTTAGGGACAGACTTCATGCAGGCTATAGAACATTTGTCACTTACGTTGTTGAAGATGCCAGAATGAGTAATGAAGTTGGGTTTATTCACTAGAATTAGATCTAGGAAAGTAGTATGGGCTGGATTTTTAATGTTTGGACAGGTAGCTTCCTCAGTAAGTTGGGTTAGCCCAAAGGTATTGCAGATATCTTTTAGTGGTTTAGAGCTAGCAGAGAGCTAAACAAGGTTGACGTCACCCATGATGATGACCTCCGAGGACAGTGTCTCCAAAGTGTTACACAGATTATTCAACACCTTAAGCCCTGCTGAGGGAGGCCTGTAACATCCGATGATGCAAAGAGACACAGAAGGTGTTAGTTGGACCTTTTATTGTAAGGCTTTCTAACTCCTTCGGCATTGTGATGGAGTCAATTAATGAAGCAGTAAATTTGTTGTAGAAGTAGATTATGATCCCTCCCCCTCTGGTATGTCTGTCAGCTCTAAAAACATTGTATGAAGGTACGTTAATTTTGTGATCCTGAGTGGATGTCTAAACCAGGTTTCAGTAACCACCAGGACATCTGACTTGGTATGGCAAATCCAAGACTGCAATAGAATCAAATTTTCTTAACTGGCTACAGGCATTTATCCGAAGTAGGCTCATCCCCTTTAATTGAGCCAGCCCAGTGGGTGCTGACATGGAGGAGAATGGACCTGGGTTTAGTTCAACATTGCCTGAGCATAAAAGCAGCAGCAGTAGAAGTTTTTTTAAGGACACTTAGCAGCAGCCTGAGAAGCAGAGTCTGTCCACTTTTATAGTGGTGGGAGGAAAAGGATGAAGAAGAATAAGTATGGCGAGGGCCAAGAGGAACTAGAGATGCATATAAAAGCACTCTGACCGCAAAGGTAACAAGAGTCGCAAGAGAGGGAGGGCATAGATTGAGAAGCGTAAAGCGTAAGATGAATAAAAAGAGTACCACAGTGTGAATAGAGTTGCACAAATAATTCCATATAGGATGATGAGACTAGTATAAAGAAAAGGAGCAAGGTTTGTATAAGCTTGACTTTCTTGGCGAAGCTACATCTACGCTCTCAGAGCGAGGATCGAGGGTACAAAAGAGCAGGCTACTAAGCAACCAAAAATTAATAGGATTGGCTGCATTTTAGAATCCTGGAGCACTAGAGGAACTCAAAGTGTCTAGGTAGGAATAATCAATAAAAAAAAGAGGAGCAAAAGGAAAACTGGAGATTGCTCCTTTAAAACTTAGTGTCAGTCAGAGGTCTACCAATAGGAGGACTGACACTACAGAAGGGGTGGGGAAAATCGAAATTTAGATACCTGTAAATTTTTTTTCTCCAACGGCTTCCTTACTCCTGGGCTGTACCTCCTGATGCTGATCCACAGTCAAGAATCAGACTTCTGCAGCAGGGGACATCCAGCCCTCCACTTCCTGTTCTCCTCAGTTCTTCCTAAAACAGTTCAGTGAGTTAATACTACAAGAACTTGGGAACAAAAAACAAGAATTTTAAGGCATATATGGCCGTGAGGCCAGCCAACTGTATACATTCTGGAAGGGAATCTGAAGCCCGGAGACCAGCCGGCAGAGAAAGAAAATTTACAGGTATCTAAATTTTGATTTCTCTCGCCTAAGCTGGTCTCCGGGCTTCCTTACTCCTGGGATATCCAAAAGCAGTACGTCCCCAGATGTCCTGGGTGGGAAGAATGTCAGGATCCCTTAAGGGTTCCCCACTGCTTGAAACATTGCCGAGGACATCACCTTTAGTGAGAACTTTTTTTTTTCTTTTTTTGCGCTAGAGTGTATGAATGGATGATCAAAAAGCCACTCCGTGTGAGTGTGCTGTCGATGCTTCTCTGAATTACGCCCCTGAAGGGGGGTCATGAACTCTCACTGGGCCAGGCAAGTTACTGTGGCCTGATCATAAGCCATAGAGGAGACTGATATAATCCGTTTGGCTATAGAGCGTATTGAATCCTTGCTGCCCCAACTTTTTTCTCTTTAGCTGACATGATCACAGTTGAAGTTTTGTGAATAGCTTCCTCTCTCTTAATGTACATTTTTCTCCCTCTTCTCTGGTCTAGTGTATGAAATTTTCCATCTTTGTTGCTTTTAAAGAGTGGGCAGAAGGAAGGAAGAATGAACCCTTGATTGTAATAGAGGGGAGACATAACTTTGGCAAACAAAAATTGAAACTGCTCTAGCCTGAAGAGTGAGTGTCCAGCTCTGGGGCAAGCGTATCCAGCTCTGGGGCAAGCAGTGCTTTTAGTTTGCTGAAACTCCTGGCTGGAATAATAGCTCTGAGAAAAAAAGGGGCGACCTTTATTTTGAGATGCATGATGGATGGATTGAGGCGGTCTAAAGAGGACCTTAGTTACGGCCTTGAGAACCATATTAAGACTCCAAGGAGATAGCTTTCGTGGACTAAGATGTTTCAGTGCTGCTGCATGAAGAACTACCAGATGTGGGGATATGAGCCCAACAATTCCCCGGGGTCCATCAAGAGTGTTCCTAGTGCACAACACTCTAATTTATAAGGTGGCTGGTTGCAGTCCTTTGTCCATTTGTCTTAAAGGAACTGTAGTAATACAGGCGATTATATTGTGTTGTTCGGTATGTGTCTGGAATGAAGCCAGAACCGAAATGTTCTCCGGATTCTATAATGCACTTTGGAGGGAGAAGAGACACACGAGTTCCCCATCATGTCAGTAACAGGAGCTGTGCCGCATAGCTCCTTGAAAGTTTTTCCACTTACTCTCCACGTTTAGAGAGACCCGCTGTTAAAATGGGGTGCAGAACTGTACCTTGATGTAGAATGCTCTAGCTGAACCTGAATGTTTGAGGTGGTCGCCCTGACCAATGAATGAGAAACAAAGTGCGGAAAAACCAAAAGGGACAGACTTGAATCATGACTGTCCTGTCCAAGGCCACTTTGTGGAGGACTCTTGATAGAGGCGGTATTGGAGGAAGGCATACAGGAGACCGAACAGATCCCAGTATATGGGGGGGAAAGTGTCCTGAGCCACCGCTGGTTCGTCCTTTGTCAGGGAACAGAACTGCTTTACCTTGGAGTTCTGCCTGCAGGCGAAAAGATCTGTTCTAGGGACATGGATATGTTGTTCATCCACACTTATTGGCAGGTTCCTTGCCGCTTTAAATCTTGCCGGAAGGTCTTCAAGCTAGCTCCTCCCACCCACCCGGGTGGTAAAACTCTCGGCTCCGCCCCATGACGCCAGATCTTCCTTACCGCTTGGAAGCTCAGGTTCCCTCCTTAACGCTCTGCGATTAAGTTTTGGGCCTAAAATCCTTCAGTTTAAAAAAGAGAGAAAAAACTTTTATAACTTTTCTCGGTCTTCTTCCTTCGCGACTGCGATGGACAAATCGACTCCGGATTTGAGAGTCCCTGTGGGCAGAAGATGTCGCCGGGCGGACCCGACCCACGCGTGCGTTTATTGCCTGGCCAGAGCACGCACCCAGCTTGCGACCTGTGTTCCTCCTTCGCGCTCACGTCCTCGAGGACCAACGCTGCCCGCATCATCTGGGCGTCCCGAAGAAGATTTCCTCGGTCAAATCCAAAGAGGCCGTCTGGCGGTTTTCCGGCTGCGGGATCCGCCCGAACAACTAGAGAGGTTGGTCGCCTCGAAGAGCAAGCGGCTCAGGCCGGCTTCCTCTTCTGCGGCCTTTGTCCTCTATGCTGGGGACCTCATATTCAGCTTCCTTTAAGGAGCTTTGCTTGACCCTCTCAACTAAAGGCGAGGTCCCTGCTTCTTGATCCGTTTCGTGATTAGAAGAAGTCTAAAGTAAGTCTCATCGTCGACGCTCTTGGGAGGCGGGAAGATCCCCTCCCTCGTCGACAATCGACTTGATCCGAATTCGAGCTTCGGCCACTAGCTTCCGCGGTGCCCCGTCAGGCGGTGACTGAGACTCCCGCCGGCACGAGGTCGAGATTTTCTCGACCCGTTAGACAGGTTGTCGGCTGGAGAAGCCGAGATTCCCTCCTCCCGGTTCCCCGGTGAGGGCTGAGATATCGTCGGCTCTTCCGTGCCGTGAATCAGGAGCCGTCGGTTTGCCGTCCGAACCGAGGGGATCGCCGATCCTCGGCTCCCCGCCTCACCGGCCTCGGCCTAGCCGAGATTCTCGGTCTCGGTCTCGGACATCTTCGCGGTCCAGCCGTTCCCGTCGACATAGACGGTCTCGGTCTCGGCACCACGGCAAGCGGCGTCGCCGCTCTTCCTCTTCTTCCTCCTCGGTCGAGGAGGGAAGGCTTCGGCGTAAGCTACGCCGAAACTACGAGGACCTCATGTGGCAACAATTTTTTCTGGCCAATAAGCCGGCTCAGGCCTCTTCTCCGGCCATTAAGTGGTTGCCACCGGACCAGGTAGTGGTCGAGGAGCCTGTTTCCAGGCCAGTTGTCCGACTTATTCCAGCTGCCCCACCAATTGTGGTGGAACCGCCTCCACCTCAGCCGACAGCTGGGGCTCCGCCGAAAAGTCGCGGTTGGCCCAAGGCCTTCCCGTGAGGCTGTCCGGTCACTCTCACGCCTGACAAGCCTCGGCAAGTGGAGGTGGCTCAGGCTCCAGGCAGCTATTCGACAACTCGTCGGAGTCGGATGACTCCTCCCTGTTCTCCAAGCGTTTTGACTTGGAGTCCTCTGGGGGGCAGTCAGTGGACGATAGCCCTTCGTCCTTCCTAGGACTTCTTAGGCTCATCTCAGAATCCACTGGGATGAAGCATGAACCCGTATCCAAATGGGCCAGATATCCCCTCACCGAGATTCTGGACCGAGGGGATTCTCCCACGGAGGCCTTTCCAGTGGCCGAAGCCATTGTCGGGCCGGCCCTGGAACTTTGGCAGCGTCCGGCTTCCTGTCCTGCGCCTTCGGCCAGGATGGCCAGGAAGTATGCGGTCCCTACTGGCTCTCTGTCCGGGTTTTCTGAACACCCCTTGGCTGAAGGGCTGGTCACGGACAGTGTTTTCCGGCATGCCGGTAATGCCAGGGACGTGGACAAACCGCCCGACAAAGAGTCCAAGAAATTGGACTACTCGGGGCGGAAAGTGTATGCTGCCTCTTCTCTCGGCCTTCGTCAGGCCAGTTCGGCCGTCCTCATGGCACATTTCTCCCTTGCCCTGTTGGGTTCCCTGGATGAGGCGGTCCCTCATCTTCCCGCTGACCTGCAGACTACGGTCAAGCAGGTGCGGGATCAGGGCAGGGCAGTAGCCAAACAACAGCTCCAGACTGCTCTGGATATAGGAGACTCATGTGCCCGGTCAGTGGCGGCCGCTGTGGCCATGCGTCGGTGGGCGTGGCTGCGAATATCCACCTTTACCGCGGATACCCAGCACAAGCTTGCGGACGTTCCTTTCCTGGGAACAGACCTGTTCGGCCCTGGAGTGGAAGGCCACCTCCAGAGGATCGAAAAATCCAATGCCACCTTGGATTCGGTCTCATCCGCGCAGAGGGACAAGGGTCATAAGCCCCAGCCTAAGCCCTTTCGTCCCTCTACTCCCGCCGCACGCCCGGCCCAACAACAGCGTCAGGGCCAGCAGGCTAGACCTTGTATTCCAAGCCCAAGCCATCGGCTTCCTCTAATAGGAAGCAAGGAGGAAAAGCCCTGGTGGTCCCCAGGCTGGTCCTTCCTCCAAGCCTGCTAAGTGATGGGCTGAGGGGTGTCACCCCCATCCCGTCACCTCGCCCTGGTTCCCCGTGGGGGGACAGCTCCGACACTTCCTTTCCGCCTGGTCCGCTGTTACCACGGACAGGTGGGTTTTGAGAGGTGGTGGGAAGAGGCCTGCCTCTGGAAGTCGAGCAGGCTCCACCCTTCAGAGGCACGTCGCCCCTTGGGGCAAGGAGTCCCCAAGTCTCTACAGGCTCGTCGAGCCGACATCCCTCCTCCTTCAGAAAGGGTGATAAAGAGATAGAGGACCCTTCACCAGAACCAGGGTTCGTGTCCAGGTACTTCCTGGTCCCGAAACGGACGGGGGGCTGGCGCCCCATCTTAGACCTACACGACCTGAACAAGTTCCTAAGGTCTCGAACCTTCAGAATGGTCACTCTGGCTCAGATAATACCATCTCTGGAACACGGCAGTGTGGTTCTGTTCTCTGGACTTCCAGGACGCGTTCTTTCACGTCCCTATCCGTCCGTCTCATCAGAGATTCCTCCGCTTCAGGCGGAGGATCCCTCTTGAGTTCAGGCCATGCCCTTGACTTTCTTCAGCTCCAGGGTCTTCACCAAATGCATTGCAGCGGTGACAGCTTTCCTTGGCGCCGAGGTCGGGTGTACCCTTACCTGGATGATTGGCTGATAGCCCCCTCCAGGTTGGAGGTGGAGCGGTCCAGAAATCTGGCCCTCGGGTTTGCTCTCAACTGGGCCTCCTGGTCAACGAGCCAAGTCGAACTCGAGCGAGCAGGTGATATCCTTCATCGGGGCAGAGCTCGACTCTCTTCGAGCCAGAGCACGGCTCCCGGCGGACAGGGCCGAGGTTCTTACCTCCTTTGCCCAATCATTTCTGGTTGGGCAATCGCGCCCTGCCCGGGACTTCCTGCGACTCCTGGGTCTTATGGCGGCCTGTACCAGCGTAGTCCGTTGGGCACGCTGGCACATGCGCCCCCTCCAGTGGGGTCTGGCCGGCCAGTGGTCACAGCGTTGCGACCCTCTGGACCAGCGCGTATGGATGACCCAGGAGATGTGGAACGCTCTCCAGTGGTGGACCGTTCCGTCCCATCTGCAGGAGGGTATCCCGTTTGTCCGCCCCGAGCCGACGGTCTCTCTATCGACCGACGCCTCTTTGATGGGTTGGGGTGCCCATCTGGGGGAACACCGAGCGCACGGCCTCTGGTCCCCGCGGGAGTCCCGATGCCATATCAACCTGCTGGAGCTCCGTGCGGTCCGCCTAGCTCTCACCGCCTTTGCTCCGTTTCTGCGGGGTCAAGTGGTCCAGTCAGGCGGACAATACCACGACCATGTACTATCTAAACACGCCAGAGGCGGGGCGCTCCTTGCCTCTATGCAGAAGCTCTCTGCATCTGGTCACTAGTGCGCAGCCTGGGCGGATCTCCTGGCCATTCATGTGTGGGGCCTCCAACACCCTGGCCGATGCCCTGAGCCGGATAGGGGCTGCATCGCACGAGTGGTCTCTCCTGCGGAGGATAGTACAAGACCTGTTCTCCCGCTGGGGCACACCTCTGGTGGATCTGTTTGCCTCCAGGGAGAATGCGAAGCTGAGGCTGTTTCATGCCCGCCCCCCTCAGCAGGGCTCGCTGCAGGGGGATGCCTTCTCGAGGCCGTGGACCCCGGGCCTCTTTTACGCCTTTCCCCCCGTTCCCCTGATTCACAGGGTCCTGCTGAAAGCGAGGAGGGACTAGGCGCAGGTGATTCTGATAGCCCCAGACTGGCCTCGCCAGTTCTGGTACCCAGATCTCCTCAGTCTCAGCTCAGGACTCCATGGCAGCTTCCAGCTCGCCCGGACCTGCTCTCAGTCAATCAGGGAAGGTGTTCCATCGGACCTTCAATCCCTGCACCTGGCGGCCTGGTTCCTGGCTAGAGTTCCAGGCCTTGGGTCTTTCCGACCAGGTCCTCAGCGTTGTTGAGGCGTCCGTGAAGTCGACCAGAAAATGCTATGCCTTCAAATGGAAGAGGTTCTCCATTTGGTGTCGGGGAAAAAGGGTTGGACCCTTTCTCGTGTCCTGTGGCATTTTGGACTATCTATGGTCCCTATCTAGTCAAGGGCTTAGGTGGCTGACCCTTAAGGTGCACCTGGCAGCCATTTCTGCTTACGGGCGAGGCGGTCAGCAGTCATGGCGCAGGAAAAGTGGTCGGTGCTTTTCAAAGGCCTTGATCACATTTCCCTCCAGTGCGGGAACCCCCACCTCCATGGGATTTACTGCTGGTACTGGCAAAGCTCATGGGCAAGCCATTCGAACCAATGCACAGGTGTGGTCTCCCCACCTGTCGTGGAGAACGCCTTCTTGGTGGCTATCCGTCAGCCAGAAGGATGGGAGAACTCCAGGCGCTGAGCATCGAGTCTCCTTACCTGGTCTTCCACAGGGACAAAGTTGTCCACGCCCACCCGAAATTCCTTCCGAAGGTGGTGTGCGGTGTCCTAAATACAGGTTACTCACCTGTAACAGGAGTTCTAGGAATGGTATATTTGTTCATCCACCGAACCCACCCGACCTCCCGGCTTGACGCACAACCTGAGCTTCCAGCGGGCAGATCTGGCGTCATGGGCGGAGCTGAGAGTTTACCACCGGGTGGGTGGGAGGAGCTAGCTTGAAGACCTTCCGGCAAGATTTAAAGCGGCAAGGAACCTGCCAATAAGTGTGGATGAACAACATATACCATTCCTAGAACTCCTGTTACAGGTGAGTAACCTGTATTTTGAGTATTGCCCCACTATTCTGTCTGAATGTGGGAGGCACTGTCCTTCAGCTGCGATCCCTTGGTCGACCCACCTTGCGCCCGAGTCATTCTGCTATGACATTTTCCTGTCCTGATACAGACATCGCTCATTGGTGCTCAACTCACTGAAAGAGAAGGGATTCCTTTAGCATCTTTGAGCTTCTCGTTTCGCCCTTATAGTTGGTGTATGTCAGCATTGCCAGATTGTCAGTTAGAGTCAGGTTAGCCTGATTGAGGAATTGCTGTTCAGTGTGTCTTGGGGCAAGGCCTACTGTTCCCCCCTCAGAAACGCTTATACTGTACCTTGTGCCCAACAGTGATCCCCTGCCTGGTGTAAACAGCTGATGCAGGTGAGTCCTTCCTAGCTCCTGAGGCTTGCATTGGTCACGATTCCCGACTTAGTGCGGATGGCCTAACTTGTGGCCCTTCATGACCTCTGACCTCTGGGACCGTCCCTAGAGGAAGGGCTTACTCAATCTTAATGAGCTGTGTGGAAAAATAAGCAGGCAGCTGAGGAGCTTGCAAGACTCCTTGATGAGCAGTTACAGTACCGATCCCAAAATCTAGTTTCCGGGGGGAGAACCTTGTGTCATGACGTGAGCCCCCCCCCCCCGGAGGATCAAGGTCTGGTTTGGAATTAGGGATCTCTTCCTCCAGTTGATGGGAAAACCATGTGCCATAGAGGACCTGACTACCTCTGCCACTGCCAGTAATGCTTGGTTGAGCTGTGGGGCCTTTAAGTGGACTATAACCACTACTAGCACCTTAAATACTGTCCGTGGGTCTGCCATGCCTTCTAGGATTACGAAAATGAAGGAGGAAATGTCCCTATTCCAGTCTGAGGGGTAACCTGCTCGTTAGCCCCTGCTAGAAGGAGACTAGTAATTGCTTGAGCATGCCAAGACTGTAATTGCTTGGGACATTGCTAATCAACTGGTAGAAAATTGGCCAGTGAACCACGTGAGGTCATAGGTGGCTTTAAGTTTAATTTGTTTGGGAATCGGTGATGTACTATGCTCCGAATCTCCTTGTGTGTTTTTGGTAAGGACCCATTTTCCCCTTCTCTCGAGGGTGGATGCGAGATCTTCAATGCAGCTTTTTGTTTCTGCCCCTTCAGGTGCCACCACATCCTCCCCTGTAGTTATACTGGTTACGGGGGGAGAACCATGCGAGTTTTCCTGAAGGAGTCTCATTTTACCTTTGCTGTAGCCATGGGCATGAAAATGCTTACAGGAGCCTGGAGACCAGGATTTGTTTCTTTCCCTTGAAGCAGCATGTCTGCCTTCTTGGTTTCCTCGAATTCCGTTATCACCTCTTTGAGGGCGACTCCCCACTACAGCGACCTGTCCGCCTGCCATGTCTGCAGCCTTAAGTATGTCGAGTCGAGGTGAGTTTAAGCATGGCCCTTGCTGCGCAACCAGCAGCCTCCTTTGAGATATCTGCTGAAAATGCCAAGAATAGTCCCGCTCTGAGGCTGTTGCGGGGTGGGCTTAACTACATCTGGCTTGTCAGCAAGCTGGAATACCAGGATAATGTC
Source organism: Neoceratodus forsteri (assembly GCA_016271365.2). Classification (NCBI taxonomy): domain Eukaryota; kingdom Metazoa; phylum Chordata; order Ceratodontiformes; family Ceratodontidae; genus Neoceratodus; species Neoceratodus forsteri. Next base: position 1,227,308,794 of record CM028132.1, on the reverse strand, counting down.
CCAAGGTATTGCAGCTCCTGCGGAAAAAACAGGTTGGCTGAGCTTGCTTATATGTGGCTCAGTCAGCACGCTGGAAATGCCACGTCAGTGGTGTTGAGAACAGGTTGTTCGCAGCTGCTTTAAGAGAGGAGTGGAGGACTAAAAGCATCTCTTCAAGTAGGGCCTTTCCATTCCTGTCCAGTGACCATCTGAGGGTAGCCTTTATGGTAGTTGAACCATTTTTCCGGTTGCTTCTGTCTAAGCCTGAAACTACTAGTATGCTATCGAGCCACTGTATAGGTGTGTTCTGGCTCTTGTCATTCCTCCGTTAGCGAGTCCCCTGTGGCTGGAGGAATAGGGTAGGCTGTGGCCAAACTGGCGATAGCTGGTAGGTGGAAGCCTATTTGACTGGGTGGAAGCCTCCGGGGAAGATCCGAGGGGAATCTTGGCTATGACTTTTTTTTTTTTTTTTAATATTAAATGAAAGAGAACCAGGCCCTCAGGCCTTGTGATGTGAGGACAACTGCTCCTCTTCAGATGAGGACAGAGATGGGGACCTCTTCCTTTAGCTTTCTTGGGAGGTCTCCCACCAGGAAAACCAAGGGGTTGCCCTTGGAACATGCAGGGACCAAGGTGAAGGCCCTATTTTACTTGCGATAAGGCCAAGGCAAAGGCCCCCTTTTACCTACGATAAGGCCTGGGGCCAGAGAGGGGTCTTTGAAGCATGTAGGGTCCAAGGCAAAGGCCCCTGTTTCACCTGTGGGTGATGCCTGGGGTCCGAGAGGGGGATTGAGGACTATTCTGGTCCCCCGTCGTCCGTTGCTCTCTTCGCCATGGTTATCCGTCTGAGCCGAGGAAGGGGTTGCGTCCTTCGAGATCTCTGCTTTCCCAGATGCTGCCTTTGATATTCAGCATATCCCTTCCCCTTGGGGGCTTTCTGGCCTATGTTGCTGCTGGCCCTTTAAGGGCAAGATACTGAGTGCTGCCCTTTAGCTTTTCTGCCCCTGGGTTGTTTGTCAGACATCCAAAAAAGGCTTTCACTTGAAGAAACTTTGTTTACTTTGGTAATTAGAGCTGAGCCTTTAAGAGCCACTCAGGAATGAGCGTTTCCTTCTCAGGGACTGGTAAAATAACTCCCCTGTCTTTGCGAGGGAGATTGGCTGGGGGGCAGGTGCTGAAGCGAATCCCCGGCTTTTAGATCCCCTGCCACGGTGCTACCACACTGTTAGGTTCCTTAGCGCTTGTCGACGAGAAGGCAGATCAACGAGCGGCTTGGCGTGCTTTTTGAATGAATGCCTGTTAGTTCTACCGACTACGAATGGCTGCATCTTTCCCAAAAAGCTGTTTGTCGATCGGAAAACCCTACAGTGCCTAATTAGCCCCTTGAAAGCACTGCGGTGCTAAGAAAACACGTTTTTCCTGAGAAACTTGTTGGGACGTGACACTAAGCCACGCTGCCGGTCCACCGTTGACGAGCGGCTGAGGTAATGGAATGCCAGCCGTCGACAGGAAGGTTGAATGGTCTCTCTGGAAAAAAGGGCTTCTTACACCCTGCAGCGTTTGTCGGCGAGAGCTCCCTGTCGTGGAGCTTCCTTGATATGCTGTCGGTCCCCATAGACGAGCAGCTGAGTTTGTTCAGACATTAATGCCGCCGAAGGGAAGAAGAATAAGGGGGCTACCGTACTGTCTGAGGGGAGAACTATTCTCCCTAAGTCCTGCGCTCCCCCTCCATCTCCAGTGACTGAGGCATAGGGCTGAGCATTGCAGTCTGTGACGAAAAAAACGCGGGAGAAAATGGCACCCTTCTCACTTGATACTGCAGAGAGCGTGGGAGAACAGCACCCCAATGGGGCCATGCATCCTTTATGAGCCCTCTGATGCCGTTCTGACTCCCTGACATAAACATTGCGCCTCTCTGAGCACTCCGGTGCCCAATTTGAATTCCCTGAAGCACACTAATACTGCACGAGGTAGTATTCCAGGCCTAGAGCAGAAGTGGGGAGCAACACGGTGAAAAAAGGGCCAGGCTGTACAGCTTGCAAGGCTGAGACTGGCACCCACACTGGATTTCTAAAATACATCTGCCCAAGAATCCAAATTGCTTGACTTATAGTGTGTTGTCTTCAGCTGTGCCACATGGCAGAGCTCTGCTTGCAGAGGACCTGCCAGACTGAAGGCAGGAAGTAAACTGAGGAGAACAGGAAGTGGAGGGCTGGATGTCCCCTGCTGCAGAGGTCTGATTCCTGCCTGTGGATCAGCATCAGGAGGTACAGCCCAGGAGTAAGGAAGCCCGGAGACCAGCTTAGGAGAGAGAACAAGTGCATTTAAAAAGAGTGTCGGGGTTGGGGGAGGATGTGGTATAACGTTTTGTATTATAACACTTATTTCAGTATAACCTTTTATAATAGTTAAACTGAGTGTTAAAGTATAGCCTTTTTACAGAATGCTTCATTGTAATTTTCTTATACTATATAACCAAATGTGTTTACTCAGATAGTTGTGACAGTTTCTCACAAGACTTAGTTAAAAGTCTTGGGATGCTTGTCTTGTGATGATTACACAGCACTTTACCGTATGAATTTATTATGGTCAGCATTTAGATGTTCTATGGGGACCTGTAATAGGATAGTATGACCTTATTAGGATGGCATTACCTGTTTATGGACGGTGTGCACATAAAGAAACTTCTATAAATGAAGTCAACACTTACGAGATTGTGCAGTATGTGATAAACACCTTGTGGTGATGCGTAATATTGTTATCTCTATGCTTTGACTGTTATTCACCACACCCTAGGATTAATAGGTTATTTTGTTATATGATTGGCCTATATTAGGGAATTAGTAGTTTTTAAGATAAGAAAACAGTTTCAAACAACATGAAGTCTTACTATATTATGACATATGCAGTGAGTCCCAACCTTCGAACTGCTCCGGAGGTGAAAGAGTTAACTTTCCATGCCAGGCATGGAACGCTGAGCTTGAGCTCAGTTGAAACTCTGTCTGTTGTTCTTCAAACTCAAACCGTCAGATTCTTTACTCCGCCTCACTGAACAGTCGCTCTGGAGATTTCTTCTTCTGCTCGGTTCATTTTGTGGGTTAAAGTATTGTTTTTCTCGGTTTTCGACCGAATTTAAACCGCAACTGGTAGGTTCAAGCTCTGTCTGTGGTATTTTTGAGTACTAGATAGGTTTACATTATTTCTGTTCTGTGTGGAACTTGTAAACGGTTTATCGGTTCGGTTTGAACCGATCAGGTTGTTTAAAGTATCTTAATCTGTGATTTAGAGTGTGGTTACTGGTTCTAAAAAAAACGGATTTTATTACAGTTTTTTCCATGACCCGTGACACGGTTGGGAACCGATAAGAGGGTCTTGCCTGGCGGATTGCCATAAACAGGTAAGTTTGGTTAGGACTGGCACTATGTCTGAGAAACCCAAAAGAAAAACCGGGCCCACTGGGTTTCAACACTGCAGTGTGTGTGGGGAAGTCTTTGCCAAGGCTGACCCCCACACCACCTGTGTTTATTGTCTGGGGTTTGACCACCTCAATGCAAACTGCCAGATTTGTAAAAATTTTCCTGCAACTACCCTGGAAAAGAGAGTTGGTAGGCTGGGGGAAAGGGAGGCTAAGAAGTCCGCTGAACCGGATGGCCAGCCTGGTTCAGTTCCAACCGAACCAGAGGGGGTGCCCTCTGACCAGGGCGAGACTTCCTCGGGCAAAAGGAGAACCGACTCTGAGGAGTCGGTTCCATCAAAAAGGACTAGGAAATCAGCTGGTGTGGAGCCAAAACTTTCTCTTCAACCGCTGAAGAAATAGCCAAAGCGATTAAATTGTCCAGTTGCTTTCCTTAGCTCAATTTAACTGCACTCAGGTAAGCGCCCGCCGAAACCGGGTTGGTTCCACCGGGTTCAAGATTAGGATTTAGAGGAATATTATGAACTGGAGGAGGGGGAAGAGGAGTATGAGGAGAGTGAATGTGGATTTGAAAGTCTGGATGTGCCCATTGAACCGGACGTCTCCCTAGACAGACCTTCAGGAGTGTCTCCTCCTAGGCTTTCTGAGTCCCCTTCTTATTTACTGTTTTATAAAAAAGTGGCTGAAACCCTCCAGCTCCCTATGGAGGAAGCTGTGGATGATCAGGAGGAGCCTGACTATGTGGAAATGATGGATATCCCAGAGTCTAGGAGACTGTCTATTCCCTTGCTTAAATCTTTTGGGAAACAGACATTTAAAATTCTAAAAACTCCTCACACTATACCTCCTGTGGATAAGAGAATAGACAAGAGGTACACATTGTCAGGCTCTGATACGGAGTTCCTTTCACAACAATGCAGCCATGTTGGGGTAGTGCAGGCTGCAGCCTGTGCAAGGCAAACATTCCCTTGGCTTCACACCCCCCGGACAAGGACTCCAGGAGGATTGATGCCATGGCAAAGAAACAGTACATGGCAGCATCCTTGGGACTCAGACAGGCAAATTATATGGCTTATGTTGCTAGATATCAGAACCAGATGGGACACTGTTATGGCTCTAGCAAACAGGTCCCTGGCCAGCTTGCCAAGGAGCTGGAACAGGTGGCTGGTGATGGTATTGAGGCATCCAAGGTGCAATTCCATGCTGCAGTGGACTCTAATGATGTGTCATCAAGAGTCATGGCTACATCTGTGGCACTTCGCAGAATGGCTTGGCTCAGATGTACTAGCCTGTCACAGGATACCTAGACTAAAGCCATGGATTTTCCTGTTGTGGGTAATTCTCTGTTTGGGGAGCAGACAGAGAATTACATGAAGAAAATGGATGAGTATAGGACCACCTATAGGAGTGCACAGGCCAAGGAAAGGCAGGACACTCCTGAAAGGCAGCTTCCCAGGGGCAGGGGCAGGCCTTTTCATAGGCCTTTTTACCAAGCCCAGGCCTCCTCTTCTGCTTATGCCCAGAGGGGGTTCTTTAGAGGGAGAGGCAGACGGGGTTCAAGCAGGCCTGCTTCCACCCCTCAGCCCAAAGCCCCTGCCAAGCAGGCTCCCTGATGGGGTTGCCAGGGCCGATTCTCACCTACCTGTAGGGGGCAGGCTGGCTTACTTTGTCCAGGACTGGCAGTTTCTGACATCGGACAAGTGGGTCCTGGAAGTAGTAAGCCAGGGACTGGTTCTTAACTTCAAAAAGTTTCCAAAGATGAGAACCAGATCCTTTCCACCTGCAAATCCACCAGAGGCACTTGCCCTAGAGGCAGAGGTCTCTTCCCTCCTGGCTCTCAGAGCTGTGGAAAGGGTTCCATCCCTACACCAGGGCAAAGGATTGTACTCCAGGTACTTCCTTACCCCAAAAAAGACAGGAGAATGGTGGCCCATCCTAGATCTCAGATACCTAAACAAGCACCTTTTAAAACCAAAATTCAAAATGGTGACTCTGGGAATTATTCTACCCTCTCTAAGGCTAGGGGACTGGCAAGCGTCCCTGGACCTCAAGGATGCCTACTTTCATATTCTCATCAGAAGCTCCCATCGAAAGTACCTCAGGTTCGAGCTGCCCTCAGGCCATTACCGGTTCAGAGCAATGCCCTTTGGCCTCACCTCTGCTCCAAGGGTATTCACAAAATGCCTGGCAGTAGCAGTTGCTTCCCTAAGAAGGCAAAAAATTGCCATCTTCCCTTACCTGGACGATTGGCTCGTAGTAGGCCAGTCCCCAGACCAGGTCAGGTTACACCTGCAGATAACTCAGCAACTGCTCACCTCTCTAGGTTTCTTCTGAATCTTTCAAAGTCAGTTCTAGAGGCTGTACAGCTCCTCACCTTCATAGGCGCAGAGCTGAACACAAAGAAAGCCAGAGCCTTCCTTCCTTTGGACAGGGCAAGGACCCTGGTCTCTCTGGCCTCCTCATTCACCCTGCAGGTCTCTCGACCAGCAAGGCATTTTCTACAGCTCCTAGGGCACATGGCTGCCTCTACAGCAGTAGTGCAGGGAGCAAGATTTCAGATGGGGACATCCAGTTCCATTTGAGAGCCTTTTGGTCTCAAAGGAAAGACCCTCTAACCAAATTGATCCCAGTTACCGAACCCCGATCCAGGCCCTACAGTGGTGGCAGGATCGGAGCAACCTGAGACAAGGGGTTCCCTTTGTCACTCAGTCTCACTCCTTAATCCTTACTACAGATGCATCCCTCTTGGGGTGGGGAGCTCACATGGGCGGCCTCACTACCCAGGGATTGTGGTCCCTCAGGAATCTCTGCCCCACATCAATCTGTTGGAACTCAGAGCAGTTTTTCTAGCACTTCAGCTTTTTCCAAATCTGTTCAGAACAAAGTTGTACCAGGTCAGAACAGACAACACCACCACAATGTGGTACATCAACAAGCAAGGGGGCACTCTGTCTACGGCCTTGTGCACGGAAGCAATGAAGTTGTGGTCTCTGGCTTACTCCCTGAACACCTCCCTTACAGCAGTTCACCTCCCAGGCAAGGACAATGTCCTGGCAGATGCTCTCAGCAGGATTTCACAGGGCCATCACGAATGGTCACTGGACCCCCTGGTTTTGGAGGTGATCTTTGCCAGATGAGGCACCCCGCAGATAGATCTTTTTGCAGCCCCAGACAATCACCAACTTCCCCTTTTTTGCTGCAGGCCCCCAGTGTTGGGCTCAGTCCTTCTGGATGCCTTAGTCCTCAATTGGGAAGGGAAGTTTCTATATACTTTTCCTCCCTTCCCTCTCCTTTTCAAAATGCTAGTCAAAATCAGGTCTCAACCCTGCAAAGTGATCCTGATTGCTCCAGATTGGGCCAGACAGCCCTGGTATCCACTCCTACTGTCCTTAGCAGTCCATCTTCCCCTGTGTCTTCCCAAGGAACCACAACCTGTTAACCTGTGCTCAGGGAAGGGTTTGGTACCCAAACCTCAAATCTCTCAATCTCAAGGCCTGGCTCTTGAAGAGTTAGAGTTTGCTGATCTACACCTCTCCCAAGGTGTAATGGATATCCTGAAGGCTTCTAGGAAACCTTCCACCAGGGCTACTTTTAATTCCAAATGGAAAAGGTTTTCCATATGGTGTTCTGGAAAGCATATTTCCCCAGAATCTGCTGACTTACCCACAGTCCTGGATTATATGGTCCACTTAAATACCTTGGGGCTGAGACCAGCTACCCTAAAAGTGTATTTGGCAGCTGTGTCTGCTTTTATTTCAGCAGGTAAGCCCGCTTCTCTTTCGGCTCATCCTGTATTCTCCAAGTTTTTTAAGGGATTGCTTCATACCAACCCTCCATTCAGGGACCCTGCCCCTGCCTGGGATCTTAATGTTTGCATTGCTCAGCTTATGCAACCCCCTTTGAGCCTTTGTCTTCAGCAGAACTTAAGTACTTGACTTGGAAGACTGTTTCTGGTAGCCATCACTTCTGCCAGACGTAGAAGTGAATTGCAAACTTTGTCAGTGGAGCCTGATTTTATCTCCTTTCATAGAGATAAGGTGGTCCTCAGGACTAATAGGAAGTTTTTGCCTAAGGTGGTTTCAGATTTCCACCATAATCAATCCATATCTCTTCCAGTGTACTTCACTGACCATTCCTCCTCTGGCGAGAGGAGGCTGCACAGCTTAGATGTGAAGAGAGCCCTTAGTTACTATATAGAGCATACCAAGGGTCACAGGTTTGACTCCCTCCAACTGTTCCTCACTTATGGTGAGGTTGGTAAAGGGAAACCTGCCACTAAAAGATCCATTGCCAGGTGGATTGTCTCTTGTATCCAATTTTGCTATGAAAAACTGGGTAAGGTTCCCCCCTCAGGCCTGAGGGCTCACTCTACCAGAGGTACAGCTGCTTCCTTGGCTGCTGCCAGGGACATCCCTATTTTAGAGATATGTCAAGCAGCTACCTGGAAAACAGTTCACACTTTTACCAAGCATTACTCCCTGGACATCCAGGCTAGGAGTGATGCTCGGTTTGGCACAGCTATGCGTCAGAGCCTATTTCCTAAGTAAGTTCTGTCCCTCCTCCATGGAGGTACTGCTTTGTAGTCTGCATATGTCATAATATAGCAAGACTTCATGTTGTTTGAAGAAAAAATTGCTCACCTTAGTAATGTTGTTTCTTCTAATGGAGTCTTGCTATATTATGACCTCCCCCCACCTGCCCCTCTCAGAACCTCTGTTTTTGGGATGTGGGTGGGCAGTGCAGTGTTGGCACTCAGTAGGTGCCCACCTTGTTGTTTTCACCCCTCCTTTCTTGGGGTGCTTGGTGTTGTGTGTTTTCATTTTTTGGGTCTCCTGACTTGAGTCTTTGTTTTGGGACAAAAAATGTGTTCTTATGTTTAGTAGCCAGTTGGCTAGTGTAGGTTTACAGCTTCCACACAGGACCTTAGTGAGTTTAGCTCGTAAAGATCTGACGGTTTGAGTTTGAAGAACAACAGACAGAGTTTCAACCGAGCTCGAGCTCAGCGTTCCATGCCTGGCATGGAAAATTAACTCTTTCACCTCCGGAGCAGTTTGAAGGTTGGGACTCACTGCATATGTCATAATATAGCAAGACTCCATTAGAAGAAACAACATTACTAAGGTGAGTAATTTTTTCATATAAACCTTGTATAAAATTGAATAAGTTAGCATCAAAGAAAAGCCAGATACCTGTATTGAGAAGTATACCAAAATTCTTGTACTGAAGACTCACAAACAGAAAATAAACCAGAGGGAAACATGCATTTTGTGTGGCTTGATTTATTTTGAAGATAGAAGAACATAAAAAGATTGCTGCATTGTGTTGTTAACACACTACAGGGGCGTGAGAAAATTCAAGTTTTAAAATTGCAGTGAAATGAGTGGCAGAGAGCACAGATAGAGAAGCTTAAGATCAGAGTGTCCAGTCGGGGGTCAAGCTGTAGCCGAATCAGCCAGTGGTGCGCTGGGACTGTGAGGCTGTGGCCAGTGAAAGTCCCAGTTGACCGTCCCGGTGCTAGCTAGGTAGCGTACCTGGAAGGAGCTGTGTCGGGCGGGCTGGAGAAGAGGCGTGGCTGGCTGGCTTCCCAGCCACGGCCGCAGAAAGCAGTGGTTGGCCTGATCAAGGGCAAGCCTGGAAGGGGCTTCGGTGGGTGGCAGGAGAAGAGGCGTGGCCAGCTGGCTTCCCAGCTGCAGAAAGCGGTTGACCCAATCAAGAGCAAGCCTGGAAGGAACTTCAGCGGGTGGGCAGGAGAGGAAGTGAAGCTGGCTAGCTTCCAAAATGCAGCCGCAGAAAGCAGCGGTTGGCCCGATCAAGGGCAAGCCTGGAAGGAGCTCCGGTGGGTGGGCAGGAGATGAGACACAGCCAGCTGGCTTCCCAGCCACGGCCGCAGAAATCAGTGGTTGGGTCGATCAAGGGCAAGCCTGGAAGGGGCTTTGGTGGGTGAGCAGTAGAGGAGGCACGGTGGGCTGGCTTCCTAGCAGCAGCTGCAGAAAGCGGCAGTTGGCCTCTTCAAGGGCAGGCCTGGAAGGAGCTTCAGCAGGTGGGCAGGAGAGGAGGCACGGCCGACTGACTTCCCAGCCACGGCTGCAGAAAGTAGCGGTTGGTCCGATCAGTATGCCTTTCCCAGTTACCACAGTTTAAATACATAAATAAAATAAATAAATAAGTGACTTGCTCAGGGCCACACAGAATAGCTAGTGGGGGCTGATGGGATTCAAACTAAGATCTCCAGGTTTGCAACTCAGTGCTCTTAACCACTACACTATATTGCCTACTAAAACAGAAAACATAAAGCAGATTCTGTTTTATTCCATTCCTTTCTAGCTAACTTGTATGATTGGTTGTGTGGATTAACGGATTATATTGTTCAGAGCATTCCATTAATTTATTTATTTTACTTATTTTAAATTGTTGACCTAGAAATGCTCACTGAGCTGAAGTTCATTTGTAGGCATTACTTGGGGATGCATTACAAATTGATAGTGGAAAACAGGCAAGCAAAACAAAGCAATCCTATACAGGAAAGGAAAAAATGAAATAGGACTGCTCTTATTACATCAAATGAACAATAGATGGTCAAGTACAATAACATGCAAAAATAATATATATAAAAAATGATGCAACTATGGCTCAGGAGGAGCAGTAAGGGCAGAAAGGAGTTGAGAAGTAGGGAGTCAGGGTTATGGAAATAGGTTGGGGGGAGTGGAGAGAGACAGGCGGAGGATAGGTGCTAATTGCAGAAATCAAGTGTGGGAGAAGTAGCCCTGCATGAGCAAGTGTGAGAGGAGCAGTCCTGCAGGTGCTGGTGGAGAGGTCCTGCAGGAGCAAGTACAGGAGGAGAGATCCTGGAGGAGAGCTTTCAAGGTGAGGGAGCAGAAGAGCAAAGGGCAGAAGGAGGTTATTCTGGATGTGAAGGAAATTATAGGAGAACAATGCATGCCCAGTGGAGGTTTTGAAATGAGGGATTGAGAAGGAGTGAGAATCAGCAGAATAAAAGGAGCTGGAGGAAGAGAGGGAAGAGGAGGGTGTGGTAGATGGGTCTGGCTTGCTACGATGGGAGAATGTCACACTGTGCCTTGCGTCCAGGGTTCATGTGCTGGAACTGGCTGGGGGTTCAGCCTGTTGTGAAGGTGAGGTGCTCAGTTCTCAGGGAGCGTACATCCTGCTGACCGACCAAGGAGATGCATTGGTATTGGCTGTGGGGACAAGGGATTTAGGTGAAAAAAAGAGGACAGAAAAGAATACTAATAAAATTAATTGTAGCAAGTAGAGGTTTTTCTGTTGATAAGTAATACTGATTGTTACTTATTTTTTTTTATCATTTAAAATGTTTTAATAAAGGAAAAACATTGTGATAAACCGGAATGTCATGAACAGATGTGTTCGGGGGGGGGGGGGAGATTGGGAGATGCAGTAAAACCAAAGCAGTAAGTAAAATACAGTATAGTACATTTAATATACCGATTTTTAAGGAGTGGTTACAAGGTTCTGACTGACGGTTATAATACATAGATACATAGACAGTGTCGGCAGATAAGGGCCTATGGCCCACCCAGTCTGCCCATTCGAGCTTGTAAGTTCAGTTTATGTTTTCCAAGAAGTCTGTTGCCCCTTTCCCCTGACCTCCAGAATTCCTTTATGTCTATCCCATGCATTCTTAAATCTCGTGATTGTTTCAGCCCCCACCACTTCCTCTGGCAAGGTGTTCCACTTGTCCACCACCCGTTCTGTGAAGAAATTCTTCCTCACGTTTCCTCTGAATCGTCCTCCCTCCAACTTCATCCCATGCCCTCTAGTCCTGGAACATCTTTTTCGCTTCAAAATAGTGTATTCCTGCACCCTGTTCCTCCCTGTAAGATACTTGTATGTCTCTATCATATCCCCTCTCTCCCTCCTCTCTTCCAGGGAGTACATGTTCAGTTCCTTCAACCTGTCCTCATAGGACTTGTGATGCAATCCATGCACCATCTTTGTTGCCCTCCTCTGAACCTTCTCTACCCTGTCTGTGTCTTTACGTAGGTAAGGTCTCCAGAACTGTACAGTGTACTCCAGGTGGGGCCCTCACTAGTGTCTTGTATAGTGGAATTATGACCTCCCTTTTCCTGCTGGTGATGCCCCTGCCTATGCATCCCAGCATACTATTTGCTTTACCTGCTGCCTTGTCACACTGTTTCCCTGTCTTGAGGTAATCAGAGATGATAACCCCAAGATCCCTTTCCTGCTTGGTGCATGCTATATCCTCACCCCCCAACTGATATATTGTGCCAAGGTTTTTGTGCCCCTAATAAATACCATATTGTTTGAAATAAGGTAAGTCAGTACTCAGAGGTCCAGATAATTTTTGGGACTGGGAGGTGTTTACTGCTAGCTTCTTCAGACTGTTAATATTTCCATCTATATGGAAGTAATGTCATCTGTAGACCACTCTCGGACCGCTCCTTCTACACCAAGTCTGAAACACACTGGACACCTTTAGTCACTGGCTTTTTGCTTGGTACTGCTGTGGAGTTAGAGATACGCTCCTGATGCTACTGTATATAGTGCTGTGACTTATTACAACAACCTTTATGGCCAGCCACTTAGCAACTTCATTGTCTCCTGTGTGGAGTACACTTATGTATGGGGCTAATGCCAGCTGCCGTCCCTTTAAGTTCTTTCAGAATAATATAGCTAATTCAAACAACATGAAGTCTTGCTGTATTCTGACAAATTGCAGTGAGGTCCAACCTTCGAACTGCCCCGGAGATGAAAGAGTTAATTTTCCATGCCAGGCATGGAACGCTGAGCTCGAGCTCGGTTGAGACTCTCTCTGTTGCTGTTTGAACTCAAACCGTCAGATTCTTTACTCCGCCTCACTGAACAGTCGCTCCGGAGATTTCTCCTTTGCTCGGTTCAATTTGTCGGTTAAAGTACCGTTTTTCTCGGTTTTCGACCGAATTTAAACCACAACCTATCTATTCAGTTTCTGTCTGCGGTATTTGTGAGTAGTAGATAGGTTTATATTTGTTTTTATTCTGTGTGGAACTTCTAAACGTGTCATTGGTTCGGTTTGAACTGGTCAGGTTGTTTAAAAATCTTTACTTCTACTTTTAGAGTGGTTACCGGTTCTTATCGGTTCTAAATAAAACTGATTTTATTACGTTTTTTTCCACGACCCGTAACATGGTCAGGAACCGATAAGAGTGTCTTGCCTGGCGGATTGCCGAAAAAAGGGTAAGTTTTGTTTAGGACTGGCCATGTCTGAGAAACCCAAAAGAAAAACCGGGCCCACTGGGTTTCAACACTGTAGTGTGTGTGGGGAAGTCTTTGCTAAGGCTGATCCCCACACCACCTGTGTTTCAAACAACATGAAGTCTTGCTATATTATGACATATGCAGTTTGTCCCAGCCTTAGAACTGCTCCGGAGGTGAAAGAGTTAACTTCCATGCCAGGCATGGAATCTTGAGCGCGAGCTCGGTGGAAAAAACTCTGTCTGTTGATCTTCAAACTGAAACTGTCAGATTCTTTACTCCGCCTCACTGAACAGTCGCTCCGGAGATTCCTCCTACTGCTCGGTTCATTTGTCGGTTAAAAAAGTGTTATTTCTCGGTTTTCTAAACCGCAAGTATATATTTTAACCGCAACCGGTCGGTTCAAGCTCTGTCTGTGGTACTGTAAGTAATAGACAGGTTTTACTTTTCTCTGTGTGGAACTTGCAAACGTTATCGGTTCGGTTTGAACCGATCAGGTTGTTGTTAAAACTTATTAAATTACATTTAGAGTGCGGTTCTCGGTTCTTATTGGTTCTAAAAAAAAAAACGGATTTCATTACAGTTTTTTCCATGATCCGTGACACGGTTGGGAACTGATAAGGGTGTCTTGCTTGGCAATTTGCCGGAAAAGGGCAGGTTTTTGGTTAGGCTGGCATTATGTCTGAGAAACCTAAAGAAAAACCGGCCCACGTGTTCAACACGGTAGTGTCTGTGGGGAAGCTTGCCAAGGCTGACCCACACACCACATGTGTTTATTGTCTGGGTTTGACCACCTCAATGCAGACTGCCAGATTTGCAAGAATTTCCCTGCAGCTACCTGGATAAGAGAGTTGGTAGGCTCAGGAGCGAGAGGCCAAAAGTCCGCTGACCGGATGGCCAGCCCGAGTTCGGTGCCAACCGAGTCCGGAGGGAGTGCCTCTGACCAGGGCGATACTCTCGAGTAAACGAAGAGCTGACTCGGAGGAGCCAGTTCCAGCAAAGAGAACTAGAAAATCAGCAGGTGTGGAGCCAAAATTTCCTTCTCCAACCGCTGCAGAGATAGCCAAGCGATCCAAATTGTCCAGTCGCTTTCCCAGTTCTGCCGAACCGACACCAGCAGGTAAGCGATCGATTCGGCGGTTCCACGGTTCAAGAATATGATATAGAAGAATTTTATGAACCGGAGGAGGGGGAGGAGGATTATGAAGAGAGTGAATGTGATTTTGAGTCTGGATGTGCCCATTGAACCGGACATCTCCCCAGACAGACCTTCAGGAGTATCCCCCCCCCAGGCTTTCTGAGTCCCCTTCTCATTTTCTGTTTAATAAAAAAGTTGCTGAAACCCTCCAGCTTCCTTTGGAAGAAGCTGTCGATGAACAGGAGGAGCCTGACTATGTGGAAATGATGGATATCCCAGAGTCTAGGAGATTGTCTATTCCTTTACATAAATCTTTTAGGAACAAACAATAAAGATTTTAAAAGCTCCTAATTCCTTACCTCCTGTGGATAAAAGATGGACAGGAGGTATACATTGTCAGGCTCTGATCACGGAGTTCCTTTCACAACAATGCAGCCATGTTGGGGGTAGTGTGCAGGCCTGTGATAAGGCAAATATTCCCTTGGCTTCACACCTCCTGACAGGGACTCCAGGAGGATTGATGCCATGGCAAAGAAACAATACATGGCATCCTTGGGACTCAGACAGGCAAATTATATGGCCTATGTTGCAAGATACCAGAAATCCAGATGGGATACTGTTATGGCTTTAGCGAAACAAGTCCCTGGCCAGCTTGCCAAGGAGCTGGAACAGGTGGGTGGTGATGGTATTGAGGCATCCAAGGTGCAATTCCATGCTGCAGTGGACTCTAATGATGTATCTTCAAGAGTCATGGCTACATCTGTGGCTTTTCGTAGAATGGCTTGGCTCAGGTGTGCTAGCCTGTCACAGGATACCCAGGCTAAGGCCATGGATTTTCCTGTTGTGGGTAATTCTCTGTTTGGGGAGCAGACAGAGAATTACATGAAGAAAATGGATGAGTATAGGACCACTTATAGGAGTGCACAGGCCAAGGAGGCAAGCCACTCCTCCAGAGGCAGCTTTCAGGGGCAGGGGCAGGCCTTTTCTGAGCCTTTTGCAAGCCAGGCCTCCTCTTCAGCTTATGCCCAGAGGGGTTCTTCAGAGGGAGGCAGGCGGGGTATGAGCAGGCCTGCTCCCACCCCTCAGCCTAAAGCTCCTGCCAAACAGGCACCCTGATGGGATGCCCAGGGCCGATTCTCCATTACCTGTAGGGGGCAGGCTGGTTTACTTCGTCCAGGACTAGGAGTCGTTAACATCAGACAAGTGGGTCCTGGAAGTAGTAAGCCAGGGACTGGTTCTCAGCTTCAAAAAATTTCCAAAGATGAGAACCAGATCCTTTCCACCTGCAAATCCATCAGAGGCTCTTGCTTTGGAAACAGAAGTCTCAACCTCCTGGCTCTCAGAGCTGTGAAAGGTTCCTCCCCACACCAGGGCAAGGTCTGTACTCCAGGTACTTTCTTACCCCAAAAGACAGGAGAATGGCGGCCCATCCTGGATCTAAGATACCTAAACAAGCACCTTTAAAACTAAAATTCAAAATGGTGACTTGGGAATTATTTTACCCTCCCTAAGGCCAGGGGACTGGCTAGTCCCTGGACCTCAAGGATGCCTACTTCCATGTTCTCATCAGAAGCTCCACGAAAGTACCTCAGGCCATTACCAGTTCAGGGCAATGCCCTTGGCCTCACCTCTGCCCCAAGGGTATTCACAAAATGCCTGGCAGTAGCAGTTGCTCACTTAAGAAGGGCAAAGATTGCCATCTTTCCTTACCTGACGACTGGCTCATAGTGGGTCAGTCTGCAGACCAAGTCAAATCACACCTTCAGGTTACCCAGCAGCTGCTTACATCTCTAGGTTTCTTCTCAGTCTTCCAAAGTCAGTTCTAGAGCCTGTTCAGCTACTCACCTTCATAGGCCAGAACTGGACACAAAAGCAGGCCAGAGCTTTCCTTCCTCTAGAAAGAGTAAAGACCCTGGTGGCTGTGGCCTCTTCCTTTGCTTTGCAGGTCTCTCGACCAGTAAGGCACTTTCTACAGCTCCTTGGCCACATGACTGCTTCCACAGCTGTAGTGCAAGGAGCAAGATTTCAGATGAGGGACATCCAGTTCCATTTGAGAGCCTTCTGGTCTCAAAGGAGAGATCCTTTAACCAAATTGGTCCCAGTAACTCGAACCCTGATCCAGGCCCTGCAGTGGTGGCAGGATCAGAGCAATCTGAGACAGGGGGTTCCTTCATCCCCACTCTCACTCCTTGACCCTTACTACAGATGTCCCTCTTGGGATGGGAGCTCACATGGCAGACCTCACCACCCAGGGATTGTGGTCCCCTCAGGAATCTCTGCTCCACATCAATCTGTTGGAACTCAGAGCTGTTTTCTAGCATTTCAGGTTTTTCTGCATCTGTTCAGAACAAAGTGGTACAGGTCAGAACAGACAACACCACTACAATGTGGTACATCAGCAGCAAGGGGCACTCGGTCTTGACCTTGTGCACCGAGGCGATGAAGTTGTGGTCTCTGGCTTATTCCCGAACACCTCCCTCATGGCAGTTCACCTCCCAGGCAGAGACAATGTCCTGGCAGATGTCTCAGCAGGATTTCCAGGGCCATCACGAATGGTCACTGGATCCCCTGGTACTGGGGTTAGTATTTGCCAGGTGGGGCACCCCTCAGATAGATCTTTTTGCAGCCCCAGACAATCACCAACTTCCGCTTTTTTGTTGCAGGCCCCCAGTGTTGGGCTCAGTCCCTCTGGATGCCTTCCTTCTCGATTGGGAAGGAAGTTCCTCTATGCCTTTCCCCTTCCTCTCTTTGTTCAAGGTGCTAGTCAAAATCAGATCTCAACCTTGCAAGATGATTCTGATTGCTCCAGATTGGGCCAGACAACCCTGGTATCCACTCCTTCTGTCCTTAGCAGTCCACCTTCCCTGTGTCTCCCAGGAATCACAATCTGTTAACCTGTGCCCAGGGGAGAGTTTGGTATCCGAATCTCAGATCCCTCAACCTCAAGGCCTGGCTCTTGAGGAGTTAAGAGTTTGCTGACCAACACCTTTCTCAAGGTGTACTCGATATCTTGAAAGCTTCTAGGAAGCCTTCTACCAGGGCTACTTATAATTCTAAATGGAAAAGGTTTTCCATATGGTGCTCTAGAAAGCATGTTTCCCCAGAATCTGCTGATTTGCCCACAGTCCTGGACTATATGGCCCATCTAAATACTTTGGGGCTGAGGCCAGCTACCCTGAAAGTGCATTTGGCAGCTGTGTCTGCTTTTATTTCAGCAGGAAAGCCTCTTCTCTTCTGCTCACCCTTATTCTCCAAGTTTTCAAGGGATTGCTTCACACCAACCCTCCATTCAGGACCCTGCTCCTGCCTGGGATCTTAATGTTTGCATTGCTCAGCTAATGCAACCCCCTTGAGCTTTTGTCTTCAGCAGAGCTTAAGTACTTGACTTGGAAAACTATTTCTAGTAGCCATCACTTCTGCCAGGCGCATAAGTGAATTGCAAGCTTTGTCAGTGGAGCCTGATTTTATCTCTTTCACAGAGATAAGGTAGTCCTCAGGACTAACAGGAAGTTCTTGCCTAAGGTGGTTTCAGATTTCCACCTTAATCAATCTATATCTTCCAGTTTACTTCACTGACCATTCCTCCTCTGGCGAGAGGAGGCTGCACAGTTTAGATGTAAAGAGCCCTTAGTTACTACATAGAGCATACCAAGGGTCACAGGTTTGACTCCTCCAACTGTTCCTCACTTATGGTGAGGTTGGTAAAGGAAACCTGCCACTAAAAGATCCATTGCCAGGTGGAGTGTCTCTTGTATCCAATTTTGCTATCAAAAACTGGGTAAGGTTCCCCCTTCATGCCTGAGGGCTCACTCTACCAGAGGTACAGCTGCATCCCTTGCTGCTGCCACGGACATCCCTATCTTAGAGATATGTCAAGCAGCTACCTGGAAAACAATACACACTTTCACCAAGCATTACTCCCTGGACATCCAGGCTAGGAGTGATGCTCGGTTTGGCACAGCTGTGCTTCAGAGCCTATTTCCTAAGTAGGTTCTGTCCCTCCTCCGTGGAGGTACTGCTGTGTAGTCTGCATACTAACATACTAACATACTATTTGCCAGCAGATTAGGCCTTATGGTCTATCAAGTCTGCTCGAACCTAGATCCTTAGTTGGGTGCCGAGACCCTCCCATCCCTTGTGCTCCAGAAACCCCTATCATCCATCCCCACCCCCCCGGGACAGGCCATCATCTGATACATCCACTTTCTGTGTCTGTCCCACCCTCTCTTAAAGCTCTCCACTGTGGATCTCTGAACCAGCTCACCAGGCAAAGCATTCCAAGGGTCCACCACCCTCTCAGTGAAAAACCTCCTCCTCTTTTCCCCCCTCACCCTTCCACCTTCCAACTTCAAACCATGCCTCTGGTGATGCCTCCTGCTTTAGTCTAAAGATCCCTCCATGTTTACCCTATTTATTCCTTGAGGTACTTGAAGACCTCAATCATGTCCCCTGTCTCTCCTCTCCTCCAATGAAAACAGGCAGAGCTCCTCAAGTCTGTCCCGTAAGTCAAATCCCCTAGCCCTCGTATCATCTTTGTTGCCTCCTCTGTACCTCTCCAGGAGCTGTATGTCCCTCTTCAGTGTGGTCTCCAGTACTGTACACAGTACTCAAGGTGTGGTCTAACCAGTCCATTGTACAGTGGCAGAATCACTTCCTTGCTCCTAGAGGTGATCCCCTCATGCATCCCAACATCCTGTTTGCCTTGCTAGCTGCTCTCCTGCACTGCTCAGTGTTATTCATACATGTATCCACCATGACCCCTAGGTCTTTTTCCCTGTTGAGGCTTCCAGCACCCTCCCAGGGTGTACATGTGTTTAGGGTTTCCACCAAGATGCAACACCTTGCACTTGGTGATATTGAAATTTAATTTCCATGTGTGAGCCCAGCTTCCAGGGTGTCCAGGTCCCTTGCAGGCCAACCTCCCTCTTCTCCTCAACTACTGCTCCCATCTTGGAGTCATCCGCAAGAGACTCATTTCACACCTATACCATCCTGATGTCTGATATGTATGCATTAAACAGGATTGGACCCAGGACCGAGCCCTGTGGTACCCCACTACCAACCTCTGTAGGGTTCGAGAGCTCCCCACAGACCACTACTCTCTGAGTGCGTCCAGCTATCCAGTTTTCAATCCATCTGACCATCAAAGGGCCTACCCTAACCCCATCAGTTTCTCCACCAGACCATTGTGGGACAGAGTCAAACGCCTTGCTGAAGTCCAAGAATAATACATCCACAGGCTTACCCTGTCCAGTTCTGATGTTACCCATTCATAGAACTCCACAAGGTTGGTTTGACATGATCTACCTGGCACAAACCCATGCTGCCGACTATCCAGACCTCCCACCTCCTCCAAGTAAACCCCCAATCGTTCCTTTAGTATACTCTCCATTAATTTTCCCACCACCGAGGTTAAACTGATGGGTCTATAGTTTCCTGGTACTTCCTTGACCCCCTTTATGGATTGGTACCACATGTGCCTCTCGCCCAATCCCTAGGTACCCTCCTGTCTCAGTCATATGTTATAATATAGCAAGACTTATGTTGTTTGAAGAAAAATTACTCACCTTAGTAATGTTGTTTCTTCTAATGGAGTCTTGCTATATTATGACCTTCCCCTGCCTTCCCTCTCAGAACCTCTGCTCTTGGGATGTGGGTGGGCAGTGCAGTGTTGGCACTTAATGATGCCCACCTTGTGTTTTCACCCTTTTTGGGGGTGTTTGGGTGTTGTGGTTTTTTTTTTTGGATCCCCTGACTTGAGTCTTCGTTTTGGGACCAGAAAAATGTGTTAATATTTTAGTAGGTTTACAACTTCCACACAGAACCTTAGTGAGTTTTGCTCGTAAAGATCTGACAGTTTCAGTTTGAAGATAAACAGATAGAGTTTTTTCAACCGAGCTCACGCTCAAGATTCCATGCCTGGCATGGAAGTTAACTCTTTCACCTCCGGAGCAGTTCTAAGGCTGGGACAAACTGCATGTGTCATAATATAGCAAGACTCCATTAGAAGAAACAACATTACTAGGGTGAGTAATTTTTTCTTATTGTCTGGGGTTTGACCACCTCGATTCAGACTGCCAGATTTGTAAAAATTTTCCTGCAGCTACCCTGGAAAAAAGAGTTGGTAGGCTCAGGGAAAGGGAGGCCAAAAAGTCCGCTGACCTGGATGGCTAGCCCGGTTCGGTTCCAACCAAACCAGAAGGAGTGCCCCTCTGACCAGGGCGAAACTTCTTCGGGCAAAAGGAGAATAGATTCTGAGGAGTCGGTTCCGGTTAGGAGAACAAGAAGGGATAAATCAGCCGGTGTGGATCCAAAAGTTCTTTCTCCGACCTCTGATGAAATAGCCAAAGCGATAAAAATTGTTCAGTCGCTATCCCCGGTTCCGACCGAACCGGCACCATTAGCAAAGCGCTCTGTTCGGTCAGTTCCACCGGTTCCGGATTATGATTTAGAGGAATTTTATGAACCGGAGGAGGAGGAAGGAGAGTATGAGGAAAGTAAATGTGATTATGAAAGTCTGGATGTGCCCATTGACCCGGACATCTCCCCAGACAGACCTTCAGGAGTGTCTCCTCCTAGGCTTTCTGAGTCCCCCTCCCATTTTCATGTTTTACAAGAAAGTGGCTGAAACTCTTCAGCTTCCTATGGAAGAAGCTGTGGATGACCAGGAGGAGCCTGACTGTGTTGAAATGATGGATATCCCAGAGTCCAGGAGGCTGTCTGTTCCCCTTCGTAAGTCTTTTGGGAAACGGACAATAACAATTTTAAAGACTCCTAATTCTATACCTCCTGTGGACAAGAGAATGGACAAGAGGTATACCCTTTCAGGCTCAGATACGGAGTTCCTTACCCAGCAATGCAGCCATGTTGGGGTAGTGCAGGCTGCTGCCTGTGATAAGGAAAATATACCCTTGGCTTCACACACACCCAGATAAGGACTCCAGGAGGATTGATGCCATGGCAAAGAAACAGTACATGGCAGCATCCTTGGGACTCAGGCAGGCCAATTATATGGCCTATACAGCTAGATATCAGAAATCTAGATGGGACACTGTAATGGCTTTAGCTAAACAGGTCCCTGGCCAGCTTGCCAAGTAGCTGGAGCAGGTAGCTGCGGATGGTATTGAGGCATCCAAGGTGCAATTCCATGCTGCAGTGGACTCCAATGATGTTTCATCTAGAGTCATGGCTACATCTGTGGCCCTTCGTAGGATGGCTTGGCTCAGATGTACTAGCCTGTCTCAGGATACCCAGACTAAAGCCATGTATTTTCCTGTTGTGGGTAATTCTCTGTTTGGGGAGCAAACAGAGAACTACATGAAGAAAATGGATGAATACAGGACCACCTATAGTAGTGCTCAGGCCAAGGAAAGGCAAGCCACTCCTCAGAGGCAGCATCCCAGGGGCAGGGGCAGGCCTTTTCATGAGCCCTTTCTATCAAGCCCAGGCTCCTCTTCTGCTTATGCTCAGAGGGGGTTCTTTAGAGGAGAGGCAGGCCGGGTACAAGCAGACCTGCTTCCACCCTCAGCCTAAAAACCCTGCCAAACAGGCACCCTGATGGGTTTGCCAGGGCGATTCTCCACCACTCTGGGGCAGGCTGGCTTACTTTGTCCAGGACTGGATGTCTTTAACATCAGACAAATGGGTCCTGGAAGTAGTAAGCCAGGGACTGGTTCTCAGCTTCAAAAAATTTCCAAAGATGAGAACCAGATCCTTTCCACCTGCTAATCCTTCAGAGGCACTTGCCCTAGAGGCAGAGGTCTCTTCCCTCTTGGTTCTCAGAGCTATAGAAAGGGTTCCACCGCTACACAAAGGGAATGGATTGTACTCCAGGTACTTCCTCACCCTCAAAAAGACAGGAGAATGGTGGCCCTTCCTGGATCTCAGATATTTAAACACCTTTTAAAGGCAAGGTTCAAAATGGTGACTCTGGGAATAATTCTACCCTCTCTAAGGCCAGGGGACTGGCTAGTCTCCCTGGACCTCAAGGATACCTGTTTCCATATTCTCATCAGAAGCTCCCTTTGAAAATACCTCAGGTTCGAGCTGCCCTCAGGCCATTACCAATTCAGAGCAATGCCCTTCGGCCTAACCTCTGCTCCAAGGGTGTTCACAAAATGCCTGACGGTAGTAGTTGCCTTCCTAAGAAGAAAAAGGATTTCCATCTTCCCATACCTGGACGACTGGCTCATAGTAGGCCAGTCCCAGACCAAGTCAAGTTACACCTACAGATAACTCAGCAACTGCTTACTTCTCTAGGTTTCCTTCTGAATCTTTCAAAGTCAGTTCTAGAGCCTGTACAGCTCCTCACCTTCATAGGCGCAGAGCTAGATACAGTAAAAGCAAGAGCCTTCCTTCCCCTGGACAGGGCAAGGACCCTTATTACACTGGCCTCTTCATTCACCCTACAGGTGTCTCGACCAGCAAGGCATTTTCTGCAGCTCCTGGGCCACATGGCTGCTTCTACAGCAGTGGTGCAGGGAGCAAGATTTCAGATGAGGACATTCCGCTCCACTTGAGAGCCTTTTGGTCTCAGAAAAGGATCCTCTGACCAAACTGATCCCAGTGACTCGAACCTGATCCAGGCATTGCAGTGGTGGCAGGATCAGGACAATCTAAGACAGGAGTTCCTTTGTCACTCAGTCTCACTCTCTAATCCTTACTACAGATGCCTCACCTTGGGTGGGGAGCTCCACTTGGGAGACCTGACCACCCAAGGGTTGTGGTCTCCTCAGGAATCTCTGCTTCACATCAATCTATTAGAACTCAGAGCAGTGTTTCTAGCACTTCAGGCTTTTTCCAAGTCTGTTCAGAACAAAGCAGTTCAGATCAGGACAGACAATACCACCACAATGTGGTATATCTACAAGCAAGGGGGCACTCGGTCTACGGCCTTGTGCACAGAAGCAATGAAGTTATGGTCTCTGGCCTATTCCCTGAACACCTCTCTTACAGCAGTACACCTCCCAGGCAAGGACAACGTCCTGGCAGATGCTCTCAGCAGGATAGCTCAGGACCATCACGAATGGTCACTGGATCCCCTGGTTTTGAAGGTGATCTTCTCCAAATGGGGCACCCCTCAGATAGATCTTTTTGCAGCCCCAGACAATCACCAACTTCCCCTCTTTTGCTGCAGGCCCCCAGTGTTGGGCTCAGACCCCCTGGATGCCCTAGTTCTCAATTGGGAAGGGAAGTTCCTGTATGCTTCCCGCCCTTCCCTCTCCTGTTCAGGGTACTAGTCAAAATCAGGTCTCAACTATGCAAGGTGATTCTGATTGCTCCAGATTGGGCCAGACAGCCCTGGTACCCTCTCCTGTTGTCCTTAGCAGTCCACCTTCCCCTGTTTCTTCCCCGGAATTACAACCTGTTAACCTGTGCTCAGGGGAGGGTTTGGTATCCGAATCTCAAATCTCTCAATCTCAAGGCCTGGCTCTTGAAGAGTTAGAGTTTGCTGATTTACACCTCTCTCAAGGTGTTATGGATATCCTAAAGGCTTCTCGGAAGCCTTCCACCAGAAACACTTACAACTCCAAATGGAAAAGATTCTCCATATGGTGCTCTGGGAAGCATATTTCTCCAGAGTCTGCTGGCCTGCCCACAGTCCTTGACTATATGGTTCATCTTAATAGCTTGGGACTCAGACCAGCTGCACTAAGAGTGCATCTGGCAGCTGTCTCTGCTTTTCTTTCACCAGGTAAGCCTTCTTCCCTTTCAGCTCACCCTGTATTCTCTTAAGTTTTTCAAGCAATTGCTTCATAACAATCTGCCATTCAGGGACCCTGCCCCTGTTTGGGACCTTAATGTTTGCATAGCTCAGCTTATGCAACCCCCTTTTGAGCCTTTGTCCTCAGCAGAGCTTAAGTACTTGACTTGGAAAACTGTTTTCTTGGTGGCCATCACTTTTGCCAGGCGTATAAGCGAGTCACAAGCCCTGTCAGTGGAGCCTGATTTTATCTGTTTCCATAGAGATAAGGTGGTCCTCAGGACTAACAGGAAGTTTTTACCTAAGGTGGTTTCAGATTTCCACCTTAACCAGTCTGTGTCTCTTCCTGTGTTCTTCACTGACCATTCCTCCTCTGGTGAGAGGAGGCTGCACAGTTTGATGTGAAAGGGCCCTTAGCTACTACATAGGCGATACTAAGGGTCACAGGTTTGACTCCTCCAACTGTTCCTCACTTATGGTGAGGTTGGTAGGGAAAACCTGCCACTAAGAGATCCGCTGCCAGGTGGATTGTCTCTTGCATTCAATTTTGCTATGAAAACTAGGCAGGATTCCACCTCAGGCCTGAGGGCTCACTCTACCAGAGGTATAGCTGCTTCCTGGCTGCTGCCAGGATATTCCTATCTTAGAGATATGTCAAGCAGCTACCTGGAAAACAGTTCACACTTTTACCAAGCATTACACTCTGGATATCCAGGCTAGGAGTGATGCTCGGTTTGGCACAGCGGTGCTTCAGAGCCTATTTCCTAGGTAGGTTCTGTCCCTCCTCCATGGAGGTACTGCTTGGTAGTCTGCAATTTGTCAGAATACAGCAAGACTTCATGTTGTTTGAAGAAGAAATTACTCACCTTAGTAATGTTGTTTCTTCTAATGTAGTCTTGCTGTATTCTGACCTCCCCCCCATCCTTCCTCTCTCAGAACCTTTGTTTTGGGATGTGGGTGGGCAGTAGCAGTGTTGGCACTCAAGAGGGGCCCCACCTTTTTATTATCACCCCTTACTTTGGGTGAGTGGGTGTTGTGTTTATTTCAGTTTTTGGGTTTCCTGACTTGAGTCTTTGTTTTGGGACCAAAAAATCTGTTTATTATATTTAGTAGCCAGTTGGCTAGTGTAGGTTTACAGCTTCCACACAGGACACTCAGTGAGTTTAGCTTGTAAAGATCTGACGGTTTGAGTTCAAACAGCAACAGATAGAGTCTCAACCGAGCTCGAGCTCAGCGTTCCATGCCTGGCATGGAAAGTTAACTCTTTCATCTCCGGGGCAGTTCGAAGGTTGGACCTCACTGCAATTTGTCAGAATGCAGCAAGACTCCATTAGAAGAAACAACATTACTAAGGTGAGTAATGTTTTTCTTTTATGCTAATTACTGCCCTAGCAGGGGCTAGAAACCCTTTTAGTTTTTGTCAGTCTGGGGCAAGACCTCAGGAGAAGAACATCGTGCTGTACAGAATAAACAACTTTTATTCATTTATTTTATGTATCCGTCAGTTTGTTCGCATGGTCAGCAGGGTGTCTACATCTGCAGCAACAGATGGGCCTGGTGGAACAAAGAGAAGGTAAGGATCTTTAGTGGCTGACCAGCACCAAACGCCACACATGGAGGAGGATGTGGCCATTCTTCTGCTCATACCCCATTCATTTGTCTGTGTCACTGGGTACCCCAAGTCATTTTCCCCAGTATGCCTGAACAGCTTGAATGTCACTTGCACCACAGCCTGGTTGCAGTAAAAAAAAAAAAAAAAAGTCTCCTGCTTTGTACAGCAGCCTGCAGCCCTCTGACTGTGACAAGGATAACTTCAATATAATATATGGTTACCCTTTGTTATGTATAAAAATCAGTCTGTTAAGAATTCTTCTTAAGCACATTCTAAACCGTTATGCGCATTCTAAAGTGGTGTTATGCACATTCCAAACCGTTGTTATGCACAGTTCAGTGGTCATACCATTTTAAATTGCTGGCCAGCTAAATAGCTGAACCGTTAGCAATTTTTTTTTTCCAAGCCTGAGCACCACGGAGCTGCAACCCCCCAGCGGCATTTACTTCGTGACAGCAAGCCGACCAGACCTCCCTGCCTAATGGAATAAAACAAAGCTACTCTGTTTTGCCACCCAACCTCGTACTATGCCTCACAGCTGCAGCTATCAGATGCTGGCAGTGCCTGTCCCAGTGAGGATCGCAGTGAAATAATACATTTTCAGCAAATCAGCCCACCACTTGCCAGCATGCTGCTCCTCGGGCCGTTCAAATGCAGTACAGCTTGTTTCACTGTCTTCCCTCCAAATTGATGCTGCCTTCATTGGTGACTCCATGGCAAACTGCCACTCTGCCCTCCCTGTCAGCTACGTCGGCAGCAGCTCAAGGCCGTTTCACAAGGAAGGACTGCATCAAACAAAAACAAAAAAAATCCCAATAACTTCCCCGATGCTGTGCTCCGTTTAATTCGGCTTCTCGTTTTCTGGTGGGACTGCTTTCCTCATGGCCCTCCTGCCTCGCAGCAATCAACCTTGTGCCTGAAACAGCCAGTTGTACAGCAAAATTGGGCCTCTGTTCCCCACTTGGCTCTGACTCACCAGGGCACCCGCTTAGAGCCTCTATGTCCCCACTCGGCCATGCAACAAAAAAGGGCCATAAAATAAATAATTGGGGGTAGGGGAAAAAAAAAAGAAAGAGGCATTCCAACACAAAATAAACTGCAGGAGCTGAAACAGAGCCAGTCATCACCACGCAGGGGAAGAAATCAAATAAATTCAAGGGCCGTTTTCAAAAGGAGCCATACTAGTGTAACCCCCAGGTGGTGCTATCCCAAAGGCTACTACCCCTGCCTGTGTAACTGCTGACAGGTTGAGAGGCCCGGGTCCAATGGCGGGTGCCTCCACCCAGAGGTCGGGGTTAGAACAGTCGAATGACTTGGTCACAGCCCTCTGGGTCACTGCAACCCCCCTTTCCTCCCACTAGTGGCCCACAAACGTTACCAACAACTCCTTTACAATATACACTTACCCTCAGGATTGGTTGATCAGCTTGACTCTGGGGACCCCCTGTAAAATAAGATGCAGTATCACAATAACCCCTGTACAGTATGTTTGTACACACACGCAGTTCAGACAATATGCTTTGCAAAACAACCAAATCTGATTTATTTAGGGAGGAAATAACAAGAGCGGGGGAAATCTAGTTAATTAGCTTAACACTCTACTATTTCAGAGCACTGTGCACAGACTAACTTTCCTATAAGTCACTGTCACTGGATACCCAGGCAGTAAGGGGCTAGCCTATTCGATGCAGCTGGTTGGGGCCCTGAAGATGAAGGCACCTGTTTAATACCCAGATTTGTAATCCGGAGCCAGCAGGCTCATTTCATGTGGCCAGTGAGGCAAACAGACCAAACTTGCACTCAATAGAACATTTGACAGGGAGCTACCCTGATTTTGTACTCACGACTCCTGTACCAGGATCCCTCTCACACCACCCCAGGACAAAGGCCTGTGATCTGAACACTTTCCCACACATTTATATGTAAGACAGAGGGGTGCCATACCAGGCAGCTGCTTTAAATCCCGACTGCATTCACTGCTTGACCAGGGAGTGGCAACGCAGCTTCACTTTTCCTGACAGACCGGCCGCGATGAAGCAGATTATCCAGTCCTCTACAGGATGAGCCTGGTAGGTAGCTGCAACATGTACAGCCTCCTCTGCCTGCACACCACAGCGGATTCAGTCCGACTGCTCTGGTGGTACAGCCGCCTGACTTGTTGGCCTTCCACACGCGCTTCCCGCTCAAAGACTTTACAGCGCAGGAACCCGGAGCTCCTTCCTTTTTCACGGCCAAAACGACTCTGCTTTCTTGGCTGTTAAGCAGAGTCACAATTCGGGCGCCACCCGACTCTATTGGAGGGCTTCAGATGCCAATCCCCTCTGCCTCCTTCTATTGGCGCAAAAAAAGGCGCCACCTTCTGGACTTCAGTTCCCAGACTCATGGGCCATACCTTCCATTGGCCGCCGACTCCCGAGAGAGTCCCAGCCCTAATTGGTTGTTCAATACTTCCATTTTAAGCGCCCTTCCCTCCTGATTGGACCCAAAAGGCAGTCCTGGTCCAAAATGGAGGGGCGAGACACACAAAGTCCCAGCTGCAAGGGAAAACAGGTTAGATAAACTACATTTTTCAATACTCCGTCAACATATAGTACATCAGCAATACAGCCCAATAAGATGCCCACTTTGCCTGCCTAGCGACGGCAAAGACAGGGCACATAACCAGCGGCTCGAGCGGAACTTGAGTAGGAGAACCCACAGTCCCCTCCCTTTTTAGCAAACTGAATGGGTCAGCACGCTGGCAGCTCTTAAAGAGACAGACTAGAGTCGCTTTAGTAAACCCCCATTTGTAAGGGGGTTACACCAGAAACCACACCTCCACAGTTTCTGCTTCTCCCCCAAAGTTGCGTAGCACCGCTTCTCCAGTACAGCTGCAGCTACTCCTTGTCATGGCAGCCACACAGAGCCTCAGCAGCACCTCAGCCACGCTACAAATGGCCATAAACAAATAAACGGGGCTAGAAAAGAAAAACTAAATAAAACGGGGGACCATTCAACAGATAAATACATAAATTGCAGCAGAGAGAGAGGGAGAGGGAGAGAAAAATGGCACAGTGCAGGGCAGAACTGTAAATAGAATACAAGGCACTTCAATAAATACAGCTATAAACAGAGGACAATGTATTAAGGAACAAGAAACAGCCTGGCAGCCCGAGAGAAAATAAAACTATAAAGCACAATAAATCAAGGAGAAGTCAAAATCACAATTCCACCAGCAATTTGTTTCACTCACCTAAACAAATAAAAAGCCCACCATTTTTCCTGCCTTGCTGGGGAAGAAGAACAGCAGCCGCGGGAATCACCATTTTGGGCTTTGTGGAAGCAGCACAGCAGCCTCGTGACATGAAGCAGCCATCTTTCTTTACAGTGCAAGAAAGGAAATGACCCTCAAACCCCCTGCTGGCAGCCATCTTGCTACAGTCAGGAATACAGGGAACTGCCTGTTAAAATCCAGCGGCCATCTTGTGAAGGGCACTAAAATGACCTTACTGCATAGAAATCAATGGCAAACCTGTTGAAATTAATGAATACTGCAAAAAATAGCCGATTTTTGCAACAGAACCTTTATTTAAATAACAGACAAGACAGAACTGAGTGGGAATTATTAAGATGTAATTTGATGAACTTTGCTTACAAATAAGTGTACTTTTGTCTACAAAAATATTTTCTTCTTGGCAGTTCGTCTACTCCATGACGTCCCGTCCCCTGCATGACGGCAGCTCTTCATCCTTACAACCTTCGCGCAGTGAAACGAAGCTCATCTCCAACCACGATGTCCAAAGATAACACAGATATGGGCACCGGCGCGTCCGGAGTTCTGCCTTCAGCCACCTCAAGGGTGTGGGGCTACAGAATAGAAACCACCCTGCATGACATCCAGTCATCCATCTCAGCTCATGGAGCACCAGCTATGCAAGCCATTCAAGACGAACTGGCCTACATTAAAGCTATTTTACCACAGTCCACGGTCCATACCAGCCTACAGCCAGTACCCTTCTCAGCCTTGCCTCATGAAGATGCTGTCGACTGGCTCGAACATTTCTGAGCCTGGATTTCCTTACATGGTTGGACTGATCCTTTTCATATTTCCAATGCCTTGCGCTTGTTTCTGAGAGGGACTGCCACTTCCTGGTTCAGCACACTTCCAAAACAAGTCAAAGAAGATACTGCTACCCTGTATGCAACCTTCAAACACCATTTTTTCCAAGCATATCCGCCCTGGGTATTGGAACAACAGCTGTGGGAACAAACCATGCAACCCTCCGAATGTCTTGAAGCCTTCTTAGTGGACATTGAGTTTTACTGCAAACGTCTGCAGAAATCTGAGAAAGAGCTAATCACAACATTTGTCCGGGGACTGTTTCCTCAACTCCGTCTTTATATAATTCAATGGAAACCTACAACCTGGATGAACACAATCCAAGTAGTTTGACTTGCACAAGACTCCATATCAGTGTCCTAGGCCACCACTGTACCAGCACCTCCGTCATCACAGTTAGCTGCACTTGAAACATGAGTCTAGTAGCAGCAGTCAGTGATAGAGATGCTCGCCACAACTGTCAATAGTCTGCACCGCAGCCCAGCTGCTTCTTCTGCTACCTCTGTCAGTGCTCTCCGACCATTTCGTCAGCGACCTGATCCACTGCCGCCTCCACGAGAACCAGTGACCTGCCAGTGGTATGGATTCAGGGGACACACTGCTGCTGTCTGCTGAAAGCTACACTATCAAAACAGAAATCAAAGGAACCAGAGATGCCTACCACAGCACAGTCAGCAAGATGAACGCAACTACTCCCAGGATCAGGGGAACACAGCAACTGACTGCCCCTCTGACTCTCACAATTCAAACAAACCACACCCTCTAGCTGCTAACTCCGGCACACTCTCACTTCCAGGGGCAAAGGTACCTGTCATCCGATCACCTCTCCTAGCAAACTATGTGCTTGTAACCATCGGAGATTGGTCCATGCATGTCTTGGTCGACACTGGAGTAGAAATCTCAGTTATCAACAGTATTCTGAACAACCAAGCTATTCGTCACGTACCTAATGTCTCTGCAGGTGATCTAAAGTACATTATCACAGCAAGTACAGCTACAGTACCTATCACAGGCGTGGTCCATCTCAAGCTACACCTTGGCTCACAACAAGTTACTGTCAAGTTCTACCTAGTGCCTGATGTACAACCTGCAATGATTCTTGGTCTGGACTTCCTCAAAGCTCACAAAGCCATCCTAGACTTTGCATCAAACAAACTGTCACTAGACCCTCAGAGGCGACTTGCAGCTACAGACTCCCTCACTGTGCCTCCTGAAACAGAGATGGTTTTGATTGCCAAGATTCAAGATGAACCACTTCCACAAGGTGTTGTCGGATCTCCCGCTCTGCATTTGTCAGGTCTTCTTCCAGGAAACACGTTGTCTACAGTGCATGGCAGCACAGTCTTCCAAAAATACTGAAACTTCACAGATGAGCCAGTGGTCATCTCAGAGGGTGCCAACATTGGAAAGTTTGTTTGTCTACAGAACCTCAGTCTGGTTCCACCAACTCTGATCCTGTCAGTACTATCACAACCACTCCAGCTTCACCAGAGTTACCCCTCAGTAAGAGACTGTCCTGTTAAAAACTTCCAGCATCTTCAACAGAAAAGCAACAACTTCTGAAATTCCTAGGGAGTTACCTGGATGTCTTTGTAGGTTCTGATAACAAGCTTGGATGCTGTGATATCCTGCAACACACCATCGAAGTGCAGCCCAACCAGAAAGCAATCTGCCAGCGAGCCTACAAAGTGGGACACAGACAGAAATAAGTCCTAGAGGACATAAAGACATGCTGGAACAAGACATTGTTGAAGAGTCTACAAGTCCCTGGGGTGCACCTTGCCTACTGGTGGTAAAGAAGGACAAAGGTTTCACCTTGCCTGCTGGTGGTAGAGAAGGACAAAGGGTATTGCTTTGTGGTAGACTACAGAAAACTCAGTGCCTATATGGTGCAAGATGATCATCCCTTACCTACAACCAAAGATGTATTGGAGAGTCTTAATGTGGCCAGCCCTGCTTACTTCACCACTCTAGACCTTCAGAGTGGGTTCTATGAAGTTTCCATTGATCCATCTTCTCGTCCATACACACCATGGCGCTGCCACTTGGGACTTTTTCAATTCAAATGTCTGCCTATGGGACTTCAGAATAGTCCAGCCACATGTTATGGAAGCTGTGCTATGTGGGTTGTCTTGGAAATCTTGCCTCCTCTACCTGGACGATGTTATTGTCTTCAGCAGAACCTTGCCAGAGCACCTCCAATAGCCCAAAAGAAGTGTTTTAACGTTTCAGACAAGCCAGTCTTGAGCTTTGCCCAGAGAAGTGTTGTTTTGCACAACATCAAATTCATTACCTGGGACATGTTGTTAGTTCTCAGGGTATCTCTCCAGACTCAGACAAGCTTTCAGCAGTCAGACTATCCGGCGCCTAACAATCTCAAAGACCTTTGAGCTTTCCTGGGCTCGTCTGGCTACTACTGAAAGTTCATTTGCAACCATGACAAGATTGCAGCTCCACTGTATGTCCTTACGAAAAAGGGATGTGACTAAACATGGACTTGTGACTGCAAAGAGGCCTTTCAAACCATGGAAGAAAACTTAACGTCTTCTCCAGTATTTGCCTACCCAAGGTTCGACCAACCCTTCAAGTTCTACACAGATACTAGTTCCTTTGCAGTGGGTGCTGTACTATGTCAAATTCAAGATGGAACAGAACAAGTTGTTTCCTATGCCGGGTGCTCCCTTTCCTCAACTGAGCAGAACTATGGCATCATAGAGGAAGAATGTCTAGCCATGGTATTTGCCGTAAAGAAATTTGACTGTTACCATTGCTGCTCCTCCTTTACAGCTGTTGTTAATCACTCTGCCCTCAGATGGTTATTAGAAATGAAGGAGCCAATAGGCAAGTTTGCCCAATGGATTGCCATGCTGCAAAGTTACAACTTTGAAATTCAGTACAGACCAAGTCGTGCTCACTTAAATGCCGATGGTGTAAGCCGGAGACGATATCCCTCCACATCATCCTCAACAGACAAAGAATCCTGCTTACAAGCTCTTCCCTTCCACGCCATGTATGTGCTTCCTGTGGACACTCCTTCAGCACCTCAAGCTGCTTTGCTACTGCCACTGGCTTCTACAGAAAGACACACAAATCCTCACTAACTGCAAGCAGCCAAAGAGCTTCTCACCTCTTCTACTTCTGACCACTCCCTGGCAACGGTCAAAACACAACAAAGAACTGAAACTCAATTCACAGACATAATCACATACTTAGAGTCTGGAACCTTACTGCATCAAAAGACGCATCACCAGGATGTACTTTTTCTTTGCTTCGCAATACTTCCTCAATGTGGGTGTGCTTTTCCACATTTGGATCAAGGAAGGCAAGGTCCATTGCATGGATAGAACTCATGTATAGCTAGTTGTGCCAGCCTCTCTGATCAGTAAAGTTCTTGTCTCCACTCATGCCTCTTCACTTTCCGGAGGTCATATGGGAATCCACAGAACTCTCGAAAAGACAAGGCTTCACTTCTTCTGGCCTTACGTGAACAAGGACATTGTTTGATTTGTCAAATCCTGCCAGCCCTGCTCCCAAAGAAAGCCTCTTGCCAAACCAACAAAGGTACACATCATTCCAATGCCTGTAGCCACTGCACCATTTCAAAGAGTCAGCACAGACATTCTTGGGCCTTTGCCTACATGCTCTGACTCTGGCAACAAATACATTCTTGTTTTTATGGACTACCTAAGTATTTGGAACTAATCCCTCTAAAAGACATCAAAGCTGCTCCAGTGACAAGTGCCTTCCTCAGCAGTCATTTGTCGTCACGGTACCCCATCGTACCTGCATTCAGAGGGAGGCACTTAACTGCTTTTCAACTATTGTGCAAGAGACATGCAGACTTCTCGACATGAAAAAGACTCTCACAACCAGTTATCATCCACCATGCAATGGTCAAAGTAAAAGAATGGTGTCTACCATTCTCAGCACACTCTCCCAAGTACCTGGATGAGACGCACGACACTTGGGATCATTTTGTGCCATTTGTGCAATTTGCTTACAACACAAGCCCTTGTGTTGACAGTACAGAGTACACGCCATTTTTCTTAGGACGCCACCCAAGAACTCCACTGGACAGGGATCTCTCGCTGCTAGAAGTTCCAAAACCAGCTTCTTCCTTCATCATTCCAGTGCTGAAATGGCTTGAGCTTGCCAGACGTGTTGCCATCACCACATTGGGCCAGAGAAAATCTGCAGTGCAGAAAATGTCAGCAGCCAAGTCGCATGATACTTCATTCTACATTTGGGACATTGTGTACTTGTACCAACCTGTCCTAGTTCCGGGCACCACCAAGAAACTGCTTCGTCCCTGGACTGGTCCTTTCTGCATTGTAGAAAAGCTTCCACCTGTGCACATTCGTCTATGCCGCAAGTCTGATGGAAAGCTGGTACACAACAAAGTCCACATCAATCACTCGAAACATGGGTACCTGAGGAACACCTTTCCAGACGATCCCAGACCACCAAACAATGAAGCTGCACTTGAGCCTGCTGTGCTCTCTGAAGCTGAGATCCCTTCAGACAACTTGCAACCAGCCTCTACAGATCTTCCCACTCCTGACATTCTTAAGCTGGATCCCGTTTTGCCTGATCAACCAGATGAACTCCCTGGGACTACTTCTTCTCAGCCTTCTTCTTTATCTTGTCAGGACTCTCTCATACACACATCAGTGTACCAGATCGAGAAGATACTATGTAAGAAGTTCAGCAATACATCCTGGACGTACTGAGTGAAGTGGTGTGGATTTGACAGTGCACAGAACTCCTGGGTCGCTTTTAACAATCTGACCCTGTCCTGTCAGGAACTGGTCCAAGCCACACATGCCTCCATTCCCACTGACCGGAAAAGTCGATGGAGGTCCTGAACTCTGGTTACTGGACTCAGTGGTGGAACTCGCACTTTTCTAGTGATATTTCTTGTTTGCTTTATAAGCAACTGTTTCTGATGGTACTGCATACCTGCATTAACAGTTTCCCCCCTTTCGGAATGTTTCTTCAAATGGACAGTCCACCTGTTATTACTGTTTTGCAATTGTTACTGTACTATATATCTTGCATTTGGGTATTCTCTAGCTGCTACCCTTTCCCCTCTTACCCTCTCCCTTCCCTGCACTGTAGCACTTGTTGCCCTGACCAAGCATCAAGTTGCTATGGTGTTTCCCCTCCCTCTGATGCTATTCTGACTGGGCCCCAGTGTAGTCCAGCACCCTTCCCCCGCAGTAATGTTAATTAAAAAAAAAAAAAAAAGTTAGTAAGGTTTGGTAAAATGTTTTAATTTCATGCTTAAAGTTTTTTAACTCCTTGTTGTATAATATTGTTTGTTCGAGTGGTGCTCACATTAACTGCCCCGGGGATTTTATTTTTTATTTTTATTTATTTAGTAAACTCTAGGATTACAAGTACCTTTGAGCAGGGACTGCTCATTTACAAAGGTTCCACGTCAAAGGATGTAGGGGAACAACAATACAAAGGAAGCAATCGATAAATAAATTACATTTCAGAGTCGAATTAAGCATGGCAAGTACAGTAGATTGCAGAGGGAGACAGCAATAGCCAGTATGAATAAGTTTTGATGGTGAGCTGAATTTGGAGTGGAGAGTGGTAGGAAGGAAAGAGCAGGCAACGTCAGTGTCAGGTAGAAGTGGCGGGTGGCATGAGATTGGTCATGGTGGCTAAGGCCTAGTGTCAGCAGAGAGGAGAGGGGTGGGTGAAGGGAGTAGTGGAGGGGTGGAGTCAAAAGAGGCACAGGATGACGGAACCCAGTGCAACACTGTCACCGGTACTATGTGAAGACCACGCTTTAGGAGAGGCAGCCACACTGTGTGGGTGAGGCAATGGAGCATCGTAGTTCCCTTTTAAAGTGACCAAGAGTCGTGGTTGTAAGTGCTTCTTTGTTAAGGGTATTGTAGTACTGAGGTGCCCTGTGTGAGAATGATCTCTGCCCCATGGTGGTCCGACACTTGGGGACCTGGAATGTCTGTTGTAGAGCTCTTCTTGTACATTGGGTGCTGCTGTGGGCAGTGAGGAGTTTTGCAACTCTAGGCGGCATGTGCCCAAGGAGAATTTTTTTTGTGAGTAGACAGGTCTGGTACTGTATTCGGCTTTAGAGAGGTAGCCATCCAGCCTGGGCATATAGGTCACAGGTGTGAGTTGGGCGTTGGGCACCCGTAAGGAGCCTACAGGCTTTGTTGAGAGTCACAGATATCCTCCGGAGAACCATAGGGGTGGCAGAGCCGTAGATGGCAAGACCATAGTCAATGATGGAGGTGACAGAGCTATAGATAGCCAACCTAAAGGCTTCAGGGGTCAGGCAGTGCTTGTGGAGCAGGCCAATCCGTATATTGGCAGCTATTGCTACATTATCTATATGATGTGAGTACGAAAGTGAGCAGTCCAGGGTGATGCCAAGGTATTTGAACTCAGGAACATGCTCAAGTGAAGCCCCTGCATGGTTCTTGATGTTGAGGAGCTGAGTTTTATACTTGCTCCGTGGGTTGTAGAATGTCATAGTCTGTTTTGCTGAAGTTCAGAACCAATTTATGTGAGCGGAACCAATCTTCGATGCACCTGAAGTCACTTTGAAGATGACTCTCTAGCAGGCTAGTATCACGGTTCCTTGAAAATATTGCTGTGTCATCCGCATAAAGTAATATGCTCTATTGGCAGACGCTAGGGAGACCATTAAGCAAGAGAGAAAAGAGTAGTGGTCCTAATATTGACCCTTGGGGGACACCTGAGAGGACTGGCTTTTCATCTGAGGTGACTCCAGCGATCTTGACACGTTGGGCCCTGTCACCTAGGTAACTAGCAAACCAGCTCACTGCATGTTTGGAGAGGCCAGGGGCGGACAGTTGATCGAGAAGTAGCAGGTGGTTAACGGTGTCAAAGGCCTTCGTTAGATCAATGAATACCTCCCCACCACACATGCCTTGGTCGATGGTGTCATGGTGGAAACTGGTGAACTCAAGCATGATGTGGAGTACATGTATGTATGAGGCTAATGCCAGCTGCTATCCCTTTAAGTTCTTTCAGAACAATGTAGCTAATTTTGTGTTAATTACTGCTTTAGCAGGGGCTAGAAACCCCTTTAGTTTATGTTAGTCTTGTCAGTCTGGAGCTAGACCTCAGGAGAACATCCTGCTGTACAGAATAAACAACCTTTATTCATTTATTGTATGTGCCTGTCACTTTGTTCACACGGTCAGCAAGGTGTCTACATCTGTAGCAACAGATGGGCCTGGCAGAACAAAGAGAAGGTAGGGGTCTTTAGTGGCTGACCAACACCAAAACGCACATCTGCAGTGTGCACAACTGATGCTGATGCACTTTTCTGTCTCCATCTGTACTGTTTCCACTCTGTTAGCATAGTGTCATTGCTGCTAACATCACATGGTGCTGACAGTTTTGTGCACATGTAGCAAATATATTTAAAATGTACTGGATTGGAAATTCTTACCATTAGAAAGTGGAAGTAAATCATGCAAAAATGGTAGTAAAATACTCCTTTACTCTCCTTATCTGTTCCCCTGTTAGTGCTATTGGTGACATAGGCAGGCTTGAGGTATACTCTGAGGCACATGCCAAAGGCAGATTGCCCTGTGGTATAAGTCTAACCTCCCTAATGCACAAAAAAGGTGAGGACCCGACAGACTCTAGAATCTATAGACCAGTTTCACTTATAAATATGGATGTAAAGATTTTTGACAAAAATTCATGCAGCAAGACTTGAGAAAGTAGCATCTGAATTAATAGATATGGAGCAAATGGGTTTTATCAAAAACAGGTTGGTGGCAGATAATATAAGAAACCTGTTTCACATAATGGATGCACAATCTAGGATGTAACAATGTAAAGTGAAAAGATTGCTTTGTATCATTTTGTCCCTTCCATAAATGTTATTGTGTATTATTTTAATTTCTCTATTGAAACTGCCTGCATTCAATCTATGTAACACAAATCAATGTTTCCCCTAACGCTAAACCATTTGAAAATGGGCACTATAGAAAGGGTTTTATGAGTAAAAAAAAAAACTAAAACTAATAGACAAGGAAAACAAAAGCAAAGTTCCAGTAGGTCTTGTCATTAGATGCCAAAAATGCATTTGATAGGGTGTTATGGCGGTACATTTTTGAAATATTAGATCTGTATGGGTTCCCATCTGCCTTTAAACAATGGATTAGGCTCTTATACCAAAACTTGTCGGCTGCAGTAATCACTAATGGATTAGTTTAACCCAGAATTCTTACTGAAGAGAGGAACAAGACAGGGCTGCCCGCTGTCACCGTTATTATTCAGTCTCACATTGGATCCATTAACAAAGTGAATAGCATCTAACTCTGATATTGAGAGGATTAGTATCTCAAGAAAGAAATACATTATCTCGCTCTACGTGGATGATATCCTGCTTAAAATTTCAAATCCAAAAGAATCCATCTCGGAGTTACTGCAGATAATTAGGGAATTTGGGAGTATTTCTGGTTGTAGGTTGAACAACGACAAGACTGTGTTCCTGCATCTAATTAACATGTGTCAAAAATGACATTACCAAGTTAGGTATTACACAGGGGAAGGAGAGTATCACCTATTTGGGAAAACAAGTATACAAGAGTATTAATAAAATTATTTCTAAGAAATTAAGCAGTACATAGTTAAGATACAGAATTCCTAAATAAGTGGAAATCTCGGCCTCTGGGCCAGAATTGAAACCTTTAAAATGAATATACTGCCTTGGGCTCTATACCTCTTCATGATGCTTCCAGCAAAGATGCCTAAAAAATTTTCTCTCAAATACACGGTTTTAAAATTTGATAACCAGGAAAGGTACACTGAGCCGAGGCTCGTTTCCAGGTGTGACCTGGGGGAGACGATAGTGGGAGTGACCTGGGGGAGACGATAGTGGGAGTTTCAATAGTAATAGACATTGTGCAGTACATGGATACAGAGGTTTGTCATAAGTCATAGCAAGCGTATATACAGTTACAATATTTAGCATATATTTACAAAGTACAAGTGCGACAAGCAGATTTATACATATAGACAAATTACGTAACATAGTACAAGTAACGTAACAATAGGTGATGTGCATATACAGCTGACTTAACTAAGATAGGCTCTGTACAGCAGTTGTGAGGGAGAGAGGAGCGTTAGGCTCCATGCAGCATTTTGGGGTGGCAAGAGGAGCGGTAATGAGGGTTAGTTGAAGGGACCAGACCGGACAAATAGAGACATAATAGAGGCAAGTCTGATGTGAGGAAGATGGCTGAAAAAGTTGTCTGAAGGAGGAGGGAGTCACCATGGGGCGGAGGAGGGGCAGTTGCAGTCGAGGGTAGGATAGTGTTTTAATTGTATTTTTGGGCGTGGAAAGGAGGGAGCAAGGCGGCTTGAACAGGGGAGATGATTCCACAGATTGGGGAATCCGAAAGAGAACGCTACCTTTATGTGGGTAAGGAAAAAGAGTAGGCTTGCACATGACAATATGGTTAGGTTAAAGGAGAACGGGGGTCTAAAGATGCCAGATTAATTTTTTTTTTTTAACTTTTTATTTATTATTTTAAGTGACAAGGCAAATTTTATTTTTCCGGAGGCTCTGGACACTGAACAATAAGAACATACTGACACATGGGGTGTGTGTGTGTGTGTGTAAGTCACCATCACTGTATACAGAAAACTGAGCATCAATACAATACTCAAGAGTACAGTACACATTTCAGGAGGGTATTATTGCACAGAC
Organism: Neoceratodus forsteri; assembly: GCA_016271365.2. Lineage (NCBI taxonomy): Eukaryota > Metazoa > Chordata > Ceratodontiformes > Ceratodontidae > Neoceratodus > Neoceratodus forsteri. Next base: position 1,227,269,887 of record CM028132.1, on the reverse strand, counting down.
TAAGTGTTCCCTTTCAAGTTATTAAGTATTCTTTATCTGGGGGGGACTCAAGTTTACAATATTTGAGTCCAAATACTAGTTCTCTCCAAAAGAAGTATAATGCAGGATATAGGTGATGTCCCACAAGTTCCCCCAGGGCAGAAACTGTAATGGAACAGACTGGCTGGACCAACCATGCTCGGGAGGCAGCAACAAAGATACAGGAAGGACAGTTTGAAATCCGTCACCTGGACCCCAAGTCAAGGTACTAAATCCGGGCGGAGAGTGGCTGTGTGTAAAAACCAGGGAGTCTTATCTGTTCATCAGAACCGAAGTTTTGTTTTGTAATTTAGCTGTTAGACTTTCCATTTTGTATATCTCATATACTGTAGTTTCCCAGGTTGCGATACTAGGAGGACCGGGTTGTAACCAAAGCCAGGTTATAACTTTTTTAGCTGCCCCCAACAATATACTGATTAAATAAATCTGATGGTTACTCTTAATCTGCCATGGGAGATGCAACAGGATGGCCATTTCAGGGGTAAGAGTCCCCAGAGTAGGGAATCGCGCTATCATCTGTCTCCCTACCCCACCCCCCAATGTGGATATGCCAGACAAAACCACAAACCATGAGAATGTGTAGCTACTTAACTTCTGCAACCCCTCCAACATGAGGAGTTGACCGAAATGGGATATTTTGCGATGATTGGTGGAGTATGAAAGTATTGCACTGCTATTTTCCAGGAGTGTTGTCTTCAGGTATATGAATTAGTTGTTATATGTTGCCAGCACCAAATGCATATCCAATCTTTTAATAATAATAATTTTTATGTCTCACAAGCGCCTTTCAGCCATCAATGCGCTTTACAAAAAGATAAAAGATAATGATAAAAATATGAACAGACAGTAAAATAGCCAGAGGATCTAAAATTTAGTCGGTGCCACCGAAAGCATGATACCATAAACAGGTTTTCAGCACCTGTTTAACCCCCCCCCACAGTCGTGCACGCCTGAAGCTGACAGGGTAGAGAATTCCAGAGGGTTAGGGCCGTGTGCATAAGTGCACGGGTCCCAGAAGATTTCAAAGACACCTTCTGAATCTCTAGCAACCCCTCATCAGCTGAATGCAACTGTCACACAGGGCGGTAAGGCACAAGGAGCTCTTTCAAGTAGTCAGGGGCCCAGTCCACGTAGGGATTTATAAGTCAGTAAACCGACTTCAAAGGTGATCCGCCACCTAATCGGCAATCAGTGCAGATCGCGCAGCACAGGTGTAATATGAGAGGATCGGGAGGTTCCCGTCAATAATTGTGCTGCTGCGTTCTGCATGAGCTGCAGGCGGCGGATATCAACCCCAGGCAGCCCTAAGTACAGGGAATTACAATAATCTAGGTGCAGGGTCACAAAAGCATGGACCAAAGTAGGCAGGTCCCCAGACGGAACCAGGTGCTTAGTCCTGGAGATATTCCTAAAATGATAAAAGGAAGTCTTGATGATGGCCGACACCTGAGCTCATAAAGTCAGCCCATCATCAAGCATTACCCCCAGGTTTCGCACCCGTTCAGAGGTTAGGATCTGAGAGCCCCCAAGAAAAATTCCAGAGGGCTGAACAGCCCACGACCCCTCTATCAGGCGACCTGGGTCCACTGTCATCACCTCAGTCTTTCCGGGATTCAACTTTAACCAGCTCAAATTCATCTAGTCCTGGATTTTAATAAGGCAGAAATTAAGTATGGAGACAGCTCTATCCTGGTCGGGGGCAAAAGACAGATAGAGCTGGGTATCATCAGCATAACAGTGAAACCTCAGCCCATACCATCTTACAATGTCTCCGAGGGGCAGCATATATACTGCAAACAACATGGGGGACAGCACTGAACCCTGAGGAACCCCCACAAGGCAGGGAGAATGGGTCCGAGGAAAAAGTCCCAGACACCACTCTCTGACACCAGTGAGGAAAGATGTAAACCACCTGAGGACTGTATCTGTCAGTCCAGAGATGGACTCCAGACGTCCAAGCAGCACCCCATGGTCTACAGTGTCAGAGGCTGGGGAGAGATCAGGAGCACCAAGACAGAATGGCTTGTCCGATCTCTCGCCATCAGGAGATCATTGAGCACCCGAACCAGCGCCGTCTCAGTACTGTGCCTCTTTTGAAAACCGGACTGGAGAGGTTCGTAGATGTTATGGATGGTCAAGTGGTCATCCAGCTGTATCGCAGCTACTTTCTCAGTCACCTTCCCTATAAAGGGAAGGTTTGAGATTGGTCTGTAGTTGGCAGGAAGATCCGGGTCCCAAGAAGCTTTCTTTATGAGGGGAGTTGCCACCGCCTCCTTCAGGAAGCTTGGAAATTCACCAGATTCCAAGGAGCACCGGACTGTCTGCACCAGGACCAGGCTGATCAAATCTCAGCAACCCATAATCAAGGAAGTTGACCCCGGATCCAAACTACAGCATGTAGGGCGCATACCCTGGACAGTCCGCATGACATCCACAGGTTCGGGTATGGCAAAGGAACTCCAGGAGGTCCGAGGTGATTCGACCAAGCACCAGTCATCAGTAATCCCCATAGAGCGGGTTGAGAGAGTTTTTGACCTGATGTTGGCCACCTTATTCGCAAAGAACCGAGCAAGTTCATCGCACTCTACTTACGAAAAAGGTCTTTGGAGCTGCGGACAGGCTGGGTTGCACAGCCTGTCGACAGTTCGAAAGAGTTGAGCTGGTCATTTCTGAGCGGCAGCGATCTCCCTAGACAGGAATTCTGCCTTCTTACAGGAGATCGCTGATTGGTAGATCTGATAATGCTCGACCAATCTAAGGTGGTCGGCCTTCAGGGCGGATTTCCACGAACGCTGCTCTAACCTACGTCATACTCGCTGCAACTCCCTCAGGGACCCACCAAACCACGGGGCCCCGAGGGCGAAGGGGGAGAGGACGAACACAGATGGGAGCAATCAAGTCCAGCGCTACAGAAATGGTCCTATTATAGGCCACCACTAAAGTCTCTGGACTCGAGCTGGCTGCAGGAAACTCTGAGAGATCAATCACTGCTGCTAGGCCTTCAGGGCTCACTCCCCGTAAAGGGCGGTAACTGACCATCTCCGCAGGGGCAGGCTTTCAAAGGGGGGGAGCAAAAATTGAACCTCACAGTGTAGTGATCGGACCAACCGACCAGTTCCACCTCCAAGTCGGAGGCCTCGATCCCCAGGAGGAAAACCAAATCAAGAGAGTGACCATGTTTATGGGTGGCAGAGGTAACGACCTGTGTAAGGCCCAAAGATGTCATAAGCTGGAGGAAGTGTTGTCCAAACTGTGAGAGTTCGTCGTCGACCCAGGCATTGAAGTCTCCCAGTACCATCATCTTTTGAAGATGGTTCTGCCATTAACTCTGCTTCCCAGTTAAATTGAATAGTATCCATTTCTGGGGTAGGATTATTGTTCAAGACCTTATACAGTTTAGATATCAAATGCTGGTGATAATAATCACTCTGTAGTTGGGTAAGTAATGTACATAGCGGGGGGTAATTTGGTCTGAAATATCTATTCCCATTTCCTTACTTAAGAAATGGCGAACTTGTAGATAGTGGAAAAAGTCCCGCTGCGACAAAGAAAACTCACTCTTTAATTGGGCAAAAGTCTTGAAAATACCCTTTTCATAAAATTGATAAGCATAGATTGACCCTGACTCATGCCATTTCCGAAATGCTGTATCTGTCAGAGCAGGGGTGAAATTTTGATTCCAGGCCAGGATACCCATCCATCTAGCTGCAAAGTGGTTTTCCGGATAGCAGAGACATATCACACCGCCCCAGAGCATAGCTTTTGTAAACAAGGAGCATTGCTCTGAATGAGCAGGTATTCGGGGCTGGAATACCAAAATATGATTTAAAGTGAAATTAGACAGGGCTCTTTCTCATTTACGCCAAATCGATGTCTGGCTTTGTGGGAGCAACCACTTCAAGAAATGCGCAAGCATAGTTGCTGCTGAATATTTAAGAATGTCTCTGGTAAAGCTAATCCTCCCTTCTCCTTAGGGAGATGTAATTTACATAAGGAAATGCACGGTCTACTTCCTTCCCAAAGAAAAGTCCTAATGGCTCATCCCATCTCTTAACCTTATTCTGCAAAAGTGGAAGAGGTATATTCTGCATAAGGTATAGCAATTTTGGTAATAGTCATTTGAATAGATTGCACTCTGTTTAATGTTGAGATTGGTAGATGAGTCCAACGTTTTAAGTCTGCACGTACTTGTGAAAACGGGGTCATAATTAAGTGTATGTAGATTAGAAAGGACAGGGGGGATGTTTTATACCCAAGTAGGTTGTATGGGGTCGGTTCCATTTATAATTGCATTTATCTAAGATGTTTGGGGTGGTGAATAATGCAAAGTTAAAACCTCCAATTTCCTTGGGTTGATTTTATAACCCGTCAACCATTCTATCATAGGCAAGATTCTGGACAAGGGTGCCAGGGAGACCTCGGGATGGGTAATGTAAAGGAGGAGGTTGTCAGCATAATATGCTAATTTATGCTGGCTGCCATTAACTGTATATTTATGCAGTTGTTCTGTTTGCCTCAAGAGTTCAGCTATAGGCTCAACATGTAAGGCGAAAAGATAAGGGTATAGGGGACACCCCTGATACGTGCCCCTATAGAGCTGGAAGCGAGTCGAGTGAGACCCATTTACTTTAACTACTGCCTCAGGGCAATTATATATGCCCTCAGTGTATCTAGAAATTCCTGGGGAAAAGCAAATTTTAATAGGGTGGACTGCAAAAAGCTCCAGGGGACCATGTCAAATGTTTTTTGGGCGTCAGGGCTTAATAACAGTAATGGAATACGGATGACCTGTGCATGGTTTATAAGGTATAGGGTGCGTTTGATATTGTCCATAGTCTGGCAGGATTTAATAAATCCCAACTTGATCATAGTGACTGATCGGGATGGATTAAAGGGGGTAAAATATTATCTAACCTGTGTGCTATTATACTCATATATAGCTTGTGATCTTGATTAAGGATGGAAATGGGGCGCTAAGAATCACACAACTGGGGGGTTCTGGGGTTTCAGTATAGCTAAAATGACTGCCTGTCTCCAGGATATAGGAAATGTAGCTGTGTTATGGCTTTTTTTACATTGCTTCTAAAAGGGAAGATTTAATCAACTCCCAGGTCCCCTTATAGAATTCAGCCCCATACCCATCTGGGACGGGACTTTTCCCATTTTTTAAATTCCTAATTGTGTTAAATAATTCTTGGGCTGTGATAGTGGAGATTGCTTTTTCTTTCTGGGAAGCACTGAGAGTTGGGAGTTTTATGTTGGGTGGAAAAGTGGATATTTGCTGTGGATTAATGGTCGTAGGACTCGAATATAAGTTTTGATAATATTCTTTAAAGGTGTTTAAAATTTGCTGAATGGAGTATTTATAATTATCTGTTAGGTCTGTCTGTGCAATCTGTAGGCTAAAATCTTGGTGGCACAGCCCTGTAAAATCTTTGGCGCAGTCACATTAAGGCCTGCTCTGTTTGGGCAGTTAGAAGACATTGTATTTCATTTTATATGTTAGACATTCGGTCGGATGCACTCAGATCCCCACCCATATGCGCCTCCTGAAGGGACTTGAGTTCCTCTTGTAACTCTTTCAGCCAGAACTCACTCTGCCGCTTCTTTCGGGGCGGCATATGAAATGATATAGCCCCAGAGGACCATTGTAACTGTGTCCACTAATAACTGTGGTGAGGTTTGAGGGGAATCATCATCTCTTAAGATTTCAGGGATTTTTTCCTTCAGGAGATCCTGGAACTGTGGGTCTCGAAGCAAGGAGGGATTGAACTGCCAGTGGGTATTTTTCAGTTCTCGGGTAGTTCCCTTTTCAAGAGATATAGGAACATGGTCGGAAAGATGGCTATTCATTATCTCAGCTTTATGAATCAACTCTTTATGCTCACCACTAATGTATAAGTAATCAAGTCTTGAATAGTGCCTGTCACAAACCCACTCAGCAGGTCATCCCTCTACTCCCAAAGTGCCAACCTCCGAGCGCAGTCTTTTGACCAGTTTAACAGAACAAGGTAACTCTCTTGTCTGTTTATGTGGGTTCGAATCAACCTTTGGTCTCAAGTCTTGGAGGGATTCAAACTGTGAACCTCTGGCTAGTGTACCCAATGCACAGGCTCAGATATATCTGTCTTCGGGGAACCAGATATCTTTGCCTGTGGGCACCTAACCAGGTGTACAAAAATGAATCCTTTAAAAACTTTAATAAAGACCTCAGATTATTCTTACCTTTTTCCAGTTTGGTATCACCATTCAAGCTTATGCCCAGTGTCTGCTGTAACCATATATAGCGTACTTGTAAAGGAGAGAAATCAAAGACAGACCAAGTAAGCTCTAAAAAGAAGTTTACTAAAATAGATAATATGTAAAACATACAATACAGAACTATTATATCACAAGGCATACAAATATTTTAAAAGAACAAGATTTTAAACAGTGCAATTTCTACTACAGTAATTAGATTTGTCTCCCTTTCTAAATACCTGTTTAAAGTGCTCACAGATGTTTATTTGTCAGAGCCTAGATAAAAGTGTCTCTGAAGTAAAACAGAATAATGTTTAAAAGCTGGTTTTCCCCCACCTATTTCGTATGAGATCACCTAGCTCCTCTCTGTCAGAATATATATAAAAAAAATCTACATAAAAACAGGATGTCTTTTCCAACCTCAGCATAACTCGTGTTCTTCAAATGTCATTTCTTTGATCTTAATCAGTATCCTCTCTCACACAGGCATCAAAGAAACATTTATAGGTTCGCACCAGTTTGCTAAACCTGGTTTCCCCCTCTGATGTCATAAACTTTTTAATGATTTCTCTCTTAACAACTACAGCTATAATTAACTTAGAAAAGTCTGTAATTAGCTTCTGGCCTGCCATGTAACACCTTGTATCTAAAACCTGTGTGTGTGTGTGTGTGTGTGTGTGTGTGAGTGATCTCACATGTTGTTTCAGCTTTTCTCATGGGAGACAGTTCATAACACATTTTATTTATTGTACAAAAAATCATACAGCACTCAGAACTGGCTGTCCACGTCACAGTGCCTATGGGCATAAGAATAGTAAGAGAATTTTCTCTGGGAGGGGTGCATCTGTTGCCATGTGTCTATTAAACCTGTATCTTTTAGTAAATGCCGAAGATGTCTGCACTGGGCGACAAGATGCTGAAGTGTCTAAGGAAGGGTTTAATAAGCAATTTAGGTCTCCCCAAATTATTGAAATTCCCTTCTGATGTGCCAGAATAGTACCTATAATGTGTTGAACCGGGGATGTGTCCCAGGATTAGAGGAGCAGTCCCTAGGATACTTTGTTCTTTTTCCCAAGTGGCCCCAAGCATCCAGGGCTCATTCCCAATCCAGGGTTACTCATGTAATGAGTGGCACCCTTGCCAGTGGGCCTGCCCGACAGAAACGTTTCCTTTATGTGGCGGTAGCTATTTCATATGGTCTCCCATGTGGACTTCTTTTAACTACTGTCTCAGTGTAAAGCATGTTTAACCGTGTGCTCGGTGAAGATAACCATAACATTATTTATTGTATTGCAGTCAATGTTTTATATTTAGTGGTTTGCTCATTTTGTAGACTTTGAAACCAAGCTGGGCAGTTTGGATTGCTCTGGAAATATTCTTCTTTTTGTGTCTAACTGTTACCAGAAACACAATTTGTTTTAGCCAGTAGGCTTACTTGTAGGATATCCTGGGCTTTCGTTTTTATAGGGGTCACTTTCCTGCTGTGTGGTTAATTCAGGTTCATCTGTTTGCAGTTTTGTTTTTCCTAAATATTTTGAGTGAAACTTTCCAATGTTGTAACCATTAGGGGTGGTTTCTTACAGTCCTTCTGTAATTATTTAGAGTTTAATATTTCAGTGATAATTCCCTTCTTGATTTAGTTTGTGCTTGACTTCAGTTAAAGTAATAAACTGTTAATCAAAAAATTCATGCTAGAGGAAAAAGGGGGATTCTGATATTTCAGCTTGTAATAATCAATGAGTATTTTTTGGTGGTCTTAACCAAAACCAGAACATATATCCCAACTGAATGAGCGATGCTTAGTAATTGTCTTTTTAAAATATTACTTTCATGCAAAGACAAAAAAATTGAGATCTGCAAATGCAGATTGTAATTCACTGTGTGTGTTCCCACAACAGTTCAACATTAACATGTAAACAAAGCAAAGTTTCTTTTTGTAAGCAGTAGCCCATGACTGGGTGTATAATGCGTTGATTGTTTGGAACCCGTGTCAGTACCATACCGTATCCATTTAGATTGCATGTCCTCTGCCATTGTTTGTGGACTGGGTCATGTGCATGGGAGCAGACAGTAAGTTTTATTACTGTATATTATTATTATTTTTGTTTTTTTAAATAAAGCAGTCCCTTCAGCAAAGTGGTTGCACTGTTGCTCACGATGCCAGTGTCCCAGGTTCAAGAATGAGTTCGGGATATTGGGATCCAGCTGGGAATGGAGGATTGAGTGTCCCAGAGGACACTCTTTTCCTCTGGGTGCTGGAGGCTCACTGTCTCCACTGTACTGCCACCTGGGTGACCACAGGTGGTGGTGCTGTGGGAGGGTGAGGACACTAGCTAGGATCCACTTCGCCATGCATCATTATGTACAAGCACATTGATCCCCTTGCGTGCTGGAAAAACGCATCCTCGTGCCCTGGCTCAGGCAACTAGCCAGTAACCTTGGAATTCCTGAAAATGTTAGTTGGATTCATGAAAAGATAACTAACTTTTAAATAGAATGTGTCAGCAATATGATGCATTTTATCTCTCTCTCTTTTTTTTTTTTTTAACTTTGTTTTCAGCAAGATATACACTTACATCCTCGGAAGGGGTAAGGTACCGTGGTGTGTGTGTGTGTGTGTGTGTGTGTGTGTGTGTGTGTGTGTGTGTGTGTGTGTGTGTGTGTTGGGGAAGGAGGATGGTATGTTGTTTTGTGGGAGGGTTTGTGTGGGTGAGGGGGTGAGGAATTAAAGCGGGGGAGTTAAGGTTGTGGTTATATTAAGGTGGCTTCTATTTAGATAAGTGTCATAATTATGCTACAGTGTGTTAGAACTCTTGGCTCACATACATAGTGAATATATACTTCTTTCTACTAGTTATCTTTTCCGTGTGTGTGTGTGTGTGTGGTGGATGTAAGGTTTAAAGCAGCAGTGCAACTTAATCAGGAAATGATTATCAAAACTCTTTTTTTTTTTTTTTTGGGGTTGTAAGCGTGTAGCCATTAAGATGAGGTTTCCATATCTGTAAATATTTTTTTTTCTAGCGATCTTTAGTTTTTTAGGTATTTAAAATTTATTTCAATTGTTGTGGCGCCACAGTAAATATGGCGGCTGCCTAATTTTCCTGCGCTCCCCCTTCACGTCGCATCACGTCTTTTGGTTACCACAGTGGGACCCTGTGTTGAACATTCCTGATATCCCTGTGTAGTACTGTTAGTCATACACATGTGCAGTGTTGGCAGCAGAGGGGGTTCGAGTTCAACATGGCCAGTGGCAGAAATGTAAACAAAAACAAAGGATAACTGTGCAAATTACGGGATGATAGTACAGTGTCGGTGGGAAAGAGTACCAGGTAAAAGCTCAGCAGAGCACAGGGAATAAACTGTCAAAAAAGCGCAATTTTTTTTTTTTTTTAACATTGCACTGCTGCTTTAATTCTATTGGGTTTTTATTCATATTCTTAAAACTGATACTGAACATATAGTAATTTGATTATATACTGCCACGTTATTGAACTCAACATTTTTAGATGCATGAACTCATTTTCTAGGGGGTCCTTGAGAGAGAGATTTTTTATTTAGCATGAATACTGACAATTGATATTATCTTGTAAAAAATATTGTTACAGCACTATAGGTCTTAATGTTTATGGAATTTAACTGGTTGAGAGTATAGTGTAGTAAATGTCTCCAGATGGGTTTAATACTCTATGTGTGAATCAGTTGTTCATACCAGGGACATTTTCTTTATACCCCTATAGTTCCATATATAGAAACTTTCTGTTGTATAGTTTTTTTATCATACAATACTATCAAATTTTAATATGCACTTATGTGGGTATTAAATCATAAGGTCTTGCTTTTAATTAAGAATGTATTCACTTAACACACTCACTCATTCATAATTACAGTTAGTGGGACTGTCTGCTTGGAGTGTTCTCTTATCTCATCTATTGACATTTGACCTTGGAAGGTTTCTCAAACAGTAGCAAACTAGTAGAATCCAGTTCCTTCCATTTAAATCTGATTTTTTTTTTCAATGGGTATTTTAAACCAATGAGATTTTTCTTTTTTTTTTTTTTTTTTTTAATGTATGATCTGGGTGTTAATAGAATGGGATTCTCTAAACAACTGGCATAAGTCTCTGAGAAAGGACCTGGTTGGTCTGAAAGCTTAGACACTGTTTTCTTTTTGTAACATCTGTGTTGGTCCAATAAAATGTATCCAACCATTTGCTTCTGGATCCTCATACAAGGGAATAAGAAGATTCTTAAACATATACAGAAAACATTTGATATTCTATAATGCCCCCTGTAATCTGTTAAAACCGGAGTGGTGGGATCCAGTATTCTAGCAGTGTCCCAGTGTAAAGTCTCTGTAGTGCTAGCCGTCTGTGGCTTTGGAATGTTCGACAGAAAGGGAAACTTGATAGAGAAAGGTCATCCGCAATCTCTGTGGATTGCTGTTTGTCCATTTTGACAATATTTGTTTAAAAAAAATGAGAGAATAGTGCGTTTTCGTAACACCACCACACTCCTCACCCATCTACTACATTTGCTCAGCTATGCATTAGTAAAGATAGCATACAGTGCAGTTTAGTAAACTATAAGCCAACTAACAATGAATTGTTAGAAACATTCTGAGGAGGTTAAGCTTTTTATCCCCTCGTTAAACATTATGTCACCATCTTCGGGACCTAAAGTCTCCCCCCTTCGCTTTGCAGTTACAGAGAATTTGGAGCAAAAGGAGCAGTATAAACCACTGTGTGGAACTATGCGGCCTGCACTCTAGTTCCTCCCCAAAAAGTTGACGCAGTCTCTGTTAATGCTCCGAGAAGGACAAAATGACCATCTCTGGCAAGTATAAATGTGAACTTGAAAAATGTGGCCCCCAAGAATTCCTTACTAGCTAGAATACATATTGGCTATAACATCTGGTATAACAGAGGAGCATGGTTTCCATATCACGTATTAGATGGTTATGCTTTCCAAATGTTTCAGTCTGTTTGTGACAGTCTGGGTTTACCCCAGACCGATACATTTAGTTACTTTCAAGTTCGTGCCTACCTGTCCTGGATTCGCTGAGTCCCACTCCTGGATACGAGCAACCCACTGGTTAGGCTGACTATACCAGCCCTCAAGGGAGAGCCCTTGCCACATCTGATTTCCTGTCATTACAAAGCCCTTCTTCAGATTAGGGCTGTCTCTGCTATCACAGCTCTAGATAAATGGAACGAAATAACTGCGCAGCCCATCACCCCTGAGCAGTGGCAAATGGTGTGTCGGAACGCTCACAAGGTCTCTTCCTCACAGTTCTGGCAGGAACACAGTTGGAAGTGTCTAGTACGATACTTCCTCACACCTGTCCAACAAGTCCATAGGAGCACGGCTTTGAATAGCTACTGTTGGAGACAGTGTGGCAAAATTCGGGCAGAACATTACCACGTGTTTTGGGCCTGCCCTCGACTCTTCCCCTTTCTTTTCTTTTTTTTTTTTTTACTTTCTTTTTTCTGGTCCTCGACTTTTGGGGTTGTGCCTGTGGTCCCCTCTGCTCCAGCTAGCCTTAACAACCACTGCCCTGGTCGCTGCCAGAGTTACACCTCCCTACAGGCCTTGCCTGACTGCATCGCAGTGAGTACTTACCCCACCACTGCGGAGATCAGGAGGGCGGGCCCAGGAGGGAACTGGTTTGGTGCAACCATGGCGGCAGCGTCGGGGCAGCCTTCATGCTGCCGAGGAGTATTTTCTCTTTTGTAGATAGCCCCCCCCTTGGTGCTGGTGTGCAATGGTGTCGGTGATGCTGCAACTCATGCTTCCGTGCACTGCACATCAGACGCTGCCATCACTGTCTCTAGTTGTTTGCCCTGAAGCTTGCACAGTCTCCAGCCGCTGCTAGGAGCTGTCACCTTGGCAGGCGCATCCCCCCACCCTCCTGGGGGGAGGAGCGCTATCCCTGGGACGTTCAGTCCTCCTCCTGGCTGACTCCTAGCGATCTGTGCCCATTCCTGAACACTGGTCACTGGCATAGCACGAGGTGTGGCATCCAGCGCCTCAACCCTCAGCACCACCGGGCCGGCACTCTTCCCCCTTCGTAACTTTAATAGAGCAGGCTCTACCGGAGATCTTCTCACCACAGCTGCAACTGACTGAGCAATTATTCCTTTTTCTGACATATCCTAGTAACACAAAGGGCCTTGCAATAAAATACCTATCAGAAATATTAATTCTAATGGCCAAAACATGCCTAACAAGAAAATGGCTTAAAGGTGAGATCCCGACTATAGGAGACTGGATAGCTGCAGTTAACACTATACATGACATTGAAATGCTTACATATAGAATACGTCAGCAAGAAGAGAAAGGGAGAACCAGGTGGAGTAGATTTTTATTTTTTTATTTATTGAATCTCGGAATTAATACCTTTGAGCCAGAAGCTCATTTACAAATGTTTCACATCAAAAGAAAGTATACAGTGATGGAGAAATAGACATGCGTACATTGGTTACAAAAAACATTGGGTACAAGTAAGCAGCTGGGTGAGATACAATGAACCCAGGACACTCAGAAATTATACAGAGGCAGAGTAAACAGTTATAAAAACATTGATTAAAGATACATTGGGTACAATTAAGAAGGCTGGGTGAGATACAGTAAACCCAGGATACTTGGAATTAAACCTAATACATACAATGTATAACAAAACTGATATTAAATGCTAGGGATTAAGGAAATTAGAAGTAGGTGGGCAGGCGGTTAGTAGGGAAAGCCAATAAGAGACAAGACAGTGAAGTGAGTAAATAAGTATAATTGGGTATAAGCAGGTCAGATAGATGAGGAAGAGAAGTAGGTAGAGCATTTGAGGTGGTTGATTTTGGATTGGGATAATTGTGATGGTTTACCATAGCATAGTGTGGGAATCATGGACTCAGGAGTGACGTAATATGGCAGCTCAAGGGGCTTTGTCAGTAAAATGGTCAGATAGTTATAAACAGGAGACCACCAAGATTAAGTGGGACAGTCACATCTGCTGAGGCTGACTAGGTGCTGTCGAAGATCATTTTTGAAAGGCCTAATTTTGGGAGTTGCTTGAATGTGTGCTGGGAGGTTGTTAAACCAGGTGGGCGCTCTGTACATGAATGCTCTTTGTCCTTGGGATGTCCGGCATAGTGGTACCTGGGAAGTTAGATTGGGTGCTCTCCTTGGGCTGCGTGAGTTGGTAGTGGTCCTAATTAGAAGCAATTGGGTGGGGGGGCCTAACCCGAGGTGATCTTTTGGCAGTAAGACAGGTGTGATAGGTGATTCTGTTCTAAAGATTGAGCCAATTAGTCTGCATGCATAGGTCGCAGGTGTGTGTGTCTGTGTGTGTGTGTGTGTGTGTGTGTGTGTGTGTGTGTGTGTGTGTGTCCCTACTAGCACTAGTAACTAACCTGTAGGCTTTGTTGAGGGTGACTCCTAACTTTCTGAGGGCAGTGGTGGAGGCAGCGCCATAGAATACAATGCCATAGTCAATGATAGACAATATGGAGCTAGTCACAGCGAGGCGTAGTGCCTCTTGGATCATATAGTGCCACTGCCAATGTCTATAAAGGAGTCCTAGTCTGATATTAGCAACTTTGATGATGTTAGTAATGTGCTCTTGATAGGTAAGAGTACTGTCCAGGGCGATGCCCTGGAACTTAAATCTAGTTACCTGCTCGAGTAGAGTACCATTGCTGTTGAAGATGGGTAGTTGGGCTTTTTTAAACTTATGAGACACAGCGAAGACCATTGTTTGGTCTTTTTATAGTTCATGATTAGCCTCTGTTCAGTGAACCATGCTTAAACAGTTGCAAAACTGCATTGCAGAGCACTGGTAAGTGGTGCAGGATCAGGCTGGCTAGAGTAAATCACAGTGTCGTCTACATACAGGAGAAGGTTACAGGGGCAAGGTAGAGGAAGGGTATTGAAGCAGAGACTAAATAATAGGGGACCAAGGATTGATCACTGTGAACACCAGATAGCACGGGATGGCTACGTAAGAGTGAGTCTGAGATTTTTATGCATTGGGTTCTGCCAGCTAGGTAACGTCGTTAGATAGTCCAAGGGAGGGGAGGGAAGGGTCGTTAGCAGTAGGGAGTGATTGACTGTATCAAAAGCCTTAGGCTTGTATAGATGGACCCTATAAGGTGACCACGGTAGAGCGCGTTGTGAATAAAGTCTGTGTAGGTGAGCAGGGTGGTGGTGGTGCTGTGCTCTTTCCTAAACCCGTGTTGCTGTGGACATTGCATGCCATGGACAGAGATATTCAATTAGCTGTTCGGCTACTAAGTGTTCAAGGACTTTCGAGGGGTGGTAAAATGGAAATGAGATGGTAGTTGGCATGGCTGGCTCTGTCTCCACCCTTGTGGATTGGTGTCACAACTGCAACTTTCCAGACAGAGTGAAATTGACTGAGTCATTGGGATAGATTTAGGATCCAGGTGAGAGGGGCCAGGACAACATCAATGGAGAGGAGAAGCAGTTTGAGGTCCAGGTTGTCAGAGCTGTGTCTGGACTTACCGAGCACTTTCACAAGGTGTTTCCTGGTGGTAAAGGGGGAAATGGATCTGAAATAGAATTGGGGGCATTTTGGGGGGTGTCCTATTTCAGGAAATGGCCTCAGGGGATGAACATCAAAGAAGCTTGAAGGGAGGACTCCACTCAGGTCAGTGAATGAGGTATTGAGGATTTTGCAGTTTCGTTCGGATCATGAGCAGTGACTCCATTGTAATTGAGTAGGGAGGAAGGGTACTGATTGGGCTTACCCATAAGGTTTTTTATATTTTCCCAGAATCTTTTACTGTTGTCCCAGGAGCTAGAGAACATGCTTGGTAGTATGCGGCTTTAGCTGCCAGATGGCTCAGGTGCAATTATTCCTAGCAGTCCAATAGCATTGCCAGTCACTAGGTTTGCCGGTGGTATGTGCCACTTGCCAAAAGTGGTCACGAGTGGCCATAAGGTGTAGAAGGGAGCAAGTAATCCATGGATTTGAGATCCCTTTCACCTTCCATTTCCTGTAGGGGGAAATATGTTACAGGCCGTGTTGAATAGGGTGACGAAGCAGTCTAATGCCTCGTCAACACTTTCAGCGTAGAAGACTGGGGACCAATTACAATTGATGAGATATTCTAGGAAGTGTTCCTGATGCCCTTTCTTGAGAAATCTCCGATAAGTTGTTTTACATGGGCGTTTAGGAACCTTGTTGGTCCAGAGACATGTAATTGGTCACTCAGGGCATCAGATAACACTGTGACCTCAGTAATCCTATCTGGGCAGTTTGAAAATATCATGTCGATCAGTGTGCTGATTCTGGTCTTGCAGTTTATTCTGGTGGGTGAAGAGACCAACTGGGAGAGATAGATGGCTGCGGCTGCATGCTTACAGGGGTTAGAGTCGGGTGGTAGCCAGTTAAGGTTAAAATCCCCCTAATGCAATGACTTCAGTGCCTTTAGACAGACTGGCAGTTAAGTCAAGGAATGTGTGGAAGTCTCAGCGATTCTCCTTGGGTGGGATGTAGACTGAGAGGGTAGTAATCAACTTCACTTGGTTGCCTAATGTAATTTTAACCCCTAGAAATTGAACACCATCACTGGAGAGTGGTGTGGGAAGAGCCGGGCCTTGAAGGGAGTCGTCGATGTAATGGGTGCAGCCACCACCATCTTTATCAGCCCTATCGGTCCTGTATGAGGTGTAACCATCAAGGGAGACTGAAGAGTCTGGTACATCAGGGGAGAGCAAGGTTTCGACTACGGAGAAGATGTCAGGCCTGTGCTGTAGCACCCAGACTTCACTCAACATGAAGTCTTGCTGTATTCTGACATATGCAGTTAGGTCCTGCCTTTCAACTGCCCCGGAGAACAAAGAGTTAAACTTTCCATGGCCAGGATGGAATGTTCACCACGAGCTCGGCTGAAGCCCCTGTCTGCTGTTGTTTAAACTGCAACCATCAGATTCTTTACTCCGCCTCACTGAACAGTCGCTCCGGAGATTTCTTCTGTTGCTCGGTTCAAAAAAGTTGGTTGAAGTGTCATTTTTTCGGTCGGTTTCTACCGAATTGCTGTTACCGCTTAGTCGGTTCAAGTCTCTGTCTGTGGTACCGTGAGTACTAGATAGGTTTTTTGTTTAGTTTCTGTGTGGAACTTGTAAATTGTGGATAGGTTCGGCTGAACCGATCAGTTTGAGGTAAAAAAAAAAAAAAAAAAAAGCTTGTGCTTGATTTAGAGTGTGGTAACCAGTCTGTATTGGTTAAAAAAAAAAAAGTGTTTTATTCCAAGACCCGTGACACGGTCAGGAACCGATAGGGGAGTCTTGCCTGGCGGATTGCCGAAAAAAGGGTAAGTTTTGGATAGGATTGGCCGTGTCTGAGAAACCCAAGAAAAAAACTGGGCCCACTGGCTTTCAACACTGCAGTGTGTGTGAGGAAGTCTTTGCCAAGGCTGATTCCCCACACCACCTGTGTTTATTGTCTGGGGTTTGACCACCTCGATTCAGACTGCCAAATTTGCAAGAATTTTCCCAAATCTACCTTGGAAAAGAGATTAGGTAGACTGAGGGAAAGGGGGGCCGAGAAGTCCGCTGACCCGATTGGCCAGCCCGGTTCGGTTCTGACTGAACCAGAAGGAGTGCCCTCTGACCAGGGCGATACTTCTTCGGGCAAAAGGAGAGCCGATTCTGAGGAGTCTGTTCTGGTGAAAAGAAAGAGAAAAGATAAATCGTCTGGTTCAGACCCAGAAATTCGTACTCCGACCGCCAATGAGATAGGCAAGGCGATAAGGATAGTGCAGTTGCTTAGTTTGGTTCCGACCGAACCGACACCATCTGGCAGGGGTTTGGTTCGGTCGGTTCCCCCGGTTCCGGATTATGCTTTGGAAGAATTTTATGAACCGGAGGAGGAGGAAGGAGAGTATGAGGATGATTATGGTGATTATGAAGGTCTGGATGTGCCTATTGACCCGGACATCCCCCCAGACAGACCTTCAGGTGTTTCTCTTCCTAGGCTTTCTGAGTCCCCTTTCTCACTATATGTTTTACAAAAAAGGGCTGAGACCCTCCAGGTTCCTGTGGAAGAAGCAGTAGAAGATCAGGAGGAGCCTGATTATGTTGAGATGGACATCCCAGAGTCCAGGAGACTGTCTGTTCCCCTCCACAAATCCTTTGGGAAACAGACACATAAAATTCTTAAGTCTTCTAATTCTATACCTCCTGTGGACAGACGAATGGACAAGAGGTACACTCTGTCAGGCTCAGACACAGAGTTCCTTTTCCAGCAGTGCAGCCATGTTGGTAGTGCAGGGTGCTGCCTGTGATAAGGCAAATATCCCTTGGCATCACACCCCCCAGACAAGGACTCCAGGAAGATTGATGCCATGGCAAAGAAACAATACATGGCAGCATCTTTGGGACTCAGGCAGGCTAACTATATGGCCTATACAGCTAGATACCAGAAGTCCAGGTGGGACACTGTGCTGGCTGTAGCTAAACAGGCCCCTGACCAGCTTGGCAAGGAGCTGGAGCAGGTGGCTGCAGATGGGATTGAGGCATCTAAAGTACAGTTTCATGCTGCTGCTGTGGATTCCAGTGATGTTTCATCAAGAGTCATGGCTACATCTGTGGCTCTTCGGAGAATGGCTTGGCTCAGATGTACTTGCCTCTCACAGGATACCCAGGCTAAGACCATGGATTTTCTTGTAATTGGTAATTCTCTGTTTGGGGAGCAGACAGAGAACTACGTGAAAAAGATGGATGAGTACAGGACCACTTACAGGAGTGCCCAGGCCAAAGAAAGGCAAGCAACTCCTCAAAGGCAGCAGTCCAGGGGCAGGGGTAGGCCGTTCCAAAGGCCTTTTTACCAAGCTCAGGCCTCCTCCTCATCTTTTTCGCAGAGGGGGTTCTTTAGAGGGAGAGGCAGACGGGGGATGAGCAGGCCTGCATCCATCCCTCAGCCTGAAGCCCCTGCCAAGCAGACATCCTGATGGGTCTGCCCGGGCCGATTCCCCCATGCCAGTAGGGGGCAGGCTGGCTTACTTTGTCCAGGACTGGAAGTCTCTAACATCAGACAAGTGGGTCCTGGAAGTAGTAAGCCAGGGACTGGTTCTCAGCTTCAAAAAATTTCCCAAGATGAGAACCAGATCCTTTCCACCTGCGAATCTCTTGAGACCCTTGCCCAAGAGGCCGAGGTTTCTTCTCTTCTAGCTCTCAGAGCTATAGAGAGGGTTCCCACCCTACACAAGGGCAAAGGATTGTACTCCAGGTACTTCCTAACCCCCAAAAAGACAGGAGAATGGCGGCTCATCCTGGACCTAAGATATATGAACAAACATCTTTTAAAGCCAAAGTTCAAAATGGTGACTCTGGGAATTATCCTTCCCTCTCTAAGGCCAGGGGACTGGCTAGCCTCCCTGGACCTCAAAGATGCCTACTTTCACATTCCCATCAGGTGCTCCCACAGAAAGTACCTCAGGTTCAAGTTACCCTCAGGCCACTATCAATTCAGAGCAATGCCCTTTGGCCTAACCTCAGCCCCAAGGGTTTTCACAAAGTGCCTGGCAGTAGTGGTTGCTTTCCTAAGGAGAAAAAAGATCTCCATCTTCCCATACTTGGACAACTGGCTCATAATAGGTCAGTCTCCAGACCAAGTCAAGTCACATTTGCAAGTGACCCAGCGAGTGCTCACTTCCTTAGGATTCCTTCTCAACCTTCCAAAGTCAGTTCTCGAACCAGTACAGCTCCTCACCTTCATAGGTGCAGAGCTGAATACAGTAAAGGCAAGAGCCTTCCTTTCCCTGGAAAGGGCAAGGACCCTCATGGAACTGGCCTCTTCATTCACCCTTCAGGTGTCTCGACCAGCAAGGCATTTCCTTCAGCTTCTGGGCCACATGGCAGCTTCCACAGCAGTGGTCCAAGGGGCAAGATTCCAGATGAGTGACATTCAGTTCCACTTAAGAGCCTTCTGGTCCCAAAGAAAGGATTCCCTTACCAAACTAGTCCCAGTGACTTGAACCCTAATCCAAGCCTTGCAATGGTGGCAGGATCAGGACAATTTGAGACAAGGGGTTCCTTTTGTCACTCACTCTCATTCAGTGATACTCACCACAGATACTTCCCTGCTGGGCTGGGGAGCCCATTTGGGGGATCTTACCACCCAAGGACTGTGGTTACCTCAGGAATCTCTGCTTCACATCAATCTCTTGGAACTCAGAGCAGTGTTTCTGGCACTGCAAGCTTTTTCCAAATCTGTACAGAACAAGGTGGCACAGGTCAGAACAGACACCACCACCACCACCATGTGGTACATCAACAAGCAAGGAGGCACTCTGTCTATGGCCTTATGCACAGAAGCAATGAAGTTGTGGTTCCTGGCCTGTTCCCCTGCAAACCTCTCTGATAGCAGTTCACTTCCCAGGGAAAGACAATGTCCTAGCAGATGCACTGAGCAGAATATCCCAGGGCCATCATGAATGGGCCCTAGATCCTCCTGTTTTGAAAGTGATTTTCTCGAGATGGGGCACTCCAGAGATTGATCTTTTTGCAGCCCCAGACAATCACCAACTTCTTCTCTTTTGTTGCAGACCCCAGTCTTGGGCTTAGTCCCTCTGGATGCTCTGATTCTGAACTGGGAAGGGAAATTTCTGTATGCTTTTCGCCCCTTCCCTCACCTGTTCAAAGTGTTAGTCATGATAAGGTCGCAACCATGCAAAGTGATTGCTCCAGACTGGGCCAGACAGCCCTGCTATCCCCTGTTGCTGTCCCTAGCAGTTCACCTTCCCCTGTCTCTTCCCAGGAATTACAACCTGTTGACATCCTCTTGGGAGGATTTGGTACCCGAATCTTCGGTCTCTCAATCTCAAGGCATGGCTTTTGAAAAGTTAGAGTTTGCAGATCTGCATCTTTCTCACAGGGTTCTGGATATCCTTAAGGCTTCTCGAAAGCCTTCCACCAGAAAAACTTACAACTCCAAATGGAAAAAGATTCAGCATTTTGTGTTCTAAGAAGAATATTTCTCCAGACTCTGCTGAGTTGCCTATGGTTCTGGACTATATGGTCCATCTTAATGGCCTAGGCCTCAGACCAGCTACCCTTAAAGTACACTTGGCAGCTGTTTCTGCTTTCTTGTCAGTAGGCAAGCCTTCCTCTCTCTCATCCCATCCTGTGTTTTGTAAGTTTTTCCAGGGATTGCTTCACACCAATCCCCCCTTTAGGGATCCTGCTTCTGCTTGGGACCTTAATGTTTGCATTGCTCAGCTTATGCAACCCCGCTTTGAGCCTTTGTCCTCAGCAGAGCTTAAGTACTTGACTTGGAAAACTGTGTTTTTGGTAGCCATTACTTCTGCCAGGCGTATCAGTGAATTGCAAGCGCTGTCAGTGGAATCTGATTTCATCTCTTTCCATAGAGATAAAGTGGTCCTAAGAACTAACAGAAAGTTCTTACCTAAAGTAGTTTCAGATTTCCACCTCAACCAGTCTGTATCTCTCCCTGTTTTCTTCACTAACCATTCCTCCTCTGGAGAGAGGAGGCTACACAGCTTGGATGTTAAAAGAGCCCTTAGCTACTACATAGAGCATACCAAGGGTCACAGGTTTGAATCCCTCCAGCTGTTCCTTACGTATGGAGAAGTTAGTAGGGGCAAACATGCCACTAAGAGATCTGTTGCCGGGTGGATGGTTTCTTGTATACAATTCTGCTATGAAAAACTGGGTAGAACTCCGCCCTCAGGCCTGAGGGCTCATTCCACAAGAGGTACAGCTGCTTCCCTGGCTGCTGCCAGGGATATTCCTCTCTTAGAAATTTGTCAAGCAGCCACCTGGAAAACAGTCCATACTTTCACCAAGCATTACTCTCTGGATATCCAGGCTAGGAGTGATGCTCGGTTTAGCACAGCAGTACTTCAGAGTCCGTTTCCAAAGTAGGTTCTGTGCCTCCTCCATGGATGTACTGCTTGGTAGTCTGCATATGTCAGAATACAGCAAGACTTCATGTTGTTTGAAGAAAAAATTACTCACCTTAGTAATGTTGTTTCTTCTAATGGAGTCTTGCTGTATTCTGACCTCCCCCTGCCTCCCCTCTCAGAACCTAGATTTTGGGATGTGGGTGGGCAGGAGCAGTGTTGGCATCCTAGGGGTTTCCTTTTTTCACCCTCTTTTAGTTTGGGTGAGTAGTTGTGTTTGGATGTGTTTTGTTTTTGGGTTTCCTGACTTGAGTCTTCCTTTTGAAACCAAAAACCTTTTTATATAGATATAGTTGGCAGTTGGCTAGTATGAGTTTTACAGTTTCCACACAGAACTTCTAGTAAATATTGCTCATAAAGATCTGATGGTTCCAGTTTAAAAAGCAGCAGACAGGGGCTTCAACCGAGCTTGTGGTGAACATTCCATGCTGGCCATGGAAAGTTTAACTCTTTGTTCTCCGGGGCAGTTGAAAGGCAGGACCTAACTGCATATGTCAGAATACAGCAAGACTCCATTAGAAGAAACAGCATTACTAAGGTGAGTAATTTTTTCTTGTAGTTGATCTAGCTTAGGCAGGAGGCTTTGTATGTTAACAGAACCCTATTGGGGCTTGCCTTTTCTGGGTTTTGGCATGTCAGAAATCCTTAAAAAGAAGACTGGACCCACAGGTTTTAAAAATTGTTTAAAGTGCCACAGAACAGTGGCTAAATCTGATACCAGCGACCTGTGTTTAAGGTATTTAGGTCCAGACCACTGTTGTTCACTCTGCTCTAAGTTTTCTACAAAGACCTTAAGAAACAGAGCAGAAAGGCTTAGAGTGATGGCTGAAGAAGGGTCTTCCTCTGTCCCCAAACCAAGACCCAAGGCTACCGATGAGGGGCCTTCAAAGAATAAAAATTCTAATCAAGGTGCTGATGAGGTGTCTTCTAAGTCGAAGCCATCCAAAGGTATTGATGAAGTGCCTGTAAAAGGGAAAAAAATTAAATTGTAGGTGCTGATGAAGTTCCTGCTAAACCTAAAGCTTCTGAAGGGATTGATGAAGTTCCTTCTAAACCTAAAAATTCTAACGGTGCTGATGAGGTGCCTGGTTCAAAAAGAAAGCCTGACCAAGTCATCGAAGTGGCTGCTAAGAAGCCTTGTAAGGAAAAGCATACCACTGCCCCTCCCGGCTCTGCTAAAGGTGAGAAAGCAGTGGGTAAAAAACGTAAAGAAAAATCATCAAAATGCACAGAACCCCAGGGTGGTAATATCCCAGACAAACATAAGGAGTTACCATCTGTGGGGGATATGGCAGAAGCCTGGCATGTTTTTCAGACCCTACAGGACATGGGGCCCTTTTTCTCCACCCCTGCCTTTCCCTAGGCAGTTTTGGTGCATCCCCAGCAGATCAGGAGGATACGTCCTCCATGCTGACTTTTCTGTAGCATATGGTGCGCACCCTTGACCTCCCTTCTCAGGAGTCCACCCAGGAAGAAGAGGAAGGCCAGGATTATATGGAAATGAAAGGTCTCCCTCCTCCTAAAAAGTGGTACTTCCTATTTATAAGGTATTTAGGAAGAACGCTATGAAGCTTCTCCAGACCCCTATATCTTTGTCTGGGGTTGACAAAAGAATAGACAAGAAATATTTATCCAAAACAGATACAGCTTTCCTGTCTGTACATCCCAGCCACGAAGGGGTGGTACAACAGGCTGCATGTGAGAAAGCAGGGGTCCCTCTCTCTTCTCAGCTGCATGAGAAAGATTCCAGAAGATTGGATTTTATGGCTAAAAAAAAACTGTATGTCAGTCTCTCTTCTCCTCCACCTCTCTTACATGGCATGCACAGCCAAGTATCAGAAGGCCCTCTGAAACTTGGTCCTGGCCATTGCTCAGCATGGGTCTGACTCTGTGGTACAGGACTTTGTGGAGATAGCTAAAACTGCCTTGGAAGCCAGCTAAGGTTACCACCTACTTCGTTTTTGACCGAATGATTGGGTTTTCTAGGTCCAGATTCGGTCCTCCTGTTTTCACCATTGCAAATTTGGTTTTTATGGTGGGTCAAGCAGTACCTGTGAGATTCCCCACTAACTGTTTCATTTTCTTCTCTTCTGACTGTAAGCAAGCATCTGACATTTCAGTGTGCTTGCTTGCTTGCAGTGCATGCTAATCAGGAGGTGCCTTCAAGTGCAGGGCACTTAAAGAGCCAAATGTGTCCCTGTCTGCTCAGTTGTCAACTCTAACTTCACACCAGCAAACTGGAAGATTATTCATGGGAAGGGTAAACAATACCACCTTAATTAACACCTTCATTTTTCTGAAACCCTTAGACATTCAGACAGGCACCACATTAGGGTAGCCTCTTGTCCAGTGTGGACTGTACAATGTGTTTCAGAAACTTTACCTGCTAATCCAGTTTTATTCAGGTGTTACCCCCCTATAAATGGGGGTTCTTAAAAGCCTCCTAGGAGCTGCCTAAGTGTTCCCCTGGTGGTTGGCGTTCGGTGTTTAAGCTGTTTTAAATGGCGTTGCTGTGAGTGCTTTTAGAGCCTCTGTGTACTGTTCCTTTAAGGGCTGCCTGCTTGTAGTTACAATTAGCTCGAATGGGGGGGTGTCTGTGTGTTTTCCTGCTCGAGTTCCGCTCGAACTGCTGCCCAAGTAAGCTTTGTTTTGCTGCCGCTGATTACAGAGAGAGCACGTTATAAAGATGTAACTATTTGCTGGGGATTGTTAAGCCTAATAATGAAGATACAGTTTATTCTAATCTGTTTTCTTGCAGCCTGGACTGTTTTCGGTTGTACCCCACCATGTTGGTCCTGAACTGTTGAAGTGGACCAATCGGATCGTGAGGACGCTCTAGGGAGTCAGCTGACCAATGTAGATGCAGCTGGTAATGCTGGGAAGAGGCATTATGGGCTTTGGCGCTTTTTTTTGCACCACTGAGAGCAGGAGTAAATGACTGGCATGTGTAGCCAGCCTATGAGAGCGGGTAGCGCCCGAACTGTAAGGAGTGCCCCATGCTGTTAGGGGCAGATGCGCTGTGACTGGAGAAGAATGGGGAGCTCTGAGCTTCTGCGCCTTTTGAGTGTTTGCTCGGGAAGCGCGTGAAGGGCCTAAGGTGGCCGTTCCTAGCCAGAAAGCTTCAGACTAAATCCGCCGGCGTGCGGTCAGAGGAGGCTGTGTATAAACACAGCTACCTACCAGGCTTCACCTGAAGAAGACTGGAGAATCTGCTGAATCGCGCTCGGTCTGTCAGGACGTCTGGAGTGGCTGCTAACGTCCGCAATTGCTGTGAATTCGTTCGGGTCCTGAAAGCAGCTGCCTGGTATGGTACCCCTCTGTTGTTTTCCATATAAATGTGTGAGGAGGCCTTTGAAGTTCAGGCTCAGTCCTGCAAGTGATGAAGGAGTGGTTATCTGCTGGAGTTGTGAGTACTGGATCAGGGTAGCTCCCTGTTAATCTTTCAGACAAGTGGCAAGAAAAACAAAATCATTTCGTTATACTGCTGCCTGCACTAATTGAGCCTTCTGCTCATTCTGATCTGCTCGGGAAAGTAAATGCTCATTTGTGTCAGGGCCCCAACCACCTGCCACGAGGGACTAGCCATTAGGGCTTGGCTACCCATGGACAGTAACTAATAGGTTTAGGCCTGTGCACGGAGCCCTAGATAGTTAAGTATATTTTATAGTGATAAGCCAATCACCTTGATTTCCCCCAGTCCTTGTTATCCCCCCTTAAATAAATCAGATTGTTTGTTTTGCAACTGTACCCTGGCTGGACTGTGCTTTACTGAGGATATACTGTACAGTGAAAATGTGATAACTGTGCCTTACTTTCCAGGGGGTCTCCGGAGTGAGCTGAGAGGTACGAGCCGGGGTAAGTGTACAGGGGGAGAGTATTGTAGTTAATCCGTGTGAGCCACTAGTGGGAAGAAAGGGGGGTTGCAGTAACCCAGAGGGCTGTAACCGAGTCAATCTTGACTGTCTTAACCCCGACCTCTGGGTGGAGGCACCCGTCAACGGATCTGGGCCTCTCACCCTGTCACAGTTGAGGCAGGCAGGGGTAGTAGCCCTAAGGGTAGCACCCCTTGGGGGTTACACAGAGGAAGTACTTTTTCAGTCATTTTGAATGCTCACATACTTGTAAAACAGATTCTGTTAAATCCTTCACCATTTTACTTGCACGTTCATATTACAAACAAATTCTAATGTCATGTAAACCTTTGTTTGTATACCAGTAAATCTGAGATGTGTAAAGTAGGGTGTAAAGTAGGGCTATTAACACCATTAGCAGCAAATCAACCTAATCCTTTCTGGGCTGCATTGTGAGTAAGGTCTTTGACTGCTTTGGCTTCTCAGAAGGAACTGGAAGGGGGACAGGATCAGATCTACAGTACAGTAGCTTCTTGTTTTACATTGTTTTTCATGGATTCTACTTGGTAGAATGTTTATTTTCTTTCTTACTACTAAGGGGCTAGCAGGGTATTGTTTGGGGCTGTTGGAATTTTGAAACCTGTTTTGGTAGCTAAAAGTGGGCTCATTTGTTTGGTTTACGTGTGGCAGGCTGCATTTGTAGAGGCCTATTTCTTCTCTTTAAACATAATTGGTGTAATTTAACTGGTCTGTTTCTTTGAATTGGAGACCTATATCTTATAATTCCAAACCTATTTTGATGTATTGTTGGTGAAGCTGTTTGAATTGGTGTCCTGTTTCTTTGGGTAGAATTTATTCATTGTTGCTGGCTTCACTAGCTGCAAAGTTTTGAGTGGGGAAGGGTGCTAATTTGTCTGACTAGAGGCCTCAGCTACCTGATTGTTTCAGAGGACTTGGCTGGTCCCACCCACCCAAACCCTCACCCCACCCACCCCTGGTCAATTATTCCCTTTGTACTAGGGTTCTGACATCACTTCCTCAAACAGGCAAAGGATTTGCACCTGTCATAACAGAAGCAGACATCCAGGAAAGGAACTGCAGCAAGTGAAGAGGTGACGGCTCTCTCAGTGGAAGGAAGTAAATGCAAATCTAGGCGCTTTCATTATTACTACTTCACATAGTTATTGCATTGGGTAAAGGGGAGTAGGAGTTGAAGGTGTGCAATGGCTACTTAAAGTATTTTTGAGTGTGGATAGGAATATACAAAGCAGTTGCTCAACATATCTAAACGCGCAACAAAGGAGGTAAGGGACATAAAGAATGTTTTGCACTGATAGAGGGGAGAGTGGGGACTTGGGGAGTGTTTGGTATCCTGCATCTGGAAGGGTGGGGTCGCTGGTGGGCAACACAGCAATGGGTAGGTGGTAGGCTAGCAACAATCAAGGTGCACCAATCTTTCTAAACATTGCCTGGAGAGTAGGAGGATGTTTAGTGTGCAACCACATAGAAAAACTTAGAAAGGAGATTGAGGGTCTGCAGGAGGAACTAAGACAGGCAAGGCAGATTGGTGGTGGGTTTAGCCCAATACTGGAGGGAAGAGGAAGGGAGATGAGGAGGAAATTTAAGCCAACAGTGGTGAGGAGAGGCTCAGAAGAAGGAAGCAGAGACAAAGGGCCCAGGACAGGAAGAACGATTGCCGGGAAACCAGGTCAGGAGACAAAAGTCAAATGGAAGGAGGAGATAGGGACTTGTGAGGGGAGGCAAGAAGTGGCAAAAGTCATGGAGTGGAAAGGAGAGAACAGGTTACTATGCAGAGAGAGGAGCAGGCATTTGTGAAGGATCTTCTGAAAATAGTTTTTCACTGCTAGAGAGGAAGAAGGTGGAGGAGGAATGATGAAATTAGAGGGTAATTGATAAATGCCTGGACCAAACTGGAGCGGGGGAAGTTCTGTTGGGAGAACTGCAACAGGGGTAAAGGGCATAATAATGTGCAGGAGGAAGAAGAGGAGCTGGAAATGAGGGAGGAGATGAAAGGAAGCAAGCAGGGAGTAAGAGGGTGGAATCTTAGTGCTGGGGACTCAATACTAAGAGGAGTTAGGTGGGGTAGCAAGGCGAGAGGCATAGTCGCATTTGGGTGGAGGCCCTTGCCAGGAATGACAGCGGAAAGGGTGGGACAGTCTGTTCTGAAATATGCTAGAAGGGTGAGGACAAGCCTCATTTAATTATACATCTTGGGACAAAGCGACCTGGCTGACAAGACAGTGGATATAGTCCAGAGGAGGTTTGAGGAACTAGCACAATTATGTGAGGGGCAGGAAGATCAGTAACTTTTTCGAGATACTTCCGGTGCCAAAGGCAAGCACAACAAGAAAGCTGAGAATAGAGAATTTAACAGATGGCTAAGAACCTGGTGTTGTGCTAAAGGGTATGGGCTGTTGGGGGTGGGAGGGACCTGGGAGGACAGTAGTCTCTATGCCAAGGACAGACTACACTTGAGTGAGGAAGGAAAGAAAGTGTTGAAGCAGAGGATGGAAGAATATATAGAGGAAGTTTGGAGTTTAAACTAGGAGTGGGGGGTGGCAGTTGGGGAAGAGATATGCAGGGACCACAGGTTGGGAAATCATATGAGCTTACCCCATAACAGTGACAAAGGACAAATGGCAAGTACTATTGGTGATGCTAGGAAAGGAGGGCAGGATGGGAGGAGGGAAAAGGGTGGAAGGTGGTTACCCTTAATGCTAGGAGCCTTGGGAGGAAAACTGCAGAGTTGCAGGTTCTCATGGCAGAGGGAGGTGACATTGCAGCCATCACGAAACATAGGCCACCAATATAATGACTGGGACCTGTCTGTACCAGGGTACAGGTTATTTCGTGGGACAGGGTGACTGGGAAAGGAGGGGGTGGCACTATATGTGAAGGAAGGACTGAAGTGTGTAGGGAGGAAGGGAGGAGGGCAGTACAGAGTCACTTTGGGTGCAAATCCAGGATTCCAAGAATAGAGTCTTAGAATGGGAGTGGTGTACAGGCCACCATCTCAGATGGAGGAGTTAGACAGGGAACTAGCGGGACAGATCAGGAGGACTCCAGAAGGGTGGTAGTGTGGTGATTGTGGGGACTTCAACATGCCAGAAGTGGACTGGAGCACCCCAACAACCAGGAACAGAAGGGAGCAGGTACTGCTGGATGCCTTCCAGGACAGCTTCCTGCTGCAAATGGTCAGTGAACCAACCAGGTTAGGGAATACCCTTGACCTTGTGCTGGCAAATGGGGACTTTGTGAGAGAACTTACAGTGGAGGAACCGCTGTCAGGGTGACCACCACTCAGTATGGCTCACATTGGATATGGGCAAGGAAGGAGTGGAATCTGGCACAAGAGTGCTGGACTTCAGGAGGGCTGACTTTGGGAGGATGGGGGAAGTGGTAAAAGGGTACCTGGCCAGAATTCAATCTAGTATGGATACTAACCAGAGATGGGAGCTCATAAAGTTGGGGATAGTGGAGGCAACCAAAACCTGCTGCAAAGCCCAGAGCAAGAAGGCTAGAGCTAAGAAACCGAGCTGGTTGAGCAAGGAGGTCATGGAAAAGGTAAGGAAGAAAAGAGCTGCTTTAGGAAATACAGAAAACAGGGAGGGGGAGGACAGAGGAGTACTTGACAGAATCGAAGGAGGTGACAAGGGCAGTAAGGGGAGCCAAAGCATCTACGGAACTCAGGCTGGCACAAGGCATTAAGAAGGGGGAGAAGGACTTCTTTAAGTACATCAGGGAGAAAAGGAGCTGTAAGGACCACATAGTAAGGATTAGGAAGGAGGGGGGTTGGGTGGAAGCAGGGTATGATAAGGCGGAAGCACTAAATGAGTACTTCTGCTCAGTATTTACTAAAGAG
The DNA here is from genome assembly GCA_016271365.2 of Neoceratodus forsteri. Taxonomy (NCBI): domain Eukaryota; kingdom Metazoa; phylum Chordata; order Ceratodontiformes; family Ceratodontidae; genus Neoceratodus; species Neoceratodus forsteri. The sequence goes on along the minus strand of CM028132.1, from coordinate 1,227,240,936 downwards.
AAGAGGGGGGTGACACCCAAGATGGGTGAAATGGCAGACGCGGGGGGAAGTGGTGACAGATGGGGAAATCATGGAGGACAGAGTTCGAGAGGGTTTGAAGGCACTGAGGGTGGACAAGGCACCAGGCCCAGATGGCATCCACCCCAGGGTACTGAAGGAGCTGGCAGAGGTCCTTGCAGGACCTTTGCGACCATTTAATGCCTCACTACATTCGGTGTGTACCTCAGGACTGGAGGATGGCTCATGTGGTGCCCCTCCACAAGAGTGGCCCCAAGGATGAACCGGAAACTACAGACCAGTGAGCCTCACATCCATCGTGGGTAAGCTAATGGAGACTATCCTGAAGGAGAGGCTGGTGGCCCTCTTAGAGGCCAAAGGACTACAGGACAGCAGACAGCATGGCTTCATACGTGGCTCGATCCTGCCAAACCAACCTGGTCGGGTTTTATGACTGGGTAACTAGGCAACTGGACGGGGACATGCAGTGGATGTCCTGTATCTGGACTTCAGTAAGGCATTCACTCAGTGCCACATGGAAGGCTGGGAAGGAAGTTAGTAGGCACAGGGGCAGGTGCAATGCTGGTGAGATGGGTAGGAAACTGGCTGCAGGGAAGGCAACAGAGGGTGGTGGTGGTGGGAGCTCACACCCAAGGGCAGTGACGAGTGGTGTCCCACAGGGCTCGTGTTGGGACCAGTGTTGTTTGGGATATTCATTGCAGACATATCATGGGACATCAAGAGCAAGATCAGTCTGTTTGCTGATGATACCAAGGTTGCGCGGTGGTGGATGACCTAGGGGATGGCAGGGGTTGCAGGATGATCTGGCAAAGCTTGAAACCTGGTCAGACACCTGGCAACTGGGCTTTAATGCCAAAAAGTGCAAGGTGATGCATTTTGGGATGAAGAACCCAAGGAGGACTTACCAGCTAGGGGAGTGCAGCTAGCCCAGACAGAGGAGGAGAAGGATCTGGGTGTGCTCATCACAGGGTCAATGAACAACTCGGCACAGTGTAGGAAGGCAGTTGCAAAGGCCAACAAAATGCTGGGTTGTATTGCAAGGGTATATCCTCAAGGAGGGAGGAGGTGATTCTGCCACTGTATAGGTCATTAGTCAGACCACACCTGAGTACTGCGTGCAGTTCTGGCGTCCGGATCTGAAAAGGGACATTAAGTTACTGGAGGGAGTGCAGCGAGGGCGACAAAGATGATCAAGGGTCTGGGGGACTTATCATATGAGAGGAGGTTGAAGGAGTTGAACATGTACTCACTGGAGGAGAGGAGAGACAGGGGGACATGATTGAAACCTTTAAATACATGAAGGGAATAAACAAGACAGGTACAGAGGGGCTGTTCAAAGTAAGGAAGGGGAGGGCCACCAGGGGCCATGATATGAGACTGGAGCGAGGAAGGTTCAGGAGGGAGATGAGGAGACACTTTTTTACAGAGAGGGTGGTGGCTGGGTGGAATGCGTTACCTGCAGAAGTGGTATGCAGTAGAACAGTGGACTGCTTCAAACGAGGATGGGACAGGACAAGGGGGAGGGTTAATGAAGGGGAAGGGTGGAAGGGAGGGGCAGCTGCAGAATAAGGGGTGCTAGCTGCACATTCGAGCAGACTTGATAGACCTCTAGGCCTTTATCTGCTGGCAAATTTCGTATGTTCGTATGCTGTGATAAGGAATACTTTTATACCTTTAAATGCTCACCATTTTTTCTTTTAGGGTCTGTCCTATAGTTTAATATTTATTACCCCATTTGTTGTTAAATTAATAATCTAATATTTTTTTTTCATTTGTAGCAGTACTACACCTCTCTCTCCTCAGTAGTTATTGCTGTCAATTTTCATACTACCTGGATATTCCAGGCATCTCAGATGAACAGCACAGAATAGTATGGCTAATGTCATGCTAAGCCACAGAAATGAGAAAAGGGAGAGAGGGAGAGGGGGAGAGAGAGAGAGAGACAGAGAGAGACAGAGCATTAGCTGGTGAGGAGAAAGGAACACAATCTAGATTTGATGGCACTGCAAATTTAGGTAATTTATCAAACATTATTATTTTTTTTCACCAGAAGAGACGCACTAAGCTGAAGCTTGTTTACAGGTGCAACCTGGGAGCACAAGGGAGTGAAATGATTTGTGCAGGGTCACACAGTATGCAAGTCTGGGCTAAGGGATTCAAACCCTGGTCTCCAGAATTGCAGCTCAGAGCCTTAAACCACTGCGCTATACTGCCTCCACGCTACATATCACATATCATGCTATCTGGTATATATGACTGATATGGAAATAAAATAGGGTATTTAACAGCATAGAATAGTTCCTACCACTTTTAAAAACTTCTGTGACATTAAATAGCTTTAGAGTAGGAGCAATGGGAAGGACAGTAGCACATCTTAAAATGGCAGATGATATTTGTAATTACAGCTCATCCACCATTACTGGTGTAGTTTATTTATTGAAAGAGTTTTACCAGAAAAGGCCACCTGTTCCAAAATAGCCGGTTGTCAGAGGTGTCCTTGTAGTCACTCGATGTGTCAGCTAAGCTGTGTACACAGGATGGAAAGCCCCTTGAACCCCGTCTCTAACCCCACCTAATTTTAACACACACTGAAATTTAAAAATATTTAAATCTAAATCAAACCAAAAATAATAATCATGATGTACTTTAAAGAAGTTTTACACAATGCAATGTCAGCAGCAATTCTGAATAAATCAAGCGAATCAGAGTCCAAGCGATGCCCTCATAAGTCATAAAAGGGGCAGTGTTAGGGGTGGAGTTTGGGGTGTGGTTTAGTATTCGGTTTTTATCTCATCCAAAGGTGGCAACCCTAGAAGCCACTAAGTACCAGTTCCCCATGGCAGATGACGACAATGATGCAGTCTCCAGGGTAATGGCCCAGGCTATCTCCCTTAGATGTTTTGCATGGCTGAGGACAACTAATCTGACACAGGACACTCGGTCCAGGGCCATGGACTTTCCTTGCGACCAGAATGTCTTGTTTGATTCTAGAACAGAAGACTACATGAAGAAGGTTGCTGAATACAAAACATCCTACCAAAGCAACACAGCAAAAGTGAAGACTCCTGATGCTCAAAAACCTCAACCTAAGGGAAATGGGGGCAGAGGATACTTCCCTAGGCCCAATTTTCCCTTCCTCCTCCATTTGACTATTCTCAAATGAGAGGTTACTACAGAGGAAGAGGCAGGAGAGGTCAGAGGAGACCTGCCTCTACCTTTGCTCCTGCAACTCGGCATAAGCCCTGACTCAGCTGTTCAGGTCACCTCCCCTTTGCCTGTAGGGGGCAGGATTTCCCACTACCTTCAGTCCTGGACCCTCATCACATCAGACAAATGGGTCCTGGAGGTAGTGGAAAAGGGCCTGCCATTTCAGTTCAGAAAGATGCCAGCCCTCAGTGGCACCCAGCTGTCCAAATCCCGAACCCCGACAGAAAGGCTTCTGTGGGGACTAGAGGTGAAACATCTTCTGGCAGCAAGGATGATCAAGAGAGTGCCTGCCCATCAGACGGGCTAAGGCCTCTACTCCAGATACTTCCTGACACAAAGGAAAAATGGGGAGTGGCAACCTATCTTAGACGTCAGATACTTAAACAACCGTCTTCTGAAACCCAAATTCAAAATGGTCACCCTAAAAATGGTAATACAGCCCCTTTAGCAGGGAGAGTCTTGCCTAGCCTCCCTAGACCTCAAGGATGCCTACTTCCAAATTCCAATAAGGCAGTCCCACAGAAAGTTTCTAAGGTTCAAGACTTCCATCGGGGCACTACCAATTTGCAGCCATGCCCTTTGGGCCTGACATCTGCACCAAGGGTATTCACCAAATGTCTGGCTGTCGTCGCAGCACATCTCAGGAAACAGGGAATCTCAGTCTATCTTTATCTGGATGACTGGCTCATAGTGGGGGTAAAACCCTGTACAAGTAGAGGAGGCCCCATCTCTAACAAAGAACACTCTTTGTTCCTTGGGGTTTCTTATAAACCAGAAGAAACCCACTTGGAACCAGCCGAACTCCTTACTTTCATAGGAGCACAGTTGGATACTCAGCAGAGCAGGGCCTTTCTTCCACCAGAAAGAATCCAAAACTTTTTGTCAGTGGCAAGTTCTTTCGTTCTGGGCTAGCCCAGGCTGTCCAGACTTTTTGAGGCTCCTGGGACACATGGCATCCATGACTGCAGTGGTCTCGGAGTCAGATGCAGAATGAGGGACATACAGTACCACCTGTGGCCTGGTCCCAAAGGAGCAATTCCCTGTCCAAACTGATTCTAGTCACAAAGACATTCCTTCAGGCTCTGCACTGGTGGAAGGAGACAGCCAGCCTCTCGGTAGGAATTCCCTTCCAAGCATCTTCTCCAACAAAAATCATCATTATGGATGCTTCCCTGCTGGGATGGGGAGCTCATCTGGACAGTACTTTAGTGGCACCTGGACTCCAAAGGAGTCACAGACTTGCATCAGTCTGCTGGAGCTCAGAGCAATTTATTTGTCACTGAAGTACTTTGCTCCACAAGTAAAGGGCCACACAGTGCAGATCAGGACAGACAACATCACTGCAGTGTTTTACATAAACAAGCAGGGTGGCACAAAGGTCCAGTGTCGTGTGTTTGGATGCCATGATGATCTGGTGTTTGGCCTACTCCCTGGATGTCAGTCTTTCAGCCATACACCTTCCGGGCAAGGACAACACCTTGGCAGATGCCCTCAGTCGCATCAACCAAGGGCACAGAGAATGGTGTCTGAACAAGCAAGGGCTGGCCACAGTGTTCAGAAGGTGGGGTATGCCAGAAATAGATCTTTTTGCTTCTCACCTCAGCCATCAGCTTCCTCTGTATTGCTGCAGGCCTCCAGTTCTGGGAACCCTCCCAACGGGTGCTCTTGCTTTGGACTGGCCAGGGAAGTTCCTTTATGCCTTCCTTTCCCCTGATTTTCAGAGTGTTACTGAAACTCGGAGCTCAGCCAGCAACAGTGATTCTGGTGGCACCAGACTGGCCTAGGCAAGCTTGGTATCCTCTCCTGCTAACCCTGTCTTGCAGCAAACCCATTCGCCTTCCACTCAGTCACACTCTCCTGACAATCCCTCTTATAGGAGTCACTTATCCAGACCCGAAGTCTCTTCACCTCAAAGCTTGGCTCTTGAAAAGTTAGAGTTCCCTGCCACTTAGTACTTGGAACAAGTCCTAAAGATCCTGAGGATGGCCAAAATGCCTAGCACAAAAAAGACCTGTGCAGCCAAATGGAAGAGGTTTTCCCTCTGGTGCAAGAAAAAACAGATTAGTCCCTCAGAGCTTCAGTTTCTAATCTTTTGGATTATCTGGTACATCTTCAGTCCTTAGTCCTAAGGCCTTCTTCCCTGAAGCTTCATCTGGCTGCAGTCTCGGCCTACCTTTCCACTGGAAAGAACAAACCTGTTTTTTCCCAACCGGTGTTTTAAACAGTTTTTTAGAGGCCTCCTTCATCTGCAGCCCCCAATCAGGAAACCTGTCCCTTCTTGGAATCTTAACCTCTGTATTGCCAAGTTTATGGAGCCACCCTTTGAACCCATGGCTATGGCCCATATCAAGTATGTCACTTGGAAAACTGCATTTCTGGTAGCCATTACCTCTGCAAGGAGGATTTCAGAGCTACAGGCACTTTGTACTGAGCCTAACTACTACATCATCCCTCATTGGGATAAGATTGAGCTCATATCGAACAGGAAATTCCTGCCTAAGGTGGTCTCAGAGTTCCACAACAATCAGTCTATCATCTTACCAGTGTTTTTTTACTGAGAAATCCACTCCAGGGTGGCAGAAGCTCCACAGTCTGAATGTCAAGAGGGCCCTGCTTTACTACTTGGACCACACAAAGCAGTTCAGGGGCTCCTCTACGCAGCTTTTACTCACCTAATGGGAGGTAGGTAGAGGAAGACCAGCCACTAGGAGAATTTTCTCTCACTGGATAGTCACCTGCATTCAATTCTGCTATGACAAGGCTGGTAGACGGCCCCCAGAGAACCTCAGGGCTGACTACACTGGGGGCACCACAGCATCTGTGGCAGTTGCAAGGGACACACCCTTACTGGATGTCTGTAAAGTAGCTATTTTGAAGACTGTACACACATTCACAAAGCACTACTGCCTGGAAGTAAAGTCTAGATCTGATGCCAGATTTGGCAGGGAGGTTCTGCAGAGCCTCTTTCCTAAGTAGGTTCTCTATCCACCTCCCAACTGCACTGCTTTATAGTCTGCTAATGTTACTGATGCTAAGGGACTCCTGGGGTGAGAAGAAAAAAAATACTCACCATAGTAATCTTCTGTCTTCCAAGGAGTCCTTTAGCATTAGTAAGCTCCCACCCATCCTCCCCAGATAACCTTACAGAAGAGGACTCTGCTTCTTTTCTTCTACTAAATTTGTTGTTTTAAACTTTGAATTACATTTAGAAGAAAATTTTCATGTTTATGGTTCTGGTTCATGCTGTTGCATGTTTTTTAAATCCTGTTGGTTCATTCCTAGGTGGGCATGTGCCCAATCTAGCTTCAGAAACATTCTGGTGTCTTCTGCACAGCCTCTGCTCAGCACACCCACAAGCTTTCTCTGATTGGCTAATTCATAAACTCGTTACCATAATCTCCACCTCCGGGGCAGTACTACCTGGTCAGCTCACTGCTAATGTTACTGATGCTAAATGACCCCTTGGAAGAAAGAAGATTACGGTGAGTCATTTTTTCTTCTCATCGCTCTCTACAGCCGTGGTAGTTATTTCAGAGTGGGTTGGAAACCATCTCAGGTGTGTTGTTAGCCTTGTGGCTGGAGGTCTCCCTGGCCTCCCTGCCTTCATTGCTTGCTGCTTCGGTACTGCCTGTGGCTGTTTTTTTTTTTTGGCTAGTCGATGGTGAGACTTATATTTTCTGAAAGCAAACAACTTCAGGAACACGACAGTGGTAATGCATTCACTATTTGCTAGGTCCAGAATGTTTAATTTGATAAATTTGACGAGCCGAAGTGTAGAACTTGCAGAAAAGCTTCCTGCCTGGGGAATGGCTCCCTAGAACACCTTTTATCTGTCTTCATCAATGGTTCTAAGGGGCTTAAGATTTTAAGGACAGAAAAAGACCTGGTGATTCATCTGGTCTGCTCTTCTGCCACCTAGGCATATGTAAAGTATCAACTATGTGATTTGTTACTATAATGTGCTCATGTACACAGTGTTTTATTTTCATTTTATTAAACCTTAGGGAAAAGAATCCTGATCTCTGATTGGGCTAGATCCAGCCACATGACATGCAAGACTTTTGAACTATTGCCCATTTTGAAGCAAAGAACCAGGCAGTAGCTCATTTAAACTGGGCATTAGTGTTTTTCAACTATTTCCTATTCTAATCCTCGTAACACGGGTAAAGTTTAATAAAACAGTAATGACCTGAGTCGTATGAGGATATTGACCCCTCAGGATGAAATATTGCCTTCCAGTAGTCCTGTTGTCCTCAGCCTTCAGCTTCAGGCAGTGTAACTGTTGTCAGGCAGTTCATCCCTTGGGGTTAATATTTTCCTACCATTTCCCTCAACTCTGGTCAGTATTCATATAATGGAAACTATATAACTGATGGTCATCTTTTCCACTTAAATATGTATCTATATTTGTAACATGGCAATAAATAATGAACTAGAATAAGCTAGATTGGTTAAACTGCCACACATGACCAAAGCTCAACCATGCTTTAATTCCTTAGTAATGCCTTGTTGCTCCTGTTGTACCTTTGTGAACCAGAATACATTCTTTGTTCAAGTGCAGTTTCCATGGCAGTCCAACAGCTGGCTTTAAAACAGTGCTATGCTTCTAGCATAGTTTCATAGCCATCTGTTGGCCTGCCAAGGGAACTGCAGGAACAAAACATGAAGATCTACCCTAGTATGGTCCCATCATGCAGTGCAGCCCATATCTTGTAATACACGCAGATGAAAATCGAAGTACGTAGCACCAATCCTGACAGTAAATTAGGAGGAAAAATACCATATTAGTAAATGTAAAGCTAATATGTATAGAATTACTGGTTGAAAATGGTTCAGTTTCTACTGACAGTATTAGTTATCAGCAATCACAGCCACCTGTTGGCCTGCCAAGGGAACTGCAGAAAAAAAAAATGAAGATGTACCCTAGCATGGTCCCATCATGCAAAGCATCCCATATCTTGTAATACACACTGATGAAAATGGAAGTATCTAGCACCGATCCAGGCAGTAAGTTAGGAGAAAAAGTACCATAATAGTAAAAATTATAAAGATGTATTTGGCAATAATAACACCATGCACTTAAATCAAAATGTTTTAAAGTAATGTCTCCCTACACCCACACTATATGTAAGACAGGCTACATTCAGCAGAATGTGTACTATCAATAAATACTGTGTTAAAGATAAGAAATATAATAACCGTGTGTGTGTGTGTCTTTTTTGCATTACAAGTAAGCATTACAAATAATTTTATTTCTGGAAACGCTTGCCATGTTACAAGTGCATTAAACCACTCGAAAGGAGGCGTCTACTAGGGAATTAATGCATGGTTGGGTGCTTGGGGCACTTGGCCTTCAGCCTCGTCTTCTAAACCAGCACCACCAACCATGCATTAATTCCCTAGTAGAAGCCTCCTTTCTCGTGGCTTAATACTGACATAATCCTGGCACCAAAGAGAGGAAAAACTGCCTGTGGTGGAATGGGAACCTAAAGCTTACTGGATCAGACTGTTCCTTCTAGGTGTACCCTACAGTACTTTTTACCACCACAACCACAGATGATCAGTACACAGAATGAGGAATTGAAATGTCTGTAACACTATAGAAAGTAGAAACTGGGCTGGTGTATAATGTAAGGAAGAGCAAAACAAACCATTTTTTTGCCACACAACCAAACCGATACATTTTCTGATCTTTCCTCATACCCATCTCCTATGGCCCTTTCTGTTCTGTTCCGTTCTGTTCTATTCCATTCTGTTCTGTACTAACTGAAATGGCTTCATTTTATCTACCTTGGTATCCTATCACCTAGTAATCATAAAAAGAAGTGCATTGGCTATTGGTTGTATGGACATGTTGTATACAAGGATATGCATAAACAATCGGGCACAAAGGTATTTTAATTGCTACGTTAAAGTAAATACTTCTTAATACCATCTCTGTTCTTCAGGATATGCTTTCATTCGAAGTTCCAAGATGAAAAACTTCTCTGGGCCTAAAATCTTTATAGTCCTAGTGCACCTTTGGGTTGGGATAATCTGCAGAACAATTTGAGGTCTTTTACTTGATTTTGTATTTTAGAGGGAAGCTAGTGAAATGGTATCCATTTTATGTGACTGTTGCTAGATACATTTGGTCTCTCAGCATGGGTTGTTTATGTTCTATGCTGTGCATTTATCAGTTTTAACCAATATATCATGCTGCCTCTGCCCTGGGACTTATATATTTTAGGAGGCAGCCTTGGTGCACAAACATTTAAATTGGAAAACAAAAAACGTACCCCATTACAACCTTTTAAAATTTCTATTTTTGATGTACAGATTTAATTGTGCTATTTTCTGATTTCAATTTTCCATGATTTGTTTTTTAAGTTTTTCTATTCCTGCCTTTGCCACCCCCAAGTGTGGGACAGATTAGGTATCAAGGTTGCCAGTGGCCATTAAAAAATGGTTTGACTGCCAGATTTTGAAAACTAGTGGCTAGCCATCTACACAATGATTTTTCCTACCGTGGGGGGATGTCATTCTGGAAAAACTACCCCAACTCTATTTCCGATGCATGGAAAGATTAGCTTGGTAAACACTTGCTGTCTGCTGTGGATTTTAGTGGCTGTAGGTGGGAAAGGAGCAATATCATTTTATTATCATACTTGATTTAGTATTGTTTTGGGCATTGTCATTTTCGTTATATACATCTGGTCATCCCTACAGTAAAACACATAGCTGGTACCTGCCATCCAGTAATTGTAGACGTAAAACATACTGAAGGCGTAGTTGTGTTATGAGGTTGACTTGGGAGAGGAATAGTTTAAAAGTTAGGTTGAGTTAAAACTTTTTTTTTCCTAAGTGACTGAATTTATCATATTTGAAGATATTAAAATTAACTAGAGAAGGCATTTTTACAGACTGCAAGGGCAATAGTGAGTTCTCAGATGTGAATGTGTGAGAGCTGGAGGCAGCTTATTCTGTGTAGCTCGTTGTGCGTGCAAGTGCATCTGTACACTGGATAAGAGGCAGGCTCAGTCTGGTACCCGATTGGTTGCAACTCTTCTGTAGTGATTCATATTATAAAATTACAAATATTTATTGGTGCCTTTAGAAAGTCTCTTATGATTGCTTTCAAGGGCTTTACAATGTTAACATAGTAACACTCCTGGCTCCTTGACCTGAAAGATAAAATATACAGAACAGCGAGGAGTTGTTCCAATAGGATCCAATGTTCCTCTTTCCAGGGGTTGAAACAGTAAACTCAGGTGAGCCAAAAAAATATATGGGATGTACAATCAGACTTCTTTAATTTATGCCTCAATAATATGGATGTCTGGCTATACATAGGTATAACATTTTAAATGGAATGACTCTATTGTAGCCTGTTTAATCCAGAAACCTGTGTTTACAGATAAGTATCAGCCAGCCAGTAGACAGGTTTATTGTGTCCCATTTAGTTTTGCCTCATCAGTACATAAATTATGTGCTAAGTGGTTTAATTACTAATCCTCCAATTTATCTCCCACCCTGTCTCTGTAGAGCACAGGGACAGTCCCAACAAAACAAAAAAAAATTAGGGAGCTTTTTAAATAACAGGGTAAAGGAAGAGCACTGCACAATATTACCAAACAAATAATATACTGGGTTTATTTTTAATTGTCAAGATGTGATCATTTCCTACCTGTAACAGAAATGTAGGAACTTGTGTGTGAACTATGTTCTGGTTATTAAAAATGTTATCTATGCAAAAGGGGCACCAACCGTTCCAAACACAAAATAATAATTGCTTGTTTTAAATTAAACTATTAAAATAAAGTACTTAAGAAAGAAAATTGTTTTGAAATGTTTGGTATATCTTTTTTTTGAAAACTTTATTTTATTAAGAGAGTATCATACAACTGATTTTACTTTTTCTGCAGTACATTTCAATACCAGTTATGCTCATTTGCTGTTTAGTATAGAAAAAGTTATATCATTCATCAGGTATGAGTGCTTTCAGGCTACCCTCGTATTTTTACTCAATATACTTAAATTGTTAAACTCATACAATTTTCAACATCTTTTGTTATTACACTTAAAATAAAACTCTATAAATAACTCTATTCAATCTTATACAGAACATTTTTCAAATCTGAATTAAAGAAGAAAAAAAAAGTAACTACTGCTGCAATCCATTTTATTTTCCAAATATTCTCTACCAAGTTAGTTTATTCTGTTGCTTATCCTGATATCCTCCCTAAGAAGTTCTTTAATTTATTTCCTCTTGTGCCTTATTTAAGCATTATCTGTCCCTCGGTCTGGGTATCATCCCTCTCTTACTGTTGGGCTCTGTCTTAATCCAGAGAGCAATCACTCTGCCCCTCGATTCTTGTTGGTCACATCTTAGGTTGTGTCTAAACTGGATATCCCATTCATCTCCCACCTAGTCCACCGGTTAATATAATGGGCTTGTCTGTGTTGTATGTTAAATGAGATTCTCTCCATCTCTTGTACTGACTTAACTATGGTTACCCACTCCCTTATAGTCGGTGCATCCTCTTGTAGCCGTCGCCTAGTGAGGGGCTTTAGTGTAGCTGCTATCAATACCCTCCATAGGTACTTAGCTTCCCTGCCTTACAACAGTTTTGGTTCTATTCCTAATATTAGCTGTTCTGGTCACAGTTCTCCCATCTCTCCCAAAATGCCCAGGATATGGTCTGAGATCCCCCTCCATTATGCTTGTATCTGGGGACACTACCAAAAAACATGAGCTTGACCAGCAATCATTTCCCAGTACTTTCTCCAACATTGGACATTCCCATTTTTTGTTATTTTAGCCTGAGTCCAAGGAACCATAAAATATCTGATTCTGACTCTCCAGAAAAACTCTTCCTCAAGTTGGAGAGGAGGTAGTGCTCCACACTGTTGTCCACATTTTGTCCCAGTCATTGGGACTTCTGTCTACCCCCAGTTCATCAGCCCACCGTGCTTTGACTCGGAGAGTGCTATTCCCCTGATCATTAATATAATTGTTATATAAGAGAGTTATTGCTCCCCTTCCGGTTGGGGATGACCATATTTTCTCAAATGGCGGGAGAGGGGCGTCCAGCTCCTCCACTCCCTTTGGGTGACTTAGTTTCTCATATACCAGAGCTCTGATTTGATAAAATCTGAGTCTGTTGCTTGGGCGCAGGCCAGACGGGGGTATAGCTGTGTCAAATGCTATGGGTGCTCCCCTGCACAGAATCTGCCTTGGTAAATGCAAGACCCTTTTTGCTTGTTGTTTAAACCAGGGGTCTATAACTGCCGGGCAAAAGTGTTCATCCCATGCCCACCACTCGTATTTCCAAAGGTTCTGAGAGGTAGGTTCCCTACTAATTCCCTGCCTCCACCCCTCTAGAGCCGCTCGCATCCCCTGGGGCGGCCGCTTCCCCATAGACGGTTGCAACCCCTGGTTGAAAGGCAACATCCCCAAGGGGGGTCCCCTAGTATAGCCTCTTCTATGGATTTCCAGTGCAGTGCGTATTGTGGATGCTGCCTCATCAGTACTATTTTCATCTGCATTGCAATTCAATACCCTGACAAACAAGGTATCGCCAATCCCCTTTTCCCCTTTGGTGGATATAGTATCTGTCTAGCCACTCGCGGCTTGCCTGCATTCCATATGAAGGCCATTATCATTCTTTGCCATCTTATTAGTACCTGATGTGGTATTTCACACGGCACACTTTGAAACAGATACAACTGTGTCGGTAATATATTCAGTTTAGTGGCTTGTACCCTAGAGTGAAAGGGTAGTGGAAAGAGAGCCCAACGTTTAAAGTTGGCAACTATCTCTTTTATTATTTTACTATAGTTATCCCTAAAAAGAGACGTAGGGCTGAGACCTAGGTGTATTCCCAAGTGCTTTAGTTTTTCCATGTTACGTTTCATGGGGTAGTCTCTCTGTATTTCTATAGGGGCCTGGTACGAAAATGTTAATACTTCCGTCTTTACCCTATTTAGCTTATACCCAGACAGCTCTGTAAACTGCTGGATCTGAGCAAACACCTCTGGTAATGATGTGTTAGGTTCCCCTCAAAACAATATTATATTATCTGCACAGAGTCCTATTTTGTGTTCGTATCCCCCCAGCTGCACGCCCCCAAATCTCTGTGTTTAGGCATATTGCCTGAGCTAAGGGTTCCACAAATAGTGCACACAGCATGGGGGACAGAGGACAACCCTACCTCGTACCCCTCTCAAGACGAAAGAGCTCCCCCACATGGCCGTTCACTCTTACACACCCACTAGGGGCCACATATATTCTAGTCACCAGTATACAAAACATGTTGGGGAAGTCTGTCAGGGACGCCTGAAGAAAAGGCCACAGCACCTTGTCAGAAGCCTTTTCGGCATCTATACTTTTGCCTTAGTTTTGTTCAACATGATAATCCAAAATTAAATTTAGTTCCTTCCTTAGTGCCTGAGCTTCTTTGTCCTTAGTGACTTCGTATTTATAATTTAATGAGGCCTCCAGTTCCCTAATTTTTGTCTGTAAAACCATCTTTACCAACTACCCCAAGCCACCGGGGCTTCGGACCTGCTCCTCCCCAGACCCAAGGACCCTCCACCAAGACCTCCCCAAGAAGCCTCAGGGATCGCTGCCCGGGCGGTCCCCTCAAGAAAAGCCACGCCCTCCAGGAGTTCCTGTGGACAGGGGCCGCCCGCTGCACGCTTGCCCGGGAAGGGAACAAGGAGCCCGGCCGCTCACTGGCACCCCATACTGCTAAAGGCACAAAAGCCGTAAAGAACTTCTCCAGTCCACCGGGCTGGACCTGCTCCTCCCGACCCAAGGACCTCCACCGCGACCAAGAGGCCGCAGAGGGATCACCGCTTGCCCAGTGGTCCCCTCAAGAAAAAAAGCCGGGCTTCTTCCAGGAGTTCCTGTGGACAGGGGCCACAAGATGCTTGCCTGGGAAGGGAACCAGGAGCCCGGCCGGCTCACTGGCACCCGTGACCGCTAAAGGCGCAAAGCCATAAGGAACTTCTCCAGGCCTCACCGCTTCAACCTGCTCCTCCCCGACCCAGGACCGCTTCACTGCGACCTCCCACCCCAAGAAGCCTCAGGGATCACCGCTTGCCCGGCGGTCCCCGAAGAAAAAAAGCCGCGCTCTTCCAGGAGTTCCTGTGGACAGGGGCCGCCCACTTGCCCGGGAAGGGAACCAGGAGCCCGGCCGCTCACTGGCATCCCGTACCGCTAAAGGCGCAAAAGCCGTAAGGAACTTCTGCAAGCCCACCGGGGCTTCGGACCTGCTTCTCCCCGGACCCAAGGACCCTCCACCGCACCCCAAGAAGCCTCAGGGATCACCGCTGTCTGCGGTCCTCAAGAAAAAGCCGCTCTTCCAGGAGTTCCTGTGGACAGGGCCGCCTCACCGACGCTTTGTCTGGAAGGGAACCAGGAGCCCGGCCGCCACTGGCACCCTATACCGCTAAAGGCGCAAAAGCCATAAGGAACTTCTCCAAGCCCACTGGGGCCTCGAACCTGCTCCTCCCCAGACCCAAGGACCCTCCACTACACCCCAAGAAGCCTCAGGGATCACTGCTTGCCTGGCGGTCCCCGAAGAAAAAAAGTCGCGCTCCTCCAGGAGTTCCTGTGGACAGGGGCTGCCCGCCGCATGCTTGCCCGGGAAGGGAACCAGGAGCCCGGCCGCTCACTGGCACCCCTGCACTGCTAAAGGCGCAAAAGCCATAAGGAACTTCTCAAGCCCACCGGGCTCAACCTGCTCCTCCCCGACCCAAGGACCCTCCACCGCACCCCAAGAGCCTCAGGGATCACCGCTGGTCCGGGCGTCCTCAAGAAAAAAGCCGATGGTCCTCCAGGAGTTCCTGTGGACAGGGGCCGACGCTGCACGCTTGCCTGGGAAGGGAACCAGGAGCCTGGCTCGCCACTGGCACCCCTGCACCGCGCTAAAGGGCCAGTGCCGGCACGCTTTAAAACACTTTCTCCCACCGCTCTTCAGTAAGGGCTGGTGGCACTAGCTGACCCACCGCTCACCGAAGCGGCTGTTTTCACTTTGCTACTGGACTGCCTAAATGTGCTTGGGGCTGTGGAGCAAGCCACTCTCCCCGCCTGAGGTGAGCCGCTGCTAGTGTTACAGCTCCTCTGTGGACATTTTGGGTTTCTGCCTGTTTGTGCTTTAACTGTGAACACTGTAATTCCTGCCTAAATTTAATTTGTGAAGTTATTTCCTAACCTGGCTACACTGACTATGTAATTTTAGACTAATTTTCTACCTCTGCCTCTAGTGTTCTCACTCCTCTCTCTTCTGCCTAAAATTTACTGAATTTTACTAGAACTGCTGTTAACCTTAAATCTAGCTGTAAGCTGCCTAGACTGTGTGTTTCTCACTCCTTGTACTCAAGAGTGCTTCACTCTGTCCCCTTCCTGCCTTTTCTCAATTTTCAAATCCCAACTGCCTCTCTGCACCTTTGTTAATCCCAAACCACTGCTACAAGTACAGTCGAGACCCTAAATGTAAATCCTAGCTGACTTGACTGTGCAATTTTCACTGATTGTACTTAAAACTGCTGCTCTCTGCCCCCTTCCTGCCTTTTCTGAAATTTCAAATCCCAACTTCTTCTCTGCACCTTGGTAATTCAATACCTTAGCAATCTAAGCTGCCTACAACCTGAACCTGCTCTCCTGTCACTAATCCCCACCCTCTTCTCACCTTCAGCCCCTTTCTTTTGTCTGCTTCTGCAGGCCTGCCTACTTAACTGCCTCTCCCTGCTACTCTCCTCAGGAACTTCTCTAAGCCCACCGGGGCTTCGGACCTGCTCCTCCCCAGACCCAAGGACCTCCATCGCACCTAGAAGCCTCAGGGATCACCGCTTCCTGGCGGTCCCGAAGGAAAAAGCCGCTGGCCTCCAGGAGTTCCTGGACAGGGCAGCCCGCCGCACGCTGTTCGGAAGGGAACCAGGAGCCCGCCGCCACTGGCACCCTGCACTGCTAAAGGCTGTAAGGTATGTTTTAAAACATTTTCTCCCACCGGCTCTCTTCAGTAAGGGCTGGTGGCACTAGCTGGACCCACCGTTCACCGAAAGTGGCTGTTTTCACTTTACTACTGGACTACCTAAACGTGCTTGGGGGCTGTGAGCAAGCCACTCTCCCCGCCTGAGGTGAGCCGTTTTTAGCTAGTGTTACAGCTCCTCTGTGGATACTGGTCCCGCCCACCCTGGTCGACCCTTTAGCTTTATAGGCTTTTGGTGGTCATATGACAAGTGTCCACTTTTCCATTGGCTCCTTATACTCTATAACCACTGGGGGCGTTAATCATACTAGCTGACTGAAAGACCTTGCCAACAGCCCTCCTGAGAGCAGCCCTGCCTTTTCGCATTTTTTTTCCACTTTCGAACCCGATTTCTCTCTCCACTCTCTCCACCTCCTCCACTTCGCTGAATCCTTGCTTCACCCTCTAAACTAACTCCCTTTTTTCCCTGCTCTGCCTGCTACTCTTTGTTTCCTAACCCAAAAAAATATAAACAAAAATATGCTAACATGTCTCTCCTATGTGAGTGCACGCCGCCACCGTGTGGTAAACTACAAGCACTAACCCCCATTCTTTGCCTTCTCCTCCTGGTTTGCCTAAACTACTCCTCGCTGTCTCTACCTCTGGTCATACACCACAACACCCCCCCACTCTGTGATTTCTCCTTCTCTAACCTACTCCTTACCCAACAATATGCCAAACCCACCCTACACTACCTCTTTCTAAAGAATGGGTGCATGTATCTCTCCCTCACAACCTACCATCAAACAAGGAAGAAACGGTCATCTATCAAATCTTTATGTAAGCTGCAGCTTGAATTCCTAGCCTCTTTCGCTTCACTGCTGGGTGACCTGGAACCAATCCTGGCCCCCCCCTTAATAGCAACTCCCCTGGCAAACCTAAAAAAAGGTCTACTGTTTGCGCATATGAACATTAGAAGTCTCCTGGGCCATATGGCCGAGCTTGAGGTGTGGACCAAAGTAGCTGGACCTGACATCCTTTGCCTCACGGAAACATGGCTCAAACCTCACATACAGGATGCCCAGTGCCACCTACCCGGATACTCTATCCTGCGACAGGACAGGCCAGGCTCGAAAAGGGGTGGGGTGTTGCCATATACTATAAAAACCACCTCACCATTAAGCCTGTTCCTGTCCATAACCTCAACGGATCTGTGAATCACTACATGTTATCCTGTCCCTAGGTGCAGAAAACCTGCACATTATCTGTCTCTATAATCCACCCACTGGAGGGGTGGATGGCCTCCTCGAACTGCTCCAGCTAACCTCACAAACCATAAACTCGAACAAAGCCATCTTCCTGGGGGATGTCAACCTAAACTAGCTGGGCCCTGCCCACAGCTGCCTTGCAGCCCTAATCCAAGGTTTCCACCTCCACCAGCTCATCACTGAAAATACCAGGACGATAAACTCCCATCAGGCACGCTTATTGACTGATCCTCACAAACAGACCTGACCGTGACATTAAGGCATGCACCCTGGCTGATGCTATAACTGACCACTCACCCACTATCTGTCACTGGCACGCGAGTCCCTCTCCATCCCCCCCAGTCCCGCCTGGTCACTTTCACCAACTTCGCACACCTGGATCTAAGTGCCTTTCTCCTGGACATATCCTGCATTGACTGGACAGATATCTACCAATCTACAAAAGTTGAGGATGCCCTTAACGTGTTCCTCACCAAGTTCACAGAAGCACAGACTAAACCTGTCCCGAAAGTACAAAGAAGGGTCCGGGGACCACTGACGAGGTGGCTCCACAAAGACCTACTCAGCCAACTCAGAACCAGGGACAAACTGGCACTGGCCAACCCAGGGATCACACCATCTATAAGCAGCATAGAAACTCTTGCAAAAAGCAAATAAGGCTAGCAAAAAGCAAATACTGCCAGAACCTACTTGCCAGCTCAGCCAGAGATCCACGCAAGTTCTGGGACCACATAAAAACCTTTCTGGGTACACCTCAATCCATAACCCCCTCGGAAATGATTCTAGATGGTGTCCACTGTAATGACTCCCTTACCATTGCAAATGCTTTTAATAAGATGGTCTCTGATCTGTCCCAGTATACTTCCACACTTCAACCTTCAACTGTGGTTTCCCAGCCCTCATCAACCGGTGCACCAGCAGATACCTCTCTCAAGAAACATGTGTTGGATATTTACAAGCCCTTCTATTTCAAAGCTGTGTCTGCATCACAAGTCTTCAAACTGTTAAACTCAGTATCGGACACCACCAGCCCCGGGTCCGACTCACTGGAACCTCGCCTACTAAAGGCGGCCGCCCAGCTCATCTCCTATCCTCTAGCCAAGGTATTCACCCTCTCCCTCTCCAACAATACCTTCCCTGACATCTGGAAATCCACAAGAATCACCCCCATCTTCAAAAAGGGCAACAAAAGTGAGATCTCAAACTACAGACCCATAGCTATTCTGTCAGTCCTCAGCAAAATACTTGAAAAACTAGTAGCCACAGCACAACATGGTTTCCGGAAAAACCACAGCACCACAACGGCGCTAGCCAAATTCACCACTGATACTCTCACAAGCGTGGACAAAAGTCAGCTTACTGGTGCTATCTTTATCGACCTCACTAAGGCTTTCGACCTCGTGGACCACCCTTACTCCTATCCACTCTTCATAAATTTGGCTTTTCACCCCGTCATAAGCTGGTTCAGGAGTTACTTAACCAACAGGACCCAAGCAGTTAAACTTAACTCATCAATCTCTGACTGTACTACCATCAACATTGGAGTGCCACAAGGATCAATACTGGGTCCCCTCCTATTTTCATTATTCATAAATAACCTGCCATACAGCATTGCGTCCTGTGACTCTACTGTACGCAGATGACCTGGTTATCTATCTATGCTAGCTCTAATAATGTAGACCAACTTAACGTGGCACTGAAATCTGCTTTTCACGCTCTCCAACTCTGGCTAAACACCCACCGCCTTATACTGAACTCCAGCAAAACCAAAATGATGCTTCTGGGCACTGCCCACAAGATAAGGTCCTGCCACTCTCCTTTAAAAGTCCTTGACCTGGATGGAACCCCCTTGAGGTGGTTACCTCCTTCGCTATCTGGGCATCCTGCTAGACCAGTCTCTGGACCTAAACCTGCACATCCAAGAAACATGTAAATCTGTGAACTACAAACTGGGTGCTGCCTACAGATCCAGCTACATGCTCACACCTGCAGCCAAACTAGCCATCGCAAGGGGTCTCCTCCTACCCGCTCTGACCTACTGTGCTCCCATCCTACCCATGGCGTATAAATCCACACTACAAAAATGGGATGTCACTTTCAACAATATATGCAGGTATGCCTCAAAAGCCCCCAGACTTCAACATCACTGCCAACTGTATAAAGACCTTGGCTGGCTCTCCCCCTCTGCCACCAGACTATACTACCTGGGCTGCCTTTGTGACTCCATCATTAGACTCAACAGACCAGCATCCCTAACTGAACTGCTTCAGCCAGCCCTCCTTCCACATGAGCTGAGATCCTCGGACAAATCCCTACTAAAAATCCCCCGCTGCTGCACCTCCAAAGGGTCTGGAGCGTTCGGGTACACAGCCTCTCAAGTGTGGAACCTCCTGCCACTGACCTTAGACTGACATCTTCCCACGCATCTCTTTAAGCCAAGCCACCGTGAACACCTGCTTTCCACGGACCAGTGTGCCTGTTATGACCCTACCTGAGCTTGTCCTGCCAACCTCTCTCTCTTGCCCCACCACTTCCTCCTTCCTACTCCTTACCCTATTTTACTTTCAACATTAATACTGTGATATATGTCTCTGCCCATATGCACTTCATTTCGAGTTCAAAACTCCGACCTCGAAGCCTACTTGCACTTGTCTAAAGTATGTAATTTTGTTATAAGTTACTGCACCTTGACAGCTGCATTGTTTATCTGTTATTGCTGTTTGCACTATTGTACCTGTTACTGCTGCTTACTGAAATGTTTGTACTGATGATCTATGGGTACCAGGTACTGGCATAGCCAATGCCTAAGCGCCCCCAATGGACCTGTTCCTCTACTCCTATTTCCCCTGGACCTCCACAGCCCCCACCCCCACCCGCCTGAACACAGTCTCCCTGCCCGGATACAGTTCCACAACCCCGGACTTGCTTAGCACTATCAGCCGCTGAAACCGCTCACCCGCCGTACCTACCCCAACCCCCACTATCTTTAGCCTCTCACCGGCCCACGGGCTCCACCATCCTGGGCTCCTCTAGTAGGCTCCTGCCGCTTAAACTGCTCACCGCCACCCCCGTATTTCACACTCATCGATCTGTCCAGCCTGCACAGTTTCCATGGACACGGTCTCATCCCTCAGCCCCTGCTGCCATTCCTCCATATCCCCCTAACACTGACTTTTCGCTTTACACCCCTAGTCAGACCAGTTTGCTCATAACCTCCGGCGCCCCCGACTGAGCACCGACTCCTGCCCGGGAACAGTACCACAACCACGTGGTACTGTCACACCTTCCAGCCGCTGATGCCGCCCCCTCACTGCACTTACCCCGCCATCCTAATCTCTCCTGCCGACTTCGGTTCCACATGAACCTGGCCCTCTTGAGTGGTTCTGCTGCTAAAAGCTGCCCCTGGCTGCCTTCACCTCCAATCCCTCCCTGCAGTTTCTCTCTAGCCGCCAGACGGTTCCATGGACTCGGTCTCTTCCGTAGCCTTCTCACCGCTTATGCCACCATATCCCCTCACCCAGACGATATCGGAAGCCCCTGCCTCATTCCAAATGTTCCCCACTCCTCCTCCTCTGGCCGGATGCCTATCAAGTGTCCTTTCTCCTGCCCTGTTGCACCACCTTACTCCTCTAGCCCCACTGCAGGTGGTGTCTCCCCCGCTCCAGCTCTGCCTGACCTACTCTCTCCCACACCTCGACTGCACCGCCACCACCCAGACCCGCCCCGGCCCTGCCTCCTTCATCCCTGCTGCCACCTTAACCACTTAGCCGCAAGGTTGCCTTCCCATCCCCCCCTTTACCTGCTCACCCAGTTCTCCCTCGCTTCTCTCCCTCCCTGACCCACCTGCCCTTTGGATCTGCCCTGTATACCTTTACCCGCTCACTAAATGCTACCTGTACACTGTAAATCTGTTATTTTTCTCTTGACCTGTTGATTGTCTCTGAAGCTGTACTCCTTTATTGCCTTTTACTGAAAACTGTTCTCTGTATTGTTACTGCTTCCCTGTATTATGTAAATGAACTCTGTATTGTTACTGTACCTCCTGGGTCTTGCCTGAAAATAGTCCGCTGTTTGGCTAGCGCACCTACCCGGTAAACAAAAACTAAATAAATAAAAATCTTTTTAGAATCCCTCTCCCTTTTATGATGCGCAGCCAGAGCAATAAGTTTCCCCCTAGCAATTACTTTTATCGTATCCCACAATATTGTGGGGGTGACATCCCCTGTATCATTGTGTTACAAGACCTCCCTAATCATTTCCTGCACTTCCTTCTTCACTTCATCCTTCTGTAGAAGTGACGTATTTAGGCGCCATATGGTCCTTTTCTTGATTTGCCCCACCTTAATTTTCAGTATGAGTGAAGAATGACCTGAGAGTAGTATTTCTCCTGTTTCTACTGCTGTTATTTGGGTCTGTTCCTCCTTTGGGTCTATAAAATTGTCTATTCTCGAGAAGACCTCGTGCACTGCAGAAAAGTAAGTGTAGCCTCTTTTTGGCCCGTGAATGGATCTCCATGCATCCACCAGCCCCATCTCTGCCAGGAGCCCACTAACCTTCACAGACACCCTACGGTCTGCTCTCTGAGTTAGGGAGGAGGAATCAAGGTGATCATTCAATGCCAGGTTCAAGTCTTTCCCTGTGATCAGCGTGCCCTCCATCCACGCCACCAGTTTCATCAGTAACGCTCTATAGAAATTATATTCAGAGCCCGGAGGAGGGTAGACGGAGGCCACAGTGACCATCTGGCCATTATACCTTCCCTTCATTGCCGCCAAACACCCTTCTTTATCTGTCAGTGTATCTTTGAGCTCTAAGGCCACAATGTTTGGAATCAGGAGTACAGTACCTCTGCGGCGTCTCCCCTTATAAGAGGATGCCACCATTTGTGAGAAGCCAAATTTTCCTAGTTTCTCATGTTCAGTTCTGGAAAGGTGGGTTTCCTGCAGTGCACAAAAGTAGTCTCCTGTCTGCTTAATAAATGTTACCGTTTTTGTCCGTTTGACGGGGTTTGTTAACCCGTTGACATTAAAGGACAGAAAAGATATGCTTAAGTCTCCCATTTATAACATCTATCTTTAAAATTCCCTTTCATTCTGTCTGCTGCTGTTGTTTGGGAGTTCCTAGGGCTGAACCAGGTCATCTGGATCTTGTTTCTCAATATGGTGTGCAGCAATTAACAATTTACAGTTTACCAAAACATAACTAGAACTATATAACTTTCAAACCTTTTGTAACAGTAAACGAGAGCAATAACTATTCCCTCGTTAAACCTAACTAACACAATATTGAAGCTTCCTAGGTAGAAGTCCTAAGACATGAGGCCTTTAGTCCCTATCCCTTTTATCCCTGTTCTAGGATTTAGGGTTAGGGAAGAAGGGGTGTTTTCCCTCACAGATGAGATATCCCCTTCCTGAGTCCTCTCTGTATTAGGGCTCAGAACGGTGTTTTCAATTCGCCAACAAATCAATGGGTATCTAGGATTAGGAATATAGTACAAATATATACTTCCTCCCGATCCAACCCATGTTGAGTTGTTCTTCTGCCTGTGCAATCCTATCCTCCATCACTTGCACCCAACGCTCCACTTGTTGAAGTTTCTGGTTAAGCTGGGAAAATTCAGCTTTGATTTTGGCTTGCATTTCCTTTAATTCTTTTAATATGTCAAATCTTCTCCATGGCAGACTGTCCGTTTCCTTGTCAGTGTCATACCCAGCGGCTGGTTTATTCCTCCTCGAAGGCCCGGTTCCCTTCGTCAGAGAGGCCGCGAAAGATCCGATGGCATCCCGGTCTCCTTTGGCTTGCTGGGAGTGGGATCTGGAGCTATTCTCTCTTTGTGTGCCCCCTCCTGACGTTTTTCTTGCTTTTGACTTATCAATTAGCTTTTTAAGGAGATTTTAATTATGAGTCGGGCTCGGATCTCACTCTCTAGCACCTGTTTTGGTCTGTGGCGGAACTGGAAGTGCAGTGTTCGGTATATCCTACCTAAATCATTCTTCACCATTCATTACTGATGGGTCCTACTGGAGGTCAGGACCCTGCATGAAAAAAAGAGCACTGCCTCTTTAAAATTTTTGTGCTGGGTGGAGATGACATCGGGGCCAGCGTTCTGTGTGGCACCCGCGGGTTGGCCAGTAACCACCGACTCATCCCAGCCCTCAGTTCTGTTTTTTTCTGCCATTGAGGGATCCTGCTTAGGAATCGCTTCAAGGAACCATGTCGCTGTCTAGGCCTCAGTTTCTGCGGTGCCTTGAGTACCAGTTTTGTTTGATCCCAGAGGGTTTTTTGTTATCCTAAGTTTAATTTGGTGCCGGGTGTGTGTCTTTTTTCCTTTAGTTTATTTGTATTTAAACTGCAGCAACGATATGTCGGGGTGTCATTCTAAGTCAAAACGGTCTGGAGTTGCCCCTATGTGCTGGTGCCCCTGTGGCAACTTTATCACGATTATGGACCCTCACAATCGTTGCTTTTCTTGCCTCGGTCCCCGCCATCCAGTGGACGAGTGTGACACCTGTTTTTAAGTGGATCTCTGTACCCTAGTTGTTCGTGCAGGGTGTTGGTGTAGGGAACCCCCGACTTTCGGCGGGCATCCACTAACTCGGGATGCCGAGGCAAGAACTTTGGGCTCCACCCCTGAGCCCCCCTGGGCCTATACGACCGAGTGGGGTAGGGACCCTCTGCTTCTCTTGCTGGGGCACGGGTTCCCTGCGAGCGGTTGGTGGGAAGATTGTCTTCCTTCAGTGAGGCGACTGGTCACCCCTCACAGTCCGGCTCCTCCTCGGATTGGATGACCCCTGAGGTGGAGTCAGAGCTATCTGAGCCTGTCCTCAGGAGGTGCCCTTGAGACTGCGCCCTCCGCTGTCTTCAGCTCTTGGCGCCATCTCTGTTACCGCGAAGCGGTGGGGATGTCGTGTCCAAGCCTCCCCCGATGCCTGTTGGGGTGCCAGTAGGTCCAGAGTTTCAGGTGTGGCCCATTTGGAGGTGGCTGTCTCCTTCTCTGCCTCAGGGGATGGTGATGGGAGTGACCCCAATTAGGTCCCTGGCTCTTCGGATTCCGCTCGGACGTCTCTGAGGCTGCTGGGGTCTGCAGTGCCAGTATCTCATCCAGGAGGCAGTGCCAAATGGCGGTGTCGCTACCCTGGTCCTTACTGGGACCTCTTTGGGTTCTGAGGGACCTTTGCGACTTCCTCGGAGGGTTCTGGAGAGTAGCAGCGCCGTGTCCAGCCATGGTGTCGAGGTTGGTGCTAAGTTGGTGGTCGGTGCCGCCTGTGTTGGTGGCACAGATGTTGGTGTCTGCTCTTCCTTGGCCATGGCCAAGCCCTCCTTGAAAGCTGGCTCTACCTCGTTAGCCAGATCTCGTCCTATAGTATTCTGGATTCCGGACGACAGGGAGGAGCCTCTGGGAGACGCTCTAACCTCCTCTGGGGTGGGGGGTCTTCTCCTTCAAGGGAGGGCAAGCCCGGATTCCTCCACTGGGCCTCCTAAGAGGGACAGATCTTCTTCCCAGGAGAAGAGGGCTGGTGGACCTGTCTCCAAACAATGACCCATGCGTCCTCAGGCGATTGGGGGTTGTCGGGGACTGTATAGTTTGGCCTCTCTTCTGGGGAGGGGCTCTGCAGTGGGTGAGGGCAGGAGCCTCCTGAGAGACGCTGCATGGCTCCAGACTCACCTTCTGGAGGATTTTCTCCCAAGAGCATCCCCAGCCCACTACTTAGGGGCTGGGCGAGCTGGGGTATCAGGGTCATCCAGTTCTCCCCCTAATCAGGGCATTCTGGGGAAGCCCAAGGCTCTGTCAGAGGAACTTCCTGGTCCAGCCAGACTTCCCCTCCTCCAGTATCTCTGCCTCCCCAACCCCTTTTCCGGGGTTTCTTAGCCTTGAAGGCCCCCTTTCTTGGGAACAATTCAGGGCTGTGGCAACGCTGTTCCCCCGTTACTTCAGAGCCATCTCTGAGGTCATTTTCAGACCTTCAACTTTGGCACTGCCAAGCTCTGAATCGGACTCACTCTCCTCTTCAGCTTCCTCAGTGCAGGAAGAGGATTCTTCGTGCCATTTTTCCGCTGTGGGGGATCGTACATCCTACCGACGTTTCCTTTCAGAGATGATGAGGGAGCTCCATATCACCCATCCAGTTGGAACGCCGATCATGCAATGCTGTAATTCTTAGGGGAGTACAGCGCTGACCATTTGATCATCCCTCCTTGGACGAGGTCATTATGGGAGGCATCATACGCCGTCTGGCTACGTCCTTCTGCCCCTAGGGACTGCAGGTGCAGATACTGTGCAGCAGCGGGTCTCCGGGTGCCATGCCGCAGCCTTCTTCAGGTCTGGGGTTCCTGGATACTCCTTGGGGGTACCAATGCCTCAGTCGAGACCACCTCCCTGACTCGGACTCAACTGAACTTGATCGATGGGGGAGGAAGGTGTTTTTTTCTGCATGCCTCCTGTTGCAGATATTGGCTCATCAGGTGCACCAGGTGGCCTATGCAAGGCATATCTGGTCTCTGCTGGGGCAAGTCCTAGCAATACTGCCTGACGGTGAGGGAACCAGGCAAGCCATTTGCTTAACTGCTCAGGGTCTGAAACTAGCAAGACACCTTTCCAGGGCAGTCTATGATGCCAGTGAGGTAGCTTCCAGGCTGGTAGGGTACTCATTCTGCATTAGGCGGGCTGCTTGGCTTTGCTTATCGAGGTTGTCACCCCCTGGTCCGGCGTAGGGTGTTGTCCTCAGCTTTCTGGGGGGCCCACTTCTTCTCCCGCAGGGCATGGCGAGTCCTTCAGGGGCACCCTCCTGGATACCGGGAGCGTTCACTGGCCCTGTCAATTCCTTGGGCCTAGCTGGGTGCACCCTCCTCCTGTGTCTTTTTCTCCCCCATGGGAGGCTGAGGGAATGTTTTTTCCCCCAGGGTTCGCCTTCTTGGTACTTGGACCCATCAGTAATGAAGGGTGAAGATTGATTTGGGTAAGATATAGAAATTATGTACTTACCGTAATTATCTTCCCAAATATCTTCACCATTCATTATGCCCACCCTCCCTATGATTAGACACTGGATGGCTCAGTCCTTTTCTCTTCTCTCCCTTCACGTCCTCCAGGCCAGAAGAATAGGAAAACAGGACTCTTTCTTGGCCGAATCCTGTGTCCAGTCTGGATGCTTTTCCACTGCTGGTGGACTGCGGAGTTGCTCCACCACTTCTGGAGGCAGTATAGCGCAGTGGGTTAAGGCTCTGAGCTGCAGACATGAAAACTTGGGTTTGAATCCCACAGCTGCCTAGGTGCATACTGTGTGATCCTGAGCAAGTCACTTAACTTCTTGTGCTCCCAGGTCGCATCTGGAAACGAGCTTTGTCTTAGTGTGCTACTCCTGGTTAAACAGTGTCCCTTTCCTTCCTTCCTTCTGTGGGATACTTATGGGGCATAACCTCCTTAATTGCTTCTCTCCAGCTGAGCAGTCCTCCAGACTTTAGAATCCACTTTCCTGGAGTAGTCCTCTTCTGGTGCTTTACTTTTTGCCTTGTCTGGCGAATTTTAGGAGGACAATGGGCACACAGACTAGAAGGGGAAGGTATGGATGAAGACAGAAGGTAAGAAATGAGTCCATCAATATTAGAGATCAGGCTCCTTTCCTCTCATTCTCAAAATCCCCTTTTCCATTTTTTTTTCTGCTCAGTGTGGTCAGGTCCCCAGGCCTCTGTCTCTTCCTCCACTGCAGCCCCCAACTGATCCAGCTTGGGTCCTTTAGTCCCAGATCATTCCTTTCTCCTTTTTAAGTGGAATCTAGTCCTCTGGACTTCTTGTGGGAGAGAGAGTCCTGTGGGTTGGGGGAGTGTCGGGGAGAGTTGAACCAGTTTTTCTTCTTCCATCTCTCCTGACTCTTAGTTGTTTTACTTTGCCCAGGGCTGCCCAGTGTTCTTGTCACCCCTATCTGTCCATATTCATTTTCTCTCTGCTCTAACCTTAGTTATCCCTTCAGCCTTATTTTGTTTTATTTCTCACCCTTCCCTATCATTCGGGCACCCTGGCCCTCTGATAACCCCCCCTTTCCTGTTCCTCGCCTAGCAGAAAGAACTGAGGGCTGGGAGGAGTCTGCCTCTGTTACTGGCCAATCCGCGAATGCCACATAGAATGCTGGCCTCAGGGGTGGCACCATTCTGACATCATCGCCGTCCAGCACAAAAATTTAAAGAGGCAGTGCTCTTTTTTTCCGTGCAGGGTCCTAACCTCCGGTAAGACCAATCAGTAATGAATGGTGAAAATATTTGGGAAGATCATAATTACATAATTTCTATTTCTATGCACGTTCTAGTTTCTGTTTATATTTTTTCAAAGTTCAATAAAAACGAACATTGTCTGTAACAATGTCTGGTTACTACATGTATTTTTATTATGTAACAAAATGGACTAAACAGATGTTTACAAATTAACCAGGTCTGACTATATTAATACATTTCATTATTTAGCAAGCAGTATAGAGGCGTATGTCCCAGACCTGTAATCCTTCAGCATTTCCGCAACCTTTTGGTGTTGCTACCCCTAATTTTCTATATAAATTCCAGAACACACCATAAGGTCACATTATTCCACAAGGCCTTAGATATTATAATTGACTTTTTTTTTTTTTTATTCTTTTCCATAGAGCTTTTTTGTGCTCTGGCGTACTGGCTGGCTGTCCAGGCTGTACTCCCTCTCCCCCCCCCCAGGACTTACTTGCCTCTGTTCCCCCTTGCCCCACGGCTAGCCCCCTGTGGCAGGACCGGGAGAAGGCTAGCCATCCTCCCCCTCTCTGAGTTTGATCCAGTTTGGCATGGCCCAATGCAATATCATGGGTCAGGGAAAAGGAAGACAAGCAGGGGCTTCCTAATTGCACAGCCTCCACTTTTCCCATTGTCTGGTCCCTGCAGTGGCATGGGTGTACAGCGTGAAGATGCCGCATGCGTTTGAATGCCTACACTAGGCTATTAGAGAGGTGACCACATGCTATATCACCCAGCATCCGCTGGGTGGCAGTCGAGTAATGGGACACTCTGTTCTCTCCTCCCCAAAAGGGGAGAGGTGTCTATGGATGCTTAGCCCTCCTTTCCATGGCTGGTCCCCGAGTGACCCTGGTTGGTTCTTGAACCTGGGTCACCAGCATGGAAGGAGGTAGGGCACCCAGCACCTCAGCCCTCCACACTACTGGACTGACTTTCTAATTATTTCTTAACTTCTCTGTATTAAAGAGCACTTACTAGCTGCTTCTGTTGGATACTGGTGTTCGATTCCTGTGTGGCCCACACTGTTTCTGTCGCAGAGATGTAGGCCGTACAGGAATGAAACCCTGATGAAGAGTTGTCATCCTTGAAGCTCTGGGTGCCTTTTTTTTTTTTGGTTGTGACACTCTTAGTTACAGATATTTATAAAAGTGTGTGTGCTGCTTTCTTGGGGAGTTCATGTGGAATTCCTATACCTTTGGTATCCTAGGGTGTGCACTTTTTGTCTCAGGACACCTACAGCTTCTTGGTGCCTATCCACTTGGACCTCCCTGTTAAAATGTTTTTCTTTTCTCTGTTTGCCCCCAGCAAAATCCTATTGGTGCTGCCTGACTAAGGGCATAGCACTTACTGATGCAGCCAGGGATAGAACAGAGTGGGGATACTGTAGTCAGATGGGGCACTGATTCACTGAGAGCAGTGAGATGGCATTCCTCGATTGGCTGATGGCGTGTGACTGAGCCCTCCCCAACGAAGCGTTGCTGGTGAAGTGCTGTTCAGCCTGCCAGAATGCATCATGGGAGTTGGACCAGTTGCAGCTGGAGTATGCAGAGGACAGCAGAACTAAAAGTCCTATTAAGGGACAAAACACAACAAAAATGTGCTAAGGACTAGTTATTACAGAGTAGAAGCAGCAATATAAGCCCTTTTAAGGGGTTGGTGATAAGTCCCTTTAAGGACATGTTAGGGCATGCAGGCAGGCAGCAGCATCATTAAAGGCTTGAGGGCAGAGTGTGAGAATTCATTTAAAGATCAGGGCAGGCAGTCAGGAGAAAATTAAGAAAAAAAAGTTCCTTTACAGGCTTTGTACTAGTGTCTTTTTCCGTACTTCTTAGGGCATGTAGGCAGTCAGTCTGCGGACCGCTGTACCCTAGTGATCCATACGATGAGGTGGGGTTGTCCGACCCCCACCTTCTGTCATCATCATCATATTTATTGTATGGTTAAAAAACCTTCACAACATTTGTACAATACAAAACACATCGTAACAAAAAAGATTTAGAAGAATTCATAAATAATTCAAATTCTTTGACTACAAATGAAAGCATTTTTATATTCATATCCCTGTACACACACATTATACAACTTTTATTCTGCACTTTACTTTCCTGATAGCTTGTAAAAGTAGTTGGCCAACCTCTCCACTGCCCAAACATCTTCAGTATGGAACAGAATATTTAATTCCATTCTGTCTATTGACTAAATATTATTTAAAAAAGGGCTCAACCAATATGTGCGTAATTTTTCATACCATCTGCATTCCCACATAACATGCAATAAATCTTCCTTACCACCATCAATCCCACAATCACAGTCCTCAGAAGTAATTCCTGCCTTTTTATACCTATAAACCAGTACACCACTGGGAAACTCTTCAGGTTTGTAAAGAGTAAAGTTAGATCGTAGTCCTGGGTCCGTTAGTATATCTAAATATTTTTTTTAAATCGTGATTATAATTATTTAAGGCAAACCAGGGTTTTAAATAATTGATTAGCAGTTTTTTCCTTGGGACAATACTAACTGTACAGAAAGATTTTATGTAGGTCTTCTAGAAGTGTTATGTTAAACACAGTGAGGCAAGTGCTATGCATTTTCACAATGTTTTAGAACTTTTATGAGCAAAACGCTAATCAATTTTTAGAGTTAAATAAATCCCTGCAAACCATTTGGAATAATGGGAACTTGATATCAAATTTAAATCTACTCTGTTCCAGTAATTTTTTAACTTTGGAACTAATCAGGATGCTTTTGTTGACCGCTTTCTTTAAGTGTAACAGCTTATATTTCTCCAGTGTAAGCATAATAGAGTTTAACCAAAAACCTGACTTATACCCCAAATCCTGCCAGAGTTCCTTTTCTTTTAAGCATCTTCTGGCCAATGAATCCCTCTTTTTATTAATGATACGAATCAATAAGTTAACATGTCTCGCATCTAATGATGCTCTAATATTAGCTAACCCCAATTTGGCCCTTACATATGGAGAAGGGCATGAGTGGCCTACCTGTAAAATATTTCTTAAAACTTTATACAATGGACTCATTAATTTGTTAGAATCCTTTATATCCCAGATTTCACTACCATACAACAACTGTGAGTCAATTTTTGCTTGAATAACCTGCACCAGTGGATGGACCGTCATTCCACGATATGTGTAACTAAATGTATTTAGTCCAGCTATAGTTTTCTTTAATTTTTCAATGGACATTGCAATATGTTTACTCCATTTGCCATTTTGCTGAATCATTACACCTAAGTATTGATATTCTGACACCACTTCCACTTTATTAGGACCAATAAACCAGTTCCCTTTGCAGTTTGAACTCCCAAACGTCATTACTTTTGTTTTAGTTACATTGATAGTTAATTGTAAAGCGACTGATTATTCCAGTTTTTTTGCATTCCCGACTTTGTTAAAGACAGAATTATAATATCGTCGTCATATGCCAATATAGGGACCACATAATCCTTAATTTTTGGAGAGTTCTTATCAACGTTGCCACTACGGTAAAGTATAGTGTCCATACATAGAGAAAACAGCAACGGGGCTAATACACAGCCCTGGCGAACACCTTGAGTGATTTTGAAAGCCTCAGAGAGCTGCCTGTCAAGGCCAAGTCTAACTCTGACCCAAGTGTTGATATATAGACATGCTATAATTGTTACTACGTTGGAATTTGTTCCTCTTTATAAAAGGGTCTGCCACAGAATTTCTCTTGGCACGCTACGCTATCGAATGCGGTACTATAGTCTGTGAATGTAACATACAATTTTTGCCTGCGTATTGTAACATACTTTTCGACAAAGTGATAAAGTACAAAAATATTATCAAGAGTCAAAAAATGTGCCCTGAATCCTGCTTGGAAGGAGGAAGTGCTTCCAGTTCTATCAACTTCGTCTACTAACCGTTGTAAAATTATCTTACAGAAGATTTTTAAGTTGATATCAAGTAGACTAATTGGTCTATACATTCTAGGGTCATCCAAAGGATCTTTCTTGTGTAATGGCACAATAATCGCTCCCTTCCAAGAAGCAGGATAACTGTTCTCATTGATACATTTATTATAAAAAACTGTCAAACATCGACACCATAATGGAGTCTTCGTAAGATGCACCTCTGCGGGGATCCCATCAGGGCCAGGCATCTTTTTTTTTTTTTTTTGGAAGTATAAATAGCCAAATAAATTTCATCCATAGTAACTGGTCTAATTTGATTATTGGACCCAGCTTCAGTACCCCCAGCTCACGATCTTCCTGTTCAAAGTAAATCTCTCTAAAATGTAGGAGCCACTTTTCTTCAGAGATATGAGTCCATATTCCCTTTAAAGATGTTATGTCCTTTGGATACTAAAGTCCAAAAGGCTTTTGTGTCCTTGTTCTGTATTGAACTTAGCATTTTCCCCCACTTCTTATCAAAATATAATTTTTTTTCTTTCCCCTAATCAGTTTTTTATATGCTCTTTTTTCTTCATTTATTTCCTTTAGTTTTACCTTAGAAGGGGACTTATTATATATTCTACTTCATTTCCTGATGATTGATTTGTTTCTTCTACACACAGGATCAAACCATGGTTTCCCCAGTCTTAATTTTTTTTCCCCACATGATGTCCTCAAAGCCGCTTTTATCTCCTCGAGGAGTAACTCAAACTGTTTATAAATTTCAGCCCAACATTTAGATTCAAGTGACACCTGAGACTGCACAGATAAGGAACTCAATATTATAGGTGATGTACTGAACTCAGAATTGTGCTTCCAAATGATTTTCTGGGATGCTCTTATTTCAACTATACCCACCCTATTTTTATTTGATATTTTATTACATCTTTCTTGCGCATCCAGAATAATAGGATAATGATCGCTTTCTGCTCTGAGTAGAATTTGGCAGTTATGCCAGAAATCCAGCTGCCCAGACTAAAAAGCAAAATCGACTACCGAAACACCTCTTGGTGAGAGAAAAGTAAAGTCTCCTTCAGGATCACCAAGCAATCTCCCATTAAGTGGGTACATATTGTTTTCTTTTAATATTTCTACCGTATTTTTACTCATTATTTTATCTTTAGTTTGGCGGGGTCGTAGTTGGTTCATTACACAATTATAGGAGAAGGACTGGTCTGCAATGCCATCGAAAGTACCAATTCGTGCATTTAGATCCCCTAGCAACAGTAATTCTGCCCTTGCAAATTTTTGTTGTCCTTCATTTAAAATATCAGAAAGCTCACACCAAATCCTCTCTGTGTAATAACAAGAACTTTCTGGAGGACATAAGTATTAATCCTTGACAGAGGAGGGCTTTACTAAGGTTAATGCCTGGTTTTGGGGGTTGAGTGTGCCTGTGCTTCAACCGCAAACAGGCATTAATCCCGTAGTAGAGCCCGACTCTGGAGGGGATTAATGCTCTTGTAACATGGGCACTGTGGCAGTAGGTGGTGTTGCATTATTACCTGTCATATGTTATACAGAAAAATACATGCAATGTGGAAGAAAATATAATTTACAATAAAAATATTGAGAACTTCTGATTCAAACAACATGAAGTCTTGCTATATTATGACATATGCAGTTTGTCCCAGCCTTAGAACTGCTCCGGAGGTGAAAGAGTTAACTTTCCATGCCAGACGTGGAATCTTGAGCGCGAGCTCGGTTGAAAACTCTGTCTGTTGTTCTTCAAACGCAAACTGTCAGATTCTTTACTCCGCCTCACTGAACAGTCGCTCCGGAGATTTCTCCTACTGCTCGGTTCATTTTTTCGGTTAAACAGTGTAATTCTCGGTTTTTAAACCGCATTTTGTTTTTATTTTAACCGCAACCGGTCGGTTCAAGCTCTGTCTGTGGTATCGGAAGTAATAGATAGGTTTTACATTATTTCTGTGTGGAACTTGCAAACGATATTATCGGTTCGGTTTGAACCGATCAGGTTGTGTTTAAACTTTGTTAAATTGCATTTAGAGTGCGGTTCCCGGTTCTTATCGGTTCTAAAAAAACCGGATTTCATTACGGTTTTTTCCACGACCCGTGACATGGTTGGGAACCGATAAGGGTGTCTTGCTTGGCGGATTGCCGTAAACGGGCAAGTTTTTGGTTAGGCTGGCACTATGTCTGAGAAACCCAAAAGAAAAACCGGGCCCACTGGGTTTCAGCACTGTAGTGTCTGTGGGGAAGCCTTTGCCAAGGCTGACCCACACACCACATGTGTTTGTCTGGGGTTTGACCACCTCAATGCAGACTGCCAGATTTGCAAGAATTTCCCTGCAGCTACCCTGGATAAGAGAGTTGGTAGGCTCAGGGAACGAGAGGCCAAGAAGTCCGCTGACCCGGATGGCCAGCCCGGTTCGGTGCCAACCGAACCGGAGGGAGTGCCCTCTGACCAGGGCAAGACTTTCTCGGGCAAACGGAGAGCTGACTCTGAGGAGTCAGTCCCTGCAAAAAGGACTAGAACATCAGCAGGTGTGGAGCCAAAATTTCCTTCTCCAACCGCTGCAGAGATAGCCAAAGCGATCAAAATTGTCCAGTCGCTTTCCCCGGTTCCGACCGAACCGGCACCATCAGGTAAGCGGTCGGTTCCACCGGTTCAGGAATATGATATAGAGGATTTTTATGAACCGGAGGAGGGGGTGGAAGATTATGAAGAGAGTGAATGTGATTTTGAAAGTCTGGATGTGCCCATTGAACCGGACATCTCCCAGACAGACCTTCAGGAGTGTCTCCCCCTAGGCTTTCTGAGTCCCCTTCTCATTTTATGTTTTATAAAAAAGTGGCTGAAACCCTCCAGCTCCCTTTGGAAGAAGCTGTGGATGAACAGGAGGAGCCCGACTATGTAGAAATGATGGATATCCCAGAGTCTAGGAGACTGTCTATTCCTTTACATAAATCTTTTAGGAAACAGACAATAAAAATTTTAAAAGCTCCTTACACTATACCTCCTGTGGATAAAAAAATGGACAAGAGGTACACATTGTCAGGCTCTGATATGGAGTTCCTTTCACAGCAATGCAGCCATGTTGGGGTAGTGCAGGCTGCAGCCTGTGATAAGGCAAATATTCCCTTGGCTTCACACCCCCCTGACAAGGACTCCAGGAGGATAGATGCCATGGCTAAGAAACAGTACATGGCAGCATCCTTGGGACTCAGACAGGCAAATTATATGGTCTATGTTGCAAGATACCAGAAATCCAGATGGGATACTGTTATGGCTCTAGCGAAACAGGTCCCTGACCAGCTTGCCAAGGAGCTGGAGCAGGTGGCTGCTGATGGTATTGAGGCATCCAAGGTGCAATTCCATGCTGCAGTGGACTCTAATGTATCTTCAAGAGTCATGGCTACATCTGTGGCTTTTCGCAGAATGGCTTGGCTCAGGTGTACTAGCCTGTCACAGGATACCCAGGCTAAGGCCATGGATTTTCCTGTTGTGGGTAACTCTCTGTTTGGGGAGCAAACAGAGAATTACATGAAGAAAATGGATGAGTATAGGACCACTTATAGGAGTGCACAGGCCAAGGAAAGGCAAGCCACTCCTCAGAGGCAGCTTTCCAGGGGCAGGGGCAGGCCTTTTCACAGGCCTTTTTACCAAGCCCAGGCCTCCTCTTCAGCCTATGCCCAGAGGGGGTTCTTCAGAGGGAGAGGCAGACTGCGTACGAGCAGGCCTGCTCCCACCCCTCAGCCTAAAGCCCCTGCCAAACAGGCACCCTGATGGGATGGCCAGGGCCGATTCTCCATTACCTGTAGGGGGCAGGCTGGCTTACTTCGTCCAGGACTAGGAGTCTTTAACATCAGACAAGTGGGTCCTGGAAGTAGTAAGCCAGGGACTGGTTCTCAGCTTCAAAAAAATTTCCAAAGATGAGAACCAGATCCTTTCCACCTGCAAATCCGTCAGAGGCTCTTGCTTTGGAAACAGAAGTCTCAACCCTCCTGGCTCTCAGAGCTGTAGAAAGGGTTCCTCCCCTACACCAGGGCAAAGGACTGTACTCCAGGTACTTCCTTACCCCAAAAAAGACAGGAGAATGGCGGCCCATCCTGGATCTCAGATACCTAAACAAGCACCTTTTAAAACCAAAATTCAAAATGGTGACTCTGGGAATTATTTTACCCTCCCTAAGGCCAGGGGACTGGTTAGCGTCCCTGGACCTCAAGGATGCCTACTTCCATGTTCTCATCAGAAGCTCCCACTGAAAGTACCTCAGATTCGAACTGCCCTCAGGCCATTACCAGTTCAGAGCAGTGCCCTTCGGCCTCACCTCTGCCCCAAGGGTATTAACAAAATGCCTGGCAGTAGCAGTTGCTCACTTAAGAAGGCAAAAGATTGCCATCTTTCCTTACCTGGACGACTGGCTCATAGTGGGTCAGTCTCCAGACCAAGTCAAATTACACCTTCAGGTTACCCAGCTGCTGCTTACATCTCTAGGTTTTCTTCTCAATCTTCCAAAGTCAGTTCTAGAGCCTGTTCAGCTACTCGCCTTCATAGGCGCAGAACTGGACACAAAGCAGGCCAGAGCTTTCTTCCTCTAGAAAGAGCAAAGACCCTGGTGGCTCTGGCCTCCTCCTTCACTCTGCAGGTCTCTCGACCAGCAAGGCACTTTCTACAGCTCCTAGGGCACGTGGCTGCCTCCACAGCTGTAGTGCAAGGAGCAAGATTTCAGATGAGGGACATCCAGTTCCATTTGAGAGCCTTCTGGTCTCAAAGGAGAGATCCTCTAACCAAATTGATCCCAGTAACTCGAACCCTGATTCAGGCCCTGCAGTGGTGGCAGGATCAGAGCAATCTGAGACAGGGTGTTCCTTTCATCCCTCAATCTCACTCCTTGACCCTTACTACAGATGCGTCCCTCTTGTGATGGGGAGCTCACATGGGCAACCTCAACACCCAGGGATTGTGGTCCCCTCAGGAATCTCTGCTCCACATCAATCTGTTGGAACTCAGAGCTGTTTTTCTAGCACTTCAGGTTTTTTCTGCATCTGTTCAGAACAAAGTGGTACAGGTCAGAACAGACAACACCACTACAATGTGGTACATCAACAAGCAAGGGGGCACTCGGTCTTCGACCTTGTGCACCGAGGCAATGAAGTTGTGGTCTCTGGCTTATTCCCTGAACACCTCCCTTGTGGCAGTTCACCTCCCAGGCAAGGACAACGTCCTGGCAGATGCTCTCAGCAGGATTTCCCAGGGCCATCACGAATGGTCACTGGATCCCCTAGTACTGGAGGTAGTATTTGCCAGGTGGGGTACCCCTCAGATAGATCTTTTTGCAGCCCCAGACAATCACCAACTTCCGCTTTTTTGCTGCAGGCCCCCAGTGTTGGGCTCAGTCCCTCTGGATGCCTTCCTTCTCGACTGGGAAGGAAAGTTCCTCTGTGCCTTTCCCCCCTTCCCTCTCTTGTTCAAGGTGTTAGTCAAAATCAGATCTCAACCTTGCAAGATGATTCTGATTGCTCCAGATTGGGCCAGACAGCCCTGGTATCCACTCCTTCTGTCCGTAGCAGTCCACCTTCCCCTGTGTCTTCCCAGGAATCACAATCTGTTAACCTGTGCCCAGGGGAGAGTTTGGTATCCGAATCTCAAATCCCTCAACCTCAAGGCCTGGCTCTTGAAGAGTTAGAGTTTGCTGACCTACACCTTTCTCAAGGTGTACTCGATATCTTGAAGGCTTCTAGGAAGCCTTCCACCAGGGCTACTTATAATTCCAAATGGAAAAGGTTTTCCATATGGTGCTCTGGAAAGCATATTTCCCCAGAATCTGCTGATTTGCCCACAGTCCTGGATTATATGGTCCATCTAAATACTTTGGGGCTGAGGCCAGCTACCCTGAAAGTGCATTTGGCAGCTGTCTCTGCTTTTATTTCAGCAGGAAAGCCCTCTTCTCTTCTGCTCACCCTGTTTTCTCCAAGTTTTTCAAGGGATTGCTTCACACCAACCCTCCATTCAGGGACCCTGCTCCTGCCTGGGATCTTAATGTTTGCATTGCTCAGCTTATGCAACCCCCTTTGAGCCTTTGTCTTCAGCAGAGCTTAAGTACTTGACTTGGAAAACTGTGTTTCTAGTAGCCATCACTTCTGCCAGACGCATAAGTGAATTACAAGCTTTGTCAGTGGAGCCTGATTTTATCTCCTTTCACAGAGATAAGGTGGTCCTCAGGACTAACAGGAAGTTCTTGCCTAAGGTGGTTTCAGATTTCCACCTTAATCAATCTATATCTCTTCCAGTGTACTTCACTGACCATTCCTCCTCTGGCGAGAGGAGGCTGCACAGTTTAGATGTAAAGAGAGCCCTTAGTTACTACATAAAGCGTACCAAGGGTCACAGGTTTGACTCCCTCCAACTGTTCCTCACTTATGGTGAGGTTGGTAAAGGGAAACCTGCCACTAAAAGATCCATTGCCAGGTGGATTGTCTCTTGTATCCAATTCTGTTTTCAAAAACTGGGTAAGGTTCCCCCTTCAGGCCTGAGGGCTCACTCTACCAGAGGTACAGCTGCGTCCCTAGCTGCGGCTAGGGACATCCCTATCTTAGAGATATGTCAAGCAGCTACCTGGAAAACAGTTCACACTTTCATCAAGCATTACTCCCTGGACATCCAGGCTAGGAGTGATGCTCGGTTTGGCACAGCTGTGCTTCAGAGCCTATTTCCTAAGTAGGTTCTGTCCCTCCTCCATGGAGGCACTGCTGTGTAGTCTGCATATGTCATAATATAGCAAGACTTCATGTTGTTTGAAGAAAAAATTACTCACCTTAGTAATGTTGTTTCTTCTAATGGAGTCTTGCTATATTATGACCTCCTCCCCCCTGCCTGCCCCTCTCAGAACCTCTGCTCTTGGGATGTGGGTGGGCAGTGCAGTGTTGTCACTTAATAGATGCCCACCTTGTGTTTTTCACCCCTCTTTTTTGGGGTGTTTGGGTGTTGTATTTTATTTTTTGGATCCCCTGACTTGAGTCTTTGTTTTGGGACCAAAAAATGTGTTAATATTTTAGTAGCCAGTTGGCTAGTGTAGGTTTACAGCTTCCACAAAGAGTCTTAGTGAGTTTTGCTTGTAAAGATCTGACAGTTTGAGTTTGAAGAACAACAGACAGAGTTTTCAGCCGAGCTCGCGCTCAAGATTCCATGCCTGGCATGGAAAGTTAACTCTTTCACCTCCGGAGCAGTTCTAAGGCTGGGACAAACTGCATATGTCATAACATAGCAAGACTCCATTAGAAGAAACAACATTACTAAGGTAAGTAATTTTTTCTTTTGTGCCAGCCATATTTATTTATATGGTGGTGTTTTTCTTCATAAATATTAATAGGTTTCTCATTGAAAGCCAACACAATGATTACTTGAATCGTGTGTTTTCTTTCAATAACTATGTGAGGAAATATTTTTTATTTGACTCGTTATAACGCTGTCCGTTGCTAATAGTGATATGCTATACTATCTAGTTTGCATATTTTCTGAACGTAGGCGGTCCGCACATCGCTTTCCTTGAGATGCACTGCTCGCCCTACAACGTCACCTACTATCCCTATATTGTGGATCGAGCCAAGGAGTGATGCGAATTACTCGCAATATCGCTGATTTGCAGCTGCAATTCTATATCTCATGTGTTCACGTCGGTATTTGTCTCCACGTGCATAGAACAGTGTTGGATCGGGTGTGTGGGCGGTACATGTTAATCTATGACTTCTGATAGCGCTTTCTGGTTAGTGGTTTCAACTTGGTACTGCAGTGCTGGGCATTACTGTATGCGACTTTGTGCTTTACTGGATGTCTGAGGGATAGCAGCAGTGGGCATTATTGCGGGATTAATACCTGCTTGGTTTTGATCAGCTGATGCATTTGAACGAATTGGAATGCTCTCTTTCTCTTCTTGTTAATTACCATGTTACAAGCATTTATAAGTAGAGTTTCCTTACTATTGCTTTGTATAAAAACAAAAAGTTATTCGGGGCCCTCCACAACAGAGTTTTCTGAAAGGTACTCACCTTTATCAGTGTGATAATACCACCAGAATGTCTACCCAACTTTTTATTTTTCATGCCTGTAACCTTAAAGAATTCATAACCATTAAAAATAGTATTTGAATCTTCATTATGCCATGTTTCCTGTAGATAGATTACCTTATGGCTTGTTAGAAACAATAAGCTTTCACTGTCTGCCTAAATTGACTGCCAGACCGCTATATTCCAAGATATAAAATGTGCAGTATGTTTAGCGGGCTCAGGACTAGTTAAGTTTAGAGATAGTCAGGCATCGTTATACCCTGCCAATGATCTGAACCTATTGACCAGTGGTAATTTTATATTGTGTATGACAGTACTGAGTAGAACATGCCAAGAGGTTTCCCCATTTAATAGCGTAGAATCAACAATACAGAGCCCCAGGTTATTCAGTTTTGCTGATTGTGCCAATAATTGTTCAGCCAGTCTTTCATTGCTGACCATAATATCAATTTGACTGCGTTCATGTGCACGTTTTGCACAAAGCTTCCCCATTTTTTCTACAGGTATTTCCAGAAAGTTAGTCAGTAAATCACTTAATGCCTGGGATAGCTGAGTATCTATTTCATTAACCACTGGATTCATTCCAAATAATGTTACTATTTTATCTGGTTCCTTATTCCTACTTCCAACTATCTTGTTAAACATCTCTCTGTTACGATAGAATAGTGGAATTTCTTCTGTACTTTGATTATATCTATTAATCCATACATTGTTTCTGGCCCGGTGACGCTGAGGGTTGAGGTGCTGGACACAACACCTCACGCCACGCCGGTGACCCGTCAGGGGTCGGCAGGGGAGGACTGGGATTGAGCGTCTGTAGACTGCTCTCCTGGTCTTGGGGTTGGTTGGGGACTCTCGCCACGTTGTAGCGCCCCTGGGGACACTCAGGGGCACTACTGGAGTGGGGGGATATCTGAGGGGGAACGTGGCGGACATCTGCATGCTGTGCCTGGACATCATTGCACGTCCACGTTCCGGGGACCAGTCAGGAGAGAAAATGGCTGGGCGCGACCGTGCAGCTTGATGGTCTGCGCTCCGAGACGCCTGGAGGACTTTGGCAGAGTCCTGTCGGGTAGGGTCCGGGGCTATCCTGGCTGGCTGAGGCTGAGGGGGGCTCTCCAGGGGGATGGCAAGACGGCCGTCCCGGATCCTCCTGGGCGCAGTTTGAGCTACCCAGTTCTCCGGGCCGATGTAGCCAGCAGCTGGATGCCCCAAGCTGGAGTGCGCCGGAGCGGGGCAACAAACTGTTAAATGATTTAAAAAAAAAAAAAAAAAAAAAAAATCCATACGTAGTTGGTAAAACTTGGCGAGGCGAAATATAAATCAATAATAGTTGTCCCATATATAGCTAATTTCTTGACTTTCACAATGTCTGCCTCTTTTACTACAATATCCAACTCCTTATTTAAAAAATCTATTACATGGAATTCCAGATTTGCCTTTTCCAAGCTACCCCATGCATTAGGACTGTACAGTCTAATTACTGGAGCATAATCTATACTGTCGCCCAATAGATCCATATTAGGGGCTATATTGTTAATGCTTTTAATATCTCTTAAATCCTTTAACACCTCTTTCTCCTGTTCCATACGAATATCTTGTGGGCCATTTTTCATGCCGCACAATTCCTGGTGTAAACCAGCAATTTCTTGCTGTAATTCTGCCAATGGTGATGCTAACTTGAATTGATGAGCTGGCTCATGGAGAGGAGCATCTCACCCATCTAAACGTAGTGGGCCAGCTGGCTGTTCACAGATATCACCCAACACTAGCTTTCCTTCGATGCCCTTGCTAGCCACATAAACCTCTCTTATTTCATGCCCTTCTGCTCTTGCTCTCTCCACAACTTCCACGTTCTCATCTCCCTTGACACCTTCGGGAGATCTTTTTTTTTTTTTAACTAGTCTTCTTTCTCTTATTTTTTACTCTTTCTCTTTCTTCTTATACCTCCGGGCAAGTCTGGTATTTCAGTCATGCTAAAATTGTGTCTAAGTTGAATACTGTTGTTTCTTGCATTATTACATTCTGCATTTTCTGTCAGTTCTTGTAATTACTACATTTTTTCTAAAACCTGATTTATTTTAACTTCATTGAGGGCAATATGAGTCCTCATATTTTCCATGATATCTTTATTCACTATCAATTGTTCCATTATAATAAGGGAGGCATTATTGGGATCCTTCAGTAAAGCAATCAGCACCTCACTCAGGCACGTTGGGGAGATCGCACTTCACGTGATTCTCTTCCTGAAGCTGTAGTGTACAAATGATTAAAACTGCAGTGCTCGCAGCAACTAGTGTTTACATCCTTGATTTTCTCTTCTAAGGCCCTAAGACCATTTATTGTTTGCTGCAATTCTTCACACACCCCTTTAAGTTCCTTATACCTAGTGTTCAGTGTGTTTAACAGCGTGTCTTGTCTAATACTCTCAACACTATTTTCAGGCAAGATGCTATTACTCCAAAATCTAGGAGATTGATCTAGTTTACTTTCTAAAGAGCCAAGCTTACTGCCGTTCTGCCACAATGGCGTTTCTAAGATGTTAGCAGTCTGCTTGGTACACTCTGTATATTGTCCTCCCATTATTTGTTCGTCTTCTATTTCTTCTGGGACATTAGGGCCCTTATGTCCAGGTAAATCCTTTACCATGGATACGCTAGACATATTCATTTTTTAATACTTGTATTTTATTCATTTTGTAAAAATGCATTGTACATACAATTCTCCCATGCAAGGAGCAGCATATGTGATACTTTCTATTAAAATAAAGCATTATAGGTTATACAGGAGCTTGTATCCCTTACTTATTTCCTGTAAAGGAGGGTCAACAAAGTGTATTGCCACAATTGCAGACTTCAGAATTGCTGTGTGTAAGAACCCAAGAGCCCTTTACCTTTTATCTATTATTCAAATGCTCAGTATGTGTATTAGATTCCCTAAACCCAAAAGGGTTACTTGGTGTTATTGAAATTCCTTTATGTACTGCTAACATTAAAATGTATGCAGTTGTCAAATACAGTCTCAGTAAATATGACTAAAGTGTTCATAACGATGTCCCTTCATACAGGGAGTACACTAATTACCACTTACCCATATAATACTGCCTCAAATAGAGGGTATAATCCCTACAATAGCGTGAACTCTCAACATAAAGCTCCCTTATTATTCCACAAGGGAAATGTACTTTCCGCTCTAAAAGCAGTAACCTAGAACTTGCAATCTTTTAAGGGGAACTAAAGAGATCTCCTATCCAGCACAGTGTAATAAAAATTTATAGCTTGGAAAACAGTGGAGCAAACAACTCCCAGAAATTAACTTTACTTCTAATAATTATGTCCCAGCGGCAGAACAGTGGCATAAAGTCTGGAGTAACCAAACAGATTTTCAGGTAGCTTCCTCACCTTCTTCTAATGTTGGATCCCTTGTGACTTTCATGGCGGCCGCCATCTTCATTGCCCATTTCCCTGCGTCAGATGGATCTGTAAAAATATATATTTTGCTGTTCTGGATAACTTAGTTTTGCAGGGAACTGTATAGTGTGTGGTATGTCCATTTCTCTAAACTTTGCTCTGACACCGTCATATTTTTTCCTCCTGAGTCGAGTGACATA
The DNA here is from genome assembly GCA_016271365.2 of Neoceratodus forsteri. Lineage (NCBI taxonomy): Eukaryota > Metazoa > Chordata > Ceratodontiformes > Ceratodontidae > Neoceratodus > Neoceratodus forsteri. The sequence continues at coordinate 1,227,197,667 of CM028132.1, read as the reverse complement.
TGAGATGTCAGGAAACAGATGCACTGAAGCGCTTTCAAATGTTAATGGCCCGTATCTTTTTGCCAGATTTAACAGACGGTCCCTGGCATTTCTATTTCTAGTAAAGGTGAGGGATTACTGATATTTGATCTTTGATTACTAGTTTTAACCATTCTTCTGTGAGGGGATTAAATTTTATACCTTGTCATACAAACTACAGCTAACAAGGCAATAGGCGACAGGCCAACAATAAATATACAAGTCATAATACAGACAGCAATAAGATGCAGTACAGTAAAATATGTTAATAAGTACTAATACATGCTGATATGCAAATAAAACACACACTAATAGCAGTGAGACTGGCGTTAACTGGTCACAGCGTGCTGTGCCAATTAAAAAATCACAAGTAAAATCTTTAAATTAGCACCAATTATCACTAGATGAAAGTCACAGAAGAGTTCCTTAAAGTTCGTTTGAAGTCCAATCAAATCAGACTCACTAAAGTCCAAAGTCCTTCTGAAGTATCTCTTTTCAGGAACCCTCATCAGAATGGGTTATGTACAAAGTCCATGTGCCAAGCCGTTCCACAGTTCCCCTGCTTCCCTCAAGCAGTCTTTCTTTATATTCTTCTAGCAAGAGAAACTCCCCTGATGTAAACCATATATGGATACTCTTTACGTCCCTAAGGATGTGCAGTTCTTCTGGAATGGATCCACGGACCCAGAGTCCAAAATGTAATAGCGTAAAACCGGACTGGGCAACTTCCTCTACTCCTTCCTGTTCAGGTTCTGTAGCCTCCTTCACTGTCGATCACACCCCGCGATGCTATCCACTCAGGCCTTTGCAGGGTGGGCTGCCCCCCCTCCGGCATCCCACCCTGCGAAGAGAAAGGGGACACAGAAATCGAGCTGCACAAGGCAGCCTGGAAAGAGCTCCGATAATTAGACAGGTATGGTTAAGCTACAGGTGGCACACCTTTTCTAAGCAAATCAAAGCTTATCGTAGCTCCTGCTTTAGTAGCTTCTCCACAGTTGCTCAGCGTACAGCAGCTCCCTGGGTTCCAGAACTCACTCCAGCACCTCGACCGTTGTCTGTCAGCTGACCATTTACAACTGTCAGAAAACCAAAGGCTGAAGTTTGTATAATAAAAACATATAAAAGAAAAACAAATACTGTATAGTAAATACAAAATATGAAAGCAGAGAACAGCTAGGTGGATTGGAGTTGGAGGTGAATTCCTGTCACCCCCACCTTTCGAGGTAGACACGGCAGATGTGTAGTCAATGCATGGTTGCTAATCCTTTCTTCTGGGCCTCTTCTTAGGATCTCTGGTTCCAAGGAAGCATAGGGTCCTCCTCAAATTCACCATGCTGAGGCATCTGAGGGCATAGTGGATGGGTGTGATGGACAGCCGGCTCCTGCGGGGCAACCAGCTGTGAATCCTTCACAGTCAGTCTGTCCTGTGCAGCAGATGCTTCCGGTGGTAAGACCAAAGCTGTTAGTTCGGTTTGTACCGGTGTACACCCCAGTGTTGTCATCTGGTGTCGCCCGTGCTGTTGTCACCGTTCACAGTGACAAATTGGGTGGTGCTGGAAATGACATTGGGCCCCACTCTGACACCATTCATGTTGTCTGAGGAGAAACTGGCACCAGGGCTGCTGTTTGTCCAGTTGCTGAGGTGGAGGTTGCCGTTTTTTCCTGGTGCCCCTAGTAGCACAGAGGGGAGGAAAACACTGGCCCTGGTGATGGACATGATGATGGCCATGGTGTTGATCCTGGGCCCGGCACCTGAAGGCAGTGCAGGTGATGGTGTCATCCATGAGGTTGTCCCTTGCCCTGGTGCTGCTTGCTGTCTGGGATGACTCGGGGGGGTTAACACCAGGGCTGACGCCGAGCCCAGCACCAAGGTGGGTGCTATCTGTGGCATTAGGGATGAACCCATCTCTCAGGGCCATCGTCGACCCAGAGCCCAGCGCCGGAAACATCGCTGGCTTGGAGCCTGATGGTGGCCTGGAGACAGAGTTCTCCCTGGAGCCATTTAATGACGCCACCACCGATGAGGACTGTGGCCACTCTTTGGGGACTGTACGACTCTACTCTCCTCACCTGAGGGTTCCCCCATGGGCACTGATTAGGTCACTCCTCTGATGTAAGAGGACCTCTTTTGGGCAACCCTATCAGGCTCTCCCCTCAGACGAGGTGCCCAGCACAGTCCTGCAAGCAGAGTTGAGGACCTCAGGACCCTGAGTCACATCCCCCTCCAGGGCCACATTACTTTTTAGAGTGTTTGCCCATGTTCGTAGACTCTGAGGGGCCACTAACGTGGGAACAACAGAGAGTTTGTTGGTGTCTTGGATATCATCCATAGGGACTCTGACAGGGCCCATTTTTGGCCTTCTTCCCAGCATCAGCAACCTCTTGGGTCGACCCCTCATCCTCATCATTGTCCTCCTCGGAGGACAAAGAATCATCTTTCCACCTGTCCTCGACTGCTGAGTACTCTCTGTACCAGCGATTCTTGGTGGAGATGCTGCAGGCACTTGACATTGGTTCCTGTTCAAGCTGTGATCCTGCATCTCTGCTGTTGGTGATTCTTGGGGTTCCTAACGATGACACAGTTGTCTTCCCTCCATGGCCTAGAGCCTTCAAGGAGGCATCAAGGGCAGTGTGGAGGCATTCCTACTCTTGTCCACCAGCCCCCAGGGACCTGTCCTTCATTTATTGCACAACCACAGGGTCTGCAGATGCAGTACTTCACTCTTTTTCAGGGCTGGAAGTACTGAGGATCCAATGGAGGCCTAGACTCCCCATGTGCAATTTATCTCTCGAGGCAGATTCTGCTGAAACGACTACCTTTGGTAGGAAGGTTTTTGCTTCATCATGTGTCCTCGTGTATATCCAGGTGGCCTCCAGTCGCCATCTGTGGTTGCACCTAGGTCAACTGTTAGCTGCCATGTCTCAAAAGGAGTTAGGAAAGTCATTGGTCTTTCTGCTCAGGACCTGGAGGTAGCATGGCATTAGTCAGGGGCATTGTATGATGCAGTAAGGTGGCCTCCAGGCTAGCAAGAACTACAGACTGCCTCAGGCAGATGGCATGGCTTTGCCTTTCCCAACTGGCACCCTTGGCGCAGCGTAAGGTGCTAAACACCCTGGTTGATATTGTCTATTTAGACTTCAGAAAGCATTCAGTACATTACCGATGCAGCTTTACTGAATAAAATGAGAGCATCAAATATAAGCATAAACATTGTTAACTGGTACAGAACTGGTTGTATAAAAGAATACAGCAAGTTACAATACAAGGTTCAGTATCTGAGGAAGGAGATGTAACAAGTGGGGTGCCTCAGTGTTCTGTTTTGGGACCTACATTATTCTCATTCTTTATCAGTGACCAGGTTAGTGGTACAAAAAAGTTGGTTAGTAAAGTTTGCGGATGATACAAAACTTGGTGGTGTAGCTGATTCTCTTGGGAGGAATTCAAGAACAATAGTTGAATATTTAAAACAAATCAAACAATGGGTATATGTTAATGGCATGACATTTAATATTGACAAAATATTCTGTTTTTCATTTAGGTCACACCAAAGAGTAAGTATACCTTAAATGGAGTCGTTACAAAAAGGTAGAGTCAGAAAGAGACCTTGGTGTTATTGTTAGTAATGACCTTAAATCCAACAAACACTGCAAAAAGGCTACACAAATGGCAGATAGGGTCCTAAATAACATAAAAAAAAATTTGCAGGGGCGCTGTGGAGCACCCAGTATGGCGGCAGCTCGTTTTTAAGGCTGCTTAATTGGCTTCCTTTGGATCTTAACTTACAACGATTTTTGGACACTTTGAAGGTTTCTGAGCTTTTCGGGTTGTGTGGGAAAGGTTGGAGACGGAGATATGAGCCCTAAGAAAGACAATAGGCAAGCAACGCCAAAGCTCGATCTGTTTCTCTCCTCACCAAAAGGCCCAAAAGAAACTGAGAGTGGATTACCCACCACATCGGCAAGCGAGGCCCTGAACCCCCAACTGATAGCGATGCTACAGAAAATACAAATACAGGGGAAGAGACGAACGCCGATGTGGCAGCAGTGGAAGCCTGCTTACCAAGCTAGACACCGGTGCGCAGACAAATGCTTCTGGCATCAGCGAACGTCAGGCAGAAGGCGAGCGGCAACGGGAAAGAAATGCGACGTTTGTAAAAGACCTTACATTTCTCAGGGCCAAAGTTGAGGCCTTAGAGAATTTGCAACGGCAGCCTAACGTGCGTATTGTGGGCTTTCCTCCCAGATTTGCCAGTGCTACTGAAATTCTTGCAGCAGTTTCCTGAATGATTTTCATCGATCTGGCTTTATTACCTGAGGGTTCCGGGGTCACAGTAATCAAGGCGTTCGCAATTTCTGTGCGGACAAGAATGAAGGACCCCGGTAAAATCTCGACCGTTAACCGCTATTGTCACACTCTCGAGCCCGGAGGCAAGGATTCCTTTACTCAGAAATGCCAGGCAGAGAGGCGATATAGTATGGGAGGGCAGTAAAGTTGCATTGTTCCCGAATATCTCATCCCAGTCACAGAATCGGAAAAAGGCACTTCAACTTACGAAAAAACAACTCCTTGAAAATGGGTTTGCAGCTCAGTTGTTTTTTTCCTGCAAGACTCCAGGTTCGTCATGCTGGTAAGACTCATATCCTATCCGACCCAGACGCAGCAGCAGCCTTTGCCTCTAAGCTTATTGCAGCCCAGATGGCTTCAGCCGAAAAGAGGGGGACTCTGACCAGGAAAGCGATACTAAGGACTGATCCTAATGAGACTTTCCAATGGACTCAGCTTTATACCCCAGAGATGGGATTGAGGTGGGAACTTGGATTTCCTAGGGTTGAGATTTAGAGGGGGCCACAATGTTATTATATTTTTACCTCCTTTATTACCTGTTTTCACTCCTATAGTACCATTGTTTTAGTACCAGTCATGTTGGTTGTTAATTTATCAAATTCAGAGGAACAAACTCCTGCTTATAAGGGGATCTGTTATATTTTGGGGGAAACATCCCACTCAGTTTGTGAACTGTAATGTATAATCCTAAGTTATTTTATGTCTCCCTACCAGTCAACAGTTTGACCTTAATGGTAGGGGTGTGAAGCAACTTAATTGAGTCAAGGCTATCTGGTGTAATTTAACACTACTGCAGTATCCCTTATTAAGATGTTCTGCCCTCCATGTATATATTTAGGTATCCTGCTAGGAGTGGAAATATTGGTGAATATCCTGCATGACACACATTAAGTGAGAGTGTTCACTCCTACAATATTATCCAGCTATAATATTTGAATTATTTGACTATATGGTTGTTCAGATTCAACTGAAGGACTATATTCGGCATTTAATGGGCATGTGGGAACATTTGTCCGGTACTCTGAAGAGACGTTCAACTGAAATCTGATGCTGTATTATTTTATGTAATACAGTAACTATTCTGTATTTGTATGAAAACCAATAAACATAAAGTATAAAAAAAAAAAAAAAAAAAAATTTGTAAACAGATCAGCACACTGCATCATTCTGGTATATACTGCATATGTGAGACCACATGTGGGCTATTGTTCACAGGTCTGGAGTCTGTAAGCAAGATATTGATCATGTGGAAAAATTCCTGTGTAACCCCTAGGTGGCGCTACCCCTTGGGCTACTACCCCTGCCTGCATGGCTACGGACAGGTTAAGGGGCCTGAGTTCTAAGACTGGTGCCTCCATCCAAAGGTCAGGGTTGGTTTGGGTTATGCTAACCAGGCCACAGCCCTCTGGGACGCTGTGACCACCTCTTATCTCCCACTAGTGGCCCACACCCTACACAACAGTGACTTTCCCAATGCCCCAGATATGCAAACCACATACACTTGTACTTGGCACTTGGCACTTACCCCCAGGACTGGTTCCTTCAGCTTGACTCTGTAAAATAAGGTGATGCAGTACAACAGCAACAGTGCAATATCTTCAACATAAACTGACACCACAGTCGATGTAAATTGCAGAAACAAACAGATCTGATTTATTCAGGGGTCTGTAACAAGGGGGGGAATAATCAGGTTAATTAGCTTGAACACATTAATAATCACACTATTGTGCATGCACGTAGAGTCCCTCTCAGTCACACTCTCTGGGTACCCAGGATGGGGAAAGGGGCTAGCCAGGTCCGTTGCCCGGGGTAGGCCGGCATCGCAGCTGGTTGGGGCCCTATGATGGAAAAAGAACATGCACGCACAATTTGTAATCTGGAGCCGGATGGCTCAGTTCGTGGAAAGAAAAGCACAAACAATCAGATGACGCACTTTGGTTAAACAAAAGTTGCAGGGAGCTACCCTGATAATTACTCACGATACCCAGGCTAAACACAGGAGGGCTGATGGCTGACTGACTGGTTTGCCAGAGGAAGCTTGACCCCTCGATGATGGCTCTTTCTGTGCAGCAGGGTAGGGGAACTAGACCCGCGTGGCAGGGCCTATCTGCGTCAGGCCTCACGGATTCAGTCCGATTCTGACAGGGAAACACTTCCCGCGCTAGCACACAGTTTACAGACAGAGGGGAAACCAGATTGCGACCCCCTTGCAGTTCATAGCACATTTATATGTAATGGAAATTGCTGTACCAGGCAGGCTGCTCCTTGATCCCGATCGCAAAATCACTGCAATTACCCGGGAGCACTACGGTAGCTAAAGTCCTGACAGGCTGATCGCTTTCAGCAAAATTCTCGGTCTTCTACAGGGTGAGCCTGGCTGTAAATCAGCAGCTAGCTTCGTTCTCTGCAAATTCGGATTCAGTCCGAAAACGTCCTCTTCTCCCTCTCAGGGCAGACAGGCGAGTAGGCCAGGAATCAGGCCTTCCACGGTTCTTCTGCACGAACTGCGCTGCAACGGCCACTCGAACACACACAGCAGTGCTGCTCCTTCAGCGTCCAACTCGAATCTGGCTTGCCAGCCAACAGTTCAGGGCATTTCCCTTAGATCCAACGGGTCTGGTTGGTTGGGTCAGTTGTCAGTCACGGCAGGGCTCCCTCTATTGGTGCAAAAAGGCAGCAAGGATCCAAAACTACATTTCCCAGAGTCAGGCACCACACAGATCCACTTTATAGGCTCCATTTTAGCGTCCTCACAACCCCATTGGTCCAGTTCAGCAGTTTGGGACCAAAATGGTGGAGCATAATAGAAATAGTCCGTGCTGCAAAAAAGGCAGGTTAGACAAACCACATTTTCATTACTATGCCAGTGTTTCCCCAATAATTATTTACAGCTTTCAGTTGTGCTCCCTCTGTGCTTGTAGCGATGGCAGAAGCAGAGCGATTAGTCAGCAGCTGGTAGGGACTCGAGCAGGAAACACAGACTCCATCCAGACTGATTATGACTGCAAGCATGCAGCCCTTAAAGAGACAGTATGCAGAGGCTCTAAAAACACTCACTACAGCACCAGCAAAACGGCTTTAACGCCGAACACCACCCAGACTGGGAGCACTTGGGCAAGCTCCTGGAAGACTTTTGGGAACCCCCATTTGCAGGGGGGTTACACCAGCGTACAGCAACTCAGCTTTAAGAACCTTCAAAACCTATCATATAAAGATAAAAGATAAACTAAATAAATTGGGTTTATACACCTTGGAGGAAAAGAGAATGAGAGGAGACGTGCTGCAAATGTTTAAAGTCATGGAAAATAAGGCTGTGATGACAGAAATGGGTCTCATAAGTCATGAAAAAGAAATTTCACTTAGATCACATGACAAGCAAAGTTTGACAGAGACAAAAAAAAAATAGAAATGGTTTCTTCATTCAACACGCTGGTAAAATCTGAAACACATTGCCAAAGGACATTATCAAAGTTAACAATAACAAAATATGTAAACAAAAATTAGACTAGTACACATTAGGGAACAGAGGAAAAAGTTGGCCCCATAAATAATGGGAGGCTGACACAATGAGCTAAACGTCGCCTCCTGTCTTACTACTCGCCTACCATATAGAACTCATTATATAAATTTGCATTTCCAAGGGGCTCATCTCTTCTCCCTCAGAGTTAGATGGCGACTGTCGGGACACTGTCCTGCTCTTGTGCCGCATTAGCCCCCACCTGGCCCTGACCAGTCTTGGGTCTCACCAGACCTGTAAGAAGTCCCTGCTCTCAGGTGTTCTCCCCTGATGCAGAGGGCTGAGGGTATCTCCTTCTCAGAGTGTGCCAGCTCCTCCCATAGAAAAAGGGACAGCTAGGTACTTGGACCCATAAATGGGAATCTGTGGTGAAGATTGATTCCTGGAAAATATGTACTTACCGCAGTTGTTGATCTTCCAGAATATCTTCATCACTGATTAACACGTGCCAGCAACCAGCCCTACCCCCCCCTTTCCTTTTTTGTCGCCGTCCTCCTCTCTGCCTGAGATGTATATCCTCTCTGTGGGTATATCCCTATTAGTTTCTAAATGCAACACATGCCCCTGGGTGTACTGTGTGTGGGAGTTCCTATGCACCTTTTTGGATCAGCTACACTAGCTCTTACACAAGGTACAGTGATCCCCATTCGCTACAATTGAGAGGTGGGCCGCCACACAATCCTAAGCAGCCGCCTCTCATCTTGTGCAGCCGCCACTCTTTCAGGCTGCAGTTTCTATATGTAGTGCATTTAAATTTGTGCACTCGCGCTAGGAACGCGAGCGCGATCAGGCATGAACGACGAGCCGATTATGAGACCGAACGTGGTCGGGATTTCTGGCGCAGCTGCAGTAAGCTTGTAGGTTGGGGATCACGGGGTAAACTACTTTATAAGTCAGCAGACCAGGCTAATAGACTGGAAGGCACCAAATCGCAGCGCTAATAGAGAACGAAGCCTCTGAGAGTGACAGTCCAGCAGCCTATAGTGGAGCAGCTACAACTGTTGGGTAAGTCCCATATTAGTAGTCTGATGCCACTTTTAGGCATTGTGGTTCTGTCCTTGAATCACAACGGATTGATTGTTCTAGCTCCAGAAGTACTAGTCTGTCTAGTAGTGCAGTCAGCTTCCTTTGCTTAAATATTGTTTGGAAACCTTAGGCAGTATAATTTTATTTTATAAAGTCTCCAAGTATCTGAAGTTTTACTGAGTGGGGGGGAGGGGAGTTGTCACGTGGTCTCCAGCATTTCAGACCTGCATAAAAAACGTTCTGCCTTCACTCAAAGGGCAGCTGCAGCAAAGAAAAAAAAATACTGGCAATAAGAGAAAAAATGCCAGTAATAATATATGCAGTTGTGACTGGAATCACTGATTTATTTTCCATGGAGAGTCAGATTCAGTTGCAGAATAACCCAAGTATCTGGTTTCTTGCACGCCTGCTGCACACTTGATTAGGATTAATGGTTAGACCTACATTTTGATAGCTTGGGCAACTGCTTGTAGGCGGTGTGACTTGGGTGGTTCTGGACTGTAAACTACCACATCAGACCAGTAAGCACATTGTAAGCAGTGCAAGGGGGCTAGACTATCTGTCCTTGGAAAAAAAAAAAAAAATCTTATAATTGAAGTGGGTTGTTGGGCAGGGGAGAGAGAGCTCATTGTGTGGTCTCCCACAGTGGGTGTTTGAAGGGCTGCAGTGCATAAAAAAGAAAAAAATAGATATTATTGGCAGTAAAGAAACAAAAGAATTCATTAGTGCTCTGCACAGTACTCAGATCATTACTACCTGTACGGCACAGCTGGTTGTGTTTGTGAGGAGACACTGAGGACAAACATTAGCCTGACTACCCCCCCCCCAAAAAAAAAAACAAAATTGGTGCTCCAAACGGTGCCTCCAAGGGGGTCTTCCAGTCCTGTCCAGCCAGTCTTGTGCAGTCAGTTGCTTCGTCTGTGTGTGGTCACTTGTTTCTAACCCTGAGGGAATAAAAAAATATTTGTGAGGAAAAAAAAAAAAATTTCAGGGCTCCTACCTTAACTGTGCCACCAGTGGTCTAGTCTCTGTCCTAAACACTGATTCAGGGAAGCAAGGGGTCTACAGTCTCTGTCCCACCACTCAGGTTGTGCAGCCTTGCTTCGTCAGTGGTCACTTGTTCTAAACCCTGATTCAGGGAGGAGCAAAAAAATATTTGTGTGAGGAAAAAAATTGGGGGCTCCTTAACTGTGCCACCAGGGGGTCTACAGTCTCTGTCCCACCAGTCAGGTTGTGCAGTCTTGCTTCGTCAGTGGTCACTTGTTCTGAACCCTGATTAAGGGAGCAACAATATATTTGTGTGAGGGGGAAAAAAAACATTTGGGGCTCCTTAACTGTACCACCAGGGGGTCTACAGTCTCAGTTCCACCAGTCAGGTTGTGCAGTCTTGCTTCATCAGTGGTCACTTGTTCTGAACCCTGATTCAGGGAGCAAAAAAATATTTGTGTGAGGAAAAAAAATTCTGGTCTCCTTAACTGTGCCACCAGGGGGTCCGCACCACCAGTCAGGTTGTGTAGTCTTGCTTCGTCAGTGGTCACTTTTTCTGAACCCTGATTCAGGGAGAAAAAAAATATTTGTGTGACAAAAATATTTGGGGCTCAACCAGCATTACCAAGCTCTCGTTCTATATTGACAAATAAACACACAACACTTAAGAAAAAAAAAGCTTTATTGTACACAATGCAGAAATTAACTAACTTTGGTTTCAAATTAACTCAAAAATGGAAACATCCTGGTCAAGATGACAGTCGTGAGTCGATGATTGGGACAATGCCAGTTGGTCCAGTTGATATTGCTGTCGATGTCCAAAAGACTCCCTGCACTTGCTCCTCTAATACACAAAAAAACGCCTCTAAGCATAGAGCAACAGGCTTTTATACCGACCGGCTGGCTTAACAAATACTGTCGGTTACAGTACAAAGAAAATGATGGCATGTTTTGTGCATTTTGCATAAAACATAAACAGATGCCCAAATCAGGAACAGTTTGGGTACTCAGTGGGTGCAAGACATTCAGAGAAGATGCTATAAAAAGACATCAGAACAGTTAAGTTCACGTTGTTGCTTCTGAACTGGAAGCTAACTGCAGAATTTCAGCTTAAAAAGGTGGAATAGAGCAGGCAATGCAGCAGACCCTGACCCTGGAACAAGAAGCTTTTGTGCATCCCTTTGTTGCATGTACTGGCTAATAAAAAATGAGCTGCCTCACACAACGAAATATGGCTCACTGCTGGATCTCGCCAAATAATTGGGATGCAAATACCTAGACAATATACATATTGCTGATGCTGTTAAATATCGTTCTGATCGAACTGTCAGAGAAATGGTTCTCTCTCTGGGTGAGGTGGTCAGGAGGTCAGTTCTTACAGATTTGAAGGCTGCCAAATTGTTTTCATATTTGGTGGACGAAACAACTGATATTGCTGTTATGAAGCAACTCATTTTGTATGGTATGTACTGCAAAGAAGGGAAACCCAGAGTTTCTTTCCTGGGAGTTGAGGAACTAATTGATGGAAAGGCAGACACAGTTGTTAAAAAAAAAAAAAAAAAAATGCTGGAGTTCTCTGATAACAATCAAATCTCGGTTGATCACCTTACAGCGTTAGGCAGTGATGGAGCAGCCGTTATGCTGGGCAGGCAAAACGGGGTGGCTAAAAAGCTGAAAGAAGTCGGCCCAATTCTTGTTCAAAATCACTGTATGGCTCATCAGGAGGCATTGGCTGTAAAGGCAGCAGCAAATGAAGTGAACGCCATTAAAACGTTTAATCAAACACTAGATCACTTATACAGATATTATGAAAATTCTGCTGTTCGCATGGCTGCCCTGAAAGAAATTCAGCAGGCAATGGAAAACCCTGTTTTAAAGCCTAAACAGGCAAAAGGAGTTAGGTGGTTGTCTCATGCTGCAGCATGTGACACACTAAGGAAGATTTTCCCATCCGTTGTTACGTCCTTGCATAGAGAGGCCTCTGAAATGCATGATCCCCAAGATGTCGGCCTAGTAAAAATGGTGGAAAACTGGGAGTTTTTCTCTATTTTATGCTTGATGTGTGACATACTTCCAAACCTTAGCATTTTATCTAAGTGCTTTCAAACATCAGCTCTGAATTTTACTAATATAAACAGACATTTACATTCCACTTTAGAGATTCTTAGGGCACGCCTGCTGGTACCTGGTCAGTACTTCTCCGTTTCGCCTGAACTAGTACTCCTGAATGATAATGGCCTGAACTTGCCATTTAGTGAACCACAGTTAAATCGTTTCAGAACCTCTGTGCATGGCAGCTTTGTTAGGGCCCTAATTGCTTAAATTGAGCAAAGGTTTCCAAGCACAGCACTTTTGGATGCGTTCAATATCTTTGACCCCAGCATGATACCGGAAGGTGATATTGAAGAGTTGGAAGGGTATGGTAGTGATAGCCTTGACATTATTCTTGGTCAGTATGCTGCTGTTGTGGATGTAGATGCTTCTGCACTGGAATGGGCTTCCCTGCGTAGTCTCATGTTCACGGAAAAGATGGCCTTTAAGACTATTTCTGATGTGCTGCACACTCTAACTACTAAATATGTAGACCTGTATCCAAATATAGCTACTTTGGCAGAACTGCCAATGATAATACCAATGTCAACTGCAGATTGTGAGAGGGGGTTTTCTGCACTGAATCGAATAAAAACGCAGGAACGAAATAGATGAGGTGCCAGTGTGCTAAATGCACTTATGCTTATCTCAATTGAGTGCCCTGATGTTGACAGTTTCCCTTATTTGGAAGCTGCAGCTCATTGGGCAGGACTGTGAAACCGAAGATTAGATCTTGGCCTTGCGGGCACTAGTAAAGAGATGTAGTATGGCTGCACCAAAATGTCAGGACTCTCACAAACTGTTGCCTGGCCTGCAAATAGAATGCAGAGGTTCTCCAGTATGTTTCACCACACTTTTATTTTGCTACTGCACACTACGGAAGTCTCCAGATCGTCATATTACTCTTATTTCTTGTTTCGTATGCATTTATTGCATGCTGACTGACTCCGCCCACCAGTAGCTCCGCCCCTGGTGACCGCGCCCCCCCGTGGCTGCTCCCCATTACCACCGCTCTATATTTTCACGCAATGTGGAACACTGAGGTACATCGCTGGATCTGTTCCGCCACCTCTGTTGGGTATTGCGGAGGTAAGCAGGAGTTTGCGAGTGCCCGGTTTACTTGGTCTGACTTCGGCTGGACGGAAATCACTGACATCGTGGGGATCATCCAGACTCCGCGGCCAACTTGCTGTAGTTTAATAGTGTAATAATCCTTCCCTCTCTAAGGCCAGGGGACTGGCTAGCCTCCCTGGACTTCAAAGATGCCTACTTTGACATTCCCATCAGGTGCTTCCACGGAAAGTACCTCGGGTTCTAGTTGCCCTCAGGCCACTGTCAGTTCAGAGCAATGCCCTTTGGCCTAACCTCAGCCCTAAGGATTTTCACAATGTGCCTGGCAGTAGTAGTTGCCTTTCTAAGAAGGCAAAAGATTTCCATTTTTCCTTATCTGGATGATTGACTAATAGTGGGTCAGTCTCCAGACCAAGTCAAGTCTCACCTACAAGTGACCCAGCAAGTGCTCACTTCTCTAGGATTTCTTCTCAACCTTCCCAAGTCAGTTCTCGAACCAGTCCAGCTTCTTACCTTTATAGGGGCAGAACTGGACACACTCAGAGCAAGAGCCTTTCTTCCTCTAGAAAGGGCAAAGGTTCTTACGAACTAGCCTCCTCCTTCAGCTTTCGGGTATCTCGACCAGCAAGGCATTTCCTCCAGCTCTTGGGCCACATGGCAGCTTTAACAGCAGTGGTCCAAGGGGCAAGATTCCAGATGAGGGATATTCAGTTCCACCTGAGAGCTTTCTGGTCTCAGAAGAAGGATTCCCTTACCAAACTGATCCCAAATGACTCTGACCTTGATCCAAGTCCTCCAGTGGTGGCAGGATCAGGACAATTTAAGACAAGGTGTTCCTTTTGTTGCTCAGCCCTGTTCAGTGGTCCTTACCACGGATGCTTCTCTCCTGGACTGGGGAGCCCACTTGGGGTCCCTTACTGCCCAGGGGCTTTGGTCCCCCCAAGAGTCCCTTCTCCACATCAATCTTCTAGAGCTCAGGGCAGTTTTTCTGGCTATAAAAGCGTTCTCACAGTCAGTACAGAACAAGGTGGTTCAAGTCAGAACAGACACCACCACCACCATGTGGTACATCAACAAGCAGGGAGGCACTTGGTCCACGGCCTTGTGCACAGAAGCCATGAAGTTGTGGTCCCTGGCTTATTCCCTGAAAACCTCTCTTGTAGCAGTTCACCTTCCAGGAAAGGGCAAAGTGCTAGCAGATGCACTGAGCAGGATTTCTCAGGGCCATCATGAATGGTCCCTGGACCCTCAGGTGTTGAAAGTGATTTTTTCAAGGTGGGGCATTCCAGAGATAGATCTCTTTGCAGCCCCAGACAATCACCAACTCCCTCTTTTTTGTTGGAGACCTCAAGTCCTGGGCTCAGTCCCCCTGGATGCCCTGATTCTGAATTGGGAAGGAAGGTTTCTGTATGCCTTTCCTCCCTTCCCACTCCTGTTCAAAGTTTTGGTAAAAATAAGGTCTCAACCTTGCAAGGTGATTCTGATTGCTCCAGATTGGGCCAGACAGCCCTGGTACCCCTTGTTGCTGTCCCTAGCAGTCCATCTTCCCCTGTCTGTTCCCAGGAATTACAACCTGGTAACATCCTCTCAGGGAAGGATTTGGTACCCCGATCTTCAGTCTCTCAATCTCAAAGCACGGCTCTTGAAGAGTTAGAGTTTGCAGATCTGCATCTTTCTCAAGGGGTTCTGGATATCCTCAAGGCTTCTCGAAAGCTCTCCACCAGAAAGACTTACAACTCCAAATGGAAAAGATTCAGCATTTGGTGTTCTAAGAAACATGTTTCTCCAGACACTGCTGACTTGCCTACGGTTCTGGATTATATGGTCCATCTTAATAGCCTAGGCCTCAGACCAGCTACTCTCAAGGTACACTTGTCAGCTGTCTCTGCGTTTTTGTCTGTGGGGAAGTCTTTCTCACTATCTTCCCATCCTGTGTTCTGTGAATTTTTAAAGGATTGCTTCACACCAGTTCTCCTTTTTAGAGACCCTGCCCTGCCTGGGATTTGAATGTTTGCATTGCTCAACTTATGCAACCCCTTGAGCTATGTCTTCTCGCAGAGCTTAAGTACTTGATTTGGAAAACTGTGTTCTTGGTAGCCATTACCTCTGCCGGTATGACAGTGAATTGCAAGCCCTGTCAGTGGAACCTGATTTTATCTCATTTCACAGGGATAAAGTGGTCCTTAGAACCAATAGAAGGTTCTTGTCCAAAGTGGTTTCAGACTTCCATTTAAACCAGTCTGTGTCTCTCCCTGTTTTCTTCACTGATCATTCTTCCTCAGGAGAGAGGAAACTACACAGTTTAGATGTCAAAAGAGCCCTTAGTTACTACATAGAGCGTACCAAGGGTCACAGGTTTGACTCCCTCCAGTTGTTTCTCACTTAGGGAGAAGTGGGGAAGGGCAAGCCTGCCACCAAAAGATCTGTTGCCAGGTGGATTGTGTCTTGCATACAATTCTGCTATGAAAAGCTGGGAAGACTCGCCTCAGGCCTGAGGGCTCATTCCACAAGAGGTACAGCTGCTTCCTTGGCTGCTGCCAGGATATCCTCTCTTAGAAATTTGTCAAGCAGCCACCTGGAAAACAGTCCATACCTTTACCAAGCATTACTCCCTGGATATCCAGGCTAGGAGTGATGCTCGGTTTGGCACAGCAGTACTTCAGAGCCTATTCCTAAGTAGGTTCTGTCCTCCTCCTTGGAGGTACTGCTGTAGTCTGCAATTGTCAGAATACAGCAAGACTTCATGTTGTTTGAAGAAAAAATTACTCACCTTAGTAATTATGTTTTTCTAATGGAGTCTTGCTGTATTCTGATCTCCTCCTGCCTCCCTCTCAGAACCTGTTTTTGGGAAGTGGGTGGGCAGGTGTAGTGTTGCACCCCAGGGTTGTTTTTTGCTTGCACCCTCCTCCTTTTGTTTGGGTGCTGATTTATTATTGTTATTTATAGTACATTGGGTTTTGTTTTTGGGTTTCCTGACTTTAGTCTTCCTTGGGAATCCAAAACTTTTTCAGGCAGTTGGCTAGTAAGAATTTTTACAATTTCCACATAGAATCTTTAGTTTAGATGGGCTCGTAAGAATCTGATGGTTTAGGTTTGAATCACTCCAGACAGAGACTTCAACCGAGCTCGAGCTCAGCATTCTATGCCCTGCATAGAAAGTTAACTGTTTGTTCTCCGGGGCAGTTCAAAGGTTGGGAATCACTGCAATTGTCAGAATACAGCAAGACTCCATTAGAAGAAACATAATTACTAAGGTGAGTCATTTTTTTCTTTTTGTGTGACAGTGTGCACAAGTGGTATTGGGTGAGACTAGAACCCAATATGCAAAATCATGCCTTGTTCCCTCTTTATGTGTTTTTTGCCTAACAGTTTGCATAAGTGGTATCTGGTGGGATTAGAACCAAACATGTGAAAAATGCAAAGCTTTTTTATTATTTGCCAAAAAGTTTTCATGGTATCTGTGAAGCTTAAAGCAGCAGTGCAATGTAAAAAACAATTGACAGTTTATTCCCTGTGCTCTGCTGAGCATTTACCTGGTATTCTTTCCAACCGGCATTGTACTATTATCCCGTAATTTGCTCAGTTATCCTTTGTTTTTGTTTACATTTCTTCCACCGGCCACGTTGAACTGGAACCCCCTGTGCTGCCAACTGCAAATGTGTATGACTGGCAGTACTAAACAGAGACATCGGGTATGTTCATCGCAGGGTCCCACTGCAGTAATCAAAGACATGATGTAACGTGAAGGGGGAGCGCAGCTAAAAATTAGGCAGCCACCATATTTATTGTGGTACCACAACAATTGAAATACATTTTAAATATCAAAAACTAAGGATCGCTAGAAAAAACTATTCATAGATATGGAAACCTCATATATGCATGCTTACAACAAAAAAAAAATCGAAATTTAAATACCTGTAAATTTTCTTTCTCCGACGGCTGGTCTCCGGGCTTCCTTACTCCTGGGCTGCACCTCCTGACACTGACACACGGGCAGGAATTAGACCTCTGCAGCAGGGGGACATCCAGCCCTCCACTTCCTGCCTCCCTCAGTTCTTCCTAAAGCAGTCCAATGTGGCAATACTACAAGAACTTGGAAACAGAAAACAAGAATTTTAAGGCATATATGGCTGAGGGGCCAGCAAACAATATACATTCTGGGAGGGAATCCGAAGCCAGGAGACCAGCCGTCGGAGAAAGAAAATTTACAGGTATTTAAATTTCAATTTCTCTCTCCTGAGCTGGTCTCTGGGCTTCCTTACTCCTGGGATATACAAAAGCAGTATGTTCCCAGATGTCCCGGGTGGGAAGAATGTCAGGAGCCCCTAAGGATCCACCACCACTTGAAGCACTCTGCGACCAAAGGATGCCTCATCCGATGGCATCGCTTCTAGCAAATAAAATGTTGAAAATGTGTGAATGAATTATCAAGTGGCCGCTCTGCATAAGTGTGCTGTTGGTGCTTCTCTGAAGTACGCCCACGAAGGGGCCATAGCTCTAGTGGAGTGGGCTCTCCCTGGGCCAGGCAGGTTACTCCGGCCTGGTCCTAAGCCATGGAAGTGGCTGATAGAATCCATCTTGCTATAGAGCCTTTTGAATCCTTGTTACCCATAATTTGGGCCCATAGCTGACATGAACAAACTTGAGGTTTTGCGAATAGCTTCCTCTCTCTTAATATACATTTTCGTCAGGGGCAGACTGGATGAGCCTCGAGGTCCCCATCCTCAACCTCCATGTCTCTATGCTTCTATCACACCTCCCAGGACTAGAGGTTGCAATTCCCTTTCCTTATTGCTTTTTGGGAGTGGGCAGAAGAAAGGACGAATGAACCCTTGATTGTCATGGAAAGGAAGCATAACTTCGACAAAAAACCTGGATCTGTTTGAGCCTGATGAAAAACAGTGTATGGCTCTTGGGTAAGCAATGCCTTTAGTTTGCTGATCCTCCTGGTTGAAGCAATAGCTATGAGAAAGAAGGTGACCCTTTATTTTGAAACGCTTGAAGGATATCTCCTTGATAGGCCCTAAGGGGGGGCATTGGCCACAGCCTTGAGAACTGGCAGCTTTGGTGGGTTGGAAGGCATCTTAATGTTGCTGTCTTTAGAAACCTACAGGCATGGGTATATGAATCCAGAAATTTCACTGAATCCGTCAAGAGTGCTCCCAGTGGGAAAACCTGAACTTGTGAGGTGGCTGGTTGCAGTCCTTTGTCCATCCATCTGAAAGGAACTGCAGTAGAACAGGCAATTATATTGGATAATTCTGTATGTGTGTTGAATGAAGCCAGAACCAACATTTTCTCCAGATTCAATAATACACTTTGGAGAAAGAAGACAGACACGTTCCCCATCGTGTCAATAACAGGAGCTGAGTAGCCTAGCTCCTTGGAGGTCTTTCCTGTCAATGTTCAGGCCTAGAGACAAGTTGTTTAAGTGGTATGCAGAGCTGGACCTTGATGGAGAATGTTCTGGCTGAACTTGAATGTTAGACGTGGTCACCTTGACAGACGAATGATAATCGGGACTATGTACGAAAAAGACATAAGGGGTAGGCTAAAATCATGACTGTCCTGTCCCAAGCCACTTTGTGAAGGACTCTTGACAGAAGCGATACTGGAGGAAAGGTATACAGGAGACCAAACTCATCCCAGTTTAGGGGAAAAGGTGTCCTGAGCCACCGCTGGTTCATCTTGGCCAGGGAGCAGAAATGCTTTATCTTGGAGTTCCACCAGCAGGCGAAACAATCTGTCTTATAGGATTGCCTCACTGTTCTGTCCAGATGTCGGTGGCACTATCCTTTAGCTCCCATTCCCCTAGTCGACCAACCTTACCACTAAGCCAGTCTGCTGTGACATGCACCTGTCTTGGGATATGCATCGCTCAGTGGTGCTCAGCCCACTGTGAGAAAAAGGATTCCTTTAGCACTTTGAGCTTCTTGTGCCATCTTGATGGTTGGTGTATGCCAACATTCACAGATTGGTGTCAGCGTGGCTCAGTTGGTAGCACATCCGCCTCTGGACCAGAAGGTCGTGGGTTCTCGTCCCACACCTGGATTGGACTTGCACCTAAAAATCGCTGGCATCTGAGTGCAGTATTGGGGGGTGCTGTACTGCTGGGGTGTGCCGTCCTTCGGATGAGACGTTAAACCGAGGTCCCTTCTACCCATCCTGGTGTTGTCCTGGTGGGTGTCCAGGTGGAAATAAAAGAACCCAGGGCACTCTTCGCAAAGAGTAGGAAGCATTCCCGGTGTCCCGGCCAACATTTCCCTTCCCATAAATCGGTTCATGCAATTATCCAGGCTGTGTGTGGGTGATGATGTGCGATATGGCCGCCACCACACATTCAGTCACTTCACTACCAGTCTAGCATTGCTTGTAAAGCGCTTTGGATGTATGAAAAGCGCTATATAAATGTTGATTCTTCTTCTTCTTCTTCTTCTTCTATCCTGATTGGGGAATTGCTGTTCAGAGTGCCTCAGGGCATGGCTTGGGGAATTGCTGTTCAGAGTACCTCAGGGCATGGCCTACTGTTCACATGTCGGGAACTTTTATGCTTACCTTGTGTCTGTAACAGTGACCCCCCCTGCCTGGTGCCAACAGCTGATGTAGGCAAGCTCGCCCCAGCTCCCGAGGCTTGCATCGGTTGCAATTCGGGTTTGGTGAGGAAAGGCCTAACTTGCAACCCTTCATAACCTGCCTTCCAAGACAGTCATTGGAGGAAGGGTTTACTCTGTCTCAGTGAACTGTATGAGAAAATGAGCAGACAGCTGAGGAGTTATGTGAAATTTCTTGATGAGCTTTGGCAGAATCTGAAATTTAGTTTTCGGGGGGGGGGCGGGGGAGAGAGAAAAACTTGAGTCATGATGTCTGCCCCCAGAAGGATCAAGGTCTGGTTTGGAATTAGGGAAGTCTTTCTCCAGATGATGAGAAAACCGTGTGCCAGCAGGTATCAGATCGCCTCTGCCACTGCTTGTAATCTTTGGTTGAGCTGTGGGGCCTTTATGTGTACTATGACCACTACTAGCACCTTTAATTCTGTTCATGGGTCTGAGGACGACCCCAATGGCAGAGTCTGAAATGAAGTACTGTTCTGCCATTCTGAACCTGAGATTGTGCATGTGAGGTTACTGAGTGGGGAAAGAAAATAGGCATCTTGCAGATCTGTGGATGCAGGGAAAAAAAGCCTTTTTATGATTCCCTAATTGATGACAAGGTTTCCGCCTTGTAGGATATGCTGCGGACCAAACTATTCAAGGTTTCGAGAACTAGGACTGGCCTGAATCCCCCGTGCATTTTGGTATGATGAAGAATGGGAAACTAGCCCATCTGCAATAATCCCATAATATCACCTTTCAGATGGGTTGCCAGTGATGGGGGAGGGTGCCACATGAGGTAGTGCAGGCATGTATTAGGCGCTGGTAATGTCTATGATCCCTCTGTCTGACTTAGTTTGGGCCCATGCCTCGAGCATTTTTAGAAACCTGCCCCTCTGGTGGATGAGTCTGGATAGCATGATCTTTTTCCAGAGAAATTAGTATAGTAATTTGACCCTTGTTGAAAGCTAGCTAATGCAACAAGCATCTGGGGCCTGAGATGAAGACTGGCCTCTGCCTCTTGATGTGGCATGTGTGCCTTGGCAGTTCCTCATAATCCCGCACTATCTCCTTCGGAGCCGAGCCAAACAGAAGATTACCTACATTGGGTGGGTTGACCGACTGACTCTTGTAGAGGCGACTGCTTGCCAGACCCGAAGCCAGGGGCCACTGCAAGTCGAGGTTGGATACATGCTCAGAATGGCGCACCTGACCGCCTCTCCAAGGACCGTAGCTGATAAGGAATAGGTCTGTTCCTCTCTGGATTACTTACAGGAAAATAAAAGACTAAAAGTGGGACCCCAGACAGAGCATTTTAGGCCAACACAGGATTGGTTAGGGAACTATTTCTCTAGTTGTCACCCTGAGACATTGTTGATGCTTGGAGGACCCAGTTGAGTGAGTCATCCACATCCTTATACACTGGGTTTCTGAGATAAGCCTCTCCTTCGCTGGAATGACCAACTTCTTGGTCAGGTTTGAATTTGAGGGTCGAAGCCGGGGCACACTAACCACTTTCTAGATTGTAGCTTGTCAAACTTGGGAATCTTAGAGATCTGCCAGGCCACTGGATAGGTGCATTCTGGACTTCGTCATTCCTCAGTAGCCAGTCCCCCAATAGCTGGGAGAATATGGAAGGCTGAGGCAGATTTGGTTGCAGCTGTAAGGTGAAAATATGTTTTGGCTGGGTGGAAGCCTCCGTGAAAGGTCAGAGGTCCCTCTCTCTCTCCCTCTCTCTCTCTCTCTATATATATATATATATATATATATATATATATATATATATAAACTGAAGACTAAGGAGTACATGGACGTTCCTTATGGCACTAATGAGAGGACTAGTGCTCCTCTTGCAGATTAGGGCAGGGCTTTTATTTGCCTTCTTGTGCGGTCTCCCATCTGGTGTCCCCAGAAGTTGCCCATGAGGAATGCTGGGTCCAGGGCAAAGGGCCTGACATACCTGACCAATAGGCCTGGTGCTAGAGAGGGGCTGTGGACTTCCGGGTCCCCCAGTGGCCGCTGCTCTCTCCGACCTGGTGGTGGCTGCTCTCTCAGATCTGTGTGACTGTTGGTTATCAGTCTGAGCAGAGAAAGGGGTTGCTCCTTCAAGACCTCGGCATTCATACATGCCGTTTTTTTTTTTTTCTTCTTCTTCTTTCTAATTCAGCGCACCCCCTCCCTTTGGAGGTTTGGTCTATGCTGCTGATGGCCTTTTAAGGGCAAAATACTGTTGAAAGGCTACTTAGAAGTGACTGTTTCCTTCTCGGGCACTGGTGGAATAAATCCCTGCCGTTGCTGAGTTGAAGAGCCACTTAGAAGTGACTGTTCCCTTCTTTGGCACTGGCAGAATAAATGCCTGCGATTGCTGAGGCAGATTGGCGGGGGGCAGGTGCTGATCTCAATTCCCCTGTCATGACTCTACTACACTGTTAGGCTCCTTAGCGCTCGTCGACGAGAAGGCAGATCATTGACGAGCCTCTGGCATGCTGTTTGAATGATCGCTGACTAGTTGTACTGTTGACAAGCGGCTACATCCCGCCAAAAAGTCAACCGCCTGACAGAAACCCTGCAGAGCCTGCCTAGCCCTTTGGAAGCATGCCAATGCTTGAATATACCCACTGAGTGGCCTGGCACGGTCTCCAAACGAGCGCTGACTAGTTCCACAGGCGACAAGCGGCTGCAGCCGCTTCCAAGAGGCCGCTCGTGATCGGAAACCATGCAGTGCCTGGCGAGCCCCTGGAAGCACTCCGGTGCTTGAATTTTTCTCCAGTTCCACTGACTGACGGCGGCTGCAGCCTCCCAAAGTCCGGTCGATTGGAAAGCCATGCTGCTTAAGCTTTTTCTCTTGGATAGCTGTGTTGGTGCCGGGGCCCGAAAGCCAGAATAAGTGAGCCAATTAGTACGACGAGCAGCTGAAGCTTTCGAAAGAGCCGTTCATCAGTGGGGAGACACTGCGTGACTGCCCGTCCCATAGGAAGCACTCTGGTGCTCAAAACCACTTCCCCTTGTGAGACACCATGTTATTGCCTGGCTCCTGGGACGCACTCCAATGCTGTTTTTGCCCTTGGAGAAGTCCCCATCCGTGGGGAAAAAAATGGACCAGTGAGAGGTGGGGCCAGTCCGTGCAGTTTGCAAGGCTGAGACTGGAGCCCACCTTGGAGCAGTTGAATACCACTCCATTGCTAAAGCATTTCATCCTGCAGGATTTCCAGTAATCCAAAAATACACTTATAGAAAAGCTTTTATAACTCAGTCTCTTCAGCCCTGCCACATGTGACAGGGCTCTGCTGCAGAGTACCTGCTTCACTGCAGGCAGGAAGTAAACTGAGGGAGACAGGAAGTGGAGGGCTGGATGTCCCCTTCTGCAGAGGTCTGATTCCTGCCGTGTGTCAGTGTCTGGAGGTGCAGCCCAGGAGTAAGGAAGCCCGGAGACCAGCTTAGGAGAGAGAAAAAAAATAATTTTGATAAGCATTTCCTGATTATGTCGCACTGCTGCTTTAAATCTTACTATGGATCGAAAAGCTAATTTGAAGTTGCTTTATATATAATAGAGTTTTTCATTGATCATAAAAAGCTCTTTTTGCTTAGTTTTTTAAAAACTTTTTACTATGGCAAACAGTAGTTAAGCTATCGTGATTACAAATCGATTGACTCGTAATGGAGTAACCCATAAGAAATACGCAATGAACTGAAGTTATTGAAAATCGTTTTCCAAAAAGATGACACAAAGCTATTGTATAGTGTCGAAATGAACATGAGGTCAATCTTCTGGGTGGGGAAATGAAAGAGTGTTTTTTAAGAATATGTATGGATGGCCAGCCTGGTGGAATGAGGTGCTGGGCACCTTACCTCCTGCCATTATGGTGTCCTGGGTTCGGGAATGGTCGTGGGTTGCTTAGGGACCAGACAGGGTGGGAGGATTGAGTATCCTGAAGAGAGCCCTTCTCTGTTGGGGAGGGGGACAGGACAGTCTCACATGGTGGCTGTCAACTAGTGACCCTGGGTAGCAGCATGATGTCTGGGAAGGTAGGGTCCTGTCCATTGGGACGCTGGGGGCCACCTCTGCAGAGACAGAGTAGTGGCAGGGCATCATTCCACTTAGTGTGGGCCCAGAGAGAAAACGTGGAAAACCCTCCAACCACAATTTGAAGCCCAACTCCCTCCCGGCTCTGCACCAATGACCGGACACCTCTGTGGAGAACCTCTGGCAAGGGTGAGGAAGGAGTTGAGGGGCAGGGGGGTCGACCAGTTGGGGGGTGGCTGGGCAGTGAAAGTCGGACAAACAGAAGATTGAAAATAAAGAGTATTTATGCATGTCACTTTTTATAATTTTAAAAGTTAATCACATGTTATAGTCACAGTGGTATTTAAGCACACTTCCACCAGCAGTAGACACCGTGACAAAGCGCTTGCATAGGCATGAATGAAACATTTGGTGGTTTGTCCCAACCAGTGGTGGTCCTAGTATTTTGCATGTCTTGTTTTTTTCATAGAATAAACCAAGTCTTTTTATGGCAACCGGCATTTTGGTTTGTTATTTCACTGTTGTGAGTTTTTTGTGTTGGCATTATAGCAAAGTACAGTGAGCATCAAGGTTTTGGAGCTGCCCATTTGAATAAAGAAGGCTGCTATTGCAACCTGATTCAGATTGTGCAGCCATGAAATGTAGATGACCGTGTCTGTTATTTTTTTTTTAACTGGTCAGTTAATAATGTTTTCACAAGGACATTGTGGGACATAATTACATGTTTCCAGCCTGAGTTCATTGTTTCGGTTAAAACATAAATCATGCAAGGGTTCCCTGCTGCATTGTGGTGCTAAATTTCCCTCAGGCAGTGATGCATGAAGTGGCTACCATTTATACTACTTTTGGAAACACCCACACCAGTTCAGCTCCTGTGCCTGGGACAGGAGCAGAAGAGCCGTACCAGTTAAATGCCTGCACATTTTAGAGACACAGTTGTGCACTGGTGCAGCTCTTCAGACAACCTGCACCACTGTAGAAGTGGCCAGTGTAAATGGGGTTTAAAGGCATGTTTACATGGCCTAATTGGCACTGTTGCGAGTGGTGTAGATGAGTTGCATCGGTACATATCAGGCTGTGTAAACAGCCTGTGGAGCGTTGTAGGTCATTACGTTGTTGCGCAGCTTGAGCGGTGCTTTGCTGGGTTGTATACTGGTGCAGTATTTTGTGCAGGTGTTTTTTGCTAGCATGTAAACATGCTGCTCCGCCTGCACTGGTGCAGCCCCATGCTGCACTGTGCTGATCACACTACCCTATCACTGTGCATACGGGAGCAGTTGATTTGTTTCTGTTTTTTCAAATCTGCGAATCTAAGTATGTTAACACTTCACATCTTTTCCCCAGAAATGACGTGTATTCTTGTGGGACAAAACTGTCTAAACTGCAAATGGCTTTAGCTGTGTTGACTATTCTGAATCGTGATCTGATAATGTTACAATTTTAATCTCTTCCTCCCACCATCACAAACACCCAAGTCCCAACCCGGCCTGCCTGTTTTGTTCTGCTGCTAAATGTACACCCCCCACCACGACCATGACCACAGCTCTGGCAGAAATGGTCTTTCAGTGCAGGAAGTCTTTCTGCAGTGATGCACACCCTTGGTTTGTAAAGATGGCCTGGCAATGTTTGAGATAGTGCAGCAGCGAGGCAGTGCAGACAGCAGCGCACCAGGAGGGTACGTGTAAATGCGCCTATAGAGAGAGTAGGCTCCAGTCATTTAGGTGGAGATCTCTCATCCCTTAGGGTATTGCAGGTGGGCCACTATAGGGAGGGAAGGGCCAGGATTTGGTTCTGTGTCGATGGCTAGTAGGAGGTTAAGGAATAGTTTGGCAGGATTTGTTTTTTTAAAGGGAGGTGGGGTTATCTTGGGGAAGAGAACATGGTAGGGCCTCTTGGCAACCCCAGTGGGTGGACAAGAGGCTCCAGTTGATGCACCAGTAGGTATGATTGGGCTTAGGAGCTGGAGGGGGAGGATAATGGAGAGGGAGGGGTTACGTGGAGGGCGGGATGGCTGTGGTAACCCTAGGAAGGGAAAATTGCAGATTCAGCATGAGGGGAGCGGAGAAGGGAATCTTGGTATAAGTGTGGGGATGGGGGAAGTAACTGGAAAAGAGAAAATAGGGGGAGGGAGAGAGGTGGGATGACTGGTGGGGGCCACGTAAAGGGTGGATAATGGTTAGTGTGGGGGTTAAAAAAATTACAGAATGTTTCAGGCTGTTGAGAGGCAGGCTGAGTGAATAAGACTAGAACAGTGACCATGACAAAGGGAAAAAAACAGGTAAATTGTAAGGAAATGGAACAAATATTATCTTTTTCTAAGACAGCACCCCTGAAATGTGTGGCATTACAGTGGTTAGCAAGCAGTGATGCTGTATTCAATCCATTTTTTTTTTTTTGCAAGTTTCTAAAATGACCTCGCTAATTAATTTCTGGATAGGTTTACTACAATAAGTACCAATTACAAGGTTTAGGCAGACAGGGAACCCACCTGGATATTGACACAGGAAATCATTTCCATGTGGTGTAACAGTACATAGGGAAAAACACAGTTATTTGAAGAGCGTTATTTAAATGATTGACAGTTAAAACAAGGGATGCATTTTGAAATGCATATATTCCCTTTCTTAGGCTTTACATAAACATACTATGCTGTACAGAAGTTGATAAAACTATAGGAATCAGTGTATACTTTTGCCTCTGCATTGCACAGAAACAGTTTTTCATCCCCTTGTACTATCTTTGTTATGGATGAAGTTTAAGTTCTCTAGTAGAATACCCATCTAAAGCATGCTATCATTGGCTCCTGAAAATGTGAGGACATAAAAAGTAACAAATGTCAGAGACGTCATAAAATCATTGAGGCAGAAACTCTGCCAACTATAATGTGAAAGTTATTAAGTACACACAAGGCCTGCTGTTAATAAAGCATCATAAATCATATACATTTTTCCTGTACATTCTCAATGTAGAATGGCCCGATTTTCTCCCTCCCTGCCACCCCCAAAACCACTGTATGGTAAGGGCATGGGCTTCTTTTGGCAGTAAGAAATGGGTACATCCCTGTTTAGGGACTAGTTATTTATTTTTATTAAACTTTATTTATTCAGAGGTACACCATTAACATACGTCTTCCATTTTGATTTGAACCTGTTACAATGGCAGCATGTAATGGTTACATATACTTACACATTCACACTCCTACAGAGACACGAAACATAATATAAATGTTAAACTACATTTAAAGTGACACTGTCAACACTCCCCCTCCCAGGCATGACAGTATATCTAGTTTGAAAATCGCATTTAATGATTGCTTACCTTGTGTCAGCACAGTGGCAGAGTTGCAGTTGGCAGAGCTGGTCATCCAGGTTTGAGCTGCAAGCCTAGGCACATTGGAAGACCGACACAAGGGGATTGAGCATTCCACTGGATGTTCTCCTTGGGGGATTGAGGTCAGGCAGCACTTCATGCTGCTATACGGCCACCTGGGTGACCTCAGTTTCCAGTGTGGCAAAGCTGGGTGATTTGAAGGGGAGAATGCACTAGTTGGTGCTTCTGGCATGTCAGCACCTTGGGTCTGTAGCCTGCCCTTGGCATGGACAGAAAACTGTGGAAAACTGCAGGATGGCCAGTTTGGCCTTTGGCCTAGAGGATGCTGTGTTGTCTCTGAGGTGGGCTACCATCATGTCTCAGCTGCAGCACTGCCACCTAGTTGAAAACAGGTGGAAGTACAGCCAGGTTGGTTAGGGTAGGTGGATGGCTGTTGCTTCTGCATGGGTGCCCATGCAGGGTTTCGCAGGACTGAGAAGAACAGGATAAAATTCCTAAACCTGTACAGCATTTCGCCCAATACACAGATCCTGCACAGCCCTACTTGTATCCCATTAGGTGTTGTGAGGTGGACCTGCCCCCCCTCCCCCGCATCAAACTATGGGCTTGGAAAGAGGTGGCCACAGTGGGGCGGGGTAGTTGCCTGGGGCAAATGCGTGCAAGATCTGGATGGAAAAAGTACAGATTAAAATAAAAAAGGTCAAAAGGGTTGATATTGTCACTTTAATGTAACTCCAAGCTTCCACGGACTAATTTAGGTCATTTTAAGATTGTGCGTTGGGGGGAGAATCAGTAGTGCCTTTATTGTGTTTAAGACCTCTAAATGAGGTCTAGCTTAAAAATTATTTATAGGGTGATATTTTTACAGTGTGTTGCTGGCATTGTTCTCATATCTGAAACACTCTCATTACAACAGTGTATGGGGTGCCTGTGTTTTGGTATACCTCATAACAATGGCACACCTGAGTTTCTTTAAAAAAAACATTTTAAAAACTGAGCCTTGTTGAAAGGTCTTAATCATAGAATATAGGTTAGCAAAGAACAAAATTGGCACACGTGTGTGTGTGTGTGTGTGTGTGTGTGTGTGTGTGTGTGTGTGTGTGTATGATTTGACAGTGTTCCATTATGTAGAACATAGGAAAGGCATGAATATGACTGTAATGTGTAGGAGGGTATTGATGTAGAAGAAGAATGCTTCACCCACTGAGAGATAATTACCAATCTTGCATCTTCTCATTAAATTTGTTATTTTTCTGAAGGGCATTTGTTATTAAAATTACCTGTATGTAGCTGTATCTCTGTCCTGCCACAATTGCCGGGCTTTGTACTGCTGGGATCTTTCTACCTACAATTTTGTAGAGGCAGCATAAAGACTTTTGACATTGCAGCACAGTACTGCCCACCTGTGGATTGTACTAGTCTTCTTCTTTCCTCCATGGAGCCAGGCAGCTTTGAGTTGCAACTTCTGTTGTCACAAACTGACAGCAGCACAGTACTTTTCAAGTTCTCATTGAGTTTTTTTCACATTTGGTTAGATTGTTTGGCAATATGTCATACCTTTTGAATGCTGTTGCAGGGCTGTATAGAAAGTGTAAAGGAGCTTCTCTGTCCGTGAGACACTGTGCACAACTACTGTGGCTGCGTTTTCTTCCTCAAGGCCCCCTGCAGACTTGCTTATATTTGGCTCTGATCTGCCCTGGAAGCTAGCACCTAGCAGGACATACACAAAAGCACCTTATATCATGAAGAAGAATATGCAAAAAAAAAAAAAAAAGCTACAGCAAATTGTTACAGCTGAAGTCTTTTTAGCATTGTCTGCAGGCGAGTTCCGAAGGGGCGTGCACTGCTCAGAAAAGATAATGCTGGGTTGGCACCTTTTGATCTCCTAGTCCGCAGCAGTGCTCTGAATTCAGCCTCTACATTATACATATTTATTTTTTCCATATAGCTTTTTGTGCTAAACAGCTGTGCTCCTAGTTATCCAGTACTGCCACCCTGTGACCTCTCGGTCTTGTCCACTACTAACCCATGCAACCTTGCCTTCATGAGATCCACAGCAAGAGGCCCGAGAGTGCCAGATGCCTTTATCAAAACAGCTTTTTTCCCATTTTTCTTCTTGTTCCTTTTGCCCGCTTACCTGGAGCTGAGCCATGCCTTTGCACACACACACACACACACACACACACACACAGTGAACCCATGCGGAGTAGGAAGCTCCCCAGACCACTGCAGAGTAGCAAGCCCTCCAGACTACTGCAGAGGTCTTTGTAGCAGTAGAACTCATCTCGGGCCAGTTCTCGACTGGATAGCGCTGCCATAAGTAGCACAATCCCCAGCCCTGTTTGCCTAACTCTGTCTCTCTACCCCTATCGAGTCCCCTCCTGAACCCGGGTCACCAGCAGGGTCATTGGTCATTCCCCATTGTGCATAATTTTAGCCAGTTCTTAAGGCAGAACCGATGTGGGGAAATGCTTAGTAAAAACTAATGTTTTATTGTGTGCTGATGGAAAGAGAAAGAAAACGTGATAATACTGCAAACAATGCGATTGGGTGGCTCCTTTTAAGTGTTAGTCTGGCATAAAATCTCAGTTGCATTTTTAAACAGCAGATATAGTTTATTTGCTGTTTGCAACAGGATTTCATCTAGTAAAGACTGTGTGATGATTAGGGGACTGTGTGGAGACACTGGATGTAAGGCTTCAGCTGGGACGTTTTTGGTTGTCGTGTACTCCAATAAGGTAGAGTGTGAAATCTCTAGATTTGACCTGGCTCTCAGTCAAAATTCTCAAGGCATTCCAGATGACCTTCTAGTATAGTTTCTTTGGCGGTGAAATCTGCCAGGGGCAGAAAATACACCTTATGCAAATCTATCCTCACATTCATCTCTGAGGATCCCTCTGCCTGAAGTGCAAACGGGCACCTCAACAGCAGGAGAGTTCAGCAGTCAGCAGCTCCACCCAGAAGGACTTCCGAGAGGAAAGATGGATGGAGCTAATGTAACCAGTATGCCAGTCTTCCAGAATTCAGCTGGATATTTAAAAAAAAAAAAAAAACCTGGCATGACAAAATGCTACTCAAAACAGGAAATAATTTATTTGCTTAGTTTTTGTTGTTTACCATGTAAGTGCACTAGGCAGACAGATGCCTATTTTTAGGCACAAACCAGGAAGTTACATACAGAGATAGTTACAGAGAATGATGCAAGGAAATGACAATTTGTGGAAGAGAAAAGAGCAAGAACAAATCATACATACATAACTACAGTGATTAATTAGCTAACCATTTCCAGATGTTCTGACCGTTTTTTGAGTGAGTCCATAGCATAGGAGACTACATAAATAAAATTAATGTACTTTGTTTTTAATTTTGTTAATCAGTCTGTGCCATGTACTTTGCATTTTCTCAGTTGATTAGCCCTTTCACGTGTGATACTGCTGATCAGTTTTTTTGCAGTTTATTTAATATCCTGCTTTTTCGTAATTGAAAAATTTGTCTTGGTTCTGGGGTACTTTGACTTCCCAGGCCTTGAGCTTCTGCCCCAACATAACCAGGACATAGTTTGGATGAAGACAGAGCACATAAGAAGTCTACCAAGAAGCACACCCTGCAACTTCCTTTGAAATAGAGGACTGACACCCCCTACCCATGTCATCCAGTAAGAAAAGGTAAAAAAGTGGGCCAGGTCTCCACTTTGTCTGACTCTTCCTCCTCGTCTGTGACAGAGGGTGGCAAAATTGAGAACAGTTTGTCGGAATCAAACCAGGACACTGGAAGACAATTATTATAGGAGACGTAGACTTCTACATGAAGAAGATCCTTGTTGAACTTAAATTAGGACAAGGTGAAGAAGGGTCTATGTGATAAGAGTGAGGGAAAATGCACAAGGTTAAAAAGGGTGAAGGAAAACAACAGCGCTGGCCACAAAGTGCGAATCACTAAGACAGCAAGTGGCAAAGACTGCGACAACAGTGGAACAGTGACTTTTCCAACACCTCTTACTAATTATAATCAACTCTGGGGGGACACAACTTGGGAAGGGGGGAAAAAAGCGTAGGTTGATGTTTTGGCGATTGCTGTTTTTTTCCCCACTCGCCCTATGTGGCCGCGCTGTTTTCTGTTGCTCTTTTTTGTCATTACCCTTTTCCCGATCGCCGTCTTCACAGGATACTGGTGAGGAAGAGTCCCGATGAGACAAATCTGCATTTATAGTGTTTCAAGGTAACACAAAAAAAAAAAATAGCCAGTCTTGCCTTCTCCATTTCCCTAGCCATAGATGACTTAAAGATAAGATAATGTTTGTTTTTGTGGTGGTGTTTGTAGTTGTGAAATCCTCTCTGCCCGGTTAAGGCTCTGGGTAACATTGCAGATGGTATCTTATTTGTTTTATAGAATGCAATATCTCAGTTTTGCAGAATGCAACATCTCCCCAAAGCAGAGCGTCATTTCATAGCAATCTTGTCTCACCAGCGTTTTCCATAGCTGCACTGTAGGCAGCAGCTGTATGCATCGCAAGTCTGTATAAGCAGTCACTGTACTTTTTATTCAGCATTTGAATCAGACTGATACATGAGGTAGGGGAAGCATTCTGTAATTAGAATTTATTAAATGTGTAATCTGTGCCAACCATTTGTAAAGATATGCACACTGACGCTTCCATAGCGTAGTTTGCTTTGTTTTGACTCTGGGAGAAAAGCCAGTTGCATCTGTTGATCAGAGTAATAAAGAGTTTAGTATAGGCTTCATTTACACAGAAACATAGAATCAGATGGCAGATAAGGACCGCTTGGCCCACCTAGCCTGCCCATTTCCGTACCTAATGGATAAGCTGCAGATCCTAGTTAACCAACAGCCTACTTCCTCCTCCCCCCCCCCACTAGAATTGCCTTATGTCTGTCCCTTGCATTCTTGAATTCCCCCACTGTTTTTGACTCCACGACCTCCTCGGGAAGGCCGTTCCATGCATCCACAACCCTCTCTGTGAAAACCTCACATTACCTCTGAGCTCTGTCCCCCTCTATCTTCAGATTGTGCCCCCTTGTTCTTGCACATCCTTTATGAAAGATGCTACTCTTGGACTTTGTTGATTCCCTTGAGGTACTTGAAAGTTTCTATCATGTTCCCCCTCTCCCTCCTTTCCTCGAGGGTATACATATTAAGCTCCTTTAGTCTCTCTTTGTATGGCATTCAGTGCAGACCCTGCACCATTTTAGTTGTCCATCTCTGGACAGCCTCCATCCTGTCTTATGTCCTTGCAGAGATGGGGTCTCCAGAACTGCATGCAGTACTCCAGATGGGGTCTCACCAAGTGTCTGTACAGAGGGATAACAACTTCCTGTTTTCTACTGGTGATGCCACTCCCTATGCATCCAAGTATCCCTCCAGCCCTCCTTACTGCCTTCTCACATTGCTTGCCCACCTTTAGGTCGTCTGATATGACTACGCCCAGGTCCCTTTCCATTTTTATTGTTAGTATCTCACCCCCCATTGTGTACTCTTTCCATTTTTTTTTTTTTTTTTGAAATTTGTATTTATACTCCTCCCCTGTGCCCGGTCTCCACTCCTTCAGGAGACGCACTGCAGCATCCCTTTATCACGGCCTGCCTGATCCCTCGGTCAAGTCCCCAGGGAGCCTTGGCTATACCCCCAGGCGGGTACGGGCCGGGGCAGAGACACCCGAAAACACTTCCAGTTTTGTCGGACTGTTCCGGGTCGTCAGGCAGGCGTGAGCAGTCAGGGTCTCTGCTTCAGTGCTCCGTCATCTAGGAGACCAGGCGCTGAGTTTCCCTGTTCTGGAGGAGTGGCATGTACCCTGACGTCAGGGCATCACTGCCGACGTCACCATTCCCCATCCCCTGGAGTTAGCTCTGCGCTTGCTGTGCCTCCAACTGCGCCTGAGGCCAGTCAAAGCTGGCCTGCCCGGAAAGAGGCTGTCCATCGGATGT
Source organism: Neoceratodus forsteri (assembly GCA_016271365.2). Classification (NCBI taxonomy): domain Eukaryota; kingdom Metazoa; phylum Chordata; order Ceratodontiformes; family Ceratodontidae; genus Neoceratodus; species Neoceratodus forsteri. The sequence continues at coordinate 1,227,164,726 of CM028132.1, read as the reverse complement.
TCAATTCTCTCCCTCCCATGCCAACCCCAGATGGCCCGGGCTCGCTCCCAAACCTGGGTCGCCAGTGTGGCGCGAGGTATGGAGTCCAGGCCCTCGGTGTCACAGGGCCGGCATAATCTTTCCATTTTTGTTGTTAGTATCTCACCCCCCATTGTATACTCTTCTTCCCCTGGATATTTGTTTCCCAGGTGCATTACTTTGCACTCCTTTGCATTGAATCTAAGCTGCCATACATTTGAACATACCTCCAACCTTGCCGAGTCCCTTCTCATCCTTTCCACCCCAGCTTGTGTATTAACCCTGTTACAGATTTTTGTGTCATCTGCAAAGAGACATACTTTTCCTTCCAGTCCCTCCACAATGTCACACATTTGTGTTCAAAATTTTTTTTTTTTTTTGTTTGTTTGTTCAAACAACATGAAGTCTTGCTGTGTTCGGACAAGTGCAATTAGCCCCAGCCTTTAAACTGTCCCGGAGAATAATGGGTTAACTTTTCTATGCAAGGCATAGAATGTTGATCTCGATCGCGGTTGATGTCTCTGCCTGTTGTATTTTGAACTGCAACTGTCGGATTCTTTACTCCACCTCACTGAACTGTCGCTCCAGAGATTTCTCCTGCAGCTCGGTTCGAAGTCAGTTGAAGTGTCGGTTTTCAGTCCGTTTTCTACCAAAATTTAGTTTCCGCATAGTCGGTTCAAGTCTCTGTCTGTGGTACCGTGAGTACTAGATAGATTTTGTTCTGTTTTCTGTGTGGAACTTGTAAAAAGTGTGGATCGGTTTGGCTGAACCGATCGTTCAGGTAATTTTTGTATCTTACTTTAGTGTGTGGTTACCGGTCCGTATTGGTTCTAAAAAATCGGGTTTTAGTATGTTTTTTTCCAAGACCCGTGACACAGTCAGGAACCGATAGGGGAGTCTTGCCTGGCGGTTGCTGAAAAAAGGGTAAGTTTGGTTAGGTTGGCCATGTCTGAGAAACCCAAGAAAAAAAACGGGCCCACTGGGTTTCAACACTGCAGTGAGTGTGGGGAGGTCTTTGCTAAGGCCGATCCCCACACCACCTGTATTTGTCTGGGGTTTGACCACCTCGATTCAGACTGCCAAATTTGTAAAATTTTCCCAAATCTACCCTTGAAAAGAGATTAGGTAGACTGAGGGAAAGGGAGGACAAGAAGTCTGCTGACCCGGATGGCCAGCCCGGTTCGATTCCAACCGAACCAGAAGGAGTGCCCTCTGACCAGGGCGATACTTCTTCGGGCTAAAGGAGATCCGATCCCGATGGGTCGGTTCTGCCAAAAAAGAAACGCAAAGAAAAATCATCCGGTTTGGATCCAGAATCTCGTACTCCGACGGCCAAAGAAATAGCCAAAGCGATTCGTATTGTGGAATTGCTTCATCCGGTTCCGACTGATCCGGCACCTTTTGGCAGGGGCTCGGTTCGGTCGGTCCCCCAGTTCATGATTATACCCTGGAAGAATTTTATGAACCGGAGTTTGAGGAGGCAGGAGAGTTGGAAGATGATTATGCTGATGGTCTGGATGTGCCTATTGATCCGGACATCTCCCCAGACAGACCATCATGTGTTTCTCCTCCTAGGCTTTCTGAGTCCCCTTCCCACTTTGTTTTACAGAAAGGTGGCTGAGACCCTCCAGTTTCCTATGGAGGAGGCAGTGGAGGATCAGGAGGAGCCTGACTATGTAGAGATGATGGACATCCCAGAGTCCAGGAGATTGTCTGTTCCCCTCCACAAATCTTTTGGGATACGGACACAAAAAATTCTGAAGTCTCCCAATTCCATACCTCCTGTGGATAGAAAAATGGACAAGAGGTATACACTTTTAGGCTCAGATTCGGAGTTCCTTTATCAGCAATGCAGCCATGTTGGGGTTGTACAGGTTGCTGCCTGTGATAAAGCAAACATTCCCTTGGCATCACACCCCCCAGACAAGGACTCCAGGAAGATTAATGCCATGGCAAAAAAGCAGTACATGGCATCTTACTTGGGACTCAGGCAGGCAAATTATATGGCCTATACAGCCAGATACCAGAAGTCCAGGTGGGACACTGTACTGGCACTGGCTAAACAGGGCCCCCCACCACCAGCTTGCCAAGGAGCTGGAGGAGGTGGCTGCAGATGGGATTGAGGCATCAAAGTTCAGTTTCGTGCTGCTGTGGATTCCAATGATGTGTCATCAAGAGTCATGGCTACTTCTGTAGCTCTTCGGAGAATGGCTTGGCTCAGATGTACTAGCCTGTCACAGGATACCCAGGCTAAGGCCATGGATTTTCCTGTAGTGGGTAATTCTCTGTTTGGGGAGCAGACAGAGAATTACATGAAGAAAATGGATGAGTACAGGACCACTTCCAGGAGTGCTCAGGCCAAGGAAAGGCAGGCAACTCCTCAAAGGCAGCAGTCTAGGGGCAGGGGCAGGCCTTTTTCAAAGGCCTTTTTACCAGGCTTCTTCTTCCTTTCCACAGAGGGGGTTCTTCATAGGGAGAGGCAGAAGGGGGATGAGCAGGCCTGCATCCACCCCTCGGCCTAAAGGTTCTGCCAAGCAGACACCCTGATGGGTCGGCCCGGGTTGACTCTCTTATCCCAGTAGGGGGCAGGCTGGCTTACTTTGTCCAGGACTGGATGTCTGTTACATCAGACAAGTGGGTCCTGGAAGTAGTAAGCCAGGGACTGGTTCTCAGCTTCAAAAAATTTCCAAAGATGAGAGCCAGATCTTTTCCACCTGCAAATCTTTCAGAAACCCTTGCCCTAGAGGCAGAGTTTTTTCTCTCCTAGCTTTAAGAGCTATAGAGAAAGTACCTACCCTACACTGGGGCAAAGGACTGTACTCCAGGTACTTCCTGACCCCTAAAAAGACAGGAGAGTGGCGACCCATCCTGGACTTAAGATATCTGAACAAACATCTTTTAAAGCCAAAGTTCAAGATGATAACTCTGGGAATTATCCTTCCCTCTCTCAGGCCAGGGGACTGTTTAGCCTCCCTGGACCTCAAAGATGCCTACTTTCACATTCCCATCAGGTGCTCCCACAGAAAGTACCTCAGGTTCAAGTTGCCCTCAGGCCACTATCAGTTCAGAGCAATGCCCTTTGGCCTAACCTCAGCTCCAAGGGTTTTCACAAAGTGCCTGGCAGTAGTTGTTGCCTTCCTAAGAAGACAAAATACTTCCATTTTTCCATATTTGGACGACTAGCTCATAGTGGGCCAGTCTCCAGACCAAGTCAAGTCAGACCTGCAAGTAACCCAGCAAGTGCTCACTTCTTTAGGATTTCTTCTCAACCTACCAAAGTCAGTTCTCGAACCAGTTCAGCTCCTCACCTTCATAGGGGCAGAGCTGGATACTGTAAAAGCAAGAGCCTTCCTCCCCTGGAAAGGGCAAGAGCTCTCATGGAGCTGGCTTCTTCATTCAGCCTTCAGGTGTCTCGGCCAGCAAGGCATTTCCTTCAGCTCTTGGGCCACATGGCAGCTTCTACAGCAGTGGTCCAAGATGCAAGATTTCAGATGAGGGACATTCAGTTCCACTTGAGAGCTTTTTGGTCCCAAAGAAAGGATTCCCTTACCAAACTAATCCCAGTGACTCGAACTCTGATCCAAGCCCTGCAATGGTGGCAGGATCAGGACAGTTTGAGGCAAGGGGTTCCATTTTGCCACTCAGTCTCATTCAGTGGTCCTTACCACAGATGCTTCCTTGCTGGGCTGGGGAGCCCATTTGGGGGACCTCACCACCCAGGGACTGTGGTCTCCTCAGGAATCTCTTCTACACATCAGTCTCCTGGAACTCAGGGCAGTGTTTCTGGCACTGCAAGCTTTTTTCCAGTCAGTACGGAACAAGGTGGTTCAGGTCAGAACAGACACCACCACCACCATGTGGTACATCAGCAAGCAAGGAGGCACTCGGTCTACGGCCTTGTGCACAGAAGCAATGCAGTTGTGGTACCTGGCTTATTCCCTGCAAACCTCTCTGATAGCAGTTCACGTTCCAGGGAAGGACAATGTCCCAGCAGATGCACTGAGCAGAATATCTCAGGGCCATCACAAATGGGTCCTGGATCCTCTGGTATTGAAGGTGACTTTTTCAAGATGGGGCATTCCAGAGATGGATCTTTTTGCAGCCCCAGACAATCACCAACTTCCTCTCTTTTGTTGCAGACCCCCAGTCTTGGGCTCAGTCCCCCTGGATGCTCTGATTCTAAACTGGGAAGGGAAATTTCTGTATGCTTCCCCCCTTCCCTCTCCTGTTCATAGTTCTAGTCTAGATAAGGTCGCAACCTTGCAAAGTGATTCTGATTGCTCCAGACTGGGCCAGACAGCCATGGTACCCCTTGTTGCTGTTCCTAGCAGTCCATCTTCCCCTCTCTCTTCCCAGGAATTACAACGTGTTAACCTCCTCTCAGGGGAGGATTTGGTACCCCAATCTTCAGTCTCTCAATCTCAAGGCATGGCTCTTGAAGAGTTAGAGTTTGCCGGTTTGCATCTGTCTCAGGGAATTCTGGACATTCTCACAGCTTCTCGGAAGTCTTCCACCAGAAAGACTTATAACTCCAAAAGGAAGAGATTCAGTATTTGGTGTTCCAAGAGGCATATCTCTCCAGATACTGCTTAATTGCCCACAGTTCTGGATTATATGGTCCATCTTAATAGCCTGGGCCTCAGAACAGCTACTCTCAGGGTACACTTGTCTGCTTTTTCTGCTTTCCTGTCAGTAGGTAAGTCTTCCTCTCTGTCATCCCACCCCGTATTCTGTGAGTTTTTCAAGGGATTGCTTCATACCAATCCCCCCTTTAGGGATCCTGCTCCTGCTTGGGATATTAATGTTTGCATTGCTCAGCTTATGCAACCCCCTTTTGAGCCTTTGTCCTCAGCAGAGCTTAAGTACTTGACTTGGAAAACTGTGTTTTTGGTAGCCATTACTTCTGCTAGACGTATCAGTGAATTGCAGGCCCTGTCAGTGGAACCTGATTTCATCTCTTTTCACAGAGATAAAGTGGTCCTTAGAACTAACAGAAAGTTCTTGCCTAAAGTGGTTTCAGATTTCCACCTGAATCAGTCTGTCTCTCCCCGTTTACTTCACTGATCATTCTTCATCAGGGGAGAGGAGGCTACACAGTTTGGATGTTAAAAGAGCCCTTAGCTACTACATAGAGCATACCAAGGTTCACAGGTTTGATTCCCTCCAGTTGTTCCTCACTTATGGAGAGGTAGGAAAAGGCAAACCTGCCACCAAGAGAACTATTGCTAGGTGGATTGTGTCTTGTATACAGTTCTGTTATGAGAAACTAGGAAAGATTCCACCCTCAAGCCTGAGGGCTCACTCTACAAGAGGTACATCTGCTTCCCTGGCTGCTGCCAGGGATATCCCTCTCTTAGAAATCTGTCAAGCAGCCACCTAGAAAACAGTACATACCTTTACCAGGCATTACTCTGGATAGTCAGGCTAGGAGTGATGCTCGGTTTGGCACAGCAGTACTTCAGAGACTATTCCCAAAGTAGGTTCTGTCCCTCCTCCATGGAGGTACTGCTTGGTAGTCTGCACTTGTCAGAATACAGCAAGACATCATGTTGTTTGAAGAAAAAATTACTCACCTTAGTAATTATGTTTCTTCTAGTGGAGTCTTGCTGTATTCAGACCTTCCCCCTGCCTCCCCTCTCAGAACCTGGATTTCTGTTTTGGGATGTGGATGGGCAGGCGCAGTGTTGGCACCCCAGGGGTGCCCCCTTACACCCTCTTGTTACTCATGGGGTGATATGTTATTTCAATTTTAATTGTTTTTTGTGTTTTGGGTTTCCTGACTTGAGTCTTCCCTTGGGAACCCAAAAGATTATTTTTCTGTCAGTTGGCTAGTAAAAATTTTACAGTTTCCACTCAGAACACCTAGTGAATTTTGCTTGTAAAGATCTGACGGTTGCAGTTCAAAATACAACAGGCAGAGACATCAGCCGAGCTCGAGATCAACATTCTATGCCTTGCGTAGAAAAGTTAACCCATTGTTCTCCGGGGCAGTTTAAAGGCTGGGGCTCACTGCACTTGTTAGAATACAGCAAGACTCCACTAGAAGAAACATAATTACTAAGGTGAGTAATTTTTTCTTTGTTTTGTTTTTTCCATTAAATTTATGATGGACTGATTTTAATTATAATAGGGGCAGAACATTTGTTTATTTGTAAATGAATCTAAAAAAAAAACAAAAAACAAATGTCATTAACAATGGGAATTAAATACAAGTTACCCTACATGACAAATTCAAATCATTTGTCATAGCTGTAAACTGGACTTCCTTAGTGGCAACCTTTAAATGAGCAGTTTTTTGCAGGCTACGGTTGTATGGTCTCTGAACTCATCCAAAAAAAGAAAAGCTGTTTTAGTAAAAAAGTTCAGTCTTGGATACAAAAATTGGGCCAAGAATTGAAGATCCATTCAGATTTGTTAAATTAACCATAGTGGTTGTGTTAATCAGTTGCGTAACCCAAGATTCACTGGTACTGATTTAAGAAATTATGTTTTTTTTTAATTTTTTTTTTTTTTTAAGATCTCCAGTCTAGATAGAAAATTCCAAGGATAACCATGAAACAACTAAATGGTTAGATTTAGGTAGTTTGTAGCAACAAACAGCCAATGGTATGCAGTTAGGAAATAAAATAGCAACTGTTTCAGCAGATTCTGAAGTAGAAGGCAGTTTAAGAAATGTTCTAAATTTATCTTCGGTGTAAATTAGAACACTAGCGCCTCTTACTGCAGTTGCATCACAGAGGAATTCCCTGTAAGGCTGACTTCTGAGGATGAAACTGAACAGACTGCTAAAGCCATGTTTACATGTCCGCAGCACTCTGGCATTTGCGCTGCTCCCTTCCCACTGCGGTGGCTGCTCTGCCAGCAATCCATCGTTTACACAGCCCGCCCTCACAGTGCAGCAGGTTGCTCCGAGGAGGGGCTGTGAATGCACAGGAGGATGTCAGGAGACCTGGGGAAAGAAAAGGAGCAAGTGCAGCAGTGTCTTGATACGGGTACCGACAACTGAGTCGGTGCAGAAAATGAATCGGAGTCGCACTTGCGGAGCTCCAGAATGTGTCCACACATCCAACTTTGCAGTGCATCAACCAGTACGCATGGGTTGATGGTGCTGCAAAGTCGCCAGTGTACACTGGGCTCAAGATTCAGAGATTGCAATACATTTGGGAGAATTTTGAGATGCTCGGAGGCATAATAGATCAAGCTGTGCGAAAAGACTGTGCATATTGAGATATGAGTGAAAGAGAGACCATCTTTAAAATCAAATGAAACGGATTAGTTTTAGCACAGCAGTTGGACTCAAGATTTAGTGAACGCCCCGGTACTCTCATTGCCCCAGACTCTCACTGGATCCCTGAATCCCTGGCTGAAGGTAGATGATGACAGGGATCGGAGGTCACTGGAGGGGATACTTCTGAGGAAAATTAACAGTATGACAATAAATACCTATCAATGTTCTTTCTTTGACTGGGTCACCTGTCTGACCTCACCTGGGTTTATTGACAGAATTCATAAAAACAAAATTGGGTTTGATTAATTTGAAACCGCCAAGTTTCTGATTTAGAACAGACTGGAGGCAGTATAGCGCAGTGGTCTAAGGCTCTGAGCTGCAAATCTGGTGACATCCAGCAGAAAAGACCGGGGTTTGAATCCCACAGCTTCCACTTGCATACGGTGTGACCCTGAGCAAGTCACTTAACCTCCTTGTGCTCCCAGGTCGCTCCTAAAAAAAAAGCTTTCATCTTAGTGTGCTATACCTGGTTAAACAACTAAATTAAAAAAAAAATTAAATTAAATTTCTAAACATGAGAAAGAATTTCTTCACAGAACGGGTGGTGGACAAGTGGAACACCCTGCCAGAGGAAGTGGTGGGGGCTGAAACAATCACGGGATTTAAGAATGCATGGGATAGACATAAAGGAATTCTAGAGGTCAGGGGTAAGGGGAAACAGACTTCTAGGAAAACAAACTGAACTTACAAGCTCAAATGGGCAGACTGGGTGGGCCATAGGCCCTTATCTGCCGACACTGTCTATGTATCTATGTATGTATGACTGGCATAATTCACAGATGTATGGTCTTGTGCTGCTGTGTTAAAAGTCATGATCGTGCCTCTATGGAAACCTAAGAAGTACGATCCCCAGTGATATGAAGCTCAGTGTCTGTGAGTTGAAGAAAGAAATTGTGCAGCTATTTAAATTTCATTTTTTCCTTGCTGCACAAAATGGCACTTGATGAGCTTTAAAGTGCATTCTAAATGTGAGCAATCATGTTGTTGCTAAAATTTACAAGTAAATAAGTTTTCTTCAGTAAGATAAATGATAATGTGAGTGGGTGGTAAGAATTACAGTCAACCTCTTTTATTTAAAGTGCAGAATGAGTTCTTTCGTGTAAATTCCGGAAAAAAAAAATATCTGTAAGCACACACTAGTCAGGTTGGGAGCTGCTGGTTTCCTTGTATGTTTGATTGAGTAATTTCCAATAGCCAGCCTTTTTTTGTTTTTTTGTTAATATCTACCTTGCCTCACTCAGTCATGCCCCTGTCTGTTCTTGGCAGCTACCTACAGGATGCTGCGTGGTGCTAGAGTGTGCCAGATGGCATCCTGCTGGCCAGGCAGTGTTTTTCCTACTCCTGCTTTTCTCCCTCCCAACCTACAGATCAGCGCCAAAAGCTTCATGCATGCGCTTGTGCAACCAGCCAATGCCGTCCTTCTTCAGCTGCTCCAGTCGTTTATGCCTACCACTGCTACCATACGTGACAACGCTGTAGCAGAGAATGGCATTGACTCTCTCCGAAGGAAAGCATTTTCTGGGACCCTCGGTTCTTGCTTCACATGCCTGCACTTTTGTAACTTGGGCTCATTCTTGACAATGCTGGCATTGCACCAACAGACCATCTTCAGCAGTCTACTAATCCATAGTTCTAAAAAAAAAAAAAAAAAGGCAGTTCTTTTGGTTCTCTTTTTCTTGGGACTCTAGTAGGTTTTGTACTGTGCATGTTTATAAATAGGGCCTATAGCAAATAATAGGGTGGGGCATGAAAAAGAGATAATGGAATAAAAAAACAGGATAGTGGTTAAAAAAAAAAAAGAAAAGTTCAAAAAGATTTTTTAAATTGGGTGTAAACAAAAATGTAGGGTGATTGTAAAAATAGAGTGAGGTGGGGTTATACTGCGCAAACCTAATGAATGAGGAAACACTACAACTGTGGAACTGGGTTGCAGCTTTCTTGCATTAAACCTAGCTCCGTGTTAATGGAAGTAATAGATTAGCTGTTCTCACTAAATTTTAATTGGGCATGTGATAGCCCGAAACATGCACGTTTTGTGTACATGTGAGGGATGGTGTTGGGGTATGTGTGTGGTGGAGGGTGTTGCAGTTGGGCCTCTTTCTCTGTGCCATTTTTTTCACTGTCTTTATCTGGGTACTTTCTTGTTTCTCCATCACTGTTTTTTTCCTGTTATTTATTTATACATACATACATATCGGAATTACAGTCCTTTGAGTCATGGACTCGTTTCCAGTGGCTCCTTGTCAAGCATACAGAGACAATCCACAGGGTTACATAGGTCCAGAGACAATCCACAGGGTTACGTAGTTCCAAAGACAATTACAGGGTTACATAGTTAAATAGAAGCATTGTTACATAGTTACAGCACCAACGCAGTAGAGCAGTAAATTTTTACAGACAGGTTGTAATGGAAGCGTAACTTTTACATAAGATAATGTCGTTGGCCTATGCAAGGTGGTAGCTAGGCGATTAAAGTGAGAAATGTGAGCGGTACACTTGAGTGGTGCTGAAATTAGCTGTCCCAGGGGACATTATCATAGTAGGCTGTGGACTGACAATTGGGCCCACAGGTAGGAGGGCCTGTCAGACATAGGAACCCAGATTGTTATGCACACCTACAGCAGCAAGTGGAAAATATGTGGTTCCTGAGAGCAGTTTTGAAGGAACCGATTTTAGGGAGGTTGGTGATAGCAGCAGGGAGGGAGGGAGTTGAACCAGGACGGGGCCCTTTAGCAAAAGGACCGCTGTTCAAGTCAGGTCCTGACCCTAGGGACCAGGGTGGTGTGCTTGCAGGCACTTCAGGTAGAGACAGTGGGGGTAGCACTGTGGAGGGAGGAGGTTACCCCAGGAGTGGAGAGACCTAGGAGTATTTTTTTGGGGCAATAGGCATGATTGATAGAGGAGCCTCTCCTCAAAGTTGAGCACGTTGGTAGAGGAGTATAGTGAGCAGGTGTGTGTGCATCTGTTGGCACTGGGCAGGAGCCTACAGGACTTATTGATGGACATTTGGACCTTATTAAGTGCAGTGTTGTTTGCGGCTACAAAGATTGGGAGGCCGTAGTCCACAAGGGACAGAACTGAGGAGGTGACAGCCATCCTGAGCACCTCGGTGGGCAGGCAGTCCCTGTGGCGGTATAATAGGCCAATCTGTGCGTTTGTGGCATGGAAGAGGGTGTTAATGTGGGAGCGAAAGGTGAGGATAGGATCAAAAGTAATGCCCAAGTATTTATATGAGGACTTTTGTTCCAGGGGGTGGTGAGCGCTGGGAAGAATCTGGAGGGGGGAGTGTCTGGCCCTACTTTGGTGGTGGGCGAAAAGCATAGTTTTTTTTTTTTTTTTTAGATTGATGACCAGCGTGTGGTCTATGAACCAATGCTCTATCTGGTTGAAGGAGTGCTGCAGAGATCTGTAGGGAGGCAGGGTTTGGGTGCGAAGCAAAAACGACTGCATCATCTGCATAGAGAAGGACACTACCAGCCCAGGACCTTGGTAGTGCATTAAGGTAGAGGCTGAAGATAAGAGGGCCCAGTATGGAGCCCTTGGGAACACCAGAGCAGACAGGCAGAGTGGACAGGGTGCTATGAATTTTTATGTGCTGGGACCTGCAGGACAGGTAGCTGTTGAACCAGGAGAGGGGCCCTTGGGAGAGACTGAGTTGGAGAAGGGAGTCAAGCAAGAGGGGGTGGCAGAACATGTCAGAGACCTTGGAGAGGTTGATAAAGACAGCTTCAGCGAGTTAGCCAGAGTCCAAGGCAGTGTCCAGGAAATTGGAGAACTCCAGGAGCGCCGTGGTGGTACTGTGACTGGGGCGGAAACCATGCTGCTCCCTGCACATAATGTCATGTTTGGCCAGGTATTCTGTGAGCTGATCTGCCACTATTTTTTCTAATGCTTTGGAGAGCAGGGGGAGGATGGAGATTGCCCGGTAGTTACCAGGGGAGGAGCTATCTCCACCTTTGAGTATTGGTGTGATGATTGCCGTTTTCCAGGCAAGGGGGAACTGACCAAGACACAGCGAGTGATTTGAGCAAGTCAGTGAGTGGGGCAAATACTGCATCCAGTACCTGGAGAAGGCGGCTGGTGTCCAATGGGTCGTTGCAGGGACTGATGCCATTGAGGGCTTTAGTTAGATATGGCCTGGCTTCTTGTGGGGAAATAGTGCAGAGGTAAAAAGGTGGACAGTGGAGGGTGGGCAGCTGTGAAGAGGGGGGGGACTAGATCAAAGAAGTTGCTAGGGAGGCCTGAGTTGAGGTCGGAGAAGGCAGTGTTGAGGCAGTCCGCAATGCTTTGGGGGTCCGTGGTGATGGAGCCATTGATGGTGAGTTGGGATGGGGGGGAGTGCGACTTCCTATTCAGTTCTTTTATATTGTCCCAGAACTTCCGGGCAGTCCCCCAGGAGGAGGAGGAGGCAAGGGCTGCTCTGTAATATTCAGCCTTGGCCTTGTGAATGGCCCAGGTACACTTGTTGCACTTGGTATTATATGCTTATCTATCTGCTGGTTTACCGGATTCAACAGCTGTGTGCCATAGGTTGTCCCTCAATCTCAGTTGCTGAGTGAGAGATGGGGTAACCCATGGCGCATTTGGTTTCTTGATTTGGATCTTGGTAAGGGGCGCGAAAATGTTACAGGCCTTGTTTAAGGAGCGAGTGAAGACGTCAAGTGCCAGGTCAGTATTTGGGGTGAGATTCATGGGGGACCAATCCTGTTGGGTAAAATACAGTCTGGGTTTTTTGAGGTTACCAGGGCGAAGTCACCGGTGGAGGACTGTCCTGGGCACTGGTTTGTGAATGAGAGCGGATCATGTGAAAAGGACTGGGGAATGGTCACTGAGAGAGTTTGGGAGGACATCGATATCCACAATTTTGTGGGGGTTGTTGATGAGGACTAAGTCCAGTAGGGTGCGAGTTCCATTGGAAGGGTTGCACCTGGTTGGCTGTGAGATTAGTTGAGTCGTATTGAGGACAGCAAAGGTGTCCTTGATTTGGGATGCTGAACTGGCAAGCCAGTTTGGGTTGAGGTCCCCCAGAAGGATCTGCTCAACCTTGTGTGGCAGATTAGCAAGGTAGTCAGAGTGAGAGAATGGCTGGGGTTTGGTTCTGTGGGGGAACGTAGGCAACAGTGATGATAAGAGGGGCCCTAGAGGGGTCCGGGGTGATTTTGAGGGAGATGGCTTGTGCCCTGTGGTCCAGCTTGGGCTCTGGGAGAGCATGGTCCAAGAGGGTGTTGCGCATATAGAAGGCACACCTGCCCCCATGCTTGCCCACTCGATCCTCCCTGAAAAGAGTGTACCCGGGGAAGGTGAAGGAGGAGTCTGGAGTCGATGTTGGGAGCCAGGTTTCCACTAGAGCTAGGACATTGGGTTGGTGCTGTACGATCCAGCACTGGAGGGCTAGAAAAGAGGGGTGCATCAGTGACTCCTAGTGGCCACATGAGGGAGGTCTGGTGGAGGGGAGGAGAGGGGTATAGGGATAGCTGGTGTTGGGAGGGAGCTAAGTGAGGAGAGAAATGGGAGAGATCAGGGTGAGTGGAGTAGGAGACAGAGTAGAGTGTCAGGTAGAGGATTAGAGTGCAACAGGAAGTTGGAGAGGCTTGTGTGCAAGGAGTACTGAGTGACGTACCTCCTCTAGTGGGCAGTCAGTATAAACTGCAAATGGGAAAGTGGGGACTTAGTAATAGGAGCAACAGGAAGTCACGTGACGGGGGCAGTCCTTAAATTAAGGGATGCCCCTGGGTGGGAGGGTGGCTCCGGTGGGGCAGTGGATGTCCAGCGTCAATGGGCTAACGCCTCTCACCAAGATCCAGCAGGAGAAGGGAGGCAAGATTACCTTTAAGGCTCCTGGGGACCTCGTGTGCCCTGCTTGAGTGAAGCATCCTGCTTGTGTGGTGAGTGTAACTGTGGGCTGGGGATCCGGGCCTTTATAGGGGGAAGACAAAAGGAGGGAGGACATTAGTATGCAGTGGGAGCACTTACTACTCTAGCCCCTGGTCTCAGGTTGTACAGGCCCGGTTTGGAAGCTTCTATGGGCTATGTGCAGTGCCTACTGCGCATGCGCAAGCCAGTCTTGTTTGTGTGCTCCTCATTTTTGTGTGTATATTGTGTACTTCTTTTATTGTGACTTTATCGGTGCGCTTTCCTATCTGTGTTGTCTCTCTCTTTTTCTCCAGCTTCAGCGGATTACAAACTGTGCTAGTGCTAAACCCTCAGTTCCCCAGGATACTGGCATCAATTTGAAATGGATCATATTATGATGTCTGAATATCTTAGGTTACTTGATAATGTTGCCTGGGGAGTGGGACATTGTTTAGATGAAGCACTGTTTGGATCTGATGAGGCTTGTGACCTTCTGTTCAATTGCGTGGGGCAGAAAAATACTTTAACCACATCCAGTCTGCCTGGAACCCTACCTGGAGGTATTCTGAGATAGTACTTGCTTGCCCCGCCCTCTCCTGATTAATAATTCTTTTGTAACCGTCAGAGTTCTTTAAATCCAGCAATGTGTTTTGTGTTGACGGCTGTGCTGGGTAGGCTATTTATTTTTATTTACACTGAGCAACAAAATGCCAGTCTCACAGATGCGTCCTGGGGAAGGGGAGTGGGAGCATTATATAATACAACAGTATACATAAATCGGTAATAACTTAACTGTACATAGCCAGACCATATGATGTAACAACCATCATGAGTATTAACATTGCCAACATGGAATACATAAAGGAAGTCTAGCAGGAAGGGGGGATTTGGAGACTAAGGAAGGGGGTGGTATGGGAGAGGTACATAAAGTGCTAGGATGCAGGAGGGGTTAGGATAGGGGTAGTTGGCCCCACTGGAGGAAGGAGGGGTTATAGACCAGCAGCCGAGACAAACCCAGAGGGACTAGGTGCAGTTGCAGTTCATCACAAGGTAGTTTGTTAGGGATGTAGAGAGAGAATTGACTGAAGAGGAGTGTCTGATTTGGGTCGGTAGTTGATTCCAAAGTTTAGGCAGGTGATGGGAGAAAGCCATTTGGCCTGACGTAATGCTTCTGTAAGGTATATTCAGAGAACATGAGTTGTCTGATCTGAGGGAGTATTTGTAGGAGAGAGGGGCAGATAAGGAGGTGGAGAGGTAAGAGGGGAGAGAACCCAACCAGAATTTTGAGGTGAATTTTGCTGCATGCATGGGTCTCCTGTCAGCAAGGGTGGGAAAATTTAGAGAGCAGTAGCGTGTGCAGTGGTGGGTCAAGGCAGAGGCATCTAAGGCAAACCAGCAGAAGGAGTTAGAGAGGCTCCAACCTGGATAAGGAGGATTGGGGGGCAGCTCCTTGTACTATGTCACAGTAGTAGAATATTGGCATATTCATTTTATGTACCAATTTGCACCTTGCCGGAAAGTAGGCCGGAGTTTCTTCTGAATGGCATCGATGTGGACAGAGAAGTTTAAGTACCTGTCCAGCCAAACTCCGAGGTAGCAGAAGGAGGTGTCTTCTAATACAGTCCCATCAGTGGTGTGAAAAGCGGCCAAGGAGGAGAGCCTTCCTAGCCTCTACCTAGTACCGAAAGTCAGAGACTGTCTTCTTTGAATTTAGGAAGAGATGGTGCTTTCTAAACCAGCGCTGTACATTGTTGAAATCCATTTGGAGCCAGGAGGTGACATCGGGGACTGATATGCTTGTTGTGTACAGTACCATGTCATCAGCATACATGTGTATGTTCGGCGATGTGCAAGTCAGAGGGAGATCGTTAAGGAAAATTGAAAAAAGAAGAGGCCCAAGTACAGATTCCTGAGGGACTCCCGTGGTAATGGGGAGTTTTGGGGAGATGGCATCGGCCATACGGACAGATTGGGATCTGCCTGACTGATAAGACTTAAACCAGTTAGTAGCATTAGGGGAAAGACCAGCAGACCTGAGACAGGACAGGAGTATAGGGTGAGAGACCGTATCGAAGGCCTTGGCTAGGTCAATGAAAATAGCAGAGGTTATGAGGCCATTGTCCTTGCCCGTAGAGATAGTCAGTCAGCCGTAGCAGGGATGTGGCGGTGGAGAGGTACTTTCTAAAGCCAGATTGGAGTGGAGTGAGAAAGGTGGAGTCAGTAAGATAGGAGAATTGTTCAAGTACTGTGTGTTCCTGGAGCTTAGACAGTGTAGGAAGGAGAGAGATAGGGCAGTAGTTGCTAGGGGAGGAGGGATCACCTCCTTTAGGGAGAGGTAGAACTGTAGCGTGTTTCCAAGCTGTAGGGACAGTGGAAGAGACAAAGGAGAGGTTTAGCAAGAGGGAGATAGGATATTCGACAGCAGAAACAGACAGGGAGAGGAGGTTAGGGTCCAGGCCATCAGGAGAGGAGCCTTTGGCAGGGTTAATGGACAAAAGAGCTTGAAAGGCAGCAGCTGGGGAGATGTGGGCGAAGAAGAAGGGGGTAGATAAAGAGGGGGCAGAGGGAGTAGAGGAGGAGGAGGAAGCAGAGAAGAGGGTAGCAGGTGAGGGTGTCCACCAAGGAGGGGGGCAACCAGAAAGCTGCATGGGCATCAGGGGGGCCGCTTGGAGCACTGAGGCACAAGACGTAAAATGGGAATTGAAGTATTCTGTGACTGCCATAGGTTCTGAGATGACTGAGAGATCCTGCCTAAGGGTATGAGTGGGGGGGCTTGGTGGAAAGGGAGAAGAGGGACTGAACAACTTTCCAGAATTTAGAAGGTTTGTTTGTGTTAGGTTGGAAGGTAGCCTGGTAGTGTTCAGTTTTGGCCAGCTGAATAGCTTTGGTACACTTATTTCGTAGCTCCCTGTATCATTGGAGACCCCTGGGGCAGTTTGTTGCCTTGTGTTTACACCAAGCAGCAGTGTCCCAGGCTCTTTTGCAGGACAGGAGCTCAGGGGATACCCAGGGTAGGTGGCTTCCTTGGACTCTGGTTTTGCACAAGGGGACGTGTTGATTCCAAACACGAAGGAACTTGTCACTGAACAGTTAGAGAGCAGCGTCAATTGAAGAGCAAGCTGCGAGTGGGGACCAGTCAGTGTTGGCGAGATCACTATGAAGAGGTCGAGTGTCAAGAGGAGGAGTAGGTACGGGTTGGGAGAATTTTGTGTGGTATTTTTTGCCTGTGTATTTTGCGCACCACGTACACAGGATAGTGATCACTTAGTGCATCAGGCAGGAGGCCGTCGGCCTTGACCCTGTGGGGCTGCGATGTGAGGACTAGGTCCAGAAGGTAGTGTTTTTCAGTTTTGTTGTTCAGGTGAGTAGGTTCCTTATATTATCTGTGTTAAATTAGTGACTCGATGTAGAAGCAAGTTTTGGCAATCTTGTTTGAGAGCCAGTTGATGTTGGGGTCACCCAGTATGTACAGCTCTCTTGACTGGGCAAGGGCCGTCAGTTTCTTTATCATCTCCATGACTTGGGAAGGGGGTTGGCCAGGACGACAATAAACTGCTGCAGTAAATAGTGGGGAGCGGTAAGGTAGCTTCAGGTTGAGAAGGATAGCCTCGTGAGAGGAAGGAGAGGTGACTTTCTGCAGAATTGTTTGCTGAAGGGAGATAGAGACATAGATCGCCACTCTGCCTCCTTGTCCGAGTCTGTCCATCTGAGTTATAATGAACCCAGGAATTGAAACTTCTTGGTCCGTGATACGTTCAGAGAGCCACGTGTCTGAGATGATAATAATGTCAGGTTTATACTCAAGGACCATTATCTGCAGCATAGGTAGTTTACTGGTAAGGCAGCGGGCATTTAGATGCATAATTTTTAGGCCGTTTGGGAGGGCTGGGAGAGTAGAGGGGGTGAGCTAGGGGGTAGGGGAGTTCATGGAGGGAGGTCCAGGGTTAGGGTGGACAAAACTGGTAAGCAGTAGGAGGAGCAGTAAAGCGAGAAATCTAGCTTTACGGTATTTATGGGTTAATGAGTAGCACCTAGTAAAGTGTCCGGATAGTTGTACACAATAGGGGGCAGATGAGGAGATTTTGAGCAACGTGATCATAGATCAGGCAGGGCGGTAAGTGAGGCACATGATTGCGACGGGTAATGTGGGTAGTTAGAGTGGCACAGGGTCAGGGTGTAAGCCAGCTTAGTTTACGGTGGCGGCATCAAGTTGAGTAATGGGATATTTAGTCGGGGATACAGGCGAAACTGATGGACCAAGAAGGATACTAATAAATATCACTAAGACAAGGTGATGTGGGTACTGCAGGTACCTGTTAGAGGGCGTCATAGTGGCAAGAGATGGAGTTAGGTAGCAGTGTAGGGAATGCAGAGATAACGATAGCCTGAGTGTTGATTTCCTAGGTCCCTCTAGTGGTGAGAGAATATAAGGAGCAAGTGGGAAAGTAGACTGTTAGGAAAACGCAGCAATCATGTGACTGGGTTCATCTATAAATAAAATAGTTGAGCGAGGTTGGGAGAGCCAGTGCACAGCACCAGCGGGGCAGTTGCAGCAGAGGAGAATTAGCAAGACAAAGGATTTTGGGTGCCCAAGGGGCTGAGTGAGAGTAAATATTCAGGAAATGGCTGGAATCACTTAAAAACTGTAAATAGGCTTCCTAAATTCTACAGTTTAAACAATTCTCCAAGTTTCAGGGTAATTACAGGTCTTTTGTAGGCAGAATTACATATAATCAGCAACAGTTAAGTCAGCGCCAGGCGGCAAACAGGCAGAGAGCAGAAATTGACCAATCGGAGCGTAGCCGGAGAAAGCGCATGCTTTCTGATTGGTGGAGCAGCAGCAGTACCTGGTCAGGTATGTTGGCCGGGTTTGTGGTCTTGGGCGGCGGCTCCAGGGATGCCGTCTGTCCAGGGGGGCCAAGTCCTGGGAACTGGCAGAGCTGTGAGCCCTGGTCAAGGGGTGGCTTTAGCCAATTATCCACTACTTTCTCCATGGAAAAGTACTTCCTTTGTGTGTGTGTGTGTGTGTTTTTTTTTTTTTTTTACATTTCGTATTTATAATATTCCAAAAGTGATACACAGTTAGAAGCTATCCTGAGATAAACATATATATGCTTCATACATCTCGAAGTGTTATATCTAAAATAACCTACTGTATCTTTCTGCATTTTTTCTTCTATTAATAAAATGGAGAAACAGAAAAAATGTAACTCCATATAATTCCTTCGAGTATTAATACCCCGCTATAGTTAAATGCAGACTACCAGTAAAGTGAGCAGGATCCAAGTTATAAAGTCAGAATCTTTCTAACATTTCATATAAAGATATATGGTAAAACAGAAGCATCCAAGTAACCATTAGTCAATAAAGATAATTATTACAATCAAAATGGTCTACAAAAAGTGAGGCACTATTTAGTTATAGCACATTATTTAAACAAGTTTGCTGGTGTTTTAGCAACTCCATGTCAAATTCACAGTTTTTTGCCCAATACATGGAGGTCATCTCGACCTTTAAAATCCACAACAAAAATCATAGTTTGCCTTACTTGTTCTTAAGTTACATAGTGAGACTTAATCTATATTATTTATTTTGCATTTAATGTTTCTCCACTTCCCCTACGGCGCTCTCTCCTGCCAGGTCACCCAGCCCTGTCTCCCTCTCGCAACTTACCTTTCCGCTTTTCCTCCACAGCTTGCCCCCTGTGGCAGGGATCCCTCAACCTGTCGGAACGGATCTATTGTGGGGGTTACTGCAAATCGCAGGACCGGGGCCTGCGGCGACCGGCATTCATCCTGCCGAGGAGCCATTTTTCCATTTTTCTCCCCTTCCCAAGTGCGGCACGGCAGCGTGCAATGATGCCAATGGCCGAGCCGCACACGCTCCCATATGTTCCACGCCGGGTGTCTGCCCCATAACTGCCCCCTATGTGCGAGCCACCAGTGCCCGCCCCCTGCCTCCACTAGGTGTCAGGCATGCAGCGGACTCCGTCCCACCCCCTCCCCGGGAGAGGAGGGCTGTCCTCAGGATGCTTGATCCTCTCCCTCCCCAGCCGACCCCTGGTGGCCCGCTTGTACCGCGAACACGGGTTGTTGGCGTGGCAGGAGGTAAGGCAGGATGCCTCAGCCCTCCACACCACTGGGCCAGCAACTTAATCCCTATTTATGGAAAATATCTGTAATGGGTCGCATTGTTTTCTCTTGTTATAACATCAGTGTTTTAGATGTCAACATACTAAAATGTCAGCAGAGCAGGCCTAATGGTCTTTCATGTCTGCATGATAGCCCCCATACTGAGCACCAACTTTGCCCCCCCCCCACCCCCTTGTGTTTCTTTGTCCCCAGCCCAAGATGTTACCCTTGTATTGGGCTTCGTCAGTTTTACCCTCCCCCATACCTGTCCCAGCCGCTCTTAAACCCCTCCACAGTCTCTGAGTGTGAAAGAAAACAACATTGTTTTTCATTGTGTTTACTTCATTTTTTTCCTCAAATGCAACAATAGAGTATTATCAATACTGTGAAACAGGAGAAAACAGTTATGTTAAAGTCTGTTATGTCTTTAACATGTCATTCATCTCTTGGATTATATTTTATGTATTTATTTTTTACTGCTGTGAGGAAGCAATCAGACCCTAAAGGGTGCTAATTTTCTGAGGTTCTTGCAGCCAGTCCTGTAGAAACATAGAAGTTGACGGCAGATAAGGACCGCCAGGCCCATCCAGTCTGTTCATATTACCTACCTGATGCATGTGTCGTAAGTCTATTCTTAGTTCTTTGACTGTGTACTCCTACCCATCTCTATGATCCCCTTGTACCTATCCCAAGCCCTTTTGAAGCCCTGTACTGTAGTAGCTTCCTCTACCTTCTGGGGGAAGGCCGTTCCACGCATCCACCACCCTTTATGTGAAAAAGAACTTTCTTACATTTCCCCTTAGGTGGCCTCCTTCTATTTTCATGTCGTGACTTCTTGTCCTACTGTTACTTCATAGATCGACTCATTCACCTTGTTAATGCCCTTGAGGTATTTGAAAGTTTCGATCATGTCGCCCCTGTCCCTCCTCTGCTCTAGGGTGTACATATTGAGATCCTTCAGTCGGTTCTCATATATCTTATGCCGTAGCCCCTGCACTGTTTTGGTTGCCCTTCTCTGGACAGTCTACATTCTGTCAATGTCTTTGCGTAGGTGCGGCCTCCATTATTGCACGCAGTATTCCAGATGGGATCCAACTAGTGTCTTGTAGAGGGGAAGCAGTACTTCCCTCCTATGGCTAGTGATACCCCTACCAATACACCCCAACATCGTTTTTAGCCTTTCCTACTGCTTTAGTTGTCTGCTTAGAGAATTTCAGGTTATCTGCGATGATTACCTCCAAGTCCCTTTCTTCCCTTGTGATAGTCAGCACCCCCCCGCCGCCTATAGTTTGCTACTGGGTTCCTCTTCCACACATGCATGATTTTGCATTTCTTTACATTAGACCTCAGTTGCCATTCCTCAGACCATTTCTTCAGTTTTTCACCTTGGTCTCCCCCACAGACTGGCTGGCGAGATCGTTTGTTCCTGTACTAGGACGTTGATAATTATCACCTGCTTTTTGCACGATTTAGTAATGCGTTCAGTGTCCCTCCATGCTGACATACCAGGGAGACATCTGACCATTACCTCAGGCTGGAGGTGGGTATCCACTCCCTGAATCATGGAGTCCCCCATAAGTGTTTTTTGTTTTTGTTTTTTTTTAATCCTTGCTTGCCTTCTGTTTTGGTTTCTTTTAAGGGTGTATTTTGCCATGTTTACTGCAGTATTGCATTGTCTCTTGCCCCCTTGTTTGAGTTCAGCATTGGAGGCAGGTATCTGTTGATGTTTTTATTGGGTTTATGCCGGCGTTTCCCTTGACCTTTGCCCCCTTGCTTGAGTTTGGCAGTATAGCAGATGACTGTTTGTTGTTATTGGCATTATGGTGGTGTTTTGCTGGCGTGTGCCTTGTACTGGAGTTCCCGAGTTGCCGTTCCTTACTACCTGCCAACCACCTGGGCCAACTACCCTCTGCAGACGAGGTGCTGCAGTTGGATGCTGTGGGATTGGCAAGTGATTTACAAAGTACCTTTTATCCTGTATACAAGACTGGATGGAGGCAGTATATTCTGTCCATGCTGCCTGGAGCTGAGCCCTTGGATCTCTGATGGTCAAGCATGTAGGACAGTGTCCTAGTCCCTGTATGACTACTCTGTTAAAGACTGCCTCACAATGCCAGCAGCTAAGTATGTCCATTTCCGAAAGAAAAAAAAAAAAATATTTTATTCTCTCTCCTAAGCTGGTTTCTGGGCTTCCTTACTCATGGGCTGTACTTCCTGATGCTAACAGATAGGCAAAAATCAGACCTCTGCAGCAGGGGACATCCAGCCCTCCACTTCCTGTCTCCCTTAGTTTACTTTCTGCCTTCAGTGAAGCAGGTACTCTGCAGCAGAGCCATGTCACAGTTGGCAGGGTTGAAGAGACTGTAAGTCATAAATTCTTGTTCTACATTTGGAGCAAGTGTATTGTATTGATTGCTAGGAGCGATTTGGAAATGCTTCATGGTGGGACCCAGTCTTCAGCCTTGCAAGCTGCACAGACTGGCCCCACCTCTCAGCAACTAACTAGATTTCGTATGATTTTGGGCTCCTCACAACGGACGTCTGTAAGCCCTCAAGGCTAGGGGGACTCCTGATTTAAGCACAGGATTGCTTCTGGGGACGAGTGCCTTTCTATTGACGGAGCGGCTTTGGAGAAAATATCAGCTCATCGATGCAGATCCAAGCAGCGCTCCAAGCTGCTCGTCAGCAGTCAGCACTCGTCGCTGAACGCTGGGGAGAGTGCCGGGCCGCTTGTTGACTTTAAGCAGTGGTCCCAGTCCAGTTCTCTTGTCGATGGGCTGTAACGCTGAAAGGATACCCTCTTCGAGGAGCACTGAGGACAGCCAGTAGCGCTGTAGTGCTAATACAAAACAAACAGGCATCCCTACAGAACGATGAGCTCAGCCCTTGGGGAACCCCCCCCCCTTAAAGGGACCAATGGAGCTCTCAGTCAGCGTTGGACAGGCCTCCCCCCCCCAGAACAACATTAAGGGACAAGATGGATCTTATTCAATAAAATTACTGTTTATAGCAATCTGAAGAACAGGAGCAGCTCAGTATTTTGCCCTTAAAGGGCCAGCAGCAATTCATACAGCTCAGTGTTTTACCCTTAAAGGGCCAACAGCAATTAATGCAACTTCCAGCAGCATAACCAGGAAACCTCCAGTGGGAGGGGGTATGCTGATTTAAAAGGGGAACAGGACCATTTGGGGCATGGTCTCAGGCAAACCTTCTAGGGCAGAAAATGCCAGCGCGGATTCATCCCTGCTTCTAATCATTTTTGCTGGGTCGCTTTACCTAATGTGTGAGAAGGCAGTGTCTGCAAATGTCGAAGTCTCGAAGGAGGCATTCCCTTCCTCGACTCAGACTGATAGCCAGCAGACAGACAGGTCTGAACAAGTAGCAACTACCAGGTCTGAGAGAGCAGCGGCCACCGGGAGACCCAGCAGTCCACGACCCCCCCCTCTCTGGCACCAGGACTCGTCGACAGGTAAATTAGGGCCTTTGCCCTGGACACAGCATGCCTCACGGGCAACCTCCGGGGTCACCAGATGGGAGACCGCACTAGAAGGCAAAAGAAAGCCCCATTCTCATTCGAAGAAGAGCAGTAATCCTCACATCAGTGTCGCAGGGAACGTCCCTGGACTCCTCAGTCTCCAGTTCATCTTCCCCCGGAGAGGGGGAGCTAGGAGGCTTATCATCAGACTCTGTTGACTCATTGTCTGAAATCTTTGACCTGGAGGGCCTAGTCTTTTTCATAAAAAAAAGGTCATAGCCGAGATTCACCTCGGATCTTCCCTGGAGGCTTCCACCCAGCCGAAACAGGCTTTCGTCTTACAGCTGCTGCCAAACCGGTCTCAGCCTTCCTTATTCCTCCAGCCATTGGGGACCTGCTAAGGAGGAATAGCAAGATCCAGAATGCACCTATCCGGTTGCCTGGCGGATCTCAAAGCTTCTCAAATCTGACAAGAATCCATCTAAAAAGTGGTTAGACTGCCCCAGAATCAACCTGACCAAGACGTTGATCATCCCAGCCAAAGGAGGGTCTTCTCTCAGGGTCCCAGTGCATAGGAAGGTGGATGCCTCATTCAACTGGGCCCTCCAAGCATCAACAGTGTCTCAAGGTGGCAACCACCAGTCCTTTTTCAGACTAAGCTGCTCTGTTCTGGGCCCCAATTTTAGCCTTTTAATTTCCTGTGGACCAAGAGAGGAACAGACCTATTCTTCATCAGCTGCAGTTCTTGGGTTTGGCTTCAGCTTAGGCAGCAGATGTGTAGGAGGAGGCGGTAAGGTGCACCGCTCCAACCATGTTGTATCATACCTTGGCTCGCTGCAACCTCTGGCTTCGGGTCTGGCAAGCAGTTGCCTCTGCAAGAGCCAATTGGTCAACGCATCCAGTGAAGGTAATCTCCTGTTTGTCTGAGCCTTGAAGGATGCAGTGAAGGATTCCGGGGAGATGGCTAAGGTGCACATGCCACATCAAGAGGCAGGGGCCAATCTTGGTCCTCAGGCCCCAGACACATTTTTCATTAACAAGGTTACAATAAGGGTCAAAATGCTAACTTCAAACAACATGAAGTCTTGCTGTATTCTGACATATTGCAGTGATGTCCAACCTTTGAACTGCCCTGGAAATGAAAGAGTTAACTTTCCATGCCAGGCATGGAACGCTGAGCTCGAGCTCGGTTGAGACTCTGTCTGCTGCTGTTTGAAATTAAACCGTCAGATTCTTTACTCCGCCTCACTGAACAGTCGCTCCGGAGATTTCTCCTTTGCTCGGTTCAAGTTGTCGGTTAAAGTACCGTTTTTCTCGGTTTTCAACCAAATTTTATCATTTCCCTGTCAGTTCAGACTCTGTTTGTGGTATCGTGAGTACTAGATAGGTTTATTTTCCTTGTTCTTCTGTGTGGAACTTGTAAACGTGGGATCGGTTCAGTTTGAACCGATCAGGTTGTTCAAAAAAAGTTTATTCTACTTTTAGAGTGTCGTAACCGGTCCTTATCGGTTCTAAAAAAAACGGATTTCATTATGTTTTTTTCCACGATCCATAACACGGTCAGGAACCGATAAGGGTGTCTTGCCTGGCGGATTGCTGAAAAAAGGGTAAGTTTTTGTTAGGACTGGCCATGTCTGAGAAACCCAAAAGAAAAACCGGGCCCACTGGGTTTCAACACTGTAGTGTGTGTGGGGAAGTCTTTGCTAAGGCTGATCCCCACACCACCTGTGTTTATTGTCTGGGGTTTGACCACCTCGATTCAGACTGCCAGATTTGCAAGAATTTTCCTGCAGCTACCCTGGAAAAGAGAGTTGGTAGGCTCAGGGAAAGAGAGGCCAAGAAGTCCGCTGACCCAGATGGCCAGCCCGGTTCGGTTCCAACCGAACCAGAAGGAGTGCCTTTGACCAGGGCGAAACTTCTTCGGCCAAAAGGAAAACTGACTCCGAGGAGTCGGTTCCGGTTAAAAGAAAAAGAAGGGATAAATCAGCTGGTGCCGATCCACAAATTCTTTCTCTGACCACTGATGAAATAGCCAAAGTGATAAGGATTGTTCAGTCGCTGACCCCGGTTCCGACCGAACCGGCACCATCAGGATGGGGCTCGGTTCGGTCGGTTCCCCCGGTTCCAGATTATAATTTAGAGGATTTCTATGAACCGGAGGAGGAGGAAGGAGAGTATGAGGATAGTGATGGTGATTACGAAAGTCTGGATGTGCCTATTGACCCGGACATCTCCCCAGACAGACCTTCAGGGGTTTCTCCTCCTAGGCTTTCTGAGTCCCCTTCCCATTTTATGTTCTACAAAAAAGTGGCTGAAACTCTGCAGCTTCCTATGGAAGAAGCTGTGGACGTCCAGGAGGAGCCTGACTATGTTGAAATGATGGATATCCCAGAGTCCAGGAGGCTGTCTGTTCCCCTTCATAAGTCCTTTGGGAAACAGACAATGAAAATTTTAAAGACTCTTAATTCTATACTTCCTGTGGACAAGAGAATGGAAAAGAGGTATACTCTCTCAGGCTCAGATACGGAGTTCCTTACCCAGCAATGCAGCCATGTTGGGGTAGTGCAGGCTGCTGCCTGTGATAAGGCAAATATACCCTTAGCTTCACCCCCCCCACCCCCAGATGAGGACTCCAGGAGGATTGCTGCCATGGCAAAAAAAGCAGTATATGGCAGCATCCTTGGAACTCAGGCAGGCTAATTATATGGCCTCTACAGCTAGATATCAGAAATCTAGATGGGACACTGTAATGGCTTTAGCTAAACAGGTCCCTGGACAGCTTGCCAAGGAGCTGAAGCAGGTGGCTGCGGATGGTATTGAGGCATCCAAGGTGCAGTTCCATGCTGCAGTGGACTCCAATGATGTTTCATCTAGAGTCATGGCTACATCTGTGGCCCTTCGGAGGATGGCTTGGCTCAGATGTACTAGCCTGTCTCAGGATACCCAGACTAAGGCCATGGATTTTCCTGTTAGGTAATTCTCTGTTTGGGGAGCAAACAGAGAATTACATGAAGAAAATGGATGAATACAGGGCCACCTATAGGAGTGCTCAGGTCAAGGAAAGGCAAGCCACTCCCCAGAGGCAGCATTCCAGGGGCAAGGGCAGGCCTTTTCATAGGCCTTTCTACCAAGCCCAGGCCTCCTCTTCTGCTTATGCTCATAGGGGGTTCTTCAGAGGGAGAGGCAGACGGGGTACAAGCAGGCCTGCTTCCACCCCCCAGCCTAAAGCCCCTGCCAAACAGGCACCCAGATGGGATTGCCAGGGCCGATTCTCCACCACCTGTAGGGGGCAGGCTGGCTTACTTTGTTCCGGACTGGATGTCTTTAACATCAGACAAATGGGTCCTGGAAGTAGTAAGCCAGGAACTGGTTCTCAGCTTCAAAAAATTTCCAAAGTTGAGAACCAGATCCTTTCCACCTGCAAATTCCTCAGAGGCACTGGCCCTAGAGGCAGAGGTCTCTTCCCTCTTGGCTCTGAGAGCTATAGAGAGGGTTCAACCCCTACACAAAGGGAAAGGATTGTACTCCAAGTACTTCCTAACCCCCAAAAAGACAGGAGAATGGCAGCCCATCTTGGACCTCAGATATTTAAAGAAGCACATTTTAAAGCCAAAGTTCAAAATGGTGACTCTGGGAGTGATTCTGCCCTCTCTAAGGCCAGGGGACTGGCTAGTCTCCCTGGACCTCAAGGATGCTCATTTCTATATTCTCATCAGAAGCTCCCACCGAAAATACCTCCCTCAGGGTTCGAGCTGCCCTCAGGCCATTACCAATTCAGAGCAATGCCCTTCAGCCTAACCCCTGCTCCAAGGGTGTTCACAAAATGCCTGGCAGTAGTAGTTGCCTTCCTAAGAAGAAAAAGGATCTCCATCTTTCCATATCTGGACGACTGGCTCATAGTAGGCCAGTCTCCAGACCAAGTCAAGTTACACGTACAGATAACTCAGCAACTGCTCACTTCTCTAGGTTTCCTTCTGAATCTTTCAAAGTCAGTTCTAGAGCCTGTACAGCTCCTCACCTTCATAGGAGCAGAGCTAGATACAGTAAGGGCAAGAGCCTTCCTTCCCCTAGACAGGGCAAGGACCCTTATTTCACTGGCCTCTTCATTTACCCTCCAGGTGTCTTGACCAGCAAGGCATTTTCTGCAGCTCCTGGGGCACATGGCTGCTTCTACAGCAGTGGTGCAGGGAGTAAGATTGCAGATGAGGGACATTCAGTTCCATTTGAGAGCCTTTTGGTCTCAGAAAAAGGACCCTCTGACCAAACTGATTCCAGTGACTCGAACCCTGATCCAGGCATTACAGTGGTGGCAGGATCAGGACAGTCTAAGACAGGGAGTTCCTTTTGTCACTCAGTCTCATTCTCTAATCCTTACTACAGATGCCTCCCTCTTGGGCTGGGGAGCCCACTTGGGGGACCTGACCACCCAAGGGTTGTGGTCTCTCAGGAATCTCTGCTTACATCAATCTATTAGAACTCAGAGCAGTGTTTCTAGCACTTCAAGCTTTTTCCTAGTCTGTTCAGAACAAAGTAGTTCAGATCAGGACAGACAATACCACCACAATGTGGTATATCAACAAGCTAGGGGGCACTCCGTCTACGGTCTTCTGCACAGAGGCAATGAAGTTATGGTCCCTGGCCTATTCCCTGAACACCTCTCTTACAGCAGTACACCTCCCAGGCAAAGACAGTGTCCTGGCAGGTGCTCTCAGCAGGATATCTCAAGGCCATCACGAATGGTCCCTGGATCCCTTAGTTTTGAAGGTGATTTTCTCCAGATGGGGCACTCCACAGATGGATCTTTTTGCAGCCCCAGACAATCACCAACTCCTCTCTATTGCTGCAGGCCCCAGTGTTGGGCTCAGTCCCCTGGATGCCTTAGTTCTCAATTGGGAGGGGAAGTTCCTGTATACTTTTCCCCCCTTCCTCTCCTGTTCAAGGTGTTAGTCAAAATTAGGTCTCAACCCTGCAAGGTGATTCTGATTGCTCCAGACTGGGCCAGGCAGCCCTCATACCCTCTCTTGTTGTCCTTAGCAGTCCACCTTCCCCTGTCTCTTCCCAGGAATTACAACCTGTTAACATGTGCTCAGGGGAGGGTTTGGTATCCGAATCTCAAATCTCTCAACCTCAAGGCCTGGCTCTTGAAGAATTAGAGTTTGCTGACTTACACCTCTTTCAAGGTGTTCTGGATATCTTGAAGGCTTCTCGTAAACCTTCCACCAGAAACACATACAACTGTAAGTGGAAAAGATTTTCTATATGGTGCTCTGGCAAGCACATTTCTCCAGAGTCTGCTGGCCTTCCCACAGTCCTTGACTACATGGTTCATCTTAATAGCTTGGGAGTCAGACCAGCTACACTAAAAGTGCATCTGGCAGCTGTCTCTGCCTTCCTTTCAGCAGGCAAACACTCTTCCCTTTCAGCTCATCCTGTATTTTCTAAATTTTTCAAGGGATTGCTTCATACCAATCCTCCCTTCAGGGACCCTGCCCCTGCTTGGGACCTTAATGTCTGCATTGCTCAGCTTATGCAACCCACTTTTGAGCTTTTGTCCTCAGCAGAGCTTAAGTATTTGACCTGGAAAACTGTTTTCTTGGTGACCATCACTTCTGCCAGACGCATAAGTGAGTTACAGGCCCTGTCAGCGGAGCCTGATTTTATCTCTTTCCATAGAGATAAGGTGGTCCTCAGGACTAATAGGAAGTTTTTGCCTAAGGTGGTTTCAGATTTCCACCTTAACCAGTCTATGACCCTTCCTGTTTTCTTCACTGACCATTCCTGCTCTGGGGAGAGGAGGCTGCACAGTTTGGATGTGAAAAGGGCCCTTAGCTACTACATAGAGCGCACCAAGGGTCACAGGTTTGACTCTCTCCAACTGTTCCTCACTTATGGTGAGGTTGGTAAGGGAAAACCTGCCACTAAGAGATCTGTTGCCAGGTGGATTGTCTCTTGCATTCAATTTTGCTATGAAAAACTAGGTAAGATCCCATCCTCAGGCCTGAGGGCTCACTCTACCAGAGGTACAGCTGCTTCCCTGGCTGCGTCCAGGGATATTCCTATCTTAGAGATTTGTCAAGCAGCCACCTGGAAAACAGTACACATTTTCACCAAGCATTACTCTCTGGACATCCAGGCTAGGAGTGATGCTAGGTTTGGCATAGCAGTGCTTCAGAGCCTATCTCCTAAGTAGGTTCTGTCCCTCCTCCATGGAGGTACTGCTTGGTAGTCTGCAATATGTCAGAATACAGCAAGTCTTCATGTTGTTTGAAGAAAAAATTACTTACCTTAGTAATGTTTCTTGTAATGGAGTCTTGCTGTGTTCTGCCCCCGGCCTCCCTCTCAGAACCTGGGTTTTTGGGATGGGTGAGCAGATGCAGTGTTGACACCCTAGAGGTGCCCCCACCTTCTTCTTATCCCTTTGGTTTGGGTGTGTGGGTATTGTTTTTTGTTTATTTTTGGTTTCTGACTTGAGTCTTTGCTTTGGGACCAAAAATCTCTTTATTATATTTAGTAGCCAGTTGGCTAGTGTAAGTTTATAGTTTCCACACAGGGCACCCAGTGAGTTTAGGCTCGTAAAAGATCTGATGGTTTAATTTCAAACAGCAGCAGACAGAGTCTCAACCGAGCTCGAGCTCAGCGTTCCATGCCTGGCATGGAAAGTTAACTCTTTCATCTCCGGGGCAGTTCAAAGGTTGGACATCACTGCAATACGTCAGAATACAGCAAGACTCCATTAGAAGAAACAACATTACTAAGGTGAGTATTTTTTTCTTCTTGGAGTGGAAAAAGAACATGCTATCCAGGCACATCCTCAAGGAGTGGATAGGCATTTAAAAATGTCAGACGACATGAAGTCTTGCTGTATTCTGACAATCTGCAGTTAGCTCCAGCCGTTAAACTGCCCTGGAGAGTATAGGGTCAGTATTCTATGCAGTGCATAGAATGTTGAGCTCGAGCTCGGTTGAGGTCTCTGTTTGCAGAACTTTGAAACCCAACCATCAGATTCTTTACTCCGCCTCACTGAACAGTCACTCCGGAGATTCCTCCTTCAGCTCAGTTCAAAAGTCGGTTAAAGTGTCGGTTGAACTGTCTGTTTAATCCGAAATTATTTCCGCATTGTCGGTTCAGGCTCTGTCTGCGGTACCGTGAGTACTTGGATAGTTTTACTGTTTACTTTGTGGAAATTTTAAGACTTGTCGATCGGTTCGGCTGAACCGATCCATTAGTGTGATTTCTTGTGTTTTTCTTTAGTATGTGGTTACTGGTCCTTATTGGTTCTAAAAAAAAAAAAAAACTTGTTTTAAACGTTTTTTCCAATACCCGTGACACGGTTAGGAACCGATAAGGGAGTCTTGCCTGGCGGTTGCTGAAAAAAGGGTAAGTTTGGTTAGGTTGGCCATGTCTGAGAAATCCAAGAAAAAAACCCTGGCCCACTGGGTTTCAACACTGCAGTGAGTGTGGGGAGGTCTTTGCTAAGGCCGATCTCCACACCACCTGTGTTTATTGTCTGGGGTTTGAACACCTCGATACAGACTGCCAAATTTGTAAAAATTTTCTTAAGTCTACTCTGGAGAAAAGATTAGATAGACTTAGGGAAAAGGAGGCCGAGAAGTCTGCTGACCCGGATGGCCAGCCCGGTTCAGTTCCGACCGAACCAGAAGGAGTGCCCTCTGACCAGGGCGATATTTTTTAGGGCAAGAGGAGAGCCGATCCTGAGGGACTGGTTCCTCCAAAAAGGAAACATAAAGACAAGTCAGCCAGTTTGGATCCGGAGGTTCATGTTCCAACTGCTGATGAGATTGCTCAAGCGATTCGGATTGTTGAATCGCTTTGCCCAGTTCCGTCCAATCCGGCTCCGTTAGCTAGGGGTTCAGTTCGGTCGGTTCCACCGGTTCAGGACTATGCCCCTGAAGATTTTTATGAACCGGAATTTGAGGAGGAGGGGGATTATGAACAAGATGATGACTGTGATGGAGCAGAAAGTCTGGATGTGCCCATTGAACCGGACATCTCCCCAGACAGACCTTCTGGTGTTTCCCCTCCTAGGCTCAGAGTCCCTTCCCCCCATCTGTTCTACAGGAAAGTGGCTGAAACTCTCCAGCTTCCTATGGAGGAAGCTACAGAGGATTAAGAGGAGCCTGATTTTGTAGAAATGATGGACATCACGGAGTCCAGGAGACTGTCTATTCCCCTGCACAAATCATTTGGGAAACAGACACAACAAATGTTAAAGTCTCCTAATTCTGTACCTCCTGTTGATAGGAGAATGGACAAGAGGTACACTTTATCAGGCTCAGACGCTGAGTTTTTCTACCAGCAATGCAGCCATGTTGGGGTAGTGCAGGCTGCAGCCTGTGACAGGGCTAATGTTCCCTTGGCTTCACACCCCCCAGGAGGATGGATGCCTTGGCAAAGAAGCAATACATGGCATCCTCTTTGGGACTCAGGCTAATTATATGGCCTGTGCAGCCAGGTACCAGAAGTCCAGGTGGGACACTGTACTGACACTGGCTAAACAGGCCTCCCTCCAGCTGGCCAAGGAGCAGGAGGAGGTGGCTGCGGATGGGACTGAGGCTTCTAAGGTACAGTTTCATGCTGCTGTGGACTCCAGTGATGTGTCATCAAGAGTCATGGCTACATCTGTGGCTCTTTGGAGAATGGCTTGGCTCACATGTACTAGCCTCTCACAGGACACCCAGGCTAAGGCCATGGACTTCCCTGTGGAAGGTAATTCTCTGTTTGGGGAGCAGACAGAGAATTACATGAAGAAAATGGAGGAATGTTGAACTACTTATAGGAGTGCACAGGCCAAGGAGAGGCAGGCAACTCCTCAAAGACAGCAATCTAGGGGCAGGGGCAGGCCTTTTCACAGGCCTTTCTACCAAGCACAGGCCTCTTCTCCCTTTTCACAGAGGGGGTTCTTCAGAGGGAGAGGCAGAAGGGGGATGAGCCGGGCTGCATCCACTCCTCAGCCTAAGGCCTCTGCCAACAGACACCCTGATGGGCCTGCCCGGGTCGACTCTCCTATCCCTGTAGGGGGCAGGCTGGCTTATTTCGTCCAGGACTGTGTGTCTGTTACTTCAGACAAGTGGGTCCTGGAAGTAGTAAGCCAGGGACTGGTTCTCGGCTTCAAAAAATTTCCAAAGATGACAGCCAGATCTTTTCCACCTGCAAGTCTCTCCGAAACCCTTGCCCTAGAGGCAAAGGTTTCATCTCTTCTGGCCTTAGAAGCCATAGAGAGAGTTCCTGCCCTACACTGGGGCAATGGTCTGTACTCCAGGTACTTCCTTACCCCAAAAAAGACGGGAGTGGCGACCCATCCTAGATCTAAGATACCTGAACAAACATCTTTTAAAACCAAAGTTAAAGGTGGTGACTCTGGGAATAATTCTTCCCTCTCTAAGGCCAGGGGACTGGCTAGTCTCCCTGGACCCCAAAGATGCCTACTTTCACATCCCCATCAGGTGCTCCCACAGAAAGTACCTCAGGTTCAGGTTGCCCTCAGGCCATTACCAGTTCAAAGCAATGCCCTTTGGCCTAACATCAGCTCCAAGGGTTTTCACAAAGTGCCTGGCAGTAGTAGTGGCCTTTTTAAGAAGGCAAAAAATTTCCATTTTTCCATATCTGGACGGCTGGTTCATAGTGGGTCAGTCTCCAGGCCAAGTCAAGGCAGACTTGCAAGTGACCCAGCAAGTGCTCACTTCCCTGGGATTTCTTCTCAGCCTCCTCAAGTCAGTTCTTGAACCAGTGCAGCTTCTTACCTTTATAGGCGCAGAGCTAGATACTGTCAAGGCAAGAGCCTTTATTCCCCTGAAAAGAGCATGAGTTCTTATAGAACTGGCTTCTTCTTTCAGCCTTCATGTGTCCCGACCAGCATGATACTTTTTTCAGCTCTTGGGCCACATGGCAGCTTCTACAGCAGTGGTGCAAGGGGCAAGATTTCAGATGAGGGACATCCAGTTCTGTCTGAGGGCCTTTTGGTCCCAAAAGAAGGATCCTCTTACCAAACTGATTCCAGTGACTCGGACTCTGATCCAAGCTCTTCAATGGTGGCATGATCAGGACAGTTTAAGGCAAGGGGTCCCATTTGTCACTCAGACTCATTCAGTGGTCCTTACCACGGATGCTTCCCTTTTAGGGTGGGGAGCTCATCTGGGGGCTCTCACAGCCCCGGGAATGTGGTCCCCTCAGGAGTCCCTTCTTCATATCAATCTCCTGGAACTCTGGCCCTGCAAGCTTTTTCTCAGTCTGTGCAGAACAAGGTGGTTCAGGTCAGAACAGACACCACCACAACCATGTGGTACATCAACAAGCAGGGAGGCACTCTGTCTATGGCCTTGTGCACGGAAGCCATGAAATTGTGGTCCCTGGCTTATTCCCTGCAGACCTCTCTGATAGCAGTCCACCTTCCAGGGAAGGACAATGTGCTAGCAGATGCATTGATCAGGGTCTCCCAGGGCCATCACGAATGGTCCCTGGATCCCCTGGTGCTGAAAGTGATTTTTTCAAGGTGGGGCACTCCAGAGATATATCTCTTTGCAACCCCAGACAATCACCAACTTCCTCAGTTTTGTTGCAGATCCCCAGTCTTGAGTTCAGTCCCTCTGGTGCTCTGATTTTGATCTGGGAAGGGAAATTTCTGTATGCCTTCCCTCTCTTTCCTCTCCTGTTCAAGGTTCTAGGTAAGTTAAGGTCACAACCTTGCAAAGTGATTCTGATTGCTCCAGACTGGGCCAGACAGCCTTGGTACCCTCTGTTGCTGTCTCTAGCAGTACATCTTCCCCTGTCTCTTCCCAGGAATTACAATCTGTTAATCTCCTCTCAGGGGAGGATTTGGTATCCCAATCTTCGGTCTCTCAGTCTCAAGGCATGGCTCTTGAAGAGTTAGAGTATGCAGATTTGCACCTGTCCCAGGGGGTTCTGGATATTCTCAAAGCCTCTCGAAAGCCTGCCACCAGAAAGACTTATGACTTCAAATGGAAAAGATTCAGCATTTGGCGTTCCAAGAAGCATATCTCCCCAGACACTGCTGACTTGCCTACAGTTCTGGATTAAATGGTCCATCTTAATGGCCTAGGCCTCAGACCAGCTACTCTCAAGATACACTTGTCAGCTGTTTCTGCTTTTCTGTCAGTGGGGAAGCCTTCCTCATTATTATCTCATCCTGTGTTCTGTAAATTTTTCAAGGGATTGCTTCATACCAATCCTCCCTTTAGGGATCCTGCCCCTGCCTGGGACTTGAATGTTTGCATTGCTCAACTTATGCAACCTCCTTTTGAGCCTATGTCCTCAGCAGAGTTTAAGTACTTGTCTTGGAAAACTGTGTTTTTAGTAGCCATTACCTCTGCCAGACGTATCAGTGAACTGCAAGCACTGTCAGTGGAACCTGATTTTATCTCCTTTCATAGGGATAAAGTGGTCCTTGGGACCAATAGAAGATTCTTGCCCAGAGTGGTTTCAGATTTCCACCTGAATCAGTCTGTCTCTTCCTGTTTTCTTCACTGATCATTCCTCTTGCAGGCCTGTCTGGATTGGACTCCACAGATTATATCCTTTTCTGCTGTTGCACTCTCTTGTATCTCTGGCGGGAGAACTGGAAGGCGGCCGCGGGGACCGCCCACTTATAGGATCGCGCTGACGTCTGTCACGTGACATCGGGTGGGCGGTCCCCCGCAAGACATTGCTGGCAAAAGTTTGCCATGTGGTCCTGACGCCAGAGGGCGCAGTTCTACATGTAATGACCTACTGCAGGAACCTCTCTCGAAGATATGGAAACTACGTACCTACCGTAATTCTTGATCGTCTTGGACGACGTCTCCACCACTCATTCACACTGATGGGAGAGTATGCCGGAGGCACTAGGACCCAGTGGGAGCAAACTTTTTCAGGAGGACTGGTGCCGAGATGGAGCCGCGAGGAAGTGGTACCACGAGCCCGGCGTGTGCGGTAAGGACTATCTCAGCGTCGACCCTCCAGCCGCCGCAGTACCTTTTTTTTTTCCCGAGGAGGTGCAGTGTAACTAACCTAGAATGGACTAACCTAAAAACCAGACATAAGATAGTCCCAATGACCTGTGTAAGGAGGGTCAACAACAAAGTCTTGACAACCCAGCCATTGAGGGAGTGAAGACCAGAAACAGGGAAGTGAGCTCTGGGGATGGTGGGTGGGTGTGTGAATGAGTGGTGGAGACTTCATTCAAGAAGATCAAGAATTATGGTAGGAACATAATTTCCATATCTTCCTGGACATAAAGGCTCCACCACTCATTCACAGTGATGGGAGAGTACAGAGCTAAATAATCTCCCGAAACGAGCGGCAGGAGAAAAAGGAGCTCACGTTTTAGAACAGAAGTCCGTTAAGGATGGCCCTGCCAAACGACTGATGTCGTCTGGCATGGACATCCAAGGCATAGTGCTTTACAAACGTATGCACGGAGCTCCAGGTAGCTGCATTGCAAATATCTGCAGTGGGGACATTACAAATTTCTGCTAGAGATGCCATGACTGCTCTGGTAGAGTGAGCGTACACTCTGCCTTCCAGCTTGACCTGTGCCATGGAATAGCAATGGCGAAGGCATGCCACCAGCCACTCTGAAATGCACCAGATAGCAACAGGTTGACCCAGCCGGGTCGTGCTGAAGGAAACAAACAGTTGTTGAGCTTTGAGAATTTCCTTTGTTTTATCCAGATAGAACCGCAAGGCTTTTTTTACGTCTAGGGAATGAAGGGTACGTTCTCCTTCATTCTGGAAGTTTGCAAAGTAGGTAGGAATGACTAAAGGTTGATTTAGATGGAATTCTGAGACAACCTTAGGCAGGAACTTAGGATGAGTCCTAAGAACTACTTTGTCCTTGTGAAATACAGTATACGGGGGGTCTGCGAGCAAGGCGTGTCTTTCAGATACCCTACGAGCAGAAGTAATGGCCACCAGGAAGGCCGTCTTCCAAGTGAGAAATTTCAACTTGCAAGTAGCTAGAGGCTCGAAAGATTTACTAATGAGCATGTCTTGCACAAGGTTAATGTCCCAGGCTGCAACTGGATGTCTAATGGGAGGTTTGGTATGCAGAATCCCCTTAAGAAACCTCTTAACTACAGGCAGCTGAGCCAGTGACATGAAGAGTACTGGCTTGTGATATGCCGAAATTGCACAAAGATGAACTTTGACTGTGGAGTATTTTAGACCTGTGTTTGAGAGGTCTAAGAGATACTCCAACACTTTATTAGGTGGGCAGGAAAAAGGATTCCAAGAGGATTTTGCACACCAGATAGAGAAATGCTTCCATTTAGCTGTGTACTGTAGATCTTTCTGGTGGCTAGCTTGCTTGCCGCCAAAAGGATATCTGAAACCCTACAAGAAACATTAAACCTATTCATCTCTATCTCCTCAGGAGCCAAGCGTGGAGGTGAAGGGGCCTCAGGTTGAGATGGACTACCGGGCCCTGGGTCAGAAGGTTTGTCTGAAGGGGAAGCAGTTTTAGAGGGATTTCCGATAGTCTGTTGATTAGGGGAAACCAGATCTGACGAGGCCAGAACGGGGCAATGAGAATCATTCTGCCCCTCTGTGCCTCCAGTTTGCGCAGCATCCTCTGAATCGGGGGGAGAGGGGGAAATGTGTATAGAAAGCGTTTTGTCCACCGCAGCCTGACTGCATCTTGACAAGAAAACGCCAGGTCCTGGATTTCTAGAGCAGAAGAGAGGCATATTTGCATCGAGTGGGGACGCAAAAAGGTTCCGGTCTGGAGTTCCCCACTCTTCGAAGAGTGACTGAACAACGGTTAAGTCGAAAGATCACTTGTGAGGATCTGACTTCGTTCTGCTGAGACGGTCTGCCACCTCATTTTATACTCCTGGCAGGTAAACCATCTGAATCAGAGCCTTGTGCTCCAGGCACCATTCCCACACTCTCATTGCCTCCCTGCATATTGGCTAAGAGTGTGCACTGCCCTGTTTGTTGATGTAATACATCTCTGCCTTGTTGTCAGTTTGAAGGAGAATGTTCTTGTGACGGTGTATGTCCTTCAAAGCTCGGACTGCATAGAGGACGGCTTTCATTTCCAGGACATTTATGTGAAGTTGAGACTCTTCCTGAGTCCATGTACCCTGGTGTGGAGATCCCGTCAGTGAGCTCCCCAACTCATCAGAGACGTGTCCGTGGTAATGGAGATCTGATGATCCAGAGGGGCGAAGGGATATCCTTCCAGAAGGTTGTCCTGCTGAGACCACCAGGTGAGCGACCTCTTCAGAGGTTACGTCACCTTGATGAGAAAAGACTGAGGGTGAGTGGTTAGGGACCACTGAGTACTGAGCATCCACTGAGAGGTTCTCATGTGAAGACGAGCCAAGGGTACAGTGAACACTGAGGATGCCATGAGGCCCAGCATCCATTGCATCTAGATAGCTCGAACTGAGCTGTGTTCTCTAATATATCCGGCCATCTGTAAGAAATTGCTCCTTCTGTCCTCTGGAAGAAAAGCCTTCGCACAGGTGTCCAGAAGAGTTCCTATGAAAAGGAGCTTCTGGGAGGGCTGCAATTGTGACTTGTTGAGGTTCAGCAGGACACCCATGGACGTGAGGAAGTCTGAGGCAGTGGCCACGGCCTCCAGAGTCTCTTACCTGGAGGGACTTGCTAGGAGCCAGTCGTCCAGATATGGAAACACTTGTATTCCGATTTTCCTGAGGTGCGCCACGAGAATTGCACAACACTTTATAAAAATTTGAGACGCTGAGGATAGCCCAAAGGGCAGGACTCTGAATTGATAGTGTTGACCCAATGCCACGAACCTTGGGTATTTGTAGTGCTTTGGGTGTATGAGGATGTGTTGGTAGGCATCCTGCATGTCCAGGGAGGCTAGTCAATCGTAACGATGAATCAAAGGTAGCAGGGTACCGAGTGATATCATCTTGAACTTTTCCTTGTGTAGGAACTTGTTTAACTTTCTGAGATCCAGAATGGGGTGCATACTGCCAGTTTTCTTTGGGACCAGAAAGTAATGGGAGTAGAAACCTGTGGTTCGCTGCTCCAGTGGAACTACTTCTACTGCCCTGTTCAGAATGCCTTGTACCTCGGAAGCAAGAAGATCTGACTGTACCTCCGACAGCTTGGGCTGCCATTTGGGAGGATTATCCAGAGGGAGTTCTGAAAGATTGAGAGAGTACCCCATGCGGATTATTCTGAGGACCCATTTGTCTGACGTTATAGATTTCCACTGGTTGTACAACTGAGTCAGAGTCCTCCCACTGCTGAGGAGGAGTCCCCCTCAGGCAGCTGAGGTGGGACCTGGGCCAGAAACTCAGAAGGCAGCACTGGGCGCTTTTGGGCCTTGTGCCTTCTGCTGCACTTTTTTTGTGACTGAGGGTTCTGGTTTCTCTTAAAACCTCTTCTGCCTTTTCCCTGAAAGGACTGACTGTTGTGAAACTGGTACTTGTTTCCACCCCCCTGGGAGGGTACGGGCGTAGGTCTGGCTGTCTTAATGGCAGACCTAGTCTTCCATATGGCCTCTAGTGCTTGCTCCACCTGAGGTCCGAACAGATACATACCGTCGAAAGGTAAGGCCATGACTTGCTGCTGGATGTCATTCATGAAGTACACAGTCAAGAGTGGCGATGAGTGTAAATGCCAGCTGCCGCCGTCCGGAAAGTGGTATCGAAGGCGTCCACTGCAGCTTTAACCTGTTGGTTATTGGACTCAGTACCCCTAGTTATGGTTTGAGGTAGCTCTGAGTTAACCTCAGATTCAGGTAGAGCTTCTACCATTGCTTTGAGTGAATGCCAAAGAACATACTCGTATTGAGAAAAATAGCCCTGGTAGCTGGCAATGCGCATGCCCAGGGTTGAGGCAGCAAAGACTGTCTTACACAAGGTGTCTGTCTTGTGAGATTCTTTGTTTTTAGGCCGGGCTGTAGATTCCTGTGGTAGGACAGCCTTATCATTCTCTGCCAGGACCACTATGGTATCAGCAAAGGCTTGTGAGGCCAAATTGGGGCGATCCTTGTGAGAGGCATACTTCCTATCTATGGACTTGGCCTCAGAAGGAATAAGAGCTGGATCATTCCCCACAATCTGTGAAAGGGTCTCGAAAGAGGGCTGTACCGGAGGGGTTAAATCCATAGGGATTTCCGGGACATGAAGATATTGGAGATGCAAAAGCTTCCCAGGATTGATTTCTGTGGTCTGAAGAGAAAGAGTAGAATGTAAATTCTTGAACAGAGACTTGAAGGAAAGGTCCTCGACAACAGGCTCTGCAGGAGGACTGATCCCTGCCCCCAGGGCAGTGTCAGCATCAACATCATCACCCAGGTGAAGATCTGGATCAGGCTCAAAATCATCTCCTGACAGTCAGGGGGGACTGTATAGACAGGAACGGAGTGAAAATCGGGAGGAGGAAGGGAAGGGAAGAAGAAAGAATCTGAGTCGAAAACCCCTGAAGACCAGGGTGCAAGGCAGTCTCACGGTGCTGTGCATGTGCAGCTGTATCTCAGCACCAGCCCTCCTGAAGACTTTTTGCTCCCACTTGGTCCTAGCGCCTCTGGTGTAGTCCCATTAGTGTGAATGAGTGGTGGAGTCTTTGGCAAAGAAGATCAAGAATTACGGTAGGTACGTAATTTCCATTTTCAGGCTATTACCCGTATGTGCGGCAGCCACGTGAAACTCTGTGCACACTTTCATCAAGCACTACTCCTTGGATGTTTCTTCCAGAAGAAGAGCAGGATTTGGCCTCGCTGTGCTCCAAGGCCGCCTTTCCTGAAAAGTTTTAGCTATTCAGTTTAGAGACACTGTTGGTCTTGCAGTTCATATTTTATAAATCCTTCCTTCCCTGGTTTTCATGAGGGGACACTGCTTAGGACTCTGTCCTTATGGTGTAGCCTGCTGCAAGAGCTCTTACTCGAAGTAAGATAGTACAGTTACGTAAGAACTTACCGTAACAGATCTTTGAGATGAGCTCTTGCAGCAGGTGCTCTTTTCCCTCCCTCCTTCCACCTTTTTGAGATTCGCTTCGGCACCTGCCTCAGAGCTCTTCTGCTGAGAAACCTTCCGGTCTCCGGAGCATGAACTGAGGTGGGGCTGGGGACCGCCCCCTTTATACAGCTGGTGATGCTGGTGGACGGACCAATGTAAGGGGCGGACCCCAGCTGGGTACTGCTGGCTACAAGTTTTCCGTGGAGTCCTAGTGCCTGACGGCATAGTCCTTATGGTGTAGTCTGCTGCAGGAGCTCATCTCCAAGGTCTACTGTTACGGTAAGTTCTTATGTAACTGTACTTTCTGCTCCCTCACAAGTGGTGATAAATTGTGTATTCCGAGTCAGGTCCTTATTCATTCGATTTATTTAACATCGATTTGCAAGTTATCACTTTTAAATATGCTATTTGAACATCTGTTTCTGTTTGAATTCAGCAGCTGGCTTCTAGGCAGGACAGGCTATTGTGATATCATCAGAATTGCAAAAGCTGCTTTTTAACTGGTTTTGAAAAAGAAATGCCTCAGCTGCAGAATGCTTGTTCATGATATATGCAACCTTTAAAGGTTAGGTACATCGCAGTGGAATATTGAACTAATCAGAGACCAGCTTTTACAATGCTGATAACATCACAGTAGCCTCGTGTAGCACTGGAGCCAGCATTTGAAATTACAGAGAAACATCTAAGTCTTCATAAAAACAAATTTAAAAGTTAAGATAGTAACTTGATGGTACAATTGAAAACACAGCGTCTCAATTCAGTTTATCTTTCCTTGTGCTATGGCAGGACTTGCATAGCTCACATGTGGCTCCTCCACATGCGGGTTCTGGTCTTGCTGCCTCACACTTGGAAATAAATTGCATATTTTCAGTCCAACCCGCGCTTATCCCCTATACAGTACAGTATATGCAGATTGAAGCAAAGTTATTATTGCTAATCAAATTTGTATACTGTGTTAATGTCTGCCTTACTCCCAGGAAGGCACCATACATTCTGCCTGGTAGCAGAGCTATCTGAATGTAACTTTATTATTTATTAATATTTTGCACGACCGTGCCATTCTGGTTCAGATTTGTCAAAGAACAAGATACGGATACCCTACTGGATTAGCTTGCTGTTAACAAGACTATGTCATCGTGACTTGGAGTTTACCTTGTGGTTAAGATTTAACCCTCTGCATTTGTATGTATTGGTGGTGCACCAGCGCTCTTGGGGGCTACTTTTACAAGTGTGAAAATTTTGATCCGTTTTGAGATACTGAAGGAGTGGACCCTCTAAACCATGAGCTCCCAAAGCCATCCCGGTAAGGATGATTTTTTTTTAATAGTTAATTTTAAAACTTTTAAGTCTGCAACAGGATGTTATTTATTTGGTGCATTGTTTTTTAACTTATAAATCCTGTTAAAATGTACTAGTTGGAATTCTGCTTAGTGCTTTCTTGCATGGGGTCTTTTGATTTTTCCTTTTTACGGAATGTAAACTTGTTTTGACTTTTAAAAAGATGCCATATATCTCTCTTGTTCTGGCTTCAGTGGACAGTGCAGCACCCTTGGTCCCTTCATTTGTATTTGAAGAAGGAAATCTTGCTAACGCTTTCCCTGAATTAAATGCAGGCTTATGTGACCTTATCAAGTCTTAATCGTTTTCCTGTGTGGGTCAGTGCTTTGAGAGTCTTGAGGCTAGTTCGTTCCTGTGTGAGCTGTTTAAAACCTGTTCTTTAGTGGGGTATTTAAAGAGCCTGTGAAGTCTGTAGTAGAACTTTGAAAACTATACCCTATTCTAGTTTTAGTTCCTGTTTTCATCTTCCTTCTGTTCTTTACTATTAAGGAAAGTTTTATGAAAACAGGATCATTGTCCTTTGGATTTAATTTATTCCTGCTGCTTGTCTGTACGTGATATCATAATCTCATGCTAGTGACATTACCATTTCCATGGCAAACAATTGTTGTTCATCAACCAAGCATTATGATATGTGCAGACAAGCAGCATACATATGACAGAGAATAATACATTGGCAGTAGTGTGCAACAGTTGTTTTGCTTTACGCACACCTGAGGTGTGTAAAACCACATTAACCGCGAGACTGAAGGTGGAGTGGTTTGCAAGGTATCACATATCAAGGGTGTGTAATAATATATATAAAAAAAAAAAAAAAAAGTTTTCACTGTTGCCCATTCTTTACTTTTTACAATTACTAATTATGAGAACCTTAGCTGGGAGCTGGCTGAAAACCAAAGTCAGTTTGTCATCGGCTCTTGGCTGCTGCTTTTGTCCCATGCTTGATGCAGTGTGTGTGTGTGGCAATTCTCTGTTACGCACATTTTATAACACACTGTGTGTGCAACAGAATATTTTAATTGTCCTGGTAGCAGAAGATATGGGGGGAGGGGTAGAAGCACAGTGGCTTAAGCTCAAGAGATCCATAGAAGGAGTGACAAGTCAGTGTGTCGGATTGCTTAGCAAAGGCAAAAGAAAGAAGCGGCCACCGTGGTTCTCTTGTCAGTAGCCGAGAAAGCGTGAGTAAAAAGTAAGGCAATCAGGATATATAAAGAGACACAGAAAGAAGACAGACTGAAGTATCTGGAGAAGCAG
The DNA here is from genome assembly GCA_016271365.2 of Neoceratodus forsteri. NCBI lineage: Eukaryota > Metazoa > Chordata > Ceratodontiformes > Ceratodontidae > Neoceratodus > Neoceratodus forsteri. Next base: position 1,227,122,414 of record CM028132.1, on the reverse strand, counting down.
AGAGAAGCTGGGAAAGCTGTCAGAGGGGCTAAGGCAAGAACGGAGGAAGGAATTGCACAGGCTATTAAGAAGGCAACAAGATCTTCTTCCGTTATATTAGCAAGAGGAAGAAGACCAGAAATGGTATTGTTAGGCTAAAGAAGAAGGAAGGTGGGTGGGACTGTGGGTGGAGGACAACCTTGGAAAAGCTGAGCTACTGAACAAATATTTTTGCTCAGTATTTACCAAGGAAGAGGCAGGGGAGGGTCCAAGACTCACAAGGAAAGCTGTACGGGGGAGAGGTGAATACCAGCCCATTTATAGTGGACAGAGTCTTGGAGGAACTAGGAAAAGTAAAGACAGACAAGGCAATGGGGCCAGACAGGATTCACACTGGAGTGTTGAAGGAACCCAGGGAAGTCCTAGCAGGTCCGGTGATGACCCTCTTCAGTCAATCACTAGAGATGGGGGAGGTACCTGGGGACTGGAGGAGGGCAGATGTGGTTGCCCTGCACAAGACTGGAAGTAGGGAGGAGGCAGGCAGTTATGACCTGACCTCAGCAGTGGGGAAGCTGATGGAGTCCCTGCTTAAGTAGAGGGTAGTGAAGTTCCTGGAGTCAAGAGGTGCAAAGGACCCAAGGCAGCATGGATTCATAGAAACATAGAAGTTGACGGCAGATAAGGACCGCAAGGCCCATCCAGTCTGCCCATTTCTTTTTTTACCTTATAAATGTGCCATCGGCCTTTGCTCTGTCAGTGACCTATCTATTCATAGTCATTTGTATTGCTCCCTTATGCCTATCCCATGCCTGTTTGAAGCCCTGCACTGTATTCATAGCCACCACTTCTTATCGTAAGTCATTCCATGCATCTACCACCTTTTCTGTGAAAAAGAATTTCTCACATTCCCCTTAATCGGCCTCCCTCTAATCTCATGCTGTGTCCTCTTGTCCTGCTATTTTTTCTATATTTAAACATGTTAGACTCTTTCACCTTGTTTATGCCCTTAAGGTGTTTGAATGCCTCGATCATATCACCCTCCCTCCTTTGCTCAAGGGTATACATATTGAGCTCCGTTAATCTGTCCTCATATGTCTTCTGATGCAGTCCCTGCACCATTTTGCTGGCCCTTCTCTGGACTGCCTCAATTTCTAATGTCCTTGTGAAGGTGTGACTCCAATACTGCACGCAGTACTCAGATGGGGCTAACCAATGTCTTGTACAGAGGATTATTACCTCCTCTACGACTTGTGATACCCTACTAATACACCCTAACACCCCCTAGCCTTACCTACTGCTTTAGAGGTCTGCTTGGATGATTTTAGGTCATCAGTGATGATGATGCCCAAGTCTCTTTCTTCCTTTGTGACTGCTAGCAACTCCTCCCAGCCTATAAGTGGCTTCAGGGTTTCTCTTCCCTATGTGCATGATTTTGCACTTTTGCATTAAACCCCAGTTGCCACTCTTCTGACCAGTCTGCTAGTTTATCCAGATCTCTTCTCATTCTGCCCACCCCATCTGGATCATCTACTCTGTTGCAGATCTTGGTGTCATCTGCAAACAGACAAGCCTTACCCTCTAGTCCATCTGCAAGGTCACTAATGAAGATGTTGAATAGGACTGGCCCCAGGACTGATCCCTGAGGTACCCCACTTGTGACTTGCATCTCTTCTGACTGTATACCATTTACCACCACTTCTGTTTTCTGCCAGTCAACCAGTTTGTCACCCAGTTGACCAACTTCTGACCCACCCGAGCCTACCCAGCTTATTTATCAATCTTCTATGTGGAACAGTGTCAAAGCTTTGCTGAAGTCAAGGTAGGCGACATCAACTGCTCCCCTTGGTCCACCACTCTGGTTACCCAGTCAAAGAAATCTATGAGATTAGTTTGACAGGACCTTCCTTTTGTAAACCCATGCTGTCTTGGATCCTGTGCCCCATGGATTCCAGGTGTTGCACTATCCTTTCCTTAAGGAGTGCCTCCATAATCTTGCCCACTACTGAGGTAAGACTGACTGGTCTGTAGTTCCCCGCCTCCTCCCTGCTACCACTCTTGTGGAGCGGGATCACATGAGCCCTTCTCCAGTCTTCTGGGACCTCTCCTGTGCTCAGAGACTCACTAAACAATTCTGCTAATGGCTCTGCTAGTTCCACCTTTAGCTCCTTAAGTACCCTGGGATGTATGCCATCAGGTCCCATTGCCTTATCCACCCTGAGCTTAGCAAGCTCTTGTAGGACCCTTTCTTTTGTGAAGGGGGTAGTGCTCACCTCCCTCCCTCCTGTGTCCATGATGCTGAGCTGTGGGCCTGCCTTACCTTCTCTTCAGTAAATACTGAGCAAAAGTATCTATTTAGGATAGATGCCTTTACAGGGTCCTCCTCCTCACATGCTCCTTTTCTCCATTAAGCTTAGTAATACCTCTCTGGACTTTCTCCTTTCACTAATGTATCTATAGAAAGTCTTGTCACCTTCTTTTACTGTTCGTCTAGTGTTTCCTCAGTTTGGGACTTTGCCTGCCTTACTGCCTTCCTGCTTCCCTTAGGGCAGTTTTGCTCTCCTATCTTCATCCCGCTGTGTTCCTTATATTTCCTGAAGGCCAGCCTTTTGGCTCTGACCTTTCTGCTACTGTATTTGAGAACCAAAGTGGTTTCCTTCTTCTTTGCACTTCCTTTTCTGTCTAACACAATGGGATGTTGCTTCAAGTATTGCATCCTTAATGCTTGCCCACTTTGCCTGTACCCCTCACCTGTGTTTCTTTTTGCCAGGGCTAGCTTAACTCTGTTGGCCATCTTATCAAAGTCAGCTCCTCTGAAGTCCCATATTTTTGCCTTGGAATGGGATGATTTAGATGTAGTAGCCAAATTGAAGCATACCATGTGATGGTCACTGGCCCCCAGGTGACCTTCTACCTGGAGATCTGTGATCCCTTCTTTGTTAGTCAGTACTAGATCTAGCATAGCCCTGTCTCTTGTGGGTTGCTGTACCAGTTGTTTGAGGCCCTCCCCCTGCAGGGAATCCACTATGAGTCTAGTTCTGGATGTTCCTGCTGGTATTGACCAATCTGTATCTGGCATGTTGAAGTCTCCCATTATCAGAACCTCCCTTTAGCTGTCATGTTTTGTATATCTTCTAACAGTAATGTGTCTATGTCCTCCCTCTGGTCTGGGGGCCTGTAGACAACCCCAGTTCTTATGGCTGTCCCATTTCCTGTTTCCAGGGTGACCCACAGTTCTTCTGGCTCCTTATGTGTATTCTGAATTTCTGTAGCTTTGATATTTTCATTAACATACAGGGCCACTCCTCCCCCTTTTGCACCTCGGTCTCTTCTGAACAATACATAGCCAGGTACTGAAGTCTCCTAAGTGTGGTTACTGGTAAACCACGCCTCACTAATTGCTACTAATGTCCAGTTTAGCCTCTGACATTATTGTCTGCAGGTCTGGGATCTTATTTCCCAGGCTGTGAGCATTTGTGTACATGATTTTCCATTGGCCAGATTTTGTGTGTTAGTTGTTGGGTGAAGTTTGGCATTACCCTGTGCATCATATGGGGAGACAAACCTTTTTTCTTACCTGGTGATGCAAATGAACGGCAAACACGCTGAATTCCTGTTTGACCACTAGCTGAGGGGGGAGGGGTGTTCTTCCCATTCAACGTATGGGGTGCTGCACCCCTCTCCCCATTTGCTAGTTTAAATATTCTGCAAAGACGGCAAACTTCTGCCCCAATGCACTGACTCCGTCTTTAGTCAGATGCAGTCCATCAAATTTAAAGAACTTTCGCTCCCAGAACTGTTGCCAGTTCCCTACAAATCTGTGTCCTTTTTCCTGGCACCAGTCCTTGAGCCACGTGTTTAGCTCCCCTATCTCCCCTTCTCTGACCTTCCGCTCCATCTGCTCCCTCCCAGACTGGCAGGATCTCAGAGAAGGAGATGCCGACGAAATAGATGATAGTTTGTCACCCAGCCTAGTCAGGTGTTCCTTGGTCTCCACAACTGACCGGGCTGGCGAGATCATTAGTCCCTATGTGTACTAGGACATCAATGTTTTCTCCTGCTTTGTGAACAATTTAGTAATGCGGTCAGTGTCTCTCCATGCTGATGTACCTGGGAGACATCTGACCATCACCCTGGCTGGATATGGTATCAACTCCCGAATCATGGAGTCTCCTATGATCAGAAGTTTTGGATTCTTTGTGCTTGTTTAGTTTTGGTTCCTGATTTGGGTGAGTTTTGTTGTGCTAGCTCCTGTGCCGCAGTGTCCTGCTCTGCAGTGTCTTCTGCCTCTTTATTTGATTTCAGAGATAGAGGCAGATACCTGTTTGTAGTGTTTATATGGTTTTTGGAGGCAATGTGTTGGAGAGCAGAGAGTGATGGGGCTCCTGATTTGCTCCTCCTAACCACCTGCCAACCTCCTGGACCAACTACCCTCTGCGGTCGAGGTTTTTCTGTTGGATGCTGGGGAAATGGCGGGTGGTTCTTATAATGTATTTCCTCTTCAATATGAAATTTGAGGCGGCAATCTCTGCCCATGCTGCCCGAGCTGAGCCTCAAGATCTCCAAAGGCTCAGCATGTAGGACAGTGTCCTAAATCCTGTAAGACTGTCCTTCTGAAAATTGTTCCACAGTACCTGCAGTTAATGAAATCCAGTCCAAATAAGTTGCTGGGTTTGTAACCTAGTCAGAGTAATTAGAAGGAAAAAAAAAGGAAAAAATGCAAGTAATGGTTTAATTGCTTTTGTTTAACTTGTTATAACAAGTTAAATTACTAGTGCCCCTGTAAATGAGATCACTTTGTGAGGCCCCACTGATCCGCCCCTTCCTGCTCTGCCACAGGAAATGTCACAACTGTGGTACCCTATAAAAGGAGTGTAGCGTGGGGTGGTTGGGGATGGGGGTGGGTGGCTGGGCCCTTCCCCTGCCTAAAAAGAATAACCACGGACGAAAGAACAAGGAGGTAAGAGCAGAAACAATCAGTCAACAACAAATGCAGTAACCCTGAAAGCTTATCCTAATGTTAGATAAAACTGTAAAACCTGTAAAGCACCACCTGTAATAATTTCAGAGAAGATATACCCTGTAAGAAACACTTTGCTCCTGAGAAAAATAAAGCAGTAACAGAAGATATACCTTGCAAAAGACAATTTGAATCAGAAGATTACAGCAGTAATCTGTTAGCACACACCCAGGCACACCTTGTAATAATGCAGAAGAAGGTATACCAGCAACAACAATTTGAATCAGAGAAAAATAAAGCAATGAAATGTTAGCAACAAACAGTAGCAATCCCTGTGAGTAAAAATAAAAACACCACCACACAGTAAATCTGCTTAGCCAAACTAAGTCTTAATCCTTCTCCCTTGCTCTGGTAAGTTTCTACTCTGCCTTTCAAGCAGTCTTAGAAGGAAAGAGCTCAGGTGAAGCTAGGTGCCTTGGCCAGCAAACCAAGTCTTCTACCTCCAAGATATCAACTAACCTGACTTTTTAACCCTTCTTTCTGTTGGAAATTACTGACAGTTTGCCAGCTCCACCCCTCACATACACACCTAATCCTTTGGAAGAGCTGTGGGAGGAAAAGCAATTAGCTCCTTCAGTGTGAGAAGGAGACTGAAACACCTCTGAGACAACAAACAAGAATAAAATAAAACATAGTGTCAAACAGTAATTTTGCTTAGCCCAATGATAAAAAAGTCACAAAAATGTAAGCTCCACCTGTAATACAGTAATTTCAGAGAAGATATACCTGTAAGAAACACTTTGCTCCAGAGAAAAATAAAGCAGTAACAGAAGATATACCTTACAAAAGACAATTTGAATCAGAAGATTACAGCAGTAATCTGTTAGCACATACCTGTAGGCACACCTTGTAATAATGCAGAAGAAGGTATACCAGCAACAACACTTTGAGTCAGAGAAAAAATAAAGCAGTGAAATGTTAGCAATAAACAGTAGCAATCCCTGTGAGTAAAAAATAAAAACACTACCACACAGTAAATCTGCTTAGCCAAACTAAGTCTTAATCCTTCTCCCTTGCTCTGGTAAGTTTCTCTACTCTGCCTTTCAAGCAGTCTTAGAAGGAAAGAGCTCAGGTGAAGCTAGGTGCCTTGGCCAGCAAACCAAGTCTTCTACCTCCACTGAGGGTAGGTCCTGTCAGACTAATCTTATCGATTTCTTTGACTGGGTGACCAGATTGGTGGATCAGGGAGGGGCGGTAGATGTGGCCTGCCTGGATTTCAGTAAAGCCTTCAACACCGTTCCTCATAGAAGGTTGCTTAACAAACTGGGAAATCTGGATGTGGGCTCTAAAGTGGTAAATTGGGTTGGAAACTGGCTAAAAGGCAGGACCCAGAGGGTGGTAGTAACCGGCATAAAATCAGAAGGGGGGGGAGGTGACCAATGGGGTTCTACAGGGATCGGTGCTGGGTCCAGTTCTATTCAGTGTCTTTATAAGTGACATTGCAGAGGGACTGGAGGGGAAAGTATACCTGTTCTCAGATGACACCAAGATCTGTAACAGAGCTGACACACAGGAGGAGCTAGATAAAAATGAGAAACTACATAAGACTACTTGAGGAATGGTCAAGGGTTTGGCAGTTGGGTTTCAATGTTAAGAAGTGCAAGATAATGCACCTGGGACACAGAAATCCAAGAGAGGAATACAGGATGGGGGGGCCAGGTTCTAGCCAGCACAGGTCAGGAGAGGGACCAGAGAGTTGTCATCTCCGATGACCTGAAGTCCGCCAAACAATGCAAAAAAGCAGTGGGGAAGGCACATGGAATGCTGGGGTGCATAGAAAGGGGCATGACCAGCAGGAGGAGTGAAGTGATGATGCCACTGTATAGATCACTGGTAAAACCTCATCTAGAATACTGTGTCCAATGCTGGACACTGCATCTCAGGAAGGTCATAGACAGAATGGAAGCAGTCCAGAGAAGAGCAACAAAAATGAGACTTGGACTGCACCACAAGCCTTATGAGGAAAGACTAAAGGAACTAAACATCTATTCACTGGAAGAGAGAAGGGAGAGAGGGGATACGATAGAGACTTTCAAATACCTTAGAGGGATAAACAAAGGAGGGGAGCATATTTCAAAGAAGAAAGTGCACAAGGATAAGGGGACGTAACATGAAGCTGGAGGGAAGGAGGCTTAGGAAGAATGCTAGGAAGTATTTTTTCACAGAGAGGGTGGTGGATCTGTGGAACAGCCTACCAGCGGAGGTGGTGAAAGCGAAAACAGTATAAGGATTCAAAAGTCCATGGGATAAGCCATAAAGGCACCCTGCTATACAGCAGAGCAGGGGAAAGGCAGTCCAGATAAGAGTAGGGATTGGCAGACTAGGTGAGCTGCATGGTCCTTATCTGCCAACAGATTCCATATTTCTAGGTACCAGTTTTGGGTTGTAATTGACCCCAACCAGCAATTATAATAATTTAAGGTTGAATGGAGCACTAGATCCATCAAGTGTCATCCCCTCCCCACCTTCATAAGAAGGGACTAGCAAATCTGCTGTGCAAACATGTACTGATTTATAGGAATGAGCAGATTAAAGGACACAGTAAATCTGTGCTAACTGGCTGTAGTTAGTAATTTTCCTCTTTACAGAAATTAAATACATAACGCCAATTGATCCTTATTTAACTGCACCTGGATAAACACTGATGTGAAAAACAGTATTTTGCATTTTGTGCTCCACGGACTGCACTGGCTGCCAGTTTGTTGGCGAATCACCTTCAAGGTCGGTTTGCTGACCTATAAGGCCCCTACATGATCGAGGGACCTGCTTACCTGAAAGATCTCCTGCGTCCCTACTGTCCCCCCGCCGCTCCGATTCATGTGAGGGATTGCTAGAGATTCCTAGGGTCTGTTTAAAACCTCAGGGCAAGATCTTTAGTTTATATTCCCACCCCGTGAATTTCTACCTCGTCAGGTATGAAATTGCCCGACTGTCCAGTGTGTTAAAGTAGCTTTGAAAACCTACCTTTTTAACAAAGCTTTTAATGATTGTTAATTATTTAATTTTAATTCTGTTTAAATTCTGTTTAAATATTTATTGTTTTATGTCATTTGTAAAGGCGCCTTGGTTTAAGAAAGGTGCCTTAAATAAAGACTGATTGATTAATTGACTGATTGATTGATTTTGTTTTTATGGGCAGCATTCTGTTACAGTTCTCTTCTTGGAACCAGTAATCTGGAGTTTAACTTTGTCACGCTTTGTGAACAGAACTCTGAGCATGGTTCTGATGGGTGAACAGCTCATGGTCAGCGTTCTATACACAAATCATAACATAGTAAAAACTCAAAATTTCCAGCTCCATGAAGAGAAAGAACTGTGTAGAATGTTGTCCAAAAAAAAAAAAAAACAATTCAAAATAGTTTTTCACATCACTTTTTTTTCACTTGGGTACAGCTACATATGTATCATTAAAGAGTATGAAAATTATTTCTGAAAATATTAACGTTACAAACTGCTGCCAATTAGTAATAATTTCTTGTCCTGTTTTAGTCTGAGGGACACTGATACTAATTTCAAGTAGCTTTCATTAGTAGTAAACAACGGAAATGTAAAAATATATATAATTATTTTTAAGTTTTTCCAGAGATGTCATTTTTTGAACATATTGTGATTTACGGGATGAAAATCGTAAACCGTGAAATATTCTGTGTCTCTGTTTTGCTCTAGAATGTGACCGAATACGGTATTGTGTTATTTTGTCATAGATGAGTCTGATCATTTTGTACGTGCTGTGTTTTAAAAGATGATGTTTGGCTGTGCTTGAGATTGGAATACTGTGCTTGAGATGCGAACACTGTGCTGATTCTTGAAAGAATCTGAAATATAATGTATAGTATGTGTGTGTATGTGTATACCTTGTCTGTCTACTGTATTTGTTCTCTTGCTCTCTAGGCCTTGTGCCCAGAGCAGTTTCTAGGGCTCACCATTTGTTTCTTAGGCTTGGTGTGCTGAAAAATGTCCCAGATTTATATGGGCCTGAGCATTGATCTGGTATAGCTGGGATGGCTTCTGTAACTTATGGGCAGGTTTTAGAGCTCTTGAGGCGCAGAAACTAACAAATGTCCAAAATAAACAAAGTTTGAAAGACAAAATAGTGTCCCACAGTTGTAAAACTGCAAACCTTTTCCACCAAATAAAATACTGATGTGTCTGATTTTATCTCTTGAAATAATTCCAGGCCATCTAAACACATTCTGGGTCTCGGAGTCCAATATACCCTACCCACCATATGGTGTATTCCACCCGTAGTTATCCATTTATGTTAAATGCATTTTAGGTTCTTATGCTTCTTCCATAGAATAAGATGCATTATACCATTGCCCTGATAATCTTGAGAGTGTGTGGGCTAATATTATGGTATTATGCAGTTCCCATCATGCTTGGTAGCTGCTAGGTGAGCACCAGGTGATAAAAAGGTTTACTCACAGTCTGCATATTGCAGAATTTGTGATATAAAATATGGTAAATTTCAGTATTCTGCATTAGCCACATTTGATTTTCATTAGCCATTTGCTACTGAGTCCATCCTTGACACTTGTCCACAGCAGTGGGTGTGTGTCAACGTGTTCAAAACCACAGCTTTTCTTGACTAATCAGGTTGCTTCTTTTATTACTGAAACAGATAGGATACAGAAGTGCAGTGAGTATGGACGTAGTCAAGAGACGTCTATGTTAAATTGTCTTATGGTTAGGATTGCATAGTGGCAGAATAAATTGAATGAGGGTATTATGATGGGAGAGGTTTGTGTAGTACTTTATTGGATATAAATGTTGCTGCTTTTTATAGTTTTGTTAATCAGTGCAACTGACCTGTGGTGTGCTTTTAATATGATTAAGTTCATCTGGATTATTTTTGTGGACTATGAATGCCCAGTCTGTTAGTGAGCTATTGATTACAGCACAGCTAGGAAGAAGTTGAAGCTAAAGTGGAGGAATCCATCTGTATGGGTAGGTATCCTGATCGCAGTAACGTCTTTACTTTCCGTGTATGTCTTGGTTTCCCAAAAAGTTATTTTCCTGTATTCTTGATTTCTGTTGCAATGTTTTAGAGTGAGCATATATAGAGGGGTTCATGCTGTTGAGTTATTTTGCTAAGTATACGCTGAAAGTTTTCTTATGTAAACCAGATTGGAAAAGTGTCAGCAGAACAGTGTATCAGAACCACAGTTTTGTGCTTGCTGCAACATGGCAGATATCACTAGACATGGCCCGTCGTCACAGCAGTTGGATTTCCACTTGCGACGCTGGCGACCCAGGCACCAGAGGGCCGGCCAGGGGAGGATGACAGAAGACACCAGGAGAAAGGACTGCTGTGTGACTGAACTTCTTCTCTACTGGGACTATATTGCCCTCCTTCCCTCCCTCCCTCCACCCCCCACCCAAAGCTAGTTCTATTTTTATAGGCACAGGATTTGACTGACAACAGGAACTTCCTGTTTAGGGGCAGGAGGTGAGTGATCACAGAACCACCAAGGACCCACCATCCTAGAAGGGCAAGAGTAGCTCTCCGGCCCCCTCCAGCTGCTGGAGGTCTGCCTCTGAACAAGTAAGTGGTCTACTGAGGATATTCTTGTCTCAGAACAGGACAATCAGGAGCTTAAAGGGAACACAGGCAGAAAGTAAGGAGAGAGAGAGGAAAAAAAACAGAGGAAAGAGTAAGGATTGCAAACAGTTAAGGGGCCAGAAATAAGACATGATTGGAGTGGTGCAGTGCAGTGGCTGTGGAGCAGCAGTCTTCCGGGAGATGTTCTGGAGGATGCGGTGTTGTCCCATCTGCAGGCACCTCTCTGGGCTGAGGAGGAGGTTGCTCATCTCCAGGCTGAGTTGGCCAGGATTTGTGGGACCTCCTCTTCCATCCAGGGACCACCAGTGCCACTGCCGCTGCCTCAGAGGTTGCCAAGAAAGAGGAGCGGTTGGACCACAGTGGGCTCAGGGAGGTGAGGTGGTGGAACAGAGGCACATCCCTCCAGTTGTACCTCTCCACAATTCCTATGCCATTCTGGCAAAGTGTGGTTCCTCTATGGAGGCACCACAGTGGAGACCAAGGAGGATGCTGGGAACCTCCACAAAGGAGACCCAAAGGAGGGTGGCAGGGGACCCTGCAGGGGAAGGAAACAACTCCTGGTGGGGGACTCCATTGTTAGGAAGGTAGAACTGGGCGAGGAAGGGGAGAGGGAGGTGAGGTGCCTGCCTGGCGCCATGGCTTGGAGGGACAGGGAGGCGAATCCTCAGGATTGCAGACAGCTGCACAGGGGAGGAGCTGGATGTCATTGTCCACCTAGGGACAAATGACCTGGCTAAGAAAGGGATTAGAGAAGTACAGGAAGAGTTTGTGGAATTGGGAGGCCTTAGTCAAGTAGCACGACGTACCCTTCTCGGAGGTGCTAACCATCTATGGCATAGGAGAGGCTAAGGTGTTCTGCACCATGGGATTCAATCAGTGGTTGAAAACTGTGTGGAGCCCATTGATTTGGCTTCATTGGGGACTGGGGTCCACCTGGAGTGATGCAAGCCTATACTGGCATGATGGGCTGCATCTGTCCGGGAGGGAACCAGGATCCTAGGTGATAGCTTTAAATGCTTCATTGGCAAGCTTTTAAACTAGCCAAGGGGGGAGGCACTGGAAAGGAGCAGGAAAATCATAGCCCCCCCCAAACAATCACGGTAGTAAGTGTGGCAAACACCAACATGGAGGTGTCGATTGGGAGAAGGGCAGTGGTAAATGGAGAAAGTGACAAAGGCAAGAAGGACAGGGATGGGGCAAAAGGGGGTAAGGCCATCAGGAAATGGAGGGTAATGAGTACCAATGCCCGTAGTCTGGGCAACAAGCTCCCTGAGTTGGTGGCCTTAATGGAAGAGGGATGCCTGGATATCGTAGCAGTCACAGAAACATGGTACACAGAGAACCATGACTGGGATGTTAACATACCAGGGTACATAACCTACAGGAGAGACAGGCAGGGGAGAAGAGGGGGAGGAGTAGCTCTCTATGTAAAGGAAGGGATAAAAGCAACTGAACAAAAGAGTAAACAGGGAGGAGAGGAGGCACTGTGGGTCACCTTGGAGACTGGAAAGGCACCACAATCTGCACAGGGTTGTGTACAGACCCCATGTCAGGGGAAGGAAATGGACAAGGATATGATGGAAGGCATTCTTAGAATGGCAGAGAAAGGGAGATACTGTTGATGGAGACCTGAATATGCCAGATGTTAACTGGAGCACATTTGCTGCAGCCACATCCAAGAGCAGGGCCATTCTTGGACGCCCTACAGGTGGCAGGCATTAGACAGCTAGTTTTGGAACCCACTGTGAGGGAGCAATCTTAGACCTAGATTTCAAACGGGGCAGTGAGAGGATCTCAGATCTAGAAGTGGGTTGCCATCTGGGGACAAGTGACCATCAAACAGTGTGGTTCACGTTAAACTCAGCTACAGAGTCAAGCCATACAAAAGTGAGGGTACTGGACTTTAGGAGGGCTGACTTTGGCAAGATGGGAGAGTGCCTCAGAAAAGCACTAGCAAACAGGCTAGAAGGAGGTGTGGAGCAACAATGGGGAATTATCAAAACTGCCATCACAGAGGCAACAAGCCTTTGTGTGAAGCAAATAAACAAATCAAAACGAAAGAAAAAGCCACTATGGTTCTCAAGAGAGGTGGCTGTGAAAGTCAGGAAGAAAAAGATAGCATTCCGGAAGTATAAGGAAACACAGAAGGAGCAGGACAGAGAGCTGTACCAGTTAAGGCAGAAAGAAGCAGGGAGGGAAGTCAGAATAGCAAAGGCCCAAACTGAGGAAAAGATAGCCAACTCAGTTAAGAAGGGGGATAAAACCTTTTATAGGTACTTCAGCGAGCATAGAAAGACAAAGGGAGGGATAGTGAGGCTGAATAGAATGAATGGTGGGTGGACAGAGGGGGACAGTGAAAAAGCAGGAATACTGAACGAATATTTCTGCTCAGTATTCACAAAAGAGGAGGGGGAAGTGCCTAATCCAATTAACAGAAGCACTCTTGATAGGGGGGTCGATCCCAGTCCTTTTACAGAAGAAAGGGTTCTGCAAGAACTCCTAAAACTGAAGGTGGACAAAGCAATGGGTCCTGATGGAATTCACCCCAGAATTCTAAAAGAATTAAGGAAGGAACTAGTGAAACCACTGGCTACTCTTTTAATAAATCATGGAGGATGGTGTGGTACCCGAGGACTGGAGGAAGGCGGATGATTCCCTTCACAAAAGTGGGATCAAGACAGAGGCAGGAAACTACAGACCTGTCAGTCTGACCTCTGTGGTAGGGAAAGTGATGAAGTCACTTCTGAAGGAAAGAATAGTTGAGTACCTAGAGGTCAGTGGAGCACAGGATCCAAGGCAGCATGGGTTCACAGTGGGAAGGTCATGTCAGACGAATCTAATAGATTTCTTTGACTGGGTGACCAAAGTAGTAGACCAGGGAGGGGCTGTGGACATGGCCTACCTAGACTTTAGCAAGGCATTTGACACAGTCCCACACAAAAGATAATTAGTCAAATTAACCAGCCTGGGAGTGGGTCCCAGGGTGGTAGCCTGGGTAAAACATTGGCTGGACAACAGGACACAGAAGGTAATTGTAAATGGAGTCCACTCTGAAGAAAGGGCGGTTACTAGTGGGGTACCGCAGGGTTCAGTATTGGGTCCAGTCCTTTTTAATGTCTTCATCAGTGACATTGCAGAGGGACTGGAAGGAAAAGTATGCCTTTTTGCAGATGACACAAAGATCTGCAACAGGGTTGATACACAAGGAGGCATGGAAAGGATGAAAAGGGACTTGGCAAGGTTGGAGGAATGGTCAGACATATGGCAGCTAGGATTCAATGCAAAAAGTGCAAAATAATGCACCTGGGAAACAAGAACCCAGGGAAGAATACACAATGGGTGGGAGGTAGTAACAACAACAAAACAGGAAAGGGACCTGGGGGTAATCATATCAGATGACCTTAAAGTTAGCAAGCAATGTGAGAAGGCAGTAGGAGGGCGGGGTATACTGGGATGTATAGGAGAGGCATCAGCAGCAGAAAACAGGAAGTTGTTCTCCTCTGTACAGACAGTTGGTGAGGCCCCATCTGGAATACTGTGTCCAGTTCTGAGACCCATCTCCGAAGGACATAGACAGGATAGAGGCAGTCCAGAGGAGGGCAACTAAAATGGTGCAGGGTCTGCAAGAGAAGCCGTATGAGGAGAGACTAAAGGAGCTTAATATGTATACCCTTGAGGAAAGAAGGGAGAGGGGGACATGATAGAAACTTTCAAGTACCTCAAGGGAATCAACAAAGTCCAAGAGGGTAGCATCTTTCAGAAAAAGAGACTTGCAAGAACAAGGGGACACAATTTAAAGATAGAAGGAGGGCGGTTCAGGGGCAATGTGAGAAGTGTTATTTCACAGAGAGGGTAGTGGATGCATGGAACAGCCTTCCTGAGGAAGTTGTGGGGTCTAAAACTGTGGGAGAATTCAAGAATGCATGGGACAGACATAAGGCAATTCTTGTGGGGGGCAGGAAGATATAGGCCGTTGGTTAACTAGGATCTGCGGCCTATCCTGTAGGTAGGGAAATGGGCAGACTAGATGGGCCTAGCGGTCCTTATCTGCCATCAAAGTCTATGTTTCTATGTTTCTGTGGATGCTTGAGTGTCCAGATTGCTCAGCTCCTTGGGGAATGGGACACTGGCTCGGGGCAGCCTAAACTCTGGCGCAACTAGAGGTATAGCGGCCCTGATGCCCAACACAGGGAAGTGTGATGGACACCGCGTAGGCCGGGCATAGTCACGCCGGGGAGGGGTGTGACACTAAAAATGCCTCTCCCGACGTGACACTGATGCAAGGGCCTGAGGAGCCCTCACCTGCTCGCGGCTTCAATACTACCAGGGGACCCCAACGATGACTTGAAATTCTCTGGAGAGGGGGTTGAGGGGTAGCCCTCCCACCGTGTCCCCATCTGGGGGATAAGCCAGGACTCTGTGGTGGGTCCCCGGTGGGAGTGGGTAGGCAGTCGGGTGACAGTGCTGGGTAAGGGGTGGGGGAAAAAAAGAAAGTAAAAAAAAAAAAAAAGATATCACAAGACATAGCAAGTAAATTGTGGTGCTGAGTTGCCTCTGCATTTATGCCAATACAGAAAAGCAAACATTACAAAAAAATAAGTCCACTGTTCCATTTCCCATTATGGTAGTCTGAGAACTGTTCTTCCGCATAAGTGTTAAAAACAGTGAGTAGACTTGATGATCCAAAGGGGAATGCCCACTCTTCCAATTTGCATTTTTCACACCAACAGATATTTGTTTTACTTACTGGTTTATTTTCACATCTGGTTGATTCTTCCATTCTCCCAAAAGTAAACAAAGCTTCTCGGTGACATCCCAGAAGTCCACCTGGCTGCTATCACGGCTATAGAGCAGCTGTGGTAAAGTCAGTAGGCCCAAATGAGCCTTGGAGTTTTAAAAAGCTCAGTCATGATGGTATTGCTGAACTCCCGAGGCTACTTGTGTGTGCGGGTTGTGCCTGGATTGGGTGGGGGAAAGAGAAAGTCACACACAGAACCACAGCTGCTCCCTCCCTCTGCATTAATACTTATTTCTTTCACAGCAGGACATATTTGCAATTTTCAGAGAGCTCCAAATTTACAGGCAGCAACCATGTTTTAACCCACCTGGCTTTGACGCAAGGATACTGCAGCTGTGAACAATATGTTAGTTTTTACTGAAACAGGAGCCATCTGAAAATGCACCTTTGCAAGTGTGTGTGTGTGTGTGTATATCTATTTCCATATTTATCAAAGATAGTAAATGACTATAGGTCAATTGTGGGTTATAAAGTAGACTGCAATTTAACACTATGAAGAATTAATTTGTAAAGTTTGGAAAAGTGATCAGGTCAGTTTCTGGATAAATGTGGTAGAGATGGAACACTTGAGAGGAAAAGGACCTGAGGCAGTAATTAGTAACAGTCTAAAATCCTCTTTATCTAGTAAAGCATATAAGAAGGCAACTAGGATGCAGAGTTGTATTAGTAGGGGTTTCACCAGCCATGGTTGAGAAGTAATTCTTCTACTGTACAGGCCAGACTACCTGGAGTACTGTGTGCAGTTCTGGAGATCACATGTAAAGAAGGACTGGGATAGATAAGAGATAATACAAAGAAGGGTGACCAAATGATTCAAGAACTTTTATTTTTTATTTATTTCCATTTAATCAGGAAGGTTGTCTGGATTTAAATGATCCATTTTCAGCCACACCTTGTGATAAGGGTTACAACAGAAGGAAGATGATACACGTTATAGAAGGAAGATGATGCATGTTACAATGCAAAATGCAATACTAAATACAAAAAAATAAGAAAACAAAACACATTTAAAAGCAAAAATAGACAGTATTCTTATGTACATAGTGTATTTACAACTGCAGGTTAGGACCTATAAGGAAGATTGGAATACCTCCTTTCCTCAATGTGTGTTCACTGGAGGACAGGGTGGAGAAGAGGGATGTAGCAGAGACATACAACATTTGGGGGAACAGTAGGATGGATTATACTGAACTGCTCAAAGTAAGGAACAGTTTGACCACCACGGGTCGCAGTCTCAGGCTGGTGGGAGGAAGCTTAAGAAAGGCGTTGGGAAGCATTTTTTTTTTCATAAAGAGGATAGTGGACAAGTGGAACTGGTTTCCTAGCAATGTGGTTAAAGGGAAACAGTCAGCACTAAAGAGACCCATGGCCCAGTGTGGGGTTGGTCCCAATTTGCAGTTTTTGTGCAAAACTTTTTTTAGTTACTGACTCTGCTGACTTCCAAGCTGACATTTTCTGTAACTACAAATCCCAGAATCCCCTGCAACTGACATCAGAGCAGGGCTGCAGCAGTGGGAGATTCAGTAGCCTGCAGTGCATGTTAGTTTCTATAAGCTCTGTTCAGATGTCTGCTGTTTTCCTGGGGCTAAGTACAATCCTCTGTGACTGTACTTAGCCCAGGAAAGACAGTGGGTCCAGCAAACAAAAGATGTTTTTTGCACACAAACTGTAAACCTCAGGTGTGTTAAAAGGTGTCTCGATACACTTTATATACCCCACCCCATGTATTCTTCTTCATATAATTATTGGTTTGTATAAATCCTACAGTAAATGCCAGTAGCCTCTAACTGTAATTGCATTCCTCTTGATGGGAGGTAATTTATTTCGTCTGTTTGTAATAAAAAAAAAAATATAGTAACACATATTCAAATAAAAATTACAAGCTTGCATTGCCGAGTAAAGAAGTATATCCACTATCCAGTTGCCTGAAAAAGAACCAGCAAAAAATAAGGTAATAAAGAATTTCAGGGGCTGAAGACGAAGAACTAATAAAATACAAAAGCAGACCAGAGGCATTATGTAAAGCTTTCTATGTGTTTTTGAAATGCTCCATGTAAGTACATTCTCCTGCTTATATTTCTGTAGTACTTCACATTGTCACTGAGAATTGATAACAGATGGGTAAGATGTACTTCTGTGATGTGGGCTAAAGAGACGGTTGGTCAGTCACTGACAGGAAGGCCTGCAGTTCCTAAGGGTCGAGTGTGAGTGGATGCACACACTCACCGCTGATGTGATGATGTTTTCATGTGCGCATGCCATCCTATTCAAAATATATTTCACGGCATTACCTGATGTGCCAGTGTTGGAGCAAGGAAGAAAAAGGCAAGCCTGCCAACGATAAGATGGCAATGACGCAACTACACATGCAAAAATAAGCTGCTTCATGCATGCGCTGTTAAAGTACACAAATTTAGCAGGGTGGTTCTTCCATGGAGGACAGAAGCTGTCTGAGGAGGCATATAAGCAGGCACGGTAGCGACGGCCAGGCCAGTGATTGTGGGTGCAAAAGAAAAGTCCTTTTCAGGGCTGAGAAATAGAGGGGGGTTATTATATGTGAGAATCAGTCACTCACAAGGACAGGAGCAGGACAAAGTGAGGACACATGAATTCGTCCTAGGCTCTTTGTTATGCAACAACACGCTCTGTCACATTGGCTCCGGCATTAGTCGACTACTAATACAGTTCATCCCTGGACAGTTTGCTCCCACTACATGACCTGCTGTACTGCAAATAAAATTACAATATGAATTCCCCTTCTACTACCCTTGAGCCCATTGTCTCATGGTGAGTGAATTGCACCTACCTGGAGCTTATTTTATATTATTTGTGCAGGGTGCAAATTGTCCAGGGACAAATTGTCTTAGGGGACTGATTGACACTGAAACTAATGTGATGGAGCGTGTTGTCATGCAACAGACTGATCGGGACAAATTGATGTGTAGCCAGACAAAGCATGCTGCAGCAGCATTAGAGAATACAGTGGTCTGCATTCAGCCAGGAAGAGTTTGCTTTGGGCTGAGGCAGACTGCTGTCTCAGCTATCTTTCATCAAGAAAAAGACAGTGCGGCAGAAAAACTGTTTTATAAAAACCGGGCCCCAATACAAAAAAAAACTTTCAGGGCTAAGGAGAAAGTGGTGCTAGTAGGGCAGGACACAAAAGTCAGTGCTCAGGAGCAGGCACAGTAAGTGCTTTGTATTAATTAACCAGGTTTTTTATTTAAAGCAGCAGTGCAATGCAAAATATTTTTCCAGAAACCTAGTTTCAGCTACCGTTAATACAAATATTAGCAAGCCTGTCGAATCTAATTTTTCAGCTACCTTCTATGCTGGACAGTACAAGTTTGTTTCATTTTCTTGGTCCTAACCCTTGCCAGGTCTACAATGCTATTTCTAAGCTAAATATGGCAGCCATCTTTTTTTTCTTCAGGAAAAAAAAAAAATAGAAAATGCTCAAATTACTGGAAGAACTAGAAAATGCCTGAAATCTTTTATAATGAAAAAAAGGTAGAGTCAGATTTTATGCCCAGTTTCTTGACACTGCTGATTTGAAGAGCAGTGCTCCAGATTATAGTGGCAAGTTAAAGTGATGTACTCACCATTTTTGAAATACAAGGAGTAGAACACAATCTGGATACATACATGTGCTTTAAATTTGTGAGAGAAAAATGCTGCTTTTGAATCATCAGCAGTTTCATGAAACACTATTCTATGTGGTGTGGAGCATTCCCATGTGTTAGGAAGAACATCAGTACTCATTAGGAAAAAATACTGATGAGTCTATCTTAAAACGGGGTGTAAAATAGGCAGTTACTAACCTTATATTGAGCAGTGTATACAAGCCCCTAGATTTCTGTGGCTTCCCCATTCCCCTCCCACCGGGACAATGCCCAGGCACACCCTTTGGAAGTCTAGGTGGCCCCCAGCCCTCCCCCTGACTTGTTACTAATATTTGTGGCACAGTGCCCCAGGTCTCTTATGAGGCTGGAGATGCTCCTGGTTGGAGATCCCCAGGCCAACGTCAGTTGATGTGGCCCCGTGGCGCTGAAGGTTGAGGCGCTGGACGCCACACCTTGTGTTGCGCCGGTGACCCAGGTTCAGGAGCGGACTCGGGTTGTGGGGGGTCAGCAGGGGAGGAGTAGGATTGAGGATCCGGAGGACTGCTCTGCTGTCCTGGGGTAGGTGGGTTTTGCTTCACGCAGCACTGGTGATCCCTGGGATCCTGGGGAGTGCTGCAGTCTGCGTGGGCATGTAGAAAGGGGTTGGGCGGCGATGGGCATCTTTCACTCAGGTGCGGGAGCGAGCCTGGCGTGAGCAGGATGCCATTGTACATCCGTGCCCTGGCAACACAAGTAGCAAAAAAAAAAAACTCCCTGGACAGGCGACGGCATCCTCTGGTGCCCCACGGCCACACTCCCAAAGCCGGGTTCACTCCACTGGCTCTCCTGATCCCCTCGTTTGCCTGGCCTCCGGCGAGATGGGGACTGTCATTAGACCAGGAGTGTCTGTCCTCGATTTCCCTGTGGGGTGGACTTCAGGTGGGAGGTAACGCGGATAGCGGTGAGTGGGGATCACCTGAGAGAGGTCCAGAAGTAGTGGGCGACAAAAAAAAAAAAAAAAAAAAGTTAACCAAAAAAAAAGTATCGTTGATGTGTTGTGAGCTTGCAGCTGCGCAGTTTGTTGAGTGGCGGTTTATGAGGAGGGGGTTGCTTTGGCACCCTTTCTACTCATGTGCTGTGACCATCTCTAGGAGGACTATAGGTCGGTCTGATGCTTGGGGGAGGGGGTCATGCTGTAATTGTCTGTCTGGTGCTGGCAGAGTTGAACCACTCTGAATGGGGTGTATGGAGCATTAGTGAAAAGTGGTGCTGCTGCATTAAAGCCCTCCACTGTAGGTATTGAATGAAATAAAATTGTAAAACTGAGGATGGATGTGACCCTTATAATTAAAATTGTAAAAGTGACACTAGTAAGACAGTAAAGTTTGCTACAACAATATAAAAACACTCAATACTGCACTCTTACCTAACAATAACTGTTACTAACATACAGTATCTACACACAATAAAGAAAAGCCAGACTCATTAGTAAACATAATGGCATAAAAAAACACAAAACAAGACCACTACCTGCAAACTGAAAGATAGATGGGGATCTGGCTCCATTTATGATCTTTCTTAAGCATGAAGAGTGAATTTTGGTCCTAGACCAGTTGGTTGGTATAGAAACTTAGACCTGTACATTAAGACATTGGAGCTGGAACACAGGATCAGTCTTGTTGCGATACTCCAGTGACCTAGCAGAACAACCACATTAATATCAACTGTTGGGACTCTTGATTCTTTTTATTTTTATTGGGGTGGGGGTGGGGTGGGGGTTACTACTCATTGAGCATTTCTAGCCTGTAAGAACTCTTAGTATTCTGGGCGAGGGCTGGGCTACTGCACCCTTTGATAATTATGTTTTCTTGTTTTTTTTCAACTGCTTGGGATAGGAGACTATTACCTGCCTCTAAGAACCAATGTGCTGTTATGCCGAATTGTATTGCCTTGCAACCAGTACTTATTTATTTAGTGCCTCTGTAATGTATCCGTGTATTATTATCAAAAGTAATATATATTAGCCGGCACGGTGGTGCCGAGGGTTGAGGCGTGGGACACCACACCAGCGACCTGGGGTCGGGAGTGATTTCGGGTTGCCGGGAGTCAGCAGGGGAGGGAGAGGATGGATTGTCCGACCTGCTCTCCTCTCCCAGGGAAGGAGGGTTTGTCATCCCACTCCGTGGCTGCCCCCTGGTGGAGGCCAGGTGGCAATGTCTGAGTAAGGGAGGCACAAGAGTGTGGGTGTGTAGCGTGTGTGTGCCTCCACACGCGTACGCTCATGCTGCAGGGGAGGAGGGAGGAACAGAGAAAACTGAAAAAGAGGGAGACCGTGAGCTTGGTGAAGCCCTGTCAAGCCAACCAGCATCCCGCACTGCTGCCAGATCCCCTGATCAGCCCCTATCTGGATTGTTGTGCTGGGTGGGGGGAGGATGCCCCTCACCTTCCTGGCCCCACTATGGGGGGAAATCCATGGAGAATAAGGGGGTCTTGGTGATACTGGGGGGAGTGGGGGATGGTCATAGGTGGAATGCAGGGGGTTGAGAGTCCTGCCCGTGGTCCCCTGAGGAAGGGAGAAAAAGAAGGGAAAAAAAGTAATATGTATTAATCTTCCTGGACATAAGTCTCCACCACTCATTCACACTAGTGGGATTAGCGCCGGAGGCACTAGGACCCATCGGGAGCAAACTTTTTGCTGGAGGGTCGGCGCGAGAGATGGCGCCGCGAGCAGCAGCTCGAGCGGCAACGACCATCTCGGCGACGACCCTCCAACCGCCTCAGTTCCTTTTTTCCCGTCGTCGAGTGCGCTTCAGTGACGACGCCGCCGTTGTCGGGAGTCAAACTTCAAACTAGCGATAGTTTTCAGTTTATTTTTGTAACATTATCTCGATAGTAGTATTGCTTAATTTTATTCTATTTGGGTAAATTTTCTAATATTTTAAATTTAACTTACTTGAAGAAGTCTCGCCTACTGGACGGAGTTGACCATGAGCAGGTCAGGTGACGGTGAGGAGACTTGTGATGAAAGCTGTTCAGTCAGCCGGGCTGGGTCCGGTCAGCCTCCTTCTCTCAGCGGGTTCCGACAATGGTCAGTCTGATGCCCGGGGATGGGCGTCCTCACGGGCATAAAATAAACTGTCGCGATTCTCGGCACCGTTCGCTCGAGCTCTTCTTCGCCCACAGGTCAAAAAGAGAAGGCATCACTCGAGGTCGCCTCTTCTGGTATGTTCGCGTTGCCGACGGTCGGTTATCGTAGCTAGTTGCCGCTTCCTTCTTCGGAGTCGCCAACTGCTGGTAACTGCCGCTCCCTCGACATCGGGAGCCCCTCCCTGCCTGTAGGTAGGGCTCCAGATGAGCAGTTTCATCAGTGGGGCCGCTCTTATGGAGCCGGATGGGCTCGGAGGTTGGTTCCTCCTGCCTGGCTCGGTTGCCACGGAGCCCCCGGCTCTCCAGCGATCGGGTAGGGCGGTTGGACCTTCCTAGTCGCAGGGCGCCTTCTTCGGTGCCGGACTCCGCAGGGTAGTTCCCCCTCACATGGCTGCGCGCAGGGGCCACACCGATGCCCTTATCTCCTGTTTTTTCCTTCTAGCTTTCCAGGTTCCTGGGCGCCTGACGCCTTCGCTGGGTCTGTTGGCTTGTCGGTGCCGCTGTGCCGGGGCTCTTGCGGTGGCGCCGTCTGCTGGGCGCAGCTGCGGTCCACAGCGCCATTGCCTGGCGGCGCCACTTGGTTCAGCGGTGCCATTTGTCCGCGGCGCTACAGCCACAGCTGCTTCTTCGGGCGCTGCAAAGCTCCCTCTGCGGTGCTTCAACCCGCTTTTGCCTTCTCAGCCTGGGGCCCTCGGGACTCTCCTCTCTGGTATTTCCTCCTCTCCTACTTTTCACTCCTTTCCCTGTCCAAACAGTCCTTTCTGGACCATCAGGAGATGATGTTGAGCCTGACCAGACCTTCGGTTGGGTGATGAAGTGGAGGAAACAGGATCTTTCTTTTGCTACAGAGCCTGTGTTCGAGGACCTGTCCTTAAGTCTCTGTTGAAGAACCTGAGATCCACTCTTTCTCTCCAGACTACAGACATCGATCCTGGGAAGATATTAAGACTCCAGTACCTTCATGCTTCGGAGATCCCTACGGATTTGACTCCTCCGATCCAGCCTTCCTTCGAGATGCTGTCTCAAATGGTATGGAATAATCCTGTTTTATTCCCCAGTGGCTAAATCCATTGATAAGAAGTACTCAGCTCCCAAGGATGCGTCCCATTTTGGCATCCCAAGCCTTTATGGATCCTACAGTCCTGGCAGAGAATGATAAGTCGTTCTTCCTCAAACTACTACAGCTCGACCTATTAACAAAGAGTCTCGTAAGATTGATACATTAGGTAAGAGAGTCTTTGCTGCTTCCACTCTAAGTATGCGTGTTGCCAGTTATCAGGCTATTTTTTCTCAGTATGGTATATCCTGGCACTCTTTGAAAAGAATGGTTGAAGCTCTTCCGGATTCGGACTCCAAGTCAGAGCTTCTTCTGACCGTTACTAGAGGTATTGAGTCAATAACCAACAGGTCAAAGCCGCTATGGGCGCTTTCGACACTGCTTCTCGCTCAGCAGCCGCAGGTATTTGTACTCGCGCCATTCCTGGCTGCGTATTTCTGAGCTTCACAGATGATGCTCAGCAGCAGGTAATGGCGCTGCCTCTTTGATGGCTCCTTTCTTTTCGGCCCTCAGGTGGAAAAGCCTTAGAGGCCACTCAGAAGACTAGGTCGGCCATTAAGTTGGCCAGACCTCCATTGCCCTCTCGGGGCATGTGAACAGACGTCAGTTTCATAGTAGTCAGTCCTTTCGAGGCAGAGGCAGAAGCTTCCATAAAGCCAACCTGCCCAACCTCAAAGAAAGCGCAGCAGGAGGCGCGGGGCCTAAAGCCCCCAGCGCCACCTTATAATTGCTGGCCCAAGTTCCATCCATTGCCGAGGTGGAACTTTCTCCTCCAGTGGAGGTTGTCTGATGTACTTCTACAACCAGTGGAAGTCCATAACCTGGACAAATGGGTCCTTCGGATAATTCGCGAGGTTATTCTCTCAATTTTTGGAAACCCCGAATTGTCCTCCCCAGGCAACAACCAGGTTGTCGGCCTCTCAATCGAACCTCCTCACCGCCGAGATCCAGGGCCTTCTCAAGCAACAGGGCAATAGAACTGGTGCCCGCATCTCCGAGCACAGAGGTTCTACTCCATTACTTCCCTGGTTCCAAAGAAGTCTGGGGAATGCGTCCCATTCTAGACCTCAGAAAGTTAAACAAATTTCTCCCCAGGAGAAATTCAAAATGATTCCTAGGTACCCTGTTACCCTTGCTGCATCAACGCGACTGGCTGGCCTCCCTGGATATGCAGGGGCGCTTACCAGCATATCCCCATCCACCCGACCCACATAAGTTCCTCAGGTTTGTAGCTCTGGGTCAGCATTATCAGTTCAGAGTCCTGCCTTTTGGGCTATCCTCGGCGCCTGTAGTCTTTACAAAGTGTTGTGCAGTTCCTGCTAGCGCATCTCAGGAAGATCGGACTCTGGTGTTTCCCTACCTGGACGATTGGCTTCTAGCAAGCCCTTCTAGCCAAGGGACTTTGGAAGCCGTTCAAACGACTTCTCGTCTTCTTACGTCCATGGGAATTCTGCTGAATTTGAAAAAATCACAACTGCAGCCCTCCCAGAGGCTCCTTTTCATAGGGACGCTTCTAGACACCTCTTCCGCGAAGGCTTTCCTTCCAGAGGACAGAAGACTTGACATCCTTCGGATGGCCTGTTACATCGGGGAGAACCGATCGGTTACAGCTCTTTCGATGCAACGCATGTTGGGTCTCATGGCGTCCTCGGTGTTCACTGTACCCCTGGCCCGGTTGCACATGAGAACCACCCAATGGATGCTCTCCACTCAGTGGTCTCCGACCTCTCACCCCCAGTCTTATCCCATCAAGGTGACGGAGCCCTTTCGAAGGTCTCTCACCTGGTGGACTCAAGAGAGCAATCTCCTGGAAGGGTTTCCCTTTGCTCCCCCGGATCATCAGATCTCCATCACCACAGACGCATCGCTAATGGGATGGGGAGCTCACTGTCGCTCCCTCCACACTCAAGGTGTATGGACTCAGTTCGAAACTCTTCTCCACATAAATGTCCTGGAGATGAGAGCGGTCCTCTACGCGATCCGAGCTCTGAAGGATATCCTTTGTCACAAGAACATTCTCCTTCAAACGGACAACAAAGCCGTGATGTATTACATCAACAAGCAAGGCGGTGCTCATTCTTACCCCCTTTGCAGGGAAGCAATGAGGGTGTGGGAGTGGTGCTTGGAGCACAAGTCTCTGATTCAGGCGGTTTATCTGCCAGGTATACAAAACGATCTAGCAGATCACCTCAGCAGAACGGAGGCAGACCCTCACGAGTGGTCTCTCGATCCAGCCGTAGCTTGGTCACTATTCGAAGAGTGGGGGACTCCAGACCTGGACCTTTTTGCATCCCCACTCAACGCAAAACTGCCTCTCTTCTGCTCCAGAAATCCAGGGCCTGGCATTTTCTGTCAGGATGCGTTCAGGCTGCGGTGGACAAAACGTTTTCTTTACGCCTTTCCACCGCTCCCTCTAATCCAGAGAGTTCTCCTCAAGTTCGAGTCTCAGGGGACCAAAATGATTCTCATTGCTCCCTCCTGGCCTCGGCAACTATGGTTTCCTCTGCTCAACAGTATGTTGGCAGCCTCTGCGAGACCACTTCCCTTGCAAATCAGCCTTTTAACTCAGGGTTCGTTGGTCCATCCCAACCTGAAATCACTTCACCTTCATGCTTGGCTCCTGAAGAGGTAGAAGTGAATCGATTCAACGTCTCTCGTAGAGTCTCGGACATCCTTCTGGCTGCGCGGAAGCCAGCCACCCGAAAAAGTATGCTTCAAATGGCAACTTTCCTCTCTGTGTGCAAAGTCCTCTTGGAATCCCTTTTCTGTCCTCCTGACAAGGTTCTGGAGTATCTTTTGGACCTATCAAAGTCAGGTCTCAGTACTCCACAGTTAAAGTTCACCTTAGTGCCATCTCAAGGTTCCATGGAGCGGTTTCTTCCTTGACTCTGGCTCAGCTTCCTATGGTGAAGAGATTTCTTAGGGGATTCTTCATACCAGACCCCTGTTAGGCGCTCCAGTTGCAACCTGGGACATTAACCTGGTGCTGGACATGCTCACTCGGAAGCCTTCGAGCCCCTAGCTACCTGTGACTTAAAATTTCTTACCTGGAAGACTGCCTTCCTGGTGCCATTACCTCAGCCCAGGGTCTCGGAGATTCATGCCTTGGTGACGGACCTCTGTATACTGTATTCCATAAAGACAAGGTAGTTCTCCGTACTCATCCTAAATTTCTTCCCAAGGTTGTGTCAGAATTCCATCTAAACCAACCTCTGGTACTTCCCTCTTACTTGCTAATTTCCAAAATGAAGGGACGATCTCTTCATTCCTTGGATGTTAAGAGAGCTTGCGTTCTATTTAGATAGAACCAAGAATTCTCGTAAGACTCAGCAACTGTTTGTTTCTTTCAGCGACCCCGGCTGGGTCAACCCGTCGCTATTAGATGCATCTCATCATGGTTAGTGGCATGCCTTGACATTGCTACTCCATGGCTCAAGTTAAATTGGAGGGTAGAGTGTACGCTCACTCTACTAGGGCGATCGCAGCATCTTTAGCGGAGATTCGCAATGTTCCAATTCAGGATATCTGCACGCCGCCACCTGGAGCTCAGTGCATACCTTCGTTAAGCATTATGCACTGGATGTTCTGCGCCAGGCGCATCTTATCTCGCAGAACTATCCTAATGGGCTTCTATCTTAGATGCGTGAGCTCTGGCTCTCCTGCCGCCCTTTTGGGGATTATCAGCTTGGTACTCTCCACTGGTGTGAATGAGTGGTGGAGACTTATGTCCAGGAAGATAGAAAGTACGTATACCGTAATTCTTGATCTTCTTGGACGAGTCTCCACCACTCATTCCTGCCCACCCTCCATCCCCGAGCTCACCGCTGTGTTGGTCTTCACTCCTCAAATCTTTAGGCCGTGAGGACTTCTTTGCTGACCCTTCTTACCGGTCGTGCGGACTATCTTATGTCCGTTTTTAAAGATTAGATTTACTCTTTCGTTGTTGGCTGCACCTCCTTGGTAAAAGGTACTGAAAGGCGGTTGGAGGGTCGTCGCCGAGATAGTCGTTGCCCGCTCGAGCCGCTGCTCGCTGGCGCCATGCCTCATGGCGCCATCTCTCGCGCCGACCCTCCAGCAAAAAGTTTGCTCCCGATGGGTCCTAGTGCCTCCGGCGCTAATCCCACTAGTGTGAATGAGTGGTGGAGACTCGTCCAAGAAGATCAAGAATTACGGTAGGTATGTAATTTTCATTCCTGTGCAGTTGTGGGCCTCTCTTGTGACTCTAATTAAATAAAAAGGTTTAAAAATCAAAAACAAAAAACAAGACCAGTCTTGTTGTCACCATCCAAATCTTTTTTTTATTTTTATTTTGGGAGGGTCCAGGACTTCAGAGAACAAAAGCCATAGAGAACCTTGCACTAGCCTATTCACTTGGAGCCACTTTTTTTTTTTTTTTTAATATTACAGGTTATGCCGTCTTGTACAGAGGCACATCCTCCATCTGTCAAAGCCACATCTCAATGTTTCTGGTACTCATCCCCCTGCCTAACTACTTATCTCCCATGATGGGGTCCTGCAGGCTGAAGGGGGCGTGGGTAGGGTGGGAGGAGGCCATTTGGAATTTTGCTTCTTCGATGAGAAGCTCCTTAGCGGAAGGCCAATAGCTGTGGTGGGGCCCAAGAGTGCCATCCACCCTTCTACACCATTTTGAGGGTGGGGAGGAGGTGCTTGTGTGCTTTTTTCTTACATTCCGCAGGACATCATCATGTTAGGGATTCCAGGCCTGTGTAGTCTAAGCATGCCTAAACGGAGGCCAGGTGACATTCTTTTTTCTCACTGTACTACCTTCTGTGGTCACCCAGGTGACAGTGCTGCAGTTGAGGCACTGACCCTCTATCTGTGATGGAGGAGTGCGCCTGCTGGGATGATCAATTCCTCTCATCCCCTCCTCGCCCTCTAGTGTTCTGGGCTCATTCCAGAACCTGGGCCGACAGGTCAACATGCCACTCTGTTTTTGAAAGGACCACTGAGCTACAACTATGTGCTGTCAGTAGGACCCCATTGTAAATTAGCTGATGCTAAATTGGGTTTTATCCTGTTTCTGATATCAGAAATAAACTTTTTACTACTACTACTACTACTACTGTCATTCATTGTACCTGTAGATTTGGATTAAATACCATCTTGTGTTGCTAAAAACAGGTTGATACATTTAAAATCAACAAAAAATGCCAATTCATAGAGGCTGTTTTTTCAGCCCTGTTAGCACACCGGTAATAGAACTAAAACATTTAATTACCAACTTATGGGCAGAACTGGCATGCCACAGTTAGTCCTTCAACTAGTGACAGATGTGTGAATGAAAAGATTCTTCAGCATACGAATATGGTCATCCTTTTAGAAGATATCTGGCAGGGCTCAGCATAGCCAGTGGGTACAGTATGTGTTTGTGTCCTGTATGAATGCTGGGAGTCCTGTGAAATCCCCGACACACACTTTCCCAATGTACAATAGCTGAACACTGTTTGCCCGACACTCGCTTGCTCGACAGTAGAAATTTGCCTGCGGCAGAGGTGATTATTTTAAGTATGAGGGGTGAGGGGACAAAGCCCCCCTGAAACATACAGTTACCTCTGTGGTGGGCAAATTTCTGTTGTTGGGCAAGTGAGTGTCGGGCAAACTGTGTCGAGCTGTTGTACGTCGGGAAAGTGAATATTGGGATTTCGTAGTAGATCATGAATGCCTGATCTGACCGCAACTGGATAGCACATGAGCTGAGCACCTTGCTTTGCTTGATGTTAAATATGGTTTGAGTAAGCTACCTAAATGAGCTGTTTGCCCCTGCAGCCTGTTCTACGTACCACTGCGCTCCCAGACTGGTAACCTGCTCCAAATCCCTAGGTATAAAAGGAACTCTGGTAAGCTTGCATTCTGTTACAGGCTCCCACACTTAAAACAACCTTCCTTCCACTGCCACCCACCCCACTAGCCTCTTCCCTTCTGAACAATTCCTCAGACAGCACTTCACTTCTGTTTGCGAGTCAACTGACAATTGCTTTAAGCTGCTACCCTCCACCTAAAGTCTGATCTTACTTCGAGAGGGCTCTTGCAGTATGCAATTACATATAGGACTGAAGCCGGCAGGCGTCAGGACCCCACAGAAAAATTTATAGCTAGCAGTCTCTGGCAGGGGACCACCCCCACATCAGGTGACCAACGTCATGCAACGTCAGTATAAAGGGGCAGTCCCCCACACCCGCCTTCCAGTTCTTTCCCATCATCAACTTATGAAAGTTCCTTGCGGTTAAGTTCCTTCGCTCGTCAGTCAAACGTCTGTCTAGTTTACTGATTTTATTTCAACCATTTTTCCGTGTTTTTCCACTTCTAACGGCCGTGTATGTCGTCCCTGATGCCCTCCGAATCACAGAAAAGTAAGTGCAACTCATGCGGTTCCCAACTGCCGCATAAGGACAGTCACTCCCTGTGTCTCTTCTGCCTAGGCCCAGACCACCCCATGCCAGCAGTTCAGCGCAGCCACCCAAAAACGGAGGCAGTAGTCCCTGGAGGCCCACGTTCTGAAAAAAAAAAAGATGGCTTCCATGTAGAAGGAGCTGAAGAAACTCAGGCAGGTTTTCACTTCCCCCGAAGGCCACAAGAAGAAGAAGGAGAAACACTGGGACTCCACTTCCATGGCTCCTGCGACTCTGGCTGGAGTCGCGGTTCGCAAGGTAACGTCCCCTCTGGGGGACTGCTCCTCGACGGCCATCTTGGCGGTGTCCAAGATGGTGTCGCCCCTCCCGTCGGGTGCTTCTGGGGCAAAGGAGGCTGCTGCTCCTGGGAAGGCCGCTTCCACGCAGCCCTCTGGGTCGAGCGGGTCCGCTAAGCTGGACGCAGTGCCACCGTGTCTGGCCAATAAGATGCCAGTTCTTTCGTGGGGGGCGACAGTCCTTGCACCCTGTCAGAGTCGCTCTCCTATCCCGCGCCCCGCCGGGCTAGGGTTCCAATGTCAGACGCTGGCTTCTCTGACGGACGCCTGGATCCTGCTGGTAAGACGGACGCCGCCCTCTGCCGAATGCCCAGCGAAAGAGCCTACGGTGGACCCCTTGGACAAGTCCAATGTCCCAGGCTCATTGCAACGCTTGCTGTTGCTAACCGAGGCTCCCGCATATCCTCTGCTGGACACTGGGGATTTTAACCCTCCATCCCCGGATGTCACGGAGGTCTTGGACACGCTGACATCAGGCCTCCCCCCATAGAGCCGGGTCCTCGGATGCTGGCCTACTCGATGCCAGACGACATTCCTTTACCAGACGTCACTCCAACGCGGGCCCGATGCCCGCAGGGCCTCCTTTACCTAGGCCGCCTGCTGGGCCTCTTCCAGGGCCTTCTGCACTGCCAGAGCCCCTGGCACCCGGGTATCCGACACCGCTTAATCCAGTGCCATACTACCCGCTACCGCAGTATCTGACGCCACGTTATTCAATGCTGCAGTATCTGGCACCTCAATACCTGACACTGGGCTTTCTGCTGTCGGGTTATGGATACTCGCCTACGGATACCCTCAGTATCCATATCCCCCTCCTCCTCCACTGCCCACACCACAGCTGCCAGTGAATTTGAAGGAGACTCTGGCTGCCTGGTGGGCCGAGGCCAAGGCTCAGCTCACCAGGGAGGTGGAGAGCCAACTCCCGGCACCGGACCCTGCACAGGATCCCCTACGCCGGAGACGGGAGACTCCTTCCCCCTTACCCGACACCAGAGGTGAACCCTCAGGCACCATGGGTGGGGAGGACACGCTTCCCAGAAGACTTCCCAAAGGGACTGTTCCTCCCCCGCATCGGGAGGAGCCATCCTCTTCTTCATCTGAGACCTCTGACTCGGGGATGCTCCGATTGAGACGATGAGCCACGTATTGCAGATCGGCCCAGGCCAATGACTCCTCTGAACTCTCCTCTGGAGGATCCTTCATTTTTGGAGTTACTGAGAAAGATCCAGGAAGTCCATCCGCGGCAATCTTTGGAGCCAGATCCACAGCGTAAGAAGCTCGCTGCCCACTTGGATCTGCCTGACCGCTCTGACCTTGCTTCCACCTTGGATTGAGCCTCACGTAGACCTTGTTTCCACTATTTGGACGCAACCATCCGCGTTGGCCCCCCCCTTCCGAGGAAGGTGGATAGGCTAGATCAGGCTCCTGAGGGTGTAGATTCTTTGAATGTACACCCCAAGGCAGACTCGGTCATGATTAGCGCAGCTCACAGCTGTCCTGCCAATCCAGAACATCTCAGCTCGTGTCCACCTGACAAGGAGTTCCATCTTCTGGACCAGTATGGGAAGAAGGTGTACGCTTCGTCTACCCTGGGGATTAGGGCCCTGAACTATGTCGCTCATATGGGGGACTATCAGAAGACTATCCTGAGTCAGGTGGAATCCAAATTGGACTCCCTTCCTGAGTCCCAGACCAAACAGAAAGTGGCTGATCTCGTCCGTGCTGCTCGTTCTGCCAGTTGGCACATGCTTCGTGCCACATATGGTGCAGTGGACGCAGCTGGTCAGAGTTTGGCTTTCGCCATAGGTCTTCGGCATCATGCCTGGCTCCGGATGTCTGAATTGTTTCCTAAAGTGCAATCCGCTATTCAGGATGCGCCCTTCAGGGGTTCAGTGGCGATGTCAAGGACATCATCACCGACCTGCAAGAGAAGGGTACTGCATTCAAGTC
The DNA here is from genome assembly GCA_016271365.2 of Neoceratodus forsteri. Lineage (NCBI taxonomy): Eukaryota > Metazoa > Chordata > Ceratodontiformes > Ceratodontidae > Neoceratodus > Neoceratodus forsteri. The sequence continues at coordinate 1,227,090,598 of CM028132.1, read as the reverse complement.
CATGGACTCTCTGTACAGCCTCCTCAGGGACAGTGTCGCCCTTTTCACAGACATTCCTGCATCTAAAGTGAAACCACAGGGCAAGTAGGCCAATAAACGTCAGGCCCCTCCAGCAACCAAGACTCCCCCACCCAGAAAAGCTGTGGGAGCCTCTGCCGCTTCGCTGCCCCACACCTCCTGACTTCTCCCCTCTTCCACAGCCTCTGGACCCCCAGACGAACCAGTAGGAGGGAGGTTCTCTTTCCATTTACCAGGTTGGGAGAGGATCACATCAGATGCTTGGGTGCTTCAACTGATAGCAGAAGGACACTCAATCGAGTTTCTTCAGAAACCACTCAGAAGACCACCCTCAGGTCATCTTACTACCCAGAACATCTTCCTCTGGTCCTGGAAGAAATTTCCTCCCTTTTCTTGAAGGTGGCGATAGAGCCAGTCCCCACCCATTTTTGGGGGACAGGTTACTATTCCCATTTCTTCCTAGTTCCAAAGAAGATAGGAAACGTGAGGCCCATTTTAGACCTCAGCTCCCTGAACATGTTCGTGGAATACAAGCACTTCAGAATGCGCTCTCTGCAGAGCCTTCTGCTGCTTCTTAGGCAGGGACAGTGGCTGTGCGCTTTGGATATGCAGGATGCCTACCTGAACATCCCCATCCGCCCTTCCCACTGCAAATTCCTTCGGTTTTCTTTTCAGGGGGACCACTACCAGTTCAAGGCCCTCCCATTTGGTCTTTCCTTGGCTTTCCGAGTGTTTACCAAACGCCTATCAGTGGTGCAGCCCAACTGTGTACCCAGGGAGTGCAGGTATTCCTGTACCTGGACGACTGGCTCTTGGCGGCCCTGTCCATGGAGGAACTTCTGCATTCCCTTTCCTTTACACTGCAGGTTTTCACCAGCCTGGGTATCACTATCAACCAGGCCAAGTCCCATCTGGTTCCTTGCCAAAGACTCCAGTTAATCAGGGCAATCCTGGACACGACCATTGGAAAGGCCTTTCTGCCTCCAGACAGGGTGGACACCCTCCAGGCTCAAGCATGTCTGTTGTCCAGTTGCAGAAGAGTCGGTGCCAGGTCAGTTCCTCGCCTCTTCGGGTTCATGGCGGCTGCTGCTATCCTGACAGTCCCTCGTGGTCGGCGCCATATGAGAATCTCTCAGTGGACACTCCGGTCTCAATGGGACCAGGCACTGGACAACCTAGACCAAGAAGTTCTAGTTTCCGATCCCATGGTCAGGGACTTGCAGTGGTGGATGGTGCTAGAGAACCTTTGCCGGGGAGTTCCCTTCAATATCGAACCCCCTCCCAAACATCGACAATGGATGCCTCAGGAGAGGGCTGGGGAGCCCATCTGGGATCCCACAGGACTCGGGGCTCCTGGTCCAGACTCAAGCAGACTTTACACATAAATGTGCTTGAGCTCAGAGCCGTTTTGTATGTTCTGCAGGCTCTGCACTCCTTCATTCTTTCAAGTCATCTAACCATCCAGATGTACAACATGTGCATAGTCTGGTATCTCAACAAACAGGGAGGAACTCGTTCCTACCCTCTGTGCAGGGAAGCAGTGAGAGTTTGGAGTTGGGCGGTTCAGCACAACCTTCACCTGAAGGCAGTTCATGTTCCGGGAGTAGATAGTATGCTGCAGACCACCTCAGTCTGTCTTCAGCCAAAGCCCATGCGTGGGAACTGGATCAGGAGGTAGTAGACTACATCTTCCTGCGCTGGGGAACTCCCCATGTAGACCTGTTTGCATCTCCTCAAAATGCAAAACTTCCCGCCTTCTGCTCGCTCACTCCAGGGCGAGGCATTTTCTGGCAGGGCACTCTGTCTCTCGACTAGAGGAACAGATTCCTCTATGCCTTCCCTCCAGTTCCCTTAATTCTGAGGGTCTTACACAAACTCAGTACAGAAGGAGCCTGGATGATCCTCATTGCTCCATTCTGGCCCAGGCAAGTTTGGTTCTCTCTTCTGCAACAATTTTCAGAGGAACCTCCGTTTCCTCTTCCTCGGTCTCAACACTTGCTGACCTAGGATCAGGGGACCCTGGTTCATCCAGGTCTCAAATCCCTTGAGTTGCATGCATTGCTCTTGCAGATGTAGCTCAAGTCTGATTCGGGGTTTCTCTGCTCGTAGCAGATATCCTGGTGAAGGCCAGGAAGCCTTCCACTAGATCCACCTATGCTATGAAGTGGAAATGTTTTTCAATTTGGGCCTCTTCAAAGGACTTTGAGCTTTTCTCTTGCCCTGTCGAGAGAGTCCTGGACTACATGCTTCATTGCTTTGACCTTAGTCTCAGCCATTCCTCTTTGAAGGTTCACATGGCGGCTGTCTCGGCCTACCATGTCCCTTTTGGAGACAGGACATCTGCGCAGTTGGAAGTCTCTAAGACTTTCCTCAGAGGGGGTTCTCCATTTGAGATCCCCTGTCCACATTCCTGCTCCTCCTTGGGATCTGAATTTTATTCTCGAGAAGCTTACTCTGCCTCCTTCCGAACCGGAAGCCTCAGCAGACTTGAAGTTCCTGTCTTGGAAGACTCTCTTCCTAGTGACTATTACTTCAGCTCAATGAATTTCCGAGCTTCAGGCCCTGATGTGCAAAATTCCTTATTTGATTTTTCACAAGGAATGTGTGGCTCTGCTCACCAACCCTAACTTTCTCCCTAAGGTGGTAGCAGAATCTACGCTGAATCAATCCATTGAGTTACCTGCTTTCTTTACGCAACACTCCAATCAAGGGGAGTACCTCTTGCATACCTTGGATGTTCATAAGATACTGAGATACTATACCTCTAGGACGAAGGATCTCAGGAAAACGGATCAGCTTTTTGTCTCTTTTGCTCACAAAAGAGAGGGCAATGCAGTTTCCAAGCAATACCTATCAAAGTGGTTGTCTCATTATATCACCTTCTGTTACGACAAGTACCACAAGACCCTGCCAGGTCAAGTCAGAGAACACTCCACCAGAGGAGTAGCTGCCTCTGCGGCTTGTTTCAAAAATGTGTCAGCGGCAGACATCTGTGCAGCCACAACTTGGACTTCTGTCCATACCTTTACAAAACACTACAGTTGGGATATTGCCTTTCACTGTAGAACAGGCTTCGGGTTGGCTGTACTGCAAGGCCTTCTTTCTTAAGACTAGTGCAGCTGGAAGTTACAGTGGCTGGTTAGTTTTCCTCCTACCGAGTGCTTTTCCTTTTTCAGACTGCTTGGAACTCAGTCCCTGTATGTGCCAGTACCTACCCAGGCCTTCGGTAAGATAGTACAGTTACTTAAGAACTTACTGTAACTGTAGATCTTCGAGAGAGGCTCTTTCAGTAGGTAATGCCTTCCCGCCCTCCATGCCCCTTAGCTTTTTCAGCTCCTTTTCCAGGAAGGGAATCATCCGCTTCTCTTTCGTCTTGCCTTTTTGGCCTTTGGCGGGAAAGAACTGGAAGGTGGGCGTGGGAGACTGCCCCTTTATACTGACGTTGGTCACCTGACATGGGGGTGGTTCCCCGCCAGAGATTGCCAGCTAGAAATTTTTCTGTGGGGTCCTGACGCCTGCAGGCATCAGTCCTATATGTAATTACCTACTGCAAGAGCCTGTCTCGAAGATCTACTGTTACAATAAGTTCTTACGTAACTGCACTTTCTTTCACCTCCTCTTTGTATGTAACCTGTATATACTAAATTACCATGATGGTTTTTAGTATTTGCCTTTGATTTTTTTTTTTGTATAAAAAAACAAAGAAAGAAAGCAGCTGCATTTAGTATCATCTGACATACATTTTAGCCAATATTAAGTGGAATGTTCTGTCAGTAAATTTTATGGAATTTGGTATAATGGAGCGGAAATCCGCAGATGGTGAAAACCTCTGTGGACCCGCTGCTAAGACGGTGAGCTGCCATTTCCTCCAGGGCATACTGTAGTAATTCTGTTATTAGGCTCGATTGTCTTTCTCCAGAAGGAAGGCATTTCATTCTTCTCATAGTTAAGACCTGGTTTAGGCTTATACTTGTTGTAATGCTGGGATTTCTTCCCTCACTCCCCTCCATGGGTTCCACTTTTACTTTATAGTAGTCCCTTTGGTTGCACCACTTTTCTGTTCAGGAAGGTAGGAAAGTGGTTGCCTCTGCAGTGGCTGTCTTTGTTACTGAGCCACCATGGAAAGCCCCTCCACTAGTATCACACTAGCCCCAGAGTCTGATTTAATTGTTGAGTCTATCATAGGCATTTGACTGTCTAGCTGTGCTTACCTAGTTAACAAAAGCTAAATAAATACATAAATTCTCCATGCCACCTCATAGTGAAGTAGTCTTGCCTCCAGTGCCATGTAATCTTTGTAATGCAGCAGTATCCTCCATTAGGGACTGTGCAGCTTTCACAGTCAGACGTTAGTAATCCTTTAAATCCAAACCTTTTATCCTGTTAAACTTTTTTGAGGGTACTGCTGTTCATGTTGTACTCATATTTACCATAGTAAGTGAAAGTCAGTGTAGTGGTTACAGTTCTGAGCTGAAACAACGAAAATCTAAATATGAATCCCATGAAAGCCAGTTACTTACTTCTTGACCTTGGACAAGTCAGTTAACCTCTGTGCTCAATTTTGCCCCCATCCCCCTGCTTATCCTATCTTTTTTCTTAATCCCTTGTAACTCTTCTCATAGCCACAACTGGCTGATAAACTGATTATCGATGGCAAAGCACTTTGGTATATAGTGTGTGTGAAAGTCATTATATATACTTAATTCAAACAACATGAAGTCTTGCTGTATTCTGACTATTTAAACTGCCCCAGAGAACAAAGGGTTAACTTTCTATGCAGAGCATAGAATGCTGAGCCTGAGCTCGGTTGAGGTCTTTGGAGCCCTTTGAAATCCAACAGTCAGATTCTTTACTCCGCCTCACTGAACAGTCGCTCCGGAGATTTCTCCTTCAGCTCGGTTCGAAAGTCGGTTAAAGTCTTGGTTAAGTTGTCGGTTTTTACCGAATTTATCTCTGCATAGTCGGTTCAGTCTCTGTCTGTGGTACCGCGAGTACTAGATATAGGTTTTGTTCTGATTTTCTGTGTGGAAATTGTAAAGTGTTAGATCGGTTTGGCTGAACCGATCATTTGTATTGAATCCTTGTGTTTTACTTTAGAGTGTGGTTACCAGTCCTTATCGGTTCTAAAAAAAAACAGTGTTTTGGACGTTTTTTTCCAACACCCATGATACGGTTAGGAACCGATAATGGAATCTTACCTGGTGGTTGCCATAAAAAGGTTAAGTTTGGTTAGGTTGGCCATGTCTGAGAAACCCAAGAAAAAAACGGGCCCCTTGGGTTTCAACACTGCAGTGAGTGTGGGGAGATCTTTGCTAAGGCCGACCCCTACACCACCTGTGTTTGTCTGGAGTTTGAACACCTCGATACAGACTGCCAAATTTGTAAAAATTTTCCTAAATCTACCCTTGAGAAGAGATTTGGTAGACTGAGGGAAAAGGAGGCCGAGAAGTCCCAGTGTTCCCCATTCATTAAAAGTGAGAGGCGGGCCGCCACGCTATTTCAGAATGCTGCCACTCAAACTGTATGACCGCCTCTCTTACTTTAAGTGTGTTGTCACTTTAAAGGGAATGTGTACCGAAGCGTCTGTTTTGGAGCAGTGGATTCATTCCTGGATTAAGGATTTACCAACTGGTGTTATCGGGAGGTCAGGATCCTGCAACATAAAGTATTTTAAATAAACCCAAATCTTGTGTCGGCATTATAGTTCCTTTCACCTCTCGAGCATCGCGCCCGGCGAAATAGATGACGCACGTGCCTCACTACAACACAGAGCACGTAGAACAGCGCTTCCTTTTACTGCACACAATTGCGGTCGATGCACTGTATGTTGTGAGACTGTGCTTTTCTGGAGGCTTGTGTGGTTCATGACATTGGTGGCCAGATATCACTTGTAGGCACTGACCCCCAGTGTTAAAGTATGCTGGCATTCCCCTTAGGGTTTATTACTGTAAAAAGTAAATTCTCTGATCCTGTGTTTCTTGACTTTCTCATTTTTGGCAGCGTGCATCAGCCCACATTGTTCATCAGAGAAGTACCGTGGCAGAATAACTGAATGGAATGCAAGTATGAGATATTGTTTTTTGAGTACCCAGTGATAGCTGATTTTGTTTATTTTACTGCAAAATATAGTTTTCCAGGGAGTTCCTTGCCTGTCATTTTGGCAGCGTGCATCTTGGTCTGACAGCCCATGTTGATCGGCGAATTAGCGGAGCAGATTAACTAAATGTAAAGGTAGCTTAGGATCCTGGTTTTTCCCTGAGTGTCCAATGATAGCTGATTGTTTGTTTTAATTTACCTGTAAAATACACTTTCCCTGGGAGCCCCTTGCCTGTCATGTGTCAGTGTGTATCTTGCTTTGCCAGCCAGTGTTGGTCATCCACGAAGTACCGGAGCACAATAAAAATATATGGCAGTATGAATGCCGTGTTTTGCCCCAATTAACAAGCAACATGTGATTGTTGTATTGTAAGAGAAAGGGAACTTTGCCACGGAGTCCAGAAATGTTTATTTTGCATGTAGCTGGCAGTCTATTTGACATTAAACAGCACTGTCTGAATGTAGGAGCCGCATGTCATGCGGTCATCACCAGACAGAATGGCATGCAGTTCCTAAATTCATGGAAGTGCTAATGTCAAATCTACTGCCAGCTACAGCCATGTCTGAATCACTCTCATCCCTGAAAGACCGTTTATTTATAGTTTCATTTGCATTTATTATGCTAAGGTATTTTTTTCAATATTCAGAATGGCTGTAATATGCACCGCAGGGGGTAAATTGAAAGATCGGGTGGCAGAGGATCGGCAACGGAAAGAAGGCAAGCTCAGGTACACATTCCCTTTAAATCCACTCAGAGTTCACGCAAGCAAGGGTACATGGAGGAGTGGTCACTTGGCAACATGGGGCAGCGTTCTCACGCATTGAGGAAACTGTGCACACGCGAGAACAGCCAAATGGAATCCAATGCGATCTGTGTGTATGCGCGCAGCTGCAGTAAGGGACGATGCAGTCGGTCTCTCAGCAATCACGAGGGATATCTTCTGCTGTGTCAGATGACCACTGGAAGAGGATCCAGTGAGGGAACATGCTCGAAGAGTGATGGCACAGACACCCTATCAGTGGAGCAGCTACACCACTGGGGTAAGTCCCATCTCGGTAGTCTGCTGCCACTTTTGCCATTGCGTTTGTGTGGTGGAAAGCATAAGGATCGATCATTTCTGAGTTGGCAATTGTGACTGAAATTCTGTCAGCAGCCAGCTTAATTTCATGCAAAAGTATCATAAAAAACAGTTATTTTCCTGAGGACTCTCATTGAAAGCAATTTATATCTACAAGAAGACTGCAATAAGGGAAGGGTGCTGTGTGTGAGGGGGGAGGGAGGAGATCGTATGGTCTCTTCAACAGAGTCACTACCCATGCAGTCCTGATTCATTTGCTATTGAAGGTAGCTGCATTAATGAAAAAATAAAAGTTATGTACTGGGGTGGGCCAAAAAAAGTGCACAGTATTGTAGAGTTTTGGTGGTGGTGAGATACTTGAAACAGGATTTTGAAATATTATTTGTGTGTGAGGGCTCCATTGCTGTGACCAGTCTGTCAGTCTCTGTCCTGCCAGTACGTGTGTCCCTTTTCTGTGTGTGCTAAGTTTTGTTGTTGACCACAAAAAAAAAAAAATTACTTCTTGTGTGTGAGGGGAAAAAAACAGGGCTCCATTGCTGTGTTCCTTTCTATGGCATTCTGTGTGTGCTAATTGTTGTTTACCACAAAAAATAACTTGTGTGTGAGGGAGAAAAAAACAGGAATCCAAACAGTACATCCGGTGGGTCTGCCGGTCCCTGTTCTGCCATTATCAAACTCTCATTCTGTTTTACTGACAAAATAAACACACAACACACTTAGGAAAAAGCTTTATTGAAATAATCCACAATGCAGAAACTAACTAACTTTGGCTTCAAATTAACTCAAAAACAGAAACATCCTGAATCTGATCATGATGACAGTCGTGAGATCACAGTGCCAGTTGTTCCAGTCGTTATCGATGTCCAAGAGTCTCCCTGCACCTCCTCCTGTAATACAGAAAAAAACACCTCTAAGCATGGAGCAACAGGCTTTTATACTGGCTGGTTTAACAAATAATATTGGTTACAGTACAAAGAAAATGATGGCATGTTTTGTGCATTTTGCATAAAACATAAACAGATGCCCAAATCAGGAACAGTTTGGGTACTCAATGGGTGCAAGATATTCAGAGAAGATGCTATAAAAAGGCATCAGAACAGTTCAGTTCACATTGTTGCTTCTGAACTGGAAGCTAACTGCAGAATTTCAGCTTCAAAAGGTGGAATAGAGCAGGCAATGCAGCAGGCCCTGACCCTGGAACAAGAAGCTTTTGTGGCATCCCTTCGTTGCATGTACTGGCTAATAAAAAATGAGCTGCCTCACACAACGAAATATGGCTCACTGCTGGATCTCGCCAAATCATTGGGATGCAAATACCTAGACAATATACATATTGCTGATGCTGTTAAATATCGTTCTGATCGAACTGTCAGAGAAATGGTTCTCTCTCTGGGTGAGGTGGTCAGGAGGTCAGTTCTTACAGATTTGAAGGCTGCCAAATTGTTTTCATATTTGGTGGACGAAACAACTGATACTGCTGTTATGAAGCAGCTCATTTTGTATGGTATGTACTGCAAAGAAGGGAAACCCAGAGTTTCTTTCCTGGGACTTGAGGAACTAATTGATGGAAAGGCAGACACAATTGTTAAAAAAATGCTAGAGTTCTCTGATAACAATCAAATCTCGGTTGATCACCTTGCAGGGTTAGGCAGTGATGGAGCAGCCGTTACGCTGGGCAGGCAAAACGGGTGGCTAAAAAGCTGAAAGAAGTCAGCCCAATTCTTGTTGAAAATCACTGTATGGCTCACCGGAGGCCTTGGCTGTAAAGGCAGCAGCAAATGAAGTGAACTCATTAAAAAGTTTAATCAAACACTAGATCACTTATACAGATATTATGAAAACTCTGCTGTTCGCATGGCTGCTCTGAAAGAAATTCAGCAGGCAATGGAAAACCCTGTTTTAAAGCCTAAACAGGCAAAAGAGTTAGGTGGTTGTCCCATGATGCAGCATGTGACACACTAAGGAAGATTTACCCATCCGTTGTTACGCCCTTGCATAGAGAGGCCTCTGAAAGGCATGATCCCCAAGCTGTGGGCCTAGTAAAATGGTGGAAAACTGGGAGTTTTTCTCTGTTTTATGCATGGTGTGTGACATACTTCCACACCTTAGCATCTTATCTAAATGCTTTCAAACATCAGCTCTGAATTTTACTGATATAAAGAGACATTTACATTCCACTTTAGAGATTCTTAGGGCACTCCTACTGGTACCTGGTCAGTACTTCTCCTCCGTTTCGCCTGAACTAGTACTCCTGAATCATAATGGCCTGAACTTGCCATTTAGCGAACCACTGTTAAATAATTTCAGAACCTCTGTGCATGACAAGTTTATTAGGGCCCTAATTGCTCAAATTGAGCAAAGGTTTCCAAGCACAGAACTTTTGGATGGCTCAGTATCTTTGACCCCAGCATGATACAGGAAGTTGATATTGAAGAGTTGGAAGGGTATGGTAGTGATAGCCTTGAGATTATTCTTGGTCAGTATGCTACTGTTGTGGATGTAGATGCTTCTGCACTGGAATGGGCTTCTCTGCGTAGTCTCATGTTCATGGAAAAGTGGCCTTTAAGACTATTTCTGATGTGCTGCACGCTCTAACTGCTAAGTATGTAGACCTGTATCCAAACATATCTACTTTGGCAGAACTGGCAATGATAATACCCATGTCAACTGCAGATTGTGAGAGGGGGTTTTCTGCACTGAATCGAATAAAAACACAGGAACGAAACAGATTAAGTGCCAATGTGCTAAATGCACTTATGCTTATCTCAATTGAGGGCCCTGATATTGACAGTTTCCCTTATTTGGAAGCTGCAGCTCATTGGGCAGGACTGCGAAAACTCAAGATTAGATCTTGGCCTTGTAGGCACTAGTAAAGAGATGTAGTATGGCTGCACCAAAATGTCAAGACTCTCACAAACTGTTGCCTGGCCTGCAACTAGAATGCAGAGGTTTTCCAGTATGTTTTATCACAATTTTCTTTTGCTACTGCACACTACAGAGGCCTTCAGATCATCATATTACTCTTATTTCTTGTTTCTTATGCATTTATTGCATCCTGACTGACTCTGCCCACTGGTAGCTCCACCCCCTGGTGACCCCGCCCCCTGTGGCCCCTCCCCATTACCACCGCTCTATATTTTCACGCAATGAGGAACACTGAGTCCGCTGACCCGGATGGCCAGCCCGGTTCAGTTCCAACCAAACCAGAAGGAGTGCCCTCTGACCAGGGCGATACTTCTTCGGGCAAGAGGAGAGCCGATCCTGAGGGTCGGTTCCTACAAAAAGGAACCGCAAAGAAAAATTGACCGGTTCGGATCCAGAGGTTCATGTTCTGACCGCCAAGGAAATAGCCAGAGCGATTCAAATTGTGGAATCGCTTCACCCGATTCCGACCGATCCGGCAACTTTTCGCATGGGTTCGGTTTGGTCGATTCCCCCGGTTCAAGATTATACCCCTGAAAATTTTTATGAACCGGAGTTTGAAGAGGAGGGGGAGTTTGAAGATAATGGTGATGAAGGTGAAAGTCTGGATGTGCCTGTGGAACCGGACATCTCCCCAGACAGACTTTCTGGTGTATCCCCTCCTAGGCTTTCTGAGTCCCCTTCCCATTTTCTGTATTACAGAAAAGTGGCTGAAACCCTCCAGCTTCCTATGGAGGAGGCAATGGAGGATCAGGAGGAGCCTGATTTTGTGGAAACGATGGACATCCCAGAGTCCAGGAGACTGTCTGTTCTCCTTCACAGATCCTTTGGAAATGGACACAAAAAATCCTGAAGTCTTCCAATTCTGTACCCCCTGTTGACAGAAGGATGGACAAGAGGTACACACTGTCAGGCTCAGATATGGAGTTTTGATACCAGCAATGCAGCCATGTTGGAGTAGTGCAGGCTGCTGCCTGTGACAAGGAAAACATTCCCTTAGTTTCACACCCACCCAGACAAAGACTCCAGGAAGATTGATGCCCTAGCAAAAAAAACAGTACATGGCATCTTCCTTGGGACTCAGGCAGGTGAATTATATGGCCTATACAGCCAGGTACCAGAAGTCCAAGTGGGACACTGTACTGGCACTGGCTAAACTGACCTCCCCCCAGCTAGCCAAGGAGCTGGAGGAGGTGGTTGCAGATGGGATTGAGGCATCAAAAGTACAGTTTCATGCTGCTGTGGACTCCAGTGATGTCATCAAGAGTCATGGCTATATCTGTGGCTCTTCGGAGAATGGCTTTGCTCAGATGTACTAGCCTCTCACAGGACACCCAGGCTAAGGCCGTGGATTTTCCTATGGTGGGTAATTCTCTGTTTGGGGAATAGACAGAGAATTACATGAAGTAAATGGATGAGTACAGGACCACTTATAGGAGTGCTCAGGCCAAGGAGAGGCAGGCAACTCCTCAGAGGCAGCAGTCTAGGGGCAGGGGCAGGCCTTTTCATAGGCCTTTTTACCAAGCACAGGCCTCTTCTCCCTTTTCACAGAGGGGGTTCTTCAGAGGGAGAGGCAGAAGGGGGATGAGCAGGGCTGCATCCACTCCTCAGCCTAAGGCCTCTGCCAAGCAGACACCCTGATGGGTCTTCCCGGGTCGACCCTTCTATTCCAGTAGGGGGCAGGCTGGCTTACTTTGTCCAGGAGTAGATGTCTATTACCTCAGACAAATGAGTCCTGGAAGTAGTAAGCCAGGGACTGGTTCTCAGCTTCAAAAAATTTCCGAAGATGAGAGCCAGATCTTTTCCACCTGCGGGTCTCTCAGAAACCCTTGCCCTAGAGGCAGAGGTTTCATCTCTTCTGGCCTTAGGAGCCGGAGAGAGAGTTCCTACCCTACACGGGGCAAAGGTCTGTACTCCAGGTACTTCCTTACACCAAAAAGACAGGGGAGTGGCGACACATCCTAGACCTAAGATACCCGAACAAACGTCTTTTAAAACCAAAGTTCAAGATGGTAACTCTGGGAATAATTCTTCCCGCTCTAAGGCCAGGGGACTGGCTAGCCTCCCCGGACCTAAAGGATGCCAGTTTTCACATTCCCATCAGGTGCTCCCACAGAAAGTACCTCAGGTTCGAGTTGCCCTCAGGCCACTATCAGTTCAAAGCAGTGCCCCTTTGGTCTAACATCAGCCCCAAGGGTTTTCACAAAGTGTCTGACAGTAGTCGTTGCCTTTCTAAGAAGGCAAAAGATTTCCATTTTTCCATATCTGGACGACTGGCTCATAGTGGGCCAGTCTCCAGACCAAGTCAAGTCAGACTTGCAAGTGACCCAGCAAGTGCTCACTTATCTAGGATTTCTTCTCAACCTTCCCAAGTCAGTTCTTGAGCCAGTGCAGCTCCTTACCTTTATAGGGGCAGAGCTGGATACTGTCAAAGCAAGAACCTTTCTTCCCCGGAAATGGCAAAAGTTCTTATAGAACTGGCTTCTTCCTTCAGCCTCCAGGTGTCTCGACCAGCAAGGCATTTCCTCCAGCTCTTGGGCCACATTGCAGCTTCTGCAGCAGTGGTCCAAGGGGCAAGATTTCAGATGAGGGACATTCAGTTCCATTTGAGGGCCTTTTGGTCCCAAAGGAAGGATTCCCTTACCAAACTGATCCCAGTGACTCGGACCCTGATCCAAGCCCTTCAATGGTGGCAGGATCAGGACAATTTAAGACAAGGTGTTCCTTTTGTTACTCAGCCTTGTTCAGTGGTCCTTACCACGGACACTTCTCTTCTGGGCTGGGGAGCCCATCTGGGGTCCCTCACTGCCCAGGGGCTGTGGTCCCCCCAAGAATCCCATCTCCATATTAATCTCCTAGAACTCAGGGCAGTTTTTCTGGCCCTGCAAGCTTTCTCTCAGTCAGTGCAGAACAAGGTGGTTCAAGTCAGAACAGGCACCACCACCACCATGTTGTACATCAGCAAGCAGGGAGGCACATGGTCTACGGCCTTGTGCACAGAAGCCATGAGGTTGTGGTCCCTGGCTTATTGCCTGCAAACCTCTCTGATAGCAGTCCACCTTCCAGGGAAGGACAATGTGCAGGCATATGCACTGAGCAGAATCTCACAGGGCCATCACGAATGGTCCCTGGACCCTCTAGTCTTGAAGGTGATTTTTTCAAAGTGGGGCACCCAGAGATAGATCTCTTTGCAGCCCCAGACAATCACCAACTTTCTCTTTGTTGCAGACCCCGTCTTGGGCTCAGTCCCTCTGGATACTCTGATTCTGAACTGGGTAGGGAAATTTCTGTATGCTTTCCTTCCCTTTCCTCTACTGTTCAAAGTTTTAGTCAAGATAAGGTAACAACCTTGCAAAGTGATTCTGATTGCCCCAGATTGGGCCAGACAGCCTTGGTACCCCCTGTTGCTGACCCTAGCAGTCCATCTTCCCCGGAATTACAACCTGATAACCTCCTTCTGGGGAGGATTTGGTACCCCAATCTTCAGTCTCTCAATCTCAAGGCATGGCTCTTGAAGAGTTACAGTATGCAGATTTGCATCTGTCTCAGGGGATTCTGGATATCCTCAAAGCCTCTCGAAAGCCTGCCACTAGAAAGACCTATAACTCCAAAAGAAAGAGATTCAGCATTTGGTGTTCCAAGCAACATATTTCCCCAGACACTGCTGAATTGCCTACAGTTCTGGATTATATAGTCCATCTTAATGGCCTAGGCCTCAGACCCGCTACTCTCAAGGTACACTTGTCAGCTGTCTCTGCTTTTCTGTCAGTGGGGAAGTCTTCCTCACTATCATCTCATCCTGTGTTCTGTAAATTTTTCAAGGGATTGCTTCATACCAGTCCTCTATGTAGGGACCCTGCCCCTGCCTGGGATTTAAATGTTTGCATTGCTCAATTGATGCAACCTCCCTTTGAGCCTATGTCCTCAGTAGAGCTTAAGTACTTGACTTGGAAAACTGTGTTTTTTAGTAGCCATTACCTCTGTCAAACGTATCAGTGAACTGCAAGCACTGTCAGTGGAACCTGATTTTGTCTCCTTTCTTAGGGATAAAGTGGTCCTTAGACCCAATAGAAGGTTCTTGCCCAAAGTGGTTTCAGATTTCCACCTGAATCAGTTTGTCTCTTCTTGTTTCCTTCACTGATCATTCCTCTTCAGGAGAGAGGAGGCTACACAGTTTAGATGTTAAAAGGGCCCTTAGCTACTATATAGAGCGTACCAAGGGTCGCAGGTTTGATTTCCTCCAGTTGTTCTTCACTTATGGAGAAGTGGGAAAGGGCAAACCTGCCACCAAGAGAACTATTGCCAGGTGGATTGTGTCTGTATGCAATTCTGCTATGAGAAACTAGGAAAATTCCACCCCTCAGGCCTGAGGGCTCACTCCACCAGAGGTACGCTGCTTCCTGGCTGCTGCCAGGATATTCCTCTTTAAAATTTGTCAAGCAGCCACCTGGAAAACAGTCCATACGCTACTAAGCATTACTCTCTGGATATCCGGCTGAAGTGATGCTCGGTTTGGCACAGCAGTACTTCAGAGCCTATTCCCAAAGTAGGTTCTGTCCCTCCTCCATGGAGGTACTGCTTGGTAGTCTGCATTAGTCAGAATACAGCAAGACTTAATGTTGTTTGAAGAAAAAATTACTCACCTTAGTAATTATGTTTCTTCTAATGGAGTCTTGCAGTATTCTGACCTCCCTCCTTGCCTCCCCTCTCAGAACCTGTTTTTGGGAAGTGGGTGGGCAGGTGCAGTGTTGCATCTCAGGGGTGCTCCTTTTACACCCTCTTCTTTTTGTTTGGGTGTTTATTATTATTATTATTTGGATTGGTTTTTGGTTTTGGGTTTCCTGACTTGAGTCTTCCTTTGGGAATCCAAAACTTTTTGTTGCCAGTTGTCTAGTAAAAATTTTACAATTTCCACATAAGATAGTTATTGAGTTTTTGCTCGTAAGAATCTGACAGTTGGATTTCGAAGGGCTCCAGACAGAGACCTCAGCCGAGCTCGAGCTCAACATTCTAGGCTCTGCATAGAAAATTAACTCTTTGTTCTCCGGGGCTGTTTAAAGGCTGGGGCTAACTGCAATAGTCAGAATACAGCAAGATTCCATTAGAAGAAACATAATTACTAAGGTGAGTAATTTTTTCTTCCTTCCCATCCCACCTAACAAGGTATACTGTAATTGAAAACTATGCTGGTCTCATGTTGGAGGTTCTGGTGACTAGATACTGAATACTGTTTTTTTTTTTTTCCATTGGGAAAAGGAAGTTGAGAGGCAATATGATCAAGATATTAATGCAGCTCAGTGTCCCTCCCTCCCTCCCTGTATTTCGGCAGCTGCTATGCCTCCTGTATTCCTTCAGCTTGTAGTAGTACTGCCAGGCAGTCAGCTCTTCCTCCCCAGAGGAGAAGTGCATGCTGTGGAATGCTCTGTCCTCCTCCCTGTGGCCGGCCTCTGATAATCCAGGCTCGTTCATGCACCCGGTCACCGACATTGTGAGTGGAAAGCTTGGAGTCAGATCAACAGGAATAGAACCTAACAATACAGCTCTCATGTGTCACTGTATGTCTATACATGGAGATGGAGGCCATCCTATTCAGAGCCAGCTGTGTGCACCAGACACAAAGTAATGCTGTGTGTGAGATAACTTACGGCTGGGTCATGGGCAGTAGCCCCAGTTGGCAAGCTCTGACTTGAGCGCTATAACTGTTTGAACATGGGGTTGTGTCGGCACAGCATATAAACTATGTGCTGGGCTGACACAGTCCCACAATGGAATATGACCCACATGAGCTGAGTGGAGATGGCGCATCCATAACGAGATAACATGTATTCAGCCCTGGCTTGCTGTAAGCCCATAGGCTATGAAAGACACTGAGGGCCATTTGCCTGCCCATTATGGGCTCATTAGCATGCTGCACAGTGCCGCCACACATGGGTGCATGGAGCTGTGCCCCCCCCCCCCACTTATCCCCATTTGCTGTCTCCTCAAGCAGAATAAACAATCTCGGGTGTCCAGTGATTCTCCCACCCCATGAATATCGCTTCCCCATATAGTATAAACAGTTCCTGGGACCCGATTCTCAAAGGGCGGTACAAGCTGCGCCACCAGCAGCTTGTGCCGGTGTGCCAGGGACCCTGTGCCTGCCCGATTCTCTGTTGGGTAGGGTTCTGGCGGCAAGGTCCTGCAGTTTGCAGCAAATGTGGCCGTGCATCATACAGATGGCACACCAGAGAGGTTTGCTGCGGGGCAGACAGGTGGCAATCTGTGAGGGTGAGAAATACCCTGTATTGGCATGCAGAACATCCAGAAACATAAAGTGAGTGTGTGTATGTACATATGTATATATGTGTGTGTGTGTGTGTGTGTGTGTGTATATATATATATATAGTACCCAACTACAAAACAGCAGCATAACGAATCATCCAGATGAGAATGCCAGTGTGTAAATATGTACAGATGCCACGGACATTGCATATTTGCACCTACCTATTGTAAAACCATTTATGCTACAGTAGGTAGTGTAGGCATTGCAAATCATAACCCAATAGTTGGATATTATACCTTGTCATAGTGTCCCTATTGATGACTCGCATGTTTGCCCTTATAAATTGTTCTTCTTCATCACTGTCCAACATATGGGACAGAAATATGGATCAGGCGGATGGAGCTGGATCAGGGCAGGCCAGTGGATGTCCTCTTTCTAGACTTCAACAGGCCGTTTGACTCAGTGCCGCATCCCAGGTTGCTGGGAAGCTGGGGATATGGGGTGGGTGGGGGCAGTTGGTCAGATGGATAGGAAACTGGCTAGCGCGGTGGAGTATAAAAGGTGATGGTAAGGGGGCAGGTCTCCTCTCCCAGGAGAGTCATTAGCGGGATCCCACTGAGTTCGGTGCCGTGCCCACTCCTGTTTAATGCCTATATCTCAGATAGAAGAGGTATCGGGAGTGGGATGAGCCTCTTTGCCGATGACTCGAAACTGTGGGTGGTAGTGGATGGGGAGGAGTGGAAGTTGGCTCTCCAGGAGGACCCGGAGACCCTGGAGTGGTGGTTCTGCACCTGGAAACTAAAGTTTAACACTGGTAAATGCAGAGTGCTCCACCTGGGGCCCAAAAACCCAGCTCATGTGTACACCTGGGGGGGGGCAGTACAAGTTTCTTGTTGGACAGCAGGACCTCAGGGTGGTGGTGGATGCCAAAATGAACAACTCAGAGCAGTGTAGAAGGGCTGCGGTCCAAGCAAATAAAATGCAGGGGTGTTTTCCAGGGGATAACCTCTGGGAGCTGAGTGGTGCTCCTTCTGTTGTATAATTGCTTGGTTAGGCCGCAATTTAAATACTGCGTGCAGTTTGCATCCTTACCTAAATAGGGATATTGCTCTTCTGGAGAGGGTCCAGAGGAGGGCGACCAGGATGATACAGGGTCTGGGGGAAGGCCCTATTAGGAGCAGCTAGATGAGCTCAACCTGTAGTCACTGGAGGAGAGGAAGAACAGAGGGGATATGATAGAGGTCTTCAGGTACCTCAAGGAAATAAACAGGGTCAACCTTGAGGGGGTGCTGCAGCTGAGGGAGGTAGGGGTCATCAGGGGGCACTCGATGAGGCTGGTCGGTGGGAGACTAAGGGGGGGACAAGGAGGCACTACTACAGAGGTGTTGTGGAGCCCTGAATGGGCTCGTCATGAACTGGTGGCTTTTGCAACTGTGGAGGGGTTCAGAAGAGGCTGGGATAGGGTGCATTCCAGAGCCTCACCGGGGCTTGGGGGGAGGGACCTTGTGGGGAGGGGGAGCTATAACAGTGCCTTGGGTGGGCACTGGTCCACGAGCAGACTCGATAGACTATTGCGCCTAATCTGCTGGCTTTTTAGTATGTTAGTAAATACACACTATGCCATGGCTGTTGTGGGGGCATGGGTGCACTTGTTCTCTCCCACCCAGGGAGCGCTCCGGGGGTGGCGCAAGGCTCGTTAGACCAACACTGACTGGTCTAACAGTACCTAGAGACGTGCCCTCTGGGGAATTTACAGAATCCTGATTTAGGGATATGGCGGCAGCAGTATCTGCTGCAAGCCCCCACCGCATTTCCAGCAGCTTGGTATGACCTGGCACAGGGCTGACTGGGCACTGGGTTTCAGTCTGGCACAGGGGCCTTTGTGAATCGTGAAATCCACATGTTTTGATGCAGGGTGCCCCTTGCACCACTGCTGTGTGACACAGGCAACTTGCGTCAAAGTCAGGCTTTTGAGAATTGAGCCCCTGGTCAGACAGGCAGTGAAAGAGAAACAATCTGAGGGCTGGAACGCTAAATAAGTTTTCCTATAGGTTTGGGGTGGGCAGAAAACTTAGGGGCTGGGGTCAAATAATCAGACAAAGACCATACACAGCTTTCATAAATTGTGTTTATTAATAAATTAAAAATGTACAGATGCACTATTGACAAGTTAGAAATGTTCCAGTAAAAACCATGAAGCAGCATGTAAATAGGTTTATGGACATATATTTTAAAAACTTACGTGCCCCAGTGGGTAGGTAATTTTTTTTTACGAATTTCATACCCTGATCGATTCTATAAATTACATGACAACTTTTATAAAACAAATAGTCACTTTTTAGAATTTTGGTAATACTATGAAAATATAATACTACGAAACTTTGTAACGTACAACTTGATTTTCATTCAGCTTATGCCTGTGAAGGGAGATGTTTATTGTAAATGCACAACCCCTGATTAGCATTTTCATGTGCAGTTTGAATTTGTTAACTTATGGGCTTCCTAGTCGGGTATATTTTATCTAGTTGATCTTGCCATCCCTTCTGTGGCATTTTATGTGAAATGCCTTTAGCGGCACATCCCACAACCTCCTGTTGCTGACATCAGAGCCGAGGAGCAGCCATGGGAGATTGTATAGTATTCTCTTATAGCTGGAGCTATTAATAGCTTCAGTTTGTTGTTTTCAGGTCCCATTGCTGTATCGGGACCATGTATATAGTAACAGTCAACTGTTATTCTATACATTGTCTCGGTATAGCACCGGGACCTGTAATCTGAAACCAGAGCTATAAATAGCTCTGGTTGTAAGAAGATATTATACACACTTGCGTGACTGCTCCCCATCTTTGACATCAGCCTTGGGAAATTGTGGGACATGCCGCTATATGGGCTTCATTTAAAATGCCAGTAGGAGGGACAGCAGGATTTAACCAGGTAAAATATAAAAGACTAGAAAGCCTAGAAGTTAAAACAAAACAAAAAAAACAATTACACTGCATACAGAAAAGCTAATCAGGGGTGCAGTGTGGGGCATTTACAAATGGACATTTCCCTTTAACAGCATTGTGAGCAATTACATCTCCCCACTAGCAGTACCTGATCTTACTTGCTTTCTTAGGCTTTGCTTGCAAAAAATCAGAAAATAATAATGTACATATTTATTTAGTTATTATTTACCAGATGGGTGCATTGGACAAAAAAATTGCCTATTTTCAGACATGACCTGGGAGATCACAACAGTGGAGATGTGAGAGAAGCAATGTACAGGAAGTCTATACAGTTTCATAGAGATAATACAGAGAACAAAAATCCAGGAACAAATGAAATAAAATTGCCTGTAAGTAACAGAGGGAGCTAAACTAAAGCACAAGTACGGAAATATGGTAAGCATAATGCAAGGTATAGGGAAGGATCAAAAGTAGAATACAAGTGACAGATGCACAGGTGCAGTAACTTGGAGAATATATCATTGGGTTCTGTGCAGCCTACGGATATGTACTTATCAAGGACTTGAGCAGGAGGGAGCAGTATCCAGTCTTGAAGGCATGGTTCGATTGGCACTGACGGACCACCACTGGAATGGAGTTCCAGAGTTCAGGGGCAAAGTACGAGAAAGACAGTTTCCCCAAGTTAGTTCTGGTTTGGGGGATGGCTGGGAAGCCAGGGGCATTAGACCTAGGGGATACAACACACTGTCTGGTAAAAGGAAAGAGGCCAGTGACAGTAGTGGTGTTTAGTCAAAATATTATGGACAACACTTCTCGTAGTGAGGTTGAGCAAAGCAGATGGTGGAAGCCAGCCAATTTGAAGTAGAGGGTACAGTTGTGAATATGTCATACATGGCCAGGGCAAGTCTATAGATACTTTTGTATGCCACATACCATTTCTGTAGGTAGGTTCTGGAGGCCATGAAGTAGACAGACATTCTGTAGGTAAGCTTGGGAAGCATTATTCCACGGGCGATGGCAGTTCATGCTTTAGGCATCAAGTTGTTACTTATCTTGAGGGAAAAACCTCAATCTGATGTACATTGCCTAACTGACAGCAGCTAAATGCCTTGAGAAATTCATTGAGGTGTCAAGTGTGACCTCTGAGCAATTGAAGGATGAAACAGTGCTGAGACAGGATTTATTCTCACATGACTTCATCAAGGGGAGAGTATTTTATTTATTTATCGAAATCTTGGAAATACACCTTTTGAGCTGGAAGCTCATTTACAAAGTTTCCATGTCAAATGAACAAAGTACATATACGGTATGAGATTGGAACACCGGGAACAGTAAAAGTGCAGCGTTACAAGGCACTAGTGTCCGAACAGAGAATATAAGGATAACATACAATCAGATTGCAGTGTTACAACAAATTAGGTATTTAAGCAGAAATAAATGTTTCTCACCCCAGGAATACTTCAATATTCCTAACTCTTATGCAGTATGTCTTTAAGCCAGATCTACCCGGAGATGAAACGTTATGCTAATGATGGAATCATTGGCTCGTGCCACTTTTTCAAATGCTGCCAGCTATCAGCTGCCTACATTGTAACCCTCCGATTTCTCTTTCTGCCTGTCAAGACTAGATGCTCTGAGATCTCTCCTCATCGCCTCGCTGTGAAACTTATACAGTAGATATAAGGATAACATATAATTAGATTACAATGTAACAAGTGAAGTATTTAAGCGGAAATATTTCTTCGTCAAGCTCAAGAGTTAAACAGGATAAGTACTTCTTTGTCAGGTTTCATGAGAGAGGGGTTGGGGAAGGGTTGGGGGGAATAACTGCAGAGGGCATAATGCGCAGAGGGGGGTCAAGGACAGGAATCAGGCTAGCAGTCACAAATGCTAAGTCGGGTAAGATGTTGGTGGAGTTGTCTCTTAAATGGGTCAAGCTTGGGTTTATTGATTATATTGGGGGGGGGAGTTCATTAAGTCGTAGAGGGCCTGATAAGCAAAAGATCTTTCGCGCTTGTGAGGTACTGGAAGAATGGGACATAGAGTGATTGTCTGGCGGTGCTTCTGTACGGTGGGGTTAGTGAAGAGGAGGTTCGATGCAGAAGTGTGTTAGGCTGTAAGGTGTTCTCCAGAAGACACACTTGATACCGTGATTCTGCCTTGTAGAGTGCCGATTGGACTGTGCATAAAGGGCACGTGTGTGTTAGTTTGTTGGCACCAAGAAGAAGCCTACAGGATTTATTAATGCCAGTACTAATCCTTTTGAGGGTGGTGTCAGGGGCTGCCCCGTAGACTACTAACCCGTTGTCAATGATGGACAGAATGGAGCTTTTTATGGCGAGTGACAGTGCTTCTTGGGTCAGACAATGACGGTGACTGTATAGTAGACCAGTTCTAGGATCGACGGCCTTAACAATTTGATCTTTGTGCTGAGCAAAACATAGAGCGCTGTCCAGAGTGATGCCTAGATTTTTGAAGGTTTGTACTTGCTTGATGGGGGTGCATAGGCTATTCAGGATTGTCATTTCAAAGCTCTTATGCTTATTATGAGAGTTTGCAAACAGCATAACTTTAGTTTTTTTGTAGTTCATTAGAAGCTTATATTTAGAAAACCAAGCGTCTGCCACAGTGAAGTCAGTTTGAAGGTTCGACTGAAGTTGGAGCGGGTCTGGGCTTTTGGAGCAGATGACAGCATCATCAGCATAAAGAAGAATTTGCTTTTTGCAGACTGAGGGTAGTTTGTTAGTAAAAAGGCTAAATAAAAGGGGTATAGGAATTGACCCCTGAGAGACACCCGAGAGAACCGGATGACTGTTGGAGAGTGCACCATCTATTCATCTATTTTAACACAATTGGACCTATTGTAAAGGTCGCTCTGAAACCATCCAACAACTTCCGTGGAGAGTCCGAAGGAGTGGAGTTCTAAGAGAAGTGTCTTATGATTGACAGTGTCGAAAGCCTTAGCTAAGTCAATATAAATCGCCCTGGCTATCTGACTACTGTCAAGGGCCCCATGCAGGAAACCAGAATACTCCAAGTGTGTAGAAGTCTTGGAACTGAGTCAAACAGCATGGCCTGGGTCTTAGTGATATTCATGTAGTGATGGAATTGGATTCCTAAATGTATGGGAGACCGTTAAACATTTTCAATTGGGATGGCAAACTCTTAAAAATAAATAAATAAATAAATAAAATAAAACAGGACCGCAGGGGGCTGCTCATCTGTCCCAGTTCTGGAATGTACTTTGGTCGCTCATGTCGGGAGACGAGCCAGGCAGGGGCAGCTGCTGCTCAGCAGTGTGCCTTGGCTGGGGAGGGCTGTCAGTTGGTTTAGGCACCAAAGTGACTTCGGGAGTTGGCCAGACAGCTTGCTCCTACAGCAACGATGCACTTTATGTGTGCAAGACAGACGGTTACACCCATATCAGTGGGGGAAGGGTGGATACGTTGGGAAAATGTGGGATACAAAAATCTCAGTCATTACCTAGGATGATGGCTGCTGGTACAGGCAGCCCTGTCACCCACAGCTGGAACTAGATCTTGGCAAGTGGGAGAATGGCCCTCCCCCCCCACCACCATGGAAGGTGGGACTGTGGCAGCAGCAGCAAGGTTAGAAGAGGTTGAGGCAGGGCAGTAGTTGGAGGGAGTAAAAACTTAAATTAAAAATTTTCTTTCAGAATCTCTTTCCACATCCCCAAGAAAATGAGCAAAGTTTCTGGTTGAACAGATTTGTTTGTTTTGGCCTTCAGGGAGTTTGTCTTAAGACTGCTGCAGAAGACTCAGAATAAACATTGTAAATGAAATCTGAGTGGAATTTTGGGCATCAGCGAAAAGATGAGAGTTCTGTTTTTTTTTTGTTTTCGGCTGCATAGGTAGGGGATCTCTACTGTTCCCTTGGAATATTTGTTTTGCAGAGGGACATTATTTATGATCTGCTCTCCCCGTACTATCTGCTGTGCCAGCCATGGAATTCTGATGTCTGAACTAGGAATACTTTTGTTTTATTGCTCCAAAAGATTGTTGGCAATAATGTGTGCAGTCAGAGAGGACTGAAAACAATATGGTTTTAGTCAGTCAGTGCATTTAACCATTCATTTCAAATAGCAAGCAGGATCTCTAAGTTCAGTTTATTTAAGCTGCTGTTTTACCAGCTGGTCTCACTGAGAATAAAATGTCTCTTGCAAGGCAGACCAGGCCTAATTTTGAAGCAGGGCAACAATAAATGTTAACAAGGATATATTCTGGTTAAGGTACAGATTAACTGGCAAGGGGCAAAACCAGACTGCAGTAGGTGCATTTTTCTAGGTTGTAGTTAGGAGTAAGCATTTCCTATTTCTACTTAAGAAACATCATACTTCTGTCAGAGCATGGAGCTGTGCATAATTTTATGGGCAATAATAAAATGGAAGTGCCCAGATTAAATTGTACATTGTTTGTTCTTCAGCGATGAATATTTGATCATATGAGTGTATGTTTATTTTTTCAAAAGAAGTCAAATTAATGAGCTGGACTAGTAAGCACCTTGGCAGTACCTTCAGTGGATGAAAAATCCCTAAGTCCGACGTCCGGGACGCTTTTGTGCAGCAGCAGGACTTGAACTTCACAATGCTGTGAAGTCCGGTGGACTTGCTGTGTTTCCTGCTGCTGCACATGCGCGTTGTCACTGCGCATCTCCACGGAGCTCCCCCCACCGGGCGCACTTACCTCTCTCTTCTTCAGCTAACATCCAGGCTCAGGAATGCACCGGGGGTAGGGAACAATGAGTGCAGCATGAATGTCTCCACCCAAGAGCTCCAGGAACAAGGCGCAAGGTTACGGCAGCATCAAGAGAACTTTGCCTGTCGGCAGCACATCAGCAGTTTCTCAGGAGTGATGACACCAGGCGAGATCAGCCACTGGAGATCACATGTGTGACAGAGTCCGCGATCAGGTGGTGTGTGGCTGATCTGCGCTAGTGTGGGAATTTCCAAGCGCGCCATCACTCCGGAGCTGCCCATTGAACTGAACAGACGTGCTGCCATTGAGTTGCCTGAGATTTGTGCTGTAACTCGATTTCTCTATACAATCCCCTATCTCATACAAACATGGGGGCTACCTTTTGATGAAAGATATTTCTTGGGACAAAAAGTTTTATTTTTCTGACGATTAGCTGAATTACAGATCTGTGAGCTGTACAGCGCTACGTAGTTGAATCTAAGGGCTTATTTTCCCGCTACAACGGGGAGTTAAAAAAAAAATGCAAGTGTTACCACCTTCAGTTCTAGTTAGTGAAATAAATGAGCATATGGGTGTTGTAGGCAGAAAATAAAGGCTGCAACAAAATGAGATTTTCTAGGAGACAGACACTCCTGACCTTCAGTTTGTTCTAGGTCAAACTAGTAGTGGGTTGCAGAAAAAGAATCTGTGACCTTATTTTTCTGTGCTCTTAGCGCTGCAGCAAACACCTTTAGTTTAAATTAATTTGGAGCTGAATTTGGTAAATAGACTGCAACATAGCAAGTCTGTAGACAGTTATTCATAGTGATTATACAGTCATTATTCTGTGCTGAAGCAAGCCAAGTTATCTGACTGTGACACCAGAGATAAGTCAAAGTACACTACTGTATAATTGTTTGAGACATTAGAGTACAGTGAGTCACTAAATACACAGGGCTGAAGCAAAGCCTGTTTCTCTCTCCTGGGCTGTACCTCCTGATGCTGATCCACAGGCAGGAAACAGACCTCTGCAGCAGGGGACATCCAGCCCTCCACTTCCTGTTCTCCCCAGTTTACTTCCTGCCTTCAGTCTGACAGGTACTCTGCAAGCAGAGCTCTGCCATGTGACAGAGCTGAAGACATCAGACTGTAAGTTAAGCAGTATTGTTTCAATGAGGATCAGAAATCACTGCTGTATGTTGGAATCCCAGGGTGGGTGCCAGTCTCAGCCTTGCAAGCTGCACAGACTGGCCGCATTTTCACTGTTTGGTTTTTTTTTCCCCTGCACATCCTGCACTAGGCCTGAAATGCTACTTAGTGCAGTGGAAAGTGTTTGTCAGGGAATCAAAACGGGCACTGGAGTGATTTGATTTTCAGGGAATCAGAACGGACCCAGAGTGCTCAGTAACCCGCAACATCTATTTTTAGGGGGTCAGAACAGGATGGGCCTCATCTCTTCATGAGGCTGTTTTCCTTGCACTTTCTAGGGTGTAAACAGTATGAGGAGTTAGGGAGAATACATCTCCCCTCAGCTTTTGGGCAGACGCTGCGTGTGTGTTTTCCCATGCTTACTACCTAAGAAGGATCGTGCAAGGGAATAAACGGCACAAGGACTTAGGGAGACTACATCTCCCCTCAGCTGGCAGCCCCGTATCTTTTCCCCGTATTTTTTCTTGTTATCCCATCAACGGCATTCTAATTGAGCCACTCGTTGATGGTGGGTCGGCAGCTTGTCAGTGGCAACTTGTTGACGAATCACTGCTCGACAAAGCGCTGCAGGGCTGAGGAACTCCAACAAGCATGCAAATGGGCTTAAATTATCATATATGAGGCAACTGTTGGCGGCGGGCAATCAGATTAACTCAGCCGCTTGTCGACAGCGGACCTGCAGCACGGCTTAGTGACTCCATTGACAAGCACTACAGCGTGGGAGGAGCGCTATTATGGAGCCTCCTTTGATGAGCACTACAGCCCGGGAGGAGCGCATTATGGAGCCTTTGTTCACCGTGCTGCCTCTAAAACCGTCAAGAAGTCAGCCAGCTGCCTAGGTTTTTTTCAGATTCCTGTATATTCTAGGGGGAGTAAAATAAAAAAAAACTTAGAAAAAGGACTACAGCACAAGGGCAGCTCTGATGGCCTTTACAGGACTTGCAGAATTCTTAAAGGGCCAGCACACTTTCTACCTGCTTCAGCAGCAGGACGTCAAGAAGGGGGGAGTAAACTGAATTAAGGGAAGTAGGGCCTTTTGTGGTATTATGGCCTTGCACAAGCCTTCCCGGGGCAGAAAGGGTCAGCGCGGCTAGTCGCCCACTGCTAATGACCTTGGCCGGGTAGCTTCTCCTATAATGTCCAGAGGGCAACGTCTGTGAATGGAGAAGATGTCATGGAGGAAGATCCTCCTTGGCTCAGTATCATAGCCCACGGATCATATTAACCGACAGCTTCCAGAAGGACTCAGCAATCCGCAGCCCCTCTGACACCACACCTCATAAAACAGTTAAATAAGACCAGATATGAGACCTCTCTAGCGGATGCAAGAAAATGGACCATCCATATTCTCACCCCTCTATAGTCTGACCCCGAGAGGCAGTTGACCTGGGAGGATCAACATTCCACCTCTTAGGAGAAAGATAAGGTATAGAGGGTGACCTAAAGCATTGCAGGGGGCATTTCTGGCACTCATAGGACCCCAGGTTATCATCTTCTGAGGGGAGCAAATGACCAAATTTCTGTCTAAATAGAGGTCACTGTCGAGATTTCCCTTGGTTCTCACCCCGCGCTCCCAGCCAACAAGAACAGGTTTTTCTCACTTGTCATTTGCTGTCAAACCGGCCACAGCTTTTTCCACTCTTCCTACCAACAGGGAAATGGCCAAAGGAGGAGTGGCAACTCTCTAAGCTTCCTCTATCCAGTGCCCCAGCAGATTTTAAGCTTTTCAGGCTCGGAACACAGCAACGGGAAAAATGGCTAAAACTGCCGTAGAAGCTACCCTCCGATTTCAAACCAAATAGTGAGTCACTGGACAGGACCGTAGAGGCCTTGCTTACGCAGCAAACCAGTCAGAAGAGGCTACACGGGGCAATACTCAATCTCTGGCTCGCCACTGCCCCTGGCTTTGGCCCTAGCATGCAGGGTCCTCTCTCAGGAGGTGTTTGGTAATGCTTGTCATAGTCTAGGGCAAGGGCAATTCAGGGTCCAGAGACCCCAGACGCAGAATTCATGGCCAAGCTTGTAACTAGGATCAAACTCAACTTCTCGAGGAAAAGTGAGTACGGGTCTCCTTACCTAAGCAATGTAACCTCAGAAGGGACGAATCTAGTGGAGAGGGTGACAGCTATCAACAGCAAGTAGTCACAAGCTATCTGGGCCCATTTTCAAGTAGGGGCAGACCTTCATATTTCTCGAGCAAGGGGTCCAAACCAAGTCGGTCAGGTGGGTCCTGTGCATCACCAACAAGCCCCCGCTTCATGGCGTGCCCTCCACTCTCTATGGTGGCTCATCCAAAACGGCAAACCATCTACAGTCCGAGGATATTGTACAAAGTGCCCCCTTGAACAAAGTGCAGTCACAGAGATTAACTAAGGGGCTGCTCCCTATTTTTCATGGCGCAAAAATATATAGGGGGTTCAGGCCCCTCCTACATCTCACAGGGTTGAACAAGCAAGAGACTCATCGGCAGATTTCTATCAGGAACTACACAAGCACCAGTTCAAATTCAAGGTGGGGAGCAGTTCGTCTATTCAAAATTCTGACATCTTGAGTATTCCCAAGACCCACAGGCATTATTAACGATGCCATCAGTGGAAACAGTCCACTTAAAGGCCTCACAGTTTGACAAAACAGTACATGCAGGGTATTTTCCGGCACCCATAATTCTGCAAGATGCCTATTTACTTATTCCCAAGCAGTAATGGCTCACGCACTATCCCAGATTCAGAGTGGAAGAGCAGTACCTCCAAATCAAACTCCACCATTGCTGTCTTTTCAGACCCATGGACAGTATTTAAGGTGCTAGTAGTGGTTATAGTCCACTTAAAGGCCCCACAGCTCAACCAAGCATTACAGGTAGTGGCAGAGGTAGTCAGGTCCCCTATGGCACATAGTTTTCCCATCAACTGGAGAAAGAGCTCTTTAATTCCAAACCAGACCTTGATCCTCTTGAAGGGCTCACATCATGACACAAGGTTTCTCCACCCGAAAACTAGATTTTGGGATCTGTAATTGCTCATCAAGGAGTTTTGTAAGCTCCTCAGCTGCCTGTTTATTTTTTTTACACAGCTCATTAAGACTGATTAAACCCTTCCTCCAGGGACGGTTCCAGAGGTCAGAGGTCATGAAGGTCCAAAAAGTTAGGACATCTGCACTAAGTCGGAATCGCGACCAATGCAAGCCTCAGGAGCTGGGAAGGACTCACCAGCATCAGCTGTTGGCACGGGGCTGGGGATTGCTGTTGGACACGTGGTACAGTATAAGCGTTTCTGTGGGGGGAACAGTAGGCCATGCCCCGTGACGCGCTGAACAGCAGTTCCTCAGTCAGGCTAGCCTGATTCTAACTGACAATCTGGCAGCGCTGACATACACCGACCATCAGGGCGAAACGAGAAGCTGAAAGATGCTAAAGGAATCCCTTCTCTTTCAGTGGGTTGAGCACCACTGAGCAATGTTTGTATTGGGACAGAAAAATTTCATAGCAGAATGTCTCGGTCGCAAGGTGGGTCGACCAAGGTATCGCAGCTGAAGACAATGCCTCCCACATTCAGACAGAATAGTGGGACAATACTCAAACTGATCTTTTCGCATGCTGGCAGAACTCCAAGGTAAAGTAATTCCCTTCTCTGGCCAAGGATGAACCAGCGGTGGCTCAGGACACTTTTTCCCCATAAACTGGGATCTGTTCGGTCTCCTGCATGCCTTCCTCCAATACCGCCTCTATCAAGAGTCCTCCACAAAGTGGCCTTGGCCAGGACAGTCATGATTCTGGTCTGTCCCTTATGTTTCCGCACTTAGTTGTTTCTCATTCATTGGTCAGGGCTACCACTTCGAACATTCAGGTTCAGCCTGGGCATCCTCCATCAAGGTCCAGTTCTGCACCCCATTTTAACAGCTAGTCTCTCTCTCTAGACCTGGAAAGTGAGTGGAAAAACTTTCAAGGAGCTATGCGGCACAGCTCCTGCTATTGACATGATGGGGAACTTGTGTGTCTCTTCTTCCTCCAAAGTGCATTATAGAATCCATAGGAAATTTTGGTTCTGGCTTCATTCCAGACACATACAGAATGACACAATATAATCGCCTATACTACTGCAGTTCCTTTAAGACAGATGGACAAAGGACTGCAACCAACCACCTTACAAAATAGTGTTTCTGCACTGGGGGCACTCTTGACGGACCCTGGGGAATTGTTGGGCTCATATCCCCATGTCTGGTAGTTCTTCAGGCAGCAGCATTAAAACCAGGGCCACAGTAGTTGGGGGTGGGGGAGGGGGATGTTGTCCAGGGCTCTGAGCTCAGGAGGGGCCCACCTGAGGAGCTGGCATTACCCTGGCATTAGCTGGTTTGGGAAACGGGCCCATTTCAAGTGACATTTCCTGGGCCCCAAACTTCATAGCTGCAGCCCTGATTAAAACATCTTCAATCCACCAAAGCTATCACTTGGAGTCTTAATGTGGTTCTCAAGGCCCCCTTTAGAGCCTCTCAAGCCATCCATCATGCATCTCAAAATAAAGGTCCCCCTTTTTTCTCAAAGTTATTATTCCAGCCAGGAGTTTCAGCAAACTAAAATCATTGCTTGCCCAAGAGCTGTGCACTCGTTCATCAGGCTGGAACAGTTCCAGTTTTTGTTTGCCAAAGTTATGTCTCCCTTCTATTATAATCAAGGGTTCATTCTTCCTTCTTTCTGCCCACTCTCTAAAAGCAACAAGGATGGAAAATTTCATACACTAGACCTGGGAAGAGGGAGAAAAATGTACATTAAGAGAGAGGACGCTATTCACAAAACTTCAACTATGTTCTTGCTAGCTAAAGGGACAAAAAATTGGGGGCAGCAAGGATTCAATAGGCTCTATAGCCAAACAAATTCTGTCAGTCACCTCTACGGCTTATGATCAGGCCAGAGTAACTTGCCTGGCCCAGTGAGAGTCCATGGCCTCCTTCATTGGCGTAATTCAGAGAAACATCGACAGCACACTCACACTGAGTGGTCTTTTTGATCATCCATTCACACACTATAGCGCACAAAAAAAAAAAATTCTCATTGGGGTGATGTCCTCGTCAGAGGCATCCTTTGGCCGCAGAGTATTTCAAGCGGTGGTGAACCCTTATGGGCTCTTGACATTCTTCCCACCCGGGACATCTGGGGACATACTGCTTTTGTATATCCCAGGAGTAAGGAAGCCCGGAGACCAGCTTAGGAAAGAGAAATCGAAATGTACTGTAAATACCTGTAAATTTTCTTTCTCCGACGGCTGGTCTTCGGGCTTCAGATTTCCTCCCAGAATGTATATAGTTGGCTGGCCTCACAGCCACATATGCCATAAAATTCTTGTTTTTTGTTCCCAAGTTCTTGTAGTATGACCACATTGGACTGCTTTAGGAAGAACTGAGGAGAACTGGAAGTGGAGAGCTGAATGTCCCCTGCTGCAGAGTTCTGTTTCTTGCCTGTGGATCAGCATCAGGAAGTACAGCCCATGAGTAAGGAAGCCCGGAGACCAGCCGTCGGAGAAAGAAAATTTACAGGTATTTAAATTTTGATATTTGTTGGACTCTTTGTGGACATTATAGCTGGGACAATATTACATGGGGAAACCCCTCAACTGCGATGTAACAAATTGCTATATGGAATGGTCTCTATTGTACTCAAGTAGATCAAATCTTACATTGCTATGTCTTACAGGTACATATTTTGTTTTATTTGATGTGTATATCACAAAGTGAATAAAATATAAAAAAAAAAAATGTATCTGCAAGGAGAGGGAACAAAGACTCATCTTAGTGGTGCAAGTTCAGCAGTGGAGGCAAAGCTCAGTATGGAACACTCCGTAGCTAGGATATTAGCAGCAATCCAGAAGCTGCACTAGAAAGTGGAGGATTTCAGTGCCTATACAACATTGATGGAAGCAAAGCTGGACAAAGTGCATGTTGAGGCTGCTGATGCTCAAAAAACAGCAGATACAGCACTGTTAGGAACCACTGGACTGGTAAATCAGAACAGTACCTTGCATGCTTGACTTGAGCACCTTGAGAATGTTGCTCGTATTGGTAGTGTTCAAATCACAGGGTTGCTGGAAGGAGTGAAGAACAGGAGGCTAAAAATGTTCTGCTTAACTGGCTCTTGGAAGTCTTGCCTCTTTTCAAACTGATCACTATATAGGAAGCATATTGCATCACTTCCCACTGCCACACTAAGAACAGTAACTCTGTACTATGCTGCTTCTGGCGGGGTGGGAGGAAGGCAGAGACATACTTTTAGCGGCCATCAGAAGTAGTGGAGGGGTTACTTATAAAGGTCAATGCATCCAGGTGTCAGCGAAAAGGGTTCGTGGAATTCAAGCAGTATTGTGAGAAGGGGTGGGGAGGTAATCATTATATGCTGCTCCTTTCCTGGCTCAGGATCTATTATGGAGGACAAGTATACATAGTAGGAAGTTGAGGAAATGTCACCTTTAATGCCATTCTTTTTGTTATAAGTGGTAGGAGTGGGGTGGTGGTTCACCTTGGTGAATGCATACCGCTAGAAGTGTATACTTACAAATTAGGAGAGGCTGACCCTGTTTTTACCCAAGCACCCCTTCCCCATCCCATGCTTTCGACTTGTACTGTATGAGATGCAGTTCACAGAGCTGCTTGGGCCATGGCATTTTGAGGATGACTTCTCCTGTCAGGACAGGATATTTAGGTTACTGGAGAGTTTAATTAGTTTATCCTTTACTGTGGTAAGACCCTTATGTACCTAAGTATGTTTTTTCCTTATAGGCACAATACCTAGATTATATGGGTCTGTAGATATATAAATACAAGTCGAAACATTTTTTTTTTTTTTTACAGGTTACAGTGTTTGGTAAGGCTGGGTACGAAGTGTGAATTAAAGAGAATCTCCAAGATTAAGAAGTGGGCTTTTTTTTTTTTGCTTCTTCAGCTCTGGGACAGTCTCTCCTTGGGGCCTACCTACGCCCTTCACCACCACACTGTCCCGACGTGGCCACCCATCACCCCACATTGCAGCCCCCTTAGTAACCCAGCGTAACCCTTCGCCGGATGGATTCCTCTCCTCCTCCGAGGAAGGTGCCGGTGGGGGAGGCCAGTGCAATTCTTGGACTGGGTGCTGCTGCGGTGGTCCATGGACTGCTCAGGGTCTCGCGGGAGCAGATTTGCTGCCCAGGGGCATGGTGTGCCACTATTGTCAAGGCGTACGCCGATGTTCACCATGCCCCATTAGTCATTGGGACCCAGCGTTTTGCCGTGCTCCCAACCTCCGCCGGGAATCAGCAAGCACCAGGTCGTCTCCCTGCCCTACCCCCAAGAGAAAGCGAGCTATCATCCGACACTTAAGCCCTCTCTCCCCGGCCGACCCTCCAGCATCCCGGGTCCTTTCCAACCCGGTCACCATGCCGCAAGCGGAAATCCAAAAGTGGGCTTTTTTAATGCCAGAGAGCCCATTACCTAACGGTGGCGAAAGTCTTCTGAGTTATTAATTGAGATTTTTAAAGTTTTCCTCTTTGGAAAGGAGGGGATGGTAAATTGAGCTGAACAGATGGCCAGCTGATCCCTTCCTTTTCCCAGTCTGTTGGCCCAGCCCCCCTGCTGAGATATTTTATGACACTTAACTAGGGAGGGTGTAGGGATGCACCCCATTGAAATCTATGGGGTCGATTTTGCAAAGAACTTTATATATGTTTAAGCAACCTTTGGTATAGGTGAAAGCCAGTGCTTAACTAATAGGGGTCCTAGTAGTTTAATGCTGGTTTTCATTTATATCAAAGATAGCTTAAAAATACATAATATTATTTTCAAAATCGGCCTCAAAGACTTCAATGGGGTGCACTCCCCACGCTTTCACTAGTTAGACGGCAACACATTTCTGAGTGCAGGGGCCGGGGCTGATAGACCAGGAAGTGGACGGGATCGGTTAGCCATCTGGCTCAATTTATGATCTCTTCCTTCTGCAAGGGAAAACTTTAAAAATCTCAGTCAATAGCTCAGAAAACTTCTGCCACCATTAGGTAATATGCTATGGTATTAGAAAAATCCCACTTCATAATCTTGGACATTCCCTTTAATGGTACTTCTAACACCTGATTCTTCATTCTTAAGTTTGTGATGAATGGACATTAAACCATGATCAAAAGGCAGAAACTTGTTTGAAAACACTGCTTGTGTCTGCTGTCTCTGTCTGAAGCTTGGGCAGATGCTGGGTGCATTAAGTTTGCTAAATAGTAATGAAGTCCATGAATATTCATGAACCCATTGGGAACAGTACAGATCTCCCTGTACCGTACGCCAAAGTAGTAGTGTCTGTGCATCAGAGCAGAGGGCCCCCTTATATAGAAATGACAGTATAGTATAGTATTTGAGCATGCTGTAGTAAAATGTAAAGCAGTTATTCATACCCATTACAGGGGATCACGTTGATTGTATCACACCCTGTGGGAATCCGCAGCATGTGCGCATTAGAGGTCCCTAGATGTGGGCACAATTTAGCACAAGTTGCTGTGAGTGTTGATGCATACTGCACACCCTAAGGCTAGTTGGGGATACAGATACATCACACCACACACGTAGTACACGGTGGGCACATGCGTGACGTCTTACTTACGTTGGGCTGCAGTGGACAGCCCTCTGCCTCTTTACACATGCGACACACACAATTGGTAGGTCAGGCTCTGAGGGGGTATAGTACAGGTAGACAGCTGAGTCGGAATATTTTCAAGATTAGCTTCTGCCTGCTTGTCCACCGGCCAGCCGCCTTGTATGCAGTGCTCCATTGTGGGGTGCATGCAGATTGACCCGGTAGTCCATTGGTGTGCTCCCACTGCTGCCCTTCATCATATGCCACACCTTGTCCATAGGTCTGTGGCAGAGCAGGGCTTCGGCCAGCGGTAAATACCTGTATTCAGCCCACTGTGTGTATTTCAGACTGTGTAATCCACCTTTGGCATGCATTTCAGTTGAATGCACTTTACATGTAATTTAGATTGCACGTCAGCACCTATGGTCTGGGAGTACAGTATATGGGTGTTTCCCATCCATAGCCAGGAGATGAGCTGATCACTGAAGAGCTTCCAGGGACACCCCTTTCCCATGCTCCTCAGTCTTCAGTTCATCTCTCTGCCAAGAAGAGACACCCTGCATAGTCAAAGGATTTTTCCTTTCGGTTTTGTTAATGTTTTGTATTTGCCGCAAGTTTTTTATTTAGAACTTGGAAGACTTCATCGGCTGCTGCTAAGTAGTGGTCCTTGTCGTCTGTACAAGGTAGTAGGGTCGGGGAATTGTATTGTGTGAGCCAATGCCACTCCTACACTTGGCCCCATCTCCTCTGTTTCTCTCTCTTTCTCTGGGCCAACTTGAATGCTACCTACCTGCTGTGCTCCATGACTGGCTCAGGAAGCTGCTCTGCTGACACGCTGTTTTTTTTTCCCCTCCCTCTTCTTTTCCTATGACCAGCCCTACTTAAAAAGCAAATCTCTACGAAAATAAAATGTTTTAAACTATAATTTTTACAACAATTATCTTAAACTTTTTTTTTTTTTTAACGTTTTCCTTTCATGGGTATAGTAAATATTTCAAGTAATGCAACGCTTATTTCACTGTGCCTTTTAAAAAGATTCTGTTACTAACAGCAGAATTGTGGTTTGTGACATAAGTCTGTTGTCATAGTGAGCACTATGATGTCATAAACAAGGCACTATGAGCTCCACAGAGGTCTGTCAAAATACTTTTTAGACAGGCTACCAGGATGTGGTGAAAACCCTGAAAAGAAAAACTTGGAACTAAATAATGTATTCTTTGGTGAGCTGACATAAGTTGAAACTTTATGCAAGTGCATGCTGAAGTACATAGTTGTCTTTATTTAAAAAAAAAAAACATTTTTGTAAGTTCGTGTGTACAGGATATATGCCTGGATATGCAGCTGGATAGTAGTTCAGGAGAAGTGGTCTGTAACTTTCTGACAGGCCTAGAATATCTGTCCCCGCCAGTGCATGCATTGCCTCCACTGTGGAACATACCACTAGTTATCACGACTCATATGCAAGCTGTTCGAGGTTATGGGCAAGTGTTATCTGTCACTTTTGTTGTGGAAGACCGCATTCCTGGTTGCTGTCACCTTGTTCAGACAGTTAAGTAAACTCCAGATGCTTTCTGTGAAGTCACTGTTTCTGGATCATCGTTGTTCTGTGCCCCCATGCAAAATTTTGGCCCAGGGTTGGCTCTCAATTCTAGATTAAATGGGCCTTAAAGAGCAACTATCTAGGTCCCTGGCCCGAGAAGCATAATGAAAGCTTACCTGGGCAGAAGTCCTAGGATGCCCATATTTTATTTTTTAAGAGCCCCTATTTTAGAAGGGAAAGGATCATAGTTTGGCTTCGTAGAGCCGAGCTGTGCTGATCCCTTCCACTTCCTGATAGCACTTCAGTCCACAATCTGCCCTCACACGCACACGTTTTGTGATGTCATGATTTGTAGAGTGTGGGCACGTGCTTCTATAGAAGTGAATGGGGTCAGTTTTTAAAGTTAAATTTATGTTGTTTAGATGGCCGTTTGGAACAAATCATGGCATCTACTTAACTAACAAGGGCCTTGTTAGTTAAGCGGTGGCCATGATTTGTTCCAAACAGTCATCTAAACAACATAAATTTAACTTTAAAAACAGCCCCCATTCATTTTTATAGAAGCACGCCCCCACGCTCTACAAATCATGAGATCACAAAATGTGTGAGCGTGAGGGAACAGGTGGATCGTGACTGAAGTGTTATCAGGAAGTGAAGGATCAGTGCGGCTCGCCTCACGGAGCCAAAATATGATCCTTCCTCTAAAATATGGACTATTAAAAATTAAAATATGGGCATCCTAGGACTTCTGCCCAGGTAAGCTTTTGTTATGCTTCCCGGGGGAATCATCGAAAGCCTGAGAAAGTTGCTCTTTAATGCTTCCTGTGTTTTTTCTGAAGCCTCTTGTTTCAGGCGCCAGGTGAATACTTACCACGCTTGATGTCCATAGGACTCTGCTTGCTCTTCTGTAGAGAACCTGTGGTGGGATTTCATAGTGAGAGGCTTGTCAGCAGTGTGTCATGTAATCTAAAGCACCCAAGGCAGACTGTCAGCCAAATGGACTATTGGCAGTTGGGTCACATTTAACACTGCGCTGTTTTGTCAATTGATTAGGGTCTGCATGCTCATTCCGCCAGACATACTGCTGCCTCTGTTTCTGCAGCCAGGTGCATTCCTGAGGTGTAACCCCCCTTGCAAATGAGGGTTCCCAAAAGTCTTCTAGGAGCTGGCTAAGTGCTCCCAGCCTGAATGGTGTTCCTTGTTTAAGCCGCTTAACTATGAGTGCTTTTAGAGCCTCTGGTAATGTCTCTTTAAGAGACTAAATTAGGTTTGGATGGGGGGACTGTGTATTTAATGTTCGAATCCCGCCCGAGCTGCTGTCTTATCGCTCCGTTTCTGCATTTGCTAAAAGCACAGAGGGAGCCCACCTGAAAGATATAACTGTTTGCCTGAAATCATTTAGAGCGTTAGTAAAATTGCAGTTCGTCTAACCTGCCTTTATTGCAGCTGGGACTCTGTGTGTGTGTTGCCCCTCCATTTTGGACCTAAACTGCTGATCTGGGCCATTTGGGTTAGGGGGAGCTCTAAAATGGAGACTGCTTGGGCCAACCAGAACTTGTACCCTCACCTGGAGCCTGCTTAAAGGGGAATGTATGGCAGGTGCTTCTGGGAATTGTAGTTTGGACCTTGGTGCCTTTTTGCGCCAACAGAGGGAGCCCTGCAGTGATTGACAGCCAGATCCACCAACCGAGCTTGTGTGGCGCCTAAGGGAAATGCCCTGAACTGTTGCTGGAGAACCAGAGGCGAGTTGACTGAAAGGAGAAGGAGCTTTGTTCTGAAGGGGCGTGTAGTTCACACGAGAAGCGCGTGGAAGGCCCTGAAGCCGGCCTGCAGCCGTTGTGAGTGCTAGTTTGGACTGAATCCGAGCTTGTGAGGAAGGAGAAGGACGTCAGAAGTGTGGAAACCAGGCTTAACCTGAAGAAGACCGAAGATTGAAGATTGTGCTGAAGAGCGATCAGCCTGTCAGGGACTGCTGATGTGCGTGCTCCTGGGTAATTTGCAGTGTTTGCGACCGGGTTTGAGAAGCAGCTGCCTGGTATAGTAATTTCCTTTACATATAAATGCGTCTAGTGCTTGTGGGGTATAGCGATTCCTTTTCCCCTTTTACTGTGAGCTGAAGCTGGAAGCTGAACTCAGATTTAATCGGACTGAATCTGTCTGCTATCCAAATCAGTTGGGCCCTGTCACGAGGGTCTCATCTCCATGCCCTGCTCATCCTGACCATCCAGAGCAACCTCCTCAATTCAGTTCTCTGCTTGGGGTTTGTGAGTACAAATCGGGGTAGCTCTCTGCACCTTTCATTTAATCAAAGTGTGTCAACTGATTGCTTTGTGTTCTTCTTTTTGGGGACTGAGCCAGCCGGCTCTGGATTACAATTTGTTTGTGCCTTTATTTTCTTCTTACAGGGCCCTGTCCAGCTGTACCGGCTGGCCAACCCTGGGCAACAGACCTGGCTAGCCCCCCATCATCCTGGGTACCCAGAGTGTGACCTTTTTGGGCCCTATATGCATGTACAGTACTATGATTTGCACCTTACTAAACCAAATCAAGCTGATTTCCTCCCGTGTTTCTGTCCCCTAAATAAATCAGATTTGTTGTTATTGAACTGTATACTGTCTGTGGTGTCAGTGCATATCAAACCAGTATTGCATTGAGTTGTGTATGTGCATTAACTTTGTTTTACAGGGGGTCCTCAGAGACGTGCTGCAGAATCAGTCCTGAGGGTAAGTGGTTTTGTATGTATAAAAAGTGTGCATATGTGGGGTATTGGGACGGTAACCCCCGTGTACTGTGTGGGCCACTAGTGGGAACAAAAGGGGGTCAAAGTGTCCAAGAGGGCTGAGCCCACGTTAGTTTAACCACTACCAACCCTGACCTCTGGGTGGAGGCACCCGTTGTAGAACCTAGGCCCCTCAACCTGTCAGTAGCCAAGCAGGCAGGGGTAGTAGCCCTTGGGATAACGCCACCTAGGGGTTACAGAGATATGACCCCTTGGTTGTATCAAAGTAGAAACTCAAAATTCTCTTGCATCTAGGCTATGCAGTGTATCATCAGCTGTATTTGAGTGAGGTTTTGGGAAACAGATAGTCACAGACTGGTTCATGTAAAATTCCAAAACCACTTTTGGTAAACATTTTTCATATGGCCCAAGTATTACTTTATCCCTGTGGAAGACCATACAGTTAGGATTTGTGCAGAAGGCCTTTGACACTTGTGGCAGAAATTAAAGCTACTGCGCAACACTGTCTTTAATGTTATGTAATTGAGCTCAGTCGAAAACATGGACTTGAGTGCTGGTTCCACTTTCAAGCCCCCGGAAATCTACTTTTTTTTAACTTTATATTTTATTCATTTTTGAAATGAATCCAACATTACAGCTGGGCATTAATACATTGACAATAGATGCAGCAAATACTGTTTTACAGATATTTTGACACCCAGATCATAGATCTGTTAAGTTGATACGTCATATGGGGGTTTCCTGAATGACCCATAATTATCAGATTTCTTTACACACATGCTGGTCAGTTAAACTTATGGAAAACAAACAGGTAGTTGTAGTATAGTAAACACAAAAGAGAACCATGACTCAAATCAGTTTACTGTGACCTAAACATGGTCACTGTGTTCCACGTGCCTTACATATTTTGGTATAGTATAGGTTCCCCAGTTCCCGACCTCCCTCCACAAGAACCACTTACACACATTATATGTCTAACTTAGTAATGATTAAGATTTCACATTGTCCAAAACATTGATTAAACATTTTAAACAGCCAACGACGTAGATTCCCAAATTAATCAAGACATTTATTGGGGGATTAAAAGGCAAAACTAAACACAATTAGCCCTCTAGCTATTAACACCCTTCTCCAGGAGGATATAATTCATAAGCAGGCAGGATCATATGTAGAATAAGATGGATTTATAAACCCTGTAAATGACAACCCCCCATGCCAAGAACCAGGGTATTGCATTCCTTTTATTTTGAGTAGTAGAGTGGAAATTAGACTTTATAGTCCATGGATTAGTCCTTTTGTTAAACTTAAATCTCTACCTCCGATCCTGGGTCATCTTCCAAAATTTCTCTCTGTGTACTCCTAAACTCTGCCACAATCCTGTCAACACAGGATCTTGCTTCTTTTGGGTCGGCAGATTGAAAGGTATTGCCTCCATAGGTAATTCTGAGGCGGGACGGAGTCAGTAGAGAATGCACTACACCGAGGGCATTGATTTGCTGCCGAAGGGGATCGTATTGCTTTCTTCGAGCCCTGGTAGCATACAACCAGTCCAGAAAGAACCTGACATCATGCTCCTCAAATTACAAAGAATGATTCATTCTGGACCAGTATAACAGCTTGTCCTTTATCGCCTACCCAGCTGTCTCCAACAGAATTGTATGTGGGGTATCTTGTTTCATTTGTTTTGTCCTAAAATTGATTCGGTATGTCTGCAGGAGATCAGCGGGGTCCAAATCAAGTTTCCCTGGGTTTACTTCATTAATCCCCAGGAAATTTTTACTATATTCTGACTAATGCAGTTAACCTTCACCATTCAACTGCGCCGGAGCGAAATGGGTTAATAGAACCTTTGCTAATAGTGGACCGTTGATAGGCTCGAGTTCAGTTTTCAAGCCACTGTCCCTGGTACATTCTGTGCAACCATCAGATTTTGTTACCCCACCTGCCTAGTAAGATACCTCGGAGAACTCTCCTTCAGCATCTAGAAGAAAAGTTTATCGGTTTTCAAGTTACCGTTTTATTTCTTTTGATTTTCAAAGTACTGTCATTGGTTTTCAAGTAGACTAGATTTAGCTTCATTTTGGGTATAAGTTTCTCGGTTCCTCACCGGTTCTCGCAACAGTGAGGAAACCGAGGTATGGTTTACTTTATTTTGAGGTAAAAGCTTATTTGTCAAGGGAAAGCAGTCATTTGAGTAGAACCCCCCCCCCCAAAGCTTTAACCCCGCCGATTAGGCTTTTTATCAATATTGCAACTTTTTTATACCATCAGAACTTACAGTATTTAATTTTGTAAAAATCTGCGATCTTCAGACATGGCAGACGTTGTGCAGGTCCATTTGGTATGAAAGTGCGGCGCTGCACCGATTGGCTCAATACTTGAGCCGAGCGGTGCGGCACTATTTACTAATTGTGGGGACATTGTGGTATGAGGTAGTCGCTTTGTGCCACTTTTTTAAAATATGCTTCATAGTATAAAGTGAAAACTGACTGCTTTCTTTTGGTTCACTGCAGTATTGCAGAAGCGCAGTCGGGAGAGTGGTGCAGTTGTAAAAGAAGATGGCTTTGTGAAATTACTATTTTATCACTCTTCCTGACCGCAAACTATCTGGAGTGTGGGCTTTTTTTTGCTGCCACTGAAGAAAGGAGTATTGGGGTGGGGGTAGTAGCTCTCGTTAAGCGAGAGAAAAACATAGAGGGGATTTGAAATTTCCCAACTGATGCTTTCAGCCAATGATAAAGCAGGCTGGGCACCATTATAGAAGAGTACCTGGTGAAGTGGCATTTGGACTGGTACTTGTTTTTACCTGGGCATTTATTGAAAAATAAATGCCCAGGTTGGCACTGCTTTCAGCCAATCAGAATGGAGAATCCATTCTTACCATTTTCTAACATATAGTAATCATAACCAGCTGGCCCAGCGTCACACCCACTTTTATTCCACCTGTGGACGAGAAGTTTGAGAGAAAATACCTCCTGGCTAAGAATAGCTCAGAATTCCTTTTCAGCCACCCCAGCCATGAAGGGTTATTGCAGGCAGCTGCCTGTGACAAGGCAGCTGTTTGTCTGTCCTCTCACCCACCAGATAAGGACTCAAGGAGAATAGACTCTGTTTCCAAGAAGGGGTATCTAGGGGCTTCCTTGGCCATTAGACAGGCCTCTTGTATGGCCTGTGTTTCTAGATACCAGAAGCAACTCTGGAACTCTCTACTACAGATGGCTAGTAAAGCTTCCACTCAGTTGGTGGCAGTCCTGGCAGAGACTGCCAAATGTGGCATTGAAGCATCCAGATACCAGTTTCATATGGCAGTGGACTCAAATGATGATGCTGCCAGGCTGATGGCAACCACAGTGTCCCTGAGGAAGTTTGCCTGGCTTAGATTCACTAATCTTTCTCAGGATACTTAAACTAAAGCCTTGGATTTTTCCTGTGAGCAGAACTCCCTGTTTGTGGACCAGACAGAGGCTTACGTGAAAAAGATGGATGAATACAAAGCTGCTTACTAGAATGCTTCTGCTAAAGAGAAAGCATCTACCCCTTAGAAGCAGCAAGGTAGGGGGAGACCCTGTACTAGGCCTACCAAACCCAGGCTTTCCCTGCATTGCAGCAGCATTGTGGGTACTTCAGAGGCAGGGGTAGAAGGGGCACCAGCCGCTCTAGCCCCAGCACTCAACCCAGGACACCTGCAAAGCAGACCCCCTGACGTGTTTGCCAGGGCCGCTTCCCCAATTCCAGTAGGGGCAGACTGGTTTACTGTTTCCAGGCTTGGCAAGACATCACCACAGACAAGTGGGTCCTGGAAATAGTATGCTAGGGCCTTGCTCTAAATTTCAAAACCATCCCAAAATTAAGAGCAAGGTTGTTCAAACCTGCAACCCCAGCAGAAAATGCTCTACTGGAATCAGAGGAAACCAACCTACTGCTAGAGAAGCCAGTAGAACCTGCCCCTTCCCTTCACAGGGGAAAGGGCCTATGTTCAAGATACTTCTAACTCTGAAGAAAAATGTGGAATGGTGACCCATACTAGATCTCAGGAATCTAAATAGGCATCTGACAAAGCCAAAATTCAAATGTTCACTCTGGCAATGATTCCCCCCATCTTCAGGCAGATAGACTGGTTGGCATCCCTGGACCTCTAGGATGCTTATTTCCACATTCTCATTAGGCAATCCCACTGAAAATACCTCCAGATTCAGATTGCCATTAGGTCATTACCATTTCAGAGCCCTGCCCTTCGGTCTGACTTCTGCCCCAAGGATCTTCGCAACATGCCTGGCTGTGGTAGTGGCCCATCTGAGAAGACAAGGGGTGACAGTATTCCCTTACCTGGATGACTGGCTAGTCGTGGGGCAGTCCCCGCAACAGGTAAGGGATGCATTGGATCTCACACAAGCCACCCTGCAGTTTCTGGGCTTCTTGACGAATCTGAAAAAGTCAGTCCTGCAGCTGGTCCAGCTTTTGGACTTCTTAGGGGCAGAATTGGACACAGTAAGGGGAAAGGCCTTCCTCCCTCAAGGGAAAGTGGACAGCTCGATACAGATGGCAAGTTCTTTCCAGCTCCACACACTCAGACCAGCAAGGCATTTCCTGCAACTGTTTGGCCACTTGTCAGCCTCAACAGCAACAGTGCCAGGAGCCAGGTTCCAAATGAGGGACATACAGTTCCACCTCAGGTCTTACTGGTCTCAAAAAAGAGACCCCCTGT
This sequence comes from Neoceratodus forsteri, assembly GCA_016271365.2. NCBI lineage: Eukaryota > Metazoa > Chordata > Ceratodontiformes > Ceratodontidae > Neoceratodus > Neoceratodus forsteri. Next base: position 1,227,047,810 of record CM028132.1, on the reverse strand, counting down.
TAAAGCTGATAACCAGTCATAGAGACACTCCTGCAGGCACTTCAGTGGTTGCAGGGAAAGGACAACCTCACAATGGGGTCTCATTCCTGTAGCAGTCCCCAACAGTGGTGTTGACAACCGATGCCTCCCTCTTAGGCTGGGTCGCCCACCTATGGGAGCACACGGCACATGGCTACAGCAAGAGTCACTGCTGCACACAAACCTGTTGGAGCTCAGTGCAGTCTTTTAGACCCTTTTGTCCTTTGCCACAATGGTTCAGGGCAAGGCTGTGCAAGTCAGAACAGACAACACAACTACCATGTACTACATAAATAAGCAAGAGGGTACAAGGTCCACTGCTGTCACAGAGGCGCTGAAAATCTAGAGCCTAGCCTACTCCCTCAGAGTTTCTATTTTGGTGGTTCATCTGCCAGGGAAGGACAACATCCTGGCAGATGCACTGAGCAGAATCAACTAAAACCACCACGAGTGGTCCCTAAACAGACAGGTCCTGCAGTCTGTGTTCAGGAGGTGGGGCACTCCAGAGATGGATCTCTTTGCAGCCCAGGACAATCACCAGTTGCCACAGTTCTGCTGCAGGCCTCCTGCAGTGGGCACAGTGCTATTGGATGCGCTTCTGTTGGATTGGACAGGGAAGTTTCTGTATGCTTTTCCTCCATTCCCTCTGTTGGGTAGAGTACTGATCAAACTCTGGTCCCAGCCAGCAACAATGATCCTCATAGCTCCTGATTGGGCCAGGCAGCCTTGGCACGTGATGCTCCTGTCCCTGTCAACATCGAAGCCAATCTGCCTCTCCAGGAGGCACAACCTGTTGACGTCCTCCCAGGAGAGAATCCTCTACCCCAGCCTCAAATCCCTCAGGCTCATGGCCTGGCTCTTAAGTACCTAGAGTATGCCAGCCTGCACCTGTCTGAAGGGGTCCTGGAAGTTCTCGGGGTCTCTAGGGAAACCCTCCACCAGGAAAACTTAACGCTTCCAAGTGGAAAAGATTTCCAATTGGTGCCAGCAAAAAGCTATAGACCCTCAGCAAGCTGGACTGTCAATCCTGTTGGATTACTTGGCCCATCTTCATTCTCTGAGCCTTATACCATCTACCCTCAAGGTGCACTTGGTAGCTATCTCAGCCTACCTCTCGGCTAGAAAGGGCTCTTCCCTAGCCTCCAATCTGATTTTCAGAAAGTTCTTCAAGGGTTTGCTTCACTTCCACCCCATCACAGGGAACCAACTCCCTACTGGGACCTGAATGTTTGCATTGCACAGCTAATGCAGCCCCCTTTTGAGCCCATGTCCTCAGGAGACCTCAAATATGTGACATGGAAAACTGTCTTCTTAGTTGCTATCACTTCTGTTAGAAGGATTGGTGAACTGCAGGGTCTGTCCATACAGCCTAACTACATTTCAGTCCACAGGGATAAAGTAGTCCTCAGAACCAATAGAAGGTTCCTCCCCAAAGTGGTATCCGACTTCCATATCAACCAGTCTGTTACCCTGCCTGTCTTTTTCACTGAATATTCCAGTTCAGGGGAACGCAGGCTGCATAGTCTAGATGTAAAAGGGCTATCAGTTATTATTTGGACCACACACAAGGCCATAGGAATGAGAATACTGCTTTTTCTCACCTATGGAAAAGTGGGGAAGGGCAAGCCGGCCACAAAAAGGAGTATTGCACTTTGGATTGTGGCTTGCATTCATTTTTGCTCTAGAAAGCTGGGCAAGGAGCCCCTAGCAGGTCTCAGGGCCCACTCTACAAATGGTACAGCTGCTTCTACAGCAGCTGTAAGAGACATTCTTTTGCTGGAAATTTGCAAAGCAGCCATCTCAAACTGTTCATGCCTTACTAAACACTACTGCCTAGACACTCAGGCTAGAAGTGATGCCTGGTTTGGCACAACAGTACTGCAGAGCCTCTTTCCTGAGTGGGTTCTAAGCCCACCTCCAAAGGTACTGCTTGGTAGTCTGCATTACTAGTCAGAATACAGTCAAGATTTCCTGGGTCTTGGAGAAAAAATTGCTTACCATAGTAATCTTGTTCCTTACAAGGGAATCTTTACTGTATTCTAAGCTCCCACCATACCTCCCCTACCAGAACCTGGGGGCACTGTATTCCAACTGAAATGTTGTTGTTGTTGTAATTATTGCATTAGTTGTCTTGGGGTGTTTGTGACTTGAGTTTTTTAATGCCCTTATTCATTGGGAGGATTGGTTTTCAGTGGGTGTATGTTATTTAGGATAGCACAGATAGAATATAGGATGTTTTTGTATATGCTTCATAAGAATCTGACAGTTGCATAGAAGGCACCAGGAACAGTGGTTTGAAAACCGAGCTCGAGCTCAACAGTGTTTCACTATTAGCATAAGTTCTATTCTGCATTAGTCAGAATACAGTAAAGATTCCCTTGGAAGAAACAAGATTATTATGGTAATTTTTTCTTCTGTGGCAGAACCAGATTCAAATCCCATGGGGAACTGGGTCCCTCACAGGAAGATACAAGTGGTTTAACTCTTTCAAAAACTTTCTAAACACTGGCTGTGAATTAAAAAAAACCAAAAAAAAACACCCACTAACGTAAAAGCTAAAACTGTTGCAGAATGCACTTTGAAAGCCAATTTCTGTTTTGGTAAACTTACCAGTTGTCTCCATTCCATTCCACTCCTTCTCCAGTTCTTGCATGCCCTGCACTCCTGAAACTGGTCTCTGATTTTCTCCTGAAAAAAAAAAAAAAAACCTTAATTTGAAGAAATTATGCATTTTCTCTTTCTCTCTCACGACATACCTTGCAGCCAAAACTCTCTTACTTTCTACAGTTACGGAACCCACATAAGGAAGAGTCAAAAGCAAGTAAAAGTCCTCATGCAGAAGAATTAATTTAGGGAAAAGGAGGAAAGGGAAGTGATACTCCGTCTGTATTACTGCTTGGTGAGGCCACACCTCGAGTACTGCGTGCAGTTTTGGAGGCCACACTTAAAGAGGGATATTGAACTCCTGGAGAGGGTCCAGAGGAGGGCAACCAAAATGATCTGGGGCTTGGGGAGCAGGATCTATGGGGAGAGGCTCAAAGAGCTAAACATGTACACATTGGAAGAGAGAAGGGGCCGGGGGGACATGATAGAGGTCTTCAGGTACATGAAGGGGGTAAATATGGGAGGAGCAGTTAGGGTACTCTGAAGGAAGGAGAAGGAGGAGGCAATTAGAGGGCGTGGGTGGAAGTTGGGGCGGGAGGAGATTAAGGGGAAAAAGGAGAAGGTGCTACTTCACTAAGAGAGTGGTGGAACCATGGAATGCACTGCCTGGGGGGCTGGTGGAGGCAGAGACAGTGGAGGAGTTCAAGAGGGGTGAGACAGGTACAGGGGATGGGTTCTGGTAGCAAAGTCCAGTGCAGTGAGAATATCCGGGACTGGGAATGGAGAAGCCAGAGAGGGCGAGGGGGCAGCAGGGTCAGCTCCCAGGGTAGGGGCTGAACAACCGAGCAGACGCGAAAGACCGTTAGGCCTGTTCTGCTGTCATTTTAGTATGTTAGTATGTAAAACTAATCCAAATATTTTACTTTTTAAATATCTAAACCTCTTTAATTTTGGCCATGCATACAAAATACAGAGAACCATTTTATAAGTACAGTAAGACACTCTATGGATGCTTCTTGTGCATATTTAATTGCACTTCCAGTGGCTAAAGGCACTTGTCCTGCAGCTTTGTACCTTATTAGACCTCAGTGTGGTTAGAGCTTCACCATGCACATCTCGTCTTGTCTTATTTCGCACATAGCTAGATGTTTTCTGCAAAGAATACAATATACAGCTTTGCTAGAAATGCCGAGAAATTCTTGTTGATGTAAAAACACTTGGGGGTTCGTGGTCATCAGTGGTTGCAAAGATGAATTTGCAGGTATAGTAGCATGTTTTGTTGCATGTTTTGGAATCCAGTAGGAATATGTGGTTAGGGGTGTGAAGGCAGTATGGGACATTTAGAGTCTGAAGGTTGGATAGTCTGCAGTATGGGGTGTAAAGGACCAGCTAATTACAAAGAAAGCTTGCTTAGTGGGGTCAGGTGGTAACATGGGGAAGTTCTAAGTATGGATCCTGTGGACAAAATGCATATTAGACTGGAAGGGAACAACCAGTGGAATACATATGTGAGGGTCCAGGTTGCAGGGCATGGTATTCACCTGGTGTCTACTGTGGCTTCTTCACATCCCCTGTAGACCACTGAGTTTCCCCTGCACCAGAGACACAAGGAGAAGTGGGAATAGGTGAGCAACAGCCTGCTAAGCAGCTTCTTGTGGGCACTTTTAAAGTACAAAACTGCCCTTTTCAAACTGTTATTCAGTTGAGGCTATTTTGGACATGTGTAATTATATGTGAATGCTGAGTTTTTTAATATAGTTTTTTTTTTTTTGAGGTGTGGCATTTTCCAGGACTGTCTACTGTGAAAACAGCTTAAAAAGATCCAAAATGTGTAATTTGTTTAGCTGAATATGTTATTCGGTGCTTTATGGGTGCATAGTAACCTGATCTATATTGGGTTTATAAACTGTTTGTTGTTATATTGATTTGAAGCAGCTTGGGAGCTTCAACAAGGCTGTACAGACCAACTGTATGTATTTGAATGGGCCATTCTGATTGTTCTGAAAAAAAAAAAAAAAAAAAGATTACATTGAGGATTTCTGGCAGACTGAAGAGCTGTCATTTCAGTGCTGTGTAATTCTCACCAAACTTACTAATCAGGTATAAAATAAATTTTTTATTATGTTACTCTCAGTGTAATACTGGATTTCTTACACTAAATATTGAGTTTCTTACCATGTTTAGTGTGCCAGGGTAAAAAAGGGATTTCTTTGTTGTCATATGTATTCCTATAGAGACAAGTGCATGCTGGCAGATTTTCTTCAGGGGTATCTGTCATCAGGTTTCACCATAGGAACTTCACTGTCGGTGAAGCAGGATCCACATGGAACATTTTCAGCAGTAGAACTGCAGCTGCCCATGCCGACATCATGAGACAACATCATCAACCCTATAAAGGCATGAGTGACCCCGCTTTCTCCTCAGTTCTTTCCTGCCATCGACTTGCTCGCACAGGTTTCTGTCCTAGTTTCACACCTTTTTCAGCCTACGGCTTTTTCTTTTCATTTACCTTAGAATCTCTTTTTAAAGAGATTCCTTCATTTTATATCAAGTTAATCCTTTGACTTCTCTCTTCTGTCGCTGCCACTGCGGAAAGAAGATTGCCTCCATAGATGAACACTGTCTCTCTCTGTCTGCTGTCTTGGGCCTGACCATGAAGTCTCTGACTGTGAGTTCTGCCAGAGGTTTAATCAAACTACCCTCAGGCGACACAAAAAAGGCTCTTAAAAATATTCTAATGGAGCAACAGGTAGCCAGTTCAGGGCAGGGGTCCTCCAGGGTCCCAGTCTCTGTTGCTTGCAGGGTCATCAAGCTCCCAGGCCTCTAAAGCCCGAGACAAGTCCTGAGGGGGTCACAAACAAGACCAAGATCAGGACCGCTCCCCAAGGCGGTGATCTCGCTCCCCGATCGCCTCCTCGCCTTCGCCCTGTGGTGGTTCTTCAACTGCGACTGCACCCACGCATAGGTCCACTGTCCAGGTCTCTTGTCCCCACCATTCCCATACCAACAGCACCTCTGCCCAATGCCCAGGGTGGGCGGCTGACCATTGACCTCTGGGTCGTTGGCACCTCCTTCCCGTCGTCGACAGCTCTCCTGACGAGGCCTGATCCCAATCCAGGCCTTCAGGTTGCAACTTCTTTGGTTCCTCATGGCCCCTCTGGGTTGTTGCTACCTGTGCCGTCGACCCCCCCACCGGTCCATCGGCGCAGTCTTTGATCATCAACCTTAATGAGATCTTGACCAAATTCACTTTGGTGATTGTTCACCAGCTTGGCACTTATAGGCCTTTGCTTCATTGCCGGCACCGTCGACTGCAGATTTGTCATCAACTCCTCCTAGACTGTTGCGGGTGGTCCCCCATAGGCCCATCGTTGGTCCTTCACATGTTGGACCTGGACCTTGAGGTTGATGTGGAGGAGGTATACCATCCAAGTATCATTCTTCCTGATGAGGAAGAAGAGGAAGAAGACCACCCTTCTTCTGACAGTCCACTGCGTCTTCTGTCAGCAAGGACCCTGTCAAGCACACCCCAGGTCTTCTCCAGAGGACCCCACCTTCTTCAGTATTATGAAGCAGCTGTCCTCAGCTATGGGGTTCCACACTGAGGAAGAGGATGTCACCAGGAAGGATTTAGTGGACTTCCTGGAGATCCCAGTCTCCTCCCAAGAGCATTCCTCCTATTTTGCTTGCTCTGAAAAATGCGACTACAGCAGCCTGGCACAGGTCTGACATGATGCCAGCCATGCCCTGTAGGGCAAATACACTTTATCATGCCCCCCAGGGCTTCCCTCATTATGCTGCCCAGCCTGAAACTGATTCAGTGCGCAGCTCATGATCTGTCTAAAGTGCCTATGCACCTTAACTCCCTCTCCCCTGACAAGGAGTCCCGCAGGATTGACCTGTGGGGTAAGAGGGATTATGCCTCCTCCACCCTAGGGCTGAAGATTAAAAATTTCTAACCCCAGGAATTCTTCAATATTCTTAACTCTTGCAGTCAACCTTAAAAGTAGAACTGCCTGGAGAATGGAGCATATGTAAATGATGGAACCCATCATTGGCTCGTGCCAGTATTCAAATGCTGCCCTTATCAACTGCTGCATTCTGAAATGCTCAGATTTCGTTCTAAGCCTGATAAGTCAAGACGCTTCGGAGATCTTTCCTCATAGTTGTGATTTTTCATCATTGTTTACATTGCTTACTTCATAAAACAAGTAACATTTTAATAACTTTCATCTGCTGCCTTTATGTTCTGTTTAAATTAGTTAACGCTAAGTTAGTTTAGTTTTCTTTATTTCATTTAGTGGTTCCTCCCAGTTCCTTGAAACCGTCGTGCAACCAATGCTTCAGTCAGGATTTTTTCTACTCTTTTTACTTCAGTTTTAGCATAGTTTTGGTATTCCTTCTATTTTGTGGTAGAACCAATACTTTTCGGTTCTTTTTCCTAGTTAGCACGGTTCCTCATAGGAGCCAACCGCGGTTCCTGAAACCGCTTTATAACTAAAAGTTTCATTGCGGTTCACTTTTGTTTTTTGCCATTTAAACATAATGTCAGATAAAACAAAGAAGAAAACTGGACTTACCAGATTTAAGAACTGTGTTCAGTGTGGAAAGGTTTTTTGCTAAGGCAGACAAACAAGATGAATGTGTTGTCTGTCTTTGTGAACCCACTTCATAGCTGACTGTGAAATCTGTAAACCTTTTGGGGTAAAACCATAGAAAAAAGGCAGGAAAGGCTAAAGAAGAAGATGGCTCCATCTAAAGAAACAGGAGAATAACAGCTCTGACCAGTCTGCTCCTTCAAAAAATACGTGTGAAACTGTTGAACCGAAGCCATGTACCCTGGATAAGGGTGAACCTTCTAAAACCAAGCGAACTGGTTCAGAAACTGGAACTGGCTAAAAAAATTTAAGAAAACAAAACATTTAGAACCCCCTGCTGGAAAGCCTAAGGGGACTTCTAAAGAAAAGATGGAGATGCCTTCACCAGAGTCTGTTGCTCAGGCATTTAGTGATTTGGGCATTGCAAGGATTGGTACCAGTTCCACTGGTGCCAGTCAATTCTCCGGTTCAGCCACTGGTTCAGCAACCAGTAACCCGGGTTGCATCCTCGGTTCCTGAGGCCCAGGAATACGAGAATGATGATGATGGGGAACCCATAGAGCCTGAGGTTTCCCCAGACCAATATTTTAAGTCTCCACTGAGATTGCCTGAGGAGTTTTCCTCACACTTCACTTTTGTGAAGAAGATGGTGGATGCTTTCACTTTTGTGAAGAAGATGGTGGATGCTTTCACTTTTGTGAAGAAGATGGTGGATGCTTTGGACATAACTACCAGTGAGGTGGTAGAAGATGAAGAAGAGGTGGAATACCTGTGCTGACCCCAACCAAGAAACATGTTTTGAAGATACTCCAGACGCCAAATTCTGTACCTCCCTTGGGCAGAAGTGCTGACAGAAAATACCAGCTAGACCGGGCAGGGGCAGAATTCTTATTCTCCCACCCTGATCATGAGGGTGTAGTGCAGACCACTACCTGCAGCATGGCAAAGGTGCCTTTAGCATCTCACCATCTAAAAAAAGATTAGATGAAGATTGATAGCATGGCCAAAAAGGGCTACCTGTCAGCTTCCCTTTTAGTTAGGCAGGCTAATTATATGGCCTATGCTGCCCAATACCAAAACTCTCTGTAGCAGTCTGTTTCGGCAGTGGCAGATAAGGCTGCCTTTGGTCTGGCAGAGATGGCAAGGTTCAGTTTGGAAGCCTCCAGGTACCGGTTTCAGATGGCAGCAGATGCCAACAACACTGCTGCTAGGAGGATGGCCAATACAGTGGCTCTCAGAAGATGTGCTTGGCTCAGAGCCACTAATTTGTCACAGGATACTCAGACAAAGGCCATGGATTTTGCATGTGTGAATAACTCTGGAGACAAAACAGAGGCTTACATGAAAAAGTGGATGAATACAAAAGCACCTACAATAGCAACTCTGCCAAGGAAAAGCTCTACTTCCTACAGGCCTTATGGAAGGGGTGGGGGCAGGGGTGGGTCTTCCTAAGATAGACCTTTCTTTCAAGCCCAAGCCATACAGCAGTACCAACAGTATCCCCAGCAAACAGGATACTTCAGAGGTAGAGGAAAAAGGGGATCTAGGCGAGGGGCCCAGGCTAGCCAGGCCCAACCCCGGCCTAAGCATAATCCCTGACTTGGTTGCCAAGGTCGCCTCCCCTGTACCAGTTGGGGGCAGGCTGGCTCATTACTTCCGGGCTTGGACGACCATCACCACAGACAAGTGGGTCCTGGAGGTAGTGAGTCAGGGTTTGTCCCTCAGTTTCAAATCCTTCTCTCCTTTAAGAAAAAGAGTATTCAGACCAGCTTTAAACTGAGAGAGGAAACTGTTAGAGGAGGAAGTGGCAAATCTTTTACTGTCAAGGACAGTAGAACCAGTCCCTCCATAGCAAAGAGGAAAAGGATTTTACTCAAGGTACTTTCTGACCACAAAGAAAAATGGGGAGTGGCGACCTATCCTCAACCTAAGGCTACTAAACAAACACTTGGCGAAGCCAAAATTCAAAATGGTAACCTTAGCCATGATTTTGCCAACCCTCCAGAAAGGAGATTGGTTGGCATCTCTGGATCACAAAGATGCTTACTTCCACATCCCCATAAGAGAGGCTCATAGAAAATACCTCGAGTTCAGACTCCCATCAAGTCACTACCAGTTCTCAGCACTACCATTCGGCCTCATTTCAGCTCCAGGAATGTTCACAAAGTGCTAGGCAGTGGTAGTGGCACATCTAAGAAGACAGGGAATAAGTGTTCCCTTACCTGGATAACTGGTCGGTGGTGGGAAAGTCACCACAACAGGTAAGGGATTACCTAAGGACAAGCCAGGACCTTTTGGAGTCCCTGGGGTTCCTACTAAGCCTCAAGAAATCCATCCTGCAACTGGTGCAGGTACTGCACGTCATAGGAGCAGAGCTGGACACACTGATGGGAAGGGCTTACCTACCCCAGAGCAGAGCTGGACACACTAAGGGGAAGGGCTTGCCTACCTCAGGACAGGGTAAGCAACATCCTTCAGCTTGCTGGGTCTTTCAGGCTGAACAAACCAAAGACAGCAAGGCAATTTCTACAGCTCCTGGAACATATGGCTGCAGCAACAGTCATAGGGTCCAGGTTCCAAATGAGAGATCTCCAGTTTCACCTTTGGGCACATTGGTGCCAAAGGAGAGACTTGCTCTCAAAACTGGTTCCAGTAACTGGGACATTACTGCAAGGCCTTCAAAGGTGGCAAGTAAGGAGTTCCCTTCTGGCAGGAGTCCCATTCAGTAGTTCTCACAGCAGATGCATCCCTTCTGGGTTGGGGAGCTCACTTGGGCACCCATACAATACATGGCACATGGTCAAGTGCAGAGTCTCTCAAGCACATAAAACTGCTGGAACTCACAGCAGTGTTGCTAGCCCTGTAGGCCTTTGCATCTGTGATTCAAGGCAAGGTGGTACAGGTTAGGACAGAGAATACCACCACAATGTACTACATAAGCAAGGAGGAACAAGGTCCAACTCTCTGTGCAGTGAAGGTGTGGAGCGTGGTTTGTTCACGTCAGGCTTCACTAATAGCCATTCATGTGCCAGGGAAGGACAGCACCCTGGCAGATGCCCTGAGTCGAATCAACCAGGATCATCATGAATGGACTCTCAATAGACAGGTGCTGGAAGTGGTGTTCAGAAGATGGGGCACTCCAGAGATGGATTTCTCTGCGTCTCACAAAAACCACCAGCTGCCACAGTTTTGTTGCAGACCACCAGCCAGAGGCACAAATACCTCTGGATGCCTTGACACTGGATTGGTCGGGGGAAATGGCTATATGCCTTCCCTCCCTTTCCCTTGCTTCTTAGGGTCCTAATCAAACTCTGATCTCAGCCAGCATCAATGATTTTGATCGCTCCAGACTGAGCCTGGCAGCCATGGTACTCTCTGCTGCTCTCCATCCCACTGATAAAGGAGCAAGTAGCAGTGGTTTGGGCCAATTTCCAGATACCAATCAGGGTCCAGAAACTACGTATTTAACATACCCTTTCACACTTGAGGAACAAGCCCAGGTCCTGAGTTTGTTACAGCAGAACAAAACCTGGACAGACACCATGAATAACAAGACATTACTGAATAAGATTAATCGTTTGGAACAGAAAGACATGTGCCTGGAATGGCATGCCCTGACATTTGGAGAATACATAAAAATAAACTGATTCCAAGGGGCCTTAGAGAGTCCTCATAGAACCTAATTTGGGATTCATGATGGTAAAACTAAATGAAAATGGCCATCATCAAAGAAAGAAATAGAAGATACTGAGGAGGACTACAAGAATAGGATCCGGATGCAGGAATACACAGCAATTTTGGAAAAAATTAAAAAAGAATTATTAGACTATAAAGAATACATCAAACAACAGAAGCTTAAAAAATTCAGAAGAGACATATGAGACTATAGAGACAACAAGGTTTAGAGCTGGCACCTTAAACCCAGACAACAGGGTCAGGGTGGGTACCAACAGAGTGGATATTATGGAGACTCAGACAGTGGAGATAGCTATGTCTCAACTTCATATGGACCTAAGACAACCACTACAGAAGAACAGGGTCCTTTTTTAGAAGGAGATACTGGCCAGAAGGAATTGCAGGCGAGAAGAGAACAGACGGAACCTCCCTACCAAAGGTACGACCTCAGGAACAGGCCATAGCAAGGTACAAGGTTTCAGATAGGACAATACACAGGCCCCAGAGGAGGGGGTGGTGGAGGAGGTGGAAGAGGGGTCAGAAGAAGAGGAGGGGGTGGCAGAGGCAGGCAGCAGAGGTAATGGAGGAATCTGATATATTTAATTTAAGCAAAAGAGGGTGAGTACAGAAGAGGAGGAGAGGATTTTACGAAAAGGCCTCTCTTTCTCTCCCACAAAGAAAGTTGATGATGTTAATCTAGAGATTGACCTATAGAACTTTTATCGTAAATTTGAGAATTGCAGATTGGTTTGGCAACAGGCCTCCTGAACCCCAGACTAAGAAACAACTTTAGCAAGCATTAGGGATGAAATCCACCTTTAATCCACCCAAAGGCTCAGCTACAACTGAGAGTTACATCAAGTTAGTGGAAAAAGAAATTAAACGATTGCGAACAGAAGCTCATTTCCCAAATACAATCATCTCATGAAAAAGGAAAGGAAAGGGAGATCATCAAAGAACTAGAAAATAATACATCTATGGTTATTAAACCAGCAGATAAATGGGGAGAAATTGTTCTGTGTAACTATCAAGACTGTAAGTCAGAATGTCTGAGATAACTGTATGATAGAGAACGATATGAGGAAATAGATAGTGACCCCACTGTGGAAATACAACAGTAGATTAGAGATTTGTTAGATCTAGGGGTAGAGATGGGATGGATAGCAGAAGATGAGAAAATAAACATGACGCAGAAGAAACTGAGGGTACCAGCCTTCTTTGTTCTTCAAAAGATCCACAAGGACAATAGAAAACCACCAGGGAGACCTATTGTTTCAGGAATAAATTCAATTCTGGAACCAATTTAAAAATATGTAGATTATTTTTTACAGCAGACGTACCAAAAATGGACCCATACACCAAAGACTTGGGACACATTATAGAACTAATAAAGGATTTTAAATCAACAAGGAATTGACATATCTGACACTCTGTTGGTGACCTTGGATATCAAGGACCTTTACACCAGTATTGGACATATAGAAGGACTTGACTGAATCCGAGAAACGTTACGGAATAGAATTGATCTACATCCACCTAAAGAATACCTAATACAACTAGCAAAAACTATTTGCAATTTGAGGATAAGTTTTTCCTACAGGTGAAAGGAACAGCGATGGGGAGCACCATGGCCCCATCATATGCCAACCTCCACATGTGGGAGTTTGAAAAAAGACATGTCATGAATCAACAAGAGAATCCATTCTCAGAATAGATTATTTTCCGGAAATGTTTTATCGATGACATTTTTTTTAATATGGACCGACTGTGAGGAAAATTTAGACAGATTTCTCAACTACCTTAACTCCAGAAATCAAAACCTCCAATTCACTATGGCAGTAGATAGAGAAAAAAATCCCTTTTTGGATCTACTGATACACAAAGGAACAGCAGGTCTAGAAACAACATTGTATAGGAAGCAGACTGACAGAAACTCCACACTGCAGTACAGTAGTTAACATGATCCTAATTTGAAACGTAGTATACCAATGGCACAAATGATACGGGCAAGAAGAAACTATAGTGAACGGGAGTTGTTTGAGAGAATATCAGAGGAGATGGCCAGTAGATGCATGACAAGGGGATATAAATACACACTTGTTACACAAGCAAAACATGAGGTGAATGAGACACCAAGGGACATGTATGTGACAGGCAGAGAGAAAAATGTAGGGGGATAGGATAGTGCTGTCTACCACATATAGCCATCTGAGTGGGAAGACAAAAAATATCACCAATAACTGGAAAGTGTCACAAGCTGGACCAAGTCCCATTACTAGAACCCCCCCCCCCCACAATTGGTGGCCTACAAAAGAAATCCAACATTGAGGGACAAATTGGTCAACACTAGACACAAGATAGTGGAACACCATCTCAAAAAAAAACAATTGGTGCTAGGGCCACTGACCAGTGGCAGTTTCCTATGCGGAAGATGTTTCAGATTTGGCAATAGCAATAAGAAAACCTTCTTTGAACATTCCTGGAACAAGAAGAATTTTGAACTATGACAACATATGACTTGTGTATCTGATCATGTGATTTATGTCCTGAGGTGTCCCTGTGACAAACTCTATGTTGGAAAAACTAAGAGAACTAGGATCACGGATTAGTGAACATAAAAGCGACGTATGACTACACAACATTAAATCAACAGTGGCGAAACACTATAATGAGGTGGGACACTTTGCTACATATTTGCGGTTTTGGGCACTGGAGAAGATGACTGAGCCTGTGAATGCAGGCATAACTTGGGATGACTTACTGTTAAAGCGAGAAGTGTGTTGGGTTTTTTCACTGGAGAGTACTAACCCCACATTTGGACTTGATGAAGAATGTGATTGGTCACTATACCAGTAAAAAAGAGTGGTGGAGGTGTTGATGTTAAGTTAGAATAGAAACATAGACTTTGATGGCAGATAAGGACCGCTTGGCCCACCTAGTCTGCCCATTTCCCTACCTAGAGGATAAGCTGCAGATCCTATTTAACCAACAGCCTATTTCTTCCTACCCCGCTCAAAAATTGTCTTATGTCTGTCCCATGCATTCTTGAATTCTCCCACAGTTTTAGACCCCACAACCTCCTCAGGAAGGCTATTCCATGCGCCCACCACCCTCTCTGTGAAAAATACTTCTTCACATTGCCCTGAGCTGTCCCCCATCTTCAGATTGTGCCCCTTGTTCTTGCACATCTCTTTTCTGAAAGATGCTACCCTCTTGGACTTTGTTGATACCACTGAGGTACTTAAACGTTTCTATCATGTCCCCTTCTCCCTCCTTTCCTCAAGGGTATACATATTAAGCTCCTTTAGTCTCTCCTCATATGGCTTCTCTTGCAGACCCTGCACCATTTTAGTTGCCCTCCTCTGAACTGCCTCCATCCTGTCTATGTTCTTGCAGAGATGGGGTCTCCAGAACTGGACGTAGTACTCCAGATGGGGTCTCACCAACTGTTTGTACAGGGGGATAACAACTTCCTGTTTTCTGCTGGTGATACCTCTCCCTATACATCCCAGTATCCCTCCAGCCCTCCCTACCGCCTTCTTGCATCGCTTGCCAACCTTAAAGTCATCTGATATGATTACCCCAGGTCTCTTTCCATTTTTGTTGTTGTTACTACCTCCCCCCCCATTGTGTAATCTTCCCCTGGGTTTTTGTTTCCCAGGTGCGTTACTTTGTACTTCTTTGCATTGAATCCAAGCTGCCATAATTTTGACCATTCCTCCAACCTTGCCAAGTCCCTTCTCATCCTTTCCACGCCTCCTTGTGTATCAACCCTGTTGCAGATCTTTGTGTCATCTGCTAAGAGGCATACTTTTCCTTCCAGTCCCTCTGCAATGTCACTTATAAAGACATTAAAAAGGACTGGACCCAGTACTGAACCCTGCGGTACCCCACTAGTAACCCCTCTTTCTTCAGAGTGGACTCCATTTACAATTACCTTCTGTGTCCTGTTGTTCAGCAAATGTTTTACCTAGGCTACCACCTTGGAACCCACTCCCAGGCTGATTAATTTGACTACTAATTTTTTGTGTGGGACTATGTCAGATGCCTTGTTAAAGTCTAGGTAGGCCATGTCCACAGCCCCTCCCTGGTCTATTACTTTGGTCACCCAGTCAAAGAAATCAATTAGATTTGTCTGACATGACCTTCCTGCTGTGAACCCATGCTGCCTTGGATCCTGTGCCCCACTGGCCTCTAGGTACTCAACAGTTCTTTCCTTCAGAAGTGATTCCATCACTTTCCCTACCACAGAGGTCAAACTGACAGGTCTGTAGTTTCCTGCCTCCATCTTGGTCCCAGTTTTGTGAAGGGGAATCGCATCCACCTTCTTCCAGTCCTCAGGTACCACACCATCCTCCCATGATTTGTTAAAAGGCGTAATCAGTGGTGTCACTAGTTCTCTGCTTAATTCTTTTAGAATTCTGGGGTGAATTCCATCTGGCCCCATTGCTTTGTCCACCTTCAGTTTTAGGAGTTCTTTCAGAACCCTTTCTTCTGTGAAAGGACTGGGATCAACCCCCCTCTCCAGAGTGCTTCTGTTAATTGGATTAGGCACCTCCCCCACTTCCTCTTTTGTGAATACTGAACAGAAGTATTCATTCAGTATCCCTGCTTTATCACTGTCACTCTCTGCCCACCCACCATCCATTCTGTTCAGCCTCACTATCCCTCCCTTTGTCTTTCTGTGCTCCCTGATATACCTATAAAAGATTTTATCCCCCTTCTTAACTGAGTTAACTATCTTTTTTCCTCAGTTTGTGCCTTTGCTATTCTGACTATCCTCCCTGCTTCCTTCTGCCTTAACTGGTACAGCTCTCTGTCCTGCTCCTTCTGTGTTTCCTTATACTTCCTAAATGCTATCTTTTTCTCCCTAACCTTCACTGCCACCTCTTTTGAGAACCATAGTGGCTTTTTCTTTCGTTTTAATTTGTTTATTTGCTTCACACAAAGGCTTGTTGCCTCTGTGATGGCAGTTTTGATATTTGCCTATTGTTGCTCCACCCCTCCTTCTAGCCTGTTTGCTAGTGCTTTTCTAAGGCACTCTCCCATCTTGCCAAAGTCAGCCCTCCTGAAGTCCAGAACCCTCACTTTTGTATGGCTTGACTCTGTAGCAGAGTTTATTGTGAACCACACTGTTTGGTGGTCACTTGTTCCCAAATGGCTACCCACTTCTACATCTGAGATCCTGTCACTGTCCCCATTTGAGAGTACGAGGTCTAAGATTGCTCCCTCACGAGTGGGTTCCAAAACTAGCGGTTTGAGGCATGCCACCTGAAGCGCATCAAGAATGGCCCTACATTTGGATGTGGCTGCCGCAAAGGTGCTCTAGTTAACATCTGGCATGTTAAGGTCCCCCAACAACAGTATCTCCCCTTTCTCTGCCATCCTAAGTATGCCTTCTGTCATATCCTTGTCCATTCCCTCCCCCTGACATGGGGGTCTGTACACAACCCCTGTGCGGATTGTGGTGCCATTTCCAGTCTCTAAGGTGACCCACAGTGCCTCCTCTCCTCCCTGTTTACTCTTTTGTTCAGTTGCTTTTATCCCTTTCCTTACATAGAGAGCTACTCCCCCTTCTGCCCTCCCTGTCTCTCCTGTAGGTTGTGTACCCTGGTATGTTAACATCCCAGTCATGGTTCTCTGTGTACCATGTTTCTGTGACTGCTACAATATCCAGGCATTCCTCTTCCATCAAGGCCACCAGTTCAGGGAGCTTGTTGCCCAGACTACAGGCGTTGGTACTCATTACCCTCCATTTCTTGATGGCCTTACCCCTTTTTGCCCCATCCCTGTCCTTACTGCATTTGTCACTTTCTCCATTTACCTCTGCGCTTCTCCCTATTGACATCTCTATGTTGGTGTCTACCTCACTTAGTACCCTGATATTTTGGGGAGGGGCTAGGATTTCCCTGCTCCTTTCCAGTGCCCTCCCCTTGGCTAGTTTAAATACTTGTCAATGAAGTATTTAAACCTATCACCTAGGATCCTGGTTCCCCTCCTGGACAGATGCAGACCATTGTGCCAGTATAGGCTTGCATCCCTCCAGGTGGACCCCTAGTCTCCAATGAAGCCAGATCCCTGAGCTCTGCACCAGTTTTTCAACCACTGAATGATTCCCATGGTGTGGAGCACCCTAGCCTCACCTGTGCCATGGACAGGCAGCACCTCCGAGAAGGTTACCATGTGTGCTATTTATTTATTATTTATTTGATTTTGTTGACCGGTAAGTCACACTGGACAGCCAAGTGCCTATTTGTCTAAGGCCGCTCCCCATCTCCACAAATGCTTCTTGCACTGCTCTGATCCCTTTCTTAGCCAGGTCATTTGTCCCTAGGTGGACAGTGACATCCAGCTCCCTCCTCTGTGCAGCTGCTCCTGCGATCCTGAGGATTCGCTCCCTGTCTCTCCAGGCCATGGCGCCAGGCAGGCACCTTACCTCCCTCTCCCCTTCCTCCCCCAGTTCTACCTTCCTAACAATGGAGTCCCCACCAGGAGTTGTTTCCTTCCCCTGTGGGGTCCCATACCACCCTCCTTTGGGTCTCCTTTGTGGAGGTTCCCAGCATCCTTCTTGGTCTCCACTGTGCATGCCTCCATAGAGGAACCACACTTTTCCAGAACGGCATAGAAATTGTGGAGAGGTACAACTGGAGGGATGAGACTCTGTCCCACCACGCTCGCCCTCCCTAAGCCCACTGTGGTCCAACCACTCCTCTTTCTTGGCAACCTCTGAGGCAACGGCAGTGACCCTGGTGGTCTCTGGGTGGGAGAGGAGGTCCCACAAATCCTGGCCAACTCATTCTGGAGATGAGCAACCTTCTCCCTCAGCCCAGAGAGGTGTCTACAGATGGGACAACACTGCATCCTCCAAAACATCTCCCAGAAGACTGCTGCTCCACAGCCACTGCACTGCACCACTCCCATCATGTCTTTTTTCTGGCCCCTTAACTGTTATTTGGAATACTTACTCTTTCCTCTGTTTATTTTTTTTTTTTTCTTCTCTCCTTACTTACTGCCTCTGCACCCTTTTATCTCCTGATCTTCCTGTTCTGAGACAAGAAGTTCCTATATTTCTCAGTAGTCTCCTTACTTGCTCAGAGTCAGACCTCCAGCAGCTAGGGGGGGATGAAGAGCTACTCTTGCCCTTCTAGGATGGTGAGTCTTTGGTGGCTCTGTGATCACTCACTTCCTGCTCCCAAACAGGAAGTTCCTGTTGTCAGTTAAATCTTGTGCCTATAAAAGTAGAACTGGTTTAGAGGGGAGGGCAATATAGTCCCAGTAGAGAAGTTTTAGTTATACCAGTAGCTCCTTCCTCCTGGAGTTCTGTCTGTCCTCCTAGAATAGGGCTGAAGTGAATGTAGGTCAGTAAGTGAAAAAAACATCTCCCCCCCGAACTCTGCTTTAAGTCCCATATTACTATCAGTACTATCATAGTATTAATTACCCTTTAAAAAAAAACAAAAAAACTTTGAGGTTCATTTTGAATTTCCCATTGTACAACTAATCACAAAAAAATTATTATAGTGGCATTAGCCACGGTTGGGGGGTGAACTGCTGACTTTGGGGGAGATTGAGACTATTCCTTGTTGCATTACCTCCACCAGGTAGCATCTACTGATCTCCCCAAAGGAGAACCTAAGCATTCTCAATGAGCATCCAGTGTGAGCAGCACCATTGGAATGGCTCCATGCATCAGGCATGACGTCATCACCCCCAACTAACAGTATATAAACCATGTATTTACAGACGACCACGATTCCCAACCCTGGGGAGCCAAGCCACCACGCCTGTTTACTTGGTCTGAGCAGCACTAAGGTAGGAGACACATTTGAAATAGCATTATAAGTTTGTACAAGATATTAAAAACGATTGACAGGGCAGCCATTATATGCATTTCTTTGTTTTTATAGGCAAGTGAAATGCGAGTGTGACAAAGGTGTCTGAATTTACACTGAGCCAGTCTATCAGCCTTCCCGTTTATTTTCCCAAGCGTGCCAATCCAGGAGAAGCACTGCTCTTATATGTTAGATGTGCGCAGAACTTTGAAATACTACCTGCTCCAAACCAAAGAAAATCGAAGAAGTTGTTTGTTTCTTTCGCCCTAGGTAGAGGGGACATTCAGATTTCCAAACAGTGTTTGTCCAAATGGTTGGCTAACTGCATTGTGTTCTGCTACAACAAGTGCAGCAAAAAATTACCTGGAGCTGTCAAAGCTCATTCCACAAGAGGCATGGCTACCTCTGTGGTTTGTTTCCGAGGGGTCTCAGCCGCGGACATTTTTGCGACTGCCACCTAGAGTACCATCCATACTTTTACCAAGCACTACAGTCTGGACATTGCCTCTAGAGCCAGTGCAGGATTTGGCAGGGCTGTGTTGCGGGGCCTCCTGTCTTAAGCTTAAAGATCAATGGGTACCATTTTATACATTGTTAAAAAAAAAAACTGAATCCAACTCCCTGTGTCGTGAGTAGTGTTTCCTGAAAATGTCATGCTATTTAGTTTTGTGGTTTTCTTTAGATCAGCAGTTGTTAACTTGTTTTACATTAACTGGAAATAGGCTGTTTCTGTCCCTCTGACTGAGCCTTGGAGAGTGATGATGACATATTGAAGTTAGCTACTGCTTAAGCCGTGCAAGCCTCTGCTTGATTGAAGAGCTAAAAAGCTATGAACTTCCTAATTAGAGCAGTATGGAGAAGTAATTGTTTGCTGTCCAGGGTTTTTACTAACTCAGTCTCTGGTTTGTGTTCAGAGGAATTAGCTGAAAATCTAGCATTCTGTTCTTATAAAAAGCTGATCATTTGAGTTTCAGTGCTGAATTGAAGTGGTATTCATTTGAGAGATCAGCTTGTCTGGATCACAGCTGTGAGTTCTGTCCCATCAAAACAGTTTTTTTTTTTCCTAGCTATATAACACTGGGTTGTTTAACAGATATAAAATAAATCTAATGTTTGTTAATTCATACAAGTGGTTTGTCTTTGATGTAGCCTCAATAAATTGGTTCATGTAAGAACAAATTGTTTTCCTCTCAGATTGAAAAACAGGTGCCTGCTACATGATGTTACAGCAGGCACATGTACTATATGAACTGACAAATTTCAGTTCTTTGGTGGTTTCTGAGTGAAAATACATCATGTATATGTATAACTAGAAACACTATATGGCATCCTGATGCTCCCATCTCCTGCCTACAGTTGAAGCAGCTGCACTCTTCTGTACCCTGTCACCTGCCCCACAAGTCCCCTGTCTCCTGCCCCACATTTGAGGCTACTGCACCCTGCTGCCCACTCTCTTTCTCCTGTAGAGTTGGGGCTGATGCACCCTGTTTCCCTACCTCCTGCCTGAACAATTATGGCCACTGCACTCTGCTACCCCTGCCTGAACAGTTGTGGTTGCTGCACCCTGCCGCACGTTGCCCCTCCCCGTTAGAGCTGCTGCACTATGTTTCCCCTTGTTTCTGTCACCACAGTCGGGGCTGCTGTGCTCTGCTGTGCCTTAGAGTTCCATGCCCCTTGTCTCCACATTTAGAGTTGCTGTACCATACTGCCCATGCCACCAGAGGTGGGGCTTTTATTGTACCCTGCTACCCACTTCCATTTTCCCAAATGGGAAGGGCTGCTGCACCATGTGCATCCTGTCCCACAGTCAGGGCTGCTGAACCCCGATGCCCCTATGTGCTGCCCCACAATCAAAGCTTCTGCACCATGCTGTAGTCTGTCCTCTGCCACCATAGCCAGAGCTGCTGCGCCCTGTTCCTGTCTACACAGTCAGGGCTGCTGTGCGCTGCTGCACCCTATAGCCCCATGCCTCCACTGCCCCATGACTCCACAGTTAGTGTTGCTGCACCGTGCTGCCCCCTGCCACCAAAGTCAGATTTTTTGCTGCACTGCCCAAAAGAAAAAAAAATACTTTTATCATTGTTATGGGGGTCAAGGACAGAAGGCAGTAAGGTGCAGATCAGTGTTCCCACTGGCAGCACGCAACAGGGGGTACGGCGTACCGTCCTCAGAATTTTTCAGGGGTACAAACCATGTTTTGAGGGTACATTGCACCCCTTGCAGAAAATCATGGAGGTACACATTTTTTTTAAATTGGTATACTGCAGAGCTGCAAACAGTGTCTCAGGTTCTCAACATTAGCAGAACACCATATTTTTCTTCGAACTTAAGTAATATTTTTATACTTTGCTGTTATATAAAAAAAGACATAACATATGTAATTGGTTGGTATGGTATCTTCTGCTGATATGTTGAATGATCTGTTCTGTTCTCAATTCTCATTGTCTTTTTTTTTTTTTTTACAGATAAGATAGTAGAATGCAGCAGGATATAATGATATACAGTACAACACTACATCCAAGAGTCATACAGATTGTAAATGATACTAGGCCTTACCAAACCCATTATTACAACATCTGTAATGTAACAGCAGCTGTGTTCCAGAAGATCCAAATAAAAAAGTGATGTGTTATGGGTACTTACTGGGCTCATGGGCTGGTTGGGTTTGTGTTACCAGTACAGTAATATCAATAATATAATACTTACTATACTTCTACTTACTATAACCCTAAAACGCGAGTACCATATTACCAGCACCACTCTAGCAAGCAAGCAATAGCAAATCTGCTGAGTCTCACACACTCAGTTGTTCTCTTGACTCTTGGTAACAAAACAGAGTAGTACAAGTAGTACAGTGAACAGTAACATTCATAATACAGACAGACAACCATTTTAATATGTACTTGGTACTTCAATAGATAAGTTAATGGTAATGGTGTTTATCCATGTAGGGTTACTTATCAATATTAAGTTGTTTAATGTGACAAGAAGTCACAAAAAGAAAAGTAGCTAAGCTAGCAGAAATGGCATTGGATGCCATCCATCCGATCTGATCGATGCGTGCAACTGCATAGTGCATAACATAAATTATTATATAGTATACAGTTAGATATACAGATGTATCAACAACTCATTTCATTACTCATCACAGTCATGACTCATGAGAGATGAGACCACCACCCACCCACCTCATCACCAGTCAACTCACGTATCATTAATCTGTAATACAAATATGGATGTGCTTTGTGGTGCTTGCTGAAACCTGTAAGCCACAGTCAGTGCAACAACCAAACAACACGTGCATTTGTAGTTGTAAATCATCTTGCATATATTTCAGGCATTTAATTTGTGGGCTTGCTTGCATTTTGCCAGTAATAAGCCCAATACCTTATGCCAGTTCGAACTTGAAGCTTGTTTAGTTGAGAATGTACATTTTATTACAGTCTATAAAGTTTTAGAAGTGATTGCATCATGCCATGGTGGTGGTCCCCCCCCAACTAGCCATGCCGGTCGATCCCTTCCAGCTTCCTAGTTCGTCTGCTGCGGCCCTGTACCCCACGCTACAAGGTTTTCTTTGTAACATTTCCACATGCACGGTTGAGGAGAGCAGCCAGGTAGCCACCCATCACTCTTCCTGCCCGTACCCGTCCTGCAGAGACGTCACAAAACCTCGATGCGCAGGGCCATAGCAGAGGAACTAGGAAACTGTCAAAGGATCAAGTGGCAGTGGCTGTGGAGAAGCCAGGTACGATTGCAGGCCCTTCTAAAACTTCATAGATGGGTGGGACAGGTAGGCAAAACAAAAATTGTTCCTTTTTCCAAATCAGCTCACCATCACGTAGTGGTGGCATATGGTTCTGGGCTATGGTTTTGAAGAATCAGGCACCTGTGCTCTCAGATCACCATCAGGTACCGCTCTTGGCTCTCATGGGCTGCTAAAAACAACAAAGAACCAGCTCCCAGCTGAGAGAGACAGTAAAACTGACTGACTCTAAGAAGTATACAGGTAAGTAGGTAATGTGTAAAGTAAGGGGATAGGAAAGTTTAGAAGTGACTGCATCATGCCTTGGTGGTGGTCGCCCCCCCAACTAGCCATGCCGGTCGATCCCTTCCAGCTTCCTAGTTTGTCTGCTGTGGCCCTGTCCCCCACGCTACAAGGTTTTCTTTGTAACATTTCCACATGCACGGTTGAGGAGAGCAGCCAGGTGGCCACCCATCACTCTTCCTGCCCATACCCGTCCTGCAGAGACGTCACAAAACCTCGATGCGCAGGGCCATAGCAGAGGAACTAGGAAACTGTCAAAGGATCAAGTGGCAGTGGCTATGGAGAAGCCAGGTACGATTGCAGGCTCTTCTAAAACTTCATAGATGGTTGGGACGGGTAGGCAAAACAAAAATTGTTCCTTTTCCCAAATCAGCTCACCATCACGTCGTGGTGGCATATGGTTCTGGGCTATGGTTTTTGAAGAATCAGGCACCTGTGCTCTCAGATCACCATCAGATACCGCTCTTGGCTCTCATGGCTGCCAAAACAACAAAGAACCAGCTCCTAACTGAGAGGGTGGCAGTCGTAGTAATTTGAATTACTATCATTTCCTAAAATTGTTCTGCTTATTTTTGTGCGAGCATTGCTCAAGAAAACGTTCCTAGCTCTCTGTATCACCGTCGCGGATTCTTTCTTTAAATCCTTTTTTAGACACATGTGACGAATAAAAAGTTTGCTTTCAACAGCCTGTTGTGTTAGTTTATTCGTCCGAATGTTGTGTACTAGATTCTGTGAAGAAAACCCTCTTTCCCAGGGCACACTAGTCAGTGGTATGGAGAGTAGAATTTTTGCCAGTGTAGCAAAGTGAGGAAACGTTTCATTATGGTTGGAAATTAGGTTTTCACAGAATGCATGCAATGTACTGTCTTTGCAGTTACTAAGTAAATATTTGAACTGGGTGAAACTTTCCCTAGCTTCCTGTCCGTCTATTAACAATGGTGAATGTTCTGTGGTAACACCATAAAAGTCAATCAGCCGGTTTAAGGCTTCGAGTCTATAATCACACAAGCCCTGAACAGTTGCTGGCAACAATTTAGGATTTAGTACAGTGTTTAGATCAATCAAAACCTGCATGTCACTTTCAGTGAACCTCTTGTCTAGTTCTGTTAATAATCTGTCAATGAATTTGTTCTTGACAGAAAGGATCGCCCTCAAACCTCTTCGCTTACAGTACATGTCACCCCTTGTACTGGTTGTCATTATCTTGTAACTGAGCAATCATTTCTTGACACAGTGGCAAATATTCTACTTCTCTCATGTCCTGAAGCTGTTGTTTTGTTGCATTCACCATGGCCACCATTTGCCCGATATCAATGTTATCTTTCTGGAAAATTAGGGACAATCTTGTCAGGAGTGCAAGAATTTCTTTCATAAGTAGACTATACCCAATGAACTTTACATTCCGCGACTTTGTGAGCAAACCCTTTGCCTTCATTTGTGTGTCCTTATTGCCACTAGCAACCTCATTTTCAAGGTCCATAACAACAGATGGCCATAATGAGCAGAGAGAAACAGCAGCATCGTTAGCTTAGCCACCGCACACTGTTTGGTCTTTGAAACGCTTAACGTGGCCAGTCATGACCTGTTGCAGTTCCGCATTTTGATGTAACGGACAGGACTATCGTGATAGAAATTATAAACAGCTACCAGTGTATCCTGGTAAGCTGAGAGTTCTTTGATGTTTTTGGCAGCCCATGAGGACACCAGTGCCAAGCGATGTGCGGCACACCACACATGTACCAGCTTTGGGTTGTCCCTTTGCAGCTGCACACCAACACCATTTAACCTACCAACCATGACGTTGGCACCGTCGGTTCCAAAACCTGTCACTTTAGAAATCGAACAATCCACTGACTTAAGAAAATCTAAAATAGCATTATAGATAGTTTCTGCTCTGCCATCTCTCACAATCACATTTGCACAAAATGTAACATTAACGTGTTCCTTGTGAAGTGTTTTGCAGTATATTACAAGTTTCTTGTTTACCACCACGTCTGTGCTTTCATCAACCATTATGCCTACAAATTCACTGGCATTAATTGCTGCCCGTATATCAGATTTACAAACCTCAGCAATTGCTTTTTGAAAATCTGCAGCGGCCTGATGGTGTCTATAGGTGCCTGATTTTTCAAAAACCGTAGCCCCATTAGAAATCTTTAGGTCTATCAAGTCACAGAACTTTCTATCTGCTATTGTGTGTTGAGCCATAAATAAGGCTGTACGAAGCTGTGCGCCTAAGACATCTGCACTTTTCCTATCATTAACATTTATTGTGGATGTTAAATGTCTCCTACCAGCCACTGTCTGCTTAGCTATTTTATGATCATCAGATTCCATATGGCGCACCAAGGCAGACTGCTGATAATTTTTTGATCCTTTTACAAAAGCATTGTGTCTACTTGTTCCTGCATCTATGCACACCTGGCAATGTAAAAACAACTCATTTTTAGCATTTATTTTTGTCTGTAACCATAGAAATTCAGCTTTCCATTTCTCTTGGAAATGTTTTAAGTCTAGAAATGCTAGAAAGGGTACTTGATGGCTTTGCAGCCGTTGCATTTTTGGTCGGTGAAACAGTCCCCGATGCCTCAGGTTCTTCTTCTGTGCAGCTGTTGCCGCTGATGGTCCCTTCCACTTCACCGGATGAGTCGCATACAACAATGTCATCAGGTCGTCCTAGAGTTCTTCGGGCATCTTCTTGATCCTGTGGATTGCATTTGATCCTGGTGGTCTCACCACTGTCATTGTCAAGTGGCAATGCTGGCAGCAGTTCACCTGCTGTGAAAAATACACAAATAAGAGAGAGAAAAAGAAAGAAAGATTAGTAACAGGTAATAATAAAATAACATAATATAAATAGTGATACTGTCATTGACTTCTGTCTTATTTTTCTTATTTAAGCAGTAAGGCATTACAGGCTAGGGTGTGTGTGTGTGACGTGTTATGGTGGGATAACAGCCCTCCTCATACGGGTTGAACTTTGAAGAAGCACGAGGCATACTACACTGCTTAAGTTAAACCACACAAGAATGGCAGGTAGCCTGCCTAAGCCCACCATAACGCACCCCTGGCCTGGACCTAGTCTTCATTGCAATTATTGAAATGGGTCCTTTTTGTAAATTTATTGCATTTTTAAACATATTACTTTCAGCTAGGTCACAGTTGGCTGGGAATGGTAACGACACAGATGAAAGCAGCTCTCTCGTCTCAGCCAGTCAGGCTAACTGACGTGACATCAGCATTCTTTACACCCATTTCCATAACAATTAACTACTTTGAGTCAACTTTCAAATTTCAACATCACACATTATTTCGCTTTTCATGTCATATGTACTTATAATAAATCGCTTGGCCTGCCCTGTACTAACTGTACTACTCTCTCTTTACTTACTTCAATTATTTATATGTACGTCTTGTACTGCTTAGTAGTATATTTCTATATTATATACTGTAACTGTACCCTTCCTGCTTCCTCTCTGGCATGTTCATTCGATCACACCCAGACTAGTACTCCTCTCCTCCCCCCTGCTGCACCTGAGTGATGGTGACCCATCGCCCCGCGCAAAATAACTGTAAATTAGGTTAAAATATTGTGAAGAGATTTTAATTGCTCTCACCAGATTTCTTTGTACAGAATTTAATAATGCTGTTACTACGCTGTCATTCTTCTTTATCAACTGCCTTTCTTTTCTTCCACCACCACTTGCCATTATTTTCTCAGTACTGTACTACTACGTTTATTTCTGCTACTGTTGGGTGAGTCTACTTCATGCAGAGTGAAGAACCCTTACTGAAATGGTGGATGTACATGGCGCCACTGCACAGTGCAGACACAAGACACCACACGCAGCAGGCGGCAGCCGCGGCACTGCTTGGAGGAAATGAAGAAGAGGAACTTGGGCTTGGGGATAACCACCCTGACGGTTGATGTTGACGGTTTGACCCCAGTAGTCTTAAGAGAAGACAATCATGTGGACGACGACGTGGTTCACTTGGTTGGACTTGTCACAGATTACAGCTGCAGCGCGATCATCAGTCCCTCCAGAGGCTTGCTTGCAGAAGAAAGTGCGATACAGCTCATCAGTCACGCTACATGAAATGGATACATGCATGGAGAAAGATGTACCATACACTCTGTGCTGCAATAAAATGAACAGTTTTCTATATTTACTTAATTACAAAGGTTGAGTTGACAGCATCAGATTAGCAAGCAACACACACAGTCACTCTCACAGTCACACAATTTATAGATTAGAAATAATTCACAACACTTTGAGAAATAATAACTATTAATTTCTTATAGCTGAGAAGTGCAGTTGATGCAGAAAGATCACAAACCAGCCTAGCCCAGGTAAATCGGTCAGTACATATGTCACTCACACACACACACACACACAGAGTAGTCAGGATGGGAAGCAGTTAGTATTAATTACTAGTCCATCCAATGTCCACTCCACTGCACTGATCCACTCTCCACCACACTAGTAGTAGAGAGAGTCAGACAGACAGCCAGAGTCCTCCAGTCCAGAAGACAGACAGACAGAGACAGGGTTTTAAATAAAAAAAGCTGACAACAGCAGCAGCACAGAGAGTTGGTGTGTAGTAAGAATACAATACACTCCATTCAACTCATCAGCAAGACAAATAGCAAGATTATTACTGCACTGTGCTCTGTTGTAGTTTCTGACCAGAAGCAGAATCCAAAATCTACACACTTGATTATTGTTTTGAGGCCCCCCCCCCCCCCAAAAAAAAAAAGCAATAAAACAAATCATTCTCTGAGTGGGATAGGATTCTTCAAACCCAGCCAGAGGAGTGGATGACTTGTGGAATCATGTGCACGCTGCTGCTCCTTGCACTTATTGCTATGCCCCTGGCCTGGAGCAGCGCCTTGGCCCATCCCAAATCCCATCCTTTATTTCCACCACATTGTGGCATGGCTGGAATCTATTCTTTGTGTGCTGCTGCTGCATGCAAATAATTACTAGAGAGCAGCACAGCAAACTGGTAGGATGATTAAGCCAGGTCTTTCCAATTATGAGCTTAGCTACGCTGCGCAATACAACTTCAGTTGTCTTACATTGTGATTGTACTCCGTCTCCCCCCAATATCCCCCCAACCATCACAAGCTAAAACAGGCAACGACTTTACCATTTCGATCAACTAATATATTCATAAATAATAAAACAAAGTTAACAAACATTAATGCATTGCATACATACACACACACCACACCATCAACCTCCAAAAGCCAGGGACAGGCACAAGATGGAGCACAGAGCTACTGAGAAACTGGACACTCGGTTCAGGTGTAAGACAAGTAAGCAGTAAGGCTTAAGCACAGCTGTAGTGTGCTTCAATGTGACAAATATGCAGCTGACAGGTGGTGGCCTGGGCCTTTGTAGCTAGATACAGGCAGCAGCACAACAGAACAGCCAGCCAGGCTGCATCCTCCTCCATACAGAATTATCAGCAGTGGTGCAGCAGCAGTACCCTGACGACACTGCCCTGTCATAGGGTTTTTTTTATTGCCTGCCAACCAGTCGTTATGTTCTGTACTACATACTACTTTGCTGCTCACTGCTATTACTAAATAATTATTCGCAAACGAACCATGCACAAGGTACTTGTGGTGCAAACAACTAAACAATACTCCTTTTCTACGATGAGCTGGTTGTGCACACACACACACACACACACACACACACACACCACCCGACCCAACGCAATAACATCCAGGATCAGAGCTTCATTTAATCATTCATTTATTTCACCAGCATGGTGTAATGCTGGTGAAATACATGATTATTGGGGTGTGTGTGTGTGTGTGTGTGTGTGTGTGTGTGTGTGCATCAGCTCATCGTAGAAAAAAAAGTATTATTAAACAATCCCATAGTGAACTAGAAAAACAAGCTGAACTTAAAAACCTCATACTTTTACTTTAAGTTTAAGTCAATCGTCTTCTCTTCCTATTATTTTGCTACAGATGCTGATAGAAAAACATTCCACAATTGACTGACAGGAGTCTACTCTGAAGAACAGCCCCCGCCCCCCCAAAAAGAACCAGCCTCAGCTAGGTGAAGGCATTAAGCCCTCCCAGACCCAGACCCTCACAGAAAATCTGTCTTTTTAATCTAGCTGTCCTTTTCATTACAGGAGTGTATTCTGTGAGCAGCACCGCCACCTACCTCCTTCTAATGTTGGGCTGCCCAATAGTTATTTGGACAGAAGAATGACTGCTGTGGCTGTCTGTCCTCAACTCAGGGTGAGGGAGTTCATTCCACAGTCCTCGTCTCGCTGCTCGCTCGGCTAAGGCAGTACTGGATTCCTCCTCCGCTCCTCACACTTAGAAAATGGCGCCTTCAACTCGGACGCTTTGCCACATGACAGTGCGTGATTCGGAAAGTATGGAGAAAGACAGTACCACCAATCACATCTTCAACTGTACAAAAAGCCGTTTTTTTTTTTTGTTTTGTTTTTTGCCAAGATTTAACTTCCCCTCCCCCTCAACACCACAAGCCTCTGCTGGCTACGGAAAAACAAATATGTAAAAAAAGGAGAATGGTGTAGAAGCCACAAAGCATAACGCTGTTTTGATGCACTGCCATATCAGGAACATGCCTAAAAATAGATTTAAGCATCTTTTTCTCGATGCACGTTAGCGCGGTCACTGCTTCATGGACGGGCAAACATTGGGGGAGGTCGATATGCCAGCACTCATTACTGAGTCTCAGCCCATCCAGCAAATGAATACAGCATTAATTTTGGAGGGAGGAAGAAGTGTAGAAAAACCTCATGGCTGCTGCTGCCAAGCTGCTCCTAGTCACACCATCCGTGGCTCTTAGTTTCACTCACTCACTCAGTAATTATGGTAATTATCATTGGATCAACATCAACCAAATTAAGATGCTTGCCTTCAGTATACAGTTACAGTGACTGTACCTACCTAATTGATTTGTGGCCGTGCATCCGACCTGCAGTAGGCCTCCACTCCACCCAGTGTGCAAGTGCGACTGACTTTCACTCCTGCTGCAGTCACTTCAGGAAATTGGCTTCTTCACTCTCTGTCTCCCACTTCGGGATTTTTTATTCTGACATCGATCTGACGGTTCTGAACTTGTTCTGACCATAAAATACTCAGCTGGAGTGCCCAGCAGCTGCCAGACAAAACCTTTCCCTGTACGCGATAGTATGCAACGCGGTCTTTCTTCTCCTCAGTCAGCTCTCTTTTCCACGTGAAAGCCTGTGGTTCCCTCCTCTATAGGTTCACGCCCACAGTAGTGCTGGAGAGTAGGGATAGGTTAGTTTTACACATGTGAAGTGCACACCAATAGCAGGGAAAATACAAAAAATGACAGGGCATTGGACCAATCATTCACTGTCTACGGGGGAAAAAAAAAAAAGAGTTTACAGTAGCACAGTCTGCACGTAACGATACGCAAATGCCCGCATTCACAAAACAATTCCGGCAGGCTTCTTTATGTGCAGTGCACCTCCTGGTCGCATAGATGTACGTGAATATTGATTCCCTTACGTGATTCACGTACATCTATGCGTGAATGGGAACACTGGTGCAGATATCCTGACTGTTTGGCCAGGAAATAAGGGAGGCATTAGGGTACAGCAGCCCAAACTGTGGGACAGGGTGCAGCAGCCACACCTGGGTGGAACTGACACAACTTTGGGGGCAGAGGACAGTGTGCAGCAAATCTCATAACTCTTGTGGCAAGTGGCAGCATGGTGCAGCAGCCATATCTGTGGAGGCAAGAGGCCCTAGGGCACAGCAAGCCACAGCAGCCCTGCCTGAGTAGGGCAGGAGCAGGGTGCAGCAGCCCTTGCTGTGGTGGCAGGGTACTGTGGACAGGATGGTGCGGAAGCCTTGACTTTTGGGCAGGACACAGGGGGCCATCAGGGTACAGCATCCCTGACTGTGGAATGGGGTGCACATGGTGCAGCAGCCCTGACTGTTCAGGCAGTTGATTGGAGGCAACAAGGTGCCGCCACCCCAACTGTGTGGGAGAAGACAGTGGGCAGCAGGGTGCAGTAACCTCGAATGTGGGGCAAGAGACAGGGGGCTTATGGGGCAGGGGATGGGGACAGCAGAGTACAGCTGCCTCAACTGTGGCGCAGGAGACAGTGGGCATCAGTATGCGCTGTACTGTTTCTAGTTATACATTATGTATTTTCACACAGAAACCTTCAAAGAACTGAAATTTGTGAGTTCATATAGTACATGTGCCTGATACAGCAGCATCTGACAGGCACCTGTTTTTCAATCTGAGAGGAAAACAGTTTGTTCTTACATAAACCGATTTATTGAGACTACATAAAAGACAAACTACTTGTATGAATTAACAAACGTTAGATTTATTTTATATCTGTTAAACAACCCAGTGTTACATAGCAAGAAAAAAACAGTTTTGATGGGACAGAACTCACAGCTGTGATACAGACAAGCTGATTTCTCAAATGCATACCATTTCAGTTCAGTTTTTTGGAAGAAGAAAATTATAGATTTTCAGCTAATTCATCTAAATACATACCAGAGACTAAGTTAGTAAATACCCTGGATACCAAACGATTAACTCTATAGACTGATCTAATTAGGAAGTTTACAGCTCTTCAGTCAAGCAAGGACCTGCACTGCTGAAGCAGTGGCTTACTTCAGTAAGGTGTCATCACTCTCCAAGGCTCAGAGGGACAGAGATAGCCTGACTGTTTCCAGTTAGTGCAGAACAAGTTAACAAATGCTGATTTAAAGAAAACCACAAAACCATATAACATAACATTTTTAGGAAACACTACTCATAACACAGGGACTTGAATTCAGGTTTTTTTCTAACAATGTGTAAAATGGTTGCCATTGATCTTTAAAGTTGGCATTCCTCTGACTGTTTGTTTGCACCTGTAACTGCTTGGGACTCGTTCCTACAGTGAGACCTGATAACTAAGTTACCCCTGAAGAAGATAGAACAGTTATGTAATAACTTACTATAACCATAGATCTTCGAGGGGATCTTAAGTCATCAGGTCTGTTTCCCTCCCACCATCCCCCTTTTGGGGGGCTGTTTTCTGGAACTGGCTATCTGGTGTAGCCAGCCTTTCCTTTTGGGCCTGGGCACCTTTCTCTGTCCTCTGTCCCCCTTGGCTAGAGGTATGCTCCCTTTGTCTCCAGGGAAAAGAACTGAGGAGGGAGCAGGGCTGCTTACGCCTTTGTAGGGTTGGTGATGTCGTCACATGACAGTGTGGGCGGCCCCTGTTGTACTGCTGAAAATCTTCCGTGTGGTTCCAGCTTCACTGACTGTGAAGTTCCTACGGTGAGACCTGATGACTGAGATCCCCTCGAAAATCTACTGTTACGGCAAGTTCTTGCGTAACTGTTCTTTTCATAGCCCATAAAGACAAGTCCAGATTGGGGGCTGCTACCCCCGGTCTGGAAGACAAAAAGTAAAATGTTTTGATTGACATCATCATCATTAGAGTGCCCCAGTTCAACCTAACTGCCTTGTAGGAAGACATCCCTAACAGCTTGTTACTGGCAGATTGTGGACGTTGCTAGAAATGTTTGAATTCAGCAGTGTAGTGTAGATCTGGCTTTTTAATCACCTTTACATTTTCAGTATACATCAGTGTTTTAAACACTGTCCCTAATTGCTGTGTGGCATAACCTGGTGCGTTTACAGTTCCAAGTAAGAATTGGATTTACACATTCTTGTTCCCCTTCCCTTTTCTCAAATTTTTCTCCTGTGCTGGGGGGGGGGGGGGCTGCATCAACAGCTCACCCCCTTGCTACTTCTTGCCAGCCCCAGAGGGTTTGCGAATGCCCCCCACCCACCTCCTCTGGAAGTGAGCGCATTATATCTCTGCAGCCTCACTTGGCTCTCAGCCAGTTCTCATTGTGGCATCTCAGGATGCGAACCCCAGTCTAGGATCTCTGTGTGTCTACTGCCCCACTGGACAGTGGGACTTTGTTTTCGGAGAAAGCAGTGAAAATATTCACAGCAGGCCATGTCTAGGAAGGACGAAACAACACTGCACAGAAGCCGAATCTTGAAAGCTGATTTGCAGATAAATGACAGCTAAAGATAAGAGTTCAGCAGTAGTTCTCACCTTCAAGGCAATGTTAATAAGGTAAACAAAACAACCTGTAAAGCTTTAATCCTTTGTTGATTAGCAACTTGGAAGATTTTGTTGATGTTTTGTTCCCTTCAGTAGCCACTGTTACTGCATTTTACATTAACCACTTTCCATGTATAAATGTATTTCTGGAGCCCCAGAGTATTTAACATGTTTGCTAAAAGACCTTGAAATGAAAAGGAATTTTGAAACGTAATCAGTATTTTACCATAGAATGCTGAAATCAGAACCTGTGCTACAAAATTTTGTTTAATCCCAGATATGATCATATGTAAACAAGACTTGAAATATCTTCATTTCCATGCATCCTGAATAAGGCCAGTTTTAGTTTAGGAACAATTTCAAGACAACATTCACAGTCCAGAACAGGGTTTAAGCTGAAAATCAAAAACCCTGTAATTATGTATGTTTGAGTAATTATCACCTGAATATTTTAGCCAAATAAGAAAACTCTTAACCAAACCATAACAAGTCTCACTGAAATCTGATCTGCAACCTGTGAAACTGGTAGCCATTTGGCTATGTCAACAAAATTATTTGTAACTATAATGCATGCAGAAAGGCTTAGCATAGTGCTGTTTGGCTAGTGCGGGAAGTAGGTTTGCTGTTTGTTACTGTTTCATTTATAAATGAAATGCTATAACCTAAACAAACAAAAACAACCCCCCCCCAAAAAAACCTTAATGTGGTTTGAGTTTAGTTGAGTTGAGTAATCTGTACTCCCCCCACCACACACACACACACACCATGACGAGGATGAAAATAGGCAGAATTGCCTAGCCCTCTTTTTCTGGTCAACAAAATTATGGAAAACTGTGGACTAGGGGCCACCTCAGTGGCCCAGTGGCAGTGTGATATGCTGATGTGCAGTCAGCCTGAGTTCAGATGCAAGCTCGGGTTGTCTTGTCAGGGGGCAGGCCAGACCACAGCTGCTGCTACTTGACAGTGTGCTACAGTCAGGGAAGGAGAGAGTTGGGCACTGGTGACTGACACAGCAACCCCTGCAGTAGGCCAAGGGAGCTTGCTTCCTCTGTAGGTCATGGCTATGTGCAGCCGAGGTCACCCAGTAGGTTACACCCACGCCTGGGGAACAGGGAGGTGCCAGGGAGAAAACGGGGCTGTAAAAATCCATGGCCATCTACATGACAGCCTGGGCTCTAAGGACTCCCTTTGGTCCTAGTGCCAGACATTACCAGATTGTACTCCACATAGTGGACTGCATCAGGACAGAGGACAGACCTCCCCCTGAAGCATCTGCCATGGACTTTGTACCATTTGACTTTTGCAAACATAACCTTGTAGTTAGACCTCAGGCTCTTCAGAGAGGTGAGCGAGTGATGCCATGCAGTAAACTAAAGGAGATCTAGACTATTCTGTGGCATACCTCTCAACTGTCCCTGATTTTGAGAGACTTCTCTCATTTTACCCCTCAAAATTACTCTGTCCCTCATCGAAAAGGCGCTTCCCACACAGAGAATGTACATTAAAGCAGAAATTCATGATATTCTATGATGCTAAATCAAAAATAAACTTTGCAAGAGTAAACACAATGGTTTCCACAGTTTCCTGAGCTTGTATCTCTTTGCTTGAGGGTATATCCGTCATTACGAGGGGCGTCCCTCATTGTGCCTCATTTTGAGTGTTTTTGTCCCTTGTTTCAGCTCCAGAAGGTTGAGAAGTATGATCTGCTGCAGGAGAATAAATAGTATTCCTTTCTCTCCCATTCTGAAAAGCCGAGGTTTTCCAGGATAAAAGATGACAGTTACCCATAATTTAGCCCGCAGAAACCTGTTAGTTAACCCATAGCCATGTTGGATCCAGACTGCAGTAAATAGTTTGCCTGCTAGTTAAAGTGGGGGGAAGGGGCGCCACCGTATAGTGGTTTACTGGTTAGAGAATAGAACAGTAGCCAAAGAACTGACAGGTTAAAATCGTAGCATAGCCATTGACACACAGTGTGACCTTGAGCAAGTCACTTAACCTCCCTGTGATTCAGTCTCTCCTAGCTATAAAACCAGGTGGCACATGAGAGATCACAGTTGTCATGCTTTAAAAATAAAATAAACAGAAAAGCAAAACATCTGTCCTGCATGGTTGCGGGGTTTTATTTCACATTTTAATGTCAAACATACCACAGTATATGTAATTCAAATTACATTGGTGTTTTCATGCAGTTAGTACATAGCATTAATAATTGTAAGTGTTTAAGCTGGAAGTCTTAAACCATAAAATCATCGTGACTTGTCACCTAAGCGTTTTAGCCAAATGACACAATGCATAGTTAAGGTTTAACTTTTATCTGAAGCCTATAAAACTGCATTAGAACTTGAACAATGGTACTTGTGGCTGAATACAGAAATATGGTAGCTATGGGTGAATACCTGAGGAATGCATTAGCAAATGGCCAGAAAGGAGGGGTGGAAGAACAATGGAGAAAAATCAAAACTGCCATCATGGAGGCAGCAAGCCTTTGTGTGAAACAAATAAAGAAAACAAAGTGGAATAAAAAACCACTATGGCTCTCAAAAGAAGTGTCAGGGAAGGTTAAGGAGAAAAAGGCTGCATTCAAAAAGTATAAGGAATCACAGACTGAGCACGACAGGGAACTGTATCAATTAAAGCAGAAAGAAGTGGGGAAGGCAGTCAGAAAAGCAAAGGCCCAAACCGAGGAAAGGATAGCCAACTCAGTTAAGAAGGGGGATAAAACCTTTTATAGGTACATTAGGGAACATAGAAAGGTTAAGGGAGGGATAGGGAAGATTAATAAAGGAGAGGGGAGGTGGGCAGAGGGAGACAGTGAAAAGGCAGAGATAATGAATGAATACTTTTGCTCAGTTTTCACAAAAGAAGAAGAAGGAGGAGTTACCTAAACCAAACAGTAGAAGCACCTGGATAGTGGGGTTGATACCAGTCCATTTAAAGAAGAAAGAGTACTGAAAGAACTTCTAAAACTCAAGGTGGACAAAGCAATGGGGCCTGACGGGATTCACCCTAGAATCCTAAAAGAGCTAAGGGAGGACCTAGTGACACCACTAACCACACTTTTTAACACATCATGGGAAGATGGGGTGGTACCTGAGGACTGGAGGAGGGCAGATGTGATTCCCCTTCACAAAAGTGTGAGCAAGGCAGAAGCAGGAACCTACAGACCTGTTTGTTTGACCTCAGTGGTGGGGAAAATTATGGAATCACTTCTGAAAGAAAGAATTGTTGAGTACCTAGAGGCCAGCGGGGCACTGGACCCAAAGCAGCATGGATTCACAGCAGGAAGGTCATGTCAGACAAATCTAATCGATTTCTTTGACTGGGTGACCAAAGTAATAGACCAGGGAGGGCTGTGGATATGACCCTCCCTAGACTTTAACAAGGCATTTGACACAGACTGCACAAAGATTAATAATCAAGTTAGCCAGCCTGGAGTGGGTCCCAGGGTGGTAGCCTAATTGAAAACTGGCTGTACAACAGGACACAGAAGGTAATAGTGAATGGAACACATTCTGAAGAAGGAGTTACTAGTGGAGTACCTCAGGGCTCAGTACTGGGTCCAGTCCTCTTTAACGCTCTTTATAGGTGACATTGCAGAGGGTCTGGAAGGAAAGGTATGCCTCTCTGCAGATGACACAAAGATCTGTAACAGAGTTGATACACGGGGTAGAAAGGATGAGAAGGGACTTGCAAGGTTGAAGGAATGGTCAGACATATGGTAACTTAGATTCAATGCAAAGAAGTGCAAAGCAATGCACCTGGGAAATAAAAATCCAGGAGAAGAGTACACAATAGCAGGGGAGGTACTAACAACAACAATAATGGAAAGGGATCTGGGTGTAGTCATATCAGATGACCTAAAGGTGGGTATGCAATGTGAGAAGTCAGTAGGGAAAGCCAGGGGGATACTGGGATGCATAGGGAGGGGCATCACAAGTAGAAAAAGGGAGTGGTTATCCCTCTATACAGACAGTTGGTGAGACCCCATCTGGAGTACTGCGTGCAGTTTTGGAGACCTCATCTACGCAAGGACATAGACAGGATGGAAGCAGTCCAGAGGAGGGCAACTAAATGGTGCAGGTCTGCATCAGAAACCATATGAAGAGAGACTGAGAGCTTAATATGTATACCCTTGATGAAAGGAGGGACAGGGGAACATGATAGAAACTTTTAAGTACCTCAAAGGAATCAACAAAGTCCAGGAGGGTAGCATCTTTCAGAAAAAGAGATGTGTAAGAACAAGGGGCACAATTTAAAGTTAGAGGGGCGGCTCAGGGGTAATGTGGAGAAATTTTTCACAGAGAGAGTGGTGGATGCATGGAACCGCCTTCCTGGAGAGGTTGTGGGGTCTAAAACAGTGGAGGAATTCAAACATGCATGGGACAGACATAAAGCAATTATAGTGGGGGGTTGCAGGAAATAGGCTTTTGGTTAACTAGAATCTGCAGCTTATCCAGTAGGTAGGGAAATGGGCAGACTGGGTGGGCCAAGTGGTCCTTATCTGCCGTCAAAGTCTATGTTTCTATGTAAACACCAGTTTATTGCAAACAGTTTTTTTTTTTTTTAATTGAAAGAGATATCTTTATTACATCAGGTTGACACAATTGACCTTATACTACTCATATATCATATCCTGAATCTATAATGTTACATTGATTTGGTGTAAGTTACAATTATATCTTTTGGTTATTAGAGGTTTCAATTTTACACACACTTTCTTCATTTCCATTACTTCATTAGGATTCTGGCTTTTATTCTTAATGGTAAGCAGGTGGCGGAACCCCCTCCACATCCATTTCTACTAGGACGTATCAGCTATGAAGGGCCGTATTCTCCCCGGCCTCCCGTGTAACAGCAGGGAGAGGGGAGAGAAAGGGGAACATTTTAACAGGCAAGGGATGGTTCTTTTGGTCCCATAGATTATTCAAGACTCACCTTTACCTTTTACCTCTAGGGAATAAATGGGTCTTTCTGGGAATAATATAATATCCAACTCTGCCAAATCCTAAGATGAACGTCCTGTTTGTCATGTAGTTTAGCCGTCAAATATTCAAGCCTATAGAGCTCTATGACTAATTTATACCAGTCTGAGATTGTTGGTATTAGTGGGGACATCCATTTACGAGTAATTGTCTTTTTGGCTGCCAAGAGGAGGAGATGGAGCAAGGTTTGGGTCCATCTTGGTCTATAAGGAGGGTATGTAGATAGTATAACCATTTCTGCTGTTAGTTCAGTTTTTTCACCAAGACATCCCTCCAGCTCTGATTGGAGTGTTATCCAAAATGGCATAAGCACAGGACAATAGCAGAAGATGTGGCCTAGATCAGCTACAGTAGCTGGCAGTTGCAGTGTCTCCAACATATGCCATATGAAGCTGGTAAGTATTTTGCTAATACTGCCGGGGAGCGGAAATGTCGAGACTGGGATTTCCAGGCAAATTCCCTCCACATATTAGACGATGTAATTTTAATTGCTTTTAATGTCGATTCTTGCCAAAGTGGGAAAGGGATCTCCAACTGTAAATCTTTATTCCAAGCTTCTAGTATTGAAAAAATGAGTCTCCCAAATTATCTCGTAATATTTTGTATAGGTGGCCTATGAGAATTGCCAGCAGTTTTTATTTTGCTAGTGTTTTATGATACTATAATTTTATTGTTAGTATTATTGGTTCTCATCTAGCTATAGTCACCTCTTAAGTGCCTGGGTGTCACCCTTGACCCCTCTCTGGACTTTTCTGCACACACATCCACTGTCTGCAAGGCCACCAATCCAAGTCTTGGTATTGCTTACCGAGCTAATACAAACCTCTCCTCTGTTGCACGGCTTAATATAGCTTGAGCGCTACTGCTGCCCAAACTCATCTATGGCCTTACCAGTCTTTGCCAACACCAGCGCGACCGTAATGCATAAGGGGCTAGTAGGCTATAACAACATCTGCCATTTTACCCTTGCCTGCAACCGA
Organism: Neoceratodus forsteri; assembly: GCA_016271365.2. NCBI lineage: Eukaryota > Metazoa > Chordata > Ceratodontiformes > Ceratodontidae > Neoceratodus > Neoceratodus forsteri. The sequence continues at coordinate 1,227,008,954 of CM028132.1, read as the reverse complement.
CTCACCCACCACTGCCAACTCTATAGCAGGCTAGGATGTCCCTCTCCTCCAGCACTAACAGAACTAACTCTAGGGAGTGTTGTCCACAGTATAATACAGAACAAAGCATCCTCCTCCCTTGTCACTAGGTGAGTGACAAGGGAGGAGGATGCTTTGTTCTGTATTATACTCTTAAGATCCCCAGAAGCCAAACTGTCCATCCCCAGAACAAGATCTAAATATGGTGAACTTGCTTTCTCCTCGGTAGCCCCCAGACTTTGAAATAGTATACCCTTACCTGTGAGGCAGAACTTATCTGCTGGCCCCTTCAGATTGCTTTTCTGAACTCTCCTGCTCCAAAGCTACCAATGCAACTGCTCATAACTTAACTGACCTCAGCAGCATCCCTTCCTCCAAGGTTACCTTACCTATAGTCAAGTTAATTGCTCTGTATATGCACTTATTTACCTGTAACCCCTCCACACACACAAATAGGTGTTCCTATACTGTCTTCCTCGGTTTGCCTAATGCCGCTTGGCAGGATGGTGTCCTGTGTCTTCAATAGTTTTATCTGTCTGCATTAGAGTGCTCCAGTAAGCCTCTGTGCCTGTCTCTTTAACAGAGCTGCTATTCTGTGTGAGAAAATTAGTCTGGACTGGTTCCAAGTATTTAAGGCTGGTGACCAGCCAGACAGTCTGTATTTCTGCTCCATTCCACAGTCGCTGTTTGCACAGAGGGGGGCTATGTTAGGAAAAGTAATTATTTATTGTTTTATCTTCTGTAATAATAATAATCTAGGAGTTTGTGTAACCTGCCTTCCATTGCAGTTTGAACTTCTGCACAAGAGCCACCATCTTGGTTCTGGACTGCCAGTGTTGGACCAATCGAACCTCAGGGGACCTAAAATGGAGACTATCCCCAGAGGTCTTGTGGGATTTAAATTCTGTAGGAATTGTAGTTTTTAAGGTTTGGCACCTAAATGGACCTGGAGGGGGAGCACTTACTGTGACAGATATCTCTCTCAGCCAACCAAACTTTTGTATCGCTGGGAAAGCCCAGAACTGCCTGCAGCAGTGTCTCAGTTGTGATTTGGAGTTTGGAGAGTGAACAGCTCAAGTCATCGAGCAGCTGCTCCTGAGTAGGAGCATGGGAGAATCGGCGAGAAGGCTCTGCTGGCCTGCCTGTCACATTTCCAGTGTGAAGAGCTGCCTTGAGAGTGAAAGTCGGATTTATCCTTACCTGATTGAGACCTGTGTCTGAAGAGAGAAAGTGTGTTGCTGCTACTTGAGAGTGGACCAAAGACTTGCTCCAGAAGCGATCGGTCTGCGCCGGTACCGAAGTGAGCCTCAGATCGAAAGGTTTGTGCAGAAGAAGCTGCAATTTGCAAATGGACTTTATCCGAACTGTGGCAAGTTGCTTTAAGTGTTATAGGTGTGCCGAATGTGTTGTGTGGGTTGCGATTTGGTTCCCCACCATGAGTTCTGTTACGCCAGATGGAGGCTGTTCCAGCACTTATCACGGACTTCCTCCAAACTGTTCGCTCTGCCTGGGCCGTGCCACCTCGGCCTAGGCTGCTGCTGCCCGCTATTCAGAGACGCTCTCGGCGAAGGACCTGCTCGGGGATTCGTCTCCCTGCTCAACACCACCGAACAGATGGCGACCACCATGGTGAGTTGTGTAGGCCCCGTTTCCCCTGGCAATCCAGTACAACATCCTGAGGTCTTCATTTCATCTGTCCTGCATCCTGGTCTGGGTAGTGTGAGTACAAACAGGGTAGCTCCCTGCAACATAAGCTACAATCATTGTCTGTCATCTGATTTGCTTGTTTTGGGTTTTATTGCAATGGACCAAGCCATCCAACTCCGGATTACTAATATTTGGGTTGAGTGCATGTTAACTGTGTTTTTCTTTCCTAAGGGGCCCCAACAACAGCTGCAACACCAGCCTATGCTTCAGGCTAGCCTGATTAACAAACTGGGTACCCAGGGTTGCAGGACTGTGTCCGAGGGACTTACAGTGCATGCTGATCTACCTGAATTTAATCAGAATTACCAGTCACTTACTAGATTTATGCCGCTTCCTTTTTCACTTCCCTTGAATGAACCAGATTGTGGGTTTTCACATTTAAACTGACTAGTGTGCCTTCTTGGTGGGGTTACAGTACTGCTGTTGTATTTCTGCATCACTGGTCTTATTTTCCAGGGGGTCTTCAGGGCAATTGCAGAGGATCCAGCCCTGGTGGTAAGTGCAGGGAGTGTGAGCATATCATTACTGTCATGTGGTAAATGTGAATGTCCTGTTACTGAACTGTTTAGGCCACTAGAAGGGTTGGTGGGTGTTTATAGCATCCCAGAGGGCTATACCAACAGCAGTTACGCTACCCCAAAACCACCCGTTTACCGTTTACCGTACTCAGGCCCCTCAACCTGTGCCTAGTCACGCAGGTAGGGGTAGTAGTCCATAGGATAATGCCACCTAGTGGTTACATACCTATTTCACTTCCTTGCCACCACTCAGCTTACACCAGTAAATTCATCTACTGTGGAACCATTGACTACTCACCCTAAGAAACTTTATTACTGATACCTGTACTCTAACATCTATGTATCCTTACTATGCATCAGAGACTACTTTGTTTATTGTGTACCATACTATGTATTGCAGTTGATGCTCCACTGTTATTGTTCTGCTTAAAACCTAGCTTGTTTTGGTGTAATACTCTTTGAACTCTGTACAGTCCTTGTTGCTGCCATCCATCATGTGTAATACCCTCTTTGTAAACTCCCAGTTTGTGCCTGAAAATAGGCAAATGTATGCCTAGTGCACCCTACCCGATCAACAAAAACTAAATTGAGAAATAAATCAAGGGCAGTATTACCTTTCATTAAAACAGGTTGATTTGGGGGGGGGGTCTTATGATATGAGTTACATTTGCTTTCCATGCTGACCACTCGGATTCATATCTCGAGCTAGGCTGCCATATATAAGGTGGCTGATGCAGTACTGACTGTATTGGATGCTTCTCTCTCACGGAGTGCAGGTGACTCTTGCTGCTACTGTCTGACCCTAGGGGAGGGTGTCATGTTGACAGGAAATTAAGATTACATGGCTCTAAACTGAGTGAGGGGGTGAAATCCTGCTGCCGGCATGACTTGGGATGCTGACATAGAATGCGGGATGTTCTACATCCAGTTTCGGGGCAACAGTGTGTTATGAGTGACCCAGTCAGCTGCTAACTAACCAGAAGGGTCATTGTGTCTGTGTGTGTGAGAAAACATGGGGTGGAAACGGGGGAAATAACCATGGAGCTTAGTTGTATGATGCCACGTTGCTCTTCCTGCCCAACTGTTGCTCCCATACCACTGAGTAGCAGCTGCTCCAGGTGTGAGATCTAAGAAGTGAAAAATGGGAAATACACACACACACACACATACACACAATAAAACAGCTTATATTAGACTTACTATATATGCCCAAGTATTAGATGCAGGTTATGGCTTAAGTAATTCTTTCATATTAAACTCATTTTGGGACAGGGAAAATTTTGTGACCTAGAATTTCTATATACAAATCTGTATTCCAGTTCATGTGTTGTTTTAAAATAGAATCTTAATCCCAACTTTTAGTGCTTTTTTAGAAATGCTATTATTGGCTAGGCTTTGCTCATGCGATCACCACATGGATTGCAGTGTAGTGTTCTAGTTTACATTATCAGCCCCAAGACAGTTGAACAGTTTCTGTGATGGCTGCTTGAAAAGAATTCCTCCTCCCCTGATTAATTTCTGGCATGCAGTGTGGAGTAGCTCTTGCGTCAATAAATCGTCATAAACCACTGGTTGTCTGGATCAAATATAAACACAGAGCCAAACTCCACCATGCCTGAAAGTAGGCCAAAGTTTGTTAGTTTTAAAGCTGCAGGAGTGAACTTCACTAGATCACAGAGAAGAATGTAAGTTGAGAAAGAAGCATTCAGAATTGGGTAGTGAATGTTGCAATTCTGTTTTTTAATACTTGTGTAAATGTATGATTGATTTTCATTGTGATCTTGTGGTTTAGAGCTTATTTTTGGGAACCAGGAGACTCTGATGCAGACCTTGTCAGAGAGCCACTTACTCATTGATTTGTGACCTTACACAAAAGAGCCACTGATGCCTTGAGAACATCTTTGAAAAACATAATATCTGGACACAAAGCAGCTTATATTTCTCATTAGCTCAGTATTTCTTATCCCCATTATTCATTACTGAGGTCATAATGCATGAAAACTGGATAACTGTTCCATGAGGGTTTATCAGCTCCTATTGCTTCTGTCCCTGACAAAGCCTTACTTGGCGGCACTCTGATTACGATAGAGTCTCTGCCTGTATTGACTCTAGTGTTACTTTGGTATTTTCAGCATTAAAATATTGTAAGTGGCACAATTTTGGTCGTCTGGTTTAATTTCCTGTTTTTCTTCAAGTGAATTTTGGGCCGCCACCTGATACTCGTGTGCAGCACCTTTCTGTTTAATACTGCTTCTTCCCAGCCTGATGTCCTAATACTCTGCTTGTAGCACCAACAGATTGTGTTGTCACAACAGATCATTCTTTTTTTTTTTATTTGTGTTTATTGTTTTCATTTTTGTAAAATAACAGCAAGTATACCTACAAAACTGTATGTCGAATTGTGAATAAGCTATAGAGGAAGATGAACATTAAAGGATAAAGATCTTGTTTTTGTGGTAATCTCTTCAGCAATAAATAATGGTGAGACTAAGTAAGATACATGAAATACAAGCTGAACTAGGCTGGCAGTATGGCCTAGAGGTAAGAGTAACGAGCTGTGAATGAGCTTGGTATATTCAGCAGACCTGGGTTTGATTGCCCACAACCTCTACTTGCATGCTGTGTAACTCTAAGCAAGTCTCCTAACCTCCCCAGTGCTCCTGGGTTGCTCCTGAAAACAGACACTTGTGCCTAGTGGTCCTTAAACTGTGTCTAAATATTGTTTTCCAAAGTTGTACTGAAAGTGTCAGCTGCTCTTTAACATTTCAGGGCTTCAGTCAACCCAGCTGTAAAAATGGGTCAAAGCATGGCCTCACTGAAAATAAGATGTTGCAATGAGACTTGGCTGTTGTGGGGAAATAAATTGTAAAATACAAACAATATAATGTTTTTTCTAAAACCAGTTTTTTTTCTCATACAGCTTTTTATCCTCTGCCATAGACCGCGGGCCTACAGGCGTACCCACTTAGCTATTGCCCAGTTAACATTCTCTTTTACAACGCACTTACACTGCTAATGGTGGGGGATCCATGGTGTAGTTCTGAGACTGTTGCTGGCTGTCATCAGTATGGTGATGTTTTTATTTGTTACCCTTCTTTTTATGCCTGCCCACCTCCCCATCAGGGGATGCCGCTGTCAACCATGCACATCACAATGCCCTTGTGTGCGGGCGTCATCCCAACATGAGGGGCCACTGCAACTTTGGAACCAGTATGTGTCCCTTCCTGGGCTAGCCTCAGGTCGCACTTGGCAGCACCACCCAGCCCTGAACACAATGATCTTAGCTTCCCGAGTCCACGCCTAAAGTGGGTCGTTGGCAGATCAGCTTGTACGGGGCCATCAGGTGGCTCCTGTTTTCTGCTTTTGAGTAGCTAATGACTACGTTAATCGAGGGTGGGGGAAAATACTCATCCAGGCATGGCAAATGTAGTTTAGTTTAATTGCGTAGGGACATGCTTTCCAGATTATAGACTTTCACCTTACAGGATTCCATTTTAAGTCGTTTGTAGTTCATAGCACCTACTTGTGAATCTTGTTGCATATTGGGGCGGTGGGTGTTACAGTTTTTGGAAAGTCTCGCACCTAACTGTAGGGGTTGCATTCTAGGGACATTGATCCCTATGGTATGGAAATAGTGGCTAGGAAAGAGCAAGTTGTCCTCGATCCAGTACCACAAGGCACATGGCTCTCTTCTCATCTATCAATGAATTTTTGCCCTTCTATCCTTTGGGTAAAGGGACCTGTATGTCAGTGTCATAGACTGTGCATATTAATTAGTGAAACAGTGCCTTCTCCTGGGGAAGCTTCTTGCAGCATAAGCTAGCACTCAGGATATTACTGTTCTGGAAACAAAGTAGTTTACTAGTCCCTAACAGCCCCACCGCACTGTTTAAAAACTGACAGTGTGTAAACAACAAGGCAGTGGCACAGAAATAACAAAATGCAAAATAGGGTTCTCACCCCAGGAATTCTTCAATATTCTTAACTCTTGCAGTCAGCCTTCAGAGTAGGACTGCCCAGAGAATGGAATGTATGTAAATGATGAAACCCATTATTGGCTTGTGCCACTATTCAAATGCTGCCCTTACCAACTGCTGCGTTCTAGAACGCTTTAAATTTCATTCTCCGCCTTCTAAGTCAAGACGCCTTGGAGATCTCACCTCACAGTCGTAAATTTCACTATTGTTTTCCACTGTTACTTCAAGAAAAATAAGTAACCATTTGTTTTAATTTCATCCGCTGCCTTTACTTTCTGTTTTATTAGTTAGCACTAGTTTATTTTAATGTTAAAAGTCTTTATTTAGCGGTTCCTCTTGGTTCCTGGTAACCGCTGAAGAACTGACGTTTTCGTTAGATTTTAAATACATTTCCACTACTGTTGTTATTTAGTTTAGCTTAGTCTAGTGCTTATTTGTTTTCTGTCAGAACTGACACTTTTTGTTTTTTTTGTGCGCGATCGCTGTTCCTCACAGGAATTAACTGCGGTTTCAAAACCGATCTTAGAACCGCAAAAAGCGATTTGTATTGCGGTTACTTCTGGTTTTGTCATTTAAAAAACAAAGGAAAAAACTGGGCCTCCAGGCTTAAAAAACTGTATTCCGTGTGGAGAGGTTTTTGCCAAGGCAGACAAACGTGACAAGTATTTTGGCTGTCTTGGTGAATCCCACTTTACAGCTGATTGTGAAATGTGTAAGTCTTTTCCAGCAAAGGCCATAGAAAAAAGGCTGGAAAGGCTTAAGAAGAAGTTGGCTGTTACAACAGATCGAGGAGATAGTGGCTCTGACCAGCCTACTTCCTCTAACAATGCAGGTGAAACCGCTGAACCGAAGCCAGCTACCCGTGACAAGGGTGAATCTTCTAAACATAGGTGAACCGGTCAAGAAACCAGAACGGGCCAAGAAATTAAAGAAAACCAAACATACAGAACCCCCTTCTGGAAAGCACAAGGGGACTTCTGGTGGAAAAAAGTGAGATGCCTGCACCTGAGGCCATCGCTCAGGCATTTAAAGGAAAACACTGGAAAAGACGCAGCTTTCCTCAGACACTACATAAACTCTCAGTTAGTGCTTTCAGACAGTAGCAACTTTTTTTTAATGATTTAAAACAGCTACCCACAAATTCCACTTTTTGTTGCTGGCAGCCACCATCTTATGAGCAGCAGTGAGATTCCTGAGGTCACTGTATGCTAACATGTCTGTTTGACCTCTGCTATTAGTTGGCAGGACATAGTAGCATAACGTGAGCTCAGGAAGCTCTCTGCTGCTCATGAGAAGGTGGCTGCCAGCAACAGAAAGTGAAAGTTGAAGGCCACTGTTCAAATCACTAAAAAAAGCAATTAGAGGTAATTAAAAAAAAAAAAAAAAATACTATCTGAAAGCACTAATCAGGCATTTTTGTAGTGCCTGGTTAAAGCTGTGCCTTTTCCAGTGTTTCCCTTTAAGGTTATTCAGGCTCTGCAGGAAATGGTTCCGGTTCAATCCCTGGTACAGCAACTGGTACCCCCAGTTCAATCCTCTCTCCAAGAGATACAGGAGTATGAGAATATGAAGAGTATGACGAGGATGATGGGGAACCCATTGAACCTGAGGTATCCCCAGATCTAGGATTCAAATCCCCATGGAGATTACCCGAGGGTTTTTCCTCGCATTACACTTTTGTAAAGAAAATGGTGGATGCACTGAATATTACCACTAATGAAGTGGTAGAAGATGAGGAGGAGGTGGAATACCTTGATTTCATGGGGCTTACTCCAATAAAGAAACTTTTTCTTCCCATAAATAAGTTTTTCAAGAAGCATATTATAAAGATACTGCAAACCCGAAATTCTGTTTCCCCTGGACAAAAGGGCTGACATAAAATATCAGCTGGACAGGGGCAAAATTTTTATTCTCCCATCCTAACCATCAGAGCGTTGTGCAGACTGCAGCCTGTGACAGGGCAAAAGTGCCTTTGGCATCTTACGCACCAGACAAAGACCCAAGAGAGATTAACAGCATGGCTAAAAAGGGCTACCCGTCAGCTTCTTTGTCCATTAGGCAAGATAATTATCTGGCCTATGCTGCCCAGTATCAGAAATCTCTGTGGCAGTCAGTGATGGCCACATCTGATAAGGCCCCTCCCCCCGTCTATTAGCTGATCTGGTTGAAACTGCTAGGTTTGGTTTTGAGGCTTCTAATTATCAATTTCAGATGGCAGCAGATCCAATGATACTGCTGCCAGGTGGATGGCCCTCACAGTGGCCCTTGGGAGATTCGCATGGCTCAGAGCCACCAATCTCACACAAGATACCCAGATGAAGGCTATGGAGTTCCCCTGTGAGAATAACTGTCTGGACAAGACAGAGGCATACATGAAGAAGGTGAATGAATATAAAACCACCTGCAGGAGTAATTCAGCCAAGGAGAAGCCCTCAACTTCCAGCAGACCCTATGGAAAAGGCGGGAAGGGGGCAGGAGTAGATCTGGTTATAACAGACCTTTCTTTCAGGCTCAGGCTGTTCAGCAGTACCCTCAGCAGACTGGGTACTTCAGGGGTAGAGGTAGAAGGGAGTCAAGATGTGGGTTGCAGACCAGTCGGGTCCAACCCCAATCTAAGCAGAACTCCTGACTTGATTGCCAAAGTCGCCTCCTGTGTACCAGTAAGGGGCAGGCTGACTCACTACTTCCAGGCTTGGAAAAACATTACCACAGACAAGTGGGTCCTGGAGGTAGTGAGTCAGGTTTGTCCCTCAGTTTCAAATCCTTCCTATCCCTAAGAACAAGAGTATTCAGACCAGCTTCAAACTCAGAAAGGAAGCTGCTAGAGGAGGAGGTGGCAAATCTTCTGCTGTCAAAGACAGTAGAACTACTTCCTCCACAGCAAAGGGGAAAGGGTTTGTACTCAAGGTATTTTCTGACCATAGAAAAAAACTGAGAGTGGAGTCCTATTCTTGACCTAAGACTACTAAAACAAACACTTGGTAAAGCCAAAATTTAAAATGGTAATCTTAGCTATGATTCCGCCAACTCTCCAGAAAGGAGACTGTTGGCATCTTTGGATTTAAAGGATGCTTATTTTCACATCCCCATAAGAGAGTCTCAAAGAAAAATACCTCGGGTTCAGACTCCCATCAGGTCATCACCAGTTCTCTCAGCACTGCCATTCGGCCTCAGTTCAGCTCCAAGAGTGTTCACAGAGTGCTTGGCAGCGGTGGTAGCTCACCTAAGAAAGTTAGGAGTCAGTGTTTCCTTATTTGAACGACTGGCTGGTGGTAGGAAACTCACCACAACACGTAACAGACCACGTAGAGACAACCCAGGACCTTCTAGAGTCCTTAGGGTTCCTTATAAATCTCAAAAAATCTGTTCTACAACCAGTGTAAGTGTGCTATACTTCATAGGAGCAGAAATAGACACACTAAGGGTGAAGGGGCTTACCTACCTCAGGACAGGGTAAGCAATATTCTACAGATTGCTGGTTCCTTCATACTGAACAGACCAAAACCAACAAGGCAGATCCTGCAGCTCCTAGGACATACGGCTGCAGCAAAAGGCACAGTCCTAGGTTCCAGGTTCCAAATGAGAGACGTACAGTTTCACCTCAGGGCACATTGATGCCAAAGGAGAGAGACTCACTCTCAAAATTGGTTCCAGTAACAGGGACAATACTACCACAAGCCCTTCAGTGGTGGCAAGTAAGGGGAAACCTAAGGGAAAGAGTTCCCTTCCAGCAGGAGTCTCCATCAATGGTTCTCACAATAGATGCATTGCTACTAAGTTTGGGGGGGGGGCATACAATACATGGCACCTGGTCAAGTGCAGAGTCACTTCAGCACATAAGCCTGCTAGAGCTGAGAGTGGTGTTCCTTGCCCTGCAGGCCTTCGCATCCATGATATGGAGCAAGGTGGTACAGATCAGAACAGACAACACCACAGTGTACTACATAAACAAGCAGGGAAGAACAGGGTCCAACCCTCTGTGCACAGAGGCAGTGAAAATATGGAGCCTGGTCTCCTCACTTCAGGCTTCACTGGTAGCCATTCATTTGCTAGGGAAGGACAACACCCTGGCAGATGGCCTGAGTCAAATCAACCAGGACCATCACGAGTGGACTCTCAGCAGGCAGGTATTGGAGGTGCTGTTCAAAAGATATGCACTCCAGAGATAGATCTCTTTGCATCCCACGAAAGCCAACAGGTGCTACAGTTCTGTTGCAGACCACCAGTCAAGGGCACAATACCTCTGGATGCCCTGGCGTTGGATTGGTCAGAAAAGCAATTAATATGCCTTCCCTCCTTTTCCCCTGGTTCAGAGTTTTGTCCAAACTCTGATCTTAGCCAGCATCAGTAATTCTGATAACTCAAGACTGGGCCAGACAGACATGGTAGTCCCTGATGATCTCCATGTCTGTGGCCACACCAATACACCTCCCATGGAGGCAGAACCTGTTAACATCTTCCCAGGGGGAGATCCTGTTTGCAGAAACAGTTGGGGCTGGTAGAGTTTGTGGGAACCTGCTTTTGCTGAGCAGCTGGGGATTTTAGTAGCTGGATAAGCTTTAAATTCTTAGCAGTCTATAGACTTTTAAGCAGGACTGCTGACTTGTTTAATAAGTGTTTTGTATGTGGGCTCCATAGAGGAAGCTGGATATTCATTTACCTTTTCTACAGGTATTGTGAGCAGTTTCTAGAAGGTTCTGCCTTTCTCAGTCAGGATCAGTATACAGCTCATAGAGGCTTAAATACCAGGGCTTCTCACATAGCAGTACTGCAGAAACAGTTGGGTCTGGTAGAGGTTGTGGGAACCTGCTTTTGCTGAGCAGCTGGGGATTTTAGTAGCTAGTAAGCTTTAAATTCTTATCAGTCTGTAGACTTTTAAGCAGGACTGCTGACTTGTTTAATACTGTAAGTGTTGTTTTGTCTGGGACCTTCCTCCGGAGGAGGTTGCAGTGCTTGGAGGTGCAGTGTGGGGCAGGCACAGGGCTGATACACTCTTGTGAGTGTCGTGTGTGGGCCCAAGTCCCACCCTCCCCCACCCTCCCTCCCCAGAGCACAGCTAATTCATAGGGGAACACCTGCCCTGCAATTGCAGGAAAGGCTTCAGGTGCAGCTCATGTAGTTCTAGCCACTGGGGGTTGGGTTTCAAGGCTGGGAGAGAGGAGCGTAGGGAGTTTAAATCTTCCCCTGTAAACTAACTCTTAAGGCAAATAGGTGGGGAAAGGTTCTGTCACCCAAGCTTTGCAAGTTTAAAGGTCTGCATGCTGTATTGGGGGGGGGGAGGATTGCCTAGGTATAGGTACTGGTAACTCAAGAAACTGTAGAGCCACTGAGTTGATGATTTGGCCTAGAAAAGACTGCTGTGATGATGGGGAAGGGACCACATATCACTAGAGCAGGTATCTTTGGGTGGGCGGTTGGGTGCACAGGATGTGGTGCGGCCATGATACTGGACTGGGCTTGGAAGTTTGGGGGATGCCCAGTGTGCTACCAGCTGGCACAGCTTGAGGAGGAGGTAAAGGGGATCCAGAGGCAGCTGGGGGGGGGGGATTGGAGAGGTAGGAGGCAAGCGGTCACCTACATGGAAGCACGAGGTGCTGGGGCCTCCCAAGCTGGGGGAGGAGTGAAGACTGGTGCTCACACTAGCAGAGGCGGGAAGGGGGGTACACAGAGGGCTCTCGGGGACCCTGGCAGATGGGGCTCAAAAGGTGGAAATTCTACAGCAGTAGGCAAGAGTCGGGGGGGTCCAAAGGAAACTGAGAGAGGCGGGTAGGGACAAGGGAATTGGGGATGGGCTAAAGCAGAATCATTTAACCTCTACATCCATTGGTAGAAGACGGGTGTGGGGGGTAGGAAGAGGAGGGGGATGCTGCTACTGGTGTAGCTGGGGCAGGGACGGATAGAACAGGTGTAGGGGGCAAGTGTCCAGGGCACAGTAGAGAGGGTCCTGGACAGGATGGGGAAGAGGGGTAGGAGGAGAAAAGAAAACGAAGGATCAGGGGAACAAGGAGGAGGCTGATGGTATGGAACAGGGGAACACGACAGGCAGGAAGGCGCAGGACGTAAATGGGACGATAGTGAGCAGAAAGCCAAATAGGCAAACGGATAGGATGTATGGATTAGTAAGGAGTGGGGAAAGAGATACAGAGAAAGATACTCAGGTGGGGGGAATAGAGAAGGCCAGGACACGGGTAGAGGAGGTGACCAGGGACAATAGTGAAGGGGCTGCCTTCAACACCCAGATTGTGGGAGGTGCGAGGAGCCGGTTGAGGGGAGAATCTGGACGAAGGGATGAGGAGGGAGAACCCAAGGGGTAAACAAGAAGGCAAGGGGGAAGTTAGAATACTGCTATTGGGGGACTCCATGATCAGAGGCATACAGTGGGAGGGGCAGGAGGAGGGTAAACGCTCTCTGATCAGAACCAGATGCCACCCAAGCCTGACAGTGCACAGGGCCAAACATGAGTTGTATTCACTGGCAAGGGAATGCGGGGGGACCCCGGACATTCAAGTGCACTTGGGGACAAACGACATAAGTCAGGGTTTTATTTAACTCCAAAAATTGATTAGCGTTTTGCTCATAAAAGTGCTAAAACATTGTGAAAATGCATAGCACTTGCCTCATTGTGTTTAACAAACATAACACTTCTAGAAAACCTATATAAATACTTTCTGTATAGTTAGCATTATCCCAAGAAAAAACTGCTAATCATTTATTTAAAACCCTGTAAGTGGTAATAGTGAACTAGAAATTCAGGCAAGGTTCCGGGAGTTGGCCAGGATATGCCTTTCCATAGGCTGTAAGATCTCCTTTTCAGAAATCCTGCCAGTGCCAAGGGCTACTGGGGAAAACAAGATGAAGATTAGAGAGATAAATCAGTGGCTTAGGGAGTGGTGTGGGGAATTGGGGTATGGCCTGGTGGGGGACTGGGGAGAGACCTGGGAGGATAAGGGGCTGTATGCAAGGGACAGGCTCCACTTTAATTTGGAGGGGAAGGAAATCCTAAAGCTCAAACTAGTTGGGTTCATCAGCGAAAGGTGGAGTTTAAACTTGCGAAGGGGGGAGGGATAAAAAAAAAGGAGCAGTGCCAGCAGATACGATAAATGAGGGACATTGGTCTCCACTCCTCTAGGGGGCTAGGGAGACATGGAACTGGGTCACCAGGTAGGGTTCAGGAGCTGAGAAATGGGAGCTCAAGGGGGAGAAAGGAGAGGAGGGAAAAGGGGTGGAGAGTGGTCCTGATAAATGCCAGGAGCTTAGGAAATAAAATGCCTGAGCTCCAGGCAATGCTAGTTGAGGGGGAGGTAGATGTGGCAGCAGTCACTGAGACATGGGCCACTCAAGGGCACGAGTGGGACCTAAATCTGGAGGGCTACACTATGTTCAGAAATGATAGGGGGGAGGGAAGGAGTGGTGGTGTAGCACTGTTAGTCAGAAATGGCGTGGGTATTGGAGGGTTAGAGGAGGCAGAGGGGAATGTGGAGGCTATTTGGGTCACCTTGCTGATGCAGGGGGGGTAAGAGAGTAAAGGTCGGAGTGGTATACAGACAACCAGCACTGGCTGAGCTCCTGGAAGAAAGTTTGGTGGCAAATCTTGAGGGACACTGTAGATTAGGAAAGGGAAGGGTAATAGTAATGGGGGACCTCAACATGCCAGGAACAGGCTGGGGGACTGTGACATCACCAGTGGCCAGAGAGCAGAGGCTGCTCGATGTCTTCCAGGATGCATTTCTGACACAATAGGTGGGTGAGCCAACTAGGGAGGCCCGGACACTGGACGTGGTCCTGGCAGACAGTGATCAGATTAGTGGCCTAGAGGTGAGGGACCCGCTGGCGGGGAGTGATCACACCACAGTCTGGTTCTTCCTGGACCGGGGAGTCGAACAAGGACGGTAGTAACAGACTTTAGGGGTGCAGACTTCAGGGAGATGGGAAGGATCCTTACAGATCGTCTAGACAGGATAAGGCCGGATATGGATGCTGACAGCAGGTGGGGGATCATTAGGAGGAGAATACAGGAGGTTACCAGATCCTGCACAAGGGAAAGGCGTAAGTTCGGTAAGGCCAGAAAACCCTGCTGGTGGACCCGGGAGGTACAGGAGGTGGTGAGGGAAAAGAAGGCGGCCTATAGGCGCTTCAGGTGGTCAAGGAGTGAAGGGGATCAGGAGGAATATGAGCTGACAGCCAAGAGAGTCACCAGGGTGGTGAGAGCAGCTAAGGCAAAAAAGGATCAGTCTTTGGCCAGTGGGATCTGGAGGGGGGACAAGGGGATCTTTAGATACATAGGGAGAAAAAGGAAAGTAAAGGGGCAGATCAGCAAGATAAGGGTAGGGGATGGTTGGGCACAGGAGGCAGGGGAAGAGGCAGAATTCCTAAATGAGTACTTTGCCTCAGTTTATACCAGGGGGGATGGAGGGGCTAGGTCTTGTGAGGGGAGTGGGGGCAAACCAGAGCAAGGGGTAAGACCGGTAGAGATCAAGGGCCCTGATGGGTCTGGGGAAAGGGAGTGGCCAGCACAGACAGGTGGGGGCCCAGCAGTGCATGGTGAAATGGGGAGAACAAGGCTGAAATCCCAGTAGAGAGAGTAAGGGAAGCCCTCTGGTCCCTTCGGACAGAGAAAGCACCTGGGCCAGATGAGATACATCCCAGGATGCTGAGGGAACTGGCAGATGTCCTGGCAGTCCCTCTAGCGGAGCTTTTCAACATCTCTCTGAGGACTGGGTGGGTGCCCCAAGACTGGAGGGTGGCCCATGTTGTGCCTATCCACAAGAGGGGGATCAAGAGAGGAGGTGGGAAATTACAGGCCCATTAGCCTGACATCGGTGGTCAGCAAGGTGATGGAGGGCATTGTCAAGGAAAGGCTAGGGGGTTACTGGAGCAAACTGGGGGCTTGGACAATAGGCATCATGGCTTTGTCACGGGATGATCATGCCAGACCAATCTTGTTGAGTTCTATGACTGGGTGACAAGGGCCCTGGACCAGGGTAGGCCAGTGGATGTCCTCTTTCTGGATTTTAGCAAGCTGTTTGATTCGATACCCCACAGTGGCCTGCTGGCTAAGCTGAAGGAAATGGGGGTAGGGAGACAGTTGCTAAGATGGATAGGAAATTGGCTCTCTGAGCATACTCAGAAGGTGGTGGTTGGAGGGTTAGCCTCATCCCCAAGGTGGGTTACTAGTGGGGTTCCCCAGGGGTCAGTGCTTAAGCAACTCCTGTTCAACGCCTATATCTCAGACATCAGGAGGGGGATCAGGAGTGAGATGAGTCTCTTTGCAGATGACTGAAAGCTAGGTGAAGTGGTGGATGGGGAGGAGGGGAGGGTGGCCTTGTAGGAGGACCTGGAGGCTCTGGAAAGGTGGTCGGGAAAATGGAAGCTAAAATTCAGTGTGGGGAAGTGCAAGGTTCTGCACCTGGGATTCAGAAATTCAGGACAGGGGTATACCCTGGGAGGAGACATGATTCAAGTTACAGAGGGTGAGAGGGACCTGGGGGTAGTGGTAGATGTCAAAATAAACAACTCGAAGACCTATAGGAGGGTAGCGGCAAGGGCAAATAGGATGCTGGGATGCATCGCCAGGGGGATTACCTCAAGAAGGGTGGAAGTGATCCTTCCACTGTACCACTGCTTGGTTAGGCCACACCTCAAGTATTGTGTACAATTTTGGCGACCACATTTAAAGAGGGATGTTACACTCCTAGAGAGGGTGCAAAGAAGGGCAACCTGATCTGGGACCTGGGGAAGAGGACCTGTGTGGAGAGGCTCAAGGAGCTCGACATGTACACCCTGGAGGAGAGGAGGGACAGGGGGACATGATAGAGGTCTTTAAGTACATGAAAGGGATCAATAAAGGAGGCCAACTCAGGGTGCTCCAAAGGAAGGAGGTTGGGGCAACAAGAGGTCACGGGTGTAAGCTGGAAGGGGGCAGGCGCAGAGGGGAGAGGAGGAGATGTTATTTCACTGAAAGGGTGGTAGAGCCATGGAATGCACTGCCCAGGGTGCTGGTAGAGATGGAGATTGTGGACGGGTTTAAGAGGGGGTGGGACAGGTATAGGGGAAGGGTAAATCTGACAAGGCACAATACAGGTGGAACATCTGGGACTGGGGACAGTATAACCCAAGGGGGGACACCAAAATCGGCCCTCAGTGCGGGTGCTGAAACTCGAGCAGGCTCGAGAGACATTTAGGCCTATTCTGCTGGCATTTTAGTATGTTAGTAAACTCAGATCCCTCAGGCTCGAGGCCTGGCTCTGGAGGACTTAGAGTATGCAGGCTTACATCTCTCTGAAAGTGTCCTAAATGTACTGAGGGGGTACAGGAAACCATTCACCAAGAAGACCTGTGCTTCTAAGTGGAGGAGATTCTCTGTATGGCACTCTGCTAATGAGGTAGTTTCTTCACAGGTAGGGGTGCTAGCATTGCTGGACTACCAGATTGATTCACATTCTTTGGGTCTGCAGTTCTCTACTCTCAAGGTACATCTGGCTTCAGTTTCAGCATATATCTCTGGTGGCAAAGGTTTATCCATAACTTCTAATCCCATTTCCAAGAAAGTTCTGTCTCATCTGCACCCTCCTCATAGGGAACCAGTGCCTGCATGGGATCTTAATGTATGCATTGCCAAGCTCATGGAACCTCCATTTGAGCCAGTGATCTCGGCTCACCTGAAATGTTACCTGGAAAACAGCGTTTCTAGGGACATGGATATGTTGTTCATCCACACTGTCTGGCAGGTTCCTTGCCGCATTAAATCTTGCCGGAAGGTCTTCAAGCTGGCTCCTCTCACCCACCCAGGTGGTAAAACTCTCGGCTCCGCCTCATGACGCCAGATCTTCCTTACCGCTTGGAAGCTCAGGTTCCCTCCTTAACGCTCTACATATAGACTGGATTCTTCGGTTCACCCGAAACTTATTTTAAAATTTTCAAGACTTCGGTCAAGTTTCTCCCTCGCAGCTGCGATGGACAAATCGACTCCCAGATTTCGGCGGTGCCCTTGTGGGCAGAAGATGTCCAGGACGGACCCGCACTCCACGTACGTCTACTGCCTCGGCCTAGAACATGACCCACAGGCCTGCGAGTTATGCTGTTCGTTCTCGGCCAACGTCCTGGAAGACCACGCTGCCCGGTTACAGCTTGGGCGCCTGAGAAGCACTACCTGCCGGTAAAGTCGAGGGAGGCCCGTTGTGGTTACCGCGGCGGCTGGCTCGGCTGAGCAGCTCGAGCAGATGATCGCCCTCGAGGAGGAGGCGGCCCAGGCCACATCTTCCTCCTCCTCCTCGGTCACGGCATTTTTCCTGCTTTCTTTGGGTACCTCGTATTCAGCTTCGTTCAAGGAGCTTTGCCAATCGAAGGGAGGGGGCCATCGGGACATTCCTCTCAGTCCAGAAACAAGGATTTGAAGGGTAAGTCCCATCGTAGGCATTCGTGGGAGCGGAAGAGTTCCCCTTCCCGGATAGCCGACTCTTGACCGATCGAGCTGCGCTAAGGCTGCTCGGCGCCCCGGCCAGGCCAGCCGCCGAGACTCCGGCCGACGCCGTCCAGATTTTTCTCGACTCGTCGGACAGGCTGTCGACGGGTGAAGCCGACATCCCTTCTTCCCCGGTTCCCCCAGTGGAGACCGAGGATCTGCCTGCGCCGCCGGTGCAGCAGTCCCCGGTTAAGGTGTCCGAGCCGAGGGAAGAGCACCCCTTCTCGGGCCCGTCCTCGGAAACACCAAGGATCTCAGTCTCGGACCTCTTCTTGGTCCAGCTGATCCCACCGACATTGGCAGTCTCTGTCCCGCACCGAGGTAAGTGGCGCCGCCACTCGTCCTCGTCTTCCTCCTCGGAAGAGGAGAGGCTTCGGCGCAAATTGCTTCGACGCTACGAGGACCTGATGTGGCAGCAGTTACTTTTGTCCGGGAGCAAGTTGACGCTGACGCCGTCCCCGGCCATCAAGTGGCTGTCACCCGAACGGCCAAAACAACCCCTCGCTGCAGTCGAGATGCCCATGTCTGGACCGGTTGTTCGGCCGAAACCTGCTGCCCCACCGATTGTGGTGGAACCCCCACCTCCACAACCGAATTCGGGGGCGCCGACCAAGGACTCTCGGTCGGCTCAAGGCCTGCCCCACAGGTTGTCGGTCACCCTCATTCCCGACCGTCCTCGGCAGGTGGAGGGTGGCTCAGGCCCTAGGCAGCTCCTCGTGGACTTCTCGGAGTCCGACGACGAATCCTCCCTGTTCTCCAGGCTGGTTGACCTGGAGTCCTCCGGGGGCCAGTCGTTGGACGAAGGCCCATCGTCCTTCATGGGTTTGCTTCGACTCATCTCGGAGTCCACCGGGATGCAGCTCGAGCCGGTATCCAAACGGGCCAAGTATCCACTGATGGAGATACTGGACCGAGGGGATTCCCCCACAGAGGCCTTTCCGGTGGCTGAGGCCATTGTTGACCCAGCCTTGGAGCTTTGGCAGCGGCCTGCTTCCTGCCCTGCGCCCTCGGCCAGGATGGCCAAGAAGTATGCTGTCCCTACTGGCTCTTTGCCCAGGTTTTCAGAATACCCCTCTGCCGAGGGGTTGGTCACCAACAGCATTTTCCGGCGTTCCGGAAATGCTAGGGACGTGGACAAGCCCCCTGACAAGTCCAAAAAGCTGGACTATGCTGGGCGCAAGGTGTATGCTGCCTCCTCCCTTGGCCTCCATCAGGCCAGCTTGGCCGTACTGATGGCACACTTCTCCCACGCCCTCATGGGCTCCTGGATGAGGTGATCCCTCATCTCCTGTCAAACCTGCAGACCACAGTCCGCAGGTTCGGGACCAGGTAGGGCAGTGGCGGAGCAGCAGCTCCAAACAGCTCTGGACATAGGAGACTCCTGTGCCAGATCGGGTTGTGGTCATGTGCATGTGCGTCAAGAGCATGGCTGAGGATATCCACCTTCACGGGCGGATACCAGCACAAATTGGCGGACGCCCCTCTTGGGACCGACTTCGCCCTGGAGTGGAAGGTCACCCAGCGGATCGAGAAGTCCAATGCCACTCTGGTCACCTCCGCCCAGAAGGACAAAGGCCGCCGACAGCAGCAGCACAAGTCCTTTCAGTCTTCTGCGCCTGCACGTCCAGCCCAACAGCACCAGGGGCCAGCAGGCTTTCAGCTTGGCCCCAAACCAAGCCTGCGCTTCTCTAACAGGAAGCAGGGAGGTAAGGCCCAGGAGGTCCCTCGGCCGTCCCTCCTCCAAGCCTGCCCAGTGACGGGTTGAGGGGTGTCGCCCAGCCTCGTCACCCCTGGGTGCCCCTGTGGGGGGACGGCTCCGCCACTTCCTTTCCGCCTGTTCCGCTATCACCACGGACCACTGGGTGTTGGAGGTGGTAGGAAAGGACCTGCCTCTGGAGTTCGAGCAGGCCCCACCCTTCCGAGCCATCGCCCCTGGGGGCCACAGGTCCGTGAGCTCTGATGGCCCGCCTAGCCGATATTGCCCTGCTCCTCGAAAAATAGGTGCTCAGGAAGGTGGCGGATCCTCCTCCAGACCCAGGGTTTGTGTCCAGGCATTTCCTGGTCCCAAAACAGATGGGGGGGCTGGCGCCCCATTCTCGACCTGCACGACCTGAACAAGTTCCTAAGGTCTCGGACCTTCAGGATGGTTACTCTGGCTCAGATAATTCCATCCTTGGAATGAGGTGTGTGGTTCTGTTCCCTGGACCTTCAGGACGTGTTCTTTCATGTCCCAATCCATCCGTCCCATCAGAGATTCCTCCGCTTCAGAGCGGAGGGATCCCTTTACGAGTTCCGGGCCATGCCCTTCGGTCTCTCCCTAGCTCCCAGGGTCTTCGCCAAATGCATGGCAGTGGTGACAGCATTCCTGTGGTGCCGAAGGGTCCGGGTGTACCCCTACCTAGACGACTGACTCATTGCAGCCCCTTCCAGAGTGGAGGTGGAGCGGTCCAGAGATCTGGCCCTCCAGGTTTGCTCTCAGATTGGCCTCCTCATCAACGAGGCCAAGTCGGAACTCGTGCCAAAGCAGATGATACATTTCATCGGGGCAGAGCTAGACTCTCTTCGAGCCAGAGCACGGCTCCCGGCGGACAGGGCCGAGATTCTTTCCTCCTTTGCCCAGTCATTTCAGGTTGGGCAATCGCACCCTGCCCGGGACTTCCTGCGCCTCCTGGCGGCCTGCACCAGCATGGTCCGTTGGGCCTGCTGGTACATGCGTCCCCTTCAATGGGGACTGGCCAGCCAATAGTCACAGCACTTCGATCTGCTGGATCAGCTAGTGACAGTGACCCAGGGGATGTGGAACGCTCTCCAGTGGTGGACCGTTCCAGCACATCTGCAGGAGGGCATCCCGTTTGTCCGCCCTGAGCCGACGGTCTCTCTATCGACCGATGCCTCTCTGATGGGTTGGGGTGCCCATTTGGGGGAGCACAGAGTGCACGGCCTCTGGTCCCCTCGGGAGTCCCGATGCCATATCAACCTGCTGGAGCTTCGAGCAGTTCGTCTAGCCCTCACCGCCTTCGCTCCGTTTTTATGGGGTCAAGTGGTTCAGGTCCAGATGGACAATATCACGACCATGTACTAACTAAACTGCCAGGGGGGGACGCGCTCCATGCCTTTGTGCAGGGAAGCTCTCCGCATATGGTCTCTCGTGCGCAGCCTGGAGGCGGATCTCCTCGCCATTCTCGTGGCAGGAGCCTCCAACACCCTGGCCGATGCCCTAAGCGGGATAGGGGCTGCATCTCACGAGTGGTCTTTCCTGCCGGAGGTAGTACAAGATCTCTTCTCCCACTGGGGCACGCCTCAGGCGGACCTGTTTGCCTCCAGGGAGAATGCGAAGCTGAGACTGTTTCATGCCCCCCCCCCTCAGCAGGGCTCGCTGCAGGGGGATGCCTTCTCGAGGCCATGTACCCCGGGCCTCTTCTACGCCTTCCCCCATTTCCCTTGATCCACAAGGTGCTTCTCAAGGTGAGGAGGGACAAGGCGCAGGTGATTCTGGTAGCCCCAGACTGGCCCTGCCAGTTCTGTTATCCAGATCTCCTCAGTCTCAGCTCCAGGCTCACGAGGCGGCTTCCAGCCCGCCCGGACCTGATCTCAGTCAATCAGGGGAAGGTATTCCATCCAGGCCTTCAGTCACTGCACCTGACGGCCTGGTTCCTGAGCGGCTAGAGTTCCAGGCCTTGGGTCTTTCCGACGAGGTCTTGAACGTCATTGAGGGGTCCCATAAGGAGTCGACCAGAAAATGCTACGCCTTCAAATGGAAGAGATTCTCCATTTGGTGTCGGGGCAAGGGCCTGGACCCTTCCTCCTGTTCCTTGGCAAGCATTCTGGACTATCTGTGGTCCCTTTCTCAGCAAGGGCTTCGGTCGACGACCCTTAAGGTGCACCTAGCAGCTATCTCTGCCATCGGGCGTGGCCGGAAGCAGTCAGTGGCGAGGAGAAGGTGTCGGGTGCTTTTTGAAAGGCCTTGATCACATATCCCCTCTGGTGTGAGAACCTCCACCTCCGTGGGATCTACTGCTGGTATTGGCTAAGCTCTTGGGCAGGCCATTCGAACCGATGCACAGGTGTGACATCTCTCACCTGTCATGGAAGACCGCCTTCTTGGTGGCTATCATGTCAGCCAGAATGATGGGAGAGCTCCAGGCGCTTTCCATTGAGTCTCCTTATCTGGTCTTCCACAGGGACAAGGTTGTCCTGTGCGCCCACCCGAAATTCCTTCCGAAGGTGGTGTCGGAGTTTCACCTTAACCAGGTGTTGACTCTGCCGGTGTTCTACCCCAGTCACACTTCGGAGGCCAAATATAGGCTCCATACTTTGGACCCTAGAAGAGCGCTCGGCTGAAGTTCGGGGAGAGGTTCGCCAGCTGTTTGTCAGCTACGCTGAAGCCGCATCTGGCAGACCTGCCGCCAAGCAGACGATAGGCATATGGGTCACCTCCTGCACAGATCTCTGCTATAGGTTGGCGGGCATGGAGCCTCCCAGAGGGGTAAGAGCTCATTCTACCCGCCATACCGCTGCATTGGTGGCCACTTCAAGGGAAGTCCCTATCCAGGAAATCTTCAGGGCTGATACTTGGAAGTCAGCACACACCTTCATCACCCACTACCACATCGACCTTGAGTCACGTCGGGATGCTGGTTTTGGGGCCCGGTTCTCCAGTCTCTATTTCCCAAGTAGGGGGTGTGCGCCTTGCCTCCCTTCTCCCGGAGAACTGCTAGGAGTCTGCCAGACAATGTGGATGAACAACATATCCATGTCCCTAGAAATACAGGTTACTCACCTGTAACAGGAGTTCTAGGAATGGTATATGTTGTTCATCCACACGACCCACCCGACCTCCCCGGCTTCAACGCACAACCTGGCTTTCAGCGGGTTAGATCTGGTGTCATGGGGCAAAGCCGAGAGTTTTACCACCCGGGTGGGTGGGAGGAGCCAGCTTGAAGACCTTCCAGCAAGATTTAAAGCAGCAAGGAACCTGCCAGACAGTGTGGATGAACAACATATACCATTCCTAGAACTCCTGTTACAGGTGAGTAACCTGTATTTTTGGTGGCCATTACTTCAGCCAGAAGGATTAGTGAGCTTCAGGCCTTGTACATTAAACAGAGCTACATTTCAGACCAGCACAGGAGAGAGAAAACAAAATTTAAATACTTATAAATTGTCTTTCTTCGATGGCTGGTCTCCGGGCTGCTTCCCTCCCATAATGTATAAAGTTGGCCATTTGATTGTGTGTTTGGATAATGTTTTATCGTTATGGTTCCAGGTTCATGTAGTATTTCCACATTTTGACTGTTCAGAGATGACAGGAAGTGGAGAGATGGATATCCAGGCTGTTGGAGCTTGGTTTCCTGCCTGCGTGTGCATCAGGAGGTACAGCCAAGGCCCCTGGAATTCTGCGGTTCTGCGGTTGCGGAATTTGCCGCAGAATTTGCATCATGCCACTGAATATATATAGTGCCACAGAATTCATCGTTTTTGGTGAATATTCATATAAATATACTGTTTTTCCATAGTGTCAGGCTTTCTTTCCCACCTCATTTATCCTGAAGCCCCTCCTCTATGCTCAGCATATGATGTCATCGATGACATCACATCATATTTAGCCAATGACAGGACTGCATTCTGCTAGAGAAATGAATAAATCATGCCGCAGAAATCAGAAAATGCTGCCGCAGAATACCAGGGGCCCTGGGTACAGCCCATCTTTAGAAGCTTGGAGACCAGCTGTCTGAGAAAGAAAATTTACAGGTATTTAAATTTCATTTTTTCCAGCGAAAAAGATTTTCCAGGACTAGAGGGCATGGGATGAAGCTGGAGGGAGGGCGATTTAGAGGAAACTTGAATAAGAATTTCTTCACAGAAAGGGTGGTGGACAAGTGGAACACCCTGCCAGAGGAAGTGGTGGGGGCTGAAACAATCATGGGATTTAAGAATGCATGGGATAGACATAAGGGAATCCTGGAGGTCAGGGGCAGGGGGCAACAGATTTCTAGAAAAATGTAAAGGGAACTTACAAGCTCAAATGGGCAGACTGCGTGGGCCATAGGCCCTTATCGGCCGACACTGTCTGTGTATCTGTATAGAGGATTGGGCATTCAAGACACAACTTTAGAGAAATAACATAGTCAACAAATGCCAATTCAGGGCTCTCTATAGCTTTTGCCTCTCAGGTGCCCAAGATTCCCAAAATGAAAAATTGGGGATCCCAGACCACATTTTGGAAGTCCAGCAGTGCACTTCTAGAGCAGTTTTGTTGTGTCCCACTACAGTGTGGGTGGCCAGAAAGCAATAGATTGTGTGTCCTGAAAAGCCCATAGTATGTCCTGGGGACTCTTCACACTGATGGGTGCTGGAGCATTCAGGATGCAGGGCCCTATGTCCACTGCAAGCCCTACAATTACAATTCAAAGACCCAGTGACCTAACAGCTGGTCTTCTTCCTAGGCTGCCTCGCATGGCACCATCCTTGGGGCTTCAGATGCTTTAGCAGCCTAACTATTTTTCTAAGCAAAACAGGTGTCCCATGGCTAAGCCCTCTTCTGTGTTCACATTTCTGTTTGCCCCATGGGCTCTCACATAGTGGTGGATTATAGAGCTACTCCCCTGTCATCTCCCTCTTGAGGGGGGTCTCCTGAGACTACAAACCAAGGGTCTCTCGACTTCCCATTCCTGGGTTTTTCCAGGCTGGGGGGGGACCACACTAGGTCACCCAGTTCCCCAAAGCCCGTCTCTCATGTATTTTACTCCACATTCCTTGGGGGTCTTTGGGGATCAGAGACTTGATGGACTTTCTAACTCCTGCTGAGATAGAAGCACCCAGCCAACCTCCACTTCTTTCCAAAAGCCTTACGTCGTGCTCTTGGCTTTATGTATTCATGGCAGAAACAAGTCACAATGCTGGCTGCTTAGCTGCACAGGATTTCATTCTGCATAGGGACTTATCAGAGTGTCTCTGGAATGCTGTAACCCTCAATCAGTCAGAATCTTTATTTAACCAGGATATCATCATTGAGCAAGCTCATTTTCAAGATCTGGACATTAAACAAAAATACTAATAGGACACAGAGGTTACAGCAATATCAAACAAAGCAACATTTAGAAGGAGACATTATAATTAACAATAAGATTAACAGTAAGAGCAAGAAGGCATAGAACATCATCAACAGCAAAAAGGACCCACAATATATATAAATGTAAATATATAGACATTTCCATAGATATAAACAAAATTTACACAGTAGACCTGGTTCGGACCAGAGGACAACAAGAGTGTATTCATAAGTTAGATGATGAAATGGGGTGGGTGAACTGGAGAAGGGGAGGGGGAGTGGATGAGGGATAGCTATACATGAGTAGGGGAAGTAGGAAGGGGGATAAGATGAGGAAGAGAGCTCACTGTACTGATGAGACCCCATTTGAGACCACTGGGAAAGTGGAGCCTAAAAGTACAAGATTGGATAGCACACATTCTCCAAGGTGAGGGTAGTAAAGGTCATTGATAGTGTGCAGTCTACTCGAGGAGGGTCGTAAGGGTTGTTTAATAGTGAGTGTGCTTAAGGACTGGACAACATATATCATACCAAAAAGATTAGTATGACATACTAGAGCGGTACATTAGGAAGAGGTAGGAGCAGGTAGAGGAGAGGACAGGATGATGAGAGGGCAGCAAGAGAAGGCTAAGTGCAAGGCAGAGGGTGAGGAATCAAGCGGACACAGTAACCTAGTAGAGCAAGTGAAGAAACAAGGTAGCGGAGATGACAGGAATGATAAGAGGACAGTAAGTAAGATTTAGTTTGTAGGGCACAAGGAGAGGATCAATGAGGACACCATTAACTGGGGAGGTGGCAGGTATCAAGGGTAACAGTTGCAGGATTCCTTGAAGGAGCGATTATAGCTTGATTTAAATGCTGCTAGGCTGATAGGGCAGAACAGTTTCAGAGTTTTTTTGCAACTTATTCCACAGTAGTGGTAACATGCAACTTATGGCTGTCCGGCCAAAACGTGATCTGACTTTGGGCACAGTCAGAGAGACGTATAAGGCACTTCTCAGCCCGCACCTGGTTACAATGCTCAATGGTAAACAATCTGTAATATAAAGAGGCAGCTTCTGGATGATGGTGCTATAGGTCCATAGGGCAGCGTTTCTCTGCAGTCTGTAGTATAGGGAAGACCAACCCATAGCTGTATAGAGAGAGCAATGATGTGTAGAGTAAGGGAGACCAGTAATAAACCTTAAGGCATGGTGGTAGAGCGTATCCAATTTAGTAAGTGCAGAAGCAGGACCCTGACTATATAGAAAGTGAGCATAATCAAGCAAGGAAAGGAAGGTGGTTTGCACCAGTCTCTTCTTTGCATCCTTAGTACTGAAGTGCTTAATCCTATAGAAGAGGCCAAGTCTGTGTCTAAGTTTTTTTGACAGCTCCTTAATATGGTCATTAAATGAAAGTTTGTGGTCAATCCAGACCCCCCAGATATTTCAACTTGGCTACAAATTCCAGGGGTTCACCAAGCAGTATAGAAATCTGTGGAAAAGTTCCATTTGTTGATGGATTTGT
This sequence comes from Neoceratodus forsteri, assembly GCA_016271365.2. Taxonomy (NCBI): domain Eukaryota; kingdom Metazoa; phylum Chordata; order Ceratodontiformes; family Ceratodontidae; genus Neoceratodus; species Neoceratodus forsteri. The sequence goes on along the minus strand of CM028132.1, from coordinate 1,226,982,716 downwards.
TGTGTGAGCAAAGGGTGAAAAAAGCATTGCCTTGTTTTTTTTTTGCATTTAGAAATAATTTCTGGTTTAGGGGCTGTAGTTGCAACTGATTGAATGCCTGCTGTAGATCACTACAGGCTGCTTCATGAGTAGGTCTGCTGATATAAAGCACTGTATCGTCTGTGAAGAGGTGTGTATTAGCATCTTTAATGCTGGCATCAATTCTGTTGATATAAATTGCAAAAAGCAAGGGACTCAATATAGACCCCTAGGGTACGCCTCTCTAAAGGGGTTTTAGTGGTGATAATTCCCCTTCCGCTTTCACCTGTTGAAACCGGCCTGTGAGGTAATTAGAGAACCATCTCAATGATCGGGGGTCCAGTCCGATACTCCGGAGAGAAGAAAGGAGCAAGCCGTGGTCGACCGTATCGAAGGCCTTACTTAGGTCTAAGAATACTGCACAAACAAAATTATTTGCATCCAGTTCACACTGTCAGTCATTAGTCATCTTTGCTAATGCTGAGATGGGTGCTGTGTCGAGGTCTGAAGCCTGATTGTATAGGATTAAGCAGATTTGTATTTTCCAAGTAGTGCGTAAACTGAACACTCGCTACTTTCTCCAATAGTTTGGACAGGGTGGGAAGCAGGGAGATGGGTTTATAATTATTGAGGTCACTGGGGTCTCCAGGTTTAAATAGGGGGACCACATGGGCCGTCTTCAACATGGTAGGAAGGTTTCCTTGTGAGAGCGATAGATTAAAAAGGTGCATGATAGGCACTGCCAGGACATGAAAACTGATCTTCAGGAGAAAAGGGTCAAGAAGGTCAGCCCCGGCACTTTTCCTGGTGTCCAGCTGTAGCAGTAGGTCTTCGACTTCTTTCAAGGTAACTAGCTGCAGGGAGAAAGTCGCACTAGTGCCATGGATTTCATGGTCCTGTGCACCTAGTTGAGCGCGGAGACTGCTAGCAGGGGAAGAATCGAAGGCTAAATCTGTGATGGCAAAGTGATTATTGAGCAAATCGAGGATTGATAGCCTATCTGAGACTGTAGAGGTACCACTCATAATTTCCTTCAGCGTTGAATTAATGGATGCGGTGCCTTCTAGTTTTTTTAGGGTTTTCCAAAACTTGGAAGAACACTTCGTGGATGATTCAAGCTCAGTACGATACAAGTTTGGCTTGGCCTCTCTGATAATCTTAGTGCATGTATTTCTTGCTGTCCTAAAAAAGGCCCAGTCAGTTGGTAGTTTGGTTTTACGTGCAGTTTTCCAAAGCCGGTCTCTGTTAATCAGTATGGCCTTCAGATCAGCAGTAAACCACTGGCAAGATTTTGTCTTTGCCCTGACTTTAATAAATGGTACATGCTTGTCTATCACCCCTACTGTGATATCCTGGAAAATATTGTATGCTGCGCACACAGATTTTGTAAGATAAAAGTCTTGCCAACGGAACGGATCTCGTAGGTCCGTGGTAAAGACACATAGATCGAAATATCTTCTGCATCTTTTGAGGGTGGACTTGGTGGGGGAAGACAATTTGGGGGTAGCTCTTACACAGGCAATAAAACAATGGTCACTAATATCTGAGAATAAAAGTCCAGCGTGGGAGAATAGATGAGGTTTACTTACTACGATAAGATCCAGCAACTTACTATCATTAGGGTTCTTTTTATTGGGGCATGTAGCTTCAGTAATTAGTTGGGATAACCCAAGGGAGTCGCAGATAAATTTAAGAGGATTGGAGGCATTGGATAGCCAATCAAGGTTGAAGTCGCCCATAATGATAAACTCCGATGACAGGGATCCCAGGGAGATACTCAGGTGGTTCAGAAGCTGAAGTCCCGCAGATGGCGGCCTATAGCATCCTGTTATGTAAAGAGAGATCTTGGGAGCAATCTCAACTTTAATGGTCAAACATTCAAATTCTTTAACTAGGTTAACTAGGATCTGCAGCTTATCCTATAGGTAGGGAAGTGGGCAGACTAGGTGGGCCAAGCGGTCCTTATCTGCCGTCAAAGTCTATGTTTATGGATTGTGGTTGAGTCCATGATAGTGGCAGAGAATTTGTTCTTGAGATATATATATATAGCAACTCCTCCTCCTCTGGACTGCCTGTCTGTTCTAAATAAGGAATAGGAAGGAATATTTACCTCTTGATCCGCCGCTCCAGGTCTGAGCCATGATTCAGTGACCACCAAGACATCAGGCGCAGTGTGACAAACCCAGGCCTGATGGAGGTAAGTTTTTTGAATAGGCTGCATGCATTGACATGCATAAATTTCACACTGTTGCAGCTTGATAGATCTGCAGGGGAAGTTATAATTGCCCCAGGGGCAGGATTGAGCTCAACGTTCCCTGAGCACAGCAGGACACACAAACTGATCTGCCCTCTCTCAGGCTTGGTTTGGTAGTGTGTATATAAGCAGGAAGACACGACATGGTGTGGGTTACTATTCTTGAACCATATGCCCAGTTGAGTTCTGAAGAGCATCATGCCTTCAACCACCTGGAAGTGCAGTTCAGCCACACCCTGGAGTGTCTTATTACACCTTACAAAATGTGTTTGCAGTTAAAAAACAAAAATAAAAAAATTGGATTTAGAAAGCCGGCCCAGGGGCATGGAGGGCTGAAGCGCTGACACCTTACCTCCAGCCATGCTGGCGACCCAGGTTCAGGAACAGATGCGGTCATTGGGAGCCAGCTGGGTGGGTGAGGATTGAGCATCCCAGGGGCAGCTCTCCTCTCCCAGGTTGGGGAGACTGGTCAGCCCGGCTGTAGACTGCTGCCTGGTGGTAGTGCAGCATGGGTGGCAAATGTAAAGGAGGGATGCTGTGGGGAATGTCAGCTGGGTGCATCTTCATATATGAGGCTGAAATTCTGCAGTGTAGGGTGAGGAGAAAATGGAAAAACAGGAATTGTCTAAGGCTTAGTGAAGCCCAGCCCACCGGTCCCCAAGCCTGCACCGCCACCTGAATGCCACCGTTGATCTGCCTTGGATTATTCACAGGGGGGGGTGGCCATCTCTCCTCTGGTCCCACCATGAGGGTGAATTCACTGGGAGACCCTGAGCAAGGTGAGTATCAGGGGAAGCGGGAGCCGGCTCGAGGTGGCAAGGATTGGGCTGAGAAGTTGCCCCTAGATTCGGCAGCAGAGAACAGAATATGGAAGGGAAAAAAAAAGATAAGTTTAGCAGTGCAGTTACTATTACTGAAGCACACTGCTTTGGAATCTTCTCCACCAATCAGGAGGCAGTATTCTTCTCCTCCATAATGCATATGGGGCACAAAAACCCTGGCACAATATATCAGTTGGGGGGTGAGGATATAGCATGCAACAAGCAGGAAAGGGATCTTGGGGTTATCACCTCTGATGACCTCAAGGTAGGGAAACAGTGTGACAAGGCAGCAGGTAAAGCAAATAGGATGCTGGGACGCATAGGCAGGGCATCACCAGCAGGAAAGGGAGGTCATAATTCCACTATACAAGACACTAGTGAGGCCCCACCTGGAGTACAGTGTAGAAGTTCTGGAGACCTTACCTACGTAAGGACATAGACAGGGTAGAGAAGGTTCAGAGGAGGGCAACAAAGATGGTACATGGATTGCATCACAAGTCCTATGAGGACAGGTTGAAGGAGCTGAATATGTACTCCTGGAGAGAGAAGAGGAGAGAGGATATGATAGAGACATACAAGTATCTTACAGGGAGGAACAGGGTGCAGGAATACACTATTTTTAAGCGAAAAAGATGTTCCAGGACTAGAGGCGTGGGATGAAGTTGGAAGAGGCTATTCAGAGGAAACATGAGGAAGAATTTCTTCACAGAACGTGGTGGTGGACAAGTGAACACCTGCAGAGAGGAAGTGGTGGGGGCTGAAACAATCACGGGATTTAAGAATGCATGGGATAGACATAAAGGAATTCTGGAGGTCAGGGGTAAGGGGCAACAGGCTTCTAGGAAAACATAAACTGAACTTACAAGCTCAAATGGGCAGACTGGGTGGGTCATAGGCCCTTATCTGCCGACATTGTCTGTGTATCTATGTAAAGAATCAGTAACCAGATGCAGATAGATACAAAGTTGTGACTGCAGCATGTAAAAGAGCACAACCTCTATTCTAACTGCTTGACTTACAGGATGTCTCGTTTAGCTGAATGGTCAGAGCTGCTGCTTCTGAAACTAGGGATGCAAGAATTTGATCCCTGGGTCTGGCACCTAAATGGGTAAGCCTGTAATTCAGGTTACAAAGGTGCCACCACCACCCCCACCCCACCCCACCCCCAGCGCTGGGGAAAGGACATTACGTTGGTGATGAGGATGTGATTCCTGTTTTCTGTGAAAGAAGATGACGAAAAAAGAGGAAGTGATGTAGTGTATACAGACTCTGTAACCAGATGCAGAATTCCATCTGGTTGAGAAAGTTGTAACTGCAGCATGTAAAAGAACAAGACCTTAGTCTGTCTGCCTGGCTTCTAGAAAGTGTCCTGTTAGCTGAATTCTTAGAGCTGCAGCCTCTGAGAGCAGGGAGGCAAGAACTGATCCCTGGATCTGGCACTTACATGTGCAAACCTGTATTCAGTTTACAGAAAATGTCCCTGTGAGCTGGGGAAGAGCATCTTATAGGCTCATTCTCTGGACGAACGATCAGACAGGCTCTGACTAGAAATTCTCAGTAGCCTCTTCAGGCAGTTGCATGGTGAACTGTGTCTGCCTCTGCTGCTGGAACTCTTTCCCTTTCTGGGGCACAGTGCTGTTGGTCAGTTGCCCACAGCTTATAGTAGGCTGACTGGCCTGCTGACATGCAGTCCCGGGAAGGACTGCTGCTCCTTCACCCAGGTGAATCTGGCTCTAGCCTGTTCAAATTATAGCCTTCCAGCAGGTATCTCTGACCTCCAGTTTGCTCAGTTCTTCAGGAGTGGGCTGATCCACAATTCGGGGTCTCTAATTGGTTTACATTTGCAGGCTTTTCTCTCGTACTCTTGGTCCAGAATTCTTCTTCTGGCTTCCTTGCTCTCTTCTGCAGACTGCTTGACTGCTTTTCGTGGGCATACAAGCCCCCATAATCCCTGAATCTGACATTGAGCTAGCACAGGTTAGTGAAGCAGTCCACTATGGTGTCTACCATGGTTGCCTGCTGGTCCCTCATAGGTGGCCTCTGCTGCTATGTTGATCTTGCATCTAAGGGTGTGGTTCAAAAGGTTGGTTCCTTGTTGTGGGTGGCACATTCCGTCATTGGTTCCTCAGTGCATAGCTGAAGTTTCAGTCAACGGTGCACCTGGTGGTGTGAAGCAGAAAGGCCTGGGCCTACTGAATACACTCCTCTGAAGCCAAGTCCCCCTCCTCCACTATCATGGGGCAGAGCAAAGCTGGCAGTTGGTGACACGGCAGCTACCATATTGGATCACCTTCACTGAACTGAGGAGCAAAGGTAAGCCCCCACCATGGGGGGGGGGAGGATATAATATTGTACTTACCTGAAAATAGGCATTTCATTGCCTAGTGTGCTTACCTGATCAATAAAAACTAATACTACTAATAATAAAATATTGGCTAGAAAAAAAGTTACAGCATTAGATTCCCTGCTAATTTAGATCCAGATTCTCAAGCAAAATTGAGGGGATCCTGATATGCTTTCTATTCAGTTAAATCCCAGCATCACCTACACCCTGGAGTGGTTTATTGCAATTATTTATTTATTAGAAAAGTTGGATTTACAACCTTCGAGTCATGGACTCATTTAAAAAGGCACCTCATCGCAGGGGGTTAGACAGAATTACATAGTGAGGTTACAACAGGAAGAACAGTACGGGTGCAGAACATTAAACATAGAGTACACATAGGTTACATAATGTTACTTATAATAGGTTACAGTCAAATACAGGGTACCCAAGGGTTACATTGGGGGTACAGCACTAGACATAAATACCTGGAGAAAGTGGAGGTAGGGATGAGCAGTGGGTGGAGGGAGGGGAGGATAGGCTTATACAATTGTACAATGGCCCCTTTTATGTTTGTGCCCAAAAAATCAAGAAAAAGGTTTTTTTTTTTTTTAGTTTTTTTTTCTGTATTTTACATTATTTTTATGTCATTTATTGCTGCGCCTGAAAAAATAGATCTTCCTGGACATAAAGTCTCCACCACTCATTCACACTAATGGGAACTGCTCCAGAGGCACTAGGACCCAGCGGGAGCAAACTTTTTTGCTAGAGGGTTGGTGCCAGAGATGGAGCCACGAGGAGCGGCACTGCGAGCCCCAACTTGTGCGGTGATGACTATCTCAGCGTTGACCCTCCATCCGCCTCAGTTCCTTTTTTCCTGCCCTCGAGTGCACTTCAGTGACTATGTCGCTCACCCGCCGGGAGTCAAACTTCAGACTAGCAGCTTAGTTTTTCAGTTTTATTGTTTTGTAGTAATATTTCGAATAAGTATCGCTTAGTTTATTTATTCTTGTTTAAAGAAAAAGTCTCAGCCTACATTGACGGAGTCGACCATGAACGGGTTAGATGACGGTAGAGAGACTTCGTATGAAAGCTGTTGAGTCAGCCGGGCTGGGTCCGGTCAACCACACCTTCTCCGGGGGTCCTGACAATGGACTGTCCAATGCCGAGGGATGAGGCGGTCCCTCAGCATAAAGTAAGCGGTTGCACGCTTAGCACCATTCGCCTCGAGCTCTTCTTCGGCCCACAGGTCGAGAAAGAGAAAGCATCACTCGAGGTCGCCCTCTGATATGTCTGTGCATAGACGGTCAGTTATTGGGGCTAGTTGCCGGTCTCCTCCTTCCGAGTCGCCGGTTTCTGTTTCTGGTAGCTGATGTCTTCGACATCGGAGCCGTACCCGGCCCTCTGGTAGGTCTTCAGATTAGCAGTTTCATCAGTGGGCTGCTCTTATGGAGCAGTGGGCTCGAAGGTTGGTCTAGCTGCCTGGCCCGGTCACTCAGGGGCCTTGGGCATGATGGGAGATCAGGTAGGGAGTTTGAGCCTCCTAGTACTTTCACGCCCGTCTTGGTGCTGTCGACTCAGCTTAGGTGTCCCCCACAGGGCTGCGCGGGGGGGGCCACACCAATGCCTCTATCTCCAGGTTTTCATCCTTCTTCTCCTCAAATCCTGTTTTTCGGAGTCTTGGGATGTTTTGACACCTGGCGTCGATGGCACGCTAGCGCTGTTTTCGTCTAACGTGTCTGTCGGCGCTGTCCTCAGTGCCGTTGATTTTCTCTGGCGCCGTCCGGCATTTTGGCGCTGTCTTCGCGCCTTCACGCCAGGTGTGGCCTCGGTGCCATGCTTTTCAGCGCTGAGACCAGTTAGGGCATCATCCAGCCTTCAGGACTCCTCCTCTTTTAATCCTTTTCCTTCCTCATTTCCTTCTGAATTTCGTTCCTTTCCTGTCCATACAGTCCCTCCTGGACTGTCAGGAGATGACATTGAACCTGACCCAGAACTTAGGCTGGGTGATGATGTGGAAAGAACAGGATCTATTCCTGCTGCAGAGCCTGTGGTCGAGGACCTATCTTTTAAGTCTCTGCTGAAAAACTTGAATTCCACTCTTTCTCTCCAAAGTACAGATACTGATCCTGGGAAACTGTTAAGACTCCAGTACCTCCATGTTCCGGAGATCCCTATGGATTTGACTCCTCCGGTACAGCCCTCCTTTGAGACACTGTCTCAAATGGTATGGAATAATCCTGCTCTCATTCATTCGGTGGCGAAGTCCATAGATAGGAAATATGTTGCTCCCAAGGATTGACCCATTTTGGCATCCCAAGCCTTTGCGGATCCTATTGTAGTCTTGGCAGAGAATGATAAGGTTGTCCTTCCACAGACTACTACAGCTCGACCTATTAACAAAGAATCTCGTAAGATAGACACTTTGGGTAAGAGAGTCTTTGCTGCTTCCACCCTAAATGTGCCTATTGCCAGCTACCAAGGCTATTTCTCTCAATATGGGTATATCCTTTGGCATTCGCTTAAACAAATGGTTGAAGCTCTACCGGAGTCGGATACTAATTCAGAGCTTCTTCAAACCATAACCAGGGATATCGACTCCAACAACCAGCAGGTTAAAGCAGCTATGGACGCCTTCGATACTGCCTCCCGAGCGGCGGCGGTGGGCATTTGTACCCGCTGCCATTCCTGGCTGCACACTTCCGGTTTCACGAATGATGCACAGCAGCAGGTAATGGCGTTGCCTTTCGATGGTGTGTACCTCTTCAGCCCTCAAGTAGAACAAGCTCTAGAGGCCACACAAAAGACTAGGTCAGCCATTAAATTGGCTCGACCTCCTCCCACTCCCTCTCGAGGGGGTGTTAACAAACGCCAGTTTCATAACCGTCAGTCCTTTCAAGGTAAAGGCAGGGGAGGTTTTAGTAAAAACCAAGCCCCTCAGCCTCAAAAGAAAATGCAGCAGAAGGCACAAGGACTCAAACTGCCCAGTGCCGCCTTCTGAGTTGTTGGCCCAAGTCCCACCTCAGCTGCCTGAGGAGGACTTTTCCTCAGCAGTGGGAGGTCGTCTGACTCGCTTCTACAATCAATGGAAGTCCATAACCTTGGAAAAATGGGTCCTCCGGATAATCCACAAGGGGTATTCCCTCAATCTTTTGGACACCCCTTCAGATCGTCCCCCCAGACGACAGTCCAGGCTGTCAGTTCTTCAGTCAGAACTTCTCGCCTCCGAGATACAAGGCCTTCTGAATAACAGGGCAGTGGAAGTAGTTCCGCTTGATCAACGGAACACAGGGTTCTACTCCCATTACTTTCTGGTTCCAAAGAAAACCATGCGCATGCGCCCCATTTTGGACCTCAGAAAATTAAACAAATTCCTACCCAAAGAGAAATTCAGAATGATATCGCTAGGAACCCTGTTACCTTTGCTTCATCAACACGACTAGTTAGCCTCCCTGGACATGCAAGATGCTTACCAGCACATTCCTATTTGCCCGAAGCATTACAGATACCTAAGGTTCGAGCTTTGGGTCAGCATTATCAGTTCAGAGTCCTGCCCTTTGGGCTATCCTCGGCGCCACGAGTTTTTACAAAGTGTTGTGCAATTCTCACAGCGCATCTCAGGAAAATTGGAATACAAGTGTTCCCATATCTGGACGATTGGCTTCTAGCAAGTCCTTCCATGCAAGGAACTCTGGCCGCCGTAGCCACAGCCTCACACTTTCTCAGGTCCATGGGAGTCCTGCTAAACCTCAAAAAATCGCAGTTGCAGCCCTCCCAGAGGCTCCTTTTCATTGGCACTCTTCTGGACACCTCCTGTGCGAAAGCATTTCTTCCAGAGGACAGGAGGAGCGATATCCTTCAGATGGCCCGATACATCGGAGAGAGCAGCTCGGTTTCAGCTCTCTCAGTGCAACGGATGCTAGGTCTCATGGCATCCTCGGTGTTCACTGTACCCCTAGCACGCCTCCACATGAGAACCTCTCAATGGATGCTCAGTGCTCAGTGGTCCCCGACCACACACCCTCAATCTTTTCTCATCAAAGTGACAGAACCTCTGAAGAAGTCACTCACCTGGTGGTCGCAAGAGGACAGTCTTCTGGAAGGACACCCCTTTGCTCCTCTGGATCATCAGATTTCCATTACCACGGATGCGTCCCTGATGGAGTGGGGAGCTTACTGTCAGACTCTCCATACTCAAAGTACATGGACTCAGGATGAGTCCCAACTTCATATAAATGTCTCAGAAATCAGAACCGTCCTTTATGCAGTCCGGGCTTTGGAGGACATACTCTGTCACAAGAGCATTCTCCTTCAAACTGACAACAAAGCAGTGATATATTACATCAACAAGCAGGGCGGTGCCCATTCTTACCCCTTATGCAGGGAAGCAGTGAGAGTGTGGGAATGGTGCTTGGAGCACAAGGCTCTAATTCAGGCGGTCTACCTATCGGGAGTGCAGAACGAACTGGCAGACCGTCTCAGCAGAACAGAGACAGATCCTCACAAATGGTCCCTCGACTCAGCCGTAACTCAGTCACTGTTCGCAGAGTGGGGAACTGCAGATCTGGACTTTTTTGCATCACACTTAACACAAAACTGCCTCTCTTCTGCTCCAGAAATCCAGGGCCTGGCATTTTCTGTCAGGATGCATTCACGCTGCGGTGGAAAAAACTCTTTCTATATGCCTTTCTGCTTCTTCCTCTAATTCAGAGAGTACTTCTCAAATTCGAGTCCCAGGGGGACAAAATGATCCTCATTGCTCCCTTCTGGCCTCGACAGATATGGTTTCCACTACTCAACAGTATGTTGGACACTCCTCCGAAACCGCTTCCCTTCAGACGAACCTTCTGACTCAGGGGCCTGTAGTCCACCCCAATCTGAGATCACTTCACCTTCACGCTTGAATCCTGAAGAGATAGAAGTGAACAGGTTCAACGTCTCTCGTAGGGTTTCAGATATTCTTCTGGCTGCACGCAAGCCAGCCACTAGGAAAACTTACACAGTCAAATGGAAGCGTTTTTCGCTCTGGTGTACAAAATACTCTTTGAATCCTTTTTCCTGCCCACCAGATAAAGTTCTAGAGTACCTTTTAGACCTCTCAAATTCAAGTCTGCAATACGCTACAGTTAAAATGCACCTTTGTGCCATTTCAGCTTTTCATGAGCCAGTACTTTCCTTGTCACTGGCTCAGTTACCTGTGGTTAAGAGGTTTCTTAAGGGAATTCTGCATACCAGACCTCCTATCAGACATCTAGTTGCAGCCTGGGACATTAATCTGGTGCTAGACATGCTCGCTCGAAAACCTTTCGAGCCTCTACCTACCTGTGAGTTGAAATTTCTCACCTGGAAGACAGCCTTCCTAGTGGCCATTACCTCAGCCTGCAGGGTCTCTGAGATATATGCCTTGGTCTCAGACCCTCCGTATACTGTGTTTCATAAAGACAAAGTAGTTTTTAGAGCTCATCCTATGGTTGTTTCAGAATTCCATCTAAGCCAACCTTTGGTCCTTCCTTCCTACTTTGCAAACTTCCAAAATGAAAGAGAGCGTTCTCTTCATTCCTTGGATGTCAAAAAAGCTTTGCATTTCTATCTAGATAGAACAAAAGACTTTCGCAAAGCTCAACAACTGTTTGTTTCCTTCAGTGAGACCCGGCTGGGTCAGCCGGTCGCTATCAGATGTTTTTCAGCATGGCTGGTGGCATGCCTTCGCTACTGTTATTCCATGGCGCAGGTTAAGCTGGAGGGCAGAGTATACGCTCACTCTACTAGAGCGGTCGCAGCATCCCTAGCGGAAATCTGCAACATGTCCATTGCAGATATTTGCAATGTGGCTACCTGGAGCTCAGTGCATACTTTCGTCAAACACTGTGCCCCGGATGTCCATGCCAGACGACATCTTTTGTTTGGCAGTACCATCCTTAATGGACTCCTGTCCTAAAACTGTGAGCTCTCGGTCTCTCCTGCCACCCTCTCGGGGGATTATTAACTCGTACTCTCCCATTAGTGTGAATGAGTGGTGGAGACTTTATGTCCAGGAAGATAGGGAAATTACGTACCTACCGTAATTCTTGATCTTCTTGGACGAGTATCCACCACTCATTCACACACCCACCCTCCGTCCCCCGAGCTCACCTTTGTTGTTGGTCTTCACTCCCTCAGTCTTAGGCTGTGAAGACTTCTTTGTTGACCCTTCATATATGGGTCGTCCAGTTTTTTGGTTAGGCTGTCCTTCTAGGTTAGTTACGCTGTACCTTCTTGGAAAAAAAGGTACCGAGGTGGTTGAAGGGTCGACGCTGAGATGGTCTTTACTGCACGAGCTGGGGCTCACGGTGCCGCTCCTCTAGGCTCAATCTCTGGCGCCAACCCTCTAGCAAAAAAGTTTGCTCCCACTGGGTCCTAGTGCCTCTGGCGCAGTTCCCATTAGTGTGAATAAGTGGTGGAGACTGTTCCAAGAAGATCAAGAATTACGGTAGGTATGGTGCTGGAGGGGATGTGCTCAACCGGAAGCAGACCATTTACATATTTTTTGGACCTGTGAGGTACTACTGAATTACTGGGGAGACATTACGGGGGCAATTTCAGAGCTATTTACAGTACAGAGTAGGCTGGAGTGGCCAGAAATGATCTTGGGCCTGCCACCCAAGGAGGTACGAGGTTCTGACTCACTGTACCTGTGGTCCATCCTGACTACGGCTGCACACAAAGCCATCACAAAGAAATGGCTCTCTCCCAGCCCCCCCACTATAGGGGAATGGATAACAATAGTGAACACCATAGCAAACGTGGAGGAACTCACATATAAAATTAATAACAGAACCTCGTTACACCTAAGGAGGTGGACTAGATGGGAGTTGTGGCGAGCTGCAAGGTAGGGAAGAAATAACTAATCATATCATAATTAATGGTGAAATGAGTCAGTCAGAGGGGGAGCCGAGAGATGGATGGAGAACCTGGTTGGGATGGGGGAGAGGGGATTGGGGCCCAGTTTGATGTTTGAGGGAGACTCATAGGATAGCAGAAACAGCTTGAGGAGGGCTGAAGCCCTCCTTATGTAGGACTATATCAGCTTATCGAATATATGTAATCTGATTGGACTGAGACTTACTGTACAAGTGATAACAACAAAATGTATTGGGATAAATATTATGGCTGGAATGCTAATTAATTTGATTGTGAGAATGTACCTAAATATTGTCAATAAACTTGAATTTAAAAAAGAATTACGGTAGGTATGTAATTTCCATTTCTGGGTTGCTAAGGTCTGGTTCTCTGTGACTGACACTCACTCACAGGAAGCTTCTGTCCCCCACATTTCCCATTTCTATTTCATAAGTACACTTTCTTTAATTAGCAGTATTTAGGTGAGCGTGGGGAGCGATCAGCAATTTCAGCTGTCATTTGGCAGGCATGCTTTTGTTTTATATTGAAGTAAATGGGTTTTTTTGGGGGGTGGGGTTTGTTGACTGGGTAAAAACTCTAGACAAACTGTGCCTTTTTTCAGGCACAACCCAGGGGAAGGGGGATACAGATGAATGCCAACTGACTTTGAACCAGATTAAGCTGTTGGTGGTATTTTAGTGAATGGGGGGAAATGTGGCCAGGGCATCGGGGAAATTCGCCTACTCTTTTCGAGAAGTGCCATGGGGTCTTTAACATCTATCTGTACCACCACCAGAACAGGCAGATAGGACCTCGGTTTAACGTCTCATCTGAAAGATGGCACCTCAGGAGTGCAGCACTCCCCCTCATGCTGCACTGCAGTGTCAGTATTGGGGTATTAACCCAAGTGCCTGATGTGGGGATAGAACCCACAGTCTTCTGATCTCCCAGCCTCAGAGGCAAGTGTACTACCTGCTGATCCACTGGCACTGCAATTAATGATAATAATACCAAGAGTGGAGTTTGGGAGGGGGCCATGTTCTCACTTTGGCCTGTACTCTGGGCCATCTACTGGAAAGTGGTATTCTGAACAGTTAGGATTTCTTTCTTTTTTTTTTTTTTTTTCCTCTGTGAATAGGATTTTCTGGATACTGGATGAATGATGGAGGTAAAGGGTATATATTTTAGGACAGTGCAGAGTTGCGATTGGGTCGGGGTTTACCGGCAGTTGAAGACGGCAGGTTTAATGTTTTGATTTGTGGGGAGGGGGGTGATCTTTTTAATGTCCCATTGCAGATGTGGCTGACTGGCAACCTTTGTGTGGGTTATGCCAGGATTTACCACAGCCGAAAGGTGCCATTCAGCAAATCACTCAAATCAGGTTTCCATATTCTAGGATCCCATTGTATAATTAGGTGCTTCTCATACTGGTGCCTCTAGTAACACTCACACATGGTGATGGAGTAAGCAGAGAATCATTAATGCTTCTCTTACTGTTGGGCAACATTCACCCAAACCATGACCCTGCAGTCATGGCCCCAAGTGTGGTCCAACCCAAGCGTGGCATTCTGAATATGGCCATAGTTAACATCTGCAGTCTCTTATGTAAAATTGACAGCCTCAAAGTCTGGGTCACACAACATGACCCTGACATACTGTCTGTTGTTGAAACGTGGCTGTCACCTAAAATACCCGAAACTGCTGTAACCTTACCTGGATATACCCGTCCTCAGACTGGATAGGTTGTCCAAATGACGTGGAGGTTGCACCATCTACCTAAAAAAACACTCTAAAGGATCACACCTTGCCACAAGCTAAACTAGAATGCCTCACCCAGGTTCTTGCGATTAAAGTTATACTCAGTGCCCATAATAAGGCACTCACTGTCCTGTCAATTTATATACCACCAGAGGATCTATCCTCTGGTCTCCTCAGTGTCCTGGACTACATTTGTGCTCAAAAACACTTCTCTGAGACAATACTTTTGGGCGATTTCTATATAAGCTGGCCCTCTTCCACGGCTGCCCCTGTGAAGGATTCCTTATCGTCTATGCACTTCACACAATTTGTCAATCTACCCACTAAGATTAACTACAAGACTAGGACAAGAACCACTCTGGAATGGATAATCTCTAATTACCCGGATCGTATCTCTAATGTGACTGTGTACCCAAATTCCCTAAGTGACCACTCCCCCGTTACCTGTAGCTGGTCCAACAAATATCACAAACCCCCACCAATAATGCTCTTATGCAGAGTGCTTAAGCGTGTGCACTTGGAGCCCCTTAAATAACACCTACACAACCTTGACTGGTCCCTGCTGGACTTTACTGATGACATCAATACAGCCCTTGAACACATCATTAATATCTTCAACGCTGCCAGTGACACCTATGCCCTAATAAAAAGATGAAAGTTCAGGGCATAGTGAACTCTTGGATAAACCCTGAACTCTGTGATTTAATGAAATACTGAGACCATCTCTGGCACCGTGCCAATGCTTCTGGCAAGCAAGCGGATCTGCAAGCGTATAAAACAGCCAGGGACGCATGCACGTGTGCAATTAGACAAGAGAAAAGTAAATATCATAGAGAAATGCTGGCCAGTGCATTGGGGCGGAACAGTAGGAATGCTTGGTCCAATCTGATGTCAGACCCCTGTGAACACCCTCCTTTCTACTTTAAGAAGGTCTCAGTGGCACAGGTCAGAAAATACTTGAATTAAGTGTTGGGAAAATCAAGGCATAGTGGTGACTCCCTGGATCTTAAACTGCTAGCACTAACCCTTAAGGAAGTTATATTTTCCATAACTAAGATCCTCAACCTCTTGCTATCACAGGCACAGTTCCCTCATAAATGGAAATCAGCCCTGGTCACCCTTATACACAGATCTGGTGACCGTACCCTGCATACCAATTATAGGCCAATATCAATACTCCCTCCGTTATCCAAAGTACTTGAACGTATCTTATTTATTTTTTTTATTTATTTATTCAGTCTAGGATTACAAATACCTTTGAGCGCCAGGCAGCTCATTTACAAAGGTTCCACGTCAATTGAGGGGTTACAGGTCCATAGGGAAAACAGACAAGTTTCACAACAATTGCTCAATTTGTTTTACAATATAGAGTATGAAAAAAGCAATTAAATACACATTAGCTAGCACGTGATTAAATGCAGGGCGTGAGAAGAAGAAGAGGAAATTAGGAGTGGGAGCTAGATCAGGAAAGGGGAGAGCAACCAGGCGGCATTGTCAAGTTAGAGGCTAGGACAGTAAGGGATGGAAAGCAAAAGGAAGACAGTGGAGGGGGAAGAAAGGGGGGGTTAAGAATGGGAAGACAGGAAGGGAGAGGAGAGTGAGAGGACAAGACAGGTAGAGAGAAAGGTGGAGGAAAAGGTGGGGGGAATGGGAGTATCGTTGCAGATCAGCTTGTGGATTACTTAAAGAAATACTCCATACAATGTCCACAACAACATGGCTTCAGAAAAGGGCATAGCACTACCACAGCACTTCTTGAATTCACTGGTTTCATCCAGCAATCTCTTGACCAAGGGTGCTTAGTGGGAGCGGCCTTTATAGACCTAACAAAGGCCTTTGACACTGTTTGCCACCCACCCCTGCTCCATCAACTAGCTGCGATTGGCCTATCCAGTGATGTTCTACCCTGGTTCAAAAGCTACTTAGAGGATCGCTCTCAACAGGTAAAAATATCTAGCGTCTCCTCCGATCTCTGGGCTGTCCGCTCTGGTGTCCACAAGGATTAATTTTAGGTCCCCTCCTATTCAGTATTCTTGTGAACAATCTGCCTCATGCCTGCCACCAAAATATTCTTCTATATGCTGATGATGCAGTCATCAATACAAGTCACTCCAACCCTGACACACTCGAAAGCAACTTACAACACGGCTTTAAGGAGGTTGATGAATGGTTTAGGGCTCACAAATTGGTCCTAAACTACAAAAAACTGAAGTTCTGATGTTCAGCACTTCCCGTAATAAACACAAAACCCATGCTGTTACCATAAGGAATAACCTGGGAGTGCCACTTGAACAAATCCAGCACTTAAACTATTTGGGTGTTATCTTGGACAGCCATCTCTCCTATGCTCTTCACATTGAGAACGTGGCCAAGGCTGTGAATGTCAGGATCAGGCTCCTATACAGAATCAGGAGGAATCTGACATCTCAAGCACTCAAACTTGCTATTTACAGTTCAGTATTGTCAATCATTGACTATGGCTTGATCATTTATGGACCAGCCTCCACCACTTCCCTCAAGAGACTCACTGTCGCTTTAATCAAGGTTTGTCGACTTCTCACTGGAGCTGTGCGCCTCACTCACACTTGTGACCTATATGCTCAAACTGGCTGGCTCCAACTTAGTGGTAGGATCAAATACCAAACGTGCCTCCTAGCTAAGAAGATGCTTCTAAGTCTCCTGCCTCCAGGGGTAACCTTCTGAACCTTTCCCACAGAACCCATCTCACTCATACCTCAGCTAACCAACTGTTGCTGGTTCCTAGATGCCGGACTACACAAGGCCAGCGTGCCTTTTCTTACAGAGCACCACTTTGGTTTAATGGGCTACGCAGTGAACTATCTAATCTACCTACACTTGGTCAGTTTAAGCGAATGCGCTGGTATCATCTCTTAGCTGAAAGCTCCTGTGATTGTAACACATAAGAAAACCAGTTACCTGGCCTACCGCATCTAAGAGCCTCCACATCCATGCGTTTGACTTGCCCTACCTGGCATGGGGCTTTTTAAACTCCCCCCCCCAATCTCTTATCCCCACCTTTTTCTATTGCCCTACCACTATGTTCTCCGCCTTCATCACCCGCCCCCCACACTTGCATCTTTCTGGTTATGTTCTCTGTCTGACAAAGCCCCTGGCTGCAACCTCTATCTCCCTTTGGCAATAACTCCCCCTTTTCCCTTGCTAGCCCTTCTTGTATCTGACCATTCCTGCCATGGTGTAGTGATATATAACTGTTAACTATGTTATGTCTGCTCATGTTGCTGCTTCCTGTGTCGGTTACTGTTTTCTAAATGTAGAAACTCAATTGTTAGTCTACCTTTGTAGGTATGTAACCCTTCCCACTGACATGGAACCTCTGTAAATAAGCTGCTGTGTGCTCAGAGGTATTTAGTCCGAGATTGAATAAATAAATCTAGTGTTTCAGCAGGGAAGACTGGCTCAAAAGTGCAGGGTTGCTAAGGATCTGCCCTGAAGGAAAGTCCTTCCCACCATAAAGAAAAGTTACGGGATGTTAACTGTGAAATAAATATCATAGCTTATCCTGGTTATCATACCTGTTCATGTTAGAGATGTCAAATGGCAAGATGTCGGTGACAGAAAATGATGACACAAACCAGAGTGTGGATTCATGTTTGTTTAGATCAAAATTGTGGTAATTAGTTCATGGGGAATGTGGGAAAGCAGTCTACAAACCCCATGATATACAATTGACAGTGGGGGAAATTCTTTTCAGTATAAATATGGTACCTTTCTCTGCTTTGATTATGCCATGATACTGCAGCATCCTTACTAGCCGATTACAACTTCCTACCCAGGCAGTGGTAGTGAAGTAAACAATGTTTCTTCTTTTGTTTTTATAATTTATTTACCCAGGGTAGGGTAGCACAGCTGAGATGTAATATCTTCTTTTCAATGGTGTCCTGCTTTTAGCCAGCTCAGTGAACTGAAGCATTGAGAGGTTAAATGACTTGCTCAGCGTCACACAGTGAGCAGGTTGCTGTGATTGTATTTAACTTTGGTCTCCTGGCTCCTAAGCATGTGCTTCAGCCAGTAGACCACACTGTGTTATGCACTTACAAACAGGGAATAATACACTGTTAAAATGTTGCAGTTTGCTTTGAAGTAGTCTCAAGGGACTGGCAATGGAAACCACTGAGTCTAAGTACTGGAAAAATATGTGTGACTCATGGCCAGTGCACAAGACTCAAAATACCAATCATTCAAGCTAGATCAACATTTTTAAATCTAACTAAAAATAAACTCATTAAAAAAAATGAAATTTGGTAGTACATGAGGAATCACCTCCACTGTGAAGTTTTAATTAAAAAAAAAAAAAATACATTAATAAATAAAAAAGGAGCCAGATCAGTGATTTGACTGTATTCCCTTTAGAGCAATGATCCCTCTTATTTAATCAATTTAATTTTTTTAAAGACTGTTTTTAGCTATGTTGGTCTTGGGCAAAATTGGCTTTGTTGGTAGTGTGATACCTTTTTATCAAGGGTTGACTGAATTTGTGGTGTGCAGGCTTACTCTTCTGTTTATATTGCTGAAGTACATTTTGAAGAGACTGGTCTGGTTTTCAAAACTTGCTTTTAACATCTCTGTACAGTGCCGGCCCAGTGGCGCTGAGGGTTGAAGCGCTGGACGCCACATCTCGCGCCATGCTGGTGACCTGGGTTCGGGAGTGAGCTCAGGCCACCAGGGGTCGGCAGGAGAGGAGAGAATTAAGCGTCTAGAGGACTGCACTCCTCTCCTGGAGTGGGTTCTGGGGATTCCCCACCTGGTGACGGCTCCTGGCAGCGGCCAGGAGGTGCAACACCATAGGTAGGGACAGCCAGTGGGGGTCTGGTGTCAGCAGGCGCCTGCGGTAGGGGACGGGAGCATCCCATCCATGCGTTGACACCATTTACGTCTGTGCCAGGGGAAGGAGCAAGAAGGAAAATGGCCCTTTCTCTCTCCCAAGCTGGTCTCCGGGCTTCCTTACTCATGGGCTGTAGCTCCTGATACTGATAGGAAGGCAGGAATCAGACCTCTGCAGCAGGGGACATCCAGCCCTCCACTTGCTGTCTTCAGACCGGCAGGTACTCTGCAAGCAGAGCTCTGTCACCAAATGGCAGAGTTGAAGATAGCAGACTGTAAGTCGAACAGTTTCATTCCAGTTTGGATCCAGAGTAATAATAGCTGTGTTACAGCGCTTCCTTTGTGGGTTCCAGTCTCAGTATTGCAAGCTGCACAGACTGTCTCCATTTCCCCACGATTTTGGGACTCCACACTGCAGTGCACGAGAACAGGAATCCAGGGGCAGAAACCTCTCCTAGAGCCATTTTTTCTACGATTGGGCCGAATGAAAACAGCACCAGAGTGCTTATCCAGGATCTTTCCCCTTGCCAATGGCAGCCCTGTGTGTTTTCTGTTGATGGCTGGTGCTTTGGTCTCCTCAGCCACTCGTCAATGGTGGACCCACTTGCTAAGTCAGCCACTCGTCGACGTTCAGTATTCTGTCGTCGACAAGCGCTGCAGTACAGGAGGAGCGCTTATCTGGAAGCTGTCACCTAGGGGCAGATTTCGCAATTGGGGGCAATAAAAATAGCACTGGAGTGCTTAATCGGCTCAATCCCCATACCGAAGGAAGAACATTCCTTGGGTGTTTTTTTCAACGACGGCTGGCATTCTGGTATTCTCAGCCACTCGTCGATGATGGGCCTGCTCTACTCATACAGCTGCTCGTCAACGTTCAGTGTACTCTCGTCGACGAGCACTGCAGGGCATTAGGAGCACTACTTTGGACTAATGGAGCTCCCACTCAGTGTTGGGCAGCCCCCCCCCCCCAACACAAAAAAGGGATTCTGCACATTAAGAGACAAGATGGATTTTACTCAATAAGATTAATTTTACTCAATAAAGTTACTGCTTACAACAAATAAAGGGAGCAGCTCAGTATTTTGCCCTTAAAGGGCCAGCAGCAATTCAGGCAGCTTCAATAGCATAGCCAGGAAATCTCCAGGGGGAGGGGGGACGCTGATTAAAAGGAGGAATTAGACCATTTGGGGCATGGGGCATCCCAGGTCATGCTTGAAAATAGGCAGGTCTTTTGCCTAATGCACTTACCTGGTTACCAAATCTAATAAATAAATAAATGGCCACAGTCACACCTTCCAGGGACAAAAAATGCCAACGCCACAGGGGGTTTCGTCCCCGCTTCTAATCACTTTTGCTGGGTCGCTTTGCCTAATATGGGAGAAGGCAGTATCTGTGAATGTCGAGGACTCGAAGGAGGCAGCCCCTTCCTCGACTCAGACTCATAGCCAACAGACAGATAGGTCTGAGCGAGCAACAACCACTGGGTCTAAGAGGGCAGCAGCCATGGGGAGACCCAGCAGTCCACAGCCCCCTCTCTGGCCCCAGGCCTCATCGACCGGTAAAATAGGGCCTGTGCTCTGGACCTTGCATGCTTCACGGGAAACCTCTGGGGCCACCAGATGGAAGACCTCACAAGAAGGCAAAAGAAAGTGGACCCCATGCCCATCCCCCTATCTGAAGAGGAGCAGTAGTCCTCACATCAGTACGATAAAAAAATTAAAAAAAATTAAAGAATAAAAAATGCCTTATACCATAGAGTGTCGCAGGGCATATCCCGGATTCCTCAGACTCCAGTTCATCTTCCCCCCACAGAGGGGGAACTAGGAGGCTTATCATCAGACTTGGAAAACTCACTGTCCAGAATCTTTGACCTGGAGGGCCTGGTCTTTTGCATAAGCAAGGTCATAGCCAAGATTCACCTTGTCTTCCCTGAAGGCTCCCACCCAGCTGAAACAGACTTTTTACCTGACAGTGGCTGCCAAACCAGCCCCAGCCTTCCCTATTCCTCCAGTCATAGGGGACTTACTAAAGGAGGAATGGCAAGGTCCAGAATGCACATATCCAGTGGCCCAGCAGATCTCTAAGCTTCTCAAGTTTGACAAGAAGCAATCAGAAAAGCAGTTAGACTGCCCCAGAATCGACCCTGTGATTTCAAAGCTAACCAAGAAGTCAGTCATCCCAGCTAAAGGAGGGGATTCTGTCAGGGACCCACTGGATAGAAAAGTGGATGCCTCACTCAACTAGGACTTCCAAGCATCAGCAGCGTCTCAAGGCGGCAACCACCAATCCTTTTTCAGCCTAAGCTGCTCTGTCCTGGGCCCCGGTTTTAGGCCTTTTAATTCCCTGTGGACCCAGAGAGGAACATGGATATTTTCATCAGCTGCACTTCATGGGTTTGGCTTAGACTTATGCAGCAGACGTGTAGGAGGAGGCAGTCAGGTGCGCCGCTCAGACCATGTTTTACCAAACCTTGGCTCGCTGCAACCTCTGGCTTCAGGTTGGGCAAGCAGTCGCCTCTTTGAAGAGCCAGTTGTTTAACGCACCCAATGAAAGTAATCGCCTGTTTAATTCAGCCCTGAAGGAGGCAGTAAAGGAATTCAAGGAGATGGCTAAGGTGCACATGCCACAATCAAGAGGCAGGGGTCAATTCCGGTCCTCAGGCCCCAGATGCTTTTTTCATGAACAAGGTTACAATAAGGGTCAAAACACTAACCTCTTGGAGAAAAACAACATGCTATCCGGGGCCCATCCTTGAGTAGGGGCAGACATTTAAAATTCTCGCGAGGAATGGGTCCAGATCAAGTCGGACAGAAGAGGTCCTAGTCATCACCAGCAAGCCCCCACTACCTCATGTGGTGCTCTCCCCTATCTCTGGCAACCCATCCAAAAGACAGGTGATGTTATAGGCCATTGCAAACCTTCTGCAAGAAGAAGCTATTAAGCAAGTTTCCCCACAGAGATCCTTTGGGGGGGGGTTTCTCCCAATTCTTCATTGTGCCAAAACGCGCAAGGGTATTCAGGCCAGTCCTAGATCTCAAATTACTGAATAGTTTTGTCCGCAGCAGACCCTTCAATATGGAAACCTTGTCATCTATCATCAGGGAGTCACAAAAAGGGGATTTTCCGGCATCCATCAATCTGCAAGATGCCTATTTTATATTCCCATTCATGAACTACACAGGCACTATCTCAGGTTCAAGGTGGGAGAGCAGTACTTCCAATTCAAAACTCTGCCATTCAGGTTTTCCTCAGACCTGTGGTCATTATTAAAGATGCTGGTAGTGGTCATAGTGTGGAGGGGTTGTGAGATAACAGATGGACCAGACACCAAACTTCAGGTTCAACACACGATCTTTGTGTGATGTTTATTCAAAATACAAGAAATAAGCTCCTGCAATGCCATATTTCCTTGTTCAGTACATCGGTTTGCAGCAACAGACTATGAATGTCCTTTCTCTGCACTTAGCCAGCACCTACTGATCTCTGATCCCATCCATTAGTTGAGATGTACCCATAACCCTTATGCAGGCCCTCATTTGCCTACGTAGTAGGGGCCCAAAAAGAAGAAAAACAAAGACTTCCGGTGACGTCACCGTAATGGCGAGAGGTTGAGACCAAGAGCTCTTCAACGGCTACCCTCTAATCGATTGAAATCCTCAAAGAAAAGGCAAGCTGATTAACAAACAAGTATAATCCCTGATAGCTTAGGATGGCAGGTAAACCCCCAAAAACAAAGGGTACAAAGCAAACGCATTCTGGAGGCAAAATGAAGCAAACTCTGCTAAGCAGACCGTAAGAGGGCCTGGTGAATTTACCCATGCGGAGACGCTACCCCTCCGAATCCTCAGTAGATTTAGATCCAGAGGAGACAGACCATACAGAAGGTACGAAATACACACTGCAGAAGATACTAGCCACGGTGAACAAAATAGACAGCGACCTGGCAGATCTAATAAGGGACATGCGTACTCTGGATAAAAAAGTCACTAAAAACGATGCTCGCCTGGAGGAAATGACTGAGATGCAAGAAGGTAATGACCGCCTCCTGCTATACTTAATGCAAAGAGACTGGGAAACACATGCAAAGCTTGAAGATCTAGAGAACAGATCTCGACGTAATAATTTTAGAATACACGGAATTCCAGAAGGGGCAGAGGAAGGCTTTGCGACGGCTGCAGACTTTATTCTACATGTAATCCCAACCTTGTTAGAGATACCAACGACCTTGAAATGGATGACGACAGAGCAAACAGATCCCTAGTGCCCAAGCCAACAGACCCTGCAAGCAGACCTAGATCATTTGTGATCAGAATGTTACATTTTCAAACTAAAGAGTGGATACTGAGAAAAGCTTGGAGGCATCGGGATTTAAAATACAAGGAAGCAGTAATTTATTTCGATCAAGATTTCTCAACAGCCCTCCAGATAGAACGACAACGAGTCAGAGGGATAATTAAAGAGTTGAGAGAAAAAAAAGAAATCAAAGCACAATTATTATTCCCAGCCAGATTAAAGATACATACAGAGAGTGGTGCGAAGATTTTTCCAACACTGCTGGATGCACTCCCCTTTCTGAGGAAATTAGAAGTTCCGGTTCCAGACCTGGCATATGAAAACCTGGAAAAGCAACTGAGAGCAAGCGCCTGGAGTGTGGTCACCAGAGGTAAGAACAAGAATCGAGAAGCAGCAGCGTCGTTTCCAAGGTGTGCGCTGGGGGACATTGCAAAACTCCTGCAGAGAACAGATGGAAGAGATCAATCCGCAAAGTCGGGTAAAGAAGACGCATTACCACCGAAGGACTGAATATTAATGCAGGTTTTCCTCAGTCTCTCAACTTCTTTCCATGTTTAAAGTCATAGAAATAGGAAACCTGAACTATAAGTATGCTAAAGGGAACTGTAAAACTCACGGAACTTAAAAATGACAGCTTCTGGAGCAGGAAGTAGATCGGGGGAAGTTATGGGGAGGCACTATGCAAACACCACGAGGACACTAAAAGGGAAAGCTGAAATGAAGGGGGTTATGGAATTTGGTATCAATCGAGAAGAGGTCGGGAAAGAGGGAGCGCTAAAGAAGGTAACCTTCAATCGGGTACTAAGCAGGCAATACATGCTAGAGGGCGAATGCACAGAGGGATTTGAGGGATACATTGCATTTCAAAAGCAGGAGAGGGAGGGTAGACTGGTGAGAAGACGAAGTATACAATTTCTCTCGCCCAGAGGATCGCCATAAATAACAGGGTTGTAAGCAACCACACTGAGAGTGTATTAGCTACAACGCCTTTTAACACCTTTGGGGCTTAGTAATTAGTCACAGAAGTGACTTTGACTTCCTTGGAGGTTAAAAGTTTGGTTGATTAAAATAGTTAAATTGTTGGACTGGTTATAAATTGCAAGAAGAATGTTCTATTCTTTGTTTTGTAAGTTTGATGTGATCTCCGATGTGGATTTTTCTCTTTGTTTTATATATATATATATATATATATATATATATATATATACAAAAAGAAGGAATGTGAAAATCTGACGACTGGGGCAGCGCCTGGCTCGGAGCTTGGCTAACAGAATAATAGATAGATATTTAGTTGTGGAATGGCTTTATTAAAGATAGTTTCATATAATGTAAATGGTATTAATTCCCCAGTGAAAAGAACTAAACTGTTGGCGGAGCTCAGGAGGTTAGACTGCGATGTAGCCCTCCTTCAAAAGACCCATCTCTCAGACGCAGAGCATTTAAAGCTTAGAAGAACCTGGGTGGGGAGAGTGGAAGCGGCATCATATGTAGGAGCTAGAAAAGCAGGGGTAGCAATACTGGTGAAGTGAGACTACCCATTAGTGATACATGAAGTTGAGAAAGCCTTTGAAGGGAGGTACATTAGGGTTACGAGCTTGATACAAGGCCAGATAGTACATATAATCAATATATATGCCCCTAACGTTGGTGCAGACAAATTCCATAGAGAGGTTTTCCAAAAGATAGCGGGCCTTTCGAAAGGGATATTGATAATGGGAGGGGATTTTAATGCGGTCCCTTGTCCATCATTAGATTGATCATCGAATCAAACAGGCTCTCTGAGATTAATAGATAGGAAACTCAAAGCCATAATGGAAGAGAGTGGGATGGTGGATGTGTGGAGGTTACACCACGCTGGGGAAAGGGACTATACGTGTTACTCTGCAGCTAACAAGTCTTATTCCCGAATAGATTTGTTAATGACCCATAAGACAACCTCCCATTGTTTTACATCTTCTGAAATTGGCTCACATACTTTATTGGATCATGCACCAGTAGCTACGACAATAACATTGAGAACCGAAATTAGGCACACATGCTGGAGATTAAATGTATCCCTACTTAATGATGGAAACTTTGTACAGCAAATACAACAGACTATTGATAACTTGGCAGTAGATTC
Source organism: Neoceratodus forsteri (assembly GCA_016271365.2). Taxonomy (NCBI): domain Eukaryota; kingdom Metazoa; phylum Chordata; order Ceratodontiformes; family Ceratodontidae; genus Neoceratodus; species Neoceratodus forsteri. The sequence goes on along the minus strand of CM028132.1, from coordinate 1,226,957,385 downwards.
CCTGATGAAAGATAGCTCCCCATTACTATGGTGAGATACAATGAAAGCAGTATTAAGGGGACAAATAATTAGTTTGGCTTCAGCCAAAAAGAAACTTAGAGAAAAAAAGAGAAGGACTCTAATAGAAAATATAGAAGCCCTGGAAAGAGCACATAAAGATCAACCAAGGGGGAAGAGGGAAGGAATTCTAAAAGAACTAAACAAAAACCGGGCGGAATTAGGGGCATTAGATAATGAAAAGGCAGAAGGTATTTTAAGATTCATGAATCAAAAGTATTATGAGGGAGGAGGGAAGGCAATAAAACTATTAGCACTCCGATTAAAAAAAGAACAAGCAAACAGATATGTCCCTATTGTAATAGACAAAAAGAAAGAAAAAGGGGAAAAAGTGAAACCAAGTGAGATAGCCATAGCATTCAGGGAATACTATAGTGCTCTATACGCAGAGAATAGGGATCCGCAAGAAGTTAGAAAAGGAGCAGCAGAATTCCTGAAGGCCTTAAAGATCCCAAAACTAACTATAGGAATGCAGAAAGAGCTTTCGGCCCCAATAACGGATAAGGAAGTACAGAGGGACATTAATAATCTTCCAATTGGTAAATCACCGGGACCTGATGGACTCCCAGCAGAATTCTATAAAAAACTTAAGAATACAATGGCCCCAAAACTAACCATGGTCATGAACGCCATTTTAGAAGAAAAACGACTACCAGAATCCTGGCAAGATGCAATAATTACAGTAATCCCCAAACCTGGCAAACCCTATATGTTTTGTGAATTGTATCGACCTATATCCTTGCTAAATCAAGATTTTAAAATTCTGACAAAAATATTAGCTAACAGGGTGCAGAAATACATCGAGATATTGATACATCCAGATCAAACTGGATTCATTCCCCATAGACATATGTCTGATAACATTAGAAGATTGCTTAATATAATCAGTAATGAAGTTAAGTCACCGAACCCACAAGTGGCAATTTTCCTTGATGCTGAAAAAGCTTTTGATCGGCTAAATTGGATTTATTTACAGGAGGTACTTAATTACATGGGTTTCGAGGGCTCATTCATGCAATGGATCACAGCGGCATATCGAAACCCCACAGCCCGAGTACGAGTTAACGGTACAATTTCAGAAAGGTTTACAATAGAGAGGGGCACCAGACAAGGCTGTCCCTTATCTCCACTGTTGTTCGCTATTGCAATGGAACCATTAGCCCAAGCAGTCAGATTAAGGAAGGAGATTAAAGGGATCCAAGTCCGAGGGACAGTAAATAAGATATCACTATATGTGGACGACACACTGATTTATTTGTCAGACCCAGAGACATCTATCCCCCCATTATTAGAACTGCTCACACAGTTTGGTAGAATATCAGGCTTTAAAATTAATGAAGACAAGTCAGAGATCTTGCCACTGAGGGGAAGCTCAGCTTCACCAGTAATAACTCAAGGAAAAAAACCCTTTAAATGGGTGAAAGACAGAACTAGGTATTTAGGAATACAGATCCCAATCAAAGTCTCTAAAATGTACCATCTTAACTATGAAATACTTCAAAAGAAGGTCTTCGAGGACATTAATAGATGGCAAACACTCCCCCTGACCTTTACGAATAGAATAGATGCGGTTAAAGTAAATGTACTTCCTAGATCTCTATTCCTTTTTATGAATCTACCCATCCATTTTCCTTATAAGGCATGGAAGGAACTCAAAAATAAAATATCAAAATTTATCTGGGCCGGCAGAAAGCCAAGGAAAAGATGGGAACTACTTACAGTAGACAAGGGTAAAGGAGGGAGGGGGGTACCTAACTTTTACAATTATGATAGAGCAGTCCAAGTTCTCCCAATCTTAAAAATGCTAAGCGCTGAGGGTAATGGAGGCTGGTACTCAATGGAAAAAGAGGCACACCCTAGGATACCCTTGAAAATACTGCCATGGATAGCTACGCAAGCAGATGTTAAGTTAATTAGTAATAGATGGACCAAACAAACAATAAAACTATGGATAGACACAAGACAGTGGTGGGAAATCCCTACACCAGTTTGGGAATATATCCCTCTTAACTACCTCCCGAAATTTCCCACTAACCAACGGGACAGTTGCTTCCATAGGTGGCAAGGAAAAGGTTTAAAAAACCTTACCCAATTTATTAAGGGAGAGGGGGTAAAATCTTTTATAGATATGCAAAAGGAATTTAACTTACATAAAACAGACTTTTTTAAATATCTGCAATGCAGGCACTATATAGTCACCGAGGTAGGAGAAGAAGCCTTAAGGGCGCGACCTGCACCTCCAATAGTGGCCACATACCAAAAAGGCCATACGGCAGACCCGAAAGGGTACATATCTCTCATATACAGAGCACTACAGGAAGAAATAGGAAGAATATATGTTTTAAAGATAGAAAAGGACTGGCAAGCTGAGCTGAATATAACACTGTCAGACATGGACTGGTGCAAAATCTGGGGTGGAATCTCCAAGACAACGAGCTCTCCAAGATGGAGAGAATTCAGATGGAAAGTAACATCCAGATACTTTATTACTCCCATAATCTCCGCTCATTATACTAAACCTTCTACAGATCACTGTTGGAGGGGCTGCGGAAATAAAGGCACATATATACATATCTTCTGGGATTGTCCACAGATAGGAGAGTTCTGGCAGGGAGTTAAGCAAACTCTGCAAGATATTTTCCAGCTGCAAGGAAATCTCACGGTGGTGAATATATTACTAGCACTAACTCCTAAGGAGATTAAAACCAATAATCAAAAATACTTACTTTACATACTAGTAATAGCAGCTCTTAAAGTAATTACCCAACATTGGTTACAACAAAGTTCACTGACTAAAGATATGTGGAGAAGTAATATAAATATGATTAAAACTATGGAAGCTATCACTGCCCGAATAAACCTAAAAGTGGAGCAACATAACACTAAATGGCTCCCGTAGTATGATTATATTGAAGAAACTGAGGGAACTCCAGTGTTGGATCAATTCTTGCAGAGTTGAAAAGGTTAAGCTGAGAGTTGGGTCACACATACATATAGTAAAAGTAAAGAGGCGGGGAGGATGAAATGAAAGAAAGTAGAAGAAATCTGAGAGTTAAATAAAGAAGCCAGGACCTGAAATAGATCATAGGTTGTTATAGATTACAGATTAGATTTAGAGAAATAAAACCCATATCGAATGGAATATTTTTAAGTTATTGTTCATAGTAGAGAGTAAGAGAAATTGGTTATTACCTAGCACAATATTATAATAATATTATAGTTTTATGTATTAGAACAAGAGATATCATTCGAAGGCAGTTTATAGAATTGTTTTTTAGGTCTAGGGCAGGATACATGGTAAGAAAGAACATGATGTACAACTGTTATACTATGTATTCAGATATGTATTGTCACACTGCCTAAAATGTATTGGAATTATAAACTATAAATAAAAAATTATCTAAGTTCAAAAAAAAAAAAAAGAAGAAAAACAAAACAAGCTATAAACAAAGAACCTCAATGCAAAATCACTGAAAGAACAGTTACCCCAAAAGGCATTACTTAATAGGCATTTCAAAGAAATGCAACATCACACATACTTCCATAATGCAGTGCATCATGGGATATATGTAAATCACCATGACATTTCTGGCTTGTTAAGTTTACAACAATTTACATGCATTTTAAATAGCACAACTAGCTTAATTTCTATAATAGACACCTAGTACTTTTTACCATTATCAAAAACACCTAGTGCCATGGTATTTAACATTTACAGGTTTCATAAGCATAAGGTATACACATCATGGTATTTTATAACATAGTGCTATTACATACTAAATCCAACAACAATAAACACAACCTATTTTCATACATCTGGAGGTCACCACAATAACCTTCTTGTACGAGGACCTGAGAGGGAAAAGGAAAATTAAAGAGGACACTATAGTGTAGTCAAGGAAGGGTTGGGGGTGCCCAAAGGTGGCCAACCTTATGGACTAGAAATTGTAAAGGATAGATTAGGCTTAGAAATAGAACAACTGTTGCAAAAGATCCAAGAAAAGGTCCGTCTTCAACAGTGGCCAGAGCGCCCAGTCACACATAGTCCACATAAAGGCCCCATAGCTCAACCAAGCAGGGGTGGAGTGGTCTGGTTGATCCTCTTGGGGGCAGACATCATGACACAAGCCAACAAGGTTCTTCCCTTGGAAACTAAATTTAGGGAGCGGCTAAAGCTCATCAAGGAGTTTCACATAGCTCCTCAGCTGCCTGCTTATTTTGGTTCATGCAGCTAATTGAGACAGAGTAATCCTTCCCTCCAGTGATAGTCTCGGAGGACAGAGGCCATGAAGGGTCATAAGTTAGGCCATCCACACCAAATCCAAATCACGACTGATGCAAGCCTGCCGGGGGGGGTGTGGGGGAGATCAGTAGTCCGCACAAGGCAGGTTGTCACTGTTTGAAACAAGGTACAGCATAAACGTTCTCGAGATGAGCGCAGTATGCCTTGCCCTGAGGCACTCTGAACAGCAGCTCCTCAATCAGAAGGGACTGATTCCAACTGACAATCTGACAACGTTGGCGTACGTCAACCATCAGGGCGGCACAAAAAGCTCAAAAATGCTAAGGGAGTCCCTTTTTTTCCTCTTTCAATGGGGCTAAGCACCGCTGAGCGATGTATATTCCAGGACAGGAAAATTTCACAGCAGACTGGTGCAGTCACAAGGTTATTCTACCACGGGAATGGGAGCTGAAGGACAGTGCCTTCCACATCCTAACAGAACAGTGGGGCAATCCTCAGATGGATCTTTTTGCCTGCTGGCAGAACTCCAAGGTAAAGCAGTTCTGCTCCCTGGCCAAGGACGAACCAGTGGTGGCTTAGGACACTTTTTCCGTAGACTGGGGTTAGTTTGGTCCCCTGTATGCCTTTCCTCCAATACCACTTCTATCAAGAGTCCTCCACAAAGTGGTTCTGGACAGGGCAGACATGATTCTAGTCTGTCCCTTATGGCCTTTCCACCCATGGTTCCCGCTTCTCATTTATCTGTCAAGGCGACCACCTCTAATCTTCAGGTTCAGCCCAGACCTTCTCCATCAAGGTCTGGTTCAGCATCCCAGTTTGAACAACCTCTCTCTCGAGGCCTGGAGATTGAGCGGGAAAATTGTCAAGGAGCTAGGCTACACAGCTTCTGTTATTGAAATGATGGGGAACTCATGTTGCCCTTCTTTCTCTGAAGTGTATTATATAATCTGGAGGAAATTCTCGTTCTGGGTTCATTCCAAACACATACAGAACTATCCGATATAATCTCCTGTACTACTACAGTTCTTTTAAGATGGATGGGACAAAGGACTGCAACCAGCCACCTTAAGAGTTCAGGTTTCCACGCTTTTCCGCACTGGGGGCACTCTTGTTGATGGATTTAGGGGAATCATTGGACTCACATCCCCATGTCTGGCAGTTTCTAAAGGCAGCAACATTAAAACGCCCTCCAGTCAACCAACGGTACCATCTTGGAGCCTTAATCTGGTTCTCAAACCTGTGACCAAGGCCTCCTTTAGAGCCTCTCAAGGAGACATCCCTCGTGCATCTCAAAATGAAGATCGCCTTTTTCTCATAGCTATTACTTCAGCCAGGAGAATCGGCAAACTAGGAGCATTATTCGCCCAAGAGCTATACACGGTCTTTCATCAGGCTCTGTGGTTCTCCGAACAGATCCATGTTTTTTTGCCAAAAGTTATGTTTCCTTTTTATTACAATCAAGGGTTCATTCTTCTTTCCTTCTGCCCACTCCCTAAAAACAATAAGGAAAGGGAATTTCATCCACTGGAACCGAGAAGAGTGATGAAAATGTATATTAAGAGAACGGAGGCTATTCGCAAAACTTCAAGTTTGTCCATTTCAACTACGGGCCAAAATTATGGGTAACAAGGATTCAAAAGGTCTATTTGGCCTATTCTGCTGGCTTTTTAGTATGTTAGTATGTTAAAAGGCTCTATATCCAGATGGATTCTATCGGTCACCTCCACGGCTTATGATCAGGCCGGAGTAACTTTGCCTGGCCCAATGAGAGCCCATTCTACCAGAGCAATGGCCCTTCGTGGGTGTACTTCAGAGAAGCATCTCCAACATACTTATGCAGAGTGGCCACTTGGTCATCCATTCACACATTTACAAAATTTTATAAGCTGGATGTAATGTCCTCGTCGGAGGTATCCTTTGGCCACCGAGTGCTTCAGGCAGCGGTGGACCTTTAAGGGCACTTGACATCCCCCCCCCCGGACATCTGGGGATGTACTGCTTTTGTATATCCCATGAGTAAGGAAGTCCGGAGACCAGCTTAGGAGAGAGAAATAGAAATTTAAATGCTTGTAAATTTTCTTTCTCCGATGGCTGGTCTTCAGGCTTCAGATTCCCTCCCAGAACGTATATAGTTGGCTGGCCTCATGCCCATATATGCCTTGAAATTCTTGTTTTTTTGTCTCTTAAGTTCTTGTAGTATTGCCACATTTTGACTGCGTTAGGAAGAACCAAGGGAGACAGGAAGTGGAGGGCTGGATGTCCCTTGCTGTAGAGGTCCGATTCCTGCTTTCTTATCAGCATCATGAGGTACAGCCCATGAGTAAGGAAGCCCAGAGACCAGCTGTCCAAGAAAGAAAATTTACAGGTATTTAAGTTTCGATATCTCTGGTAGGCGAAGGTGGGTTCAGGGATGCCATACCCATTGCAAGGTCCTCCATGCCTGTCTCTGGTGCTTCACTACGCCTGGCCACTCTATTAGATTATAGATGGAGCTCCAGTAAGAGTCAGTGGTCCCACCCTGGGGGACTCAGAGCTGGGGGGGAGGGGTGTTGAGCGGTCTGGCTGAAGGTGGAGACGGGCACACCGGAGCGGCAACAGAGGACTTCAGGCGGGCAGGAGAAAGCAGCATCGAGCAACCACACTGGAGAGAGTACAGGTGATAGTGAGTACGGGGATAAAAAGAGTGTAAAAAGAAAATAAATAAAAAATCTGTGTACAGTATCTTTGGTCTAATAAAAAGCATCACCTGTAGAACAAATGTAGGCTGCCAAATGTAGTGATTTATTCATATTTTAATGTTAACAAATTATGCAGACTCCGAAGAGCAATTTTAAAGGCCATACAAAGGAGTGTTATGGTTTTATTGAGTTTTAAAAGTAGGGATCCTCAGGATGATATACTGCAGGAAAAAAGTAGTTCTTTCAATAATGGCCTAGTGGAGGGTTGCATCTTACTCTTTCAACATACTGTATTCTCCCCCAAAGTCCAGATTTGAAGCTTGGGGGTTCAGGAGGTCACATCCTCTATACATCAACCGTCTTTGAAATGTATACGGTAGTACCTGTAGTTCTTTTGCAAGTTGTTTCCCATAGTAATCCCATACACTTGGATGCTGTATCTATCAGGAAATGAAAGAAAGGAAATCTGCTGGGTAGTGTAAACTCTAGTTACCAGTATCTATAGTCTTAATTGAGCCTTGGCCCCCTTAGGGAGTATAGTATCATTCTCTAAAAAGTTTTAAGATAACTTATGAATGAAAGCTAATGGGAATGGTGTACAAGAACCAAATTGATATGGCATGGATTGGTTGGGTAGTCACGGAATATTTTTGTTACTGCTATTAAAAAAACTGTTTTGCCTGCACTGGTGACGTCAGCTGATGGTACATTGTACACCACTTGGGAGACCCGAGGGTTAAGGCCCGACTGTGAATCCCCTGCCCTGGCCCATGGGCTCCAAAAGTGTGATGCTGAGGCCCCAAGGGCAAGAATCCTGAGCGTCCTGCACTTTAAGCACCTCCTGCTTCAAGAAGTGGGTGGGCGGCACTGGCGCTGTGGGTGAACACACAGCATTGACCATCCTTGCACTGTATGTGCTCATAGGCAGTAGCTAGGGACTTGGGAGGGCCAACTGGGAAGCAGACTCCTCAGCCAGCTGCTGAATGTTGATCTATATTACAATAGTATTTCTATTTAAAATGTTGAGGGAATATTAAAAATTAAACATATGTTGTTATAAAGTGCTTCAGTGTCTCTACTGGAAAATATTCAGGTTAAGAAAGTTTTTTTTTTTTTTGTTTTGTTTTAGCATTAGAAATACCCTGCAGGATCCAAGCCAGTGCAAGAAAGATGGAATGTCATTAGTTCCAGTGTTGTCTCAGGCTCAGGAAAGACTGCAGTGGATTTTTTGTTTTCTGGAGAATAAACAATTAAGGATCTAATTACAGATAAATTGGTTCATACCCCCATTTTGTGCTGTTGCAGAGTGCTCTGATGTCCTTCCTGGATTTTAATGTCAGGTGACCTTTACACAATGCCCTTTAGTCATGTAGATTTGTTGCTTATTGGAATACATTTTTTTTACTTATATCTTGCTTTTAAGACAGAACAGGAAGTATCCTTCTGGCAGAAATGTTTGGTGGACAGAGAATATCTCCAGATACACTTCCATTTTACAGTTGCTACGTTTTTGTTTCTTAAAAGGGAAGTAAAGTTTGCAGGACCTCTTAAAATCTGAAAGCAAATTAAAAGTTCTGTGATACTATGTATTGTGCGTACCTGCAGGTAGTAGCATATTGCGTCCTGATTGGTTAGGACCTGTGTGTTGAGAGAACAAAACGCATTGGTAAAAAAGTGCTAGCAATCGGGACAGAGCACACTAACAGTACCAATGCCTTTTCTTATTCCCAATTTCCATTTCAGACATGGCTGCCACATTTACTCACCCCAAAAATCATCTAGGGTATACAAATTAAAGTCCCTCAAAATGAAAAGGAACAATCAAACTGATTAAATATTTGCTTACTTTATATTCCTCTCCTTATGCACATGCACAAGTGAAGTTCTGCTCAGTTTTATTATTTTGGAGTTTCTTTTCTGACTATGGACCCCCCCTCCACACACACACAACTCCTTACCTGCCTACTAGGGAAATGTTTGCTGTGCCCCAGATACAGCCGAATCCCTGGTTTTACTGAAGCCTTCTCTTGAGTGCGTTTCTATTGGGAGAGGTGAGCATTCACCCAGTAGCATTCTGCAGAAGTTTGAATTTCTGCATTCCAAGATAAATGTTCCATCTGTTGAATGTGTGGATAGACAGATGCTTGACAGCTGGGGAGGGACTACTTTTTACTGGGTTTTTAAAATAAAATACCTGTTTTTAGTATGGAAAAAAGTTGACTTTTTAAAATTCTTCTCAGTTTACCCATTCTATATGTGTAATAAGACACTTCAAGGTGAGTATTGGGCTGGTACAACATATGCCCTATCGTGTCTTATAACTTCTGTAAATTAGCCATAAATTAAAACAAAGCAGCTACCATGTAATGTTAAGTTGAGACCGTCAATGTTGTCATGGGAGGACAGCTGTGTTTGAAGAGCAGGTGTTTCACAGGTACTGAATAAGCAATTTACTGTTGTTTTAATTGTGCTTTAACATGTAATTAAAAGGGAGTCCACTTTATAATAATTGCTTTGAATATGTAGGAAAACTAGTAAGTTTTTCACCTTTACTTTCCAACTGCATGTAAAAAAAAAAAAAAATTCAATAAAATTCTGATATTGCAGTATTAGAAAATCTGAACTGGGAAGGAGCCCAAAATATTTCAGTGAGGAACTGTAGATTTAGTTCTTTTTCAAAAGAAATACACAAATCTTCTTTGAGGGTATCTCCATGAAGCCATAATACATTGTTGGAGTGTAAGACCTCAGCATCAGGACCTTGTAGGAAGCGTTTGCAAGATGGGACTGCCTATGTTGATGTACCTGCATTCATGGCAACTATGCATGGTGTTGCCTATATAATGTGGGTAGCCCCGAACTACTTAAGTTGTTGTTCTCCAGCTGTTGAGAGAGTGAACATTGGACCAGTGGAAGTGTTTTTCTGATGTTGATTTTTGAAGATAGGTACTCTTTTAGGAAAGTTCATTGCTGGTGTATGTTGTCGCTTAGTAAAGTGCTGTATTATTTGGGCAGAGCTCACAACATGAAAAATTGTGATGTCTGCATCCAGCCTACATGGATATGTCAGGCGTTTTGTCCAAGAACAGTGGCACACTTCTGCATCCAAACCTCCAGTCCTTATGGCTCCATTCCTGGCTTCCGAAAACCTAGAGGTCTCTTAGTTCAAAGTCTCAGCAAGGATTTTGGCTGTTCTGCTTGCTGCTAGGAAACCATTCTTGCCTCTAGCTTCAATTTACCTTGCTCTCATTTCATTCTCATACTCTCTGCCTCTGGTCTCCGCCTCCCAGTTCAAGCCATAGGCGCATAGAACCGGGGTACTTTTTATTTTTGTATGGCAAAAGCTAGTATACAAAAAGTGCCCTTTGTACCCTCATAAGTGCCCTTCTGATTCTTAGCCCCCTCAGCTTTTACTATCTTCTGGCACCCTTGCTGGCTACTGCACCATCTGTAGCTGACAGAATGAAGAGTTTGGCAGACACTTGACCACACAGGTAGAAGATACTAAAATTGCACTTATATATTCAGAACAACAAGGCATAGATGGCATACATGTGTAAATAAGTGAAAGACCTAAAATGTGCCTCCGTCAGTACGATCACTGCCCTCCATAGACACTCTGACACCTCTGCTCAGCTAACAGTTATCAACTGCTAGATCAATACTCTGTCACAAAACAACATAACAGAAGCTCACAGATTCTCAAAAATGTGTATGTTTCTTGGCTGGTGCCATGGCATTGAACAGTGGAGGACTACTCTCACATACTGGTAAACCCAGGTTTGCACTTGAGCTGGCAACAGAGGAGGCCAGCAGAGAGGGTAATTTAGCATCTGAATGGAGCCCCCTCTCAGGATGATTCCTTTGTTGCATACATACACTGTTGTCCTTTTACATATTCGGGGGAGACGCTGCAGTATGAGTAGCTAAAGATCATCTATGGGCACAGCTAATGCAGCGAACACTGCACAGAACAGGTCTTCAGTACTCTAACCCCCCCCCCCCGCAGGCAACTATCATCATTAAAATAGACTTTGCCTAACTGCTATGTGTATGCCATGTATACTAACATACTAAAAGTCAGTAGAATAGGCCTTGTGGTCTATCGTGTCTACTCGATAGCCAGTCCCCTACTTGGTGCTCGCTTTTCCACCCCCCTCAATCACAGAGATGGTCTTCCCCGGCTTCAGTTTCCCTCTGTACCTGTCCCAGCCCTTCTTGAATCCTTCCACTGTACTCTCTTCCACCAGACTTCTGGGCAGTGCGGTCCATGGCTTCACCGCCCTCTCAGTGAAGTAGTGTCTCCTACACTCCGTAATTCCACCCTCCAACTTCCACTGTGGGCCCTGGTTGTCCCCCCTTCTTAACCTCTGAACACCTCCTTGGTTCCACCCTTATTTATCCTCTTTACGTACTTTAAGACCTCTATTATGTCCCTCCTCTCCTCCAATGCATACAGCTTGAGCTCCTCCAGTCTCTCCCCATAGGGCCTACCCTCCATGTACTGAATCATCCTGGTCACTCTCCTCTGGACCATCTCCAGCAGTGCTATGTCTTTCTTAAGGTAAGGGCTCCAAAACTGCACACAGTACTTGAGATGCGGCCTGACCAGGGCATTATACAGGGGGAGGATCACCTTCCTTCTCCTGGAGGTAATCCCCCTGGCTATGCAGCCCAGTATCCTGTTTGCTTTTGCTGCTGCTCTTCGACAGTTCTCTGTGTTATTCATTTTGACATCCACCACCACCCCCTAGGTCCCTCTCGCCCAATGAAGCTTGCAGTGTGACTCCCCCCAGGATGTATGCTTGGCCCGGGTTTCTGACCCCCAGATGCAGCACCTTACATTTCCCTGCATTGAACGTCAATCCCCACTTCCTTGACCACCTCATATCCAGATCCCCCTGGAGGACCTCTCTCCTCTCCTCTCCTCCGGTCTGCCAGTGCTCCCAGTTTTGAGTCATCCGTAGAAAGACTCAGCCTACTCCTAACACCCCTTCCAGTGTCCGAGACATAGGTATTGAACAGGTGTGGCCCTACGTATGTACATGGCATTAAAGCAAAGTCTGTGAAAATAGAGCAGGGCATGGGAGATATGGAGATTACTAAATCTGAGCCACTGACAGTGTCAGTGGCTCATCAGGTATCACACTTGCCTCTGAGTCTGGGAGATCAGAAGGCTGTGGGTTCTCTCCCCACACCAGGCACTTGGGTTAAATCCCAATACCGACACTGTAGTGCAGTATGAGGGGGGGTGCTGCACTCCTTAGGTGCCGTCTTTCAGATGAGACGTTAAACCGAGGTCCCATCTGCCTCTTCTGGTGGTAGTTCAGGTGGATGTTAAAGATCCCATAGCACTTTCTGTAAAAGAGCAAGGGAATTTTATTGAGAAAAAGGACTACATTACAGAAACGGAAACCACATTCAGTCAAAAAAAGAAACAAAAAAACATACTTCCCAATACATTGTATACCGTATTTATAAATCAAAAGAAAATATGCCAGTTCATTTCAAATGAGCTTATCATCAGATTTCTTGAATCCATCTATCACATTGTATCCACAAAGCTTTATATTTATCATACCTAGTATTGTCTTTCTTAGCCAAAGTCAATATAGACATGTCAGTATTTTTACCGATTTCTTCAAAAGAAATTATTCTCTGCTGTGTGATCAGACAACACCTAGATTGCTATATATATCGTATAATAGAGCACATATTATATATACAGTTTCTCTACTATATTTGCCCCACCCTCTACCCAAAAAAATAGGGACTCGTACATGATTGAGCTAAACAATGGTTCACCCCAGTGCCCAGATAAATATTTCCAAAATGTCTGTACACAGGCACATTCAAGGAACAAACGTTGAGTTTCTAGGAGCTGTCCATAGTTTTCTCTTGGGCAATACTTTTCTGACACTTGTTTGTGTTTGTTATTGTTCTGTACTCCCAACGTCCCATAATTGCTTAACCAAACTAAATCCCAGACAGATGGTGAAAGCTTTGGATTTGTTAGCTGCTGCATTACCCATGTCTGTTTTTCCTGAGGACATAATGGAAAAAACACACATTATTGCATAGTGGAACCCAAAATAGTCTGATAAAGTGCCTTCCTCTCCAGAGTTTGAATATGCCCAATAGTAATTTTCCATTGCAAAAGCATTTTCAAACTGTCTAATCCATATGTAAGAAGTTTCATTGAGCTTATTAATGCCCTAGGTCTATTATCTCTCCAGGGGCCTAATCCAGGAGTCAACCACTGCAGTATAAAAGGTTTCCAGATTTTATGTCCAGATTTCAAAGCAATCCCAAAATTATAACACAAAAAAAAAATACTATAAAAAAAGGGGATCGGATTTATCATACCCACCCCACCTTCTACTATACTTCTATACGCAATGTCTCTTTTTACTGGGTTCAGTCTGTTTTCCCAGAAAGCTTGGGAAAAATGCACTGTATAAGGCCGTGATCATGGATTTAAGACAAGTAAAAATATAACTAACATAAAGGAATACTGGAATGAGGAGGGTTTTAATCAAAAAGACTTTCCTTTTTCGGAATTTGCTGTCCTTTCCAAGAGTCAACCATTCTGTTGGATTTCTGAAGAGATTTATCCCACATATGTTCAGCTGGATTTTCTACCCCAAAACCAGTCCCTAATATGGTAATAGGTTCTTTTACCATCTCAATACCAGCACATTGTAAGAACTCAGGTAATGGGGTGAGACCCAGTGGGACCACTTTGTTTTTCCCATAATTTATATTAGAGCCAGATATCCTAGAATATGTTTCAAAGCACTCTAGTACATCCTTTTCCCCAGTAGATGGTGCCAGCATTAAAGTAAGATCATCAGCATAGGCCAAAATAGATACTGGATTCTACCCTTCTTCTGGTAAAATGCCCAAAATTGTATTATTGATAGATACTTCTAATAAGAATATCAATATAAAAAGCATGTAACAGAGAGTTCAGTGAGCACCCCTGTCTTACTCCACGCTTAACTGAGATTTTGCATCCCAACCACACATTAATGTTAGGAATCAAAACTGCTTGTCTGTACGAGCATTTTACCCATCCTATGAATACAGGTGGAATACCATATACCTGTGATACCTTGAATACAAAACTATGTGCCAACCTGTCAAATGCCTTCTCCTGATCCAAACTAATAACCCAGCCTTGAGCTTTCCCTTAATGTCCTAGCTGAAAAATTTCCCTTAGTAAAATCAAATTGTCCTGTTGTTATCTCCTAGGAACAGCACAGGTCTGATTTGTGCTGATCAAGTGATCTGCCTCCACTATAAGTCTTTTCAAAATAATTTTGCTTAAAATTTTGAAATCTGTATTCAATAAGGACAGCGGTCTCCAATTAGCCAGATTTTCCCATGCTCTTTTTTATACAGTAGAATCAGTATAGCCTGATTCATAGAGTCCAAGAGTTTCCCCTGTTACAACATTGTGTTAAACAATATTACTAATACTGGAACCAGTTTGTCTGAAAATTGTTTTTTTTTTTTTTATAAAATTCTGTACCCAACCCATCCGAGCCTGGGGTAGTATCATTCTTAAGTGTGCTAACTGCATGTAAAACTTCCTCCTTTTTTATGTTTTTAATCAAATCTGTGACATGTCCTGGATCAATTTGGGGCAAATGTAAAGAGTCATATATGTCTGGTTTAACTGGGACCTCAGGGGCTTCCCCAAACATATCCCTTATATACCCTTCAACTGAATGTAATAGATCTAAAGGAGAGGTTACTAAATTCCCGTCTGGGGTCTCAACCTCCATGAGGATTTTATGGCCTACCCGCTGTTTACATTCTTTAAAAGGGTCCACTGACCCTTTTGTAGTCTGCACCCCAAACCTGCGCTCTTGTTCTAAGGATTTCGCCCTGTTATATTGAAGTTCTGCCATTTCTTTTTTAATTTGACCTATTTGCCCCCCAAAATCTTGTCTTGTCTTTTCTGTAAGTGAGATCAACTTCTGGAGCTGTATTCTCATTTTTAAGTAATGTAAATATTCTGCATTAGCTGACTCACAAGTTAATGGTTGAAACAAGTGCTTCCAAGATTGTTTGGAGTCGTCCTACCAAGTAGCCAGATCTTCATATAACCCTACAACAGACAATCTTGCACACCAGTTTTGCCTCCGTGCCTTTAATATTGTTTCCTGAGTTAAGACCGAGGTATTCTGACTCCCAACAGCTTTTTTTGCATCTGGGCATCTGATCCCTAGAACAAATAGTTTGCACTGATCTGTGATCAGTAAATTCCCAAGCTTTTACTTGATTATTAATAACTTTCAAAGAGTGTGAAAGAAAAATAAAATCAATCCTAGTGGATAGGCTACCTCGAAAATAAGTATTCCCTCCTGCCAGATGTTTGTCTTTATAAGAGTCTTTCAAACTTGCTGTGTCCACTATAGTTTTTAGTGTACTGGAATCTCAAAAAAGTTTCTGTCTGCAAACTCCTATCTGATTTTTGTATTCCACGATTCTAATCCCCATCCCATATAACCATTCTAGAAGTGTGTAAAAAAGGTCTAATGTCCTTAAATAGAGATACTCTTTGGGCTTTCATCTGGGGAGCATACACAGTAATCGACCTGAAGCGTTCGGTATGGAAATTAACATCCAGCAATAAGGCTCTACCTGGATAAATATCAACAAGTTTAGAAACCTTTAAGTCAGGGTTTGTGAATAAAATCCCAACCCCATCACATGTGTCTAGTCCTATAGATCAAAAAGAGGCCCCCATTCCACAAGTTAGCAGCTTGTTTTAGCTCAAAGTTAGACTTGAGACGGGTGTCTTGTAAACAGAAAATATCCCCAGAGTTTTGGGCTAAAGACTGCATTAACTATCGACCTCTTTCTCTGGGATTTGATGCTATTCACATTTAGTGAAAAAATAGATACGGCAGACATGAGAAACCGAAAAGAGAAGCATCCCAATCCATTTTCATTTTTAAGGGGTCTGGGAAACTTTCATTCTCCTGGTACGCTGGACAGTAGTATCCGATTAAGCCTCCTCCTCCGGATCTGAAGTAACATCAGAGGAAGATGCTATAGATGAAGAACCTACATCTTCATCATCCGATTCCTCTCCGTGGTCATCCAGAGGAAGAACTGCAAACTTGTTTCCAGTTTTCCACGAGATTTTTGTGCCCTCTATCCCTTTACCAGAGTCTATGTCAAGACCTTTTTTACCCATTCTGGAAACAGAAAGAGGTGTTTTATTGCCTAGCTAATTTCTTTGACCCACCAACCACAAAGGGTGAGGTAGCCTTAGGGGGAGGGGCATAACTACGGGGTCCTGTGAAGATGGCCGATGCACCTCAACTTCCACCACCTGCAGATTAGCTGTAATTACATCACTTGCTTTCTGTCCTGTGGAAGTTCCCCCTGCTAATACTTTCAGTGGGACCTTCTGAACACCCGAATTGTCATCAGAAACCTCTACCATTTCTGCTAAATATGTGGTTCCCTGTACTAAATTTTGTGCTGCTTGATCTGCAGTTATTTTCACCTGTTCTCGGTCTATGATACCCCTATGTGATGGACAGTCTTCTCTGTTATGGGAAGCCCATGGACACTTCCAATATGCATGACCAGTTTTTTCACAGAGGTTGCACTTGAATAAGTGAAGGCAGTCTGATGCTACATGACCATATTCAAAACAATGATTGCACTTTGGAGTATCACATGCTGTACTAAGATCAGTGCGTGCTCCACATTTAAAGCAAGCTTTAGGCTGGCCTGCATTAAACAAAGTCCCTGTATTTACCAAAAAAAAAACTATTTGGTAAGTGAACAGGCCCGTTATTGGTGTTATGCAATTTCACTTTAATCATCCATCTACCGTTCCAAATCTGTTCACTGCCTAAATAGGCATTGGTTTGTCAAGTATCTCACACCTTTGCTTAAGCCAAAATAAAATGTCCTCTACATTAACACCTTCATTGCGAAATAGAATCGTAATATTTTTAACTAAAGGTTTAGTTAACGGGACCGCAAAGAAAGAAATCCATAAGGGAGAATTTTTAAACTTCTGATATTGTTCCCAAAACCTGTCCAGGCTTGAAACGGCCTTAAAACTAATGTCATAGTTTGAATTTCCCAGATGAATCAGGGTGAAGAATTCCGAAGAAAAAAATTTCATGGAAGCTTTAAGAAGATGCTTAGCAACAAACTGTCTGTCCGGTGGCTCTTCGAGGCCTCCTTTGTATATTAATTGCACCGCATTCTGTCTAGGTGCAGGTTCCCCCTTATTCTGAAATAAGTCTGCCATCCGAAACATAGGTTCAAGCCAGGCCTTTTTGTTGAGGTTTTGCAAAGTGTCTGGAGATGAGCCTAGTCTCTGTAGAGAATAACTAAGAGTGGTAGGCCTAGTGGCTGTACCCATTTCCGAGCCCCCAGATACAGTCCTATTCTCTAGATGCTCCATGTTATTACTAGGCAGCACCCCATTATTTGCTATGCTGTTTAAGCCAGAAACTGTGTAAAGCTCTGTCAGTAGTTAAATTAAAGCTTTCTTGCTTTTTTCTGTACCTGGAGCCGACCTCCTGTGTGTCTCAACCACTAGGTCTTTAGGATCAGGGATCCAAGTTCCATTTAAATCTTTCACCCAGCCAGCATTTTCGAGGGCCTGTTCAGGCCCCCCCCGGCACTTCCTCTCCATCTTTAGGAGCCTTAGTGTTAGTATCAGGACGATTTTTCAGATCTATTTGCAGCCCTGTAATATTATACTCTGATGCTTTTTGTGTGTTATTAATGTCATGAACAGCAGCCTCTTTCTCCAATACAGTACCCAGGGGAGAGCGCGAGGAACTCTGCAGGCCAAGCCGTTTACCACCTTCTAACCCCAGGAATCACTCATTATGATTAAACTTAATGCAGTCAGCCTCCTGTGTTGAACTGCCTGGAAAAATGGAATTTTATGCAAATTATGGAATTCTCTAGTGGCTCATGCCACTTTCAAACTGCTGCCCTAGCAACTGCTGCACTCTGAGTGCTTCAGATTCTTTACTCCGCCTGCCTAGTAAGGACGTCCTGGAGAGCTCTCCTTGAACTGTCTTCAGAATAAAGTTTATCTGTGGATAATTACTCATTTTAGTTTATATCTAAATGGCTGCCTTAGAAACACTGTTTAGTATAGTTTAGTATTATTATAGTTTTTTGTCTCTATTCGCGGTTCCCTCACGGTTCCTTGGAACCAAGGGTTCTGCGTCTATTTGGGAGGTTTTTACCTCAGTTTTTCTTTATTTTATATATTTAGCGATCGGTTCCCTGAACCGCTTTATTTTTGTTAAAATTACTGTATTTATCGGGTCCCTTTTTATTCAGGAACCGAATTGCGATCGGTTCCAGGAACCGCTAGCGGTTGTTCATTTAAAAATCCTCCGGTTCCGAGGTGCTTTAAATAACGGTTTATTGTGAAGTAATATTTTTGTCTATCAATGTCAGTGGTCCATTTAGATAAACTTAAAAAAACATACAGGACCCACAGGTTTTAAATGTTGTGAGTCTTATGGGCAACTTATAACAAAATCAGATAGATACACTCTGTGTATTTCTTGTTTGGGTACAAGTCATATATTTGCCAGTTGTGATATTTGTAAGACCTTTTGCCCTAAAACATTAAAGAAAAGGTCTAAAACTTTAGAAGAGATGGCTTCTGTTTCTTTCTTTGTCTCCCCACAAAAAGGATGGAGGTAAAGCCAAGGATCCTGACGGAGTTCAGATAAATCTGAACAAGCTGAAACAAAAAGGGCTGTAGAAACAGGCTCTGAACCTGTTCCATTAAAGAAAAAGTGTAAAGAAAAACATGTTGCTGCACCTCTGGCCGAGAAGGCTAAGGAGCTCCCAGCAGACAAGCACATTATGCCCTCGGCTGAGGACATTGCTACGGTACTACAAGTATTACAAGCCCTACAGGGTGCAGTCCCGGCTCCTTTGCTGGTTGCCCCGGTTCCTCCTACAACCCCAGCTAGGCAAGAAGTGCTGGAAGTGTATAGGGAGGAGGAGGAGGAGGAGGAGGATGACTTGCAAGGGGAACCTATAGATCCAGAGGTCTCCCCTGAGCAAGAATTTGGGTCCCCTCCTAGGGGTCCTGAGGAATACTCCTCCCACTATGTTTTTGTTAAGAGCATGGTGGAAACCCTGAACCTTCCTCTTCAGGAAAGCAGAAGAGGATATGGAGGAGGCAGATTTTCTGGGGATGATGGGGTTAACCCCCACAAAACATCTGCTTCTGCCCATGCATAAATCCTTAAAAAAGGTTGCAGTGCAGATTTTTAAAAATCCAACCTCTATCCCTGGTGTGGATAAGAAAGCTGACAAGAAATATCAGCTGGACAGAACTACAGATGATCTTCTGTTTACTCATCCTGATCCTGAGGGAGTAGTACAAGCTGCTGCCTGTGACAAGGCCAGGATCCCCTTGGCTACCCATCCACCAGACAAAGATTCAAGAAAAATGGATGCTATGGGAAAGAAAGGGTACATGGCTGCCTCTTTATTAGTTAGGCAGGCCAATTACATGGCATATTCAGTGCGATACCAAAAAGCTGTATGGAACACTGTTCTAGCTTTGGCTGATGAGGTCCCAGGTGAAGTGGCTGTAGACTTACAGGATACAGCAAGGGCTGCACTTGATGCTACCAAGTACCAATTTCATATGGCAGTGGATGCCAATGATACTCCATCCAGGTTAATGGCTTTGTCTGTTTCACTCAGGAGGTTTGCTTGGCTTAGAGCCACCAACCTGACGTTAGATGTGCAGGCCAAAGCAATGGTTTTTCCCCTGGAAAACAACTCTTTGTTTGGGGATAAAACAGAGGCATACATGAAGATATTGGAGGAATATAAAGCCACCTATCAGCACAATTCCAAGGATAGGCCCTCCACCTCTTATAGACCCCCGAGTAAGGGAGGTAGGGGTAGGGGTTTATACCCCAAACCCTTCTTTCGGGCTCAGGCCTCTCAGCCTCAGCAGCAGGCCAGAGGTTATTTTAGAGGAAGGGGCAGGAGACCCTTGAGAAGAGCGGCTCCTGCACCATAGGTTCAGGCACAGCCGCCACAGAACCCCTGATGGGTAGTGTAGGTCGCATCCCCTATTGCAGGACCACCAGTAGGTGGCAGACTGGCTCATTAACTTCACGCTTGGCATTCCATCACCACGGACAAGTGGGTGTTGGAGGTAGTGAGCCAGGGCCTGGCACTCAGTTTCAAATCATTTACAAAGCTGAGAACAAGAACCTTTGCTCCAACAGCTGTAGACAGCATTATGTTGCAAGCAGAGGTAAAGCATCTGCTAGCAATCAAAGCAGTAGAGGTATTGCCTCTAACAAGCAGGGGCAAAGGTTTTTACTCCAGGTACTTCCTCATAAGGAAGAAAACCGGGGATTGGTGACCTATTTTAGATCTAAGACTTCTGAACAAGCACATCTTGAAACCAAGGTTCAAAATGGTCACTCTTGCAATAATCATTACCTCATTGCAAAAGGGAGACTGGCTAGCTTCCCTAGATCTAAGGGATGCTTATTTTTCACATTCCCATCAGACCATCTCACAGAAAATTCTTGAGATTCAGACTGGCTTCAGGCCATTATCAGTTTGCAGCTCTCCCTTTTGGACTAACTTTGGCACCAATGGTTTTTACAAAGTGCCTATCAGTGGTGGTAGAGTTTCTGAGAAAACAAGATGTAACAATCTTCCCCTACCTGGACGACTGGTTAGTAGTAGGACAGTCTCTGCAGCATGCAGTGCAGTTTCTGGCACTAACAAAATCTACACTGGAGTCCCTGGGATTTCTGATAAACGAAGAGAAATCTCAGCAGGTACCACTTCAGCTGCTGGAGTTTATTGGAGCAGAACTAAACACCAGACAGGGCAGAGCCCTCCTGCCACAAAACAGGGTGGCAAGCATTCTGCAGATTGCAAAATCCTTTGTGTCCGGGAGACCCGAATCAGCCAGAGAATTTCTCAGACTACTGGGCCACATGGCATCTGCCACTGCAGTGGTAATGGGCTCCAGGTTTCAAATGAGAGATATTCAATTCCATCTCAGACAGTATTGGTCTCAAAGGATGGATCCTATGTCCAAACTGGTTCCAGTCGCAAAATGCTTAGTCCAGGCTTTACAGTGGTGGCTGGATGAGCACAATCTCAGGGTGGGTGTACCTTTTATAAGGGGAACAACCCTCAGTAATCCTGACAACAGATGCCTCTCTTCTAGGTTGGGGGGCACACATGTTAGAACACACAGCAAGTGGCACATGGTCCCCCCCAAGAGTCTCTGTTGCACATAAATCTCTTGGAGCTCAGGGCTGTTTACCTGGCTCTAAAAACATTTGCTCCTTACTTACAAAACAAGGTGGTGCAAGTCAGAACAGGCAACACCACAACCATGTATTACATCAACAAGCGAGGAGGTACCAGGTCAGATCTGCTGTGCACAGAAGCAATGAGACTGTGGTCCCTGGTATACTCTATGGGAGTATCCCTGTCAGCCATACACCTTCCAGGGAAAGACAATGTACTGGCAGACTCTCTAAGCAGGATAAGTCAAGACCACCACAAGTGGTGCCTGAATACTCAGGTACTCAGTACAATTTTCAGGAAATGGGGCCTTCCAGAGGTGGATCTCTTTGCCTCCACAGAAAACCACCAACTTCCAATGTACTGTTGCAGGCCTTCTCTAAGGGGGCACAATTCCTCTCGACGCCATGGCCCTGGATTGGATAGGGAAGTTCCTGTACGCATTCCCTCCCCTCGCTCTTCAGGACCCTACTGAAATTGAGGTCCCAACCAGCAAAAATGATACTGGTGGCTCCCGGACTGGGTGAGACAGCACTGGTACTCTCTTCTGCTGTCTCTGTCGGTGGTTCCCTCTATCCACCTGCCCAGGACGCACAACCTGTTAACCTCCTCTCAGGGCAGGATCCTGTACCCCAGTCTCAAATCACTGAGGTTCAAGGCGTGGCTCTTGAGGACTTAGAATTTGCTAACCTAAACCTATCAGGACAGGTGCTGACAGTGCTTAGGGGTTCCAGGAAGCCTTTTACTAAGAAGACATATTCCTCTAAGTGGAAAAGATTTACTTTATGGTGTACAGGTAAGGGTGTGAGCCCTGTCAGGGCTGATTTGGCTATTCTTTGAGATTGTCATTCACATTTACATTCCTTAGGTCTGAAGCCTTCCACCTTCAAGGTCCACTTAGCTTCAGTCTCTGCTTACCTGTCAGTTGGTAAGGACAGGTCTATGGCCTCTCATCCAGTATTTAGAAAATATTTGAAAGGCCTTAATCTTCTACACCTTCCCCTAAGGGAACCGGTTCCGGCCTGGAATCTAAATGTTTGCATTGCTAAACTCATGGATGCACCATTCGAACCTATGGCAACTGCAGATTTGAAGTATGTCACTTGCAAAACTCTTTTCCTGGTTGCCATTACTTCAGCCAGAAGGATCAGTGAATTACAAGCCCTGTGCATAGATGTGGACTACATCTCATTCCACAGGGACAAGGTAGCCCTTCGAACTAATAGAAAATTCCTTCCCAAGTTGGTATCTGATTTTCACTTGAATCAGTCTATCACTCTACCTGTCTTCTGTACAGACAACTCCAGTTCTCCAGAAAGGAGACTCCATTCCCTTGATGTCAAAAGTGCACTTAGCCACTACATTGACAGAACCAAGTCCTACAGGACAAGTCAATCACAGCTCTTTCTCACATATGGTGAAGTTGGTAAGGGCAGAGCTGCAACAAAATGTACAATTGCTCGCTGGATAGTGGCATGTATACAGTTTTGTTATAGAAAGGTGGGTAAATAAGTACCTCTGGGCCTGAGCGCACACTCCACCAGGGGCACAGCTGCTTCAGTGGCAGCTTCAAGAGAAATTCCACTACTGGAAATCTGTAAAGCAGCTCCATGGAAAACAGTACACACATTCACAAAGCATTACAGCCTGGACTTGCAATCCAGAGTGATGCTAGGTTTGGTACAGCAGTACTGCAGAGCTTGTTTCCAAAATAGGTTCTCTACTCAACCTCCAAAGGTACTGCTTGGTAGTCTGCATTAAGTTTAATCATAATGAGTGATTCCTGGGCTTAGAAGAAAAAAATACTCACCATAGAAATCTTGTTTCTTCAAATGGATCACTCATTATGATTAAATACCCTCCCTACCTCCCCTACTAGAACCTATAGAAGTTGCTCTGCATCCCTGCATTGGGGTATTTTATTTTCTCATATATCGGTTAAGGTAGAGACTTTAACCAGTTGGTGTCCAGGTGGTCTTAAAGTTTCTTAGGTTTGTTGGTTAAGGATGTTTTGACCTGAAAGGGCAAAAATGTTATTTTAATGTTGTTAATTTTTAGCTAGTGGGTCTTTTACCCAGTTAGGCTCCGTAAGAATCTGAAGCACTCAGAGTGCAGCAGTTGCTAGGGCAGCAGTTTGAAAGTGGCATGAGCCACTTGAGAATTCCATAATTTGCATAAAATTCCATTTCTCCGGGCAGTTCAACACAGGAGGCTGACTGCATTAAGTTTAATCATAATGAGTGATCCTTTTGAAGAAACAAGATTACTAAGGTGAGTATTTTTTTCTTGCTTACTATTCTGAACATCCCTTGCTGCTATCTCAGGGCGTGGATTACCTATATCCCCCTGTTTATCACTGACCTTGTGTGCAGAATCCAGAAGACTGCTTTTCGGAACCTCTGCTGAAGTTTGACAGGTGGGTTCCACATCTGACAGTTGGGTCACTTCAGAACATTCAGTCGGCTTGTAATTCTCAAGGGACTATGAAGAAATTACCTCGACCATGGAAGAACGCAGCAGGCTCTCCGCAGACATTGTGTCTAATTGCTGCTGTAGCTTATCTTTTCGTTTCAAGTAGAGCTGTTCCTCGTGAGTAGTTGTAGCTGAATTTGCTCCTATAAAGAAACCTCAGCACACTTGTCGGGCAAGCCAGACCGATCCATTACCAGATTTAAGTTGTCCACTTCCACAGTTAGATCGACATTCAGTAAATCCCCATTTATGTCCATACTGCAATCATCATGAAACTCTAACACAGCCGTTGCATTTTCTACAGTCTTTAGAGTATTAAGAGCATGAGAGGAGGCTTGCTGCCCTGCTCCTGAAGCGTCCATCCAGTCCTCCAAGGTGGAGGCAGTCTTGGGAGTCAGAGGTTCCCCTACTGGCTAGTAGGGGAATTTCCCCGGTGCCCTGGCCAGATTTCCTCCCATTCACTAAAAATACCACAAACAGTTTAATCTGGTTCAAGATCAGTTAGCATTCATCTGTATCCCCTTCCCCCGGGTCGTGCCTGAAAATAGGCAGAATTTGTCTAGTGCACTTACCCGGTCAACAAAAAAATAAAAATAAATAACTAAAATAAATCTCCATACATTTTATTTATTTATTTAACAATTAGGTAACCGGGAAAGGCACACTGAGCCGAGGCTCATTTCCAGGTGCAACCCAGGAACTGAGGTAACAGTTACACACAGAGGAAATACATAGAGTCAAAATACAAAAATACAGTCAAAATGCAAGTGCCAAGAGCAGTTTAGGCAGTACAAGGTGCAAGGTATTTACATTGAAATAGTGAGAGTGACAAGTCGTACATATCTTTAAAGTTTAGAGGTAAAAGAAGTACAATTAGGATGGCTAGAACAGCTAAGTAGATAAGATCAACTGGGCACACATTATGTTTGATGTTTAGCGAAGAGGTGGAGAGGTGGAGAGGCTGGGTGGTTGGGTGGGGAAAGAGACGAATTTGCTGTTTGAGAGAGGAGTGAGAGGGAGCTTTCCTTAGTTGAGGGGTTTGTTGGTTCCGTATGGCAGGGAGTTTGTAGGAGAATGCAGATTTGCCAGCCAAAGAGGATGGTAGGGAAAGAGAGAAGGAACGGGGTGCCTCTGCTTCAGAGGGTGTAGGGGGATGAGCTATATATGTACTTAAGGGCACCATACAGGAAGGGGCAGTGGTGCGACATCCTGTTGTGTTGTTAGCAGCGCGATCTTGGGGACTGAGTACTGGGCTATTAGAAAAGGCTGCCTGCAAAGTGAGCCATATTCAATTTTACGAGTGTTCAGGTATGAATATATTTTAATGATGATTGTGCTTGCAGGGAGGATCAGGATACTGAAGCCCCAATCTGTGCAGTGATCTCTGCATTAGCTGTGCCCATAGATCTCCTTTAACTACTCATACTGCAGCATCTCCCCCTGAATAGGTAAAACGATAACTGTGTGTCACTGCATTAGCTGTGCCCATAGTTCTCCTTTAAAGAAATTATACAGGACCCGTTTTCACAGGATAATTGAAAACCTTCATCCAGATTGGAGTCCGTTTCATAACAACTCATGAAAGTGGCAGATATCCACATGACCAGAATCAAAATACATTAGCAAGCATCCAGAGAACATGATTTGGGGTGGAGGTGGCCTCGCATTCTCTAGAGCAGTGAGCCACAGTCGAGGTGCACAAAGTGAGGCAACAAGAGAATAAAACTCTGAAGTAATAATAAAAACCAAAAAAAAAAAAATGAAAACTTTCTACAGTCCAAAATTCACAAGCAAGAGCTGTGGAGGAGGTTCTTTTTAGTATATGAAAAATAGAAATTTGGGTACCTGTAAATTTTCTTTCTCAGACAGCTGGTCTCCGGGCTTCGTTACTCCTGGGCTGTTCTTCCTGATGTCAGTGTTAGGCAGGTCCAACGCTGTGCAGCAGGGGGGGATAACAAGCCCTCCACATCCGGAGTTTTTCAGTCATTTCCAATGCAGTCCCCCTGAGGCAATACTACGAAATTGGAAACAAAAACATGAACATTCTGACATAAGGGCCGGAGGCCAGCCAGCTATATACATTCTGGGAGGGCATCTGAGGCCGGAGACCAGCTGTCGGAGAAAGAAAATTTACAGGTACCCAAATTTCTATTTCTCTCTCCTGGGCTGGTCTCTGGGCTTCATTACTCCTGGGATATCCAAAAGCAGTGCATCTCTAGATGTCCTGGGTGGGGAAGAATGTTAAGTGCTCTTAGGTTTCCACCACTGTCTGAAGCACTCGGCGGCCAAAAGATGCTTCTGCCGAGGACATGACATCCAGTTTGTAGAAGTTAGTAAAAGTATGAATGGATGACCATGTGGCTGCTCTGCATAAGTCTGCTGGAGATGCCTCTCTGAAGTTTGCTCATGATGTGGCCATAGCTCTGGTGGAATGGGCTCTCACTGGACCAGGCAGAGATACTCCCGCCTGGTCATAACGCCATGGTGATTACTGATCTAATCCATCTGGCTATAGAGTCTTTTGACGCTTTTTTACCCATATTTTGGCCTGCAGTCAAAATAAACAAGCTTGATGTTTTGCGAAAAGTGTCCGTTCTCTAAATATAGATTCTGATTGCTCTCCTTGGATCTAGAGTGTGAAACTCTCTTTCCTTTTCATTTTTCGTCTAAGGACAGAAAGAAGGAAGTATGAGCTCTTGGTTACAGTGGAAGAGAGACATAACTTTCGGTAAAAAGCCTGGCTCCGTCCTGAGTACCACCAAATCCGAATGAAAAACTGTGTAGGGCTCTTTGGTTGACAGCGCCCCCAGTTCGCTGATTCTCCTGGCTGACGTAATGGCCACCAGAAAAACAACCTTCATTGTAAGATGCATGACTGATGCGTCCTTCAAAGACTCGAACAGCGCTTTTGTTAGGGCCTTGAGGACAAGATTAAGTCTGCAAGGTGGTACAGTTGGCTTAATTGGGGGGCGTTTTAACATTGCTGCCCTTAAAGACCTCCTGACATGAGGATGAGACCCAGGCGTATCCCCTGAGTCGGTGAACAAAAGCGCCCCCTGTGCAGAACCTTGAACTCGTAAGGTTGCTGGCTGCAACCCCTTGTCGAATCCCTCGTGGAGAAATTGTAAAAGCACCGGGAGGGATATAGGATGATCCTGTATAGCTTTGGAGTGGAACCAGAATAAGAATCTTCTCCATATCCTATAATACACCCTAGAGGATGAGGGGCGTCAAGAGCTGACCATCATTTCAATAACCGGAGCAGTGTAACCTAACTCTTTGAAAGTTTCCCGCTCAATCTCCAAGCCGAGAGGGATAGATTGCTGAGATTGTGGTGCAAGACCGGACCATGATGAAGAAGGTCTGAGGTGATCTGGAAAACAAAAGGTTGTGCCTTTGACAGCTGAATGAGTAGAGGGAACCAGGGGCAGTGTGGCCACCTGGGACACACTAGGATCATCTCCGCCCTGTCTCGGCTCACCTTGTGCTGGACCCTGGAAAGCAGTGGGATTGGAGGAAAAGCGTACAGGAGGCCGAGGCGACCCCAGTTTAGGGAGAAGGTGTCCTGAGCTAATGCTAGATCATCTGTGGCCAGGGAGCAGAACTGGCTGAGTCTTGGAGTTTTGTCGGCATGCAAACAGATCCACTTGTGGATTGTCCCACCTCTGTACGAGGAGCTGGAAGGCAGCGTCCTTCAGCTCCCATTCTCCTGGGAGAACGTCCTTGCGGCTTAGCCAGCCTGCTGTGTTATTTTCCTGTCCTGGTATGTACACTGCTCTTATTCTTTCCAGGTGCTTATCTGCTCAGTGAAAGAGGAGAAGAGATTCCCGAAGCATTTTTGAGCTTCATGTGCCGCCCTGATGGTTGATGTAGGCCATTGTTGTTCAATTGTCTGTTAGAATCAACACATCCCTGTTGCACACCTGCTGATGGAAGTGCATCAGAGCTAGACGATCTGCCCTCATCTCTAGGACATTTATGCTGTACCTCGATTCCGTCAAGGACCACTTGCCTTGGGTTGACATCTGTTGTAGGTGAGCCCCCCCCACCCCCTGAGGCTTGCATCTGTCGTGATTCTTGTTTGATGTGGATGGCCTAGGTCTCGACCTCTCATCACATTTTTCCTCCGAGACCACCATGCAAGAGCGCTTTTTACCTGCTGTGACACTGGGTTGAGCTGGAGCTGACTGTGCCTGGACTGGGACCACAGCTTGAGCAGATGCGTCTGAATGGGCTACATGTGCACCAGAGCCCATGGGACTGAGTCTGCCAGCGACGCTAGTGTCCCGATTAGTTGCAAAAAGGACTGAGCCGGCAGTTGATTGTTCTTTTGGAATTTGCTGATGAGTTTTAACAGGTCCCTGAACTTTGAGTTTGGGAGAAATACTATGTTGTCCTGCGTCCTGAATTCCGCTCCCAGGTGGTTCAGGCTCTGACTCGGAATTAGGGGGACTGTTCTTCCGGTTGATTAGAAAACTGTGAGCCGTGAGGCACTGGACTACATCCGCCACTGCCTGTACTGCTTGGTTGAGCTGCGGAGCCTTGATGAGGATATTGTCCAGATAAGGGAATAGCTGGATTCCTCGCTTCCGTAGGTGGGCTATTACTACTACCAGGACTTTCAAGAAGGTTCTTGGGGCTGATGACAGTCCGAACGGGAGAGTCTTGAATTGGAAGTGACGGTTCCCCAGCTTGAACCTCAGATATTGCCTGTGCCTGCTGTGAATCAGAATATGGAGATAGGCATCTTGCAGGTCGATGGATGCTAGAAAGTCTCCTTGCAGCACTTCCTTGGCAATTGAGGCCAGTGTTCCCATTCTCAATGGTCTGCTGCGCTCAAAGCGGTTTAGGAATTTCAGACCTAGGACTGGCCTGTGACCTCCGTGCACTTGGGCACAATGAAAAAATAGAGTAGCTCCGGGTTGAGCTCTGTGGGGCCTGTCTGAGTATTCTGCTTGCAGAAGATCCGTGATAGCCTGCAGTGTGGCTTGTCTTTTGGACGAGTTGTTTGAAATAGGAGAGGGCACAACGTGAGGTAATGGAGGCTTGGACTCGAATTCTGTTAAGTATCCCTGGCAGATAATGTCTAACACCCATCTGTCCAACGTTGTTTGGGCCCATTCCTCAAGAAAATATGAAAGTCTTGCTCGATCGTCGGGGCTGATATGCGGGAAAAACGGCTGAGAGAGGCCGTTGCCAGGTGAGACCAGCCTGTGTAGCTTGCAGGGCTAAGGCTGGATCTCACCGAGGCTACCACAACGTTAGGAAAAATGAAGTCACTTATAGTTCCCTTCCGATCCCCCAAAAGAAACCTTTTTCCTCACAAATTCTTCAGCCCTGCCACGTGTGACAGGGCTCTGCTGCAGAGTACCTGCTTTACCAAAGGCAGGAAGTAGACTGAAGAACTCCGGATGTGGAGGGCTTGTTATCCCCCCTGCTGCACAGCGTTGGACCTGCCTAACACTGACATTAGGAGGAACAGCCCAGGAGTAATGAAGCCCGGAGACCAGCCCAGGAGAGAGAAAAGCTGAGAGCAGTGTGGGTGGAGTCAGATGACCACATGATTGGATGAGTCCAACTTGAAGACTATTCCAACAATGGAGCATACTCTGTGGAAAACTGCCTAAGTGGGGATTGCAAACTGAATCCAGGTAATAAGAAGAAGCAAACAAATGAGATCAGAGTGCTCATGTTTTTTAGAGCTATTCTCATGCTCTTCTCACATCATCTATTTAGTTACATAAATATCTGACAGCAACAAAATAGCTAGTGTGAAAAAAAATGCAGTCATACCCAGAAAATATGTAAGCATTAATCAGTGTACAATACAGTACTGTACTAGGGAATTAAAGAGCAGGTTTTAGTAACTGAAGATGGCCCCCCACCAAACATATGACAGCTCACCTGTTGTTAATGCTGTTGTGCCTCACGGTGTAATTTATTTCTTTTTGTATTTCTGGAAAATCACTCGTAACTTTTATCCTAAAGGCCAGCACCGAAAACAGCCTGACTTCCCCCCACGCTGGCACGTTTCATGACATCAGTACAGGACGAGTGTGGGGGCACGCTCCATAGATTATAATGGGGCCATTTTTTTAAGTTTCTTTTTTTTTAACTTTTGGGTGCTGATTTTGACGAATGCCGGCCACCGCGTGACTAAGAAGGTCCTTGATATATCAGTCAGCCACCACTGCATACATCAGGGCTTTAGTACACAAATCCCACTTGCAGGCACAATCTTAATTTATGTATGCATGTACAGGAACCCTTGTATAATCCTGTAGTTCTCTACTGGAAGGCAGGCATTTTCTGTCATGCTTGTGCCCAGCTTATTTATGTATTTATTTATATAAGTTTTGGTGACCGGGTAAGTCCACTGAGACAAGTATAGTCCCTTTTTCAGGGTCAACCCGGGGGTGAAACAATTCTAACAGAGAGCAACTAAATATAGTTCAAGAACAGAAAACAGCTAGATATACATTCAGAGTCACAGTATAATTCAAATACTACAGTAGCAGGCAAATATGGTATATAAACATTATGTACAGAATAATGTAACAACCATGCAGGAAAGACTGTACAAAAGAAGTAGATAGTAACTTTTTGCTACAAAGCACAGGCATATCAATATATGTATGTACATTATGTATAGCCGACATAAATATTACAAGACTGACAGATGGAGCTTCTTGAGATTGCACTCCTCGAGAGCACTAACAACCCACAACTGCTCCTTCCTATGCTGTTCCCTATGGAGCTTGAATAATTTTATTATCTCCTATGCCTTGGTATGTTTTCAAAGACTGAACCTTAAATGCCATGTGTATTACAAGCATACACATGGCATTAAGGATTAGTCTTTGAAAATATAGTAGGGCATAGGAAATATGGAGATTATTAAAGCTCTCTACCTAGGGTATGGTACAGGAAGGGGCAGTCATGTGTCATCATACCTCTCATGGAGCGCAGTCTTGGACAGCAGGCACAGGCATGGCAGGAAATGCATGCCTGCTAGGAAGGGATTAGAGGATTTTACGGATGTACATCCTTAAATTAAGATTGTGCCTCCTGGGAGGATTGGGGTACTTGAAGTCCCAATCTATGCAGAGGTGGATGCTTTGTTTATCCGACTAGTTATTCTCTAATAATGAATCCTGCACTACTCTAGACCGTTAAAAGTGGCTGTGGATGCAAATGACAGTGCAGCCAGATGGATGGCTCTAACCATTGCCTTGAGGAGGTTTGCCTCGCTTAGAGCAACCAACCCCACAGGATACTCAAAATGAGACCATGGATTTCCCTGTCGAGAAACCTTCACTTTTTGGTGATAAGACAGAGGCATACATGAAAAAAGTGGATGATTACAAGTTCACTTATAAGAGTGACTCTGCAAAAGAAAAGGCCTCAACTTCCTATAGGCCAAATGGAAGGGGAGCTAGAGGTAGGGGTTATGGTAGACCCTTTTTCCAAGCACATGCTACCACTGGGTACCAGCTAAGGGGGTTACTTCAGGGGTAGCGATTGTAGGGGCTCCAAAAGAGGGGATCAGTCCCCTCAGACTGCCACCCAAAGAAAACAGAATCTGTGATGTGCCAGTCTGGGTCGCCTCCTCGATCCAAGTTGGGGGCAGACTGACTCACTACTTCCAAAATTGGAAAACCATCACCACAGACACATGGGTGCTAGAAGTAGTGAGTCAGGGATTAGCCCTCAGTTTCAAAACTTTCCCCAAACTGAGACCAAGGTATGTTGGTTCCCCAAGCCCCTCAGAGAGGGCACTACTAGAAAAAGAAGTGTCTACTCTGTTGGCATCAAAAGCAGTCCCCCCCTCCCAAAGGGGAAGAGGTTTCTACTCCAGATACTTCCTAACCTCAAAGAAAAATGGTGAGTGGTGACCCATTCTAGATCTGAGAGCTTTAAACAAGCATCTAATGAAGCCAAAATTCCGGGTGGTAACTTTGGCAATGATTCTTCCAACACTACAACAAGGAGACTGGTTGGCATCACTAGACTTCAAGGATGTCTATTTTCACATTCCCATAAGGGAATTCCACAGAAAGCACCTAAGGTTCAGACTACTTTCAGGTCATTACCAGTTCACAGTTCTGCCTTTCAGCCTAACCTCAGCTCCAAGGGTGTTAACAAAATGCTTGGCAGCAGTGGTAACACACTTAAGGAGGCATGGCATATCGGTGTTTCCATACCTAGATGACTGGCTAGTCGTGGGGCAATCACCCCAACAGATAAGAGAATCTCTCAGGATTACCCAAGAGACATTGGAGTCTCTGGGATTCCTCATAAATGTCCAAAAGTCTGTGTTACAGCCTGCCCAGGTCCTGCATTTCTTTTTTCTTTTTTTTGTGAACTCTGTTTATGCCTCCTCAACTCTGGCCCTTAAGACCTCACTCAGGCATAGATTACAGGGCTCCGGCATTTCTCCTGCTCTGCTGAGGTCCTCCGACCTGACTTCTGTCCCGGTATGCTCTCTCCCCCTCGCTCTGACCTAACCAACCCCCTGGCTCTGAGCCCCCGAGGCAGGGCTGCCACTCCTCTGGTGCTCTATCTAGAATCTAGTAGGTGGCTGGAGGGGAGGGGAGAGTTGGAGGCTGGTTGAAAGGGCCTGGTGTTGAGCGTGGGTGCCGTGCCATGGATCCCACCGTCGCCTGTCCGGGTGCCAGGGATTTTCCACTTTTTCCAGTAGGGGGTGCGGACATGTAATGACACCCTGCACGCTACAGGCGCACTCCCGCACCCATGTGTAAAACATCTGCCGACACTGCATCCCCTGTTTGAGCATGCCACAAGTTGCGTTGCCCCAAGTCTCCACTGGGAGCTGCTAGTAGTGCGGTGTGTGTTACCCACCCACCCTCAGGAGAGGAGAGCAGTCCTCTGGATGCTCAATCCTCTCCTGTCCCTGCCAACCCCCGATGACTCAAGCTCGTTCCCAAACCCGGGTCACCGGTGTGGCATGAGGTGTGGTGATCAGTGCCTCAACCCTCAGCGCCACCAGGCCGGCTAGGTCCTGTATTTCATAGGGGCAGAACTGGACACCCTACAGGGACGAGCTTTCCTCCCTCAGGACAGGGTGGACAACATCCTGCACATTACAGGATCATTCACCTTAAACAAATCAAGGCCAGCAAAGACGTTTCCTGAAGTTGCTGGGATACATGGCTGCAGCCCACCAGTACAGTGCAGGGCTGCAGATTCCAAATGAGGGACATACAGTTTCACCTCAAGGCACACTGGTGCCAAAGAAGGGATTCTCTTTCAAAAAATGGTGCCTGTGTCAGGGCCCATGATACAGGCCCTGCAGTGGTGGCAGGACATATCCAACATAAGGGAGATAATTCCATTCAAAAAGGAATCTCCTACTCTAGTGCTCACAACAGTTGCTTCACTCCTGTGTGGGGAGCACATCTGGAGGAACACACAGTGCACGGCACTTGGTCTTCCACAGTCACTACTGCACATAAATCTCCTGGAACTCTTAGCTCTGCAATCCTTTGCAATGAAAATTTTGAGTCTTTCATACTCTTTGCAGGTATCCCTAGTGGCTGTCCGACTCCCAGGAAAGGACAGCACCCTGGCAGATGTACTCAGCAGAATCAACCAAAACCACCATGAGTGGACTGTCAACAGGCAGGTACTGGAAGTGATGTTTTGCAGGTATGGCACACCAGAGATAGATCTCTTTGCCTCAGAAGAGAATCGCCAGTTGCCCAAGTTCTGCTGCAGGCCTCCAGCGAGGGGGTCAGTGCCAGTGGATGCCCTGGTGCTTGACCGGTCAGGGAAAACTGTATGCATTTCCCCCATTCCCTTTGTTGCTCAGGGTCCTGATCAAGCTCAGGTCCCAGCCAGCTACTATGATTCTGATAGCTCAAGATTGGGCCAGGCAGCCTTGGTAGTCACTGTTGCTCTCTCTGTCAGTGGCCCAGTCCATACACCTCCCTCAGAGGCGCAATCTTCTGACCTCCTCCCAGGGGAGGATTCTGTATCCGAACCTCTGGTTACTCAGACTCAAAGCATGGCCGTTGAGGACCTAGAGTATGCTGACCTACACCTTTCAGACAGTGTGCTCAGAGTTCTGAGGGGTTCTAGGAAACCCGCTGTGAAAAAAAACCTGTGCTTCCACATGTAAAAGATTTTCCACATGGTGTGGCACCAGAGATATATAATCATCCGAAGCAGGGTTACCAGTCTTGTTAGACTACTTGACCCATTTGCATTCAATGGGACTACAGCTCACTACCCCTTAAGGTCCATTTAGCATCTGCCTCTGCCTATCTTTTGACTGGTAAGGGTGTCTCTCTATGCCGGCCTGGTGGCGCTGAGGGTTGAGGCGCTGGACGCCACACCTCGCGCTGCACCGGCAACCCGGGTTCAGGAGCGAGCCTGGGTGCCGGGGGTCAGCAGGGGAGGGAGTTGGATCGAGCATCTGGAGGACTGCTGTCTTGTCCTGGGGAGAGATTCTGGGGGTTTCCCAGCGCATTAGTGGCCCCCGGTGGAGACTGGAGGTACTACATGCGAGGGACAAAAATTGGGGGACAAGTGAGGCAAGTGTCTATAGGGGTAGCCTGCGTGCTGACGCCATTGCACGCCACGCTCGGGGGGGGGGGAAAGAAAGGAATGCCTCTTATACTGTCTGTGAGATGACGGTGGCCCCAGAGGAATTGCCCATATCCCAAACGCCGGCCCAGACGCGCTTGGATTGCTCTCCATGGCCGACCCATCGACAACAGGTAAGACACTTTATACTTAGGGAGTCAGCCACTGGAGGAAGGGCGGAATCAGCCCCGGAGATGGTACTGGGGGAGGAGACGCTGGGAGTAGGGTGAATTCCAAGTGGGCACTCCTGAAGGATGCCCGGGGGTGTAGGTGTACAAAGAAAGTTTAAAAAAAAAAAAAAAAAAAAAAAGGAAGGGGTGTCTGTCTGGCTGCTAATCCTATATTCAAGAAGTATTTCAAAGGGCTGGCTCACCTGCATCCCCCACCCAACACAAACACACACACACAGGGAACCAGTGCCCTCCTGGAACCTAAATGTCTGTATTGCCAAGCTCATGGAACCTCCATTTGAGCCCTTGGCTACGGTCCATCTAAAATTTGTCACTTGGAAAGCTGTTTTCTTAGTGGCCACTACATCAGCCAGAAGAATAAGTGAGTTACAGGCCCTGTGCGTAGAGCAGAAATCTACATCTCCTTTCATAGTGACAAGGTGGTGCTCAGGACTAACAGGAAATTCCTTCCAAAAGTAGTCTCTGACTTTCACCTTAATCGGTCAATCACTTTGCCAGTCTTCTTCTCAACTATTATATTGAGCACACCAAGGCCCATAGGCAGGACAAGCAGAAGCTGTTCCTGACTTATGGTGATGTATGAAAAGGAAAGCCAACTTTGAAAAGGACAGTTGCACGCTGGATTGTGGCATGCATCTAATTCTCTTACAGCAAAGCTGGTATGGAGCCCTGGTAGGCCTGAGGGCACATTCCACAGGGGGGAACAGCAGCTACAATAGCAGCAACCAGGGATGTTCCCCTCTTGGAAATCTGTAAAGCAGCTACATGGAGAACAATACATGCTTTTACAAAGCAGTACAGTTTGGACACTCAATCCAGAAGCGATGCCAGGTTTGGCATAGCAGTGCTGCATAGCCTGTTCCCTAAATAGGGTTCTGGGCCCACCTCCAAAGGTACTGCTTTGTAGTCTGCTAGCGTTAATCATATTGAGGAATTCCTGGGGTTAGAAGAAAAAAATTACTCACTGCAGTAATCTTGTTTCTTCCAAGGTATTCTTCAATATGATTAACTCACCCACCGTACTTCCCCTTTCAGAGCCCGTTAGTCTCTGCAGTCCAGCTGGTACTACTTCTGTTCTGTTGGTCATTCACTGATACTGTTAAGTTTTAAACCAAGGGGCCCTGTTTTCTTGTTGGCCTCATTATGGGCATTGTCATTGGCAAGGGGTAAAGGGGTAATTATTACTGTTATTATTATTACTTTTAACTTGGTTACTAGAATAGCTTAGTTAGGGGGTCTTATTGCAGGCTCCAGTGAATCTCAGCATTACAGAACACATTAGTTGGTAAGGGCAGCAGTTTGAATGGAGGCACGGGCCAGTGGATCTTCCATCATTAGCATAAAGTTTCATTCATCTCGGGGCAGTGCAACTCAGGAGGCTGACTGCTAGAGTTAATCATGCAAGAATACATTGGAAGAAACTGAAGATTAGTGCAGGGAGTAATTTTTTTCCGTTTGCATCATATCTCCCCTCTCCCTTCTGCTCTCGAGCAAGTACATGTTCAGTTCCTTGAGGTGCTCATCATAGGACCTGCCCTGTTGGCCCTGAATAATTTTTTTTTTACCTTACACTGCCCTGTCTCCAGCCTATCAATGTGCACCCTGAGGTGAGGACTCCAGAACTGGGCATAGTACTCAAGGTGCCCCATGGCCTCACTATGGATCTATATAGGGTAAGTATTACCTCTTCCCTTCTGCTATCAGTATCCTTCCCAGCATCCTCACTTTGCTGTATGCCTTGTTGCATTAGCTCAATTGTTTGAGGAAGTCACTGATGATACCTACAAGGTCCCATTCCTCAACTGCAGTGCTAAGTCTCATCCCACCCATCCAGTACTATGTCCTGGGGTTCTTGTTCCCTAGGTGCATTACCCTGCACTTTTTGTCATTTAATTTCAACTGCAAAATCTTAGACCATCCCTGTAGCTTCTGGAAGTTACTCTGCATTTCCACGATTCCCTTGTCACCATCCATCCTCCCACAGAGCTCAGTGTCATCTGCAGAGAGACACAGCCTGCCCCAGATTCCCTCGCCAGTGTTACTGATGAACTTACTGAAAAGGATCAGGCCCAGGACAGAGCCCTGTGGTAACCAGCTTGTGACCTCCCTCTCTTGTGATTTGACCCCACTGACCACAACCCTCTGCTGCTTCCCCTTTAGCCAGTTACCAACCAAGTTTACTATGACTTTAGCTGCGCCCAGATCCTCCATTTTCTTCAGCAGGTCTCTGTGAGGCACTGAGTTGCACATTTTGTTGAAGGTCAAAGTTGAGCAAATCCAGAGCATGACCTCTATCAAATTCCCTCCTCACTGTCAAAGAAAACTATCAGGTTAGTCTGACAAGACCTCCCTGCCACAGATCTGTGCTGTTTACTATCCTAGAGACAGTTGCTCTCCAAGTAGTCCACAGGGGTCCTCTTTGATCTGTGACTCCATCAGCTTCCATACAGTAGAGGTAAGACAGGTGTGTAGTTTCCCGCTTATTGCTTGTCTCTCCCCCACCCCCACTCCATGCAGCGAAATTACGTCCGCCACCCTCCAATCCCTCAGAATCACCTCTGTCCTTAGTGAGCTGTTGGATAGACCTACCAGGGGTTCAGCCAGTACTGCAGGCAGCTCCCTGCTTTACATCAAATGCAACCCATTTGGTCCTGGGGCCTTAGACCAGCTCCTCAAACTGGGGAAGTCAGCCCTTCTAAAATAAGACTTAAGCTCTCGATAGGGGTTTTCCAGACCCAAGAGCTAGTTCGAACCAAGTGGAGTTATGGTCACTGTTCCCCAGTGCCTCCCCTATTCTCATAGCTCCAACCACCTCTGAGTTGGTGAGCACCAACTTGAGAATTGCAGTCTGCCTGGTGGGTTCCTTAACTAGCTGTACCAGAAGACAGTCCTGGAAGGCATCCAACAAGTCCTGACGTCTGGTGCTCCTGGCCACTGGAACAGCCCAGTCGGTGTCTGGCAGGTTCAGATCACCCACCACCACTTCTCCCTCTACCACCCCTCTTTCAAGTTCTTCCTTGAACTCTCTGTCCCTCTCTTCCCCTTGTCCCTGAGGTCTATCGATCATTCCCAAGTGCAGTTTCTTGCCTGAGGTTGTCATAAGTTGCATCCACAGTGGCTGTCTCCATTACTACCCCTGATGCACCCATCTTCAACCACCTCGATGCCATCCTTGACAAAAAAGGCTACTCTTCCCTTTCTGCCTGTTACTCTATCCCTCATAAATGTTGAGTATGCATGAACACTGAGTGCCCAGGGACCTTCGGGTCCCAGTCATTATTTTCTGAAGCCTACATTTCTGTGATGGTCATGATGTCCACCTCAGTGTCTGCCGTCAGTGTGTGGAGCTTGCAGATTTTGTTTCGCAGGCTTCTGGCATTAAGGCGTATGCCCTTCCATCTGACCCCTGATCCCACTTTGCTACTACCTTTGTGATTTCCTTGTCTTCTCATCCTCTTGTTTTTCTTGGTGTTTGCACACTTTGCATTTCCCCTCTCTAATGTCCGCTTGTCCTAGACCAGTTAGAGCCACAACTCTCTTTGTGATCACTGTGCTGCTGTGAGCCCCGAGAAGTGGCGGAGTAATAGCTAGGATCAACTTCCTCTGAGCTGCCACCATGGTTCCCCTAGTCCCAGCCTCCCCCACAGTCAGTTTAAATGTCTGATATAGCAGTCAAACTTCTGCCCCAGCATGCAGGCCTCCTGTCTTGTCAGGTGAAGTCCCTTATCCTTGAAGAGTCTCCTGTCCCAAAAGTCCCCCCCCCAATCCCCCACAAAGTGGTACCCCTTCTCCTAATACCATCTCTTAAGTCACCCATTAAACTCCTTTATTTCATTGCGCCCTATCCTATCCTGCATCCCCACCCTGCCTCACACAGGGAGGTCTTCAGGAAAGGCATGGAAGGCTGAGTGTGCCACCAATATGTCCACCGGTCTACAGAAGTTCTGCTCACAATCTCCACTGACTGGTTCACCAGATCATTGCTACCCAGGTCTGGGCAACCTTCTGATGGCTACCTCTGCTCCCCCAGTGCCATTCTGCACCCCCGACCAGTGGGTCTCTGGAGGAGTGGGAATGTGGGAGGTGAGCTCCGATTGAGCTGGTGATGCAGTTGAGATATTAATACCCTTGCTGCCATCAACTGAACCTGGAGCTCTGCCATGGTCCTGCAGATGGAGCAGTGCCCCCTTCTCCCCCAAAGCATATCCCTAGAGAAGAGTGTCCCACAGCCACTACAACTGACTGCCTCTTCTCTGAACCCCATCCCTATACAGGCCTATGAATGAGGCTAAATCTAGCTAATGTGGATTTCAAACAACAGATTCAGTTTACAACGTGAGGTATTCACCTAGCCTATGATATTGAACTGAAGTCAGCAAGTTCAGTAGCTAAAGTTCTAAACAGATGACCAAATTAACTCATAGTGCTAACCAGATCGGGTGTACCTGAAATGCTCAGCTATAGTGCAACAACCAGAATATAATTGTTTTGCAGTGTTCATCCAGATAGGGTGTAGCTGTAAGACTCAGCTGTAGCACAGAAAACAGCAATAAGAAAACTACCTCGTAGTGCTCGCCCAGGTAGAGTGTAGCTGTAAGATTGTCTAGCAAATTACATCTATATAACAGTAAGTACAACTGTAGCAGAAATGGCCTACTCCGTTAATCAGCAGTGCTCACCCAGATAGGTAGCAACCAAGACCTAGCTGTAGCACACTCAATAAACAATGCAGTTAACTTTTTTATAAAAGTTTTACCTGTGATGCAGTGGGCAGAGTTCCTGGCTGCTGGCTGATTCCCCCTTGCAGACTCTCCTGATGTCCTTTGTGCTGAGGTCCTTAGTGCAGAGGGCTGGCTCCTTGCTGATCACAGGTGGAGAAGCTTAAAGGGAGAAACAGCCATGGGCTAATACTGTGCACAACCTTGCAACTGTATATGCATGCACACATGATACCCTCTGTGCTAGTGTCCCAAGAGGGGATGGGAGGAACAGGAAGAAAGACCCCAGAGAAACTGCATATGCATGCACACATGATGCCCTCGGTGCCAGTGTCCCAAGAGGGGATGGAAGGAACAGGAGGAAATACCCCAGAGCAAGTCAGAAGAAGCTGCCACCCTACAGACCCTGACGAACCTACTAGGCCAATCCTCACTTCACATTTGTGGATTAAAGAGAGGAGGAATCCCCTGCCTAAATGGATCATCATGGCTGCAGGTGCTATGGACATCTGGGTGCAGGGGTGTAAGAGCCGAAGGTGGTATGGACCGGGCTGGGGGTAGGTGATTGGAAGGGGGCAGTGCTGGAGACAAAGGGAGAAATATGATAACATTTAAAAAGTTATAGTTTAGTATGAACACTCAGAATCACCACCCATGATTAAATGGCAGTTAGCTATGAAATGCCGGACTGATGTGAACTGGCAGGATAAAGTGACAATAAATATTGCAAAACATTTATGGTAGTGGAAGTGACTTCTTCATTTCTTGACTCATTATTATTACAGGAAAGCAACCTCCCCTGCATTCATAATCTCCTCCTCATAAACCCCTGTACATTCAAGGACTGTGGTCACTTGAATATTACCTCTCTGTACTGCTTCAGTGCCCACTGTTCTGGTTGGTTCCTGTTTATTTATTTACTACGTACAGCTGGACCACTCCTGACATACCAGCTGTCTCACTTTTCACATGGCATACATTCCGTTATTTGCCTTTTGGGCTTTGATTTTACGTGGCATCCATCCTAAAAGGGAAAATTTCAGAGCTGAAAATTTGGTTTCCTGAAGTATTCTAAATCCATCTGGATTCAGAAAATGAATGGTTTAGCCAGCTTATCAAAGGGGGTCAGATATGGAATGTCTGATGGGAGTTTGGCCTGTTAGAGATGAGGGTCTCTGGTCAGTCATATTTCTGGGGTGTAGCCTTGTAGACCTGTTCAAGGATAACTAAACCATATTATTCAGTGTATTGTTTCTCTAAAATAGATCCCGGAACCTTGAGCATCCTTCAGTTACTGATAAACTTTGCTATTATTTGTCTTCTGATTTTATGTTTTACCTGGTTTTATTACCTTTTAAAAATGTAAACAATGGATTTCTAGAGTCACACCTTGCTTCGAGTCTGGACTGTGAAATTGTGCTGAACGTCATACATCATGGGAGAGGGACAGCCTTACATGTAGTATTATGTGCCTATGACACAGTGTTTTGTATGCCTTGAAATTTGTCTCATAGGTAAATCCATGCATACGTAAGCAGTAAGATATGACAGGGTGTACATTGAACAGATATTACTGCACACCCAGGAGCGTAATAAGCCACGAGGCCGCAGGCTGAATATCTTCAGCCCCAGGAAGTGCAGTAATATCTGTTCAGTGCACATCCCGGAGTGTCTTACTGTGCTTATAAAATGGACTCCTTATTTTTTCCATTTTTTTTTTTACAGTTAGAAAAATCATGTTTGTATGTAGAAAAATCAGATTTGCGTATGTAAATTTATGATAAG
The DNA here is from genome assembly GCA_016271365.2 of Neoceratodus forsteri. NCBI lineage: Eukaryota > Metazoa > Chordata > Ceratodontiformes > Ceratodontidae > Neoceratodus > Neoceratodus forsteri. The sequence goes on along the minus strand of CM028132.1, from coordinate 1,226,916,314 downwards.
ATAGTCCTTCTGCCTACTAGATAATGATGTCATTATACTGCACAAAGTTGTTGTACTGTACAAAGCATTAGTAGTGCAGGTATAGGAGTACCACCCATGCACCCACGTATATTGTTGTGGAGGGTTTATTTATTTTTTTTATTTTTTAATGGGACTTATCTCTGGTTGCTATTATGTGACGAGAGAAAGAAAACAAAACTGATTTATTTATTTTTTTATTATTTAACCATGACCGATGACCGCGCACACAGCACAGCAGGAGTGGGCGGGGACTTGGAAAAGCAGCAGTGCAGTATGAGGAGATACATTTTTTTATTAGGTACAGTTTCAATACAGTGTAGCCCACTTATGGTTCTCATCCCCTCACTCCCTCCCTGCTGATGGCCACAACTCAGGCATAACTGCTATTATTCTTTTACTTTACTGCTGATATGGATAGCCAAACTGATAACATCTACCCCCTCCCTCTCTGTAGAAACAACTGACACCGATGTAAGCGGTCATGATCGTGATCAAAATCAGAAATCGAGCACAAGCTTAACCATGAGTAGAAATGCCAATATTAAAATAAAAATGTACAGCTGAAATGTTTACTTGATTTGTTTTTATTTTTTCACTCCACACCCAAGATTCTGACCATGTTTCTTCTGGTTACAATTATACTGCACTTTAATATACTGTTCTGCCAGGCAGGGGGGCAGGCACTGGTGATCATGCACTCCAAAACTCCAATGTATGGTACATTTACACTACAGTACTGTACATTTTTTTTATTATAGTATGCAACTGTATGTATAGCTTCATAGCTCCAGTGAGCAGCATAAAATGCAGCTACTGATGGTAGGCCAGCAAGTTAAAAACAAAAAATTAATATTTAGGCTATAACGGACATCTCCTGTAGTGGACAAAAACATGCAAAGAGGTGTCCCTTACAAGCAGGTCCAACTGTACTTAGATTTACTTTATTTTTATTTAATGACACACGTGGAGATGGGACAACTGTCGGCATCAGAGATGGGGGAGGAGACATGCTGCGGGAGTGGTAAGGGATCGGCATCTCAGGGAAGAAAAAACAGTTGATTCATGTTTTTTTTCCCCATTTCAATGCATGATAACTGTAGGGCTGAAAATGTGCTTTTAATAAAACCTAGTGCTCCATTATATGACTGATCATTTCTTCGCTATCGAAGGGGTGACATTTGAAACTGTCAGTGTTCTAACTGCGCCGTGATTCTTGTTTTAAACTGTGGTCCTGCTTTTAAGGATTTTTTTACCTGTGCATTGAGCAGATTTGATGCACAGGTAACAACCAATCAAATTGCAGGAATTTCCCTGCCTATTTTATAATTATTAGCATAGAACTTGTGCACACAGTTTAATGCACAAGTTAGGTACTGGTAAATATGCATTAATTTACACGTGAGACAAATTTTAAGGCACACAAAACGCTGCACCAGGCACATAGTACTACATGTTAAAATGTCTCTCCAATGACATCATAACAACAGACATTGGCAGCATTTCATGGTTGGGATTTAGTGTAAAGTTTGACTTCAGAAATCTTACAGTTCTGAAATATGACAAAACTGGGTACAATTAAAACTGGAAGGTAAATAATGGCAAAGGTAATCAGCAATTACAGTATGCTCTAGGGCCGTCTTCTTTTTGCAGTTTATTATTTAGTTACACAGTTGCAAGTCAGAGTATTTGTACATTGAGCTCCAGCACTCTCAGCTATCCCCCATTTCACAGTTACTTAATCTGGGTCCTGCAGTCTAGGTCTGTGCTGGCCCCCGCCTTGCCCTGTGGCTTACCTCCTACAACTGGCCTGAAAGCTGACAGCCGGTGACAAGCAGCCTTGATCTGGGAGGCAGGAGCGCAAAGGAGCCACAGACAAAGCAGCAACAGGATGGGCAGTTTGCATCCATTATTGTTTTGCTTCAGTAGACTTTGTTTTTCAGTCAGCATTTTATGCTCCTTCATTAGGGGTCTGCCCCACGCAGTCTCCCCAGCCTGGTCACCAAACTTCTCGCGGACTTGCCGGTTATCCAACACTTACCCAGGACCACAATGTGGTGGATGGCCAGCCACATTTATTGTGCGACAGCCTGTGGTGGCATCAACTTGGAGCATCCTTTTTCTCCTGTTTATCCCCAGGAGCTCCACGAGTGATTGTGCAAGTGTGCAATATCTTGCATCTACGCCAGAACATCCCACAGCGGCCCCTTCCCTTACATATGCTTACAACTGTGTTGCCACCTAGTCTACACCAGGTGACAGTCCTGCAGCAGCAGTCTTGTCCGCCCCCCAGGAAGGAGAACACTCCATGGGATGCTCAGGCCTCCCTCTCCCGGCCAGCCCCAAGCTATGCTTCCTTTCCAATGTGGGTTGCCAGCATTACAAGTGATAGCATGACCACTGTGCCAACAGGCTAGCTTCCTGAAGACTTCTCCTTTTTGCTTCCTAGCCCTCCAAGCTCCCTGGCATGTGGCAAGTGGGGGACCACAGTACCAATGTGTAGGTGTGGAGCCTCCAACTCTGCATGGTCACCTATAGCATTAATGCAGCCTCAACTTGCCACCAACAGGTAGCACTCTAGTAGCTGGACATCTCGCATCCTGCCCCTAACCCCACTAGGCCAGAGCAGGGGAGACTGACTGAAGGTGCCTTTACATGCCGGCCTCTGCACCGCCTTGATGGGTGCAGATCAACTGCAGTGTTGCCATTTTTTGTGTGTGAAGGCAACCTGCACTGCTTCCAAAATGAGCCCTCGCGGAAATGGCATTACCTGTTTGCCTGGGTTCGCCGTTTCTGTGCCTCATTGTGGAACGCATGGGCTGGCCATGTAATCAAACGGCAGCACTCACATCTCTGCCGGAGAGAGTTTTGCGTGACCCTCCATGATCCCTGTTGTCTGTCCATGCCCACTGCCTTATGGTGGGTCCCGATGTTGGATTGAGCAGTATTCTGCCCGAGTTCAGATACTTGTATTTTATGATAGAAGAAAAAAAGCTGAACTCCAGCAAGTCTTCAGTTTTTTTTAAAAATGGGGGCTAAAAATAATTTTAAATCACTCTGAATGAGGGTGTGTGACACTGGGCATACTTCTTATGCATGAATATATATATAAGAGTTTGCCTAATGCCACGCCCCCTCATTCTGAGTGATTTTAAACCATTTTTTGGCCCCCATTTTTGAAATCTGAATACTTGCCCAAGTTCAGCTTTCTTTCTTCTATCATAAAATATAAGTAGCTGAACTCAGGCTGAATACTGCTTGCTCCAACATCAGGACCCACCATAAGGCTGTGAGCATGCACAGACAACAGGGATTTCAGAGGGTCACGCGAGACTCTCTCTGGGATAGATTTCAATGGTGGTGTGTAAAAGCACACCATTTATGGGTGGAAGAATGTGGACAGAGCGCATCAAATCAGTTGCGTTGCAGTGCTGCACCGTGTAAAGGCTCCTTTAATCTCTACCCTATGTCTTCCATCTGGAGATCCAGCACACCACCAGTCAGCACCACTAGGCCAGGCCTGGGATCCATTATAGAGAAACAACACAAATACAGTAACAATAACAAAAAAGAAACAAAACAAAAATCTGATTCTGTATCCAGACGAACAGATATGGAACTAACAGGGAATAAAGAGATTACCAGTAATATTTTATTTGGGACAGTTGGAAATTTTCTCTCATGTTTTCTTTAAATGCCAATCATTTTGATGCTCTGAATGGGTCTGATATTTAAAGTTGAGACATGTTTAGAACAGAACAGCATTAAAAATTTTGATTAGCTGTTCCTGTACTCAACTTCAGATTTCTCCACACTCCCTCTCCCTTGTGTAAATAAGGCTTTAGTCAACACTGTGTCAGGTTTGTACACACAGGCAATATCACACGCTGACGTCAATGGCCCAGCTATGTAATCAATCAGAAGGGCTCTGCAGCTGTGACCCTTACCCACATTCACAACAAGCCAGAGCTTATTATTATTTTTTTTTTTTTTAAGTACAGTCAGTTCAGCTTGTACTGAATGTAGTGCAGTATCCTTCACTTAAGAGTAAAGCCTGACCATATTTACTTTTAGTTACTCCTGTCCTAACAAATGAGTACCTGTGTTTATTTCTAACTAACACACCTTTATCATATTTGAATATAACCCTTTTCATCTTTTATTATTTTCTCTCATTATGCCTCCATCTGTATATACATTTTGTACTGTGTATCGTTCACCTTCCTATGTACCCTACCCTAGGACACACCTGGAAATGAGCTGTTTGCAGCTCTGCACGCTTCTGCTGGACAAACATTTCAAATGTTTGATGATTCCCGCATCCAGAAGGGCTAATGCACTGACATTCACTAAAAATACCACCAACACTTAATCTGGTTCAAGGTCAGTTGGCATTCATCTGTATCCCCCTCCTCCGGGTCATGCCTGAAAACAGGCAGGCTTTGTCTAGTGCACTTACCTGGTCAACAAAAACTAAATAAATAATAAATTTCCAAAGCAACATACTTACGTCACAAGCAGGAGATTCTGATGGCCGGTCCTGAATAAGCCTCAGTGCAGGTAAACTGTAGGGGGCAAAGATCCGGTTTCCACGTAGATGTCCTCAACAATACAAAAAAAACAGAATGGCTTGAAATTAACATTTTAGGGGTGCATTCGGCTGAAAACAACTGGGATTTATTTTTTCTTTTTTTTAGTACGGTAACCGGAGCTCCTCTGACTGACGAATATGCCCCCTTTTAGCCATGAAAACAACTGGGATTTTTAGCCATGAAAACAACTGGGATTTAGGCTGAAAACAACTGGGATTTCTTTTTTCTTTTTTTTAATACAGTAACCGGAGCTCCTCTGACTGACGAATATGCCCCCTTTTAGCCATGTTGGCCGCCATGGTGCTTGCATGTAGGGGATTTACCCCTTCATTTTTCCCCTTTCTGTGGGGATATCAGCAGAAGAACTGCTGCCTAGGTGAAAGCTTGTGCATACATGCACCCTGCTACGTGCTCCGCCACATTTCCCCTTGCCTGCTGTACTACTGCCTGTATTCCTACAGGTACCAGTGACAGTGGGAGGTGATGCAGCCCTCCCTATCTGGATTAGGACACTCAATTAATTCTCCCCACCATTCCTCAACATTCTGGACGTTCTCGAACCCACGTCACTGGCAGCAAAGCAGTAGCGTTACCATTGCACCAACTGTCTGGCCCAACCAGAGCTCTTCTTCAAAAGAATGAACACTTCCCTACTTCCACAGTTTCCTTTTGTAGCTTGTTGCAGACGTTTACCATTCCCTGAGTGAAACAAATGCATCCTTACAATACCCTTAATTCTATTCCCCCTCTAAGTATGGGGTAATAGTAAGAGCAAGTGAAGGGCCACTAGTAGTTGAGCAGTGATTTTATTTTTATCACAGGATGTTTTAATATATATAAAACATGGTTGTAAATGTTCTCCACAGACTTCTATTGGGTATGCCTCAGTGTTCACCCTGGTCAGACATTACAAACCATCTGAGTTGGGGGGGTGGGGTTGGCCACGGAAGTGGGAAGGGATCGTCTGGCCATCTGCACATCTGAGGTTATGATCCCTTCCATCCTGCTGTGAATTATATCACAAGTTGCCATTTATGTCCCAGAAGGCGATCGCCATTCTCAGGTTATGAGCTATGATGTTGAAAAAGCCCCACCGTTATTCTTTATGATGTTACATAAATTGAATACACAATGGTCTAACTCAAAATACATATTTTATCTTCTCTTGTGAGGGAGCAGAACTTGCATCACTCACTCTTGGCTTTGCCACTTGTGAGTTGTGGTCCTGTCCCCAGTTCATAAAGGTCAGTTATGTATCTTGAGTCAGGCCAGTGGGTATCCCGTATTTATTTTCATTTAGAATGCTTCAGTGGCTAATTTAAATTATACAATGGGCAAGGAAAAAATCCTGTGCTCTGATTGGTCAGTGCTTACCTTCACCAGTGATGTTATCTCAGTATATCATCACTGTATGAAGGTCCGGCACCAAAACGACCACAGAAAAAAGAAAATCACTGCACCCTTGCATTTGAAACCGTTCCCCAATTCCTGTCTCCTGTGACCATTGGTGCTCCCCACCCTCCCAAATATTTGATTTTTGTTACCCCAACTTGAAGCAAAACCGCAGTTTCTTACTGAAATGGCTACTGTTTGCAGACTTCTCTTTGTCATGCCACACAGAAAAAAATGCAGCTTGTTCCTCAGTGTGGTACTGCGTACCGTTCCGTCGTTCTCACAGCAGTGTTGTGAGATGCTCACCATTGGCTAGCCGTTAATTTTAAGTCACTGCTTCTTTCTTTAAAGAAAATAGTTTAAATGTATGTACCATTTACTTCCCCCACAAGGATCCACTGAAGCAAGGAATTAACACGATTCCTCCCGAGAACTGGAAGTGTCTGTCCACATTGTTTCCCCACATTTCAAAATGGCAGCGGTTTGATGCACTAACCCAAGACATTGTATCCCTCCTGATCGTCTGTGCTTCCCACACAGACGAAAAATTACACAAATACCGCACAACATACCGATGGGGACTACGGGTGTGGGGGCTGACAGCAACGCAGTAAAACAAGAAGGACAGCATCTCAATGGTGAACCAATATGTAGGAACAGCACCATCTTCTGGGCACTATTAAATTGTGGACTTTTTTTTAAATGGATCTCCACATACAAAAAATCAACCGAAAATGTAAAAAAAAAACATTTTCTTTATTTTTTTCTGTTTTTACAAGTGAGCCATTGTATAATATCAATAATGCACTCCAGGGTGTGTGTTGTGCTAGGGTAACATCACTTCTTGGGTGTTTGGACCCACTCTGCCTTTGGTCTCATGCCCAACCACCCCAGGCATGACGTTATCCCGGCATGACATGCACCCTGTCATGCTTTATTGCTTAATCATTTGTTTGTAAAGTTTGACTCTTCCCTACATTGTTAAAAAAGATAGTTATGTCATGGTTCTGGAAGCTGTAGGGGAAAGCTGTGCTGAACAACACACACCTTACTTTGTTTTTGGTTTTTTTTTAACTTTGTTTATTGCAGTTTGAAAATTTGCAGTTATGTACAGTACATCATTGTGCAAGGCATCAAGAATATCTAACCAATACATCCAAAGTATCAGTTTACAGTCTGTTTTAAGAGAATGGGGGGGGGGAGACAATATGATCATCCAGGATCTGCTAAAGTCCAAGAAGCTGCATCCTACACAGGTTTTTGGTGGTCAAGTCCAATATGAGTAAAAGCCTAAAATAAACTTAAACTCAGCACAAAGTGATGACATTACCCCATTCCTTAAATATTTTTAAATTCTTAACATTTTAAGAACATAAAAATACAGCCTGCACAATAAATAGGCAAACATTTTTCAGAAAGAGCAAGTCTAGTTCTAAACCTAAGGAAAACCCATTACAATTGGTGAAGAGCCTTCCCTACCCAACCCCCACACTAAGAAGGAAGGAAAAGCAGTATATTAATTATACTTTACTGTCCTGTTAATGGGAGTGATATGGGAAAGTTCAGGTCTCGTCTTCTGAATCTGAACTGAGTCGGGTCTCCATCACTTGAAATTCTTTTGTGATCACCTCAACCATTTCCTCTGCATCTACAGGGTCAGTGAATTGATAGTTGCGACCTCCGTAGTGGATTCTAAGACGGCCGGCATTTACAAGGAATGAGTGACCCCTAGACATCGCAGCTGTGCCCTGACTGCATTGAATTTCTTCCGACGGGTCCTGGTGGCGAATGAAAGGTTGGGGACTAGATGTACCGTGGCCCCTTCATAACTTAGGCCCTCCGTCGCTCTGGCAGCCTGTAGTATGGTGTTCCATACTCAAGAACTTGCAGTAACCATCAGGATAGTTCTGGGCACTTCCACTTTTGTCCTTGCTGCACATGGTGTGATGCAGTATGCTTTAACGAATTGGTCAGCAGTTGTAGCAGATTGTAAATTCAGTGTAGTAGGAAGCCATCCTTGCAAGAAACACAGTAGATTCACCCCCTCACTTCCCTCCAGTAGGCCAGTGATCCGTACATGAGAGGCTCGATTGGCATTTTCCAGGGCCTCCAGTCAGTAACTTAGTTGGTTGTTCTGGTGCACGAGTTTAGCTGTAGTAGCCAGGGCAGTAGTTGCAGTTCTCTCCACCGATGAGGAGGTTTGTGACACCACCTCTATCTTCACATCCTGATCGGCAGACTTCTGCAGGATGACTCAACTTTTAGATCAATTGCTTGCATTGAGGCCTGCAAAGCTGTCCATGAGGGTTGTGGGCCGGCAGTTGTCGATGTGTCAGTCGCAGCCTTAACAACTGATGCTGACAATGTTTTTGAGCTGTTTCCACTCGCTTTCTGAGTGCGACCCATTGCAATTTTTTGTATCCATCTCGACGCCAGAGAACGCAGTCTATTCAACTATTAAGGTTGTTTGTTTTTGTATTAGCATTCAAAAAAGTTCACTTTTCTGTTATTTAATGATCTGCAAGCACAGAGCCGATCTTTAGTGCATATGACCAGTAGGAATGCTCAACAGCGCCCCCCCACCCCCACCTTACTTTATTGGGAAATCGCTTTCTGTCACAAGATTCTGTGGTTTGGGGTCAGACTTAATGCAGCAGTCAAAGAAATAGCCCCATCTCACCGACACTTCAGGCAATGTGGGGTAAATGAAAAGGATTACCTTGGAGTTTCAGCATCTCTCTGCTCGGGGAGTGGGATTTTACACTGCTTCACAACACCACCCCTTGGGTATGAACCACTGTGGCAGTGAGGCCCCTGCAAAACAAAACAGGACAATTACACTCAGGACCAACTACTCATTTGTGAAAAAAAAGAATTCAACTTCATTTCAGAGTGAGTTGAGGACCGTAACTTGCAGCAGGGCCACCAGTTCTTGCTGGCAGGGAGTCGTAGTCACTCGTGCCACCGGAAGGACTCACTCTGCACACAGTCAACGATCTGACAGAAAGCTGACACAGAATTTAAAATTGGATCACTGGGACATCCTCACTAAATTAATGCCCATTGCCCACCCTCCCTACAAAATAATAAAAAACCTAACTCCGCACCACGGAAACAACCCCTGGTGACTCGACTTCCCCGACACAGAGCTACTCTGGCAAGTGGCGAGCTTCACTGCACAATATATGCCAAATAAAAAAACAAACAAAAAAAAAACAGGTGGCAGATGGGTTTTAACACTGTCTTGGCGACTGGAGGATGCACAAGGAAGTGTCAGGCCCACAAGTTAACACTTGCTTGCACTTCACTGACTTGAGGGCCTCCAATAATTAGGCTGCCAGAAACACGCCTGCTTTTCCACAGGGTAAGGCAGTGACACAGTTACTCCCGGGGTCCCTGATGTAGCACACAACTCAACTCATCTGTAAATGTCATGTGATGAGGACCCCACCCCATGTTGCTGGGAATCGGATGGGGTTGATTTTTACACGACCACCCACCAGCAGAGCACAGAGTCATCACTGTGACACACACTGCCTAGTCACTGACCACCCCCTAGGTAGGCACTAGGGCAAGCAGCACAAACTCAGGCAGCAAAACTTCAGAGCAGTAGTGTGAGCACCCCAGCAAAACAAGAAATTATTCCCCATATAACCCCCGAAGAAAGAAAATTCCCAGACTAGAGCTTAACTGCACCAGCCCTGCTGTGTGCAGAGCAGTTGTCTCCCCTTCCCCCGGCACCCCTCCATACCCTACTACACTCAGTGCCTCTGGGCCCACAACTGGCCCAGCAGACTCCTAGTGGAGAGAATTTGTTTTTGTACCTAATTTGCAGGGCAGGCACAAGTGAGAAGAAACACACACCCATTAAGCCAGTCACCCCAGTGCTCTCTCTAGTCTGGCACCTCGCCCACGACTCACTGTGTGAGCTCTTAAAGTGGCTTGCCCAGAATCACTGCAGTGCACTCAACCGGAGAACAATAGCCCCCACCCGCAAAATAAACTTGAGGGCCACCTACATGGTGAAAACTGCTGGCCTGGCCTTGCCTCAACAGCCCACCCATGTCGCAGAGGACCGGCAGCACAGAACTGGTGAGATTTTATTATGCAGAGATTCCCCCCTTAACACAAAACTCCACTGCAGCAATTGTCCCCCCGAGTTGCAGCACATACCCAACAAGTCTGCCCAGCTGCAACGCTCAAAGGCAAAGCCTCCCAACTCGGGGCCTTGCCTGCGCTGTCAGGAGATCCAAGATTGGCCTGGGTTTGTAGGATCCTCATCCCTGTTCACACAGCTGCAGCTGATGATTCTGACCATCATGGCGGGGGGGATGCCTGAGCAAGGGTATAGCCTGCCACAACACTCACATCCACGTACGGTATCCCCGATCATGAGGGCAGAAGCTGACAAACACAGTCAACTCATGGATGGGCCTGCAGCACAGAGACAGTGACTCTTCAATGGCCACGGTGAACAAACCACAAGTCTAGCAAGAGAACAGGTCCATTGCTGAGACTCATGGTTTGTTGGCTGTCGATGAGTCATTCTGTGTTGTAGACCCATCCATGAGTTGACTGTGTCTGTGCTTGTTCCCCCATGTAACCCCCCCTCCCAATTCCTGCATTTACTTGCGCGGCTAAAAACTGGTCCAGACTGCAACTCAGAAGCCATGCTGGGGAAGAGGGTGTACTTAGCCTATCTTGGGCCAACCGTCATGCACCTCACTCATTGATGGACAGAGCAATGAATTGGGTCGGGAGAAATTAAGCTGGTTACCTGCCTCCTCAGTCACAACTCTTACTAGTAAGTTAAGTCTGCATAACCACAATTGGTGGGGGCAGTTTCTGTTTCTCACCAACCCCTGCTAGTCTGTGCCAGGCCCGGGCCCCTATCAGTTCATGTTTTCCACCGCCTGCCCTGCAACAGAATAAATCGCCCCCTTAACCCTCATTGCTTTTCTCCTGCCTGCCATCATTATCATGAGTGATACCCACCTTGTGGATTATTTGGTATTTTTCTCAGGTCTTCTTGCTCTATTCAGAGAGCTCTTCCATGCCTCTGCTCACTGCTGTGCCATACTGGCATGCTTCTTTAGTCATGTTTCCCCACACTACCGCATTGTTGCCACTTTCTAGACACGTGTGATCAGGCAGCCAATAACTCTGGAGGTGGACAGAACTAATAGACATAGTGACACCCACTTTGCATAAAAAAACAGTACCACACATGACTCGTCCATAAAACGTGGAAACCACGAGAAAACATGGAAAAAAATGGATCACACTTTTATGCGATCCATTCAGTGCTTTGACTCGCATGACCAGCCGGTTTGCTTCGCAAAATGGGATGCGATATAGACTATTTAAAACCCTGTGGAGTCTTTTAGGCATTTCATCATTTTACTGGTTCGCAATAGATGTTGAAGTTAGTACCCCTGCTTTGTGGGCTCAAACATGATTGAGTGGCCTGGGTTCTGACTTTCCCGATTTGGTGGGGTTCGAATCCAGGTCTTTTAAGTTTAGCACAGTGTCTCCACTCAGAGTAAAATGTAAGTGGGCCTGGTGTCAGAGCGGTGCAACCCTCTAGGATGCAGCACTTACCCAATTCCCCACAGTGTCCCCCTGCATATCCAAGATCACAGTGCAACCTTAAATTCAACAAAACTGTAATTAATGACTTACACTAATACACTCAAGTGGCAAAATGTATTTATTCATAACTAGGATTACAGTTACCTTTGAACCAGTTTTATTTTTTTATTTTTTTTTTTTTACACAAAGGTTCCACATCAGGTGATATAAACAATACAAGATAATTGTCAAATGGCAGGACAATGCACAATATAAATAATGAGCAGAAAGCAGTTGCAAACAAATTACAGAGTTGTTGCAGTTGTGAAAACAGGCAGTAGTAACGACCTGTATGAACAATAGACAAGAGTAATCGTAACATAGTACACCAGTGTAACAGTGTGCGGTCAAATTTATGGCAGACTGTCAAAATAAGAGCTAATACAAGGATGGAAAGAGAGAGAGAGAGCATAAGGGAGATGGAATATAGGGAGGTAGTGCTGGGGAGGGAAGGAGTGGCGGGGGAGTGGGGAAGGTAGCAGGTGGGAGAGGCATAGTATGCAGTCTAGATAAATAGACTATGTCAATCAAATAAGAACTAAATACAAGGATAGAGAGGAGAGAGCAAAGGGAGATGGAGTATAGGGAAGGCAGTGTTGGTGAGGGAAGGAGTGGCGGGGGAATGGAAGACGTAGTAGGTGGGAGAGGCAAAGTATGTAGTCTAAATATAGCAGACTTTGCCAAAATAAGAGCTAATACAAGGTTAGAGAGGAGAGAGCATAAGGGAGATGGAGTATGGGGGAGGTAGTGCAGGAGAGGGAAGGAGTGGTGAGGGAGTGGATGTGGTAGCAGGTGGGAGAAACATAGGGCTACTAGGGGAGGGATGTAGGGAGGCAGGGGTAGAGTAAGGCAAACTTAAGGGACAGTCACACAGTTATAAGGTGACCCTGGAGCTTGGCTTTGAATGCACCTAGTTTGGGTTCAAGGAGGACTTCAGGGGCAGGTCATTCAACCAGGTTGGGGCTCTGCAACTGAAAATCTGCTGCACTTACGAGATCTGGCAGTGGGGAACGTGGAAAATCAGCTTAGCAGAGCTACGGGTATGGCGGTGGATAGTTGAGGGAAGAAGCAGAGGCTGGATGGATGGGGGAGTTAAAGCAAGGTAATTTTTTTTTGGCAAAAAGACAGGTTTGGTATTTTATCCTACCATGAAGGTTGAGCCATTCGGATTTCTGTGATAGAGGTTACCGGTGTGAGTCCACTTGTCAGCACCAGTTATCAACCTACAGGCCTTATTCAGCAAGATCATCAGCCGCTTGAGCATGGTGTCAGCAGCAGCACTGTAGATTAGCAGGCCATTATCTATGATGGACAGTATAGCGCTGGTGACTGCAAGCTTCGGTGCAGCTGGTGTGAGACAGTGTTTTTGCTTGTAGAGGACCCCCGAGTCTGCTGTTTACAACCATGGCAATCTGATTAACATGCAGGGCATAAGAAAGGGAGCTATCCAGCGTGATGCCTAGATATTTGAATTCATGCACCATTTACAGGGGTTGGTTTAGGTTATTGCAGATGGTTAGGAGTGTGGATTTGTATTTGTTATGGGGTGTAGCAAAGAGCATTGTCTTTGTCTTTTTGTAGTTCATTAACAGTTTGTGGTTGGAAAACCAAGATTCAGTTTTGTGAAGTTTAACTGCAGATCATGGGTTGGGGGTAGGTCAGTATGGTTAGAAAAGAGTACGGCATTTTCTGCATATAGCGCAATGTTGTTGTCACATGCTTTGGATAAGATGTTCAGGTACAGGCTGAACAGCAGTGGTCCAAGGATGGACCCTTGTGGGGCACCAGTGTGGACTGGTAGACCATTCAATAGGGAGCCATTTATTTTGACTTGTTGCGTTCTGTTGTCAAGATAGCTTGTGAACCAGTTTGTTACGGAAGGGGCGAGGGCAAGGTAGGGGAGGGAGTTAATGGGGAGGGAGTGATTCACAGTATCAAAAGCCTTGATCAGGTCAATGTAAATTGACCCAATAATGTGACCATGGTCTAAAACTTCGTGTATATAGTCTATGTATTCCAATAATGCTGTGGTGGTACTATGTGCCAGACAGAACTTGTGCTGCTGGGGGCACTGGATGTTGTATTTGGTGAGAAATTCAGTCAGTTGGTCAGCCACAACTCTCTCAAGGACTTTGGATAGGGGTGGGAGAATCGAGATAGGTCGGTAGTTTGAGACTAAAGATCTGTCACCGCATTTGTGTACCGACGTCACAACCGCAGCCTTCCACTGCTTGGGGAACTGCCTAAGGGACAAGGAAAGGTTCAGAATGGTGGAGAGTGGTTTTAGCATGACATCAAGCGATAAGTATAGTAGTTTGATGTCAAGGGTGTCACTGCTGTACCTGGGTTTAACTAGAACTCTAATTAGATATTTCTTTGCCTCATTGAGCTTGAGTCTCCTGAAGTAGAATGTGGGGATATTGGGGGCAGCAGTATCCGGGGTGCATCTGCTGTTGGTATTGTCGAAAAAATTGGACCTTGCTGAGATCTGTAAAGGCTGAGTTAAAAGCTTCAGCTATGGAGTTGGAATCTTGCACCGGGGTACCATTTACAACCACCATAGTGGGCGCCGCCTTGTTTGGTTTACCAGTGAGGTCCTTTATTTTCTGCCAGAAATTCCAGCTGTTACCACATGAATTCGTGAGCTCATTTTGAAAGTCGGTCTTTTTAATCCTGCAGATTTCCTGGGTGAAAGCATTTCTAGCAGCTCTATAGTGCTGCTTGTCAGCTGAGTTACCTAAGGCCTGAGCAAGGGGCCAGAGATTGTCCCTGGCTTTCATTTTGTTTAACAGATCAACAGTTATCCAAGGGTTAATTAAGCCTGTAGACTTAGGTTTACGGGCTGGGGCAAAGATGTCACACGCTTTGTTAAAGTGCGTGATGAGGTAGTTTTAACGCAAAGTCAATACTGGAGAAAAAGCTCAGTGGCGACCAGTCGCACTGTGCAAGAAAGGTCCTGAATTGATCAAGTTTCCCTTTTTTCAGCCTCGGTTGGTATGTGATTTTTTTTTTTTTGTGGGGGGGGGATTTAGTGACTTTATTTGTCCAGAGGCTAATGACAGGTGAATGAATGGTCACTCATCGAGTCTGGAAGAACCAAGGTGTTAATATGTTTTTGTGGGTACATGGTGAGAATTAGGTCTAGAAGGGAGTTGTTTCCTGTTCTCAGGTTGGCTCACGTGGGGGAGGTCACCAGTTGGGTAATGTTGTGCACAGCAGTGGCATCTTTGAACTGGGTGGCTTCCGTGGCCAACCAGTTGATGTTGAAATCGCCCATGACAACAACCTCAGATAGAGCTAGTAAGCTAGCTAGGTGATCAATTACCAGTAGAGTTGCCACTTGTCAGGTTTTTTTACCTGGTGATCAGGTTTTCAGGGTCTCTATCAGGTATTCCGGTTTTGCTCAGCGATAGTCAAGGCCCCTGGAATCCTGCTATTCTGCGGTTGCGGAATTTTCCGCAGAATTTGCATCATGCTGCAGAATTTATATAGTGCCTCAGAATTCATTGTTTTTAGTGTCAGTTTTCATTCAAATATACAGTTTTTCCATAGTGCCAGGCTCCCGCACCCATCTTGTTTATCCTTAAGCCCCTCCTCTACGCTTGGTAGGTGATGTCATCAATGACATCACTTCATATTTTAGCCAATGGCAGGGGTGCATTCTGCCACAGAAATGAACAAATCATGCCGCACACATCAGAAAATGCTGCCGCAGAAGCCTAGGAGCCCTGCCACAGAAATCAGAAAATTATGCCGCAGAGCACTAGGGGCCCTGGTGATAGGTTTTTGAGCTATTCGGAGTGCTCACATACCCTAGAAACAGATTTTGTCATATCATTCATTGTTTCAGCTGCATTTCCAGGTTGCAAACAAGTTTTGTGGTCAATATAGCCCTTTCGTTGCAAAAGCTGTCAACCTGCGAGGTGTAAACTGAGCTACGCTCAGTGATGTTCGCCTGAATAAATAAAGATTTTGATTGATTGATTGATTGTAAAGTATGGCCATTAAGACCATTAGCAGATACTTAATCTAATCTTTTCTACTCTGCCTCTCAAAAGCAGCACAGCAGCAAAGCTGGGCAAAAAGTCTAACCCTACTTTTTGTAACAGTAAAAGATTCAGTTATCTTCCACTTTTCATCTCTAAACGAATTTATGTATTTTGAAATGTTTTAAATTAATTTTTATAAAATAGTTGTTTCCTCCTGTAAAAAGTATGTTTACTTCTTTTGGCTTCAGAATAGTATTGTGGACATGAAAAGAAACTGGATCCAGAAAAAATATGAAGTACACATTATAGGAAACAAGCAATCTGTTTATCATATATAATTGTATACTATTTACAGTATTCCCTGCCCCATGGCATCTGTAAATGAGATTTGCTTTATCCCTGCATGTTTACTTGGTAAAATAATTTCAGTGAATAAATGAAAAAATAACTAGGAAGAACCAAGAAAAGCACATTTAACAGGTACAGCATGTTAACATGTTTCTTGAACTGCTGCTTTAAGTGTTGTCTTTTAATGTTCTATTAACATCTTCACTGAGCTAACAAATGAGTTTGGAGGGGGAACAATGCATGATCTCCAATGGTGGTTGGAGCAGGACAATCTCAGACAAGGAGTCCCATTCATCAGTCGGACTCATTCAGTGGTACCAACCACAGATGCCTCTCTCCTGGGCTGGGAGCCCACTTAGGAGCCCTCACAGCACAAGGTGTCTGGCCCCCTCAGGAGTAACTACTTCATATCAATCTTCTGGAACTCAGGGCAGTATTCCTGGCTCTCCAAGCTTTCTCGGACTCACTGAGGAACAAAGTGGTTCAGGTCAGGACAGACACCACCACTATGTGGTACATCAACAAGCAAGGGGGCACTCTGTCTACAGCCTTGTGCATGGAAGCCATGAAAATATGGTCTCTGACTTATGCCCTGCAAGCATTCCTAGTAGCAGTCCATCTACCAGGGAAGGACAATGTGCTAGCAGATGCCCTGAGCAGGATCTCTCAGGGCCATCACGAATGGGCCTTGGACCCCTTCATATTGACAGTAGTCTTCTCCCGGTGGGGGCACTCCAGAGATAGATCTCTTTGCAGCCCCAGACAATCGTTAACTTCCTCTCTTCTCTTGTAGATCTCCAGTCATGGGCACAGTTCCCCTGGATGCTCTGGTTCTGGATTGGGGGGAGCAAATTCCTTTATGCCTTTCTTCCTTTTCCCCTGTTTTTCAAGGTCCTGGTCAAGATCAGGTCACAATTGTGCAGTGTGATCCTGATTGCACCAGACTGTGCCAGATAGCCTTGGTATCCTGTTGATGTCCCTAGCAGTCCATCTTCCCCTATCTCTTCCCAAGGGCACAACCTGTTAACCTCCTCTCAGGGAAGAATCTGGTACCCCAATATTCAGTCTCTCAACCTCAAGGCTTGGCTCTTGAAGAGTTAGAGTATGCAGGTATACACCTGTCTCAGGGGGTGCTGGATATTCTTAAAGCCTCTCAAAAACCTGCCACCAGAAAAACTTAGAATTCCAAATGGAAGAGAGTCAGGATTTGGTGTTCCAATAAGGATGTCTTACTGGATACTGCTGATCTTGCTACAGTTCTGGATTATATGGTTCATCTTAATGGCTTAGGCCTCAGGCCAGCCACTTTAAAAGTTCATTTAGCAGCTGTATCTACATTCCTGTCAGCAGGGAAGGCTCCCTCTCTGGCATCTCATCCTGTCTTCTGTGAATTCTTTGAGGGTTTGGTTCATACCAACCCTCCCTTTAGGGACTCTACCCCTGCTTGGGATCTTAATGTTTTCATTGCTCAGCTCATGCAACCCCCTTTTGAGCCCTTGGCTTCAACTAAACTCAAATATTTGACTTGGAAAACTGTGTTCCTGGTCGCTATCACTTCTGCCAGGCGTATCAGTGAATTACAAGCTCTGTCAGTGGAGCCAGATTTTATCTCATTCCAGAGATAAGGTGGTCCTTAGAACCAATAGGAGGTTCTTACCAAAAGTGGTCTCAGATTTTCATCTGAACCAGTCCATGTCTCTTTCTGTGTTCTAAACTGATAATTCTTCTTCAGGAGAAAGAAGATTACGTAATTTGGATGTTAAGAGGGCACTGAGCTACTACATTGAGCATACTAAGGCACTTGGGTATGAATGTCCCCAAGTGTTTCTCACTCATGGTGAAGTGGGAAAAGGTAAGCCTGCTACTAAGAGAACTATTGCCAGGTGGATTGTCTCTTGTATTCAATTCTGCTATGAAAATCTAGGCAAAATACCCCCCTCAGGCCTGAGGGCTCATTTGACTAGGGGTACAGCTGCTTCCCTGGCTGCTGCCAGGGATATTCCTTTACTAGAGAGATGCAAAGCAGCCACCTGGAAAACTGTCCATACTTTCACCAAGCATTACTCTCTGGATATCCAGGCTAGGAGTGATGCTCGGTTTGGAACTGCAGTACTGCAGAGCCTATTCCCAAAATAGGTTTGGTACCCCCCTCCATGGTGGTACTGCTTGGTAGTCTGCATATGTCAGAATACAGCAAGACATCATGTTGTTCAAAGAAAAAATTACTCACCTTAGTAATTGTGTTTCTTCTAATGGAGTCTTGCTGTATTCTGACCTCCCTCCCTGCCTCCCCTCTTAGAACCTGGTTTTGGGAAGTGGGCTGGCAGGTACAGTGTTACATCTCAGGGGTGTACTTGGTACTCCTCCTCTCTAGAAGGGGGGAGGGGGTTATTGTTATGTTGTTTTGGTAGCTCTATGTTGGTTCACTACCTGGTTCTTATTTTGGGTTTTCAGCTGTAGTCTTTTGGGGGAACCAAAAATGTGTTGCCTGTTGGCTATCTTCTTTTACAAGTTCCACTTTAAGAAGTGTAGTTAGTAATAGCTCGTAGGAATCTGACAGTTACACTCTGAAGTGCTGCAGACAGAGGTTTGAAACTGAGCTCGAGCTCAACGTTCTATGTTTCCTGCATAGAGTTAACTCTTTCCTCTCCAGAGCAGTTCAAGTGCTGGGGCTAACTGCACATGTCCGAATACAGCAAGACTCCATTAGAAGAAACACGATTACTACGGTGAGTAATTTTTTCATTTCTGTTAAAGGAATATTGTTCTGTCAGTGTCATGGGTTGTCTGCACAAGAAGCCTTTCCGCGATCAGTGGGAAAAGGCCTGTTGAGATAGGACCGAGACACCCTCCAGGTCCTCAATCAGGTGCATAAATGGCAACCATATTCCATTATACTTATCTCTCCTTAAACGGAGTATGGCCATTATCCTCTCCACCTGGTAGATCTCCTTTGCTATTTCTATCCATTCAGACAGAGTGGGAGGGTTGGAATTAAGCCTGTGTCTAATGATGGCCTTACATGCGGCCACCAATAGGACTCCTATGATGGACCTCTGCCCATTTGATCTCCTTCCCTTAGGGAGGGCGCCCAGAATCATAAGTTTAAAGCTGGGTTGCTCTTGAATTCCAGTCATTTGTTGGAACTGGTCCCCTACCGCTTTCCAGTAAGACTGTAGTACTGGACAGGCCCAGAAGATGTAATGGTTCCCTATAGCTCCACAGTTCCTCCAGCATCTGTCCGAACTACCCACATTATAGTGTTTAGTTCTGGTTGGGGTATGAAAGAATTTTGCTAGGCTCTTCCACCTAAACTCCCTCCAGAGGTTAGAGGCAGATGTATGGAACACGCCCTCCCATATCTATTGCCAGATCTGGGGATCTAGTTGTAAATTTGACTCCCTTTCACAAGCTGACACACCAAACCAGTCTGGAAATCAAGTGTGTTTCCTTCCTTTATGAGCTTTCCATAATTAACCTGATAAAGTTGCTTTAGATCTAAGGGAATGTAAATGCCCAGGTATTGGATTCTAGAGGATACCCATTTGAACGGGATTGATTGAGTTAAGTCCGGGGACTGGGTGCCACTAACTAGTATAATTTCAGTTTTATCATCATTAATTTTAAACCCTGGCACCTGTCCATATGTTGTCAAAATTTGCTGTAAAGCTGGGAAGGTTTTGAGTGGGTTTCTTAAATATAGCATCGTGTTATCAGCATAAAACGATATTCTGCTCTTCTCCCACCCTAATCCCCTCCAACTCTGTGTACACCCTAATGAGCACAGTCAGGGGCTCCTTCTCAGAGCAAACAGTATAGGGGATAAAGGACACCCCTGCCTTGTCCCTCTTTGTATGTCCAACCCATCTGATACAGTCCCATTTACCCTGATTTTAGCTCAAGGTTTGACATATCGCTTTGATCCATGTTTTGAGCAGATCTCCAAAGCCAAACTTGGAAAGAACCCTTAAGAGGAAGTCCCAGCTCAAGTGATCAAACGCTTGTTCGGCATCTATCGCGATGGCAACCTGTTGCTCCCGAGGCCTTCTTCCCATAATGCAGTATATTAAGACATCTCCTGGTGTTGTCCTTAAGGTGTCTATTTGGGACAAAGCTCGCTTGGTCTGGGTGAACTACATCCAGTAGGATTGAATTCTCTCTATTAGCGAATATCTTACTGAAAATTTTGGAGTCGACGTTAAGGAGGAAAATTGGCCTGTAGGATGTGCAGGCGTCAAGGTACTTACCTTCCTTTGGGATTACTGTAATAAAAGCCTCCCTCCATGAGTGGAGATCTTCCTCTGTTTCATAAGAATTGAAAATGTTAATATAAGGGCCAGATGCATACAAAACTTTTGATAAAACTCAACATTAAATCTGTCAGTACCTGGCGATTTGCCAGTTTTCCTGTTTTTTATAGTGTTTATGACCTCTGTGGTTGTTATGGGGGATTCTAGTTGTAATTTAACTTCCTCTGATAACTTAAGGAGAGAGACCTTGGCTAAGTCGTCTTGTATACTTTGTGGAGTGTTAGCTCTCTCCAGATCTGCTAAGTAAAGGTTAGTGTAGTAATTTTTAAATGCGCTTGCTATCTCTTTAGGAGTGTAGTGCTAGTGGTCACCTGCTCACGATTCCCTGTCTTTATTTTTTTCACATATATGTCAACTTGAGACCTGCTAAGACTGAAGGCCAGAAGTCGACCAGCTTTATTGCCATGTTCATAGTATCTCTGATTAGTATACCGTAACTTCCCTCCAGTCTGTTGATCTAAAATGTTTTGTAATTCTTTCCTAGTTTTATTTAAATCGTCCCATATTTTTGAGTTGTTCCCTGCTTAGAAATGGCTTCTAGCTTTTTTTGTTTTTCTAAGGCTTGTTTTCCTTTCGTTGCTTTTTAGCAGTGAGGCATATGAGATTATCTCCCTCACATTACTGCTTTTAACCCATCCCAAAACCACTTAAAGCCAGGTTCCTCCATTGTATTGTGTCTTTGATAATCCTTAATAACATTTAGTATACGGTCTCAGAAATCTTTCTGACCTAATAGAGAGGAATTTGTCGTCCAGGAGGTACACCAACTCCAGTCACCCAGTTGAAAAGTTAAGGTTACTGCTGAATTGTCTGAGACAAATCTGGGGTGGATGGTGCAGTCTGTTATTTTATGCAAGTCTGGGATACTACACAGAAAATAGTCTATTCTGGAGTATGAATCAAGGGAAGTGTAAAAAGTATAATCTTTCATTGAAAAGTTCCGCTACCTCCAGACATATAGGAGAGCTAACTCCTGCATACTCCCTCTGACTACCCAACTCATTTTCTTATTTGTGGAGGCAATCTGGGAGGATCGGTCCATCAGAGGGTTTAGGACACAATTAATCTCCACCTAGCAAAATCAAACCCTCCCCTAGATCTGAGAACTTATTAAAAATAGTTTTGTAGAAGGTGGGTTCATCATTATTAGGGGAGTAAATATTAATAAGGTGTACCTTTTGAGCAAACAGGTTACCAGAAACTATAACCCCTCGTCCCTCTTCTAGGGACTCTTCCTTTGTAATTTCCAAAGGTATAGTTTTTCGATTTATAATTGCAGTACCTGCTCTTTTCCGCAAGGGGTGGGAGGCTCTGACCACTTTACCAACCCAGGATCTTTTAAGCTTGAGATGTTCTTTAGCCGATAAGCGTGTCTCCTGGAGAAATCAAATATCTACGTGAAGATGATTCAAACAGTGTAAAATTTTTGTTCTTTTACTAGGAGAGTTAAATCTCTGAACATTCAGGGATGCCAGCTTCAGGGAATCCATCTTAAAATATAGGTATGACAACCACTAGGCGGGGGAGCCTCCCATGGGTCTTGCCTTAGTAACCCCACCTTCTCATACAGATCCTCTGGTGCAGACAGTTTAAAATATTTAGCCCTCCGTCTGGTAGAAACAGTACTCAGCCATGTTGGTGTAACTCGATGCACAACCGGTGCAAAAAGTAGAACACACGTAAAACCTGTAAACATCTTAAAAACCAATCAACATTAAAGTAAAAAGTAAACTTAATATTTTAAGCTTCTTAGGTAAAACTGATGGTGCCCTGCTGATATGCAGGGATTAGTAGTGTGAGCTACTGTGCCTGAGGTATGCACAGGCCTGACTGAAAAGTGTCAGTAAAAGTTGACTGTCACTGAGGACAGTATTTTATCGTAAGTATAGTATTAAAGCTTGCTGCTGTGGTTCCCACGCCGACACAGGAGGTCCAGGGCCTGCCACTGAAGATAGTTGTTGTACTACACATACCCAGTACTAGCTATATTCTAGTAACCCTTGGGACCAACTTAAATTGGGAGCAAATTCCCGCTCCCTTCTCATTTCTCCTCATATTCTCTGGGGTTTTAAAGTAAAATAAGAGTCTCTTAAGTGTCTGTCTTCTAGATATCCCTTCCCCAACCCTCATAAAGCGAGTTTTTAATTAAGCAATAATACACGACAGGGTGTGGTATATCATGGGATAATAAATCACGCCTCGAGTGGTTGGGCCTTTGCAGGCGGCCATGGGCAGTCGTCTAACATTTCCAGTAACGATATCCTGCTATCTACACACCCTGGAAATATATACTATTATAAAGAATACAATTTTTTTGCAGTAAAAAAAAAAAAAATGTTTAAATCCTTCTGAAAAAGTATTTTCTGAGGTGGTGGAGGAGTACATTTTAATAAAATAGTCCCTGGAGACCTCTGGACTGCAGGTGGCACTGTTGTAAGTCAAATTTATTGGAAGAGGGGTGTTCTTTATGTCTCTCTTAGCACCAGGAAGTGAACTCTGTTTTTCTTGCCCTTGGCTTGGTGCTTCTGGGTCACAGGGTCAGTGAAGATGTGTGCATTTTTTTTTGAACGTTATGTGTGGCAAGCAGGAAGCAGCACTGTAAACGGGAAGAACATTTCTCAGTAAGTCACCTAAAATCCGAATGTACTGCTTGGCTGGATGTTAATAGTGTTTGCTAAATAAGTTGGGGGCCAGTTTGAGATCCTTTACTTTTTTATTTTTATTTTAAATACTCGCTCGAAGGGCGTCTCGCGCCAGTTTGTGTTGTGGTTTGATATGCCGAGCGGTCTGCGAGTGCTGGCTGTTGGATGAGATTTGTGTAGGGAACGCAAGGGGAGGATGTGGGTACGTGGACCGTCGGTCTTTATGTCAGCTTCCGTGCTGCTGCGTTTGGTTACGGGCACAGTTGAGTATTTTTTTTTTTTGAATAGCGGCGACTACTCGGAGTGTGGGAGACGAGGAGCACTGCGTGGTAAGTGAGGAGGCTGGTGACCGGAGGTTTTCTGAAGCCGTGATGATGTAGCCCGATATCATCACGGCTTCGAAAACCTCTCGGCCAATCGGCTTTCTCCATTTACGATCGCCGGTTCATAATAGTGAATAACACACCCATTGATTGTACCCCCATAACATCAGTTAAGCCCCAGACAGAAAGTATTAGTTATGAGAAGCAGTAAAGTTTATAGTCTGAGCCTGTCTTTTATCTCAACTCAGGCGTTGTATGTTAAATGTCCAAAGAAGAAACATAAAGTCAAAGTACAAAAGGAACAGCACCACCTGAATAATAAGTAGGCTTAAAACTTAATAGTGGTACGCCCTGTGTGGGAGTGAGGATTTCAGCCCCGTGCGGGAAGATCCTTGGGGAGTGAGGGGGGATGAAAAAAGTAAAGTTCAAGGGTAATCTTAAATTCCACGAACCCTTCAGAAGTGTGCAGGCTTCCACTCCAGATCCAAGAGTGCACAATAACAGCATGCTTAGTTCAGGATCTCTCTAGCAGGCAGAGAGAAAAAGGTTATTGTGGAAAGTCCAAGCTGAGAAGACTCATTAGTTCTCCCTCCTGCTCGAGTCATTCAAAAGGGTCCAACAGAGAGTTCCCGCTGTACTGTTCAGGTTGGTTGCTCATCAAAAGGAGCCTCACTCCCCTCGTTGTCCTGCTGTGAGATTTTAGTTTCCCTTGCCAACAGTTCTTTCAGATCAAGACTTAAGTGGGATGGTCAAGATACTGTGGTAGATTAGGAATGTTTGCGCTTACCCACCCTGTGCCAGGCCGCCTGCGCAATTTCATGTTCCAGAATATCAGCACGAATGTCTGGGCAGTGAAGTCCCAATCGGTGCAGGGTAGAGGCCGCCTCCCTTAAAGTATCAAACATGATTTGGACCTTCCTCGAGCCCGATTTTCTTGATCATCTAACTTAGACTGTAACTCTCATTCCCTTGCCAGTAAATAAAGGATGGCTCTGTCGTGCTGGCTGGTAGAGTCAGCCAGAGTTCCTATTGCTTGTTCTGGGGCCTCGGTACATGTTATCTATTTTTTTTATATCAGCTCGCAAGTCTGCCACAGAGGATTCCACATGATGCAACATTTTGATGATTCCATCTAATTTCGTGAGTATCATGAGTTGTTCCCCAAGCTCCTTTTGTCCTCTGAATCGGCACTGCTTGTTACTGGTGATGCCTGGCGTGATTCATTATTTAGGCTCGATTGTTTATTATCATTGTCCATCAATGCCTTAATTTTTGCTGAATGTGAATTTTTGTGCCTTATTTTGTTCATCACCATTACCCGCGTTGTGTTGTTGGTATTATTGTGGACTGGTATAGCTGTTTGGCTAGTATTCTTGTTCAAAATGTATTGACGGCTCCTGGAGCTCTCCATCTATGTGGCCATTGACGTCACCGGAAGTCCAGCCAGTGGTAAAGTTTTCATACCCAGCCGGATGCGAAGCTGGGGGGGTTGTGCCTGAAGTGAGAATGGCGATGGCTGACTGAGGGATGATTAGTGGGTCAGAGGGCGGTTGTTTTTTTTTTGTGTGTGTTATTTGTTTATCTCTCCTGCGACTTCCCTACCTCTCCTTCAGGCCAGTTGCCAAGGACACTCACCTCTCGCTTGTCTCCACCGACGACCCCGACCCTACATTGCAGCCACCTCAGGGTAACCCGACATAACCCTTGCATCGGGTGGGTCTTCCTCTTCTGAGGAGAAATGGCCTGTCGGCCTAGGCATTGGTCCTGGGTGCTGCTGTGGTCGGGTCAGCTGCAGCGGAGCTCTAGGGGGCACTGGTCCAGGCGTACGACATCCGGCAGGAGGAGACACCATGTTTCAGTTTTTCATCCAATTTCCCCTAGTCACGCCGCCTCTGAGCTTCCCCTGGTCTCCACCAGGGGTCGCTACAGAGCGACGTCAATCCCCAACCCACCCCAGGAGAGGAGAGCAGTCCTCCGGACACTCAATCCTACTCCTTCCCCTGCTGACCCTCCAGTGCCAGAGTTCGTTCCCGAACCCGAGTCGCCTGTGTGGTGTGAGGTGAGGCGCCAGCGCCTCAGCCCTCTGCGCCACCGGGATGGCTAGAGGGAGTTTAAACATAGGTGAGCATTAGATGGAGGAGAATAATGGTGAGTGTGCTGGAGGAGTACGAGGACATCATATTGGACATGAGGGAGGAGTCTTAAAGGAACTCTGGTATGGGTGCCTGGATAGGCAAGGAAGGCAGAGGTCAGAAATGCAGAGGTCAGAAATGCATGGGAGGGTGGGGTGCAAGGGAAAAGGCAGTGGAGTACAAGGTCAGCAAAATAACCTTAGATAGAAGGGCTGCTGCAGTGGTGTAGTGCATAGGGTGTCAGCCTTTTGTGAAGAAGGTCATAGGCTTAAGACTGGCCAGGGGCAGAAAGGGAGAAAACAAGGGGCACCAGAGGTTCTGTAGTTCAGGATGCAGGAAAAGATGAGTAGGACACAGACAGCATGGGTGAAAAAGGACTAGGAGTGAGAGAAAATAGGTGGCCCAGCAGTGACTCTTAGTGGTGATAACGTATAAAAAAACTAATGAGAAAGAAGCATGTTTGGAAAAAAATGTGTGTGGTCACATGACCACATCACATGATCGTTGTAACCTATATATCTAGGGACAGACTAGGGTGGGGCTGCGACGATGGGCTAAAACAGTCCCAAGTTATCTCCTTCACTAGATGCTGGCCAGGATATTTTCTGTACCTTGCTGAGTGATAGGTCTCAGAGCAGGCTGTAATGTCCTCCGGGAGACTCTCTGGGGAGTTCTGTGACTATGAAGTCTGTGGTAGGGGAAATGGTGAAGGGGGGGGTTTATTCAGTAGAACAGGAAGGAGGGAGGTATGGCAGGAGCTGCTCAGAGGATGGGGGGATGGTGTACAAAATAAGTAAAATATCAACAAAGTATTTATTGGGGAATATTCACAAGGGATGGGGGGAATGCAAAGCAAAACTGATTTTAAGAGTCTCATGAACTCTTGCAGCACGGCCGGAGTTAAAGGACTCTAACAGAGGAGTATAAATCCAGCCAGCAAAAACCACAACACTGTAGGTTAGTGACTTACGTAAAAAACACTGTGCTCCATTTTCCTCTAAATACTTTTAATCCACAGTCGCTAGGGTCTGAAGGTCTCGGTAAAAAGTCAACTTCAACTTTATTGGATAACAAATTGAGATAACAATATCTCATTTTCAGTTGCATCCAACACTTAAAATTTTACAATCCAGCAGACAGACAACAATCAGTAATACATACTAACTGTTACATAGCTCATCATTTAAGCAATAAGCCATGAGGGGGTGTGGGTTATCGGGGGATTTACCACGGCTGGAGTGGTAGCTACCTCGTGGTAAATCCTACGCCAGCGTCGAGTAAATCCCGATAACCCACATCCCCGAATGGTTTAAAGATTATATCAGGAAAAGGAAATGAAGGATTAAGAAAAATATATTAAAAAATAAAAAAAAAAAGTTTTTTTATTGATTTTTAGGTGAGTTGTCTTTGCGCAATGTTAAACAGTCCTGTGTAGCTAGGGCTCTGTAAGTGGTGATCCAGTCTACCGAGCTCCACCACGTGGTGCCGACATCAATTACAGAGGACGGTGTCCTGAGACAGAATTTGCTGTTTGGGAGTATAACAGGCGTTTTGTTTGTTTTCGGTAATATTTTCTTATAGCTGACGTAAATGCTGCCGCTGGGGGACTTCCACTGTGACACGGGAAGTTTGATTGTGCTTAACAGTATAGTGGCAGCGCCATTGAAGGAGCAGGAGTTCATGATTCTGAGCAGCAATGAGAAGCAAGTAGCAGTTTTATTTTATTTTTCTGTCGGCTGGTGAAGGACAGTGAATTTGTTTTTCGGTGGCACAGTCAGGTCGCAGGTGCCATTGCAGATTTGAGTTCACAGCTCGAGTGAGGTTCACAACAGTTTAGCGGGGATTAAACATGGCGGTTTTCGGCTGTGGAGTTCGGGGGTTGGATGAATTTGAGAGCTGCGACTGACTGGCACCTTTGCCGTGGGTATATCATAGGATTTACCACGGCAGAAAGGTGCCAGCAAGCCAATTAAAACACAGGATTGTGTCTTTTGTTTTTAGTCCATGGTATAAAACAGTGTAAACTTACATCAGGTTTTTTAAAATTATCCATAACAATTACAGTGTCTATTATAAAGACCAGCTAAATACGACCTAAAGTATGCTAATGATATTAATTCCTGTACCTTCAGTTTCTTGAATATACAATTCCTTGTCCTGGACACCGATGAGAACAATGTTTTATCACCAAATTTTGAACTACAACTTGGAACACAAAAGGTGATTCAAGATGTAGATCTAAGAGAGTAATTTTTATCTAACCTGATTTTCATTAAATCCAGTAAAAATACTGGTAAAGAACATAGTACAAATTTATATACAAAAAGATTCCACTGAGTTTCACGTCGATCCTGCAAGGATGTAAATCCTGATTCTTTATACAGGGTACAGCTATGTGTTCTGTATGGTAAATCTGTAATGAACATAAGTGCACTTTCATAGAGCAGTTCTAATTATCCCAATGCTGATTTCCTAGCATTTTTGTAAATACAGTCTCCATAATCCAAAACTGTTAGAAATAAAGAAGTAACTATCAATTTCCTTATTTTATGTGTAAACAAAGATTTGTTCCTATAGAAAAAAAACAAGCACTTCAGCTTATTTGAAATATTAGTTATATGGACGTCAAATGACTATAAAGTGTCAATCCTAGGTACCTATAAGAGGTAACTTGTCCCAAGACAGCGCCAGATAATGTATGGATTTTCCCATTGGAAATCTTTTTGCTGTTCTTTTTTTGAAGTATCATCCAGTGACGACTTCTCATTCAGTAAAAGCCTCAAATCTTGACGCATTCCCTGGACTTTTAAGAAGTCCATCTGTAACACCTCAGTTGCATCATCCATATCTTTCTTTATTGTATACATAATGGTGTCATCAGCATACAGATACATACTGGTGTCAGGTGAACAACATTTGGGAAGATTGTTCACATACAGTACATCAGAAATAACAGAAGACCCAGGACAGAGCCCTGTGGTACCCCTGATCTTATACCAATAGGTTCTGAACAAATGAACTCTGACACACAGCTGTCTGTTATTCAGATATGAATAAAACCAGCTCAGGGCAGGTATGCCCAATCCAGCTGATTTTAAATAATTAAGTAAGCATTAATCACTGACAGAGGAGGGCTCTACCGGTGGATTAATGCCCGCTGGGGGGGATTGGTGCACGAGGGCGAAGCCCGAGGGTTCCAGCCCCCCAGCGGGCATTAATCACCGGTAGAGCCCGACTCTGGAGGTGAGTAATGCGCTTGTAACACGGCAAGCGTGATGGGAGTAGTCTCGGAATACTGGGGGAGATGGTAATGAGGAGCGGTTCGACAGACTGACAGTGTTCGCAGGGTAACTGTGGTCTCTGTGGCTGTTTTCACCTGGCTCTGCTATTGTGAGGACGTGAGATGAGGAGAAGATTCGTGCAAGACACATATAGCAGCTATAATCACTCTGTCACACAAACAGTGCTGATAAACCTGCCTGCTGCTGTACTGCCGGAGTTATCCCCCCGTAACTGGAGAGCTGTGTCGTTTGCCTTCAGGTCTGCTGCCACGCCGGGTTCTAGTTCGGGGTCACTCAGACCGCTGCACAGCTGCGTGTCAAGCGTCAGGAAAAGAAGACTGACTTTCGCAGTTGCAA
This sequence comes from Neoceratodus forsteri, assembly GCA_016271365.2. Lineage (NCBI taxonomy): Eukaryota > Metazoa > Chordata > Ceratodontiformes > Ceratodontidae > Neoceratodus > Neoceratodus forsteri. The sequence continues at coordinate 1,226,887,299 of CM028132.1, read as the reverse complement.
CTCAGGTGTCTTACTGTATTTCATTTAGGTTTTGTGAACAGGACACTGGTATCAATTCATTCAGCATGTATTCCTGGGAAGAGGTTGACTGGGCAGATTTGGGTTTCACTCCTCTCAAGGGAAAGTGCAGCTACTCTCTCCGTTATGAAAAGGACTCGCCTCAGATCCAGCCGGGCTGTGACGGCGCCGGCGCAGTGCCTCGGAGGCGACGAGCGGCGGGCTGTGGCTCTTGAGCGCCGCCAGTGGCCTGAGGGGGTGGTGACCAAGCGGGCGGCTCCTCTCTGCTGCCTCCGTGGCAACAGCTGGTACTTACCAAGCGAGCGTTACCTGTGGGTTAATACCTACTCTGTTTCAGTCAGCTGTGCCAGTTCGGCCAATCCAGCTGGTGTACTCCCCTGCTCTGCGGAGAGCCTTGTTACAAGCAAGATTATATGATGAACTGCGTCGAATGCCTTCAACAGATTCAAAAACATAGCTGGTACACTGTAATTTCTGTTGAAGGCATTCGTCACATCATCACCTACCCTTGCTATCACATTACTTTTATTGTTTCCGCTCCTAAACCCTGCTTGTACCTGGGTAATTAGGTTATACTTAAGCAAATAGTGACTTAATTGACAGTGCACCAGTCTTTCAAAAATCGTGACACAAATAGGCAGAATAGAAATTGGTCTATAGGAACCTGGGTCAGAAGGACATCCTTCCTCTCCCTTAAAGACAGGAACAATAAATGCAATTTTCCAGTCCTGGAGTATTTCAGAACAGAAAAAAAGAAAAATTAAACAAGTAAGCCAAAGATTGTGATAAAATACCTGTTTCTGTCTTGAAAAAGAAAGGAGGGACTCTGTCACACCCTGGTTCTTTACTAGTGTCCAGTCTTTGAAGTTGCTTTAGCACTTCTTCAGAAGTTATTGGTTGTAAAGCAAAAACTGGTCTGGATATAGCCAATGAAAAATCTGTATCCAGAACAGGAGCATCCAAGCTTGGGTTTTCTTTATCAAATGCTTTACCCACTTTTGAACAAAAGGAATTAAATGCATTCAGCTTATCTTCTGTTGATATCAAGATTTTTTCCCCAAACAAACCCCTGTTCCGTATTGAAACCTGCCGTTCCTGTAGCTTCATAAGGTGGCGGCTACATGTGTACGCGATGACGTCAGTGGAGCGACAGTGCTCCGGAGTGTTAATGCAGGCTATATGGGGACCTTATTAATTACATATTAAAATATAAAAAAAAAAAAGTGCTTCTGCATCAAATCCTTTACTGTTCAGGTGTGAAAGAGTTGTCACACCTGCACAGTAAAGGATTTGATGCAGAAGTGCTTTTTAAATGATATTTGAATATGTAATTAATAAGGTCCCCTTATAACCTGCATTAACACTCTGGAGCACTGTCACTCCACTGACGTCATTGCGTACACACACAGCAGCCATTTTATGAAGCTACAAGAGCGTCAGTTTTAAATACAGAGTGGGGGGTTGTTTACCTTTTACCCAGACCTTCAGACCCTAGTGACTGTGGATTAAAAGCATTTAGAGGAAAAAGGAGCACAGCGTTTAAGCCACTGAACTACAGTGCTGTGGTTTTGTTGCCCAGATTCAAACACCCTGTTTATGAATCCTTTAAGTGCCTGACTGGGCTTGGACAGTAAACACTTTAAAAAACAGTAACAGTACCCAACTCCCACCAGGCAAGACAATGCCAGTAACAAGAAAATTGTAAAACCTTCTGTATTAACAGCCCACTTGTACTGGGGGCATTACCCACTGGTACTAGTTTTAACTCTTAAACCTTAAAGGCAGTTCCCTGTGCGTCACTGGGTACCCAGCCGTAGAACGGTGCAGGCCCATTGATGCTGCAGCTGGTTGGCCAGCGGTGGTGCACTGTAAAACATGCAGAACAGTTAAACCCAGAACCCCACATGCCATGTAGTTGCTTAAATGGCAGAACCTCAGAATGAGATATTTATAACTCCTGGCCTGTTGGCCAAATCTCAGATTTGGTGGCAGCTTTGTACAAACTTCCCCAGTTGTAGGGCAAGCCCTGAGAGCACTCACGGTCTTGATGTACCAACTTCCCTGCCAGCTGGGCTCCTTTTCCACCTCCTTTGCAGGTGCAGTTCCTCTCTGGTTAATAGTTCAGTTGTTGCAGTTGGGGGTGGTGGTGGCAGCTTGAAGATGCTTCAGATCTCTAGTACCTGTGGATGGAAATCAAGCTCTCTGCATTTTCTGGATCTCGTGGGCTCTTACCTCTTCCGCAGACAAACCAGTCTAAGGAGCATGGGCCACATGCCTCACAGCCATGTCCAGGCTTCAGAATCCTAGTGTAGAGCATTAGCTGGTACCTGGCAGAAGCACTAACTGGCCTTCTCCCAGACCATATGCTGGACTGATGCAGCTATTTCTCTTGCAGTTATAGTCAAGCAGTCTCTCTCTGGTGCCCACAGGCTGGCAGCTGTGGCACGTGGTTACCTCCTTTTTTCTCAAGGCAGGTAACAGTCTCTGAAAAATGTCATCCTAACATCATGAGTAGGCGCACACAGTTTAGTCTCTGTGTACACAGGTTGTTTGAACCTTTGAAGTCTCTCCCTGATGGTTGGCTGTAGAAGCCCAGGCAGGCCTCCCTGGATGGCTCTGACTAGCAGCACGCTAGCCCTCCTCTCTCTGTCTCTGTCTCTCTCTCTCTGAGAGTTTACTACGGACTTCCCACTTTTGGAACTGCTCACAACATTTTCTGGGAGGAAGGCAGCTTTGGACAAGTGTAGAGGGCTGTCAGTATTCAGAATGTTCACTTGATGACGCCATATTGGTTGGCAGAAAGGGTGCCAAGCACACTGCACAATCACTCACCCATAAGGCTGTCAGGCTCGTGTGGCGAGATCCCCGACCTCTGACTGATAGACAACGAGGTCAGGGGTAGGCAAGATAGTGGCTGCCTCACAGTAAGGAAATACTGCTTTACTTTAAAGTTCTCCTTTTGTAGTCATTGTGCAGCTTTTACTGTAACTGACTCCCTTGTCAAGTAGCACACATTGTGCTTTTCGATGTGGTGGGTTTTGGTGGCGCAGGGCTTTCCTCACCCCATCAGGAGCTCCATTACCGGCTTCTCTTCCGAGGCAGTCTTTCGCCTCAGCGGCCAGCAGCCACACTATCCTAAAAGCGCAGAAGTGCCAAACTCATGTGCTCATCCTTTCTTTCCTCTTCCTAATGCCTCCACGCCCCCCTGACGGCTGCTGGTGTCCCTGGAGCGGGAACACACTAGATAAGTGGTGTGGTGCTGTGCTGCTGTGCTGGCTGCCAGGTTGTGGTAGTGAAGTTCAGTTCTGGTCAAGTGCGCTGAGCACCGCGTACTGAGTCTGCAAGCAGGCAACTTGCACATTCGAGGAGGTAACTGCTTAAACATGTGCAGTGAGAGCTGTGTGAATGTTGAAAACTGCTGAACAGATGGCAGCTCGGCGAACTCACTCCTCTGGTGTCCCACCTGGCTCTGCAGTCCTGGGGGCTGGAGCGAATAAAGAGATGATGGCAGGCAGAGTCCTGGGCAGTAGGAATTCAGGTAAGCTCCCACCATTTTTTTTTTTGGGGGGGGGGGGTGCTTTATAATTACACCACACACAGCCCACTTACAACCTTACACGGAGCCTGATTAATACTGCATACAGAATAATATATGGGTAGGTGTAACCAAAATGCTATACACACCCAAGGTTTGGGATGCTATATAAATCTCAAAAGTGAAGCTCAAGGGGTTTTTAAAAGCATACCACATGTTATATTCTGCTAACAAAATGTATATTTTCTGCTAGTGTTTAAGGAGGCAGGAAATGGAAATTGACTGCTTAAGAAGGTAATAAATGAAAATAGAATGAGAATTATTCTGTCTCTATTTTTTAAAATCTCTCAGCATTTTTATCTAATTGAGTAGGGATCTCAGATATTTGGATATAAATCTCATTGTCAAGGGTAACATGTTCCAAGATTGCAAACCACATATCCATATCACTCATACAGAAAAATCAAAAATCTCAATAACTATTAACAAATATCAACAGAAACATTCAGATACCTATTGCTGAAGATAGCATACAAAAGTGAAAACACAGCTTGCTGTTGCAGTCTTTAAGAGCCACGTAGTAAGTTTTTTTCTAGCGGAGTAGAACAGTATCTTTTGCTAGCTTAAATTGTGACTTTCCTTACTGAAATTGCTGTTTCAGGTGACCGGGTAAAGCCTTTGCTTTTGGGATCAAAAGTCATGAGTTTGAGTCCCACGTTGTATGTGTCTCTCTCATCACTGCCTTGTGAGGCAGCACATATTATAACAAAGAGAGCAAACGTAACAGCACAACACAAGTGGTGAACACATAAGTGAACTCTAAAAATAATTTAAAAATCTTGTACTAAATCAGCCCATCCAGCAGCACACAGTTACTGCTCACGACACTGCTGACCCAGGTTTGGAACAAGATGGGATGCTGGAGAACTGGTTGGGGTGGGGGTTGACTGACTATCCCAGTTAACAGTCTCCTTCTTCAGAAAGGGAGGGTCTCTCCCTCCACTGCATTACTGACACCAGGAAAAGCACACATGGCAGTGCAGTGGAGGTATTGTAGGGGAGGGAAGATGCTGGCTGTGCTGTGTGTGCACACACTGGGAGTCCCTTTACTTTACAAGTCAACATCATGAGGCAAGATGTTACAGAGGGAAGAACGGCACTAGATGGTAGGAGGATGCACAGCACCAGGCACTCTTGAGCTCCACCACTGTGAACAGTCGCCCTGTACAAAGGGGTTTCCGATTAGGAAGTATCTCCAGATGGGCTTGTCTAGCCTGAAGGGCCCAATCTTAGGGGGGGCAAGTGCTGCAAAAACAGTGGGAGAGGCTGAGAGGTGGACAACACAAAGCAGGTTAGTCTGGCGATGAGAAGGAGTAAGCAATTATACAAAGAAGTACTAAATGATTTTCTCTGGACGCTTAAAAAAACAATCTTGGTTAACACTATAGTAGTGGAACAGTTAGAAGCCTTTAAGCAACTAAAGTGACCTTTGCCCTTGCTGGGCCACACTGTGAAGACAGCTTGTGCAGAAATTACTTTAGTTCAGTCAGCACCTTGTCAGGGATCCAGGGTTCCCAAATGGGTTGGGACCTGATACCTCTTGCTATACTTTGCAGGCCACCATTTTTGGAAAGAAGAGATCCCCCGGTGCCATAACCAAGAGGCCTTCTCTGCCACAACTCTTGCACAAGTTGTGAAAGTCACTGAAATAAGTACGATATGAACAAAAAATAGGAGAAAAATCTGGAAAAGTGGAAATTTTGCCAAATATGATCTAGAACCTCCAGTATTGCTCAGATTGGTATAAAGTGTGTACCAGTTACGCACATTGAGGCTATTCACATAGGCCAGGTCTCGTTGTCATCTTGTCTTTACAGTACAGACATCAGTACATGCAATTACTGTAGGAAAATATTTCCAAAATTGCAGATTTTTTAGCTACATATTTGAATAGATTTCATGGCGTTTCCTTTCTCAAAGTAACGATTGCATTAGAATAGATTTCATGGCGTTTCCTCTGGCAAAGTAATCATTGTATTTATATGGCATTATACCATATTTCTATCTTCTGCAATGTTTCTGCTTTCATTTAAAAGAAACCTGGCTCAAATATCAGGATTTATGACTGAGATATTCCATTTTGTGTACCCATACCCCCCCCAAATGTACCCCGTCAAAGATTGTAGACATACAGGTAAATAAAACATTTATTTATGCACAGAAAAACTTTCTAGACTTACTCCAGGTTTGCCATAATCTGCTAATGCATGAAGGTTGGCTACATTTTCAAGGGCAACCTTTAGAGCACACTTCTTCCCTCTTCTGAAGGGATAGCCGACAGTATCACAGCCAGGTCGCTAAGTCGGTCGTTGGACCCTCTGACGATCGCACAACCTATTTGCATCCTTCAGACAATTTAGGGGGCTCTGACGACGCGCAGTCAGATGTCAGCTCTGTCCCAGCTGGTGGGCATGGGTCGCCACGGGGTTCCCTACGTGGCCAGCCCCCCCCCCCATCTCCTCCTCCATCGTAGATTCCTCCGCTGTCCCCGGACCCACAGGTTCTGACAGAAGGAGACCTTTCGTTAGGTATACCTGATGAAGGAGCCTCCAAAGGACTAACAGTAGCTCGCCCGCCCCTGGCAGGTGCCACCCTACTCCCTCCTCAGAGCCTGTTGGTTCCTTTGCTCCCACCATGCTTGGGGCCCTGCGGACCCCATCAGGTTTCCCACCTCAAGGGCCACCTTCGGGCCCTTCACCGAGGTACCCCTGTCGGGGCCACCGGCAAGCAGGCCTTCCTTCAGGCTATGCAACTTCAGGGTCGCCATCCAACTACCCTCCGTCAGGCTACCCTCTGTCACGGCCACTATCAGGTTACCCTCCATCAGGGCTGCCATCGGACTACCCTCCATGTGGGGCACCGGCAGGTTTTCCACCATCTGGCTACCCTCTGTCAGGCCCGACGCCAGACCCCTTTTCGATGGGTTATTATTACCCAGGATATCCTGATTTTCAGTCTCCTCATTTTTCAGTCACTGGGTTATGCTCACCATTATGGTGCCCTGGGCTTCTCGGCACATGGAACACACGCCGGATCAGGATTCCATACTTGTCACCCTCCACCGCCTCCCCCCACCTCCTCCTGCTCAACCACAGGTGGATTTCAGGGAGATTTTGAAATCATGGTGGTCTGAGACAAAATCTCAATTGTTCTTAGAACTGGACAGCAGGCATCCACGACCTTTGGAAGTAGGTTGCCTAGATCATACTCCTAGGGTGCCCTGTTCCATCACCCCTTGAGCCTCGATGTCAGGCCTGACAACAGGCCAGACGCAGGCCTTGACATCAGAAGTGGCTCCAAGGGGGAAGGAGCTTGCTCTTCCAGACAAGGAACATGCAGATTTCAATGATTCTGAATCATCCTCTGAGAGTTTGGGATTCGAGACCCCTCCTCCTGAGGAGAATATCCCTAGAGAGGCTCCCAAATACCCCCAACCCGAGGATCCCTCCTTTGTAGACCTCCTAAGGCAAATGGCGGAGGCACAAGGTTGGAAGTCTGATGTTTAAGACCCAGAACGTCAGAGGTTGGCTGAGCATCTAGATTTCCCAGAAATAAGTCCAGTGCTCACACCCCCATGGCTGGGAACGTCATGAGGATTTATCCTTGACCATCTGGCAGAGACCCTCCTCTATCGCAGCTATGGCCAAGAAAGCCGACCAGGTTTACAGGACACCAGAAGACAAAGACCACCTCAGCGTACATCTAAAGGCTGACATGGTGGTCATAACTACGGCCCATAACAGGTCCACTAAGCCCAAGCACCTAAGTACTTTTCCTCCTGACGAGGAATCCAGACAGCTGGACCAGTTTGGGAGAAAGTTTTATTCCTCTTCTACACTAGCTACTTGTGTTCTTAATTATGTGGCGCACATGCTAGTGTACCAAAAATCTCTGCTGCGCCAGCTCGAGCCCATAGTCAAGGCCCTTCCAGACTCTGAATCAAAAACCACCTTGGCGAATGCCCTTAGATCTGCTAAGGTGGCAGGATGTCATTCACTAAGGGCCACCTATGAAGTGGTGGATTCTTCCACTAGAGGCACGGCCATGGCAGTAAGCTTTAGTAGATTCTCTTGGCTAAGAGTATCAGGTCCAGCTCCTGATGTTCAGCTGGCTATTCAGGATGCCCATTTCAGAAGGTCTGTCCTGTTCGGTGGTGATGCCCAGGACATTATTATGAGCCTGCAAGATGAAGGCTGGCAGTGTAGCCTAGAGATTAGAGTAATGAGCTATGAACGAGCTTGGTACATCTAGCAGACCAGACCTGGGTTTGAGTCTTGCAGCCTCCACTTGCGTACTGTGTGACTCTGAGAAAATCACTTAACCGCCCAGTGCTCCCAGGTTGCCCCTGAAAACAGGCACTTGTGCCCACTGGGCCTTACCTGATTACCAAAGACTAAAATAAAATAAAAAATAAAGGCACTGCCCTTCGGTCAGTACATGCTATGTATCGCCCGAGAACCTCAGCCAAAATGTCCCTTTCGTTGGCAAAACACATGCCAGATGAAACCACAACAGGCATTTAGGCATCAAGTCAAACGTAGGGCCCCCAATATGGCCACCACTCCTTCAGCCAAGACTCTGAGAGCTTCAGGGGACATCCTTCCTAACCCCCCTCCCATTCCTGACCCACTGACTGCCCTCCCTCCTCCCCGTCTGTCAGAGGAACAGGTGATCGGAAGGTTCGCAAGGCATCTGAGAGACTGGGAGTTCATCACAACTGATGCCTGGGTACTTCAGTTAATAAAGCTTGGTCACACTCTCGAATTTCACAGAAACCCCCCAAACAATCCTCCGGGTTTTTCACACTACCGAAGGGCGCACATGCCTCAGTTAAGGGAGGAAATCATGGCTCTTCATCGAAAGGAAGCAGTAGAGCCAGTGCCAGCAAACCAGATCAGGAAGGGATTTTACTCCCACTTTTTTCTGGTTCCAAAAAAGACGGGGGATCTGCCTCCGATATTAGACCTCAGTACCCTAAACCTCTTCATAGAATATAAGAGATTTCGGATGCTGACGCTGCTGCCCCTCCTTTCCAAAGGACAATGACTTTGTGCCCTGTACATGCAGGATGCGTACCTGCACATTCCAGTATTCCGTCTGCACCACAGATTCCTCAGATTTTCTTTCCAAGGGGAGCATTAAAAGTTCAAAGCCTTCCCCTTTTACCTGTCCTCCACACCGTGGGATTTTACCCAGAGCCTCACTGTGGTGGTAGAGCCCTGAGGAGTCAGGGGCACTATGTCTTCCCTTACCTTGATGATTGACTCCTTGCAGCACCATTGAGGGAGAGGTTGGAGACTTCTCTTGTCAGCTACCCTGCACTTTTTCGAGCGACTGGGTATTGCTGTCACCTACCCCAAATCTCAGCTCGCTCCTTCCCAGTGCCTGCAGTTTATTGGGGCAGTTCTAGACACAGTCTCTGGTATGGCCTTTCTCCCCCTGGTCAGGGTAGAGACTCTGAAGAGACGGGCCAAGCTGGTATCCTCCAACCGACACATTACATCCAGGGTGGTCCTTCACCTCCTTGGCCTCATGGCAGTGGCTATCCCCACAGTTCCCTTGGCCAGACTCTACATACGTATCTTGCAGTGAACTCTCAGGTCTCAGTGGGATCAGTGGACAGATGACTTGGACAGCTGTGTCCTAGTTTCCGGTCCGATGCAGGAAGATCTGCACTGGTGGCAGAACCTCGACAGCCTGACTCGAGAAGTTCCTTTCCAGGCCCCTCCTTACTCCCAAGTACTGACCACGGATGTGTCGGGAATGGAATGGGGTACCCATCTAGGAAATCACAGGACCCAGGGCATGTGGTCACCTGTGGAACTACACTTGCACGTAAATGTGCTAGAAATGAGAGCAGCTCTATATGCTCTTCAGGCTTTTCAGTACATACTTCAGCAAGATACACTGTTGATCCAATCGGACAACATGTGTGTAGTGTGGTACATCAACAAACAGGTGGGCGTCCGCTTGTATCCTCTTTACAGGGAGGAGATGAGGGTCTGGAATTGGGCAGTTCTGCACAAAGTTAGTCTCTTGGCAATCCATGTCCCAGGCATGCAGAACGTTCTGGCAGACAGTCTCAGCCATTCCAGGATAAGCGCGCATTAGTGGGAGCTAAAGCAAGAGGTAGTGGACCACATCTTCGACCTCTGGGGTCATACAGAAGTGAATCTGTTCGCAGCCCCATCATACACAAAACTTTCGTAGTTTTGTTTGCTCGATCCTGTAGATGGTGCTTTTTTGCAAGACACACTGTCACTTTGTTGGACAGGGAGATTTCTGTACGCACTCCCTCCTTTTCCAGTTTTACAGAGAGTGCTGATTAAGCTTCAGACAGAAGGAGCATGAATTATTCCGATAGCTCCATTTTGGCCTTGACAAATTTGGTTTCTGCTGCTTCAGCAGATGGCAGCGGAACCTCCGGTTCCTGTACCAGTTTCTTACAATCTCCTGACCCAGGAGGGGGGCATGCTGGTCCATCCAGGGCTGAAGTCCCTTCATCTTCATGCGTGGCTCCTCAAGACAGTCGCTTCCAGATTTGGGGTTTCTCCTAGGGTAGCTCAGATTTTTTTAGAGGCCAGAAAGCCTTCTAGCAGAACTACCTATGCCACGAAGTGGAAGTGTTTTTCCATTTGGGCCACCTCGAAGAGTTGGGATCCTTTTGTGTGTCCTGTTCTTCAGGTCATGGAGTATCATCTGTCTGACCTGTGCTTAAGCTATTCTTCACTAAAGGTGCATTTAGTGGCCATTTCTGCCTACCATGTTTTATTAGAGGGCAAAACTCTGGCTCAGTTGGAGGTTTCAAAAATCTTCGTAAGAGTAATTCTGCATCTGAAACCCCAGTGCATAACCCTGCTCCACCGTGAGACCTTAACTTTCTTTTAGAGAAATTGACATTGCCTCCTTTTGAACTGGCAAGTACATGTGACATGCGCTTTTTGTCCTGGAAAGCACTCTTTTTAGTTGCAGTTACTTCTGCTCAAAGAATTTCCGAGCGTCAGGCCCTTATATGTAAGGAGCCTTATTTGATTTTTCACAGAGACCGGGTGGCTATGCGTACTAATCCCAAGTTTCTTCCAAAAGTTGTTTGAGACTACCTTGAATCAGTCTCTTCAGCTGCCGCTGTATTACCCTGAGCATACTAATCGGGGGATGCCATTCTGCATACGTTAGACGGTCACAGAATTTTTCGATCTTACTTTGAGAGGAAGCTCTTGCAGCAGGTAACACATGTAGGACTGACGTCACCTGGCGGCAGATCTCGGCAATTCTTTTCTCCAGCTGTACTGATGTGGGACCACCCCCGACATCACCCAGTATAAAGGCAGGTGGCGGTCCCCACGTGCTCCAGTTTTTCCTGCCGTGACGACATGCAAGTCAGCTCTCTGCTCTCTAACAGTTCCTCAGCTTAGAACCTTTTTTTCTACCATCTCGCTTCAGTGATCTTCTCGACGTATGTCCTCTTCACCGACTGGGCGCCGTAATAAGTGCTTTTGTGGGAAGCAGATCCCTTCAAAGGACAGACATTTGGCCTGCCTTTTTTGCCTGGGCCCAGACCACGACACCAGCACCTGTACCCACTGTCAGGCGTTCAACAACCGGACCAGGATTCGGGGACAGAAGTCTCTTCAGGATTACCTAGCCCAACAACGTTTGGCCCAGATGCAGCAGGAGAAGTCCTCCAGGAGGGAATCTTGTTCCTCCTCTCCAGAGAAACAACACAGAAAGGAGAATCACCACCACCGGGACCGGGATCGCTCGCCCTCCAGACCAAGGTCTTCCAGCTGCCAGTCTGCTGGTCGCTCCGGCTGCTCCGGACATGGGGCCCAGCTTACCTCTCTCAAGCCTCCCTCCTCAGCTTCTCTGGCTAAAGGGTCTTCCCTTCAGCCTATAAAGATTAGGCCCCCAGACTCCGGTTCCGCAGTGGCAAAAAGGCCCTCTGACTCCGGCTCCTCGGTACCTAAGAGGCCCTCAGACGCTGGCTCTGCAGCGACTAAAGGCAAGTCCTCCTCCCAGTCGGCCTCTGCCGATCCCTGGGAATCCAAACAGTCAGCAGGGCACTCCTCTTCAAGGGCTCTGTCACTGCCCCCAAAGCACAAGTCCGACTGGCGTCTGTCCACGGACCCCGACCGACACCCCTTGGACAAAAGCCCCAAAAGTCTGCTGACAGGCTGTCTAATGCCGCCTCATGCTCTTGACCATCCCCACCCTTCCCCGGATGAGGGATGTCCATCACACAAGGCTTCTGGCCGGATGCCGGAGAAGCGTCCTTCAGTACCTCCTCCGGCACCGGATAAGACGCCCACTGTACCACTACCATTGTCTATCCCCCCCGATGCGCCTCTGAGGGATCATACCCGGCAGCCTCTCCGAGGGACCATCGCCAGTCCATCCAGCGTCGAACCGGCAGCAGTACTACTGAACTGCCACCAACGTCGCCTGTTAGGCCGACACGGATCCAACTGACGCTCGTTTGGGAGAAGACAGACCGACATCGCCTCCAAAACCTGGGTTACCGCAGCCAAGCGTGTCTCAGGTGAAGGAACATTTCACTTGGTGGGAGACGGTCAAGCAGGACTTGGTTTCCCCACATGCTTCCACACCTAAGCCTACTCCCATCACCCCAGAGCCAAATGTTCAGATTACCCCTGTTCCATCTGGAAATGAGGGGGATAAAACCCCCACTAGCCTCAGGAAGCACAAGGATAAGCGTAGGAGGACCATATCTCCTTCCTTCTCCTGCTCTCCTTCACCCAGAAGACCCAGACGTAAGAAGAGGAGACTACGTTCCTCCTCCTCTTCTTCAGAGGACTATGGGGAGTCCGAACCTTCTTACCCTGGTTCTGACCCTGATTCATTTCTGGGTGATGCAGAGGACCAGCCAAAATCTCCGCCCGATGACCCCAGTTTTATGGAGATCATGAGGCACATACAGGAGTATATGGGATGGGATACGGAGGCCCTGGACCCCAAACGCTTGTGTCTGGCAAAGTATTTGTGCCAGAAGGACTACACGCCGGTGGTTATCCTCCCATTAGTGCATACCTTCCAAGACGTCACCCTTGCCACTTGGAAACATCCACACCCTTCTTCTGCGGTGCCCAAAAAGGCAAATCACCTGTACCGGGCCCCCAAGGACCACTCTTATCTAGCCGAATATCCCACAGCTGATTCCGTGGTTATATTGGTTGTACACGATCGTTCGCAAAGGCTGAAGTACCTAAGTACCCAGCCGCCAGACAGGGAGTCTTAAGCATATGGATTCTTTAGGGCATAGGGTGTGCTCATCTGCCACCTACAGCATACGTAGCCTCAATTTTTTGACGCACATGGTCCAGTTCCAGAACAGCCTTTGGGACCAAGGACTGGGCATCCTGCAAGGCATACCCGACTGCCCACAAAAGGCAGAGCTTGCTAAACTTTTGCAGACGGGCTCGGATGTGGGTATTCACATCCCCGAGCAGTGTATGATTCTGCGGGCACCTGAGCGAGGGCAGCTGCAACCAGAATTTGTCTTCGGCACCATTCCTGGCTCCGGGTCTCAGGGTTCGACCCAGAAGTGCAAACTACCCTTCTGGATGCCCCTTTCAGAGGCTCTGTGCTCTTCAGTGAAGACACTGGGAAGGTCACAGTCAAACTGCAGGATTCCGGAAAGGCTATTCGTTCCGTGCAGTCTATGTATCGCCTGAAACGGGAGTGTTTTTGCCGGCCCCGTTTTCGTGGCAGAGGGGGACATCGGCTTCAGCAGCCCCGTGTTTAGTCTTGCATGCAGCGGAGAGGCTTTGGTCGAAGAGGTGGGACTAGAGGTGCTGCCTCAACCTCCTCTGGGCAGGCTCGACCTTCAGCTGCCACCCTCCCTTCCCCGCCTTCAATCTGACTATCTAAGCGACCCCCCCCAGACCTTTTGTCAGGAGAGCTGGTGGGAGGTAGTTTTTCACTGTACGCCCAGGCCTGGAGAGAAGTGACCTCTGACCAGTGGGTCCTCGACCTTGTGGAATTCGGGCACTCCATAGAGTTAGTCTTCACACCCGGACAGAACACCGCCCACTCCCACTATCTGAGAGACCACAGAGTTCCTATCAGACAGGAGATCCAGTCTCTCCTGACCAAGGACGCTATGGAATGCGTCCCGGAGGCAGAGGTAGACTCTGGTTTTTACTCCCACGTCTTCCTGGTTCCCAAGAAGTCTGGGGACTTGAGGCCCATTCTGGATCTCTGCGATCTCAATTGGTGGGTCTCCTATCTCCTTCCTTTCTGTCGAGGATTGGATGGCTTCCCTGGACATGCAGGATACATATCTGCAAATATCCATCTGGAGATTCCTGAGATTCAGATTCGAGGGTCAGTCCTACCAATTCAGGGTCCTCCCTTTTGGCCTTTCCTCTAACCCAGGGTCTTCTCAAAATGCCTTGCCTTTGTCACAGTGGCACTGCGCAGAAGCGGACATTTCCTGTTTCCCTAGCTAGATGATTGGCTTCTGTTGGCACCGTCCAGGTCTCGTCTTTGGGAGACCATCCTGGTCTCTCTTTCTGTCTCTCTCTGTCTGTCGGTCGGCGCCTGAGGATCACAGTGAACCCAGAAAAGTCACAGCTCCTACCCTCCCAGCGTCTACAATTCATAGGAGCCCTACTGGGTACCTTCTTGGGGAAGGCCTTCATACCTTCCGACAGAGAAGAGCGCCTCAGGGCACTAGCAATCCAGGCTTGTTCAGCATCTGTCGTCCTGGCCAGATCCATACTTCAGCTTCTGGGACACATGGCGGCTACCATCATTTTGGTCCCCTTCACCAGGCTGCGCTTGTGCACCATTCAGTGGACGCTTCGTGTTCAGTGGGACCAAACCAAGGACAATTTGTAGTTGCCTGTCCAGATCCCAGAACCAATTCGTCGAGAACTCTGCTGGTGGGGGTCCCCTCAGAATCTCTGCAGAGGCCTCCCTTTCCAGCCAGAGACACCTACCCAGATTCTCACTACAGACACGTCTGGGACAGGATGGGGGGCTCATCTGGGGACCCACAGAACTCAAGGGCTGTGGTCTCCTTTAGAGGAGAACCTGCACATCAATGTACTTGAGCTACGAGCAGTCCTGTAGTCACTGCGCACTCGGTCATTCTACCTCCCGGCCATCTTGAGTTCAGACGGACAACACCTCCATGGTTGTAACAGGGTCCTGTTATGAAGAGAAATATCAAGAATTTACAAGATGCCCCACACACACACACTTTTCAATTTTCACTCTATCCTGTCTGCTTCTATATTCATTATCTGTCTAATTTTCTTGTCAGGTGGCCAACCTGGCAATCTTTAAACCTTTCTTTACTGTCCCTGATTATCTTTAAAACAATCTGGCATCTAAATCTTGATAAGCTGAAAAGCAGTCAGCTGAAATTCTAGCTGTGAGGAATTTCATAAAAAAAAAAAAAAACAAGCATTATGCAGCACATATAATGAAAATATGTTGGAGGAGACTACTGAGTAAAAATATTTACTAGAATTGTTGTCTAAAATAAATGCATGTTTACTTTCTGACAATTACATTTAAAAGTAAATAGAATCCTGAAACCTTGCAAGGAAGACAGATAGAGGCCAGCCCCCTCATCTGTTTTCCTTCGAGGCTCTGAATTTTATTTCAATCCTTAACAAGTGTTTATTTTCTTTCTGTATTAAAACAAAATGAATGTGTACCTGAATGTCTTGCTTCTCCTGCTGAGGTCCTGCTATAGGGATGGCAGCCTACAAAATGGCTGCTTTTATAGTATTCAGGTAATGTGATGTCACAATAGGGAAGGGGCTCAGTTCAAGACACACCCCTTCTGGAAAGTATATAAACCCTCCACTAGGAGGCCTGTTTAGATAGAGAGAGGAGAGTCAGTATTCGACTGACCACAGAGCAAGAAGGTTGTGTGTGTGCTTCCACACAAAGTGCTGTTCAGATAAAAGGAAAGGAAAAGACAATTCAGGAGTCTGTGGAAAGAAGTATTTCCTGTTTTTTGGTGTGAAGACTAACACCAATTTTTATTGTTCCTTTCTGTGAACTGTAAGTAAAGAATATTTTTTTTGTTTTGTTTTTGGAAATAAATTGACAAACGCATACCTTTGCGTTTTTTCATGCATCTTAAACCTTTGGTCTGGACATCTGTTATTTCACGCGCTTCTACACTGGTGTTAGAAGTGGGATATAACTGGCATGTCGAGACTGCCTGGGAGGCGTTGCCAGGGGGTACTGAAGTTAAGTACCCAAACAGATGGAGGAAGAGGACCTGACAAAGAAAGATGCATATCATGTCACTAGATCAGTGACTGAAAAAACTGGTATTCAGTTATTGCCTGGCCTGGAACCTGGAGCAAGGCCTAAAATGAGGAGAACAGAGGAGGAGAATGTGGATACGGAACCCCTGAGGCAGGAGGCAGCCCAGGTGACCCCAGTACCAGATAACCCCAGAGAATTATTAAAGTGGCTGCGTATTCACCAGATCGAAATGGATGCAATCAGAGGGAAGAGGATAATCGCCAGAGAGATGAGGATCGTCGCCAGAGGGAAGAGGACAGGCATGTCCAGGCTGAGGAACGTCGGCGACAGGATGAGAAATGGACGGATACCCTGAAAGCTATTCAGGCACTTGCACAAGGTCAGTCTGATCGAACTATACCCAGAGACATTAAATTAACAAAGCTGTCAGAGAGTAATGATATAGAGGCATACCTCACCACTTTCGAGCGGATTGCCCAAACTTTCACTTGGCCCCAAGATCAATGGGTCATAAGACTGGTCCCATATTTAACTGGTAGAGCTCAAATGGTGTATAGCCAGTTAAGTGGGGTGCACTCAAATAATTATGATCGAGTAAAAGAAGAGATATTGCGACGCTATGATATTAGCTTGGAAACCTGCAGACAGCGGTTTGACGTGCCAGAGGATGACTATTCATGATACCCCTAGAAATCTATGCAAATTAAAGGACTATGGTGGGAAATGGCTACAACCTTTAGTTAAAACTAAAGAGCAGATGATGGATATGATTATCATTAAACAGTTTATTCAGGTGTTACCTCATGATGTCCAGCTATGGCTGAAGAACATCAGCCTGAATCTGCAGAGAGGATACAAGTGAAGCTGGCAGAGAAGTTATATAGCTGCTAGACCCACCTAGACCCAGAGGGCAACAAAATACCCACCCTCAGACATCAAACAGGTAAGCCTTTTATTCTAATGCCGTCAGAATAATTACAGCAGGCGAGACAGAGGGGAAAATACCATATTCTGAACTGATTTGCCATGGGTGTCTTGGTAAAAGCCACATAATGAGAAACTGTCGAAATAAGAAAAGAACGACATGACTCACCTAGCATTGGCTAATATTGGGTATGTTGCAAATGTAGGGGATTGGAGACCAACAGACATTGGGTTTAGTAGATACAGGGGTAAGCAGACCCTGCTGAGAGCGAATCTGGCCTGGACGTAAGTTACCCGAATGATACAACAGTAATGTGCATACATGGGGATATTCATCAGTATCACACTACAGTGGTTGACATGAATGTCAATAATGAGCACCACTGTATGACTGTTGGCCTGGTACCTCGATTGCCAGTTCCAGTGATTATAGGCCAAGACTTTCCCCATTTTAACTCACTGGTGCAAGCACAACAAGACTATGTAAAATCAGTAAATGTGGTAACCCGTGCCCAGGCAAAAAAACAACAGTCAGAGCCAGTGTTTTCTTTTGAAGAGGATTTCTTTGAAGGAGCTGAAGGTTCGGGGAAACCCAGAAAGTCAAAAAATCAGAAGAAAAAAGAGCAGAGAGAGTGGACGGAACAACAAAAGAACAGTATTGCTGGCATTTTGCCAGAAGTACCCTATAAAGACATTATTAAGGAACAACAAGCTGATGTTTCCTTAAAACCTTTTTTCACAAGGTTCAACAAGTAAAACACCCTGGACAATCTCATTTTATTGTGAAAAATAATATCTTGTATAGAGTCACTGTTGATACTACCATAAATGAACCTGTAGAACAGCTAATGGTACCTAAAATGTAGAGAAAGGTGATGCACTTAGCATTAAATATTCCAATGGCAGGTCTTGAGGGAGGGATCGAACCTTGCAAAGATTACTTGCACGGTTTAGCTGGCCAGGTATACATCAGGATGTGGCTGAATATTGTCGTGCCTGTAAAGAATGCCAGTTGGTTGCCCAAGGGGGAAAAAGAGATCAGGTGCCCCTTCAGCCAGTACCTTATGTCACTACCCCATTTGAACGAATCGCAATGGATGTTATAGGCCCTCTTACCAAAAGTTCTAAGGGTAACCGGTTCATATTAGTGGTATGTGATTATGCCACACGGTACCCTGAAGCTGTTCCTATGCGAACGGTTACTGCACCTTGCATAGCTGAAGAGTTAGCCAAAATATTCAGCAGAATAGGAATACCCCAGGAGATTCTCACAGACAGAGGTAGTAATTTTACTTCTGTTATGTTGAGGGAGTTATATCGCCTCTAGGGGTATCTGCTATAAGTACTTCACCTTACCACCCCAAACAGATGGTCTTGTGGAGATTTAACAAAACCTTAAAAAAATACTGCGAAATGCGTTCAGGAAGAAGGTAGAGATTGGGACAAATATCTCCCTTACCTCCTGTTTGCCTATAGAGAGGTACCACAGGCTACAACTGTGTTTTCACCTTTTTCGTTACTTTATGGTAGAAATCCCAGGGGACCCTTAGATGTGGTAAAAGAACACTAGGAGGATGGTAAAAATGTTGGCTATAGTAACATCATAGACTACATGACTGCATTAAGAGAAAGATTGGTCAAATATGTAAACATGGCCCATATAAATGTGACCCAGAAACAAATGGGACAGAAAGGAGTATATGACGTAGGGCTAAAGTGTAAAAGCTTTATACCTGGAGAAAAAGTGTTGTTATTATTACCCTCAACAGAGAACAAACTGTTGATGCGCTGGCAGGGTCCCTTTGATGTAATCAGACAAACAGGAAGTGTCAACTTTGAAATTGAAATGCTCTGGTCATCGACCAACTAAGAGGTGTACCATACAAATCTTTTGAGAAATGGATAAAAATCCCAGGTCCAAGCACTCTACATTCACCCTGAGCCCCAGCAGACAGAATTGGAGATTGCTTATGAGAAGCAGCTGGCCCATAAATGATAAAAGTATACAAATAAATCGTGACCTAAGTCCTGAACAAAAGGTGGAGATAGATCAGTTGTTACATATTTTCAGGACACTTTCACATCCACCCCAGGACAAGCTAAGGGGTAGAGAACTGACATTAAGGTCAACCAGCAGAAGCCCATACACCAAAAAGCCTATAGATTACCGGAAAGATTAGGCAGGAAGTAATTGATGAGATAAAAAATGGAACAGTTGGGAATTGTCCCTTCCAGGAGTACATGGTCTTCCCCAATGGTGGTAGTGAACAAAAAGGAAGGAGGAATAAGAGTATGCTTAGACTTCCGAAAAATAAGTTCTATTTCAGATTTTGATGGGTACCCCATGCCCAGAATAGAAGATCTGTTAGATAGAATAGGAAATGCCAGCTACATCAGCACGTTAGATTTAACCAAGGGGCACTGGCAAATTCCCTTGGCCCCCACTGCCCAAGCAATAACAGCTTTTCCTACACCAATCGGATTGTACCAGTTTACCACTATGCCATTTGGACTCCATGGGGCACCTGCCACATTCCAGCAGTACATGGACCACGTCCTAAGAGCACATGCCCAGTACAGTTCAGTGTACTTAGATGATGTAGTCATTTTCAGTCATGATTGGCATTCACATTTGGTGCATTTAAGTGCAATTATTCAGACCATTAAGGATGCGAGATTAACAATAAACCCTGCTAAGTGTGCCATAGCAAGGACAGAGACCAGATATTTGGGTTTCATAGTTGGGAAGGGATCATTGAAACCAGAGATTGATAAAGTGGAGCAGTAGCCAACAGTTACCCATTACAAAGAAACATGTTGATCTTTTTGGGTTTAGCAAATTATTACCGTCGATTTATCGGAGTTTTGCTACTCTGGCAACTCCCTTAACAGAGCTGACCAAAAACAAATATCCTAATAAAGTTAAATGGACACAAGCATGTGAGGAGGCCTTCAGGAACATAGAAGCGGTCCTTTGCTCAGCCCCTGTGCTAACTAGCTCAGATTTTACAAGACCGTTTGAAATTCAAACAGATGCCTCAGAGACAGGTTTGGGGGCTGTGTTAACCCAATATGATGAAAAAGGGGAACATCCAGTATTGTATATTAGCAGGAAACTTCATAGGCGTGAAGGAAGTACTCTACGATAGAAGGAATGTTTGGCACTGAAGTGGGCCATACAGTCCCATAAGTATTGCTTGTGGGAAATGATTTTGTAGTGATGACAGATCATAATCCGTTGTGTTGGCTAAACCAGATGAAAGATACAAGCAGGATTATGAGATGGTATTGTCTCTACAACCATACAAGTTTACTGTAAAACACAGGTCGAGAACAAGCATTTAAATGCTGATTTTCTATCTCGATATGGTGCTGCAAGAATACCAAAGTAAAATGAATATTGGTGCTAAGTAAGCACTAGACACCTCAAGGAATTGTTTTGTACAGTAGTTCTGATAAGACAGTAAATGTTGTTTCTGTACAGAACTAGTTATAAGGGTCCCTGAGGTGGAACTTCTGAGAGTGGGTGGGCGGAAGTTCCAACCCTCCAAGGGTGAAGGGTCTCAGCCAACAAATAAAAACTTATTATGTTGCCTTCTTGTGGTGGGAGGTGTGTAACAGGGTCCTGTTATGAAGAGAAATATCAAGAATTTACAAGATGCCCCCCACCACTTTTCAATTTTCACTCTATCCTGTCTGCTTCTATATTCGTATCTATCCTATTTTTCTTGTCAGGGTGGCCATCCTGGCAATCTTTAAACCTTTCTTTACTGTCCCTGATTATCTTTAAAACAATCTGGCATCCAAATCTTGATAAGCTGAAATTCTAGCTGTGAGGAATTTCATTAAAAAAAAAAACAAGCATTATGCAGCACATATAAAGAAAATATGTTAGAGGAGACTACTGAGTAAAAATATTTACTAGAATTCTTGTCTAAAATAAATGCATGTTTACTTTCTGACAATTACATTTAAAAGTAAATAGAATCCTGAAACCTTGCAAGGAAGACAGATAGGGAGCGCGCCCCTCTTCTGTTTTTCCTTGCCAAAGCTGCAGATTTTATTTCAATCCTTAACAAGTGTTTTATTTTCTTTCTGTATTAAAACAAAATGAATGTGTACCTGAGTGTCTTGCTTCTCCTGCTGAGGTCCTGCTATGGGGATGGCAGCCTACAAAATGGCTGCTTTTATAGTATTCAGGTAATGTGATGTCACAATAGGGAAGGGGCTCAGTTCAAGACACACTCCTTCTGGAAAGTATATAAACCCTCCACTAGGAGGCCTGTTTAGATAGAGAGAGGCGAGTCAGTTCGACTGACCACAGAGCAAGAAGGTTGTGTGTGTGCTTCCACACAAAGTGCTGTTCAGAATGATAAAAGGAAAGGAAAAGACAGTTCAGGAGTCTGTGGAAAGAAGTATTTCCTGTTTTTTGGTGTGAAGACTAACCCCAATTTTTTTTTTTTTTCCCCTTTCTGTGAACGTTAAGTAAAGAATATTTTTTTTGTTTTGTTTTTGGAAATAAATTGACGAACGCATACCTTTACGTTTTTTTTATGCATCTTAAACCTTTGGTCTGGACATCTGTTATTTCCCACGCTTCTACACTGGTGTTCTACATTAACAAACAGGGAGGCGCACGCTCTTATCCCCTGTGTCGGGAAGCCATGAGAGTGTGGGACTGGGCGTCGGAGCATCAACTCAGTCTATCGGCAGTCAATGTTCCAGGTTCTCTGAATGTGGTTGCAGATGCTCTTAGTTGAGCCAAACCATTGACTCACGAGTGGTCCCTGCTACAGTCAGTAGCAAACACCAAGTTCACCAGATGGGGGATGCCAGAATTGGACCTGTTTGTGTCTCAGTGCAATGCAAAACTTCCCAATTTCTGCTTGTTCAGTCCCGAGCCTGAAGCTTTCTGGCAAGACTCATTGTCCCTGTCTGGAAAGGGAGGTTCCTTTACGCATTTCCTCCCTTACCCCTATTGCAGCGGGTTCTGCTCAAAGCCCAATCAGAGATGGTGGTCATGACCTTGATAGCCCATCTGTGGCCCAGACAGATTTGGTTCCCACTGCTCAGGTGTCTGACCGTGGAGCCTCTTCCACTCTCGGGTCAGCTACTCTCTCAATAACAGGGAGCTTTGGTCCACCCCAACATACACTCCCTACACCTCCATGCTTGGCTCCTCAGGACTTAGCCAAGGTCAGATATGGAGTATTGGACAAGGTAGCTCAAATCTTGGTTGAGATGCGAAAGCCCACTACCAGGGCCACTTAAGCCATGAAATCGAAACGCTTTTGTCTGTGGGCCACAGCCAAGAGATCGGACCCTCTGGTCTGTCCAGTCAACTCTATCTTACAATACCTTATATCCCTTTTGGAGTCAGGTCTTAGTTACGCCTCCATAAAAGTATACCTGGCCGCTGTTTTTGCCTATCATCATTGCATCCATGACAGGAAAGTGGCTCAACTGGAGGTAGTTAAAACCTTTCTTACGGGGATCCTGCATCTCCGTCCCCCCGTTCAGGATCCTGTTCCTCCTTGGGACTTATTGTTTGTTCTGGAAAGGCTTACGCTCCCCCCTTTTGAACCGGCTATAAGTTGTGAGCTTCGTTACCTCTCCTGGAAGACGTTGCTGTTGGTAGCAGTCACCTCTGCTAGATGCATTTCTGAGCTTCATGCTTTGATGTATAGAGAACCTTATCTCATTTTTTACAAGGATAGAGTGGATCTCTGCACCAATCCAAAATTCCTTCCTAAAGTAGTCTAGGAACTTACTCTCAACCAGTCAGTTCAGCTTCTGGTTTATTTCCTGAAACAGTCTAACTGGGGTGAGGTGCTTCTGCACACCTTAGATGTGCATAGAGCTTTGCGCTGTTACCTGTCCAGAACCAAGGAGGCCAGGCAATCAGATCAGCTTTTTGTGTCCTTTGCAGACAGGTCCTTAGAGCACCCAGTTACCAAACAAACGCTTTCGCATTGGTTGGTCAACTGCATTTCCTTCTGTTATGAGAAGGGTGGGAAAGCCCCTTCCGGGTGCGGTCAGGATGCATTCCAGCAGAGCGGTTGCTACTTCTTTCGCAGCACTCGAGAGTGTCGGCAGTTGACATTTGTGCTGCCGCCACTTGGCACTCTGTCACACATTCATCAGGCACTACAGCCTGGATATAATTTCCAGGCGTCGAGCAGGGTTTGGCCTTGCGGTTCTCCAGGGCCTTATCTCATGAGAGGTTTCTCTCCCTATGTGTGTCTGCCTCTCCTTCCCCCCCTCCCAAGGGTTGTCTTAAGCTTTATACTTCTTGGGAGCATGTGTGTTACTTCCCCTTCCCAAGGGTTGTCTTAAGTTTTATACTGCTTGGGAATCAGTCCTGCATGTGTTACCTGCTGCAAGGGCTTGCTCTCAAAGTAAGATAGTACAGTTATGTAAGAACTTAACGTAACAGTAGATCTTCAAGAGAAGCTCTTGCAGCAGGTATGATTTTCCCTCCGTCCTACCTCGGGGAGAAAGTCTCTCTGCTCTGATCCAACCTTCATGTTTTTCAGTTGTGGGCTTAGTTGTTTGCCCTTGTTTTTTCTCTTTGGAGTTTGTTCTGTTGACAGCTGTCCGCTTTTGGCCTGTCACTGGCGTGCAGGAACTGGAGCTCGTGGGTCCCGCCATCTGCCTTTATACTGGGTGATGGGGGTGGAGCTGACGTCGGGTGGGCAGTCTCACATCAGTACTGCTGAAGAAAAGAATTGCCGAGATCTGCCGCCAGGTGGCGTCAGTCCTACATGTGTTACCTGCTGCAAGAGCCTCTCTCGAAGATCTACTGTTATGGTAAGTTATTGCGTAACCGTACTTTATTACACCAACAGGACAAAAGATGTCCGAAAGACGGATCAACTTTTTGTTTCAAACAACATTAAGTCTTGCTGTTCTGACAATATGTAGTTAGCCCCAGCACTTGAACTGCCCCAGAGAGGAAAGAGTTAACTCTATGCAGAAGCACAGAACGTTGAGCTCGAGCTCGGTTTTCCAACCTCAGTCTCTGGTACTTACCAGTGTAACTGTCAGGTTCTTTACTCTGCCTAACACTGAAGTTGCTCTGGAGATTTCTCCTCTGCTTCGTTCAGTAGACTTTGAAAAAGCGTTCGATTTTTTTTTTAAATTGATTTATTATTTTTCGGATTTCCAGCCAGTGTCTACAATATAAGTTGTGTGGTAGATAGGTGGTGACTTGTGTTTTACTTATTTTCCTGTGGAAATTGTTTTGTCTCTGGTTTTTGTCAGTCGGTCTGGTTAGGAACTGACCTTTTTTGCTTAAATTTGATTTAATTATGTTTTTCTGGGTTTTAGTGTTGTGTTCCTATTGGTTTTTAAAAAAAGAACCTTTTCTGTTTTTTTTCCAAAGCCCGTAACATGGTTTGTAACCGATAGGGGATTTATTACCTGGCTTAAAAGCTTTCAAGGGTAATTTTTAGATTAGCCATGTCTGAGATACCCAAGAAAATAAATAGTCCCACTGGATTTCAACACTGTACTGAGTGTGGGGAGGCCTTTGCCAAGGCTGACCCTCACACCACTTGTGTTTATTGTCTGGAATTTGCAAGAATTTTCCTAAAGCCACTCTGAAAAAAGGTTGAGTAGGCTGAAGAAAAGGGAGGCCGAGAAGTCCGTAGATCCGGATGGCCAGCCCGATTCGGTTGCAGCCGGACCTGAGGTGGTGCCTACTGACCTGGGCGATACCTCCTCGGGCAAAAGGAGGTCTGACTCTGAGGGGTCGGTTCCGTCAAAAAGGAAACTAAAGTCAGCTGGTTCGGATCCAGCACTGCATACTCCAACCACTGACGAAATAGCCAAAGCGATTACAGGGTTTTATTTAACTCTAAAAATTGATTAGTGTTTTGCTCATAAACGTGCTAAAACATTGTGAAAATGCATAGCACTTGCCTCACTGTGTTTAACAAACATAACACTTCTAGAAAACCTATATAAATACTTTCTGTACAGTTAGTATTGTCCCAAGAAAAAAAACTGCTAATCAATTATTTAAAACCCTGGATTAGTATAGTTCAGTTGCTCCACCTGGTTCTGTCCGAACTGGCACCACCGGTTAGGTGGTCAGTTAGGTTGGAACCGACTCATCAGATTACGATCCAGATGCTTACTATGATGTGGAGTGGAAGGGAGACAAAGAGTATACCAAGGATGAAGATAATGATTTTGAAGGTCTGGATGTGCCCATTGAACCGGACATCTCCCCAGACAGACCCTCTAATGTCTCCCCTCCCAGGCTTTCTGAGTCCTCTTCACACTTCTTGTTTTACAAGAAGGTGGCTGAAACCCTCCAGCTCCCAATGGTTGAAGCTGCTGAGGAGGAGGAAGAGCCTGATTTTGTTGAGATGATGGACATCGCAGAGTCCAAAAGGTTGTCTACCCCTCTTCACAAGTCCTTGGAGAAATAGACAAAAAAGATACTGCAAACTCCTAACCTCCTGTAGATAAAAGAATGGACAGGAGGTATATGTTGTCAGGCTCATGTACAGAGTTTTTATATAGTCATTGCAGCCATGCTGGGGTAGTGCAGGCTGAAGCTTGTGACAGGGCTAATATTCCTTTGACTTCACACACACCCCCCAGACAAAGACTCCAGGAAGGTTGATGCCATGGACAAAAAACAGTATTTGGCATCTTCTTTGGGACTCAGGCAGGCTAACTGTATGTCCTACACAGCCAGGTACCAGAAGTCCAGGTGGGATATGGTTCTGGAACTGGCTAAACAGGCCTCCCCCCAGCTAGCCAAAGAGCTGGGGAGGTGGCTACTGATGGAATTGAGGCATCCAAAGTACAATTCCATGCTGCTGCGGACTCCAGTGATGTGGCATCAAGAGTCATGGCTACATCTGTGTCTCTCAGGAGACATGCTTGGCTCAGATGTACTAGCCTTTCGCAGGATACCCAGGCTAAGGCTGTGGATTTCCCTGTAGTGGGTAAGTCTGTTTGGGGAGCAGACAGAGGCTTACATGAAGAAAATGGATGAGTACAGGACCACCTACAGGAGTGCACAGGCCAAAGAGAGGCAAGCCACTCCTCAGAAGCAGCAGTCTAGGGGCAGGCCTTTCCACAGGCCTTTCTACCAAGCTCAGGCTTCCTCTTCCTTCCCACAGAGGGGGTTCTTTCGAGGGAGAGGCAGGAGGGGGATGAGCAGGGCTGCATCCTCTTCCCAGTCCAAGGCCCCTGCCAAGCAGACACCCTGATGGGTCAGCCCGGGTCGACTCCCCTATTCCAATAGGAGGCAGGCTGGCTTACTACTTCCAGGCCTGGAAGTCTGTTACTTCAGACAAGTGGGTCTTGGAGGTAGTAAGCCAGGGACTGGCCCTCAGTTTCAAAAGATTTCCAAAAATGAGGGTCAGGTATTTTCTACCTGCATCCATCTCAGAAACCCTTGCAATAAAGGCAAGAATTTCTTCTCTACTGGCTCTCAGAGCTGTAGAGAAAGTTCCTACTCAGCACAGGGGCAAATGTCTGTACTCCAGGTATTTTCTTACCCCGAAAATGACAGGGAAGAGGCGACCCATCCTAGACCTAAAGTATTTGAACAAACGCATCACAAAACCAAAATTCAAAATGGTAACTCTGGGAATAATTCTTCCCTCTCTAAAGCCAGGGGATTGGCTAGCATCCCTCTACCTCAAGGATGCATATTTCCATATTCCTATCAGGTGCTCCCTCAGAAAGTACTTCAGGTTCGAGTTGCCTTCAGATTATTATCAATTCAGAGCCATGCCCTTTGGCCTAACATCAGCTGCAAGGGTGTTTACAAAGTGCCTTGCAGTAGTAGTTGCCTTTCTCAGAAGGCAGGGTATTTCCATCTTTCCATATCTGAACTGGCTAATTGTAGGTCAGTCCTCCGACCAGGTCAAGTCAGCTCTATAAATTACTCAAGACTTGCTCAGTTCTCTGGGGTTTCTCCTCAGTCTTCCAAAGTCTGTTTTCGAACCAGTACAACTTCTTACTTTCATAGGAATAGAGTTGGATACTATCCAAGCAAAGGCCTTCCTCCCACTGGCAAGGGTAAAGGCCCTTACAAGATCTTGCTTCCTCTTTTCGACCTCTGGTCTCTAGCCCAGCAAGGCAGTTTCTTCAACTCCTGGGCCACATGGCAGCTTCCACTGCAGTGGTACAAGGAGCCAGGTTTCAGATGAGGGATATTCCGTTCCACTTAAAGCCCTTTTAGTCTCAGAAAAAAGACTCGCTCACCAAATTGGTTCCAGTGACTTGGACTCTGGTCCAAGCTCTCCAGTGGTGGCTGGACCAGGACAATTTCAGACAAGGTGTCCCATTCCTTTCTCAAGTCCCCTCAGTAGTCCTAACCATAGATGCTTCTCTCTTAGGGTGGGGAGCCTACTTGGTAGCCCTCACGACTCAGGGAGTTTGGTCTCCACAAGAGTCTCTCCTTCACATCAATCTGCTGGAACTCAGGGCAGTCTTCCTGGCCCTTCAGGGCTTCTCGGACTCGGTCAGGGGGCACGGTGGTGCAGGTCAGGACAGACAACACCATAACAATGTGGTACATCAACAAGCAGGGAGGCACTCGGTCCACAGTCTTGTGCACAGAGGCCATGAAACTGTGGTCTCTAGCCTATTCCCTTCAGACTTCCCTGACAGCAGTTCATCTCCCAGGAAAGGACAAGGTACTGGCAGATGCTCTGAGCAGAATCTCTCAGGGACATTATGAGTGGTCCCTGGATCCTCCCATCCAACAGGTCATCTTCGCCAGATGGGGCACTTCAGAGATAGATCTCTTTGTTGCCCCAGACAATCACCAGCTTCCTTTGTTTTGCTGCAGACCTCCAGTCCTGGGGACTGCTCCTCTGGATGTTCTCATTCTGGATTGGAAGGGCAGGTTTCTCTATGCCTTCCCTCTGTTGTTCAGAGTCCTGATCAGAATTAGATCTCAGCCCTGCACAGCGATACTGGTGGCTCCAGACTGAGCCAGATAGCCTTGGTATCCTCTGCTGCTGTCTCTGGCAGTGTCACATCCCCTGTCTCTTCCCAAGAGACACAATCTTCTAACCTCCTCTCAGGGGAGGATTTGGTACCCCAATCTACAGTCTCTCAACCTCAAGGCCTTGCTCTTGAAGAACTGGAATATGCAGGCCTACATCTTTCTCAGGAAGTTCTGAATATTTTGAAGGTTTCCAGGAAACTTTCCACTAGAAAAATTTATAATTCCAAATGGAAAAGGTTCAGCATTTGGTGTTCTCAGAAGGGCATTCTGCCTGATTCTGCAGACAATGCTACAGCCTTAGATTATCTGGTTCACCTTAATGGTCTAGGCCTTATACCTGCAACTCTGAAGGTTCACCTAGCAACTGTGTCTGCATTCCTGTCAGCAGGGAAGGGCTCTTCCCTGGCATTTCATCCTGTTTTCAGTAAGTTCTTCAAAGGTCTGGTTCATATTAACCCTCCCTTTCGAGAACCTACTCTGGCTTGAGATCTTAATGTCTGCATTGCTCAGCTTATGCAGCCACCCTTTGAACCTTTGGCTTCGGCTGACCTTAAGTACTTGACCTGGAAAACTGTGTTCCTGGTAGCTATTACTTCAGCCAGGCGGATTAGTGAATTACAGGCCCTGTCAGTTGAAACTGACTTAATCTCCTTCCATTGGGACAAGTAGAGAACCAATAGGAGGTTCTTATCCAAAATGGTGTCAGATTTTCATCTGAACCAGTCTGTGTCTCTACCTGTGTTTTTCACTGACCACTCTTCTTCAGGGAAAAGAAGGTTACAAAGTTTGGATGTTAAAAGGGCTCTTAGCTACTACATAGAGCATACTAGGGCACACAGGCATGACTGTCTTCAATTGTTTCTCACTTATGGTGAAGTGGGAAAGGGTAAACCTGCTACTAAAATGACTGTTGGCAGGTGGATTGTCTCTTGTATACAATTCTGCTATGACAAATTGGACAAAACACCCCTTCCAGGCCTGAGTAGGGTTATCACCTGTCCTGATTTTCGCAGGGCTGTCCTGATTTGGGCAGCTGTGTCCTGCAAAAAAAAAAACATGAAAAATACTACGTCTTGATTTTTTTAGTAGAAAAAATATTTTCTAACTTTCCACTAAATGTTGCAGAAAACTATAATACCTTAACTAAAATATCTTAAAATGATAAGAAACTATAGAAGCAACCAAAAAACTACAATACTTAGCCTTAATTTTGATTACATAGAGAAAACAAGTCTGTTATATTGGTCGACATTACGTATTGTCCTGTAAAAAATCATGTTTCAGTAAGAAATTTCCCACTTTGGGCTTCTTGAAAGGTGGTAACCTTAGGCCTGAGGGCTCACTCGACTAGGGGTACAGCTGCCACTCTGGCTGCAGCCACAGATATACCCTTGCTAGAAATCTGTAAAGCAGCCACCTGGAAAACAGTTCATACATTCACCAATCATTACTCTAGAAATCCTGGCTAGGAGTGATACTAGGTTTGGTATAGCAGTACTGCAGACCCTGTTCCCAAAGTAGGTTCTGCATTCCCTCCTCCTAGGGGAGCTGCTTGGTAGTCTGCATATTGTCAGAATACAGCAAGACTTCATGTTGTTTGAAGAAAAAATTACTCACCACAGTAATGTTGTTTCTTCTAATGGGGTCTTGCTGTATTCTTACCTCCCTCTCTGCCTCCCCTCTCAACCTAATCTTGGGAAGTGGGTTGGCAGGTACAGTGTTGCACCTCAGGGGTATACCTTGTACCCTCCGTCTTAAGAGTGGGGTAGTTGTTTTATTGTTGCTGTTGTTATGTTCAATATACATATATATATATTTATATAGTGACTACCTTTTTTTCTTGGGTTCTCAACTTGAGTCTTTTTGGACCCATATTACGTAGAAACAGAATTTGACGACAGATGAGGATCGCTTGTCCCACCTAGTCATTCCATTTCCATATCTGATGGATATGCTGCAGATTCTAGTTAAATCAACAGCTTACTTCCTCCTACCCACCACAAGTTTCCATAGTTTAGTACTTTATTAGTTTGCTCATAAGATTCTGACGATTACGCTAGTAAGTACCAGAGACAGAAGTTTGAAAACCGAGCTCGAGCTCTACGTTCTGTGCTGCTGCATAGAGTTAACTCTTTCCTCTCTGGGGCAGTTCAAGTGCTGGGACTAACTGCATATTGTCAGAATACAACAAGATTCCATTAGAAGAAACAACATTACTATGGTGAGTAATTTTTTCTTCTTTCGCACCAAAGAGAGAAGGTGTGCAGTTTCTAAACAATGCCTTTCCAAATGGTTGACTAATTGCTTTGGTTTTTATTACCAGAAGTATGGTAAAGTCCTTCCGGGGCAGGTTAAAGGACATTCTACCCAAAGGTATGGCTGCCTCAACAGCCTGTTTCAGAAATGTATCTTCCACAGAAATTTGCATGGCTGCTACTTGGGGTTCAATTCATACTTTATTTTGGTTTTTTTTGTGTGTGAGATTATTTTTCTGCCTCCATGCTCGCTGGTCCACCACTCCTTCGGGCTCTACCAAGTCCCCCCCAGCCCCTACTGTCCTTACCCAACCCTCCTCTGATCCTCATATTGCAACTGACCCCAGGGATATCCCGGCGTATCCCTTCGCCGGGCGGGTCCCCTCCTCCGAGGGGGAAGGCACCGGGGGGAGAGGCATGACCCCAGCACATACTTCTAGGGCCTAGGGATGCTGCTGAGGAACAGGAGGCCCTGGGAAGGTGCTGGAGGCCCTCAGGGAACAGAGAGCCATCATCCGGTGGCCAGCGAGCGATTTTCCTGGCATTCTTAAAGTGCATGATGTCTGGACGTCAAGGCAAGAGCCATCTGTCATGCACCACCCCAATGATCCTGACGTGTTGCTCTACCCCGGCCTCCACCAGTGGTTGCTTCAACACCGGATTGCAGCCCCCTTCCCTCCGTGAAGACAGTGAGCAGTCGTGGGACGCTCAAGCTGCCCCCGCCGGCCCTCCAGCGACCCGAGCTCGCTCCCGAACCCGGGTCGCTGGTGTCGCAAGCGGAAATCCAACTGCTGCACCGATGGGCCGGCACCATTCACACTTTAATGAAACACTATAGTCTGGACATCACTTCTAGGCGCAGGGCTGGTTTTGGACTGACGGTCCTCCGGGGACTCCTGTCCTAAGTATTTGGCTACCTACTAGCTTTTCAGTTTCAGCCTCCCATGTTTTCCTGTCCCTTGGACTCTTACTGCTCGGGACTCAGTCCTACAAGTAATTACCTACTGCAAGAGCCCTCTGGAAGTAAGATAGTACAGTTATGTAAGAACGTACCATGACAGTAGATCTTCAAGAGAGGCTCTTGCAGTAGGTAACCTTTTTCCCCACCCTCCTTCCCCCTGTTAGTCTGTAGCTCTTTTTCCATCAGCTTTTCCTTGGCTCCAGGAGCCTCTTTCCCATTCTCCTGTCATGCCCCTTGGAGGTCTCCGGTGGTAGAATTGGAGGGCGGATTTGGAGACCGCCTACTATATAGTGTCATGCTGAGGTCTGTCATGTGACGTCAGGTGGGTGGTCCCCCGTCAGACACTGCTAGCAAAAGTTCCCATGTAGTCCTGGCGCCAGGGGGCTCAGTCCTACAAATAATTACCTACTGCAAGAGCCTCTCTCAAAGATCTACTGTTACAGTAGAAGAAGAAGAAGAAGAAGAAGAAGAATCAGTATTTATATAGCG
Source organism: Neoceratodus forsteri (assembly GCA_016271365.2). Lineage (NCBI taxonomy): Eukaryota > Metazoa > Chordata > Ceratodontiformes > Ceratodontidae > Neoceratodus > Neoceratodus forsteri. The sequence continues at coordinate 1,226,855,821 of CM028132.1, read as the reverse complement.
CTTTTCATACATCCAAAGCGCTTTACAAGCAATGCTAGACTGGTAGTGAAGTGACTGAATGTGTGGTGGTGGCCATATCGCACATCATCACCCACACACAGCCTGGATAATTGCATGAACCGGTTTTATGGGAAGGGGAATGTTGGCCAGGACACCGGGAATGTTCCCTACTCTTTACGAAGAGTGCCCTGGGTTCTTTTACTTCTACCTGGACACCCACCAGGACAACACCAGGATGGACAGAAGGGACCTTGGTTTAACGTCTCATCCGAAGGACGGCACACCCCAGCAGTACAGCACCCCCCAATACTGCACTCGGATGCCAGCGATTTTTAGGTGTAAGTCTAATCCCAGTGTGGGACGAGAACCCACAACCTTCTGGTCCAGAGGCGGATGTGCTACCAACTGAGCCACGCTGACACCCAACAGTAAGTGCTTATGTAACTGTACTTTCTTCTCCCCCCCCTATACCTTCTGCTGCCATGGTAATTTTGAGCTGTCTCCCCATCTCCACAAAGTTGGCCTCCAGGAAATCTAGGACCTTAATCTTTGTATGGCTTTCTTCTGCCAACACCTTGACTCTAAACCACACAGTTCTGTGGTTACTGGTACCAAGAGGACTGCCCACCTCAACATCCATGATTCTGTCCCTGTTTGTCAACACTAAGTCCAGTACATCCCCTCCCTGGTGAGCTCAGCTACAAGCTGCCTTAGGTTTGCCTCATAATGGCAAACATGAGGTCCCCTGCTCCTTGATGTACTCGCAGTCTGGGTATTCCAATCTGCATCCAGCATGTTGAAGTCACCCAATAGTAGTACTTCCCCTTTGGCCGCCATATTATGGATGGCATCCACTAATACTAGATCTATATCCTTCCCCTGTGCGGAGACCTGTAAACTGCTCCAGCACAGATGGCTGTTTCGTTGCCCAACTCCAGAGTGACCCAGAATGTCTCTGCTTCTTTCCTGGATCCCTGAGCCTCTGTAGCTTTAATCCCTTCCTTCACATACATAACAACTCCTCCTCCTCCCCTCTTCCCCTCCCTATCCTTTCTAAAAAGTGTATACCCTGATATGGCTGCATCCCAGTCATGGTTTCCTGCTTACCATGTCTTAGTAATAGCCACAATGTCCAGGTTGGCGTCTGCCATCAGTGCTGTTAGGTCTGGGATTTTGTTTCCCAGACTTCGGGCATTTGTGCACATGACCTTCCACTCTGTGTACCCCCTTAATGTTCCTTGTTTATTGGTCTTTGCCCCTGCGCTGCATTAATAATATACCTTCTGTTCTCCACCCCATTGTAGCCACGGTAGTTTTACGGTTAAATATTACGTTAGTGGGTCCTCGCTGCGTTATGTCCCATAAGAGGGGGAGCTATGATAATCCCATTGACTGTCTGTGCCTCCCCTCTTGGCAAGTTTAGATGATCACTAAGGATACACTTAAATCCCTCAGAGAGGGATACCTTTGCCTGCCCCCCCCCCCCGGATAGATGCAGGCCATCTGGACAATATAGTCCATCATCCCTCCAGGTGAGGCTCCAGTCACCTATAAAGTCATACCCCACCTCTCCGCACCATTTCTTGAATTCAGTGATGTGGATGTCCCTCCCTTCCCCCTTGCTGTGGACATGTAACACCTCTGAGAAGGTCAGAGTGTGCTACTTGCCCAGGATTCCTCCCCAGCTCCATGAACTCTTCCTGTACTCCTCCTACATCTACCCCTCTCTAGCCAGGTCATTAGTCCCCAAGTGAATAATGACGTCCAGCTCCCCCTCCTTGCTACGATCCTTGCAGTCATAAGCACTCGCTTGCCCTCCTTCTGAACTGTGCCTCCAGGTGGGCACGTTACCTCCCTCTTACCAATGCTAATTGACTGCAGCTCAATCCCCCGGACAATGGAGTCCCCAACCAGGATTTGCTTCCTCCTTCTCCTCTGTGTTCTCCTTGCATCTGCCCTCGGGGTCCCATCCTAGATGACCCCCTCAATCCCCATGGTGTTCACTTCCGGAGATGCTGCGCAACCTCCATGCTCTTGGCATACGAGTGACATGATTATGAAGTGGAGGAAGGGGACAGACCTGATGGACCTAGAGTTCCTTCCAACCTTAAAGGTGACTGGCAAATACATATAATACAGGGCTGTCCTTGTAATATCACTTATTCTGCCAGCCAAGCTTTCCCTACAACTTGCTTTTATTTTATGCTGTGTCCTTTGCAGTGTTTAATTACAGAGCTATCGGCAAATGTAGGAGTGAAGGCAGCTCCCCAAGGAACTCGATTGAGCAGCACCTAAGGATGATGGGAAAACTCTTCTTTTTAGTGAGGTAGATACTGCTCTTTCTCTATTGAACACATCAGGGAGTGGGTATTAGTTGTAAGTTTTTATAGCATCAGCAAGAGGGTTAATGTTTAAAAATATAGTAACAGCTAGTTTTAGACCTAAACTAGCTGTTGGTGTACTCTTAAAGGTTAAATTTCTCTGCTGCTAGAGGCCAAGCAGTGGTATTCCCAGCTTGGAAGGTGGAGGGCCATCAGGTTCTGTCACTGCAACAATCCCTGCGATGTTGTAGGGAGCTTTTCTCTGCAGGTGATTGCTACATGCTGGCATGACCAATGAAGCACTGCTTGGTGTTGTGCGGTAGGTGGGTGGAGCCAAGGGTGACATAAACTTGAAAAAAATCATGTACTTCAAGCTGTCTATATGAGAGTTGCTGGTGTTCTTGGACTTAGCCTCGTGTGGATTTCATTTGGTTCGATGGCAGGGAGAGGAGCAGTAGACAAGATCTGGGATGTCACCTGCAACAGACAATAAGGAGCAGGTTGACAGCCTGCAGGGCAAACAGCTGGGTGAAAAAGAAAAGGCCATGACCAGACATAACATAAATCTGCTACTAAAGGCAGAGTTTTTGGCATAAACAGACCCAGCTTGTAAATCCTCAACCTTAGAGAACACTTGGTACAAACCAACTCATGTTTTTGTACCTCACCCGAGGTTAATTGCCTGCCTATGTTGATTTGCTAACTGTGTATGTGTCTGTGTTGTGCTTTTTATGTAGTACTTTGCAGGTTGAGCCTGAAAAAAGGCTTTCTTTTTAGTGCCCGGTTACCAAAACTTAAATAAACTTAATAACATTCACACCATATAACTAGCTTGCAGCCTTCACACTGGAAGCATTTTTTATACTTCATTTTGGAAATTATGGCAACTGACAGACAAGACCCCAGGTCTGGATGGGAATAACCCCGGAGTCTTAAAACAGTAGGCAGATATTGTGGCAGCACCACTGACAGTGTTATTTAACTCCTCCCTCTAAATGGGAAGTGTACCATTGAAACATAGAAGTTGATGGTAGATAAGGACCTCAAGGCCCATCCAGTCTGCCCATTTCTTTTTCTACCTTATAAATGTGCCATTGGCCGTTGCTCTTTCAATGGCCTATCTATTCATACTCATCTGTATTGCTCCCTTATTCCTATCTGATTCCCATGCCTGTTTGAAGCCCTGCACTGTATTCATATCCACCACTTCCTGAGGTAGGCCATTTCATGCATCCGCCACCCTTTCTGTGAAAAAGAACTTCCTCACATTACCCCTTAATCAGCCTCCCTCTAATCTCATGCTGTGTCCTCTTGTCCTGCTATTTTTCTTATACTGAAACATGTTAGACTCTTTCACCTTGTTAATGCCCTTAAGGTGTTTGAATATTTCGATCATATCACCTTTCTCCCTTCTTTGCTCTAGGGTATACATTTTGAGCTCCATCAATCTGTCCTCATATGCTTTCTGATGCAGTCCCTGCACCATTTTGGTTGCCCTTCTCTGGACTGCTTCAATTTGGTTAATGTCCTTGTGAAGGTGTGGCCTCCAGTACTTCACACAGTACTCCAGATGGGCCTAACCAGTGTCTTGTAAAGAGGGATTATTACCTCACTCTTCAGACTTGTGATGCCCCTACTAATACACCCTAACATCCCCTAGCCTTACCTACTGCTTTAGTGGTCTGCTTGGATGATTTCAGGTCATCGGTGATGATGATGCCCAAGTCTCTTTCTTCCTTTGTGACTGCCAGCAACTCCCCTCCCAGCCTATAGATGGCTTCAGGGTTTCTCTTCCCTATGTGCATGATTTTGCACTTCTTTGCATTAAACCCCAGTTGCCACTCTTCCGAACATTTTGCTAGTTTATCCAGATCTCTTCTCATTCTGATCATCAACTCTGTTGCAGATCTTGGTGCCATCTGTAAACAGATAAACCTTACCCTCTAGTCCATCTGCAATATCACTGATGAAGATACTGAAGAGGACTGGCCCCAGGACTGATCCCTGAGGTACCCCACTTGTGACTTGCATCTCTTCTGACTGTATACCATTTACCACCACTCTCTGTTTTCTGCCCGTCAACCAGTTTGCCACCCAGTTGACCAAATTCTGACCAACCCCGAGCCTACCCAGCTTACTAATCAAGCTTCTATGTGGAACAGTATCGAAAGCTTTGCTGAAGTCAAAGTAGGCGACATCAACTGCTCCCCCTTGGTCCACCACTCTGGTTACCTAGTCAAAGAAATATATGAGATTAGTTTGACAGGACCTTCCTTTTGTAAACCCATGCTGCCTTGGATCCTGTGGTGCTATGGATTCCAGGTGTTGCACTATCCTTTCCTTAAGGAGTGCCTCCATAATCTTGCCCACTACTGAGGTAAGACTGACTCATCTGTAGTTCCCTGCCTCCTCTCTGCTACCACTCTTGTGGAGCGGGATCACATGAGCCCTTCTCCAGTCTTCTGGGACCTCTCCTGTGCTCAGAGACTCACTAAACAGTTCTGCTAATGGCTCTGCTAGTTCCACCCTTAGCTCCTTTAGTATCCTGGGATGTATGCCATCAGGTCCCATTGCCTTGTCCACCCTGAGCTTATTGAGCTCTTGTAGGACCCTTTCTTTTGTGAAGACACTAGTGCTCACCCCCCCCCCCCGTGTCCATGGTGCTGAACTGTGGGCCCTGCCCTACCTTCTCTTCAGTAAATACTGAGCAGACGTATCTAGTTAGGATAGATGCTTTTACATGGTTCTCCTCCTCACATGCCCCCTTGTCTCCTTTGATCTTAGCAATACCCCACTGGACTTTCTCCTTTCAGTAATGTATCTATAGAAAGTCTTGTCACCTTCTTTTACTATCTGTGCTAGTGTTTCCTTGGTTTGGGCCTTTGCCTGCCTTTCTGCCTTCCCTGCTTCCCTTAGGGAAGTTTGGTATGCCTCCCTATCTTCATCCCGCTGTGTTCCCTTATATTTCTTGAAGGCCAGCCTTTTGGCTCTAACCTTTTCTGCTACTGTTTTTGAGAACCAAAGTGGTTTCCTTCTTCTTTTGCACTTCCTTTTCTCTCTAACACAATGGGATGTTGCTTCAAGTATTGAATCCTTAATGCTTGCCCACTTTGCCTGTACCCCCTCACCTGTATTTCTTTTTGCCAGAGCTAGCTTAACTCTGTTGGCCATCTTATCAAAGTCAGCTCCTCTGAAGTCCCATATTTTTGCCTTGGAATGGGATGATTTAGTTGTAGTGGCTAAACTGAACCATACCATGTGATGGTCACTGGCCCCCAGGTGACCTTCTACATGGAGATCTGTGATCCTTTCCCTGTTAGTCAGTACTAGATCTAGGATAGCTCTGTCTCTTGTGGGCTGTTGTATCAGTTGTTTGAGGCCCTGCCCCTGCAGAGAATCTACCATGTGTCTAGTTCTGGCAGATGTTTCTGCTGGTATTGACCTATCTGTATTTGGCATGTTGAAGTCTCCCATTATCAGAACCTCCCCTTTAGCTGTCATGTTTTGTATATCTTCTTATAGTAATGTGTCTGTGTCCTCCCCCTGGTCTGGGGCCTGTAGACTACCCAAATGTTATGGCTGTCCCATTTCCTGTTTTCCAGGGTGACCCACAGTTCTTCTGGCTCCTTATGTGTATTCTGAATTTCTGTAGCTTTGATATTTTCGTTGACATACAGGGCCACTCCACCCCCCCCCCCTTTTTTTACACCTCGGTCTCTTCTGAACAGTACATAGCCAGGTACTGGAGTCTCCCAAGTGTGGTTACTGGTAAACCATGTCTCGCGAATTGCTACTATGTCCAGTTTAGCCTCTGTCATTATTGCCTACAGGTCTGGGATCTTGTTTCTTAGACTGCGAGCATTTGTGTACATGATTATCCATTGGCCAGATTTCGGTGTATTAGTTATTGGGTGAGGTCTGGCATTTTCCCTGTGCGTCATATGGGGAGCTGGACCTTTTTCCTTACCTGGTGATGCAAATGAACTGCAAACATGCTGAACTGCTGTTTGACCACTAGCTGAGGGGGGAGGGGTGTTCTTCCCATTCGATGTATGGGGTGCCCCTCTCCCCATTTGCTAGTTTAAATATTCTGCAAAGACGTCAAACTTCTGCCCCAATGCACTAACTCCCTCCTTAGTCAGATGCAGACCATCAAATTTAAAGAACTTTCACTTCCCAAAACTGTTGCCAGTTCCCTACAAATTTCTGTTCTTTTTCCTTGCTCCAGCCCTTGAGCCACATGTTTAGCTCCCCTATCTACCCTTCTCTGACCTTCTGTCCAACTACCCCCCCTTTCCCAGACTGGCAGGATCTCAGAGAAGGAGATGCCAGACGAAATAGATGATAGTTTGTCACCCAGCCTGGTCAGGTGTTCCTTGGTCTCCACAACTGACCGGCTGGTGAGATCATTAGTCCCTATGTGTACCAGAACGTCAGTGTTTTCCCCGGCTTCCTGAACAATTTTAGCAATGCGGTCAGTGTCTCTCCACGCTGATGTACTGGGGAGACATCTGACCGTTACCCCTGGCTGGAGATAGGTATCAACTCCCAGAATCATAGAATCTCCTATGATCAGAATTTTTTGATTTTTTTTTTTTTTTTTTTTGGTTCCTGTTTTGGGCGAGTTTTGTTATGCTAGCTCCTGTGCTGCAGTGTCCTGCTCTGCAGTGTCCTCTGCCCCTTTGATTTCGGAGATAGAGGCAGATACCTGTTTGTAGTTTTGATATGGTTTGTGGAGGTAATATGTTGGAGAGCACCGAGTGATGGGGCATCCGATTTGCCCTTCCTAACCATCTGCCAACGTCCCAGACCAACTACCCTTTACGGTCGAGGTGCTTCTGTTGGATGTTGGGGAAATGGTGGGTGGTTCTTATAATATATTTCCTCTTGAATATGAAATTTGAGGTGCGCAATCTGTGCCCATGCTGCCTGGTGCTGAGCCCTTAGATCTCCAATGGCCCAGCATGTAAGACAGTGTCCTAAATCCTGCAAAAAAAATGCCCTTCTGAAAAATGATCCGCAGTACTTGCTGTTAATGATATCTATTCCAGATAATTTGCTGTGTTTATAACCTGGTCAGAGTAATTAGAAGGAAGAAAATGCAAGCAAAAGTTTGATTTTGTGTTTTGTTCGTTTGTTTTTGTATAACATGTTATAAAAGTTAAATTACTAGTGCCCCTTGTAAATTAGCTCACCGTGTGGATACCCCACTGATCCGCTCCTTCCTGCCTTGCCACAGGACATGTCACGACTGTGCTACCCTATAAAAGGAGTATAGAATGGGGTGGTTGGGGATGGGGGTGGGTGGCTGGGCCCTTCGCCTGCCGAAAAAGAACAAGCACGGACGAAAGAAACAAGGGGGTAAGAGTGGAAAGAATCAGTCAGCAACAAATGCAGTATCCCTGAAAGCTTATCCTAATGATAGATAAAACTGTAAAACCTGTAAAGCACCACCTGTAATAATATCACAGAAGATATACCCTGTAAGAAACACTTTGCTACAGAGAAAAATAAAGCTGTAACAGAAGATATACCTTGCAAAAGACAATTTGAATCAGAAGATTACAACAGTAATCTGTTAGCACACATCTGTAGGCACGCTTTGTAGTAATGCAGCAGAAGGTATACCCAGCAACTACAATTTGAATCAGAGAAAAAAATAAAGCAATAAAATGTTAGCAACAAACAGTAACAATCCCAGTGAGTACAAAATAAAAACATCATCACACAGTAAATCTGCCTAGCCAAAAGAAGTCTTAATCCTTTCCCTTGCTCTGGTAAGGCTCTGTCCTTTCAAGCAACCTAGAAGGAAAGAGCTCAGGTGAAACTAGGTGCCTTGGTCAGCAAACCTAGTCTTTCACCTCTGGACTGGAGAATGGCACACGCAGTGCCCCTCCAGAAGAGCAGATCAGGGCATGAGCCAGGAAACTATAGACCAGTCAGCCCAATGTCCATAGTGGGGAAATTATTGGAAAGTATATTGAAGGAAAGGCTAGTAAAGTTCTTGAAGGTAAGTGAACTTCAGGATGTTAGGCAACTCGTTTTTTGTCAAAGGGAGATCTTGTCAGATTAACCTGGTTACATTTTTTGATTGGGTGACAAGATCTCTGGACAGTTTTAGGCCGATTGATGTTTTGTATCTAGACTTCAGCAAGGCACTTTACTCAGTGCCGCTGCATAGGAGACTGCTGGGCAAGCGGAGTGATTTGGGGGTGGGGATAGGTTGGTGAGGTGGATTGGGAACTGGCTAAGCGACAGACAACAGTGGGTGGTGGTGAGTTATCGACACCCAGTAGGGCCATTAGCAGGGTCCCTTAGGGTTCGGTTCTGGTTCCATTGTTATTTAATGCTTTCATTTCAGACATTGCAGTGGGAGTTAGGAGTAATATGAGCCTGTTTGCTGATGACTCCAAACTAGGTGTGGAAGAGGACAATGACGAGGGAAGGAGGATACTCCAGGAAGACCTAGAAAGACTAGAACAGTGGTCAGTCACATGGCACCTGGGGTTTAACATTAGGAATTAAAGTGTACTTCACTTGGGAGCTAGAAATCCAGGGTACAAGCTACAAATTTGGGGTGTACAGTTAATAGCCTCGGAGGAAGAAAAAGATTTGGGAGTAGTGATCACTGGTAAAATGAATCATTCAGGACAATGCAGGAAAGCAATGGCTAAGGCAAACAGAATGATGGGATGCATTGCTAGGGGGATCACCTCGAGAAGGGAGGAGGTAATTCTGCCACTGTACAAATCCTTCTGTGAGGTCATGACTTGAGGCGTGCAGTTCTGGCGCCCTTACTTAAAGAAGGGCATTATGCTCATGGAGAGGGTCCAGAGGAGAGCATCTAAGATGATCCTTGGAATGGGGATAAGCCCTATGTGGAGAGAGAGAGAGAAAGACTTAGGGAGCTAAACGTGTACTCCCTGGAAGACAGAAGGGACAGAGGGGACATGATTGAGATCTTTGAATACTTGAAAGGTATTAATAGAGTAAACACAAAGGGGTATTCAGACTGAAGGGGGACGGGACCATGTGGGGCCATAGCCTGAAACTGGTTCGTGGGGAAGTATAGAAGAGACCTGAGAAAGCATTACTTCACAGAAAGGGCGGTGATGCCTTGGAATGCGGTACCAGAGGAGCTGGTATCAAGGGAATCAGTGGGAGGTTTTAAGAAGGGATGGGATATAGATGGGCAATGTACAGGTAGGGCAGGTAGAGACCAGGGGGACTCTGAATGGAAATCAGGAGATGAATGGAAGGGAGAGGGGAGGGTGGGCAGCAGCAGTTATCAAGCTGTGAGCTGCACCTCAAGCAGACGCGATAGGCCTCTTGAGGCCTAATCTGCTGGTATTTTGGTATGTTTGCTACAGCCAGTATAACCAGTTATCAATAACATTCACCATATTGTAAAGAATATGTAACAAGCGTTTACATTAAGCCCAGAACTTAAAACAAGGCAACAGTTAAAAAAAGAAGAGTCACAGAGCTCAAATGGAAAATGAATCAGACTTTTGGAACCAAGCAACACACTGGAAAGCTTTAAGAAAGGGCGAAGAACAATTATTTGAACCAAATATATGTAGATTTTGTTTTGTCAAGGAACTCAAACAATAGAACACACTAACACACAAGCGAGGGAGAGACCCACATAGTAGAAAGATTTAAGAAAGGACTAAGAATAATTCTGATTTAAATTATCTCTTTTGCAGTACAGTAATATAGTACTCTTAAAAAAAAAAAAAAAAAAAAAGTATCTGGGTAGGGGGACCCCTTTTATCATGGGGACATGTTTTAGGGATTGTGTAACCTTTGACCAAGCTGCTTAGCCTCTTAGTGTTCCAGTCCACCCAGCTGTGAAAATTGGTTGAATCAGGTCCCCACTGAAAAGGAGACGTTGCATTTCAGCAGGGCTATCCTGGGTAAATTGTTAAATAAAACAAACTTTGTTTTATATACTTTAATTGCCACTAATTGTTTTATACATGTGTTTCTTATACACTATGAAGCATCTTAGATTACAAAATAATCTATCTTGTTAAAAAACAATTAAAACAAATTGGTTTCTGCAGCTGAACTCATAGATCCTTCTGGTGTTCAAGAAGATGATTTGAGGTATTTCAGATTTTTTTCAGTTTAATAGTTAAAAGAAATGACGTGTAGAGGGCTTGCACTACGTGAGGGGACTGGGGCCCTTTGTGAAGGGATGAAATGCTGTTCAGGAAAGTCTAACTCCATCCAAAGAGTGAGTGAACTAGTTCTCTGGAGCAGAAGTTTGATACCTGTATCTCTCATAATTTAAATTGGGGTTTGGGGGAGCCTGGTGTTAGGATAAACCAGGGCCCTATTTAAGATACAAGAGACCTAACTGGCACTTTATTAATTTTCCTTAGAAGACATTTATATGAAGTAATGTAATCTAAATTTTTAAGATGACACTGAACTTAGTTACAGTAATTGTGAAATGTCAATATAGTTATTTGTGTATTTCATATGTAATGTTTTAAATCTTTGTGATTTTGTACATTTAATAAAATGAAACTGAAAACCTAACTGGCACTTCCTCAACTGATCAAGATAGACAGGGCAAACAATATAACAGGAAGGCAGAACGTGAGGAAAGAAGGAAGGGGTCAAGGAGAAGTGATCGGGCCAAATTGCAGCCAGGAAAAGAGTCTGAAAAACAGACTCCTGGAAAGTAGACTGCATAAATGCCAGGAGTCTTGGCAACAAAACAGAGGACCTACAGATAGCAGTTGTACCTGATATTGTGGCCATAACTGAAATATAGTGGACACAGAACCATGACTAGGAACTTGCTATCCTTGGTTACACCCTTTACAGACTAGACAGGTCTCAAGGCAGAGGAGGAGGGGTGGCCCAGTAAGTTAAAATAAAAAGCAACACAATATACTAGCTACCCAGGATAGGGCCATGGAGAAAGGGGAGCGAGGCAGATTCAGTCTGGGTGCAACTAATAACAGCAAAGGTGGGGGGGGGATATCACATAAGGGGTGTCGTATAGATCACAGAACCAGGAGGAGGACATGAACAGGGTGCTAGGGCAGGAAATTATGTGAGCAATTGGAGGAGCAGAGGTGATCTTTGGGGGCTTGTCACTGCAAGGGGTCGAGGCAGGCAATCTGGGGCCATGTAGGTGGTAGGAGAGGACACGACCACATCGGTGGTCGGCAAAGGAACTTTTATTGGTGGGGGACAGTCCAGGCAGAACAGAGCCACATCGGCAGCGGGGGAGAGAGCTGGAAATTTTCGGAGCTAGTTGGCTGAGCTGAGGGGGCCAATCAGCTCTAAGGGTGCAAATGTTTGACTGGGCTACAAAAGGCCATTAGCCCAGTTGCGATCAGAGGAGGAGAGGTGAACTTTGCCCCATACCACCAACCCTGGCCCTGACCTCTATTAAATGGTCAGTGGGGGTGGAGCCTTGGAGAAGGGCAAGACGAGATTGGGTGAACTGGTTTGTAGATGATTGGGGGGAAGGGTCCTATATGCTGTGCTCCTTGGGCACCATTGACTAGTACCAGGGCGGGGCATACTGATGCAGATTGTAAAATTGACTGGGTGCTAACTACAGCTGAGGGAGGAGGCAAACTGTGTGAACTGATTACTGCAGCAGCTTCTGAGCTGGTGAATTGGTTGTTTCTGTTTGGGGGTCAAAGGGTCCTGTACGCTGGCTCCTTGGCAACATTGTCTAGTGCTACTGGGGGGGGTATTGAAGCAGATTGTAAAATCGACTGTGTATGCTAACTACAGTTAAGAGAGCAGGTAAACTGTGTGAACTGTTTAATGCTACTAAACACTGTGGGGTGGGCATATTTTTGCTTGTGAGCTGACTACTAGGGCTAGAAAACTGGCTACTGTAGGGAAAGAGGGAGAATTGCTGTGATTTGATTACTGCTGGGAGAGGGGGCTAATGGCTAGGGTCTTTGTGTAATACTGACTAAATTAGTTCTGTTAGAGGATTGTATGACTCACACCAAAATGAGGACAGACTTGTGGCTGGCCAGAGCGGGCATCTTTAGTAGGGTGATTGGGTGTACAGGGTGCTGGGCGGCAATAATATTAAACTGGGCATGGCGGTTTGGAGGATGCCTAGTGTGTTTTCAGTTGGCAGGACTAAGGGAGGAGGTCGAGGGGATCAGAAGACAGCTGGAAGGTGGAAGGGGAGAGGATTGGGGAGGAAAGGTGTGGAAAGGACCTCACAAGAGTAGACCATGCCAATATGATATACCCCAGGGAACAGGTGGACATGTACCTTATGGTTACTCCGGAGGGGAACTCACTTCATAGGAAGGTGGCTGACATGAGGGAGCCAAGGAGGGCTGGGGGGGACAGGAGAGAGCGAGTCGGGGGCAAACATCACACTTAATAATTGATTCACTCTGCTATATCCGGGAGAAGAGACGGGCGGAGGGGGAGCAGGCGGATTGAGAGGGTGGGCAAGCTGGGGGATAATGGGGGCAGAGAGGAAGCGGAACAGATGGGGAGCAGGCAGACAGAGAGGGTTTGGTCAGCAAGCTTGGGGGATGGGGGCAGGGAGGAAGCCAGATCCACAGAAGGAAATAGGGGAGAGACATGAGTCTATGTTGGAGGGAGGAAATGGGGATGGGGGCGCAGGATGAGGCCGGGAGGGAGAGGAGAGAAATGGGTCTGGCAGGCATCCAGGTTGGGGATGTCATCCAAGGGGGGTTGAGAGTACTCTAGAAAGGCCAGTTTCAGGGCAGGAGAAATGTGGGGAGGAGGGGTAGGCAGAAATACAGCAGATGGGGTGGAGGATACAGGACTGGAGGGAGATTGAGGCAAGGAGGGAAGCAGTAGAAGGATGTCGGGGGACTGGGGGTTCTGGCCCAGAAAGGGAGTCCAGGGAGACCTTGTGGGGAATCTGTGCCACCCAGGAGGTTGGGGGCAAGGAGCAAGCCTGTGAGCTGCAGGCAGAAGAAGGAGCACGGTGAGGGCACGCACAGACTTGTGATCCCCAGACTGAGGGTGGGAGGGTATGCAGGGGTTGACAACAGAAGGAAGAGCCTGGAAGGAATCAAATGGGCTGCAAAGTGGGAGGGGGGAAGGTGATCCTGCTGGGTGACTCCATGACTAGGGCATCCAGTGGAAGGGGGGCAGGGGAGGGAAAAAGCAGCCCAGTCAAGGCTAAATGTTTCCCAGGCCTATCCGTACATAAAGCCAAATTCCGGCTATACTTGTTAGCATTGGAATGCAGGGATCCCCAGACTTCCTAATACATCTGGGAACAAATGACTTGAAGGGGAACAGTGAACTGGAAATCCAGGCGAGATTCCGGGAACTGGCCAGGGTCTGCCACACTATAGGAAGCTCAGTCTCCTTCTTGGAGATTCTGCCAGTACCTAGGGTGTCCGGGGAGACCAAGCATAAACTTAGAGGGGTGAACCAGTGGCTCGGGGATTGATGCAGGGCGGAAGGGTATGGGCTGGTGGGGGACTGGGGGGAGACATGGGAGGACAAGGGGTTTATATGCTAGGGATAGGATACACCTCAACTTGGAGGGGAGGGAGATCTTGAAACTAAAACTCGCTGGATTCATAGTCGAGAGATGGGGTTTAAACTTGTAAAGGGGGGAAGGGTAAGTAAAAGAATGGATCCAGGAGGGCTGCTCGAGAGTCCAGGACTAGGGCACGAAAAGAGGGCAGGTAACTGGAAGTAAATCCATACAGAGCTGTGCAGGAAAGGGAGAATAGGGATTGCGCAGGGCCGAAACGATTGGAAAGGGGTCGGGGTGGAGGACGGTACTGATCAACGCCAGGAGCATGGGTAACAAAATGCTTGAGCTCCAGGTGATGCTGGCTGAGGGATCAGCGGATGTGGCGGCAATTACTGAGACATGGGCCACCCAGAAAATGATTGGGACCTAAACTTGGAGGGCTACAAAATATTCAGGAGGGATGGAGAAGAGGGAAGAAGAGAGGGTGTAGCGCTGATAGTCAAAAATGACGTAGTGGTTAGTGGAGTGCAGGAGGCTGTAGGGGGTGGAGGCGATTTGGGTAACCCTGCAAATGAGGGAAGGTAAAAGATTGAAAATAGGGGTGGTGTACAGACCCCCTGTGATGGAGGAGGCCCTGGAGGACAAACTAGTTGAGAACATCAAGGGGCATTGTGACCATGGAAAGGGTAAGGTGGTGGTCATGGGTGACCTTAATATGCCAGGGGCAGACTGGGACACTATGACAGATGTTAACTGGAGCACCTTTGCTGCAGCCACATCCAAGAGCAGGGCCAGTCTCGATGCCCTACAGGGGCCATGCCTCAAGACAGCTAGTTTTGTAACCTACTCGGGAGGGAGCAATCTTAGACCTGTTACTCTCAAATGGGGATGGAGAGAGGATCTCCAATCTTGCAGTGGGTAGCCATCTAGGAACAAGTGACCACCAAACTGTGGTTCATGATAAACTTAGCTGTAGAGTCAAGCCATACAAAAGTGAAGGTACTGGACTTCAGGGTGGCTGATTTTGTCAAAATGGGAGAGTGCCTCAGAAAAGCACTAGCAAACAGACAAGAAGGTGGGGTGGAGCAACAATTGGAAAACATCAAAACCGCCATCACAGAGACAACAAACCTTTGTGTGAAGCAACTAAACAGCTCAAAACGAAGGAAAAAAACACTGTGGTTTTCAAAAGATGTGGCGGGGAAGGTAAGGGAGAAAAAGATAGCGTTCAGGAAGTATAAGGAAACACAGAAAGAGTAGGACAGAGAACTGTGCCAATTAAAGCAGAAGGAAGTGGGGAAGGCAGTCAATAGCAAAGGCCCAAGCCAAGGAAAACATAGCTTGGTTAAGACAGGGGATAAAACCTTTTATAGGTACATTAGGGAGCAAAGAAAGACTAAGGCAGGGATACTGAAGCTGAATAAAGAGGAAGGTGGTTGGGGCAGAGAGCGACAGTGAAAAAGCAGGGATACTGAATGAATACTTCTGCTCAGTATTCACAGTGGAAAAGCTGGGGGAGATACCTAATCCAGTCAATAGAAGCACTCTGGACAGGGGGGTTGATATTAGTCCTTTCACAGAAGAAAAGGTTCTGAAAGATCTCTTAAAACTAAAGGTGGATAAAGCAGTGGGGCCTGATAGGATTCACCCTAGAATTCTAAAAGAACTAAGGGAACAACTAGTAACACCACTGGCTACCCTTTTTAACAAATCATGGGAGGATGGTGTGGTACCAGAGAACTGGAGGAGGGCGGATGTGATTCCCCTTCACAAAAGTGGGAGCAGGACAGAGGCAGAAAGTTACAGACCTGTCAGTTTGACCTCAGTGGTAGGGAAAATGATGGAATCACTTCTGAAGGAAGGAATTGTTGAGTACCTAGAGGCCAGTGGGGCACAGGACCCAAGGCAGCATGGATTCACAGCGGTAAGGTCATGTCAGACAATTGCTTTCTTTGACTGAGTGACCAAAGTAGTAGACCAGGAAGGGGCTGTGGACATGGCCTACCTAGACTTTAGCAAGGCATTTGACTCAGTCCTGCACAAAAGATTAATAAACAAATGAACCAGCCTGTGAGTGGGTCCCAGGGTGGTAGCCTGCGTAAAACACTGGCTGGATAACAGGACACAGCTGGTAATAGTAAATGGAGTCCACAGTGAAGAAAGGGGTTACTAGTGGGGTACCACAGGGTTCGGTATGGGGCCGTCCTTTAATGTCTTTAAGTGACATTGCAGAGGGACTGAAGGAAAGTATGTATCTTTGCAGATGACACAAAGATCTGCAACAGGGTTGATACGCAAGGTGGGGTGGAAAGGATGAAAAGGGACTTGGCAAGGTTGGAGGAATGGTCAAATGTATGGCAGCTTAGATTCAACGCAAAAAAGTGCAAAGTAATGCACCTGGGAAACAAAAACCAAGGGGAAGAGTACTCAATGGGGGAGTGGAAATGGAACGGGACCTGGGGGTAGTCATATCAGACCACCGAAAGGTGGGCCAGCAATGTGAGAAGGCAGTAAGGAGGACTAGGGGATACTGGGATGCATACGGAGAGGCATCACCAGTAGAAAACAGGAAGTTGTTGACCCTCTGTACAGACAGTTGGTAAGACCACATCTGGAGTACTGTGTACAGTTCTGGAGACCCCATCTTCGCAAAGACAAAGCAAGGGTGGAGGCTTTCCAGAGGAGGGCAACCAAATGGTGCAGGGTCTATACCAGAAGACATATGAAGAAAGACTAAAGGAGCTTAAGATATATCGCCTCGAGGAAAGGAGGGAGAGGGGGACATGATAGAAACTTTAAAATACCTCAAGGGAATCAGCAAAGTCTAAGAGGGTATCATCTTTCAGAAAAAGAGATGTGCAAGAACAAGGGGAACAATTTGAAGATGGGGGACGGCTCAGAGGTAATGCAAGGAAGTATTTCTTCACAGAGAGGGTTGTAGATGCATGGAATGGCCTTCCTGAGGAGGTCGTAGAGCCAAAAACAATGGGGGAATTCAAGAATGCATGGGATAGACTTAAGGCAATTCTAGTGGGGGATAGGAGGAAGTAGTCTGTTGATTAACTAGGATCTGCAGCTTATCCATTGGGTAGGGAAATGGGAAGACTAGATGGACCAAGCGGTCCTTATCTGCCATCAAATTCTATGTTTCAAACAACATGAAGTCTTGCTGTATTCTGACAATATGCAGTTAGCTCCAGTACTTGACCTGCTCCAGAGAGGAAAGAGTTAACTCTATGCCAGAGCATAGAACATTGAGCTCGATCTCGGTTCAAACCTTTGTCTGCTGCACTTTGAAGTGTAACCGTCAGATACTTTACTCCGCCTAACTGAACAGTCGCTCCGGAGAAATCTCCATTGCTTGTCTGTTCAGTCTCAGTAAAACGTCGTTTTTAAACTGTAAAGTTTATTATTTTCCGGTTCAGATCCCTGCCTGTGGTACAGTAAGTGTTGTAGGTAGTGGACATTATTTTTCTGTGTGTGGAAATTGTAGAACTTTTCTTTCGGTCCAGCTGGAACTGATTGAATTTTAGTTTTAGTTGTGAATTATTTGTGTAGTGTGAGGTACCGGTCCTTACCGGTTTCAAAAAAACGTGATTTTAAACTGTTTTTTCCACAGGCCCATAACACAGTTGGTAACCGATAAGGGGGTCTTGCCTGGCTATAAAGCTGCTAAAGGGTTAAGTGGATAGGATGGCTACATCTGGGAAACCCCCCCAAAAAAACGAGCCCACTGGGTTTCAGTACTGTAGTGAGTGTGGGGATGCCTTTGCTAAGGCAGACCCTCACACCACCTGTGTGTATTGTCTGGGGTTTGACCTCCTCAATTCAGACTGCCAAATTTGTAAGAATTTCCCGAAGGCCACCTTGGAAAAGAGATTGCGTAGGCTTAGGGAAAAGGAGGCAAAGAAGTCTGCTGATCTGGATGGCCAGCCCGGTTCGGTTCCGACCAAACCTGAGGGAGTGCCCACTGACCCCGGCGATACTTTCTCGGGCAAAAGGAGAGCCGATCCTGAGGGTCGTGTTCCATTAAAAGGAAAAGAAATCGCCGTTCGATCCAGAATTGCACGCACCAACTGCCAAAGAAATTGCCAGCATGATTAGTATAGTGGAATTGTTCTGTTAAGTTCCAGCCAATCTGGCACCACTGGGTAGGCGCTTGGTTTGGTCGATTCCTCCGGTTCTGTAATATTGTCCGAATGATTACTTTGAACCAGATTTGAAGGGGGAAGAAGGTTTCGATAATGATGGCGTGGAAGGCCTGGATGAGCCCACTGAATGGGGCATCTCCCCAGATGGGCCTTCCATTGTTTCCTCTCCTAGGCTTTCTGAGTCCCCTTCCCACTATTTGTTTTATAAAAAAGTGGCAGAGACCCTTCAGTTCCCTCTAGTCAGAGCTGTTGAGGAACTATGTAGAGGTGATCGACATCCCAGAGTCCAAAAGGCTGTCTGTTCCCCTCCATAAATCTTTTAGGAAACAGACAAAAAATACTTCAGACACTAAACTCATTACCTCCTGTGGACAAGAGAATGGACAGAAGGTATATGCTGTCAGGCTCAGGTACAGAGTACTTGTTCCAACAATGCAGTCATGTTGGGGTCGTGTAAGCTGCAGCCTGTGATAAAGCTAATATACCTTTGGCTTCACACACCCCAGATAAAGACTCTAGGAAGGTGGATGCTGTGGCAAAGAAACAGTACTTGGCATCCTGCTTGGGGACACAGGCAGGTGAACTACATGACTTACACAGCCAGATACCAGAAGTCCAGGTGGGATACTGTTCTGGAGCTGGCTATACAGGCTTCCCACCAGCTAGCCAAAGAGCTAGAGGAGGTGGCTACTGATGGGTTTGAGGCATCCAAAGTCCAATTTCATGCTGCTGTGGACTCTAATGATGTTTCATCACGAGTCATGGCTACCTCCTTGTCTCTTAGGAGATTTGCTTGGCTCAGATGTACTAGCCTCTTGCAGGACACCCAAGCTAAGGCTATGGATTTCCCTGTGGTAGGTAATTCTCTGTTTGGGGAGCAGATAGAGAATTACATGAAAAAGATGGACGAGTATAGGACCACCTGCAGGAGAGCAAATGCCAAGGAAAGGCAGGCAACTCCTCAGAAGCAGCAATCTAGGGGCAGAGGCAGGCCTTTTCACAGGCCTTTCTACTAGGCACAGGCCTCCTCTCCTTTTCCTCAGAGGGGGTTCTTCAGATGGAAAGGCAGAAGGGGGATGAGTAGGGCTGCATCCTCTTCTCAGTCCAAGGCTCCTGCCAAGCAGACACCCTGATGTGTCAGCCCGGGTTGACTCCCCCTTTCCAGTAGGAGGCAGGCTGGCTCACTGCTTCCAGGCCTGGAAGTCTGTTACCTCAGACAAATGGGTCCTGGAGGTAGTAATCCAGGGACTGGCTCTCAGCTTCAAAAATTTTCCAAAGCTGAGGGTCAGGTCTTTTCCACCTGCAAACATCTCTGAAACCATTGCTCTAGAGGCAGAGGTTTCCTCTCTGCTGGCTCTGAGCCATAGAGAGAGTTCCTACTACACACGGGGCAATGGTCTATATTCTAGATACTTCCTTACCCCAAAAAAGACAGGGATGTGGCGGCCCATCCTAGATCTAAGATATTTAAACAAGCACCTAGTCAAGCCAAAATTCAAAAATGGTGACTCTGGGAATAATTCTTCCCTCTCGAAGGCCAGGGGATTGGTTAGCCTCCCTGGACCTCAAGGATGCCTGCTTTCACATTCCCATCAGGTGCTCCCACAGAAAGTACCTCAGGTTCGAACTGCCTTCAGGCCGTTATCTGTTCAGAGCAATGCCCTTCGGACTAGCATCAGCACCAAGGGTGTTCACAAAAATGCCTAGCCGTAGTAGTGGGCTTTCTAAGGAGACGCAACATTTTCATATTTCCATACCTGGATGACTGGCTCATTGTGAGGCAGTCTCCAGACCAAGTCAAGTCAAATCTGCAAGTGACCCAGCAGTTGCTCACTTCTCTAGGATTCCTCCTCAATCTTCCAAAGTCAGTTGTCAAACCAGTGCAACTCCTGACCTTCCTAGGGGTAGTGCTGGATACTATCCAAGCAAAGGCCTTCCTCCCACTGGCGAGGGTAAAGGCCCTTACAGATCATGCTTCCTCTTTTCGACCTCTGGTCTCTCGCCCAGCAAGGCATTTTCTTCAACTCCTGGGCCACATGGCAGTTTCCATTGCAGTGGTACAGGGGGCCAGATTTCAGATGAGGGACCTCCAGTTTCACTTGAGGGCTTTTTGGTCTCAGAAAAAAGATCCTCCAACCAAACTAATTCCAGTGACTCGGACTCTGATGCAGGCTCTCCAATAGTGGCTGGATCAGGACAACCTCAGACAAGGAGTCCAGTTCATCACCCAGTCTCATTCTGTGGTACTAACCACAGATGCTTCTCTCCTGGGGTGGGGAGTTCACTTGGCAGTCCTCACAGCACAGTGAGTGTGGTCCCCTCAGGAGTCTCTACTTCATATCAATCTTTTAGAGCTCAAGCTTTCTCGGACTCAGTACAGAACAAGGTGGTTCAGGTCAGGACAGATACCACCACCACCACCATGTGATACATCAACAAGCAGGGGAGGCACTTGGTCTGCAGCCTTGTGCACGGAAACCATGAAACTATGGTCCCTAGCTTATTCCCATCAGACATCTCTGGTAGGAGTCCACCTTCTAGGGAAGGACAACGTGCTAGCAGATACCCTGAGCAGAATTTCTCAGGGCCATCACAAATGCTTCCTGGATTCCCTGGTGTTAAAAAGTAATTTTCTCAAGGTAGGGCACTCTAGAGATAGATCTCTTTGCAGCCCCAGACAATCATTAACTTTCTCTTCTGTTGCGGACCCCCAGTCTTGGGCTCAGTCTCACTGGATGCTCTACTTCTGGATTGGGAGGGGAAATTTCTGTATGCCTTTCCCCCATTTCCTCTACTATTCAAAGTTCTGGTCAAGATAAGGTCACAATCTTGCGAAATGATCCTGATTGCTCCAGACTGGGCCAGGCAGCCTTGGCATCCTCTCTTGCTTATCCTGGTAGTCCATCTTCCCCTATCTTTTCCCAAGAATCACAATCTGCTAACCTCCTCTCGGTGGAGGATTTGGTACCCCAACCTTCGGTCTCTCAACCTAAAGGCATGGCTCTTGAAGAGTTAGAATATGCAAGCCTGCATCTGTCTCAGAGGGTTCTGGATATTCTCAAAGGCTCTCAAAAACCTGCCACCAGAAAAACTTATAATTCCACATGGAAAAGATTCAGCATTTGGTGTTCCAATAAGCAGATTTCTCCAGATACTGCTGATTTGGCTACAGTTATGGATTATATGGTTCATCTTAATGGCATAGGCCTCAGATCAGCTACTCTGAAAGTACACTTGGCAGCTGTTTCTGCATATCTGTCAGTGGGGAAGGCTTCCTCACTGGCATCTCATCCTGTTTTCTGTAAATTTTTTAAAGGATTGCTCCATACCAATCCTCCCTTTAAGAATCCTACTCCTGCTTGGGATCTTAATGTTTGCATTGCTCAGTTTATGCAACCACCTTTTGAGGCTTTGGCCTTAGCAGAACTTAAGTACTTGACTTGGAAAGCTGTGTTCCTGGTAGCTGTTACCTCTGCCAGGTGTATCAGTGAGTTACAAGCTCTGTCAGTGGAGCCTGATTTTATCTCATTCCACAGAGATAAGGTGGTCCTTAGAACTAACAGGAGGTTATTTCTCAATGTAGTTTCAGATTTTCATCTGAACCAGTCCATGTCTCTTCCTTTCTTCTTCACTGATCATTCTTCTTCAGGGGAAAGGAGGTTACACAGCTTGGATGTTAAGAGGGCACTGAGTTACTACATTGAGCGTACTAAGTCACTCAGGCTTGACTGTCATCAGTTGTTTCTCACTTATGGTGAAGTGAGAAAGGGCAAACCTGCTCCTAAGAGGACTGCTGCCAGGTGGATTGTCTCTTGTATACAATTCTGCTATGAGAAGCTAGGCAAAATACCCCCTTCAGGCCTGAGGGCTCATTTGATTAGAGGTACAGCTGCTTCTCTGGCTGCTGCCAGAGATATACCATTATTAGAAATATGCAAAGCAGCCACTTGGAAAACAGACCATACATTCACCAAGCATTACTCCCTGGATATCCAGGCTAGGAGTGATGTTAGGTTTGGTACAGCAGTACTGCAGAGCCTATTCCCAAAATAATTTGGTCCCTCCTTCAAAGAGGTACTGCTTGGTAGTCTGCATATTGTCGGAATACAGCAAGACTTCATGTTGTTTTGAAGGAAAAAAATTACTCACCTTAGTAAATGTTTCTTCTAATGGAGTCTTGCTGTATTCTGACTTGCCTTCCCTCTCAGAACCTGTTTTTTAGGAAGTGGGCTGGCAGGTACAGTGCTGCACCTCAGGGATGCTTCTAGCACTCCCCTCTGTATAGAGAGGAGGAGTGGGTTGTGTTTATGTTGTTTTGATTGATATGTTGTTCACTACGTAGTTTTTGTTTTGGAGTTCTCGACTTGAGTCTTTTGGGACTCAAAATATTTTGTTGCCTTTTTGGCTAGTAAATTTACAATTTCCACCTAGCAGGTGTAGTTAGTATTAGCTCGTAAGAATCTGACGGTTACACTTCAAAGTGCAGCAGACAGAGATTTGAACCGAGCACGAGCTCAGTGTTCTATGCTCTGGCATAGAGTTAACTATTTCCTCTCCGGAGCAGTTCAAGTGCTGGGGCTAACTGCATATTGTCAGAATACAGCAAGACTCCATTAGAGGAAACACAGTTACTAAGGTATGTAATTTTTTCTTCTGTGACATCTACTGTGGCCAGGGAACAGACTTATGGATGTGTTTCAGGATGTCTTCGTGGTCCAGCAGGTGGGGGAACCTACTAGGGAGGGGAGTATAATGGACGTTGTCCTAGCAGACAGTGACCAGGTAAGGGGCCTGGAGGTGTGCAGCCCAGTGGCAGGTGGCAACCATGCCACAATCTGGTTTCTGCAGTGTCTGGGGGGGCAGCATAACCACACTAAAACAGTAGTAGTGGACTTCATTGGGTCGGACTTAGTGTGCATGGGCAGGATTCTCCGGGGGAGTTTGGACAAGACTAGGCTGGACATGGATGCTGGTGGTTTGTGGGAGACCATTAAGAAAGGGGTGCAGGAGGCTTACTAGCTCATGTGCAAGGGTAAGGCGTAAGCATGGTAGAGCCAACAAGCTGTGTTGGTGGACCAGGGAGGTGCAAGAGACGGTGAGGGATAAAAAGGCTGCCTATGCACGTTTAAAGCGCTCTAGGGGGGATAGGGAGAGGGGTGAGTATGAGTTGACAGCTAGATTGGTCACCAGAGTGATGAGGGGAGCCAAGGCGAGGATGGACCAAACCTGGCTAGGGATATCCGGGGGGGGGGGGATTCTATAGCTACATAGTGGAGAAGAGAAAATGGAGGGCACAGATCAGCAGGATTAGGACTGGGGAGGGATGTGCTCGGGAGGCAGGGTATCAGGTAGAGGTGCTAAATGAGTACTTTGCCTCGATATTTACAGAGGGAGACAGGGGGATCCATCCAGCCCGACGGGATGGTAGGGGAGACAGCAGGGTGTAGAGGATGGAAAGGGGCTGGGGTACAGGCCGGGCCAAGCCTAGAAGAGGATGGGTGCTTAAATGAGGGGTGGACTGGGAAGGAGAAATCACAGTGGATAGGGTGAGGGAGGCCCTCTGGACGCTAAAAACTGATAAGGCACAGGGGCCGGATGGGCTGCATCCGAGGGTTATGAAGGAACTGGCGGATGAGCTAGCAGCTCCACTAGCTGCACTCTTTAGTGCCTCTCTGCAGACAGGATGGGTGCCTCAAGACTGGAGGGTGGCTCATGTGATGCCTGTCCACAAAGGTGGGGTCTAGGGAAGAGATGGGAAATATTACAGACCTGTCAGCCTAACGGCTGTGGTAGGCAACGTAATGGAGGGCATTATCAAGGAGAAGTTCAGGAGGAAACTGGAAAGGTTGGGGCACCTGGATGACAAACAGTATGGTTTCATCCCGGGGAGATCGTGTCAGACCAGCCTCATAGATTTTTATGACTGGGTGACAGGGACCTTGGACTGGCATAGACTGGTGGATGTCCTGTACCTGGATTTCAGTAAGGCGTTTGATTTGGTATCCCACATTGGGTTGCTAATAAAGCGGGGTGGGGGGTGGGAGGACAGTTGCTCATATGGGTAGAAAATTGGCTAATGGGGCGAACACAGAGGGTAGTAGTTGGTGTGATAGTCTCCTCCCCTAGGAAGGTCATCAGTGGGGTCCCCTAAGGTTCGGTACTGGGGTCACTACTGTTCAATGCCTATGTCTCGGATATGGGGAGGGGGGTTAGGAGTAGGAGGAGCCTCTTTTACAGATGTCTCAAAACTGGGAGCACTGGCAGACAGGGATGATGCGAGAGAGACAGTCCAGAGGGACCTGGATACCCTGTAGGGGTGGTCAAGGAGGTGGGGACTGAGGTTTCATCCAGGGGAGTGTAGGGTGCTGCATCTGGTGGACAGAAACCCAGGCCATGTATACACCGGGGGTCTCGCTACAAGCCACAACGAGTGAAAGGGATCTGGGGTTGGTGGTAGATGGGAAAATGAGTAACACTGAAAATTGCAGAAGAACTGCAGCAAAAGTAAATGGGATTCTGGGCTGCATAGCCAGGGGGATTACGTCCAGGAGGAGGGAGGTAATCCTCCCTCTGTATAATGCATTGACAGGCTGCATCTTGAGTACTGTGTGTAGTTCTGGAGACTTCACCTCAAGAAGGACGTAGCACTTCTGGAGAGGGTCCAGAGGAGGGCAACCAGGATGATTCAGGGCATGGGAGGGAGGACCTATGAGGAAAGGCTGGAAGCACTTGAGCTGTACTCGCTGGAGGAGAGGAGAGGCGCGGGACATGTTAGAGGTCTTCAAATATGTAAAAGGGATAAACTGGCAGAGCCAAAGAGATGTTCATACTAAAGAAAGGGGCACAACCAGGGGGGCAGGAGTGGGAAGCTGAAGGGGGGGAAATTACAGGGGAGAACGCAGGAGACATTACTTCACTGAGAGGGTGGTGGGGCAATGGAATGCACTACCCGGGAGCCTGGTGGAGGAGGAGGGCACAGTGGAGGTTTTCAAGAGGGGGTGGGACAGGAACAAGGATAAACTGAAGTCAAAGATGACCCTCTCTGGGGCTGGCTACCGAGCAGACACGACAGACCATCAGGCCAATTCTGCTGGCTTTTAGTATGTAATTGCAGAAGGTGAGGTGGTGTTAACCTGCCTGATACAACTAGGGAAATAACAGTGGCCATAAGTTGAAGGAGTCAGGCTCAAATAGATGTGATGTAGTACAGGGGGTTAAGGAACCTACCAAGGAGGGGACAATTCTTAATTAGTTGTTAGCAATGAGAATATTAGAGCAGAGGATCCCTTTGGGATTAGTGACAACAATTCAGTGTGGTTTGGTCCAGCACTAGAAACCCACCGATCCAACTCATGGACAGTTGTCCTGGACTTCAGAAGTTTATGTAACCCCCCTGCAAATGGGGGTTCCCAAAAGACTTCCAGGAGCTTGCTTGAGTGCTCCAAGCCTGAATGGTGTTTGGCATTTAAGCCATTTATCAGTGAGTGTTTTTAGAACCTCTGGTACTGTCTCTTTAAGAGCTGTCTGCTTGCAGACATAATTAGTTTGTATGGGGGGACTGTGTACTTCTCTGAGTACCACTCGAGCTGCTGCCAATTCACTTCATTTTGCAGTCACTAGAGTGCAAAGGAACCTATCTGAAAGATGTAACTGTTTGCCAGAAATTATTTAGAGTAATAATGAAATTACAGTTTGTCTAACCTGCTTTCTTTGCAGTCAGAACTGTGTGCTAGTTCCCCATTCTAGTTTTGAACTGCTGAACTGGACCAATCAGTGTTGGGTAAGCTAGCTCTAAAATGGTGCCTTGGACGAATCAGAACTTGGACTCATAATCTGAGCCAGCCACAAGAGGATTGTATGGGCAGTGACTCTGGGAGATGTAGTTTAGACTTCAGTGTCTTTTTGACCAACAGCAGCAGTCTATTGTGAGTGACAGCCAATCCAGTCAAGAACTGGGAGGAACTCAAAGGAAGTGCCCGGTTTTGTCGGTTGGAGTTTCAGTTGAGCTTTGGCAGTGAAGAAGGAAGGAGCCCTGTGCTTTTTCAGTGTGCAGTTTTAGTCAAAAAACGTGTAAGGCCCAGAGTTCCGTCTGCAGCTTGTTAGGACTGAACTGCCCTGTGAAAAGAATCAAGCGATCTCTGAAGAGTAGAAACCAGGCTCACCCTGTAGAAGACTGGAAGAATTGCTGAAAATTGCACTCGGTCTGTCAGGAACTGAATCTGCTGTGTGTTCTCCCGGTATTGTGCAGTAATTGCGATCGGATACAGATGCAGCCTGCCTGGTATAGTGCTTTTATATGGATGTGTGAAGAGGTTTGTGTACCTCAAGTGAGCCCTGCTGACATTGAAGGACCCTATCTTATTTGGAGGTCGAGTACTAATTCAGGGTCACTCCCTGTTGAATTGCCACATTAAATCCAAATGGAATTACTGTACTGCTGACTGTTTAATTCTCCTTTTCTCTGTGAAAGGGCCCCTACCAGCTGCCACGGTTTGACTAGCCACTAGGCTTGGGTACCCAGGGACAGTAACTGATAGGGATAGGCCTCAGCACAGAGCCATAGGTAGATTATTAGAGTGATAAGCTAATTAACCTGATTTCCTCTGTCCTTGTTATATCCCCAAATAAATCAGAGCTGCTTGTTTCAGCAAAGTATACTGCCTGAGGTATTTGTCTCATGTTAAAGTACTGTACTGTGATTGTTGCACTGTATCTCATTTCACAGGAGGTCCCAGTGCGCGGAACCAGACCTGGGGGTAAGTGTATACTGTGAAGGTAATTCTGATTATGTGTGGGGCTACTAGTGGGAAGAAAGGGGGGTTGCAGTGTCCCAGAGGGCTGTGACCAAGTTAGTTTAACTATTGCAAACCCTGACCTCTGGGTGGAGGCACCTGCCATTGGCTCCAGGCCCCTCAACCTGTTAGTGGCAAATCAGGCAGGGGTAGTAGCCCCTGGGATAGCGCCATCTAGGGGTTACATTTATATATGGGAAGATGGGGTCAGTGCTTAATTTAAAAAAAAAAAAAAAGTGGCAGCAGGGGAAGCAGTAGGAGTGGATGGCATATGGGGCATCATCAAGAAGGGTTTAACAGGAGTTACCAATTCCTGTGTGAGTCGGGGAAAAAGACCAGACTGGTTCCCAAGGGAGTTTGCACGAAGCAGTAAGGATAAAAAGAGCAGTATTTAGAAAGTACAAGGGAGAACAGGACGAGAAATATAGGGAGGTCTAAATGGGAAATTACAAAATGGCAAGAAAAATTCCTCGACTCTGACTGGTCCGTGCTGACTTTCACCAGTGATTTTATCCCAGCACAACATCATACCTATTCAGAAAGTAAGTAAAAATGTATTTAAAAAACATATTTTTTCACCTTGTTTCTGTTTTTACAAGCAAGCCATTCTATAATTGAATTAATGTACTCCAGGGCGTGTGTCATGCGGATAATGTCACTACTCCAGGTGTTTGCACTCGGTCTGCAGCCTCATGCTCAACCACCTGAAGTATGACATTGTCCCAGCATAACACATGCCCTATTACGCATTATTGCTTAATTGAAAGAGGCCAGTAGAGTAGTGAGGAAAGCAAAGGTGGAAGCAAAGCTGTGAATTTCAGAAGGGAATCAAGAAAAGAGACAGAACCTTCTTTTGATACATAATGGAGAAGACTACGCATAAAGGAGGAAAAGTCTGATTTAGAAAAGGGGGGGGCTAAAGAAGGCAGGTATCCGGAATTTTTCTGTTCAGTCTTCACTGTATAGAAGGAGGCAGGAAACAAAAGTAGCACCCAACACTCTGCAAAATCACCACCAGATGGAACTTAAACCATCTCTTTATTAAACACACACACATCTCACAAGTGGAACATGACAAGGAGACAGACTAACGCTTCGCAGGGGCACCCCTTGCTTCATCAGAGTAAAATGCAACATTCATTATCAAGTTTATATTCAAGCCCAGTATGTGATTAATTGAATAAAAATAAGCACGTGTATGATATATTTCACCAAAATTGTGGTATGGGTAATAAAAACCATACCAGACACTTAAAGGATTATCCTAGTTGAAACTAATGTAACATAACAAGCTTCTACAATTCATTATATCTGTGCCACTGCATAGATAGGTACAGATTGTGCTGCAGATTTAAGATTGGCAAAATGGAGTATTTATCACCTCAATACTATTATCAATATGCAGTACAGTTATCCATACTGACAAACTCCTTCTGTTCAGTGCAGTTTCTATTACAAAACAGGCAGACCAGGTCATGAGATTCGGACAGAGGGGTCACAGTTATAATTCTATGGCCACTGCAGGTTTGGCTTTATCTGATATGAGTAGGGAACAAACTTTGGTCTCCAGGGACTGAGAGGTGAGCAGCAGTAAAAAAATGTGCCTTTTTGTCACGGCATATTCTAATGAGGTACACAAGATCATTAAGAACAACTGGAATATTTTAAAACTGTAGAAAAAATGAAACCACATTACTTGCAGGAATCTTAATGTTGTTTTTCGTGGTCCCGAAAACATCATGTATATAGTTGCCCCTAGTATGCTCCCCATTCATCAGAGTCCTTTGCACACTTTATCACCCCCAATACTTTTCGATATGGCAGTTGTATGTACTGCCCATACATTAAACCTTGCAACTATTTTGTGAGCCCAATTACAGGACAGGAAAATAAGATCACACATTTAATTTCTTGCATCACTGATGCTGTAGTTTATTTGCTGAACTGTTCTTGTGGACATTATTATGTAGGTAGGACCACCAGGATGTTTAAAAACAGAATGGGGGATCATGTACGGGCTAGTGCCAATAACAACATGAATTATGTAATTGTTAAACATCTCCTCAACAGTTCAGGAAGGGTCCACAATATACATTTGTGGGCATAGAAGAAGCTGAACTAGGAGTAAAGGGGGGGGGGCCTTGAAAAAAGGATAGGACAGAGAGAAAGCTTTTGGATATATCAACTAGGGGCTAGAAGTGATAGAGGTCTTAATGATGCTATTGACCCGTCAGCATTTTTTAAACGGTAGAATGTCACTTTATACAATATTTTACGATTTGCACATTTTTGTTCATTTTTGCTGCTACACCTATGCGATCCTGTTTGAGTATATTGTTTATTTATTAGTGTGGGATGCTATGGGCTGTGTGTAAAACATTTTACAGTGTTAAGTAATATTTTTTAGCACTGGTTCATTTTAGTATCCGGTGCTTTGGTTAGCTCTACCAAATCAGGTCATTGTTATAAAAATAAACTGCTAAAGATGGGGCTTTTTTGCATGTAATAAAATCATTGCAAATATTCTGTATTTTGGATAACTGCACTGCATACTGATAATAATAGTATTAATGTTGTAAATACTCCATTTTACTTATATAAATTTGCAGCACAGTTGGCATTTATGCATGCAGTGGCACAGATAGAATGAATTGTAGAAACTTGTTATGTTACATTCGTTTCAATTAAGATAATCATTTAAGTTAAGTGCCTGGTATGGTTTTTATTACCCATACCACATTATTGGTGCAATATAACACACACATGCTTATTTTTATTCAATTAATCACACACTAGGCACGTATGTAAACTTGATAATGAATGTTGCACTATATTCTGGTGAAGCAAGGGGGTGCCCTTGCGAAACGTTAGTCTGTCTCCTTGTCATGTTCCACTTGTGAGCTATGTGTGTGTTTAATAAAGAGATGGTTTAATTTTAAGTTCCTTCTGGTGGTGTTTTTGCCGAGTGGTAGGTGCTATTTTTGTTTCCTGCTTGGTTCTCCGAGTCTTCAAGCACCACCACGTTTTCCCCATGCTACCCTTTTTTTACTTCCGCTGTAGAGAAGGGAGGACTGCTCTCAGAATGTAGGATATGGTACAGGCCAAAGGGGAGAGAAGGAAGGGTCTGAAGATGGGCTTGGTCGTAGCAGAGATGGGGATTAGGGGCCTCAGGTCCCTAAAAGTGGACACGTTCCTGGGACTTAATGGGTTGTACCATTGGGTGCTTAAAGCAGCAGTACTACGAAAAAGCAAATTGTGCTTTTTTGACAGTTTTATTCCCTGTGTCCTGCTAATCATATACCTGGTACTCTTTCTCGTCGACATTGTACCATCGCAGAGTAATTTGCTCAGTTATTCTCTGCTTTTGTTTACATTTCTGCCACTAAGCATGTCGCACTGGAACCCCCTTTTTTGCCAACTGCACATGTGTATGACTTGCAGGGACATCAGGAATAGTCAGCAGAGGGTTCCTCTGCAGTTGTCAAAAGATGTGATGTGACCTGTAGAAAAAGTGTAGCTGAAAATTAGTCAGCTGCCATATTTGTTGTAGCATTACAACAATCCAAATAAATTGCAAATATCTAAAAAACTAAAGATGACTGAAAAAAAACATTTACGGGTATGGAAACTGAAACTTTGGCCACATACAGCCAAAAAGCAGAATTTTGATAGCTCACTTCCTGATTTGGTAGTATTACTGCTTTAAGAAGGTTGCATGGCCCTAGTCCCACTGGCTGACCTCTTTAAATGATCCCTTAAAATGGGGGTGACTGGAGAGGGCCCATGTGGTGCAGTTCCACAAGGCAAGAATTGGTATGACCAAGAAAATTACAGACTGATCAGCCTGACCTCAATCATTGGGAAACTACTGGAGACCACTATAAAGGAGAATATTGTACAACTTTTATAGGCTAGCAGGCTTCATGATAGGAAGCAGCTTGGATATATGGCAGACAGATTGTGCCAGATGAATCAAATATACATTTTTGATTGGATTAAGTAGGCAGTGGACAGGGCCCAGGCAATGTACAGTGGTAATCGTGCAAATCTTGCCCAGTAGCATGGTATACTGAGCGGTGCGCAAGCACGGTACCCACTGAATAACGTACAGTGAAGCCCACCAGGATGAAGCACAGTGTCACAGGTTTACTGCATGACAAAAAGGATTAATTCCCATTGAAAGTGTATTGTTTGCTGCAGTAACTCTACTGCAGAATTCTACAACGCTGCGCTTCCTCCTGGTGGGCTTCACTGTATACCGCTACCGTGCAATGACGCTCGGTGCTGGACAACATATACATGGTTACCACTGTATATGGACTTCAGCAGTGCCTTTTATTCTGTACCCCACAGAATGTTCGTAAAAGAGCTGGGTGTGTTGGTGGTGGGGGAAAACTAATCAGGTGGATAGGACATTGACTGGGGGAAGGGCTCAGAGGGTGGTCTTGAGCGGAGAGTACACAGGTCCAAGAGGTAACAAATGGGGTGCCACAAGGATTGATCCTAGAACCAGTACTATTTAACATATTCATCTCTAACATGGGGAAGGGCATCCAGGGCAAGATAGATAACACTGGAAAAGTTTGTGGCAGAATGGTTACTGACGAGGGAAAAGTATCGGATGGGAGGGGTAAGAGTGGCTCAGACCTCTGAGGAAGAAAATCCCTAAGTATCTTCATTAGTTTAAATGTTCATAAATATGTGGAATGCACTTCCCGGGAGGCTGGTGGAGGAGGGCACAGTGGAGGGCTTCAAGAAAGGGTAGGATAGGTTCAAGGGGGAAACTGAATCTAGAGAAGACACTCTTGGGGGCTGGGGGGCTGGTGAGGTGGGCAGTCATTAGGTTGCTGGCTTTCGAGCAGGCAAGACAGACCATTTGGCCTATTCTGCTGGCTTTTTAGCATGTTAGTATGTAGCTCAGGGGCTGATGTAGGCACGGGTATTTTCAGTCAAAACATCTAAACTCAGCCACACTTCTAAGAATTCTGTTTCCAAATCTCTTCAAAGTTTCATTCAGCAGCTTTAATGCCATGCTTTAGCCACGTTCTAAAAATACCCATCTTTTCACCCTGTTATTAAAGGCAGAATCTTGTAATGAGACTGTATATGGATGCGAGACAGACAGAAAAAGTATGCCATATTTCTCCCTGATAAAGCCATTGACGGGGTGAAATGTTTTGTATTTCCTGAACATGGCTGAAGCTTAAAGCTGAAATTGTTGTATAAAATATTGGAGATTTGGAAACAGAATTTTTGAAGTGTGTTAGATTTTTGAAGTTTTGACTCTGAGGAGTCATCACACCAGTTATAAATCTACTACCCAATGCAGCAAAGCAATTGGGAAAGAGAACAGTATGCTGGAGTGAATAGGAAGAGGGCTTTCCAGTAGAAGGGAGGTGATATTGCCCCTGTAAAGAACCCTGAAGAGTTCACATCTGGAGTACCGTGTGCAGTTTTGGAATCCGCACCTAAAGAACAGGGACTACCTGGAGTCTGCCCAGAGGAGGACCACAAAAATGATCCAGGGGCAGTAGAGGAAATCATATGAGGTGAGCCTCAACATGTGCACACTGAAGGCCAGAAGGGAAAGGGAAGACACGATAGAGACTTGTACATACTTGTAGGGAATCAAGAGGGTGGGCTACAGTGAACTGTTCATGAGGAATGATGTCATGCATGGAAATTAATTGGGGGCAGTTCAAGAAGGATATAACAAAATTGTTCTTTACGGAACGGGTGGCAGACGAATGGAATGGATTCCCAATGAGGTGGTCCACACAAAGTCCAAAACTAGGTTCAAACACATGTGGAAAAGACACAAGGGAACAGTATAACATACAGTAAAAGGGGAATGGGTTATTCTAGGGAAGTGGGTGTCAAAACCACTAGGTCTGTTGACTAATAACTCCAACCTGGTATAGGTTGGGTACCGCTTGAGGTAGTCTTATGGGCAGATGAGTCAAGTTTTTTTTTTCTGCTGTTGAATTCTGTGTATGTTTCTGTATAAATCTGGTTTGAAATTATTCTACCTTCTTCACTGGTCCCAATATTATTTATTTATAGTTATTTAATTGAAATGAAAACAGACGTTATGCTGACTTTTAATGAGACCTTATGCTTTCATCACTTGTAAGTGAAACTGAGGCTAGCTGACGTGTTTAGAAGCCATCTGTACTATGGATACAAAACAGCGCTGGAAAAAGATTGCTGAAGGAGTGCCCTTTATATGTTTTTCTGAAGTTTTCCGATTCCGATAGAAGCATCAGATTCTGAAAGTGGAGACCACCATACTAAGGAAAAGAACGTAAAACTCGTGGGTAGAAAACGACTTTCCTTTTATTTTGGTTTGAATTTTACTCTTATAGTGTTCCAATAGAGAGACTTTTCTTATGGTTCTAATGAAAAGCTGTAGTGTAGGCAATAGCCTGAAGCTGTAGTGTATGTGGAGTTGACAGTGAAAGAAAAAAAGTATAATTGTTTCACACCATCTTTTGACGTAAATCATGAATTAAACCTCAGAAGGACAACAGAATGAAGAAGATACTTTGCCATGTAGCAGCAATGAAGCTGACCTTTGAAGTTTGTGTAGTATGTACTCCGATGATAACTATCTGTTACCAGTCAGATTTTTCTAATAATAGGTTTACCACTTGTGGATTGAATTTGGATTTCCTTACGGTCACTGCATACTCCAGTTTTACTTCTTGCTTGTAAAGCTCTTTGGTATGCATTGGAAATTCTGATTTCTGATATGCTGGTCTCAATTTTGCATTTTATGTGAACTGTAACTAAGGTACAGGGGCCTTAGAATGGGGGCCACAGAGGAAAGGTGTTCTTTTATGAAGCATTCTAACCCAGTTGTCTTTTCAGGGATTGATGGATTTTCTTTGAGGATATTTCTTGCATCAGGCCACACCTACGGAACATAAGCCGTCAGGCTCCAAGACTACATGGAAACTTTTTTCCAAGAAGTACCGCTAGGGGCCGCCCATGATGACGTCTGACGTTGACATTCCTCCATAAGTGTAGGCGGACTCGACCCTCCTCCGTTCTTTTCCCACCATCAATCAAGACTCTTCTGACCTGCAGAAACTTAGTGCTTCAACAGTTTTCTTCTCAACGGATAAGACTCTGAAGATTTTGGATTTCTGAAACTGCCTCCCACATTTCCTTCACCTGCAAGTCTGGCCCTTTGCTTCTCGGTCCAAACAGTTGCCATGTTTGGCTGTCTGCAGGGGCAGTCAGTTAGTCTGCGCCCTGCCTTGTTTTCAGTCTGAAGGGCCTCCTTGTCACCAGTGGACCTGGCTGTCCATGGCAGCTGTGGCCTTCTCCTTGGGATCTTCTACTGTCTAATCTCCTAGCGTTCCTTTTCCTTCTGCTTTGGATTCCCCTACCCCCTCCGCAGGATTCCCAGGCGGAGGGCTCCAGTGCGACTTTCCGGTGTCCTGCTATGGCTGGATCCCTCCGCGACGGATGCCTCAGCCTCTCCCATCCCAGTTATGGCTGGGACTCCTTGTCTCTTGCCAGCCTCGGCTAGCCCAGGCTCCACCACGAGACGGATGCCTCAGCCTCTCCCATCCTCCCCATCCCAATTATGGCTGGCACTCCTTGTCTCCTGCCAGCCTCGGCTAGCCCAGGCTCCTCAGTGGTGGTGGTGGTGCCCCGTGCTTACCCTGTTAACACTACCTCTTGGACGGTGACACCGCTGCCTCTCCTGGCCCCACCCCCCCATCATTCTAGTGGCTAGGGTTTGATGGGCTTTCTCCTTGGACAGTCACGGCTGGCCTAGGCACATCAACGTGGCACCCTGTCCGACTTACACCTCCTCTCTGCTTCTGCGGTGCCCGGAGTGTTGGTTGTTTTCTTGGGCTGCCCAGCCTTATCTTTGGCAGTGCCTTGTGCCCCTTCCCCCCGCATTGTTCTCCTCTCCACCGCACCGCGGTGGTTGCAGGTGGTTGCCTTCTTCGTCTGTTGCCCTATGATGTCCTTTGATGCTATGCTCATCAACGGGAGGGGCTCTTTTGCCTGGATCCTCTTCCTAGAAAAGCTCAGGCCAGGCTTTGCAAGAGCGGGCTCCTGTCATTGTACCCTCTGCACTTAGCGTCGACATTGGGTACATCTTGGACCCATCGACGATATGGAGGTCGGCTTCGAGTGGTTCACCCGCCTTGGCCCCTCTTGATGCTGGGGCTAGGCTTCTGTTGTGCCAGACCTGTCGACGTTGCCTTTGACCTTTCCCACGTTGATGGAGGTTGTATGTGTGGATAGTGCCATCTCTGTTCTCCCCACTTGCCCTCCTATTCAGCTCTTTCACGGTGCAGACGTCGATGCCATGCAGTCATCTGTCTCCAGGCGCCCGGGGTGGGGGAGCCTCAAGGCTTCCACCCACCCCTCAAGGTTGAGGGTTCCTGGCAGCAGCATGGCTAGTGCAGTGGGTCTGACTCTTGCACGGGTCCTCTAGTATCTTACCCCTCACCTGCCCCCCTCCTCTCTCCTTCCTTCAGCGCGGGGGTGGGAGGGCGGCACTTCCATGTATTCTCTGGGGCTAAGGGTTAGCTGCACCCTGAGCCCACCCAGTCTTTTTGTGGCCACACCTGGGGGCTTCCATGTATGTGAGCTATGGGCTGTTGCCCTCACCTTCCTTGGCCTTGAAGTTTCATTTCTCATTAGTGCTCTGGGGAAGTGAGGCATAGGCACCCCTTGGACACTCCTGTCTTGCTGCTAGTTTGGCCTCGGTGTGGGTGACATTCATTTGCCCCGTCTTAATTGGTATTAGGGAGAGGCACAGAAACCAGTTTGTTTTTTTGGCTGGCCCCAACCGCAGGATGGCAGAGTGCCTTCTTTTCCTGGGTGCAGTTCACGATGACTTTTTTGGCCCCACCCAGGTTGCTGGCTGGGTGGTAGGCTTCTTGCCTAACCCTGTTTTGTGTCGACCCCCATCTCAGTGGGGCAAGGCAGTGGCACCTGCACCACCGGGTTCCACCTGCTTTCACACTCCCTCTCTGGTACCTCTTCCTGGAGGGGTCAGCAGATGTCCCCAGTCCAATACGACTAGTGAAGAGTGTCACCCACGCCATCTCCTATGCTTTACAGTGTGCGGTCCCTCCATGGCGTCTCCTCTCTGCCCTGGCTCCCCTTCCACCACCCCCCACTGCCCTCTGACCTCCACTTTCAGGGAGTCTAGCAGAGGTGCCTAGTTTCCTATAGTAGGCAGTTGGGGCTCATGCCTCTTCATTCCATATTGGCATCCCCCTATCACTGATAGGGGCCTAGACTTTGCCTTGGGTTCACCTAGCTTCCAGTTGGCCTGTTATAGTCTTTTCATGGGCCTGAACCCTTGTGGTGATATGTTTGGGTTATCCTATCATTTCATGCGCTGCCTCTTGATGTTCCTCCCATGCTCTTTAGATTGCCTGCTGGGTCTGGCACCCCTCACAGGCCCTCTTGCAGTATCCTGCTCTAGGGGGCGATGTCTCTCCTGTTCCAGGGGAACACCAGTTCAAGGCATTTCCGTTTAGCTTGTCTTCTGCACCACTGTTTTTTTTTTTTATCAGATCCTTAGCAGTGGTGGCAGCAGCCCTTAGGAAAGAGGGACTATACGTCTTCCCAGTTTGGACTTCCACTTGCTCAAAGCTCAGTCCAAAAAGCACCTGTCTTACACCCTAGCACATCCCAGACAGCTGCTTCATGCCTTAGGGATCGTGGTCAATCTGCCCAAGTCAATCTTGACCCCTGGTCTGTGTCTCCAGTACACAGCAGCTATACTGGACACTGCTCAGGGATCAGCCTCCCTGACACAGGACAGGGCAGAGCGCCTGATTCCTCAGGCCCGGGTGCTTTACAGCAGCAGGTATGTCACAGCCAGGACATTCCTCAGACTTCTGGGCCTGATGGCACAGCCATTGTCACAGCCCCGCTGGCAAGGCTGCTCATGTGGATACCCTAGTGGACATTAAGAGTTCAGTGGGATCAGTGCACCAGTGACCTAGAACAGAAGGTTCTCGTCACGTTGCTGGTAAAGAAGGTACTTCAGTGATGGATGGAACCCAGCAATTTGCTCAAGGGGGTTCCTTTCCTAATGCCATCCCCTTATCAGATCCTTACTACAGACACTTTGGGAGGGTGCACCTGGGCCCTCAACAGACCCAGGGTATTTGGACTGCAGTGGGAAGTGTCCTCCACATAAATGTCTTAGAGATGAGGGCCGTTCTGTATGGCCTGCAAGTCTTCCAGAACCACCTGCCCCCGGGCCTCTGCTGGTGCAGACAGACGTGCACTACATAAACAAGCAGGGGGACTCCTTCATACTCCTTGTGCAGAGAAGCGATTAGGGTTTGGTGCTGGTCTCTAGAACACGGTCTAGAATTATCGACTGTCCATGTCCTAGGTGTCCAAAACGTCCTGGCAGATGAGCTAAGCAGGTCACAGTCCAGAATGCATGAGTGGGAGCTGCTGACCTTGGTAGTGGAAGACCTGTTCGACAGGTGGGGTCACCCAGAGTTGTATCTTTGTGCATCCCCACTTGACGCAAAACTGCTGCTTTTCTGCTCGCTTGCTCCAGGGCCTGGAGTTTTCTGGTGAGATGTGTTTTCCCTCTCTTGGAAAGGAAGGTTCCTCTGTGCCTTTCTTCCTTTCTCACCGACTTTTGGAGGGCAGCATAGTATGAGGGACTCCAAGTACAGGTCTCTCCGCCCTTCCTCAGGGTCCCCTCTCAGTTCTATATGGACTGGTGAGGAGGGGGCTTCCTCCCTTTCTAGCCATGCCAGGGAGAAGGCTTCTTCTGTGGTGCCAGAGGGTCGGTCCTGCCCCCTCAGTAGTTGGTCCGAGAGCACCGCACAGGCAGTCACCTCCTTGGAGGTGCAGGCTCCCACGGTGTCGCGGCCCACACCTGCTGGGCCCGGCATGGGTGGCTCCTCAGTGTTGCCCATCAGCGCTGTTCTGGATCCTGAAGCCGTTTGCGGCTCCGGTGATCGGGATGGTGCTGCGAGCAGTACTGGGCCTTCCTACGGCGCCAAGGGTGGGAGAACCTCTGGGATTGCCCTTTTGGAGGTCTTTTGGATCTCCTCCTCTCCAGAGCTGGATGATCGAGAGACTGATCCGGACTGACCACCCAACTCCTCGGAGTCAGAGGGCTCTCCAGTGCCCAGTACCTCTGTGCCCTCCTGGGTTCCCCTTCCCTTGGCTGTGGTGGACACCGGCTCTCATGCCATGGGCGGCCTCGGGAGTGGGTCAGTCGATAGCAGCCCTTGGTCTGGGGGGACAGTGCTTCTAACCTTAGGGTTGCGGATGGCTGCCAGTCCTGGCACCGATGCTGTTCGTTGCTTCGGGACCAGAACAGGGACTCACTCTTCTGCGTCCTCCCTTGGGGGCTGCGGGATTGGAGCAGTCCCTAGCTTCAG
Source organism: Neoceratodus forsteri (assembly GCA_016271365.2). Classification (NCBI taxonomy): domain Eukaryota; kingdom Metazoa; phylum Chordata; order Ceratodontiformes; family Ceratodontidae; genus Neoceratodus; species Neoceratodus forsteri. The sequence goes on along the minus strand of CM028132.1, from coordinate 1,226,817,688 downwards.
GAGTGAGGAGAAGGTCTTCCCCGAAGTAGGCGGGGTTGAGGGGGCAAGGGGCAGCAACCCTCCGTGGTAGCACAAATCCTTCCTTCTCTTCTTCATCGCTTTCGAGGGAGACCTTATTGGGTGGGGATAGGGTCCGCACTTCTGCATCCACGTGGCCCAGTCTCTTCACAGGAGAGTTCCCCCTTCAGGGCTCAGTCCTAACCATTTCGAACTGGTTAAGTGGCCAGTCTTAGTGCAGACCCGTAGATCTCCAGGGGGTCTGAGATCACCAGCTAGGTTACCTAGCCCTGGCAGAGGTCGCTCACATAAGGTAAAATGCATTTCCCCTTTGCCTCTGCAACCCCCTACTCATTTCTCAGGTCATGTGGGTCCTTCGGGGCCTTTGACCTGGTAGCAGTTCAGAGCCACTGCTGCTGCTTTCCCCAGGTACATCAGGGCTATGGATAAACAGGTCTTCCTCCGCAGCAGCCGGACTGCAACTCTTCAGATTCATTGGTGGTCTCGTCTTCCTCCTTTGATGAAGAGGATACCTCCGTCCATTTGTCCTCAGACACTGATCAGACAGATTATCAGCGCTTCCTTGTGAGGTTGGTCAGCGATCTGCACCTCTCTCACGTCACAAGACACAATCCTGAACGGACGACATGCGTTTTCCTCAGTGAATTCAGCGCTGACCACCTGGTGGTCCCTTCCTGGCCGATCCCTTTCCAAGAGGCATTATACCGTGCCTGGCAGTGCCCGTCCGCCCCAGCTCCAGCCCCAGTGGACTGCCAGTGCAGGTATTGTGCACCCCAGTGGTCTCCAGGTAACGTGCCTCATCCCACTTTGGGAGTGAGGTTGCTGAACACCCCTTCCGGGCATAGACACCGGGTGCATGACCGACCCCCGGATGCGGACTCGGCGGATTTCGACTGTTGGGGATGGAGAGTGTTCTCCTTGGTGCGTGTCATGCTTAGCATCACAGCTCATCAGACACACCACGCTGCCTACAGTAGGCCTCTGTGCTTAATGCTAAGTCAGGTGCTGGTATTGCTGCCTAATTCGGAGGCGACCAGACAGGCCATTGCCCTCTCCACGCAGGGTCTGGAGCTTGCAAGTCACCAGGCAAGGGTGTCTTATACATCAGCGAGGTAGCGTCAAGACTAGTGGGGACAGCGATCTGCATTAGGTGGACGGCGTGGCTTCGTCTGTCAAGGTTGCCACCCTTGGCCCGGTATAGGGTGCTTGCCTTCGCTTTCCGGGAGACCTGCCTTTTCTCCCACAGGGCAAGGCGGGAGCTGCAGGGGCGACTTCAGTCTCCCAGGTCAATGGAGACCCCGCCTAGCACTGACCAGTCACAGGCCTAACTGGCCTGTAATAGGTCTCCTTCCATAGTTCTCCCCTGTGGGGAGGCTGAGGGACTCTGTCTTCTCAGGGTAGTGCTGGTCCCTTTGGGGGCTTGATACTCACCCAGTCAGTGATGAATGGTGAAGATTGACACAGGGAAGATATGAAAATGATGTACCTACTGTAATTCTTGATCTTCCTGTGTATCTTCACTATTCATCACTGAAACCTGCCCACCTTCCCCTCTTGGACCTCAGTCTCTGAGCGGTGCCTTCTCCCTGCTTGCTCTCCCCCTCCTCAAAGCCAACTGTGGATGGAGTCCCACTGGTACTTCTGGGTCCTCCGTTACCTTCTTAAGCGACAGATTCTGGGTCCTCCGTTACCTTCTTAAGCAACAGATGGACCACCCTTAGGGGGAGAGCAAGTAGGGCTTCTCGCCCTGGTCGTGTAGACTCCCCATGGGTCCCTGTATTCTTTTTGAGTGGGTTCCTCCGGGACTTGGCTGGTCATGTGAGACATGGTCGACTCCCATGATGGAAAGAGGGAGAGGCCCAGGGGACTCTGTTTCTCTGTACAATTTTAATTCCTCTTCTTCTCCCTCGGGGCATTGGAATTATCCTGGACAGGATCCTCTTAACTCTCAGGTTTCCTCTGGGACAGTGGTAACGGGGGTTCCTGACCTGGGTACCTATCCCATCCTGTACTGAAGTGGGGGACCTTTCCATATATTCTTTGGCTGGGAGGAGCTCGGTACTAGAGTCTATCCATCTGTACTGCTATTCAGCCAAATCCGGAGTCTCCACCTACGACCTTCTCCCCTGGTTGCACCCGATCTGTCTGATCTCAGTAGCCAAGTAGAGTTGGGCCTATTTCTGCTTGGATGAGAGACCACTTGAAAGTCCAGGTGTTGTGGATGTAGGGACAAGGAAGGCTTGGTACCCTCTCAGATGTCATTCAACATCTCTCCCCCAGGATTCAAATTTCTGAGTGTGGTGGGTTCCCCCCCAAATCTTTTCTTCCTTTTGTCTTTTCTTTATCTCAAAAAGTAAGGAAATACTTGGCAAAAAACTGCATTAGTGCACCAGTTAGGGGAACTTAATGTCACACAAATAGGGAAATGTGGTGTTAGGGCTTCCAACCTTAACACCCTACCTCCCAAGCAGCAAAAGGAAAACGCCTTATGATTTTGGGTCCCATGAGTCTTGGCAAATCAGTGGTGGGATCTTCCTTGGGGTTTGTCAACCCTAATGCTCACTCCTCCATCCCTGTCCCTAGCATCCAGTCCGAAGCACAAGGTACAGTTCCAAGCTACTGCCTCATAATGATACACTCTTCAAAGGCAGAGAAGTATGTGTCGCCACAGATTGCCAACATAATTTGTTGTACCTTTTTTCAGGGCCCTGCGTGAAGACAGATCATGTATAACATTGTTTGCTCACAGAATGGGGTGGGCATTAGGGTAGATGACTCCCGAGGAAGACCCCACCACTGATTCCAAGACTCGGGAGAACCAAAACCCTAATGTTTTTTCCTTTTGTTGCTTGGGGCATTGGGGTTGGAAACCCTAACACCACATTTCCTCACTTTTGTGGCGTTAAATTACTCTTAACTGGTGCATTAACACAGTTTTTTGTAAAGACCATAGATATATATGTAGCCCAGGCACCGTGTGCCCATGGGCTACTACCCCTGCCTGTTGGCCCTCTAACAGGTTAAGGGACCTGGGTGGCGTTCGTGGGTTCTGTCCCAAAGATAATAAAAATAGTGCGGTGCCTCCACTAAGAGAGAATTAGAAGTGGGTCAGGTGACTGGCTGGCACAGCCCCCTGGGATGCTGCACCTACCACCTCCCCTACCAACCACTTCACACACTGGATACCCAACAGTTCAGTAACACCAATAACCCTAAACAAAACAGTAAGGATTTGACAGACTCTGAGAATTCCTGCGCACACAATGACAAATGGCAAACCACAGCTTTATTGGGGGTAAGGACTAGGGAAGGGATGGCTGTGGATAGAAAAATGTTTAGTAAGAACAAATAACAATAACCATTCAAACATGAAGTCTTGCTGTATTCTGACATATGCAGTTAGCCCCAGCAGTTGAACTGCCCCAGAGAGGAAGGAGTTAACTTAATGCACAAGCATAGAACGTTGAGCTCAAACTCGGTTCAAACCTCTGTCTGCAGCACTTCAAAGTATAACTGTCAGATTCTTTACTCCGCCTAACTGAATAGTCGCTCAGTTATCAGTAAAATCAGTCGGTTTAAATACCGTTTTCACTTTATTTTTTCAGCTTCAAATCCCTGTCTGCGGTACAGTAAGTGTTATAGGTAGTGGACTTTAGTTGTATTGTGGTAATTTCTGTAGTTTTGGAACCAACTGTCTTAGGTTTATTTTATTTCCTATTTTTCTAGTGTGAGGTTCCGGTTCTTATTGGTTTCAAAAAAATGGAATTTGAAATGTTTTTTTTTACGACCCGTAACACGGTTGGTAACAGATAGGGGGGTCTTACCTGGCTTTTAGGCTATAAAGGGTAAGTTGTTAGCCTGGCCATGTCTGAGAAACCCAAGAAAAAAACCGTGCCCACTGGGTTTCAATACTGTAGTGAGTGTGGGGATACCTTTGCTAAGGCAGACCCTTGCACCACCTGTGTTTATTGTCTGGAATTTGACCCCCCTCGATTCAGACTGCCAAATCTGCAAGAATTTTCTGAAGGCCACCCTGGATAAGAGATTGGATAGGCTCAGAAAAAAGGAGACCAAGAAGTCTGCTAATCCAGATGGCCAGCCCGGTTCGGTTCTGACCGAACCTGAGGTAGTACCCACTAACATGGGCGATACTCCTTCGGGCAAAAGGAGAGCCGATCCTGAGGGGTCAGTTCCATCAAAGAAAAAGAGGAAATCGGCCGGTTCGGATCCAGAACCGCAATGTCCAACCGCCGAAGAGATAGCCAGGGTGATAAGCATTGTAGAATCGCTCTGTTCGGTTCCATCCAATCCAGCACCTCTCGGTAGGCGCCCGGTTCGGTTGGTTCCTCCAGTTCCAGAATATTGTCCGGATGAGTTTTATGAACCGGAATGCCAACGATGATGATGGTGTGGAAGGTCTGGATGAACCCATTGAACCGGACATCTCCCCAGACAGGCCTTCTAACGTTTCCCCTCCCAGGCTTTCTGAGTCCCCATCCCACTATTTGCTGTACAGAAAAATGGCAAAGACCCTCCAGCTCCCTCTGGTTGAAGCTGTTGAGGAACAAGAGGAGCCTGATTTTTGTAGAAATGATGGACATCCCAGAGTCCAAAAGGCTGTCTAGTCCTCTCCATAAGTCTCTTGGGGAAACAGACACAAAAAATTCTCCAAACACCAAATTCTTTACCTCCTGTGGATAAAAGAATGGACAGGCGGTATATGCTTTCAGGCTCAGGTACAGAGTTCTTGTTCCACCAATGCAGCCATGTTGGGGTAGTGCAGGCTGCAGCCTGTGAGAAGGCTAACATACCTTTGGCTTCACACACCCCAGATAAAGACTCTAGGAAGTTGGATGCTATGGCCAAAAAACAGTACTTGGCATCCTCCTTGGGACTCAGGCAGGCAAATTATATGGCCTACACAGCCAGATACCAGAAGTCCAGATGGGATACTGTTCTGGTACTGGCTAAACAGACTTCCCCCCAGCTAGCCAAGGAGCTGGAGGAGGTGGCTGCTGATGGGATTGAGGCATCTAAGATTCAATTTCATGCTGCTGTGGAGTCAAATGATGTGTCATCACGAGTCATGGCTACATGTGTGTCTCTTCAGAGATTTGCTTGGCTCATATGTACTAGCCTCTCACAGGACACTCAGGCCAAGGCCATGGATTTCCCTGTGGTGGATAATTCTCTGTTTGGGGAGCAGACAGAGAATTACATGAAAATGATGGGTGAATACTGGACCACCTACAGGAGTGCACAGGCCGAGGAAAGGCAGGCAACTCCTCAGAAGCAACAGTCTAGGGGCAGGCCCTTTCACAGGCCTTTCTACCAGGCACAGGCCTCCTCTCCGGTTCTTCAGAGGGAGAGGTAGAAGGGAGGATGAGCAGGGCTGCATCCTCCTCTCAGTCTAAGGCTCCTGCCAAGAGACATCCTGATGTGTCAGCCCGGGTTTGACTTCCCTATTTCAGTAGAAGGCAGGCTGGCTTACTACTTCCGGGCCTGGAAGTCTGTTACCTCAGACAAGTAGGTCCTGGAGGTAGTAAGACAGGGAATGGCCCTCAGCTTCAAAAAATTTCCAAAACTGAGGGTCAGGCTTTTTCCACCTGCAAACATCTCTGAAACCATTGCCCTAGAGGCAGAGGTTTCCTTTCTGCTGGCTCTCAGAGCCATAGAGAGAGAGAGTTCCTACTCTACACAGGGGCAAGGGTCTGTACTCCAGATACTTCCTAACCCCCAAAAAGACAGGGGAGTGACAGCCCATACTAGACCTAAGATACTTAAATAAGCACCTTATCAAGCCAAGATTCAAAATGGTGACTCTGGGAGTAATTCTTCCCTCTCTGAGGCCAGGGGATTGGTTAGCCTCCCTGGACATCAAGGATGCCTACTTTCACATCCCAATCAGGTGCTCCCACAGAAAGTACCTCAGGTTGGAGTTGCCTTCAGGCCATTCAGAGCAATGTCCTTCGGCCTAACATCAGCTCCAGACCAAGTCAAGTCAGACCTACAAGTAATACAACAGTTACTCACTTACCTAGGGTTCCTTCAACCTACCAAAGTCAGTTCTCGAACCAGTGCAACTCCTTACCTTCATAGGGGCAGAGTTGGATACTGTCCAAGCAAAGGCTTTTTTTCCCTTGGTAAGGGTGAAGGCCCTTACAGACCTTGCTTCTTCCTTTCACCTTTGGGTGTCTCAACCAGCAAGATATTTTCTTCAGCTCCTGGGCCACATGGCAGCCTCCACTGCAGTGGTACAAGGCGCCAGATTTCAAATGAGGGACATTCAGTTCCATCTGAGGTCATTTTGGTCCCAGAAAAAATATATTTTAACCTAATTGATTCCAGTGACTCAGACTCTGGTGTAAGCTCTCCAATAGTGATTGGATCAGCACAATCTCAGGCAAGGAGTCCCATACATCAGTCAGACTCATTCAGTTTTGTTAACCACATATGCTTCTCTCCTGGGCTGGGGAGCTCACTTAGGAGCTCTCACTGGTCCCCACAGGAGTCACTTCTTCATACCAATCTTCTGGAACTCAGAGCAGTATTCCTTGCTCTACAAACCTTCCTCAGTAAGGAACAAGGTAGTTTAGGTCAGGACAGACAACACCACCACCATGTGGTACATCAACAAGCAGGGAGGCACTCGGTCTGTGGCCTTGTGCATGTAAGCCATGAAATTATGGTCTCTGGCTTATTCCCTGCAGGCGTCTCTGGTAGCAGTCCATCTTCCAGGGAAGGACAATGTGCAAGCAGATGCTCTGAGCAGGATATCTCAGGGCCATCACGAATGGTCCCTGGACCCCTTCATATTGAAAGTAATTTTCTCAAGGTGGGGCACTCCAGAGATAGATCTCTTTGCAGCCCCAGACAATCATTAACTTTCTCTCTTCTGTTGCAGATCCCCAGTCATGGGCTCAGTTCCCCTGGATGCTCTGGTTCTGGATTGGGAGGGGAAATTCCTGTGTGCTTTTCCTATGTTGTTCAAGGTTCTGGTCAAGATAAGGTCACAATCATGCAAGGTGATCCTGATTGCACCAGACTGGGCCAGACAGCCTTGGTATCCTCTATTGATGTCCCCATCAGTCCATCTTCCCTTTTCTCTTCCCAAGAAGCACAGTCTGCTAACCTCCTCTTAGGGAAGGATATGGTACCCCAACCTTCGGTGTCTCAGCGTCAAAGCTTGGCTCTTGAAGAGTTAGAATATGCAAGTCTGCATCTCTTTCGGGGTTCTGGATATTCTTAAAGCCTCTCGAAAACCTGCTACCAGAAAAACTTACAATTCCAAATGGAAAAGATCCAGCGTTTGGTGTTCCAGTGGGGATGTCCTACCAGATACTGCTGATTTGGCTACAGTTCTGTATTACTGGTATATGGTTCAACTTGATGGCGTAGGCCTCCGGCCAGCCACTCTGAAAGTGCATCTAGCAGCTGTGTCTGCATTCCTGTCAGTGGGGAAGGTTCCTTCCCTGGCATCTCATCCTGTCTTCTGTAAGTTTTTTAAGGGTTTAGTCCATACCAACCCTTCCTTTAGGGACCCTACTTCTGCCTGGGATCTTAATATTTGCAGTGCTCAGCTCATGCAACCTCTTTTCGAGCCTTTGGCTTCAGCAGAACTCAAGTACTTGACTTGGAAAACTGTGTTCCTGGTAGCTATCACTACTGCCAGGCATATTAGTGAATTACAGGCTCTGTCAGTGGAGCTGGATTTTATCTCTCTTCACAGAGATAAGGTGGTCCTTAGAACCAATAGGAAGTTCTTACCCAAAGTGGTCTCAGATTTTCATCTGAACCAGTCCATGTCTTTTCCTGTGTTTTTCACTGATCATTCTTCTTCAGGAGAAAGAAGATTCCACAGTTTGGATGTTAAGAGGGCACTTAGCTACTACATAGAACATACTAAGGCACTGAAGTTTGACTGTCCTCAATTGTTTCTTTCTTATGGTGAACTAGGAAAGGGTAAACCTGCTACTAAGAGAACTGTTGCCAGGTGGATTGTCTCTTGTGTACAGTTCTGCTATGAAAAGCTAGGCAAAACATCTCCCTCAGGTCTGAGGGCTCATTCGACTAGGGGTAGAGCTGCTTCCCTGGCTGCTGCCAGGGATATACCTTTTTTAGAGATATGCAAAGCAGCCACCTGGAAAACTGTCCATACCTTTACCAAGCATTACTCTCTGGATAGCCAGGCTAAGAGTGATGCTAGGTTTGGAACAGCAGTACTGCAGAGCCTATTCCCAAATAGGTTCAGTGCTCCCCTCCATGGCGGTACTGCTTGGTAGTCTGCATATGTCAGAACACAGCAAGACTTCATGTTGTTTGAAGAAAAAAAGTGCTCACCTTAGTAATTGTGTTTCTTCTAATGGAGTCTTGTGGTATTCTGACCTCCCCCCTGCCTCCCCTCTCAGAACCTGTTTTTGGGAAGTGGGCTGGCAGGTACAGTGTAGCACCTCAGGGGTGTACTTGACTCCCCCCCTTATTAAACTGGAGTGGGTTTATTGTTATGTTTTTTGGTAGCTATATGTGCTGGCCCACTACCTGGTTATTATTTTGGGTTCTCGACTTGAGTCTTTTAGGGGACTCAAAAATGTATTGCCTTTTGGCTGTTTTCTTTACAATTTCCACTTTAGTAGAATAGTTAGTATTGCTCGTAAAAATCTGATGGTTACATTTTGAAATGCTGCAGACAGTAGTTTCATCCGAGTTCGAGCTCAATATTCTATGCTCATGCATAGAGTTAACTCTTTTCTTTCTGGGGCAGTTCAAGTGCTGGGGCTAATTGCATGTGTCAGAATACATCAAAGACTCCATTAGAAGAAACACAATTACTAAGGTGAGTAATTTTTTCTTTGGGTCCATAGGCTGAGTCCACCCCCACTGGTACCAGTGTCTAACCTTATGGTCCTTGGGGGTTCCCACAAGGTGCAGGCCTGTTCGTTGCCACGAGTTGGCCGGCTGTTGGGGCTCTGGTGAAGAAGAAAATGATTTGAGGAAGCAGGTAAATACCTTTTACATTCCCTCGCTCAGTTTCCAGGAACCAGGTCTGGGGTACTCATGGTTTTGCAGAACTCAGACACTGCTGGGATGAATGCCTCCAGCTGTCCTGGATCACGGAGCTCCGTGCAGTAATAGGCAGATTGAATCTTGCTCAAGGATCTCACTCCTTATCCCCTTGATTGGAGGTTTGACCGTTTGTCACCTTCACCAGCTTCTGGTCTGTGGCAGGACCACAGCAGCCCGAGAAGGCCTAGACCCGAGAGAGGCTCCACAGCCTGGCTCCCCACTAGGATCACAGGTGCCCTAGCACCCCAGCAAGCGCTAGTGACCTCCTGAGATGGTGAACCCCACTTGGAAGGGGTTAGCTGATTCCCTCCCTGTCTCTGGGTGAAAAGTCCCAAACGGTGGGGGTCCTCCTGCAGTCCCTGCACTGAGTTGGGAGACCACAGAAATTACAAGCAATAGCTCAAGCAGAGTCCAGTGCCAGTTAGCTAGGGGATTGCTAGCCCTAGATCAAATGAAGCACAGGTGCAAACCACCGGGGGATCCAAACACACACCGCTGCACACCAGTCCACACTTTCCAGTTAGACACTGTTCACAATCCTTTCTTCAGCTGCAGCCGGGAAACCGCTCTCAGCCACTTTAACCAGTTCACGCAGGAAAAGTTTAGCACTCGGCTAGCACCCTGAGTCCAGAGATGCCTCTTCCAAAATTACACTTGCAGTCTCAAACTGGTGAGACAGGTTTCTCAGCAGCAACTGTGGCACTCAAATAATGAGACCAGTTTTCTCAGCACAATTCAGTCCACCAGTGCAGGGTTTCTGTAGCACTTAGGTTCTCCAATATAGTCAGACAACTCACAGTACCTGAGGAATTGAGGTATCAGTTCAGTCTCTCGCTCTCTTTCCCCTGTTGATCCTTTCCTGAACACGGCCCATGTTAGTCGAGCGGTGTCTTTTATTAATCACCAAGTGACCGTTTTGTACTTTAAAAATGAATTAGAAATCTAGCCCCATTCATTTCAATGCCAGCCCCCTGCCACGCTACGAACATGCGCGGCTTGAGCGCTGGGGCGTGACGCCGAACCTGGACATTCAAACTGTGGAGGGCTGAACTCTAAAAATCAAAATTATGAGGCATATCTTTCATGTACTAAATACTTTTTATTACAACCAGGATAAAATGACGGCTGATGAGGCAGCCACCACTATGTGTAAGTGGTAGCTGCTCTCAGGTCGGAAATTCACTTTAACAAGAAAGGTCAAAAACATAGAATACTGGGTAGCCAATAAAAGAACAACTAGCAGGCATCTAGAGGTCTAAAAACTGTTTCCTATCACCTTTAACAGAAAGAAGCTTCCTTAGTAGGTGCTTATTTTAACTCCTGCCTCCCTCCCCCAACATGTTTACAAGTAAATATTGCAGATTTCAACATTTAACTATCTTATTTCTAACAGTAGTGACGATAGGAGCTATGTTGCACTTCCCTGCTGGCAGCCAGGGTTCTGGAGCAGACTCTGTAAATGACTTGGGCAGCCGAGGGGGCTGGTGTGGTATTGTCGTGTGGCAGCGCTCCTAGCAGGGGCCGGAGTGGTGCCGGGTTCTTCCGCCACAGCCAACTCTGCTTTGGGTTGTGGGGAGTCTTGCTTCTCTACAGGAGTGTTTCTGTGTAGGTGCACGTGACCTGTTGGGGTGCTGCCTGACATTGAGACTTAGAGTGAGAAAAGCCAGGTGGGAAAATGGTGGCTGTCTTACTGATGGCAGTGGCAAACTCAGGCCCAGCGTAGACTTAACCTGCTCCCACGCCAGATTGTGGTCTAGCGGGAGAGGTGAGGAAGCCTGCCCCACCCCAACACTGCAGCAGAGGCAGTCTGTATGGGACCTTGGAGCAGGATCGAAAGGTGACTGGGCTAGAAAAACAGATTGTGATGGTAAGGGTGCATCTCAATCAGAGGTATTAATTTCAATGTGATAGAAAAAAGATTTTAGATGCATGTTGAAAAGATAGCTGGTATATCATTGGAATACATTCTTTGCTGCAGATAGGTACTGTATGTGGCTTCATGAGTAGCTTTGTGTAGTTATTGTATGGATAATCTCGTCTCCAAGTTCTACTCATGCCTCTTATTCTAACATGACCAACCTGTCTTGCCATCAAGCAGACAGACTGCGATCTGTTACTCCTTTCCTGTTATGGATTATAATTATCATTTGGCTTACCATTAAATAGTCCTTGCAGAAATCTAAGGTATTGACTCTTGTGCAAGGAGTGTGCTGAATTGTTCTGTGCAGTTATAATATCTGATGTTATGTAAGATGTTGCTGGTAATGAATGACCTCAGCGTTATAGCAGGTAAGGAACTCAAGTACACATAACAGTGTGAGGCAGTAGTCACAAATGCCAACAGTGAAAGACTAGATAAACTGAACTTCAACAGCATGGAGTGGAGTTGAATTAGAGGTGATCTTTTGCAGTTATTTGACATCTGTAAAGACTGTGACTTACTGGCAGAATTCAAACTTGAATTCACTATGGGAGACAAACAATAAAGGGGTCATAATTGGCAACTAAAAAGGAAAAATGTCAAAACAGGCAGATGAAAATTCTACATCACACTGCAAGTGGTAAACATCTGGAACTAATTATCAGTGGATATTGTTAATTGTAGCATGAAATCCTTCATTTAAAAGGAACTCTATGAATATATGTCTGTTTTTGAAAATGTGTGCTACCACTGAGCAGTGGGAAGGTAGTCACAGTGGGTCTCCAGGTCGACTTCTACCCATCAGACTAGTATATGCTCGACTTGGACAATGCATTGCTGTTTTTTCACTGGCATTGCTTTTGTTTTCTTGGAGTTAAAAATCTAGCCTTCTGATTGGTTGGAGGCTGTGTGGCTTTCTAGGGTCATTTTTTATTCTTGAAAGAGCTACTACTGACACCTCAAAGAAAACTTTGAAAAATATAATAATTAGGTACAGTTCAGCTTGCATTTCACATATATTCTATGTATTTCTCTTCTCTATTATTTATTACTGAGTAAATTTGCATGACTACATGGTCTTTATTCCTCAGAGTTCATCTGTGTCTATAACTTACTCCCTACTTTAAATCATAATCTTCTGTTGTGACATCACAGTGTGTTGCCATGAGAGTAACTGTGACGTCACAAGAAGTGCATATGACCTTAGGTAGTGAGAAAGCAACAGGAATAGATGTACTCTTCAGGAACAAACATGTTTTAATGCAAATAACCTCAGTAATAAATAATGGGGAGGAGGATTACAGAACTAACATGAAACACAAGCTGAACTGTATCTAAATATTATGGTTTGTTAAAGTTGTCTTGAAGGTGTCAGCTGCTCTTTAGGCTGTGGAGTTTCAAGCTATAGCTCCACCCTCAAAACAGTATTTTGATGATGCTAAGGTGACGGAAAGGGCGACAGCATGTTCAGCATGTGTAAAGTGTGGTAGCATTGTTGGGGGTGGGCTGTTTGTCACTTTACTCATCTTTGCAGTCTGCCTTTCATTTTAGGGGGGTACTATTGTATTCTACCAGCAAAAAATGAAAAGTAGCCTACTAAGATGTATAATGTTGATATAAACAGCCCCAGCTCCTCATTCTGTTGCATTTTACATTAAACATGCTGCAGACTTTAGCCTAAAGCAGATTAATGAGTTATTAGTATGTCGAGACTTGATTGTAATGTTGTTTGTGTGCATTGTTCCTTGTTCTGGGCTGTCAGAATCCCAGCCATGGCTTATATGTGTTTGTATTGCTTTCAAACGATATCTCTGAAGTTCTGATTTAATTTTCTGTCCGAAGTGTGATGTGGCATGACATGTAAGAGAGAAACTATGAAAGTGCAAGCTTACAAGAATGGAGCCTTTCTTTGTAAAGTTGGACACTTTCATATTCCTAGTAGTCTGTGGAGTATGCTAATTGTACTAAAATAGGCTCCTCATAGAATGAGATCCATTCCAAATGAATAGTGAATACATTTACAGGCTTGACTCCAGAACTTGCAGAGATAAACATTCATTGCAAGAGTTCACCTTTAACCAGTTGCTGTGATGAATTTGGTGCATTGTTTCCTGCCAGTTCTGTTTGTCCTTGACTTTGAAACTGTAATAAACCTAAAAGCAGAGAACAGCAAAGACCCTGCAAAGTGTCTTTGAGTTAAAGATTGATTGAAGGAGAATTAACATGCAGACTTTGGCTTGTAATTTATGGTGAGGTCTTAGAAAAGCAAAAACCATAGTCTTTTCTATTTATACAAATGCAGTTTGTTTTCATGCAACAAAGTCATTTGTAGTAATTAAATAGGGTGAGTGAAAATCCCAGATGTCCACTTGCTCAAACACTGCTACATGACAGGCAGAGGGGTGTGATTTGAATAGTTTACATGCCCTCTGGGCAAGTAAGGTGATTTTACATTACCAGATCTGCTATAGTGCCAGCGGTGCCAATAAGTTGCACCAGTGCAGATCTGGCAGTGTGAAAAGCTGCCAGAGCATTACAGGCCACTTTGTTGTGGCACAGATTGTTCCATGGTATGTTGGGAACACGAAGCGGAGTGCACCAGTGCAGACGTGTTTTGCAAGCGTGTTATAAATGCTGCTTTGCCTACACTGGTGCCACTGCCATTTACTAACCTCTCCACCGGAAATGCCCCCAAAACAGGGGAAGGCCATTGGGAGTGCTGTACAACCACAGTGTGTAAAGGAAAAGGGCAGCGGTGCGACCGGAGTGGAGCAAGCTGATTCAAGATGGCAGCACTCTCAAGTAAGCTGTAAAGTCCCTATACAGTAGCTGTAAGTTGAGAGAATGGTGCTGACTGCAGTACCTGTTCCATCTTCTAAACGTTAGTAGTGTGCTATTACTGCTACAGAATTGGAATGTTTGTGGGAAGTAGTAAAGAAGACACCATTTTGTGTAGTTCCTTAACATCACGGCCAGCGCTCCAGATAAAGAAAATGTTGGGGAATGATTTACTCACTAATTTGCAAGTCTGGTGAGTTGATGCATCTTACAGTCCATATGATTCCGCTGAAGGTACTCCAAACCCTGAAAAAGGGGCTTCACAGGAGACAGAAGTATTGTTCCTCTGATTTTACAGTGGGAATTGCATATCAGGTACACTCCCTCCAAAACTAACAGAAATATTTTAAGTTTAACTGGCTCAAAAATATGTATGATAGCTATGGTCCAAGTAAACTCAGAATTCCTTCACAAAATGGCAAATAGAAAATGTCAAGTAATGGGAAGATAGCTCTTCTGATGACAAAACCATTTAATCAATGGAGAATAAATGACTGTTAGCCTATATAAGCCTAATGATTTTTTTATTTTTTATTTTTGCTAAGGGCCACCTTTAGTTAAAGCATTGTTTTGTTTCCCTGCAGTTGTTGCCCAGCTTTCCACTTCTTCAGGGGTGGTGGCCCTTATCTTTATTTTCTTATAGGTGTCCCCAAGGGTTCGAAATACCAGCCAGTGTAGATTTATAGTATTTACACTACATCTTTCAAGCCATGTCACCCATAGTATGGCCCGCTGCTATACTCTTAACAGTTTTTTAACTTGGGAAGTCTACACATTTTCCTCTGTGGTCTCTGTGTTTGTTTATTTTATTTATTTGTTCATAACTAGGATTACAAAGACCTTTGAACCAGGGGTTCTTTTACAAAGATTCCACGTCAAGTGAGAAAACAGTACAAAACATGAGAGAGGAAAAAAGTAATAGTGTGTATACAGTAAGAATAAATAACATAGTGGGAAAATAAGCGAGAAGACAGTTAGAGGTGTTACAATTGGAGAACACAGAGGAGTACAGAAATTCACCAGTAATGAACAAACAGGAGCTTTTGGCAGAGAACAGCAAAAGGAATTTGGTGCTGTTAGAACTTTACTACTCTACTGGGAACAAAGAACTAGAACTCTACTACTGGGACCTTCATTTTAGGGTGAAAAAAAAGTTAGTGTGTTTGAGTTGGGTGAAGTGAATTGTTATCTGTGCAGTCAGCTAGGTGAAGAAGGACACTGTGAATTAGGGGAAGTGGCTTAGGCAGAAGGAAGCCAGGTGTTTTGGATTTAAAAACTGCCCTAGATAGCTTTTGGCAGATAACAGAAAGAGGTGCTGTTAGAACTTAACTACTCTACTGGGACTATATAGCCCTCCCTCCTTCCCCTCCACCCCTCCCCCAACCATAGCCAGTTGTACTTTTGTAGGCACAGGATTTGATTGGGAGCAGGAAGGGAGTGATCACAGAGGCACAAAAGGCTCACCATCCTAGAAGGAAAAGAGTAGCTCTCCATCCCCACTAGCTGCTGGAGTTCTGACTCTGAGCAAGTAAGGAGGAGACTACTGAGGAATATAGGAACTTCCTGTCCCAGAACCGGAAGATCAGGAGCTGTAAGGGCACGGAGGCAGTAGGAAAGTAGGGAGGAAAAAAAAATTACATAAAAATAAAAAATAGGGAGAGGAAAGAGTAAGTATACAAAATAACAGTTAAGGGGCCACAAATAAGACATGATAGGAATGGTGCAGTGCAGTGCAGTGCAGTGGCTGTGGAGCAGCAGTCTTCCGGGAGATGTTCTGGAGGATGCAGTGTTGTCCCATGTGCAGGCACGTCTCTGGGCTGAGGGAGGAGGTAGCTTATCTCCAGATTGAGTTGGCCAGGATTTGGGGGGCCTCCTCTCCCACCCAGGGACCACCAGGGCCACTGCCGCTGAGGTTGCCAAGAAAGAGGAGAGGTTGGACCACAGTGGGCTCAGGAACGGTGAAGGTGGTGGAATAGAGGCGTATCCCTCCAGCTGTACCTCTCAGCAATTCTTCTGCCGTTCTGGCAGTGTGTGGGTCTTCTATGGAGGCACCCGCAGAGGAGACCAAGGAGGATGCTGGGAACCTCCACAAAGGAGACCCATGGGAGGGTGGCATGGGACCCCACAGGGAAAGGAAACAACTCCTGGTGTTGGGACTTCATTGTTACGAGGTGCTGCCTGTCTATGGCATGGGTGCAGAGCTCAGGGTTTTGGCTTCATTGCGGACTGGGAGTCCACCTGGAGGGATACAGGCCTATACTGGCGCGATGGTCTGCATCTGTCCAGGAGGGGAAACAGGATCCTCGGTGATAGGTTTAAATGCTTCATTGGCAAGCATTTAAACTAATCAAGGGGGGAGGCACTGAAAAGGAGCAGGGGAAATCCTGCCCCCCCCCAAAAAAATCAGGGTAGTTAGTGAGGTATATGCCAAGATAGAGACGTCTATAGGGAGAAGGGCAGGGGTAAGTGCAGAAAAAAGCAATAAGGACAGGGATGGGGGAAAAAGGGGTAAGGCTATCACAAAATGGAGGGTAATGAGTACCAATGCACGTAGTCTAGGTTACAAGCTCCCTGAACTGGTGGCCTTCTTGGAAGAGGGATACCTGGATATCGTGTTAGTCACAGAAACATGGTACACAGATAACCATGACTGGGATGTCAACATACCTGGATACACAGTCTACAGGAGGGACAGGGAGGGTAGAAGAAGAGGAGGAGGAGTAGCTCTCTATGTAAGGGAAGGGATTAAAGCAATGGAACAAAAGGGTAAACAGGGAGGAGTAGGAGGCACTGTGGGTCACCCTGGAGACTGGAAATGGCACCACAATCCACACAGGGGGTTGTATACAGACCCCATCTCAGGGGGAGGAAATGGACAAGGAAATTATACAAGGCATCCTTAGGATGGCAGAGAAAAGGGAGATATTGTTGGTGGGAGACCTGAATATGACAGATGTTAACTGGAGCTCCTTTGCTGCAGCCACATCCAAGAGCAGGGCCATTCTCGATACCCTATAGGAGGCATGCCTCAGACAACTAGTGTTGGAACCCACTGGGCAGGGAGCAGTCTTAGACCTGGTACTCTCAATTGGGGACGGAGAGAGGATCTCAGATCTAGAAGTGGGTAGCCATCTAGGGACAAGTGACCACCAAACTGTGGTTTACGATAAACTCAGCTGCAGAGTCAGGCCATACAAAAGTGAGGGTACTGGACTTCAGGAGTGCTGACTTTGTTAAAATGGGAGAGTGCCTCAGAAAAGCACTAAAACAGGCAAGAAGGAGGGGTGGAGCAACAATGGGGAAACATCAAAACTGGCATCACAGAGGCAACAAGCCTTTGTGTGAAGCAAATAAATCAAAATGAAAGAAAAAAACACTATTGGTCTCAAAAGAGGTGGCGGGGAAGGTTAGGGAGAAAAAGATAGCATTTAGGAAGTATAAGGAAACACAGAAGGAGCAGGACAGAGAACTGTACCAGTTAAAGTAGAAGGAAGCAGGGAAGGCAGTCAGAATAGCAAAGACCCAAACCAAGGAAAAGATCGCCAACTCGGTTAAGAAGGGGGATAAAACCTTTCATAGGTACATTAGGGAGCTAAGAAAGACAAAGGGAGGGATAGTGAGGCTGAATAAAGAAGACGGTGGGTGGGTGGGCAGAGAGGGACAGTGAAAAAGCAGGGATACTGAATGAATATTTCTGCTCAGTACTCACAAAAAAAGAGGAGGGGGATTAAGATTAATCTAATCGATTTCTTTGACTGGGTGACCAAAGTAGTAGACCAGGGAGGGGCTGTGGACATAGCCTACCTAGACTTGTTACAATGCGTGTAACTCTACACATGTTTGTACCAGTATAGCTGCTGCCTGTAATTTTCAAGTGTGTTTATGCATTTTTTCACCCGTGTGTTCATCCCTGTCTCAATTCACTTAATTGTTGTCTCTCCCTCCACCCCTTACGACGAGGTACCTTTGTAAACGAGTCCATGACTCAAAGGTTGTAATACTGATTTCTCCAATAAATAAATAAAAAAATAAATAAATAGACTTTAGCAAGGCATTTGACACAGTCCCACACAAAAGATTAATAAACAAATTAGCCAGCCTGGGAGTGGGTGGTAGCCTGGGTAAAACATTGGCTGGACAACAGGATACAGAAGGTAATAGTAAAACGGAGTCCACTCTGAAGAAAGGAGGCTTACTAGCGGGGTATCACAGGGTTCAGTACTGGGTCCAGTCCTTTTTAATGTCTTTATAAGTGATATTGCAGAGGGACTGGAAGAAAAAGTATGCCTCTTTGCAGATGATACAAAGATCTGCAACAGGGTTGATACAAAAGGGGGGGTGGAAAGGATGAGAAGGGACTTGCCAAGGTTGGAGAAATGGTCAGAAGTATGAAAGCTTGGATTCAGTGCAAAGAAGTGCAAAGTAATGCCACCTGGGAAACAAAACCCAGGGAAGAGTACAGTGGGGGTAGTAACAAAATGGAAAGGGAGGCGGCCTGGTGGCGCAGAGGTTGGCGCTGGCACCTACCTCGAACCACACGGTGACCTGGGTACGGAAATTGACTTAAAAGGGTGGTCTGCAGGGGAGAAGAGGACTGAGCATCCGGAGGACTGCTTTCCTCTCCTGGGGTGGGCTTGGGAGATGCCTCACTCTGTAGTGGCCCCTGGTGGAGACCAGGAGCACTAAAGATGTGTCACAATTGGGGAATCGGAGGAAAAACACAAAAAAATGGCATCTGAAACTGCTGGATGATGGCCGCCCAGACCAGCGCCTCCGTGGTACTCCAAGATGCCGACCCGACCTCAGCAACACCCAGGGCTAGCGCCAGCGCCGTTGGCTGCCAGGCCCTTTCTCCTCGGAAGGGGAGGTCCCACCCGACGAAAGAAATACGTTGGGTTACCCTGAGGTGGCTGCGATTTGAGGTTGGGAATGAGTGGAGCCCAGGAGGAGGAGTCCTTGGCAGTGGCCCGAAGAAGTGGCAGGATGAGGCGCGGGGGAGATAAATAACACAAAATGGAAAGGGACCTGGGAGTAATCATATCAGATGACCTAAAGGTTAGCAAGCAACGTGAGAAGACAGTAGGGATGGCTGGAGGGATACTGGGATGTATAGGGAGAGGCATCACCAGTAGAAAACAGGAAGTTGTTATCCTTCTGCACAGATAGTTGGTGAGACCCCATCTGGAGTATTGCGTCCTGTTCTGGAGACCCCATCTCCGCAAGGACATAGATAAGGATGGAGGCAGTCCAGAGGAGGGCAACTAAAATAGTGCAGGGTCTGCAACAGAAGCCATACGAGGAGAGACTAAAGGAGCTGAACATGTATATCCTTGAGGAAAGGAGGGAGAATGGGGACATGATGGAAACTTCTAAGTACCTCAAGGGAATCGGCAAAGTCCAAGAAGGTAGCATCTTTCAGAAAAGGAGATGTGCAAGAACAAGGGGACATAATTTGAAGATAGAGGGGGATGGCTCAGGGGCACTGTAAGGAAGCATTTTTTCACAGAGAGGGTGGTGGACGCATGGAATGGCCTTCCTGAGGAGATTGTGGGGTCAAAAGCAGTGGGGGAATTCAAGAATGCATGGGACAGACGTAAGGCAATTCTTGTGGGGGGTAGGAAGAAGTAGGCTGTTGGTTAACTAGGATCTGCAGCTTATCCAGTACGTAGGGAAATGGGCAGACTAGGTGGGCCAAGCGGTCCTTATTTGCCGTCAAAGTCTATGTTTCTATCACAAAAACATATATGTAGTCTAATAAATAGCAGACTTTGTCAGTCTTGGAGCTACAACATGGGGGAAGCAGGATAAAGGGATTGTAACGGGCAGTAGCGGAGTGGGGGGGTAGGAGGGTGAGGGAGAGGGTATAGCAGCAGGTGTGGAAGGGGCATTGGTCTATTGGGGAGGTAGGTGGGGAAGCCAGGGGCAGGACTGGGAACTGTGAGGAACAGGCACACTTAACTAGAGTTGGGTGAGAACGTAGTTTGGTTTTGAAGGTGCCAAGTTTGGGTTCAGAGAAGATCTCTGGGCAGGTCATTCATCCAGGTTGGAGCTCTATAGCTGAAAGTTCGCTGGGCTTGGGAGGACCTATAGCGAGGGGCGTAGAAGGCCAGCCTAGTGTAACTACATGTATTATGTTGGTTTGCCGAGAGGAGTAACAGTGACCGGGTAGCAGGAGGAATTAAAGGAGATAGGAAATGATTTTTACATAGTTAACTGCCCTTCCATCTTCCTTTCCATGCCAGTTATGTATTCTAATATGCTTTGCTGATTTTTTTGGTAAATAAATAATCTAGCTTTGGGGTGCCTTCAGTTGTACGTGGAATTCCACTCTCCTCACCAGCTACTGCTCTTGATTTTCATACTTCTAAGACATTATATGACATGACAAACTCCCATTCCATGCTATTCATCTGAATGGCCTGGAATGGGTGTTTCTGATGTCATAGAATGTTCAGGCAGTATGGAAACAGAGCAGCAACTGCTGAGCAGAGAGGGATCCAGGTTGTTACAAAGCAACAAAATATAGGTTATGTGTTTAACAAAAAAAGGTCAAAACATACCAGAATAGTGGGTAGCCAATAAAAGAACTAGAGGGCATCTAGAGGTCTAAAAACTGTTTCCTATCGCCTTTAAGGCGAGGTATATTTTTTGTGCCCGGAGACCAGTTTGATATCTTATTATTCAATGACATCAAAAATACTGTTTTCTGATTGGCTGGCTGGCACGACTTACAACGTGTAAATCGTAGCATCAGCACACTGGAAAAAGTGTCAGCCAGTCAATGCCCCCCCCCATCACTCCGATGCCCACACATCAAAGCTACCACCGCCATCTTGACTCGCATGCTAAGCGGTAAATTTAAAAACTAAAAAAAAATGGACCCGTCATTCAAAATAATTGATGACGAAGAGCTAGAACATTTGTTTGCCAGCATTCCAGACACAGAACCGAACGTCAACTCCCAACGATACAAAAAAACCTGTACCTTTTCTTTCTGACGTGAATGAACCTGTAGTCACTTGAACCCCTTCCGACGGCAATCTCCCAATGGATACCCATCAGCCAAGCACTGCTCCCCTGCTTCTTCAAGATGCATTCCACGATGTCGCTAAAAAAAAAAAAAAAAAAAAAAAACTCTTCAAATAAAAAACATTTCTGTACAACATTCTTACTTGTATAATAGCAATATCCTCTCGACGTGTGTGGGTGATGCTAGAATCACGACACTGGTGGTTGCAGGTCCTCCGGCCTGCCTCGGGACCGAACAACACACCAGCCATGTGTAAATTATGGCATCACCCACACCCTCTCGGGGGATATTGCTTAATTCTACCATGAAGGTGAAGCCATTCGGTTTGATGATATAGATCACAGGTGTGCGTCCAACTGTCAGCACCAGATATCAATCTACAGGCCTTGTTAAGCGAAATCATCAACCGCTTGACAGTTGTGTCTGTAGCAAAACTGTAAATTATCAGGCTGTAATCTATAACAGACAGTATAGAGCTGGTGACAGCTAGTCTTAACGCAGCAGGTGTGAGACATTGCCTATGCCTATAGAGAACATCAATCCTGCTGTTTATAATCTTGGAGATATGATTAACATGCAGGGCATAGGAAAGAGCTATCCAGCGCAATACCTAGATATTTGAATTCATATATCATTTCCAGGAGTTGATTTAAGTTATGCAGATGGTTAGGTGTGCAGATTTGTATTTGTTATGGGGGTCTAGCAAACAGCATTGCTTTTGTTTTTTTGTTGTTCATTAACAGTTTGTGGTTAGAAAACCAGGATTCAGCTTTTTGAAATTGATTTGCAGATTGCTTGTGAGGGGGAGTAGGTCTGTGTGACTGGAAAAAAGTACGGCATCATCCGTGTAGAGGACAAGGTTGCAGTCGCAGGCTTTGGGTAGTGTATTCAGGTACAGGCTGAACAGTAGGGGCCCAAGGATAGATCCTTGTGGGACGCCAGAGTGGACTGGCAGACCGGTCGCTAGGGAATCATTTATTTTAACCTGTTGTGTTCTGGCCCCAAGGTAGCTTTTGAACCAGTTTGCTACAGCAGGGGAGAGGCCCAGTGGGGGGAGGGAGTTAAGGAGGAGGTAGTGGTTTACTGTATCAAAAGCCCTGGTCAGGTCGATGTAAACTGACCCTGCTGTGTGATCACGATCCAAGGCCTTGTGAATATAATCTGTGTATTCCAACAGGGCTGAGGATCAGGCTTATGCAGCTGTTTAGATGCATACGCTTTGCTTTGGGTTCTGAATTAATAGAAGATGTCTGCTGAAGCTACTTGCAGAGAAAAATTTCCTTTTTTTGTTTACATAGTTATGGACATTACAGGCAAATAATATCTCTATGTGACAGAGAGAGTTTCCTTGTTCCTGGCAGATTTCAAAGGATTATTTATTTATTTATTTAGCTTTTGTTTACCAGGTAAGCACACTAGACAGTCAAATGCCTATTTTCAGGTGCGACCCGAGAGAGTTACAAGGATACAGGCAATAACAGTACGGAGGCCAACAACAAGTTACACAAGGTACAGTCAAAAATACAAGCAAGAAAGACCAGCCGAAACAAAGTACAGAGGCTTGGGTCCAACTGTCTGGCATGGTACAGACAGGTATAAGCAAACAGCTACAGTCAGGTAACAGGCAGTGAGCAATTTTAATGCAGTTCAGTATGAGGCATGGCAACCCAGGGAGGGCAGCCAGGGAAAATTAGAACCAGTATCAGCAGTAACAACATTTGTGATACTTGTTTATATGTTATTTTGGAATAAGTGCATGCCCACAGCCAGGATTTTTTATTGCAGGCACTTCACGGAGGGTAGGACTTCGAGGGACAGAGGCAGCTTGATGCTTGTTTTAGGTAACCCCAGAGAGAGGGCCTGAAGCAGCTGTGGAAGGGGGCAGTTCTTACATGAGGAGGTAGGTGGTTCCAGATTTTTGGGGCAAGAGCCGTAAAGGCTCGATCTCCCGCAAGGGAGTGAGTCTTAAGGACCATAAGTGCCTGGGATTCAGTGGACCTCAGCTGATAGCCAGAGGGGACAGACTGGAGGAGGTCAGCAAGTGCCAGAGGAGTAGATGATCGGATGATGTTATCCTTAAAGTTGCCCATAACGAAAGATCAGTGGTTGCTAGGGGAGAGCCAACCCAGTCTACAGTAAAGTAGACACCGATGGGTGAGATGAGGGGCTGATAGGGCGAAGTGACATATCTTGTTATACGAGGTGTCCCATTTGGAGAGCCAGGCTTTGGGGGCATTCATGAAGGGGATAAGCCTATAACAAAGCAAGGGGAGGAAGACCCCTTTTGCCAGAGCAAGTCTGGCAGCTGGGGTGAGGCAACTTTTTGCTCTATACGCGAGTCCCAGTTTGCCATTTGTGGCCTTACAGGAGCTAAGTATGTGCAGGGAGAGATCCAGTTGTGGGTCAAGAGTCACCCCCAAGTACTTGAACGATTCCACCACCATCACAGGGGTGCCATCAGTGCCAACGACTCTGAGCTGAGCCGGGCACGCTCTCACCTTGGGAAGGGAGCCGAATAACATTGCCTGCGTCTTCTGAAGGTTGATGACAAGCTTACTTGCCTTGAGCAAGAATTGGATGCAACCAAAATCTGAGTTGAGTCTAGAGTTTGTCATCAGTGCTTTGTGAACTGGCGAGGAGCACCATATCATCAGAATTTTTTAAATTTATTTTTATTTATGACTTTGATAACCGGATGAGTGCACTGATCCCAGGGACCATTTTCAGGCATGACCCGGGCCGTAACACATGGCACAGGGTGACAGTGGAGTACAAGGTAACAGTAATACACATGAAACAGATTTAATAAAAGCAACAATAGTAGACACAATATACAGGTTTGATGCATAGGTCCATTTGAGAACAGTGAATACGAAGTTTCAATATCAGACATGAGAAGACTTGGTACAAACAAACAAATCATAGGCACAGTGTACAATGTGAGACTGCATCGTTCAGTGAGCAAGTAATAGAATACTCAGTAAAAAAATGTATATACAATACGTACAGGCAAGGAAGTCAAATATTACTTTGAAAAATGCAATATAACAGTTGTAGGCAAGAGAGTTGACTAGTGTGGGTAGGTGGGTAACCCCTGGGCTGGGGAGTTGACTAGTGTGGGTTGGTGTGAGAACCCTGGGAGCATTGGCAGGATGTTTTCCAGGAACCAGACTTTAAGGTGGGACTTGAAACAGGAGTGTGTGTCAATGGAACAGAGTTCAGCTGGTAGTTTGTTCCACTGCAAGGGGGCAGCTGCAGACCAAGCTCTGCTACCCATGTTGGTGGATACCCTAGGAACAGCTAAAGGGGGAGTACCATTTGAGTGGAGGTTGCGGAGGAGTGCTCAGGTTTTCAGAAGGGTAGTTAGGGGTGATTCTGGAGCTGTGCGGATGACACTGTCCACCATGCAGCAGAGGGCTAGGTCAAAGCGACCTTGCAGCGGTAGCCATCCAAGGGTATTATAGAGGGTACAGTGGTGGGCGGAGAATGGGGCCAATAAAGCAAAGCGGCAGGCGCTGTTGTAGGCAGCGGAGAGTTTAGCCATAGCAGTAGAAGTAGCTGAGATCCTGACATAAATAGGGGAGCAGTAGTCAAGAATAGGGAGAAGATTACCACGGACAATGGCTAGTCTAGCTTCAGGGGTAAGGTATTGCCTGAATCTTTAGGCAGCACCTAACTTTTGATGGAACCTTCTGACAAGGGAATTTGCATAACATGTCCGAAAGTTGGGATTGAAGGCAGCTGGTTTATAAAGAGGGAGAACAATAGGGGGTCAAGGACCGACCCTTGAGGCACCCCACAGGCTACTGGTGATAGGCCGGATATGGCATTTTGGAACCTCGTGTATTGTTTCCTACCCGAGAGATAATTAGAAAACCAGGCTAGGACTGGGGGGAGAGAGGCCAAAAGACTGGAGAGCAGAGCCCAGAAGGGTGTGATCAATCAGATCAAAGGCCTTGGTCAGGTCGATGAAAACAGCCCCTGTGAGTTTGTCATGATCAGTTGCCATTCTGATTTTGGAGGTGACCTGTGTGAGGGCAGTGGAGGTGCTGTGTCCTTTTCGGAACCCGTGCTGCTCAGGGGAGAGCAGGCCATAGGTTTGGAGGAAGAGGGCAATCTGGGAGGCCACTACTTTTTCAAGCAGCTTATTAACTGCAGATAGAATCGCAGTGGGTCAATGGTTCTTAAGTAATTTGGGATTTCCATGCTTGAGGACAGGGATCACACGGGCCACCTTCCAAATGGGAGGGACAGACCCCGATGTGAGTGAGGAGTTAAGAATATGGGAGATCGGCCGGGCCAAGAAGGGGGCCCCCAGGTTTAGCAGTTTGGGCACAAGGTTGTCGTGTTCCGCTGTGGGGGGTTGGGGACCTACTAGAAGCTTCTGGGTTTCTTTGAAGGAGACAGCCTTAAAGTAGAAGGGAGGGAGAGGAGAATGTGGTGGAGCACCAGGAGTATGACCCAGATCATTAGAAATTGAAGGCATAGAGGTATAGTCAGATAGGTCCGAGAACAGGCCATTGAAAGCAGTTGCTATCGTTTGGGCATTATTGCAACTGACTCCGTTTATTAGCAGGTCAGGAACCTGCTGGCAGGCCGGATCGTTTACGATGTGCTTTATAGTACGCCAGAAACTCCTCTAGGTTCTTGGCGGACACTTTGAGGGATGATTTGCAGAAATCACTCTTTGCCAAGCGAATCACCCATTTGCATGAATTCCTGTTCTCCCTATAGACCTCGAAATCAGATCTGTTTCCAGAGGCCTTATATTTTAGCCAACTTTTGTCCCTATGCTTCATCAGGGCAAACAGTTCCCCTTGTAACCATTTTGTGACTGTGCCTCTCTCTCTTCTTTTAATAAGTGGGGCATGTCTGTCTTGTAGTGAGGTAAAAATGGTTAGGAAGCTGTTCAGAGCAGCCAAGGGGTCCGGGTCTGCAGGTACCGGGGACCAGTCCATCAGGCTGAGGTCAGTATGGAAGTTAAGTCAAAGTTTGAGTAATCTCTCATCTGTATGACTTTTGGTGGGATCCTGGAATTTAGAACCTTCCAGATTCAGTATGTAGGGCAGTGGTCCAAGATCGAATCGGGGAGGAGGCCTGAGGCTGATATTCGGTCTGGCCTGTTACACAGCATCCAGTCAAGCAGAGAGCCATTATCCCTGGAGGAAGAGGGTCTGGTGGGTTTGGTGATAAGTTGGCTGAGGGCAAGGCTGGATAGAAGGGGTTCGTAGATTTTAGCATTCCCACTCAGCCAGTTGAGGTTGAAGTCCCCAAACATTAATCAATCAATCAATCAATCAAAATCTTTATTTATTCAGGCGAACATCATTGAGCATAGCTCATTTACAAGATGGACCTGAGTGGTCATAACAAAAAAGGTTACAGAGTGTATACAAAAACATGATATTGAAATAGCACAAATACAAACATTTATGAGTGAGATAGATGTACAATTATTTACATATATACAAGGCAAAGGACAGTAAACCAAAACCTATTAAAGGTGAGAAACAAACAGTCTGGTAGGGATAAGGCTTGGATAATGGTACATGGGTGGGCATATATGTTTGAGGTTAGATGGAAAGGACCAGAGGAATGATAGAAGAATAGGAGGAGCTTTAGAAGGGGGTGGGGAGAGAGAGGTGTGGGGTGTGGGAGGACTAGGCCTTGTGGAAGCAATTGCATGAATCTGGGATTAGGCTGGTGTACAGCTTTTGAAGGATGTAAGGGGATCAGTGTTTCCATTTTCAATGTCTTTGGATAGAATTCAGATAAGTGCCAGGAATAACTGATTGCAGCTCTTCCATACCGGTGCAGGTGATAGGAATCTTCAGCAGGATCAGTTTGTTGATCCTCAAGGTGTAGGGCCTGGATGTGATCTGGTTGAAGCAGTCTGAGATGTAGGAAGGGTTTGTTTGTCAGAGCTTTGTAGATCCAGGTAGCAGCATTTTTCTTCTTCTATGTTGCAGGGATGTCCAGCTGACTGCATTGTAGAGAGAGCAATGATGGGTGCTAGAGGGAAGGTCAGTAATGAATCTAATAGCTCTATGATACAGGGTGTCTAGTTTGTTTAGATGGGAGGGAGCAATGACCATAGAGGAAGTCAGCATAATCAATGAGGGACATGAATGATGCAAGGATTAATCTTTGTTTGGAATCTTTGGTCAGGTAGTGTTTGATTCTATAGAATAGACCAAGTCTTTGTCTTAGCTTTTTCAGGAGCTCTTCAACGTGGGTAGTATAGTCTAGTTTATTGTCTATCCATACTCCTAGGTATTTGAATTTGTCAACATATTCCAGATTTTCACCAAGGATGGTAGAGAGTTGTGGGAGGGTGAATGATGGGATAGTGGAAGAACAGTTCTTGGGGCAAAGAACATAGCTTTGGTTTTCTTAGCATTTAGTAATAATTTCTTTTTAATAGGTTATGCTGGAGGAGGGAGAATTGAGACTGTAGGAGCTCACAGGCTTTTGATGGTGAGGATCGCTCACATAAAGTACAGTGTCATCTGCAAAAGGTGGATATTAGAAAGAGAGATTTGGAGTCAATATTGTTGATGTAAATGGCAAAAGGATGGGACCCAGGATGGAGCCTTATGCACAATCTCCTAGGAGTGGCTTAGGGAGATAGATCACCATCATTCTTTACCAGTTGTAGCCTTCCAGAGAGATAGCATCTGAACCATTTAATAGAAGTGAGTCAAGGCCTATGGAGTTTAGTGAGGTGATCAGAAGATCATGATCCACAGTGTCAAAGGCTTTGCTTAGATCCAGAAACACAGCACAGGTATTATTCTTTTTGTCTAGGGCAGTCTGCCAGTCATTTGTGACTTTTGCTAGTGCAGAGATGGTGCTATGCATAGATCTAAACCCAGATTGAGCTGGATTTAGAGATTGTTGGTATCAAGGTAGGCAGTTAACTGAGAGTTTACCAGCTTCTCAAGCATCTTGGATAGTATTAGTAAGATGGAGATGGGCCTATAATTATTGAGGTCCATGGGATCACCTGCTTAAGTAATGGAAACACTTGAGCTGTTTTCCATATTGAGGGATAGTACCAGTGACAAGTGATAGATTGAAGAGGTGGGTGAGGGGCGGTTAAGGCATACAGTGCTACTTTAGAAAGTAGGGATCCAGGAGTCTGCACCTGCACTTTGGTGGTATCTAATTGGAGTAGGAGGTCTTCTACTTCTTTGAACAATATTGGTTTGAATGAGAATGTGGAAGCAACCTTTTGACTCTCAGTAGATTGTAGGTTTAGAGATGATCTTAATAGGTTTTGCAGGAGAGGAGTGAAAGCCAGGCCAGCTGTAGTGAAATGGTCATTGAAGGCATTCAAGATATTTTGCTTGTCGGTGATTTCAATATTATTTAATTGAATTTTGGATGGTAAGACAGGGGTAGAGGTTTGACCTAGGATGCCCTTTATGGTACCCCAGAACCTGGAAGGGTTGTTATAGGAGGCATCTAGTTCAGCTGTGTAGAAGGTTGCCTTGGCTTTTCTTACTTGTTTTGTGCAGGAGTTTCTGGCTTTTCTGAATTGGAGCCAGTCATTTGGGTCCTTTGTCTTTCTTGCCCTTTTCCAGAGTTTTGTCTCTGGCAAGCAGTGCGGATTTGTTGTCGCTGAGAGAACCAGCGACAGGATTTGAGTTTGGTTCTGACACACTGGTGAGGGGTACTGGAATTGAGGGCACTTATGATTATATCATTTAGGATTTGAAGAGCTGACTCTATTGAGGCTGTGAGATAGAATCTTGCCAACGGTGGTGTGGCACAGATCATGGAGATATCCTGTAATATTAAAGTTCTTTTGACCTTCGTGGAGGAATTTTGCAGGATTGGGTGGCTTGATTGTTGATCTAATGGCAGCTAGGGACAGTGGTC
The DNA here is from genome assembly GCA_016271365.2 of Neoceratodus forsteri. Taxonomy (NCBI): domain Eukaryota; kingdom Metazoa; phylum Chordata; order Ceratodontiformes; family Ceratodontidae; genus Neoceratodus; species Neoceratodus forsteri. Next base: position 1,226,788,934 of record CM028132.1, on the reverse strand, counting down.
ACTTATGTCACTGAGAAGTACTCCTGCATAGGGATAATGATGAGGTTTATTTACCAATATAATATCCAGGAGTGTGCTGTTGAGAGTATTCTTTGGGTTGATCCTTGTTGGTTCTTTGATTAATTGAGAGAATCCATAGGTGTCACAGAAGGTTACCAGGGTGCAGATGCATTAGTCAGCCAATTTAAGTTCATGTCTCCTAAGATGATGGTGTCTTCAGGGCCCAGATTAAGTATGGATCCTAAATGGATAGGAGTTTGAGGCCTGCAGAGGGGGCCTATAGCAACCAACCAGTTGAGAAAGGAAGATGTGTTGGAAGGGTTATTTTAATAGAAACATTCAATTCCTTTGGTTGAGATGTAGAATTGAGGCAGGATGCAGAGATATTTGCTTTGACATAGATGGCTACCCCACCGCCCCTGGATAGACGGTCAGATCTGAAGAGCTGATAGTTGGGAAGGTTTATTTCACTATCTTTGTTGCAGATTTGAGCCATGTTTCAGATATAACCAGACAGTCCGGTAGGGTGTGCAACCCAGGCCTGTATTGATGAGAACTTTTTAGGAGGCTGCAGGCATTGAAGTGAAGAAACTCAATCCATTTATGGAGGTTAGGTCAGTTGGGGAGATCGAAGCCAGTAGGTCCAGGTTGATTTCACAGTGCCAACACAGACCAGCAGAAAGAAGATTAACTTGATGAGGGCACCAAGTGATAGGAGTAGTGAGCAGTCAGGCAGTTTTTTCTTCTTTCTTGGGATCCAATATATAGTGGGTGATGATCCTGCTGCATGGTTATCGAGTTTGTCATAGATTGCCAGCTTAATGGACAGGCGCAGGGAGTAATTGTAGTGCCAGTATGGTAGCAGGGGGATAGAGGAGTTCCAAACTGGTTGTGAGCCTTTTTTTGGGATTCCCCAAGGATTATTGTGCAGAAGCGGTAGTATAAGTATGTATAGTTTAGGGGTATCCACATTAGGAGTTCACTAGTCCTCACACTGGGGCTAAGGCAGTCAAGGAGATAGGAGAGGCCACGAACACCACCTTTTGGAGGATTGTATACACAGGCCAGGTGAAGCTTCTTTGTGTTACCTAATAGGAGGAGGGCATGTATAAACTCACGGGGGCGGTCAGTCACTTTTAGATGAGATTTGTAATAGAGTACCAACTCACCCCCACGCTTTTTACCCGCCCTGTCCAGTCTGATTACAAGGTAGCCAGGGAGAGCACAGACAGGGTCGGAGTGCGCAGGTTTGAGCCAGGTTTCGGAGACCCCGAGGATATCTGGTTTGTAGTAGGCGACCCATGCCATTAGAACTGAATGATTGGCAAGGATGCTGTGAATATTGAGATGAGCAATCTTTAGACCCTTTACCTCCTCCCACAGAGAAGGCAACATGATGAGTTAAGAGGGGGGGTTGGTAGTTGGTTTAGGGCTGTAACCGCAGCAGCAGTCAGCTGGGTTAGGAAGCAGCAGTATTAAGGGAGAATCAAACAACAATTTAGCTGTAACTGATTTGGTAGGATTTTGACTGGGCCACTACAGGCAGGGATCAGGTTAAAAATGGGTCTAGGTATATACGATTTTGTTTGTCCACCTCAGGGAGGTCAGAGGAGAGTGGAGCGGGCTGTGCACAGTATTATTTTTGTTCAGAGCAATTTAATTGCCATGGGTCCCCAATCCGGACTGGGCAGGGACCGTGGCGAGCTAAGTTTGTTTTGGAGAATTGTTTTGCAGCCTTTCCCCTCCACCTGCTCCGACGAGGCAAAAAACTGCAGCCAGATAAATGAGGGGACAAGGTCCTTCTTATTTAGCCAGCTGATGAGGATAGAGCGGACAGAAAATGTGAGATGCGCCCACTAGTGGAGGAAGCTGAGAACCTGCAAATGGGAAAGTGAGCTGATAGGTTATAGAGCTCACGTGATCTCAGCTATATATAGATGTTCACCAAGGGCGGTGGCGGGGCTTCCACAGGCAGGTTTACCAAGTAGTTACGGCTGAGCGTCGTGAGATCCGTATTCGCATTCGTTCTTTGTTTCCTGCGGGAGTCGAAGGCAGGGGTCCGCTTTGGGGAGGCGGCAACAGAGCGCCCTCACCTACCACCACAGCTAAGAAAGGAAGAGAAAAGGGCACCGAATTGTCCCCTGCTCATCCCCCTCTTTTTTTTTCTCATTCACATGATATATATTTATCCAGTTGGCCTCTTGGTAATGTATAGTGGTATGGGCCCCTTGCTATTGGTTAATGAGATTAAGGACCCCCTTCTTCAAACCTGGAGATCTAGTTGCAGATATCCCAGACCTAAAGTAGGGGGTACATGTTTCCTTGAGCAATTCGATGTTACAGAAATGCTGGGGGAAAAAAAAAGGATAGAAAATACTTGAATAGACCATCCAGTCTGTTTCTGGATTTCAAAACTCGGAATTTCTCGAGCATTCTCTCTCTCAGAATTTCTCTTATGATGAGGCGGTAAAACACTCCGATTCCTCTGTAGACGCAAAAGGCTCATAAAGGTTTATGACACAGTTCCTTCAGGAAGCCAGTTCTGTCCATTGTGAGGGAGCTGTTTTGAGTTAGCTGACATTTCACTCTCAGCCTTCAAAGACCCTCCTAATTCTCAAAAGACTATTGTTCAATTATCCTTTATTGCATTGAAGTGTGTGTGTGTGTGTGTGTGTGTGTATGTATATATATATATATATATATGTGTATATATATATATGCACACATATATACACATACACACACACACGTACTTCCTCTGCCTGAATAGAATACATATAGTACAATTCTAAACCCAGTTGAGCATGCCTTTTTACAGTAATGTCTTGTGTCTTATAACTGAGTTCTCATGAAGAAATATATTGAAAATGAGCCTCAGCACAACAGTTTGTAACATTATTCCTTGATTTGCCAGTAAACATAATCGATGATGAAGTGTCAGTATAGCCTAGAGTTCAGAGTAATAAGCTGTGGATGAGCAGGGTACATCCATCAGACCTAGGTTTGAGTCCCACAACCTCCACATCTTCATTGGGGATATCTCTTTCACCAGGTCACACTTATGGAAGTTTGCCACTAGGCACTAGGATCCCATGAAAGCCTTTTTCTGTAGCAGTCTATTAGGGCTGCCCACACCGTCGTCGCCTGCCGACGTCATCATCTCTATATAGGCGTAAGTGGCCCTGCTCCCCTCCTCAGTTCTTTCCTGCTGGAGACATCTGCCCTCTGACTAGCATAAGGAACAACTAGGACTGTTTCAAAACAGACACATAAAACAGTACACTGGGGTGATCAAACAGACTTTGCAGTGCCGATATTTACATTTGTATAAAAAATGTAAACATTATTTGCATTCCTTTTGAAAGTAACTAGTAAAAATAGTTCATCCCCCATCTGTCTGTCTTCTCTCTTTCCATTCATTCAGTAGATGTAATATTTGTTTATCATGGAATGCAGGAATCCAAACTTCTGCATAAATCTACTGGTCCTCCCCCCCACACAAACACAACAGAAGGCCTCAACTAAGCTAGGGATTCAATTTCATCTGTGCAGGATAAGCAGCAAATATTTCCTTCGTAGGCAAGTGAGGCTAGGATGTGGGTTTTTGATGGTCTGGAAAGAAGGCCAAGGAAGTTAAGCTGCGAGTAGTACTTCATTTAATTGATGTTTGTAATAAAGGGGGATTATAAAGTGAAAGAACATTTACTGAACTATTCCTGATTTTTAAGGGAGTTCCATTTTTAGGGTCTCTGTGACTTTTTTTTAGCGAGAGTAAACATAGTGGCCATGTTTATAATGGCAGTCAGTACATTTTTTTATTTTTATTTTTTTTAACAAAAGTGTCCATGTGTTGTGTCCTGATAGAACGGCTCTTTTTTTAACCAGTGGTAGTGGTCTCACAATTTATGTCTTCTGACCAGTTAGAATGCAGTGATTTCCCTACACATTTTATAAAAAAAAGCACTGTAGCCGCATTCCCACTTAACATCCTCAAAAGACTGTTTTGTGGTGTGGGTAGAGCTACCATGAGGGACTCTAGAACGGTGTGGGAAGAAGCACTGCTGGACATGAAAAAGGTGAATTATGTATTTATTTTCTGATATTGCAGTCCTTTAGTTCCACTGTGATCATGGGATGTATCCTCTCTGCCACTAGGTCTTGCCTGAATGGATCTTAGCCAAGTAGTCTGCTACCAGGGCTGGGGTGATGTTTGATGATGAGGTGCTAAATGAGTACTTTGCCTCTGTCTTTACTGGGGGAGGTGGAGGATCCTTTAAACCAGATGGGAGAGAAGGGGAGCTCTCTGAACCGGGAGGTCAGTTAGAGACTGAAGGACTGGATGAAGCTAGGGCAGAGAATGGGTTGCATCTAGAAGGGGAGGGGCAGGTGCATGAGGAGGTAGAATGGGAGCGCAAAATCACAGTGGATAGGGTGAGAGATGCCCTCCGGTTGCTAAAGACTGAGAAGGCGCTGGGGCCAGATGGACTGCATCCAAGGGTACTGAAGGAACTGGCGGATGTGCTGGCAGCTCCATTGGCCTCACTCTTCGTCTCCTCTCTGATGACAGAGTGGGTGCCTCAAGATTGGAAGGTGGCTCATGTGGTGTCTATCCACAAAGGGGGGGGGTCCAGAGAGGAGATGGGAAATTATAGGCCTGTTAGCCTAACGTCTGTGGTAGGCAAGGTTATGGAGGGCATTATCAAGGAGAGGCTGGGGGGCAGCTGGAAAGGTTGGGGCACCTGGTTTATGGGCAGTATGGTTTTGTTCCGGGGAGGTTGTGCCAGACCAACCTGGTGGAGTTTTATGACTGGGTGATGGGTGCTGTGGACTGAAATAGGCCGGTGGACATCCTCTATCTGGATTTCAGTAAGGCATTCAGTTCGGTACCCTATAATGGCCTGCTAACAAAACTGGGGGTGGGTTGGGGGGACAGTTGCTCAGGTGGGTGGAAAATTGGCTTACGGGGCGTATACAGAGAGTGGTGGTTGGAGGGATAGTCTCCTCCTCCAGGAAGGTCATCAAGTGGGGTCCTCCAGGGTTCGGTCCTGGGGCCACTCCTGTTCAGTTCCTGTGTCTTGGACATAGGGAGAGGTGTTAGGAATAGGCCGAGTCTCTTTATGGATGACTCAAAACTGGGAGCATTGACAGATGGGGAGGAGAGGAGAGGTCCTCCAGGGGGATCTGGATAACTGAGGGGTGGTCAGGAAAGTGGGGATTGAAGTTCAGTGCAGGGAAATGTAGGGTGCTGCATTTGGGGGTCAGAAACCTGGGCCATGCATACACCGTGGAGGGGGTCTCACTGCAAGTCACATCGGGCGAGAGAGACCTAGGGGTTGTGGTGGACAGCAAAATGAACAACAATGAGAATTGTTGAAGCAACAAAAGCAAACAGGATGCTGGGCTGCATAACCAGAGGATTACCTCCAGGAGGAGGGAGGTGATCCTCCCTCTGTATAATGCCCTGGTTAGGCTGCATCTTGAGTACTGTGTGCAGTTCTGGAGACCACATCTTAAGAAAGACATAGCGCTGCTGGAGAGGGTCGAGAGGAGGGCGACTAGGATGATTCAGGGCATGGAGGGTAGGCCCTATGAGGAGAGACTGGAAGAACTCAATCTGTATGCATTGGAAGAGAGGAGGGACAGGGGAGACATAATAGAGGTTTTCAAATATGTAAAGGGGATAAATAAGGGCGGAGCCAGGGAAGTGTTCAGGCTTAAGAAGGGGAACTACCAGGGGGCACGAGTGGAAGCTGGAAGGGGTGAAGTACAAGGGGAGTGCAGGAGACATTTTTTCACCGAGAGGGTGGTGGAACCATGGAATGTACTGCCCAGGAGTCTGGTGGAAGAAAACACAGTGGAGGGATTCAAGAAGGGTTGGGACAGGTGCAGGGGGATGCTGAAGCCAGGGAAGACCACCTCTGGGGGTGGAGGAGTGAGCTCCCAGTAGGGGGCTGGCTTCCGAGCAGACATGATAGACCATAGGGCCTATTCTGCTGGCTTTTACTATGATACTATGATTGTGGCTGTCGACATAGGGCTTGCCAGTGAGCACCATTTCTCTTACTGGGAGGCATTTGGTACACTGTAAGAATATGCTCACCCACAAGCACATGACGTACACAAGGCACGTCATGACTGCAATCTTTCACACACACACACACACACACAAAATTGGGGGGGGGTCACATTACATATAGAGCTAGGGATGCACACACATAGGTAGGGAACATCCACATAAGTTTAATATAGGTTTACATACACATAAGGCTAGGTGATTCTTTATTCTTGCATAGAACCTAGATACAAGCTATGAAACTGCACTGCTTCTAAAGCACGACCTTTACCCTATATATGATCCTGTAGGCTAGAGACTACACCACGAATAATGTTCTAGGCTAGAACTGCACTGCTATTTTGCTGTGATAATGTCAGAAATATAATGATTTATTTACCCGTGAGCACCCTCTACAGCTAAGGTGTCATGTGCTGACACAGCAATAATCATATGAATAGACCTTTAAGAGAGCATGATGATACATTTACAAAATGTTTCATCTGTAAGAACACGTCATTGACATAAGCGTGTGCTTATGACTTGAATGTTACAATTGTAGCATTCAAAAGAGCAACTGAGATAATACTCTGCTGCTCCCCAAATTGACCAGTAGAAGTAATAGTAAGTGCGATCATCAAATGCACATCACGAGCTGGCTATCTATCACCAGACTTAAGATCTTATCAGGGTATGAAACCCCTTTCCCCATGCCCCCCTCTCCGAGGAAATCACAGGCAGACCCTGCATAACACTGCAGTGTTCGAGAGAACCAGATTCCCAGGTACGTATGTTATATAATTAGTATGCAATGTATAATGACTGTCCTATAGGCAAGCTGGTGGGACAATAAAAGAACCTTATGCTGCTTTATGTCAGCTTCCATTTCTTCTTATAATCTTTTCTCAGTCCTAGAACCTGTAAGAGGTGTATTGTATGTTTTGTTATGGTGTAATGATCCCCTGATGTTCCCTAAAGGGCTACATTTCCCTGCAGGTAACTTAAGGGTTTGTTAGATCATAATAGCAAAGTCAGGGGGTGTCCAACAAAGCCCAGCAAAATACCCAACAACACTCTGAAATAAAGTATTCCATTTACATGTGTATCCCCTTCCCCCCAGGCAAGGCTGAAAGGAAGTATTTCTAGCTCTCCTTTCTAGTCGACAAAAACGAGCTGGCCTGTAATTACCCAGGTCTGACATTTGCCACTTTTAGTCTTCTGGTATTAAACCTTTTTTTTTTTTCTGTTTTGTTTTTTTGTTTACATCTCTTCAAACCTTACACATATCGTATGCTCAAGCATCGTTTCCCATACACATAAACCAAACAATATAGATGTTTGTTCTCTTCTAGCATCCTTTTAGTGATTCTATACCCTGCTTTTCTGCAAACTGCCTCTCTAGCATGCTCACTCCAAGTGTTCTTAGTGGGCACAACACCTGTATTCTGTCTGTCCCTTAGGACTTACCTGGCATGATCTTTGCCAGTTAGTCTGCTTTCAGGGTGTGGGCATGATGTCCATTGGCTGCATTGTGACTACCTCTGATGTCATAGGCCAGCACCCTTCCTGAACCAGGATTGCCCCAGGCACTGTCTCAGACCTTCCCCTATGCCCTGTTTTTAAGTGGCCCAGTCCCTTGCTTCACCTGCAAGACATTAGTGTTGCCTACAGTTTTTGATACAATCTTGCTAACCTTGGCAGTTTTAATTCTTGTACTCCTCTGTGGCCTGGAGGCAACATGTCTCTTTCCAGGGTGGTACTTTAATTAGCTGGAATAGTGTGTGATGGGTGGGGGAGGAGGGATGAATATTTGGTGGAAGGAGGTCTTATAAAATTTTTTCAGGCATTTTCCTATGTTGGTGTACTGGAATATTTTTTTTCTAGTCAGAGAGATTTGAGCTGATAAAATGTTCAACACTCACCATTGGTCAGATTCATACTAACATACTAAAAAGCCAGCAGAATAGGCCAAATGGTCTGTCTTGTCTGCTCGAAAGCCAGTAACCTAATGGCTGCTCGCCTTACCACCCCCCCAGCTCCCAAGAGGGTCTTCTTTAGTTTCAATTTCCCCTTGTACCACTCCCACCCCTTCTAGAATTCCTCCACTGTGCCCTCCTCCACCAGCCTTCCAGGCAGCGCATTCCATGGCTCCACCACCCTCTCAGTGAAAAAATGCTTCCTACGTTCCCCCCTGTAGTTTCTCCCCTCCAGCTTCCACTCATGGCCCCTGATTGTTCCCCCCTTCCTTAGCCTAAAAAGCTCCTTGGTTCCATTCCTGGTTATTCCTTTTACATACTTGAAAACCTCTATCATATCTCCGCTGTCCCTCCTCTCCTCCAGTGAATAAAGCCCAAGCTCTTCCAGTCTCTCCTCATAAGGCTGCCCCTCCATGTCCTGAATCATCCTGGTCGCTCTCCTCTGGACGCTCTCCAGCAGCGCTATGTTCTTCTTCAGATGAGGTATCCAGAACTGTACACAGTACTCTACCTGCGGCCTGACCAAGGCATTATACGGAGGGAGGATCACCTCCCTCCTTCTGGACGTAACTCCCCGGGCTATGCAGCCCAGTATCGTGTTTGCTTTGGCTGCAGTTCTTCTACAATTTTCAGAGTTATTCATTTTGACGTCTATCACCACCTCTAAATCCCTTTCCCCCAATGTGACTTGCAGTGTGACACCTCCCCCCAGGGTGTATTCATGGCCTGGGTTTTATACCCCCAAATGTAGTACCTTACATTTCCCGACATTAAATTTCAGTCCCCACCTCCTTGACCACCCCTCCAGGGTATCCAGATCCCCCTGGACCACCTCCCTCTCTTCTTCACAATCCACCAGAACTCCCAGTTTTGAATCATCCGCAGAGAGAGACTCAGCCTATTCCTAACCCCCCTCCCTATATTTGAGACATAGGCGTTAAACAAGAGTGGCCCCAATACCGAACCCTGAGGGACCCCACTGATTACCTTCCTGGCAGAGGAGAGTATCCCACCCACCATTACCCTCTGTAAATGCCTCAAGAACCAATTTTCAACCCAATTTATCTTCCGCCCTCCCACCCCCAGCTTTTTTATCAGCCCATCATGTGGTACTGAATCAAACACCTTGCTGAAATCTAGTGTAACCCCTGGACCCCTGCCTTTTGCAAAATGACAGGTGGCATGCTGTTGAAGCTGACAGCAGTACCTGGTGGGGACTGGGTTCGGGGAGGACTAGGTTACTTGGCATAGGGGGCCTAGGTTTAGCTACTCTGCACAGGGGCACCCAAGTAAATCTGAACACAGGAAGCAATAACTGTAATGTCCAAAACCAGGAATGGGATTCTACAGTGTAGCTTTTATTCACATCCAAACTGAACAAACAAAGCATAGACGGACCCCCACAGGGCTACATTCCTGGTAATGCAGATTAGAGATAACAGAACACTTCTTTACATTTCAGCCCTCAGGCTCTGAACCCACCAGGCACACAGCCCGGACTTGCACGCAGCTTTGGGTACACAGCCCGACTTGTACACTACTTGGGTTTTTCCCCATTGCCCGGCTCCCCCGCCGGCCACTTGATCAACGGTCCATTATGGGAATGAACCAGTTTTCCTATTGGTGGCTCCCCAAACCACCTTAGAGCCTTCGACTCCTAGAGGGAATTTTTTTCCATCCCACGTCTGGGTACTTCCGTCATCACTGGCCAAGTGCATGACGCAAAGTAGAAATCCACAGAGCAAATCCGTAGAGGTGGACCTGGTTACTAAAGATGGGGGGTCTCCCACCTCCAGCTCCCACAATCCATACCCGGCCATTACTCTGGACACTAAACAACTCTTTTGAAAGCTTGGCAATGTAGATTACTGGGTAGCAGTATATCACATCCCCTCTACATGTCTTGGCTTCCCCTATGTGCTGGATTTGTACATACTTTTACTTTTGGCTAAGCCTATTATTCTAGGCCTCCCACTACTTCAGTAGTCCAGTCCCCACTTTTACACAGTTCAGGATGAAACATGAGCCCTTTAGTTGCAGGTGCCCCACAGGCGAATCACGAAATCTTCTTGTACCCCACACTCGTGGACAAAATAAGGCAGCTTCTTTCTCCAGCAGTAGCCAGGGGGTTGCCCCTGGAATACCAGGCAACCTTCCTGCCCCATCCCCTGAGGGATGGGGCACAGAGACCCGAATCAGCGGTCTCCACCGCTAAAAAATAGCTTACTGTGTCTCTCTTTAGGCGGAAACACACACCTTTCCCTAAATGTAGCCCTATTTCAGGGCTGAGGCTCCAAGAGCCTGAGCACAGAGCTGCTGTGCTCCTCTCACAACAATCTCCAAACTCCAACTGACTACAGACTATTGTTCAAACCTCCAAACATTCTACTATAACTCCCTTCTGCAGATTCCATTGTGGCTTATGGAGCTGCAATAGTTCTATGGTGATGTCATCCCTCAGTCTCAGCTGAGACTGAGAACAGAGTGAGACAGTGTGAAATCCATTTAACTGGAGTTTCACAAGCTGCCTTCCCTGCCTACCACTAGGTCTTACTGGGATTCTAGTAACCCCGGGTAACAAGGGGGTTACACTAGGTATAGGACGTCCACCGGCCTATGTCTGTCCAAGGCCCCCGTCACCGAGTCATAAAACTCTACAAGATTGGACTGACATGATCTCCCCGGAACAAAGCCATACTGTTTATCATCCTGGTGTCCTAACCATTCCAACTGCTTCCCAATCCTCTCCTTGATAAAGCCCTCCATAACTTTGCCTACCACAGACATTAGGCTTACAGGCCTATAATTCCACCATCTCTTCTCTAGACCTCCCTTTATGAATAGGCACTACATAAGCCACCTTCCAGTCTTGAGGCACCCATCCTGTCTGCAAAGAGGTATTAAATAGTGCAGCCAGTGGAGCTGCCAGCTCCTCCGCCAGTTCCTTCATAACCCTCGGGTGTAGCCCATCCAGCCCCGGCACCTTATCAGTCTTTAGCTTCTGAAGGGCCTCCCTCACCCTATCCACTGTGATTTCTTCCTCCCATTCCTCCCCCTCACTCAACCTCCCCACCCCTTCTGGGTCTCGTCCTGTCTGTTCCCTAGCCTCATTCTGTCCTCTGGTCTCAGACCAACTTCTTACCTTAGCTGAATGCTCTTCCCTGCCATCAGCTTGTAGGGATCCCCTGTCACCATCTGCAAAGACTGAGGCAAAGTACTCATTTAGCACCTCTGCCTGTTCCCCTGCTTCCTGAGCCCATCCTCCCATAATTTTAATCCTATTGATCTGTGTCCTCTCTTTTAGCTTCTCTCTTACATATCTATAGAATCCCCCCCCGGATGTCCCTAGCCATGTTTTGTTCCATCCCTGCCTTGGCTTTCCTCACCACTCTGGTGACCCTCCTGGCCGATACTTCATACTCTCGTCGCTCCTTGTCCCCCCTTGAGCGTTTAAAACGTGCATAAGCGGCCTTTTTATCCCTCACTGCCTGCTGCACCTCTCTAGTCCAACAACATGGCTAACTGGTTCTACCATGCTTTCACCTTAATTTTGTACAGTACTTAGTAGCCTCCTGTACCCCTTTTTTAATGGTCTCCCACATTCTTCCAGCATCCATGTCCAGCCTAATCTTGTCCAGCCTCTCTCTTAGAATCCTACCCATGCCCACAAAATCTGCTCCCCTTAAGTCTACCACTACTGTGTTAGTAAGGGTTTCTGTTAGTAAGGGTTTCCTCACCCCCTATATACAGCAGAAACCAGACCCTGGCATGGTCTCCACCTGCCGGTGGACTGCACACCTCCAGGCCTCTTATCTGATCACTGTCCACTAGGACAACATCCAATGTCCGCCGCTCTCTAGTAGGTTCCCCCACCTGTTGTATCAGGAAAGCATCCTGAAAAACGTCCATCAGTTGCTGTTCCCTGGCTACAGAGGATGTCTTGGTGTCCCAGTCCACCCCTGGCATATTAAGGTCTCCCGTGACCACCACCCTACCCATACCAAGGTCACAATGACCCTTGATGATCTTAACCAGCTTATCCTCCAGAGCCTCCTCAGTTGCAGGGGGCCTGTATTTAAAAATGTTTTCCTCCCCTCTTTTGCAAGGTTTTATTTTATTTTGTTTTTGTTTACCAAGTACGTGTGCTAGACAGACATTGCCTGTTTCCAGGCATGACCCGGGAGAGTTGCATACAGCATGGGTGATGCAAATAAATGGTGACAGTTTTAGTGGCACAATAACGGCTATTTCTGATCCCATTTGTATCCAGGAAAATCCAAGGGTGTTTGATTTTCCCTGGTACTGTCTGAGCAACTCTGTATAAAATGGTTGTTAGCAGAGACCAAGCTTGAATGCTATTCCTTGGTTGGTCACTGTCTAGGCTAATTCAGTAGCAGAGTGCTGATGTAACTGTGGCTTGGAGACCGATTTTCTGGTAGAGATCACTTGTGAGTTGCTATGGGGAAATGCTAACCACAGTGACAGATTACTTCCATTGTGACGTTTGAAAAGGCTTTAGATGAGGCAAATAGAAATTGGAACTTTATTCAGCAGTATTTCCTCTGTTCGTTAGAAGCATACTGTGGCTGTTACCATTTAAAATCCTTTTTTTTAATACTTGTAAACATCACAGAGATTCACTAAAGCTCTTACTTAGCAGGACGAAAAGAAAACTTTTCAGAGGAAGGGAATATTGTCCACTGTAATGTGAAAGTAACGAACTGTGAGTGTGCAACAGCAGCAAACATGACCTTTTTCTTCCTGGACACGTAACTTTTAGTTTCCTGTAAGTGTTTTAATGGAAAGGGCTTTCCACCCAGTCCCAGTGAGAAAGTTACAATGTTGTAGACTAAATTAAATATTTTTCTTTCCAGGCTCGTATAGCACTGCATTATTTATGTGGCAGGAGAGATGCAATCTGTCTGCATTTCCATTGGGAAAACAGTGAAATGTGTTAAAGACGTCAGTTCAGTTCAGCATCTCATAAAGCTTCTCCCTTCTGTACTGTGTCATGCCATGTTAACCGGCCAAAAAGTGAAGCAGTTGAATGAAAGGAGCTTCTTGAAAGGTGATATGGTATTTATATTGAGTGTTATGGAAATCCTGTGCTGTATCCTCTAAAACAAGGCTGGCATAAGAAAGTGCCTTTTTTATTTTGATGTTTGCTCTTTCCATTCACGTTGCTTAATAGACAGGTGTTTGCACTCGAGTGTGTTCTTCAAGCGTAAGCGGGGTTCTTGCAGTTTTTATATTCCCTCCTCCTCTTTATCACAAATGTTTATGTGGGAGTGAGTCTGACAAACAAAAAACATTTACACCTACATGAAGCACTCACTACACTCCAAATTACTTTTGGAGCTTTACATTTCTGAAGGTATACTGTATTTACAGGCTGTTGCAAATTTTAATTTGGAACCATTTTTTAAAGCGCACTTTTATCGGTGCCTTTTCCAATAAAGTATAAGCTCCCTTACCTGCCTGGGAGCTGTTTTAGGAGCCGTTTATAATTTGTTGTTGTTGCTCCCTCTGAAGGGAAGGGATTGTTAGGAACGATCCCTTCCACTTCAACATTGCTGGTCACGCCACCCTGTTCCAATCTTTTGTGACATGTTTATATGGAGAGCTCAGGAGCATGCACCATAACAAGTCTAAGGGGACATATTTTTACTTCCTTTTTTTTAAGATTTACAACCACTTCTTGTACAAATTAAGGCCAGCCCTTAACTAACAAGACCCTTGTTAGCTGAATGCTGGCCTTGATTTGTACAAGAAGTGGCTGTAAATTTTTGTTTTCCTCTTCTATCCCGCTGGTCCTCCCAGCCTCGTCACTCCGCTTCCCTATGGCTTGCCTCTCCTGTAGTTCCCCACGACTTACCCTCTGTGGCAGGGTGGCGGGGAGTCCCTTGCCTTGCCAGGACTGGATCCAGATTTCCAAGAGAAGCCTGAGTTGCTGGGTGCAGGGCCTGTGGAGTCCAGTGGTCATCTTGCACAAACGGGGGGTTTTCCCTGTTCATTCCCTGTGGGAGACGTGACATACAATGATGTCATACCATGCGCATCGATGTCTGCCACATCTCCTCAACCTCGCCAGCTCAGGCTGCCTCTCTCACAGCTTTTGTCAGTGGACAGTCAAGCACTGGGCTCTTCCTCAACCCTCCCCTCTGGAGGAGGAGAGTATTCCAACGGACGTTCGATCCTTCTCTCTCTCCCCTCCTTGGCTGCCCCGCTACTCCTCGGGCTTGCGTCTGGACCCGGGTCACTGGTGTTGCAAGTGGTAGCACTACCAGTAGGCAGGCTGTGGTTGTAAATCTTTAAAAAAGGAGGTAAAAATATGCCCCCATAGACTTGTATGGTGCACGCTTCCATGCTGTCCTATACACATTTTACAAAATGTCGGCCTGCAGGGGCATGACCAGCAATGTAGGAAGTGGAAGGGGTCGTTCAGCTGACCCCTTGGGGGCAACTTATGATCCCTTCCATTCCAGGAGGGCAACAACAAGAAATGATAAATGGCTGTTAAAAGAGCTCCCAGGTACAGTAGATAAGGGAGCTTAGACTTTATTAACAGAGCATGTCCAAAAATGTGGGAAAAGTGCTGTGTAACCCTTGGGCTGCCAACTGAATTAGAATGTATAGGAATTCTGGACTGATATACCAGTCCTCAGCACAGCAAGGATTAAGTTGATAATTAAATTTGGTTCTTGCATATACATGTACAGCAGAAACTAATAAAAAGGGATGTGATTCTACTTTATGGAAAACCACTGGTTATCTTACCCAGCGCCCAAACTTCCTTTAGAAGGGGATCGCTTGGTCTGGACTGGTGGCACTGGGGGTTGAGACTCAGGATGCCACACCTTGTGCCACACCGGCGACCCGGGTTCGGGAATGAGCCTGGGTCAGTGGGGAGGGAGACCGGGAGATGGGTTCAGCGGCCATAGGGCAACTCTCCTGTCCCAGGTAGGGACCCAGTCACACCTGCTGCAAGGCTGCCCCCAGGTGGAGGCTCAAGGATAGTGCAGATGGGAGTGACTAGCATAGGGAGAGAGGGTGCCACGGATTGCTGCGTGCGCATGCCTCCACATGCACACAAGCAACCGCGGCAAGGGGAGGAGCAGAAAAGTGGAAAATGGAGCTGGCAGGGTCTGTGACAGCTCCACAGTGTCAGCGTTGGCCCCTGGAGTCTGGATTTTGGTCTCCGAGGGAGGTGGGAAGTCTGGGCCTTTCACCTTATCACGGAGAGTGCATAACCCGTGAGGGATTACCAAGAGGGTCAGGCATGGGAGAGTTGGGGACCGGAGGCGAGCCCCCTTCAAAGGAGGGCGAGGCTGCCTGCCAGCTTCGGGAGAATATATATATATATATATCTTATAGGGCGCAGTCGCGCCCCTATGTTTAGGGTTATGAAGGCACTTTTATGTTAAACTCAAAAGTTTGTGTGTTAATAACTTTGGACCCGTTCAACGGATTTGCCTGAAAGTTGGTATGCTCGGTGGGGCATGGTAGATCTCTTGATTTGCCAAATTTTGTTTCGGTCGGACTTACGGTCTTTGTGCACTAAAATGCTGAAAAATGCACTTTTTACCAGTTATGTAGGCAGTTTGGGGGATTTTGCCCGTGGTCCTGCGCGGCCGTCATGTGGCATGCCGCTCTGCAAGATGGCTTGTCTGAAAGAGTTTCGGTGGCTGAACATGCCACTTTTTGTTTGGTGAAAAAATATTAATCCATTCAAAAGTTATTGCAGTTTTAAGCTCCCATTATAAGTCAATAGGAAAATTTATATGGTTGTTTTGCGAACAAAGAATGGGGTTTGGGCCATCTCGTCCCACCTGGCGTTCAAAGAATTTGCAGCCTCGTGATCAAAGAATCTCCGTCCCCAAGAATTCTTTGATCGCGAGGTCTGCCATCTTGTTTTTGAAATCCAATTGTAAAAAAATCAAATATCTCGGCTCAGGTGTCAATCCTGAAGTAAAACCTGCATGGGTGTTACTCGGAGCTTTGATCTATCGACCCATGCCTTTGGTTTGATGTAAAATGGTCAAAAAATAGAGTTATAACATTTTAAATTCTTTGATAGCGACTCGCTAATGATCTTTGATCGCGAGCCTGCAAATTCTTTGACTGCGATCTTGCATCGCAAGTTAAAAATACACTTTTCAAACAACATGAAGTCTTGCTATATTATGACAGTAGCAGTTTGTCCCACCACTAGAACTGCTCCGGAGGTGAAATGGTTAATACCATTCCAGAATGGAACTTTGAGCACGAGCTCTAAGCAACTCTGTCTGTGATATTTCAAAACTGAACTGTCAGATTCTTTACTCCGCCTCAGTGAACAGTCGCTCCGAGATTTCTCCTTCTGCTCGGTTCATTTCTCGGTTCAAACAGTGTTTCTCGGTCCGATTCAACCGAGAATAGCTTTATTTAACATAAACCGTTCGGTTCAAGCTCTGTCTGTGTAATCGTAAGTAATTTAAAAGATTTTGTCTGTGTGGAACTTGTAAGTTTATCGGTTCGGTTTGAACCGATCAGCGGTTAAAACTCATTAACTTTAAAGTTTAGCATTTTAGAGTGCGGTTCCGGTTCTTATCGGTTCTAAAAAAGCAGTTTTATTACGTTTTTCAAATACCCGTGACACGGTTAGGAACCGATAAGGGTGTCTTGCCTAGCACTGCCGTTTAAAGGGCAAGTTTTCTGGTTAGGCTGGCATTATGTCTGAGAAACCCAAAAGAAAAACCGGGCCCTCTGGGTTTCAACACTGTGATGTCTGTGGGGAAGTCTTTGCCAAGGCTGACCCACACACCACATGTGTCTATTGTCTGGGGTTTGACCACCTCCAGTCAGACTGCCAGATATGTAAGAATTTCCCTGCAGCCACCCTGGAAAAGAGGTTGGGCAGGCTCAGGGAACGAGAGGCCAAAAAGTCCGCTGACCCGGATGGCCATCCCGGTTCGGTGCCAACCGAACCAGAGGGAGTGCCCTCTGACCAGGGCGAGACTTCCTCGGGCAAAAGAAAAGCTGGTTCTGAGGAACCAGTTCCAGTGAAGAAAACAAGAAAGTCAGCAGGTTTGGAGTCCAAAACCCCTTCTCCAACTGCTGCAGAGATAGCAAAAGCCATACAAATTGTCTAGTCACTGTCCAAGGTTCCGTCCGAACCGCCACTATTTGGCAAAAGGTCGGTTCGTCCGGTTCCGGTGGTTCAGGAATATGATGTTGAGGAGTTTTATGAACCAGAGGAGGGGGAGGATGATTATGAACAGTATGAATGTGGCTGGGAAGGTCTGGGTGTGCCCATTGAACCGGACATTTCCCCAGACAGACCTTTAGAATCTCCCCCTATGCTATCTGAGTCCCCATCTCATTTTATGTTTTACAAAAAAGTTGCTGAAACCCTCCAGCTTCCCTTGGAAGAAGCTGTGGATGAGCAAGAGGAGCCTGATTTTGTAGAAATGATGGATATTCCAGAGTCTAGGAGATTGTCTATTCCTTTGCATAAGTCTTTTAGGAAGCAAACAATAAAATTTAAAAACTCTAATTCTGTGCCTCCTGTAGATAAAAAGATGGACAGAGGTACACATTATCAGGTCCTGATACAGAATTCCTTTCTCAGCAATGCAGTCATGTTGGGGTAGTTCAGGCTGCAGCCTGTGATAAAGCTAATATTCCCTGGCTACATCCTCTGACAAAGATTCCAGGAAGATTGATTCCATGGCGAGAAAAAACAGTATGGCAGCCTCTCTGGGACTCAGGCAAGCAAATTATATGGCTTATGTAGCTAGGTATCAGAAATCTAGATGGGATACTGTTATGGAATTAGCCAAGCAAGCCATGGCCAGCTGGCTAGCGAACTAGAACAGGTGGCTGCTGATGGCATTGAGGCTTCTAAGGTACAGTTTCATGCTGCTGTGGATGTTAATGATGTTGCCTCTAGGGTCATGGCCATCTGTAGCTTTTAAATGAGTTGGCCTGGCTCAGGTGTACTAGCCTGTCCAGGATACCCAAACTAAGGCTATGGATTTTCCTGTGGTGGGAAATTCTCTGTTTGGGGAGTAGACAGAGAATTACATGAAAAAGATGGATGAATATGGGACTACTTACAAAAGTGCCCAAGCTAGGAGGCGGCAAGCCACTCCCAGAGGCATACCCCAGGGGTAGGGGTAGGCCTTTTCACAGGCCTTTTATCAGACTCAGGCCTCCTCTGCCTATGCTCAGAGGGCTTCTTCAGAGAGGCAGAGGCAGGCGAGGGGTGGGCAGGACTGCTCCCACCCCTCAGCCTAAAGCACCTGCTAAGCAGGCACCCTGATGGGGTGCCCAGGGCCGGTCTCTCCTTTACCGGTGAGGGGCAGGTTGGCTTACTTCAGTCAGAACTGGGCTTCTTTAACCTCAGACAAGTGGGTTCTGGAAGTAGTAAGCTGGTCTGGTTCTCAGCTTCAAAAAGTTTCCCAAGTTGAGAGCCAGATTTTTCTACCTCAAGTGCTTCAGAGACCCTTGCTCTGGAAGCAGAGGTCTCAACCCTGTTGGCTCTCAGAGCAGTGAAGGGTTCCTCCCTGTACCAGGGCAGGGGTCTGTATTCAGATACTTCCTTACCCCAAAAGACAGGAGAATGGCGGCCCATATTAGACCTCAGATATCTGAACAAGCATCTTTTGAAACCAAAGTTCAAAATGGTAACTCTGGCAATGATTTTACCCTCCCTAAGGCCAGGGGACTGGCTAGCCTCCCTGGACCTCAAGGATGCCTATTTTCACGTCCTAATCAGAGCTCCCATAAGTACCTCCAGATTCGAGACTACCCTCAGGTCATTACCAGTTCAGAGCAATGCCCTTCGCCTTACCTCTGCCCCAAGGGTTTCACAAAGTGTCTGGCAGTAGCAGTGGCTCACTTAAGGAGGCAAAGGATTGCTGTTTTTCCCTATCTAGGCGATTGGCTCATTGAAGGCCAGTCCCAGAACAGGTAAAATCTCACCTGCAAGTCACCCAGCAGCTTCTCACCTCCCTGGGCTTTCTGCTAAATCTACCAAAGTCGGTTCTGGAACCAGTCCAGCTACTCACCTTTATAGGGGCAGAGTTGGACACAAAGCTAGCCAGAGCTTTTCTTCCCTTGGAAAGGGTGAGGAATTTAGTGGCTCTGGCCTCCTCCTTCACCCTGCAGGTCTCTCGGCCAGCAAGACACTTTCTGCAGCTCCTGGGGCACATGGCTGCATCCACAGCTGTTGTGCAGGGAGCAAGATTTCAGATGAGAGACATTCAGTTTCACTTGAGAACCTATTGGTCTCAGAGAAGAGACCCCCTTTCCAAGTTGGTCCCAGTGACTCGAACCTTGATCCAGGCCCTCCAGTGGTGGCAGGATCAGAGCAATTTAAGATTGGGGTTCCCCTTCATTCCCCCTGCTCACAATTTGACTCTCACTACAGATGCTTCCCTTCTGGGTTGGGGAGCCCACATGGGCGACCTTTCCACTCAGGGAGTGTGGTCCCCCCAGGAATCTCTGCTCCACATCAATTTGCTGGAACTCAGAGCTGTCTTTTTAGCTCTTCAAGCATTTTCTGCATCTGTCCACAACAAGGTGATACAAGTCAGAACAGACAACACCACAACAATGTGGTACATCAACAAACAGGGGGGCACTCGGTCTTCGGCCTTGTGCACCGAGGCAATGAAGTTGTGGTCTCTGGCCTATTCCCTGAACACTTCCCTCATAGCAGTTCACCTTCCAGGGAAGGACAATGTCCTAGCGGATGCTCTCAGCAGGATTTCCCAGGGCCATCACGAATGGTCCTAGATCCTCAAGTGCTGAGGGATAGTCTTTGCCAGATGGGGCACTCCTCAGATAGATCTTTTGCAGCCCCAGACAATCACCAACTTCCTCTGTTCTGTTGCAGGCCTCCAGTGTTGGGCTCAGTCCCCTGGATGCCCTTCTCCTGGATTGGGAGGGAAGTTTCTTTATGCTTTCCCCCTTCCTCTCCCTATTCAAAGTATTAGTCAAAATCAGATCCCAGCCTGCGAGCTGATTCTGATTGCCCGGATTGAGCCAGGCAGCCCTGGTACCCACTCCTTCTGTCACCGACAATCCATCTTCCTTTGTCTCCCCAGGAATCACAACCTATTAACTTGTGCCCAGGGAAGGGTTTGGTATCCGGACCTCAAATCCCTCAACCTCAAGGCCTGGCTCTTGAGGAGTTAGAGTTTGCTGATTTACACCTCTCTCAGGGTGTTCTTGAAATCCTAAAGGCTTCCAGAAAGCCTTCCACTAGGGCTACTTATAGTTCTAAATGGAAAAGGTTTTCCATTTGGTGTGCTGGGAAAAATATTTCCCCAGAATCTGCTGATTTGCCCATTGTATTAGATTACATGGTCCATCTTAATTCCTTGGGTCTCAGACCAGCTACCCTGAGAGTTCATTTGGCAGCTGTCTCTGCTTTTGTTTCAGCAGGAAAGTCATCCCCTCTTTCCACTCACCCTGTGTTTTCCAAGTTTTTTAAGGGATTACTCCATACTAATCCACCCTTTCGGGAACCGGCCCCTGCCTGGGACCTTAATGTTTGCATTGCCCAGTTAATGCAACCCCCTTTTGAACCTCTGTTTTCTGCAGAGCTTAAGTATCTAACTTGGAAAACTGTTTTTCTGGTGGCTATCACTTCTGCTAGACGCATAAGTGAGTTGCAAGCCTTGTCAGTAGAAACTGACTTTATCTCTTTCCACAGGGATAAGGTAGTCCTGAGGACTAATAGGAAATTTTTACCTAAGGTGGTTTCAGATTTCCATCTCAACCAATCCATCTCCCTTCCAGTATTTTTCACTGATCACTCCTCTTCTGGTAAGAGGAGGTTGCACAGCCTGGATGTTAAGAGGGCTCTTAGTTATTATATAGGCGTACCAAGGTCACAGGTTCGAATCCCTCAACTTTCCTCACCTATGGTGAAGTTGGGAAAGCAAACCTGCCACTAAGAGATCAATTGCCAGGTGGATTGTCTCTTGTACCCAATTTTGTTATCAGAAGCTGGGCAGAGATCCCCCCTCTGGCTTGAGGGCTCATTCTACCAGGGGTACAGCCGCGTCTCTAGCTGCTGTCAGAGACATTCCTATATTAGAGATATGCCAGGCTGCTACTTGGAAAACGGTACACACTTTCACCAAGCATTACTCCCTGGATGTCCAGGCCAGGAGAGATGCTCGGTTTGGCACAGCTGTTCTTCAGAGCCTATTCCCTAAGTAGGTTCTGTCCCTCCTCCATGGAGGTACTGCTGTGTAGTCTGCTACTGTCATAATATAGCAAGACTTCATGTTGTTTGAAGAAAAAATTACTCACCTTAGTAATGTTGTTTCTTCTAATGGAGTCTTGCTATATTATAACCTCCCCAACCTGCCCCTCCAGAACCTCTACTTGGGTGGGGTGCGGGAATTTAGTGTGGGCACTATTTTATGCCCTTTTAGCTTTCTCCCCTTTGGGGTTTTGGGGTGTGTTTTATTATCCTGTTGTTTTATTCTGTTGTTGTTAGAATTGTATTAGTAGTTCTGGTCCCCTGACTTGAGTCTTGGGTGTTGGGACCAGCAATGATTGTTAGTATTTAGGTAGCCATTTGGCTAGTGTAGGTTACAGCTTCCACACAGACCTTAGTGAGTTTTGCTCGTAAAGATCTGACAGTTCAGTTTTGAAATATCACAGACAGCGCTGCTTTTTAGAGCTCGTGCTCAAAGTTCCATTCTGGAATGATATTAACCATTACACCTCCGGAGCAGTTCTAGTGGTGGGACAAACTGCTACTGTCATAATATAGCAAGACTCCATTAGAAGAAACAACATTACTAAGGTGAGTAATTTTTTCTTCTCAGCTCAGGGGTGGCCTAGGAACACAAATGAGGGTGGGTTTTGCTCAGGAGGCTTCATTCTATCGAGGCATGGTGGTTTCATCTAATTCTGCCAAAAACTCGAGTTTTGCCATTTTTTATTCTTTGATCTCAAGCGTGCAATTTCTTTGATCGCGAGCCTGCAAATTCTTTGACTGCGATCTTGCATCACGAGAGCACGACTAGATAGCCCTTTGAAAAATTCAAATTTCTCAGTCCAGGGGCGGCCTAGGAATACAAATGAGACTGAGTTTTGCCCAGGGGGCTTCGTTTTATCGCGGCATGGCGGTAGTTTCATGTAATTCTGCCTAAAACTCGAGTTTCACCATTTTTTAATCTTTGATCGTGAGCCTGCAAAGTCTTTGATCGCGAGATTCTTTGATTGCAAGGGAGGGACAAGATGGCCAGATTTTCTATTGGAGTAGATAGGCCAATTTTTACAATCTAAGTTTAAATATCTCGGAAACAGTTTGGTCTTTTTACTTGAAATTTGGAGGTTGTTGATGGTATGTCCTGTAGATGAGAATCAAATCAAATCTTTATTTATCCAGGCGATCATCATTGAGCAAGCTCATTTGCAAGATGGACCTGCTGTTGTCCAAGACAGTTATACATGCATAGATTGAGAATACAAAGTACAACATGTGCAAAGAGTTACAAACAAATTTACAGAAAAGTGGTAGGTGCACAATATACATTCCAAGCGTTCTTGTAGGAACATACATGCATCACTCAACTTTGCTGTGGTATATACAGACTCCATTTATGCAGAAGTTGAGGTGGTATGTTTAGTCATTCTTAGTCAAGCCTCCATCAGAGGGTACAATTCTTTGCATTTCAGCCCTCAGTGACCGTTTACCATACTTGGGTGAGGGTCCTAGGCTGCATAGGGTCCCCTAATGAGATCTGTATGTTTCGCTTAAACGGTGAGAGGAGAGTAATATGGGAGAAGTAGTGCCTTGGGTGCCGAGGGCCACTATGGCAGCTGACTAGTGGACTTGATTAAAATATGGAGGGGAGGAACTAGGTTCGTGGCTGGATGTGGTAAGGATACGGAGTGAACCATCAGCAGGCTAGCTAGAAACTATGGAAACACTCGCAGATTTCAGCGAACGTTGTGTCATAAATGATCCTAAACGGGGCAAAACTGACAGGAGAGCTGAGTCTCAAGGATCTTTGTACCCTGTTCCAGAGCGTAGGCAAAGCGTGGCTTATGACAGCCCTGCCAAAGTGGGTACTGATCCCGAGGATTTTCAGAGAAATTAGCGAGTGGCTTCTTAGTGCGTAGCTACTGATTGGGCTCATGGGGAGGCAGGCAACAGTGTAATCTGGGAGGTTGTTGGTAAAGGCTTGGAATGTCCAGAGTGCTGCATTTCTACACTGCCTATATTGGAAGGAAGGCCACCCTACGGCTGCATATAAAGAGCAGTGATGTGTGAAGGATGGGAGACCAGTTATAAATCTTAGCGCTCTGTGGTACAGGACATCCAGTTTTGCAAGGTGTGTGATGGAGCACTGGCCATAGATAATGTCAGCGTAGTCGATTAAAGAGAGGAAAGTTGATTGAACAAGCTGTCTTTTTGTGTCTACGGTCAGAAGGTGTTTAATTGTGAAGAAGAGGCCAAGCCTCTGCCTAAGTTTTTTTCATCAGTTCTGCTGTGTGCTCCGCAAAGGAGAGTTTGTTGTCCAGCCATATACCCAGATATTTGAATTTAGGCACAAACTCAAGATCTTCGCCTAGAAGGGTAGTTATGGGAGGAAGGGTACCAGCAGCAGCAGCAGAGTAGGCCCTAGTGCTAGATGGGGTAAAGAGCAAATTACGGTGTTTACGTGTCAGAGAAAATATTTTTTGCGGAGATATTGCGTGGCGCAGTTCATGTTCTGCAACCAGTGTTTTCCATTGTGGTATTGGCTTGAAATTTGTACAGTGGCTGGCCTTGCTGCTGTCAATGTACTTTTTTAGTCGTTAGGTGTGTAACATAGCCAGAAACTTGCAAGTTGGTGGGAGCGTGGGGCCCCACCAACTTGAACGACTTTCTACTTTTCTATTCTTTCACAAAAAGTAAGGACATTCTATGCAAAAAAACTGCGTTAATGCATCATTTAGGGTTTAAAACACAAAAAGTCAGGAAATGAAAAATCTTTAGGGTTGCCCTTCCCCCCGGACATTGCCAGTCATTCCAAGATTGACAGACGATGGGGTGTGTCATTGGGGTTGTGAGGCCTAAATGTCACCCCATTCCATGTGTAATCATACTGACATTTAGGCCTCACAACCCCAATGGCGCCTGTCATCTGTCAATCTTGGAATGATTGGCAGGTCCGTGGGAGGCAACCCTAAAAGATTTTTCATTTCCTGACTTTTTTGTATTTTAACCCTAAATGAAGCATTAACGCAGTTTATTGCATAGAATATATATATATATATATATATATATATATATATGGTGTCACTTTTGCACCATTAGCTCTAGAAATATACTTTTTTAATATGAAAGCTTATGAACAACTAAAATCAGAGCAGAATGGTAGATTCGTGCCAGTACTCTTTGTGTGCATCGACACACATCAAAATACATCTATAAACATTTATCTGTAAAGTTTTTAAATTAAATTTCAATGTATTTTTATTGACACATCAAAAGTGTTTTGACATGGGAGGTAAGAGGGGTGACAGTGGGAGACCTGCATAAAAAAATATCGCTCTATGCAGATGACCTTCTCCTGAGTCTCACACAACCTCAACAGTCCGCAAAGCAAGTTTGGGCAATCCTGACGGAATTCGGCAGACACTCAGGATGCTCACTTAATAAAAATAAGACAGAGGTGCTCACTTTTTTCTATAAACCTAACTTAGAGCTATGTAATCTCTTCCCATTAAACTGGAAGGCGTGCAAAATGAAATACCTGGGTATCACAAAGCAATATTCCCAACTGTTTGCTGCAAACTATGCCCGCCCCCCCCCCAGTAAACAACCTACAAAATGATCTTCAGAGATGGTCTCTGCTGAATCTCCCAACATACTCCAAGATACACACACTGCGAATGAATGTGCTCCCTAGGTTTCTGTACTTGTTTCAGTGCATCCCACTTTATATACACAAATCGATCTTTCAGACGTGGAACAAGATGTTCTCCAAATTTATTTGGAGTTCCAAGAGGCCCAGAATAAACTTAAGAATCCTCCAAACACACCGAGAAAAGGGTGGACAATCCCTCCCGGATCTTGAAGATTACTTTTTGGCGGCCCAATTAAAAAATGCCATAATGTGGTCTAATCGCAATGCCACTCTGGGCTGGCAACTCATGGAAAAAGAAGAAGAGAGAGGGACGGGGTTACAACCCCTGTAAACCAGACTGCTGGTCTCCAACATAAATAGATGTCCACACCCTAGGCTGACCTCGATTAGAGACACAATAAGATCGGTCCACAGAATATGGCAGAAATATAAACTTAAAAACTCCATATGGCCCTTAAAAAGACTAGCATGGGACATAGACTTTCAACCTGGACGCCTAGACAGGGAATTTCATACATGGGAGGAGAAAGGCCTCAGATGTCTCTCACAATTCTGGTAGGGAGACACTTTTCTAGACTTCGAATCCCTTAAAAACAAATATGGTCTGCAAAATACAGACCATTTCAGGTACTACAGGCTAGAAAATATATCTCCATGCTAAAGAAAAAAGACATGGATTCAGATAGGGCCCAGCAGATCCTTAGAGCAATCCAGGAAAGCTGTGGGGCTAGTCAACAAAGAGGGCTGATCTCCTTCCTTTATAAAGCTCTATCGACATTGAAAGGGGACCCACTTATTAAAATAAAAACAAAATGGAGGGAGGAAGCACCCCACGACCTGGGAGAACTTAATTGGGAGCGAATTTTTTTCTTAACTAAAAAAAAAAAGACTCAATCACCGTATTGGCAGGAATTCTCGTGGCGAATTAAGGTCCAATATTTTTTGACTCACCATATAATAAGTAAAAGAGATCCAAATGTCATAGCTCAATGTTGGAGAGGGTGTGGGTTGCTAGAGGTGGGCCATTTGCACATTTTCTGGTCCTGTACGGGTCTGCGAACCTTCTGGGATGAAATTACGGGGGCACTTAGATATTTCTGGTACAGACCCCACTAAACTGGCCTATAATGATTCTGGGGCACTCCCCTGAAGAGATGCAAGACATGGACACAATGTACCTCTGGGCCGTATTAATAACAGCTGCACACAAGACCATCACGAAAAGGTGGCGGACCCCTACTCCCCCCACCACGCAAGAATGGATAAGGATAGTGGACACGATATCAGAATTGGAAGAACTCACTTACAAAATTAAAATCGAATCTCCACTTACATGAGAAGGTGGACTAGATGGGAGAATTGGCGATCCTCCAACGAAATAGTACTTGAATGATCAAAAGCTAGCCTTGGGGCAAAGGAGGAGAGATTCACTACTAAAAGAAAAAATTAGGGGTCCGGAAAGAATGAAACTGAAAGGAGGGGACGGGCTATGATCTGACCTAGGTTAAAGAGAGACGGTGATCAATTTCCACTAGTACTCAAAAAAAAGAAATGAAGGAGTTCTTCCTGCTATAGGAAACAATAATACAGTATTTATCGAAGTAATGAGATAAATTAAATAGAACACTTTAAGAATTAACTCATAATTTGAGCTATGTACAGTATGGATATTAACAGAATGTATAAATATGATGTACCCGCTTGATGTTAATAAACTTGAATTTAAAAAAAAAAAGTGTTTTGACATGACAAGTTCAGTTTGACTATATTGGGCTAAAACTAAGCTTTTGTTTAAAAAAAATAAATAAATAAAAAGTTCCTAACCATAAACGTTTCAAACGCAGCCTTTTTCAATGACATTATCTGCAGAAAGGGCCAACTTACTGGACAGTGCTGACTGTATATTAAGTCTTGTTCAACTGTTTTTATTCAACATTAATGTACTTATGCTTTGTTAGCTGGGGATGTTCTTTTGTCTCATGCACGTCTACTCTGTTTGATGTGTCTGTTGATTTTAACAGAAGTTTAATAAAGCATGTTTAATTAAAAAAAAAATCTAATGTCAGGGCTAGGAACTTCATTTCTACTACCTAGATTCCGTTAAAACTATCTACACTTATGATGTTTTTTGTTCTTCTTTATTATTAGTGTAATAGACCCTTGACTCACCTTTGGCTGTTCGAGACCCTCAAGGTCCTCACAGCACTTGCCTTCGAGGGGCCGGCCTGGGTTAGGATAGGTAGGTGTAAAATGGCGCAGTGCCTCTACCTGAGGAAGTGATAGGGAATACCTGTAGGCAAATAGCAGGTTACCACTCGCAAGGAAAATGTTAGCTGCCTCCGAAACAGTTCCCCACACACTGTGACAATACTCCTCTTCTGTACAGGAACACTGTATAGCAGCGATTAACAAGAACAACAGTATTTTATTGTAAGGGAAGGAGGAAGGGGGAATGAAACAGCAACACCAGTATCAACTGGCTAAACAATTCTGCCCCAAACAATCCCCACCTCCCACCTGCAGGTGCAACCATCTTTCCCTTGGCAGCTGCCCAGAAAGTCTATATAGTATCTTTGGCTGGTGCCTCACCGCAGCGCAGAAGTCAACGTGGGGGTATTTCGCCAGGGACCAACTGTAAGTTTGCAACTCTTAGATTTAACTGTCAGGCCTGGGTACAGCTGTAATCTTGATGTATTCCCGCCCAGGACTTAACCCCCATTATGTCTTACTAGCTAGCTAGCTAAATAAAGACTTCCCTAAAGCCGCAGCCCAGGGTACTTCAATCAGCAGTTCAAGGGGGTGGAAGAAACTAGTCTTATGGTACCATGCTGGCATAGCAGTAGCTTGTCCAATACTGGGGCCAGACGAGGCCATTGGGAAACAGGCAAATCTGTAGGGCTAGTCAACCCACCGCAGTCCCTTTGTACATTCTGGCTGATCACTCCAGAATCCCCCTTATTGGGCAAAACAGTCACTTTTAGCAGCTCTCCAGCAGTCCCTTCTCATTGGCTGTAGCAGTTGTCCCACAGAACAATTTAAATATTCATTTGCAACGCTTGACATCCTGTTGGTTGCCTTCTGGGCCCCAAGAAATGTACCTGATTTTTCTCCCAAAGTCCTCTTTTTGCAATCCCAAGAGCCCTCTGAACAATCTTGGCTCTCTGATTGGCTGTGGCACGGGTAAAAGGTGGCCAGCATGGCTGCTGTAAACACAGTTCAATACAGGGTCAAACTTTCAAAGTGTTTTTTCAGTCACACAAATGCATTTATTTGAATAATGTCCTAACAGTTCTATAGCAGCCTCTCAGCTCTTCCATTTGACTCAGGGCTTTAAATAATTGATCAGCAGTTTTTTTCTTGGGACAATACTAACTGTACAGAAAGCATTTGTATAGGTTTTCTAGAAGTGTTATGTTTGTTAAACATAGCGAGGCAAGTGCTATGCATTTTCACAAAGTTTCAGAAGTTTAATGAGCAAAACGCTAATCAATTTTTAGAGTTAAATAAAACCCTGTGACTGCAGAGTTTAATATTTTAAATCGGCTCCCTGACTGTCGCTGGTGCAAATAACTCCAGTCCCCAGGCAGCAGACGGCCTCATTAATATTTATGTTCCTCATAAATATTTACAGTCCAGACATCGTTAGTGCTCCTGAGGTTCCCCCCTCATGCCTCCGGACCCCAACTAATCTATTCTGGGTGTCGGGAGCACAGGGGGAGCCTTTGTTTTGCCCCAGCGGTGGTCCAAAAATGAAAATGGGCTACTGCGCTTGCGCAGACCACCACTCGCACATTTCTGCGGTTGCAGCATGGGGGTTCAGGGTCTTCACTCCTCCGGCCCCTTTTACAATGGAAAACAATGTCAGGGGCCAGACAGAGAGTCAGGAGCTCACCAGAACCCGGGCCAAGAGTCGGTGAGGAAGAGGGGCAACGGGAGCCAACAAAATAAGGTACTGTATGCTTAGTACTGTCAGAGTTTGATTTGCTGATCAAGGGCCAAGTTATCCAAGTCAACACAGAAAACACAGCCATCATGTTCTACCTGAACAAACTGGGCAGCATATACTCCTGTCAGATATATCAGGAGGCATTATGGATATGGTCCCTGGTTTACTGCAAGCGAATCTCGTGGTGGTCCTAATGGTGGGATCAAACAACTAGCTTGTGAAGATCCTCAGTCATGTGGAGAGTGATCCCATGAGTAGTTGATTCACTTTCAGGTGATATCCCATGTGTTCTTAATTTGGGGAGCACCATCAGTGGACCAGTTTACCTCCTGGAAACACAGGAAGCTGAGGTTGTTTAGTGCCTGTCTCCCCTCAACAGGGCACCCTGCCAGGTACATGTTTACCCAGTCATGGAAAGGAGATATCCTGTATGTCTTCCATCAGTTTCCTGTGTTCCTCAAGGGCTGAAGGTCCTGGGCAATCCTGATCTTGTCACTGTAGACTGGCCTTTGTCAGCGGGATGAAGCCTTAATTGGCGAAGTGCCAGGGACCTTGCACGCAGAGTTTTGTTGTGCCTCTACTAATTCTTTCATTATTTGTGTATTCACACTTGAAAAAAATCTTTATTTTGCAAGATAGCAAGGATTTTGGTATTTTTTACAACCTTCACTGGAGAGATAGTAGCTCTTCTGGCTTTGGAGTGTGGGTGTTTTTTTTTTGTTTCTCACTGCAGCTGCATCCCCTTCACCCAGATTTACCCTTGAGGTCTGAGGGGACAGTCAGGCAATGAGACCAGCAGTTTCTATACCTGCAGTCTGTTTCCTGAGCTGCTAAAGCTTTAGGACCTTGGGCTTTCCAAGGACATTGTCAGTGTTCTGGTTGCAGCTTTATAGTATGGCATCCAGTCGCAAAACATACTGTTGTAAGTGGAAGAGATTTTCCTGCTGTTGCACATAACATAGTTTTCCCCCCACCCTTTATAAACTTTTTAGATTTGTGTTGCATGTGCAACTGAAATAAATAGTAATGGAATAATTTCTGTTATAAGAAAGTTTATAAGGGAGTTTAATCGCATTACATAGATCTTACTTCAAGGTTATCTCTTGCAGCAGGCCATCACCGGAAGGACTCAGCCATCCAGCACTAGGACCACACCGAATTCTAGCTAGCAGTATACCACAGGGGGGCCAACAATGTCTGCGTCTGATGTCAGTCTATCCTATATAAGGCGAGTGGCCCCCAAGCCCTCCTCAGTTCTTTCCCGCCGTCGATTGGCACATGTCGGACCATGGACTATGCCACAGTTACAGTCAATTGCCAGTTTTTCCTGTGTTTTATAACTGCGCTTTCTTTTTTCTTTTCTCAAGTAAACATCAACGTTTTTCGGTGTCCTCTCCTTCTGTTATGTATGTCTTCTTAGCCTTCTTCTACTTCCAAATGGTCCACTGACTGTGCCTGTGGCAGACAGATCCCAGACAAGGATGGCCATTCTGCTTGCCTCTTCTGTCTAGGCCTCAACCACGATGTCCAGGCCTGCCAGAAGTTCAGTCTAGCCACCAGAAGACAATGCCAGAGGACCCTTGAGAGCCACATCCTCAAGCAGAAGGTCCCCCAGATGGAACGAGAGCTGCAGGCCTAGAGCTTTTATGCTTCCCTGGCCCAGTCATCAGGCTCTTCCTCCTCCAAGATGAAGGATAAGTCCTCAGGGAAGCACAAAGACCGGGACCATCCCTGGTCTTCCTCCCGCTCACGGTTGCCGCACTCGAGCTCCTCCTCCTTCCCAGACTGTAAGGGTCTTCCCCCTGGGAGGTTGACTTCCTGGGCCCAGCATGCCCTTTTCCCTCAGGGCTGCTGGTGGCTCCATGTCCGCCCGGATCTCTGTGACCAGCGGTGGCTCCATGGGGCAGGGTACTTTGGTCCCTGCCCCAAAGCCCCTGCTTTTCCAGCCCTTGTTTTCATCGGACTCGTCAGCAGGAGGCTCGACTGGAGCTCCTCCAGTCCGTGCTGGTGCTGCTGATGCCAGTTCTTGTCCTGCCTCCCCATTACCTGTGCTCCTGACACCGGTCTTGGCCTCCGGGACCGACATCGGGTCTATCCCTCAGTTGCAGGAGCAGATGTTGCTGGGTACCGGTGTCTGTATGAGCCCGGTTTCCCCCCTAGCCATTGCCAGCAGAGCCCTCATCTCCGGCGCTGGTCTCTTCTTACCAGATGCCAGTGCATTTCGCCCCGGCATCTCCCAGGCCGATGCCCGCTGGTCTGCCTCCTACACTCCCGCAACCCGTGGGTCTGGTGCCACCCCTATCCCTGATGCCAGCAGGGCCTGCACCCGCTCTCTCTCTGCCTATGCCCGGGAGACCCATGCCCGGCCTCCCACTACTGCAGCCTAGGGGACCAATGCCTGCACCTCTACCCACGCCTGCCAGACTGCAGCCTGAGTATCCAACACCAACACCTGGCTGTCCAGCACTGGCCTACCCATATCCGACTCCTGCAGGGCTGGCGCCAGCCTATTTTTATCTTGCACCAGTCGTACCCCAGATGCTCTACAGCTGCCCAGTGCCTGGGGTTCCGGCTCCAGCACCCGTGGATTACCACAGCCTGACCTCGGCACTTTGGGCATTCATGCAGCCAAAGGCCTCTCATCTGGGCCTGCCCTAGCCATCCCACCCACAGGGACCTCCTAGAGGGACTACTTCTCTGGCCCCTGTTTGTCTGCCACTCTGCACTCTTCCTACACATATGGACGCTGGTACCCCTATTCACCTAGCTGATCCTCACCCTGGCGGTAGTGGGGCTGAGGACTCGGCCTCGAATGATGAAAGCAGTTCAGAGTCCTCCTCCTCCCTGAAAGTGGTCTCTTCAGGGGATGAAGGCGAGCCCTCAAACGTCCCCAAGTCCCCACCAGACAACACCACCTTTATGGATAAAATGTGCCATATCCAGTCTGCAATGGTGTGGGAGACTGAAGAGCAGGACTCGGAGTGTCAGTGCTTGGTAATTTACCTTCGCCAGTGTGATTCTCCCCCGTTGGTTGAATCATATGATGATGTTACAAGGGCCGCATGGCATCTCACTCATAGTATCTCTGCAGTACCCAAAAAGTCACACAGATTATACCATCCTCCGGCTGGTAAGTCCTTTTATGGGGAGCATCCTAAGGCTGACTCAGTGGTCATCAACACGACACAAGACTGCACCAAGCTTCCGAAGCACCTCAGTGCCCTCCTTCCAGACAGGGAATTAAGGCAGCTGGACCAGGTGGGTAAGCGTGCCTTTGCTTTGGCCACCCTTGCAATCAGGGCCCTTAACTACCTGGCGCACATGGCTCAATACCAGAATTTGTTGTGGGACCAGGCTCGGGAGGTGGTCATGGCGATGCCAGTCGGCCCCTCCAAACAGCAGACTCTTCAGACCCCGAAGACGGGGTTTGACATTGGCACCCACATCCTATGGGCGGCATACAATGCAGTGGATGCCGCTAGATGAACAGTGGTGGCAGGTATTGATCTGTTGTGCCGCACCTGGCTTAGGGTATCGGGCTTTGCCCCTGATGTTCAGTATTTTGAATGCCCGCTTCTGTGGGTCTAAGCTGTTTGGGGGCGATGTCCAGGACATTATCTCTAAGATTCAATACTATTGAAGGGCCCTAAAGTCAGTCCATTCTTATGTACCACACTCAGTGGAAATCAGGTCATAGGGTCCCTTTTCATCACTGCTCTAAGAGGCAGCCAATAGCCCCTCCCAAAGTCCAGGGCAAGTGCAAGCAAGGTGCAGCCCTACCTGTGCCATTCCCCAAGCCTCCATGGGCTGCCAGAGGTGCCTCCCCAGCCCAGTTAGGGGCTGCCCCCACCTTCTGACTCCTTGCTGCCTCCCCCTTAGGGCTTCGGGAGGTGGCGGTAGGGAGTTGCGTCTCCCACCACCTAGACCGATGGAGGGCCATCATGATGGACAGCTGGGTGCTTCAGCTTATAGAGCACGGGCACACTCTGGTGTTTCTGGAGTGCCCCCCACAAATTCGCCAGAGCGTCCGCACATCCACCAATCCATGTCCCTCTCATAAGGGCCGAAATTCAGGCCCTGCTGGAAAAGAAGTTTGTAGAGCCCGTACCTCCCTCCCAACAAGGTTGGGGGGTACTACTCCCATTTCTTCCTGGTTCCCAAGAAAATGGGGGACCTTCGTTCCATCCTGGACCTGAGCAATCTCAGCTTGTACATAGAGTACAAAACATTTCAGGATGGTCACTTTGCAGGGCTTACAGACTGGTTTGAAATCACAGAAGGAGCAGAACCAAACCACACACAAACACGTATCCTGGATTTTAGGGGGGCAGACTTTGGGAAAATGGAGAGGTGCTTGAAAGAGGCATTTATGGGGAGGGATTCAGTGGTTGAGGAACAGTGGGCAGTATTTAAAACAGGGATTACAAGAGCAACAGAATTTGCATTAAGCAGATTAGCAAGGAGAAAAGGAAGAGGAAGCCATGATGGTTTTCCAAAGAGGTAGCAGAGAAAGTGAAAGCCAGAAAGATTGCATTCAGGCAGTGCAAAAAGACACAGGCAGGAGGTGATAGGGAGAAGTATCAAGAGAGGCAAAGGGAGGCAGGGAGATCAGTAAAGGAAGCCAAAGCTCAGACAGAAGAGCACATCGCAAAATCAGTGGGTAGAGGGGACAAAACCTTTTACTGATACGTAAGTGAAAAAAGAAGGGCAAAGGGAGGGATAGTGAGACTGAAGCGGAGGATGGGGCTTCGTGGAGGATGACAACGGTAAAGCTGACATTACTGAACAGATATTTCTGCTGAGTCTTTACTGAGGAAGAGGAGGGTAATGGGCCTGAAGGAAGTACAAGGGGTGGGAATGGCGCAGAAATGGGCAGACGTCCCTTTACATGGGAAAGGGTCCTAAAGGAACTGGAAGGAATAAGAGCTGATAAAGCAAAGGGGCCAAATGGGGTGCACCCCCAGGGTTCTAAAGGAACTAAGAGAGGTGGTGGCTGAACCTCCAGCAAGCTTGTTTAGCTGATCACTGGAAATGGGAGGTACCCAAATACTGGAGGACAGCAAATGTAGTCCCCTTATACAGAAGCGGGGAACTACAGACCAGTCAGCCTGACCTCAGTAGTGGGGAAGATCATGGAAGTACTACTGAAGGAGAGTTTGGCGGAACATCTGGTTGCCAATGGACTACAGGACCCAAGGCAGCATGGTTTCACGGGGGGCGTCATGCCAGATCAGTCTCATTTAATTTTCGACTGGGTGACAAGGGAGGTGGATTGGGGAGGACAGTGGACATGGCCTATCTGGACTTCATCAAGGTCTCTGACACTGTGCCACGTAGAAGGTTATTAAACAAACTGGGGAATATGGGAGAGGGCAGGACAGTAGTGCGGTGGGTAGGTAATTGGCTGGGCAGCAGGATACAAAGGGTGGTAGTAAATGGCTGTCACTCCACAGAGGGAAAATTGACCAGTGGGGTACCACAGGGATCAGTGCTGGGACCAGTCTTATTTAACGTCTTCATCAGTGACATTGTGCAGGACCTAGAAGGCAAAATGTCCCTGTTTGCTGATAACATGAAGCTCTGTAACAGACTGGACACACCAGAGGGTGTAGACAGAATGAAGAGGGACCTGCAGAAGCTTGAAGAATGGTCAAGGGTGTGGCAGTTGAAATTAAATGCAAAGCAGTGCAAGATAATGCATATGGGGCACAAAAACCCTGGAACAACATATCAGTTGGGGAGTGAGGATATAGCATGCACCAAGCAGGAAAGGGACCTTGGGGTTATCATCTCTGATGACCTCAAGGTAGGGAAACATTACGACAAGGCAGCAGGTAAAGCAAATAGGATGCTGGGATGCATAGGAAGGGGCATCGCCAACAGGAAAAGGGAGGTCATAATTCCACTATACAAGACACTAGTGAGGCCCCACCTGGAGTACAGTGTACATTTCTGGAGACCTTACCTACGTAAGGACGAAGACCGAGAATGTTCAGAGGAGAGCAACAAAGATGGTACAGGGATTGCATCCCAAGTCCTATGAGGACAGACAAGTACCTTTATTTATTTAGTTATTTATTTAGTTAAACATCAGTTTAGAAACCTTTGAGCCAGAGGCTCATTTACAAAGGTACCTCGTCACAAAGAGGACATCAGAACAGTAGTACAAGGGACACAGTACTTACAAACAAAAAAGTTACAGTTCAATTACAATTTTGTTACAATAGAATACAATCTCCAATGAGCAAAAGATAACAAAAGGTGCAAAACTTATGGTCGGGGGAGAGCTGGTGGGGGTAGAAGGGAGGGAGATAGGGGAGGAGGAATTAGTAGGGAAAGGAAGGGGAGCCGCTCAGTGAGCATTGTCAAACAGAGTATATATATATTTTTTTAACACTAGGCTAGCGGCAGTTGCATTTGCGAGAGCTAAGCAGGAAGTTTCTGAGCCTGGGCTTAAAGCAAGCTAAGGTTAGCGAGTTTGAGACACCTGGCAGGAGGAGTTATACCAGTGGGGTGCAGTGAGGGGAATGCCCTCTGACCTTGAGAGGTCCTGTCTCGGAATAACTAGGGTAGCTCTTGACGAGCTGCTCGTGATCAGGGTCAGTGCAGTGCAGTGAATGGAGTTGGATAGGCCTATGGGATAGGCCATGCAGGGCTTTAAAGGTGAGCTGGCATGTATGATACATGAGTCGCTCTTCCAGGTTGAGCAGGGTAGCCAGAGTGTACAGCTCACATGTGTGAGTGAGTCTGGGAGCACCAGTGATAAGTCTGCAGGCCTTATTAACTGTGAGGCGAACCTTGTTGAGGGCAGTCTGATCTGCTGAGCCAAAGACTGGAAGGCCATAGTCAATGAGAGACATGACAGAGGAGGTGACAGCCAGGCGGAGGGCATCAGGAGGGAGGCATTTCTTGTGCCGGTAAAGAATGCCTAGCCGTGAGTTGGCGACAGAATTTAGGGCAGATATATGTCCATGGAATGAAAGTGCAGGGTCAAAGGTTATACCAAGATATTTATAGGACTGCACCTGGTCAATGACGATTGATTGTGGGGTGGACAGCTAAGGAAACTTGCTGTACTTATTTTGGGGTGGGAGAAGAGCATCGCTTTTGTTTTCTTAAGGTTGATAACAAGTCGGTGCTCAGTGAACCAGGTAGCTGCAGAGTCAAAGACTAGTTGGAGGGAGTTCTGTAGCAGCATGGGGTCATTGTGGGAGGCAACGAGAACAGCATCATCAGCATAGAGAAGCATCTTACCCGTACAACTGCTGGGTAGGGAGTTAAGAAAGAGTGAGAATAGTAGGGGTCCAAGAATTGAGCCCTGCGGCACCCCAGAGCGAATGGGGCATGTTTCAGAGAGACCTTACCTTACAGGGAGGAACAGGATGCAGAATACACTGTTTTCCAGTGAAAAAGATGTTCCAGGACTAGAGGGCATGGGATGAAGTTGGAGGGAGGGCAATTCAGAGGAAACGTGAGGAAGAATTTCCTCACAGAAAGAGTGGTGGACAAGTGGAACACCCTGCCAGAGGAAGTGGTGGGAACTGAAACAATCACGGGATTTAAGAATGCATGGAATAGACATAAGGGAATTCTGGAGGTCCGTGGTAAGGGACAACAGACTTCTAGAAAACCGTAGAGTGAACTTATAAGCTCAAATGGGCAGACTGGGTTAGCCATAGGCCCTTATCTGCCGACAGTGTTTAATATCTATGTATCTATGCTCCACCAGGGGGACTGGCTATGTTCTTTCGATATGCAGGATGCTTATCTTCACATCAAAGTTTTTCCAGCCCACAAGCGTTTCCTCTGTTTCCATTTCATGGGGGAGCACTACCAGTTTCGGGCCCTGCCCTTTGGCCTGTCCTCGGCCCCAGGGTGTTTACCAAGTGCTTGACGGTAGTGGTGGCAGCCTTGAGGAGACAGGGTTTTTACGTTTTTCCCTACCTGGACAGCTGACTCTTGGCGGCCCAGTCCAGGGACTGTCTCTTGCAGACTCTGGAAGGTACTTGTAGCCTGTTCCAGTCAATGGGTATTACCATCAGTTTGTTGAAGTCCTTCCTTACCCCTTGCCAGTGCATCTTTTACATAGTGGATGTCCTGAACATGGCTCAGGGAAGGCCTTTTTGCCTTCTTACAGGGCAGAGCGACTCATGGCTCAAGCCTGCCTCCTACTCTGCAGCTGCCACATTCAGGCAAAGGACTTCCTAAATCTCCTGAGGCTTATGGCCACAGCCATTGTGACTGTTCCCCGTGGCCAGGCTCTATATGAGGATCCCTCGGTGGACTTCCTGTGGGTACAATGGAACCAGCGTGCAGACTCCCTGGATCAGCTAGTACTGGTGTTGGGCCCAGTGAAGAGGGCCCTTCTGTGGTGGCTGGAGCCCAGCAACCTGTTTCAGAGGATGGCCTTCACTACCCCTGCCCCCAGCAGATTCTCACGACTGATGCTTTGAGCCTTGGTTGGGGCGTCCACATGGGGTCGTACCAGACCCAGGGGACTTGGTCCAAGTTCGAGCAGGATCTCCACATCAATATTCTGGAGATGTGGGCAGTCTTGCATGCCCTCCAAGCCTTCCAGGCTCCACTTTCCCCGGGTCCGCTATTAGTTCAGATGGACAGTATGTGCGTTGTTTGTTATATAAACAAGCGGGAGGACCCATTCCTACCCCCTGTGCAGGGAAGCGATGAGGATCTGGTATTGGGCCATCGAGCACAGTCTTCAGCTCTTGGACGTCCATGTTCCTGGTGGACACTCTAAGCCGCTTACGGTCCAGGGCTCACGAATGGGAGCTTCTGACCTTGGTAGCAGAAGAACTCTTCGACAGATGAGGTCATCCAGAGTTGGACCTTTCTGCATCCCCACTCAGTGCAAAACTGCTGCATTTCTGCTTGTTAGATCTGGGGCCTGGAGTTTTCTAGCAAGACGCGTTGTCCCTCTCCTGGACAGAGAGGTTTCTGTATGCTTTCCTTCCCTTCCCGCTCCTTTAGCAGGTTCTAATCAAACTCCAGAAGGAAGAGGTGACGATAATCCTCATCGCCCTCTTCTGGCCTCTCTAGATTTGGTTTCCCTTGCTCCTGTGCATCGAATTGCTCTCCCAGGACCAGGGCACCCTAGTCCATCCAGACCTCAAGTCACTTCATCACCACGCATGGCTCCTGAAGACGTAAGCATAGCCAGGTTTTTTCCCTCAGAGTGGCCAACATGTTGGTGGCGGCCAGGAAGCCCTTCACCCGAGCCACCTATTCCATGAAATGGAAGTGCTTTGCTTTATGGGCTGGTTCTTACCAGCTGGATCCCTTCACCTGCCTGGTGTATGAAGTCCTGGAGTACCTCCTGCCCCTTTAGGACTTGGGTTTAAGATATTACTCTATTACAGTTCATCTTTCTGCCATCTCTGTGTACTGTGTACCTGTGGATGGACACACAGTGGCCCAGCTTGATGTGTCCTGTACTTTTCTGTGGGGAATACTGCACATGAAACCTATAATTAGGGATCCTGTTCCACCTTGGCACGTTAAGTTTGTGTTAGAAAACTTATGTTGCCTTCCTTTGAACCGGCCGCGTCTTGCAAGCTACGCTTTCTGTCATTGACTCATTGAAAGCGTTGTTTTTGGTTGCCATTATGTCTGTTAAATGGATTTCAGAGCTTCAGGCCCTCATGTGTAAGGAACCTTATTTGGTTTTCCACAAAGACTGGATGTCTTTGCATACAAATCCTGTTTCTTCCGAAGGTGGTGTCAAAGTTTACTTTGAATACATGGAAACATAGAAATTTGTTGGAAGATAAGGGCTTCAGCCCACCTAGTCTACCCCAATACCTCCAACAACTGTGCTCTTTTATGCTCTACAAGTATTAGGTTGTCCCCCTCCTCCAATTACCCGTAGTCCTCTATGCCTATCCCAAGCATTTTTAAATCTATTTATTGTTTCTGCCCCGCCACCTCTGCTGGCAGACTGTTTCACTTGTCCACCACCCCCTCCGTGAAGAAGTACTTTCTCATGTTCCCCTGAATCTCCCTCCTGCCAGTTTCATCTTGTGGCCTCTTGTCCTTCAGCAACCTTTACTCTAAAAAATTGTATTCTTTGTACCTTATTTCTACTTGTGAAGTACTTAAATGTTTCAGTCATAATCGCCCCTCTACCTCCTCTCCCTAGGGAGTACATATTCAGTTCCTTCAGCCTGGCTTCGTAGGGCTTGTGATGTGGTCCCTGCACCATTTTGGTCACCCTCTTGCGAACTGCCTCCACCTTATCAACATCCTTATGCAGGTGGGGCCTCCAGAACTGGACACAGTACTCAAGATGTGGCCTTACCAAAGTCCTGTACAGTGGAATCATTATACCTCTATTTCTGCCTATGCATCCCAGCATTCAGCTAGCCTTTTCCACCGCCTTGTCACACTGCCTCCCAACCTTGAGGTCATCAGAGGTCATCGCTCCCAAGTCTCTTTCCAGCTTGGAGCATTCTGTTTTCTCCTCTGCCAGATGACATGACGCTCCTGGGGTTTTGTGCCCCATGTGCATTATCTTGTAGTTTTTTGCATTGAACTTCAGCTGCCAATCCCTTGACCAATCCTCCAGCTTCTGTAGATCCCCCTTCATTCTATCTACTCCCCTGGTGTGTCCACCCTGTTGCAAAGCTTCAAAATCAGTCCATCCACCTGCCTGTTTATTTCCCGGAGCATTCCAATCAGGGGGAGGCATTGCTCCATACTTTGGACGTGCATAGAGTTCTCAGATGCTATACATACTAAGTAACTCTTGAAGTCCAGTCAGTTGTTCATTTCATTTTCCCTTGGGAGAGAGGGCTCCCCAGTTTCCAAACAGTGTCTATGTGGTTGTCAAATTGTGTTGTTTACTGTTACCAGAAGTATGGTAAGGAACTTCCTGGGGCTGTCAAGGGGCATGTCCACCTCAGTAGCCTGTTGACATTTGTGCTGCAGCCACATGGAGTACTGTCCACATGTTTACCAAGCACTACAGTCTGGACATTGCCTCTTGGAGGCGTGCCAATTTCGGCCAGGCGGTTCTCCAATGCCTTTTCTCATAGGCTGTCATCATTGCCTACCAACCTCCCGTCCTGGCTGCCCGTGCAACAAGAACTGCTTGGGACTCAGTCCTGCCAGTGATGGCCTGCTGCAAGAGATACCCTCGAAGTAAGATAGTACAGTTGCATAAGAACTTACTGTAACAGTAGATCTTAGAGAGATCTCCTGCATCAGGCCCTGCCTTTCCCTCTCTCCCTCCCTCCCCCTTTTCTTCATCTGTGATTCGCGCCCCTTCCATTGGGATGCACCTTCAGCCTTTTCCTCTACTGCAGGGTTACCTCGGCGTTCTCGTTTGTTCCCTCCTTCCGGTATACTGCTTTTGGTCTCTGGCGAGAGAACTGAGGAGGGTTTGGGGGTCGCCTGCCTTATGTAGGATAGACTGACGTCAGAAGACACTGATGTTTGAGGTGGGTGGCCCCCTCTGGCATACTGCTAGCTAGAAAGGTTTTCATGTGATCCTAGTGCCCGATGGATGAGTCCTGCTGGTGATGGCCTGCTGCAAGAGATCCTCTCGAAGATCTGTTATGGTAAGTTCTTACGTAACTGTACTATCTTCATTTACTGACTATAAATTCACTCATTGTGTCTCTCATCACTGTGCATGCTTAAGCTCCCACTGCCGCCCAACTGACCTGTGATGTGGACTGCTGTTGTCTGACCTCTCAGTGTGCACAGAAAGATCCTACCCTGGTTGAGGGGAGGGGGCGGAGCAGTAGGCAAGGCACAGTGGGAGTTTGCTGCCATCGGTCTCCTTGAACCTGCTGCCGCCACAATGTCTCCAAATTTTATGCAGCTCCTATTCTGCTGTTGTACTAGCATTGCAACTCCATACAGCTGCTGATAATCTAAGAGAAGTGGTTTAAAGGAAAAGAGAGACCGGTGAAGGAAAAAAGAAGAAACAAGACAAAAGCTTTGACAGAGAGATCCCCTAGCCATGTCTGTCTTGCAAGAAAACAAACCGGAGAGGAGCAAGATAGTGGTACTGTATGTATTTCAGCTTTGAAAATCCTGTCTTCACTGGATGTATTCACTCATTAGAAATGCCAAAAGTACCACTTGGAGAACAGGAATTAGAAGTAATCCTAAATCTTCCATTGCTTTCTAAAGCATAGTAGGAATTCTGTAGAAAACCAAAATGTGATCTGAACCTCGCAACAAGACCTGCATTGATAGCTAAAACATGTAGTCAGAGAGATATGGTTTGGTTGACTTGGCAGTAATCTGGAACCTTCTAATGCTCAACTGCAGTGGAGTAGGTGTTTGTTTTAGGTCCCAAACTTCTGAGGGGCGTGTTAGTTTTCAAGACCTAGAGTGGCACAGGGTTTTAAATAATTGATTAGCAGTTTTTTTCTTGGGACAATGCTAACTTTACAGAAAGTATTTATATAGGTTTTCTATAAGTGTTATGTTTGTTAAACACAGTGAATCGAGTGCTGTGCATTTTCACAGTGTTTTAGCACTTCTATGTAAAAAACGCTAATCAATTTTTGGAGTTAAATAAATCCCTGTGGCACCACATTTATTTTATTTTACAGTTTATGCAGCATAGCCCAACAGAGATGCAACATGTTGCTTTCTTTGGGGTCCTGCTTCAAGCCACGTTAACAGCTGGGTGGACTGGAGCTGTGGAAGGTCAAGTGACTGTTCTATACAGTGTCTTGTGACAACATATGAGAGATATGTTTTTGTTCTTTTAGTGCTTGCTTGCACTGGTATTATTAATAAACTGCATATACTTTAGCAGACATAAAACACTGTTACAGTCTGAGACTTGTAGTGGCTGTTTAGCTGAAAAAGGACAAGGCAATTCTTGAGATGAAAGTACAATTTTAATAAAGTTTGAGTTCTTTGAATTTACGCGTGTTTGATCTGGACCTCAGGGTGTTGCAGATATGTTTAAATCTTCTGTAAATGTCACTGAGATAACCTTTAGAATTGAAGTGTCTGAACTCAGTATGCCATCAACGAAGGTATTTTTCAGAAACTGAAATATTGTGCCAGTGTTATTTTCGAAGTGGGAGGGGTATGTATAGTATGTGTCTATTATTTAAATCACTAACAGTGTGTGTAAATTTAACTACTGTGATTTGCAGAAAGTGGGTTGACTTTAAAGGACCTCGAGTGCTGAAAATGTTTGAACGTGCATCTTCCTCCCCCCTCTCTCTATATATATAATATATATATATATATATATATATATATATATATGTATATATATATATATATATATATATACACACACACACCACATATACATTGGCGTTATATGCTCCTACAATCCTGTAAGGGTTAAACTCCACTTTGCATTATATTAGGGTGAAATACTATATTGCAGATGAGTAATGGGTACAGTGACTATGACATAACGAGACTGTAGAGCCTTGAACAAACTATGAAAAGTGAAAATGAAATAAAGAAGAAGAAAGGCTAAAATAATATCCAGGAACACTGTGATAAAACGGCAACATATGGAAATTCCCAAATGCCATGAATAATGGGATACTTGGTACTGGGAGAGCATAGTATGTCTAACATCACTAAATAATTCTAGGCAGATGGTTATAGAGGACAGGAAAAAAACACGTCATTGTCGTAGAGCTCCTTCACGATACTCCAGCAGTCACAGTTACACTAGGCAGACGGTGCCCCACCCCACGTTCTAGTTTATTGAAACATAATGGCCTGTAAAAACGTGCCTTTTTTTATAGGCATTTTCAGAGTAGAATGAGATATACAATATCAACAGCACAAAATGTGCATTGCAACAAACAGTAAACATACCAGCCAAAGTAAAAATCATAGCACACAAAGCAAGGACTTCAGTATTAAAAATATATTTTATTGTTACAAAAGTGCTCTAGTGCTCAAATGCAGCACACGGCTGTAGGTCACATGTATAGTGAACAGTAACCCTAAAACAAACAGACTTTTATATACTGTAGGTGGTTGGCCTCTAAGCTGCCACCTGTACCTCACCTTCAGGTATTGTGCTGTCAGTCACTCCTCAGCCCTGTCAGCAAGTCCCTTTACTGCTGTAACTGGTGGGTATATACATGGAGTAGTAGGGCTAAGTGTGCTGGCAACTGTCTTTTTTTAACTCAGTTTTATTGGTAGATCCATGAACATCAATACAGAATTAAAAAAAGGGATGTATCAAATGTCTTTCACACAGTAAGATGCTAATATATTCATGTATATATTGCTTTCTTGGTTAATAATGGTGTCTTCATAGCCTCATTAGTTTCACTCTTACATATGATATTATCAGTTCTGCCCATATGACATGACACAACAGAGCAATAGTCCGAACCAATTAACTCAACTCATCAAAGCGTTAACTTGGTTGTGCATCTCTCCTTTTTTTTCTCTTATTTCAACGAGAAATGACTGTGTTGGTTCTGAAGAGCCAAACACCATCATTTATTTATTCATTCATTCATTCTTCCATTCATTTATAAATTGGCAACTGGGAAAGGCACACTGAGCCAAGCTTGTTTCCAGTTGTGACCCGGGGGAGGGGATTACAGAGGGAACAGGGTTGCTAAACATGAGAAAGCGGTTACATAGACACCAATACAGATGAGGTTCCCATGTGGCTACCAAATATATTAACTGCATAGAACTATGAAATGATATGTGGACAGTTGTAAGAGAATACAATAAAGTGCACAGTGTCTGTTGAAGTAGGTGACAGTACTAGTGGGTTAGAGAGCAGACCTCAGGCAGAGTCGCAAAATAGCCTAGCTTAAAGGGGGGAGTTTGAGAAGGAGGGGGCAGAGGAGCACGGGCGAGAAGTCAAGGAGGGGGCAGACAAGGACAAAAGGATGTGGGAAGGTACCTTAGCTGGTGCCTGAAGGCAAGGATTGAGGGGAAGGGGAAGAGGGAAGTAGGTTCCAGAGGGAAGGGAGGCGGTAGGAGAAAGCAGCCTGTCCATCAGAGGAGTGAGGGTGGGGAATGGAGAAGGTGTGGGAATGCCTGGAGTGAAGGGAATAGGAAGAGGAGGGGTTGGGGGAGATGAGTGAGAGAAGGTAGGAGGGAAGGGACTCGAACCATTATTTAACAGTGAAGGAGGTGCAGTGAAACTGGCGACGTAAGGAAAGTGGAAGGATGGAGAGGGAGGAATGGAGGGAGCAGTGATGAGTGCGGAGGGGAGAGTTGGTAGTGGAATGACAGAAAGCTTTGCAGAGGGCATCCAGTATGGTAAGGGAGGAGGAGAGGCGGTACATAGACCACATTTGCATAGTTGAAGACCGGGAGAACCATTTTGTTTGGCAGCTCCTCGTGGACTTGGAGGGAGAGGCAGTCTTTGGGCGGAGTTTCATGTGTATGATATCGATGTGGGTAGAGAAGTCAACCTTGTTGTGAAGCCACACACCATTGGGTACCTCCAAAATGGGTGGATTAGGGTTTAATACCTATCGTAACAATGATGAGACCTGTGTGGGCAGTGGTGGGGATCCCACCAGTCCTGTGGACTTAAGGTGAAAGCAGTGTCAGGATCTGGTCCCTTGGGTGGTTCCATTTATGCTTCTCTCCACCGTGCTGCATCATCTTGTCTTGACCTGTCCTGTATGGCTCCCACCCCTGCTAAGAGGTGTGTGTGTGTGTGTGTGTGTGTGTGTGTGTGTGTGTGTGTGTGTGTGCTTCATTAGTATTAGTTTTTGCATGGCTGTCATTCTTTCCATTTTGTTCCATTCCTGTACCCTTGCAATCTGGGCCTCTAGCAAAGGCTAGGTAGCAGACAGCCACAGTATTGTAATGCCTTTCATTGCAGCTGTTCTGCGGACTCAGAATAGCATCTGCTG
This sequence comes from Neoceratodus forsteri, assembly GCA_016271365.2. Lineage (NCBI taxonomy): Eukaryota > Metazoa > Chordata > Ceratodontiformes > Ceratodontidae > Neoceratodus > Neoceratodus forsteri. The sequence continues at coordinate 1,226,744,238 of CM028132.1, read as the reverse complement.
AAGTCTGTCACCCACTCCAGGGACCGACTTTCCTAAAACTAAGTCTGTAAATACAAATGGGTTACCTACCACCCAGATCTGTTTTAAGTACCACATGGGTCTCCTTCCAGTAAGTTTGTGCTAACGGGCAATCACATACAATATGGTAGTGGGTTCCCACTTGGCAGCAGCCTATACAGCACAAATATAATTCTCCTGCCCCTACGAAATGATCAAGAACCTCTGTAGGCATTTCCATCTTAATTCTCTCCATCCAGGAGAGGCTATGGTCCTCCTCCCTGTTCCCAGATGTGTTGTCAATTGTCCTCCTGTATAGTGGTGCTCGCTTCCCTTTTTATATCACTCCATGTTGTCTAAGGAGAACAATTACCAATGGGTAGTGTGCTCCCCCACTGGGATAATGGTATAGTCCACAGCTGTGACCTCGGCATAGAACCCTGAGGACATGAGGATTCTGGTTACGTCAGCCACTCAGTTTCAGCTATACCACTGAAGGGGTAGAATGCATAGAGCAGAGCTCTCTGGAAAATTGGCCTTTACTAAAAATATCTGTTGTTTTTTATTTCTGGATTGTGCAACGTTTGGGCAAGTTGGGACTTCCTGTTGACAGGAACACCCTTAAATTTGGAAATTGTGCCTGTTAAACTGCGGCTTTCAAATTGACTAATCTGCTAGCTAACTCTCATTCTAGTGCGAGCAGTTCCCGAATAGGGAGCACATGCCTTTGGTGTTTTTGGTCTACTAAGGCGGAGTCTTCAGCCTGCTGCCTCGGGTAAAGTAATAGTATTTCTGAATGGGGGTGGAGTGGGGGGGTGGCTAAGTCAGAAAATAAGGTGGGGTTGTGTTATCTTGTTGTTTCCTTTTCCTCACACTAGCTCTCATCAGTATATTGATTGGCAGGACTTCTGGGAACGGGAGTTTTTTAAATTCGACGGCCTGCTCCTCTCTAAAGAAGGTACATGAGCGCTTGGTCAAAAGGTTGATGTCCGTGTTGGTCAGTTAAACTAGTGGGCAGGGGGTGGTACAGCCATCCCTTAAACCACAAGGGTCACCTTGTGTCCCTCCCCCATCACCAACTAGTTCAGCACGCATATGCTCCTATTATACACACAACAAGCAACACAAAATACATATGCTACAGAGCCAGTGTAAGCCTTCAACTAACCAGAATAAATAGTGTTGGAAGGCAGTGTGCCTCAGCGGTCTTGGCCTGACAAACAAAATTCCCGATCTCATGGCCATGATGGCAGAAGTGCAGTTAGACTTGGTCACTGTTACGGAAACGTGGTTCACCAGGAACCACACATGGGATGTCACCATCCTAGGGTACACGCTATTCCGGAAGGATCAAGAAAGTAAAAAGGGAGGGGGGTAGCACTGTATGTAAAAGAGGACATCAATGCAACAGAACTGCAAAGGAAGCAAAGCAAGACAGAGGCATGTTGGATTACCCTTTGGGGCTGGAGAGCAGACCCCAATCTGGATTACCCTTGGGGCTGGAGAGAAGGCCCCAATCTGGATTGGAGTTATCTTCAGACCCCCATCCCAGGAAGCTGATATAGATAAAAAGTTCATCCATCTTGATGATGGCAGACAGGGGAGAGTTGCTGCTGGTAGAGGACTTCAGTCTGCCAGATGTGGACTGGTCCTCATACACAGCATCCTCCGAATGAAGCAAAGATTTCTTGTTTACACTGCAAGGAGCAGGTTATAACAGCTGGTTAATTCCCCCACCAGAGACAAAGTAATACTGGATTTGGTGCTCACAAATGGCACAAAAGTCTCAGATGTTCAAGAAGGGGTCAATCTGGGGACCATTGACCACAGGACAATCCGGCTAACTGTGAACAAGGTAGAAGATACCAGTCACACTAAAACCAAGGTTCTAGATTTCAGGAGAGCTAACTTTCCTGAAAGGAAACGTATAATCACATCCATGCTAGGTGGCAGAAACTCAGAAGATGTAGAAGACTGTTGGGAGGCCTTAAAAACTGTTTTAAATACAGCTACATGCACTAGGCAGATCACCAAATCCAAAAGAAAGAAAAATCCACTCTGGTTTGCCAAGGAAGTTGCAACCAAAATCAAGGAAAAAAGGAGGGCTATTGCTAAATATAAACAAATTAAAAGTGAATTAGATAGAGGAGAATACAAAAACAAACTGAGTGAGGTAGGAAAGGCAGTTAGGAGATCAAAAGTGCAGACGGAGGAGAAAATAGCACGTGGGTCAAGAAGGGAGACAAAACCTACTTCAGGTATATAAGGGACAAAAGAAAGAGTAAGGGGGAATAGTCAGGTTAGCAACAAAGGAAGGCAAGATGGCAGAGACAGATGAAGACAAAGCAGAGTTACTGAATAATTTTATTTGCTGTCTTCACCACAGAAGACAGCGGGAAGGGTCCTACACTAAGTAGGTCAGTACACAACACCACGGGAGCAGACACAAGACCCTTCACAAGGGAAAGGGTCCTAGAAGAGCTGAATAGGCTCAAGATAGATAAAGCAATGGGGACAGATGGCATCCACGCTAGGGTACTGAAGGAGCTTCGGGAAGAACTCTACACACCACTGGCTGAGCTTTTCAGCAAGTCACTGGAAAGTGGAGTAATACCTCTGGACTGGAAAAGGACAACAGTAGCACCTTTACACAAGAGCGGAAGCAGGGAGGAGACAGGAAACTACCGACCAGTCAGTTTGACCTTGGTGGTAGGAAAAATTATGGAGTCGTTGCTAAAGGAGAGGATAGTGAAGTACCTGGAGAATAGCAGAAAGATTAACCCCAGGCAATATGGCTTCACAGCAGGACGCTCCTGTCAAACCAATATGATCGACCTTTTAGACTGGGTCACCAGAGCAGTCAACCAGGGAGGAGCAGTGGACATTGTGTGCCTGGACATCAGCAAAGCTTTCGACACTGTCCCTCACAGAAGGCTAGCTAACAAATTAGAGCATATAGGAGTTGGTCATAAGATAGAGAACTTGATCATCAACTGGCTGCAAGATAGGATGCAGAGAGTACTTGTCAATGGATCACTATCAAGGGAAGGCAAAGTGACCAGTGGCATTCCACAGGGGTCTGTGCTGGTACCTATCCTCTTTAACATATGTATCGGGGGTATTGCAAGCGACTTGAAGGGTAAGGTTTGCCTGTTTACAGATGACACAAAACTCTGCAACAGAATAGATATGCAGGAGGGAGCGAGAGGGAGCGAAAGGTATGGAAGCAGACCTGAAAAAAGTCGAGGAATGGTCCAGGGATTGGCAGTTTAAGTTTAATGCCAAGAAGTGCAAGGTTATGCACATAGGAAAAAGAAACCCAGGGATAAAGTACACACTGGGAGGGCATCAGTTAGAGGAGACAAAGACAGAAAGAGACCCCTGAGTAGTCATTGCGGATGACTTAAAGGTTGGAAAACAGTGTGAAAAGGCAGCACAGAGGGTGAGTAGCATCCTTGGCTGCGCTGGTAGAGGAATTACAAGTAGAAAGAGTGAGGTTATCATTCATTTCTTCAGGTCCTTGGTGAGGCCACATTTAGAGTACTGTGGTCAGTTTTCGAGGCCCCACCTAAAAGAAGACAAAGACTGTCTGGAGACGGTACAGAAAAGGGCTACAAAGATAGTGCATGGAGGACTGCATCGTGAGCCATACGAGGCAAGACTCCGAGAACTAAATCCATACACCCTTGAGCAGAGAAGAAACCGAGGGGACATGATCAAAACTTTTAAATATGTTAAGGGAATCAACACAACACAAGCTAGAAACCTCTTCCAGCAAAACAGGGATGCATGTACAAGGGGGCACAACTTGTGTCTGGTGGGAGGCAGGTACAAAAACAACCTCAGGAAGTACTTCTTTACAGACATAGACCCATGGAGCAGCCTACCTCAGGAGGTGGTGGAATTGAAGACAGTACTCGAGTTCAAACTTGCATGGGACAGACATTGTGGACACATCAGGGTGCAGTCTAAATAGGGAGGTGGGCAGAAACACGGACAGACTAGATGGATCATGCGGTCCCCATCTGCCGACACAATTCCTATGTTCCTGTGTTTCCCCCTCTTCAAGCTAGTGTTTGTTTTTTTTTGGATATGAGCCATTCCCTGACCAGAAAATAGTTGGGTCTAGTAGCTCAGGGACAGAAATGAAAGGCAAAGTGACTGTGAAGCTACCTAGTGCTGTGAGAGTACTGGGATCCTGCTTTGCTGTTCAGAATGCTGCAGCTGCTTGTTGTGACTTTGCTGTGAGCTGCAGCAGCCTAGTCTGTGATGTTACAGTGAGTTTTTCTTTGATTTTTCTCCCCTTTTTTGTTGATTTGAACTACCAGGGACCATTATAGCCACCGTCTGTGTTGTGAGGAGTGCGGCGCGTGGCTCCTTTTCCACATATGCTCCGTTTCATGCAGGTTAACAGCATTGGCTGTTGCAGTGCTTTGCGCATTGTTCATGGTGCTGGATGCTCTTGTTCATGTGGGAGGGAGCATGTACGTGCAGGTAGCGCGTTGATTTCCTGATGTCACAAGTAAGTCTGGAGATGGAACACTTGTGCAGCTCTCAAGCAAGCCCCGCCTTTCAGTGATCTAGTGCTGTTGTATGCACTTATGTTGGGACCCATTAGTGCAGCTTCCAAGTTGTCAGTACACCGCTAATGCAGCTTAGCAGTCAGCAATCCACAAGTCAGCGATCCATTGCTACTGCAGCTTACTAGTCCGCAATCCATTGCTTGTGTTGGGAAGCGCTAGTGCAACTTCTAGCAAGTACCAATTGAGTTGGCTTATAGTTGTTCAGTAGGCTTGTGTTACATTATCCATTATGAAGGGCTAAAAACTACACTGTTTATAGGTAAATGGCAGGTTTAGCTTAGTCTAGTCAGGGAAGGACTTATTACCAGTATATGTTGTGCTTCGTCCGGTCAGGTAATGACATCACCAATATCAGAGTATGGGGAGTACATTTGTGTCTTGCTTTTTAAAGGGGCAATACTTTAGCACTTCCGCTCCTTGCTCTTTAATATTTCCAGAAAAGATCAATGGCACCATGGCTTCAAGTAGGCATAATTTGACTAAGGATGTAAGACCTGCCTTGGGACTTTTAGACCCTTGCTGTGGTGTCACATTGTCCTCCCTGTGTGACGTGACATAACGTGTTCATCACGGTCACCTCTCCAAGTTGAACCAGTGGGCTCTGGGGAGAGGGGTGCACCTGTGGTACTAACTGGCAGTGGTAAAGCTAAGTTGCACAAGTCTCCTAAAGGAGATGCAGTGACCTGCAGGTCATTTTTGAGTAGGCACCCAAACCCAAGTGGGCCCTTCCATTCATTGGGGGGGCCTATACAGGCACATCCAGGTGCACCACAGCAGTTTGCCACTGCTCACCTTAATTTGCAGGTGACCCCCGACCTTGACGACAGGGTAGATCAAGAGGAGGATGCAGGGAGTCTCAGAAGAATCCTGACCAGATGTTACCAGATCTGTCAGATGGGGAAAAGTGTCCCTTTGATGAGGAGAGGGAGTAGATAGAACCCAGGAGAAAGATTTCCCTCCTTTTGCTTGGTCAGAAGACACAGTATTATCTTACACCAGAGATTCCAGTCGTAAACTCCATCCTGTCCACATCAGCCTTAGGCCTGAAGTGCTTCGCAGCTTCCATAAGGTGAACTCAGTACAGAGCAGATGTGCAGTAAACAGTTGCCTAGGCTTCGGGTCAAACGATATCCTTTTCAGAAGGAGAACTTCAAGTGGGAAGTCCCTCCAGTTACAGTCAAGGCCCTGGATAACTACCAGGGAGCACAGCTCTATACTTTTGAGGTCATCGGCTGTGACAGACTCTCACAACAAGAGTCAAGCTTATTGACCTTTGCCTCACCTGACATCAGTCTACCTCCGGTGTATGCGCCCTTTGTTGTCTCAAGGGTGTTAAACTCCCTGATTGCTGCTTTAGGTAGGTTCATCCCTCAGTATACAAAGGGACAAACATTTTACAACTCGTATCGATGGCATCTGCCTTGTTGGGACACATTTTATTTATTTTTATTTTTATTTATTTAGATCTAGGATTACAATTAGCTTTGAGCCAAGGCTCTTTTACAAAGGTTCGCCGTCAGGGAAATACAGATTGAGGAGAACAGCAAGTCAGAACTAACCACAATGTGGTAGTAACATACAATTTGCATATTGGGACATTTTGAATAAACAAAGGGAACAAAGCAGCCTGTGGCATTTGTCAGAACAACAGACATAAGTTGAGAAGTGCTAGAGTCGCGTGGGGGCGGGGAGAAGGGGCGAGAGGCAAGGGGATAGGACACATAGGGGTTAGAGAGGTAGGAGAAGTGGGGCAGGGGAATGGAAGGAAAGGAAACTGCAGCATGGGGCACACAGAGGTGTGACAGGTGTGTCTGGTGAGAGGAGAGAGGTTCGTAGGAGCTGGCAAAGAAATAGAGAATCTGGGGTTAAATGGGGCAGTCACAGGAGCTGTTGGCAGTGAGATGGTGCCGGAGTCTAGTTTTAAACAAACCTAGTGTCTGGGCAGAGGATATGGTGGGGCTGAGTCCATTAGACCAGAGCGGCGCTTTATAGGCAAAAGAGCGTTGTCCCTGGGTAGTGCGACAGCGGGGGACTTTCAGTAGCTGCCTATCGGATCTCCGTAGGCACCGACTGTTGGATCGGTGGTGCAACAGAGCTAAGACACCAGGAGGTGCAAGGCCAAGGTAAATTTTTTTTCGCCATGATACAGGTGAGATACTTGATGCGGTTGGATAGTTGGAGCCAGACGGTCAGAGCGTACAGGTCACATGTGTGGGTGAGACAGTGGGCACCAGTGCTTTATTTAAGGCAGTTGATATGTGTCTAAGGGTTGTGGTTGTGGCAGAGATAAATGATGAGACCATGGTCAGTAACAGAGATCACAGAGCTCTGGACAGCAATCTTCAGTGCTTCTGGAGTAAGATGATGTCTGTGTTTGTAGAGAAGACCAAGACATGTATTTGCAGCTCTAGCAACATTGTCGACGTGAGCTCCATAGGAGAGATTAGGGTCGAGTTGTAACCCTAGATATTTGAAGGACGCCACCTGTTCTAAGGTATTCCCCTGAGAGGTGGTGATGGCCAAGTGGTGTAGCTTGTGCGGATTATGAGAGCTGCGAAAAAGCATGGATTTAGTTTTCTTGTGATTGAGGACCAGTTTATGATTATGAAACCATGACTCTATAGTGCTGAATCCAAGTTGAAGGTTGTGTTGTATTGACGCAGGGTCTTTGTGAGAGGAGAATACAACAGCATCATTGGTGTACAGTATGATTTGTTCAGAGCAGTGTTGAGGAAGGGAGTTTCAGAAAAGGCTGAAAAGTAGGGGGCCCAGTATGGACCCCTGTGGGACACCAGAGCGAACAGGCAAGGTATCTGCATGAGTGTCAGCAGTCTTTACTCTCTGTGACCGATTTTCTAGGTAGCTTGTAAACCAGAGAGCAGAGTCTGGGGAAAGCCCGGTGTTCAGTAGTTGGACAGTTAGTAGCCCTTGGTGTACAGTATCAAATGCCTTGGAGAAGTCGATGAAGATGGCCCCAGTGAGTAGACCATTGTCAAGGGATTTGTGCACTGCTCCAGTAAACTCAAGAAGGGCTGTGGTGGTGCTGTGACCTTTCCGGAAACAGTGTTGTGCACATAGTATATTGTATTTATCCAGATGGTCGGTAAGTTGGTCTGCCACGATGCGCTCGAGTGCCTTAGAGAGTGGGGGCAGTATAGAGATAGGGTGATATTTTGAGTGATTGGTCTGATCTCCACTTTTGTGGACAGGTGTCACAATAGCTGTTTTCCATATGTCCGGGAATTTTCCACAGGTGAGAGGTTTAGGATTTTTGTTAACAGACAAATTACCTCATAAAGGGTAAGTGACAGAAGCTTAAGATCCAGGGTGTCGCCACTAGATCTGGATTTAGAGATAGCAACAGCAATATAGCAGTGAGTTTCATTCAGCTTTACCTCCCTAAAGTAGAAGAGGGGATGGTTTGACTGTGGAAGAGAGGTGTTAGGGGAGGTGGCCCTACACTGTAACTAACACATGTTTACCCATTCAGTCTACCAGTCTACAATATTGTACCATGCATGCGATTGTGCAGTGGATCAGACATCTTGGACAAAGCTGCTCCGTGTGTCCTTGGAGGATTTCTGTTCAGCTTGGAGCTAAACAGTATTCTGGCATACATCCTGGACAAGAAATGACAGTTTTTTTTTTTGTAAGCAGAAGTCACCCAGCTTTTTTTTTTTAATTCAAGTTTATTTACAACAGTTGGGTACACTTATCACCAGAAGGTTACAGACTTAGTCCAGTATATGCCAGAACCTATACAGAAGTACATTAGAATTAATCTCCTCACATATTTCCTTATATTACTCTGAGCAGCAATTAATTATAAACATTGTTATCCATACAAAAAGGCAGGAGGCAAGGATCTCCTATTTGTTTGTACAACCCCTATACCCACCAGGGTCAACCTCCAAGCAAGCCCCACAGCCCTTAATGGGATTTATCAAGTGGGGAGGGCCTCCGACAATCCGATGGGACATGAAGTCACCCAGCTTGATGTCTTGGGGGGTTGTCCATCCAAGCCAATGGAGGGTCGGATTTGTCTTTTCAAAATTTCAGTAACTAAAGGAAGAGGAGCCTTCTTTGACTAGACGGCAATAGTAACAGAGGCACCTTGCCTGCAGATGCTTTGAAGGTGCAGAAAGGTGAGGTGGATCTTCACAGTGAAGACGCATGGGCTCATCTCAGTCCCTCCTCCCTGGTGGAGGACTGCAGAGTTTTTTTTTTTACAGGCAGCAAGTTCAAATAGTGTCTGACATGTAGGTACTAGAAATCCTGGCTGCGGGTTACATCACATATTTATCATCTGTACACACGAGAGATTATTCCTTCAGCTCCTGATCTCTTAGTTAAGTGATATGACAGGCAGTAAGCCGGTCTCTGAACCTTCTAGTCCAGATAGACAATCCCTTCATTTCCATTCAGGGAGAGACTGGAATTTTCCTCTGTTTGCTTCGTTGTCCCCAATAAATCAGGGGACTTCTGGGCAAGTGTAGACTTGAAGCAGTTCAACAGTTTTTCCATGTTCTTGACAATCGAGATGCAATCACTACGACCCATCACCCAGGCAGTCCAGCTGAGGGATGACACTATTGCAGTGCTGGGCTCTCCCTTGGTCTGGCAGCTGTGCCGACTTTCAGAGTTCTGATTATGCTGGTAGTGCAACTGAGACAGGAGAGGTGTCACATCTGCCCCTCCCTGGACGATCGCCTCATCAGAGCCCAGCGTTGCAGATGGTGAAGAGATCATTGGCAAGGACTCTGGATATCCTGGAGATGCTAGATTGCTTAATCAACAGGGCAAAGAGCTCCATGACACAGTTACAGAGACTAGAGCCCTGTGGTTGGCGTTTTGGCTGTACAAGCAGGTGTTTTCCTTTCAGCAGCCAGAATGAGAACCTAGCCCAAAAGATTCAGTGGCTGAGATTCCAGTCAGTTGTTTCTGTCCACAGATTGCTTCAGTTAGCAGTCAGGGACTAGGACATTGGACGTCCTGGAGATGTTTGAGTGAATAGTTGATAGGGAGACATCTGCAGTGGTTTTGCAGTCAGAAGGTCCTCACATTGCACGACCAGCTAGGAGAACGCAGTCCAGAAGACTGTGGCAGAGCTTCCAGTCAGCTGGTTCCACCAGCAGACTGCTCCACCTCTGGGTCTGATGTCTGCAGAGTTACAGTGGTATACAAGGTTAAATTTCTCATGATCTCTCTCTCCAAAATAGGATGGTGCCAGTATGAATTTCGGCATCAGAGAACTTTCAGGTCCTATTCCAGTATCCAGACTGGTGCTATGAGAATATCAAGTCCATCAGAGTGAATTCCTCATTGTCTTCTTGGAGTGATCCTGACCACTTGATTGGACTGGGGCACATCTAGTCTAAATTCTGGTCAAGTAAGTAGAGAGCCCTCAGGGCTTTGTAAAGTTAGTGTTATTGTTTTACGGGCAGTGTATCTAGCCTTAGAACTCTTATCAGACTGAGTTTAGTTATAGGCAGTGAGGTCAGCCAACGCTGTCACTGTGTCCTTTAGCAACAGCCCAGGAGGCCACAAACATGCTCACAGAAGCGACTGGGTCCTTCAGTGGGCAGAGAGCAAGTTGTGGACCCTGATAGCAGTTTCTGGCAGGGTAGTTGGGGTTGATTTCTTGTTCAGCGGTTTTTGACCTGCTGTACAGAAGGTCTAGTCACCCATAGCTGGTTAATTTTGCGTAAAAGGAAACGCTGCGGTGCTGAAGTTTTTTTTCAGTCCGTTGTCTGTGTTCATAAATACAGGTGGCGCTTGCTCGGTCACAGGAGTAGGTTGCTGCCCGTGCATATCTGTTTCCTCTGCTTCTGCGATTACCTGGGAGCCCCAAGAGATTCAGCTACTGGGAGGAAATCTCTTATAATAGCCTTGGAATGGCCAAGAAGAATGAGATTTTCACATCAGTAAAACATGGTATTACAAGTACCATTTTTTTATCTTTGGCGTTCATTCTGTCGGGTTTGCTCATTTAGGGACAATTGTCTACATCCAGTCTAAAGGCAACTCGCATGGCAGCCTGACTCCTCTGTGGAGGAGTACCCTGAAGCAGAGATTGCTGAAAAGGTGGTTGTCATCTTAATTGCCTGTACGAAGGTGTCCACTTGGCAGCAGTTGGCAGTGTGTGGTTAATTTTGACTGGGACCAGAGCCCAATATAATAGGCCCACCTGGGCCATGGTCTGTAGTTTTGGACTTTACAGGTAGGAGTGGACAGGTCCCAGCGTTGAGCACCCTACAGGGGCAGGTATCTGCTCTCTCTTAGCTGATATTGGAACCAACCATGGGTACATCCTTGAGGTTCATCATGGTTGTGATCCATATTCTCAGCGCAGTTAGGAAGAGCCGCTCTCCTCTCAGTTCCCGTGTTTTCCATGCAATTTAAACGTTGTCTTGCTGTCCCTGGCTTTCCTGAGTTTTTTCCATCTATTTCATCAATTTCTTTGAACAGGTGGTTTTATGAGGTGTGTTTCCTGTTCATAGTTGTCAGCCAGGAGGATTGGCAAACTCCAGGCTTTTTGCTCACACGTGGGGCCATACCTTATGATGCATAGAGTCCAGTAGTGCTGAGGGCTGCCCCCCCCCTTTTCCTACAAGGTTTTCACAGTCTTTCATGCAAACCAGGAAGTGTGGGACATGTCAGCCTTCCCAGAGCCAACAGCTCAAAAAGAGATAGAGTCTCATGATCTGGAATTGTGCAGGTCAGTCTGGTATGCACCATCACTTTTGACTGGAGCATAATCCCCAGGGCAGCTGCCCGCATTAGGGTAAGGGGGAGCTGGTGTTAGAACTTTACAGGTGACAGTGTTTTCTTCCATTCGTAGAGCACTGCAAACTGGATGTCTAGGGTTGTGCCGATGCAATCTACAAGTGCAGAGTGGGCAAGGAAGTGGCAAATGAATGAATCTTTGTAGTTATCCTTATGGGTACTATATGGGACAGTATTCTCTCCCTCCCTATTAAAGATGGGTACTGTTTTTTTTTTTTTTTAGAATTCCATATGTAATTATTCCCCATTGACAATGTGGAGCGATACAGAAAGGAGAAATTCCTTCATATTTGCCGTAATTTCAAATTCTGCTCCTGTGTTGTCAGTGGGGCCTCTCCCTGGAGCCTGTGGCTCATTTTGGAGAATGTTGCCCAATATATTTAAAGATACATGTTTTTGCTTCTCAGACAAGATGTTTTAACAGCTGAGCAGGTATTGGGATTCGTTGGTTACCCATGGACATCACATTTTGAAAGCCACTGTTTGACGTGATAGGCCAATAGGTTCACTGATTGTGGAGGCTTACGTTTATTTATTTGTTTGGATTTTGTTGACTGGGTGGGCCTACTGAGACTAGGAGTCTCTTTTTCAGGGTGACCTGGGTTTAATTACATACAACAGTCAATACATGAGTTAGCAAAAATCAGTAAGGGTAATTCAAAGCAAGGTTTTCTATGGCAACAACAGTGAGGAGATAGGACAGTTTAAAATACATAAAAACAGACATTTGACTGTAGCTAGAATATACAATGATCATGACTTCACAACAGAAAAAACAAGCAAAAGCATTGACATGAGGAGGGAGTGTTTGTAACAGAATGTAGCAGCCCCGAAAAGGCTGCTAAGAGGCCTTAATCTGGGCAAGTACACAGACAGTGCTACAGGAGTAGGTCACTGAGGGAAGCTTTAAAGGCCCTGAAGTTAGAGCAGGCCAGAGTACCAGCCATTAGGTCGTTCCATAGCCTGGAGGCCACAGAGGCAAGGACCTCATGCCAGTAGACGTTGTAGATCTTGGGATTAGGGGGAGTGGGTGGGAGGAAGATCAGAGGGCTTGGCTGGGCTATCTAAGAGTCAGCAGTGAGGTAAGGTGGGAGTGGGGAGCACTCAATTTTGTGGGTCATGCAGAGAGTGGCAAATTGAATCCTCTGTTCTAGGGGAAGCCAGCTTAGTGTGTAGAGGGAATTGCAGTGATGTTGCCTTTTACTAGCAGCCACTGCAAAGCGAGATACACTGTGGTACAAGGATTTTACTGAGTTCACCCTCTTTGAGAGAGGATGGAGGCACCATACAGGATGGTGGGTAGTAGGATATACTGTTAGTTATGGATACTCTTGCTTCTGTTGAGAGGTGGGGATTCAGCTGATATAGGAGCGCCAACATTTGGTTAAATATTTTGGTTGCTGTATCAACACGAGGCCTGAATGAAAGCTCTTGGTCTAGAATGACACCCAGGTTCTTGAGTGAGGTGACTGTCTCATTGGGATCACCTCTTAAGGAGGTGATTTTTAGTAGTTTGCTACTGTCTGTGCCTAAGCGACTAAGGCCAAAGAGGACTGACTTGGTTTTGTTGACATCTAGCAGCAGGTTGCTTGCCTCAAGCCATGATTCCAGTAGGTAGAAGTCGGTTGTGAGTTCCCTCTTAATTGAGATGATGTTGGAGTAGCTTTTGTAGAGCACCGCATCATCGGCATATAGAATAATACTAGTGCTACCACAGTGCTCCGGTAGGTCATTTATGAAAAGAGAGAACAGTAGGGGAAGAGGATGGACCCCTTGGGGGACCCCATCCGTGATATCTTATAGGGAGGAGAGACACCCTCTCCACTTTACCAGCTGCTTATGGCCAGTTAGGTAGCTGTTGAACCAAGAGCAGTACAGGTATCAAACCCATGTTTTCAAAGGTGGAGGACAGCAACTTGTGATCGACCAAATTGAAGGCCTTAGTCAAGTCTGTGAAAAATGCTCCAGTTAGTTAGCAAATAGACTAGGGCAGTGTTGGGCCCATGGTTCTTGCGAAAACCGTGCTGGACAGCAGTAGTCAGAGAGTGTATTTCAGCATACTTTTGGATCTGGTTGTAGATCAACTGCTCTAGTATTTTAGATTGGGTACATAGTATGGAGATGGGCCGGTAGTTTTCAGCAGGTTCCCTAGCATCACCTTTGTGTATAGGGACTACATGGGCAGCCATCGAGTCACTTGGAAACTCGCCACGCAGTAGGGACATGTTGAATAGAGCTGTTACAAGGGCAGGGAGGATGCGGGTTCCCCCCTAATGAAGAGGATTATCCCTTGAAGTGCCGGGGAACTTATCTTGATGTCCTAATAAATTTGTCTTATATTTGGAGCCCTTTCCGTGTATATCGCGTCCTACTTCTGTGTGTTTTGCTGTTGAAGTTTGAGCAGTCTAGGCTCTAATTTATCATGGCCTGTGGAACCCTCAACCTTGATTTTTCTGGAGCTGGAGTAAGACTTCTTGGCAAGAGACAAGCCTAAAGTGGAACTCTGGCCTTTGGAGTAAGTGTAGGTTAGGGGAAGATGGGCCCGGGTGAGGGTACCCAAAGTGAAATCTTTGAGCCAGGCCAAATCCGTGAAGAACTTTATTAAAAGCCTCAGCTGCAAGGGCAGGGTCATTCATTGATTTTGCATTATACAGTATTTCTTGGGGGCGGGGAGGGACCAGCTTTGCCTTTGAGGCGAATATTGATCTGAGACGAAAACTGCTGTGGGTTTTGTAGGTTGGAGGACTGTAGCTTCTTGAGATACAGTGCCCTTGCTATTCTGTGACTGGACTTGCAGCGATTCCATGGCGCCCTGTAATTTTCCCTCTCAGGGAGCTGGCCAGGAGCTCTATAAGAATTCCAGGCCTTGTCCCTATTCTTCATGAGCACCCACAGTTCTGGGGAGAGCCACTTGGAACACAGACTTTTTACTCTTCTGCTGAGTAGGTTGCGTACAAGGTAGCTGAGTGCAGCGTTGATGTTGTTTTGCCTCCCTATATCAGACCAACTTGCTGCCACCAGATCCGTGAGGAAGATTGTTTTCATTAATTTGGGAGTAGTTGCGAATGTAGATGGCGCTCAGAGGGGTTTGTTGAAGCCGTTGTTCTAACTGCAGAAAGTCGGAGAATGGTCACTGAGTGAATCGGCTAGAATACTAGATGACTTTATCCTATCGGGTCTACTGACAAGAATCCAGTCCAGGAGGGAATGGTTACCTGTCTTTAAAGGTTGAGATGGGTAGGCTCCATGATGATTTGGTAGAGGTGCAAATCTGGTAGGGGGGCTTTGAAGTGACATGTGCCGGTTTTACTCTAGTTTAAGTTAAATTCACCAAGGACTATTAACTCCCCAACGAGAAGGTTCCTAAACAGCTCACAGAGTCTTGGAAGGCTGATTTAGCTGCAGAGGGGGGATTATAGACACAGCCAATATATACTGTACACTGTAGCGAGGACAAAGGTATTTCTGAAACTCTGAAGGTATTCTGAGTATACAGTAGAACTCCCCCTACTTTTTCTCCCTAAATAGTCTTTCCTAATAGAGGTGTAGCCAGTGTTGGCAACTTCATGCTGTTGAATAGAGGGCTTAGCCAGGTCTCAGGCACAAAAAGAACATCAGGGCAGTAGATTGGGAAAAAGACTGGTAAAGCCATTCAGGTTAGTATCTACTTGTATTGAAGTCAAGCTCGAAGGCTGTTTTTGCTAATAAAATGTTATATGTTACAGTGATGGTAGAGATCTCTCTGTGAGCCAACAGCGGTCCAGGGAGGTCACAGAGTTCTTCCAAACACCCTGTGAGTTGGATTAGAAGGGCAGTCGGCTCGATTACTGAAGATATCATCCAGGACATGGTAGGACTATATACCTTTCTCTCTCTCCTAAGCTGGTCTCTGGGCTTCATTACATGTGGGCTGTACCTCCTGATGCTGGTTGGAAGGCAGGAACCAAAAATCTGCAGCAGGGGGCATCCAGCTCTCCATTTCTGACTTCCCTCAGTTTACTTCCTGCCTTCAGTGGAGCAGGTACTCTGCAGCAGAGCTCTCACACGTGGCAGGGCTAAAGACAGCAGACTGTAAGTCTAAAATTTTATTTTCTAAAATGAAGTTCAGAAGATATCCTGGATTAAGAAACGAGGAGCTGTATTCAAGCACGCCAAGATGGGTTCCAGTCTCAGCCTTGCAAGCTGCACAGACTGGCCCCACCTCTCAGCGGCACGCTCCCCCCGCCGCGACTTTGGCCCCAGCCAAATGGAATTCTCCAGTACCTTTTCAGGCAAGCGGGGAAAAAGCAGTTCAGCATGGGAATGCTTCCCAGGTGCTACGACAATAGCTCAATGTTTTCCGATCGAACAGCCTCTTTGGAGGTTTCAGCCACTCGTCGACGGTAGAAATCATCGATGCTGATCCTGTAGCATGCCAGACCACTTGTCAATGCTCAGTTTTCTCATCGACTAGCGCTGCGGGGCGAGAGAAACACTGTTGCAGGGGAAAAAATAGGAACAGCGCCTGCAGCCCCTCCAGCCAAAAAACTTACTTCAATACTCGAATATTAAAGGGGATTTAAATAAGCTGTTTTCAGAGAAGGGAGCAGGCAGTTTTAAATGGCTTTTAAAGTGCCAGCTTAAAATCTCAGCGGCAGACTAGGATACTCCGGTGGGGGGGTATACCGAATAAAGGGCATTTTGGGAATCATGGCTTCAGAAACGCCTAGCAGGGGCAAACAATGTCAGCGCTGCAAACCCCCGCGCTCCTGATCACCTTTGCTGGCTCACTTTGCCTTACATGTGAAAAGGCAGCGGCTGCGAATGAGGAGGACTCGTCGGACACAGCCTCTCCCTTGACACAGATGGATACCCAAGAAAGGTCTGAGCAACTGGCTGCCTCCAGGTCAGAGAGAGCAATGGCATCCAGGGATACCCAGCAGGCTGCAGCCCCCTCCCTAGCTCCAGACCTTATAGACAAGTTAAACAGGGCCTTTGTTCTGGACCCTGCGTGCTTTGACTGGCAACCTTCAGGGTCCCCAGATATGAGACTCCACAGAAAGGCAAGAAGAAAAAGGATCCCCTCCCCATCATCATCAGACAAGGGACAGTTATCCTCACATTACTACGGTAAAAATAACAAATCCCAATATAGGTACAGATCATCAGAGGAGGACGATAACCAATGGAGCCACCTTCCTGAGGAGGTCGTTGGGTCTAAAAGAGTGGGGGAATTCAAACATGCATGGGACAGACATAAGGCAATTATAGTGGGGGGGTTGCAGTAAGTAGGCTGTTGGTTAACTAGAATCTGCAGTTTATCCAGTAGGTAGGGAAATGGGCAGACTGGGTGGCCAAGTGGTCCTTATCTGCTGTCAAAGTCTATGTTTCTATTCCTCACGCCGCAGGAGGAAGAAAAGGTCTCGTTCCCGAAGTAGGTCAAGGGGCACTCACAAGGGAAAATGTCACAGGGGACATTCCCTAGACTCCTCAGATGCCAGCTCTTCCCCCGAAGAAGGGGAGATAGTGGTCTCATCTTCGGACTCGGACGACACCTCATCCAGAAACTTTGACCTGGAGGATCTAGATTTTTTCATTGAAGAGGTCATATCCAAGATCTACCTCGGATCTTCTCCAACAGTACCTTCCCAGCCGAAACAGACTTTTCGCCTGGCATCTACCTCCAAACCGGCCACAGCCTTCCCTACCCCACCCCCACAATAGAGGACTTGCTAAAAGAAGAATGGCAAGGTCCAGAACGCACATACCCAGTCCCCCGTCGGATCTCTGAACTTCTGAAATTCGACAAGAAGCAATCAAAAAAGTGGTTAGACTACCCCAGGATCGATCCACTTATTTCTAACCTGACCAAAAAGGCAGTCATCCCAGCTGAAGGAGGGGCATCACTAAGGAACCCAGTAGACAGAAAAGGGGATGCCTCGCTTAAGTAGGCCTTCCAGACTTTGCCAACTTTGCTTAAGGTGGCAACAGCAAATCTCTTCTTGGCCAGAGCCGCCCTGTCCTGGGCATCAGATCTAACTTTTCAATTTGAAGAGGACCCAGAGGAAAAACTTGCTGATTATTCATCAGCTACAGTTAATGGGGCTAGCCTTGGCTTATGCAGCTGATGTGTCTGAGGAGGCAGTCAGGTGCGCTGCACAGACCATGTTCTATCAAACCTCAGCTCACTGCAACCTCTGGCTTCAGGCCTGGCAAGTAGACCGCCTCTTCAAAGAGTCATTTGGTGAATGTGCCCTATGAAGGAAATCTCCTGTTTTTTCAGGCCTGAAGGAGGCCATGGAGAAATCTGGGGAGACAGCCAAGGTACACGTGCCCCAGTTAAGCCAGGGACAGGGTTAAATCGTGGTCCTCAGGCTCCAGGCGCAGTTTTTGTGACCGGGGTTACAACAAGGGTCAAACCCCTAACTTTTCCGGGAGAAGAACATGGTTTTCCTCACGTAACCAGCGTAACTTGGGGCTCCAGAGATACCGACAACAACAAGAAGTAACAATGAAGCCATCTGGACCCATCCTCGAGTAGGGGCAGACTTTCAAATTTCCTTGAGCAATGGGTCCATACGACGTCAGACAAATGGATACTAGACATTGTCAGCAAGGGTTACCTGATAGAATTAGAATCCAAACCACCCCTGCCGCATGTGGTACCCTCCCCCATCTTGAGCAACCCTCCCAAAAGACAGGCGACGTTACAGGCCATCACAGACCTTCTGCAAGTGGGAGCGATCGAGCAGGTTCCCCCCACAGAGTTCAGTTGAGGGGTATACTACCTGTTCTTCATCGTGCTCAAACGCACAGTGGGTTTCAGACCAGTCCTAGACCTCAAATTCCTAAATCGTTTTATGTGCAGCAGACCCTTCAATATGGAAACCTTAGCAGTGATCATGGTGTTGCAATAAGGGGACTTTCTAGCATCCATCGACCTGCAAGATGCCTACTTGCATATTCCCATCAGAGGATACACAGGCAATATCTCAGATTCAAACTGGGGAAGCAACACTTACAGTTCAAAACCCTTCTTTTCAGCCTTTTGGCAGCCCAAAGGATATTCTCAAAGGTGCTGGTAGCAGTCCTTGCTCACCTTCGGAACAGAGGATACAGCTTTTCCCTTACCTGGACGATATCCTCATCAAGGCCCCACAGCTCAACCAAGCTGTACAGGCAGTGACAGAGGTAGTCCGGTGCCTCTCTGCACACAGATTTGTCATCAACTGGGAGAAGAGTTCCCTAACCTCGAGGCCAAACTTGAACCACCTGGGGGCACATTTCGGGACACAGGCCAACAAAGTTTTTCCCCCAGAATCAGAATTCAGAGACCTGTTGAAGCTGATCAAGAAATTTCACACAGCAGCCCAGCTGCCGGCACAGTCCTTCATGCAACTAATTGGGACTCTAGTGTCACTGGCGGATGTGGTCCCCTGGACTCTAGTGCACATGCAGCCCATTCAAGCCCATCTGCCCCGGCTGTGGTCCCAGTCCAGACACAGCCAGCACCAGCTAATACCAGTTTCTCAGCAGATAAAATCAGCCCTCCAGTGATGGTTTCGGAGGTCAAATGTAATGAGAGGGTGAAAGTTGGGACATTCACGACTGATGCAAGCCTCAGGGGATGGGGGGCCAACCTGCATCAGCTGTCAGCACAGGGCAAATTGTCACTGGTAGAATCAAGGTACAGCATAAACATCCTCTAGATGAGGGCAGTTCGCCTAGCCCTGATACACTTCTGTTAACAAGTACGCAATCAGGATGTGTTGATTCTAACAGACAATCGGACGACGATGGCCTACATCAACCATCACGGAGGCACAAAAAGCTCAAAAATGCTTTGGGAGTCACTTCTTCTCTTTCAATGGGCAGAGCAACAACTGGCGAGTATAAAAGCCGTGTACATTCCAGGACAGGAAAATGTCACAACAGACTGGCTGAGTTGCCAAGATGTCTTGCCAGGGAAGTGGGAGTTGAAAGACAGTGCCTTCCACCTACTAACTGAGCAGTGGTACAATCCCCAGGTAGATCTGTTTGCATGCAGGCAAAACTCCAAGGCAGAACAATTCTGCTCACTGGCCAGGGATGAGCTAGCAGTAGCTCAGAACACCTTTTCCCTAGACTGGGGGTCAGTTCGGCCTCCTGTATGCCCCCCCAAATACCACTGCTTTCCAGAGTCCTGCACAAAGTAGCCCAAGACGGAGTAGAGATGATCCTAGTCTGTCCCCGATGGCCTCGCCGTCCTTGGTTCCCACTTCTCATTCAGCTGTCAGTGGGACCGCCTCTATCTTGCCAATTCAGCCTGGACCTTCTCCATCAGGGTCTGGTCCTGCACCCCAGTTTGAGCAACCTGTCCCTCTTGGCCTGGAGATTGAGCGGGAAACTTTCAAGGAGCTAGGCTACACGGCTCTGGTAATAGAAATGATGGTGAACTCGAATCACCCCTCCTCTTCTAAAGTGTATTATAGAATCTGGAGGAAATTCTTGTTCTGGCTTCAATCCAAAGATATACAGGACCATCCAATATCATTACCTGTGCTATTACAGTTTCTTCAAGAGGGGTTTAACAGAGGTCTGCAACCAGCCACCTTAAGAGTTCAGGTCTCAGCCCTGGGGGGCACTTTTGTTGGTAGACTCTTGGTATTCACGGGGCTTACACCCTCATGTCAGGAGGTTTCTAAGGGCAACAACATTAAGACGCCCTCCAGTCGAACCAATGGTTCCACCTTGGAGGCTTAACCTGGTTCTCAAAGCCTTAACCAAAGCTCCTTTTGAACTTCTTAAGGAGACTTTCATCATGCGTCTCACAATGAAGGTGTTTTTCTTGTAGCTGTTACTTCAGCAAGGAAAATCAGTGAACTGGGAGCACTGTCCACCAAAGAGCCGTACACTGTTTTTCATCAGGAATCTGCGGTACTTTGTACAGAGCCAGGGTTTTTACCCAAAGTTATTTCTCCTTTCCATTGCAACCAAGAGCTTAGTCTCCCTTCTTTCTGCCCACACTCCAAAAATGAAAAGGAAAGGGAATTTCATACGCTAGACCCTAGAAGAGCATTAAAAATGTATATCAAGAGAACAGAGTACGTAAAACGTCAAGCTTGTTCATTTTAATTACAGGCCAAAATATGGGTAAAAAAGCTTCAAAAGACTCCATAGCTAGATGGATCAGATCTGTCATCACCATGGCTTACAAGAAGGCCAGAGTACCTCTGTCTGGCCCAGTGAGAGCCAATTCCACTAGAGCTGTGGCCATTTCGTGGGTGAACTTCAGAGAAGCATCTCCAGCAGACTTATGCAGGGTGGCCACTTGGCGGCCACTTGGTCATCCAGTCACACATTTACAAAATTTTACAAGCTGGTTGTGATGTCCTCGGCAAAGGCATCCTTTGGCCGTCGAGTGCTTCAGGCAGTTGTGGACCCTTAAGGACAATTGACATTTTTCCCACCTGGGGCATCTGGGGATGTACTGCTTTTGTATATCCCATGTGTAATGAAGCCTGGAGACCAGCTTAGGAGACCGAAATCAAAATTTAAATACCTGTAAATTTTCTTTCTCTGACAGTTGGTCTCTGGGCTTAGGATTCCAACCCAGAATGTACATAGTTGGCTGGCCTCAGGGCCATGTTTGCCTTTACTTTCTTGTGTTTTGTTTCCAAGTTCTCGTAGCTAGTATTGCCACATTTGGACTTCTGTCAGAACTGCTGAGGGAAGTCGGAAATGGAGGGCTGGATGTCCCCTGCTGCAGATTTTTGGTTCCTGCCTTCCAACCAGCATCAGGAGGTACAGCCCATGTGTAATGAAGCCCAGAGACCAGAAAGAAAATTTGCAGGTATTTAAATTTCAGTTTTTTTCATTGTTGAGTCAAGTTCAGATAAGGTGAACTTTTTTGTTACAAAGACTATGACATTGCTGTTAAAGAGGCTAACCTGAAGACATTAAACATAGAAATATAACATAGTAACATAGAAACTGTCGGCAGATAAGGACCGCTAGGCTCATCCAGTCTGCCCATACACCTTACTTTTATTTGTGGCCACTTACCCTACCTGGTCATTGGCTTTAGCTTCTCTTTCTCACCTCCAGGTTCTCTTATGACTATCCCATGCATGTTTAATGCCCCCCCCCACAACTGTGCTTGCTCCCACCACCTCTTGAGGTAGGCTATTCCATGCATCCACCACTCTTTCCGTGAAAAAATACTTCCTCACTTTCCCCTTATCCTGCCCCCGTCAATCTCATATTGTGCCCCCTCGTTCTTGTACCTCTTCTAAACTGAAATATGTTGCCCACTTGCACCTTGTTTATGCCTTTGAGATACTTGAAGATTTCTATCATATACCCCCTTTTCCCTCCTCTCTTCCAGTGTGTACATATTGAGGTATTTTAATCTCTCCTCATATGTCTTCTGGTGTAAGCCCTGCACCATCTTTGTCACCCTTCTCTAAACTGCCTCCACCCTGTCTGTGTCCTTACGAAGATGCGACCTCCAGAACTGTACACCATACTCCAAATGAGGCCTCACCAGTGTTTTGTATAACGGAATCACCACCTCTCTTCTGCTAGTGATACCCCTTCTTATGCACCCCAACATGGCACTGGCCGCCCTATAGCCTTCGTACACTGCTTGGCCAGGTTTAGGCCATTTGAGATGATAATACTCAAATCCCTTTCTTCCCTGGTGACCATCAGCAACTTCCCCCCTCATCCTATAGCTCTCTCTAACGTTTGTGCACCCCTGGTGCATGATTTTGCACTTCTTCGCATTGAACCCAAGTTGCCACACTTTGAACCATTTTTTTCAGCTTTCCTAGGTCCCTCCTCATTTGGTCCACCTCATCTAGAGTGTCTGCCCTGTTGCAGATCTTGGTGTCATCTGCAAGCAGGTACACATTCCCTTCTCGTCCTTCTGCAGTGTCACTAATGAAGACATTAAAAAGGACTGTCCCCAGGACTGATTCTTGAGGTATCCTGCTGGTCACCCCTCCTTTCCCCTGACTGGATCCCATTTGCACCAGCCTCTGCTTCAAGCCCCAGGAAATCTTTGCTGTATTCTGACATATGCAGTTAGCCTTCACCATTCACGGCTGGGCTACATAAGACAGGCCCAGCCACCTCACTTCACGAAAAGGAGCTGTAATTAATTGCTGGGAGTGCTTGGGAGGAGCGGAGGTTGCTGGCCGCATTGGCGGTGGAGAATCCACTGGGGGCCGCACACGCGGCGGGAAAGCCGGGTTGCAGACTGCAGCCGCATCAGCTGCAGGAGAAATTGGAGCTGCATTGGCAGCTGAAGAGAGCACCGGGGGCACCGGAGCAGATTCCCCGGCGGCTGCAGTTGGCAGCGGGCCAGGGCTGGAGGGAGAGGAGCTGAGCTTTGCGGAGAGAACACAGGGGCACCGGAGCAGACTTCCTGGCGGCTGCAGTCAGCAGCGGGCCAGGGCTGGAGGGAGAGGAGCTGAGCTTTGCGGAGGACCAATCAGGAGTGAGGGTGCCAAGTTTAAATTGTGGCTGTGCTACATAAGACGGGCCCAGCCACCTCACTACATGAAAAGGAGCTGGAATTGTGTCCCACGCCACCCACCCCGGCCCCGACCTCTATTAAATGGTCTGAGGGGGTGGAGCTTTGGGGGACGGCATGGTGAGACTGGCTGAGCTGGCGCAACAAGAAGCTCAGACTTGTTGCTGGCTAGCAGGGGGCAGGCTTAAGATTCACATGCTGTGCTGGCTTTGGCATGGTGGTTACTGCCGAAGGTTGCTAATAAACCTTGGGGGCATTGGCACTACTAGGGGATTGCTGAGGCTTGATAGCTGGATACTGCGGGGAACGAGAGCAAATTGCTGTGAACTGACTACTGCTGGGTAGTGTGTGTGTGTGTGTGTGTGTGTGTGTGTAATACTTGCTCATGGGGCGCTGTGTAAGACTGACAGTGTATTATTGCTGGTAGGGGACCATATTGCACACACCCAAAATGAGGATGGGCTTGGGGGCTGCCAGAGCGGGCATCATCGGTAGGGCAGTTGGGTGTACAGGGTGTGGGGCGGCCATAATATTAAATTGGGCATGGAGGTTCGGAGGGTGCCCAGTGTGTTTTCAGCTGGAAAGTCTTAGGGAGGAAATCAAGGGGATCAAATGGCAGATGGAAAGGGGGGGAGTGATGGGGAGGTAAGGTGGGGTATGGACCATATGAGATTAGACGTGGCCAAAATGGCATACCCCAGGGGACATGTGGACAAGGCCGGAAGGGCATATCCCAGGGGATAGGTGGACCATATGGTCACTCGGGAGGTGTAGGGGGCGGAACAAGCAATGTACAGGAATCACTCCGTAGGGAGGGGGCTACTTAGAGGGAGCAGAAGAGAGCAAAATAGGGGCAAGCATCACACTTACAAACCGATTCACCCTACTGTTTCAAACAACATGAAGTCTTGCTGTATTCTAGCAATTGCAGTTAGCTCCAGCCTTTGAACTGCCCCAGAGAGTATAGGGTTAAATTTCTATGCAGGGCATAGAACGTTGCTCTCGAGCTTGGTTGAAGACTCTGTCTGCAGTACTTTGAATCCAAACCGTCAGATTCTTTACTCCGCTTCACTTTACAGTCGCTCCGGAGATTTCTTCTGTTGCTCGGTTCAAAGACTCGGCTAAAGTGTCCGTTAAAGTCTTGGTTTTCCGAATTATTTTACCATGATTCTGTTCACTCTGCAGTATAGTAAGTACTTAGATAGTGTTTTTGGATTGTGGAAATTGTAAAAGGCTCAATCGGTTCGGCTGAACCAATCCTTTAGGTCTTTTGATTTGGTCATTTTAGTGTGTGGTTACTGGTTCTTATCAGTTTAAAAAAAAACGTGTTTTTAGCGTTTTTTTCAAACACCCATAACACAGTTAGAAACTGATAAGAGAGTCTTGCCTGGCGGTTGCCGGAAAAAGGGTAAGTTTGGTTAGGTTGGTCATGTCTGAGAAACCCAAGAAAAAAACTGGGCCCACTGGATTTCAACATTGCAGTGAGTGTGGGGAGGTCTTTGCTAAGGCCGATCCCCCCACCACCTGTGTTTACTGTCTGGGGTTTGATCACCTCGATTCAGACTGCCAAATTTGTAAAAATGTTCCCAAGTCCACCCTGGATAAGAGATTAGGTAGGCTTAGGGAGAAGGAGGCCGAGAAATCCGCTAACCCGGAAGGCCAGCCCGGTTCGGTTACCACCGAACCAGAAGGAATGCCCTCTGACCAGGGCAATACTTCTTCGGGGAAGAGGAGAGCTGATCCTGAGGGGTCAGTTCATACAAAAAGGAAAAGAAAGGAAAAATCTGCCGGTTTGGATCCAGAACTCCATGTTCTGACTGCGGAAGAAATTGCCCGTGCGATTCGGATTGTGGAATCACTTCATCCGGTTCCGACCGATCTGGTCCCGGTTGGTAGGGGTTCAGTTTGGTCGGTTCCTCCGGTTCATGATTATGCCCCTGAAGATTTTTATGAACCGGATTTTGAGAAGGGGGATTGTGAACAATGTGAGGATTATGATGATGAGTGCTTAGAAAGTCTGGCTATGCCTGTAGAACCGGGCATCTCCCCAGACAGACCTTCTGGTGTTTCTCCTCCTAGGCTCTCTGAGTCCCTTCCCCACTTTCTGTTTTACAAGAAAGTGGTAGAAACCATCCAGCTTCCTATGGAGGAGGCTGTGCAGGACCAAGAAGAGCCTGACTTTGTTGAAATGATGGATATCCCAGAGTCTAAGAGACTGTCTGTTCCCCTTCATAAGTCTTTTGGGAAGCAGACTCTAAACATTCTAAAGTCTCATAACTCTATATCTCTTGTGGACATAAGGATGGGCAAGAGGTATACTCTGTCAGGCTCGGATACGGAGTTTCTTTACCAGCAGTGCAGCCATGTTGGAGTAGTGCAGGCCGCAGCCTGTGACAGGGCAGGCATTCCCTTGGCTTCACACCCCCCAGATAAAGACTTAAGGAAGTTGGATGCCATGGCAAAGAAACAGTACATGGCATCCTCTTTGGGACTCAGGCAGGCTAATTATACGGCCTACACAGCCAGGTACCAGAAGTCCAGATGGGACACTGTACTGGCACTGGCTAAGCAGGCTTCCCCCCAGCTGGCCAAGGAGCTGGAGGGGGTGGCTGCTGATGGGATCGAGGCATTTAAGGTTCAGTTTCATGCTGCTGTGGACTCCAATGATGTGTCATCAAGAGTCATGGCTACATCTGTGGCTCTTCGGAGAATGGCTTGGCTCAGATGTACTAGCCTTTCACAGGACACCCAGGCTAAGGCCATGGATTTCCCTGTGGTGGGTAATTCTTTGTTTGGGGAGCAAACAGGGAATTACATGAAGAAAATGGAGGAATGCAAGACCACTTACAGGAGTGCACAGGCCAAGGAAAGGCAGGCAACTCCTCAGAGGCAGCAAGCCAGGGGCAGGCCTTTTCACAGGCCTTTCTACCAAGCGCAGGCCTCTTCTCCCTTTTCCCAGAGGGAGTTCTTTAGAGGGAGAGGCAGAAGGGGGATGAGCAGGCCTGCATCCACCCCTCAGCCTAAGGCTCCTGCCAAGCAGACACCCATAGGTGTCAGCCCGGGTCGACTTCCCCCATACCAGTAGGAGGCAGGCTGTCTTACTTTGTCCAGGATCTGAAGTCTGCATTTGTCGACAAACGGGTCCTGGAAGTGGTGGCAGGGACTGGTCCTCAGCTTCAAAAGATTTCCAAAGCTGAGGCCCAAATTTTTTCCACCTGCAAGCATCTCCGAATCCCTTGCCTTGCAAGCAGAGGTTTCATCTTTGTTGGCTCTAAGGGCCATAGAGAGGGTGCCTTACCTACACAGGGCCAAAGGTCTGTACTCCAGGTACTTCCTTACCCTAAAAAAGACAGGGGAGTCGCGACCCATCCTGGATTTAAGATATCTGAACAAGCATCTGTTAAAACCAAAGTTCAAAATGGTGACTCTGGGACTAATGCTTCCCTCTCTAAGGCCAGGGGACTGGCTAGCCTCTCTGGACCTCAAGGATGCTTATTTTCACATTCCCATCAGGTGCTCATACAGAAAGTACCTCAGGTTCGAATTGCCTTCAGGCCATTATCAGTTCAGAGCAATGCCCTTTGGCCTAACATCAGCTCCAAGGGTGTTCACAAAGTGCCTGGCAGTAGTGGTGGCCTTTTTAAGAAGGAAGAAGATTGCAGTGTTCCCATATCTGGACAACTGGCTCATTGTGGGACAGTTCTCAGACCAAGTCAAGTCAGACCTCCCAAGTGACCCAGCAAGTGCCCACTTCCTTGAAGTTTCTTCTCAGGCTTTCTAAGTCAGTTCTTGAACCTGTACAGCTTCTCACTTTTATAGGAGCAGAGCTGGATACAGCCAAGACAAGTGCTTTTGTTCCCATGCAGAGGGTTACAGCCATTTCAGAGCTGGCCTACACTTTCCACCATCTGGTCTCTCGACCAGCAAGGCATTTCCTTCAGCTTCTGGGTCACGTGGCAGCTTCTACAGCAGTAGTCCAAGGATCCGGGTTTCAAATGAGGGACATTCAGTTCCACCTAAGGTCCTTTTGGTTCCAAAAGAAGGATCCTCTTACCAAACTGGTTCCAGTGACTCAGACTCTGATCCAGGCACTCCAGTG
This sequence comes from Neoceratodus forsteri, assembly GCA_016271365.2. Lineage (NCBI taxonomy): Eukaryota > Metazoa > Chordata > Ceratodontiformes > Ceratodontidae > Neoceratodus > Neoceratodus forsteri. The sequence goes on along the minus strand of CM028132.1, from coordinate 1,226,717,276 downwards.
GTGGCAGGATCAGGACAATCTCAGGCAAGGTGTTCCTTTCGTCAGTCAGCCCCACTCCATGGTCCTTACCACAGATGCTTCTGTGTTGGGTTGGGGAGCCCATCTCGGGGCTCTCACAGCCCAGGGACAGTGGTCCCATCAAGAGTCCCTCCTGTATATCAGTCTTTTGGAGCTCAGGGCAGTGTTCCTGGCTCTGCAAGCCTTCTCTCAGTCAGTGCAGAACAAGGTGGTACAGGTCAGGACAGACAACACCACCACCACCATGTGGTACATCAACAAGTGGAAGGCACTCTGTCCACGGCCTTGTGCATGGAAACCATGAAACTATGGTCTCTGGCTTACTCTCTGCAGACATCCTTAGTTGCAGTCCACCTTCCAGGAAAGGACAATGTGATAGCAGATGCACTGAGCAGAATCTCCCAGGGCCATCACGAATGGTCTCTGGATCCCCTGGTGCTAGAAGTGATTTTTTCCAGGTGGGGCACTCCAGAGATAGATCTCTTTGCAGCCCTTGACAATCATCAGCTTCCTCTTTTTTGTTGCAGACCTCCAGTACTGGGCTCAGTCCCTCTGGATGCTCTGGTTCTGAACTGGGAAGGGAAATTCCTCTATGCCTTCCCTCCTTTTCCTCTGTTGTTCAAAGTTCTGGTCAAAATGAGGTCACAATCCTGCAAACTAATTCTGATTGCTCCGGACTAGGCCAGGCAGCCATGGTATCCCCTGCTGCTGTCACTAGCAGTCCATCTTCCCCTGTCTCTCCCCAGGAAGTGCAATCTGTTAACCTCATCTCGGGAGGATTTGGTACCCCAATCTTCGGTCCTTCAATCTTAAGGCATGGCTCTTGAAGAGTTAGAATATGCAGATTTGCATCTGTCCCAAGGGGTTCTGGACATTCTCAAAGCCTCTTGAAAGCCTGCCACCAGAAAAACTTACAACTCCAAATGGAAAAGATTCGGTATTTGGTGTTCCAAGAAGCATATATCCCCAGACACTGCTGAATTGTCTACAGTTCTGGATGATATGGTTCATCTTAATGGTCTACGCCTCAGACCAGCTACTCTCAAGGTACATTTGTCAGCTGTTTCTGCTTTTCTGTCAGTGGGAAAGCCTTTCTCTCTCTCATCACATCCTGTATTCTGTAAATTTTTCAAAGGATTGCTTCATACCAATCATCCTGTTAGGGATCCTGCTCCTGCCTGGGATTTGAATGTCTGCATTGCTCAGCTTATGCAACCCCCCTTTTGAGCCTATGTCCTCAGCAGAGCCCAAGTACTTAACTTGGAAAACTGTATTTTTGGTTGCTATAACCTCTGCCAGACGTATCAGTGAATTGCAAGCTCTGTCAGTTGAACCGGACTTCATCTCATTCCATAGGGACAAGGTGGTCCTTAGAACCAATAGGAGGTTCCTACCCAAAGTGGTTTCTGATTTCCACTTGAACCAATCCATGTCTCTTCCTGTGTTCTTCACTGATCATGCTTCTTCAGGAGAGCAAAGGTTACACAGTTTAGATGTTAAAAGAGCCCTTAGTTAGTACATAGAATATACAAAGGGTCACAGGTTTGACTCCTTCCAGTTGTTACTCACTTATGGGGAAGTAGGTAAGGGCAAACCTGCCACCAAGAGAACTATTGCCAAGTGGATTGTGTCCTGTATCCAATTCTGTTATGAGAAACTGGGAAAAATTCTTCCCTCAGGCCTGAGGGCTCATTCCACTAGAGGTACAGCTGCATCTCTGGCTGCGGCCAGGGATATTTCCTTGTTAGAAATTTGCCAAGCAGCCACCTGGAAAACAGTTCATACTTTCACCAAGCATTACTCCCTGGATAGCCAGGCTCGGAGTGATGCTAGATTTGGCACAGCAGTGCTTCAGAGCCTATTCCCAAAGTAGGTTCTGTCCCTCCTCCTTGGAGGTACTGCTTGGTAGTCTGCAATTGTCAGAATACAGCAAGACTTCATGTTGTTTGAAGAAAAAATTACTCACCTTAGTAATGTTGTTTCTTCTAATGGAGTCGTGCTGTATTCTGACCTCCCTCCCTACCGCCCCTCTCAGAACCTATTTTTGGAAGTGGGTGGGCAGGTGCAGTGTTGCACCCAGGTGTCTTCATCACACTTCCTGTTGGGTACTTTAGTTTGGTTATTAAGAATTTGTATGCTTTATTACCTGTTTTTTGTTTGGTTTTGGGTTCCTGACTTGAGTATTCTTTTGGGAACCTAGACCATTAGTTGCCAGTTGGCTAGTAGAAATTTTACAGTTTCCACATTCTGATAGGTCAGTGAGTTTTTAGCTCGTAAGAATCTGACGGTTTGGATTCAAAGTACTGCAGACAGAGTCTTGAACCAAACTCGAGCTCAACGTTCTATGCCCTGCATAGAAATTTAACCCTATACTCCCTGGGGCAGTTCAAAGGCTGGAGCTAAGTGCAATTGTCAGAATACAGCAAGACTCCATTAAAAGAAACACAATTACTAAGGTGAGTAATTTTTTCATCCGGGAGATAAAGTGGAGGTGGCTGGTGGGAGGAGGAGCAGGCGGACAGTGAGGGTTTGGGCAGTAAGCTGAGGGGGGAGGGGGACAGAGGAGAGTCAGAACCTAAGGAAAGGGCAGACGAGGGAGGGACATGAGCCTGGGTTGGAGGAAATGTGGTAGGCAGGGGGGCACTGAGGCGCCAGGGTGGAAGGAGGCAGGACTGGGGTCAGGCCGGTGTCCAGACTGGGGAAGTCAATCAAGGAGGGTGGGGCGCCGGCCCGGTGGTGCAGAAGGCTGAGGCGCTGGATGCCTTACCTCGTACTACGCCGGCGACCCGTGTTCGGGAATGAGCACGGACCGCCAGGGGTCGGCCGAGGAGGAGAAGGATCGAGCGCCCAATGGCTGCTCTCCTTCTCCTGGGGCGACTACCTGCAAACTCCCGCTGCGATACCGCCACCTGGAGGTGCTCGGCTAGAAGGTGCGGTATGTGGTGATTGCAGTAAGTGGGGACGGCAGACGTCAAAGAGAGGGGCGGAGCGGAAGGTCGCCTCAGCGTGTCTCCTCGCTCCTAGCCCCTCATTGCACGCTGACGTCTGGGGCTGAATACAGGAAATAACCCCCGTCGCTCCTAGGTGATGACTCCTCTACACTCACTCCCGGTTCGTCGGGACAGACTCCGTTGTGCATGGGTCCACTACTGAGCAGTTGCTGGGGAGGTTCAAGAAGAGAGTTCCTTCTCACCCCACCAGGGGGTCAACCGGGTATCACGGGTCTAAAAGGCAGTGTGAACAGGTACTCTAGGGGCAGACTCCAATGGCTGGGTTGTGTGTGTCCTTGGGGATGTCTGATTGAATGGAGGAAAGGGGTAATAAGGAGTGAAAAATACAAAGTACGAAATAAAAGGTGGGTAGAGAGTTCTCTAGACAGGCCAGCTTCGAGACAGGAATCACCGGCCACCCGGGAGATTGGGGGGCAAGGAGCAAACTGGCAGTCGCAGGTAGAAGGAGTATGGTAGGGCACGCACATGAGGGTGACCCCCAGGCTGACGGGGGGTGGAGGAACAAGCAGGGGGTCGGACGACAGAAGGAGGAGCCAGGAAGGAACAAATGGGCTAACAAAGACCACCAGGCTGATGGGGGTGGGGGTGGGACGAGCAAGCAGGGGTCGACGACAGAAGGAGGTCTGGAAGGACCAAAACGGGCTAACAAAGTGGGGGCTGGGTCGAAGGTGATACTGATGGGGGACTCCACGACCAGGGGTATCCAGTGGGAGGGGGCGGGGGAGAATAAAAGCAGCCCAGTCAAGGCTAATTGTATACCAGGACTATCTGTACACAAAGCCAGATTCAGGCTATACTCGATAGCACTGGAATGCGGGGGATCCCCGGACTTCCTAGTACATCTGGGGACAAACGACTTGAAAGGGAACAGTGAGCTAGAAATACAGGCTAGATTCTGGGAACTGGCCAGGGTTTGTCACTCTATAGGAAGCAAAATATCCTTCTCTGAGATTCTGCCAGCACCAAGGGTAGCCAGGGAGAACAAGCAAAAACTTAAAGGGGTGAACCAGTGGCTCAGGGACTGGTGCAGGGCAGAGGGGTATGGGCTGGTGGGGGACTGGGGGCATACTTGTGAGGATAAGGTGCAAAATGCCAGGGATAGGTTACACCTCAACCTGGAGGGGAGGGAGCTCTTGAAGCTAAAACTTGCTGGATTTATAGGCGAGAGGTGGGGTTTAAACATGTAAAGGGGGGAGGGTCAAATAAAAGAAAGGCCCCAGGGGTGCTGTTTGAGGGTCCAGGTCTAGGGCATGAGAAGAGTGCGGGGGGCTACGTTGCAAATCCAAGGAAAATTGGGCAGAAAAGGGATTGCGCAGGGCTGGGGGGACTGGGGAGAGGTCAGGGAGGAGGACAGTCCTGATCAATGCCAGGAGCATGAGCAATAAAATGCCCGAGCTCCAGGCTATGCTGGCGGAGGGAATAGCGGATGTGGTGGCAATTATGGAGACATGGGCCATCCAGAGAAATGATTGGGACCTAAACTTGGAGGGCTACAAGATATTCAGGAAAGACAGAGGAGTGGGAAGAGGGGGAGGGGTTGCGCTGATAGTCAGAAATTACATAGTGGTTAGTGGAGTGGAGGAGGCTGGAGAGGGTGTGGAGGTGATTTGGGTAACACTGCAAACGAGGGGAGGGGGAAAAAATTGAAAATAGGGTGGTATACAGGCCCCCCCCCAACAATAGAGGAGGCTCTGGAGGATAAACTGGTTGAGAATATCAAGGGTCACTGTGACCTTGGAAAGGGTAGGGTGGTGGTCATGGGTGACCTTAATATGCTGGGGGCAGACTGGAACACCATGACATCCGCTGTAACCAGGGAACAGTGACTGATGGATGTCTTTCAGGATGCCTTCCTGGTCCAACAGGTGGGGGAACCTACTAGAGAGGGGTGGATATTGGACGTTGTCCTAGCGGACAGTGACCAGATAAGGGGCCTGGAGGTGTGCAGTCCACTGATGGGTGGTGACCACACCACAGTATGGTTTCTGCTGTATCGGGGAGGGGGGGACCGCACTAATACAGTAGTGGTAGACTTCAGGGGAGTGGACTTCGCGGGAATGGGTTGAATTCTATGGTAGAGGTTGGAAAAGATTAGGCCGGACGTGGATTCTGGAAGCTTGTGAGAGACCATTAAAAAAGGGATGCAAGAGGCTACTAGGTCCTGTACAAAAGTAAGGCGAAAGCATGGTAGAACCAGCAAGCCATGTTGGTGGACCAGGGAGGTGCAGGAGGCGGTGAGGGAAAAAAAGACTGCCTACGCACATTTTAAATGCTCAAGGGGGGACAAGGAACAAGGAGAGTATGAACTATTGGCCTGGAGGGTCACCAGAGTGGTGAGGGGAGCCAAGGCAGGGATGGAGCAAAACCTGGCTAGGGATATCCGGGAGGGGAGGGATTCTATAGATACATAAGAGAAAAGAGAGGACACAGATCAACAGGATTAAGGTTGGGGGGATGTGCTCAGGAAGCAGAGGAACGGGCAGAGGTGCTAAACGAGTACTTTGCCTCAATCTTTGCAGAGGAAGACAAGGGATCCCTACAGCCTGATGGGAGGGAAGAGGAGCCAGCAAAAGCGAGAGGTCAGTCTGAGACCAGAGGACGGAAAGAGGCTAGGGCACAGGCTGGGCCAGACCCAGAAGAGGTGGGGAGGTTGCATGAGGGGGAGGACTGGGGGGTGGGAATCACAGTGGATAGAGTGAGGGAGGCCCTTCGGAAGCTAAAAACTGATAAGGTGCTGGGGCTGGACGGGCTACGTCCAAGAGTAATGAAGGAATTTGGCAGAGGAGCTGGCAGCTCCACTGGCTGCACTCCAACACCTCTCTGCAGACAGGATGGGTGCCCTAAGACTGGAGGGCGGCTCATGTAGTGCCTATCCACAAAGGGGGGGGGGTCTAGGGAGGAGATGGGGAATTATAGGCCTGTAACTCTGTGGTAGGCAAAGTAATAGAGGGCTTTATCAAGGAGAGGCTTGGGAGGCAGCTGGAAAGGTTAGGGCACCAGGATGATAAACAGTATGGCTTCATCCCGGGGAGATCGTGTCAGTCTAACCTCGTAGAGATTTATGACTGGGTGTTGAGGGCCCTGGACAGACATAGGTCAGTGGATGTTCTATATTTGGATTTCAGCAAGGCGTTTGATTCATTACCCCATAATGGGCTGATAACAAAGTTGGGGGAGATGGGGTGGGAGGACAGGAGCTCAAGTGGGTCGAAAATTGGCTTTCAGGGCAAATACAGAGGGTAATGGTCAGTGGGATAGTCTCCTCCCCCAGGAAGGTAATCAGTGGGGTCCCTCAAGGTTCAGTATTGGGGCCACTCCTGTTCAATGCCTATGTCTCAGACATAGGGAGGGGATTAGGAGTAGGCTGTCTCTTTGCGGACTACTCCAAACTGGGAGCACTGGTGGATAGGGAAGAAGCGAGAGAGACATTCCAGGGGGACCTGGATACCCTGGAGAGGAGGTCAAGGAGGTGGGGATTGAAATTTAATGCCGGAAAATGTAAGGTACTTCATTTGGGGGTCAAAAACCCGGGCCATGTTTACACCCGGTTGGGGGGTCACACTGCATGCCACATTAGGTGAGTGGGATCTAGGGGTGGTGGTAGACGTCAAAATGAATAACTCCAAAAATTGTAGAAGAACCATAGCCAAAGCAAACAGGATACTGGGCTGCATAGCCTGGGAATTACGTCCAGTAGTTGGGAGGTCATCCTCCTTTTATAGAATGTCTTGGTCAGGCCGCAACTCGAGTACTGTGTACAGTTGTGAAGACTTCATCTGAAGAAGGACATAGCACTGCTGGAGAGAGAGTCCAGAGGAGAGAAACCAGGATGATTCAGGGCATGGAGGGGAGGCCCTATGAGGAGATACTGGAAGAGCTTGGGCTGTACACACTGAAGGAGAGGAGGGAAAGGGGAGACATGATAGGGGTCTTCAACTACGTAAAAGGAATAACCGAGAGCGGAACCAAGGAGCTGTTCAGGCTAAAGGTGAGGGGAACAACCAGGGGGCATGAGTGGAAGCTGGAGGGGGGAAATTACAGGGGGAATGCAGGAAACATTATTTCACTGAGAGGGTGGTGGAGTCATGGAATGCGCTGCCTGGGAGGCTGGTGGAGGAGGGCACAGTGGAGAGCTTCAAGAAGGGGTAGAACAGGAAAAAGGAGAAACTGAAGCCAAAGAAGACCCTCTCGGAGACTGGGGGGGCGGGAAGGCGAGCTCCCACTAGGTGGCTGGCAACCGAGCAGATACGGTAGACCATTAGGCCTATTCTGCTGGCTTTTAGTATGTTAGTTTGTATGTTAGTATTCGGCTGCCCCGGAGAAGAGAGTTAAAGAACCTATGCAAATAGTGGAACGCTGATATGCTCGAACTCGGTTTTCAAACTGCTGTCCCTGGTGCATTTTATGCAACCATCAGATTCTTTACTCTGCCTGCTAGTAAGACGCCTCAGAGAACTCTCCTTCAGCACCTTGAAGAAAAGTTTATTTTATCGGTTTTCTAAGTTACCATTTTATTTCTTGTCATTTTCAAAGTACTGTCCTTGGTGTTTTTTTTTGTTTTTCATATTACTTTTTTCCCCCTTCTTTTTCTGATTTCTCCCCGTACACCCCCTCCTCCTCATGGCATGAACTATTTGTGTGGAGGCACTTGCACGTCATGGAACCGCGCTTCTGTGTCTCCCGACCTCCGGCCCTGCTCTTCGGTCTCCACTAGGGGGCAACCAAGGAGCACTATGACAATCCTCCCCTCCCTGGAAGAGGAGAACAGTCCTTTGGATGCTCGATCCTCTCCCTCCCCTGCTGACCCCCGGCAACCCATGGTCACTTCCAACCCTGGTACGCCGGTGCGAAGTGTGGTGTCCAGCACCTCAACTCTCAGCACAACCAGGCCGGCTCACTGTCCTTTGTTTTTAAGGTAATTTAGTGTTATTCCAGTACGTTTTTTTGGTTCCTCATCAGTTGTCCTAACCGATAGGGAACCAACTTTTTTTTTTTTTTTTAACTGTTATTTGAGGTAAAGTTTATTTAATTTTCTATTATTCTGTGACCGGTTGTCTCTTTGTGGGGTTCTGCTAATTTTAACCGAATTTCCCGGTTCTTTCACAGGCACTGAACTGACTGACAAAAATATATATATATATATATATATATAGGGGATATGACATGGCCTGACTGAAGATATCATATATATCTTCACGACAGGCCAGTGATATCATGATATCTCACGAGTGGCAACGCCACGAGTGAGATATCTTGATGTCATTGGCCTCAAGTGAAGATAAATATGATATCTTCAGTCAGGCCATGTCATGTCATGTTCTGTTTATATAACTTATGTTTTGGGCTCCTGCGCACTGTAAGTCCTGTACATTTGCCTTTAAACTGATTCCTCACCTAGAGGTTTGGAAATCCTTGACAGAGATTTTGGACCCCCTCTCTGGTGACTTACTATGTTTTATCTCCCCCCCGCCCCCCGAATTGCCCATAGTCTCCAACAGAAAATACAAATTTGGATTAGAAAAGTATCTGGTTGATCCTGTAATTTGTGTTGGTTTTTAAAGTATTCAGTGTTATGGCTGTCAGCACTTTCACTTTTCATGCTGGTATATAGCATGGCGAGCAGCATCAGTGATGTGTTGTCAGAAGCATTCTGCACCTAAAAATGAAAGAAGACGCCTCCTTTTTATAATCCCACTTGATTTGTTTGAAGGAGCTGCACAGTAAGAGAGAGATAACAGCGAGCTTAGTCGGCGTCAGCCATTAGATGCAAGCGCAAGCGAAGCGTTGTGTAATTTACGCCTGCTACTTTGAAGCCGCCGACTCGCTCGCTGTTCTCTCTCCTCAGTCGGCAGTTTCTTTCAAACAAATCAAGTAGGGTTATGAAAAGATGACATCTTCTTTCATTTTTTTGGTACAGAGCGCCTCTGACAACAGATCACTGATGCCGCTCGTCTGCGCTACATACCAATATGAAAAGTGAAAGGGCTAGATGTCTGTCTACTGTCAGGGGATTATTTGAAAGAAAAAAAGTCAGTACAGTTATGGAAAACTACACAACTTTGAGTTTTAAAATACAGAGTGCCAACCAGTGTCAGCATATCACGAACAGCGCTGGCTAACACCATTAAAAGTGAAAGTGCCTAGATGAAATGATGACACAAATGGCAGGATCAACCAGCTAAGTTTCGAAATGACGTATAGGAACGTGGAGATAACAGATGACATATAGGAACATGAAGATATCAGTGATATCTTCACTGGCTGGCTTAGATATCAATTTTTACACATGGAGTTATCCCAAAACATAAGTTGTATAAATATATATAATATATATGTGTGTGTGTGTGTGTATGTGTATATGCGTATGTGTATATATATATATATATATATATATATATATATATATATATATATATATATATACTGTATATGTAGTTAGTAACTCTTTTACCAAGCCTAACCGCTTACTTTATATTTGTTGAGTCACTACAGAACCAGAGATTTCTAGGTTCTTTTACTGACTCTGTAGTGCAGCATGAGAGGGGTGCTGCACTCCTGAGGAGCCATCTTTCGGATGAGACGTTAAACCGAGGTCCCATCTACCTGGATTAGTGGTAGTTCAAGTGGATGTTAAAGATCCCATGGCACTTATCGAAAAGAGTAAGGGAATTTCCCCGGTGTCCTGGCCAAATTTCCCTCATTCACTAAAAATACCACCAACAGCTTAATCTGGTTCAAAGTCAGTTGGCATTCATCTGTATCCCCTTCCCCCGGGTCATGCCTGAAAATAGGCAGGATTTGTCTAGTGCACTTACCCGGTCAACAAAAACGAAATAAAATAAAAAATATGTCACAGAAGCCCAAAATGAGAACCAGCCCTACTGGCTTTCAACACTGCATGGGGTGCAGTGAGCCGTTTGTGAAGGCTGATCCTCACTTGATGTGTGTTTTCTGCTTGGGGTTTGATCATTTATAAGCAGAGTGGGAAATCTGCAAGAATTTCCCTCAGTCCACACTAGAAGGACGTTTGAACTGACTGAGGGAAAAATGTCCGAAAAAGCTGCTGACTTGGCTAAACAATCTGTTCCTTCTCCTAGAGAGAAACTGAAGGAACTGGAGGGAAAACCCTCCGACAAGGGTGAAACTCCTTCTGCTCCTAAATGGAGCGCAGAAATAGCCGCTGAACCTGCTACTGCTGCAAAAAGAAAAGGGAAAAACACACAGCGGAACCGTAGCTGAAAACTGCATTGGTTCTGACTGCTGAAGAAATCGCTAATGCGATCTGCATTATACAAATGCTGCAAACCGGCCCTTCAACCCCGGTTACACAGCAAACTCCTCCTCAGCCCCTAGTTAAAACTGTTTTTTTCAGTTTCTGCCTGTTCCCTGGAACCAGAGTTATATTATTATGATGATGAGGAGGAGGATGATGAAGAATACTTCGAGGAACCTATTGAGCCTGACGTATCTCCTAAACAGTAAGAGTTTGAATCCCCTACTTGGCACCCTGAGGATTTCTCCTCTCATTTTACTTTTATGAAGCAAGTGGCAGAGACCCTGGACCTCCCCACTCAGGAGACCTCTGAGGAAGAGGAGGAGGAGGAACCAGATTACATGGAGATGATGGCTGTACCAGCAACCAAAAGGTTACTGATCCCAATTCACAAATCTTTGAAGAGATAAGTATTGAAGGTATTACAGACCCCTACTTCTGTCTCCTCTGTGGACAAGAAGCTGGACAGGAAATACCTTCTGGCTAAAAATGGAGCCAAGTTCCTGTTTGGTCACCTCAGCCGTAAGGGGGTGGTACAGGCAAGCTGCTTGTGACAAGGCAGGGATACCTCTGTCTTCTCAACCACCAGATTACGACTCAAGAAAAATGGACTCCCAAAGCCACTATGGATAAGAGATTGAGTAGGCTAAAGGAAAGGGAGGCCAAGAAGTCTACTGACCCGGATGGCCAGCCCAGTTCAGTTGTTGCCAAACCTGAGGAAGTGCCCACTGACCTGGGCGATACCTCCTCGGGCAAAAGGAGATCAGACTCTGAGGGGTCGGTTCCGGTGAAAAGAAAAAGGAAATCAGCCGGTTCGGATCCAGAACTGCATACTCCAACCGCTGATGAAATAGCCAAAGCGATAAGCATTGTTCAGTTGCTTCAACTGGTTCGTCCAAACCGGCTCTGTTGGTTAGGCGGTCAATTCGGTTGGATCCCACTCCCATCGGATTACGATCCAGATGCCTATTATGAATTGGAGTGGGAGGGGGACGAAGACTTCCCAGAACAAGATGATAATGATAATGATAATGATTTAGAAGGTCTGGATGTGCCCACTGAACCGGACATCTCCCCAGACAGACACTCCAGTGTCTCCCCTCCCAGCCTTTCTCAGTCCCCTTCCCACTATTTGTTCTGCAGAAATGTTGCTGAAACCCTACAGCTCTCCATGGTAGAAGATGCAGAGGAGGAAGAGGAGCCCGATTTTGTTGAGATGATGGACATCCCAGAGTCCAAAAGGTTGTCTATTCCCTTCCACAAATCTTTGGGGAAACAGACAAAGAAGATTCTTCAGACACCAAACTCTTTACCTCCAGTGGACAAGAGAATGGACAGGAGCTACATGTTGTCAGGCTCAGGTACGGAGTTTTTGTACAATCATTGCAGCCATATTGTAGTGCAGGCTGCAGCCTGTGACATGGCAAACATACCTTTGGCTTCACACACCCCCAGATAAAGACTCCAGGAAGGTGGATGACATGGCCAAAAAACAGTATTTGGCATCCTCCTTGGGGCTCAGGCAGGCGAGTTATATGGCCTATGTAGCCAGATACCAGAAGTCCAGGTGGGATACTGTTCTGGAACTGGCCAAACAGGCTTCCCCCAGCTGGCCAAAGAGCTGGAGGAGATGGCTGCTGATGGGGTGAGGCGTCCAAAGTACAATTCCATGCTGCTGTGGACTCAAATGACGTGGCATCATGAGTCATGGCTACATCTGTGTCTCTTAGGAGATTTGCTTGGCTCAGATGTACTAGCCTTTCGCAGGACACCCAGGCTAAGGCCATTGATTTCCCTGTAGTGGGTAACTCTCTGTTTGGGGAGCGGACAGAGGCTTACATGAAAAAAATGGACAAATACAGGACTATTTACAGGAGAGCTCAGGCCAATGAAAGGCAAGTCACTCCTCAGAGGCAGCAGTCTGGGGCGGGGCAGGCCTCTTCACAGGTCTTTCTGCCAGGCCCAGGCCTCCTCTCCCTTCCCACAGAGGGGGTTCTTCCGAGGGAGAGGCAGGAGGGGGATGAGCAGGGCTGCATCCTCTTCCCAGTCTAAGGCTCCTGCCAAGCAGACACTCTGATGTGTTAGCCCGGGTCGACTCCCCAATTCCAGTAGGAGGCAGTCTGGCTGACTACTTCCAGGCCTGGAAGTCTGTGACCTCAGACAAGAGGGTCCTGGAGGTAGTAAGCCAGGGACTGGCCCTCAGTTTCAAAAAGTTTCCAAAAATGAGGGCCAGGTCTTTTCCACCTGCAAACATCTCTGAAACCATTGATTTAGAAGCAGAGGTTTCCTCTCTGCTGGCTCTCAGAGCGGTAGAGAGAGTTCCTACTCTACACAGGGGCAAGGGTCTGTACTCCAGATATTTCTTTACCCTGAAAAAGACTGGCTTGGCGACCCATCCTAGACTTAAGGTATTTAAACAAACATCTTAAAACCAAAGTTTAAAATGGTGACTCTGGGAGTAATTTTTCCCTCTCTAAGGCCAGGAGACTGGTTAGCTTCCCTGGACCTCAAAGATGCCTCTTTCTGTATTCCCATGGGGTGCTCCCACAGAAAGTACCTCAGGTTCGAGTTGCCTTCAGGCCATTATCAGTTCAGAGCTATGCCTTTCGGCTTAATATCAGCTTCAAGGGTGTTTACATAGTGCCCTGCAGTAGTAGTGGCCTTTCTCAGAAGGCAGGGCATTTCTCTATTTCCATACCTGGATGACTAGCTCATTGTAGGACAGTCTTCTGACAAGGTCACGTTAGCTCTGCAGGTCACTCAGGATCTGCTGTTTCCTGGGGTTCCTTCTCAACCTGCCAAAGTCAGTTCTCGAACCAGTACAGCTTCTCACTTTGGTAGGGATAGAGTTAGATACTGTTCAAGCAAAGGCCTTCCTCCCACTTGCAAGAGTTCAGGCCCTTACAGATCTCGCTTCCTCTTATCATCCTCTGTTTTCTCATCCAGCAAGACATTTTCTTCAACGCTTAAGCCACATGGCAGCTTCCACTGCAGTGGTGCAAGGGGCCAGGTTCCAGATGAGGGACATTCAATTCCACCTAAGGTCCTTTTGGTCTCAGAAGAAAAGATTCACTTACCAAGCTGATTCCAGTGACTCAGACTTTGGTCCAAGCTCTCCAGTGGTGGCTGGACCAAGACAGTCTCAGGCAAGGTGTTCCATTTCTCAGGCAAACTCCTTCAGTGGTTCTCACTACAGATGCTTCTCTCCTGGGCTGGGGAGCCCACCTGGGAGCCCTCACAGCACAGGGGATCTGGTCCCCAGAAGAGTCTCTCCTTCATATCAATCTTCTGGAACTCAGAGCAGTATTCTTGGCCCTTCAGTTTTTCTCGGACTCAGTGAGGAGCAAGGTGGTTCAGGTCAGGATAGGCAACACCACCACCACGTGGTACATCAACAAGCAATGGGGCACTCGGTCTACGGCCTTGTGCACGGAGGCTATGAGAGTATGGTCTCTGGCCTACTCCCTACAAATTTCCCTATTAGCAGTCCACCTCCCAGGAAAGGACAATGTGCTAGCATATGCTCTGAGCAGAATCTCTCAGGGCCATCACGAATGGACCTTGGATCTTCTCATCCTGAAAGTAATCTTCACCAGGTGGGGCATTCCAGAGATGGATCTCTTCGCAGCCCCAGACAGTCATCAACTTCCCCAGTTTTTCTGCAGACCTGCAGTCCTGGGGACTGCCCCCCTGGGTGCCCTGATATTGGATTGAGGAGGCAAATTCCTTTATGCCTTTCCTCCCTTTACCCTGTTGTTCAGGGTTCTAATAAAGATCAGGTCACAACCCTGCACAGTGATTCTAGTTGCTGCAGACTGGGCCAGGAAACCTTGGTGTCCTCTGTTGTTGTCCTTAGCAGTCTCACTTCCTCTGTCTCTTCCCAAGAGACAGAATCTTTTAACCTCCTCTCAAGGAAGGATCTGGTACCCCAATCTCCAGTCTCTCAATCGCAAGGCCTGGGTCTTAAAGAGTTAAAATACGCAGGCCTGCATCTTTCTCGGGGAGTTTTAGACATCCTTAAGGGTTCTCTGAAACCTTGTACCAGGAAAACTTATAACTCCCAAATGGAAAAGATTCAGCATTTGGTGTTCACACAGGGATATTCTACCAGATGCTGTGGGTTTTGCCACAGTCTTAGATTACCTGATTCACCTTAATGGCTTAGGCCTTAGGCCAGCCACTTTAAAAGTTCATCTTGCAGTTGTCTCTGCATTCCTGTCCGCAGGGAAGGGCTCTTCCCTGGCATCTAATCCTGTTTTCAGTAAGTTCTTCAAAGGTCTGGTTCATATCAACCCACCCTTTAGAGAGTCTACTCCAGCTTGGGATCTGAATGTCTGCATTGCGCAGCTGATGCATCCACCCTTTGAACATCTGGCTTCGGCTGAGCTTAAGTACTTGATCTGGAAAACTGTGTTCCTGGTAGCTGTTACTTCTGCCAGGCAGATTAGTGAATTACAGGCCCTGTTCGTTGAACCTGACTTTATCTCCTTCCATAGGGATAAGGTGGTCCTGAGAACCAATAGGAGGTTCTTACCAAGGTGGTGTCAGACTTCCATCTAAATCAGTCCAAGTCTCTTCCTGTGTTTTTCACTGATCATTCTTCTTCAGGAGAAAGGAGATTACACAGTCTAGATGTTAAAAGGGCACTTAGCTATTACATACAGCATACTAAGGCACATAGGAATGACGGTCTTCAGTTTTTTCTCACTGATGGTGAAGTGGGAAAAGGTAGGCCTGCTACTGAAAGAACTATTGCCAGGTGGATTGTAGCTCGTATACAATTCTGTTATACCAAGCTAGGTAAAACACCTCCCTCAGGCCTGAGAGCCCACTTGACTAGGGGTACAGACGCTTCTCTGGCTGCTGCCAGAGATGTACCTTTACTAGAGATATGCAGAGCAGCCACCTGGAAAACAGTCCATACATTCACCAAGCAGTACTCTCTGGATATCCAGGCTAGGAGTGATGCTAGGTTTGGTACAGCAGTACTGCAGAGCCTATTCCCAAAATAGGTTCGGTACCCTACTCCATGGAGGTACTGCTTGGTAGTCTGCATATGTCAGAATACAGCAAGACTTCATGTTGTTTGAAGAAAAAATTACTCACCTTAGTAACTGTGTTTCTTCTAATGGAGTCTTGCTGTATTCTGACCTCCCCCTGCCTCCCCTCTCAGAACCTAGTTTTTGGGGTGTGGGCTGGCAGGTGCAGTGTTGCACCTCAGGGGTGTACCTTACACCCTCCTCTTTAAGGTGGGGTTGTTGTTCTGTTTAAAATTTATATATTACATATTTTTTTTATTCTATTTATTTTGCTTCTCGCCTGCCGTCGGTGTTTCTGCCCTAGTCACGGTGTCCCCTTGGCTTCCACCTCCTGTTAAGCCCATTCATGCTCCCCCGGTTACCCCGGCTTACTCCCAGGGGGTGGGGTCATGGCACCATGGAGGGCACCAGTACCACAATACCGGTCTCTATTGGGAGAGCTTGGGGCCAGGAGGATAATCGAAGCCTAGAGACAGGGCTTCATCTAGGTGGCAGGCTTGGAGGATTTTGTCCCCTGTAAGCTGGGGCAGAGACGTGCAATGACACCAGCATCTGTCCCTTCCCAGAGATACTCAACCTTGCGTCGGTCCTGGGTGACAAACCCAGCCTCCGCCAGGTGTCGCTCCTCTGCTGAGCTTGCAGCCCCCCTCCCCGGAGGAAGGAGAACAGTCCTAGGGATGCTCAACCCCCCGGCGACCCGGATCCGCCTTGAACCTGGTTGCCGGCGTCGCAAGCGGAAATCAACCACTGCTCCAGTGGGCCAACATATATATCTTGTTCACTACATGTTTTTTTATCTTGGGTTCTCGACTTGAGTCTTTTGGGACCCAAGTATTTGCCTGTTGGTTTATTTGTTTACAATTTCCACACTGGAAGTGTAGTTAGTTAGTTAGTTGCTCGTAAGAATCTGATGGTTACACTCTGAAGCACCACAGACAGAGGTTTGAAATCCGAACTTGAGCTCAACGTTCTATGCTTCTGCATAGAGTTAACTCTTTCATCTCCGGGGCAGTTCAAGTGCTGGGGCTAACTGCATATGTCAGAACACAGCAAGACTCCATTAGAAGAAACACAATTACTAAGGTGAGAAATTTTTTCCTTCAGTGCACTGTCAGGGAAACTCAAGAAAAAGACCAGTTCCACTGAGTTCAGCACTGCACAGAATGTGGTGAGGTGTTTACCAGGGCTGATCCCCACCTCATCTGTGTCTAATGTCTGGGGTTTGACCACCTAAAACAGACTGCCAAATCTGCAAAAACTTTCCGAAAGCCACGCTGGATAAGCATTTTGCCCGGCTTAAGGAAAGAATGGCCGAATAATCCAGTGACCCGGATGGTCGGTCTGGTTCGGCTCTCGAGAGAGAGCTGGGGAACCGGAGGAGGTGCCTTCTGACCAGGGTGATACCTCCTCGACCCAAAAGGAAGGCAGATACCGAGGAGTCGGTGCCTGTGAAGAAGTTCGAAGCTAACATTTGCAGCTCCAACTGCT
The DNA here is from genome assembly GCA_016271365.2 of Neoceratodus forsteri. Lineage (NCBI taxonomy): Eukaryota > Metazoa > Chordata > Ceratodontiformes > Ceratodontidae > Neoceratodus > Neoceratodus forsteri. The sequence goes on along the minus strand of CM028132.1, from coordinate 1,226,700,447 downwards.
GAGGAAATCGCTAAAGCGATATGGATTGTACAGTCCTTACAAACCGGTTCAGGTGATACTGGACCTGTTCAGAAACTGCATACCACGGTTCAGCCACCTGCTGGTTCACTTCCCACCAGTTCATATGATCTGGGGGCCTGTTATGAACTTGAGTGGGAGGGTGAGGAGGAAGAGGAAGGCGTGAGTGACCCCACTGAGTCTGATGTCTCCCCTGATAGACATGAGTCGGTTTCTCCTCCTAGACAGCCTGGGGGGAGTCCTCTCACTATTTGTTTTTCAGTAAAGTAGCTGAGACCTTACAGATTCCTACTCTTGAGGCAGCTGAAGAGGAGGAGGAGGAGGAGCCAGAGCCAGATTTCCTTGAAATGATGGATGTCCCTGACACTGAGACGTTAAATTCCTCTTCATAAGTCTCTTAAAAAACAGATAAATAAAATTCTTCAGATGCCTACTTCCATTCCCCCTGTGAACAAAAAGAATGGACAGGAGGTATATGTTGTCTGGCAATGGTACAGAGTTCCTTTATAACCATTGTAGCCATGTAGGGGTTGTTCAGGCTGCTGCCTGTGATAAGGCTGGCATTCCCTTGGCCTCACACCCTCCTGAGAAGGATTCTGGGAAGATTGATGCCATGGCCAAGATGCAGTATTTTGCTGCCTCATTGGGAATTAGACAAACTTCATACATGAGATATGTCACTAGGTACCAGAAATCCAGATGGGAATCTGTTCTGGAATTGGCTAAGATTGCTCCACCTCAGCTAGCTAAGAATCTGGAGCAAATAGTCAAGGATGGCACTGAAGCATCCAAAGTCCAGTTTCACTCTGCTGTGGATTCAAATGACATATCCTCTAGGGTCATGGCCACTGCAGTCTCCCTAAGAAGAGTCTCTTGTCTCAGGTGTACCAGTCTGTCCCAGGACACCCAGTCTAAAGCTATGGATTTCCCTGTTGTTCAGAATTCTCTGTTTGGGGAACAGACAGAGAGTTACATGAAGAAAATGGAGGAGTACAGATCTACTTACAGGAGTGCAGCAGCTAAGGAAAAAGCTACAACTCCACAAAAGCAGTAGCCTAAGCCTGGTAGAGGCAGGCCTTACCAAAGACCTTTCTACCAGGCCCAGGCATTCCCTGCTTACCAGCAGCAGAGAGGATTCTTCAGAGGCAGGAAGGGTATAAGTAGGGCTGCTTCCACCTCTCAGCCTAAGACTCCTGCCAAGCAGACACCCTGATGTGTCAGCCAGGGCCATCACCCAGTGCTAGTAGGGGGCAGGTTGGCTGACTACTTCCAGGCCTGGAAGGCCATTACCACAGGTGAGTGGGTCCTGGAGGTAGTGAGCCATGGCCTTGCTCTAAATTTCAAACAATTTCCGAGAACAAGAGCAAGGTCATTCAGACTTGCCAACAGTTCAGAGACGGCCCTGCTGAAGGCATAGGTTACCACACTCCTGCAGCACAAAGCTGTGGAACCTGTTCCTCCTCTTCACAAGGAAAAGGGTTGTACTCAAGATACTTTCTTACTGTGAAGAAAACTGGGGAGTGGTGGCCCATTCTAGATCTGAGGAATCTCAACAAACACTTAACAGAACCCAAATTCAAGATGGTGACTCTAACCAAAATCCTTCCTACCCTCAGGCAAGGAGATTGGCTAGCTTCCTTGGACCTCAAGGATGCTTATTTCCACATTTCAATCAGACATTCTCACAGAAAGTAGCTAAGGTTTGAATTAACCCTCAGGCCATTATCAGTTCAAGGTAGTGCCTTTCGGCCTTACCTCAGCCCCCAGAACATTCACAAAATGTCTGGCAGTGGTGGTAGCCCATCGGAGAAGAGAGGGAGTGTCTGTGTTTCCCTTTCTGGATGATTGGTTGGTTGTAGGTCAGTCCCCTCAGCAGGTGAGGGATGCCTTGGGTCTGGTGCAGGATACCCTCATATCTTTAGGAATTCTGGTTAAACCTAAAGAAGGCAGTTCTGGAGCCCGTTCAGATCCTAGAAATTCATAGGAGCAAAGTTGGACAAACTCCAAACAAAAGCTCTGCTGCCAGTGGGAGGGGTAGACAACCTCCTCCACCTGGCAAACTCTTTTCAGCAATAGGTGTCTCATCCGGCAAGGCATTTTCTCCAGTTCCTGGGACACATGGCAGCTTCTACAGCAGTGGTTCCAGGACCCAGGTTTCAGATGAGGGACATCCAGTTTCATCTCAGGTCCTATTGGTCCCAGAGAGGGGATTCCCTGTCCAAACTGATACCAGTGACAGCTACCTTGATCCAGGCATTGCAGTGGTGGAAGCACAGGGACAACCTCAGGGAGGGTGTTCCATTCCTTCAGCAGTCTCGTACAGTGGTTTTGACCACACATACTTCTCTCTTGGAGTAGGAAGCTCATTTTGGGGACCTTACTGCTCATGGGACATGGTCTTAAGAGGAGTCTCTGCTCCACATCTACCTGTTGGAGCTGAGGGCAGTGTTCCTAGCTCTTCAGTCATTCGTAGAAATGGTACAGGGAAAGGTGGTTCAGGTAGAGACAGACAACACCACTACCATGTCCTATATCAACAAGCAGGGAGGGGCAAGGTCCTCTGCCCTGTGTATGGAGGCAATGAAGATCTAGAGTCTGGCTTATTCTCTCAAGACCTCCCTCTCAGTAGTGCACTTGCCAGGCAAGGACAATGTACTGGCAGATGCCCTCAGCAGAATAAATCAGAGCCACCACGAGTGGTCTCTGAACAGGAAAATTCTGCATGCAGTGTTCAGGAAATGGGTCACTCCACAGGTAGATCTGTTTGTAACCCCAGACAGTCAGCTACCCCAGTACTGTTGCAGACCTCCAGTTCTGGGTTTGGTGCCTATGGATGCATGAATACCGGACTAGACAGGCAAACTGCTGTATGCCTTTCCCACTTTCCCTCTGATTTTCAGAGTTCTGATCAAACTCGGGAGCCAGGCATCATCAGTGATTCTGATTGCTCCAGATAGGGCCAGACAACCTTAGTATCCCATGCTGATGTTTCTGGCAGTGACCAGCCCGATCTGCCTCCCCGGGAGGCACAATCTTCAGACGACCTCCCAAGGGAGGATCCTATGCCCCAACCTCAAGTCTCTCAGGCTCAGGGCCTGGCTCTTGAGGACCTAGGGTATGCAGGCCTGCATCTCTCTGAAGGGGTCCTGGATATTTTGAAGGTTTCCAGAAAACCTGCCACCAGAAAGACTTCTACTTCCAAATGGAAGAGATTTACTATCTGGTGTGCACAAAAGGAAATAGATCCACAGACAATAGGACTGGCAGTCCTGTTGGACTATTTAGCCCACCTTCATTCCTTAGGCCTTCAGCCTTCTACCCTGAAGGTACATTTGGCAGCTATTTCTGCCGATCTCTCTGCTGGGAAGGGCCCTTCCCTGGCCTCTTGCAATGTTCAAGACATTTTTTAAAGGGTTACTCCATCTACACCCCCCTCACAGGGAGCCAACCCCTTCTTGGGATCTAAATATCTGCATAGCACAGCTAATGCACCCCCCATCTGAACTCATGTACCTGACATGGAGAACTGTCTTTCTGGTAGCCATAACCTCTGCAAGGAGGATTAGTGAGCTACAGGCCTTGTCAGTGGAGCCTAACTACATAGCACTCCATAGGGACAAGGTAGTCCTTAGGACAAACAGGAAATTTCTTCAGAAGGTGGTCTCTGACTTCCATCGGAACCAGTCCATAACATTACCTGTCTTCTTCACTGAACATTCTAGTTCAGGAGAGCATAGACTACATAGCCTAGATGTTAAAAGAGCTATTGGCTATTATCTGGATCAGACAAAGGCCCATAGGAATGACTGCACACAGCTGCTCCTCACCTGTGGGGAAGTGGGTGAGGGCAAGCCAGCCACCAAGAGAACCATTGCTTGGTGGATTGTCTCTTGCATTCAGTTCTGCTATGGCAAACTAGGGAAAGAGCCACCAGCTGGTCTTAGAGCCCACTCTACTAGGGAAACAGCTGCCTCTGTTGCAGCTGCCGGAGATATTCCTTTTCTGGAAATTTGCAAAACAGCTACCTGGAAAACTGTTCACACATTCACTAAACGCTACTGCCTGGACACCCAGGCTAGGAGTGATGCCACATTTGGCACAGCAGTACTGCAGAGCCTGTTTTCTAAGTAGGTTCTGTACCCACGTCCATGGGGCACTGCTTGGTAGTCTGCATTTAGTCAGACTACAGCAAGACTTCATGTTGTTTGAAGAAAAAATGACTTACCACAGTAATCTTGTTTCTTCTAATGGAGTCTTGCTGTATTCTGACTTCCTTCCCTGCCTTCCCTAACAGAATCTGAAAGGGCGGCACTGCATTATAACTGTTAAATATTTTGAGTGTTGCACCACTGGGGTGGCATTTTCTTGGGCATTTCTGACTTGAGTCTTCTAGTTGACCTTTTTGTTTGGGTATTAACCTGTTTACAACTATTTTATTAAAATTGTTATGCATGTAGTGTAGCTTAGCAGCCACTGTTTAGTGCTCGTAAGAATCTGACAGTTACATAGAATGTACCAGGAACAGGGGTTTGAAAACCGAGATCGAGCTCAATGATCTTCCTAGACTAAGTCTCCATCACTCATTCACACTAGTGGGATAGCGCAGGAGGCGCTAGGACTAAGCGGGAGCCTAAAGTTTTCTAAAGGGGTCAGCGCCGAGAGAGGACCACATATGCGTGGCACCGCGAGACTAGCTCGCGCCTGTGAAGGCTATCTCGGCGTCTACCCTCCAACCGCCTCAGTTCCTTTTCTCCCGCCATCGAGTATGCTTGGATGTCGACGTCACTCGCTTGCCGGAGTCAAAGTTTTCGTCTATACGACAGCAGCTTTTAATATTTGAAGTAGTAATTTCTTATTTTACAAACAAGAAGATTATGAAGAAGAAATTCTTTCCTGCCATCAATGGAGTAGTCCTTAGACAGTGGCGGTGGCGGTAGGAGGACTTTGTTTGAAAATTTTTATGGCAGAGGGGCTGTGTCTGGTCTGCCACCCTTAATTAACGGGGGTCCGACTATGGACAGTCCTGTGGTGGGGGAGGACAGTCCTCCAGTACAAATCTAGCGGTTCCGGGATCCCGGCTCCTTAACCTCGAGCTCCTCTTCCTTGTTGGGGAAGAAGGATTGGTGCGCTCGGGGTTGCCTGTTGGTATGTCTGCAGGGTGTTGTTAGTCGGGTGGGGCGATGGGCCTGGAGCGGCTTTAGTGGATTCCTCTTGGCCCGCTCTAATGGCTGCATTCTCGACTCGAGCTCCATCTCTGTCCTCGTTGAGCTCGGTGGGCAGTTTCACCTCTGGGCGCTCCTATGGAGCAGGGGTTTGACTTTCAGTTTTCGTGGCTCTTTTCCTGATTTGGGACCTCCGGCCTCAAAGCGTTGGACCAGAGCCGGGTTGATGGATCATGAATGGTGAGGTGCCCTCTTGTGCTTTGCTATCGTGTATCGGCCCTTGTGCCTACCCCGTCTCCCTTTTCCATGCAGGGGCCGGCTCGGGCACCACCTTTTTCCTTCTCCCCTTCTCAGGATTTCCATTGACATTTTCCTTCGGCGCCGTGGCTTGGTGCCTTGGCACCGTGGCTCAGTGCCTTGGTTGGCACCGAAACTCGGAGCCTTGGTCAGCGCCGTGCCTTACTCAGCACCGTGGGTTGGCGCCATCGCTCTGTGCAGTGCTGTGGGTGCTCTTGTTGCTGCCTCTGGTTGGCGGCGCCATCAGTGGTGCGCGGGTGTCTGGGTGGCGCCGTGCACCCTCGAATGGTGCCGGGCGCCCACGGGCAGCACTGGGCTCCCACGGATGCCATAGGTGCCAGGGATGTCATGGGTGGTGCCAGGAGCACCCTTGGGTGCTGCGGGTGGCACCGTGAGTGCCCATGGGTTCCATTGGTTCCGTGGGTGCCACTGGTGCCATCGATACCAGGGGTGGCACCGCAGGTACCCATGGGTACCATTCTTGCCATGGGTGTCATGGGTACCATGGTGCCATGGGTGTTGGAGGTGCCCTCAGGTGCCATTGCTACATGGGTGCTGGGGGGTGCCTGCGGATACTGCCGCGGCTCCCCTCAGGTATCGCCCAGGTTGGCATAGGCACTGCTTGGTGCCCTCCTGTGCTGCGAGTGGTGCTGGTGCCACACGGGTGCTAGTGGATGCTGTATGGCAGAATTAGTGACACATTTTTCCTTTTTGGACTTCTTTTCCACAGAACTTGTGGCGGGATGTTTATCGCAGAATGAACGCCTGTTCTGCGGATTATTGTTTCCACACATCTTAGTGAGTGGTGGTCTATATGGGATCTTGTGTCATCCAGTGGTTTTCTGCTGGTGGTACTCTGCTGTACTGCTCTGTCAGCGGAATCTCATTCTGCTCAGCACTTTCTCTGCTCCCTACGTGGTACCAAGCTCCTCGACATCCTTCCTGATGGCAGAGTCTCTAGTGGCTCTAACCTAGACCTCTCTTGGAGGTCCTCCTGGGGTAGAAGTGCATCTAGATGGGTCTTTCCCTGTCCTTCTGGTCAGTAATACAGTGGATGACTCATTTTATATACTGAAGAGCACGTCCTCTCTATTATCAGATCCATGATGGAAAATCTTTTCAGTAGTTCCTCAGTAATGGGGTCCACAATAGTATTTCACACTCGTCCGTGGACTATACACTTCTGCGTCTGGACTTTTTCAATCGTCAAGACAGTTACACTCTGTGGAACATTCTAATTTAATGGTCGGGAGCCACTCTGACTGTTCCACTCCTTTGATAGGGGTATATAGCCCCCTTGTGATATTGCCTCTTCAGTGGCTTCTTCGGCACAGGTGGTTAATATCTCTCCAGCTGTGACTGTTAGTCTGGTCATGATTTCAGTATGGACGCTCAGCCTCCTTCTGCACTCAGTTGGAGAACATCTTCGTCTTTTTGTACCAAGACAATCCTTGCAAATAGCAGCCTGAAAGCCGTGTTAGGCTCGGACATATATATGTATAAATTTTTATCACAGCACAGGGCCTAGCCGAAATTACCCAATACCCCCCTGTTTTGGATCTGGTCAGGTTCCGCCTGAGGTGCTCGTGTCCAGAGTACAGTGAAGAGTAACTGATTTCTTCTTCCCCTAGGGGGAGTCCGATCCGGCGGCGGTATGGGTCATTTCTTTCTCTAAGAGAGATTTCTCTCGTTCAGAGACATTTCCTAGACCTAGGCAACTGCCTGGTCTGTAAATTCCCCTTTCTTTTATCAGGCTTTCTTCTCTTGAGCAGTGCCTTGCAGCAGCAGAAGCGACTCTTCACCGAGTCAGAACTCAGGTTCCTACTTCCTTGCTTGCTTAATTTAACAGGCGATTTTCTCCCTCTTGACGGAAGGTCAAGTAGGTCCTTTTTCTGAGGTAGCTTCTCAAATATTCACACCTTCGGTTCCTGTGCACTGGTTCATGCCAGTTGCTCACAAAGCTGTCCTCTTCAAGTGCGGGATGCAGTTGTGATATTTGTTTTTCAGCAAACAAACTAGGATCCTTTCCTACTCCCTTCAGCGAAGCCAGAGTGGGTAGTGCCTCACCACGTTGAGTCACTGCCTTTTTCAGTCACTTCAACAAATGGGTTAGCCCTAACTTGGTCCTGCTATGTCCCTCCTCGAGGCACATCTGCCTCTATTCGCCTTAGAATTCCCGCCCCTGTTTTTTTCTGTTGGAATGTTTTTTTTACTACAGTGGACACATCTTCCTGTATACTTTTTCCTTTCTTCCCTAAGTTCAGAGACTGCTGCTACAGTTGTACACACAGGGGCAGGATGATTCCTTCTGGAATATGCACTGGGTAGGATCTGGTTCTACTAGACCACCACGAGAGGCTTCTAAGTCGTGCTTGGCCTTCCATCAGGAAGATTCCTGTGACTAAGCGGAGACCATTCTCCTTGATGGGCTAACCCCACCTGGACCCCCTTGCTCACCAAGTACGGTGTTCAGGTGCTGTTGGACATGTTGTTTACACGTCAGCCATACTTGATAGTGGGGGTTTCCATCTGCACTTTCCGATCTACCCTGAACCAGTAGACTTTACCTCCGACTCTTTCAGTTCCTGAGGTCCCTTTATGTTACATTAGTACATGTCTTTGACACTATTAATTTTGGTCCTAGGCCAAACTATGAGGCCAGGTTCTTGCCGCTCTCCTAGAGTGGTTGCGGCTTCCTGGCAGACTTTCATTTTATGTCCATTGCAGTCGTCTGCAAAGTGGCAAGTTACAACTCGAGCACTTATCTTGTAGGCACGATGTTCTAGATGCTCTTACAAGACAGCTCTTTTTATTAGCAGGACAGTCCTTGGCTGTCCTTTCTGAGTGAACCCTATCTCCTACCACCTTACACAGGGTTGTTGGTTTTAGCTCTGTACTCTCCCACTAGTGTGAATGAGTGATGGAGACTTAGTCCAGGAAGATATGAAAATTACGTACGTACCGTAATTATTGGTCTTCTTGGACAGTCTCTGTCACTCATTCACACACCCACCCACCATCCCCTGGGTTCACTTGTTTTCTTTCCTGGTCTTCACGGTCCTATGGTTCAAACTGTGAGGACATTATTCTTTGACCTTTCTTGTAAAGGCCATCTGGGCCCTCTCAGGCCCAGAAACTCAGGATGAGTTATTCTCATTAGTTACACTGCACCTCCTCAGTCGAAAAGGTACTGAGGCAGTTGGAGGGTCGATGCCGAGATAGCGTACACAGGCTGAGCTAGTCTCGCGGTGCCACACATGCGTGGTCCTCTCTCGGCGCCGACCCTTCAGAAAACTTTAGGCTCCCGCTTGGTCCTAACACCTCCGGCGCTATCCCACTAGAGTGAATGAGTGATGGAGACTGTCCAAGAAGATCAATAATTATGGTAAGTACGTAATTTCCATTTCTGTGCATTTGCATAAAGTTAACTCTCATCTCCGAGACAGTTGAACTGGCAAGGCTAACTGCATTTAGTCAGAATACAGCAAGACTCCATTAGAAGGAACAAGAATACTATGGTCATTTTTTCTTCTTGCCCCACCCCCCCCCCTGTGTTCAGAAAGCTTCCCCCCCACCACATTGCATGAGTGGGAGCGAACATGTCCCTCACCAGCCGCTATATACAGTGAGCTTCGGTTCACGCTTTTTCAAATCGTGGCTGTAACTGAAGAGAAACTGTCTTGTTTTTACTTTTCTGGGGACAGTAATGGGCTGCACTTTTAGAGAAGAATTTCTCAGTTGTTGTGGTTGGAATTTGAAGGAGAGGAGGGAATGGGGGAGAATCAAGTCCAGAGATGGCAGAAACGTTTGGTGGGTACTGGTCAGGCTTTTGAGCAGCGGGACCCTCAGTTAGACTACTGCTACGAACACACAGGTAGTGCATTATTAAGTATTGAAAACATTTAAACTTTAGTGGTTGTGCAGGATTGTTCTGCTTTCTCTGTTGGTGCCACCACTCCCGCGCTACAGCTGTTGTGATTCTGTGGGCTGCTGCTGGGTGATGGAGCTATAGTGGGAGAACAGTGGCACGCACTGATTTTAATCTGTGCAGCATTTTGGTTAGCACAAGTAGTGCCGGTTGTAAAGATACGTCCTGATAAAGACACGGCTGAAGGAGCCTGTCAACCAGTCACACTTTAGAAAATGTTTTGCCCATTTTATAAATGTATGTATTAATTTGACATTTGCAACAGACGGATGGTAGGCTGGACACATGAGATACATCTTCTTGTTTTCTTGGGGGTCGTTGGTAAAGCAGGGTACCAAAAAGTGCTCAGTTCACATTACAGTACCATAGGATGCACATAGGCAGACAGTGACCAGATTGGGGGCCTGGAGGTAAGGCACCCATTGGCGGGGAGCAACCATGCCACGGTCTGGTTCTGCCTGGACCTAGGAGGGGTAGAAGGCTGCACCAAGATGGAGGTAACAGACTTCAGGGGGGTGGAGTTCAAGGAAATGGGAAGGATCCTTAAGAAGCATTTGGATGGGATTGGGTCAGACATGGACACTGACAGCGGGTGGGAAATCATCAGGAGCGGGGTGCAGGATGCTACCAGCACCTGTGCAAGAGTAAGACGAAAATGTGGTAGGGCCCGTAAATCCTGCTGGTTGACCAGGGAGGTTCAGGAGGTGGTGAGGGGAAAGAAGGTGGCTTATAGGCATTTCAAGTGCTCAAGGAGTGAAAGGGATAGAGGGGAGTACGAGCTGATGGCCAGAAGGGCCACTAGGGTGGTGACGGCGGCTAAGTCAAGGAAGGAGCAGAACCTGGCCAGGGAAATTAGGAGAGGGACTAAGGGGTTCTTTGGATACATGGGGGAAAAACGAAGGGTGAAGGGGCAGATTAGCAGGATTAAAACAGGGGAGGGATGGGCACAAGATCCGGGGGAGCAGGCTGAGATACTAAATGAGTACTTCACCTCAGTTTTCACCAAGGAAAATGGGGGGCTGCATCATACATGGGAGGAGATGGTGATAGTGAGGTGGGGGGACCCTTGCCAGTCATCGGGTCTGGGGAGAGGATGGGCCATCATTGGCAGGAGGGGAGAAGGCAAGGCAGGGGGACGAAGTAGCAGAGGTGGAAATCATGGCAGAGAGAGTGAGGGAAGCCCTCAGGTCCCTTAAGACGGAGGAAGCACCGGGGAAAGATAAATTACATCCCAGAGTGCTGAAGGAACTGGCAGATGTCCTGGTGAAACCCCTGGCGGCGCTTTTCAGCACCTCTCTGAGGACAGGGTGGGTGCCCCAGAACTGGAAGGTGGCGCATATAGTGCCTGTCCACAAGGGGGATCAAGGGAGGTGACAGGGAACTACAGGCCTGTCAGCCTGACATCAGTGGTGGGTAAGGTGATGGAGGGCATTGTTGAGGAGAGGTTGGGGGGGACCTGGAAAAGTTGGGATTCCTGGACGATAGAAGGCATGGATTCGACCCAGGGAAATCGTGTCAGGCAAACCTTGTGGTGTTCTATGACTGGGTGACGAGAGCCTTGGACCTGGGTAGACCGGTGGACGTCCTCTATCTTGACTTCAGCAAGGCGCTTGACTCTGTTCCTCATGGGGGCCTGTTGAATAAGCTGGGAGAAATGGGGGTGGGGAACCAGATGATCAGATGGATAGGAAATTGGCTCCAGGACTGGATGGTTGGCGGGATAGTCTCATCCCCAAGGAGGGTCATTAGTGGGGTCCCTCAAGGATCAGTCCTTGGGCCCCTCCTGTTCAATGCCTATGTCTCTGACATAAAGAAGGGTATCAGGAGTGAGATGAGTCTCTTTGCGGATGACTCAAAATTGGGGGTGGTGGTGGTTGGGGAGGAGGAGGAGAGGGTGGCCCTACAGGGGGACCTGGAGGCTCTGGAAAGGTGGTCTAGAAAGTGGAAGCTGAGGTTTAATGCAGGGAAATGCAAAGTACTGCATCTGGGACCCAGAAACCCGGGCCAAGAGTACACGCTTTTGGGGGGGGGGGGATGCTACAAGTCTCAATGGCTGAGAGGGACCCTGGGGTGGTGGTGGATGTCAAGATGAACAGCTCTGAGACTTGTAGGAGGGCAACGGCCAAGGCCAACAGGATGCTGGGATGCATCGCTAGGAAGATTACCTCCAGAAGGAGGGAAGTGATACTCCCCCTGTATAACTGCTTGGTGAGACCGCACCTCGAGTACTGCATGTAGTTTTGGAGGCCACACTTAAAGAGGGACATTGAACTCCTGGAGAGGGTCCAGAGGAGGGCAACCAAAATGATCTGGGGCTTGGGGGACAGGACCTCTGGCGAGAGGCTCGAAGAGCTAAATATGTACACATTGGAAGAGAGAGGGGACCGGGGGGACATGATAGAGGTCTTTAAGTACATGAAGGGGTTAAATAGGGAGAAGCAGTCAAGGTGCTCTGAGAGGAAGTGGGGGTGGGCAACTAGAGGACATGGGTGGAAGCTGGAGGGGAGATTCAGGAGAGAAAGGAGGAGGTGCTACTTCACTGAGAGGGTGGTGGAGCCATGGAATGCGCTGCCCAGGGGGCTTGTGGAGGCAGAGATGGGGGAGGGGTTCAAGAGGGGGTGGGACAACAGGGGAAGGGTTCTGGATGCAAAGTCCTGTGCAGTGGGAATATCCGGGACTGGGAAGGGAGAAGCCAGAGAGGACAAGGGGGGCAGCAAGATCAGCTCCCAGGGTGGGGGCTGACCAAATGAGCAGACACGAAAGACCGTTAAGCCTATTCTGCTGGCATGTTAGTATGTGCTAGGGTTTCAGAAGGGTACCAGTGCAAGTTTTTTACACACTGAAAAATAAAATGGCAATGGTGGAAAACAAGTACTTCATTTGTATAGCAGGTAGCTGATGGGGAGTCACAGGTTTTGAGGGTTGCCCCTTTATGCACATAGGCACTACTGAGGATTGAGAGGGAAATGTGCCCCAATATTCCATACTAATATCAATTATTAAATATTAAAGGGGGAGGTATAAGAGAGTGCAGTTTATTTTCATATAGTTCTTTTATTCACCATACATTTCAAAGTTTCACAGTGGAAACAAAATTGGGGGGAAAAAGTCAACAGAGTACTACACATAAGAAACCGATTATAAGGTGAAAATATTATAGTGTACAGCAGGGACCATTTAGGCATTACAGATTGTTGATGTGCCAGTGTATCAGCGGGTGCCGACACCACCATCTAGATCAGTTATCATCATGTATCTAATAAATAAAATTTAAAAGTTATTGTTTAATAAACTGGCTTATTGTTGGGAATGCTGTCAGCCACCTGTAGGCAGATGTTTTCTTCTTTATTTAACTTTAGATGGGGTTCGACTGCGTCTCAACCGTAGAACTAAACTCTGTGTTTTTATAACCAAACTCTAAATGAGGTTTAGTTTTTAATTATATTATAGTGATAATACCACAGTGGTCTGGGTTTACAAGATAATAACCAGACTGGCAGTAATAAACACTGAAGACACCCAGACCACTATTGGTATTATCGCTATTATACTGGAAAAATGAAAAAAAAAATTAGGACTGCCAGATCGGTTTGTCGTACTACAGTGTATCTGTGAGAAAGCAGATCTGTTTCTCACAGAAGTAGTGTAGCATTACTAAACGTTCTCTGATTAGCTGCTACATGTTGAAGTGGGAGGGCAAATTTAGCTTGTTCTCTGATTGACTAAGTTCACAAGCAACAGCCAATCAGAATGTAGAGCCACGGGGGACTTCCGGTGACGTCATCGGCAACATGGAAGCCTAGTCAGAGAGCTCCCTATCTCTGAATCCATAAATTGATTTCCACTCAGCAGAACTCCGACTAATTTTGATAAAAATGGATAAAAAAAAATTGTGGAAATACATCTAGAAGGAGATCCAGGTCCAAAAACTCTAAAGAAAAGCGGGATCACTTGAGATTGAGTCCAGCAAGCACAGCCATGAGCGGGAGAGAATCTCCGCTAAGCGAGGTTGGTGGCGACACAGAAACTGAAACGGAGAATCTCTCTAGGTCGAGATTTGAGACACTCCTGACGGAAATCAAACAATTCCGAGGTGAAACAAAGCTCGAATTCAGTAAACCACACTGATCTAACTAAGCTAGAGTCCAGAGTTACAGGAGCGGAAGATCGAGTGTCGACAGCGGAGGATGACTTACGGCAGATTTCAAGGGCAGTGGAATACCTTATACAGCAGAATGAAAGTATCTCAGCCAAATGTTTGGATTTAGAGGCACGCTCCCGAAGAGATAACATCAGGATCTATGGCCTCCCAGAATCAGCAGAGGTTGGGGAGATGAGCGATTTTATCGAAGATCTGCTAAGGCACATTGTGGACTTACCGCAGCCGTTTACGTTTAAGATTGAGAGAGCACATAGAGCGCTCATGCCTAAGCCAACCTCCCCCACAGCCAGGCCACGCTCAGTAATTGTAAAATTTTCAAGTTTCAAGCATAAAGAAAAGATATTACGAGCAGCATGGAAGCAGGGACAAGTGATATTCAATGGGGCCAGACTTATCTTTGATCAAGATTACCCCCAGTTGATTCAGCAGCAGCGACAAGCATATGCGCCCATCCTTAGAAAGCAAGATTAAATTTCAGACACCCTATCCCTCGCGGCTGCGGGTGAACTGGGATGCGGGAACTGAGCTTTATCACACAGCTGAGGAGGCCCTCCAAGCCCTTAGAGAACGAGGGCATGATATCACATTAGCTCCCTGACGTAGAAACCCACCGCAAGCGATGCAGAATCCCTGGCAGAGGAGCAGCTCTCGAAGGAGTAGCAGAGAGAGAAAGAAATTGGCAGATACAACATTACAGGACATTAAAAAAACGCTATTTCATCTAACACACTCTCGGGGAATGGAGGACCCTCCTCAGAACAACCTCTCGGACACTTGAAGGAACATTCTCCTTGGTGAGATCTTTCTTTTAATGGCATGCAGGACTCTCGGTTGGTTTCCCTCTCTCTGCGAAGTTTTTTGGATTACTAGAAACTTTCCACATTAATGACTCTTTTACTGATAGCATTTAGAATTTTGTTATTTTAAATAAAAGGAGTATTCACTCTGAAAAGTCATGGGAAAGCGGAGGCGGGGGGGGGACTTCAGAGCTCTGCCATTGAGGAATGGCACGGCGCAACAATGGAGGAGTTCGCATTGCCCTCCCTTACTGTGGAGAAGATGATTTGGTAGGGTGTTTGAGTTGGGACTAGCCATTTAGGGGAACAAAATAGGACACAGAGCAGTGTCACGGGGGGATACCGTGCCATTACTTGGGGTGAGGACACAGGGTGGAGCCACGATCATGCGGGACTTGGGGGAATTGGTTATTGCTGCAGTAGCTCCTTTATGAATATCTGAGCCGCTGTACCCGCCCAGTTGAAGAAGCTGACAGACCCAGCGAGACGCTATAGAAGGCAAATGTTAACAATACAGGTACATTATCTTTAAAAATTCAGGATACCAATATGATACTTCCGTTTAGATGGAAGTTAATTTCAGTCACAGAATCAGCACAACTCTTCAAGTAAAATGTCGTAAGCTTCACCAGAGGTCC
This sequence comes from Neoceratodus forsteri, assembly GCA_016271365.2. Lineage (NCBI taxonomy): Eukaryota > Metazoa > Chordata > Ceratodontiformes > Ceratodontidae > Neoceratodus > Neoceratodus forsteri. The sequence goes on along the minus strand of CM028132.1, from coordinate 1,226,685,445 downwards.
AAGGAGGCCTTTTTATTATTGTTTTCTCGCTTTGGAGAGGGGCGTGGGGGAGGCGGGTTCGTATTGGCAGAATATCCCGGGGTTATTATACTCCGATTGAACGCATTTTTCGGGGTATGGGGAAACTGACCTATGGGGGAGAGGTCAAGAGGTAACGCTGAATGGGCAGCCCATTGCAAGGGACTTGAAATATAAATAGCAGGCAGATGGGGAGGGGGGAAGAAAAGGTCAAATTTTCCTGACCTTCACGATGTGCTGGAGCATACCTGGGCGTTGGGGGGTGGGGGGTCAGAGACACGGAGGCTTCACCTCGGTGGGTGGGAGGGAGGGAAGAGGTCCCTGCCTGGGCCCCCCCCGCCGGGATCACTATCATGTTACTAGGCTCTAATCGAGTTCTCATGCCTATAAATGACCCCAGTGGTCGAAGAGCATCGCCAGGAGGAGACTGGGTTATGATAATGAAGCTCTGCATAGGCTCCTCATCAGGCGAGCTGTTTATCCAGGCGTAATCTTGTCCTTCTTTAATAATATATAGGTTAGACTTCCGGGACCCCTTGCGAGAAGTGAAGAGACACTTCAGTGAGCCAGTTCTGAGGCCTTGAGCCACACCATAGGATAATAGGGCTCCCAGATAAGAGGAATCCCTAATCGATATCAGTGCAGTTTAAATATGGATTCGGGAAGGGAGACAAAAGGTTAAATGAGGAAGTTTAAAATAGCACGAGGTTGGTGCGGTAGGGGGATACCCCACATATCTTCGATCTTAATAAAAAATGTTGCTGTTGATGATATGCCATTACACCTGGCCAGGACTCAATCGTTCCAGAGTCCAGGAGGAACAGGTTGTATACACGACCCCTTTCCCTCCGTACCGAGTGTTGCTCACTCGATTCCGCAGGGAACAGAATACTCTGCTCTCCTACCTTGGGAGTCACACTGTAAATAGTGTTTATTGGGAGGTTAAGGTTGCTCAGTTGGGGGCGCCTCCCAGGTTGTATGAATTTGTATATTCTCGTTATGTTGTTGTGAGGTTACACAGTTTTCTGTTGCACATACAGATACATGGGCAAATCGTTCATATGTACCAAGAGAAGTTTCATGGCTTGTTGCACCTCCTGGGGCAGTGGAAAGATGGTAATTGGGTGGGAGAGAGTCGAATGAAAAGAGAAATGCTAAAAAACTCACTGGGGCAGAGGAAAACATCCCTAGTATATGGGAGAGGTAATATACTAACATATATAAATGGGAGATAGTAAAAGGATCAAAATTAGTTCACATAATGTTAATGGTCTCAATAACCCTGTGAAACGTTACAGAGTTATGTCGACCCTGAAAAGAGAAAACCCCTCCTTTATATTCTTACAAGAAACACACCTTAATAGATCTGAGCATTAAAAACTAGGGAAATTTGGATATGGTATGATTGTAGCGGCCTCTTTTGGAAAGGGGAAGAGAAGGGGGGCGGCAGTACTGGTGGCTAAGGGACTCAATTTCAGAAAACTAATAATTCACAAGAGACCCAGAGGGCCGCTTGGCTATTCTAGTGGGAACCTTGAAGGGGCCCCTATCACTTTAGCTTCCATATACGCCCCACCAGGTTCTACGAAAGAGGCTATGAGATCCCTATTTCACAGAATTCTGGAATATCAGGTTGGAACGCTAGTGGTGGGTGGAGACCTGAACCAGATCTGGGATCAGAAAGACACTTCTAGAGATCAGGTGTTTAGACAGACCCCGGCTGGAAAACTAATTAGGAGACACTTAAAGGGAGCATTCTGGATTGATGCATGGAGGCGTCAGAATGCTAACAAAGAGAATACACCCACTACTCACATCCATACTGGCTCAGTATGCTAGGATAGATTACATCTTAATTTCAAGGGAACATCAAGAACAGGTCCTAGATTGTAGGCACATTCCATCGGTCCTGTCGGATCATGCCCAGGTCTGTCTGACCCTGAGCTGGACAGCTAAAAGGGGTTTATCCCTCTGGAAATTCAGTAACTATTTTTTAAATTTGAAAGAATTTACGGATATGCCAAAGAATAAACTTTCTCAAATTCAAATGGATAATGAATCCGAGGAAATCCCTGACACGGTGTTATGGGACACTATTAAGGCGGTGTTCAGGGGGGAATGCATTAAATTTCGACACTTTAGCGACAACAAAATAAGCATATGGAACAGCTGCAAGGGCAGCTACAGAGCCTGATGGATCAAGATGCAGCGGGGAAGGCCTCGATGCAGCCAGAAATCCAGAAGGTGAAGCAACAGATCCAAAAAATTATTGACATAAAAACAGAGCAGGCGTTGCAACGCCTAAGGCAGAGGTTTTATGAGTCTGGCCCCCAAGCTTCTCGCTTACTCGCACATAGACTTAGACACCAGATGGCGGAGAACACAATCACACAGATCAGGGACCCCAAGAAGGGAGGCTTACTAAAAACCTCGGAAAAAATCTTGTCGAGTTTCAGGGATTACTATACACACTTGTATAGCTCAGAGCATTCACCAGAAAGAAATCAGATTAAATCCTATTTAAACAATTTAAAATTGCCTGAGTTACCACAGGAACTTAGAGAAACCCTTGATTCACCTATATCTTCAACAGAGTTGGTGTGTGCAATCAAGCAGTTAAAAACTAGGAAGTCTTCTGGCCTGGATGGTTACACTCCTGAGTTCTTTAAATTCTTCCGTAAGGAGTTAAATGCCCCGCTCTTAAGGGCCTGCAAATTAGCACAGTCGGGGGAGGACTTTCCAGACTCCTGGAACTATGCAGTCATATCGAGTATTCCCAAACCAGGAAAGGATACTACTCACTGTGGGTCATATCGCCCTATATCAATATTGAATATTGATCATAAACTTTATTCTTCGATACTAGCGAGGAGGCTGGAGGGGATCCTTCCCAAGTTAATTAACCATGATCAAACAGGGTTTATTCCAGGCAGGCAAACACAAGATAATATTAAAAGAACATTACATATAATTCACCATGCCGCTCGGTCGAATGCCAGGTGGCATGGAAATTTTTGGGGCTGACTCTGGATAAATTTGGCTTCTCAGAGGCATTCATAAAGACCATAACCAGGATATATTCTAACCCAAAGGCCTATGTAAAAATAAATGGCAGGGTCTCACACCCAATATCCTTGCAACGTGGCACAAGGCAGGGTTGCCCTCTTTCTCCTCTCCTCTTCGCCCTTACCTTGAGCCTTTGGCTCAGGCCTTGAGACAGAAAGAGGAGATACGGGGTTGGAAGGTGGGGGGGGGGGGGAGACGCATAAACTTGCACTTTATGCGGATGACCTCCTGGTTTACCTCCAAGACCCGGAACAGTCTTTGGAAGGGCTATGGGATGCCCTGACAGAATTCAGTCAGTTAGCTGGATATAAAATGAATATCTCCAAGACAGAGGCATTAAAATGCACTATGAACCATCAGATAAAGTCAAACAGAAGTTCCCTTTCAGGTGGAGCCTCCCCCACATTAAATATCTGGGGGTACAAATGGGATTACGAATAGATAATCTATTCTCACTCAACTTTGCTTCAATTCTAGCAAAGATTAAGATGGAATTAGGCCAATGGTCAACTATTCCTATCACCCTGATCCAGAGAGTGGAAGCCATAAAAATGATAATTCTCCCCAAATTTTTATACCTAGCTCAGACAATTCCTACCAGAATACAGGATTCATATTTCGATATACTGAACAGAGTGGTCTGTAGCTTCCTGTGGGGCCCACATAAACCCAGGATCCGGCTCTCAGTCCTCCAAATTCGGAAAAAAATGTGGGGGGCTTTCATTACCCAACTTTAGACTATATTACCTTGCAGCTCAGTTGCGGACAGTTATGTATTGGTTAGATAACTCATATTTTTCAAAATGGAAAAAGCTAGAAACATAGAAGGGTCCTTCCTGACCTGAATAGCATGTTAAGTCGGGCAGGGGAAGGCTTGCAGGGCCAATGGAGAATCCTCACAGTACTAACCTAGAAGTATGGTACAGTATTCTAAGGGACAAGAGGGCGGAAACTGGAAATTCCTGCTAAGGTCTATTCCGCATTTAGTCACCTTCTCCCCTGGGGTTTGGGATAGAGGGTTCAGGAGTTGGGAGGCAAGAGGTCTGCACCTAGTCTGGCACTTTCTAGATGGTGGGGGGGTTGTTTCCTTTGAGACACTTGTAGACAGATACTATATTCCTTGGCAGGATAGATTTAGATACTTTCAAGTTAGGAATTTTATAAAAGAGCTTATCTCAGAGTTTAGCTGGGGAACAACTTCACCTCCTCAAATCGCCTTCACCTTTAAAACTGCGTTAGAAGGGACACCCATCAGAGCACATATTATTTCCAAATTATATAGAGATCTGTTGGCTTGGAAAGGGGACTCCACGGAGTCTATAAAGAGAGCCTGGGAAAAGGACTTGGGCAGCCATATTTCAGAGGAAGTTTGGCTCTGCGCCCAATCTAAATCACATTGGGGTCTATCAGCTGTAGGTTGGCAGGAATTTTCCTGGAAAATTTTTTCCAGATACTTCCATTCCCCAAAGAGGATGAGTCGGATGCTAACCAAAGACCACGCAGAGTGTTGGCGGAAATGTGGTCAAATGCAGGCATCATACTTATACATGTTATGGACCTGTCCAGTATTTTCCACCTTCCTATCGGAGCTGCAGCAGGTCCTAAGGAAAATATTTATTTCAGACCTGACACTATCTCCCATGTGTTACATATTTCTAGAGATTCCGCAGAGACTTAGAGACCCATTATCAATGAAGTTTCTGAGAATAGCTTTCCTGGCCACCCAGAAGGTGACAACTAAGAACTGGAAATCTCATACTCCCATTTCCTTAAATCAGTGGCAGGATATTATGATAAATATATATAGGATGGAAGCATTATCAGCCGCTTTGAATAAAAGATTGCCTCAATTTGAAATCTTATGGAGATGCTGGGTCCTATATATGGCAGGGGAGAGACCTGATTTTATTCCTTAGTGTGAGAAACTTCTAGGGGGACTGTATGGGCCCACACTGAAACATAGGGCCTTCTTAAGCAATCTACTGGATATGGACTATGAATCCCCCAGCTCATATTTAACTACTAGATCTCAAAATAAGAATACTAAAACTGAGGAGATAATTGATGAAGTTAGGATCCCCTCTATGTATGGGAAACCGGCTGATCCATATGACTAATTTAATATTTTTTATTTTCCCGGAAACTCCTGATTAACTGTTTGTATACACTGAACTTGCCTATGAACACTGTCCTGTAACTGTGTATGACAGAAGGATGAATGTAATCTGTATGCATTTTTTATTTATAAAATCAATAAATAAAGTAAGTTTAAAAAAAAAAAAGAATATAGAGCCACTGTCCCGTTATTCCTGGCCAATCAGAAAGCAGAGCCACTGTCCCATGATTCAGTTATTGCCGAATAACCAGATAGTAGCTCTGCATTTTGATTGACTAAGAGGGCTCTTTTCTGGTCTAATAAAATGTGATCACAGCAGCACTGCTCTACAGTGCACTGACAAAATTGTTTGCATGCCTGGGAGTGCCATTTATAGTTCTGACCTGGGTGTATTGTTTTGGGATGATTACAGCCTTTTGACTCCCTAAACTACTGTATACATACTTCTCAACTACTGTAAATTTCACATTTATTTATTTGTTTTATTTAAAATTTGGTAACCAGGAAAAGGCACACTGAGCCTAGACTCATTTCCAGATGTGACCCGGGAGATGAAGCAAAACAGCAGTAGACGATAGAACAACATCTGAACAGACAGATGAACAGTGTGTTATAATACTAGAATACAAAAAGAGAATTTGCATGTACCACAGTTAAACAAAGTGCAGTGAACTTCAGCAGTGCTTAGAATGACAACCAGAAATTTGTATGGATTAAAATCAAGACTTCAAGGGTAACCGCAGTGGAGGGCTTCAAGAAAGGGTGGGAAAGGGTCAAGGGGAAACTGAATCTAGAGAAGACACTCTTGGGGGCTGTGGGGGGTGGTGAGGCAGGCAGCCATTAGGTTGCTGGCTTCGAGCAGACCAGACCATTTGGCCTATTCATGGCTTTTTAGTATGTTAGTAAGGGTAGCAGGAGCAAATGGGATTTTTGGGGGTTTCAGCGGCGGAGAAGGAGTTAAAGGATATGGAGGGAGGAGGGAGTTTGTTCCAGAGAGAGGGAAGCCTATATAAGAATGCAGATTGTCTAGCAGAGGAGCATAGGTGAAGAATGGCAAGAAAAGAATGGTAAAAAATTTCACATAGCGGTATGATTTTTGCGAAGGTTTGCTGATGTTCCTTATAATGGTAGAGCTATTTCTGGACATACAAACTATTAAAATGTTGAAATAACTTGATAGAAACATTCCTCAACACAGAACATATAAGGCCCTCTATCATTTGACATACTACTCTCTAAAATAAGAAAGTGCTACACATTCTCACAATTTGCTCTAAACTATGAAGGCCGGTGCAATGGATTTTAATGTTGAAAGGTATGACTATATCTGTATGTTTTTTTTTTTGTTTTTTTTTAAGAAAACTTCTTCAGAGATTTTAAACGCTGAATTGATTCTTTTCTTGAGACATCATTATTATAATTAGTAAGTTTATTCAAAGCATTTGAACAGGAAAAAATTGAACTATCAGCTCATTTTTCAGTGGTGTCCCTTGTATAGTAGTTTCAAGTTCCAGCAGTTGGAAAATTTAGCATATTTAGAACATCTACATACAAATATAATTTAACACAAAATAAGAACTACATACAATCTAAAAAATTAAGATTAAAGATGTGGTTATCTCCAGCATTAACTTAAAATGGGCCAAAACTTCGCTTTTGCAGGGGAGTTTAGTGTGTCCTCATCTGCTTAAAGTATTATTATAAGCCTCAGAATGTTGAGTGCACACACTAACAGAGAATTCAGACAGCATTTGTCTCAACATCAGATGTTCTCGGAATATTGAACTCAGCTTTTGGTTTTGCGTCAACACTCAGTTTGTCCCCAATACAGTCTACAACTGTTTAAATAATCATATATTTCAAAAGTCATGACACAGGCATAAGTTCCAGTTTCGATTGCAGCCAAATGCAGCAAAATGTTTGGATGTTATTTTCAAACATCTCAGTGATTTATTTATTTATTTAAAAATTGGTACATGGGAAAGGCACACTGAGCCAAGGCTCATTTCCAGGTGTGACCCAGGGGAGGGGTAGGAGGAGGGTGGAACAGTCAAATAAATACAATATAATTAATGTAAAACACATAAAATAAGGTGCAAACAAATGTAGAGCAACATGTTAAAAGTGCAAAGTGACAAAAGTGGGTGAACAGAAATAAAAATACACTCTGTATCCTGAAATGCAATCAATACTAACATACTAAAAGCCAGCAGAATAGGCCTAACGGTCTTTCATGTCTGCTCGGTAGCCAGCCCCTATTGGGCGCTAGCTCCTCCACCCCCCAGCCCCCGAGAGGGTCAACTTCGGCTTCAGTATACCCATGCACCTGTCCCACCCCCTCTTAAAGCTTTCCACTGTGCCCACCTCCACTAGACTCCTGGGCAGTGCATTCCATAGCCTCACCACCCTCTCAGTGAAGTAATGCCTTCTATGTTCTCCCCTGTAGTTTCCCCCCTCCTACTGCTCATGCCCCCTGGTTGTGCCCCTTTCTTTAGCCTGAACTTTTCATTGGCTCTGCCCTGTTAATCCCTTTCACATATTTGAAGACCTCAGTCATATCCCCCGTCTCTCCTCTCTTCCAGTGAGTACAGCCCAAGGACTTCCAGCCTTTTCTCATAGGTCCCTTTCACTCATTCTCCGGATCATCCGGGTTACCCTCCTCTGAACCCTCTCCAGCAATGCTATATCCTTCCTAAGGTGGGGTCTCCAGAACTGCACACAGTACTCAAGATGCGGCTTGACCAAGGCATTATACAGAGGGAGGATCACATCCCTACTCCTGGACATAATTCCCTGAGCCATGCAGCCCAGAATCTTGTTTGCCTTTGTCGCAGATCTTCTGCAGTTTTCAGTGTTACTCATTTTGGTGTCAACCACCACCCCCAGGTCCCTTTCACTTGTTGTGGTTTGCAGTGAGACCCCTCCCAGGGTGTATACATAACTTGGGTTTCTGACCCCCAGATGCAGCACCCTACACTTTCCTGGATTAAACCTCAGTCCCCACCTTCCTCACCAACCCTCCAGGGTATCCAAATCCCTCTGGACTGTCTCTCTCGCTTCCTCCCATTCTGCCAGTGCTCCCAGTTTCGAGTCATCCGCAAAGAGTGTCATCCTACTCCTAACTCCCCTTCCCTATATCAGAGACATAGGCATTGAACAGGAGTGGCCCCAGTACTGAACCCCACTGAAGACCTTCCTAGGGGAGGAGACTATCCTACCAACCACTACCCTCTGTGTTCTTTCCGTTAGCTAATTTTCTACCCATCTCAGCAACTGTCCTCCCACCCCCATCTCCTCCAACTTTGTCAGCAACCCGATGTGGGGTGCCAAGTCAAACACCTTACTGAAATCCAGATATAGGCCGTCGACCGGTCTTTGTCAGTCCAGGTTCACCATCACCCAGTCCTAATAATCTATGAGGTTGGTCTGGCACGATCTCCCCAGGACAAAACCATACTGTTTGTCATCCATGTGTCCTAACCTTTCCAGTTGCCTCCCGAGCTTCTCCTTGATGAAGCCCTCCATTAGTTTGCCTACCACTGACATTAGGCTGATAGGCCTGTAATTTCCTGTCTCCTCCCTGGACCCCCCCCCCCCTTTGTGGATAGGCACCACATGAGCCACCCTCCAGTCTTTAGGCACCCATTCTGTCTGCAGGAAGGCATTGAAAAGTGCAGCTGGTTCGTCTGCCAGTTTCTCCAGAACTCTGGGATGCAGCCCATCCATTCCTGGTACCTTATCAGTTTTCAGCACCCGTAAGGCCTCCCTCACTCTGTCCTCTGCGATTTCTCCCTCCCTAACTCCCCCTCAAGAAAGCTCCCATCCCCTTCTAGGCTTGGCCGACCCGGTGCCCCAGCCTCTTCTGGTCCTCTCATCTCCATCTGACCTCTCCGCTCAGCTGTCTCTCCGCTCCTCCCTCCCTTCCAGCTGAATGGATCCCCTGTCTCCTTCCATAAGTACCGAGGCAAAGTACTCATTTAGTACCTCTGCCTGCTCCCCCGCCTCCTGAGCCCATCCCTCCCCAGTCCTAATCCTGGAGATCTGTGCTCTCCATTTTCTCTTCTCCCCTATGTATCTGTAAATTCCCTTTCCACCCCTCCGGATATCCCTTGCCAGGTTTTGCTTCATCCTTGCCTTGGCTCCCCTCACCACTCTGGTGACTCTCCTTGCTGTCATCTCTTGGTCTCCTCTCTCCCTTGTCCCTCTGGAGCGCTTAAAACATGCACAGGCAGCCTTTTTATCCCTCGCTGCCTCTTGTACCTCCCTGGTCCACCAACACGGCTTGTTGGCTCTACCATTTTTACTCCTTACCCTTGTACATGAGCTAGTAGCCTCCTGCACCCCTTTTTTAATGGTCTCCCACAAGCTACCAACATCCATGTCTGGCCTAATCCTGTTCAAGCTCCCCTTAGAATCCTACCCATGCCCATGAAGTCTGCCCCCAAGTCCACTACTACTATATTTGAGCAGTTGTCCCCAGATGCAGCATAAAGCGAGACCGTGGCATGGTCTCCACCTGCCAGTGGGCTACACTTCCAGACCCCTTATCTGGTTACTGTCTGCAAGGACAACATCTAGTATCCTACCCTCCCTAGTAGCTTCCCCCACCTGTTGGACCAGGAAGGCATCCTGGAACACATCCATCAGCCTCTGCTCCCTAGCCACCGCTGATGTCATAGTGTCGCAGTCTGCCCCCGGCATATTTAGGTCTCCCATGACCACTACCCTACCCTTTCCATGGTCACAGTGCCCCTTGATCTTCTCCGCTAATTTTTCCTCCAGGGCCTCATCCATTGCGGGGGGTCTGTACACCACCCCTATTTTCAATCTTTTGCCTCCCCTCGATTGCAGGGTTACTCAAATCGCTTCCACTCCCCCATCAGCCTCCTCCACTCCACTAACCACTATGCCATTCATGACTATCAGCGCTACACCCCCTCCTCTACCCTCTTCTCTATCCCTCCTGAATATCGTGTAGCCCTCCAAGTTTAGGTCCCAGTCATTCTTCTGGGTGGCACATGTTTCCGTAATCACTGCCACATCCACTGATCCCTCTGTCAGCATTGCCTGGAGCTCGGGCATTTTGTTGCCAGTGGTCCTGGCACTGATCAGGACCGTCCTTCACTCCATCCCCCTTCCTCTGCCCAATTGTCTCGGCCCTGCACAACCCCTATTTGCCCTTAACTTGCACAGCTCTTGCTTTGTTTACATTGCAGTCCCCTGCCCTCGTTTTTTTACCCAAGACCTGGGACCTCTGTCAGCCCTCCTGATTCCATTTCTTCACTTATCCCTCCCCCTTTACTAATTTAAACCCCACTTCTCGTTTATGAATCCAGTGAGTTTTAGTTTTAAGATCTCCTTCCCCTCCAGGTTAAGATGTAGCCTATCCCTAGAATATAACCCCTTGTCATCCCATTTGTCCCACCAGCCCCTACCCTTCTGCCCTGCACTAGTCCCTGTACCACTGGTTCACCCCTCTGAGTTTGTGCTTGGTCTCCCCTAAACTACTGGTTGAACATATCGGTGCAAGGAAATTGTTTTTATTTTTTTATTTAGTTTTTGTTGACCTGGTAAGTGCACTAGACAAATCCTGCCTATTTTCAGGCACGACCGGGGGGGGGGATACAGACGAATGCCAACTGACCTTGAACCAGGTTAAGCTGTTGGTGATATTTTTAGTAAATGAGGGGGAAAGTTTGGCCAGGGCACCGGGGAAATTCCTCTACTGTTTTCGAGAAGTGCCATTGGATCTTTAACATCCACCTGAACTACCACCAGAATAGGCAGTTGGGACGTTGGTTTAACGTCTCACCCAAAAGACGGCACCTCAGGACTGCAGCACCCCTCTCATGCTGCATTATAGTGTCAATATCGGGATATTAAATCCAAGTGCCTGGTGTGGGGATAGAATCCACAGCCTTCTGATCTCCCGGCCTCAGAGGCGAGTGTGCTACCTGCTGAGCCACTGACACTGCTTTTATAGATGAAGTAAAATTGACAACTGGGGGGGCTGGGGAGGGGAAAACTGAGCAGGTCAGATAGAGAGCAGGAGGGGGAGGGCAGGAGTTTAGGGTGAGAGGTGGATGGCAGATGGGAGGAGATCCCAGAGAGAGGGGAGAAGGTTGACTGCCTGGCAGAGGAGTAAAGGGAGTAATAGACATAGTAGAAGAGATGATTGCGGATAGGTATGAGGGCAGTACCTCAAAACAAGTATTTGGAGGTGAAAGATGCACATTGATGTAGGTGACAGGAGGGAAGAGGGAGGATGGAGAGAGAAGAGCAGAGTGTGCAGTGATGGGTGCAAGGGAGTTAGTCAGTGGCAGAATGACAGAAAGTGTCACAGAGGGTGTTCAGTTTGGCAGAGGAAGCAGAAACGTAAACTACATTTGCATAGTCAAAGACTGGCATCACCATTTTGTTAAACAAGCTCCCAGCGAACAGGCTGGAGGACAGGCAGGCTTTATTATGGTACAGGGCACCACGCTTGGGGCAGAGCTTGGCAAGGATTGCATCAGTGTGGGCAGAGCAGTCAAGCCTGCTATCAAGCTACACACCAAGATACTTGAAGGAATGAACCGCTCCAAGTGGAGAACCAACCCGGGTGGAGAAGGCAGGGAGGGAAGAAAGCCTGGCCAGTTTCTGGCTGGAACCAAAGGTCATGGCCACTGTTTTCTTGGTATTGACCTGGGGTTTGTTGGCCTAAAACCAGTGCAGGACATTGTGGAAATCCTGCTGGATCGAGACTTCCACAACCTCGGTTGATAGACCTGAGGTGTAGAGAACCGTGTCATCTGCATACACATGAAAGTGCGAGTTAATACAGACAGACGGGGAGGTAATTGAGAAAAAAAGAGAACAGGGTAGGTCCCGGGATGGAGCCCTGTGGGACCCCAGCCTGGATTGGGAGTGATGGGGACAGGACACCATCAACCTGTACTGACTGCTGACGGCCCAAGAGGTAAGAATGGAAGCATTAAGTAGTGGAGGTTGAGAGGCTGGCTGAACCTCAAGTTGTTTAGAAGGAGCAAGTGTGACACCGAATCAGAGGTTTTTGGTCAGATCGATGAAAATGGAAAACAAACTTGTGACAGTTTCCTCAATTTACAGCAAAACAATGATGCATGCGTCATTTTCTGAGCACAGTTTGCAGAAAATGCACCCAAATGTTACACCATTTTTTAGGTGGTCTAATCTTCAGGAACAAATTGTTGGACTATGATGGAATCGTGATGGGAGGGCTTTAAAAATCCTGCCCTTAGTCTAAGGCTGTACCACTATCAAAATGTATCTTAAAGACTTTCAGCTTTGACTAGGGATCCTGAAGCAGCTGACACAATTGCCAACATGGGCCAGGCAAGACGCTCCAAATGTACGGTCAGCACCAGGGTCTAGAAAAAGGTTTTTAAATTAAGTGTCATTGCAGAGTGAGATGCTAAATCAGAAGTCCTTTGCCACTCAGAGTTTCTTGATGTAGTTACGCCTCCCAAACTGTGTTTTGAGGATGGTAACTGGTGAACAAAGCTACAGAAAGTTATACACAGTCTGTAGCAGAATTGGAGTAGAGTGACTGTTAAATCAACTTTATGCAATTTTGCAGACCAACTTTCAGTTCTGGGATTGTATATTAATGCAAATACCACCAGAAAAAGTGAAAAGTGGCTTGGTAAGTTAAATCCCCCCTCCCCAAACATGCTGCTGTCGTCTCAGGAGTACACAGTGCAGTAGCGTTCTCCACTTAGGATTATCAAATGCTGTTTTGCGGGCAGGGCTGCAGCTGGAGACTCCAGAGCGACTCTGTACTTTTGATTTCTAATCTTACTATGAAGAGGTACTTTAAATTACCTAATTAATGCCCGAATCTCTTTTTTTTTTGTTTGTTCATTGTGGGACTTGATGTCCCCGACATGTCAGCTGAGCTTTAATTGCTGTTTTCAGTGGGCACACCTCTTCTAAGACTGTGTTACAAGAGAGTTCTATATATAGCATGAATTCCTCACGTGATGCTGGATTGTAAACAATTGTCCAATTGTTGGCTGGTAATTGATCTTAGTTATATGGAATTGGTACTAAACAGTTGCTTCTGATTCAACCTCACTAAGCTTGCTGTTTCTATGCTAAAATTGGGTTAGATGATCTAGCAGCAGCTGTGTAAAATCTCAAAAGCAGAAGCAGCAGCTGTTTTAATCCCCCCCCCGCTCAAGTTTTTAAATTATTAAACTTCAGTGGGGAAACATTTTATAGAGAAGTGAACTGTGTGCTCTAAACAATGAAGCAAGACTTTCCATAGTTTCTTTCCCCTCTTTTCTCATCCGTTTCTGGGATGATGCCCAGTCTGCAGTGACTACTGCCGGAAGATTTAGGCTGATATAAGTTATAGTAAGGTGGTATTGATCCAAAATGCGGGAGGTTTCAGATTCAACTACAGCTTAAAGTCAACATTCTGCCACGCTGCTTGCTGAATGTGGGTTGCTTTTCATTCATTCATTATTTCATTTATTTTACAAAAAGAAAAAAAAACAGTGAGCTGATCAACCCTTTTTCACGTGTCTGGTGTTAAACATACAGACATCATACTAGACAGATACTGACAAAATACTGTAATACAGAATAATCCTAAAAATAGGTACTACAGGATTGTGAAAATAACTGTAGTGAATAAATTATTTTGTGCTTTTTAGTGGTTCCAAGGAACCAACTGAAATCTCTTTATTCGCTATAAATGGGGTTGTTTACGGGGGTTTTGGGAACTGACCGCATTTCTTTTTGGTCTCCTGACAAATTGGACATGTCGGAGAGACCCAAAAAGAAAACAGGACTAACTGGTTTTAAAAATTGTATTGAGTATGGACAGATCGTCGCCAAGGCTGACAGGCACAATCTGTGTTTAGTTTGTCTTGGTCCTAGTCACATTTTTGCCAGTTGTAAGAGTTGTTGTACTTTTTGCCCTAAAACTCTAAAGAAGAGGGCTAAGAAACTCAAGGAAATAGCTACCCCCTCGTCTCCTTCAAAATCCTTGGAAAAGGCCTCCTCCTCCAGTCCTCGTAAAGACAGGCCTGAAGACACCTTGGAGCCTAAAACCTCTGAAAAAGATGACTCAAAATCCAAGAAGCCTGTGGAACCTGCAACAGAACCAGTTCCTGCCAAAACGGAAATACAAGGAGAAACATACTGCTGCACCTCCTGCTGAAAAAGCAAGGGAGCTCTCAGCTGGCAAACCACCAGTGCCCCCAGCAGAGGACATAGCCAAGGCCTTATAGGTCCTGCAGGCTTTCCAAGCAGCTGGTTCATTGGTTCCCAGCCTAGCTACCCCGTTCAACCATCGGTTCAAACCTCGGTTCCCCTACCCAGGAACCAGAGTTCCTCTATGAGGAACTAGAGTAGACAGGAGAACCAATCGAACCAGAGGTCTTCCCAGAGCAGGACTTCGGTTCTTCCTACTCCCAACCCGAGGGGACAGGAGGATTACACCTCCCATTATGCTTTTGTACGGCAGATGTTGGATACCCTTTACCTTGCCACTCAGGAGACTGTGGAGGAGGCAGAATTTTTGGACATAATGGGCTTAGTCCCTATAAAGACACTTGCCTACCTATCCCCAAGTCTCTTAGAAAGGCTGCTCTTAAAATCTTGCAAACCTTCACTTCCATACCAGGGTTGGGCAGAAAAATTGACAAAAAGTACCAGTTTGACAGAGCAAATGCTGAGTTCCTTTTTTGTCCACCCTGATCATGAGGGTGTTGTCCAGGCTGCTGCCTGTGTCATGGCCAGGGTACCTCTGTCTTCATACCCTCCGGACAAGGAGTCCAGGAAGCTGGACAGCCTGGGGAAGAAAAGGTACCTTGCAGCTTCTCAGGCAGGCTACCTGAATGGCCTATATAGCACAGTATCAAAAGGCCCTGTGGTCACCTGTCCTATCCATGGCTGACAGAGTCACTGGTGATGTGGCTGCAGACCTTATGGACATAGCTGGGACAGCATTGGATGCCACCAAATACCAGTTTCACATGGCAGTGGATGCCATTGACACAACAGCCAGATTCATAGCCCTTGCCATCTCCTTGCGGAGAATGGCTTGGCTCAGTGCAACCAGTCTGTCACAGGATACTCAGGCCAAAGTCATGGACTTCCCCTGTAAGAACAACTCTTTTTGGGGACAAAACTTAGGCCTACATGAAAAACATAGAAGAGTACAAGTCCACTTTTAGGAGCAATTCTGCCAGAGATATGCCCTCTACATCATGTAGGACCCAAGATAGGGGAGGCAGGGGCAGAGCTGCATGCCCTAGGCCTTTCAGGCCCAGGCAGGAGATTACCAGCAACCCAGAGGTTACTTCAGGGGTAGGGGCAGGAGGCCCACAAAGCGGACTGAACAAGTATCGGGGGTAATGACCCAGCCCAAACAGAACCCCTGACGCGTTTGTACAGGTCGCCACCCCACCCCCTGTAGGAGGCCGATTGGCTCACTTCCTCCAAGCATGGCAAGTCATTACCACAGACAAGCTGGTCTTGGAGGGAGTGAGCCAGGACCTTTCCCTGACCTTCAAAGCATTTCTCAGATTTCAGAGCAGACACTTCAGGTCTGCAACTTCCACAGAAAGAGTCCTGTTGGAGCTAGAAGTCCAGAAGCTACTGCAGATGAATGCAGTAGAACCTGTCCCCACATCCCAAATAGGGAAGGGCTTTTACTCCAGATACTTCCTAACACAAAGGAAAAATGAGGAATGGCGACCCATTCTGGATCTGGGACTCCTGAAGAGATGCCTATCAAGGCCAAAATTCAGAATGGTCACTTTGACCATGATCATCCCCACTCTGCAGTAGAGAAACTGGCTAGCATCCATGGATCTCAAAGACGCCTACTTCCACATACCAATCAGACCCAGTCACAGAAAGTACCTGAGGTTCAGACTTCTCTCAGGTCATTATCAGTTTGCAGCACTCCCTTTCGGGCTTACTTCTGCCCCAGGGTATTCACAATGTGCTGGCTGTGGTTGTGGCACACCTCAGATGACTGGGTATCACAGTCTTTCCCTACCTGGATGATTGGTTGGTCATAGGAGACTCCCCACCAACCAGGGAGTCCCTCTCTCTCACCCAGGGAGTCCTAGGAACATTGTGGTTTCTAATAAACAAACAAAAATCATAACTGGAACCTGTACAGGTCCAGCTGTTCATAAGCACAGAGTTGGATACTCTGCAAGGCAAAGCTTTCCTGCCACAGAAAAGGGTAAACAGCATACTAACTCTGTCACACTCCTTCAAGGTGGGCAAACCCAGACTGGCCAGACATTTCCTGCAGCTGTTGGGTCACATAGCAGCCATCACAGCCGTGGTATCAGGTTCCAGATTCCAAAGGAGGGACATTCAGTTCCACCTCAGATCCTTTTGGTCACAAAGAAAAGACCCCTTTTCCAAACTAGTGCCTGTCACAAGGCCCCTCCTCCTGGCCTTGGAATGGTGGAAAGACTCACGGTCTCAAGGAAGGGTAACCTTCCAGCAGCCGGCTCCCTCGGTCATTTTAACCACAGATGTCTCCCTCCTTGGTTGGGGGGGGGGGCATGCCTAGGAGAACTGACAGTAAGCGACACTTGGTCTCCCCAGGAGTCGCTATTGCACAACAACCTGCTGGAACTCAGAGCAGTCCTGCTAGCTCTACAGTCCTTTGCCCCTCAGGTAAAGGGCAAGGTGGTGCAAGTCAGAACAGACACCACCACAACCACATATTACAGACAAGCAAGGAGGTACCCGGTTCACCCTCCTGTGCACAGAGGCCATGAAAGCATGGAACCTAGCCTGCTTATGGCAGGTCTCCCTTTTGAGGATCCATCTGCGTGGCAAGGACAGTGTCCTGGCAGACTCCCTCAGCAGAATCTGCCAGAGCCACCATGAGTGGTCTCTAAACATGCAAATCCTCTACACAGTTTTCAGAATGTGGGGAACTCCAGAAATGGATCTCTTTGCCACCCTGGAGAATCACCAGTTGCCCCAGTTTTGCTGCAGGCCTCCAGTTCAAGGGACCATGTCACTGGATGCCTTGGCTCTGGATTGGTCAGGGAAGTTCCTCTAAGCCTTCCCTCCCTTTCACCTGCTATTCAGATTTCTGATAAAGCTAAGGAGTCGACCAGCATCTATGATAGTGGTGGCCCCAGATTGGGCCAGGCAGCCATGCTATTCCCTCCTACTAGCCCTATCAGTGGCACAGCCAGTTCACCTTCCTCAGAGGCACAATCTCCTAACCACCTTACAGGGCAGAGTCGTGTGTCCAAACCTCCAGTCTCTTCGTCTCAAAGCTTGGCTCTTGAAGACCTAGAGTTCTCGACCCTGCAGCTCACTGATGAAGTCCTACAGGTCCTCGGTTTCTAGGAAACCTTCAACCAGGAAAACTTGTGCTTCCAAATGGCAGAGATTCTCCCTGTGGTGCAAGCAGAGAGATGTCAACCCCTCCCAAACTGGGCTTCCAGTGCTTCTGGACTAGCTAGTTAATCTCAATTCACTGAGACTCAGGCCCTCCATTGTCGAGGTTCCCTGGCTGACATTGCAGCATACACATCGTCTGGTAAGGAAAGGTCAGTGGCTTCCCACCCCATCTTCAGGAAGTTCTTCAAAGGGCTCCTTCAACTTCACCCACCCCTCAGGGAGCCTGTCCCCAGGAACCTGAACATCTGCATAGCTAGGCTCATGGAGCCTCCTTTTTAGCCTTTAGCAACCACAGATTTAAAATATGTTACCTGGAAGGCTGTTTGCCTTGTAGCCATCACTTCTGCCCAAAGGGTCAGTGAGCTGCAGGCTCTGTATACAGAAACTAACTATATTTCTTTCCACACGGATAAGGTGGTGCTCAGGACCAGTAGAAGGTTCTTTCCCAAGGTGGTCTCTGAGTTCCATTTGAACCAATTAATCTCCCTACCTATCTTTTTCACTGACCACTTCAGCTCAGGTGAGTAGACCTTGCACAGCCTAGATGTCAAGAGGGCACTTAGCCATTACCTTGACTGCACCAAGGTTTTTAAGCCCCAGCACACACAGTTGTTCCTGACCTTTGGGGAGGTTGGCAAAGGTAGACCAGCATCCAAAAGAACCATTGCATGCTGGATTGTTTTCTGTATTCAGTTCTGCCACAGTATGGTTGGCAGATAGCCACCTCAGGCACACTCTACTCGGGTACAGCTGCAAGGGACATCCCCCTACTGGATATCTGCAAAGCAGCTACCTGGAGAACTGCACACACCTTCACAAAACACTGCTATCTGGAGATTCAGTCTAGAAGTGATGCCAAGTTTGGCACTGCAGTTCTGCAGAACCTTTTCCCCAAATAGGTTCTGTACCCTGCCTCCCAAGGTACTGCTTGGTTGTCTACATTAGTTAAGCATACTGAGAGATTCCTGGCATTTGAAGAAAAAGTTACTTACCATAATAATGTTGTTTCTTCCAGGGGATCCCTCCGTATGCTTAAATCTCCCACCCTGCCTCCCCTACCAGAACCAGAAAAGGGGTAATTTCTTCTGTATCCCTGCTAGTCACTTATCCTGCGATTAATTTCTTTAAATAATAATTGAAACCAGTCTGTTGTGTTTTCACCGTTAACCAGTGTTTTCTTTTACCCCAGTTGGGGACTTAATTCTTGTTGGGATAGCGTAATTACAAGGGCTTTTTAACATGGTTAGGCTTTGTGATGAATCTGAGCCTTTTAGAACACAGCAGCACCTAGGGGCAGCGGTTTGAATTGTGGCACGAGCCAATGATGCATTCCATCGTTTACATACGTTCTAATCTCTCCGAGGCAGTTCATCATAGGAGGCTGACTGCATTAGTTAAGCATATTGAGGGATCCCCTGGAAGAAACAACATTACTATGGTAAGTAATTTTTTTCTTTTCAGGTGACTAGTTTTCGTATTCCAGTTTAGATCAATTTAACTGTTAGGCTGCCAACAGGTTTAGAATGTATTGGAATTGTGGACTTATTCAATCTGTGGCATAGCAAGGGAGAAGATACTACTTTTGCTTGTATTATTGAAGGATAATATTTGACACTTTCTAGCAAAAAAAAAACTCACATTTGGCAGCAGCACAACTCAATTATACACAATTCCCCTGAAATCTTTTTTATTGTTGTTACTGAAGCACTTTTCATGAAAAAAAAAAAAAGAGTGCAACACAGGTGCTGTGTATCAGAGGGCTACAACGCTTGCCTGATCACCCCAAAACAAGTTGTGGGGCCTGGGCTGTGTTCTGACAGTGACTTGGGGTTCTTTCCCAAATAGAAGTAAGTAATAGTGCAGTGCCTCCACCCAGAGTAAATATAGTGGGCCAGATGTTTGAAGGGTACAACCCCCTGGGATGCTGTACCTACCCACCTCCCCTGCCAGTCACTCTCTACACAGAATGCCATAAACAGCTGCAGTACTTTACTTTGCATGCAGTTAATGACTATAGCTAATAATATGCTCACAGGCAGTATTAAAAGGGGAAGGTAAATGGGGATGCAGCAAGACATAAATTAGTGCCAGAGAGCTGATAAGCTGCATCGCGAATCAAAATAAAAAATGATTAGCAATCAGCCGGTTTTATCATAGGTTCATAGGTAGTTACAAGTTCGAGGGACAAGCCCAATTAGAACTCGCCACCAAATATCCTAACGGTAGAATGGGAATTTTTTTTTTCACCCATATATTGACCAAGCCTGAGTTTAAATTGATTAATGTTGTCACTAAGGACAACAAAAGGAGGAAGAGAGTTCCATAATGGTGGTATTCTCTGAGTTAAGAAATTTTTTCTTTCACTGTTCTGTTAAGATTAGTGACCAATTTAAATTTATGTGATAGCGTGTTATGTGTGTCCTGTTTTTCCAGGCAGTATGTTTCAAGCATAATGGGATCATGTTATGCTCTATACACAAGACATAGTTCCCTTCTTATGGATCTATATTCTAAAGAATACAACCCCAGAGATTTTAGTCTATTGGAGTAATCCAAATCGGGCAATTTACTTAATTTCCTGGTGATTCTCCTCTGGACCCTCTCTACCAAAGCTTTGTCGCCAAGTGATGTTGGGGCACAAAACGGTGAACAATATTCTGTACGAGATCTGACTAAGCTTGTTTATAAAGGAACAATAACTTCTGGTTTGCGACTCCTGATACGTTTAAGAATGCAGCTAATTATCCCATGACGTTTTTTTACAGTGTTAGAAGTATGTACACTAAATTTTGGGTTATTTGATATGATTACACCCAAGTCTTTTTCAGTTGTGATAGTTTGTAAATGAGTACCATTTAGTGTATAATCTGCAAGTGTGTTATTTTTGCCCAGATGCATCACCTTACGTTTGCTGATGTTAAATGTCATTTTATTTTCCTTGGCCCATTCAGTTAATCTGTCTATATTAGTTTTCAGAGCTTTAATTGAGTCGTTATTTACTATGCAACCAATTTTGCTATCGTCAGCATATTTATTTATCCATACCCCATCAAAAGTTTGTATGGAGGTGATCAAGATATTAAACAATAAGGGGCCCAGAACAGAGCCCTGAGGTACACCACTGGTAACTGTGGCCCATGCAGATTCATGTCCTCTGACGACAACTTGCTATTGTCTGTTATTAAGACAAGATTCAATCCACTCAATGTTACTATGTAGTTTCAACTGGACTAATTGATTAAGTAGGATGTTATGAGAAACTGAATCAAATGCTTTAGCATAATCTAGATATATAATATCCACTGGTAAACCGGAGTCCAAAGCCTTACTGACTGGCTCACAAAAATGTATTAAATTGCTCTGACAGGATCTACCTTTTGTAAAACCATGCTGAGTAATGTCCAGAAAACCATTATCTTTCAGATGATCTAGAATTTTATACTGAATCGTTCCATAAGTTTGCCTATGCATGACGTAAGGCTTATAGGCCTATAATTTGCAACATTTTGCCTACTTACCCCTTTATGTAAAGGTGTAATTATAGCCACTTTCTTTTCTGGTATGGCAACTCCATCAGCAATTGAGGTGTTGAATAAGTAGTGTAGAATACCGGATAATTCCATAGACAGGTTCTTTATAAAACTTGGAGGAATTCCATCTGGACCTGCTAAAGAGTCGGATTTCATCATATTAATAGCATCTAAAATATCCTGTGTATTAAATGCTATTGGTGTATCAATGTGTTCTAATGAATTACTTGCCACATACTGATTGCATCTAAATTTTTAAGCTTGTCTTGCCAGTTCCAGGTGCTAAGGTAATTTTTTATTTTGCCATGGTTAGCTTTACTGAAGTTTTGAATTTTGGTTACTCCGTATACTTCAGTCTTTAAGTGTTTTATAGTCTAAAGGATTTTATTATGATCACTATCTCCCAAAGGTTCCAACATTTTGGGTAGTGTTCCTGTATCTTTGATATTAGTAAATATTAAATCCAAAATATTGTTTTTTCTTGTTGGTTCCTTTACCAGTTGCTCCAAGTCATGTTGTAGACCTATTTCTATAAATTTATTTTCTATTGAGCTAGTGCCCTCAAGGGTTATCCAGTTTATTTTAGGGAAATTGAAATCACCCATAAGAATATAATCATTGTGGATTTCCATATTATCAATGATGTGCATGAAATGTTCATTACTTAAGTCCAGGTTAGGAGAACGGTCCTTCTGGGAAATTAATTTTTGATTAGCAATTTTAAAAAATGGTTATTTTTGACAATGATATTGAAACTCGTATCTATCATGTATTAATAAAATAAACACAGCATACAGTGTTTTGAGTACATTTTCAGTTTGATTTTTTTCTCACTTTATATCTTTTTGCTAGGGCAGAGTCAGTTAATAAAAATCAAGGGTCTGTTTCACTTTGTTCTGCATGAATTCCATCATCACTGCCAATAGCAGGGCACACGTTTTGTCAGTAAAAGTTTTTCTTTGTTTTAGCTCGAAATCAGCATGCAAAGCCGCTGAAGGGGAGAGACTTTTCACGTTTTTTTTCTTCATGTACATGTTCGTACCCATCACTGCAGACTAGTAGAGCACACAGTTTTCCCTATGGCTACATTTTTTTCTTGCAGTTTAGTTAACTTGCATGCAGCACCAGCTTAATAGCCCAGCCCAGATGTTTTTCAATGTGCCCCAGGTTAAACGATAGCCAGAATCCTGTCTGCAGGCAGCACAGTCTTATGCAGAGCCAGCTGCTGACAAGGTGAGGGTTTGCGTGGTTCTCCCATCCTGTTTCCATCATGCTCGCTCCAGACCTTTGCCCAGTTACTTACACTTTGAAGCTCAGCTTAAAATGCTGTGATGTTTTGAAGCTCAACTTGAAATGCTACTGTCTCCTAGGTTCTTGTCAACACCTCTCGGAGAGCCCAGCAATTTTGTGCGCACCAGCACACGAACAGCCTGCCACTAAACAGTTGACGTCGCTCTCTCTCATCCTCGTATTGTGCTCTCTCCTGTCCATTCCCGGTGCAGTAACCTGTACACAGAACTTGAGTTTGGTGCTTTGTGCTTCCTCTCCATATGTATTCACTACAGAGGGAGGGCCAGACATTCAGACAGCCAGCAGGCAAAGAAACAGCCCAGCAACACTGATTAACAGTAAAAGCTAATCAAAACCAAAATTGGCTCACAAATGCTGTTTTTAACAAACCCGCGTAATTTGTCCCTTGTGCAGGGAAAATGGCAATTTGAATATGCAAACCATAACAATAATAATCACGGTGCCCAACAGCAACACACATTTAACTTGCCCACCTCCCCACTGGCACCAGTGCTCCTACAGTGTTAGTCTGGGTATCCATCTAGAGAGTTTGTTGCAAGGCCTGAACGTTGCCGTGGGTTGGCCAACATTGGTGCATGTTAACCTTTGAAACAGAAATTTGTGAAACAGGAACTTTGGCAGGGTAGGCTCTATAGTTACTCATGGTTCTGTAGTACCAATCAGGCAGGGTCTGGCAATGTTTGCAGGTGCAGTCAGTTGAGCTGGGCACGCAGGTCTGCAGCTTGCTTTCTGTGGCAGGGTCTTGCAGTTTGTCACCTTCAGGGCTTTGCAGGCTCTAGCAGCTTGTCACCTTCTGTGCAGCTTGCCACTGTATTGCACACTGGATCATATGCGGCTGTGCAGGCTCTAGCAGCTTGTCACCGTATTGCAGACTGGATCAGATGCTGGAACTGGGGACCAGGGCCGACACGCCTCCAGGGGAGACAGTGAGCAGTGTCCAGCAGAGGTAGCACTATTTGTCTGACTCCCCAGGCCGTTATTGCTGGCAGTAGACTCTGTCCTGGAGGTCAGGAGATCAGACAGTCCTTTTCTTCTCTGTGGCTGGCAGCAGTGGATACCTCTGGGAACAACCAGCACATCCCCAAAGGCCAGAGGTGGCACACAGTCTCTAGGCAGGCATCAAACCCCAAGCTGCTTTCTCACTTCAAACTGACTGACATTCCCTAAACAGTAGGAATTATCTGTAGGCGTCTCCAGACTCTGGCTTCTTGAACCCAGGACACTTTCAGGCTGTCAAACCTGAACACAGTCCAGCCTTCCTCGTAGGCTGAGGGCTTTTCTCAAGATGTCACAGGGTTCAGCTGCAAACATTCTGGCTTTCCAGGCAGTAGAAAATCTTTGGCAAGTCTCCTGGCGATTGGCTGTGGAAGCTTTAGGCAGACTTCCAAACTTTTTCACCAACACAGTCCAAGCCCTCCTGTCTCGCAGAGAGCTTCAGCCAGACTGCCCCGAGCTGTAACTGTCCCTGGGGGCTGAAGAAAGAATGGCAGCTTCTGATTGGTTGAAACTAGCTGTCCATCTTACATAATTAAACATTAGGTCCCTTCGAAGTTTAATTGGTTGCTTATCTGGGCACCAAGAGCACAAGTTAATTCCCCCTACCCAGGAGACAGCTGCAGGTCTTCATGCTCCTTGATTGCTAATAGGCTGGGCTGTGGGTCAGAGGCAACAAGTATGGTTGCTGATGTAAACAGCTTATAAGAGTCCCAATATTAACAGTTCCTTGTAAGCAAACTGAGTAGTTTTATTTATTAACTATACCACAGTCCTTTAGATGCCCCTCTGCCCTGTTGTCAAGTGGCAGGGTGGAGCATGGCAGAGTCTCCTCCTGCCCGTCGCTGCTGCCAGAATACACTGACACCAGGTGGTAGGCAAGGCTTTTCACCACCTAGCAGCCTCGGCTGCTCTTAAAGTTAGAGGCGCCCTTTAATATAGTCACGTTTTAGAGTGCTTTTTTAAATATTTTAAGCTCATTTTCTGCCCCTTCCCCTAACATGCCGCCGAACCCCCAATAGTGCTATTGGCAGTCCTGGGGTCTGAGCACACAAAGTGGATCACTGGAAAGCCACCAAAGCAGCTTCAATCACTCAAGCACTAGCTGTTAGCAGGCTGTCTGCAGCAGCTCGCACATTCCAGACAAGTGGAGTTGTGTGGCACTGGAAAACACCGCCAGACTGGCGGTTTAAACTCCCAAGTCCTCCAGTTCCCCCCCTCTCCTAACACAAGATTACACCTGGAGGTGGCAGGAGCAAAATGGGAAAACACAGAAGATTGGGACTGATGGTGGTGAGTGGCTGGGAGGCAGAGCAGTGCTCAGGGAGGCAGTTTAAGGTAAGACCCACCCATGGGGGTGGGGTGGGGCATTACAAGAGTCTTTTCCCTCTTAGAGTTAATCAACTTAATCTGTTCCCATTGCTTATTCATGCCTTGAAGTCATAATCCTATGAGTTGTAACATTGCAACCATTTCTCACAGAAATGATTTGGGTGTCACAAGCAGAGGATTATTTTACTGCGTTATTGTTATTTTTAAAACATTTTAGCCAGGAAATGCACACTGAGTCAAAGCTTGTTTCCAGGTGCATCTCTGGAATGCAGGGAGGTTAAATGACTAGCACAAGGTCATACTGTATGCAAGTTGCGGTTGTGGACTTCAAATCCAGGTCTTGGGTCTCCAAGTTAACTTTTTTTTTTTGGTTAATATTTTGTTGCCAGCTCCCATTTCCATTTGTTTCCATCCCCAACCCCCTCACCCACTTTCTCTGGGACTTACCACTCTCCGACGAAGCACCCCTGAGGCTTTTTTTTTTTAACTTAGTTTTATTGGGGGGCGCTGTGGAGCCCGAGCAGCATGCAGCAGCTTTGTGAGAGTTCTCTCATCGTTAGCCTTCCATTAGCCCCAAAATACAATTTAGAGATTTTATTGCTGAATTTTGATCACACCATCGGATAGAGCGACCCCGAATTAACTAGGATAGGTAATCCTAAAAAGGAGAAGTAGTTAGCTGGCAGCGGAAAGAGCAAAGGATCTACAGGGGCCTCACGCCCGGAGGAAGCCACGCAACCTGTTGTAGCATCGGGCTCTGGAGAATACATTGATACTGTAGGCCATAAATTACAAAAGTTAATACAATCTGTGACAGTGCTGAACACTAAAGCTGATGACTTTAATGGCCGAGTTGTCTTGTAAGAGAATGCTGTCGATGGGTTGAAAGGGGAAATGAATGCTGTTAAAAAACAAGCCGATGCTTCTACCGCAGCAGCAGCCTTGATGGCAAGAGAAAATCAGCATCTTCGAGCAAGACACGAGGTGCTCGAGAATTGGTCTAGGGCGGCAAATATCAGAATCATCGGTTTACCTGAAGGAATGGAGGGAGATAACCCTTTAATGTTTCTGAGAGAATGGCTTTCAGAAAAATTGATACCTGAAGGGGCTGTAGAAATCTGGGATATCCAGAAAACTTATAGGGTCACCCCACATGGTCGAGCTGCAAATATGGAAGAACCCCGCACACTTATGTTGATTACTTCGGGAGTAGGGGGAAAGAGAGAAAATCCTGAAGTATTCGAGGAGAGCTTCCCCTCTGGTTCAGGAAAAAGCACAGATTCTTTTTTTTTCCCGCTATTAGCTACGCTACACGGCAGCACCGAAAACACTTTGATGGTGTCCATCGACAGCTTTGAGAGCTGTAGATGACCCATACTCTGATATTCCCTGCATGACTTTGGGTAGTCATCCAGAGCAAAGTGTTCATCTTTTCAGACCCCGTTGATGCGGGCAAATGGGTGGTTCATAAGTCCATGGAGCGGCTTTCCCGGGCGACCAACTTTGATGATGAAGAGACTCAGTACCCTACCTGATTTTAAATGGGACTATTGGAACTAAACTTCATCTTCAAGTATGGATTACTTAATTTAGATGGTTCCCTTTATGATATGTTTCCTGCTGGTTATCTTGCCTTGCTTTATGGTGAGGGGAACAGAAAGCACTAACCTCACATAACATTTGGGGTTTATAAGTAATCTCCTCTTTGTTACTTCCTCTTTGGTGATCTGTTTAATCAGATGGGTTCAATGTGCAATAATATAATATATCATTAAGGTTATGTCTTGTTATAGGAAAAGGGGCTATGAAGGGAAGCTTTTGTTAAATACCTACTCCATGGAGGTGGTAAGCTTCTATGCTGCATTTTCTTATCTGGGATTTAACATGGCACCATTTTTATCCCTTTCTAGGGATTTGTGGCTCACTTGGACTGGCATTGCTGAACAGTCCTCTCTCATATGTTTTTTTTTTTGTTTGTTTTTTTTTTTGCCATGTGGCTCATGGACTTCCAAATACAGCATCTACCAGGACTCAATTTAGCAATATAATACAGTTTCCCCTGTATGTTGTAACACTATATGGCACATGCACTTCAACCCTGTATCTCAGAGAAAACTTTCTCAGTGGTGTAATTTTGTTCAAACAACATGAAGTCTTGCTGTATTCTGACAATTGCAGTGATTCCCAACCTTTGAACTGCCCTGGAGAACTAAGGGTAAACTTTCCATGCAGGGCATGGAACGCTGAGCTCAAGCTCAGTTGAAGTCTCTGTCTGGAGTGTTTTGAACTCAAACCGTCAGATTCTTTACTCCACCTCACTGAACGTTCGCTCTGGAGATTTCTCCTTCAGCTCGGTTTGAATTCGGTTAAAGTTTTCAGTTTTTCGTTGGTTTAAGCTGAAAAAACATATCCGCATAGTCGGTTCAGTCTCTGTCTGTGGTGCCGTGAGTACTAGATAGGAATTGTTCTATATTTCTGTGTGGAACTTGTAAAAGTGTGGTTGGTTCGGCTGAACCAACCATTTGATTGTGAATTTTGCTATATTTAGTGTGTGGTCTTATCGGTTCTAAAAAAAAAAAAAAAACGTGTTTTAACCATTTTTTTCCAATATCCGTGACACGATTAGGAACCGATAAGGGAGTCTTGCCTGGCGGTTGCCGAAAATAGGGTAAGTTTGGTTAGGTTGGCCATGTTTGAGAAACCCAAGAAAAAAAACGGGCCCACTGGGTTTCAACATTGCTGTGAGTGTGGGGAGGTCTTTGCCAAGGCCGATCCCCACACCACCTGTGTTTATTGTCTGGGGTTTGACCACCTCGATTCAGACTGCCAAATATGTAAAAATTTTCCCAAATCTACCCTTGAGAAGAGATTAGGTAGACTGAGGGAAAAGAAGGCTGAGAAGTCCGCTGACTCAGATGGCCAGCCCGGTTCGGTTTCGACCGAACCAGAAGGAGTGCCCTCTGACCAGGGCGATACTTCTTTGGGCAAAAGAAGAGCCGATTCTGAGGGATCGGTTCCGACAAAAAGAAAGCGCAAAGATAAATCGACCGGTTCGGATCCAGAAGTTCATATTCCGACCGCCGAAGAGATAGCCAGGGCGATTCAGATTGTGGAATCGCTCTGACCGGTTTCGACCGATCCGGCTCCTTCTGGCAGGGGTTCAGTTCGGTTGGTTCCCCCAGTTCAAGAGTATACCCTTGAAGATTTTTATGAACCGGAGTTTGAAGAGGAAGGGGAATTTGAGGATTATGATGTAAGTGAAGGTATGGATGTGCCTGTGGAACTGGACATCTCCCCAGACAGACCATCAGGTGTTTCCCCTCCTAGGCTTTCTGAGTCCCCTTCCCATTTTATGTTTTACAGGAAAGTGGCTGAAACCCTCCAGTTTCTTATGGAGGAGGCTGTGGAAGATCAAGAAGAGCCTGACTATGTAGAGATGATGATATCCCAGAGTCCAGGAGACTGTCTGTTCCCCTCCAAAAATCTTTTGGGAAGCAGACACAAAAGATCTTAGTCTTCTAACACTATACCTCCTGTGGATAGAAGAATGGACAAGAGGTATACACTCTCAGGCTCAGACACGGAGTTCTTATATCAGCAATGCAGCCATGTTGGGGTAGTGCAGGCTGCTGCCTGTGACAAGGCAAATATTCCCTTGGCTTCACAACCCCTGACAAGGACTCGAGGAAGATTGATGCCATGGCAAAGAAGCAGTACATGGCATTTTCTTTGGGACTCAGGCAGGCGAATTACATGGCCTATACAGTCAGGTACCAGAAGTCCAGGTGGGACACTGTACTGGCACTGGCTAAACAGGCCTCCCCCCAGCTAGCCAAGGAGCTGGAGGCGGTGGCTGTAGATGTGATTGAGGCATCTAAGGTGCAATTTCATGCTGCTGTGGACTCTAATGATGTCTTATCAAGAGTTATGGCTACATCTGTGGCTCTTCGGAGGATGGCTTGGCTCAGATGTACTAGCCTCTCGCAGGACACCCAGGCTAAGGCCATGGATTTTCCTGTAGTGAGTAATTTTCTGTTTGGGGAGCAGACAGAGAATTACATGAAGAAAATGGACGAGTACAGTACCACTTACAGGAGTGCTCAGGCCAAGGAAAGGCAGGCAACTCCTCAAAGGCAGAAGTCTAGGGGCAGGGGCAGGCCTTTTCAAAGGCCTTTTTACCAAGCACAGGCCTCTTCTTCTTTTTCGCAGAGGGGATTCTTCAGAGGGAGAGGCAGAAGGGGGATGAGCAGCCACCACTCAACCTAAAGCCCCTGCCAAGCAGACACCCTGATGGGTCTGCCTGGGTTGACTGTCCTATTCCAGTAATGGGCAGGCTGGCTTACTTTGTCCAGGACTGGATGTCTATTACATCAGACAAGTGGGTCCTGGAAGTAGTAAACCAGGGAGTGGTTCTCAGCTTCAAAAAATTTCCAAAGATGAGAGCCAGATCTTTTCCACTTGCAAATCTTTCGGAAACTCTTGCCCTAGAGGCAGAGGTTTCTTCTCTCCCCTAGCTTTAAGAGCTATAGAGAGAGTACCTACCCTACACTGGGGCGAAGGACTGTACTCCAGGTACTTCTTGACCCCCAAAAAGACAGGGGAGTGGCGACCCATCCTAGACCTAAGATATCTGAATAAACATCTTTTAAAACCAAAGTTCAAGATGGTAACTCTGGGAATAATCCTTCCCTCTCTAAGGCAGGGGACTGGCTAGCCTCCCTGTACCTCAAAGATGCCTACTTTCACATTCCCATCAGGTGCTCCCACAGAAAGTACCTCAGGTTCGAGTTGCCCTCAGGCCATTATCAGTTCAGAGCAATGCCCTTTGGCCTAACCTCAGCTCCAAGAGTTTTCACAAAGTGCTTGGCAGTAGTAGTTGCCTTTCTAAGAAGTCAAAAGATTTCCATATTTCCTTATCTGGACGACTGGCTATTAGTGGGTCAGTCTCCAGACCAAGGCAAGTCTCACCTGCAAGTGACCCAGCAACTGCTCACTTCCCTAGGATTTCTTGTCAACCTTCCCACGTCAGTTCTTGAACCAGTCCAGCTCCTTACCTTTATAGGGGCAGAATTGGACACACTCGGAGCAACAGCCTTTCTTCCTCTAGAAAGGGCAAGGGCTCTTATGGAACTAGCTTCTTCCTTCAGCCTTCAGGTATCTCGACCAGCAAGGCATTTCCTCCAGCTCTTGAGCCACATGGCAGCTTCAACAGCAGTGGTCCAAGGGGCAAGATTCCAGATGAGGTTATATTCAGTTCTACTTGAGAGCTTACTAGTCTCAGAGAAAGGACTCCCTTACCAAACTGATTCCAGTGACTCCGACCTTGATCCAGGCCCTCCAGTGGTGGCAGGATCAGGACAATTTAATGCAAGGTGTTTCTTTTGTTGCTCAGCCTTGTTCAGTGGTCCTTACCACGGATGCTTTTCTTCTGGGCTGGGGAGCCCACCTGGGGTCCCTCACTGCCCCAGGGCCTGTGGTCCCCCCAAGAATCCCTTCTCCACATCAATCATCTTCCTGGACATAAGTCTCCACCACTCATTCACACTAGTGGGATTGGCGCCGGAGGCACTAAGACCCATCGGGAATAAACTTTGCTGGAGGCTCGGCCTTGTGGCCGCCCGAGAACGGCAGCGAGCAGCGGCCTCAGCCGGTAATGACCATCTGGCGACGACCCTCCAACCGCCAGTTCCTTTTTTCCGCCGCCGAAAGTGCGCTTTCAGTGACGACGCCGTCATTGTCGGAGTCAAACTTCAAACTAGCGTATAGTTTTCAGTTTGTTTTTTGTAACATTATCACGATAGTAGTATCGCTTAGTTTTATTCTGTTTTTCGTGAAAATTTTTCTAATATTTAAATTTAACTTACTTGAAGAAGTCTCGCCTACTGGACGGAGTCGACTATGAGCAGGTCAGGTGACGGTAGGGAGATCGAGATGAAAGCTGTTCAGTCATCCGGCTGGGTCCGTCAGCTCCTTCTCTCAGCTGGGTTCCGACCACGGTCAGTCCGCGATGTCTGGGGATGGGCTGGTCTCCTCCGCATAAAAATAAACGGTCGTATTCTCGGCGCCTGCTCGCCTCGAGCTCTTCTTTTTCGCCCACAGGTCAAAAAGAGAAGGTGATCACCGAGGTCGCCTTCGTATGTCTGCGCCGACGGTCGTTATCGCTGGGTTAGTTGCCGGGTTCCTTCTTCGAGTCGCCTAACTTCCGATAATCGCCTCGACATCGAGCCCCTCCCCGCATAGGTAGGGCCCAGATGAGCAGTTTCATCAGTGGGCCGCCTGGCGACATGGCTCGAGGTTGGTCTTCTTCTGGCTCGTTACCCTCGAGCCCCTCGGCTCCTCCGGCGCATCAGGTAGCGGTTGACCTTCCCAGTCGCCGCGCCTTCGGGTGCTAGCGACTGCGCTTAGTGTTTCACATATTGCGGCGCAGGGGCCTCACTGATGCCCTTATCTCTGTTTTTTCCTCTCTTGCTTCCAGGTTCCCGGCTTTTCCGCCGCCCCTTCTGTAGGGTCTGTGGCCGTGTCGGGCGCTGCTGGGCTGGGCCGCCGAGCTATGCGGGGCGCCGCTGGCGGCACTGTCTTCGAAAGAGTTGGCGGCGCCTGGCCCGCGCGCCGCTGCGGTGTCGTTGATCGGTGGCGGCGTTGGCGGGCGTTGTCTGCGCGCTGCCCGCCGCCGTCCGCAGTGCCATCGGGCCGCGCTGCGCGCTGTGTCGCCGCGCGGCCGCTGGGCGCTTCGGGGGCAAGATGCTCTCGGGCGCGGGCGCCTCTCGGTGCCGGGGCTCAGCCTGCTTGCCTCGGCGCCGCAGCCCTTGGGACTCTCCTTGTTTTCTGCCATTTCTCCTTCTCCTAATTTTCACTCCTTTCCTGTCCAAACAGTCCTTTCTGACCATCAGGAGATGATGTTGAGCCTGGACCCAGACCTTCGTTTGGTGATGAAGTGGAGGAAACAGGATCTTTCTTTGCAGAGCCTGTGGTCGAGGACCTGTCCTTTAAGTCTCTGTTGAAGAACCTGGGATCCACTCTTTCTCTCCAGACTACAGACATCGATCCTGGGAAGATATTAAGACTCAGTATCTTCATGCTGGAGATCCCTCACGGATTTGACTCCTCCGATTCAGCCTTCCTTCGAGACGCTGTCTCAAATGGTATGGAATAACCCTGCTCTTATTCCCTCAGTGGCTAAATCCATTGATAAGAAGTATTCAGCTCCCAAGGATCGTCCCCATTTTGGCATCCCAAGTCTTTATGATCCTATTGTAGTCCTGGCAGAGAATGACAAGGTCGTTCTTCCTCAACTACTACAGCTCCTATCTATTAATAAAGAGTCTCGTAAGATTGATACATTAGGTAAGAGAGTCTTTGCTGCCCTCCACTCTAAGTATGCGACACGGTTATCAAGGCTATTTTTCTCAGTATGAGTATATCCTGTGGCACTCTATGAAAAGAATGGTTGAAGCTCTTCCAGATTCGATTCCAAGTCAGAGCTTCTTCTGACCGCTATTAGAGGTATTGAGTCCAATAACCAACAGGTCAAAGCCGCCATGGACGCCTCGACACTGCTTCTCGCTCAGCAGCCATGGGGATTTGTACTGCGCCATTCCTGGCTGCGCATTCTGGCTTTCACGAATGATGCTCAGCAGCAGGTGATGAGCGCTGCCTTTGATGGCTCCTTTCTTTTGGCCCTCAGGTGGAGCAAGCCTTAGAGGCCACTCAGAAGACTAGATCGGCCATTGCTGGCCAGACCTCCGCCTGCCCCCTCGGGGCATGTGAACAGACGTCAGTTTCATA
This sequence comes from Neoceratodus forsteri, assembly GCA_016271365.2. Taxonomy (NCBI): domain Eukaryota; kingdom Metazoa; phylum Chordata; order Ceratodontiformes; family Ceratodontidae; genus Neoceratodus; species Neoceratodus forsteri. The sequence continues at coordinate 1,226,652,877 of CM028132.1, read as the reverse complement.
GTCGCCAGTCCTTTCGAGGCAGAGGCAGGGAAGCTTCCATAAAGCCAACCTGCCCAACCTCAAAAGAAGACGCAAGAAAGCGCAGGGACCCAAAGCCCCAGCGCTACCTTATGAGTCGCTGGCCCAAGTTCCATCCACTCTGCCCGAGGTGGAATTTCTTTCTCCGTGGGAGGTCGTCTGATGTACTTCTACAACCAGTGGAAGTCCATAACCTCAGACAATGGGTTCTTCGGATAATTATGAGGGTTATTCTCTCAATTTCTGAAACCCCCGAATTGTCTCTCCATACGACAACCCAGGTTGTCGGTTTTCAGTCAGACCTCCTCACCGCTGGAGATCCAGGGCCTTCTGAACAACAGGGCAATAGAACTGGTGCCCTCAAGATTCAGCAAACACAGGGTTCTACTCCCATTACTTTCTGGTTCCAAAGAAATCTGGGGATCGCCATTCTAGACCTCAGAAAGTTAAACAAATTCCTCCCCAGGGAGAAATTCAAGATGATTTCGCTAGGTACCCTGTTACCCTTGCTGCATCAGCAGACTGGCTGGCCTCTGGATATGCAGGATGCTTACCAGCATTCTCCGCTCCACCCGACCCACCGCAAATTCCTCAGGTTTGTAGCTTTGGGTCAGCATTATCAGTTCAGAGTCCTGCCCTTTGGGCTATCCTGCGGCCATGAAGTTTTTACAAAGTGTTGTGCAGTTCTCGCCGGCGCTCTCAGGAAAGTCGACTGAGTGTTTCCTACCTGAGACTAATGGCTTCTAGCAAGCCCTTCCGCCATGGACTTTGAAGCCGCAAACCGACTTTCGCCTTCTCACGCCCCATGGGAGTTCTGCTGAATTTGAAAAATCTCAACTGCAACCCTCCCAGAGGCTCCTTTTCATAGGGACGCTTCTAGACACCTCTTCAGTAAGGCTTTCCTTCCAGAGGACAGAAGACTCGACATCCTTCAGATGGGCCCGTTACATCAGGGAGAACCAATCGGTTACAGCTCTCTCGATGCAACGTATGTTGGGTCTCATGGCGTCCTCGGTCTTCACTGTCCCTCTGGCCCGACTGTACATGAGAACCACCCAGTGGATGCTCTCCACTCAGTGGTCCCGACCTCTCACTCCCAGTCTTATCCTATCAAGGTGACGGAGCCTTCAAGATCTTCTCACCTGGTGGTCTCAAGAGAGCAATCTCCTGGAAGGATTCCCCTTTGCTCCCCCGGATCATCAGATCTCCATCACCACAGATGCATCGCTAATGGGATGGGGAGCTCACTGTCTCTCCCTCCACACTCAAGGTGTATGGACTCAGTTCGAAACTCATCTCCACATAAATGTCCTGGAGATGAGAGCAGTCCTCTATGCAATCCGAGCTCTGAAGGATGTCCTTTGTCACAAGAACATTCTCCTTCAAACGGACAACAAAGCAGTGATGTATTACATCAACAAGCAAGGCGGTGCTCATTCTTATCCCCTTTGCAGGGAAGCAATGAGGGTGTGGGAGTGGTGCTTGGAGCACAAGTCTCTGATTCAAGCGGTTTATCTGCCAGGTATACAAACGACCTAGCAGATCACCTCAGCAGAACGGAGGCAGACCTCACGAGTGGCTCTCGATCCAGCCGTAGGCTCGGTCCCTGTTCAAAGAGTGGGGACTCAGACCTGGACCTTTTTGCATCCCCACTCAACGCAAAACTGCCTCTCTTCTGCTCCAGAAATCCAGGGCCTGGCATTTTCTGTCAGGATGCGTTCAGGCTGCGGTGGACAAAACGCTTTCTTTATACCTTTCCACCACTTCCTCTAATCCAGAGAGTACTCCTCAAGTTCGAGTCTCAGGGGACCAAGATGATTCTCATTGCTTCTTCCTGGCCTCGGCAACTATGGTTTCCTCTACTCAACAGTATGTTGGCAGCCTCTCCGAGACCACTTCCTTTGCAAATCAGTCTTTTGACTCAGGGTTCGTTGGTCCATCCCAACCTGAAATCACTTCACCTTCATGCTTGGCTCCTGAAGAGATAGAAGTGAATCGGTTCAACGTCCTCGTCAGAGTCTCAGACATCCTTCTGGCTGCTCGGAAGCCAGCCACCCGAAAACGTCACGCTTCCAAATGGAACGTTTTCTCTCTGGTGTGCAAAATCCTCTTGGAATCCCTTTCTGTCCTCCTGGTAAGGTTCTGGAGTATCTTTTGGACCTATCAAACTTAGGTCTTCAGTACTCCACAGTTAAAGTTCACTTAGTGCCATCTCAGCTGCCCATGAGCCGGTTTCTTCCTTAACTCTGGCTCAGTTACCTATGGTGAAGAGATTTCTTAAGGGGATTCTCCATACCAGACCCCCTGTTAAGCGTCCAGTTGCAGCCTGGGACATTAACCTGGTGCTGGACATGCTCACTCGGAAGCCTTCTGAACCCTTAGCTACCTGTGAGCTAAAATTCTTACCTGGAAGACTGCCTTCCTGGTGGCCATTACCCCAGCCCGCAGGGTCTCTGAGATACATGCCCTGGTTACGGACCCTCCAGATACTGTATTCCATAAGGACAAGGTAGTTCTCCGTGCACATCCTAAATTTCTTCCAAGGTTGTGTCAGAATTCCATCTGAACCAACCTCTGGTACTTCCTCGCTTTGGCTAATTTCCAAAATGAAGGGGAACGAGCTCTTCATTCCTTGGATGTTAAGAGAGCCTTGCGGTTCTATTTAGATAGAACCAAGGATGTTCGCAAGACTCAGCAACTGTTCGTTTCTTTCAGCGACACCCGGTTGGGTCAACCTGTCGCTATTAGATGTATCTCTTCATGGTTAGTGGCATGCCTTCGCTCATTGCTATTCCATGGCTCCGGATTAAATTAGAAGGTAGGTATGCGCTCACTCTACTATGGCGATCGTGGCATCCCTAAGGAATCCGCAATGTTCCAATTGCAGATATATGCAACGCCGCTACCTGGAGCTCAGTGCATACTTTTCGTTAGGCACTATGCACTGGATGTTCATGCCAGGCCATTCCGCATTCGGCAGAACTGGCCCTAATGGGCTTTATCTTTAGGACGCTATGGTTTGGCTCTCCTGCCGCTCTTTGGGGATTATCAGCTTGGTACTCTCCACTAGTGTGAATGAGTGGTGGAGACTTATGTCCAGGAAGAAGATGGGAAAGTTACGCTACCGTAATTCTTGATCTCTTCTTGGACTAGTCTCCACCACTCATTCACACGCCCACCTCCATCCCCCGAGCTCACCGCTGTATTGGTCTTCACTCCTCAAATCTTTAGGCCGTGAGGACTTCTTTGCTGACCCTTCTTACACGGGTCATACGGACTATCTTATGTCCGTTTTTAATGTTGGGTTTACCTTCACGTTAGTTGCGCTGCACCTCCTTGGTAAAAAGGTACTGAGGCTGTGTTGGAGGGTTGTCGAGATGGTCATTACCGCCGAGCCGCTGCTCTGCTGGGTGTTGCATGGCTGCCTCAAGGCCGACCTCCAGCAAAAAGTTTGTTCTATGGGTCTTAGTGCCTCCGGCGCCAATCCCACTAGTGTGAATGAGTGGTGGAGACTCGTCCAAGAAGATCAAGAATTACGGTAGGTACGTAATTTTCCTTTCTAGAGCTCAGTGCAGTTTTTCTAGCTCTAAAAGCATTCTCACAGTCAGTTCAGAACAAGGTGGTTCAAGTCAGAACAGACAACACTACCACCATGTGGTACATCAGCAAGCAGGGAGGCACTCGGTCCACAGCCTTGTGCACAGAAGCCATGAAGTTGTGGTCCCTGGCTTATTCCCTGCAAGCTCTCTTGTAGCAGTTCACCTTCCAGGCAAGGACAGTGTGCTAGCAGATGCACTGAGCAGGATTTCTCAGGGCCATCACGAATGGTCCCTGGACCCTCAGGTGTTGAAAGTGACTTTTTCAAGGTGGGGCATTCCAGAGATGGATCTCTTTGCAGCCCCAGACAATCACCAACTCCCTCTCTTTTGTTGCAGACCTAAAGTCTTGGGTTCAGTCCCCCTGGATGCCCTGATTCTGAATTGGGAAGGGAAGTTTATGTATGCCTTTCCTCCCTTCCCACTCCTGTTCAAAGTTTTAGTCAAAATAAGGTCTCAGCCTTGCAAGCTGATTCTGGTTGCTCCAGATTGGGCCAGACAGCCCTGGTACCCACTGTTGCTGTCCCTAGCAGTCCATCTTCCCATGTCTCGTCCCAGGAATTACAACATGTTAACATACTCTCAGGGGAGGATTTGGTACCCCAGTCTTCAGTCTCTCAATCTCAAGGCATGGCTTTTGAAGAGTTAGAGTTTGCAGATCTGCATCTTTCCCAAGGGGTTCTGGATATCCTCAAGGCTTCTTGAAAGCCCTCCACCAGAAAGACTTACAACTCCAAATGGAAAGGATTCAGCATTTGGTGTTCTAAGAAGAATATTTCTCCAGACACTGCTGACTTGCCTACGGTTCTGGATTATATGGTCCATCTTAATGGCCTAGGCCTCAGACCAGCTACTCTCAAGGTACACTTGTCAGCTGTTTCTGCATTTTTGTCTGTGGGGAAGCCTTCCTCACTATCTTCCCATCCTGTGTTCTGTAAATTTTTTAAAGGATTGTTTCACACCAGTCCCCATTTTAGAGACTCTGCCCCTGCCTGGGATTTGAATGTTTGCATTGCTCAGCTTATGCAACCCCCCCTTTGAGCCTATGTCTTCAGCAGAGCTTAAGTACTTGACTTGGAAAACTGTGTTCCTAGTAGCCATTACCTCTGCCAGACGTGTCAGTGAATTGCAAGCCCTGTCAGTGGAACCTGATTTTATCTCCTTTCATAGGGATAAAGTGGTCCTTAGAAGCAATAAAAGGTTCTTGCCCAAAGTGGTTTCAGACTTCCATTTAAACCAGTCTGTGTCTCTCCCTGTTTTCTTCACTGATCATTCTTTCTCAGGAGAGATGAGGCTACACAGTTTAGATGTCAAAAGAGCCCTTGGTTACTACATAGAGTGTACCGAGGGTCACAGGCTTGACTCCCTCCAGTTGTTCCTCACTTACAGAGAAGTGGGAAAGGGCAAACCTGCCACCAAAAGATCAATTGCTAGGTGGATTGTGTCTTGTATACAATTCTGGTATGAAAAACTGGGAAAAACTCCACCCTCAGGCCCAAGCGCTCATTCCACGAGAGGTACAGCTGCTTCCCTGGCTGCGGCCAGGGATATTCCTCTCCTAGAAATTTGTCAAGTAGCCACCTGGAAAACGGTCCATGTCTTTACCAAACATTGCTCTCTGGATATCCAGGCTAGGAGTGATGCCCGGTTTGGCACAGCAGTACTTCAGAGCCTATTCCTAAAGTAGGTTCTGTCCCTCCTCCTTGGAGGTACTGCTTGGTAGTCTGCAATTGTCAGAATACAGCAAGACTTCATGTTGTTTAAAGAAAAAATGACTCACCTTAGTAATTATATTTCTTCTAATGGAGTCTTGCTGTATTCTGAACTCCTTCCCTGCCTCCCCTCTCAGAACCTGTTTTTGGGATATGGGTGGGCAGATGCAGTATTGCACCCCAGGGGTGTATTTTCTGGCACCCTCCTCCCTTTTGTTTGGGTGCTTATTCATTGTTATTTTTTGAGGACATTGGGTTTAGATTTTGGGTTTCCTGACTTGAGTCTTCCTTGGAAATCTAAAACGTTTCAGCCAGTTGGCTAGTAGAATTTTTACAGTTTCCACATATAATTTTTAGTTTAGTTGGGCTCGTAAGAATCTGACGGTTTGAGTTCAAAACACTCCAGACAGAGACTTCAACAGAGCTTGAGCTCAGCGTTCTGTGCCCTGCATGGAAAGTTAACACTTAGTTCTCCTGGGCAGTTCAAAGGTTGGGAATCACTGCAATTGTCAGAATACAGCAAGACTCCATTAGAAGAAATATAATTACTAAGGTGAGTAATTTTTTCTTATGGTCTATGTGCTGTATGTAACATGCTCTATTGTCATGTTTATGATCAAAGATCAAAATAAAGGACTTCTGGTTGAGCTCCGACTACGATGGCGTCATAATGAGAGAGCTCCAAGTGTGCCCCTCGCAGTTCTCCCAGAATAGTCTAACTCTATAATGCATTAGCAACAGAAAACTCACTGAGAATTCGGGGTGTATCTAACAGAGAACTGGGACTTCAAAAAAGAAAGATACAATATAGTGAAATACTTACTACTCCATTTGGAGCACTACGAAGATGTTGACCCCTGAGGCCTCAGTTTCAGAGCACACTCTGGCCCAGACAAATATACGACCATGCCGAATTCCCCAGAGCCAAGCTGGAAAAAAACAAACGAGTAAAATTAGATGCGATCTACAAAGAAATGATCACTTTCCTTGCAGAGATTAAAGATATGTATGGGGAACTTCGGACAGATGTAATTGCCCTCAAACAGAACTGATGCATCTGAACACCAGATTACAGCGGTGGAAAATAGGGTGGACGACCTGGAAACTACTAATCAAGATTTGCAGGACCAGTGCGCTCAGCTGCGAGCTTAGCAAGAGAATGCTGAAAATTGCGCCAGGCACAAGAACATCAGGCTATATTGTGTCCCTGAGGGCGCTGAAGGTCAAGATACTACAGACTTTCTTATCACCTTACTGAAAACAGCATTGAAGTTGTCGCCAGAACTAACACTTTATTTTGAAAGGGTCCACAGAGCCTTGGGGGCCTCGCCCAACTGACCCAAATGCTAGACCCAGATCGATCATTGCCAGGTATCTCAGTTTTGCAGTAAAGAAAACAGTTCTCACTACAGCTTGGTGCAAGGGCAACATTTTTTAAGGTCAGACCCGTTTCTACATAAACAATGACTATGCCTTGCAGACCCTGTGAAATAGGAGAACTTGCGCCGACATTTTACCAGCATTAAAACAAGCAAATATTAAATGTACAACTCCCTACCGTGCACACCTTGTGGTACAGCTCCCCACTGGTCATAGAGAGTTTCATTCAGCAGAGGAGGCTAGAGGAGAACTACAGAACAGCAGAATACAAATTAAGACAATAATGAACAACGATCGGAAAAACCGGCCCCTCCACGATGGCAAACAGCTCCGGGTACCTTGAACCAGTGGAAGGGACAGCAAGTCAAGACCCAGGATGTATGTAGCCATCTGGCTGAATTCCACCGTCCAGCACAAAGCAGAACTTGAAATCTAGGACTTTAATCACTCCTGTAGCTATCTACAGTAGGTCTCGAGTTATGACCTACGCCTCGGCTGTCCTTGTTTCATAGCCAGAATGCCAGATAGAGCATTGGTAATTCAACCTCATCCCCCCCAAGAGAGGGGTTATCCCTTATTTCTTCTTCTTTCCAGTAGCTCCCTGATTTTTTTTTTGAAAAACACTGTTTTTGGGGTGACCAAAAAACAAAACCCTGGCTAGAAATAAGGAGCCTTGAAATGACATCCAGACCGCATTTGTGCTAGAGGTTGACCCTCCTGGCTATCATCATGCTCAATTCAATGGACTTAGATTGGAACTGTAAAACATTCCAGATATCCTCCAATACAAGTAAGTAATACATATTTTAGTAAGATGTGACTCTAAACATAATGTACAGAAGGTTCTCTTTGGTAAAATAAGATATGGCCATAAGAGGGGCATGCCTATGCTTTTGCCATTGAAATTCGTTGCTCAGATTTATTTAGAACACTTGGGCAGGGAATTTATTTTTTCCTTATTTTTTTTTTACATGTCTGTCCGAATTTTCTGTTTCACTTTTGGGGAAAGCTTTCCCCTGTGAGGCCCGGAAGAGTGATAATTCCGGATTTCCTCCAGTGCTTTTATTGCAGACCCGGAAAGCACATTTAGGGAGAATGCAGGAATTCTCCCCTACCTTGGAAGCCTTTTATTTTTATAAAGTTCCATACGTGTTCTGTAACACCGTATATAGTTTCATAGTTGGGGCTCAGGTGACTACTCAAGCCCTTTGTTCTATTGGTTTAACTTGGTCAGTTACTGTTTTCTGGCCACTGAAAGTTAAAAAACTCCATTTGATTCAGTATGATGATTGTAAACGGAAACGGCAGAGTAACACAGTATACAACGCAGATCATTTTAGAGACAGGATAGTAGGGAGAGGCAATATGCACATAAAAAGGAAAATTTATCAGAGCTTAGTCTGTATATCATTGTATATCTTTTGGGGACAGATGAATCTGTGATTGCTTAATGGGAAACCAGAATCTGAATGTAGTGGAGGAGAATGCATAAGAGAGGGTTTTTTTTTTTTTGCTCCCCTATTCGATATAAATAATGGCGATTTCCACGGTTAATTTCTTATCCTTTAATATAAACAGATTAAACAACCCCATCAAGAGAGCACGGCTCTTCCAATATATTAAAAAACAAACGAGTGAGATTGTTGTCTTGCAGGAAACCCATCTGGTAGAAAAACAACACATGAAGTTAGCAAAGGGGGGAGATATAGAGTCTGTACTGCATCTTATCCAAAAGGAAAATGGAGAGGGGTAGCAATTTTTATACCCTCATACTCAGTTTCATTATGAGTCCCATTACTCTGACCCGAGAGCTTGCTATATAGTTTTAAAGGGCTCTCTATATGGTAGACAAGTTATCTTAGTAAACGTATATTTCCCACCACAGACTCCTTCTATGACCTGCAGACAATTTTTTGCCAAACTTTTGGACAATCTGTAGGGCTGCCTAATATTAGGAGGGGACATAAACTTAACTCTGACTCCTCAATTAGATTCCTCTTCTCCCTCTCAATACTGCGTCTCATCCTCCCAAAAACCTTTTCGCGCACAACAGTCCTCAATAGGAATGACGGATGTATGGAGACACTTTTACCCGAAGTCCAGGACATATACTTACTATTCTTCAAGTCATAATGTATTTTCTAGGTTGGATTATTTCTTTATATCAAAGGAACATATTGACTGTTTGCAAGATTTATCGATTGGTCCCAGATTTCTATCCGATCATTCCCCCTTATTCCTGAAATTAGATTTTAAAATACCTAGCCAGACCACAGGATGGTGCCTAAATACTTTCTTTCTTAATGAAGAAACATTTAAATCCAGTTTTAAAACCAAAATCTCTCAGGTCCTCTTAGACAATAGCAGTTCAGAGACTAGTGTCCCCATATTGTGGGACACTTTAAAGGCAGTCATCCGTGGACAAATTATAGCCTTCGCTACAAATAAAAAATAAGATATGGGAAGCTCAACATAAAAAAAAAACACATAAAGAACTTCAGGACTTACAGCAAATACCAAATATAGACCCAGTTGAGGCCAGAGCCCAGATAAATCAGAAAAAGGCGAGCTGAGGAGTCAGAGAACTGCTACATATATCACCCACCTTAAAAGGGGGTACCAAAACCCCAGAGCTATAAATACCCCCCCAGATAATGCAGGTATTTCAGGAATACTATTAAGACCTATATGGAAGCCCCCCCAATAAATAATGAAGCATTCCAGCAGTTTTTCGATAAACTGTCCCTTCCCCAAATCTCCCAGGATATAACAGAAAACATAAAAGTTCCAGTCAAAATAGAATTGTGAAAAGTGATCTCAAATAGCAAAACTTTAAAAATGCCGGGACCAGATAGTTTCCTGGCAGAATGGTACAAAACATTTTTCAAGCAGCTGGCTCCTCCGATGTTGGCAGCTTTTTGGGAGCTCCAGACAGGAGAACCTTCTCCTCCCTCATGGGCATACGCCAATAATTCTCTCATATTTAAACAAAATAAACCTCCCGATTTGCCCTCTTCATATAGACCTATTTCCATACTAAATATGGATTATAAGTTGTTTATATCAATATGGTCACATAGACTGGAGGAAATATTACCTCAACTGATACATCTGGACCAGTCTGGATTTATTAGATCCAGGCAGACCACTGATAATATTAGAAGAACAGTATACTTATTGGATCACATAAACCGGAGACGGATCCCTGCAGTCCTTGTCAGTCTAGATGCTGACAAGGCATTTGACTGGGTGGTCTGGCCCTTTTTATGGCACACATTATCTCAATTTGGATTCCCAGAGGAATTCATCACCCTGATGCAGCGCATATACACCACCCCAAGAGCTTATATAAAGGTTAACAGACAACTTTTTTCCCAATCCATTTGAGATGGGGAACTCGGAAGGGCTGCCCATTGTCGCCTCTCCTCTTTGCCCTTTACATAGAGTCTTTGGCTGAGGCAATAAGGCAACACGCTGAGATCAAGGGTATTCTGATGGTGGGGAAAGAACTAACTCTGTCACTGTATGCCGATGATATTTTGTTGACCTTACTAGACACTGAAAACGCCATCCCTACTGTACTGGAAGTGATCTCCAGCTTTCCTAATGTCTCAGGTTACAATAAACTTAATAAAATAAAATAAACATACTGAAGACTGACATATTACCGTTACATTTCTCTCCCTCTGAATCTCTACAAAGTATTCTCCCTGCAAAATGGAGAAACAATACAATTAAATACCTGGGTGTACAAATTCCTCAAAACTTAGGTCATTTGGAACTTCTTAACCTAGAGCCCCTAACAACAGCAATAGAAAAGTTGATAGCCACCTGGTCCTACGTCCCACTTTCATTCTCACTGAGGATTCAGGCTATTCATATAACTATATTCCCTAAAATTTTATATTACTTTCAAACCCTACCCCTCAACCCATCCAAATTTTATTTTACTTCTTGGAATAGAATTATATCCAGATTTATATGGGCAGGGAATGCCCAAGGATCAGATGGACCATACTGCAATTACCTGTAGATAGGGGAGGGCTGAATCTTCCTAATTTAAAAGAATATCATAGAGCAGTTACAGCCAAGACGGTTATGATTTGGTTTAACAAAAACGAGCAACCAGTTTGGAAACATGTTGAATTTATCCTTAATGATCCCTCTGATATTCTACCTTTTTTGCACTACTAGCCTCCCCACCTATCTATAGGAATTTTACATTTGGCACCCGTAATACCCTGAAGACTTGGTTTGAGACATGGACGGCCCCTTCCTTGGAACTGGTGTACTATTATTTTCGACTATTAATAACAGAAAAAGACTTCACCCCAACTCAACTAGACCATGCAGTCAGAGAATGGCACAATAGAGGATTATCACAACTATACGAATTTCTTGATATAAATCAATCACAGTCTTTATTTTTTTAGCGCCTTTCAAAAATAAGGCACTGTACAAATCATAAATAACTGTGTGAAATATAAATTCCACCACTGGAATGCTCGCGGGAATGATCATTCTGATTCCATGGAATTCCACTGAAGTTTCATGAGAATTCCATAGAATTTCGCAAAATGTTAAATTCCAGTTATTTCGCTGTAATTTTAAAAGTACACGTCCAGATAACAAATTTGGCATATGCACAGTACCCAAAGGCGTACAAAAGTGTACCACATTTCAGAGTTATAGGTTGAAAGAGGACAGAAATATGGATGGCCAAACATTTAATCAAAATGTAATTTTCTGTTATTTTTAGAAAATGTTTTATATTTATCGAAATTTCTCCACAGTGTCAGGGTTTAGAGAAGCATCTATCATGGGTATATGCACCACGTTTTAAGACTCAAGTTTCAATGGGAGCGGAGTTATAGGTAGCCAGACATTTTGCTAAAATTTATATTTCTGTAATTTTAGTATAATTTTGATAGTATTCATTGAAATGCTATCACATTTGACAGGTGTACAGGTTATCAATACATGTGTATATATACATAGTTTCAGCTTTCTGGCTTTAAATGTGTCTGAGTTATAGCCTGCCAAACTTGTTGCCAAAATTTAAATTTCAGTTATTTCCCTCCAATTTTAAAACTACATGTCCAAATTTAAACCAGCATTGAAATATTTAAACTACTATACCACATAGTCATTTCTAAAAATGTTCATATTTGCAGCTTTAAATGGGATTGAATTAAAAGTAGTCAAACTTTCACAACATTTAAAAATTAAATTTAGCAAAACTACAAATGTATAAACCCCTGAAACTTTAAAACTAGAGAATGCAATACTATTAAATTTGACAGGTTCCTAGACCTTACAAGGAGACTGTGTGTGCCAATTTTATTAATCGCTTGCTGCCAGAAATTGCAAAATAACATCTGTGCTTAAAGTCAGTCTCCATGAGTCTGTGAAAATTGTAGAATTTCATGAACAATTCAATAAATCTGGAATTTTCTAATTTCACTCAGCTTTATCTCGGGGATTCTAATTAAAGGATAGGGGTATAAGAGACAAGTAGTGCAGGGGGTCACCAGGTTCTGGAGTTAGATGCACAGTTTCACCAAGAAATGGACAGCTAAGCTGGATAGCACAACAGTGGTAGATGCCCAGGTTGGAGCAAGGAAAGACAGTGTGTCAACAATTCCAACCTGAATGCAGGATATTTAAGAATCACATCCAGTAAATTTATGATCCAGGGAGCCTGGTGTACATGCAAGTCTGGGACTTAGAGGTACACAAAAAGATGTGGGGAAGACAATGTCTTAAGCAACAGGAAGAAAGAATTCTGGCTATTCCAACAGGGTAGGTCAATAGGAAAAGGAGTGGGCGACTCATGTTTTAAGGGAGGTTGTCACTGTAAAGAACAAAGTGTATATCAGTGGGATCAGTAGTTCTACTGTGTTAATCTGGCTCTGCCAAAAGAGAAAGGGGAGGGGGGGATAGTCACCCAGAGAAGAAGCAGCAGGACTACAAAAAGCTCAGACCAGCTTATCAAATGAAGTAGTGATATGTGCATTCCACAATCCAAATTCTGCATACTTCATCTACAACATATGCTACCATAAGTGTGTGATAAAATGTTACTAATAATTGTTTTATAATTACTGGGTAGCTTTTTTTCCCCATAGGAAAATCCAGTTATAATTTGCCGTTATAACCAGCTGGTTATAATGGCAAATTATAACCGGATTTCTCTTAGATCGCGCATGTGCCAGTCATGTAGTCTTCCTTCAGAATGCGCGAGGGTTGGATCATCACCCTGTTGCAATTGGCACTGAATATTTTTTTAATAAAAAAAGAAAGTATCTTCATGTAGTCACTGGCAGGGAAAACCAAACACAAAATATTTAAACATACATCTGGTTTTGGTTTCCCTGCCAGCACGCAAGACCCAACGGATCTGCACACCTCTTCCTACTGGAAGCACTCCACAACTCTGCAACTGCCGTTTGCCGGTAAGTTAAAAAATTTTTTTTTTTTAAATACCATACTTGCTCCACATAAGTAGACATATGTTACTTGGCAAATAAGTGGCTGACTGTAAATTGGCAGACCACAGGCCAGGACAGCACAGAATCCTAACTAGCCCGTGGATGCCTGAACGCCAATCTGTTTCCTGATTTATTTATTTTTTTTAACAATTGCTGAAACGACAAAGCGCACGCCAGCAATTATAAAAAATAAAATATGGGGTGGTGTAGCATCCCACAACTCGGATGTGTGTAAAATCTTGTTACACATACCATGCCATATATTATTCTCTGTTTTTTTCTGCAAATTTAAAACTGCTAAACATAATTTATCCAGTTGTGTTAGACACCAGGATACACTGACTATGGATATGCATGTCAAATGTTAAGTCTGTGCATGCAAGAGCAGAGAAGTTGCAAACATCCACATTTTTGATAGTTTTCACAAAATTTTGAAAATATTTACATAGTAGAGTTTTGAACCCCTGTAATTTAAAAATCTCAAATCCAATTTAGCGTTTTGCTCATGCAAGTGCTAGAACATTGTGAAAATGCTTAGCACTTGCCTAATTGTGTTTAACAAACATAACACTTTTAGAAAACCTATATAAATACTTTCTATACAGTTAGCATTGTCCCAAGAAAAAAAAAACTGCTAATCAGTTATTTAAAACCCTGTGAAATATGGCACATTGTTAGAACACCTATCAAGGAATCATGCCAAAATTTAAGATCTCTCACCCAATAGACGGTTGAGGTATATGCAAATAAAAATGCTCATGAAATTTCACACAAAAAATAAAATGACAAACTTTGAGCACCTGTAAGTTTGAAACTGTCCATCCCAATTTCATGAAGTTTGCACATTAGTGGCCCTCTACCCAAAGAGTATGCATGTCAAATTTCAGAGCTCTAGCATAAACGACAGCCGAGTTATGATGACATTACTAAATGTTAAAAATGCTGTCAAGATTCTGATGAAATTCTGCAAAATGTCATCAAAATTCTGCAAATTCTGAATTTTCCCATTCCACACAGCTCTACTTACCAGGCATCCATTAGAATCGTTAGAACCATTGTCTCATGTGACTCTTAGATGGTTCATTCTGAAAATTGCCTTCTTGGCAGCTACTACATAGGCAAGGAGAATGTGGCATACTTGCTACTCAAGAATGGTATCTGGGTTTTCATCAAGATGTGGTAATACTGGGACTTCCAGTTCCGGTATGACAGGCTAGACATCTACCCATTGAACCTCCCCGCTCAGCTATCGTTAAATTGCCTCCCAAAGGTGGTATTTAATCTAATTTTCTACCCACTTTAACAACAACGGTGCACCAGGAGGAATACAGAACAATCCCCCCCCCCGTAGAAGATGGTGAAAACTCACCGTAATTGTTTCCTCCCAATAGCGGACCTCGAGGAGACTGAGGATTGGGGCCTTTCAGATAACGAGCAGCCTAGGGGTGGTAGGGAGGCCGAGGGGAGAAAGTCTGCTTTGGCGAGGACTAGGGGAAGGAGAAAGGGACTTGATTCCCAAGCAGAGGAGAACATTCTCAGAGCGATCTCAGATTTTCGTGGGGGGAATGAGAGACTCAACCCGGGAGCTGTGCACAGACATGAGCACTCTGCAGACTTGCGTGGAGGAGGCCGACCACCAGATCTCCCTTAAAGCCACCAAGATTGATGAAGTGGAGGGTACAGTCAAAAAAAACTCCTCTCGGAGCAACTATATTTAGCACTTCACCAGGAGGATGCTGAAAACAGGAGCAGGTGAAAAAATATCCTTATATATGGCCTCCCAGAGGGTGAGGATTCAGTGGCATATGCAAACCATCTTTTTTGCCAACTCCTCGATCTGGATCCATCCTACCAGATTGATATTGAGAGAGCCCACAGAGCACTAGGCCCAAAGCCCTCTCGAGCAGATGCAAGACCTAGATCATTTATGGTCAAATTTCAGAGTTTCCAGACCAAAGATCAGTTGCTGAGAAAGGCTTGGCAGAAGGGGCGATTGATGCTGTGTTTTTTTTTTCTACTCAATTTTTATTGATGCACAGAAAATATACCAGTTTGACATTACATCACTTAATATGTTACCTCTACTACTATTACTATATCTAATACTATCAATACCTATTAGAGGAGCCTTGATGATATCACTTATCTACGCTGTACATTACAATTGTACGAACAGAATCTCCTTCAAGTCAATAAATGTCTTTCTTTATACAGTCATAATGTGTTTCTTTTTCTTCTGTTCTCATTCTTCAGGAGTCCATTTGTTTGAAAAAAAAAGGAAAGAAAATAAGAGAAGGAGCCCCATCAAAGAGATGACCCCTAACTTAAACAAACACCTCTCGGTATAAAGTTATAACTAGAAGAGCTTTCCTCTCCACATATGGCGCAGAAAGCCTATGGACCTCCGTTCAAGATTAGCTGACCTCTGAAATCAAAAAATTCTCCAGTGTTTTTTAAGACTCCCTTTCCGAACAAAGCTCCTCTATCTATACCAAAATATCAAGGATTGATAACTATGTACACTTTAAATAAAGTATAAAGACCAAAATAAATTGTGTGTGTGTGTGTGTGATGAGTTCATCATTTTTCTTTTTTTTCTTCTTTTTCCCACTTCTAAATACTCAACCTATAGTGACAGTAGAACGACTGCAATATAAGTATTAAAAGTTAACAATGGATAATTGATGGCAGATGGTTAAGCCCCCCAATTTCTTCTCGTCCCCCTCAACACCCGTCCTATTATTCCAAAAGGAAGATGATGATACTTGCAATTACAATCTCAATTTCAGTCACAATTTCCCCCACTCATACCTGTGTTTCCTGACCAAAAGCCAAGTCAGGATCTCCCCTTCCAGGATCATTAGGCTGAAAACCCTTCTCATACCAATCCCTCCAGATCTCCCGAAATTTCTCAGTGTTAAGTCTAAGAGACACAGTAATTAGTTCCATCTTCTCTAACTCGTGCACCTTATCTTTCCAAATCTGGATGGAAGGTGAGGTCACAGACAACCAACAAACCATGATGCTCTTTAGGGCCGCCAATCTGAGGATATGATATAATTTCCTCTGGGGTCTGGAGAGTTTTAACTGATCCATGTTTGAGAGACCTAAACAGAGGGAACCAAAGGATCCAGGCAAAGACACCCCAGAATCCTCTGAATTTGGTCATGGACCTGTTGCCAAAACAGCTGAGCTCCAGGCATTCCCAAAAATATGTAAGTGGAGGCCCCAACATAAGTTAGTGTATTCAGGGTTAAAATATTTGGTAGTTGTTGGGGTTCTGAAAAAACGCATCAGAACCTTCCAATGATATTCACCCCAAGAGGGGGAAGCCGTGATGCGCCAGCTTTGATTAAGTATTTTTTGCCACTCTGAGCAGTCAATTTGTAAGTTGGTTTCCCTCTCCCATCTGGTCTTGATTATATTAGCTTGCTCCGAGTGTTGGGCTACCTGCAACCTGCAACCTGTAAATCTGGGAGATGGGTTTCATCTTTAGTCTTAAGGTAATCCAACTATAAAAAAGTTGTTCCAGGTCTGCCAGGGGTCTTAATAACTGTTGTAGATGTGGGGGCTGATGGATGAAATGTCTTACTTGTAGAAAGCGAAAATGGTTCTCCTTTCTAAGTCCATATTTTAACCTTAGCTGCTGAAACGTAACAGAAATGCCCCCATCCAAAAAGTGGGAAAACCTGGTAAGGCCCTTACGTTCCCAAAACCCGTGTCCTAGGTCTAATTTAGGAGGGTTAAATGTTTCTTGGTGGCGAATGAGAGATAGAGGGCCCACTCCCACTGGGACCTCCAGTCGTTTACGCAAAGTTAATAATGTTTTCAAAGTATGTCTGGTCCACGGATTTACCATCTTGTTCACCATGCCCGGGGAAACAGAGGCGGTAGGCAGAGTCCAAAGAGCCACCTTCTGGGCTTGCTCCGACTCCATGGTATACCATCTTGAATCCATCCTCTGCTTCATCCAAGCATAGAGCCAAGGGGCTTGTGCTGCTAAATAGTAATCAGTGACATCTGGTAAACCTAACCTTCCCCACTCCCGTGGTGTGCAAAGTAGCATTCTTTTTAGCCTAGGCCTTTTACCATTCCATATAAAACGTGATATCAAACGTTCTACTTCTTTTAAAAATTAATTTGGAAGGGTGATTGGGAGTGTCTTAAACAGGAAAAGTAAACGAGGAAGCACGTTCATTTTGATGGAATGTACCCTTCCTAATAAAGTCAAAGGGAGTAATCTCCATCTGCCCAGGTCCTGCCTCAAAGAATCCCGAAGTCTGAGATAATTAGCAGAAAATAGCTGAGTTACATCTGCTGATATCCTCATTCCCAGGTACCTGACTGTATTATTGGTTGCTGATGTAAATTGGAAATGGGGCTGCATTTCAGGCAGTGGGCATCCACTGAGAAGAATTGCTTCTTACTTTGAAGGATTGACTTTATATCCTGCTATTGTTTGGAAATGCTCTAAAATTTTCATAAGGTGGGGGAGGTAACCAACCGGATCGCCCAGATATATCAGTGTATCGTCGGCATACAACGAGATTTTATGAATCTGGGATCTCACTGTAACTCCTTCTACTTGAGTATGTTGTCTAATTTGTTCTGCTAGGGGTTCTAGGGAAAGGGCAAATAAGAGGGGAAAATGGGCATCCCTGATGGGTCCCTTGAAACAGAGGAAATCAAGAGGAAGTACAGCCATTTACATTTATCGCTGCTTCTGGATGGGAATATAATGTTGATACCGCCCAATAAAGTTGTCCCCAAGCTTAAATTTCTTAAGCACAGCTTGAAGAAAAACCCAATCTACTCTGTCGAATGCCTTTTCGACATCAGTACTTACTGCTAATTGAAATATAGGGGATATCTTTTGAGAGGAAATTATGTTTAAAAGATGCCTGATATTGTCTTGTAAAAGTCTACCTGAAATGAATCCAGTTTGATCAGGATGTACAAGGTCTTTGATAATTAGTTGTAATCTTTGGGCTAGTATGCCAGTGAATATCTTTAGATCTGTATTTAGGAGGGAGATGGGTCTGTAAGATCCGCATTCTGTGGGAGGTTTACGGTTTAAGCAACACTAATATCTGGGCTGGTTCCACAACGGGGGGCAGGTGGGACGGTTTTAGGACTGCATTAAAAGCTTCAAGGAGGGTAGGAAGGAGATCTGCCTGAAAAGTTTTATAAAATTCGTCAGGATAGCCATCCAGCCCTGGGGTCTTAGCATTTTTAAGGGAAGATATCTGATTCTTGAGCTCTTGCATAGTAATAGGTAGCCCTAACTTCTCTCTACGATCGGTGTCCAAGGCTGGGAGGCGAATCTCGGCCAGATATTGTGCAGTTTTATCCTCATGGTCCGAACTTCGCTCCACCGTGTATCGCTTTTGATAGAAGTTGGCAAAACACTTAGTTATGTCCGATTGGGTCGTGACCATACCCCCATCTGATACTCTCCTGAGTTTCAACACTGCCCTAGAGGCTGCCTCTTTACGTAGCTGGGCAGCTAGTAATTTGTCTGCCCTATTACCCTTTTCATAAAATGTCTGTCTAGCAAACCAGCAACTCGCCTCTGTCTTTTGGTTCATTATCTGGGATAATTTTTCCTTAGCTAGGTTAAGTTCTTTCTTTATTTCTGCTAGATTTTGTTGTTTGTGTTGAGATTCTAACTCAAAGATTTTTTTCTCCAGCTCTCTCTGGGTTTCTTTTCTCTCCCTATTAACTCTAGATGCATACGAAATAATTTTGCCCCTTCAATAAGCTTTTAACGCATCCCAATATATCGTGGGGGAGGTATCTGTCTGATTGTTTAAGGATTGAAACTGTTTAATCTCCTCTTTAATGTTTTAAATTCCTCCTTATTGATTAGACTCATGTTTAACTTCCATGCAGAGTTACGACAGGGGGTCCCCAACACCAACCTCAACAAAACAGGAGCGTGATCTGACAGGGTAAAGCTACTTATGCAGACAGAATCCAAAGCCCAGGCCCAGTTTTTGGGTACCAATAGGAGGTCAGTCCTACTGTATCTAGAATGCCTCAGGGAACAGAAAGAATAATCCCTCATAGTTGGGTGTAAAAATCTCCAGGCATTCATCATGCCATACTCGTAGATAAGTCTGTGGAGTGTTGTTGAGGCTTTAGACCATCTACCTGTCTGTGTTCCTGACTTGTCTAAACTAGGACAAAGTGTTGCATTAAAGTCCCCTCCCACGATCTGTAGGCTAGAGTCAAAGCTCGGAAAGTCTGATAGCATCCTTGTTAAAAAGGCTGGTCTAAGGTTTTCCTCATTGGGAGCATATGTATTTAAGATGCAACATTTGTGTGCCCCTAGCTCTCCCTCCACATAAATATATCTGCCTTCGGGATCAGACCTCACCTCTAGCTCCCTAAATGGGAAGTTTTTCCTTATAAG
This sequence comes from Neoceratodus forsteri, assembly GCA_016271365.2. Classification (NCBI taxonomy): domain Eukaryota; kingdom Metazoa; phylum Chordata; order Ceratodontiformes; family Ceratodontidae; genus Neoceratodus; species Neoceratodus forsteri. Next base: position 1,226,633,265 of record CM028132.1, on the reverse strand, counting down.
TATGGCTACTCCCCTTTTATGAGGTTGGCCCTGGTTTGAAGAAAAATAGATTTGCCCCACCCAAGATCTTTTCAGTTTTTAAATGTTCCTCTTGTGTGAGGTGGGTCTCTTGAAGTAGGGCTATGTCTGTCTTAAAATCCCTTAATTCCCTCAACACCCTGGCCCTTTTTATTGGGTTGCCCAACCCTCTTACATTATATGTAGCTGTCTGAATCTTGGCCATATTCGGTCATCCAGAGCACAGGTTTGGTCTGATCCCTGAAGACTTTCCCCCATCTCACCATATATTGGATGGTCATCACACACAATACTTTCAGATTATTAAAAAGGAAAAACCAACATGTGTTTATCTTCACAACTGTAACTATATACATTTTATTAATGGCTCCCGCCATTCTAATATGCTGTGCAGCTTTTTTATACTACTAACAGTCTTATGCACTTCAAGGTGAAACTGAAGATGGAAACATAACCCTAACTAGGTCTCGCACTTAATTAAGGTAGAAAATAGGGAGACCTTGGGGAGTCTACTTTAAGGTACTCCCCCGCTGGCCACCTCTCAACTTAGCGGTCAGTAGTGTAAAAAGAGGGGTAGGTGTATACACCCCCAAGTGAGACCAAAAGGATTGGAGTGTACTGTCCTCGATGCCTAACTCACTCCACCCAACAATCATCTAATTAATTAAGTCCTGTCTAATCTAATCTACGGGGGTGGGGGGAGGTAGGGGAAGAAACTGTGACGTAATTCAGTCATAAAACATTGCGCATAAACCCCCAAACAAAACTTTCTGGCAAGCCTGGCTGACCGCACGCCGCAGAAGCGTGGCATGCAACTCAGCCAAATCTCTGTCACAATCGGCCGCCTTTTACGGCATGGTGGGACTGTTTTAATTTCTATTCAGCTGAGTCTAACCCCTATGTGAGGAAAGAGTGTGCAGCCTTTTACCATTACAGGTTATTCACTGATTGCCCACAATTGTTATTTGTTTTTAACCTTTAGGGAAAAGCTATTAGTTATGTCTTCCCGAACCCCCAAAAAAAAAAAACTCCTGCCAATATCCTAGGCACTTCAATCGCCCACTTATAGCATAAAATGCTGAAAGCCAGAGAGTATTTTAATTCTTCAGAAAGGAAAATTTGTATTTTTACCCAGCCATTTAAACCGTTCATCAGTCTGCCCCTTTAATGTTTAGGGGTTGAGTCTGAGTTCCCTCAATCGTGGACTCCTGTTCATCTGGAGCCGAAGGAGACTTGGTTGCATTACGAACATCCTGCCATAAACTTGTGCTCTGGGATCCCGGTTTCTTACGTGAGGTTGACTGCCAGGCTGAAGCTCCCAACTCCTGCCTCAGAAAACATGCCTGCAGCTCCTCCGCCCGAATTCCGTGTTCTGCCCAAAATTCTTTTGCCTTTGCGATGTCCCCAAAGCGTTGAGATGCTCCCTCACCAATCTTCACCCTGAGTCTGGCTGGATAGTCGAGGTAGGCCTTGAAACCTTTCTCCTTTAGTGATTTCATTGCTGTAAGGATCTGCCTTCTCTATTGCATTGTAGCACTTGCAAAGTCGTGTTCAAAATGTAACTGCTGGTCCCCGAAAATTACTTCCTTGCGACTCCATGCCATCTTAAGAATTTTTTCTTTGACTCTAAAATTGAGGAGAGCGATTATTATGGATCGCGGTCTGGCTTTAGGGTTTGCTGGGGGGGGCCATCAGCGCTCTATGTGCACGGATTATACCCACAGGTATGTCGTTGGGCCAGCTCAGTACTTCCCGCAGGAAGCTCTCCATGAAGGCCAGCATATCGCCCGACTCGGTTTTCTCTGGAAGCCCATGTATACGTATATTATTCCATCTGTGACGGTTCTCCAGCTCCACCATTCTTTTGGTGAGTTGCTTTTCTCTGTAGTGCAGATCTAAAAGTGCCGTATTGTGCAAGTCTGTGTCTCTGCACTATTCTGTTAGGCAGGCCTCTACTGCTCCAACGCGCTTCTCCACCACCCGGAGATCACGCTTGGTATCTGCCACCACTGTTTCTATACATTGCAGCGTATCTCCAATTTTGTGTAGCTGGGTGTAGAATTGTTTGGAAGTAATTACAAACTCCGGTTCATCTCCCGAGTCTGTCGGCTGCTCTGGGTCTGCCATCGTACCTCGAGGTCGCGGCTTGGTTGCTGTCGGTTGCCAATTCAGAGTCCGCTGATGTGCCTCTTTTGCCACACTCGGTGACTCAGATTCCTTTAGCTTTTGCCTCATTGCCATATGTAGACTGGCTGGGTTCGGTTTTTTTACTCTCTGATTTCTCTTAGGTGCCAGGATGGTTTCTGATTATTGCTGGGTAGAGCGGAGTCTCAAATTCAAGCGGCCATATACGACGCTTGAGTCACCAGAAGTCCGATGCTGTTTTTGACAGAAGAGAACACTTTGGTTTCAGAGCAAGATACAGCAGTCTAGATGAATGGTAGTACCGAAAAATCAGTTGTAACAAGTCATCAATTTGCCGTACTAAAGAGCAAGGCTTGGCTGCATCTCGCAAAGCCATTTCAAAGCAATGGGCTGAGCAGTGGACAGAGACAGCATGAGGAACCTGATCCTGAACTTTTTTGGCAACCCCATTGTTAAGTCCAAAATTTACTGCTGCACCATCAGTGCAGAATCCTAGCATGCAGGAGTAATCCTCGACTTTTGCATCGTCTTTTATGCTGTTCATAACTGCATGGAAAACATTATCAGACGTAGGCCTGCCTATGTCTACAATGTTGAGAAATTTTGTCACAGGTTCACCATCCTTCACATAGCGTATATAAATTAGCTCTTCCTCTATTACAGCTGAGTCAGTACTACCATCACACAACACTAAAAAATATTTGGACTGCCTAACCTCCTCTGTAAGTTGTGCATTAATATCCTTACTGATAAATTTAATAAAACTGGCACAGGCCTTGTCACTGGTGTACCTCAACCCAATATTTTCCTGTTTCCCTATCCGTGACAGTAGTTCCATGTCTTATACGAAACTTGTGAATGGTTGCCCTGCTTTAGCGACCTTAAAAGCAGTCAGGAACTTATGGGTAATGATTTCTGTTGTCTCTTTATCCATTGATAGCAACCCTCTGACAATTGGGCTTTTGCTAGGGTGTCGTTGAGCAGCAGTACGACTGCTTGACTTGCGCTGAATGTGACTCGTTTCATGTGTTTTTATTGTGCCCAGCATAAAGGTTTTGCAGCCAACCACAAACGAACCTTTGTCATTTGGAAATATTTTTCTGCAGTATTCACTGTACATCTCAGTTCGGTCATTATTTACTAAAAGCCATTCTCTGTTTTTTTTTTCCATGACTCTTGAAAGTGTCTGGTTCTTTGTTTTTCATACTCTTTTTCTTTTCGTTACATTTTTCCTTGGTTTGGGTGTCCAAGCATTATTTTTTTGGTGGGTGGAGGGATTTCCACTGTACTTGCCTCCACAAAAGGCATGGAACTAATGTCAAGGAATCTGCAGCTGTCAGGTTCGGTGGAGGAAGATGGTGGACCTGGCAGTGGTAATGCCACAGTATTTTTCTTTGTAAAACCAAATCTAAGAAGTGACATGCTTTTGATTCGCGAAACAGAACTTGATTTGTTAATAAAGATTCTTTAAACCAACTTGTGTGTGTGTGTGTCTTTCTTTTAGTGAGATCAAATGATCACAAATAAATCAGTCAGAGCAGTCACCTCTCACAGGGGACTATAGGGTAAATTAACGTGCAATTACAGTTAACATTGTTTTTGTTTGTTTAAATCCAGAGACTAGCTGCTCTGACACAGGTTTTCACAATGATTCCGTGTGCGCAGGGAGGCAGAATGCAGGAATTAGAGCTTTATTTTTTTAAACACACAGAAAGCCCCAAGGTAGTTCCACAAACTGGGATCCCCTAGTGTAGGTCAGGGAGCAGTTTATACTGCAGGAATTAGAGCTTTATTTTTTTTTTTTTTAACACACAGAACGCTTCGAGATAGTTCCCCAAACTAGGATCCCCTAGTGTAGGTCAGGGAGCACTTTAGAATGCAGGAATTAGAGCTTTATATTTCTTTTTTTAAACACACAGAAAGCCCCAAGATAGTTCCACAAACTAGGATCCCCTAGTATAGGTAAGGGAGCACTTTAGAATGCAGGAATTAGAGCCTTCATTTTTTTTAAACACACAGAAAGCCCCAAGATAGTTCCATGCAACTAGGATCCCCTAGTGTAGGTCAGGGAGCACTTTAGAATGCAGGAATTAGAGCTTTATTTTTTTTTAAACACACAGAAAGCCCCAAGATAGTTCCACACAACTAGGATCCCCTAGTGTAGGTCAGTGAGCACATTAGAATGCAGGAATTAAGAGCTTTATTATTTTTTTTTTTTAACGCACACAAAGCCCCAAGATAGTTCCACAAACTAGGGTCCCCTACTGTAGGTCAGGGAGCACTTTAGAATGCAGAATAGTGAGCTTTACACACAGATAGCAGCCCTGAGAGGTCAGACAGTAAGTCCCACAATTAAACCAATAAGAATGTTCAGAAACTGCTTTTTTTGTTTTAATTATATGATAAAAAAAATGCTTTTTGTTTATTCTGACAGTCTCTAGCAGGCTACTGTCACACTAAGGCCCCCAGAGGTCAAGTTCTGTCACTAATCTATTACTTAGATTGCCTTCAGCAGCCTTCCCAAGGAAGTTTTACTCAGTGCAGCTAATACAAGATTAGGGCAGACCAGTAGAGACTCCTCCACAGAACACTAGCCTTTACAGTTCAGTGATATGGGTGGTGCCTGACTTAAGACTCAGAGGATCCTTTTTAATTATTTGCCCAAGTTGCCCCATACAGATGTTTGAGAGTGAGACTTTTTTTTTTAAGTTTAAAGCTTTAAACTGCACTGTGCTGCTTGCTCCATTTGTCCCCAACAACAGACTGTGTGTCAAAAGACAGAAAAGGGACCTTACTGCAGCAAATATTGTCTGGTTGCACTTAATATATATATATATTTTTTATCAGCAACTCGATATATTAGCACCAAGTTTTGGCCCCACTCACAAGCCATTCCCTCATTTTGTTTGGGAATCCAGCAGCACTCCTTTCGATCTTTTTTTTTTTGTAACCCAACCCCTCCCAACAGTAATGTCTCATCAGTCAGTACCCCCCACACTGTCAGTTGTGTTTCTTTTTTTTCCACAGTAAGACTCCTCCGATGACAATTATTAGCCGCCCTGACTCCAAACTCAGGGTAACTCCTTCCTCTCTTGCTGCCAACTGCTGTATGGGGAAAATCGCGGTGGCAGTGCGAGAAGAGAGCCCGACCAGCCAATCCGTAATAGGCTGTTGTAGGTCACGCTGGTCGCTCTCTTGCAGGTTCCGACGTCAGGTAATTTCAAGGAGAGCCCCCCCCCGCAAGAGCTGGCGCAGCCGCAGAACATCCCGCGCTCCATCCATGCTGCTCAGTGCACTCCCCCAGCAAGACAGCACAGCCGCAGAACGACCAGACAATGGACTGACAGCACTCCATCACCGGGCAAGACAAAGGTACTGCAACCAGCAGCAGCATTTCCAAACAGAAATGATGGTCGCACTTTTACATTTCCAACAGCCTTTCCGTATTTCCACGGAAATACGGAAAGGCTATATTCAAACAACATGAAGTCTTGCTGTATTCAGGCATAATGCAGTTTAGCCCCAGCACTTGAACTGCCCCGGAGAGGAAAGAGTTAACTCTGTGCAGAAGCATAGAACGTTGAGCTCGAGCTCGGTTTTCAAACCTCTGTCTGTGGTACTTCCCAGTGTAACCGTCAGATTCTTTACTCTGCCTAGCAGTGAAGTTGCTCCGGAGATTTCCTCTGCTCGGTTCGGTAAAAGTAAAAGCGTTTGGTTTAAACCGTGTATTTTTTGGTTATTTTCGGATTTCCAGCCTCTGTCTACGGTACAGGTAGTGTGTAGATAGGTAGTGACTGTGTTTTATTTCTGTGAAAAATTGGAAATTGTTCTTTTCTTCGGTTTCTTTCCGGTCGGTCCAGTTTGGAACCGACCCATTCTGTTTAATTTTATTTCTGGGATTAGAGTGGTGTTCTGGTACCGATCAATTTCCAAAGAACCGTACCTTTTGCCGGTTCTTTTAAAAGCCTGTGACACGGTTTGTAACCGATTGGTTATTGCATTACCTGGCTTGAAAGCTGCAATAGGGTAATATGTTAAGTTGGCCATGTCTGAGAGACCCAAGAAGAAAACCGTTCCCACTGGGTTTCAGCACTGTACTGAGTGCGTGGAGGCCTTTGCTAAGGCTGACCCCCACCTCATCTGTGTTTATTGTCTGGGGTTTGACCACCTCAAGTCAGACTGCCAAATCTGTAAAAACTTTCCTAAATCCACTCTAGGCAAAAGACTGAGTAGGCTGAAGGAAAGGGAGGCAGAGAAGTCTGTAGATCCGGATGGCCAGCCCGGTTCGGTTGCGGCCGAACCTGAGGAGGTGCTTACTGACCTAGGCGATACCTCCTCAGGCAAAAGGAGAGCCGTCCCTGAGGGGTTGGTTCCATCAAAAAAGAAGCGTAAGTTTGTGGGTTCGGATCCGGTATTGCACTCTCCAACCGTGGATGAAATAGCCAAAGCGATTAGCATTGTTCAGTCGCTTAGACCGGTTCCGTCCGAACCAGTACCGCCGGTTAGGCTGTCGGATCTGTCACCTCCGGAGTATGATCCAGACACTTATTATGAGGATTGGGAGGGAGATGAAGACTATCCCAGAGATGATGATGATGACGATGACCAGGGGGGTCTGGATGTGCCCATTGAACCAGACATCTCCCCAGACAGGCCCTCAGGTGTCTCTCCTCCCAGGCTCTCTGAGTCCCCTTCACATTTTTTGTTCTACAAAAAGGTGGCAGAAACCCTGCAGCTTCCCTTGGTTGAAGCTGCAGAGGAGGAGGATGAAGAGCCTGATTTTGTGGAAATGATGGACATCCCAGAGTCCAAAAGACTGTCTGTTCCTTTTCATAAATCCTTGGGGAAACAGACACAAAAAATTTTACAAACCCCTAATTTGGTACCTCCTGTGGATAAGAGAATGGACAAGGAGGTATTTATCAGGCTCAGCTGTGGAGTTCCTTTATAGATATTGCATCCATGCTGGGGTAGTGCAGGCTGCAGCCTGTGACAGGGCTAGCATTCCTTTGGCTTCACACCCCCCGGATAAGGACTCCAGGAAAGTGGATGCCATGGCCAAAAAACAGTATTTGGCATCCTCTTTGGGACTCAGGCAGGCTACTTATATGGCCTATACAGCCAGATACCAGAAATCCAGATGGGATACGGTTCTGGAACTGGCTAAACAGGCCTCTCCCCAGCTAACCAAGGAGCTGGAGGAGGTGTTTGCTGGTGGAATTGAGGCATCCAAGATGCAATTTCATGCTGCTATGGACTCCAGTGATGTGACATCTAGAGTCATGGCTACATCTGTGTCTCTCAGAAGTCGTGCTTGGTTCAGATGTACTAGCCTTTTTGCAGGCTACCCAGAATGAGGCTATGGATTTTCCTGTAGTAGGTAACTCTGTTTGGGGAGCAGACAGAGGTTTACGTGAAGAAAATGGGTGAATACAGGACCACGTACAGGAGTGCACAGGCCAAAGAAAGGCAAGCCACTCTGCACAAACAGCAGTCTAGGGGCAGGGGCAGGCCCTTTCAAAGGCCTTTTTACCAAGCCCCAGCCTCCTCTCCCTTCCCACAGAGGGGGTTCTTCAGAGGGAGGGGCAGGAGGGGGATGAACAGAACTGCTCCCTCCTCCTCTCAGTCTAAGGCTTCTGCGAATCAGACACCCTGATGTGTCAGCCCAGATCGACTCCCCATTTCCAGTAGGAGGCAGGCTGGCTTACTACTTCCAGGCCTGGAAGTCTGTGACCTCAGACAAGTGGGTCCTGGAAGTAGTAAGCCAGGGACTGGCCCTCAGCTTCAAAAAATTTCCAAAAAAAAGAGGGCCAAGTCTTTTCCACCTGCATCACTCTCAGAAACCATTGCCCTAGAGGCAGAGGTTTCCTCTCTTCTAGCTCTCAGAGCTATAGAGGAAAAGGACTGTAATCCAGGTACTTCCTGACCTCAAAGAAAATAGGGGAGTGGCGACCCATCCTATACCTAAGGTATTTGAACAAACACATTTCAAAGCCTAAATTCAAAATGGTAGCTCTGGGAATAATCCTTCCGTCTCTAAGGCCAGGGGATTGGCTACCATCTCTGGACCTCAAGGATGCCTACTTCCATATTCCTGTCATGTGCTCCCACAAAAAAATACTTCAGGTTCGAGTTGCCTTCAGGCCATTACCAATTCAGAGCTATGCCATTTAGCCTAACATCAGCTCCAAGGGTGTTCACAAAGTGCCTGGCAGTAGTGGTTGCCTTTTTAAGGAGGCAAAATATTTCCATTTTTCCATACCTGGATGACTGGTTAATAGTGGGTCAGTCTCCAGACCAAGTCAAGTCAGACCTGCAAGTGACCCAGCAAGTGCTCACTTCTCTAGGATTTCTTCTCAACCTTCCCAAGTCAGTTCTTGAGCCTGTCCAGCTTCTTACCTTTATGGGGCAGAGCTGGATACGGTCAAAGCAAGAGCCTTTCTTCCCCTGGACAGGGCAAGAGTTCTTATAGAACTGGCTTCTTCCTTCAGCTTTCAGGTGTCCCGACCACCAAGGCATTTCCTTCAACTCTTGGGCCACATGGCAGTCTCTGTAGCAGTGGTCCAAGGGGCAAGATTCCAGATGAGGGACATTCAGTTCCATCTGAGAGCCTTTTGGTCCCAAAAGAAGGATTCCCTTACCAAACTGATTCCAGTGACTCAGACCCTGATCCAAGCCCTTCAGTGGTGGCAGGATCAGGACAATTTAAGGCAAGGGGTTCCATTTGCCACTCAGTCTCATTCAGTGGTCCTTACCACGGATGCTTCTCTTCTGGGCTGAGGAGCCCATCTGGGGGCCCTCACTGCCCAGGGACTGTGGTCCCCTCAGGAATCTCTTCTCCATATCAATCTCCTAGAACTCAGGGCAGTTTTTCTGGCCCTGCAAGCCTTCTCTCAGTCAGTACTGAACAAGGAGGTTCAGGTCAGAACAGACAACACCACCACCATGTGGTACATCAACAAGCAGGGAGGCACTCAGTCTACGGCCTTGTGCACAGAAGCCATGAAGTTGTGGTCCCTGGCGTATTCCCTACAAACCTCTCTGATAGCAGTTCACCTTCCAGGGAAGGACAATGTACTAGCAGATGCACTGAGCAGGATCTCACAGGGCCATCATGAAGGGTCCCTGGACCCTCTGGTATTGAAGGTGATTTTTTCAAGGTGGGGCACTCCAGAGATAGATCTTTTGCAGCCCCAGACAATCACCAACTTCCTCTCTTTGTTGCAGACCCCCGCCTTGGGCTCAGTCTCCCTGGATGCTCTGGTTCTGAACCGGAAGGAAATTTCTGTGTGCCTTCCCTCCTTTCCCCCTTCTGGTCAGAGTTTTAGTCAAGATAAGGTCACAACCTTGCAAAGTGATTCTGATTGCTCCAGACTGGGCCAGACAGCCCTGGTACCCCCTGTTGCTGTCCATAGCAGTCCATTTTCCCCTGTGTCTTTGCAGGAATTACAACCTGTTAACCTCCTCTCAGGGGAGGATTTGGTACCCCAATCGCCAGTCTCTCAAGCTCAAGGCACGGCTCTTGAAGAGTTAGAGTTTGCAGATTTGCATCTGTCTCAGGGGGTTCTGGATATTCTCAAAGCTTCTTGAAAGCCCTCCACCAGAAAGACTTATAACTCCAAATGGAAGAGATTCAACATTTGGTGTTCTAAGAAGCATATTTCTCCAGACACTGCTGCATTGCCTACAGTTCTGGACTATATGGTCCATCTTAATGGCCTAGGCCTCAGACCAGCTACTCTCAAGGTACACTTGTCAGCTGTTTCTGCTTTTCTGTCAGTGGGGAAGTCTTCCTATCAACTCATCCTATATTCTGTAAATTTTTTTAATGGATTGCTTCATACGAATCCTCCCTTTAGAGACCCTGCCCCTGCCTGGGATTTAAATGTTTGCATTGCTCAATTTATGCAACCTCCTTTTTAGCCTATGTCCTCAGTAGAGCTTAAGTACTTGACTTGGAAAACTGTGTTTTTGGTAGCCATTACCTCTGCCAGATGTATCGGTGAACTGCAAGCACTGTCAGTGGAACCTGATTTTATATTCTTTCACAGAGATAAAGTGGTCCTTAGAACCAATGGAAGGTTCTTGCCCAAAGTGGTTTCAGATTTCCACTTGAATCAGTCTGTCTCTTCCTGTTTTCTTCACTTATCATGCTTCCTCAGGAGAGAGGAGGCTACAAAGTTTAGATGTTAAAAGAGCCCTTAGCTACTACATAGAGCGTACCAAGGGTCACAGGTTTGAGTCCCTCCAGTTGTTCCTCATTTATGGAGAAGTGGGAAAGGGCAAACCTGCCACCAAGAGAACTATTGCCTGGTGGATTGTGTCTTGTATACAATTCTGCTATGAGAAACTGGGAAAGATTCCACCCTCAGGCCTGAGGGCTCACTCTACAAGAGGTACAGCTGCTTCCCTGGCTGCTGCCAGGGATATTCCTCTCTTATAAATCTGTCAAGCAGCCACCTGGAAAACAGTCCGTATCTTTACCAAGCATTACTCTCTGGATATCCAGGATAGGAGTGATGCTTGGTTTGGCACAGCAGTACTTCAGAGCCTATTCCCAAAGTAGGTTCTGTCCCTCCTCCATGGAGTCTGCATTAGTCAGACTACATCAAGACTTCATGTTGTTTGAAGAAAAAATTACTCACCCTAGTAATTGTGTTTCTTCTATTGGAGTCTTGCTGTATTCTGACCCCGCACCTCAAGGGTGCTCCTTTACACCCTTTGCTTTTTGTTTGGGTGTTTTTATTGTTGTTATTCTTATTTGAAGGGTTTTTTTGTTTTGGGTTTCCTGACTTGAGTCTTTCCTTGGGAATCCAAAACTTTTTGTTGCCAGTTGGCTAGTACAAATTTTACAATTTCCACATAGAATAGCTAGTTAGTTTTTGCTTGTAAGAATCTGACGATTAGATTTCAAAGGGAAACAGACAGAGACATCAACCGCACTCGTGCTCAGCATTCTATGCTCTGCATAGAAAGTTAACCCTTTGTTTTCCGGGGCAGTTTAAAGGCTGGGGCTAACTGCATTAGTCAGAATACAGCAGGACTCCAATAGAAGAAACATAATTACTAAGGTGAGTAATTTTTTCTTCCAGAACATCCCAACTTTTTCAGTGGACTTGTATTTTCGATCCTGGAATAAAACAATCTTTTCTTTTATTTGGGAGGGTCAAAGACCAAGGATTCGTTATTCTATATTAACTCTGGCCCTGGGGCAAGGGGGTGTTAATCTTCCCAATTTAAAACACTATGCATTAGCTATCTTCTAAAAAAAATATTGACTATTTGGCTCTCTCCAACGTATCAGTAGACATGGAAGGACATCAAATGTCTACTTAGCAATCTATATGACATGGAAGAAATAGCGTTTTCATCCGGTAATGTGCGGCCCCGCTTTGAGGGATTTTTCACACTTCACTGCTCAGACTTTAAGGGTTTGGCAAAAGATAAAATGAAAAAACCTCTAAAACAAATAATTTTCTCATTCACTTTAATCTCAGCTGATGAATCCTTTTTACTGGCTAATTATGACTCTGCGTTTAAAAAATGGGGGAGGTTTGGTCTTAATTTTTATGGGCAGTTTCTCAGTTCTTCTGGGGTAGTTTCTTTTTCTGATGTACAAACCCAGTATTCCCTTCCAGAGAGGGATAGGTTCAGATGTACCCAAGTGAGAAGCTTTATACTTAAGAGGGAGATACCAGCTTGTTTACTGTAATAGGGTCTGTAACCCCCATTTAATGTTTCTATACTCCTGGATAGCGTTCAGAATCCTGGAGTAGTATTGGCTTTATAGGCTGAGATTTTGTTTGGTTACTGGGACTATAAATATCCTTCAAAATCTGTTGCCACAGTAACTCCCTTTCTCTCTGTCTGTACTTTCCCTGTTACCTCCTTTATTCTTTGTTTCCCTACCATAGGGTGGCCCCTATGTGTAGTCTTACTATCGCTAGCTTTTTCTTTCCTTTCCTTCGATATTTGAAGTCCCATGCCATTCAGAAACTCGGTTTGGTACTCAGAAAAATATTTCTGTAAAGCTGCCGATAAATGCGCCGCATTAAATGTTGCATGACTGTGCGATTGTGCGCAGACGCCGAAATCGCATTAAAAAGCTACTTTTGTCAAAATAATGAAAAACAAGCAGTTCTTGCTTTCCCTGGCTAGCGCTAGCATATTTAGAAAGAAGAATACCCCTGGTGCCTTTCTTTGAGGGCTACAAGTAAAATTACTGCTGTTGTAAGCCCTATTCTAGAAATTCAATTTAAAGCAGTGTTCTGTTGTTTTAAAGTGTAGCCATTATGCCCAGCTGCTTGGACAAGCCTGCAAAAAACCTCTTTATTTCAGCTTAGTTGCTGCAGCACTGAAATGCAGACTTGTACTGCTGAGTTGTTTGGTGCATATAATGTCTCTATTAAGGTTAAAAGTAAAGGATAAAACTTACTTTCTGTTGGTATGTGTAGCAAGCTTCCAGACCCTTCCCTCAGCATCCATGTTGTTATAAGAGCCGGCCGGCCCCCTCTTTCCCTTTTTTATAATGAATGCTGTTGGGAGGAGTCTGGGAAACACAGAAATATTGTAAATAAAAGATATAAAGGTTTTTTATGCTTCCTTTAAAGCTGATTATGATTTAACTACTTAAAGAATGTTTATTTTAGTTTTGTAATTGTATTTAAAGTTGTATCAACAAGTTAAAGTTCTGTTAGGGGGGGGGGAGTTAGCCCTGTCATGTGACCATCCTGCTATATAAAAGAGAGGAGTTCAAGTGAACAGATCAGAGTGTGGCTGGAAGGAGTTCCTGCCAGATGCCTAGCTGCCTTCTAGGTATGGTTCCTGTAGAGATGAAAACTGCTGGAATATTATAGTTTATGTATTTTTATTTATTTTTCGTACTAAGTCCGTTTATGTTTGCCTGCTTAAAGGAATAAATTTATTTTGGTTTCTTCACATCCTGACTGCTTTCTGGACTCCTTTTTGATCCCACGTGTGTACACTTACCCACACCTCTTCCAGCACTATGGAAACTGAGAGACACTTTACAGGGTAGTGTATGGGATAAATTAATCAGTCATCTATATGTGGTCCTACGGGAGGCATTGGGAGACTCTTTCCTGTCAATACTGGAAGCCTGGAATAAAGACCTGCAAACAGATGTTTCTTTTGAAACATGGCAGGGGGCAGCTTTAAAAGCCATCAAGATTACTGCCTCAAATGTGTGGCAGGAATTTGCTTGGAAGTCCCGCTGTCGGTACTTCTGATCTCCGGCGATACTCACTAAATACCTCCCTTCCTGCCTCCTGTGGCCTCTGTTGGAGAGGCTGTAACTGCAGACTAGCTGACTTGGGTCACATTTTTTGGTTTTGCCCTAAGCTGACACCCTGTTGGTGTGCATTGCAAGTAGAGTTGACAGGGCGTTTGGGAGAGGACATTGAACTAACAGCGGAGAATGTACTTTTGTCAATTTATCCCCCTCATACTCACCGGTGGAACAGGACCTTACTCCCCTTGTTCATTGTAGTAGCTAGGAAAACTATTACCCGACGATGGATGACACCTAAGATACCTTTAACGAGTGATTGGAGTAATATTATAAAGGAAATTTACCATAATGAACAACTCATAGCCAAATTTCAGGATAGACTCCTTCAATTTGAAATAAAATGGTGCAAGTGGGTGTTCTATCAGTCAGGGTTGGACCCAGAATTTGTCCCTTAGGGAGTTGATCCCATTAGGAAAGTTCTTGTGGGGGCTTCTTTTTCCTTTCTTGCCTCGGGGAGAAAAGAAAAGGGAAAGAAGAAAAGGAAAAAAAGAGAAAAAGGCAAATAATACAGGTGGACAGGATTGGAGGGTGAAGGGGAAAGAAAACAAAATGAGGAAAAGAGTTAATGTATAATGCTTGTGTGGATATCTTTACAATAAGGAAAATTAGCATGTAATCAACCAAATTATGATAAAACCTGGATATATGGAAATGTAGATGGTAAATATTAACATGTAACATCATGTCTCAATTCTTAATAAAAATAAAATTATTAAAAAAAAAAAAAAGATACGGTAGTACTGGCCATCTCCAGAATTCTTTTCCAGAAATTTACCCACTCTTCAATCATATAAAGGAGATTTCACTCTCGTCTTCCTGCCATCATTCCAGGGAATGATCTGGAACAACACTTCCATGCCTGAGAAATCAGAAGAGCCATCGGGCAGTATCTGCACAAAACTCAGTCTCATCTAAAGTTGTCAGGTCTACTGGTTTTGCATAGCACCAGAAAGTGGGATCACAAAGCCCCAAACCTCGCTGTCTTGAGATGGGTTACAAAATGTATTACAGAAGCATACAGTGATTCAGGTCAACAACCCCCTCAAGGTCTTAAGATGCATTCCACCAAACCCACAGTGTCTGTATGGCCTAAGGGGAAGGGGAGCACCTCTGTGGGCATTCCGAGTGGCTACCTGTGTGCATCTTGGCACACGTTTGCGAGATACTGTAATTAAGATGTAGCCTTCTCAGTGAATATTACTCTTGACCACATAAAATCCCTTCATACTGTTGTTTTCTTAACCCTCCCCACATCCTGAACTTTGGTTGTATTGGTTCCACTTTCAGCAATACTTTTTTCTTCCCCCCTCCCTTGTTTGCAAATTACTGCTACAGACATCCCACTCGTAAGAAGTGACACATGCACCCCTGTGCTGGAGAAAGGAAACTTTCTTATCTTCCTGTAATTTCTTTTTCTTCAAGTTATGCATCTGTCGCACTGTTCCCACCCTTGTTTAACTGCCTTTCTTCCCTTTCCTCCCCATTTTCAGGGAGTGGAAGGGGTGAAAGGTTCATAGTTGTGTTTGCTGGGAACAAGTGTTTATGGTTACGAGTTTAATGTTTCTTCCCCAAGGTTTGTTAGACTAGGAAAGGCCTTATACTGTGGAAAAAACTATTGCAGTCTCAGTAGGACACCACATGGGGTGTCTTTGCTTTTACCACTCTTCTGGCTGCCTGCAGCAAGGGATCATCTACTCACTTGTAATGAGTGACAGATGCACAGCTGGAAGAAAAGAAATTACTGGCAATACCCACCTGACATCACACTTTGATATTTTGTTCTTGTGAATCTGAAGCAGCTTAAAATACTATTGTAGAAAAGACATACATTTGAAATGTGTTGTATTATATGGGAGATGATCTTGCCTAGATAGACAGGGCTTTGGTTCATGATACTTGTCAGCAGTTGAGGGATGAGGTGGGCTTAGGGTAAATTAACTGTGACAAAAATCTGTGAGTGGGGGTAGAGAATTGGAGATTTCTCCGAAAACGGCAGGGCAGCCTAGGTTAAAAAAAAAAAAAAAAAAAAATTGGATTGCCCACCTGGCCCCAGGTTTGGTAACCACCTCTGAGTGTCTCTGCCACTGGATAGTGAAGGAAGTGTAGTTGCTGTCTAGAGTGAGTGCTTAACTGCAATGCCCTGTGTAACTGTTTTGTGACTGAGATGGTATTCTGCAAGCAGGAGTCCACCCCCAAAAAGTACCACTTTCTACCCCTCACAAGTTGACAGAGATTAAGTGCTGTAACTCTGCTAGAACCCTAAAACAAAATATCATGGGCAAAAACGCCAGCCTGTGTACCAAAATAATCAAACTTGCTAAATTAATTTGGTCCTGTGGGAAGGTAACTCCTTACTATTATGCTGTTTGGTGGAGTTAAAGAATTTTTTTTTTTATGTAAATGTTTTCCTTCTGGAAAAGCATACTGAGCTGGGAACAGCTCATTTCCAAATGCGTACTGAGGGAAGGGGAAAGGCGTGCAATACAATAAAATTAATATAAATGCAGCCAAAACAAGGGACAGGTATAACTATTGAGTAAATAACGGGCAACTATGATGGGACTCATCTGTACAAGGAGATATCAGGTGGAGCACGTGGTAATTAGCCACACGCCCAAAGGGTGAGTATCAAATTTCCTCATAAGCTCCCCTGGATGGTAAATTTAATGAGTATACTATATATGTCTGTTGTTTATGGTTGCTGTTAGTGTTGCTCGAAATTGGGTATACAGGGAAATGGTATACAGGAAAATAACTGGTATCACTTCTGTGGGCAAAAGTCCCATCTAAGCCGTATGAAGTATTATAAAATTGAGGTTTCTTTTTCTGGTCTCTTAATCCGTGTTCTAAAAATGTATTCTGCTGTTCAGACCAGGGCTTTTGGGTTTCCAGCTGTTCAAGCTTGCAGACAATTGTGCTGGACTGTCCTGCCTAAAAACAAAATCCCTTCCTCTTCTCATATTGCCAGCAAGGCAAGAAATGATCTGTTGTTCGGAGAGCACAGCTGAAAACACACACTGCCAAAGCTGGAGAGCTCTGTTTAACAGTCTAGGAAAAACAACACAATACAGTACCAAACCAGACATTTCTGTGTTTGTGCATGCAGAAAAACTTAAAAGAAGGAAAAATAGCTTTTAAAGTGTGAATCACTGAAGAAAAGCTTCATTGAAATTACTAGACCAACGGATTATTTCGACAGGTTGTAATCCTTTCTAGAATTGCTTCTGCATCAGGAGTTGGCTGTTAGAATCCTGTGGTCTGGAAATGAATGCAAACAGCCTTTTTCATTGATAAGGAGCTGCACTTTAAGGCAGTAAGCTGTTAATGTTTTGAAATGTTTCTGTAATGAATGAGCAGGTGAGAGGATTTCCTCTTATTAAGGTACTTGTTTTAAAACATAATATTTTCTGTGAAACTGGCATTATTGTTATGGTTTGTTGTATTAGTTGGAGTCTGATGCTTGTTGTTTGATGCATTTTTATTGCGGTATGCTGTATGTACAGGCCAAATGGGGAAAGCTCTGATGGGCCGTGACTCTTAATTACATTCTGATTATTCATGAGAAGTCATTGATTCATAGGATAAATTTGACTTGAAGTTCCATTCTGAATTTTTTTTTTTTTGTTAATAGGCACAAACAGTAACCACAGAGGTGGAAGGGCTCTACTCGGTGATTATTTTAATCTAGACATATTTGATTTTCTGTGCAGTTGGATCCATATGGTGGTGCTTGTAGATGTAGCTTATATCTCGGTTCTACTGGAAGCCTTTTCCGGCTCTTGATGAATGAAGGTGTGTGGGGAAAAAATGATGAGAAATATGATTGCCTGCTTGAATATGGTAATGCTCCTGGCTTTTGAATGTCTCCCTTAATTTCTGCTTGCCAAGCTGATAAGACATCTTGGTAACACGATAGAAGGAGGTCCATTTTATAGAGAGGGGAAGTGAACAGAATAATAGGCTGCAGTTCTTTTGAGGCTGTTAACGGTAACATAATAAACTACTACTGTTATATGTGCTAGGTTGAAGCAGTTTAATAATGTCATCATAACCCTACGATGGCATTATAGCCATTCTACCTGCAACTTTTTATAATGGAACTATTACAGTCTTCCACATGTGAATTCTCTGTCATCTTGGTATTCTGTTTCAAAGATAATGTGCAGTGTGCTAGAGGTGTTTTCATGTAGGTGGGTATTGCAGACTGATCAGATTCACCCACGAGTAGCACTTAGGAAACCTCACATTAATGCCACATATCCAGGGCTGTTTAAATCAAAGGTTTTGGGACTTGTTCAACCAGGATTGTAGCAAAATTTGCACTTGGTTCTCATGCCTTACAATGAAATCAGCATGCGCGCTTTTTTTTTTTTGTACCGGTCCTTCAAGAAAATTTATTTTTCAGAGACTGGGCCAATAGGATTTGCACACCCCTGCACATGTCATGAAGTTGTCTCGTCATAAGGCCTTCAGTGGAAGCTTACTTGGGAAATAGATCAATGGAAAACCTCATTTTTATTTCTGCACTGACTACCTTGAATGTTATGGAAGCAGTTATTAGCTGGAAAACATCTTTGGCAGTCTAAGGGTAAATAACTCAGTATGCCACTATCTTAATTTAGATATTATGCTTACAGTCTGTTTAAAAGCCATTTATTGTTAGGGAGTGTTAAAATGGTGCAGATAAAAAGTGCTGTGATAAAGGCCATGTTATGTGCAAGTCGACTAGGAACTGCAATGTAAGTGGTAGCAGTAGTAAAAATGTTATTCATTACATACAAAGATGAAATGAATCGGATAGCTCAACTGAGACTAGCTTATTTTCAGTGAGGTCCTTTTGTACAAAATTGCTAGTAATAAAAATAAGATACATATTTATATAAGAAAAACAGTACAAATTAAATATATTCATACTACATACATACATACATTCAGCTTAGACACTTTAAGTACAATATTCCTATTACACCCTAACACAAGCCACATTCATACTGACGCTTCCCGAGTCCCTTTCACCGACTATTCATTGAAGTCATATTAGTACAGTTCCAGCAATGTACGTTCCATTGCCTCTTTATTGAACCAGTTTTTTTATTTCTCCTGTTCTAATTGTACATTGTTTTAACCGGAAGTCCCGGTAAGGAATTCCAAAGCATCAGCCCTCGTAGAAAAAATGTGCTCTACCCGGAAATGTTTTGTAGTTTGGTAAACTAAATTCCAAACCTAATGCTGCCCTCAAACCTTTTTTTATAGGCCTGTTGATCAAATTGCTTAGTATATAGTCAGGGGCCTTCCCTAAGACTCATTTTGTCATGAACTGAAGTGCATGTAATGATGGTCTTTCTTTAAGATTAAGCCACTGGAGATTTCTATAGCGCTCTAGTCTATGTGTTCTTTTTGGGATGTTCAGAATAAATCTCAGTAGCTTGTGATGAACTATATCTAGTCCAGTAGTTCTTAGACTTTGTCACAGTGAGCCTCCCCAAATCCATGGAAAAGATTTTGAGCCTCCCTTAAAAACTGAAATAATCTTGGGCCTCCCCAAAGAAAAATAACATACTGTTCTTTGCGCAGTACACCATGAATATATTGAAACCCCTTTGAGTACTTGGCTCACATTCAGTTCTTTGTCTTATACTGAAGTGAAATCTTTGAAAAAGAGCTCCTGTGCTCAAAGGTGTTATCTGAATAACAAATAAAATAAACAAATATTGTTATTCAGCTTATTACTTTGCTCCTTACTGCTATTTTGCTCTTAGCACTTCTATGCTCAACCCTTGTATTTGGGCTGTTCTGCCATCAGGCTACAAATTGATCAATTGCCACCACTCATTATTAGTTTATTGTTCATATTTGTCTGCACTATTGTTCATTGTCTATTTTTTCATTGTTTTGCAGTTACCTTTTGAAATGTATTCACTCCCTTCCCTTCCCTGGGTACATCTGAGATGAGCCTTGGCTCATTCACCTTCCCTTGTCACCTATTAGTAAATAAATACATTAAATTCACTTACTATTATTCTCTTTCAGTTTGCTTCATCTCTTCACACAAAATATATAAAGCTCAACATTTAAATACAGTACTTTTTCAAACTTGCTTGAGCCTCCCCCTGGAACAGGTTGGGGCCTCCCTAGGGAGGCTGGCATCACCATTTGAGAACCCTTGATCTAGTCTATTTAAGTTGCACTGTGTCATCCCTGCATAAACTAAGTCACCGTAGTCTATTAAAGGCATGATCAATGAGTTGACCAAATGTCTCCTTGTTACTTCGTTCAAGGGGAACTCAGTGTTCCCCATTCATTGTTTTAGCGCGGTGGGCCACCACCCTATATTTTTTTACCACCACTCTATATTTTTTACCACCACCCTATATTTTTTGCCACCACCCTATATTTTTATCCATTATTGTTTTAGTTTTTTATAAAATCCTCCAAAATTGTCTTTTATTGACATCTTTTATTGCACTACTACCCATTTAATACCAGCACACTGTATGTTACTTAAAATCTACTTATGCACATGTACAGTGCATATAGGAGGTCCAGAAAAATAACGCACCTTTTGACCCCATCACCATTGCTACCGCCTTATATTTTCAGAGAGTGGGGAACCCTGGAACCTGTTTCTATATAAACATCCCAGACATTTTCCAATGTTTTTTTCTATTAATTGTGCAGATTCGATTTCAGAGCTGAGTGAAAAAGAACTCCGGAATATTTATAACTGTACACCTGATCTAAAAAAGTATTTTCTAATCTGTAGGTTAGATTTAAAGATCTAGTGATGTCTGGAGAAAATCATTACCTGTGATTTTTTTTTAGGATTCAAAATCAGGCTAGACTTCAGCAGGTAATCCTGTATCTTATCAGAAGCCTGCTGAAGTGTAGGTTGAATATCCTCTACTGAAACTCCTTCTACATACACCACAGTGTCATCTGCATATAAATGTATTTTGACTCTGCGATCTGACACAGATATATTGTTCATATAGATATTATACAAAACAGGGCCCAATATTGAGCCCTGCAGAACACCAGTCTTAATGGTTCTTTGACTGGATGTCCAGTCTCCTATGGACATCATTTGCTTTCTCTGTGCTAAGTATTGCTAAAACCAATTCAGTGCCTGTTAAGACATTCCGACAGTTTTGAGATTGGACAGGAGGATGTCATGGTTCAAGGTGTCAAAGGCTTTGGACAAGTCTATAAAGACTGCCCCCACTGACATCCCCCGCGTCCAATCCCTTCTAAATGTTTCCAGTAATGTTCACCAGAGCTGTAGAAGTACTATATAAAGGCCTAAACCTGACTGAAATTTGTTTAATATTTTCTTGTCCTCCAGAATGTGCTGAAGTTGATTGTTCAGCAGTCTTTCAAAAATGTTTGCTATAACAGGTAAAAAATGGGGTGGAAATTTTCGATTAATGTTTTGGGGCCTTTTTTGTAAATTGGTATTACTCTTGCTGTTTTCCATTGAACTGGGAAATCTGAATATGTAAGAGATAGATTGTACATTTTTGTTAACGGATGGGCTATATAATAGGAGCTGCATATTTTAAAAGTACTGTTGGAATTTCATCCGGTCCATAAGCTTTTTTAGTGTTTAATTTGATTAGTGCATCTCCTACTTCCTGAACTCTTATTCTTATTTAGGTTCTTTATTCTTCATCCCCTGACAATTTGAGCCTTCAGTTGTGGTCACTTGCTGTGTTTCTATAGATGTAAAGTACTTATTAAATTATTCTGCAACTAAGGGTCACAGTGGTGTTTTGTGACTGTTAATTTGGAGGTTTTCTGATATTTTAGATTTTTGGTTATTTTGTAATTTTCTTCCAAAACTCCCCTTGATTACCTGTTCGTGACAATTCTCTGTTAAAATACAACTCTCTAACCGCTCAAATTCTCCTTGTATAATGATTTCTGCAAGTCATATAATAGACCCAATCATTATCTGAATTTGTAGTTTTTACAATATTCCATGCTTTATCCCTGATTCTTTTTGTTGTCTGTAGTTCTGAGTTATACCATGGTGAATTTTGTATTTTTATCCTCCTCATTTTACTAGGAGCGTGTTTATTACACAGTATCATGAAATCCTCATGAAAAACAGCCCAGGCCTCATCGGCTGTCTGAACCAAATCCACACGATCCCACCCGTGATTTTCCACATCCAGCATGAATTGGATGTAATCAACGTCTTTGTAGGATCTAAAATGTTTAGTTCTAACATGCTTCCTGCCAGACTCCTTACCTTTCTGTAGATCTCTTGCACAGAACACCATTTGGTGATCTCTGACAGAGAGTTGGGCAAGACCCCACTTGCTTGAATCCTATTTGGATGGGAGGTGAAGATTAGGGCCAACACCAATGAGGTCTCAGGATTTTTAGTGTTTAACCTAGTTGTTTCTGTTATCAGCTGGGTCAAAGCTAGTACATCACTTAGCTCACCAATATCATGTCCAAATTCCACTTTTCTTCCGGTCCACATTTAAATCTCCTAAAATACAAAAGCAGTCACGAAATGTATATATTAACAAAAAGTTATTTAAGTAATCAAGTATATATTGACCTTTCTTCGTCAGACAGTAAGCTCCAACTGTTAATATTGTTTTCATATGTAAAAGTTTTAGCTCTAAAGCCAGCACTTCTACCTCATTCCAGCTGGTATGGGTTTCTACTTCAGTTAAGTCTAAATAATCTAGTGCATAAATAATTACCTCCCCTTCCTCTTTTGGACCGGTCTCTCCTCCTCAAATTGCAACCCTCCAGGGTAATTTCTTGTTCTATTATTTTATGACTAAGCCAAGACTCCGTTATAACAGATATCAGGTTTATACTTAATTAACCATTCCTGTAAGTGTATGAATTTTTTAATTAAACTTTGAATAATAATGTGTACCATACGTATACCCTTGTCACCCAGCAAGATCTTTGTGTAGTCATCCTCTGAAATAGAATCCAACCTATCTTTCGTGCATGTATTATCTGAAGTAGGCCCTGGGTTTGGATGTATATTTCCACATATAGCTAAACTAGTCACTAAGCATAATGCGCAAAACTTATGTAATTGCCTTACAGAAAACACTGTCTTCCTTTTTCTTGTAGGTGAAAGTAGCAGCATGTGTCTTACTCGCACCTAAACAGTCCCGTTTACTAGTAATAAATACGCATTTTGTAAACTGTGATTCTAAGCTGCTACTAATTAACCCAGGTAACACTATATTATTCCAATTCTTTAAATGCGTGTGCTTCTGACTTAATGTGGACTTATATCTGATTTCCCTATGATTGAAACTGAAATCCTCTCATGTAGCAGTTGTAGCTAATTCTAAACCTTCCCCCACCCAAGTTAACAGCAGCATGCAGACAAAACATATGGTGAAAGAGCAGGTCATTATATAATCAAGTTTGCTACCAGTTTTAACATTAAACAACTTTAACACTTATTTAAGCAAAATTAAAAACTTGCAGCACCATAAATCTAAATCCAAAGTATAGATAATCTAATTTAATGTAGTGATGTCTACATATTATTATGTAATATCCTGTGCTTTGGAGAGAGACCGTTATTGCAGTTCAAGAGGTTTAGTTCAATAAATCAAAACCTCTGAGTACAAAATAAAGTAAATCAGCTCTAGCTTGAAGTTGCCTTCGCTCAAGCTACTTTGGGCGTTCTCCAAACCAGCGAATGAACAAACTTTCTAAGTGCTGAATTCTCTCCGAGTGGCACAGCCACTCAGACTTGTGCCCAAGAGCTTGCGCTTTCGGGCCGTCGCGGGGTTTTAAACTGGTGTGCCCCACCCCTTCTTGTCCCGGATAGGCTGTTTTCACTGGCTCGCCACCGAGCCCCCTCCAAACAATCTTACAGCCTAAGTCTGGACACAGGGAGAATAGTCTTCATGCTAGAAAGCACAGGGCAATTTGTGACCAGGAGCTGCTGCCACTCTTAAGGACCGACCTTTTCTTAAATCTGTTGCTACAGTTCTTGCATTTCTAAGCCTAATCTATCCTTTACAATTTCTAGTTCATAAGTCTGGCCACCCCCTTCTCCCTCTCTTGACTATGCTATAGTGTCCTCTTTAATTTTCCTTTTCCCTCTCAGGTCCTCATACAGGGAGGTTATTTTTGTGACTTCAGAGTATATGTAAAAAAGGTTGTGTTTATTGTTGGATTCAGTATGTAATAGCGCTGTGTTATGAAATACCTTAATGTATATAACTTATGTTTACGAAACCTGTAAATGTTTAAAATACCATGGCACTTGGTGTTTTGATAATGATAAAAAGTACTAGGTGACTATTATAGAAATTAAGCTAGTTGTTATTTAAAATGCATGTATATTGTTGTAAACTTAAGAAATGGCATGATGATTTGTATATATCCCATGATGCATTGCATTATGGAAGTATGTATGATGTTGTATTTCTTAGAAACTTGATTTGTTACCAGTGCCCTTTAGGGTAACTTTTCTTTCAGTGATTCTGCATTGAGGTTCTTTTGTTTATAGCTTGTTTTGTTTTTCTTCTTTTTGGACCCCCACTGCGTAAGCAAATGAGGCCTGCATAAGGGTTATGGTTACATCTCAGCTATTGAGTAGGATCAGAAATCGGAGTCAGTAGGTGCTAGCTAAGTGCAGAGAAAGAACATTCATAGTCTGCTGCAAACTGATGTACTGAAGAAGAAATATGCCATTGCAGAAGGTTATTTCTTGTATTTTGAATAAACATCACACAGAGATTGTGTGTTTAACTTGAAGTTCAGTGTCAGGTCCATCTGTACACAGTTCCCAAAATGCACACAGTCTCTCAAATGCTTCAGCTCGAGTTGTATGCAGACGAGCCCCTATTCACCTGCGATGGCAATGCAGGAACGCTGGTTCAAAAGCCTTCAGGCTGCAGCAGGGTTTTAAACTGGTGTGCCTGCCCCTTCTTGTCCCTGATAGGCTGTTCTGAGTGGCTCGCCGCCGAGCCCTCTCCAAACAGCCTTACAGCCTAAGTCGGGGCATAGGGCAGTTCTTAAAACTCACACAGTCTCTCAGATGCTTCAGCTCGAGTTGTATGCAGACAAGCCCCTATTCACCTGCGATGACAATGCAGGAACACTGGTTCAAAAGCCTTCGGGCCATCACGGGGTTTTAAACTGGTGTGCCCCACCCCTTCTTGTATAAATCCACTACATATCTGATAGGACCACAGATTTTCCACTTCCAAAAATGGGGAATTAAATTCTACAAATCCCCCCTCAAAAACAAAAAAAAAGACTGGAAATCTGCATGTTTTGCACTTTAAATGTGGCACAAAATGGGGATTTTACACAAATGTGGCACTAAGTGTGACTGTTAATGTAATACAAAATGGTGTGTTCTGTATAAAAAATTGAAGTGTTTAAAGGGACACTGTCAATCCCCTTAGGCATCAGAGCATCCCTAGTTTAAAATAATTGTTATGATCGGTCACATTCTGTAGAGATTGCTGATGCAGCTGGTAGTTTGATTCTGATTCCTTTTTTGTTTTTAAAAGTGAAATACAGACTGTCCACCATATTTGTATTACCACAAAAAATTGTTTCTCTTTACAGTCCTTGATCAACCCCCACTGTATCTTTTCTGGATTTGGTAATACCCCAGCACAGTCTAGCCACTCATAATTGATTGTGAGGAGAGGTGACTGTTCCACCATGAGTGGCCGCACTGCTTGGGGTATTCCTAATGTTCAAAAAGTATGAACTAAGAGTAGATCAAGGATTTGAAACAGAACAAGATCGGGTGTAATTACAGCATTAGCATATATTTCAGTTCTCCAAAAAAAAAAAGGAAGCAGATATCTAGCAACATCAATAAATTTTAGAGAAGGTAAGCAATCATAAAATATAGGATTTCGGCAACAAATAATCTGATGCAGAAAGGGTGGACAGTGTCCCGTTAAAAATGCCAAATTTTGATTTTTAAATATATATATATTTTTTTTTTCAGAAAAATAGTGGACCTAATTGAGAAACCATGCTTGAACAGTCAGATTGCTCCTTTTCACTGTGCATGCTTGGATCACAACGTTTGGGGGCAAATGGCAATGTCAAGCCCATAATCAAATGTTGGTGCTATTTGCTTAGAATATTGTTGGAAGTTAGTGAGCTGGTATTAGTATTTCTTGGTTTAAGTATAGCATTCTGAATAAATAAGAATTTTAGTTTCAGAATATCAGATTTTATTACAGAATGGGACAGTAAGAGTCTTCATTTGGGACAAGGGGGGTCCAAAGATAAGAAATGAGGGATATCACTCCTAATGAACGACAGTTGAGAGAATAGGAATTACATGCCTGAGCTGCTGCTGAACTGCAGTGCATGCTTATGTGATGTTCTACAATAAGGCTGCATGCAGTACTCCTGATCAGCATTCATCAGACTGCCCCCGCCATCCCCCCTTCTTCTGTTTTGCTTCATACTGGCCTTTCTGCACAGTGTTAGGCCACTTGATGTCCTATGAGCTGCATGTATACTACTGTATATGATTTATAGATTATCACATTCATTCATTTCTGGGTGAATAAAGTATTTTACAGTTTTACAACATTTGGTTGGATTATTTTGCAGCTTTTTAATAATAATGGTTAAAATATGGTATCTTTTTGCATGTGTTAACTGTGATGTTCAGATACAGGCCTTCACTGAGCACATTTTAAAGTATGCTGCTAATCAATTATTTTTGCTCACAATTTTGAAAATCACATAAGTGTATGTTAATACAGTTTATTACCATCAATATATGATCCTTTTTGGGGATTTTTGTAAATGAACATAATTGTATTGAAGGTTAGTTACCACGTTTGTCCACTATGTCACCGTCCATAAAAGACCAAAAGTGCCCTTTAAAAATGCTGAGAAATTTGTGCCATTTTTACATTTAGCTTAATATCCACTGCATAAAACACTGATTAAAAATATTATGTTTGTTGCAACTGTATCCAAAAGTACTGTTCAGTCAAAACATTTAGAATGCACCAGTGCTGTTATGGATATACAAATACAGTGCAGAGGTAAAACGATGGGAGGTATATAACCTGAATGCAGAAAATGGAGTTGAGAGGGTGAGGGAAGCCAAAAACAAGATGTGTCCAACCTTGCTGAGAAATGTCATACGCGGTATACATTGAATAAAATGGTGCATTTCTCCTTGTGATCGGCATTTCTTTGTATTTAATATACAGTATTTTCTGTAAAACATAACTTAGCACATTAATTGTCTCTCTCTAGTATTTTACAGCTTCAATTTCTAGTTGTTTGTACACCTAACATTGTCCACCGAATGAATTCTTACTTTGCCTTTCATTAACTTAGATTGCTGTAAACACCATAAAAGAACTGCAGTATGTTTTTTATGTTAATGTTGATATTTACTAAAATGTAATATGTGTTAGTATGTTTGTAATAAATCATAGACACAGTAAACAAAATTAAAAAATAGGAACATGTAACAATTATTAACGCATGTGACACTGACATTGTCCACTTTATGAATTCCTATTTTCAGTTTTTTTAACTTAGTTTAAAACTGTAATGCAGCTTATTGCGTTAATTATGGTATTTATTATAATGCAGTATAATTAAACAGTCATAATTGCAGTATTAAAAACTTTAAAAAAGATGAACATATGTGACCGTTTTTAAAACGTGACATTGTCCACAGTATGAACTCCTGTTGTGCATTATGTTACCTGAGATACTTCTCAACTTGGGCCAGTCCGGTGGCGCTGAAGTTTGAGGCACTGGACACCACATCTTGCGCCACACCGGCAACCTGGGTTCGGGAACGAGCCCGGGCCATCGGGGATCGGTAGGGGAGAGAGAGGATCAAGCATCTGACGACTGCTCTCCTCTCTCGGGGGAGGGATCCAGGGTATGCATGGCAGTGGCTCCTGGTGGAAGCCAGAGGTATCTGCACTGCTTCAGGGCTAAAGTAGCAGGACAAAGCATCGGCGGACGTCAGGGGACGTCATTGCATGGCTGAGCTCAGGGGAGGGAGAAGGGCCGGGGCAACCACACCAGAAAACCCTCAGAGGACTGAGGAGGCGACGAGGGCCTCAGGAGCCATCCTGTCACATCCCCAGCATTGGACTGCTGCACCAGGATGATCCCCTGGCACCACCATGGAAGACAGACCCTCTAATTACAGAAAGACACCGCCAAGGTAGGAGTGGCGAGCTGTCCTCCGGGAGTGATCCCGGAGGACTGGGAAGTGGGCAGTAGCAGGGGATGAGCTGAGAAGATGCCTTTGAGAGATGCCTCAGGATGATGGAGAGTAAAAAGAGTTTTAAAAAAAAAAAAGATACTTCTCAACTGTAATGCAGTTTATTATGTTAATGATGTTCTGTATTATAATGCAATATAAATTAAACTGTATTAACTACAGTCATTAAAGTTGTTTAAAAAAGATGAATGCATGTGATAATCATATACACATGTGACATTGATATTGTCCATTGTATGAACTTCTGTTTTGCATTTTTTTATTAATTTAGATCATTCTAAACCATAATCTTGCACCAGGTTTTCAAGAATGATCTTCTTAAACTCCTTCTGGTCAATGATAAATGCTCGTATACTTGATTCTCTGAATGTTTGGATTTTATCTGTGATATCTCAGCACTTATTTGGTTGCTTTCTTATACCCCGTACTGCTAAAGTGTTACATGTTACCCTAGTGTCTTTGCTTACCACGTTTGTTTCTGTGTCATAGTGATCTTTGCTTACCATGCTTGATATTTTTGTATCATTGTAATTTGGTGTTCACTTTGTCTGTAACCCTCTCGGGTCATGCCTGACAATAGGCAATGCTTTTGTCTAGCGCACCCATCCGGTCAACAAAAACTAAATAAATAATACAGTTTGTTAATCATTTTATTAAATGAAATGCAATATAACTAAAAAGGCTGAATTATAACAAGCAGTGCTCCAGATAAGATTTTTCGGGATGAGTACTGTACTCCTCATGTTGAAAGTGAGGTGAGTAAAACCAAATTCAGATGTGTACAAATGTCTGGGTGGAGTGAGTAGTACTTTTTAAAAACAGTGTAGTTTTTTTCTGGATGAGAACTGATCAGGTGCCAAGAATGCTCCGGATAATGTTGGCAGGTAGGAGTAATTTACTCACCAGCTTTAAAATACAGGGAGTGAAACAAAATTGTGATGCATATGAGTGCTATAAATCTGGAAAAAAATGTTCCTTCTGAATCACCAGTCATGTTATGAAGCAGTATTCTATGGAGTATGGAACATTTACAAATATTGGGTGAGTATAGGTACTCAATAAAAAATTTTTCTGAAGAATGTTTCCTAAAATGAGGTGAGTAAAATAGGTCGGTACTCACCTTGTCTGGAACCCTGATAACAAGCATTAAAAACTTTAAGCAAGATGAATGCATGCAACAATACATTTAACGCAAGTGACACTGACATGTTGAAAAAAGGACTAATGTGTGTATACAAATATATTTTTTTGATTAACTCTCATCACAGGATAAACAAAAAACACTTTTTTGACTTTCACCATTACGGATTTAATTTTTTCTGTTTTACTTACTTGATGTACTGAAACTTGCATGCAGCTCATGTAGATTAAAATATCACATTTCACTCTTAAAAAGAGTTTGTACATTACATTAGTTTTGTTTAATGTAAGAAGGAACACTGTCTCAAATGTGATGGACGTTATCAGTGAAGTTTTCAAGATGTAATATATACTGTATCAATTAATATAGAAGGACAGAACAAATGAATTATGAAAGTTTTCTAAAAAAAGTCATGTGTTTTGAAAGTTTGCTTTGTGTTGGGTTATTTTTACAAAAAAAAGTTTTACGCAGTAAAATTAGTCTTTTTTTAAACAATTTTTTCAACAAGTCACTGTTACATGTATTCATGAATTGTCATATGTATTCATGTTTTTAACAATTTTTAATAGATTTAGCTATGACTTTCCTATAGCATTTTAATAACATTATTATAAGAGTCATGATAATGCATTTCTTAAAGTTTTTAGCTATATTGGATAACAATTTGCAAAATGAGTTCCTACATTGGACAATTGTACGTGTGCAAATAACTAAAAGCTGTTTAAAACACCACAGCGATAAATGATGTGCTAGGTTTCAATTTGCAGAGAAAGCATTAAACATAAAGGATATAAAGTTCACAAGGAGATAAAGACCATGAAAGGACACATCATCACACGTGTAACACATAAACCCAACATGAATTAAAGCATTACATATCTGAAAGAGAAAAAGTATTATCCTCAGATTGACATTGGATCATCACCTGTAGGTTACTACAATTTAGATCTACATCGATACTCTGATTTAGATCTAGTTTTTTTAACTGAATGTCACATAAACGGTCTCACATTAGCTGAGAATGCCCACCAACAGTGCTCTCTCTATGCAACCTGCCCTTCCCCTTGCTTGAAGGCAGGTACCTTATCCCACTATGGTGCCTACTTTTCCAGATATCAATTCATCTCCCTCCCTTTCTGCGTTTCCTCCTACAATCACAAATCCTCTGACACCTGTTCCTTCTTAACTCGGTTTCGCCAAGGTGGCCATTTTGTATCAGAGTGAGGCAGTGTAATGTTCAGACTTCTAAAAGCTCTGTTAGAAGAGATGATTTTTTTTTTACTTCCGGTGACGTCATGCTCTGATAAGACGCAAGGTCGCGGAGCTCCCTCAGAAAAGTGACAATCTACCCCCAAATAACAGCTTTTAACGACACCAAAATCAAAATATTGCCTACAGGAGGTATCAGTATGCCTAAGAAAAGGGGAGACAGCGTCTGCAACTCGCCGAAGCGCCAGGATGGTGAGAGATTTCAGGAGGAGGATTCAGAGAGTGGGGACTCGAGGGCCTCTTCAACATCGCGCCACAGCAACAGGCAGTCAGACAGGGTCCCGATCTCAGTTTTACAGAGACAGATGTCTCAAATGCTTGCAGAGATTCGCGACTTTCGCAAGGAGATGCGGTCCACGGTTACAGCCCTCCGCACTGACCTAAGTAAGCTGGAGAAAAGACAGAATGACTGCGAGGAACAACTAGCAACAAACGACAGAAGAACCGAGGAGGCCGAGCGGGCCATAGTACAAATGCATGCACAACTAAAGGCCCTGCAAGAGCGCGCGGAAGACGCGGAAAGTAGAAACCGGCGAAATAACAGCCGACTATCAGGTCTACCAGAAGGATTAGAAGGCACGGACATTATACCATTTACCCAGAAATTGCTACGGGACGTTTTAAAACTACCACATGATCTCACATTGGAGATGGAGAGAGTACACCGTACACTTGGACCTAGGCCAGCGGCGGGGGCCCGCCCGGGTACACTCCTAATAAAGTTTCTCAGACATCAGGAAAAGAAAAAGTTTTACATACTGCCTGGAAGTTGGGAACAGTTCAGGTGGTTCCTACAGGCTCTATTTAGAGAACGATTTTGCACGGAGGTAATGGCTCGCAGGAGGGCCTACATACCAATCATGAGGTTCCTTAAAGGGGCAGGCATTCGATTCAGAACTCTATACCCATCCAAAATGCTGATTCATTTTAAAGAAGGGCCTTGCACATTTGACAACGCACCAGCAGTAATCGCGGAGCTGAAATCTAGGAAGTTAGAGGTTCCTCAGCACCGACTCGATACAGAGATGACTGTTGCCTCCAAACTTGCGCAGAAGGTGTGGAGTGTTGGCCAGCGTGACTCTCGTCATCGTCGGGGTGCTGAAGCCATTCAATCCATCATCAATACATTGAAATCTAGGTCCAAAAATGCGTCTGGAAATGAGACAGTTACACCGAGCCTTGATACCTGAAGGGAATGCAAGTATTGTACTGGACTTTTGCCTATGGACTCGATAGGATTATAATGAAGTAGTAAATATCCAGTTGAGCAGATAGCATTAAAGGCATAAGAGATGTCCTGACTTTGGGGAGCATGATGTTGGGTAGGTTGGAGGGTAAGTAAAGGGGTGGGCTGGTAAGTGGGAGGGTCAGGGAATGGGGGTAAACATATAGGCATTAAACTGGCTGCAACATGAGACAGGAGAAGTGGAGGGCAGGTTTCCAGCAGACCGGTGGCGAATCTGAAAGACGTGGTTGGAATACTAATCACCTGATTGATTAGGAGCAGCGATGAAGCCCCTGGTGGCTGGATGATGAAGGATGAGGGGAGGCGGGTGGATCTCATGGGCATGTATGGGGTTATGGGCTATGTGTTTATTCGGGAGGGAACTGAAGTGGGGGGGGCCTCACCGCAGCTTGGATAAGGTCTGCAATGCGTGAAGACTAGACCAGGCAGTCAGGGCTGAGCCACTGGGAACACCCTGAGTATGCGAGAGTAATCGCACTTTTCTTAGATCCCCGGTGATTAACAGCAGAGGTAGAGATGGGAATAGCTGTACTGCCCATCTCCCAAGTGCTGAACCCCCCCTGCTGACCAGCAGGGAAACACCGTGGTACAAGGAAGGGAATTGAATACTACGAAATACCTCCAATGGAATCGCATAATAGGCAGGGAAGAGGTAGGAGGGAGGTATAGCGAGGGAGTGGGACGAAGAAATCTGATCATGTGAGTAATGGTTGAGCAATGGAGGGAAAATAAGGGAATTTGGGGGTAGTGGGGACGACAAGCAGTAAAACTACAAGACACAAGGTGGGATCATAATCCCCTAACTTCGAGGGGCGATTTTAAGTGAGGGTAGTACGAAATAAGGCATGCTTGGGGTATCTGTAGAGTTCAATGGGGGTAGATTGGGGGGGCAGGACATAAACAACAAAAAGATTGGATTTACTATTCTGTTTGGTATTAACAGAGTCTTGGGAGAGGCGGGGCAGGAACCCCTGACACCGCCTCTCCAATGGAAGGTTTCCTCGTTTTTTTGCTAGAGACGAGGGAGGGTTGTTTTTTTTTTTTTTCTTTTCACTTTTGCCCTCACTGGTGTGGGGCAAACTGCTACACACTGAAACAGTGCAGCATCATCCTTAATTAGTTGCAGGTGCTGCAGTGGGGAACATTTCTAGGAGCCTATCTCGATTACCTTTATCGAGAGGCTGGAGATGTACCTACTTTTTGCACCAATGTCCTGGCGAGCGGTGAGAGGGATGGAATGCTCCTGGGTGAGACAAGCCCATAACTAAAACCAGATGGAGTTGCTGATGGAACAGGGGCAGTGTTGCAGCGGCCGGAGTATAATCACCCTGGAAGCAATGTAGTCACTACCTGTTTCATCTAGCTGGACTCACCTTTCAGACATCTAAAGCTGAGGGAGCTCGCGACACCGTCATGACGGTTGCCTATCCCGCTTACCCTTCTCCGGTAGGTACGTTGTTACCTAAGGCCCTAGACAGAAGGGCCGCAAAGGTAGAGTCATTTCCCTGCCACCAGGTCTGGGCTAGTCCCAGATCGTTGGAAGTGCCAAATTTTGTTGGAACGGCCATGTTGGCCGCCTGGTGGTACAATTCACCTCAGTTATATGTTGTCCTGTACATGTTGTCATGCAGATGTTTGTTTGTAAGTTGTAATGTCACCAAACTCACGAAATGCACAGTATGGCTACAAGTTGGATGTAGGTCTGGGGGATTCCTGCCCGGGGGAACAGGGAGGCCAGGCATTAAGCTCAACAATAACTTGGAATAATGCATAACCAAGGGCTGAAATTGATGTCTTTGAACATCAAAGGCCTTGCTTCACCTATTAAAAGGGCAAGAGCCCTAGCATATATTAAAAAGTCGAAGGCAGATCTAGTCTATCTCCAAGAAACACATATGAGCCCGGCTGAACATACTAAACTGGCTAGATTGAGTAGAGGGCAAGTATTCCAGTCCTCATGCAAGGAGGGTAGAAGGAGGGGGGTGGCGATTATTGTACCTTCCCATACCCCATTTCGGGTGGAAACAACCTGGTCTGACCCAGAAGGCCGTCTAATAATTGCACAGGGAAAAATAAATGACTCTGAGGTCACCCTTGAAAATATTTATTTGCCACCGGGTATTTCAGTTATAAATCTAAAACCACTATTAGATAAGATTATCCAGAAAACCAGGGGTATCCTCCTATTGGCGGGAGACTTTAACCTAACAGTGGACCCATGTGTAGACTCTACTAGTAGGAAACCACAGAAGCAAACTGCCACCCAAAGGTTTTTTCGGAGGTTTGTAGCGGAGATGGGGTGGTGTGACGTTTGGAGGAGACTGCATCCGAGTACTAAAAATTACTCATTCTGTTCCCCAGTTCACCATATATATTCTCGAATTGATTACGCTTACACTCAAGCTGAACATTTGGGGTCTGTTCAGGACTCCCAGTACGGAGACATCTCGATATCGGATCATGCCCCCTTGCTGACTTACTGGGAGCTGGGCCTTCGGCCTAGGAGTACCCAGTGGCGACTAAATCCATTCCACCTCCGATCGGAAAAGTTTAGAGAATTCATTGCAGATAAAAGTGCAGAAATCCTCATAGATAACCCCCCCCCCCCCCATGACTCGACTCCATCAATACACTGGGACACAATCAAAACAGTCCTTAGGGGACATATAATCAAACATACAGCCGAGTTGAAGAGGCGACGTCAGGAGCAAAAGACTAAACTGGAGGATACTCTTCATTTCCTCCAGATGGCTCATCAGCAGGGGGATGATTCGGTCTTACCCCAACTGCAGCAAATTAAACAGGAATTAGATTTACTTGTCCAACAACAAACTGAAATTGCCCTGATGTACCTGAGGCAAAGATTTTACGAAGTGGGACCACGAGCGACCCGGCTCCTAGCCTATCAAATACGCAAGCAAAGGAAGTGTGCCACAATTACCTCTATCAGACACCCGGAGGGTGGTCAACCCCTTTTTAAATTACATGATATTGTGGATGCCTTTGCAACTTTTTATAAATCTCTTTATACCCTGGAGAATGAGCCATCTGAGGTCCGGATTAAGGAGTATTTGGATGCAGTCAAACTTCCGTCACTTACAGAAATACAGAGGGAGGCCTTGACTGGTCCCATCACTGAGCTTGAAATAATGCAAGCGTTAACTAGATCCAAATCAATGAAAGCACCGGGGCCTGATGGCTATAATGCAGAGTTCTACAAGGCCACTAAAACTCGAATCACTCCTTCACTGGTAAGGCTGTTTAATTCTGTGCTGGAGGAGAAGCCCACCCAGTCTTGGTCTTATGCGACCATCTCTGTAATACCCAAACCGGTAAACGCCCCAAAATTGTGCCTCCTATAGACCAATATCAGTACTTAACCAGGACTACAAAATTTTTATGAGCATACTGGCTTGTCGTATTGACCAGATGCTTCCCTCTATAATACATAGGGATCAAACGGGATTTGTTAAATCTCGAACCACCAATGACAACATTAAAAGATCCCTATATGTAGTACATCAGATGCAGGTGGGTGAAGAGCCAACAGCCCTGGTAAGTCTTGATGCAGAGAAGGCCTTTGATAGGGTCGCCTGGCCATTCCTATATCACACTTTAATAAAGCTTGGATTTCCACTTCCCCTGGTTCGAGTCATTCAAAACATATATTCCACCCCACAGGCGCACGTCAAGGTGAGCGGGCACCACTCCGGGTATTTCCGTCTTTATAGGGGTACCAGGCAGGGTTGCCCTCTTTCACCTCTGTTATTTGCTATTGTCATAGAGCCACTAGCACAGCAACTTCAGGACTCTGAGGAAATCCAAGGGGTTAATATAGGAAACACTGAACTTCGCACCGCTTTATATGCAGATGACATTCTCATGTACCTCAGGAACCCCGACCAAACCATTCCCGCTGTACGGCGGGTGTTGGATTCCTATAGCTCGGTATCAGGTTATAAGTTGAATTTCTCTAAGACAGAAATTCTTACTTTTCATTACTCCCCTACGTAAAGGATCCGAGATACCTTACCAGGTAGGTGGGATTTGCAAAAGCTGAAATATTTAGGCGTCTACATACCACAAGATGCCAAAAAATATTTTGAACACAATTACGAGCCATTTATCACACAACTTAAACAAGATTTGCACAGCTGGTCGGCTGTGCCGTTAAATATTACTAGAAGGGTGGACTTAATCAGAATGATCACACTGCCGAGAGCCTTGTATCTGTTCCAAAACATCCCCTTATATATACCGTTAAAAATTTTTAAGGAATAGACCGCTTGATAAGAAATATATATGGGCAGGGCGGAAACCGGTCCGCTTCAAGGTACTCACACTTGGCACGCCAATGTGGAGGTATATAGCACTCCTGATTTAATGCTCACCACAGCAGGCGAGTACCTCACACAAGTAATGGCTAGGCAAACCAAGTCGGCCATACCGCACTGGCTTGAGGTTGAAAGGTCGTGGATGGGTGATCAAGCCTTTCTGAAAGCAATTTATCGACAAGAATCGGGGGAGAGAACTCTGCCGACCTCGAACCCTTGGTTGAGGGCACAATTTAAAAATTGGTATCTAATTAAAAGAATGCAGGGATTGACACCTCTCCAAGCCCTCTTATGCCCGATTTCGAGTCTTACTGATTTCCCCCCTAACAATGTTGATAATGGCTTCCTTAAATGGGAGGGATGTGGGTTGAGATACCTTGGTCAGGTGGTTACGCATGGTAGCATCTGGTCCTATGCAGAAATGCAAAGGAAATTTCATCTCTCACACAAAGATTTCTTCCGCTACCTCCAACTACGGCATTATGTCGAGAGACTCTCGAGAATGCTCTGGAATACACAGGAACTCCCGGCGTTGATTCAATGTCAACTTCAATTAAATGCCTCAAGGAGGCGAGATCATTTGATCTCGCTATACTATGGGGCCCTTAATTCGCAAAGGGATTCATTCGTTCACGGATAATCTCCGAACACAGTGGTCCCAAGAAACAGGGCATCAACTTTCTCTTGAACAGTGGGGGCAGGCGTGCAGCCTTTCGGCTCGGGTGACTAGCTCGCATCAGTGGCGAGAATTCGCCTGGAAATTTTTGGTGCGTTATTTTAGATCCCCGGTGGTCACCAGTCATTACTCTCCAAACAATACAGCGGACTGTTGGAGAGGATGCGGGGAACAGCGTGCCAACCTGACCCATATGATTTGGGCCTGCCCAGCCCTTCAGGGGTTCTTCTCACAACTGGAAACTCAACTGCGTGAGCTAATGGACCCGCACTTTAAATTAACACTAGACCTATTTCTGTTTCTCAACTTCCCCAAAACATATAGGCGGCCCAACACTAGGTATCTGCTCTCCTTACTCCTGACTGCAGCAAAGAAGGCTATTACTAGACAATGGTTAACTGCAAAAAACCCCTCAGTCCATGATTGGTGGGTTGTAACTAAGCAGATCTATAGCATGGAGAAAATAACACATGATTTGAATGAAAAAAGGGAAAAATTTCTAGATAGATGGTCGCGTTGGCAACTATACTACATCTCGAAGGATAACACCTTCATTCCATAGCACGCCTTA
The DNA here is from genome assembly GCA_016271365.2 of Neoceratodus forsteri. NCBI lineage: Eukaryota > Metazoa > Chordata > Ceratodontiformes > Ceratodontidae > Neoceratodus > Neoceratodus forsteri. The sequence continues at coordinate 1,226,596,309 of CM028132.1, read as the reverse complement.
TAAGTGGGAGGGCTAATGGACACCAGGATAAGAATAAAACTGCTGCCCCAGGCCTGGCCTCCCTGGTCCCTCGTGGGAATTATTAAACTATAAACATGCACTTACAGGAATCTGTAAACATAGAAACAGGCAAACCGGGGCTTAGGATGGGGCATAGGTTCTGGGTAAAGAGAAATCAGTTAGACTAAAACATGGAAATCACTAGAATGTACCTCAAATGAAAGAGGAAATATTTCTTAAAATTGGATGTTGCTCCAAACACTATGTTGCGGGAAGGGGGAAAAATAAGTAGCTGGGGAAAAGGATGGCGGGGACTATAGCGTCTTGCAGACATTAACTGCATATACAATAACCAATCTTAATATGGCTTCGAATGATGACCCACATTTGAGAAATGTAAAGGGAGAGAGGGTAAGTGGCCTGAAATCCTTTGTCCCCCTCAATCCAGGGGAGCTCTGAAAAACTGTTATCCCGGGCCTACAGAGTCAGGACCCCGACCTAGAGAAACCATACATGCACTAGTAAGAACTGTAATAATGAATGCCAGAATCTAATTCTTGTATGTGTACTGTATTAACTCAGCGAACTGCCATGTAATAATGGACTTATGAATGTATGTAAGACTTGTGAGTATTGGTGACGTATATGTGTGTATATAAGTTAAAAAACTTAATAAAAAGAAGAATTACAAAAAAAAAAAAAAAAGAAGAGATGAGTTTTATCCCTTCACTGTAAAACCTCAGCCAGGCAAGCTGCCTTCTCCTCCTGGCTCCCTCTCCACCAGAATAACCTATTTTCCTTTCTCTGCTCGTCCTCTTTCCCCTTTTCCTTCAAGTCCTTTGCTCCACAAATCATCCTCTCTCTCTCTTCTCACACAACTGTCCCTCCCTTCCGCCATGCAACAACCCCCCCATCTGATTTACCTTTTGGCCCCTCCCCCACAAATCTTTATACAACTGTATCTTCCCATGCTGAGAGATGGAGGAATTTGAGATCAAGAGCATCAGGGCTCACACCGTTGTGGAGGTTAAGACCCAAGTGAGCCTTATACGAAGCAGCGGGAGTGGAAGGAGAGAAGGATAAGGGTGGTGGGGGATGGGGAAGGGAGGAGAAGGAGACGAGGCAGCAGGCACAGGATGTGAAGAATAAGTTAAATGCTAAGGTGATAAAAGAGCAGTCAGAAATAATAGTGCTACCCACCTTGAGGAGTGGTGGAAGGGATTGGGTTGGGGGGGACAGAAGAGGCATGAATAATCTTCCAGAACTTAGAGGGTGGTTTTAGGACTAGGCAGGATATTTTGGGTAAGAAAGACAGGTAAAAGTCAGTTACCTCGTAAGTTAGCTGATTGAAGACGTCCTGGCATTATTTATTGTAATTTATTTATTTTATTTTAAGTATTGTTTGTTCGCTGGGAGAGGCACACTGAGCCAAGGCTCATTTCCAGGTGCAGCCGGGGGATGAGGGGAGTAGAGGAGAGTAATAAGTTTACATTTGCAAATATTTACAGCACAATTTCCAAACCGTAGTGAAAAACAAACTGAGTTGATAATGTTGGAAACATTTACATTTAGGTAGTATGAATAAAAGTAAATTTCTGGAGGATGAGCCGATACAATGTAAGCAGCATTGTTTGTGCAGGTGTAGGTGAGAGCAGGGAGGGTGGTGAGTGGGGGAAGAGGAATAGAGGGGAGGAGGACAGAGGAGGCGGGATGGAGGCAGAGTGATGTGGGGGTACCAGGCAGAGGGCCTGAATGGGTGGAAGGGCAGTGATATAATGCATGCCTTAAAGGGGAACCATTTCTATATGGTACAGTCTCAAAAGGCCTAACTGAAATTTCAGCAGCTTGCAGCAAGTGGTCTTGTACTCGCTATGTTCTGTAAGGTACTGTATTATTATTTACTGTTTACTGCAGTATAGTAGATTATACTTAATTCTGCTGATTTGCAAGCAGACATTTTCTGCAGTTACAAATCCCAGATTCCTCTACTGCTGCCATCGGAGGAGGGTTGCTTGCAGTGCATTTTTATTAGCTGTGATGATTGTTGGTTGGTAGAGTTTTGGAAGAAGGCTCCGAGTGTTGAGGTGAATTATGCTGAGGCAGCTTATTCAATAGGTAGGGAAATTGGGCAGACTAGGTGGGCTAAGCGGTCCATATCTGTTGTCAAAGTCTATGTTTCTACGTTTCAGGCCTTTGGTAGTTGGGGAGCTGGAGAAGACTGGATGGGGAGGGGTCCAGGGTTGGAATCCATATCACTACACAGGAAAAAGTACAGGGGCAGGAGGATGCAGTGGTATTTCCACCCCTTAGAGTGGGGGGCGGAGGGCAGGAGGTGGGGAAGGGAGAGGAGGGCATGGTGAAGAAACTCCAGGTTAAAGATGTAGTGCTAGATTAAAATGGTGTGTATGACGTGGAATCTTTGTAAAAGAGTCTTTGACTCAAAGGTGTTATCCGATATTTATCAATAAATAAAGTAACGGATCATTTGCAACAGTGTGCTCCCTGTGCTCTGTTAAGCACTTACCTGGTAATCTTTCTTGTTTTCGCTGTACTATCACTTCATAATTTGCTTCGTTTTTCTTTACATTTCTCCCATCCACCATGTTGAACTGGAACTCTCTGCTGCCAACCACGCATGCTCATGACTCGCAGTACTACACAGGGATAGCGGGAACACACAGCACAGATTCCCACGGAAGTAAATAAAAGACGTGTTGCGACGTGAGGGGGGAGCTTGGTTGCAGATTAGGCACCAGACATATTTACTGTGGATCCACAACAATAGAAATAAAATGTAAATACCTAAAAAACTGAAGATCACTAGAAAAAAATATTTACAGATATGAAACCGCAACTACAGCTGCGTGCTTCCAGCCAAAAACTATGACTGCATGCTTCCACTCTGGAATGCTTATCTTTCCTAGGTCGCCCCTGAAAAATGGACAACTTTGTCTTAGTGGGCCTACCCAGTCAACAAAATTCAAATAAATAAATAAAAAGCTGAATTTTGATCAACTTTTCCCGATTTTCCAGTACTGCTGCTTTAAAGGAGGGGGAAATGAGAAAACCAGGGTGGATAGGAAGGGAGGGAGGAGGGTAAGAGGGAAGAGTGAGGGCTGGATAGGTGGATGGGGTAGTGAGATGGATGGGAGAGAGGTGCAGTAGTGGAGGGGGGAGGAATGGGCAGGGAGGGGAGGATATAAGATAGAGGAGGGGCAAGGTACATTGTGAACATGAGGTGAGATGCAATAGCCATTTGTTGTTCAGTACAGTAGCTGAGGTAATCAATGAATGTTAGGTCAAAAACACAAAATTGCAGTAACCAGGTAGCAGGCCTAGGCTGTGACTTAGATATGGGAGAAACCATGGGCAGTATTCAGGAGGTGGACAGCTAATTAGCTTACAGGAGACAGAGTGTAATCTTGAATAGTCACTCAACACATCCCTCCACTCTGAATGGTGAAGTAACAGAGGAATAGGAGCTGGGTTGATTGCTGGATGGGGCTAAATTATCAAGAAAAGTGGACACAGCAGATGAGGGGGAAGGGGATCCACTCATGGGGGGATCTGCACACTTCAGGTATGGTCATGGGCTGAAAAATATGGACTAAATTGTAATATGAGGAAGTGCAAACCAGTGCTCCTACTGTAGGTGTGAGAAACCTGAATTGCACATACACCTTGAGTGGTGCAACAGTGGACAGTGCAGTCTAAGAAAAGAGTTTGGAGGCAGTTGTGGGCAGTAAGCTGAAGCCAGAATGGCAGCATACTGCCACAGCAAAATCTTACACAGTGTTGGGAATGGGATGCATTAAATGGGAGATAAGGAACAGGTCAAATGAGGTGATTCTTCCCCTGTAGTATGCTATGGTTAGACCACATCTGAATACTGCATCCATTTACAGTAACCCACTCACCATAGTATAGAAATGACATTAAAGTGAGTGAAAGGGTCCAGCACAGGGTCACCAACCTGATTAGTGGTGGGCATGCTTAAAGTATTTAGCCTAGAAAAGAGAAGACTTAGAAGGGAACACAATTATCTGAATACTAAATCGGCTAGACATGGTGGAGTACACAGAGGTGGTTGAGCTGGTAAGTACAGGCAGAACTAGAGTACATGTCCTCCAACTTTTGGGGTGGGGTGCAGAATAAAGAGAAAGAGAAACATTAGAAAGCATCACTTGATAACCTACTAGATGAGTTGTGAAAGTAGCACTGTTCAGGCTTTAAAAGCAGGACTTGACACTTTCCTGAGGAAGAATAGCAGTGAGGGGTTACATAGCAGGAGTAGGAGTATTACGAACACACGAAATTAGCCAGCAGATAAAGGCCAATAGGTCTATCAAGTCTGCAAGATTTTGTAGCTTGCTGCCCTATTTAGCAGCTGCCCTCACTTCCCCCTCTCCTTTAACCATCCTTCTTACCCTGTCCCATCCCCTTTTGAAGCTGCTCACTGTTGTGCAGGCCACCACTTCCTCTAGCAACGCGTTCCACTTGGCCACCACCCTCTCTGTAAAAAAGTGTCTTCTTATCGCCCTCCTGAACCTACCCCCCCTTCCAATTTCATAGCATGGCCTCTGGTATCCCTCCCTTCCTTTACTTTGAACAGTCCCTCCATCTCAGCCCTGTTTATGCCCTTCATGTACTAGAAGGTTTCTAGCATATCCACCCGTCCTTCCTCTCCTCCAGTGAGTACATGTTTAGTTCCCTCAATCTTCTCTTGTACAGTAAGTCCCCCAGACCATGGATCATTTTTGTTGCCCATTTTTGTTGTATTTTGGCTGTTTAGCTTAGATGAGTCCATAATTTTGTCTATATTTTTTTCATAAAGTACTGCTGTGCGGCAGGAGGGACAGACAAGAGGGACCCTAATTCCCTTCCAATAATCACAATACTATATTACTATAATCCATTTATTAATTATTCATTGTAGAAGCTCTTTCACAGGAACTGCAAAGTGAAACCACCTGTTTTCAAGTACTCTTGGCACATAGTCAGGACTGACACCTAGAAACTGTTAGGTTAGGAACCATTACTGTAGTCCAGGATAAATAATTGTATTGATCTTCCAATTTGTCTGTGCATTTTCCTGTTTTGCCATTCAGTTGTTTAATTGTTTTTCCATCCACAGATTATTGGATTCTTAATATATGAGAGACCTTAAATTTAGTCCAGATTACTTGAGGGCAAGCTTGCGGGACAGAATACGGGAAGTTAAGGATGTCACGGTATGAAATTCTGACGGTATGATAACCGTCACATGTAATAACGAGGTTGCCATTATACTGCAGTATTACAGAAGTAATTTATGTACAAAAAAGACAGCTTGTCAAACTTCTGCATCAGAGACAGTCGGCACGGAAAGGACAGTTGTCCCTGAAAATATGAAAAAAATTAGTTGAAAGGTCCGAATGCCAGGATATACTGTGAACCATGACTATCGCGGTATCAGAAATTGCCCATGTTATCAACACTGACTTCTGATAACCGCGGTATACCGTAAAACTGTGGTACTGTGACATCCCTAATGGGGAGACATTAGAAAGCATTACATCACCACAGGTGTCACCATGTGGAATAGGCTACCCAGTGAGGTTGTGAAAGCTAGCAGTATTCAGGCTTTCAAAGCAAGACTATTCAACCCTATGAAGTATGCATTGTGGAAGTCACAAACTTTCCCTTCATGAAGGAAAGTGAACGGTGATGGGGGGCAGTGCAAATGGCCCACATTCACAAAGCATGGCAATACTTAGCTGCCAACAGCTGGTGGTATTGGGGTCCCCTCTGGTGGCCCTGCCCTGGGAAGGGGTAAGCCAGGGAGGAACACAGTGTCTGGTAAGTCCCTGGGAAAGCAGGTGATTGGGGGGGGGGGGGTGAACAGCAAGGCCCAATGATAAGCTGTCTGGAGGAGTGGAAAAAAGCAAGCTAAACAACAACAAAAAAAAAAAGAGTGGACTGGGGCTATGGAAGGGGTACCACTGGATGTCAGTGAGTCATTTGGATTCCTGGGAGTATGTGGGTGGTCCAGTGGACTGCTAGGGACACTTTACACCTAGCACAGTGAAACAGTCTGGCTCACTGTGGTCCTAAGATAAAGGGGCTTGGGGGGAAGCTAATTATATTTTACTACTGCTACCATTTATAGAAAGAACTTGCATTGCACTGTGCACTTCATGTACTGCTGTGATACCTTGTGTGACTGAGGTTGCTACCGCACTTACTATTTTATATAAGATGGTATTTTTTTTTTTTTTCAAAATAGTTTTATTAGAAGTTTAAAAAAATTTCACAGACGAAACACGATTCACACATTCAGTAGAGTTCATGAGTAACAAACAACTCTTTATGATTGGTGTCTTTACATTCATATACTGGTTGCTTTGGTCATAGTACACGTACACACAGAGTGACTTGAGAATATTCACTGCAGTTCAACTGTTTGTTATATTGCACTGCATTTTATTTTTTTTTTTGCTGTCGTTTCCATAACAGCAGGACCCTCTGACTGTCAAGCATTCGGTACAAAACCAGAGCAGTACTTTATGGGGAAAAGGCCACTTTCAAGCGCTAACTAAGTCTGAATCCAGATGGGCTTAAAAATATTCTTCTGATTGTTCACAATATAATGGTCCCTCTCCACACTGAGGCAGTCCAACAGGTTGTTTGTTCTACCACTGGGCAATAGTGGGGGCAGCTGCTGCCACCCAGTTTTGGGCAGTACTGTTTTGTGCGTTCATGAGTGCTACGCCCATAGCAGGTTCTGTTTACAGAACTGTAGTGATGACTCTGCCCGCGGTAAGTTCTTTAGCTGAGAAGGGCAGGTTTTTCCCCTATGATTCTCTCCATCTTGCAATGAATATCCCACCAAAAGCTCTTCACCTTGGAATAGTTGAGAGCCAGGTGAGTAAAAGTGCCCTCCTCCCTCCTGCACTCGGGACACATGGGATCCAGTTTGAGTTTCATTTTTGTGAAGTTTATTAGGTGTGTAATAGGTTCTCACCATTAAATTATATTGGATTTGATTGAGCTTGTAGTTTCTTGCTCCATAAATCACATGGTTCACTGCTGACTGCCATGCTTCTCTAGTGGTTTCTTCTTCCAGATTTGTTGTCTACCTCCGCTTGACATGGGGTCAGGGGTGCTACCCAGTAACAATATGTAGCTGACTGAGACTGGCTTTGAGCCTGGCTGGGAGTTGAGTGCTACATTTTCCAGTGGGGATAGGGCTGAGGCTACACCCTGTTCCTGGGCAGCTCTCTCCAGGAGACTTTTGCACCTAAGATAAATGAAGAAATTGTCTGGGGCCAGTGCAAATTCCCATTTGAGTTGGAGAAAGGATTTGAGGGTGTCTCCCAGTACAGCATTCCCACCTGTGTTAATCCCTTTTCCTGCAGTCCAAGAGTCCCTGATGCAGGAACACACAACACTCCTCTCCCTTGAAAACCTGATGAAAACTGGCTGCTGGTGAGATCTCCCCTTTGTGGCCTGTAATCTTATGGACTGTCAACTACATGTGGACTGTGACGCTTGTGACGGGGCTCCTCATCCTCCCTAGCTTTTGCATCTTGAGTCTCAGGCTGAGGATCTCCTCCAGGAGAGGGCCTCCAGTGTCCCATTCTTCCATCCTCTACCAGGCCAGTGTTTCAAACCCTCTTGGTCTTTGAAGAAAAGCCAGTTGCGCTGCCAAGTAATAGAAGTACACATGTGGGAGAACCATCACCCCCCATCTTTCCCCACCCCCTTCAGGGCCGAAGATCGTATTCTGGTGGGTTTGTTTCGCCAAAATGTAATGTGATAAGATTGCTGTACCCCTGTCAACAGCCGGACTGCTGCTTTCAACAGCTGCAGGTGTTGATGTGTGCCCCCATTGACCCCGAGGTAGAGGGTGTTGCAGTAGTCAAGCCTTGAGGTGTCAGATGCATGTATCAATGTGGGCAGGTTGTCAGGGGGAATGAGGGATTTAATACGGGCGATATGCTGAAGAGAACAGTCACCGACACCTGGGCTTCCATTGTGGAGGTATTCCATTTAGGAAGCAGTGTAGCTCAGTAGTTTAAGGCTCTGAGCTGCAAACTAGGAGACCTGGGTTTGAATCCCACAGCCCCCCACTAAAATAGTGCGTGACGCTGAGCAAGTCACTTAACTTCCTTATGTTCCCAGGTAGCACCTGTAAACAAGCTTTCAGCTTAGTGTCTCTCTCCTGGTAAAAAAAAAAAAAAATAGCTCACTATCCAGGAACACACCTAAATTTCTCGCCTTTGCGGATGCCTCCAGCCTATCACCGCCAGGAGCGTCCACCCCTCCCCTTCGACCAGGCTCCACAACTAACACTTCAGTCTTCCCCGGGTTGAGTCCAAGCCAATTAACTGACATCCATGTCCAGGTCTCTGACAGGCACTTATTAAGCACATCGACTGCATCTGATCTTCAGGTGCAAAGGACATGTATAGCTGGGTATCATCTGCATAACAATGAAAACCCAGACCATACTGCCTAATGATCCCACCCAGGAGCAGCATATACACTGCAATAACAGGAGAGAGGACAGAGCCATGCATACTCCACAGGGCAGGGCCTTTGGGCCTGAGAAAAAATTTCCTAGGACCACCTTTTGAGTCCTGCCCTAGAGAAAGGACTCAAACTAGCTGGTGACTTTGCTGGTGAGTCCTACATATTCCCGTAGCCTGTCCAGCAACACCCCATGATCCACAGTGTTGAACGCTGAAGAGAGAGATCGAGGAGGACGAGAATTGTTCATTTTCCTCTATCTCTTGCCCTGAGCAGATCAATCAGCACCTGAACTAATGCGATCTCTGTGCTGTGCCGAGCCCTAAATCCGAACTGAAGTGATTCAAATATCTGAAAATCAGTGAGGCGCCCCTCCAGCTGTTCTGTGACTACTTTCGCCAAAAAGGGAAGGTTTGAGACAGGACAGTAGTTCGACACAATGTTGGGGTCCAAAGATGGTTTCTTTAGCAGGGACTTCACCAGAGCCTGTTTTAAAGACTCTGGAAAAATTCCCTGCTCTAAAGAGTACCCAACTATTTCAGCAAACACTGGACCCGGTGCTCCAACACACCCCACTATGGGGCGGGTCGGGTCCAGGTCTAGTCCACAGAAGGTTGGGCTTAGCTTCAGTATCACCCCACTGACCTCATCAGATGTTACTGGCCAGAACTCATCCCAGGGTGGCCAAATGCACACCTCACCCCAGTGCCTGCCACCGACGGCCAATGGTATACCTGTTGAGGAGATCCCAGAGTGAATAGAGGACACCCTGTCTGAGAAGAACCGAGCAAACTCCTCACATTTCTGAGCCGAACACACTCCCACGGGTTTTATACAGGCTGGGTGCAACAACCTGCCTGTCACCTGGAAGAGCTGATCTGGTCGGTTCTTCCCAGCTGCAGTGGCCCTAGACATAAATGCTGTCTTTTTCTGGGTGATTGCATTCTGATAGTCATGATAGTGAGCCATCAGAATCAGTTTGTCCTCTTGTGCCCCCGACCTTCTCCAACCTCCTCCCCCTGGTTTTCATTGCCCTTAGCTCTCCATCAAACTATGGAGAGCCAAGACATGAAGCCAGGGGGCGTACATGGTCTGGCGCTACTTATTTATTTATTTCGTTATTCAGACATAACCTTTGAGCAAAATGCTCTTTTTCAAAGGTTCCACGTCTTGACAGTAGGACAACACAGAAAGGTCTACTTACAATTGTAAGCTATCTCATATAGAGGTACAGCATATTGCATTTAGTATAGCCCAAGGTACTGGTTAGTGCTGTGGGTTTAAGAAACTAATTTAGCAGGAGGTAAAGCAGCCAGGGGAGGCATTGTCATTATTTCATATAAAGTCAAGGAGGAGAGACTCAACATAGGCGTTCACACCCTGTCTGTTAATGCAGCCAAGAGGAGGCTTTGTTGTTAATTCTAGTCAATGATTGGGGGTATTTTCTGTGCAGGACTGACCTAGTAGGAACATACTAGAGAGCAATGTGAGGAGGACTGTACACAGAATGAGCTGGGCAAAGACAGGTATTTTGAGACAATCACATTTGTGCAGGGTCAGTGGCAGGGGAGAGACTTAAAACAGAGTGCTGAGTTAAGGACAGTAGATAAAAGGCTCATCGACAGGCTGTGGCTGTGGAAGGCTACTTGGTCTAGTGTTGACTGGACAGACTTATTATAGGCTGTCACAGCGGCCTCTGGGCCCAAGGCGCAGGCCTCCATCACAGACGAAATGTCCAGTTCTGCCAACAGTCCCTCTGGTTGTAATCCTTTCAAAGGGCAAAACTGGACCATTTCCACAAGGGAAGGGTCCATCAGTGGGGCTCTGAAGCTGAATCTGGCCGCACAATGATCCGACCAAACAACTGGATCAGCTTCCAGTGACTCGAGTCCCAAGGAGAATATCAGGTCGAGTGTGTGGCCTAAGCGGTGAGTCCTGGCTACAGAAGCTAGGTAAGACTCAGGGACTCCATGTTGGCTAAGAAGTCCCTGGTCCAGGACGAACCCTCATCATCCACCCAGGCACTGAAGTCTCTGAGGACAAACTACCTCGGCAACTCCAATACCCTCATGGCGACAAAGGCCATCCACTCCTGCAGGAAATCCCTGCTCCAGCCCGGAGGGCAGTAAACAAATAGCACCCTTAATTCCACAACCCGGCCCCCACACAAAGCCACGCACTCAAAGGACCTGGTGTCCCCCACTGGATGCACGGTCAGATTGAGCTCCGACCTAAAACATATGGCCACTCCCCCTCCCCTGTGTTCCTTCTTCGGGCAGTGTACCAAAGAAAACCCAGCTGGTATTGTTGTGTCCAGAACTGGTTCCAAGGTGCCCCCTAGCCAGGTCTCTGTAATGCACGACAAGTCGACTGCTGACACAAGATCGCTATCATAAAGGTCTTGATAGCCACTGACTTGATGTTGCATAACACCGCCAAAAGAGGATGAATGGAGGAGGCCGGTCACTAGCTACCTGCTCCCTCAGTCCAGGAGGTTGCCTGGTTAGAGGGACCAGGCACGGGGGACCCTGCTCCAATTGTCTTCTCCTCCCAGGGCATCTTCCGGTCCTTACTACCCCATCGCACTCTCCTGAAGCTTGCCAGCTACCTCTCTCTTCTTATAACCCCTCCTAGCAATGCCCAACTCCCTGCAGCGATGTTGTATTAAAGCAGCAGGCTGAAGGATATGGAAGGGACGTGGAGCTTTCAAAGAGGCAGGGAGTATTGCAGCTTTGGGGTCTGAATTAGAAAACCCATCCTCCTACCCCAAATCACTACCACAACTTCAGAGAAAATATATAAAACTTAATCTGTTACACAATTACCCACACACACAACCACCCCAACCCAAAACCTCACTCCCACCTCAGACAAAACTCCCAATGAAATAGAACAATACTAAGTAAATACAGGGGATTCCATAAAAAATAGCCATATAATCACCATAATGTCCGTTGCTCAACTTCAAGTTCTGGAATTTTTGTTGACTAGGGGTGCTCTACTCTCCTATTGTAGGCAGTCTGCTTTAAAACAGTCAAAGATTAGCTCAGGTAAACAGGGTCCACCATCAGGTAACAGGACACCATATCCCCAGGGCTCCCTAGGGTTACTCTTCAAAAGACCCTCAGCTCCAATCTCAGTGTCTCACCACCAGGATTTTAGTGGGCCAAATTCAAGAGTTCAGATAGAGCAGTCACTGTCCTTCTCAGTGCTTGATGTCACAGCAGAAGCCCAGCATTACCTCCAACTAATACAAATCCCAGGACATCGCTAAACCGGAAGTTTTAGCGGGTCCAGCCCTTTTACCGCCTTTCAGTTTAAATGAAGTTTATGAGGACTATTTCATAGCATGCACAACAATAAAAGTACGTTAAAAGCAGTTGTCCTCAACTCCCGACTGTTCTTGTGACCTGTTAGGCAAGCACTGTCCACTGCTGGTAGCTACTCCAAATTCCGAGAGCTCCACAGCATACCGCCACCACTGCAGCTTCACCCGGTCGGCCATCCCCACTGCACACCACGGGTGGTTCCTTCCACCCTCGGCAGCAGTTGCTGAAAGATGGTCTGTATCCAACTGGACGGGCAGCAGCGTGGAACACTAAGAAACTTACTTCCTTTCTTCCTCATGCTAGAATAGTGGGTGCAATCAGACAAACCCAAGTCACTCAGATCACCTTCCTCCACCACCGTTGGCCTCCTCTCAGTTGAATTGGGAATCCGAGTTCTGCTGCTCGTGCCTCCAAATCTACACTCCCAACAGAATGACCACTACAACGAAGGAGAGGAACGGACCACCACAGATGTGAACAAAGGTAAATGGCAACCGCTACACTTCCCTAATTGAAAATAAAAAAGCTACCTCCTCAGTCTATATCACTGCGCGTTCCCTCACTAACTCTCACCTCCTTAAACCTCATACATTAACCAAGAGTGCTGAATAAGCACAGCCAATGAAAAATCTAGATAAGCACTCTGTGAAAAAATTAGAAAGAATAAAACTATAAACTATAAAACCATTAAAAGCCATAAAATCGCTCCCCTTTACTGACAGCAGCCCAGCGTGGCTGCCATCTGGTAGCCCTTTATCTTGTCTTGCTCTCAGAGCTGCAGCCAGAGGCTCCAGGATCAACACATAAAGCAGAAGGGACAAGGAGCACCCTGGTCCGGTTTCTTTTGTGAGCTTGCAGGGGGATGACAGCTGCCCATTGGTCATCACATATGCCTGTGGTTGGTTATAAAATAGTGTGATCCAGCTCCTAAATCTGGGACCTAACCCAAGCCTCCCCAGGGTGTGATGTAGGTACCCCCACTCCAAGATTTCAAATGCTTTCTCAGCATCTACATTGACAAATCCTGGTCTGTCAGTCCTCCCCTTCCCACTGTCCAGTGGCAGAGTATATTGAGGGTTCTCTAAATATTCATTTTACCCTGTCTACCTTTGACACATCTTGCTTGGTCAGGATGTACTATTAGTAGAAGTACCTCCTCTGCTCTAGAAGCCATTAGCTTTGCCATGATTTTATAATTGGCAGTTAGGTGAAACTGTATGGTTGGAGGGGTAAAGATTTGGCTCTTTCTCTCCCCTAAGCTGGTCTCCGGGCTTCCTTACTCCTGGGCTGCTCCTCCCGATGCTGGCTGTAGGCAGGGCCAAAGCTCTGCAGTGGGGGTAAGAAGCCCTCCACATCCGGTTGTCTCCAGTTCACTTCCTGCCTTGCAGGGAGCAGGTACTCTTCAGCAGAGCTCTGTCACTGCAGTGACAGGGCTGAAGACTTCAATACTATAAGTTTGGACTATTTTTTCCTTACTGGATTTACAGAGAGAGCAGGGCTGGGTGGAACCAACAACGACCTCTTGCGCGCTCTCTCTCTCTCTGTCATTAGGGGGTCCCAGTCTCAGCCCTGCATGCTGGACAGACTGGCCCCCCTTCTTGTCATGATTAGTCTCTCTCTGCTTTTGGCGGGGGTCGTAGTTTCAGCCGTGCATGCTATCAGACAGGCACCCCATCCACACTCCTCCCATGCGGTCTTGGTCTCAGCCATGTGCACTGTACGAGACGGCCTCTCAATATCTCTCTCTCGATGCACCCCCCCCCCCGACGATCAAGTCGGCTCACCGGGGCCTAAGGCAGCAGACGAGCTGCTAGTCGGCTCTGAGAATCAACGGGGGAAATCCTTATTCATGGGCTCCGAGCACAGCAGGAGAGCCGTTATTTTGGAGCTACTGCCCTGCCTATGGAAGCGCCACCGCCAGCTCCTCATAGAGCCTTTTTCCAGACTCAATGACAGGGAGGGAGCTTGCTGCAGCGCCACTGTCAGCTCCTCATAGAGCCCTTTTCCAGGCTCGATGACAGTGCGGGAGCTTGCCACACGAGCTATGATTGCATTTGGGCACAAACGCATTTCAAAGAGCCCTGAAGCGCTTCACAGCTGTGTCGGGCAGCTCGCTCAGGCGGCCGCGAACCCTTGGGCTCAGGGTGTACTGTTTGGGAGAGTGCTGATTATTTTGGCGCCAACGAGCACAGGACACCTTCTTGAATTCGCGGCGCCACTACAGGCCGCCCAGATACACAGCCGACGAATATTCTGGCTCTTGGCGTATTAATTTGGGAGAGTGTTTATGGACTCCTTATGTTTATTATTTTGGCGCCAGTGAGCACAGGACTTTTTATTGAATTAGCGGCACCACTACAGGCTGCTCAGATACACAGCCGACGAACTCTCTGGCTCATGGTGTATTAATTTGTCACCTACAGTACACAGGATGCCTTATGGGACTGCCCTGCTCACTTAGCCCTCGTGGTCATTCAGCATATTCTTAGGAGCTAGCGCCGCAGGGTATTATGACCACTTCTGGGGATCAAGGGATCTTCGTGGAACAGGCCCCCCCCACAAAAAAATGTTTAATAAATCAGCGAAGGCATACAAAGAAAAACGGTGCTCAGTATCTTGCCCTTAAAGGGCCAGCAACTTCAATAGGAGACCTCCAGGGAAGGGGGTGCACTTTAAAAAAGGGGAGTAAGACCATTAGGCTCATGGTCTGTCGTTCCTTCCGGGGGCGCACAGGGGGATTCATCCTCAGTTCTGTGGGCCTTCGCCGGGTCGCAGGGCCTAGTTGCAGAAAGCAGTGTCTGCGAGTGTCAGGGACCCCCAGGAAGGCATAATACCCCTCATAGACTCAGTCTGATACACACCAGATGGACAGGTCTCACCGAGCAGCACCCACCAGCTACAAGAGAGCAGTGGCCTTAGAGACCCAGCAGTCCACAGTCCAATCTCTGGCCCCAGTCCTACAGTTAACACAGGGCACCTGCTGCGGACCTTGCATGCTTCACACCAGTCCTCATCTGAAGAGGAAGTGTTGTCTTCATATCCTTATGGTCTCAATGAAGATCTCTAGGCGCTAATAAGGAAGAGTGTCACAGAGAATGTTCCCCGGACTCCGTAGTTTCCAGTTCATCTCCCTTAGGAGAGAGGGAACTAAAGGGCTCATCATCAGGCCTGGGCGACTCCGACCTGGAGGGTCTAATCTTTTTCATAACCCAGATCTTAGTCGGGTTTTTCCTTGGATTTCCCTGGGGCTCCCTCCCAGCCAATACAGTTTTTCACCTGGCAGCTGCTGCCAAACCTGGCCACAGCCTCCCTCTCCTTTTCAGACATAGAGGGCTTCCGATAGGAGAAATGGCAAGGCCCAGAGGGCTTCCGATAGGAGGAATGGCAAGGCCCAGAGCGTACCTACCCAGGGGCCTGGCGGCTGTTTATCCTTTTCAGGCAGTCAAGAATCAATCTGCAAAGGGGTTGGACTGCCCCATAATAGGCTGAGGGCATAGGAAAGTGGACACTGATCTCAACTAGGCTGTAAAAGCCTCAGCTATGTCTCAAGGTGGCTTCCACCACTCTCTTTTCGACCAGAGCCACTTCGCCCTGGGCCCCTGGATTGACCATCTCAGTTCACTGGACTCAGAAGAACATGCCTAGTTTTCACCAGCTGCAAGTAATGGGTTTGGTTTAGGATTACGCTGTAATTACGATTACGCTGCAGGGATTTATTTAACTCTAAAAATTGATCAGCGTTTTGCTCATAAAAGTGCTAAATCTTTGTGCAAATGCATAGCTCTTGCCTCACTGTGTTTAACAAACACAGCACTTCTAGAAAATCTATGTAACTACTTTCTGTACAGTTAGTATCATCCCAAGAAAAAAACTGTTAATCAATTATTTAAAACCCTGCACTATAACCGTGTAGGAGAAGGCATCGAGGAGCACCACTCGATCAAGTCTTATCAAACCTTGACTAGCTGCAGCCTCTGGCTTCAGACCTGACAAGCACCTCTGTCGAGGAGTGCCACTCGATCAAGTCTTATCAAACGTTGACTAGCTGCAACCTCTAGCTTCAGCCCTGACAAGCACCTCTGGCTTCAGACCTGACAAGCAGACACCTCGGCAACAAACCAGTTGGTTAACGCACCCTATGATGATATTCCCCAGTCAGTTCAACCCTTATGTAGCAGTGAAGGAATCCGGGGAGCTGACAAAGGTGCACACACACTATCAAGACGCAGGGTCCAGTCCAAGCTAGTCAGAGAGGTCCTAGTCATTATCGGCAAGGGTTGCCTATACAAGCCCCCATTATCAGCCAGGGTCGTCTATACAAGGACCCCCTTCCTCATGTGGTGCCCTCCCCATCTACGGCAATCCGTATAAAAGACAGGCGATGATACAGGCCACGATAGACCTTCACAATCCATATAAAAGACAGGCGACGATACAGGCCACGATAGACCTTCGACAAACAGAGGTTACTTTTACCCCTCAGAAATCCAAGCAGGAAGGTGTCTACCTATTCTCCATTGTGCCATCTTGCACAGAGAGACTCCGGCCAGTCCTGGGCTTCAGCTTCCTGAATAGATTTGTCCACAACACATCCTTCAAGGTGGAAACCTTGTCATCAGTCATCAGAGGGTCACAAAAGGGAGATTTGCCGGCATCCATCTGCCTACACCATACCTATTTACACATTCAGGAAATACACAGCCGCACCAGAGAAAATTATTAAAGAGGCTAGTAGCGGTCATGGCCCACAGAGACCCATCAGCCCAACCAAGCAAGGTTCTTTTTACCTGGAAGCGAAATCTTTAGGGCTCTGCCAAAGCTTAATCGTGGAGTTTTCACATAGTCCCTCCACTGCCTGCATTTGTCTTTTCATGCAGCCAATGGGGACAGATTGATCTCTTCCTCCCCCGAGGGTCTAGGAGGACAGAGGCCATGAAAGGTCACCAGTTGGGCCTTCACACCGAACAAGGATCACGACCAGTACAAGCCTGGGGAGCTCACAAGCATTAACTATCAGACCAAGGCAGGTACTCCGGTTAGAAACAAGGTGCAGCATAAACGTTCTCAAGATGAGAGCAGTATGCCTCACTCTGAGGCTTCGGAAAGAGCAATTCCTCAATGAGGATGGACTGGCTCCAGCTGACAGTCTGGCAACGTGGGTATACATCGGCCACCAGGGCGGCACAAGAAGCCCCAAAATGCTAATAGATTCCCCATCTCTTTTCAGTGGGATGAGCACTACTGAAAGATATATATTCCTGGACAGGAAAATGACACAGCAGTCTGGCTCAATCACAAGGTTGTTCTTCTAGGAGAACGGGAGATGGAGGACAGTGCCTCCCACACCCCAACAGAACAGGGGGAGCAATCCTTGGACAGATCTTTCGCCTGCGGGCAGAATTCAGAGGTACAGCAATTCTGATCTCTGGCCAGGGATAAACCAGCAGTGGCCCAGGAAACCTCCCTAAGCCAGGATCAGTTCGGCCTCCTGTTTGCCTTCCTCCAATAGCGGTGGCTCAGGACGCCTTCTCCCTAAACCGGGATCAGTTCGGCCTCCTGTTTGCATTCCTCCAATACCACTTATATCAAGACTCCTCCTCAAGTGGCCTTGGACAGAGCAGTCATGATTCTAAGGGGTCCCTTATGGCCAGTCTGCACGTGGTTTTCCGACTATTATTCATCTTTCGAGGCAGCCACCTCTAACCTTCAATTTCAGCCCAGACCTTATCCTTGAAGGACCAGTCTGCATCTCAGTTGAACAACTTCTCTCTCCGGGCCTGAAGATTGAGCAGGGAAACAGTCAAGGAGCTAGGCTCCACATCTCCTGTGGTGATGTGAAGGATGTGATACCCATGCCTCGCTTCTTCCTCTAAAGGGTATTATAGAATTTGGATGAAATTCTGATTTGGGTGTCATACCAACGTATACAGAACTCTCTAATATAATCGCCTGTACTTCTGCAGTTCCATTTAAGGGGGGGGAGACAAAGGTCTCCAACCAGCCACCTTTACAGTTCAGGTTTCTGTGGTGGGAACACTCTTGGTGATTAAAAGAAGATTTAAGGAGATTAGTTGGGCCCATATCCCCATGTCTGGAAGTTTCTAAGGACAACAGTACATTTCCCTCCAATCAGGCCATTGGCTCCACCGGTGATTCTTAATCTGGTTCTCCAGGCTGTGAACAGGGCTACTTTAGTGCATCTGCAAGACACCTCCCTCATGTGTCTAAGAATGAAGGCCACCTTTTAGGAGACATCCCTCGTGTATCTCCGAATGAAGGCCGCATTTTGTCCCATAACTAGTCAGAAAGCCAGGAGAATTCAGTGAAATGAGCGCATTGAGAACCATACACTGTTTTTTCATCAGGCTCTGCGGTACTCAGTATGGATCCAGGCCATTACAAGAACTGTACGGATCCAGGCAGTTGCAAGAAATGATGTCTCCCTTACATTTTAACCGAGGGTTCTTTCTTGTTTCCTTCTGCCCACTCCTTAAAAAGCGATCAGAAAAGGGAATTTTATCCACTAGACCCAAGAAGAGTGATGAAAATATATAGGAGAATGGAGGCTATTCAGAGTTCCAAGTTTGTTAATTTTTAGCTTCAGGCCAAAATTAAGGGTAACAAGGATTCAAAAGACCCTATAACCAGATGGTTTCTATCTGGCACCTCCACAGTTTAGGATCAGGCCGGACCTTCTTGCCTGGCCCAGTGAGAACTCATTCCATCACAGCTATGGCCCCTTCGGGGGTGTACTTCAGAGAAGCAGCTCCAGCAGCCTTATGCATAGAGGCCACTTGATCATGCAGTCACATATTTACAGAGTTTTATGGATGTAATGTCCTAGACGGAGACATCCTTGTGCCACTGAGTGCTTCAGGCGATGGACCCTTAAGGGCACTTCACATTCTTCCCACCCGGGACATCTGGGGATGTGTTGCTTTGGGATATCCCAGGAGTAAGGAAGCCCGGAGACCAGCTTAGGAGAGAGAAATCGAAATATAAATACCTGTAAATTTTCTTTCTCCGGCTTGTTTCCAGGCTTCGGATCCATCCCAGAATGTATTCAGTTGGCTGGCCTTCACGGCCAATTGTGCCGTAGGCTTTTTTTATGTTTTGTTTCCAAGTTCTCGTAGGATTATCTCAGGGGGACTGCGCTGGGAACAACTGGAGACAACCGGATGTGGAGGGCTTCTTAAACCCCCCCCCCCCACTGCAGAGCTTTGGTCCTGCCTACAGCCAGCATCGGGAGGTGCAGACCAGCTGTCGGAGAAAGAAAATTTACAGGTATTTAAATTTCAATTTCTCTGTCTTGGACAATACCAAAATGGTGGCCGGCCACGTGAAGGGGGGTAGCACACCTGTGTCTGCTTTCTGAGAGCATATCCCATAGATGCTCCTTGAACAAGGGAAGGAACATTTTATAAAAATCTATGGGGAGCCCATCTGGCCCAGGTGCCATTCTTCTCTGCTGCACCCTTACCACTCCTCACGTTCCCCCCAGGTAAGGGGATAATCTATTTTATCTTTAAAATCTGTGGGGGACTGTGGGGATAGGGGCGGATTCTGGAAATTGTTCTAGTTATTGTGCTGAAGAGTTCACTTTAGAGGTGTACAGGGAACCATAGTACTCTGAAGCAGTTCTCAGTTTCCTGTGGATCACAGATTTCCTTGCTCTCCCAATTTTTAATACAGGTGGTATATGCTGCACCTGCCTTCATCCTCGGCTGCCATGCCAGCCATTTACCACTGCAGTCTCCCATCAAAATACTGCCCTGCTTTGGCCATTGGGATTTGCCATTCTACCTGGATGCTAATGAGGCTGTTGAGCTGTGTCTTAACTTTCTGCAGGACCTGGTATGGTGAGAGTGAGGGGTTGGCCCTCTGCTCCTGCTCACAGGCCTGAACCTTGACATTTAGGGCTGTGATGTGTTCCACGGATTTTTTTTTTTTGGTCACTGGCATAGAGGTAGAGCAGCCATGGATAAACGCCTCCGATCTCATAGAGTGGGATGTATCACCCCTATGGATGAGGGTAAGGAACTCCCAAGTCTTGTCTACATATAGTTTGTATAACCCTGGCTTTTAAGTATGGTGAGGCCCACCCTCAAGAACCTGGGCTGTGTTTGAGCCCCTGTCTCCCCCAACTGTAAGATCACCGGCCCATGATCCGAGACTAAGATAGGCTTATGCTTAACCCTTCCCTCTCAGATTGGAGAAGTGTATGCACCAGAATCATATGTGTCTTGGTGTGTGATGAATGGGTGTGGGAATAAAAGGTGTATTAACATCCTACAGGGGCCCAATGTCTCCAGGCATCCATCAGACTATGATTGGTGGACAGGTTCCGTAACATGCTGGAGCTTTTGTCTTGGGTTACGTGGGGTTTGGAGGACCTATCCATCACTCCATCCCATACACAAAGGGTTTTAACTGCTGACCTGTATTTCTGAAGTATTTTTTTATGTGGCTGTGTAATGCTTTTGAGTTTCCTAAAAAGTCTAATTTTCTGATTTATTTGGATTATAATGGATTTATTAAACCATAAAGGAACTCTACTTTATTGTTATATTTCCTTTTGGTTGGAATATAAAGAATGTCTAAGTTATAGGTTATATTTTTAAAGGCTGTCCAGGCTTACTCAGTTGATAGCTTAGTAAGGAGTGACTTCCAGTTAATATTAGCTAAGTGTTTGTTAATATTCTGAAAGTTAGCTTTACTATCATAACAGTTGATGTTTTTCTTGGGGCTATAGTGACATGGGGGATTTCGGATAAAATGGAGGAATGATCACTGGTACCTAATGGATCCCAAACTTGTAGATTACTTATCTGAGTTTCTGTGTTGGTAAGTAGGAGATCCAAGCTGTTTGGCCCCTAGTGGGTTCCATGATGAGTTGCTCTAGCCCTGTGTTGATTATTGTGTCAATTAAAATCATTTCTGCTTTGGAGTGCCCTGAAAGGATGTCCCAGTCGATGTGAGGCATGTTAAAGTCACCCTTGACATTGACATCCCTCCGTATCAGATAGGGTGGAGCTCTCAGTAAGGAGGTTGGATGTGTAATCCAGGACAGCTGATGGGGTCTGTAAAGGTTACCTAGAGTGATATGTGGGTGGCCTTTTAGTTGAATTTTTACCCAGATACTTTCTGACGTGGAGGGGTAATGTACTTCATAGGAGGGGTTACTGTTTCTGACATAGATGCATACCCCGCCTCCTTGCTTATTAGATCTGTTTTTATAATAGATTTTATAGTTAGGGATATTCCTTGACCAGGTGGATGCGGAGTCCCACCATGTTTCAGTGACCCCCTAGGACACCTAAGTGCAGGACTCTGCACTTGGCTTCAAGTTCAGCTAATTTAGTTAAGCTTAATGATCTTGCATTAAGGGCAAGGAATTTACATGATTTGGAGTGGTTTTGGTGGCACTGTTTTGGAGACTTGCGTACATATCCATTCTCCCCCTTAGAATTTAGTTTAAAAATTGATTAATGGTAGCAGTAATACTCTTCCCCAGTAGTGAGCTACCCCTATGGCTGAGATGGATACCCGACCATCCCAGCAGTACAAGGAATTCCTGTCATGAAAGGTTTCCCAGTGTGTAATGCATGGGATATCATGCTTGAGACACCACTTCCTTAGCCATTCATTTCATTCATTGCTTTAATGTCTTGAGTAATGGAGTGTGTATCCCTTGGTACGGGTAAAATCTCTGAGATGCAAACACAGCATCCTTTTTCGATTAGTAAATTAATTAGTGACACACAGTCCTGTTGGAGTTGTGTAAAGCTAGTACGATTGATATAGTTAGTTTCGGCTTGGATAATAACAAGTGGGTTTTCTCCTGCTTGGTGTAGAATGTTGGGTATCATTGATGTGATATCTGAAACCTTCGCACCTCTATAACTAGAGCATGTGCGATTTGCCTTATCAGGATTACAAGTTACTCTGTCGATGTGTTTAATGATTGAATCTCCTAGTATAAACACTTGCCTTGGGAAGTACTGGAAGGTAGGATGAAGTGTGCAGGGAGTGGTTTGGTTCTTGTGTCTCACACGGCGGTGGGTTAATTGTAAATGACTTAGTATTTGTGGTCCTATTTGTCAATCTAGTGTGTGATGTTGAGATGATAGGGTGTGTGTTGAGAGAGGTAGGGGTAGGTCTCTGAACAGATGACCTTGCTGAAGAAGTTAGAACTGATGTCGAGGGGTGCTGATGAAATGGGAGAAGAAACTTGATCTGAGGAGGCTTCCATATCCACTAGATGCTTGAATCTATTCTAGGTTTCAACTGAGGCACTGTTGTAAATCTGGACACCCCTTCTTTTCTTAGAGTGTTTAGTTACAAAGGTCCAACCCTCATTGTAACATGGCATTAAACAAAAAATGGCAAATAGAGAAATCTCATTGGACCAAATACAACACATGACCAAAGTTGGAGCAGTGATTAATTCCCCAGTAAGGACCGCTCCTACTATTGTTCACGGGGTCACCGGGTCAAGCTCTAGCACCACTAGGTGTCACAGCAGCAAACAGAACACACATCACGGCGAATACGGAGGATCTCAATGCGCCGACACAAAGCCGAACAGAACTGCAAAACCGAAAACAACAACGCAAGTATTCCTGCGTTACAAACGCATTAATGCCCTCGTCAGCTTAAGGGATTAATGCATGGTTGGGTGGTTGTAGGCACTCGGCCAAGGCCTCGTGCCACAACCCCCCCAACCATGCATTAATTCCCCAGTAGAAGCCTTCTTTGTCAGACATTAATGCTTACTTGTCAGTGAGGGTTGGTTGTTCCCCTTCACATGGTAAAGTAGGGGCAGAGAGAGGAGCAGGAGTAGTATAATGCAGGGCGTGCAGTTGTTCCACCATTTGATCGATGAAACTCTCGAGTTCCTCTATTTTTAGAGATACTTGTTTAATGCCTAGCAGTTGTGCTATTTCCTCCTGTGAAGTAGTTATAAGGAAGCATTTATCACAAACAAACCCTGGCCCAATATTCCCCTCACAGTACATTAGACACTGCACACATTTACTATATTCTCCCTCCATATTCCAGCTGAGACTGGTAACCATAGGAGTAAATCTAATGCGGGTTTGTTTTATGTGTACTTACTCTGCCTATTAAGGTGCTCACTGTTGAAGTGCTGTGGTAGCCCGCTATACCAGCGGACACAGCAGACACACGCAGGACGCGCGTATCTCTGCACGTGCTTGCCCAGCTCGCTAGAGGGGATTGTTTTAAAGCCGAAATACCAGAAGTCAGTGGCTGTTGACGTCTGGTTTCAGCGCTTACACAGATGTGGTGCAAATCAGTTAAAAATATTTTCTGCCACTGTAAAAAAGCAAGTACCAGCCATTTTAGGCTGCTGTAAGTGTTCCTGTGCCCCACAGAAAACTGCCCAGCTCCTTAGGTAGTGAGGAGGAGTAATGGGACCAGGGTATGACCACCACAGTCCCACAATTCTTAGCAGCTGCTACTGAGACAGTACCCGCCAACTAGAAGGATACCAGGAAATACACTTTGATGTTTCTTAGTAGATCTAAAAACAATAGTACAATTCAGGCACAAAGTATATTACATATGGATACCACCTCTCACCAGAGGTCCGCTTTACTACAACATAAATATGTATCTGTTTTGTACTCACCTACTGTGCCCTGACCAGTGTGGCCTGCGGTCCTCCCTAGAGCCCCCAGGCACCATTTAGTCGCAGACTGCACACTCCTGCTTCATGGTACTCATGCTTTGGGGTTGCTCACGCAAGGGGTTGCTAGGGATTATGAGTGTTAAATAGGAAATACAGGAGCACTTTTGGCATCCTGCAGCCATGTGTTGTAGGTCCCCACCAATGGTGTTCATGCCAAACAATCCTAGCCCTCCCACACCAGCTCCCCCCCCCCCCATGCAGTGGCCCTGAAATACAGCGTTTTAAGCACACAGAATTTTTATTAACTAGCACATGATGTAAGCCCTGTAGGGAAAATAAACACCACTTATATGGTTGATCACTGCCTCTGAGTCTCCGTTCCCGCTGTGCATCCCACAGTAACCCCTAAGCGCGCACGCAGACACACACACACACCACTCTGTGTAGCACTGAACTACAGGAGTCCTGTTGGCATCCTGCAGTCATATGTTGTAGGTCCCCACCAATGGCATTCGTGCCAAACAATCCTAGCCCTCCCTCAGTCCTCCAACAGCAGCTTCCCCCCTCAACCCTTTCATGCACTGGCTTTGAACTCCCAACATTTTAAACACAAGGCATTTTTATTAACTAGCACACAATGTAAGCCTCGTAGGGAAAATAAATACCACTTACTTGGTTGATCACTGCGTCTGAGACTCCGTCCCCGCTGCGCCTAACTTTATGATACTTTGCTAAACTAGACATACATATAACAGATCAACAACATATACATTATGAAGTCCCAACCTGGGGCAGACCCTGGAGGTTACTCGGAAGTAGACCGAAACCTTAATGTTGCTGGGTGACTCTCTCTGTTACGCAGCTGGTAGAGCCAAGCCACCCAGGAGTGAATCAGGAAAATAACTATATTTTGCATAGTCCCTGGGAGGTACCCAGTATTCCACATTCACTTTGACTCTCTATCTCCTCCTAATCTTTCACCTCCCCGATTGACTTCCTGGACCTCCAGGCTTGATCAACATTGTGAAATGAAAATATTCACAAAAACCTAACCGGAATAGTGTAAGTAGTTCCCAAGCAGTCAGACACCATTAGTGCAGTAAATTTCATTTCATGTTCGTTTTTATTTTTTTATACTTGTAAGCATGATGAGCAAAACTGCCAGTTTTCACCAGTGACAAGTTACAACACATACTTAAGCATAAAAAATATTACACACATACAAAACATTTACGAATACAAAAATACATAAAACAGACAAAATATAACAGTCAAATCTTTAACTTGAACATGTGCAAATATCATTATCCATCATCCAGTATTGTAGTCTGGTTTTAAAAGACCACACTGTCATACTCTCTGTAATATCAACAGGTAATAAGTTAAACAATTACATACCAGGTGGTCCTCTGAGAGTGATTACATTAATCCTGGATCTTGTACCGAAGCCCCATGAGTCCTTTACAGCAGGGACTAACCCAGGGGTCAGCAAATTTCAAAATCAAGTGCTTGTCCTAGGACAACAGGCTGTTCAAAAAATGGCGGTCCCTGTGTTCGTAA
The DNA here is from genome assembly GCA_016271365.2 of Neoceratodus forsteri. Classification (NCBI taxonomy): domain Eukaryota; kingdom Metazoa; phylum Chordata; order Ceratodontiformes; family Ceratodontidae; genus Neoceratodus; species Neoceratodus forsteri. The sequence goes on along the minus strand of CM028132.1, from coordinate 1,226,571,256 downwards.
TGGTAGTCAGTGGTCGGAAGGCCATATTCTGTTTTATCAGAGGTAGGCTGTTTGCCTGCCCCATCCCCACCCCCAAGCGTGGTCTCTGTCAGCTCTTGATAGCAATCAGAAGTTACTCATACCTCTGAACCTCCTGCCTCATAAAGCAGGGACAGTGCTCAAAATAATCAGGGACGAAGGACCAAAATCAGGGATACATCTTAAAAATCGGTGATATCCACTCAAGAAACAGGTAGAGTAAGAGGTTTGGTGTAAAATGTATTTCTGAAGAAGAGCAAGTTTTTTCATATCTGGCATTATTTTGTGCTTACAATCCCCACTGTTCACTGTTAATTAACATTACATTCACCTGCCATCTGACAACACCTAACCACAAAACTCGAGATGATTGGCTATTTGGGTTTGTAATAATAGGATCTAAGTTTCATTTATAATTCTGAAAGTACAAACACAGTTATGTACCCGTATAAAATAAAAAAGTAGGATGGCGCACACACCAAATGCAGGCAGTATTGTCAGTTTATTATAAGGGACACAGAATGGGAAGGCTTTAAGCCTGCGGTTCAATGGGCGGAGCAACAACGTCACTCCCCAATCAGGCCTTAAAAGGCCACTCCTCCTGGGCTCTTCCAGGATTTGTTTCTTGTTGCAGCCAGAGGTGCCGTTGGCAGATCCCCCCGCATTCCCTCGTTACCTGCATGTTTCGGTCTCATCTGGCACTGTTGCTCGTCATTACTGCCGTATGCTGTGCGGCGTGACTTTCTTCAGTGCTCCTTCCCTCTGCAGCTCCCATTGGACCTCCCCGTTGCCCGCCTTCTATTGCTGCCCCGCTCTGTCCACTTTCATTGCTGCCATACCATGTCTCTTCATCTCTCATTCCCTCCTCTCGTCTCCCCCGTACCTGCTCTTCTGGGGTGGTGCCCACTTCACTGCTTTTCTTCCTCCTCTGCATGCATGCTAGGTGACTCTCATCTCCTCTTCTCCATATCGTGGTGTTTCTCCTCCCCTTGTCCTCCTCACTACAGCGGCACCTGCCTCGCTTCTTGCTTTCATTCTGTCCACTGCGCCCCTTTCCTCCCCCCTCCTGCATTGAACTGGTGTGTTAAATACTCCAGCCTTCCCATTAATTTTACAAGTTCCTTAGACTTGTGAATCACAATGAGCCTGTTAAGTTTATCGGCAGGATATCTCCATCTCTGTTATCTCTGCACTTCTGAAACATCACAATGGCATACAAACAGAGCTTTAAGAAGCCCCATTATTCTGAGAGTTTGTCAACAAGCTTCCTTTTCAAAAGTGTCTATCACCTATCTGTCTCTACACCTCTCCACTGCTCAAACATTTGGGGAATTTATGCCCATTATATGCTGAGACCCTCTCTAAACACTACTGCCCTATAATTTTGTGACAGGAACCAGAATGTTTTTCTGCAGTGGTGGCAGTATTATTTAAAAGCCTCCACAGAACCCAGTAGTCTAGTGGTTATAGCACTGAATCCTGAAAAGATCACATCCCACCCAGACAGAAGGCCTGTTTACATGCATTCGCACAGCTGTGAGTGATGTGGAGTTGCTGATATGCTGCCAGTGGATATGACACATGGTATTATACCAGCAGGACAAGGCCTTATGCCTGTCACTCCTACTGTGGGACCCTCATGTGGTATCTCGGTGATGCTCGGCGGCATCTCTGATCTGCTGCTTGCCCTCTTCGGGGTCTCTCCTCGCTGCCTGGGCTGCTCCCTGCATGACCTCCACCCTTCTCCTCCTGTATTCCTGCCTCCTCTACCTCCATCCTGGCGCAGTCCTGACTCCCAGCACCGCCATGCTGAGGCCTCACCTTCCCCTGCTCCTTTGACCCTTGCCTCTTCTCCTTCCTCGTCTTGTGTCCATCTCCATTCCCCTATCAACCCTCGCCTTGCATATTTGGCTCTTCTTGCCCTCCTCCTAGCTTTCCCTCTGCCGTCGTTTCTTTTTCTTCCTCAATCTGTGTGTCCCTCCGCCCCCCATTCCGCTCCTTCTCTGACCATTGCTTTCTTTAGTTTTTGTTTTTTTCCCCCATCCTGCCATCACCTTCCCTATTCGTATCCTCCTCTTATCCTAGTCTGTCTGGTGTCCCTGTGCCCAAGTCTTGTTTTGCTTTGCTCAGTCCATCCTCAGTGTCTATTTATTTACATCGCTTAATCGAGCATCATCAATCAATCAAGCATACCGCTCATTAGGTCTTTTGCTACCTCATTGAACTGCTGCACTCCTGCGGTTATTATCACCATCAGTCTTCTCATGACCGCATCTGGTATTCCTTGCTGTCATTGTTGTCATAAATAGTTGTTAACCAGATCAGTTCATTTAAATAAAATAGCTGTAGGTAAATTTCAAAACAAATATAGGGATAGGTCTCTGTTATATCAAACTGCCGGTTTTTGGAATTCTCTCCCTGATGAGGTGAGAGAAATTACAAGTTACTCCTTATTTACTCAAATTATAAAGGAGTTATATACTCATATTTGTGAGTGTTGAATGACCTTTTGAGGTGTTTTGGGAATCTGTTATGATATCTTTTTATAATAATTTATATGAATGTATTTTAGGTATATTATGTTGTTTGTATCTATTTGTGCTTTAATGTGGAACCTATTTGCATGTACTTAGGAATTTACACAGGTCTGTCTTGTAAACTGGATTATGTCCAAATGACATGTATTACCTGTATAAAAATACATTTTTACCTACTTACCTTATCCAGCCTATATGTGGGTCTACTCCTTCATATCGATTACACGAGTATAACCCTCTTGGGTCCATCCTACCTTGACTCAATCTGCTGTCCACTCAGAGATATGCCTTCGTGTCTATTGCCCCTTTGCTTGGAGCTGGCAGGCTTCTCTCCATCATAGTACATCTTTCATTTCCTACCTCACCTTAACTGTACCAGCTTCCATGACTTCACTTAATCATCGTTCATGTTCCACTTCATATTTCACCTTAACCATACCGGTGTTCTAGGCCTCATTTCATAATCATACATCATCTGTTTCATTCCTCACCTTAAACAGTTCAGGTCTTCAACGCTTCTTTCCATCATAGTGCATCCTCTCTTGCTTTGAGCGTCTAGTTGCAGAGACATCGATCGCATCCCTCAACGGCTGTCCATTTAGATGAACAAAGCGAGAGATTCCTCTGAGTTGGAATGTTTTCCTCCTCCTCTTTCGACAGACTCTAAATAGCAGTAGCTGAGCAGTCACTAATCATAACATCTTTCAGCCTGGAGGGAAGGCGACCTAGGCCTTGGATCCCCCAGAGATTTCCTCCTCAAAGGGGTTTTTTCCTCTCCTTCGTGCTAATGGTCATATTAGTCATGTGCAACCCACTGATGCGCCCCGGCGCGATATTCAAACGTGGATTGTGCCGGAGCACATCAGTAATGTATGCAGCGCAGGTGGGGGGTGTGCCCATGCATACTCCGCACATCCCGATATTCAGCCCGGGATGTGCTGAGCCCATGCATGCGCAACCCCTACTTGCACTGCACACAGGTGAGCCCCCCAAAAAATAAGGAACAACAGCTGGCCACCCACAGATGAGCTGCCATATTGCAGGGCACAACACAGCAGCTGCCACCTGTGGGTGGCCATCCGAGTTCTGGCTGCACCTGGCGGCGCCCCCCCATGCCTAATCGCGGGCATACCTAGAAAAAGGATCCTCCAAAATCCCTGGTGGTCCAGTGGACAGCTCGCAGCCCGATCGCGGGCTGAAATGTGTAAATATATCATCCAATATCCCTGGTGGTTCAGCGGTACCCCCTCACCCGCCTACTGAGCCCCATCACCTCCCCGGTCCAGCGGCGGGCGGCAGCACCCACCCGCCTGCCGCCCGTGACTGACACCATAGGTAGGGCTGTACACCCATTGGTCCACAGCGTGAGCCACTGGGTGTGCAGCCCGTACCATACTACATAGTCCAGAAATTTGATCACTTACAACATGCGAATCTGGTAAAAAGTTATGTACAGAACAGAGTAACAAAAAGAAAAAAAAAAGGGAAGTGTTTAAAGCATTGCAGCAGGTGAAGATTTATTGGTGGCCCCTCTCCCGACTACCTAAACATGGTAGGTATAGATCAGGTAGTTTGCCTCCACCAGGGGTAGGGCTGAGTAGGACTTCCCACTGGGTGAGGTCTTCCAGCCAGAGAGATGGAGAGAGAGGCTTAACAAGTGCTGTGCAGGCTCGGTTACTCCTTTAGCCCTCTCCCATCAGATGGAATACTTGCCTAAAACGAAAGGGCCCCGAGCTGGCCAGAGTAGTTTAGGGGACCCTGCTGCCCCACTCTGGGAGGAGGGGTTGCCTGAAAGGTAGGGGAGGAATTTTTCTGGGTTTTCCCACCTTTTTTTTTTTTTTATTTGCCTCCTCCAGTGAGTGCAATAGAGTCTAAGCAATGAAGTTATAGTCACAGTCATTATAAACATGTTGTGGCATGGGAGCCTCACAAGGAGTCGTACGGGGGGAGGGGGATTGAAGGGAATCGGCTTCTGTTCCAGACAGGTTCCCACCTAGGCTGGCATGACTGAAGCACTGATGACCAGGGGCCCAGTTTGGGCAGGTGAAGGGATAAGCCTATGGGTAAAGCGCCATCCAGTGGAGGATGGGCGCACATTAACTGACCAGAGGGCCTACCCTTGTTTTGGAGGCTGGGATTTCTACCTGCCTGGTCCCTTCATGTGGTAAGTCACAGATGAGTGTAAAGCATTAACAGTCAGGGACCTTGGTGAGACTCCTGAGCTGGGCACGCCTGGCTGCACGTTGAATATTGTACAGGTTCTCAATAAACAGGTGGCTGTGGCCATTTCCTTCAAGAAAGTTGAGTATGGCTGTTTGTCAAAGAAGAAAGGGATGATGGGGCCCACAAGACAAAAAACAAACAAACCAGAAAACAAAAACAAAATACTGCTAAGAAGGGATGCTCCAGGATCCACGTTTCTTGTCATAGCCTTACTGCCCTTTGCATTACTTCCATACTGTTTTTCAGTGACTAATAAAAGTTGGCTGTTGTCCAGCTGGCACATGGGTTTACTGCATGCCAGGTGTGCAAACCCTGAGAACAGTCAGTGACACTACAGCTGTTAACTCTGAATGAAAAGTCATTCATGGGGGGATTGCCTTTGCATACACCACACTTCTGCAATTCCTGTGAGACGGGATTTCATTACAGGTTGTTTGTGTGTATTTTCACTATTGTAGAAAACCCAGACTTAGTCTTGAACATGTATAAACCACTTCCTGTCTAATTTTTGAGTCTGAGCTGTTACCAGCATTCAGCAGAACACCATTCTGCTGAGACCACAGGAGGATCCTTTTGACTTCCCTTTCTTCATGACTGGGTAGATACTAAAGTATTTAGAACTAGGACATAAAATGTAATTGTATCATAGGCTGCCAAACATTAATCCTTTGGTAACTTTATTTACGTCAGTCAGACCACATGTAAGAAATTCCTCGTTTATAGCTTAGAACGTACAGAGCCTGGTTAAGAGTTTTGCTGCAGGATTTTGAAAGTGCTTGTTCAGGAATTTTCTAACAGTCCAGATAATTATCTAAGAGGGGGTGAAGTATGGTTAAGATGCGGAGATGGAGACCCTTGTTTCCTTTTTATTCACTCTTGTTTTTTTTTTTAAACTTGCTGCTTCCAAAACGTGGCATAAAAACACATACACAAATTGACATTGCAGTTGTGATAGGTTGTTAAAAGAAACCTAAACTGTACTGAGTACAAGGGAATGTTTACAGTACAGTGGTGCTGTGGCAGCATATACCTTCCCTGTGTGTCTTACAGCGCTTCAGTCGTTTCATGTGCTTCCACATATATGGGTCTGTGGAATTTTATGGGTGACCTGACTCCATCCCCAACCAGGATATAATTTTTTTTACGGAAGGAAACAAAGCTCCCTACTTCTGCTAGTTTCTGAACCCAGGCGCGTGTGCGTGTGTGTGTGTGTGTGTGTGCCACAAGACATCGTTGTTCAGGCACATGCATGTATGTGCGTGCATATATGAGAGAGAGTGTGTGTGTTTGTGTGTGTAATTATACAATGCTTGTGAGATAAATTATGGCAAATATTTTCAATATCTAGTGGGTGTTCAGACCTAGAGTGAGGATATTCCATTCATCCTCATTCTGGGTCCCCCATGCTAGAATTTATCCACACTATAGGTCGGGATTGGTTGGAGTCAGTAGCCTGAGCAGCACACTTTCGCTTTCTCTGGTCCAGCTGGTTCACACACCGGCTCCAACTCTGAATCTCTCATTGTGAAAACATCATTCACACTGAGAAGTTCCCTCTTCCTTTTTTTTTTTTCATTTCTTGTTTAATCTGTCCAGAAACTACTGAAGACATCCTTTTCTCTTCAAAATTAAATTCACAAACATTTTTATCCTGTACGTTGCAGTCCTATCCCTCCCTCCGGGTCCCTGACCGCAAAGCTCCCTACCGCTGACTGTCTCTCACTGCCTTCACTGGCCACCAATGAGTTCTTCCTTTTGGCTGCATGCAGCGCAGCCACCCTCTCTCCACTTCAGCTGCATTGCCTACTGCTTGCTCCCTTGCACTTCACAGTGAACAACGCACTGATGTCATGACGTCATAGTGTCTGCATGAATGAGTGGTCAGATCAACCGCTCGCTCTTCATTTGGTCATCCTAAATTAAGCTGGAAATTGAAAAAAAAAAAAAAAAACACAAAAAACTGTGGTATTTAGAGGCTTGCATAAATGAAAAATGCCACGGCCCTTAACGGAGAACATCATTGATATTCTCCCTTTGTACACACTGACCTTTGACATCACTCATGGCTCCACCACTCGTGATATCAAAGGCCATTATGCACTTGGGAAGAATATTAATGATATTTTCAGTTGGGTCATGGCATATCCTACATGAAATCTTTTTGAAACCTGAAAAGTAGGGACATCTAATTTTAAGGGTTTTTTAATTCCTTGCTCCCTTGTGAACTCCACTGAATTGAATACCAAAAGCACAATCCAGATCACAATCCCAAAGACCCCTGCATGAACCAAATTAATATCCTTAGTTTTTGAAAAAGTAAAGTCGTAACTTGCTGCATGCATGGCCCTTCTTCTGTCCCTGTTTAAAGCAGGACACATGCAGGGCCTTTCGTGAAACAGGACCTGACTGCTAACTTGTGAAAGGACCCTGTGCGAAACAGGAGCCGAGCCCTAGGTTATGTCATGCAGAGCCCTTCAGGCCCTGTGCAAAAGAGGACCCGAGTCCTAATTTGCTTCATGCAAGTTCGAAACGCAGGACACATGGGGCCTTATGGCCTGTTCTAAACAGGACCTGACTTCTTAACTTAATTTGTACAGGCCCTTCTGGCCTTGCACAAAACAGGACCCAAGTCTTAACCTGAATTGAGCAGGGCCCCGTAGGATTTGGATCTGAATTGTGTTTTTGTATTCAAGTCAGTGGAGTTCCCTTCGGAAGGTAAGTTCTAACTTGGTTCACGCCCAGAAACACATTTCGGGGTACATTAATAAAATTAATCTTGTGTCCATAAGATGTGGATGTTGATATGCCTACTCTGAAAATGTAGTGTCAAACCAACCTCAGATAATCCCGTTACGGCCTAAAATTTAACGAAAACAAAAAGCACTTTTAGTTGCGTATAAATCATGTTGTAAAACATAAAGCCTTATAAATAGAACATTCATAAAATGTAATGTGCATGTGTGTCAGCAGGATTTTTAAATGGTAATAATGTTTAAAAATTACACATATACTTATTAAAGGTACCTGCATGGGTCAAACTCTAACAAACCTGAAAGATTCACAAGTTTCAACTGTCTTGCTGTTTTTAAGATGCAATTGTGCAAAAATTGGCCTTAATTTGTCGATTCACAAGTATTTTCACCCTTCTAGAACTTTTACACCATTGAATGGATCGTTACCAAAATTTTAGGATCCAGAGATCCTAGGCCCTAGAATATGCATGCCAGATTTCAGGCTATGTTGTCTAAGAACGGTCACGTTATTAAGGTGCAAAAATATGGTTTTAAGATAAAAATGCATTTCTTACCCTAACTGTTGGATTTGATAGCCTGCAGTACATGTTTGAGATTCTGTAAGCTTAGACCAGGGGCTAGATTCATAAAGAATCGCAAAGCACAGCTCAAAAGTTAGTGCTGCGCTTTGCGGTTGCACAGGTGTGAGAACGTGCTATTCACAGTCTGCTAGCGCACCATACAGTCGGATAGCGCACCGCAATGCAGTGCTAACTCCATTAGCGCTGCCCTGACATGGAGCCAGTAGTAGTGGGCCCATTGAGCATTCAGGGCACTAGGAGGCCATTTGCATGCCCATTATGGGCCCATTCACATACACTTTGTGGTGCGTAGCATGGCCCCCCCCCCGTCCCGGTAACAACAGAAGTGATGTCCCTGGTAGTCTAGTGGTCCCTCCCCTGTCCCAATCACCAGCCCCATATAAAGTAGCTATATTTCCTGGTGGGCTAGTGGTCTCTCCCCATCGCCGATCGCTGCCCCTGTAACAGGAAAACAAAAACGAGTATGCCCTGGTGGCAGTGGCATCTGCCCCACTCCCCCTTCTCGCCGACTGCCGTACCAAGAATATTGCTATTACCTGGTGGTCTAGTAGTCCCCCCCCCCACTGATCACCTGCCCGATTGATACCAAAGTAAACTATGGCCCTGGTGTTGCCCCCCTCCCCCCCACTGGCCCAAGAGCGTACATATAGATTACAGACCCTATCCCTGGTGGTAATGGCGCCCGCCTGGCCTGCTGCTCTCCTCCTGTTACAGTAAATAGTGTCCTTCTGGCTGGCGGTCCCTCCCCCTACCTGATCACCCACCCAACATATGTAAAATATTCCACTGGTGACCAGTGTACCCCCCCCAATCCTGATCCCTTGTAAAATATAGGACCTGATTTCCCTGGTGGTCCAGTGGACCCCCACCCTGACAAGTGCTGACCCACCACCCCACTCCTCCCTCCCCATCCCAACATGAGCCGGTGACTGGCACAGCCCTTCTCTTACCACCATGGCCAGCTGCCGACTGAGCTCTTGCGTATTGTAGACATTATGTGCTCGTGGCCAGTGACTGACCGCTCCAAGTGAGCTGTCATTCAATAAGCTTGTACTGTATACAGTACGCACTCACTGAGAGCTCAGTCAGTGGCCAGCTGTAGTGGTGAGAGGAGAGCTTTGCTGGTCGCCAGCTTGTGGGGGTGGTGGGTCAGTACCGGGTGGTGGGGGTCCACTGACCATCAGGGAAAATAGTCCTTTATTTACAAGTGACTGATGGAGGTACTGAACACCAGTGAAATATTTTACATATAATGGGTGGGTGATCGTGGTGGGAGGGAACACTAACCACAATTGACACTGTTTACTTTGTCACGGGCCGGAGATCAGTGGACATGGGGGGGGCTTACCACCACCAGGGATAAGGTTCTGCTTGTCTATATGTAAGTCTTGGGCTGGGGGACACACTAGTAGCACCAGGGCCGTAGTTTCTTTGGTATCAGTTGGGGACCACTAGACCATGAGGTAATAGCAGTATTCTCGATCCGGTGATTGGGGGGGGGGGTGGAAGCCACTGCCACAAGGGCATACTTGTTTTTGTGTTCCCATTACAGGAGCAGTGATCGAGGAGGTACCACTGGACCACCAGGGAATATATTTACTGTCTATGGGGCCTACGATCCGGACAGGGGAGGGACCACTTGATCACCAAGGCAACATTAAACTTTTATTACTACAGAGACAGTGACTGGCAGTACCTCCAGCAACCACAAGAGTTGCACAGAATACCACCAGGTCTCAGTCTGTATTTTCTCCATGCAAGGGAACTGCAAATGGCCCTTGCATGGAGTAAATGCCTTGTGAATGAGACTGCACCAATATGCAGGTTCCCTCTCCCTAATTTGCATTGCGTACCCCTCCAGACTTTGTCCCGGTGCAAACTTGTGTGAAAACTACTGTGGCGTAAAACCCGGTTTGCGCTGGGGCAAAGTTTCATGAATCTAGCCAGAGATGTTAGCTGGTCCCACTGTTCTCCCATGACTAAGTACAGTTCTCTTAGCCCAGGAAGGACAGCTGGACCAGCAGACAAAAGATGAGAGCTTATAAAAACTGCAACATGTATTGCAGGTTATTGAATCCCCCACTGCAGCAGCCCTGCTTTGATGTCTGCTGCAGGGGATTCTGGGATTTGTAGCTACAGAAAATGTCAGTATTGAAGTCCGCAGAGTTAGTCTGATATGTTCTACTGTACTGCAGTAAACTGTAAGTAAAAAAAAAAACTAAGTAAAAAACAAAACAACCTGTTCTTGCATGCAGAGTGTGCATTGGGACCAGTCCCACAGTTGGATGTGGTGTTCTTATTGTTGACTATTCTCCTTTAAGCCTCAGAAGAGGATTGGACTTTTACTTTAGGCAACAGTGTGCAAGTATGTAAAATCTTGAGATGGGATTGACATAACTGTTAAGGGAAAACACACAGGGGTTTTGAAAGAAACAAGACAAGCAAAAGAACCCTATTCTGGTTGTCTGTTGCTTGTGCCAGTAAGATCATCAGTACCATCAACAAGTTTACAGTAGTTGTAAAATTATATTATGTGTGTAATTTAAACAGATCAGCTTAATAGACAAAAATGAGTCATTTTAAAAAAGGTGAATTCTTTATCTTATAGGGTTATCTCCAGCCAATGCAGGGGAAAGGCTGGTCATTCAAAAGCTGCAGACATTCCACATGATGTTCTTCCTGGGCTTTTAAAGTATTCATATTCCACACATAGTTTTTGTTCTGTCTCTTTAGGATAGGGAGGCTAAGGGTTGTTTATCCTCATCTGCTCTAATTTTTTTTTCTTTGTCCTCTTCTATTTGCTACTCCTGCTGATCTTTGCTACTAGGGTCATTGGGCTGAGCAGCAGGTAGGAGGCCCCCATTCCACTATACCCATCGTGGCAGCAGGAATGGCAGCAACATTTTATGTTTCAGCAACAAGTGGGAACTGCAAAGAGAACCACATGGTAGCTGATGGTGTAAGAAGATGTAACCCCTAGATGGCGCTATCTCAAGGGTTACTACCCCTACCTGTTTGACTACGGACAGGTTGAGGGGCCTAGGTCCTATGGCGGGTGCCTCCACCCAGAGGTCAGGGTTTGTAGTGGTTAGACTAGATTGGTCACAGCCCTCTGGGACACTGAGACCCCCTTTTATTCCTTCTAATGGCCCACACAGTACCCTGGAGTTACAGCCCCAATACCCCACATATACACACTGTTCACTCATATGGATACCACTTACCCTCGAGACTGATTCTGCAGCACGTCTCCGAGTACCCCCTGTAAAACAAGGTTAATCAACATACACAAACACAATGCAATGCTTTTTTTACCTGTACTGATACCACAGACAGCATGTAGTTCAATAACAACAAATCTGATTTATTAGAGGGGGCAGTAGCAAGGAGGGGGGCAATCGGGTTAATTGGTGGCATTAAATCACAGTACTGTGCACACATACAGGGGCTGAAAAGTCACACAGGTTGGGGGAGGGGGGGCTAGCCAGGTCCGTTGCCTGGGGTTGGCCGGAAGGTGCAGATGGATAGGGCCCTGTAGAGAAAAATATGCACAACACCCAATTGTAATCCGGAGCCAGATGTCTCAGTTCATGAAGAAATGAAACAGCAACAATAAATGACACACTTACAATTTGATAAAACAGATGACAGGGAGCTACCCTGATTTATACTCACAGCCTCAATGCTGAAAACTGGATGAGAAGCAGATTGTCCTGGATTGCCAGGAGGAACAGAACAGGTGAACAGGGTCCCTGTGACTGGACCCCACTGCAGTTTATAACAAATGGATGTAGTCCGAATCAAGCTAGGGTTTACTTCCAGCTTCATGCACTCAATTCACTGTACAGGGGATTTGAAATAGCGATTCTCCACAAGCACTACGCACATTTATATGTAAAAGGAAAGTACTATACCAGGCAGGCTGCTCCTTTATCCCGACCGCAATTACTGCAAGATACCCGGGAGAACACACAGCAGCTTCAGTTCCTGACAGACCGAGCACGATTCACCAATTTCTCCAGTCTTCTACAGGGTGAGCCTGGTTTGTGCTCTTCAGATCTCCTCACAAGTTGGATTCAGTCTGATCTGGCGCTTGCAACGGCTGCAGGCCGGAACCTCAGGGCCTCACACGTGCTTCCCGCGTGAAACTATATACCGCAGAAGCACAGAGCTCCTTCTCTCTTCACAGTCACAACTGATCTAACCTTTCCAGTCACAGAGCAGGGCATTTCCTTTCGCTCCACACCGTTCTGTTGGCTGGTTCGGCTGTCACTCACAATAAGACTCCCTCTGATGGAAAAAGGCGCCAAGGTTAAAACTATATTTCCCAGAGTCACTGCCCGTACAGTTCCCTTGTGGCTGGCTCAAAATTGAGTCCAAGTTCCGATTCGTCCACAGGCTCCATTTTAGGGTCTCCCTATCATCCTGATTGGTCCAAGTCAGCTATTCAGGACCAAAATGAAAGAATTACACTGAAACAGTTCGTGCTGACATGAAGACAGGTTAGACAAACTACATTTTCTCAGTCACTCTAAATGATTTCTGGCAAACAGTTATATCTTTCAACAAGGCTCCTTCTGCACATGTAGCAACATCAGAAACTGAGCGAATTGACAGCAGCCCGGGCGGGATTCGAGCATTAAATACACAGTCCCCCCCATACAAACTAATTAAGTCTGCAAGCAGACGGCTCTTAAAGAGACAGTACGTGGAGGCTCAAATAGCACTCACTTGGAACCACATTTGAACAGCTCAGACGCCGAACACCGCCCAGACTTGGAGCATTCAGGCAAGCTCCTGGAAGACTTTTGGGAACCCCCATTTGCAGGGGGGTTACAAAGACAAGAACCAGAAAATGCCTCATTTTATTCCCCTGCTTGATGCCTGCAGATAAAGCAGGATACAAATCATTAAAGAAGAGTGGCTGTCTCAGAGGCAATGTAACATCTCATTATCATAAGGGAGATTCAGCATGCTCAGTAATCTGAAAGAGGGCCTGGTATTTGTTTATTTGTAAACATTTGGTATGTACTTTACTTACTTAATTGTGCCAGATAAGTTAAGAGCCCAGTCCTGGACCACATATGCTTTAATTGTTTTGTCAGGGAGCCAAGATTCATGATAGAACTGCTTGCGTATGTCATCAGGAAAATAGACTTGGGACTCGGAGTACCAGTGCTTCGTAGACCTCTGGGACGCATGTGTTCACATTCTGATCCAGTAGATGCATTTCAGGTACCTGTATTTTGTGATCAAAAATCAGTTGTTTCAGTACCCTGTCCCGGCCTTTGGTCTAGCATCAGCACCTAGAGCATTCAGAAAGTACTTATTGCTGTGGTGGCCTACATATGGGAACAAGGAATCCATCTGTGTGACGTTCTGATCAGAGCACTTTCCAAAGTCAAAGTGTTTTTTTTTTTTTTATGGTGAAGGTATTGTAGCAGTTAAGGTGGCTAGTTAACTACACCAGAGTTATCAGATACAGCAGCATCCAAGTGGCAACAGTCAGACTTACAGAAGAGAGATTCTGATGACTGCAGTGACGCAGGAATTTGACTGGACCTGTAGTTTGTGTTGAGTGGGACATTTGAGGCAAATTTAAACCCATGGAAAATGTTGTGAAAACCTGCAGGGAGCTCTCATTTTTACTGTCTTGAAAACTGGTTTATTTGAATAACAACACTGATTCTAAGAATTTCAAGAATTCAAGTTATGAGTAAATGTTTTCCCTGCTAACAAATAAGTACTGCTTTAAAGACTAAAGCTACCAGTATATGAGAGTTTATCTTCAAGTGGGATACAAGGAGTGCATTTTGTTCCCCTTTCTCAGGGTTGCTAAGTAACTTTAATTTGACATTATTAGGGAATGGATTGATTCAACACCATGAGTGAAATGCAAGCGTAGTGCAGTGCAAGCAATTTTCCAATTTTGTAAGATAAAAACTGCAGGAAATACTTCTCTTTTTTCTAGGGAAGACATTCGTTGTATTTAATAATAGAATGTGTTAAAGATAAGAGCGCTTAGAAGTTCTCACCACATTTTTGTGATCCTGTGGTGGTGATTGCAGCATTCTAATCAAGGGTCTGTGTTGGCAAGGAGAGTTTGGGCCCTGACACTGACTTGCTGACAGCAGACTGGTTAAGGTAGGTAGGATATAGGATTTGGACCCCTCTTACCTTAGGGAGGGAGGGATGCTCCTTCCGCTGTGTGGCCTGCCCTGGGAAACCAAGGGGATAGAGCCACGTGAGCAAAAATATTGGGCTTTTAAATACTGGCGTTATGTTGGTGCGCACATGTTCAAGTAGTTCATAACGTAGAGACCTCCTATGCTCAGAACATGGCCACAAGGAGAGTTTGGGGGTGGTCTTTGCCATGCTGCACTGACATCTCCACTTGGCAATATGTTGGGCTGTCATTGTAGGTCTTAATTCTAGTGAAATGTATTTAGTGGGAGGAAAACAATGGCAGGCAACCCTGTCAGCCCACCGTGCTCGCTAGGGCCTCTCAGGTTCTGCCCGCCATCTTAGTGGCCCTCCTTCATTTAGTTGAATAAGGTAGGCTCTTAGGGTTTGGGGTCCATTACTATAGGGTTGATTGATACTTCCAGCAAGCATGGACAGACGTTGAAGCTTTACCATGGGACTTTTTCCTGTTCCATGATCCCCAGTTTTCTCTGAGCAGGGGGCAGCCATTACAGCAGCTCTAGATGATTTTCTTCCTTTCAGTATTTCATCCTATTCACTACCAAGTGAGTTTCCTATATCATTCTCTTGCCACAGGTTAGGGGGACTGGTCTACATAGACCTTTTGGTGTCCCTCTTTTAGGGATCTCCACATGACAGTATCAGCATCACCAGCTTCTTGATTCTGCAGGCATACAGCTGCCTGTCATTTTTGTTTACAGTAGGGAAGGTACGGAGCAAGAAGATAAACACAGAAGTACAAGTATTCTTATTTTTTAGAATCCCATTATGGGATCCAGTCACAGGTTTATGGGATCTCTGTTAATACCATTAAAAGCCCACCCACTCCACTCCCAACGTGGCACATAGTTTAGAGAGCACTTTTGCATAAACAGTCAGCTATTTTTAGATCACGATTTCGGAAGCAATTTATTTTTAGGAGTAATTTGTTTTCAGATTGCAGTTCAAGTAGTGCTTTAGTTCTAGTGATCAGTCGTTATTTTATTCCATGATCAGCCTAAGGTGAAGTACCAGAAGCTGCACCAGGAGAATTTGGCACAGTTAGAATAAAGTAATGGTGGTTCTCAAGGTTTGCTATACAGGTACAGCAGTTTTCATAGATTCATAGAAGTTTGACGGCAGAAAAGGACCGAAACAAGGCCCACCAAGTCTGCCCATTTGTCCAGCTATCTGCTTGGACCTGTGTCCCCCCCCTTAACTTTCCCCTGTGGTTGCCCTATGCCCTTTTGAATCCCTCCACTGTTCCTTCTCCAACGACCACCTCTGGGAGTCTGTTCCACTTTTCCACCACTCTCTCTGTGAAATAGTATTTCCTAATGTTACCCCTGAACTGCCCCCCCCCCACCTGCAGGCCATGCCCCCTCGTTCTCTGAGTTCTCTTCATCTGGAAGATGCTCCCCACTGGCATCCTGTTTATACCCTTAAGGTACTTGAAGTTCTCGATCATGTCCCTCCTCCCTCCTCTGTTCCAGGGAATACATGTTCAGATCTCTCAACCTTTCTTCATAGTTTCTACCATGTTCATTTTCCAGGTCCTTGAAGTTGAGAACTTGGTTGGTATTGAATGCTTTTTCACCTGCTAGAGTAATCGTGGTACTGTCTGTTGAACAAAGTTTGGAAATTCTTCTTGGATTCTTATGATGATTGATATTTATATAAGTGGAGTGCATGATTGTGGTTCAGGGTTCATTTCAGCTATTCATCTATGTGAGACACTGACTCACTGGGTATAAAAAAAAGTAATGGGTCAAATAAAAAAAAATAAAGGGTCATATTGTTCAGCTGAGCCCATATTCATAAAACAGGAGTTTAAAACCTCTGTAACAGTGAGCAGGTTGTCCCCAAGGGAGAAGAAAAGATAGGCCAGAAATAAAAACTATATGTCAGTTGTCCAAATGCCCCACCCAACAATGAACCATGTGGGTTTATTCCACATGTTCTCTATTCTGTTTAGGCTGGATACATTTTTACAGACAGGGTTCTCACTAACTTTTGCTTCTTAGGATCTGGAACATGTAAAATTAAAAATTGGAGTTCACAACCAACTTCTGAAAGTCTAATAGAGTTCTTTCAGAGGCCCTTTTGTGCATCTCGCTGCAGTGCATCCCGAAAAGAAAGTAGTGTGTCCCAGAGACCCTTCACACTGATGAACGCATGCCCCAGTGGTCTGCTGGTGCTAAATTACATTATCTTCATATGACATGGAACTTGCCCTCCTTCTCTCCATCTGGAGTGATATGTATACTGGGTTGTCATGTAATATTGTGTCCTGTGACTGAGCGTGAATTGTTGGATGCAGGGTAAAGAAAAAAGTACACAATTATTTTTTCTGAAAGAGCTACCTTTGAACTAGACTTCAGTTCCATATTTTGTTTAGGTAATAATGCCTAAACAGCTATGCATTTTCAGGGCATTAACTCCAGGCTTGAAAGTCTTAATGGTCCACTGGAAATGCACAGTTGTGAGAGTGTTAGTGAGGTTGTAAGTCTTATAGCGTGTAATTGTTTTTCTCCAAGAAGAAGCCAGAAGGGGAAGGAAACATATTCATTTCAGTGCTTTACAGTAACTGGTAATTGCTATTTTTGTTATTAAACTTAGATTGTGGGCTTTTAGTGACACTGTAATTTCTTTGCTGTCTTTACTTAGAATTGTTTTTGGGCTGTTGAAAATGTAAAAGTGGTGGTGTATTTCTTTGCCGTCTTTAATTGCTGCAGCTCTTAATTATATGCCCTGTTAAATCTGATTGACAGGAGCTAAACACAGGGGATAGTAGGGGGTGTGGTATAGGAGGGGCATAAGGGGAAGAAGCCCACCCTCAGCACGACAAGTGCTTTGACTCATTTATTTATTTTTAAAAGAAAAGTATCTGAGGATCAGTGGCAGGATTTTTAGGACAGTAAATTAATAAAAAGGGAACTAGGAGAGCTTCAGTAACAGACAAGTACATAGATACGTAGACAGTGTCGGCAGATAAGGGCCTATGGCCCACCCAGTCTGCCCATTTGAGCTTGTAAGTTCAGTTTATGTTTTCCTAGAAGTCTGTTGCCCCTTACCCCTGACCTCCAGAATTCCTTTATGTCTATCCCATGCAAGTAGTGGAATAGCAGTATAATTGCAGTATAATGTGGGGAGTGGTGCAATGCAGTAGCTGCGGGGCAGCCATATTCAGTCAGACCTTCTGGACACTGAGGTGCTGCCCTATCTGCATGCATATCTCTGAACTGCGGGATGAGGTAGCCAGATTCAGAGTGGAAGTAAACTGGGTCAGGAGTACCATCACCCCTGTCCAGAGACCACCCAGTCCAATGCCACTGCCTCAAAGGGTGCCAAGAATGAGGAGCACTTGGATGACAGTGGGTTTAGGGCGGGTTAAGACGGTCAGGCAGAGGCACATCGCAGATACTATTCCACTCAAGAACTCATATGCCACATTGGCAAATGGGGGCAACCAAATAGAGGTACCCAGAGAAGTGGAAGGAAAGGATATGGAGATTAGCCAAGGAGGTGACCTCAGCGGAGAGAGCAGTGGACCCCAGAGGAGGAGGAAGCAAATCCTGGTGGGGGACTCCATCATAAGAGGGATCCAGCTAGGAACACTGGAGGGGGAGGACAGGGAGGTGAGGTGCCTACCAGGTGCCACGGCATGGAGGGATGGAAGGAAGATCCTGAGAATTGATGGGAAGGCAAGATGGGAGGTTGAGCTAGATAATATTATCCACCTAGGTACTAATGACCTGGCAAATGGGGAGCCAAAGGAAGTTCAGGAAGAGTTTAGGAAATTGGGGAGGGGTCTCAAGCAAGTAGCTACTTCTGTCACCTTCTCAGAAGTACTACCTGCAAGAGGCATGGGAGAGCATAGGGGTGCATGCACCAGGAACTTTAGCTCGTGATTGAAGAACTGGTGCTGTGAGGAAGGGTTTGGATTCATTGGTGACTGGGGACCCACCTGGAGGGATGGAGGTTTGTTCAAGCCTGATGGCCTACATCCATCCTGGAGGGGAATCCAAGCACTCAATGATAAGTTTAAATGCTACATTGACAAGCATTTAAACTAGCCGGGGGGGGGGGTGCAGGCCAGCAAGGAGGGTACCTACTTGCTCACCCCCAACAGCTAGCAGTGGAACCAGTGAACCGGAGGAGTGGATATCTCAGCAAAGCAGTGTGCAAAAGATGGAGATTAGCACCCAAGAGGTGGATAGGCAGAAAATGGGCAAAAATCAGCAGAAGAGCAGACAGCAAGGAGAACCAGGGATAAAGGACAACCAGGGAAGGGGCTGGAGTAGAACAGCTAAACAGTCTAGGGAGGTCAAATCATGGAAAGCCATGTGTGCCAATGCCAGGAGCCTTAGCAACAAGATGGAAGATCTGGAGGCTGTCATGGTGGAGTCAGACCAGGACATTGTGGTCATCACTGAAACCTGGTGTAATGATAACCATGACTGGGAGATGGCCATTCCTGGCTACAACATATTCAGAAGAGACTGGGCAGCTAGGAAGGGAGGAGGAGGAGAGGCACTGTATGTGAAAAATGACATACAGTAAGTACCACAGAGATCCAGGAGGAACAAAATGGGGGAGAGATACTGTGGGTTAAGCTGGAAAGGAAAATGGGGCCAGCCATCCGCACAGGTGTGGTCTATAGACCACCAGCCCAGGAGGAAGAAACAGATAGGGAGCTGATGCTAGCCATCCAAAGGATGGCAGACAAGGGTGAAGTAGTACTGGTTGGAGACTTCAGTATTCCAGACGTGGACTGGAGCATCCCAGCAGCAGCATCAACTAGGAGCAGATTTATCCTGGACTCCCTTCAGGGTGCCTTCCTCAAGCAACTGGTCATGGAACCAACTCGGCAGAAGGCAATACTGGACCTTGTGCTCACAAACAGGGACAGTGCGATGGGGTAACAGTGGGGGAGCACCTGGGGAACAGTGACCACCAGTCATTGTGGTTTGAAATCACAGAAGGAGCAGAACCAAGCCACACAAAAACATGTATCCTGGATTTTAGGGGGGGGCAGACTTTGGGAAAATGGGGAGATACTTCAAAGAGGCATTAAGGGGAATGGGGCAGGAATCAGGGGTTTAGGAACAGTGGGCAGTATTTAAACCGGGGATTATAAGAGCAACAGAATTATGCATTAAGCAGGTTAGCAAGAGGAAAAGGAAGAGGAGGCCATTATGGTTTTCGAAAGAGGTAGCAAAGAAAGTGAAAGCCAAAAAGATTGCATTCAGGCAATACAAAAAGACACAGGCAGAAGGGGATAGGGAGAAGTACCAGGAGAAGCAAAGGGAGGCAGTGAGGTCAGTAAGGGAAGCTAAAGCTCTGACAGAATAGCACATTGCAAAATCAGTGGATAGAGGGGACAAAACCTTTAACAGGTACATAAGTGAAAAAAGAAAGGCAAAGGGAGGGATAGTGAGACTGAAGGGAGAGAATGGGGGCCACGTGGAGGATGACAACAGTAAAGCTGACATATTGAACAGGTATTTCTGCTCAGTCTTTACTGAGGAAGAGGAGGGTAATGGGTCTGAAGGGAGTACAAGGGGTGCAGAAGTGGACACAAGTCCCATTAGACGAGAAAGGGTCCTGAGGGAACTGGAAGTAATAAGAGTTGATAAAGCAGTGGGGCCAGATAGGGTGCACCCTATGGTCCTTTAAGAACTCAGAGAGGTGGTGGCTGAACCTCTGGCTATCCTGTTTAGCTGATCACTGGAAACAGGGGAGGTACCCAAAGACTGAAGGACAGCAGATGTAGTCCCCTTATACAAAAGTGGGAACAAAGAGGAAGTGGGGAACTACAGACCAGTCAGCCTCACCTCGGCAGTGGGGAAGATAATGGAAGCACTACTGAAGGAGAGATTGGTGGAACATCTGGTTGTTAATGGACTGCAGGATCCAAGGCAGCATGGTTTCACCAAGGGTAGGTCATGTCAGACCAACCTCGTTGAATTTTTTGACTGGGTGACTAGGGAGGTGGATCAGGGGAGGGCAGTGGACATGGCCTATCTGGACTTCAGCAAGGCCTTTGACACTGTGCCACATAGAAGACTATTACACAAACTAGGGAAAATGGGTGTGGGCAGGACAGTAGTGTTTGTGGGTAGGTAACTGGCTGGGCGGCAGGACACAAAGCATGGTGGTAAATGGCTGTCACTCCACAGAGGGAAGAGTGACCAGTGGGGTACCATAGGGATCAGTGCTGGGACTGGTCCTATTCAACATCTTCATCAGTGACATTGCGCAGGACCTAGAAGGCAGAATTTCACTGTTCGCTGATAACACAAAGCTCTGTAACAGAGTAGACACACCAGAGGGTGTAGACAGAATGAGAAGGGACCTGCAGAAACTTGAAGAATTGTCAGGGGTTTGGCAGTTGAAATTCATTGCAAAGAAGTGCAAGATAATGCATATGGGGCACAAAAACCCTGGCACAATAGATCAGTTGGGGGGTGAGGATATAGCATGCACCAAGCAGGAAAGGGATCTTGGGGTTATCATCTCTGATGATCTGAAGCAGGGTTTTAAATAATTGATTAGCAGTTTTTGTTTCTTAGGACAATACTAACTATACATAAATTATTTATATAGGTTTTGTAGAAATGGTATGTTAGTTAAACACAGTGAGGCAAGTGCTATGCATTTTCACAATGTTTTAGAACTTTTATGAGCAAAATGCTAATCAATTTTTAGAGTTAAATAAAACCCTGTCAAGGTAGGGAAACAGTGTGACAAGGCAGCAGGTAAAGCAGATAGGATGCTGGGATGCATAGGCAGGGGAATCACCAGCAGGAAAAGGGAGGTCATGATTCCACTATACAAGACACTAGTGAGGCCCCACCTGGAGTACAGTGTACAGTTCTGGAGACCTTACCTACGTAAGGACATAGACAGGGTAGAGAAGGTTCAGAGGAGGGCAACAAAGATGGTACATGGATTGCATCACAAGTCCTATGAGGACAGGTTGAAGGAATTGAATATGTACTCCTGGAGGAGAGGAGGAGAGGGGGACATGATAGAGACATACAAGTATCTTACAGGGAGGAAGAAGGTGCAAGAATATACTATTTTTAAGTGAAAAAGATGTTCCAGGACTAGAGGGCATGGGATGAAGTTGGAGGGAGGATAATTCAGAAGAAATGTGAGGAAGAATTTCTTCACAGAACGGGTGGTGGACAAGTGGAACACCCTGCCAGAGGAAGTGGTGGAGGCTGAAACAGTCACGGGATTTAAGAATGCATGGGATAGACATAAAGGAATTCTGGAGGTCGGGGTAAGGGGCAACAGAGTTCTAGGAAAACATAAACTGAAGTTACAAACTCAAATGGGCAGACTGGGTGGGCCATAGGCCCTTATCTGCCAACATGGTATATGTATCTATGTAAAAAAAAACATTGTTTTCAAAGAAAGACAAGTGGTGGTGTCATATTTACAGTTACGGGCTGTGAGCAATGTCAAGCATTTCAAAGAGATTAATGCCCAGAATAGCAGTCAATCAGCAAACTGCGTTATCTTGTGATGAGTAATTAATTACACATACAGTGGCCTCGCTAGCATTTTGCCTTGTGCTATAGGACTAACTGGAAGGGTTCAACAATTTTCCTGTTTACAAGCAGATGTTATCCATTACTGAAAATCATGAAGTCCTGCCTCCAGCTGCTAATATGGGTGGTACTGCAGCTTTGGAAATAAATCATGTAGGGGTACACATTTTTTTGTGCGTTTGTGGGGCAGTGCACACCTTTCATTGTTTCTCATCATTGGTTTAGGTATACTGTGTTACTTCCCCCATCCCACCCTTTATGGGTTGGGCTTGATCATTTTTAGTTTTACAGAAAAAAAATTATATTTCTCAGTACCCTTCACCAATCAGTGAGATCTCGAATTCTGACCTGGGATTTTGATCTAGTTCTCAATGCCCTTACAAGGTCTCCATTCAAGACACTGTCTCAGTTATCTCTTAGATGGCTCACTTTAAAGGTTACCTTCCTAATCACCATTATCTCAGTGAGGAGAGAGTGAGAGCTGGGCGCCCTTTTCACACAGGAGCTGTTCCTTGTATTCCACCAGCATGGATGGTAACAGACCATCTCTGGAGTTTGTCCCAAAGGTCAGCGTAGCCTTCCATGTCGGTCAGGAGACTTCACTCCATCTTTTTGTTCTCAGCCCAGGATGACCCAGAGTGGAATTTACATACCCTAGTCATCAGGTGACCCATCAAGCATTATTTACATAGGACACTGCCGTATACAGTAGGCAGACATCCAGGCTTCTTCACAGCACCAGGGAGCAGGGTCACAAAGCATCAAATCCCTGCATCTCTAGATGGTTTATGTCCGAAATGTACAAGGCCTTAGGAAATCACCGGAAAAACTTAACGCACATTTCACTAGAGACATGGTGGCATCATGAGCTGAATGGAAAGGCACAAGTTAAATTTTGACTCTGGCATCTCTACACACCTTCATGATGCACTTTAAGTTGGTTGTGGTCTCCTTGGTTGATGTGACTCTTGGCCGCAAAATATTTGAGGCGGTGGTTTCTTAACCCTGTCTGCAACTTGGCCTTGGGTTATTTCTGTACTGTCTTCATTACTATTTTCCACTTCCTTTGCCCTTTTTTTTTCTGGGATTATTGCTGCTGATATCCCACTCGTATGAGTTACAGATGCACCCTGCACTGCAGAAAGAACAAATTCTTACCTTGAGGTAATTTGTTTCTTCCAGCTGCGCTTCTGTCACTCCGTTCCCACTCTTTGTAATTCTCTAGAGGTACTGTTTATAGTTCAGTTCAACAGGAACAAGTTTAAATTTTTTTTTAAATATTGTGATATGTACCCTTGGAGTCCTTAGGCTAGGGAAGTTCTCTCATTGGGGAGGAAGCTACGGTGGCCAACACATGATGTGTCTTTGCTTCAGTGTCTGGATTACTGTAAGGTAAGACATGTTCCCATTGATAGAAGAATTTCATTGAATCTGTAAGTGTCTTGGTCATGGTCACATATAAGCGATTCACACTTGGGTCCCCAGGTTCACAGCTCTGAGCTCCAACCACTAGGTTAATGTTGCCAGCCTATGGCTTGCTTTCGAAAGTAAGCCCCCTTCCCCCCCAACAGCACATCTAGTAAAAGTGGGTACCCCATTCCTTAGCCTCAGTGGTAATCATCTGAAAAGATTTTCTCATAACTGGGCCGAGGCTTAAATTTCAAAATCGCAGTTTTTCATATATGTGTGTGTATTTGCAGTTTTGTGGGAAAACTGATCTCCGAGTATTTATTGCTGCCTTAGTGATGGGCCTTAGATCCTACTTAAATTTTCTGAACTTATTTTTTGTGTTTTGAAATACAAACTTTTTTTAAGAAAATAAAATTATGGCGATCACTGGAAGAATAAATGTTAAGGAAAATTTGTCAGCATGTGATGCCGAAACTAAAGTTGTCAATCCCCTACAAAAACTTGCAAGTTTCCAAGCAGCAGGATTTATGTAGAGAATGGTAAATATTCCAGACATGCCATGCTACCGTAAAGATCCATTTATGTGCTTAAAATAATATGAACTTCACTATTTTCAGTGCAGAGTAAGGGCTGGGTGCTGCTGACCCCCCTTTTTTTCATTGTAACTAGTCGTAATAGGGTTAAGTCCCAAACTACCGTATTTTAAGAATCAGATGTTTCTTACAACTACCACAGACTTTGCAGTAAGCTGTTTCAAGCAAGAATTTATAAAACAAGAATTTGTGGGAACTGAGTCAGTGGTTGGGTTCTGTTCCACATGTTTTAATAATTATTTGTCTTTGAACAAATCCAGTGCTTTTATAGTTGCATTTTACACTGCAAGAAGAATGTATCTTACTTTTGCAGGTCACCCTGAGCTAGTTGCAAGCTGTGCAACTCTTTACACAAGTGCTCTGCATAGAAGGAAGAAAAAGATTTCTCTTTGTAACATGACAAAAATCACAACAGCCGAAAGAAGGAAGATAATTGGCTGAATTCTATCAGATGTCACAATAGCAACACGGCATTATGGTACGATAATGCCATGTTGGCATCGGGAGCATGCACAGCGAACCATTTAAGCACCTTTGGAGGTGTGCACGAGCCGGACAAATGTGGCATGCACTCGTCGTTGGAGCATAGGAAAGCGATGAAATGTAATCCAGACGGCGATGTCAACCAATAGGTGGTGCACGGAACAGAGCATAAAATAGAACACATAGGAGCAAGACAGGCAGTGGAGCGCTAGGTCTCAGGCGCTGTTGCAGCTGCTGGTACTGCACACAGGTAAATTAAATGTGCTCGTACACTACGCACAGAGTGCTAAGTGTACCAGTCGCACCACACTAAAACAGATGAGTGGCAACCACAACTGAATAATAAATCAGCAGCAAAGAAAAGAAAATTGTGTTACTGTTGTAAAATGGTGACCTATCGGTCGAGAAAACAATCAAGCGGTTTGCCGAAATCCCGGTCTGTTCTGGTCGGCTTGAATTGTAAAGCAGTGTGCAGAATGTAGACGACACAATATATGTATTGCAATCAGAAAAACGTTGGTTTACATGCACCAACCAAACCGAGTGAGATGATATTAGGGGCATGATATTTCCATAGCGAAAGTAGCAGCGCACCAAAGACAGAAATGCCATAGAGAACGAAAGTTATATGGTATCTTCAAAGTGCCACCTATTGGTCGTAACAGTCACCGCTGTGGTGGAGACTCAGCTCACAGAACTGCAGTCAGTTCACTGGGATAGCAAGCCATGTAGGGAATAGAATCTCCCTACAATCCACCACGGCATAAATCGCAGCACAAAACGGACGCTCAGCAATAGACCAGCTGCTTAGAACTACGAACTTTTCACGTCTGATCATTCTGTGATGTAATATTATAATTTAAACCAAACTTGTAACTGTCCAGAAATTGGTACACACCACATTACAGCATGTGGGCTGTACTGCACGCGCATAGCTCTACTCAGACACAGCCTTATAAAGTAACACAGCTGAAGCAGGAATGTGCAACTCAAATAAGTCGTTCTCCTCATGTGTGTTTCATAGCAAACAAAGCACTATCTAAGTAATAGTTGCCTTGCACTTGCCATGTTACAAGCGCATTAAGCCACTCTGAAAATGGCATCTAATGGGGAATTAATGCATGGTTGCTTAGGCATCGGCGCTGGCCTCGTACAGTGGTCCCAGCCATAATTCCATTAGATGCCAAATTGGTCGTGGCTTATGCTTACTTGGTGTCAGGTGAACAGGGTTAACTTTAGTTCCAAATCACTGTATTGTCCTCAGTCAAAGTTTATTGTTCATTTGCACTTCAGCTAGAGTTTGCAGGATACTCAGTGCAATTTCACAATAGTTTGGCTGTTTTACATTCTGTACTCGTTTATGTGCAGTATTGATCTGGAACAGTTTGAGGTTCTTGTGGATTTGAACCAAACAGGGGACTCTGGCCTCCACGCATTTGTTTTTGAGGTTTATATTGAGTCAGAACAGAAAGCAGGGTGTGGAAGAAACTTGAGTGTAATCAGGATGGCAAATTAAATGTCAGGCAGCTAGTAACCACATTGTGCAGGAGCCTGTGAATCACACATAAGATATGTTACCTGCATCATTGTTTCAACTGGTGGCTTTCACAACACCCTCGAGAGGTGTGCGATTATTGACCTATATTCATACACCCAAGACTGCTTCATAGTACTTCAACTTTTCTCTGTATTTATTAACAATCTCTCCTCCAACTGCTCACACTCCCTAATCCACATGTATGCTAACCACACTGTTATTTTCACTTCTGGACCCTCCACAACGGAAGTACAACCTCTCCTCCAACAAGATCTCAGCAATGTCTTGGCCTGGTTCAAAACCAATGATCTCAAAGTAAACCAGAAGAAGATGGTCTCAATGACGTTCGGCTCAGCTCAAAAGCTATCCAGGCTCCGGTCCCTACCAGTATTCTACTCTCAGGACAACATCCCTCTAGAAAACGGCACAGGCATACAGACACCTGGGAGTATGGCTGGATCAGCACCTTAACTTTTCTACCCATACTGATGCACTAGTCTCAGAGCTCCATCCAAAACTGGGGTTTCTCTAGCGTAACAAGGACTCCCTCTCACTCCCTGTTTGGCACGAGTTTGTTTCAAAGATGATTCCACCCTCCCTTGATTATGCTGACATTGATTTGCCTCTAACTCTCCGCCTTGCACACACCACTGCTCCCTCTTCTCCTCCCTCTCCATTGCTCCACTGTCACACAGAAGGTACATACACTCGATGTCCTTCATAGCCAAATTCAGGTTCAACCTCCTTCTCCCCGCCTCTCCTGCTGCCACCCCTCCCCACTTTATACTCTCTTCACTCCTGGGATCTGTGCACTCTCTAACCCCTACTCCCATATAACAGCTGGGCAAAGTGACTTCTCGTATCGCCTACCCCTCTCATAGAATAATCTCTCCACTGAACTTCATAAATCCTCTACCTACCTCTTGCTCAAAAAACTTTTACGCCTCCTCCCAACTCCTCGCTGCACCTGTCTCCCCTCTCCCCATGTACTCCATGCTATATTTCTCAGGCTGAAATATTAGTGTATCACACTTTTGTGCACTTTATTTGTATGTCATGTTTTTAGTCGTTCAAAGTGCTGCCAATTTAGTTCTGTCAACTGTTTTGACTTTGTTGTCTTAATTTTCTGTAACTGTTTTGTTCCCTCATTTCTGTATTAAACGAGCTTTGGCTCAGTGTGCTTTTTTCCGGTTACCAAAAGATTAAATAAAAATTAAAAAAAATAAGTGTGTAGAAAAATTCTACAAATAAAAATGAGATGGACACTGTTTGACAGGTTTTAACCGTTTGTTTTACTGTTCTAACAGTGAGTTTTAATAAGTTAAGACATGAAACAGTCCCTAAGAGAAACATCTTTAAAAACTGTAAAATACTTACCAATTTGTATTTTAAGCTAATTTTAACTGTATTTTAACAAGTTCACATCTTTTAAGTTTTTAAATAACTGTGCTGTGAGACTAAACAAGAGTCCAGACATGTAAGCTGCCAATCAGTTAAGCAGACCAGTACTCTAATGAGCTCAGCTGCATTTTAACAGAAGTTAAATAGTTAATAAGTTTCTACTTATTGTATAGTTCTGTAGTATCATGCTATTTGTTTGAAAATCCCACTTCTTTTGGGTTTTCACTTTGGTTGCTTTTGTCATCCCGTTTTTGTGCTCTGGTGTCGGAGCTTGTGCGTTGTTACTGGTTCGCCCTTTCAGCAGGCTGAGCCTGCATCATCATGCCGCTGGTGGTCGAGGGAAAACTGTGCGATGACTGCGGAGGTGAGCGTATCCCAGTGTTCCTGCCAAGAACGTTGCTCCAGCAGTGGCGGTCTGCAATCAATACAGTCACAGTTATCTGCTAGACACTTTTCAAGTGAAAAACCTCTGAAAAACATGTTTTTGGGATGCAGTTAGGCCAAAAAGATTATCTGCCATGATGTGTAGCTTTTCTTTCCCTTTTACTGCCTTGTGGTGAAATGACAGCTGCTGTCAGAATGTGGGATGTAGTGATGGTTTGTTTATGTTATAGGGTTTGAATGGCTGTAAGTAGTTCTGGCATGTAATTATGGGTCAGTAAGTACATGGCTCAGAGGTACTTTCAGACAATCAAATCACCTGAGTTTTTCTACGCATGTTATAAGTTGCAGTAAATTGGCACTGGGGTTCTGATATTTGGTTTATGTTTGAACAGACCGGCTTCTTAAGGTTGAATCAAGATATCTTTACATTGTCTCAGATACTGATTGCAGTATTTTTTTCTTAATACAAAACTACACTGTAAAGAGCTTACCCTTGACTTTGTTCTCAGCAGTGGTGATGGAGACATTTCCAGCTTGAACATTAAGGAACTGGTGCGCCACAAGTGGGTAACTTCCCTGGTGACAGGGAAGGCTAGGTGGATCTCAGCCACCAAGATCTGGAACTTAAGAAAGGTAGACTTTACCATAGTCTGTATGCTAAAGGAGGGTCACAATAACAAAATTACAGAAAAAAACCTTACAAAATAATTTTGATGATCAAAATTACTTTCCTGACCATAAGTTATTCCTAAATACAAAAAACAAAACCTATACAATGTTATTCGGCTGTATACAAAACCTATAGAAAATAAAAGGTAATCTTAAAGATGTTACAAGACATTGACCATTATAAATACTTAGCCATATATGAGGTAGGCTAACACACTGGTTAAGAGCACTGGACTGCAAACTGAATCCCACAGCCACCACTTGCAGATGCATTTGGACATGAGCCTCAGCTTAATGTGTCTTTCCCAGCCCAAAATTGTAAAATAAAAATAAAAAAAAGGCTAGATTCTGCTTTAACCTCTGAAACGTGTGTGGATAATGTAATTGAAACAATACATCCTGTGCTTGGAGCATTATATTGAAATAGGAATTGTCTAGATACACGAACAAGAAAAAACAAAATTGGCGATCCTTCCCAGGATGGAGTATGATGAGATAGTACTGTATACAGATGTTGCAATAAAACAGTAATAGATAAATTAGCAGTGCTATACAACCAATTACTAAAAGGTTTATTAAAAAAAAACTCTTAACATACATCATTGTTTACTCTGCAAACAGATTGATGTGCTCTCTTTGGAAAATAGATGGCAACAGTAGTGGCTTTACTTTATCCATAAAGCCTTAAACAATAAAGTACCAGTTTATTTTCAATCATGTAATTATAATTTGCCATCATATTGGTTAAATTTACTCTGTACCGGAAGATTAAAAAGAAAACTATGTGAAATATTATTTACATATGGTGCTTCTGATAGCTGGAATGAGTACATTTTATGTAAACAAACAAAAAAGCGTATGAATAGTTGACTAAGCCTTGCACATGATTTATTTGATTCTTATAATTTCTGTAATTTAAACTAAATGTGCTCTGACAGATGACACTTCTAGTAGTGTTGTATTTTACACTGATACATGATAATTGGTAAGCAGTGCTTTATGGCAGTCTAATGAATAACGTATCTGAGCAACTTAATGAATGTAAATTGATAGATTGAATGTGTTCTGTTTTAAACCTATATAAGATTTGTGTGTATTTTTTAGAAATTGGCACGTGTGATGTGCGTTTTGTAACTTTCCTGCTTGCTTTCCTAGGATCCCATGAAAAGAGCTTGTCTCACTTGGGACAATCCCAGTGTGTAAACATTCAATAAATAAAATGGAAAAGGGTCTAGAGCAGCT
This sequence comes from Neoceratodus forsteri, assembly GCA_016271365.2. Classification (NCBI taxonomy): domain Eukaryota; kingdom Metazoa; phylum Chordata; order Ceratodontiformes; family Ceratodontidae; genus Neoceratodus; species Neoceratodus forsteri. Next base: position 1,226,541,680 of record CM028132.1, on the reverse strand, counting down.
GCATGAGGCTGCTAATGCAGAATAGATGGGGTTAATTGAAGTAGGTGCTCCAAGCAGCCACAGAGTTCTGCATCCTTGTAAGTAGTAAGGGAAAAGGGGCCATAAAGGCTCAAGAGGAACCTAAGACAACTGATCAGAACAAAAAAAAAAGGCATATGATCACTGGAAATTGATGTGTAGCCTTCAGGACAGAGAGGAGTGTTGAACAGCACTGAGGGTCTGCAAGACTAGACTTAAGGAGGCCAAGGAGGGTCTGGAAGCCGGGATAGAAGTTGGAGCTGCAGACAACACCATAGCCTTCTGTTAGTGCAAAATAGGAGAAGGAAGTTGGAGAGGTTTGGCTTGAAAGGGGGGCAGGGTGATGGCTAAGATGCTGGATAAATACATTATTTTGGTGTACAGCAAAGGGCCATCGGGGGTGTGTGTGTACCCATTGGGCATGCCCAAGGCATCAGATAGCCACAATGCAACCTAATGACATGGCATCCACCTTGGTAGCAGATCACCTGGCAAAGATCTCAAGTGTGGTAATTAAACAGCAGACAGGATACACCCCAGTATCATAATCGAGCTAAAGAAACAATTGGTGGTATCTCTAATACTCTTCCCAAACAAGTATAGTGCTGTAGGGCAGGGAACTGGCCATTCAAACAACATGAAATCTTGCTATATTCTGACTATATGCAGTTAGCCCCGGCACTTGAACTGCTCCGGAGAGTAAAGGGTTAACTCTATGCCAGGGCATAGAACATTGAGTTTGAGCTCTGTTTTCAAACCTCTGTCCCTAGTACTCCTCAGTTTAACAGTCAGATTCTTTACTCCGCCTAACTGTGAAGTCGGTTCGGAGATTTCCTCCTTCACTTTGGTTCGGTTAAGTAAAATCGGTCAGTTTTCAACCGCTTTTTCTTGTTTGTTTTTTTTTGTTTAACTCTTTTTATTAAGTTTTCCATCATAAAAGACAAGATACAGTCACTAGATAAAGGCATCATAAATCATGCATCAATACAGTCCATTAAGGCAATTAAATCTGTGGCCTATCTTAACCTTCCATCTTATTTAGAAAAATATAGAAAAAGAAGGAAGACAAAGGCTAAAAGCCATAAAAGAATAGAAGAGGTTAAAAAAAAAAAAAGAAAAAACAAGATAAGGAGAGAGAGATTCTAATCTATACAGATTACTTAACCTATATACAAGTATACCAAGGTCTTTTCATACCACCGAATAATTTAGTCATCCCCATCACCAAAATCATGTACCTTCCCAACAGTAGGCTATATTAGAGGGTGGGTCCTATCACTCAAGTCTCCCCCCTACAGCCACCTCTTCCCCTATCCAGCATTCAACATCATAAGCTCATCTGCCGAAAGTGTTCCCATAAAAGGCATCCATTGATTCGTAAATTTATCTATCTTATCCTGTAGTTGATACGACCTCTGTTCTAGGGCCAGCGCTCGAATGGATAGGAGACGCCACGGTGGGGGGGGCTCCCGACACCCAGGTATTTAGGATCATCTGCTTAGCCTGCACCAATAATATTCTGAGCCATTTCCGATATGGCATCCAGTTTTCTCCATCCCCCCCCCATGCCAAAAAGTAGACTAAGGGGAGAAGCCAGCATCTCCCCGCCCTGCATGGCACCCAGCTGCCACCCTACACTTCTCCAGTATCCCTTCAGAGAGGGACAGTCCCAGAAACAGTGGAAATAGGTGCCCCTGTGCACCTTCCACACATCTCTGATGCTTCTGGACGCAGCCTGTGATTCACCACCGGGGGGCAGTAGAGTCTGTGCACAAATTTGTATGTACTGTCTTTATATTTATTGCAAGCCAGGAGCCCTACATGCGACTCCAACACTAGCCTCCAGTTATCCCGGGATATGGCCAAGCCCATGGCCCTTTCCCACAGCTGTCTTGCCTTATCCGATAAATCTTTGACACTCTGCCGCAGGAGGCGCACAGCTTTCCTTAAAACCCCGGAAGGATCCCTTCTCGCCACGCCTATTATCCCCTCCAGCTGTTCCAGCCCTGAGATGCCTTCTCGTTGCCTGTCCACCTCTTTGGTCAAGTTCCTGACCTGAAAGAATCTGTAGAGGTGAGTGGCCGGTATCCTTAGCCTCTCCTGTATCTCCTGGAAGGATGGCAAGGTGCCCCTTCTACACAAGTCCCCTAAGCATTGCGCCCCCCGCCCTTCCTCTCCCACTCCTGGAAGCCACCGTCCTTTATGCTAGGCCTGAAAAAGGGATTCCTAGCAATAGGCAGCAGTAACGTCTCCTGTTCCCTGCTGCCCAGGGCAGCCTTTAGTTTGGCCCAGCTATCCAGTACCGAAAGGACCAAGGGGTTAGGACGCCCCAAGGACACATACCCCCTTCTACCTCTGCCAGATAAGTAGGCGGTCAGCCGACCTCCCGCCTCTCTCTCTTCTAGGTCTAGCCAACTGGTCGTATCCGCCTCACTGAGCCAGTCCTTAATAATCCTGACCTGCGCTGCCAGAAAGTAGTGCTTCAGATCTGGGAAGTTCAAACCTCCTCCCTCGGTGGTCACCTTCAGCCTCTTCAGGGACATCCGCGCCCGCTTCCCCCACCACAGAAACTCGCCAAATCCCCTTTCCAGAGTCTTCGTGTCCCTGTTATTAAGGCCCACTGGGAGCATCTGTAATAAATAAAGAACACGGGGTAGGATATTCATTTTAATTAAGTTAATGCGTCCTAACCAGGAGGGGTAAGGCACGCCACCGTCTCAGCTCCTCCAACAAACCCCTAATCATGGGGGTGTAATTCAGTCGGTACAGGTCCTCTATCCGCTTTTGTATCACCACTCCCAAATACTTAAAAGAGAAAGACACCACCCGTAGGCCCCACTCTCCTCCTCCCACCTGGTTCCCAGAGTCCCCCACCAATAGCAGTTCTGACTTGTCAATATTGATCCTGTATCCCAAGAACTCTGCAAAGTCGGCTACAATCCTCAGTAAGGCCGGCACAGAATTCCCTGGATACCTCAGGTACAGGATCATATCGTCTGCATACAGAGTCAGCTTGTGCTGCCACTCCCCCCCCCCCACTGCCCTAACCTCAGGACTTTGTCTAATTGCAATAGCAAGTGTCCAATTGCCAAAAAAGAGGAAGGGTGACAACGGGCACCCCTGCCTCGCTCCCCTATGCAGGGAGACCCATTCCGACATACCCCCGTTTATTAGTATCGAAGCCCAAGGAGAGGCAAACAGGGCCCTCACCATCCCTCTAAATTCCCCTCCAAACCCATATCTCTCCAGTACCTCAAACAGGTAGTCCCACTCAATGCGATCGAAGGCCTTCTCGGCATCTAAGGAGATAATCGCCATGGGCCCTGGTGTTCTCGAGGCGTTCTGTATCAAATTCAAGACCTTTCTTACATTGTGATACGAGTGCCTTCCTCGGATGAACCCCGTCTGGTCTACATGTATCTGGTTAGGAGCCGTCTAATCTGGACGTAAGATCTTATAAAATTTTTATCGGCATTGAGGAGAGATATGGGTCTGTAGGTGGCACAATCCTTCAAGTCCCTCCCAGGCTTCGGGATAACACAGATGGTCGCCTCACCCATAGAGCGAGGTAATGGCTTCCCCTCCCTAACTTCCTTAAAGAGGGCCCAGAGGTCCTCCACCCCCCATCACCTTGTAAAATTCAGCAGGTAGACCATCCGGTCCACATGCTTTACCCGACTTCAAACAGGCAATGGCCCTAGAAATCTCCTCCCTAAAGATCTCTTTGTCCATCCGAGCCCTCCAGGATTCAGATATCTTAGGCACTGCTATACCCTCCAGGAACTGCTTCATCCTGTCTGTCACATCCCCCCCTTCCGACCTATACAACTCTTGATAAAAACTGGCAAAACTGCCCAAGATACCATGAGTATCCTTATGCAGTACTCCCTGTCTCTCCTTTACTTCATTTATCCTTTTACATCCTCTCCTTCCTTTAATCAAATTGACCTGCAGGGGCCCCGGTTTATTCCCCCACTCATAGAATTTATGCTTCCAGAGAAAAAGTTGCATACGTATTTCATCCATTAGTGATTTATTCAGGGCTTCTCTGCTGCCTGCCAACTGCCGGAAACATCCCCCCTCCCCATCACCATCTGGCGCCCAGCTCCTCACCAATTGTAATTCTTCCTGCTTCTGAAGCTTGCTTTTTTCATACCTGCTAACATACCCAATGACTGCTCCTCTTATGAATGCCTTCCCAGCATCCCAAAACACCTGGATGGATGGATGGGGCAGAAGCCATATTCATGGAGGTATACAGTTCCCATTGTACCTTGAGATACTCCCTGAAGTCCTGAGAGCTGAGGAGGTAGGATGGGAAACGCCACTTATTGGTTCTCACCTGTTGGGAGGCCATCTCCAGGAACGAGATGACCATTGCGTGATCAGAGACGTATATGGGGCCATGCCTAATGACTGCCAATTTAGAGTACCAGTCCCCCTCAATATATGTATGGTCTGTCCGCGACCATGTTTTGTGCAGGGAGGAATAGAAGGTGAATTCCTTTCCCTTGGGGTTCGCGGCTCTCCAAGCATCTAAGACATCCAGCTCATTCAGTCCCTCTCGCCACTTTTGCATGCAGTTCCCTTCCCCCTCCCTCTACCTTCCGAGTGGTCAAGGTTCCTATCTGGGGTACAGTTGAAGTCTTCCCCCATCACTAACCCTTGAAACTGCTCCCGGATCAGTAAATCCAAAACTTTCTGGTAAAAAGCTGGATCAAACACAGCTGGAGCATACACACTCCCAAATATTATGGGCTCCTCATACAGCGTCCCCTCCACAAAAATGTATCTCCCTTCCCTTCCATCCCTGACCACTCTAGTTACCTTGAGTGGTAAACCCTTGTGCAACAGTACAGTAACTCCCCTTTTGTGGGATGTAAAGGAGGCAGCATAACAGGCCCCTACCCAGCCCTTGACCAGCTTTTGGTGTTCTGCCGGGGCCAGGTGTGTTTCCTGAACTAAGGCTACCTGTGCGTCAGCTCTACATAGTGCCGTCAGAACAGCCATCCTTTTGATGGGAGAGGAGATCCTTCTGTAATATTCCAGGATATGATACTCACTCTTTCCCTGCTCATCGAAACAGTCTATCCTTCCCCTGAGCAGCACCCTTCCATTCTTATCCAACCACCTCCATACTTCTTGTCTGTCCTGGAAGTTATGGAAGCAAAAAATGACCTGACGTGGTGGCTGGCCTGGCAGCGGGCGCAGCAGCACTGCTCGATGAGCACGCTCGAGCTTGTATCTTCCCCCTTTTGGCTTTAATCCCATTAGGGCAGGCAGAGTGCTCGCACAAAAATCCACGATATTGGCACCTTCTCTTCCCTCTGGGAGGCCCCTCAGATGGAGGTTAGATTTTCTGTGGTAATTTTCCTGGTAGTCCAGGGCCTCCCGTAACTCAGCCACCTCTTTCTCTAATATCTCAATATGCTGAGAGAGCAGGGGCCACGAGGTCTTCGGCAGCAGAGGTACGGCCCTCCGCCTCCTCCATCGTTTCTTGATGCTGAGTGATCTGGGCATCAGTGCTCGCCAGTCTGCGGTCAGTTTTCTCCTCCACCCAATTAAGCTGTGGGGTGAGGACCTCCGTTAACTGCTCTCTGAGTTCCTGCCCAATAGCGGACATCTCGGCGGCCAAAAGTGAGCTAGGCCACGCTGCACTACTCGGGAGCGTTACCAGCTGCTTCTTGTTATTTTTCGTGCCCAAGCTCTGCGATTTACTACCCGGATGCTAAAATATACTCGTCCATGTCTACACCAACCCTTTTAAACCTCATAGCGTCTGATTAACGACCGGATTACACCAAAATTTGCCTTTAAAGTTGGACTGGGGTCGGAGCTCGTAGGAGACAACGTCTCTACGCCATTAAGCGGTCACGTCCGCTTTTTCTTGTTTTATTCGGTTTTCAGATCTCTGTGTACGGTACAGTAAGTGTAGCTAGTAGGTAGTTAGAGTTTATTTAGTAGAAATTGTTTGTTTGGTTCTCTCCCAGTCGGTTCTGTTGGGAACTGAAACAAATTCTTTAACTGTTAATTCTTGTGTTCTGTTTATTATTATTGTGGTTTTCGGGTACTTATTGGTTCCTTAAAAAAAAAAAAAATTTCTTCAGTTTTTTTTAACCAACCTGTGACACGGTTGGAACCTATAGGTGTGTAGTTGCTTAGCTTGAATGCTGTTAAGGGTAACTATTTAATCTGGCATGTCTGAGAAACCCAAAAAGAAAACCGGTCCCACTAGGTTTCAGCACTGCACCATGCACCAAGTGTGGGGAGGCCTTTGCTTAAGGCTGATCCCCACCTAGTCTGTGTTTATTGTCTGGGGTTTGACCACCTCAAAGAAGACTGCCAAATATGTAAAAACTTTCCCAAGGCCATTTTGGAAAAACGTTTAAGTAGGCTAAAGGAATGAGAGGCCGAGAAGTCCGTTGATCGGGATGGCCAGCCCGGTTCGGTCCCGACCGAACCTGAGGGGTGCCCACTGATCTGGGCGATACCTCCTTGGGCAAAAGGAGAGCTGACTCTGCGGAGTCTGTTCTGTCTAAGAGAAAAAGCAAGTCAGCCAGTTCGGATCCCTGTTCCCATGTTCCGACCGCTGAAGAAATTGCGAAAACGATTACTATTGTTTAGTCTCTTTGCCCGGTTCCGACTGAAACGACACCAACTCAGACTATCGGTTTGGTCAGAAATAGTTGCTTCTGAACTTAAACCTGAAGCATTCTATGAGGGCGATTGGGAAGGAGAAGAAGACTATGAAGGCCTAGATGAGCGAGTAGAGCCTGACATCTCCCCAGACAGGTCTTCCAATGTGCCTCCTCCCAGACTTTTAGTCCCCCTCCCATTTCTTTTCTACAAGAAAGTGGCTGATACTCTTCAGGTTCTGGTGGAAGAGGCTGAACAGGATCAGGAGGAACCTGACTTTGTTGAAATGATGGATGTCCCAGAGTGAAAGAGAGTGTCTATCCCTTTGCATAAATCCCTGGGGAAACAGATACAGAAAATTCTTCAGTTTCCAACATCTATACCTCCTGTGAATAAAAGGATGGACAGGAGGTATACCTTGTCAGGTTCTGGGATGGAATTCCTCACAGATTGCTGCAGCCAGTCAGCCAAGGCTAACATTCCCCCGACATCTCACCCCCCAGATAAGGATTCCAGGAAAGTGGATGCCACGGCTAAAAAACAATACTTGGCATCCTCTTTGGGACTCAGGCAAGCTAATGATATGGCCTATACAGCCAGATACCAGAAATCTGTGTGGGATATGGTTCTGGAGCTGGCTAAGAATGCTCCTCCCCAGCTGGCCAAGGAGCTGGATCAGGTGGCTGTGGATGGTGTTGAGGCATCCAAAGTTCAATTCCATGCTGCTGTGGACTCGAATGATGTACATTCCAGAGTCATGGCTACATCTGTCTCCATGAGGAGATTTGCTTGGCTGAGATGTACCAATTTGTCACAGGATACCCAGACTAAGGCCATGGATTTTCCTGTTATTGGTAACTCTCTGTTTGGGGAGCAAACAGAGGCTTACATGAGGAAGATGGATGCGTACAGGACCACCTACAGGAGTGCTGCAGCAAAAGAAAAGCAGGCCACTCCTCAGAAGCAGCAGTTTAGGGCTGGCAGGGACAGGCCTTTTTACCAACCCCAGGCCTCCTGTTCTTTCCAGCAGAGGGGGTTCTTTAGGGGAAGAGGCAGACGAGAGATGACCAGGACCCCATTATCCACTCAGTCCAAGCCCCCTGCCAAACAGACACCCTGAGGTGTCAGTCAGGATCGCCTCCCCAGTTCCAGTAGGGGGCAGGCTGACTCACTATCTCCAGGCCTGGAAGTTTGTTACTTCAGACAAATGGGTCCTAGAAGTAGTGAGCCAGGGATTGGCTCTCAGTTTCAAAAGGTTCCTAAAAATGAGAGCAAATTCTTTCAGTCCTCCCTCTCCCTTGGAGACAAAGGCCTTAGAGGCAGAAGTCTCTCCCCTACTACTTCTGCAAGCAGTAGAGAAGGTACCTCATTGTCACAATGGAAAAGGACTATATTCCAGATACTTCCTTACCCCAAAAAAGACGGGGCGGCAACCCATCCTAGATTAAAGATACCTGAACAAACATTTACTAAAGCCTCCCCGAATGTCAAGGATGCCCATTTCCACATACCTATCAGACATTCCCGCAGAAAGTACCTCAGGTTCGAGTTGCCCTCAAGTCATGACCTGTTCAGAGCAATGCCTTTCGGTCTAACATCTGCTCCAAGGGTGTTCGCTAAGTGCCTAGCAGTAGTGGTGGCCTTTCTCAGGAGACAGGGCATCTTGCTGTTCCCATACCTGGACTGGCTCATAGTGGTTCAGTCCTCAGACCAAGTCAGGTCAGCTCTAGAGGTCACTCAAAAGCTTCTGGACTCTTTAGGATTCATTTTGAACCTAGAAAAGTCTGTTCTGGAACCATCCCAGCTTCTCACATTTATAGGGGTGGAACTGGACACCATCCAGGCAAGGGCATTTCTTCCTCTGTCAAGGGTACAGTCCCTCATCACTCTGGCTTCCTTCTTTCGTCCACTAGTGTCTCGACCAGGCAGATGCTTCCTTCAGTTGCTAGGCCACATGGCAGCTTCCACTGCAGTGGTGCAAGGGGTAAGATTTCAAATGAGAGATATTCAGTTTCATCTAAGATCTTCCTGGTCTCAGAAAAAAAGACCCTCTTTCCAAATTAGTTCCAGTGTCTCAAACTCTGGTTCAGGCTCTCCAGTGGTGGTAGGAGGAGGACAGTCTAAGACAAGGTGTCCCCTTCCTCAGTCAGGCTCCTACAATGAGTCTCACCACAGATGCCTCTTTACTGGGATGGGGAGCTCATATGGACCAGCTCACTGTTCAGGGAATGTGGTCTCATTTACTGCACATAAATCTTCTCGAACTCAGAGCTGTCTTTCTAGCACTTCAAACATTCTCTCAAACAATTCAGGGGAAAGTGGTGCAGATCAGGACAGACAACATCACAACCATGTGGTACATCAAGAAGCAGAGAGGCACTCGGTCCTCGGCCTTGTGCACAGAAGCCATGAAAATATGGTCACTGGCCTATTCTCTTCAGGTTTCCCCCTGATAGCTGTGCATCTCCTAGGGAAGGACAATGTACTAGCAGATGCTCTCAGCAGGATTTCTCAAGGCCATCATGAATGGGCTCTGAATCCTCGGATTCTTCAGGTCATTTTCAAGAGGTGGGGCACTCCAGAGATAGACCTCTTTGCAGCCCCAGACAATCACCAACATCCTCTGTTCTGCTGCAGACCCTCACCCCCCCATTCTGGGGTCTGGTCCTCAAAATGCTCTCCTATTAGATTGGACAAGCAAGTTTCTGTACGATTTTCCTTGTTTTCCTCTGATATTCAGAGTTCTGGTCAAGATCAGATCTCAGCCTTGCAGAGTGATTCTAGTGGCTCCAGACTGGGCTAGACAGCCTTGCTACCCCCTACTATTGTCAATGTCAGTGACAGTACCACTTTGTCGTCCCAGACAGTACAATCTCCTTACCTCCTCGCAGGGGAGGATTCTGTATCCCAACCTTCAGACTCAAAGCCTGGCTGTTGAGGAGCTAGAGTATGCAAGCCTGCACCTTTCCCAATCAGTCTTGGACATTCTTAAGGTGAGTAGAAAACCTTCTACTAGAAAAACTTACAATTCCAAATGGAAGAGATTTGGTTTCTGGTGTTCTCAGATGCATATTCAGTCTGATTCAGCTGATATTGCAAGTGCTTTGGACTATTTACTGCATCTTAACAGTTTAGGCCTCAGGCATACCACTCTCATGGTACATCTGGCAGCTATATCTGCCTTCTTTTCAGCTGGAAAGGGCTCTTCTCTAGCCTCTCTTCCAGTTTTTAAGAAATTTTTCAAAGGTCTGGTTCATATTAATCCTCCTTTTAGGGAGCCTACTCCTGTTTGGGATCTGAATATCTGTATTGCACAGCTCATACATCCCCCCCCCCCCCGAACCATTATCTTCAGATGAGTTCCTGGTAGCCATTACCTCTGCCAGGAGAATCCGTGAATTTACAGGCCTTATCAGTGGAACCTGATTTCATTTCATTTCACATGGATAAGGTGGTCCTTCGAACCAACAGAAAGTTACTTTCTAAGGTGGTATCAGACTTTCAGTTTGAATCGATCTTATGTCATTGCCTGTATTTTTCACTGACCATTCTTCCTCTGGGGAGAGACGACTGCACAGTCTGGATGTGAAGAGGGCCCTTAGTTATTACATAGAACACACTAAGGCCCACAGAAACTACTTTTTACAGCTGTTTCTTACTTATGGAGAAGTGGGAAAATGTAAACCTGCTTCTAAAAGAACTGTTGCCAGGTGGATTGTCTCCTGTATCAAGTTCTGTTATTCAAAGTTGGGGAAAGAGCCTCCCTCAGGCCTGAGGGCTCTCTCCACCAGAGGTACAGCTGCTTCGATCGCAGCAGCTAGAGATATACCATTAATGGTAATCTGTAAAGCAGCCACCTGGAAAACTGTTCACACATTTGCCAAGCATTACTCTCTCGACATTCAGTCCAGAAGTGATGCTAGGTTTGGCACAGCAGTTCTACAGAGCCTGTTCCCAAAATAGGTTCTGTAACTCCCTCCTCCAAGGGGGTACTGCTTGGTAGTCTACATATAGTCAGAATACAGCAACACTTCATGTTGTTTGAAGAAAAAATTACCATAGTAATGTTTCTTCTAATGGAGTCTTGCTGTATTCTGACCGTCCACCCTGCCTCCCCTCCTGGAACCTAGTGGAATGTTGTCTGGCAGGTGCAGTGCTGCACCCCAGAGGTGTACTTAGGATACCTCATCTTTGTTTGAGGGTATTATGTTTTTTATGGTTTTAAGTAAGTAAGTATTGGTTGTTTTCACTACCTACTCAGGTTCTTTTTGGGGTTTTCTCGACTTGAGTCTTTTAGACACACACAAATGTTTATTGTCCTTTGGCACAAAATAAAAAAAAAAAACAATTTCTAGATTGTTAGTTAGCATAGTACTCGTAAGAATCTGACAGTTACACTGAGGAGTGCCAGGGACAGAGGTTTGAAAACAGAGCTTGAGCTCAACACTCTGTGCCCTGGCATAGAGGTAACACCTCTCTGGAGCAGTTCAAGTGCTGGGGCTAACTGCATATAGTCAGAATACAGCAAGACTCCATTAGAAGAAACAACATTACTATGGTGAGTAATTTTTTCTTACTACATATAGGTTCATAACACAAGGAGGCATAGGTATGATAAACCCATTAGTATTTTTTCATTTTGTATTCTGGTATGGGAACTTAGTACCCATCCTGAGGAATGAGGCAAACAGTTGGATAATCTGGGGACAAGAATGGCTTGGAAGGATTATGCCAGTCTGGTCATTAGACAAATGGACCTTTAAGCTTAAGTTGTACCAGCCTACATTCTTCATTCCATGCAGAAAGTAAGAAACTGGAAAATTACTGTTAATGATTTTTAAGACTATCTAGACAGTTATTGTAGCAACAGATTGTTTTAGAGAACTTTACAGAGCAATTTACTTTTCCAAACAGCACGCCACAGGTTGTTCAGGTTACAGCAAAACAATTGACAGATCTCAGAATTCCCAAATTTTTGTGGGACACAACATGGCCTGCCTGCAATGGAAAATTGAGTGTTAGGAACAACCACAAACATAAGAAAGGTATTGCCTTGAGATATGTGCAATATGGTTTTAGAGACACAGGAGCACCTTTTTTTTTTTGACTGTCCATTTATAATCACTTTCTGGAAGCTATTGGCTTTCACAATTCAAGGTATGACTTTCCAAGCCATGACGTATGAAGTACTAGTTTTAGGCATATACTTGGGTCCATAGAAAGAAAATACACTGTTAGTTCACATTAACTTATTTGTGGAGTGCTGAAATACGATGTTTGGCAGGCAAGATGCCACTGGATATTACAACAGTATATTTCACAACACGAGTTCATAAAAATTATGGGTCAGGTAAAACAGTTATGATCTTGATAATACTGTAAATCAGTTATGGAAACTCTGAATTGGGTGAATAAAATAAAAAAGGGTGAAAAAATAAGGGAAAAAACTGAAAAAATAATATATATGAATAATAGATAAAAAAACACAAAAGGGGGAAAATATTTCTGGATGTAAGAAAAAGGGCAAGACATAGGATAGTTAGATACTTGAGCATAGTTTAACTTAAGATGATTTAAAGTCTGCTGTTCATAGGCAAATTCCCCTAGTAATTTATAGGAACAGGTAGACATATACTGCCCTCTAGAATAGTTTGATTCTTTCACAATAAAAACTTTCCTTACTTTTTGGTAGGGGGTGCTATGACTGGTACTACGATGGCCAGGCTTCCTATTCAGAGCAGAGGAAGGATGTCTGTGGGGCTGAGGAGCAGGTTTCCTCCTCAGTTTCTCCTTCCTTAGAGACCGGCTTAGAAATGGAAATCGGAGCCGAGGAGATTTTTGAATTGGCTCAAGAGGATATCACAGATTCAGCAAAGAGTAATACTCAGAGGAAGCAATCGAGATGGTGGAAACAACACAGACTGCAGTGAGTATCCATGGAGCAGAGGAGATCAGACAGATAATACTGGAGGAAGAATGGCAGTTCGTGAAAAGAAGGAGCCAGTTGGAGAAAGCACTGCAGCAGCAGGGGACTGAAACAGAGACGGACGATTTGGTTCATCAACAAAAGGAGTCTGCTGAGCAAGAGGAAATTAAGCAGCATGGAAAAACAGAGGTAGAAGGAATGGAAGCAGAGCTCCAGAACAGCTCTCCGAGAAGGCAGGTAAATGGGATGGGTCCTGCTCAAAACTTGGATGGGAGCGGGGTGACTCTAAAAAAAGCAGTACAAAATGTAGTTGAAGTAGTAAGTGGGGACATAAAAAGTGAACAAGGAAAAGAGCAAAAAGTACAGGATACAGAAAAGATACAGGAAGTATAAAAATGTAGGAAATACGATATTGGAAAAACCAAAAACAAATTAACTTTACAGTTGGAATAACAACTGGGGAAACACTCAGAAAAGCTGCAAATAAAGAAACTGTAAAGGAAAGAAAAGCCGTGCTCCAAGCAAACAGAGTGTGACTCAGGTAATAGAACAGGCCTACACCGATTTTGCAGGGCCAGCAGCTGGGCTTTCAACAGGTACTCCTGGGTGGGTGGCAAATACATTACAAAAAGCAGGCTGGGTGAAAAGCCTGGATGGAACAGGTTGTGAAGCAAATTTGCCTGAAAATCTGTGGGGAAAGAACCAACAAGCTATGGACAATATAAGCAGCAGTGCAGAATCGGGTATTAATGCTACATCTGGGATTACCCCAGGGCAACATAGCCCCTCAGAGACAGCACAAATAAATACAGCCGACTTGGCAAAAAGTATAATGGACACCCATTATAGAAGTGGAAGGGGAAGCAAGTTCTGTCAGGGAGCAGAATATGGGAAAGGAGTTGCTTCCACCATAACCCCCAGTCTGTAAAAGAAACCTCTTGAAAGCACAAGGAGGAAAGAGGCTGAAGTAGTATAGCAAAGAATGGCTTCTACGGAGCAAGTGGGAAATCAGCATAATAGACAGCAAACTAACAGTATGGAGTGCAAATGTTAGGGAACGTTTGTTTCCTGAGAATGTGCGACTAGCCTCTGATCCAGCTGTTAGGAGAAACGCAGTTCAGTCAAAATACAGAGGGGTCATGTATACCAGATTGACAATTTGTGGTACGAGCACTGTTAAACAGCCTAAATTATTATACATATGAAATTTATGCATTGATTCATATGCCTGGTGACAATTTATTATATTAGCTTCAAACACCCTGTGGGATTAGACCACCTTTGGTAGCAATATCACATGGTTAAAAAACACAGCATTATGGAAGCCGTTCTTGGCAATACCCTTAATGAAGCCAATGTTTAAAAAAAAGTTACTGTACTTTTCCTAAACGAAGAGGTAAATGTAGCAGATGTCACTTATTGGTTAAATCAGCACTGCGCAGTCAGTGGTTCTCCAGAGTCAATACTGGATGAGGAGCATCTGTGGACAGGAGGCTGGAGGTACACGCTGACTAAAACAAAATAATGGGGTAATTCAGCATCTTCCCAGCTATTTCTTCTTGGGGGGAGAGAGAGAGAGAGAGAGAGGGGGGTGATATTTTATGCAGGCCATCCACGTGCCTGTTACAAATGTGGGGAGGTGGGCCATTTAAGTAACATATGTGAAAAGCAAAAATGTGGCCTCTGTAGAGAAGTGGGGGGCATGTCAGTGCACAGTGTGCACAAGCAATGAAGTGTAACCTGTGTGAAGAGAATGTGGACACATTTTGAAATTGTGCGTGGGCCTCACAATAGCCTGGACCAAACGGTGCGGGCGGAACAAGATATATATGTGGCCATGGCGCAGAAAGTGCGAATGAGAATCCAAGACTTAATGTCACAAGTTACTGTCTCAGATCCAAAGCCACAAAGAACTGCTAGAACAAGAGCAGAAAAACAAAATGACATAGGGGCAACCAGTTTGCTAACCGAGAACGTCCACCCCAACCCCCCATATCTGAAGTCACAAAAGATATAATGCAAAAAGAAAGACCACCCCCAATTACGTCAGAAACTGCAATAGAAAAAGCTCCTGCCTTAATGGCACAAGAAACTGTGCCTGCGACAGAGCCAGCTTCAAACATGGTGACTACTGCAACAGTTTTGCAATTGAAAAAGCTCCTGCCTTAATGGCACAAGAAACCGAGCCTGCGATAGATCCAGCTTCAAACATGGTGACTACTGCAACAGTTTCACAAGAGGAAGTAATAGAGGGACAAGAAATGCCACCGCCGGAAAAGGTTGCAGATCCCCCATTTCAGAGTAACAAGTTCAAAGGCCCTTCAGAAAGACCCCCCAGCTCCAAAGTTAATGGAAGAAACAGATTCAGTGCCCACACATAATACATACGAGGCACTGATGGATATGGAAGGAGAAGAAGTTGGAGGAGAATCAGACGTGTCTTCTGTTGCTTCATCACAATATGAAGCAGGTGGAGGCATAGGGATGGGAGAAAAACCTAAGCCCAAGAAAAGAAAGAAAAGAAAATAACAGTGTGTCTGATGGTTTTTCTTATCTACAAATAATCATTTTATGATGGATGTGGGCATGACACTTATCACATCAAATGTAAAGAGGATAAAATCGCTAGAAAAAAGATAATATTTGCTAGCCTGGTAGAAGGGGGGATGTTTTCTTCCTTCAAGATACACGTTTACACACGTTACTTGAAATATTACAAGTTCAGAAAGAATGGAGGTGGGGCTCATCATTATGGTCCATAGGTGCGCTGTGTACAGGGCTAGGCTTTTTTTTTTTTAAACAGGTGTTCAAGTGGAAGTGCTTAAAACAGCAGTGCAATGTAAAAAAAAAAATCTGCACTTTTTCAACAGTTTATTCCCTGTGCACTACTGAGCATTTTCCTGGTACTCTTTCCTGCCGGCAATGTACTATCACTGAGTAACTGGCCCAGTTTTCCTTTGTTTTGTTTACATTTCTGCCACCTGGTGTGTTACACTGGAACTCCCTTTGTTGCAAACTGCAGATGTGTACAGGGTCCCACTGTAGTAACCAAAAGACCTGATGTGACCTGAAGGGCGAGTGCAGCTGAAAATGAGTCAGCTGCCATATTTATTGTAGCGCTACAACAGTTCAAATAAATTGCAAATATCTAAAAAAACTAAACAGGACCAATAAAATATATTTAAGCAATAAACCACAACAGGGTGTGGGTGATGCTGGAGTTTACCATATGGTGTGGTTGGGTCCTGAGCCATGAGCCGGTGAAATAAACCATATCGGTGTGGGTAAATCAGTATCACCCACACCCTGGAGTGGTTCATTGCGATTATATTAATATTTATATTATTTTGTAAGAAAATAATAAAGAAAAAGGCATTTTTGTGGTATTTTAAATGTTTTTTTTTTTATGTGTTGTTAGCCAGAAAAAAAAAACAGTACTGTTCACACATTGTGGTGAGGCTTGTTATGAAACAATACGCTGTCCTTATAGGTTGGCTCGGAAGATGAACCTCAGTTTTGTAGAAGTGCAATGCAGATTAATTGGCAAAAGAAAGAATAAAAAAAATATAGGCAGTTTAGTAGAATAAAATTACCAGCAAGAATGTAAACTGATGGGGGCGATGGTCGGCATAGCGCTGAAGCTCCATGACACTCGTCGTTGGTTCTGACGCTCGTTGTTGAATTAATGAAATATTTGAATTTGTGTAGAAAAATTGAAGGTGGGAAAGTGTTTATTTAAAAAAAAAACAAGTGATAAATCTTTGAGAAAAAAGAGGAGTGTGATGCTGAACATGCAGGTGCACAGTATGCCGGGTCGGCTTTTCAGTGTCTAATTGAAACTGGAGTAGGCAGAGGTTGAAGGCTGTCCTTGCGGTACGAGGGCTACTTGAGGAGCAGGGATGCAGGACCATGGTGGTAGTAGATCGGGAGGTATTTATTGTACTGCTATTTGCCGTTTAAGATGACTGATGGTGAACTTCAGGGAAATTGTTGATAATAGTATTGATCTCGTGATTATCTATGATGTCAAAGGTGGTATGCACTGTTTAAATGGCGTTTTAGTTTAGGCTCGGTTTCTAAGCGGCGAGTGAAATATTGCGTCTGTTCGGTTTCAGAATTGGGATTGGAGTGATACACTATTGGGGGACTCGTGGGTGAGGTTGGCTGGTACCTCTTGCGTTGGTAATATCAGATTTTACAATGCCGTGTGGGTGCCAGTTAACCAATCAGAGGCTTGCTTTTATTGGTACCATGATATAATTATAGATATGGAAACTGGAACTATGGCCGCATGCTTCCAGCCAAAAAGCAGAATTTTGATAAATCGCTTCCTGATTACGTTGCACTGCTGCTTTATAGTAATAGAGATTTGCCCTGGAAGAACTATGATACTTGATGTACTGTTAAACAAAACAGCATATAGATTGATAAATACATATGCCCTGCAATCTAAGGCAGAAAGGGCACCCTTATTTAAAGATACAGAACCTTATTTGCAGACGTCAGTTAATATTATTTTTTTGGGGGGAGACTTTAACTGTGTGCTCACATAGAGAGACTGGGGAAGAAAAACTGAAAAAATCTTTTGTGACACCACTGCATTACAGTCTGTTATACAACAGAATAGGATATGTGATATTTATGATAAACTAGGAAAACCCACCACACACACCTTCCATAAAGGAAGGCTTTCAACAAGGATAGATTTTTGGTTTGTTTCAGAAAGATTATTAGGGAGCACAGTGCAGGTAGTGCCACTAGAAACATCTGATCATTTAGCAGTTAAAATGGAAATAAGGAATAAGCAAAATATTACCATTGGGAGAAATTACTGGAAAATCAATATATCAGTTTTGTAGGAAGAAAACTGCAACTTAGATATCCAAACATTATTAGAAGCAAGACAGGACATTATATTTTTAAATGACAGCCCAATTGATTGGTGGGAAGATACAAAAGGAGACTTGAAAGAACTACTGATAACGTTAACAAGTACAAGAGCAAAGGCAAAATATATACAATACCTACTGTTAAGAGCACAATACATAAAAATAACAGAAATGAGACAAACAGGTGGAAATGTGATAGAGACATTAAATGATATAAAAAAAACAGATATATGAATAGCAGAAGGAAAAAGAGTATGATCAGGCAAAATAACAGAAATTTACTACAAAAGGACAGGTAAACCCATATGATGCAGACCTTAAAGGGATAAAGAAATGATTGATAATTGCGCTTAAAGATAAAAATGGAAAACTGGTTGAAGATCAGCCAACCATTCAGCAGGTGGTACAAGATCATGTTAAAAACACATTTCATGATATAGAGATAAATTCATCGCTACTCTTCATGGAAAATATAGAAATTCTGGATTTTACGGAAGAAGAAAGGGTGGAATTAACCGGGCCTATTACTATAGAGGAAATAAAGGGAGCTATATTAAAATTATCATTATACAGTGGGGTATGAAAATCCTGTAACCTCATTGGTCAAAACAGATCACATGACTGTGGTAAATCCTCCAGTATACCCACTGTAAAAGTTTTATATCACTATAAAAACAAAAAAACAGTTGAACATTGTATAATAGCAATATACCATGACATTGACACAGTCAAGAATATATATATATATATATATATGGCATGTACTGAAGCATTATCATATACCCTCACAATTAATAAAATTGATTCAAGCATTATATAAAGAAGCACAAGTGACACCTTCAGTAAATGGACATTTAGAAATTCCTACATTCTTAAAGAAAGGGTTTAGGCAAGGATGCCCTTTGAGTCAGTTATTTTATGTGTTCGAATTAGACCCCATTTTACTAACTATAGAAAATATGGAAGAAATTCAGTCAATAGTAGGAAAGGGACACTGTATCCTAAAATTACAGCATATGCTGATGACTGTACCCTTTAATTGGTCAATTTTAATTCAGGGAAATTGGCTTTAGAACTTTTTGAAAGCACAAAACAGTTTAAGGGAATAAAAATTAATAAAGAAAAAAGGCAAAGTTTTAGTATTGGGGAAACCCCATTAGATAAAAACTTCCCAATTATAGTACAGAAAGAAGTGATAAAAGTATTAGGGTAACATTTGGCACATCAGAAGCTGCACAGTATAATTGGGACCAGGCATATGAAGAGGCTAATCAGAAAATACAGAGATGGAAATCCTGGAAAATGACCGGGGAGTATTTTTACTAAAGGCGTATATAGCACCAGTATTTCTGTACATATCTCACATATACCCTTTGCCTTTCCCAATGCACACGAAAAGTATGGTGCTATTCTGTTGTGGGGTAGCCGATTAAACCAAGTAAAAAGGGCGCATACATATAGGACATGGAAAGCAGGGGGTTTAAATATGGTACAGCTATTAGTATACTTGTTTGGGAATTTCTATTACACCAACATAAAACTATTGGTATTAGGAAAAGAAGGAATAGGAATAAGTAATATGAAGCAGTGGGAAGAAGAATTTGACTGCGTGGGGACGTGGGAAGTGATGTGACGGACAAAAAGCTACTGCATTATATACAGACCACACTGAAGTATATCCGATTGTGGAAAATTGAGCTTAGCTGTTTTTTAAACATGGAAAAAAAACAGGTTTTACAATATGTTGGTGGAAAAATGTTATTTTGAGGAACCAGTATTTAATGTAGAAGCTAGAATAGACTATTTTAATATTAGAATGTATGACAGAGGCTAGAATACCATTAAAAATGCAGGATACTGTATGGCTTTGTGGGCATGAAAAGCTAAATGTGCGAGGGAATCAGAAACAAAGTTCATAAGGAAAGCGTATGTTTAGGTGAGGGGTGCATAGGCATGATAGAAACAGTAAGACATCTGTATTTTGAGTGTGCATTTATGCAGGATTTCTGGACCTCATGAGACGCATTATGAAACACTGATTGTTTTTCTGGAATGACATGAGATTTTGATTTATGGACAGTTGCCAAAAAGATGGAAAAAAATGGAAGACAAGTACAGTGTATGTGATTCTGGCAATTATAAAATGGTCTGTGTGGCATGTTCAGTGTCAAAGGTTTTTACAAAATGAAGATATTTCAGCACAGGATGTGTTATTTAAAATACAGGATGAATTAGATAGAACATATATTTATGGAAAGAATACGATGGGGAAGAAGTTAGTAAACAACTATGGAGTGGTATAGATTGGGTGGGTTAACTGATGTAGGAGAAGAAATAGAGAATACTGGATGGTCAACTATGCACAACCAGTGTGTTCTGCCACAGAGGGGTTCTGATTCCCTCTGACCTCAAAAGCAAGGCTCGAGAGGTCCATGGGAATCAGAACCCCAAGGTGGCAAAACACGCTGGCTGTGCATAGAGTTGCTCATCCTGTGTTTTTTATAGTGTATAGTACTGTGTGACATATGTGTTTGTGAGTTCTTTTGCTTTCAAAATGAAACTGACTCATGCAGTCTCTAGAGGTTCTAGAATGCTGTTCTACCACAGTAGGGTCGAATCACATTCCATGACCTTTGAACTGTGGTACAACAGCATTTTGAAAAAGGATGGACTTCTATACTGAACACTCTACAATAGATAAATATATTTAATAGGAAAGGAAAGGCATAAACTAGGAGGTACATTAACATATAATGTGCAGTTTATTGGAAAGGAGTGCATTAGAAGGAAAAAAAAGTCTGGTTAAGCAGATAGTCTTAATTTATCCCTGTTTTTTTTTTCCCCTTTGTAAAAACATATACGAAGTAATATATGAATTAAATATATAGAGTAGGTTAAGTAATAGGATAAAAGTTAGACATTTTATTGATAAGTGTTTCCTTTTTTGAGAATTGTGGAGAAAATGATGAATTATGATTTTGTTTAATTTTGTTACTATATTTTTTATTAAAAAGATTACAGTACATCACAGAAAAGCCTAGTCACAGTCTCCCTCTTATGTAAGATTATTGTCTCCATTGTATAAATCTCTTGTACAGTGTTCTCCCAATCAGTTACAACTGGGGGTGCTGTCTGTAACCACCTCCGTGAGATCTCCTTTTTTGTTGCTAGAAGTAATATTACCAGTAATTGCTTAGACTGTATATTCTTGACCCCTTCAGGGAACCAGTGTAGGAGTGCTAGGTGAAGAATAAGGCCTGGGAGCTCCGGAAAAAATTGTTTCAGACCGTGTTCTGTTTGTGCTCAGTATTGAGCAAGTACCAGGCATCTCCAGAATATATGTATATGGTCTACCCAGGTCTCTCCACATAGTCTCCAGCAGTGAGTTCCTCCCCTGGTCCCATATTTCCCTGTGATAATGGGTGTATTAAAAAATTTAACAATACATTTCCAGCTAAATTCCTTCCAGACATGGGATCTAGATATCTTATGCTGTATATTATAAATCTGATCCCAGTCTGACTCAGGAATCTCCTGTCCCAAATCTGCCTCCCAGGACTTCTGTATTTTCCCTGATGATTTATGTTCCTTTTGGTGGAGAGCACGGTACAACTCTGAGATAATATGATCAGGGATCTGTCTAGTTTGGGTGCGTATAATTATTTGCACCAAGGGGTGAGCCTGAATCAGGTCCCAATGTATTCCACGTCTCTGGGTTATATAATGACAAATTTGAAGATAGCGGGAAAAAAATCCCTCCTCCCTAACTGATATGCCTGTTGTGCTTGGGCAAAGGTTGTGAAAGATCCCTACTCATACCATTGGTATATAAATTTCAGACCCTGCCTTTTCCAAGCATCAAATGTAGTATCAGTAAAGGCTGGAATAAATAATGGATCATTTACTGGGATCAACAATACTCGAGCAGAAGAGTTAATATCTAATGTCCCTAGCAGCCTCCGACATAACAGTGAGTACAGCTTTAGTATAAGTTGATTGGATGCCTTCTAGTCTATAATTCCTTTGAGTATATGGGGAACCCATACTTCTTTCTATGCCTTCCTGCTGATCATTTAGCTCCAAGGTTTTTTAGTGTGATATTATGGTCGTATCCCACTAATGTAGGGCATGCACCATATGGACCGAAAAATAATATGTCTTCAAATTTGGAAGGGCCAGGCCGCCCCTTAATCTTGAGGAGTTGAAGCAAGGCATAAGCCTTCCTAGGTCTTTTCCCATGCCATATATATTGGGAGAGTGCTCTATCCCAACTTCTAAAACATTCCAGGGGGAGACTGACAGGAAGGTTCTGGTACAGATAAAGAAATCTAGGCAGCTTCGTCATTTTGACAGAATCTATTCGTTGTATTAAAGGTATTGTAAGATCATGCCAGCGTTGTAGATCACTCTTTAATGTCTTAATTGGGGGGAGGGGTTCACATCATATAGCCTTTTAAGATCCCGGGGATAACAATTCCCAGGTACCGAAAATTTCTAGTATCCCATTTTAAAGGGAATAATGATCTGGTGCTATTGTCTGGACTATATCTGCAGCTGAGTACCTTAGTTTTGGCTGTGTTTAGTTTATACCCAGATAAGGATTCTATATCCTGTAGGAGTGTAAATAATCGGGGGGGAGATAGGATCCTGGGGATGTTAAGTAGATCAGTAAATCATCAGCGTAAAACGCTGTCTTGTGTTCTACCCCACCCTCCGACAGGCCGGATATCTCCTCCTCTTTTTGTATTGCTTCTGCTATGGATTCCACATATAGGGCGAATAGAAGAGGGGATAAAGGGCAACCTTGTCGTGCTCCTCTATATAAAGTGAATCACTCCGAATAGGAGCCATTTGCTTTAACTACTGCTTGGGAGGGGGATGTATAGAGATCCTGCACCCATTGTAGAAATCTGAGGGGGGGGGGCAAACCTCTCCAAGGTATAGTGTAAAAATTTCCATGACACTCGGATAAAGGCCTTTTGGGCATCCATACTCAACAATAAAATTGAATAGACCTCGCCTCCACTCTTTGTAACAAATATAAGGTTCTTTTGATGTTATCTGTAGTTCTTCTTGTGGGGACAAAGCCTGTTTGGTCTTTATTAATAATATTGGGTAAAAGGGGCACTTGTCGATGTGCTAAAATACTTGCATAGAATTTATAATCCTGGTTTAGGACTGATATAGGTCTGTAGGATTCGCAATTCAAAGGGTCCTTTCCTGGCTTTGAAATTGTTGGTATATTCGCATACTGCCAAGGGGGGGGGGGTGGAATCTTTGGACTGTAGGTCATTCATTAAATAGTGTCTGTAAGGTAGGAAGTAGCTTTTATAGAATTCAGAGATGATCCCATCCTGACCAGGACTCTTCCCTGGCTTAGCCCTTTTAATCACCCCCTGTATCTCCTGTACTGTAATTAGTCGGAGTAAAAGGTCCTTTTGGTGAGGAGTTATCGGAGGTAGACCCAAAGACAGAAAAAAAGCCATGTATTTATCTTCTGATGGTTCCGGGTCCTGGGTATAAAGGGAATTATAAATGTGTCTAAATCCCTCTAAGATTTGCTTAGCACTAGTTAAGAGGTGTTTAGTTTGGGGGTGCCTAAATTGGGTTATCATTCCCCTAAATCTTATTGATCTCAGTCTGGAGGCTAATACCCGAGAAGCCCTAGCCCTCCCCCCAATAATATTTTTGTTGTACGTATAATAAGGCCTGTTCAGTTTTATATGTGAGTAGGTCTTGTAATTTACTTTGGGTCTCGGTTATATGTTGTTGGGCCGATCTATCTCCTTGCATGTGTGCTTGCTGCCAAATTACAAGTTCGGTTTCCAATTGTGTCTGCAGCGCCTCCCTAGCTGTAAACTGGATGGTATCTCCTCTAATTACTGCTTTCAGTGTATCCCATAGTATTCCTGGTGTAATCTCATGGGACTGGTTTAGTGCTATGATTTCTGGAATAAGTTGAGTGATAAATTCTATATTTCAAACAACATGAAGTCTTGCTGTATTCTGACTATTGCAGTTAGGTCCTGCCTTTCAACTGCCCCAGAGAACAAATAGTTAACTTTTCTATGCCTTGCATAGAATGTTTATCTCAAGCTCAGTTGAAGCCTCTGCCTGTTGTTATTCGAACTGTAACCGTCAGATTCTTTACTCCGCCTCACTGAACAGTCGCTCCGGAGATTTCTCCTGCTGCTCGGTTCAAAAGTCGGTTGAAGTGTCGGTTTTCGGTCGGTTTCTTCCGAAGCGTTGTTTCCGCATAGTCGGTTCAAGTCTCTGTCTGTGGTACCGTGAGTACTAGATAGGTTTTTGATCTGTTTTCTGTGTGGAACTTGTAAACTGTGGATCGGTTCAGCTGAACCGATCATTTTGAGGTAAAATTTGTACTTTACTTTAGTGTGTGTTACGGTCCATATCGGTTCTAAAAAAAACGTGTTTTAGTACGCTTTTTTCAAGACTCGTGACACGGTCAGGAACCATTAGGGAGTCTTGCCTGGCGGATTGCCGAAAAAAGCATAAATTTGGTTAGGTTGGCCATGTCTGAGAAACCCAAGAAAAACCGGCCCACTGGGTTTCAACACTGCAGTGTGTGTGGGGAGGTCTTTGCTAAGGCTGATCCCCACACCACCTGTGTTTATTGTCTGGGGTTTGACCACCTCGATTCAGACTGCCAAATTTGCAAGAATTTTCCCAAATCTACCCTGGAAAAGAGATTATGTAGACTGAGGGAAAAGGAGGCCTAGAAGTCCGCTGACCCGGATGGCCAGCCTGGTTCGGTTCAGACCGAACCAGAAGGAGTGCCCTCTGACCAGGGCGATACTTTGGGCAAAAGGAGAGCCGATTCCGAGGAATCGGTTCCGACAAAAAGAAAAGACAAATCGACCGGTTCGGGTCCAGAATCTCATACTCCGACCGCCAATGCGATAGCCAACGCGATTTTCCGACTGAACCGGCACCATCTGGCAGGGGCTCGGTTCAGTCGGTTCCCCCGGTTCCGGATTATACCTTGGAAGAATTTTATGAACCAGAGTTTGAGGAGGAGGGAGAGTATGAGGATGATTATGGTGATGGTGAAAGTCTGGATGTGCCTATTGACCCGGACATCTCCCCAGACAGACCTTCAGGTGTTTCTCCACCTAGGCTTTCTGAGTCCCCTTCACACTACATGTTCTACAGAAAGGTGGCTGATACCCTCCAGCTTCCTGTGGAGGAGGCAGTAGAGGACCAGGAAGAGCCTAATTATGTTGAGATGGGCATCCCAGAGTCCAGGAGACTTGTCTATTCCCCTCCACAAATCTTTTGGGAAACAGACACAAAAAATTCTTAAGTCTCCCAATTCTATACCTCCTGTGGACAGAAGAATGGACAAGAGGTACACTCTTTCACGCTCAGACACGGAGTTCCTTTTTCAGCAGTGCAGTCATGTTGGGGTTGTACAGGCTGCTGCCTGTGATAAGGCAAACATTCCCTTGGCATCACACCCCCCAGTCAAGGACTCCAGGAGGATTGATGCCATGGCAAAGAAGCAGTACATGACAGCATCTTTGGGACTCAGGCAGGCTAATTATATGGCCTATGCAACCAGGTACCAGACGTCCAGGTGGGACACTGTACTGGCACTGGCTAAACAGACTCCTACCCAGCTTGCCAAGGAGCTGGAGCAGGTGGCTGCAGATGGGATTGAGGCATCGAAAGTACAGTTTCATGCTGCTGTAGAATCCAGTGATGTATCATCAAGAGTCATGGCTACATCTGTGGCTCTTCGGAGAATGGCTTGGCTCAGATGTACTAGCCTCTCACAGGATACTCAGGCTAAGGCCATGGATTTTCCTGTAGTGGGTAATTCTCTGTTTGGGGAGCAGACAGAGAATTACATGAAGAAAGTGGACGAATACAGGACCACTTACAGGAGTGCTTAGGCTAAAGAAAAGCAAGCAACTCCTCAAAGGCAGCAGTCCAGGGGCAGGCCTTTCCAAATGCCTTTTTATCAAGCTCAGGCCTCTTCTTCTTCTTTTTCGCAGAGGGGGTTCTTTAGAGGGAGAGGCAGAAGGGGGATGAGCAGGCCTGCATCCACCCCTCAGCCTAAAGCCCCTGCCAAGCAGACACCCTGATGGGTCTGCCCGGGTCGATTCTCCTATACCAGTAGGGGGCAGGCTGGCTTACTTTGTCCAGGACTGGAGGTCTCTTACATCAGACAAGTGGGTCCTGGAAGTAGTAAGCCAGGGACTTGTTCTCAGCTTCAAAAAATTTCCCAAGATGAGAGCCAGATCTTTTCCACTTGCAAATCTCTCAAGAGACCCTTGCCCTAGAGGCAGAGATTTCTTCTCTTTTAGCTCTCAGAGCTATAGAGAGAGTTCCCACCCTTCACTGGGGCAAAGGATTATACTCCAGGTACTTCCTAACCCCCAAAAAGACAGGAGAGTGGCGACCCATCCTGGACCTAAGATATCTGAAGAAACATCTTTTAAAGCCAAAGTTCAAAATGGTAACTCTGGGAATTATCCTTCCCTCTCTAAGGCCAGGGGACTGGCTAGCCTCCCTGGACCTCAAAGATGCCTATTTTCACATTCCCATCAGGTGTTCCCACAGAAAGTACCTCAGGTTCGAGTTGCCCTCAGGCCACTATCAGTTCAGAGCAATGCCCTTTGGACTAACATCAGCCCCAAGGGTCTTCACAAAGTGCCTGGCAGTAGTTGTTGCCTTCCTAAGAAGACAAAAGATTTCCATTTTCCCATACTTGGACGACTGGCTCATAGTAGGTCAGTCTCCAGACCAAGTCAAGTCACGCCTGCAAATGCTCACTTCTTTAGGATTCCTTCTCAACCTACCAAAGTCAGTTCTCGAACCAGTGCGGCTCCTCACCTTCATAGGTGCAGAACTGGATACCATAAAAGCAAGAGCCTTCCTTCCCCTGGAAAAGGCAAGGACCCTCATGGAACTGGCCTCTTCATTCAGCCTTCAGGTGTCTCGACAAGCAAGGCATTTCCTTCAGCTACTGGGTCACATGGCAGCTTCCACAGCAGTGGTCCAGGGGGCAAGATTCCAAATGAGGGACATTCAGTTCCACTTAAGAGCTTTTTGGTCCCAAAGAAAGGATTCCCTTACCAAACTAATTCCAGTGACTCGAACCCTGATCCAAGCTTTGCAATGGTGGCAGGATCAGGACAATTTGAGACAAGGGGTTCCATTTGTCACTGTCTCATTCAGTGATCCTCACCACAGATGCTTCCCTGCTGGGCTGGGGAGCCCATTTGGGGGATCTTACCACCCAGGGACTGTGGTCGCCTCAGGAATCTCTGCTTCACATCAATCTCTTGGAACTCAGAAGAGTGTTTCTGGCACTGCAAGCTTTTTCCAAATCTGTACAGAACAAGGTAGTTCAGGTCAGAACAGACACTACCACCACTATGTGGTACATCAACAAGTACAGAGGCACTCTGTCTATGGCCTTGTGCACAGAAGCAATGAAGTTGTGGTCCCTGGCCTATTCCCTGCAAACCTCTCTGATAGCAGTTCACCTCCCAGGGAAGGACAATATCCTAGCAGATGCACTGAGCAGAATATCCCAGGGCCATCACAAATGGGCCCTAGATCCCCCTGGTGTTGGAAGTGATTTTCTCAAGATGGGGCACTCCAGAGATAGATCTTTTTGCAGCCCCAGACAATCACCAACTTCCTCTCTTTTGTTGCAGACCCCCAGTCTTAGGCTCAGTCCCCCTGGATGCTCTGATTCTGAACTGGGAAGGGAAATTTCTGTATGCTCCCCCCTCCCTTCCCTCTCTTGTTCAGAGTGTTAGTCAAGATAAGGTCACAACCATGCAAAGTGATTCTGATTGCTCCAGACTGGGCCAGACAGCCATGGTATCCCTTGTTGCTGTCCCTGACAGTCTATCTTCCCCTGTCTGTTCCCAGGAATTACAACCTGTTAACATCCTCTCAGGGGAGGATTTGGTACCCGAATCTTCAGTCTCTCAATCTCAAGGCTTGGCTCTTGAAGAGTTAGTTTGCAGATCTGTATCTTTCCCAAGGGTTTCTGGATATCCTTAAGGCTTCTCGAAAGCCTTCCACCAGAAAGACTTACAACTCCAAATGGAAAAGATTCAGCATTTGGTGTTCTAAGAAGAATATTTCTCCAGACTCTGCTGAATTGCCTACAGTTCTGGATTATATGGTCCATCTTAATGGCCTAGGTCTCAGACCAGCTACCCTTAAGGTACATTTGGCAGCTGTTTCTGCTTTCCTGTCTGTAGGAAAGTCTTCCTCTTTGTCACCCCATCCTGTATTCTGTAAGTTTTTCAAGGGATTGCTTCACACCAATCTCCCCTTTAGGGATCCTGCTCCTGCTTGGGATCTTAATGTTTGCATTGCTCAGCTTATGCAACCCCCTTTTGAGCCTTTGTCCTCAGCAGAACTTAAGTACTTGACTTGGAAAACTGTGTTTTTGGTAGCTATTACTTCTGCCAGACATATCAGTGAATTGCAAGCCCTGTCAGTGGAATCTGATTTCATCTCTTTTCACAGAGATAAAGTGGTCCTTAGAACTAACAGAAAGTTCTTGCCTAAAGTGGTTTCAGATTTCCACCCAACCAGTCTATATCTCTCCCTGTTTTCTTCACTGATCATTCTTTCTCAGGAGAGAGGAGGCTACACAGTTTGGATGTTAAAAGAGCCCTTAGCTACTACATAGAGCGTACCAAGGGTCACAGGTTTGATTCCCTCCAGTTGTTCCTCACTTATGGAGAAGTTGGTAAGGACAAACCTGCCACTAAGATATCTATTGCCAGGTGGATTGTTTCTTGTATACAATTCTGCTGAAAAACTGGGTGGGAACTCCACCTCAGGCCTGAGGCTCATTCCCTGAAGTGCAGCTGCTTCCCTGGCTGCTGCCAGGGATACTCCTCTCTTAGAAATTTGTCAAGCAGCCACCTGGAAAACAGTCCATACTTTCACCAAGCATTACTCTCTGGATATCCAGGCTAGGAGTGATGCTCAGTTTGGCACATCAGTACTTCAGAGCCTGTTTCCAAAGTAGGTTATGTCCCTCCTCCATGGAGGTACTGCTTGATAGTCTGCAATAGTCAGAATACAGCAAGACTTCATGTTGTTTGAAGAAAAAATTATTCACCTTAGTAATTATGTTTCTTCTAGTGGAGTCTTGCTGTATTGTGACCTCCCCTCTCAGAACCTAGCTTTTGGGATGTGGGTGGGCAGGAGCAGTGTTGGCACCCTAGGGGTGTCCCTTTTACACCCTCTTTTTTCTTTGGGTGGAATGTTGTTTTTTGATGTGTTTTTGTTTTTGGGTTTCCTGACTTGAGTCTTCCTTTGAGAACCAAAAACATTATATATTTGCCAGTTGGCTAGTAAAAATGTTACAGTTTCCACACACAACACCTAGTGAGTTTTTGCTCGTAAAGATCTGACGGTTGCAGTTCGAATAACAACAGGCAGAGGCTTCAGCCGAGCTCGTGATGAACATTCTATGCAAGGCATAGAAAAGTTAACCCTTTGTTCTCCGGGGCAGTTGAAAGGTAGGACCTAACTGCAATAGTCAGAATACAGCAAGACTCCACTAGAAGAAACATAATTACTAAGGTGAGTAATTTTTTCTTATCTCTCCTAAGCTGGTCTCCGGGCTTCCTTACTCCTGAGCTTCAGATTCCCTTCAGTCCTCCTCCCTCATCCAGGGGGCAGTGCGGTTTATCATCCAGCTAAGCCCTTGACGCGCAATCTGTCCTCAACATGAGCCGCACTGCCATGGTCCACGGACCTGGCATTCCACCGTGCTGGTGAGCCAGATATAAACAAGAACAGCCAACCTCTTTTTCGTCAGGAGCCACAATACCATGGGCCACTGAGCTGGCATTCCAGCGTGCTGATGAGCCAGATTTAAGCAAGCCCAGCCAACCCGTTTTCAGCATGACATGGCATTCCACCAGGCTGATGAGCCATATATAAACAAGAACAGCCACCTGTTTTCACCAGGAGCCACAATTCCATGGGCCACTGACCTGGCATTCCAGCGTGCTGATGAGCCAGATATGAGCAAGCCCAGCCAACCCGTTTTCAGCATGACATGGCATTCCACCAGGCTGATGAGCCATATATAAACAAGAACAGCCACCTGTTTTCACCAGGAGCCACAATTCCATGGGCCACTGACCTAGCATTCCAGCGTGCTGATGAGCCAGGTATAAGCAAGCCCAGCCAACCTGTTTTCAGCACGAGACGGAAATCCATGGGCCACCACCCTGCCATTCCAGAGGGCTAACGAGCCAGACGTAAACAAGCCCTACCCCGCAGCAACTACAGCTCGGGACTATTCTCCACATTCTCAGCTGAGGTCTAGAAGGAGGCTGCCAGATGCGCAGCAAGGGCCATGCTTTATCCCACCACGCCCCGTCAATGTGAGGTCAGTGGCCCAAAAAGAGGTTGGCTGTTGTTGTTTATATCTGGCTCATCAGCACGGTGGAATGCCAGGTCCGTGGCCCATGGCAGTGCAACTCATGTTGAGAACAGATTGTGCGTCAAGGGCTAAGCTGGATGATAAACCGCACTGCCCCATGGATGGAGGAGGAGGAGTGCTGATGGGAATCTGAAGCCCAGGAGTAAGGAACCCCGGAGACCAGCCGTCAGAGAAAGAAAATTTACAGGTATTTAAATTTCGATATTTCCGATTTCTTAATAAAGAATTATTAAAATGCCATTGTGTGGACTTTTTTTTTTTTTAATAAGTTTCCAATTCTCATACTAATGGGGCATGGTCTGTCAGCAAAATAGGGAGTATATTCTCCTGATTCACCAGATCTGTATGTTCTGATGTAATTAAAAAATGGTCTGTACGGGAGTAAGTATGATGGACCTATCGAATAATGGGTATATACTCTACTTCCCGGTTACTAAGTCTCGAGGTATCGACTAGGCCCATTTCTTTAAATAATCTCCAGCCATGTCTCTGGCCAGCTGTCATACGTGGAGGGCTGGGGCTTGAGCTATCCTTCCCTGGATCCATTAAGATGTTCAAGTCCCCACCTACCACTAAAACTCCGTGTTTAAAATGGGTAATTTTGTCCATCAGGGTTTGATGTATATGTGGGTTTGAACCTGGAGCGAGATAGATACTAGCCACTGTATAGGGAGTGCCCCACCAAGATCCCCAGACCATTGCCAGTGTACCCTCTCTGTTGGAATATGAGGTCTCTAGTTGGAATGCCGAATTGTTAGAGATTAATATTGCCACACCTCTTTTTCTACCTGAGTGGTGAGAGCTTGCCACAATGGTTTGCATCCCAAATTTCATCAGCTTTTGATGCTCAGTTGAATGAGTCATATGAGTTTCCTGCAGCAACATCATATGAAGGTGCAGTTTTTTAAGGTAGGAATCACCTTCCCTCTTTTAATCGGGCCCCCCAAGCCATTCACATTCTGAGAGACTAATTTAATTTTTTGGTTTTGGGTCATAATGGTTGCAAAATAGCTCATAATCTCCAAGGCTTACCTAGCCAACCCCCCACCCCCACCCTTCCATCCACAGCCACCCGGTCCAATATCCTGCTTGCACTGTTATAAATATATTTCCCTCTCTCAGTGCATTCCAATCTAAAACTTTTGTATTGTATAGTAGAAATAGTACAGTCTGACCACACTGACATCCTCTGAACTGATGTCCGAGTCTAATCATTGTAGAATAAACTATATACAGTTGTACCACACAGACTTTCAGCCCCTTACAAACTTAAGGGGGGCGGCAATTAAAAATAGAAGCCACTATTGGGATTGCACTCCTTGCAACAAAATGCACCTCGGGGTTCAGATTACCCCTGTCTGTAGAGATGTAGATATAAACCGAAAATAGGATTAGCAGGCATTTCGCAATTAAAGAAAAAATGAAAATGGTGCAATAAAGTTTTATCATCTATAAGTCTCTTATTTCCCCCTGCTGGCCTTCAAATGGGGGGGGGTTATAGGGCCATTGTTGTAAAAGAGTCCTCCATGGATTCTGCCCTGTTACTTCATACAGTGAGGAACTTAAATATAAATTAACAAGTCTACGGGTCATTAGAGGTCAGAGAGGAGGGCCAGGGCCTGAGCGAGGTAGCCGCCTCACTGCCGTCACTACCAGGGTCTGCTCCCCGGATATAAGCCGCCTCCCCGCAGTGGCCGCCATCACTCAACAGTATCCTTCCCATCTGGGCTGCTGCACTTCATCAAATGTAAACACTCTCAGGAGGCATGGAGGGAGCAGACATCCCCTGCCAGACTGTGTTTAAATGCAATTCGCAGAGTCGCTCAACAGTCCCACCCTCCTCGGCAGTTAGGGCCTGGAAACCCGTAGGATACCCAATCGATAGGCATCCGGCTGCTCAGACATTTTTAATAGAGGCCTCCCCCAGGTTCGGGGGACTACTCCCCATCCCCTAAGGGACAGCCAGGTAAGATTTTGTTCCATAAATCAGTTACTCCAAAGCTTTCCGGGGCCTCCTGTAAGATCCAGTGGTTCCATATTAGCCCCTCCGAAGGGGAGGGCCAGTACCGACCACCGCCATAAGCCATCTTTTCAGTGTGTGCACCACATTACCCCAACACCACCTCAAGTGCACAATACAATAACCCAAAAGAAGTCTTACTGCTATCTCTTGTTAATGTTAATGGCAGGCCCTGCAGCGGGGCACACACCCGGGAAGCCCTCCCCACGCTCAGGCCACTGGCTACCCACCCGGCCCCAGCACTCACCTCCCAACTTCGTATGCTGTAAAATAAAGATTTTTCCAGTTTCAGGCAATATTTCTGGCAAACTGATGAAGCAGTTGTTTCACTGAGTCCAAGGCACCTTGTTGTGACTGTGGGTCCGGTGATCTTCGGCGAAGGTTGCTTCTTTCCCCACTGAACGCCCCGGAAAGTTCACTTTGGTTGGGAGTTCATATCCCCTGGTTTCTAGATCTGCAAGAGCTTCCTGAGCTGAACGGTAATGATGTTGTTCATTGAGGTATTGAACCTGAAGCCTGGAGGGATATGGGGTGCAAAACTTCACTTTAGGCCCCTCAAAATCGGGAACAGTGGTATATATTTCCTGCGGCGCTGCATTGCTGCAGGGGCATAGTCATTATCAAAGTATACTCTGTTGGTTTGATAAAAAGTATTTTCCTTAGTCCAAGCCTTCCGTAGCAGCTCTTCTTTAGTGGTATACCATTATTATTGAGCGGGGTCTCATTCCCGGTTGCGAGGGTGGAGGGCCCAAGGCTCTGTGGACTCTTTCTATCTCTAACTCATATTTAGGGCTCAGGTTCAGAACTTCGCGAAGTAATGATGGTATAAACATGTTGACATTGTTTCCCTCATTCCCCTCCGGTATTCCATATAGCCTCACATTTCTACATCTGTGCCTGTTTTCGGCATCCTCTTGCCACTCTCCGAGGGCTTGGCACATTTCCCCGATCTGTGAGACCGTGGCCTGGCATTCCCTGGAGGCCTCAGACTGTGCAAGTTGCTCCTCCTCCACTGCGACCATCCGCTGCTGTAGTTTGGAAATGTCTGCTTGTGCTTGCTCCTGCTCCCATTTAAAGTCCTTAAAATCTGACTTAATTTCTTTAAGTTTGTGTAAAATCTTGTCTAACTTGTCCTCCATCTGTTTAGTAGATTGGGATTTTTGGTTGCCTTTGTGTTTAGATGTAGTGCGCAGCATGAGGGGGCATGGTCTGAAGGATCCAGATCCACAGGTAAACTGGAAAATCTGTTCGCCCGCCCTTGTAGCTTGTTCGTTGCCATGAAAGTTGTAGTTGCCTGAGGTTAATTTTAATGGGTTATTGGCCGTGGTTTTGGTTTGAAAGGGCAGGGGGATCACGGAGTGGGAGCACTAAGACCCCATTACAATCCGAGGCTGCACCGGAAGCCTTTGTTGATTATTTTTGAGTATTGTTTTTGAATCTTAATAAAAATTACCCCTACTCTTTTCGAGGAGTACCATGGGATCTTTACCATCCACCTGAACTACCACCAGAACAGGTAGATGGGACCTCTCTTTAACTTCTCATCCGAAAGACAGAGGTTTTGGGGCCTAAGTTTCACAGTAAGACACCCCTATAGCACAGGTTTGATTGATGGGGCAGGAAGGAGAGGTTTGCAGTGGTGACCACTACTCCAGTTGTAGAGTGGTATTCAGCGATATCCCTCAGGGATGGGTGCTGGGGCCACTGCAGTTCAGTATGTTCGGTGATCTGGAAGCTGGGGTCTCCAGTAGGTTGTTTTTCAGATGGCATCCATGCCCTGTGCACATTATGGAAAGATTTTAATACATTTTCAAAAATGTTTTATAATCTGGTCTCTAGCACGGTTGTCGTAGCACCCACTCTATAGTCTGGTACTGTGCTTGCCTGAGCAAGTTTCAGGCATGATTGCAGTACCAGGGCAAAGCCTTACAGGTGCCGCAACATATGATGGGATACTTGTGATCTGGCACAGAAAAATGACATCGGGAGCTCGGGCATATGTAAAATCTGTTTTTCCATTATTTCCTGCAAGTTTACCAATGGTTTCTGTTATGGAACGGGTTGCCTTAACCCGTGTTGCAGCACAGATCGTGTCCACATTGCTGTTAACGTGAGTTAAGGCAGCCGTATTTGTCCAAAATCATGTTAAAGCCTTGTTCCAAGCAAGGTGTTAGCATCATTCTACAGTGCGGACACAAACCGTGTTTTAAAGACTTATGGCAGTTAAAGCATTTTAAGTTTCCTAGTGTGTACAGGGCCTAAGATGGCCAGGGTGGTGAACTCCCTTTAGAATGGGGACAAACTTTAGGATGACCTGAACAAGTTGGATTGGTCAGACATCTGGAGTCTTGGATTCAATGTAACCAAATGCAAGATGCTACAGTTATGGAGGTAAGAGAGATATAGGAACTACACACTGTGTGGGGCTTCTCTTGCTGTAGTGGAGGATGAAAAGGATCTGGAGGGTGTAATAGATCAGCTGCCCTGCTACTGTCAAGAGTTCTAGTAGAATGCTGGTGTGCCTCAAAGGGGGGTGAACAGTGATGCAGAGGAAGAAATCCTGCCTCTTTTCAAGGCCTTTGTCAGGCCCCACCTGCAATACTGCATGCAGTTCTGGTCTCCTCAGTATAAAAAGAACATTGAGGCAGTCAACAGCGTGCAACACAGGGCCACAAAAATGTTCAGGGGTATAAGGGATGAAAGTTACAGTGTGAAACTGGTGGTCAGTCACAGGTTCATTTTAAAGAAAAGGAGACTGAGAGGGGACATGATGTCAGTTTTCCACACAGTCAAGATCATCAATAAGATTGAATAGAGATACCTGATTTGGTTTAGGGACACTACCTGAAGCACAGTGGTGGAAACTACAGGGATAACTTTAGATAGCATTCTCGCAGAGGGTGGTGAACCAATAGAACAGCCTACCAAAATAGACAGCAGTTATGAATACAGTGCATGCCCTTCATAGTAAGCCTGGACAAACAGTGCATGCCTTCATGGTAAGCCTGGACAAATTTCTGCTTATCAAGGGAATCACCCCAGAGTAGTAGAGAGAGAGTGTGTGTGTGTGGGGGGGCATCCCTATACATTAGTTTGTATGGCATACTTCCTTGTTAATCCCTGGTTATGAAGCAGGGGAAGGGGTAGAACAGATAGATCTAGAGTCCCTTCTGACCTTAAATTACTGCTGTATGCAGTGTTCCTCTTGCATTATTCTAGCATGGTGGGCCACCACCCTATATTTTTTCACTACCACTCTATATTTTTTTACCTTCACCCTATATGTTTTAGCCAACTCCCTAGTTGTTATAAAATCATGCAAAAGTGTGTTGTAGTGTATGTTAGAACGTTGTATTTATTAAAAATCTAGGTTTCCCTAGTGTTGTTGTACCATCGATGTGATGTCACAATATTGTTGTACCATCGTGGGTACGTCCACATGAACTACAACAGCTCTGCCCACATTTTGCGCATCACTGAGTGTGATTGAGGAGAATACAAAATGGGCACCACAGTTCATCGGAGGCACAGGAAGACATCTAAAACTCGCAGTAAGGGCCGTTTTTTCTAAACAGTGGCCGGAACACAGCAGGATAACTGCATGTGTTTTTAAATATTTAAGATCGCACGGGAAGAAGTGCAGTGTGCATGGGTGGGGAGGGGGTCACCGACATCACGGCGCGATCCTGGAAGCAGTCACAAGCTGTTTATTTTTTTTTATATTGTTGCCCATACACTATAAAAGACAGTGGATGGGCAACAGTGAACGACAACACTGGTTCACTTCTCGAGGTTTTCATGCCAACCGAAAACCTCTCAAGCTTCACTCTCGAGGTTTTCTAAGTTGTCATGACAACATCACTAAGTGAACAACAGTGGTGGTGTTCACTGTTGCTCATCCACTATCCTCTGTTTACTAGCATCTTTTATTGCACTGTTACATCTGTTTTGATACCAGCACACTATACCTTGCTTAAAACCTATGTATGCACATATACAGTACATACATATAGGAAGCTACATGGATAATGTACTCATTCACCGCAACCACTGACCTATATTTCAAGGCAGTGGAGGGAACCCTGTTTTGTTTTGTGTTTTTTTGCTGTTTCTTTTGCACCCCCCGGCCCTGGTCGGCCCCTCCTCTAGCTGCCATCCATCGCTTCCACTCCTGTAGGCCCTCACCCCCTGTAACTCCCATGGCTTACCCCCCCCCCCCGGTGGGGCAGCAGGGAGCCCCCTACTCTGCCGCTGATTGGGATCCAGTTCAGGGTGTTACTTCTACGGAGACGGGCGCCGGGGACAGCCATCAAGCGCAAACAGCCACCAGGGTCTTTTCCATGTTTACTCCCACTGCGCAGGAGCTCGGTGTGCAGTGGCGCCTGCAGCACACGCTATCACGCACCCGCAAAGCACCTGCTGTGCTCCCGCCCATGTTCTTGTGGCAGCATGCCGCGCAGCCCCAGCCCTCCTCTACTAGGGGTCAGGCATGCACCGCCGCAGATTACCCCCTGGAGATGGAGAGCAGTACATCGGACGCTCAACCATCTTTCTCCTGCCAACCTCATGCGGCCTGCGCTCGTTCTCGAATGCGGATCGACGGCATGGCGTGAGGTGTGGTGTCCAGAGCCTCAGCGCCACCATGTTGGCTACAGAACCCTGTTGTGTTACTATTTATAAATGTTGGGAGCCCTCCTTAGGCTTAAAGGGCTGCTGATGCCTGTTGTCCTTCCCACGGCATTGGTTGAATTATAAACATAGGACCTTTTTGGAAGCTTACTGTGCCTAGTTTGAATATTTATAATGTGCATTTTTTTGTAACTGATATTTAATGCTATAGTGCAGTTTGTAATATTTTGTATTTATTTTTAATTTCCTTGTATGATTGTGGAATCCACTGAAAATGAGCTCAACTAGGTAATTCTCTACTCATATTTGTTGAATAAAACTATTTACGACTACTTGTACTACTATTTTTTTTTTATTTATTATACTTTTCGCTGCTGCTACCTGTGACCTGGCATCTTAGCCTGGTCACGGACCCTAACCTCCACCTCAGACCCTACCCCTCGGATACCCCCTGGCTTGCCCCCTCTGGGTGTGGTGCGGCACTAACCCCCCCCCCTAACGGTGCCACACGACGGGACTAGGTCCGAGGGTTGGTTCTGGAGGCTGATGAAGGCCAGGGCAGCAGGCAGGAAGTGTTTTTTGGTGCTGTACGTGGGGGGGCGGGAACGTGCTATGATGTCCAGCGTCTGTCCCGGCCCTCCGACTGCTTTCAGATGTTGGTTGCTGTGGTACCCCCGGCCTCCGCTAAGTCAGTCAAGCACCCGGACATACACCCTGCCCTCCCCGGAGAAGGAGAGCTGTCTCTGGGATGCGTAATCCCCCGGCTGGCCTCCAGCGACTATGGTACGTTCTAACCCAGGTCACAGCGCCATAAGCGGAAATCCAACTGCTGTGCCGCATTTGTACTATTTATTTGATTGTTGGGCAGGTAGCCACCAGGGTGCTACCTGCCATAGGGTCTAAATAAGCAGTTTAGAAAGGTTCACAGAGTAATTAGATAAAAGCCATTGTCAGATGCTGGTTCAGTGGCACGGAGGGATGAGGTGTTGGGCATTTTACCTCCTGCCATGCTGGTGACCCAAGTTTGGTAAGAGCTTGAATTCAGCTAGTGTGGGAGAGGAGCAAGTGTCCAAAGGACTGGTGTCCTTTCTAAGGGTACTGTTGGCCTGATCTTAGACTGGCACCAAGTGGAGGCCTGGTGCCAGTGCAGCTTGGGTGGCACATGGGAGGGTCACAAGTGCCTGATCACGTCACGGCTTCCAAATGCCACCACGTGCTGTGGCAGGCGGGAAAGAACAAAAAAATGATGCCGGGGCTTCATGAAGTCTTGCCTGCCTGTCTTGAACCCACTCTGCTACCCGAAGGCCCTGGTCCGAACTAGATGACTGGACTGGTGAGGGAGG
The DNA here is from genome assembly GCA_016271365.2 of Neoceratodus forsteri. NCBI lineage: Eukaryota > Metazoa > Chordata > Ceratodontiformes > Ceratodontidae > Neoceratodus > Neoceratodus forsteri. The sequence goes on along the minus strand of CM028132.1, from coordinate 1,226,503,759 downwards.
ACTGTCCTCCCTCCTGCAGCTCCACCATGGAGGGGGCATTGAGGAACTCATCATGACCAGGTGAGTCCCTGAGGGAAGCAGTTGTCGGTTGGGGGGGGGAGCAGGTGAAGAGCTGCCCTCCTTCATTGGGAGAGAAAAACCTGTATGTAACAAAACAGAAAAAGCCATTGTTAGGATAGCTTGTATTACATACTATGGTTCATACTAAGGTAGTTACAGGGGTCGAAAACCCATTAGTAGGTCCATTGTACACCAGTAATAAGACATTTTAGCATTTAAAAGGAGAACAATCAGCACAAAGGGCCCCACAATCAAGTGTGGGGCTGATCCCAGTGTGCACTTTATGTGCAAAAACATTTTGGTTTACTTACTGTTTAATGTAGTATAGTAGATTATATCAGACTAATTTTGCTTGGTTCTAGGCTAACATTTTCTTTTACTAAAAATCCCAGTATCCTATGCAGCTGACATCTGAGCAGTAAGCAGCAGTGGGAGATTCAATATCCTGCATTCACGTTGCTGTGTTTATAAGCTCCAATTGAATGTTTTCTGAGCCTGCTTTTCTCCAGGAGCCAAGTACAATCCTTTGTGACTGTACTTAGCCCAGGGAGGACAGTGGGACCAGCAAACAAAAGATCAGAGCTTATATAAATGCTAACATGCAGTATAGGCTATTGAATCTTCTCGATGTCACCTACTGTTTTGATGTCAGCTGTTGTGGGTTCTGGGATTTGTAGTAACAGAAAATATCAGCGTACAACTAAGCAAAACTAGTGTGGTACAATCTACTATACTACAGTAAAACAGTAGGTAAACCAAAATGTTTTTGCACAAAGTGTACATTGGGACTGGTGTGGGGCCCTTGCTGGTGACTCTTCCCCTTTAACAGATGTCTGTCTAATTTAAGTTTGAATTTAGGTGGTGTCCTGCAAATAATAATATTTAGTGGTAACAAGTTCCAAATACTAACTATTCTATTTGTGAACTAGTATTTTCTTTTCTGAGTGAAAAAAAAATACTTTCCAGGTATCTGGAGAGGATGTCCCCTGGTTTCTGTTGACTGTGGTTTGAATTCCATATTTAGTTCACACAAAAGAGGTAATGATATTTTATTGTTGAACATTAGTAACAAATCCAACCCCTAACCTTCTAAGAGTTAGGGGCATTAGCAGTAGAATATTTAACCTCTGTTCATGGGTTTTATTTTTGAGATTTGTGAACATTTTCTTTGCCTTATTTGTATTTTTTTGTAATTCTTTAATTTGATTCCCACTGTAAGGCACCAGAATGGAGTTGCGTAATCAAGGTATAGTCTAACATAGGCCCTATATAGGGGGAAAAATGACGTCTTGGTGACATGACAGAAACACTCAGGTGACATGATAGAAACATTGAACTACCTTAATAGCGTAAACAAGGTGCGGGGGGGAGACATCTTTCAGTATAGGAAGAGTACAAGAACAAGGGGGCATGATATGAAATTGGAAGGGGGCAAGTTGAGGGGAAATGTAAGGCAGTTTTTCTTCATGGAGGGGGTAGTGGATACATGGAATAGCCTGCCACAGGAGGTGATGGAAGCGAAGACAGTGGAATGATTTAAACATGCCCGGGGCAGGCATAAGGGAACCTTAGAAGTGGGGAGGAGAGGGAAGAGGCCATTGACCAGATAAGGTCAGAAGCCACATACAAGTGTAGGGCTTACGGGTAGACTGGATAGGCCTAGCGGTCCTTATCTGCCAACAATTTCTATGTTTCTGTATATTACACTTGATTGACCAGAGTATTTTATTTGCCCTAGCAAGAACCTCATTGCACAGCCTTTTTTTTTTATTTTATTTTTATTCTTGTTTACCTCCTTCTGCGGGCTCCATGGGGGCTATGACCCTCCCCTTGGAGGGTATACATCCTCCAGTCCGACCCCCAGCTTGTCTCCCCCCCCCCAAGGTTCCCCCGTGGATTCATCTTCTGCAGCAAGGGCCAGATTGGGGTTCTGGCATTCCCCACCACCCTGATCGGCATATCAGTGGCGGGGCAGACTCGCGGGCGATCTGGCCATCATGGTCTCACATGGGCCCGGCGTTTTCGTTCTCCCCTCACTTCCAATGTAAGTACTTCAGCTTTCAAGCCTCCTGACCTACTGCCCTCCAGCCACTGCCAGAGGGCAGTCAGCGCTATGTTTCTGACTAGTCCCTTCCCCGAGAGAGAGAGAGCAGTCCTCTGGATGTAATCCTCTCTTCCCCTGCCGACGGCGGCCCAGATTCATTCCCGAACCCAGGTCGCCAGCGTGGTGTGAGGTGTGGCGTCCAGAGCCTCAACCCTCAGTGCCACCGGGCTGGCACACTGCTTTTTTATTTTTAAACTCTGCTTTATTTTGTATTCGTTCACAGCAGTGTGACATACATAAAACATTACCAAAAAAGAGAGAGAACAGAAAAAATCCATAACAAAATTCAACCCATTAATTAATCAATTGTCTGTGGTTCTCTCTTAAAGTAACTGAAGCACTAGAGAACAAATATGGAAAAAGCCTCTTTAGGGCTGCTGCCTATTGAAAAATAATGATCTGTAAAATGTTCCCCAAATAGTCGGGGACAGGGCTAGAAATAACTTTTGAGTTGCCTGTCCGAGGGACAGGTAGGACATAAATTTTGGCTGTCCCACAAAACTTTTGCCTGTCCACACTATTTTTACATATTTTTTTTTCATTCTCGGTTTAAAGCCCACTTCAGCACCACTGCATTGATTCAGATTTTTTTTAACTTTGTTTTACAAGACATTGTATAATTACAATAATCCACTACACAGTGTGCGTTATGGTGGATTTACTAACTTCTGGTGTGGTTAAGTCACTCGATCTATGTTCCCATGACCAAACCATACCAATCACGGGTAAATCCAACTGTAACTCAAACACACTATCGTGGACTATTGCTTTAATTAATAAGCAAGCACACAACACAAGTGTACAGTCCCAAACAGCCACACATTTGTTGTGTTTTTCCCCCTTACTTGTGGAGAGTAACATAATCCAAAAATATACAGTAGGGTAACCATCACTTGGGGGTTCAGTAGAACCTAGCCACATGTGCCCCCCTCTCCCCCAGCAGGGCAACTGCCCAGTTGCCAAAAATGCAGCAGTTAAAAGAAAGATGAGGGGACCCAACTTTAAATTGTCACTAATATAAAACAGAGCTCAAAACAATTGCCTAAAGCTGCAGGTTATTTTTCCCCCAGAAATGATTCATTTTATCATATTCGTTTGTAGAGTATTTGAAGTTATGCTCTCTAAAATAAAACTTTTGGTACAGTAAGGCTGAGGCACAACATCTGTTTTACAAAGGGTTCTGTTAACACAACAGAGTAGTAAAGATATTTATGTAAGTGCACAATTTTTAAATTATACAGTTGACACTTGACAGGCTGTTTTCATTTTTCCACTGCAAATTAAACAAGGGCTGCACATTGCTTTCATAACAAAATACACAGGCTACTGCATGCTGCATTATGAGAGCCAACTGATAATGCTATCCAATTTTCATACTTGCCAGCTAAGCAGAAAGTTATGGGTGAGAGACTTACTAAACACTTTGTTAGACCATGTGAAAGTAAAGGGCATCACACGCTGCACTCTTGTCTTTCTCCCGGCGATTCTTTGCTCTGATTTTTGGAAGCAGAACCAACTCGGTCTAAAAAGTCCTGTTCTGTAAAAAATATGCTAATAACAGGATGCTTTCATTAACCTGCTTTACACATATGACCGGCTGCATGCAACTGTGAAAACACTCTTTGTGGGATCTGTTCACTGTCCTCCCGCGCCTAACCATTCTCGCGCCTGCTCACGCTGGAACAATCTTCAGGCAGCATTGAGCAACCGATGTCTGCTCCCACCCACCACTGCCTCAAGGACTCGAAAGGAGTCAGGTGACCGCTGAACAGGGAGCAAAGCTGCTAGGCGCCAACCAGGAAAGTGAAAGTGGCGGGGCGCCGTGAAAGAGCAGCGTCACACGTCCTGACGTCCCCCCCTCTACAGTGTGCCATGGCTGGGTCCTAGCACCCTACAAGGTGTAGCAAAGTTAAAACAGGAACTGCCTGTCCAAGGGACAGGCAAACGAAATGAAACACCTGTCTCAATGAAAAATTGGCTATCCAGGATGGGCGGACAGCCGGTTATTTCGAGCCCTGGTCGGGGATATTAAAACAATGAAAAATATATATAATAACACTTAAGACAAAAGCCAAGGGCCAAACCAGGAGGGCCTAACAATTGGTCGCATGTAACTCCCCCTTCCCATCCTGTCAATAATACTCCCTTCCCCTGGGAAGGGAGGTAGGAAACCGCCCACCTTCGTCTGCTTCACCAAGTTTTTATGGAGGCTTTGAGTGTCGCCCCCACCTCTAACATCAGCGAGGGCCTGCATTCTGGCTTATTGGTCAGTCTCCATCCCATAAAACGCACGGCCACTCAATCCCCCAGTACAGGGTCATAATCTAAGAGGTAGGGTTTCCCCTGCCACGCTTCCAACCATAACTCCCAACCTCTCCACCTCACTTCATGTTTGTCAAAGCTGAGTCGAAGTCTTGCTGTCAGGTTTCCATCTCAAGAACCTCTTTAACTGTATCCACCCAGTCTCCTAACGTGGGAGGCTCTGACTGGAGCCATCTCCCTGTGATACATTTTAGGGCCACCACCATTAATGTGAGCAGGACTCTCCTGGTCTCCCCCTTCTGATGTGTCGCCGTGGGGATTCCCAGCACCCATTCCACAAAAGCCAGTGTAACAAGGACTCCTGTAATAGAATGCACTGTCTTTTGTACCGCCCTCCAAAATTCCTCTAACACTGGGCAGCCCCAGAAGATATGCCAGTGGCTCCCTGTCTGGCCACATGCCCTCCAGCAGGCAGCTGACTTGGAGGCACTATAGTGTTGCATAATAGTTGGAGTACGAACGAATCAAATTAATACCTTCCAGTAAAATTCACACCACACTGGGGCTGAAGAAACCTTCCACCCCCATTTTAATCTGTGGGCCCAGTCTGCTTCACTGATTGGGACGTTCGTCTGTCTCCCAAGCCATCCACTGCATGCACAGGGGGTCCCCAGTAACTTTGGCTAGCAGTTTGTAAATCCCTGATATGTCTTTTCCCTAGCCAGAAACTTTAACTGTATAATACAGAAAAGCTTCCCATCCCGAATATGGTCTCTAAGCTGTAATATATGGTCCTCTGTATTAATAAAATGTCCCACTTGCATATACTTTAAAAATTCTGCATTTGACCAGTGAAACTTTTCCTTGGCTCTATGGAACGTGCTACATGTATCATTTTCTATAAACTGTGTGAATCATGTTATCCCCTGGGCTTCCCATCTGGCATACCCTGAATCCAGGGTGGGTGGGAAAAACTCCAGTTCATACCTAATGAGGGAGAGCGGGCCCAAACCCTCAAGGGTGGCTGTAAGTCTTCAGACCTTACTGAGAATATATAAACCATGCTTGACCCACGTATTTGTAATTGTCCTTACATACTCTGGGGGGGGGTTGTCGTGAGGGCCAGAGTGAACAGAGGCCGGTCGCCCAATGCAGCCTTCTCCATTCGGTACCACATGGAAGAAACCTTCTATTTCACTGCTTTTGGTGATTGTTATCAAGTGTGATAACTAGTGCTTTCAGCCAATATCTCTGAACCTAATTTGAAGCTATTTCTAGTTTTTTTTTATGTCCCAAGTGCATAACCTTACATTTCTCCATATTAAAAAGAAGTTCTAAGATTTTGCAAATGGATTTTTTTAAACAGATTATTCCATCGCCTTCTGCTGGCAATATTCATTTCAGCCAACAATGCAATTTTTCATTAAGTGTAATGCGAAGTTGAAAATTTTGCGCACCTTGACAGCCAATCCCTTCACTTTCAATCTGCTGGCTCCGCCTGCACTCAGACATTTGTGACGTCTAACCAGAGAGAGCATGGGGCGCGCCACATACAAGTCAATGGGGGAAATTCTCTGAACCATTTTCTAGTAATTAAAGCAACTTTTGATATCAATGAAAGCCATCGCTTTGGACTTAATGAAAAAATTCATTTGTCGGCTGAAATGACTATCGCCAGCATGAAGGAATGGCATAATCTATTAAAGGAAAACTACACCTCGTATCTTGTAAACATTTTTCGTTTCCACGTCAACAGACAACTCTATTCCTGTTTCTGTTAGAGATAGATGTAATTGCTTTAATTTATTTTCACTGTTATACTGGTCCCTGTAATTACCCTTGGGGTCTCCATTTTCTGATTGTTGAAATGTCATTGTCCTTGAGCGCTGCATTAGCATGCGAGAACATGATGTGTCAGCACCCTTCAAAGTCCTCAGTATGCTTGTTTGCTTAATAAGATTTCAGCAAAACAAGCTGGAGCAAGGTGTGAAATAGCATATTTACTTTCAGTTAACTTTGCAAACCGAGTTGTAATGCAAGATTTTTCCCTTAAATTTGTGTGTTTCCAAAGGATTTTTTTCAAGATATTTGCACTTTCAGCATAGAGCTACATGGTGTAAATGGGTGATATGACATTATTTTCTCATATAATGTTGCAGCTCTCATAGACCACGAGATTTCAACAACCATAAAATGGAAACCCCCAGGATAGTTAAAGGACAGTAACATGAACAATGAAAACAAAGTAAAGCAAACATATATCCCCATCAGCTACTGGAAAAGGGCTGTCTGTTGACAAGGAAACAAATAAAATTTACAAAGATATGAGGGCATAGTTTTCCTTTAAAAAAAGGCAATTTGTATTCTTAATACATGGGTTTCATATATTAAACCAACCATTCAACAATGGAAAAACTCGGTGGTTCAAACCCTGGCAATGGAAAGGTTATCATACCTCTTAAAGGGGAGAGAAGAGCGGTTCCTTGCGGTATGGGATTCATTTTTATGTTTGCTTGCATGCCCAGCGCACAAGAAACATTTTGAATAGAGTATTGCAGAGGTGTTTGGCCAATCCAGTGAACGCTTTCAGGGGTGTGTCCCTCAGCCACCAATCAACAGGGAAGTTGCTGATGACTGCAGTTTCAGAGCGAGCACTGGACTTGAAAGAAATGTTCCACTCCAATAACGGACAGTTTTGTCATTGCAGTGGCAGATCTCTCTCCCCCACCTTCCTGGCAACCAGGAACATTATAGTGCACAGTAATGCGCATGGCTGGACTTACGGGCAACTCATTTGCTCAGTGTGCCTTTCCCAGTGAAATAAAAAATGAGCCTCATGGCTCTGCATAATTGGCGGCTCCTGCTGCCCACCACACACTCCCTCCCCCCAAAGCCAACATCGGGGTGCCCAATCCCCATGTTGTCATGCCCCCTCCAACTATTGTGGAATACTGGGAGCAAAGTAAACATGTTTTTCCGACACTGGGATGCCCACTCCTGGTGTCGGATGCACCCACACCCTCTTTTTTTTTTTTTCAGTCGACCTTGGGTGCCCAATCCCCAGGTCGGCATTGACCCCCCCACATTAGTCTGGCACACTGGAAGCCCACACCAGTGTGGCTGAAATCTATTTTTCATAAAATTACAGCTGCAAAAGAAGAAATCTGTCCTCTGATGTGTGTGTGTGTGTGTTTTTTTTTTTAATCTGTAAAAAAGAAAACGGTCCCTCATCGTCCCAGCAGTTCCCTCCCCCATCCGCCCCTCCTCTCGCACGCCACCCCTCCCCAACCCATACTTACCTCTGGAGTTCCGGCACTGCTCTCTTCTGTGGATTGGAAACATGTCTGCACTCTTCAAAAGCCAACCGCAAACTGAAGAAAATCACGATAAGCCCTATAATGACAATCGATGGTGGGGGGGGGGGGTCAGCTTAGGTTGATATCTCAGCCATTTTTTGGAGTTTTGGCCCCAGATTTTCAACATGGGGTTCTTGGGACCTCATCTCATGACCACTGACACTGTCATTTTGTTTCTTGGTCCCGAAAGGTGATTTTTGTGGTCGCTGTGCAGAATCACCTTTTGGGACTGATTAACGAAATGACAGTGCCACTGTTCATGAGGTGGGGTCCCAAAAAGCCTATGTTGCAAGTTTGGTGAAAAAAAATCCCAAAAATGACTGTTACGTGCATGCATTGCGCAGTTTGGACGCAAGCTTGTAACTTCACCAATTTTTAATATTTTCACTCAAAATTTCCGGCGTTGCCATTTTTTCACACATCCTTATGAACGGTGTAGCAGTCATTTTTTGCATCCTACCTGAAATGTGTTTTCGCACCAGTGGCACAGTCGCTGTGTGAAATCAACTTCTGGGACAAAATAATGAAATCACAGTGCCATTGTTCATGAGGGGAGGTCTCAAAAAGGCCATGTTGAAAATTTGGTCAACAAATTCCAAAAAAATGACTGCATTACGAGTGTGCATTACGCAGTTTATACACATGCTCGTAGCTTCGTCACTTTTTCATATTTTCACTCCAGATTTTCAACATTACCATTTTTTTACACCTCCTCATGAACAGTACAGATGTCTTCAAACAACATGAAGTCTTGCTATATTATGACAGTAGCAGTTTGTCCCACCACTAGAACTGCTCCGGAGGTGAAATGGTTAATACCATTCCAAAATAGAACTTTGAGCACGAGCTCTAAGAAGCAGCTCTATCTGTGTAATTTCAAACCTGAACTGTCAGATTCTTTACTCCGCCTCAGTGAACAGTCGCTCCGGAGATTTCTCCTACTGCTCGGTTCATTTCTCGGTTTAAACAGTGTTTTCTCAGTTCTATTCAACCGAGAATAGTTTTATTTTAACCGCAAAACCGTTCGGTTCAAGCTCTGTCTGTGTAATCGTAAGTAAATTAAAGGTTTTGTCTGTGTGGAACTTGTAAGTTTATCGTTCGGTTTTGAACCGATCAGCTGGAGTTAAAACTTATTAACTTTAAAGTTTACATTTTAGAGTCGGTTCCGGTTCTTATCGGTTCTAAAAACAGTTTTATTATGGTTTTCAATACCATTGACACGGTTAGGAACCGATAAGGGTGTCTTGCCTGGCACTGCCGTTAAAGAGGCAAGTTTTTCTGGTTAGGCTGGCATTATGTCTGAGAAACCCAAAGAAAACCAGGCCCACTGGGTTTCAACACTGTGATGTCTGTGGGGAAGTCTTTGCCAAGGCTGACCCACACACCAATGTGTCTATTGTCTGGGGTTTGACCACCTCCAGTCAGACTGCCAGGTATGTAAGAATTTCCCTGCAGCCACCCTGGAAAAGAGATTGGGCAGGCTCAGGGAGCGAGAGAGGCCAAAAGTCCGCTGACCGGATGGCCAGCCGGTTCGGTGTCAACCCGAACCGAGAAGGCTCTCTGACCAGGGCAAGACTTCCTCGGGCAAAGAAAAGCTGGTTCTGAGGAACCAATTCCAGTAAAGAAAACAAGAAAGTCAGCAGGTTTGGAGTCAAAACCCTTCTCCAACTGCTGCAGAGATAGCAAAAAGCCATACAAATTGTCCAGTCACTGTCTCAGGTTCCGTCCGAACCGCCACTATCTGGCAAAAGGTTGGTTCGTCGGTTCCAGTGGTTCAGGAATATGATGTTGAGGAATTTTATGAACCAGAGGAGGGAGGATGATTATGAACAGTATGAATGTGGCTGGGAAGGTCTGGGTGTGCCCATTGAACCGGACATTTCCCCAGACAGACCTCTAGAATCTCCCCTATGCTATCTGAGTCCCCATCTCATTTTATGTTTTACAAAAAAGTTGCTGAAACCCTCCAGCTTCCCTTGGAAGAAGCTGTGGATGAGCAAGAGGAGCCTGATTTTGTAGAAATGATGGATATTCCAGAGTCTAGGAGATTGCTTCCTAAAAGACGTATGCAAAGGAATAGACAAACAATAAAAATTTTAAAAGCTCCTAATTCTGTGCCTCCTGTAGATAAAAAGATGGACAGAAGGTACACATTGTCAGGTCCTGATACAGAATTCCTTTCTCAGCAATGCAGTCATGTTGAGGTAGTTCAGGCTGCAGCCTGTGATAAAGCTAATATCCCCCTGGCTTCACATCCTCCTGACAAGGATTCCAGGAAGATTGATGCCATGGCGAAAAACAGTATATGACAGCCTCTCTGGGACTCAGGCAAGCAAATTATATGGCTTATGTAGCTAGGTATCAGAAATCTAGATGGGATACTGTTATGGAATTAAGCAAGCAAGCCCATGGCCAGCTGGCTAGCGAACTAGAACAGGTGGCTGCTGATGGCATTGAGGCTTCTAAGGTACAGTTTCATGCTGCTGTGGATGTTAATGATGTTTCCTCTAGGGTCATGGTCACATCTGTAGCTTTTCGTGAGGTTGGCCTGGCTCAGGTGTACTAGTCTGTCCGGGATACCCAAACTAAGGCTATGGATTTTCCTGTGGTGGGAAATTCTCTGTTTGGGGAGCAGACAGAGAATTACATGAAAAGATGGATGAATATAGGACTACTTACAAAAGTGCCCAAGCTAAGGAGCGGAAAACCACTCCTCAGAGGCATACCCCAGGGGTAGGGTAGAGCCTTTTCACAGAGCCTTTTACCAGACTCAGGCCTCCTCTGCCTATGCTCAGAGGGGCTTCTTCAGAAGGCAGAGAGCAGGCGAGGGGTGGGCAGGCCTGCTCCACTCCTCAGCCTAAAGCTCCTGCTAAGCAGGCACCCTGATGGGGTGCCCAGGGCGATTCTCCTTTACCGGTAGGGGCAGGCTGGCTTACTTCAGTCAGAACTGGGCTTCTTTAACCTCAGACAAGTGGTTTCTGGAAGTAGTAAGCCAGGGTCTGGTTCTCAGCTTCAAAAAGTTTCCAAGTTGAGAACCAGACTTTTCTACAAGGTGCTTCAGAGACCTTTGCTGTGGAAGCAGAGGTCTCAACCCTATTGGCTCTCAGAGCAGTGGAAAGGGTTCCTCCCTGCACCAGGGCAGGGGTCTGTATTCAGATACTTCCTTACCCCAAAAAGACAGGAGAATGGCGGCCCATATTAGACCTCAGATATCTGAACAAGCATCTTTTGAGAGCAAAGTTCAAATGGTAACTCTGGCAATGATTTTACCCTCCCTAAGGCCAGGGGACTGGTTAGCCTCCCTGGACCTCAAGGATGCCTATTTCCATGTCCTAATCAGAAGCTCCCATCGAAAGTACCTCAGATTCCGAACTACCCTCAGGTCATTACCAGTTCAGAGCAATGCCCTTCGGCCTTACCTCTGCCCCAAGGGTATTCACAAAGTGTCTAGCAGTGGCAGTGGCTCACTTAAGGAGGCAAAGGATTGCTGTTTTTTCCCTATCTAGACGATTGGTTGATTGTAGGCCAGTCCCCAGAACAGGTAAAATCTCACCTGCAAGTTACCCAGCAGCTTCTCACCTCCCTGGGCTTTCTGCTAAATCTACCAAAGTCGGTTCTGGAACCAGTCCAGCTACTCACCTTTATAGGGGCAGAGTTGGACACAAAGCTAGCCAGAGCTTTTCTTCCCTTAGAAAGGGTGATGAATTTAGTGACTCTGGCCTCCTCCTTCACCCTGCAGGTCTCTCGACCAGCAAGACACTTTCTGCAGCTCCTGGGACACATGGCTGCATCCACAGCTGTTGTGCAGGGAGCAAGATTTCAGATGAGAGACATTCAGTTTCACTTGAGAACCTATTGGTCTCAGAGAAGAGACCCCCTTTCCAAGTTGGTCCCAGTGACTCGAACCTTGATCCAGGCCCTCCAGTGGTGGCAGGATCAGAGCAATTTAAGATTGGGGGTCCCTTCATTCCCCTGCTCACAATTTGACTCTCACTACCAGATGCTTCCCTTCTGGGTTGGGGAGCCCACATGGGCAACCTTTCCACTCAGGGAGTGTGGTCCCCAGGAATCTCTCTCCCACATCAATTTGCTGGAACTCAGAGCTGTCTTTTAGCTCTTCAAGCATTTTCTGCATCTGTCCACAACAAGGTGATACAAGTCAGAACAGACAACACCACAACAATGTGGTACATCAACAAACAGGGGGCACTCGGTCTTGACCTTGTGCACTGAGGCAATGAAGTTATGGTCTCTGGCCTATTCTGAACACTTCCCTCATAGCAATTCATCTTCCAGGGAAGGACAATGTCCTAGCGGATGCTCTCAGCAGGATTTCCCAGGGCCATCACGAATGGTCCCTGGATCTAAGTGCTGGGATAGTCTTTGCCAGATGGGGCACCCTCAGATGGATCTTTTGCAGCCCCAGACAATCACAAACTTCCTCTGTTCTGTTGCAGGCCTCCAGTGCTGGGCTCAGTCCCCCTGGATGCCCTTCTCCTGGATTGGGAGGGGAAGTTTCTTTATGCTTTCCCTCCCTTCCCTCTCCTATTCAAAGTATTAGTCAAAATCAGATCTCAGCCTTGCAGGGTGATTCTGATTGCCCCGGATTGGGCCAGGCAGCCCTGGTGCCCACTCCTTCTGTCACTGACAATCCATCTTCCCCTTTGCCTCCCCAGGATTCACAACCTGTTAACTTGTGCCGGGGAAGGGTTTGGTATCCGTACCTCAAATCCCTCAACCTCAAGGCCTGGCTCTTGAGGAGTTAGAGTTTGCTGTTTTACACCTCTCTCAAGGTGTTCTTGAAATCCTAAAGGCTTCCAGAAAGCCTTCCACTAGGGCTACTTATAGTTCTAAATGGAAAGGTTTTCCATTTGGTGTGCTGGAAAAATATTTCCCAGAATCTGCTGATTTGCCCATTGTATAGATTACATGGTCCATCTTAATTCCTTGGGTCTCAGACCAGCTACCCTGAGAGTCCATTTGGCAGCTGTATCTGCTTTTGTGTCAGCAGGAAAGTCATCCCTCTTTCCACTCACCCTGTGTTTTCCAAGTTTTTTAAGGGATTACTCCTTACTAATCCACCCTTTCGGGAACCGGCCCCTGCCTGGGACCTTAATGTTTGTATTGCCCAGTTAATGGAACCCCCTTTTGAACCTCTGTTTTCTGCAGAGCTTAAGTATCTAACTTGGAAAACTGTTTTTCTAGTGGCTATCACTTCTGCTAGACGCATAAGTAAGTTGCAAGCCTTGTCAGTGGAAACTGACTTTATTTCTTTCCACAGGGATAAGGTAGTCCTTAGGACTAATAGGAAGTTTTTACCTAAGGTGGTTTCAGATTTCCATCTTAACCAATCTATCTCCCTTCCAGTATTTTTCACTGATCACTCCTCTTCTGGTGAAAGGAGGTTGCACAGCCTGGATGTTAAGAGAGCTCTTAGTTACTATATAGAGCGTACCAAAGGTCACAGGTTGAATCCTCCAACTTTTCCTTACCTGTGGTGAGATTGGGAAGGGCAAACCTGCCACTAAGAGATCAATTGCCAGGTGGATTGTCTCTTGTATCCAATTTGTTATCAGAAACTGGGCAGAGATCCCCCTCTGGCTTGAGGGCTCATTCTACCAGGGGTACAGCTGCGTCTCTAGCTGCTGCCAGAGACATCCCTATATTAGAGATATGCCAGGCTGGTACTTGGAAAACTGTACACACTTTTACCAAGCATTACTCCCTGGATGTCCAGGCCAGGAGAGATGCTCGGTTTGGCACAGCTGTTCTTCAGAGCCTATTCCCTAAGTAGGTTCTGCCCCTCCTCCATGGAGGTACTGCTGTGTAGTCTGCTACTGTCATAATATAGCAAGACTTCATGTTGTTTGAAGAAAAAATTACTCACCTTAGTAATGTTGTTTCTTCTAATGGAGTCTTGCTATTTTATGACCTCCCCCAACCTGCCCCTCTCAGAACTTCTACTTGGGTGGGTGCAGGCAATCTCAAGTGTGGGCACTATTTTATGCCCTTTAGCGTTTCTCCCTTTTGGGAGTTTGGGTGTGTGTGTTTTATTATAATGTTGTTTTATTCTCATGTTGTTAGAATTGTGTTAGTAGTTCTGGTCCCCTGACTTGAGTCTTGGGTGTTGGGACCAGCAATGGTTATTAATATTTAGGTAGCCATTTGGCTAGTGTAGGTTACAGCTTCCACACACAGACCTTAGTGAGTTTTGCTCGTAAAGATCTGACAGTTCAGGTTTGAAATTACACAGATAGAGCTGCTTCTTAGAGCTCGTGCTCAAAGTTCTAGTTTGGAATGGTATTAACCATTTCACCTCCGGAGCAGTTCTAGTGGTGGGACAAACTGCTACTGTCATAATATAGCAAGACTCCATTAGAAGAAACAACATTACTAAGGTGAGTAATTTTTTCATTTTTCACATTCTGCCCAAAATGTCTTTTCACAGCTATTGCACTGAATGGCGCATTCGCTGTGCGAAATCACCTTTTGGGATTGAGTAATGAAATGATAGTGCCACTGTTCATGAGGTAGGGTCCCAAAAAGCCCATGTTGAAAATCTGGAGTGAAAATGCCCAAAAAATGCCTGGGGTGTTAGGGTTTCCAACCTTAACGCCCACCCTGTACAGACTAACAGACGTTGGGGGTGTGGCTTGGGGTCATTGGCCGTAATGCTCACACCATTCCGATTCCACCCCACCCCCACACTGTAGCCACTGACAGGCATCGAGGTGTGCCTTGGGGTCTTCGGCACTAACATTCACCCCATTCTCCTATACTGCACCCATCTCAGCTTATTTCCTTATGAAATGGGGTGAGCGTAAGGGCCGAAGACCCCAAGGCACATTGTGACACCTGTCGGTGTCTGCAGGGTGAGGTGAGGTGGAATGGCGTGAGTATTATGGCCAGCTAGCCAAAGGCACACCCCAACGCCTGTCAGTCTCTGCGGGGTGGGTGTTGTCGTTAGTTCAATACTTCACTTCCATTCCTATTATGCATCTGTCTAACTCATGCAATACCAGTGCCAATACGAGCAAGCAAACATTCGACATTGACAAATGCTTGTTTAACACTCTTTCCCCAACAGAAGCGCAGATCCTAAGAGAGGGAGCTAGTTGAGGGAGCAGGGGCAGAGAGGGGGAATAGGAGATAAGGTGGAACCTTCCATGGGGAGGGGGGCCTTCCTTTTGTGGCCAGCCACCTCTGGAGCTTATATACTTCCTTATTAACTTCATGTACCACAGTCCTTTGATTATAAAGATGAAATGGACCAGCTGTAAACTAAGTAGGGTAGTTTGTTACTGTTAGTTTTCTTTTTGTTGTTGTTCTCTTTTTTTCTTTTCTTTTAACGTTTGCAGTGTTTTTGTAGAGGGCTAGTGAGTTTATAGTGATATTGGACTGTAAATTATGTTTGAGAGACTGTCTTTGTATAATTGTACTTTTTTAAAATAATAAAAAAGATTATACCAAAATAAAATGTGCAAACCATTGCAAAATCTAAAGGAGAGCAACTGGCAGCAGTTAAGCAGCAACTGCTGCACATATCGGGGCTTCAGTACCCCGATTCCCCCCTTCTGTCATAATACTCGTGAATCTTTATAAATACCTGATTACTTGTAAAAGTGAGAAGAACCTCCATACCTGCCAGCATTTTTAAACATGGTACTTTTTACCCCCGAGATCATGCTGCAAACAACGTGATATGATAACGTGCCTTTGCCCCTTCCTGTATGGTGCCCATATATACAGAAATTTACTCATCTCCTTATCCCCCCTGCTCTGCTCTGTTTTCATAGACTTTGCCTAAATGTCAAGTGTATGACATTTTGATGATGCTAAGCGGGGGACAGGACTACAGCATGTTTAATATTGAGTAGAATTGGGGCGTGGCCAGCAG
Source organism: Neoceratodus forsteri (assembly GCA_016271365.2). Classification (NCBI taxonomy): domain Eukaryota; kingdom Metazoa; phylum Chordata; order Ceratodontiformes; family Ceratodontidae; genus Neoceratodus; species Neoceratodus forsteri. The sequence continues at coordinate 1,226,488,080 of CM028132.1, read as the reverse complement.
CTGAACTGAGAACATCATTCAAGCAGCTCTTAAGATACTTTTTAACAAAACTACCAACTGATCATTTAGGATAAATAATTCCTACAGAAACATTGACCAGTAGATGCAACTTTCCCTACGACATTTGTGGAACAAAAAATATTTCCGAAGAAGTACCTACAACTGGAGTTATGTGAGAGGGAACAAAACGGCAGCTAATCCAGATGGAGCCTGAGCCAATGATCCAGGAATGGGCGGCAGAAAAGATCAACACCCTGGTGGTGGGGATCATGCCGAGGCCCAGCCTTCCAACTCGGCCCTACTACGTGCCATCCAAAGTTTGGATAAAAAAGTGGAAGATTTCAGCACTGATTTAAGACGTCTGCACCCGAAAGTTGATCTCCTGGCAGACGAAACTAAAGGGGCGACAAAATCAGCAGAGAAGGCGCAGGATGCATCTGTGGGGCTCATAAAAGAAAATAGTGCACTGAGGAGACAGCTTGAAAATCTGGAGAACGCTGCTCGCTCCTCCAACATTCAAATATTGGGGCTTCCAGAGAATATGGAAGGTGAAAGTCCTAAAATAATCATTAAAGATATCTTGAAACAAATCCTAACCTTGGAAGAGGACTTTACCATTAAAAAATTGTATCACATCTCGCCACGTGGTGGAAGGCCGTGTGCACCTACGGGGAGAGAATATTCCTCGAACCCTTTTGTTGGAGCTGAGTTTGTCTGAGGAAAGGGACTTAATTTTAAATAAAGCAAAACAACGGAGTCCAATGCATTGGCAGGAATCCCAGATACATATTTTCCCTGACCTCAGTTATGTCACCAGAATGAAGAGGAAGGGGTTTGATGGAGTTCGGGCTGGTCTTCGGGCCCTCGAGGTGCACCACGTATTGCTGATGCCATCGAGCCTGTGAGTCATTTATCGTGGTAAGGTGTTTCAATTTTCAGACCCTTCAGATGCAGCCAAATTGATGGTGAAACTGGAAAGCCAGTTTTCGTCTAGAAGGGAGCACTCTGAATCGGAGGAAGCAGGCGATTAGTAAGTCGCAAAGAGACTATTACCATTCAGAAAAAGGAAGTTTGTGTTTGAGAGACTGCTAAATCTGGGTTCTTTAGCATATTAAAATGTGACAACTGGTGTGGGTTTGAGACAGGAAGGCAATAGGGAAGTATTTTATTAATGTATCCCTGTACAGTCCTACTGTTAGTTTCTCTGAAATGCACCTTCCCTTTGTCTCATTCTTTAACAGTTATTTGTCTAACTTGTCAGAAGGTTAAGTGTTCAATATGACATTACCTCCATGCTGGAGGTTATTCAACGCACTATGGTGGATTTTTTGTTTTGCTCCACTCATATAATGTTTAGAATGTTTATGGGCTGTCGGTATTTTAATACTTTGTTACAGAAACTAAAACGGGACACTATAAATGTCAAAGAATGTTGCAGGAGAAGATATGTGCTTAAATTAACGATCTTTGCAAGGGACATTTAATCCTCTATGAAGGGATGGACGATGTGGTGAACTTATCTCTTTAGTCCCTTTTCATAGCTGCAATAGCCACTGGGGGAAAACATTTATGTATAAGTCATACTTATTTTATTATAAATTTTTCTCAACAAAATTGTTGACCCATGTAGCACACCCCCAAGTGAGGTAACAACGTACAGGGGCATAATTTACTGTTATGTTACTGTCAAAATGATGCACTTGTATTTTGCAAGGAATTATTCTTTTTTGTAATGCTTGCCTGTAAGAGAGTATATGTAATTGTACTATTGCATAAAAGCTAAAACTATAATTAAAAAAAAAATATTGAGTAGAATTGATAGGGGTGGGCAGTGTATGTCAGTTTACTCAGCTTAGCAGCCCACCTTTCATTTTTGGACGTAGTATGATGGTCACTGCCAGGGAAGGCCTTACTCAGGAATTTGTATCGCCTCCCCCTGAGTTGCATGGTAAAGTACTGTCCCCCCCCCCCCGACCTATCACAGGAATGCTTAGGAATGACATTTGTAAGCCTTCTTTCAGAGGCAATGCAGGTGGCTTCAAAGTCTGGAAGAAGAAATAGTTTATTTTCCCAATTCTTCCTGCTGTGGTGTGTGATGTTGTTCAGTATTGGTAGGCAGAAGACTGTAACAAAAAGGCCAGTCATGACAAGCACAGTAGTAAGGAGAGTGTCCCGATCAAGACTCTTCATATGGGTATGTTTGAAGCCTCTGTAGGGCTAAGAAGTGGTGGTCAGTCTTAAAAGCCCTTGTAAAGACTAATGAAGCAAGGGGAGAGGGGGATAAATTGAAGCTCTTTTCATGGCCACTCTTTGCCTTCATAAGGGTTTTTGTGTGTCTGCTCCTGTTGGCAGTCAGTTGGTGTGGGCTATCCTACTCTGCTGGCTGGGACAGATTGTAACAGACAGGGAAGTCTTAGGGTACTGTCCTTTCTATGAAACCTCAACACGTGTTTTTGGTACTCTGGGTCAGGGTGACTTTTTATTGTATAGCAGAGGACCTTGTGCTATGGTGTTGGCAAAATACTACTTTATATTACAGTTGTGAAAGGCACTAGGTGCTATAGACAGCAAACAATTATGTCAGTAAAGCCACAGCATTTGAAATACTTCACGGTGTAGAGTTTGTGAGATTTTTTTTTTACTGAAGGAAGTTACTTTGCATAATGCTTTAATTTACTGTTAAAATGGTTTCCTAACTCAATCAGATACTTGTCATAACTCTTTGCTTAAACTTTTGCTTGTGGTTATGTGGTTATAGTTGATGCAGAGTAAAGCTGTTTTTCTTACAAAGGATTGTTAGTAACCCTTTGGTAAGTTACTTATCATACAGATGGCGTGTCTTGGGTTTTTTGTTAGTTTGCAGTTTATCAGCTAGATTAACAGCTTTGGAATGTATTTGTTTAGGCAAATAACCAGCTGATTGTGTGTTGTGTAAATTTTGTTTTTACTGTTTTGCCCTGTGGTTCCTGTGTCCCTCACTCCAATGATGGGGTGGCCAGGGTCGCATTCTTCCCCTTTCTGGTGGGCAAGCAACTGCCTTCACAGCTAGTGTCAATGCTGTTCGGCTCCTTATCTGGCTGTCAGGGTGTATGTCAGTGCCTGGTGACCTGTGCCCTCCTTCCCCAGGAGCTGATGCCTCATCTCTGGGATGCTTCAGTACCACTGATGACTTTATTGTGGGAATCTGGGGCTTGCATACAGACTCCAGGCTCCCAGTTGGCAGTGTCATGTGTGTCGTGCTGCTTCCAGATCACTGAGCGGGCCTGTTTGCTAGATTACTTTTAAAACTGGAGTATTTACTATATTTTTGTATTTTGGGAATTTTTGGAAGCATATTGTATTATAAGTAGGCTGTACCTCCCACCTTCCTTTACTTTTTCTCTCTTGCAGATGTGTATTCCACACAGTGTAGCCTTGCATGGCACTGGCAGTGACTCTATATTTAGGTTTTCCTTTCTATCATTTTCTCCATGTGACTGTGATTCCCCTGGATCAGGTGGGGCCTTTGTGAGTATACCTTGCTATAAGCTTTCTCATCCCCTGTAAGTTCTGCACCATAATTGGTGAGCAGGGGGATGTTCTTGCACTGGGTGAACACAATCCTTTAATCTCTGACTTTTGCAAGAAAGAAGACACAGAGCAGGACTACCAGTTCATCAGACTGGCATTGAATACTTCGAATAAGTTGGGCCAAGCAATATCTATTGTTTGGTGAGTAAAAGTGTGTTACATCCAGAAGAACACTGCTTCGCCAAATGTTCCAGCAGTGTTGCAAAAGTCTATTCTTCCAGGGTTTGAGCAGTTCCATGTGATAGTTTAGTGAGAACAGTTACTCATAAATAATGCTGTAGAAGAAAATGTATTTTAATAGGGTGTGTGTGCAGCCTGGTGGCATTGGTGTAGTGTGTCTTCATGAAGGGGATATGGGGTTGTGTTGTGAGCCTGACTACTCATTCTCAGCCATTTGAAGCAGTGCATTCCAAAATCGGGAGGGCGGGGGAGTAAAGATACCTGCTGCAGCAGCAATTTATGGCACATGGAGGTGCAGCATTGGAAACTTTAGGGGCCACTTAATGCTCGCCTGAGCCCTACCACAAGATTTTGGTTGTAGACCCCAATGCAGCGGAGATGGGAGGGACTTTCATGAGGAACAGAGATAAAGACCTGCCTGTCTTAGATAATGACCTCTATCCTCCTTGCCCATATATGAATACCAGAGTCTCTTGATTCTATGTTTCTGTTCACTTTCAAAGACTATGCTCAATGCCATGTATGCTATATATACAGGCATTTAGGTATAGTCTTTTGAAAACAGAGCATGGCATAGGAGATATGAAGACTATTACACATCTGTACATAGGGCACAATACAGGAAGGGGCAGTGACCACCTAATCCCACACCACCTACCCTGTTCATATACCAGTGTACTTTCTCCACAATTGCTGAGCTACAATCTCATATAAACCTCACCTGCAATCTTGAGCTCAGCACCACACTCTGGCCATCTACCACTACTAGTCCCAAAGTATATATGCCCAATGATCACTCCTTCTTGCTTGGCTACCATCATGTATAGGCCTGTCTCCTGCAAAAAGGGGCCTTTTTTTTCCTCTCGTGCTGTGTGGACCTTCTACCTGTTTTCCCAACTGCACAAAGTGTAATTGTATGTATTTCTGTTATGATACTGTTCCTACATTACTGTCTGTGCCCCACTCACTGTATGTTTCTTCACCTCCCTGTCCTATTCTGTGTATGACGATGAGCCTTTGTAAATGAGTCTCTGACTCAAAGGGTTCTAATTCTGATACTGAAATAAATAAATATCAGATTGTTACTGGTCTTGTGCAGCACAGTCTCAGAGAGTGGGCTCAGACATGGCAGAAAATGCCCCCATGCTAACAGAGGATTAGAGAATATTTGGAGGGCTCAGGTGCGCATGTACTTACATGAAGAAGGCGCCTGCGGGTGTGTGTGTGTGTGTGGGGGTTGAGGTAGTGAAGCCTCGAAACCTGCAGTGGTAGCTGCTTTATGTATACCAGTAGTTCTTCCATAACCATTGAGCCACTATTCAGCAGGTTAAGTGACTGGGAAAATCTTCTGTTACTAAATAGGGAGTCTGGGTCAATCCTTAGGACTGTCAGGAGGCTCCCTACAGCTCTGGGAATTTGGGGAGAGGCCTGCTTTACCTCCCCTCGGCCCAAAACCACTCCTGTGTGTTGGGACTGCCAAGTCTCCAGAGCAACTGCCATTCTCCAGGAAGGAGAAAAAGAGAGAAGATTTTTCCCAGGGCAGAATTTCCAGACTGAAATTGGGGTTAGAGTTGCTAAGAGATCCCAGATCTACAGTCCAGTGAGAGAAGCTGCTTTTGCCTCAGGGACTGCATCTGAAGTTAATGCCTGTGGTTATCGGAATTGTCTCCAGCCAGTTTGCCAGAGGGAGACCTGAACTGCTGTGTGCCAGCTTATATTTCCAGGACTGCATCTTGCAAGTGAGTAAGCTGTGCGGCCTATTACCGAACTGTAACCAAGATGAACTGGTGGTGCCATGTAAACTGCCTAAGAGACTGTTGCTGCTTGTAAAGGCCAAGCTGCCAGATGACCAGAGAAGGGAATCGGCTCCTGCAGAGAAGTTCATCGCAGGTTGCAGCCACCCTTGGGGGCTACGCCTTGACGAGTGGATGAGTCGTGTCAGCTCCAGTCCCTGTATCCTGGTCCTTGCCAAAAAGAATGAAGTCCTGCAGCCTGCAGCCATAACCTGCCTCAAGGAGAGCCATCCTGGAAATCAGCCCAGATCCCGAGGTCCAAGGTTCAGTGAGTCAATCAGGGTTCTACCCTGCAACACGAGTTAACCTGTTTTTTTTTCCAACTGCTTTGCTTTTCAAGTTTGCTGGGTGGCTTAGACTGTTCTTTGCAGGCCATCGAGCCTAGGGATTATGATTTCTGGGTTTCAGAAGTGTTTTGTGATTTCTACAGCTGAGTACAAATTAAAGCCTTAACCATTTCTTTATTTAAGGGCCCCAACCAGTGGCACTGCATCAGGCGTGCAACATAGCTTATCCTTGGTACCCAGTGAGGTAAACTGGATAGTCCAAAGGGGTTAATGCATCTGGTTGAATGTTTATACAAAGCCAAAATACTGCTAAAACCAAAAGTGCCAATCCATCTATCTTTAAGGCCCTGTCCAGACTAGCAATGAACTATGAAAACGGTTTTTTTTAAACGTTACCGTTCAACCCGTTTCTGTGCGTCCACATGAATAGCTGAATCGGTATTTAAACCGTTACTCTGCATCCACATCGGTGTTCTTTCTCCATTTTCTGGTAACGTTTTGAAAAGCGTTACAGTCCGCTGGAGGACACATTTTACAGAAAACACTTTGTTCACCCGTCCGCTTTCTCCTCCAAATGAAGAAAAAACAGGTAACGCTTCAGCAACCGTATAAAGACCTGCTCTTTGGTGGTTTTAAAAACGGTTTACAGAACGCTTTTTAAAACGTTACAGGTCTGGACGCAACCGTTTTTAGAGCAAGCGGTAACGCTACAGGACACCAGTAATGTTACCAAAGCACTAGTCTGGACAGGGCCTAATTTGCAGCCCCTACCCCTTGTTTAAAGGGACACTGTCAACCTGTTTTTCATCATATTATTTATAGTTAAAAACCTGCATTTTATGATTGCTTACCTTCTGAAACATTCATTGATGTTGCTGTTTGTTTTGTCTGTCTTTTGAACTGAAATGAATGGTAATGTATATTTATAAACAACCTTGTTTTGTTTACAATCCTGGATCTGTTCTTACTGCATACATCCTGAGCATTAGAAACACGCCCAAACAGTGCAGTCACTCATGAGGCAGTAGCCTCCTAAACACCCACTGCATCAGGAGGGGCTAAACTGTGTTGTGGGTGTTCCCAAGTCCAGGAAAGATACAGTTGGAGCTGGTCAAGGAATGTAAACAAACCTGTGTTTGTGGTAACACCAGTAGGGTGGGCAGTCTGTTTTTCACATTTTTAAAGGCAAAAAGAGTCAGAATCAAACTACCAGCTACATCAGCAATCTTTAAAGAATGTATGCAATCATAAAATGTTTTTTTTTTTTTTTTTTAAACTAGGGACACTGAGACCTAACTGGGTTGACAGTGGCCCTTTAAACCCCTAAATATATCCGTTTGTTGTGTAAATGTTAACCTGGTCCATGAGCATGTCATTACTGAGTGCTAGTTTAAAAAATAGCTGAACGGTACTGTGTTATTGCTGGTAGCCATTTTCTTTCAGGTGCACAGGGTGTATTGCAGAGTTCCCGACCCTGTTGGTAAGTGTGTTCACTGTGAGCATATTATTAGCACTCTCCATTAATTGTGAATTGAATGCAAAGCAAGGAGTTTATTGTAATTTCAAGTGTGGGGCCGTGGGTAGGTATAGCTGCCCAGAGGTCTATATCATTTTACGTTCTAACCCACTATGTCATTACTCTGGGTGGAGGCACCATAATTGTAGTTTTACTGCTGGTAGTGACACCACAGTGACCCTTGATAGCAAACCCAGGCCTCTCAACCTGCAGGCAAGGGTAGTAGTCCTTGGTATAATGGCACCAAGGTTACATATATGTTTTGTTAAAGGCCTTAATTGTTGGAACAGAATAGTCCCCAAGACTAAGACTTCACATCCTGCAGATGTGCCGTTACGTTGAGATAACAATCAAAGTGTGCATATATCTTTTGGTAAAGGGGCTTGTTTGAATCACACTGTTCTGGAAAGATTTTTCTAACTTTAGGACCAACTGTTAATTTTATTGAAGTGTTTTTTTGAGTATTTCCGAGTACACCAACATTTGTCGTATAAATCCACTTATTTTGGTAATTGGTCTTTTGCACTGATTTTAGTTCTCGACACCCCCTCCCCAAATGAGTTTTATTAAGCAGTGGTTTCCTAGTTTCCTTTTTTTGGGGGGGGGGGCTCCTCTGCCAGGTATCCACCCTGGTCACAGCCCGGTCTTCCACCAACTGTCACCTGGGACCCCCGATCACCCCGGCTGTTCCCCTGGAGGGCGGGACCACGGAGCTGGGACCCCCTATCCAGCCCCCGCGGAACCAGTAACTAGTTGGGGGACCCCAGTGGCATTGGTTAATAAAAGCCCCGAGGAAGGCTTCATAGAGGCGAAGGTGCCCATTTTTCCCCTCTTTAAGTCTTCCGAAGAGTCTGACATGCAGTGATGTCAACGCACTAACGTGCAGATGTCCGTCGAATCTTCTCCCAATGTAGATGCCCGCAGTCTGCTGAACACCCAGCCTCCGCTGGGTGTCAGTACAGCACGGCGCATGACCCTTGCCCACCCCTAAGGAAGGAGAGCTGTCACAGGATGCTCAATCCTCCCTTCCCCCTGCCAACCCCCGGCAACCCGAGTCTGTTCCTGAACCCGGGTCGCCGACGTGGCGCGAGGTGCGACGTCCATCACCTCAACCCTCAGCGCCACCAGGCTGGCTGGTTTCCTAGTTTCCTGTTTGCAGCTGGTTCCTCTTTAAGCAGAAACTCTCTAACTGTACAGCAGTGTATATTATGCAACCCCCCTGCAAATGGGGGTTCCCAAAAGTCTTCCAGGAGCTTGCCTGAATGCTCCAAGTCTGGGCGGTGTTCGGAGTCTGAGCTTTTTAAATGTGGTTCCAAGTGAGTGCTATTTGAGCCTCCGCGTACTGTCTCTTTAAGAGCTGTCTGCTTGCAGACTTAATTAGTTTGTGGGGGGACTGTGATGTTTAACTCAACTCGAAGCTGGGCGTGGAGAAATTCATTCTCCCTGCAGTCGCTAAGAGCTGAGAGGAGCCTAAATGAAAGATGTAACTGTTTGCCTGAAACCAGTTAGAGTGTTAAGTAAAATGCAGTTTGTCTAACCTGCCTTTCTTGCAGCTGGGACTCTGTCTGTGTTATCCCTCCATTTTGGACCTAAACTGCTGTACTGAGCCAATTGGGTTAAGGGTTCCCTAAAATGGAGCCTGTGGACGAATCAGAACTTGGACTCTTAATTTTGAGCCAGCCACGAGGGGATTGTATGGGCAGTGACTCTGGGAAATGTAGTTTTGACCTTGGCACCTTTTTCTACCAACAGAGGGAGTCTTATTGTGAGTGACAGCTGAGTCTGTCAACAGAATAGTGTGGAGCTAAAGGAAATGCCCTGCTCTGTGCCTGGAATTATCAGATCAGTTGTGGCAGTGAAGAGAGAAGGAGCTGTGTGTTTCTGCGGTGTATAGTTTCGCGCGGGAAGTACGTGTGAGGCCCTGAGTTTCAGTCTGCAGCCTTTGTGAGTGCCAGTTTGGACAAAATTAGAGTTGTGAGGAGAAAGAAGCGCTAGAAGCGTGGAAACCAGGCTCACCCTGTGGAAGACTGGAGAAATTGCTGAACTGCGCTCGGTCTGTCAGGAAATGAAGCTGCTGTGTGTGCTCCTGGGTATTTTGCAGTAATTGTGATCGGGATCGAGGAGCAGCCTGCCTGGTATAGTACTTTCCTTTTACATATAAATGTGCGTAGTGCTTGTGGGGAATCGCTATTTCAAATCCCTTGTACAGTGAATTGTGTGCTGAAGCTGGAAGTAAACCCCCAGCTTAATTCGGATTACATCCGTTTGCTATCAGCTGCAGTGGGGTCCAGTCACAAGGACCTTGTCCTCATGCCCTGCTCTTCTGGCAATCCAGAGGGACATTCTCCATCCGATCCTCAGCTTGGGTGTTGTGAGTACAAATCAGGGTATTCCCTGCAGCTTGTTTTCAATCACAAGTTTGTTACCTAATTCTTGTTGTTTCACTGTTTCATGGACTGAGCCTTCCGGCTCCGGATTACAACTGGGTGTTGTGCACATATTTTCTTCTACAGGGCCCTATCCATCTGCACCTGCCGGCCAACCCCAGGCAACGGACCTGGCTAGAGTGTGACTTTTCAGACCCTGTATGTGTGCACAGTACTGTGATTTGAATATTTCCAAACCAAGTCAACCTGATTGCCCCCCTCCTTGTTACTGTCCCCCTAAATAAATCAGGTTTGTTGTTATACTATATACTGTCTGTGGTGTTGGTACTTATAGAAACAGCATTGTGTTTTGCTATGCATGTTGTTTAACCTTACTTTACAGGGGACCTTCAGAGATGTGCTGCAGAATCGGTCTCTAGGGTAAGTGGTATCTATATGAGTGAACAGTGTGTATACGTGGGGTATTAGGGCTGTAACTCCGGTGTACTGTGTGAGCCACTAGAGGGAATAAAAGAGGGTCTCAGTGTCCCAGAGGGCTGTGACCAAGCTAGTCTAACCACTACAAACCCTGACCTCTGGGTGGGAGGCACCCACCATAGAACCTAGGCCCCTCAACCTGTCAGTAGTCAAGCAGGCAGGGGTAGTAGCCCTTGGAATAGCGCCACCTGAGGGTTACAATTACATTTCCTGTACAAGTTTTGTTTTGCTTTGAGAAGTCAGCACTGGCTTCTGTGTTGCATATCAATCCCACAGAAGTACCCTAGTGTTGCAAACCAGACCCCCCCCCCCCAAAAAAAAAAAAATTTAAATAGTCCGAGTCTGAAATCCTCTGTGGCTGCCCTTGTAAATGGGTTTTGGCATCCATTAGAGGTTTTCTGAGATTCTGGATAAAGACTCAAAAGTTAATTAAGCTGCACGTTTTTATGCTTTCTTGGAATGCATACAATCATATCGTTGTTGAATCTCCTCCCTGCTTCTGCTGGCTCTCCCCCTTTTTCCACATTTTCCCTATGAAGTCCTTGCCCAATCACTGGGCTGCAAAATGCAGGGGGAGAGGGTTTTCTTGTGGAGTTCCTAATTCCTGCTTGAAACCTTACCCTGCCTTTCATTGCACGTATGTGCTGCTGTTGCATTGTTTCTCAGGGAATGGCAGAGCTGTTGCACAATCCGGATCATTTGCACACCCATGATGCAGTACTTGCAGCTCATGGAATTAATGTATTCTCATACTATGGTAAAAAGCAAATAAAACACATTTCTATACTCATTGATCGGTTTAGGTAAGGTGCTGTGTTACTCTGCTTACCTCTTGTTTTGAACATTAAAAAAAAAAAAAATTAAAGCATTTTGGTTATTACAACAGAATTAAACAAGGCTCAGCAGATGTACCCCGGGTTACGTTGTGGCTGGAATCAAGTTGGTCATGTTTGCTTGCAAAGAAAGTTTTATCAGTTTGAACTGTTCAGAGGACTTTAAGGGACGTGCCCTTACTTCATCAGTCACAGCATCTGAATATAAAATTTTGTTAGTTTTCTGCCATTCTTTTTTTCCCTTTGAAGTCCATGGTCAGTCTTAATAGTGAGTTAACTCCTTAATTTTCCCAAAATAATAGTTTCATTAGTGTAACTTATACTGTTGCGTTGTCTATACAACAACTACACAACAAATACATGCAAGCAAACATTGGGTGTTGGCCAATTCTTCTTAGTTGAATAAGAATAAGAGGGGCTGTTCAAAGTAAGGGAGGGGAGGGCCACGATATGAGACTGGAGCGAGGAAGGTTCAGGAGGGAGATGAGGAGACACTTTTTTACAGAGAGGGTGGTGGCTGGGTGGAATGCGTTACCTGCTGAAGTGGTATGCAGTAGAACAGTGGACTGCTTCAAACGAGGATGGGACAGGACAAGGGGGAGGGTTAATGAAGGGGAGGGTGGAAGGGAGGGGCAGCTGCAGAATAAGGGGTGCTAGCTGCACATTCGAGCAGCCTTGATAGACCTCTAGGCCTTTATCTGCTGGCAAATTTCTTATGTTCATATGTAAGAAGAGTGAGTGAAAATACTAGTGTTACCCAATTAGGGCACAAACACCCATAAAATAAAAACCTGAGATTAGACACATTCTCACAGGTGGGCCTGGCCTGTGCTGCACCCCCCCCCCTTTCCTGGGTGGTTCCTCTCTCCCTCCCCCGACCAGCTTAAGAGATGACATACAGGGCTACTTATGCAGTCCAACACATAACAGCAGTATGAACATTGTAAGGGCAGGTGTTGCCCCTCCCTGTGCTGTACCTAAGAGGAAGTGGCCTCTTATTCTTGGCTTTCACATTGTAATCCTGGAGAATGTTACTTTTATGATATTTGAACTTTCTACTTGTATGGGGTCACCACAGAACAATTTATTATGTATGTATTGGTCATGACTGGATCCTAAAATTTTTTTTTTTTTTTTTTTATTATTAAAAAACAAAAGAATTTCCTATATTTGTAAATAGTGCTTCTGTCGTTTTCAACATTTTACTTAGCCTTTACAAGTGACTCAGTTCAGCAGTCTGCTTAGTTGAGTTAGTTAAGGCAAATATGTTATATACTTATTTTAGGCACTGCATTTGGTCTTGATGCCTGCTCAATTTACTTAATTTATTTTATTTTTATTTATTTGATTTCGGATCAACGCCTTTGAGCCAAAGGCTCTTTTACATAGGTTCCACTGCAGAAACATTAGGGAAATACAAGGTACAGGTATACAGTTAGGTTGAACAAACATACAGAGTAATCAAGACAAACATACAGTGTGATCAATAGAAATATGTGCAATCAATAAGATACTGTCAGCAAGGAGAGAGGGTAACCAACAGGTTACTAGGTAAGTTAGGTAGAGGGGAGTAGCACAGGAATTATTCTCATAGGTGCAGCCAGAGGCCTTGTCAAGGGGAAAGCTGTATCCAGGGCAGTGGCAGGAGGCCATAACTAGAGTCATAGAAGTGGCTGGTATGAAGAGTGCAAAGCTGGTACGGCAGTAGAGGGAAGGCAGGGGAGAGGAAGACAGAAGGAGGAATGGGAGGGTATGAGGTGTAGAGTGGAAGTTTAGCCAGTAAGGGGAAGTGGGGTGAGTGAGGGTGTTTCCTTTTTTTTAGGTGATGGCAGGGGAAGGGGATAGTGGGGAAGAAGGCAACAGATTAAGTGTAGCAGTTGCAGGAGGCTCGGCCTACAGGGTAGATTTGTAGCTTTTGTTTAAAAGTGCCAAGCTCGGCTGCATCCGTAATCTCCCTGGAAAAGGAATTGAAACATTTAGGGGCTCTGAAAGCAAAGGACCGCTGACCTTGGGATGTACGACACCAAGGGACTTGTAAGGAAGCGTTGTCAGAACTCCTGGTATGGCCGCTATTGCAAGAGGGGATGAGTAGCTTCTGCACTCCAGGGGGCAGGAGACCAAGGGTGGCCTTCTTCACCGCAAGACTGGTATGGTAGAAAATGCGGCCATGCAGTTGTAACCATTCAGCCTGTTCATAGAGGTCACAGCTGTGTGTCCAAAGGGCAGACCCTACAAGTAGTCAGCAGGCCTCATTTAAAGCTAAAGATAGTCTCTTGAGAGCAGTCTATTGCAGCTCCGTAAATTACTAGCCCATAGTCTATTAACCAGCCAATACTTGGCTGGTTAAGTACTATTAATTGCCCTGCACTTTCTGATCCAGTAGATGGTTATGTTTTTTACTTAAAGGGAAACATCCACTTGTCATTGGGCCATGCCCCAATGTAAGGCATGGCTGATTAGCATTTTTGCAAAGTGTTTCAATTTTTTTTTTTTAACTGAGAGCCTGTTGAAAAATGTAGATATTATCTCATTGATCCTGCCTCCTTCTCGCCGGCATTTTGGATTGATGCGTACCTATTGGCGCACCCACAACACAACCTCCTGCGGCTGTCCCGAGAATGACATGTGAGCTGGGAAGAAGTTGTGGGAGTATGCATAGAAGTCCAATGTAAATAGAGCTGTTAATAGCTCCAGTTTGCAAGCTGCAGGTCCTCGTGCTGTACTGAGACCAGGTATAGACAGGCAGTCACCTGCCAATAGGGGCACATCAATCCAAAATGCAGCAGGGAGAAGGATAAACCAGATAATATTGAACTGAAAGGATTGGAAAGGAAGGAATATTGGGTTGAAAGGATGAGGAGGGACCTTAAAAGGTTGGAGGAATGGTCTAACGTTTGGCAACTTGGGTTCAATATGAAAAAGTGCAGGATTATGCATATAGAAAGCAGAAACCCTGGGGCAACATATGACCTGGGAAGAGTAAAACAGGCAGACATGAAGCAAGAGAGGGACCTGGGCATTATCATTGCAGATGGAAGAGGGTACAGTGGAGGCTTCAAGAAGGGGGGACAGGTACAAGGGAAACTGAATCAAATGAAGACCAGCGGGGTGGGGGTGGTAAGTAAAGCAGTCATTGGGTTGCTGGCTTTCGAGCAGACAAGACAGACCATTTGGCCTATTCTGCTGGCTTTTAGTATGTTATTATGTTAGATGACCTAACGGTAGCTAGGCATTGTGAAGCGGCAGTAGGGAAGGCTAGCCATATGCTTGGCTGCACAGGGAGAGATATTACTACTAGAAAGAAGAAGATCCTGTTGCCCCTTTACAAGACACTGGTATGACCACATCTGGAGTACAGTGTCCAGTTTTGCAGGCCTCATCTCAAGAGGGGCATAGACAGGCTGGAGGGGGTACAAAGGAGGGTTACAAAAATGATGAGAGGTCTGCAGGGGGTGACCTATGATGAGAGGTTGAGGGAACTGGATATGTATTCCCTGGAGGCAAGGGGGGGGGACATGACCAAGACCTTCAGATATCTCAAGGGCATAAATAGGGCAGAGGAGGGGAGTGTTTTTCAAAGGAAGCGATGCAAAAGGTCGAGGGATCATGACTGGGGTGGGGGGACAACGCAAGGGTAAAATAAGAAAGTACCAGTGTGTGGTGGACGCTTGAAGTAGTGTAGTGGAGGTAGTGGGGGCAGACTCGATCACAAGCTTTAAGAATGCCTGAGACAGACACAGAGGGATTGGTAACTAGAGGAGGTTCCGGCGCGGGAGTTTTACTGGGGATCTCTTGTTAGGTGGGGCTTGTTTGGGCAGACCAGGTGGTCATTGAGGTCCTTCTCTGCCAACACCTTGTATGTATGTAATATCTACATTTAACAGGCCATAAGTTTAAAAAAAAAAAAAAAATGGAAGCACTGTGAAAATGCTAACTGGGCCATGCCTACCACTGAGGCATGGCCTGATTACAGATGGACATTTCCGTTTAACTGCCTATACCTTTGGTCTACTGTAATGTGTCAGAATGCTGTCTTTATTATTATTATTTTTTTTTTTTTAACTTTTACTCATTATTCTGTTCTGCTGTATAGCTCTACATGCTGTCTTTATAGTGTATGGTAGAACGTTGTTCTGTCTCAAAATCCATTACAGGAGTATCTTTGTTGTGCTGCAGTAATGATGTCTAAGGCCCTGTCCAGACTAATGCTTTGGTAATGTTGATGGTGTCCTGTAACGTTACCGCTTGCTCTAAAAAACGGTTGCATCCAGACCTGTAACGTTTTAAAAGCGTTCTGTAAACCGTTTTTTAAACCACCAAAGAGCAGGTCTTTAGCACGGTTACCGAAATGTTGCCTGATATTTCTTCATTCGGATGAGTAGTGCGGATGGGTGAACAATGTGTTTTTCTGAAATGTGTCCTCCAGCGATCCACAATGCACTGCTTTACCTTCCCAGAGCATAGTGCGGTATTGTGGCATGTGCGCATGGTGCCTGCCAGGAAGTACACGCAGTGTCAACAGCGCTGAGCGGGAAAGTTTAAATACCCTCCTCTGTGCAGTTCAGTAGCACTATACATGGCATCATGAGTGATCGTAGCGCAAGTTGGCCTGAAGAGGCCACTAAACTCCTGCTTGATTTTTGGTCACAGGAGTGCATACCAGAGGAGTTAAATAGTTTCAGGAGAAATACTGTAGTATACCAGAAGGTGGCTGAGTATTTATTTGAAAATGGAATTGAGCGGTCAGCCAAACAGTGTCGAGATAAAATGAAGCAGCTAAAGGTCAGGTATCATAAGGTGAAGGACAGCAATCGCCGATCTGGTGGTCGTCGGGTTGTATGTCTGTTTTTTGATCAGCTTGATCGCATATTGTGCACAAAACCCACATCTGATCCACTGCATGTCCTTGAAACAGAGGTTGACCCTCCTGACCCTGAACTTGATGTAGATGACTACCCTGTCACTAAGCTTCCAGAATCAGGTGTGTTGCCATTTGCTCCATTATGTTTGCCTCCCCCCCCCCCAAACAGCATACCAACTCAGCATGTGCTAACCTTATTTATTGCAGAAGTTGATCAGGCTGCCGAGTCATCCGTCAGCTTAGATAGTGAGTTTGCTGGTGAAGGCACATCAAGCCCACGTGGGACATCTGGCAGCAGCACTGCATCCTCTGATGTGAATGCTGCTCGGCACAAGCGGACATCCAACAGTGAGCCACTATGCAACCTCAGAAAGAAGAAGGTCAGTCGGATGCAGGAGCTTGCTGAAGTAGTCTTCGAGCCCACTAGAAAAATGTTGATGGAGCCACATAAGGAGTTGATGGCCATGGAGAGGGAGAGGGTCAGGGAGGAGAGGGAGATGGAAGAAAGGTTACGTAGGCAGGAGGCAGAGCAGAATGCAGAGCTTTTCAGAAATATGTTAGTGCTACTGTCTGGCCATTATCCACCTCCTAGTGTGGCACACAAAATGCACAAACATGTACGCCTTCACAGGTTGAAACTACTGCAAGTCATAGCCATGAACCTGGAATAATAGGTGGTATTGCTCCCGCTCCACAGTGTGGTGGCAGTGCATTGTCCTTTCCTTATGCAGCAACTGCACCAGTACCCACTTTTAGTAATCCCTCCCCATTATCGTCAGCACAGGCATCACTGAGTACTGCTCCCATGCAGGTGGTCAGTACTGCATCAGTGAACAACATGAATGCTGCTGGTGTAGTGGCTTCACGTGTTGGACAACCTGCCAATATATGTGATGCTATGTCACAATCTACACACAGTGACATGGGACAACATTACAATAGTAACCATAATCATACTGGTACTTTTTTCCATGGCGGTTTCACACAGGCCTTAATGGGTGATGATGTTACTTGGGCAACCTTGTAGGTATGGGTATCTGTCAGTACGTTAATAAGGTTCTGACCACATGTGTGCCTCTGACCGCATGATGAGTGATATACATCACCTTCTTGTTTTGGCACTACTGACAAGTACCGCTTTTGAGCAATCAGTCAGAATACATGGCTAACTTTCTACTGTTAATGCTAGTTACTGTGTTACTGCTGTGTGGTGTTGTCATTGCAGCAGTGCAGTAATAATGATGACACACATTTATAGGTGTTATCTATGGTTTTAATACATATTGTGCAGTGCACATTCAGAAACAGAACCATGAGTTTCGTATTCAAAAGTTTAACGTTTAAACTACATTTTAACAGTTATGCTGTTGTACAGTACAGGTTATTAAAATGCTTAATTAGCAATTCCAGTGTTAAAAACACTACAGTTTTAGGGCATAATTGTTGTGCTATAAGGTTACATACATTTCAAGTACATTTTAAAAGTCATGCAACAACATACCCGTTTCAATATTAACTGTTGAAACAATTATTTTCCAATTAACTTTAGAAGTTTTAACTAACTATGTATATGTTATTACAAGTGCTTCCTTTTCTGTTTCTATCACCGAGTAGTTTCTCATGACAGTTGTAATAAAGAAGCATGTTAACATCTACGGCTTGTTCTACTTTAACTTCACAAATATATATAATGTACCACTTCTATGCTGTGCTGCTTAGTGGCTCACAGATACAACTGCCAGTACTGTCACACACATTAATGGTTGTTGACATATTCTGCTGGTGCATCCCATATATTAGTGGCCTGTCGATTCATGACTGCCACAGATAATTCATCTGGGGGAAGACGGTCTTGGTCAGCTGGTTGAGGGAACTGGCAGCACTCAGCTTCTGAGACCCAACTTGCCAGAAAGGCCTCTGACTTATCCTCACAAAAGTTGTGCAATGCACAGCAGGCTCCTATCACATAAGAGACATTCTGAATGGCATATTCATTTCTCTTGAGTACACGTCTCCAATGGCCTTTCAATCTGCCGAAGGCACATTCCACTACCATTCGGGTCCGGCTCAGACAGTAGTCAAAATTACGGTGAAGGTCATTTCCAAAATCACAATAGGGCTTCATAAGCCAAGGCAGAAGAGGGTAGGCTGGGTCTCCCAATATCATAACTGGTACACTGTTTGATGTCTCGAGGCATAGAAGGGAACAGCTGACCACTCTGTCCTAGCTTGTATAATTTACTATTCCTGAGCACCCGAGCATCGTGAACCTTGCCAGGCCATCCAACGTTAATGTCCAGAAAACAAAATTTATGGTCAACCAGAGCCTGCATCACTACAGAAGAGTAGGATTTCCTGTTGTAGAATTCACAGGCGTTACTAGGAGGTGACAGAATTGGGAAGTGGGTCCCATCAATTGCCCCCCCACAATTGGGGAAACCCCACTCACTCTCGAACCCCTGTATGATATCTGGCACATTATGAATTCGGATCACCTTGGGTAGTATGACACAGACAATAGCCTTGCACACATCGATTACTATCTCACCGACAGTAGATCTGCCAACCCCGAACAGGTGTCCAAGGGTTTGATATTCCACATTGGTGGCAAGGCACCACAAGGTAATGGCAACCCATCGCTGCACTTCAACAGTCTTGCGCAGTACTGTGTCGGACCGCTTTATGTGTGGGCTCAGTTCTGTGCACAAAGCTGTAAAAGTCTGTTTAGACATGTGGAAATTACTGAGCCATTGCTCATTGGTCCAAGAAGAAAGCACTATCTGCTCCCACCAGTCAGTGGACCTTGGATGTCTCCACACTACTCTGTCGACTGTCACAGTGTTCAGTGTTATTGAGAGAAGCAGATCGCTCACAGCAGCAATAGTATGCTGCTGCATCTGTTGAAATCTATGTGCTTGCAAGTGGCGTGCTACCCGGCGATGTTGTCTCTCCCTTATCAGTAGCTGCTGCTTCATGAACCAGCGATTCAGGCACAGCAAAACAGCAGTGTTTAAATCAGGCACCTCCATGTCAGTGGTCTGTTTACATGGAGACACCGCAGTGCCTTATGGGACCGTGCATCGCAACATGTAGTGCAGTGCTGATTGCTGGGATATGGGTGGGTAGGGGCGGCCTCCAGAGGACTGTAACGCTTTTCAACTGTTACCAGAAAATGGAGAAAGAACACCAATGTGGATGCAGAGTAACGGTTTAAAAACTGATTCAGCTATTCAATGTGGACGCACAGAAATGGGTTGAACGGTAACGTTTTAAAAAACGTTTTTTACAGCTCATTGCTAATCTGGACAGGGCCTAAATGATGATGTGCTGCAATACAGACGTCATTACTGCAGCACAACAACTTAGAATGTCACCTCATGGCAATCTTAAGATAACTGTTGCAATGGAGGAAACAGCCTTATGCAGCATTTCTGATTGTCAGTCACTAACTGAGGTAAGCCTGTGTAACCCTCCGCTTCATGTAGCTGTTTTCCTGTACTTTGACTGTATATGTATTTATTTATTTGAATTTTGGTAACCAGGGGAGCCCACTGAGACCATGCAGTCCCTTTTTCAGAGTGACCGGGAAAGAAAATACAGTACAATACTAACTGATACGATAAACAGAATAGGAAAACAAATACAATTGAGCAACATATGTTACGAACAGCTGGTATATAAACAGTGAAAGTCAGGAGAAACGGATTTTAAGTGTGTTTTCCTTCAGCTGGAGTGTGGTGATAGGGTGTTGGGCTGAACAGAAGAGTTAATTTCTCACAGCTACTAAATAATGGCTATACACTATAAAAGACAGTGCATGCGTACCCATGCACAGATAAGCCTGTGTTGGCACCTTGAGGCTGCCCTGGCAACCAAACCCCCTCAAGCTTCGCGCTTGAAATTTAAGTGGTTGTCATGGCAACCATTCAGTGCCAACACAACCTTGCTGTGCATGGCTGTCCATACATTATCCTTTTAAGTTGTTGACTTGCATTGATACAGATTGAACTTTTGCTTTATTGTGACTCTTGTTTATCACAGTAAACTCCAAGGTTGTACCTGAAATACTAACATACTAAAATGCCAGCAGAATAGGTCTAATGGTCTTTCATGTCTGCTCGTTTGGTCAGCCCCCACCCTAGGAGCTGACCTTACTGCCCACTTCGCCCTCTCTGGCTTCTCCCTTCCCAGTCCTGGATATTCCTACTGCACAGGACTTTGCTTCCAGAACCCTTCCCCTGTACCTGTCCCACCCCCTCTTGAACCCCTCCACCGTCTCTGCCTCCACCAGCCCATTGGGCAGCGCATTCCATGGCTCTACCACCATCTCAGTAAAGTAGCACCTCCTCCTTTCTCTCCTGCATCTCCTTCCCCCCAGCTTCCACCCATGCCCTCTAGTTGCCCCCCCCCCTCCTTCAGAGCACCCTGGCTGCTTCTCCTCTATTTAAGCCCTTCATGTACCTGAACACCTCTATCGTGTCCCTCCGGTCCCTTTTCTCTTCCATTGTGTACATATTTAGCTCTTCGAGCCTCTCCCCATAGGTTCTGTCCCCCGGGCCCCAGATCATTTTGGTTGCCCTCCTCTGGACCCACTCCAGGAGTTCAATGTCCTTCTTTAAGTGTGGCCTCCAAAACTGCACGCAGTACTCTAGTTGCGTCCTCACCAAGCAGTTATACAGAGGGAATATCACTTCCCTCCTTCTGGAGTTGATCCCCCTAGCGATGCATCCCAGCATCCTGTTGGCCTTGGTCGCTGCCCTCCTACAAGTCTCAGAGTTGTTCATCTTGACATCCACCACCACCCCCAGGACCCTCTCAACCATTGAGACTTGTAACATCCCCCAATCGGGTGTACACTTGGCCTGGGTTTCTGGCTCCCAGATGCAGTACCTTGCATTTCCCTGCATTGAACCTCAGCTCCCACTTTCTAGACCACCTTTCCAGAGCCTCCAGGTCCCCCTGTAGGGCCACCCTCCCCTCCTCCCCATCCACAAAGAGACTCATCTCACTCCTGATACCCTTCCTTATGTCAGAGACATAGGCGTTGAACAGGAGGGGCCCAAGGACTGATCCCTGAGGGACCCCACTAATGACCCTCCTTGGGGATGAGACTATCCCGCCAACCATCCGGTCCTGGAGCCAATTTCCTATCCATCTGATCATCTGGTTCCCCACCCCCATTTCTCCCAGCTTATTTAACAGGCCCCCATGAGGAACAGAGTCAAACGCCTTGCTGAAGTCAAGATAGAGGACGTCCACCAGTCTACCCAGGTTCAAGGCACTTGTTACCCAGTCATAGAACTCCGCAAGGTTTGTCTGATGCAATTTCCCAGGGACGAATCCATGCTGTCTATCATCCAGGCACCCCGACTTTTCCAGGTCTCCCCCCTAGCCTCTCCTTGACAATGCCCTCCATCACCTTGCCCACCACTGATGTCAGGCTGACGGGCCTGTAGTTCCCTGCCACCTCTCTTGATCCCCCCTTGTAGATAGGCACTATATGCGCCACCTTCCAGTCCTGGAGCACCCACCCTGTCCTCAGAGAGATGCTGAAAAGCTCCGCCAGGGGGTTTGCCAGGACATCCGCCAGTTCCTTCAGCAGTGTGGGATGTAATTTATCCGGCCCTGTTTCTTTCTCCTTCTTAAGGGACCTGAGGGCTTCCCTCACTCTCTCTGCCATGATTTCCACCTCTGCTACCTCGTCCCTCTGCTATGCCTTCCCCCTCTCTTGCCAGTGATGGCCCCCCCAGACCCGCCGATTGACAAGGGTCCCCCCCTCCTCAGTTTCACCATCTCCCCCATGTATGATGCAGCCCCCCCATTTTCCTTAGTGAAAACTGAGGCGAAGTACTCATTTAGTACCTCAGCCTGCTCCCCTGGGTCTTGTGCCCATCCGGCCCCTGTTTTAATCCTGCTGATCTGCCCCTTTACCCTTCATTTTTCCCCAATGTATCTAAAGAACCCTTTGTTCGCTCTCCTAATTTCCGTGGCCAGGTTCTGCTCCTTCCTTGACTTAGCCGCCCTCACCACCCTAGTGGCCCTTCTGGCATTCAGCTCGTACTCCCCTCGATCCCTTTCACTTCTTGAGCATTTGAAATGCCTATAAGCCGCCTTCTTTCCCCTCACCACCTCCTGAACCTCCCTGGTCCACCAGCAGGGTTTATGGGCCTAACGCATTTTCATCTTACTCTTACACAGGTGCTGGTAGCATCCTGCACCCCCATATACTTGTCTAGTGTACTTTACCCTGTCAACAAAAAATAAATAAATTACCCTTTACCCTGTCAACAAAAAATAAATAAATTGGCGGTAACATGGCATTCCTCCTAATGCATACAATGTGTGCTTACAGTCATGGAATCATTTGGGCTTAAACTGTACGTACCAATTTTTCACCACCCAGAGTATTCATCCTTTTCTAGAGCTTCAAAGGGAGTATGCCCCCCAGCCCTTTTTGAATATATACAGCTTCATGGGTAGCTATAAGGGTGTGCTTCATGCTCAGAGCACATTTGCTTACATTAGGAGCACTGTTTTCAAATCTAAATTTGGTGTCATTGTACTCCTGCAAACTACTAGGAGCATGGTCCATTTTGCATTACTGTACATGGCTGTGGGACTTTCGTACATGCCCCAGAATGACTTGTGCTTGTTTTAGTTTTATTAGATCCATTCAAACCAACCATACCCAATCACTCCATGTTTTTCTTGATGTGAGCAGTGTTAATGTTGCGCGCATGTGCAGGACGACCAGGGTCATATATTTTTTTCAGCTAAAACCCTTGAAAGAGAAGGATTCTACTGTGACAGAAGATTAGGTTCTGCTGGAGTAGCAGGTTTGCAGAGGCCGGCATGCACATCTAGTGCCAGCATAAGTCAAGATTGACTGTGGTGGTCAAGACAAGTTGCTGGCTGTGTGGGATGGAATAGGTGGTGGGGGTGGAGCTACCATTGGGAGGAGTGGCCAAGGGTACCTGTACATTAACGGATCTGAGAAGGAGTCGTTCATCGGGTGCCCCGGCCAGGAGTACTAGTCTTTATTTCTCCCTCCCTCTCTACTTGTGGGGCAGTGGTACAGGGGAGGGAGACAACAGACTTGAGGAAGAGGTCACCACCACGCACATCAAGAGTTGCACTGGGCCTCAGTACTTGGCCATTCAAGAACTACCACCGCATGCTCTGTCTGTCTGACTTAGGTCTTTTGGCTGGGAGACCAGCTAACACTGACCTCTGTGTGCCAGTGGCTGCTTAGGTTAGTCAGGAGAGGACATTCAGCAGGAGCAGAGGAACTCTACTGAACTGGAGAGGCAAGACTAGGTTATCTGCACAGTGTGATAAAAGGTTAGGGGTTGAAACTGGCATCGGCCCACAAACCACATGCTGGAAGATTTTCAACTGAGCCAATAAAATATTTTCGTTAGCTGGGCCTCCTGACTTGGAGAAAAGAAGATTTAAATAAGTGCGCCAGTTGGGCCTGTGGAAAAGCCTGGGACCAGTATTTTCCCCAACCACTAGTTGTGCGTGCTACCTAGCAACTGCAAGACTAAATTTTGACCTCTGAAGGTGCAGAACTGTAGAGGGGTTGGTCTAGACTGCCACGGGCACCACTTTTCCCATACTTTGAGAGTGAAAGGCAGTGCAGAAAGTCTGGCCAGGTGCAGGGTACCATTATGTCTAGTGGCCTTCAAGTAGTTTTACAAATTACAAAAGTACAGTGAAGCAGCACAGACAAATAAGCAGACTTGGTCTCATCTCTCTAGGTTTTCTGGGCTCTGCCTCTTCAGTCAGGTGATGAAAAAGGTTAGCTAAAGAAAAGTAATTCAGTTTAACCAGCTTTAGAACATACATGCATGGTCTTATCTAGTCTACTCAAGTTTGCAGGACCCCCCCACCAGTAACTACTGTGGGATAAGCGCCCCTCACTAGCCACCTCTCCCTCCCCCCCATTCCTAGTAATTTTCCCCATTTACCCTGTCCCAGCCTCTCCTAAAACTGTCTACAGTCTTCGGGAGACAACTTCCTCCGACAGCTCATTCCATTCCCCCAGTGAAAAGGTCTCCTCATTTACCTCTTGAAATGTCCACCAGTTTGTGGCAGTGCCCCCAGTGGTCTTGTTTCCACTATGATTAAACAGACCCTCAGAGTTCACTTTGTTGAAAGTGTTGTTTGGGATATTCACTGCAGACATATCATTGGACATCAAGAGCAAGATCAGTCTGTTTGCTGATGATACCAAGGTAGGAGTGGTGGTGGACGACCTAGGGGGATGGCAGGGGTTGCAGGATGATCTGGCAAAGCTTGAAACCTGGTCAGACACCTGGCAACTGGGGTTTAATGCCAAAAAGTGCAAGGTGCTGCATTTTGGGATGAAGAACCCAAGAAGGAGTTAGTTACCAGCTAGGGGGAGTGCAGCTAGACCAGACAGAGGAGGAGAATGATCTGGGGGTGCTCATTACAGGGTCAATGAACAACTCGGCACAATGTAGGAAGGCAGCTGCAAAGGCCAACAAAATGCTGGGTTGTATTGCAAGGGGTATATCCTCGAGGAAGAAGGAGGTGGTTCTGCCACTGTATAGGTCATTAGTTAGACCGCACCTGGAGTACTGCGTGCAGTACTGGTGCCCGTATCTGAGGAGGGACATTAAGTTACTGGAGGGGGTGCAGCACAGGGCGACAAAGATGATCAAGGGGCTGGGGGACTTGTCATATGAGAGGAGGCTGAGGGAATTGAACATGTACTCGCTGGAGGAGAGGAGGGACAGGGGGGACATGATTGAAACTTTTAAGTACATGAAAGGGATAAACAAGACGGGTACAGAGGGGCAGTTCAAAGTAAGGGAGGGCCGGGACATCAGGGCCCGTGATATGAGACTGGAGGGAGATGAGGAGACACTTTTTTACAGAGAGGGTGGTAGCTGGGTGGAATGCGTTACCTGCAGAAGTGGTATCCAGTAGAACAGTGGACTGCTTCAAAAAGGGATGGGACAGGACAAGGGGGGGGTCAATAAAGAGGAAGGGTGGAAGGGAGGGGCAGCTGCAGAATAAGGGGTGCTAGCTGCACATTCGAGCAGACTTGATAGACCTCTAGGCCTTTATCTGCTGCCAAATTTTATATGTTCATATCACAGCAGATAAACACATAACACAACAGTAAGGTGTTGCAGAGTTCCCCACATTCCCTCCAGTACTTTGAACCCCTGGATGCATCTTATTTCCCTGTCATTTGAAGGGTCTTAAAATATCTACCCACACATATTTCCATCCATATTCTCTCCAAATATATGACTGTTATTGTATGGTGCAAAATATTTTGTTTTGTCCAGTCTTCATCTGTCAATGTCATTTCTAACTCATGCTCCCTTCTGGTATGTATTTTGTCTATAGCTTTCACAAAGGAAGCCTGGATCACTTTCGTGAGCCGTGAGATTAAGTGATCTGGTGTACTCCCTTCCAAAGTACCTATGACCAATTGTATAAGAGGGTGTGCCTCTGCTTTGTCCCAAGTCAACCCGAATCTCTCTGAAAAATAATGTCTCAAATTATACTTTTGCTGTAACTCCTTAAAAGTTTGAATGCTGCCCTGGTCATAATATTGGTAATTATGGATAAGACCCAACCTTTGCCATCTCTCAAAGGTATGGTCTAGTTTAGCAGAACCAAAATTTGGGTCTGTTGTCAATATTTCTAGGTATCTGGCCGATGTTCTAATTTCTGACCTAGAAAGTGTCCTACTCCAGTTTTTCAGAATCTGACTGGTATACCTTAATTGTACGGGATCATTTGTGCCAGTGTTGTAGGGCAGCTTGTTGAATTGTTTTTTTAAAAGATGTTCCATTTTTCCCTGGCACTCCAGCTCTTTCCAGTGATTATCTACTGTCTTTATCAATCCATTGTAATGCGTGGGTGAATTGTGCTGCTTGGCAGTATTTTTCCAAATCTGGTAACGTCAATCCCCCCGGTCTTTAGGAAGCTGTAGTAGGGTGTAGGCCTTTCGGGGCCTGCCTCCTGCCCAGATAAAGGTTGATATTAATTTGTCCCATTGTTTAAACTCAATTTTATTGGGGATTAAAGGAATATTTTGGAAGAGATAAAGAAATCTTGGGAGGGTATTCATTCTTATGGTTTCTATTCTCTGAATCAAAGCCATGGGAAAATAGGTCCATCTTTGAAAATCCTCTTGGACGGCTTTGGTCAGAGGATCATAGTTTACCCTATTGTTGTTAAATCTTGTAGTATTATAATTTCTAAATATCTGAATGTATTCCCATGCCAACGTAATGGAAAAACCTGCTTTATTGTTGTGGGTGGTGTATAATTAAAACTCAAAACCTCTGTCGTAGTTTTATTAAGTTTGTATCCAGATAATATCTCTACGTCAGTCATGAGATGGAATAATCTAGGAAGCGAGGTTTCTGGGTTTGTCATGTACATTAACAAATCGTCCGCATAGCATGCTACTTTGTGTTTTGTATTCAGGATCTTAAATCCTGTGATTTGGGGGTACAATCTCAGGGCCTGTGCTAGTGGTTCAGCATAAATCGTGAACAGCTGAGGGAAAAGAGGGTACCCCTGTCTTGTTCCTCTGTTTAGGGGAAAGCGATCGGAATGAGTGCCATTAATTTTAATGACTGCCTGAGGGTGAGACTATAATTGTTTTATTATTTTTTTTATCTCTTTACCACCCCTAAGTGCTCCCGAGCTGCCTCTCCTTCAGGCTGCCAATGTCCACAGGCATTCTCCTTACTATCCCCCTTCATCCACCTTACCTCATATTTGCAGCCATCCATGGATTAGCCCCGGTGTAACCCTTCACCGGGTGGGTCCCCGCTTCTCCGAGGGGGAAGGCATCGGCGGGGAGGAGGCACCAGCACACTATTTCTTTCTTGTGGTCCTGGGAGCTGCTGAGGTAATCTGTGGCTTCATGGGGAGTCTTCAGGGATGCCTGGGTCTGGCAGCCGTCATCTGGCTAGACTTCTGGCACGGATTTTCCAGTTTTTTATTTCCCCCTAGTGCACTCTTTCTTGTAGTACCCCTGGTCTCCACTGGGGGCCGCTACGTGAGTGAGGCAATCCCTAACCCTCCCCAGGATAGGAGAGCAGTCCGTTGGACGCTCAATCCTATCCTCCCCCTGCCAACCCAAGTCCATTCTCGAACCTGGGTCCCCGGCGTGGGAAGAGGCAAAGCGCCAGCGTGTCAACCCTCTATGCCACCGGGCCAGCTGTTTTATTATTTGACAAAATTGTTTTGGGAAGTGAGGAGGTATTTCTTTACTGAAAGGGTGGTGGATGCTTGGAACCGCCTCCCTGCAGCGGTGATGGTGGCAAAAATGGTGAAGGAATTCAAAAACGCATGGGATAGACAAAAGGGAATGCTAGAAACAGGAAGAGTGGAAAAGTCACTGATCAACTACAGTCTGCAGTATAAGTTAAAGGTAGAAAAAAATGGGCAGACTAGATGGGCCAGGAGGTCCTTATCTGCTGACAAATTCTATATATCTATGTATCTAATCATGTCACCTCTATACTATGTAATGTAATATGGGACTGCAAATTACTAGTGCATCCCACAGAACCTCTAGTACAAACAACTGATGATTTACTGTCAGGATATTGATAATAAATATAGGTAGGAGCACGATCACGGTCTGAAGGAGCACGTATTTCATGGTACAAGTTCGATCAAGTGTGCTCCTCTGTTTTGGAGGAGCACGCCATGCTAAATCCTTAACACTACCCATGTACAGCTTAAATCCTATATAGTGGGCCTTGGTCCTGCATACAGTCAACTTATGGAGAATCCTCTTTGTTTACAGTATTAAAATATTATCAGGATGGCATTAACTGGTCTCACCTAATAGGATCGTTATGCATAGGTCTGGTGGATAACAGTCCAGAGTCTTCGGCTGTTACAGCAGATGGAATTCAGAATTACAGGAATCAATTAGTGTAGAATTTTGGCTGAAATGCTCTGTTTCCAGTTACAGGGTAACGGCCTCGGTTTCCTTGCAAGATTTCGCATGGAAATGTAGGTCCTGATATTTCCATACTTTGGCTGTTGGCATTATACATGGGCCCTCAGGTGGGTGACTGCTGGAGAAGGTGTGGGAAAACTAAGGCCAGTCACGCTCATATTTTCTGGTCATGCCCTCAATTGGCCAGGTATTGAGAGGCAATTATTATGGATTTGAACCAGATATTTTCTGAACAGGATGTTTTGACTCCATCCTTAGTCCTATTGTCCATCCTCAACGAGGAGTTAGGGGATCAACTCTGAAGTTAACTCTTAATGTTTTAATTTTGTCAGCTAAGAAGTCCATTACTTGCCTTTGGCTCTCTAGGGATCCCTAACGATGGAGGCCTGGCATTCCATTGTTAACACTCTATAAAGGAGTCTTTTGCCTATACATTTCATGGGCACCAAGAGAATGGGGAAGATTTTGGAGACACTGAGTTTTCTTCCAGGCAGTGGATAATTCTGATTTTGTACCCTAGAGATGTATAAATTTTTAAAGAATACAACATATAGTGCAAATTGCCAAAAAATTGGTTTTATTGAATGTTTGTAGTTAGCAGAGATAGTACTGATTCTTCTTGTCAAATAGATATTGAGCCATATAAATGAGATGTATTTAATCCGAGCTGTAATGTTTCATTGAGTGATGCAGTTCATTATAGGTGCTGTTGTAAATGGAGGCGACGCTGTATTAGATTCTGGTGACATCGCTTTTCTCTGTAATGAAAAATTGCTCAATAATCATTGAATTAAAAAAAAAAAGAAACCACCAATGGTTTTTGCACCCATAACCTCGGATGTCAATCTGTTAATGGCACCACCACCCTTTCTGTAAAATAGTACTTCCCCATGTCCCTCCTGCCAAGTTAAAGCATCTGTTGTTGGCTTTGTCCAGTTCTTGTTATAATCTAAGAGCCACCCAGTAGCTGCCAAATCAGTCAGTGATGTCACTGTGAGTGAGGTCAGTACTGATGATTTAGTGGAAGGAATAGAATTAGATATGTCAGCTACCAGGCAGAGTGCTTGTCCACACATCCAGCGTAATACTACTGTATTATTTAGAAAACTTACAAATGAACAGAAGGAAGAAGAAAAATACTTCAGAATAAAAACAGCTGCACATGACTTTTTTAAAAACACATGTAACATTTTCCTGTTCGTTTTATAAAAAGCTGTTATTAGGTTGGGTGCAGTGCACACATTTCCAGAATGCGCAAACGCATGACACTTCACAGAGTGCTGGGGAAGGTAGTTTTGGAATGAAGTGGGGTGACATGACTTCTGAATGCCAGGGTTGTGTTTGATTTCATAATTCTGCAGGGATGAAATTTCAGAAAGTGGCAGGATCAGAATTTCAAGATGTAGTTGGGGGCACACACTTTTGGAATGGCTGTTTCGACTGTGCTTTTAGTTAATTATCTGACTCGGTATTGTTTCCAGTTCTGCCTTTGTTCTGTTCCTTGCAATTAAAATGTCCCCAGGAAAGGCATCCTAAATATTTATGTCTAACTAATTATTCATCAGCTCGTGGCACTCTCTCATTGGCTACTCTATTGGGCATTCATGTCTTAGAAACGCATGGTGCTGCTCTCAAAACCACAGCATGTTTTACTGTACAAACCAAAAACCACAGATAAATGTAAGAAAAGGGGGAAAATGGGAGGTTTTAGAGACGGCACTATGCACAGTGTCACTATAGTGAAAAATACGGAGATTTTTGCATATATTTTGTTATGTTGGAGTCAGGGCACCACGTTCAGGAAAGAGTTTAACAGATGGAATTAGTGATGGCTTAACATAGTGTAGCCCCTCCAGCGCCATCCAGGAGAGGGCCACTACCCCTACCTGGGTGGCCAGATTTAAAGTTGCAGGCCTAAGGTGCAGCTGGTATCCGGCGTTGGCGCGCTTAAGGAATTAAACTCCAATGTTTTACGTTCCTTTCTTTTGGTTAGAGCTAAACCTTTACCTTTTCCCTTTAATCCTTAGCTCTACCTACTGCCCTAGTGGGCAAACATATTTACAGTCCAGCAGGTGCAGGACAATTCCTGCTTCTTAGTCAGGGTTCTGCCGAATCAGACCTTGGATGGCACAGTTTACTGAAATCCTGACCGCAGAACCGGGCACAGTGCTTCAAACAGGGGGCACAGAGGCTGTAGTTTGCTCTCTCTTTGTCTTGCTAGCAGGTCTTGCAGTTTGTCCCCTTAGGCCACATTGCAGGGCATGTGTGCAAGGCCTGCCAACTACAGAGGACCCAGACCAGGGAGTTGACCCCACAGCCCGGCTCCCTCCGATCAGAGCGCCCTAGCACATGGTACAAGGCCCGTGATCCTGTGCAGCGGCAGACCCCACTTGATGGGAGTTAATGTTCCCCACCTGGCCCTGGGTGTCAGCAGAAACCGTTCAGACATTCTCTTCTTCTCTTTCTTTCTCTTTCCTGCCACAGTGTGTAGCCACAGCAATCTGTTTCTTTTCCTTGCTGTATCTCAGGAGCAGCTAACAGGTACCCATCCCTGAAAGGCACCTGTCCATCCTTCTGTTTTCACAGTCTCTCAACTTTAACACAGCCACATTCTCGCTCTGGTTCACACATATCACCTGCACACTCAGTCTCTTCTCACCAAGCAGGTACTTAGCAGTTCCCCAATTGAACAGGCTCACTCTTCCTTTTCTTCTCTCAGCACATGTACATTGTTCCTCTGCATTCCCATCTTTTCCCTGGCTTACACACAACCTTTGTCCTTTTACCCGGCTCAGGACACAACCATCGTTATTTTTCCAACCTCAGAACGCAACCTTTGTCTTTTTGCAGAATCAAGAGACAACCTTTTCCCAGGTTCAGGACACAGTCTCGTCTCTCTTCTGCTTTATCTCACCGCTGTGGTGCAATTTCAGAGCAACACAGAACATTCAGCATCCTGCAGCTTTCCTTTTCTCTCTGCCAAGCTGCTGCTTTAACTTCTTTTCTCTCTCCAGCTTATCCTTTCCTGATGGGAAAGGCACTCCCTGACCTGGGGGACAAATTCCTGGCAGCCCCATTCTCTCCAGGGGCAAGAGCTCCCTTCCCTCTGAAGGAGCTCCCACCAAACTGACTCAGACTCCAACTGTCCTTGCTTCATTTGGAGCCCTTTCCTTGCTTCCCACTGTCTGAAGCCACTGTCCTTAGGCAAAAATTAATATATATGAGGCTTCCTTGATGCCACATTGATTGCATAAAGGCGCCTAACACTTTCCCCAGTACCCCCAAAAAAAGTCCTTTCAGTCAGTGTTAGTGACTCAGCAGGTAGCACACTCGCCTCTGAGGCCAGGAGATCAGAGGGCTGTGGGTTCAGTTCCCACATCTGGCACTTGGGTTAATATCCCAGTACTAACACTGTAGTGCAGCATGAGAGGGGTGCTGCACTTCTGAGGTGCCGTCTTTCGGATGAGACGTTAAACCGAGGTCCCATCTGCCTGGACTGGTGGTAGTTCAGGTGGATGTTAAAGATCCCATGGCACTTATCGAAAAGAGTAGAGGAATTTCCCCGGTGTCCTGGCCAAATTTCCCTCATTCACTAAGAATACCACCAACAGCTTAATCTGGTTCAAGGTCAGTTGGCATTCATCTGTACCCCCCTCCCCCGGGTCGTGCCTGAAAATAGGAAGGATTTGTGTAGTGCACTTACCCGGTCAACAAAAACTAAAATAAATAAAATAATTCAGTCCCAGAGTCCCTGGCAAGAATCTTGGCTCGATGGCTGGCTGGCTGGTGTCACATGGCCACCCAGCATGGTGGCTGAAGTAAACAGTGTCCACAGTTTACACAGAGTCCCAAGATCAAAGTATCCCTGCAGCCAAACCCTTCACTTTTATTTAAAGCTGTAGCCACCCCTGTGCTCTGTAAAGTGACTGCATTACTTTTCCATTTTAACCAACCCTCTTTCAATTGCTGCTGCCAATCATAGCCCCTAGGCAGCCCTCCTAAGAGCCCCACTTCTTTCCCTTGCTGCAGTCTGTGAAAACCTGTTTATTTACTCTCCCACAGACTGCCAGCTTCTTCTCTTCCACTGCTCACCATATCTTTATTTTCATCAGTTCTCCAGCCTGGCGCTAGCACTTTCTCTGTGCCCCCAGCGCTAGATAGGCTCCTGAATCTTGCATTATTCACGCCGCCTCATGAATATTAATGAGGTTGCATCCTGATTCCCGAGTGCGATTGGTGCTCATATATTCATTTCCTGCTCTTTCCTGGCTGCCTCTCCGGTTCTGCTAACTGTCCTGGTCCTTCTCTTGACTTTCCCTGAGACCGGGACCACCGAGACACCAAATGGCCGTGGACGCCAAAAGAAAATGCAGTTCTGCATACGCAGAGCTCTCGGCCGACAACCGCAGAGTACCATTTCCAAAGCTGGTGGCTCCACGAATCTGCTCCTACTGCCCCACTCGCCTCTAAAACCATGCAGGAGCCAGCAGGAGAGGATAAGGACACAGGGGCAAACAGCCAGGAAACACGAAAAAGAACATGGTGAACCAACACTTCATGGAAATCTAGCCTTTTCGGGGCTCAAAGGTAAGCTCTCGACGGGGGTCACAATAGTCAGTTCATCTTTCTTGAATCAAAGCTCCAACAGCAGTTCCTGTACTTCTTGTGTGCATTACAGTTTTAGTGTTATGAAATTAAACATGGCAGATTCTCCATGGATTATTGGGAATTTGTCACAATGTTTCGTTACAAGTAAAAAGAATAGTGAAATATTAGTGTTTGTGAAATATTAGTGTTGTTTTGCTAGTATCAAAATTAAGCTATTCAGTTAATTAACAAAGACTATATCTATTATTCATATCACTATACCCTGCTACAACATAAAATTAGCTATAGGTGGCAAGACATTCTTTTTTAAAAACAAAACCTCCCACACCCGTCTTTTTTTCTAAAATATTGCACATCTGTGTCTAATCTGAGATGTTAACAGTAACTACTAAAGAAATGCACATTTGTAAGGGTCATGGCATATAAAAAAAATAAATGGAGTCAAAGCCAGTTCATGACACAGGATTACAAATTGAATTCCTCCGATTACATTGCTAAGTAGGACAATCTCGGTTTGACACCAGTAAACCAAAAATTTCAGTTGATCTTTGCAGTCAGGCACAGGTGTTTCCCCAGCACATAACGGTCCTGTGAACCAGCGGTAGAACTTTATTTTTCAGAGAAAGGTAACTTTTTTTCTTCTCAGAAACACTGTTTGGGTTCTGTTGCTAAAGTAATGTTAAGGTCATTACAGATGGAGCGCTTCTGACCAAATGGAGCATTCCCTTTCCTTGTGCCTGAGACACTCTTACACTGTACAGAGTGTCTCAAGCACAGGTGCCCTGAAAACGGTCATGTGCTGGGAAGGGTTTGCAAATGTTTTAATATATTATTGATTGCCTTCAAGCAATAATATACTGTATCTTCCGAGTCTACTGTTGTAGTTGCAAGAGTGGTCTCATATTCTTAGGGTATCAGAACTGCTCACCTTCAGTTTGCAGTTATTATTCCCTAATAATGCACATAAGATTTCTGTTGCAACCACAAGAGTGATCTTGGAGGATGTATTAACATACACCCCAAAAGTATAACAAGGGGATTATACATACAGTATC
Organism: Neoceratodus forsteri; assembly: GCA_016271365.2. Classification (NCBI taxonomy): domain Eukaryota; kingdom Metazoa; phylum Chordata; order Ceratodontiformes; family Ceratodontidae; genus Neoceratodus; species Neoceratodus forsteri. The sequence continues at coordinate 1,226,454,542 of CM028132.1, read as the reverse complement.
TGTCAGGTACGAGTTGTTTTATAGTGTCATGCAATTATTGAGAAATAACTGCAGAAGAAGTGGGCATGTCTTGTGGATTAACTCCTGACTGGAGTGTTGATGGCCCAAGGTGTTAACTCATTCACACCACAAGAGCTCTTTGAGACTTCCACCACTTGTGTCCTGTATACTCTTAGCACTGCATCCTGGGCCTTTCTAAGCAAAATCAAGCCATAATCAGCATGCCACAAACAAATGCGAATACCTCTTGAACTGTAAGTGCTATACACAACAGGTATGCGCCCAGGACGGTGGCACTATTACAGCGACAACGTCGATGCCATCATCAATGTTTTTGCTATAATAGACCGCCCAAGACCCCGGCACACTCCCTCCTGGTCCTGCATCCCTCCCCGATCCAACTCCGACTCAGAGTTAGAATCCTAGAGATCAGGGGTGCCTCGCGCATAGGGGTTTTGGGGGCAAGGCCCCTGATTAAAAAATGGCTGGGGTCTCAAGTCGGATTTATGTCAACCGCAAGTTGCGGTTGGCATAAATCTGTCACTGTGATGGCGGTCAACAACTTAGTTGTCGAACCGGCATCATAGAGCCCACACAAAGTATGAGTGGCAAAGTTGTTCAGCACAGAATTACCTTTCCAATGGTGCTATGTAATCAGTTGTAATCAGTTTGGTTTTTAGTTTATACTAGCTGAAATACCAAACAGTGTTTTATTTTTGGATTTTTTTCAAGGTGCTTAGGTGAGGCTTGAGAGACAAATATCAGCCATACACACCATACCATAAACAAATGTGAATAATTCCTAAAGTATATGTGATAGACACAAAGTATCAGTGGCAAAGTTGTTCAGCACAGAATTACCATTCTAACGGTGCTATGCAATCAATTTTTAATCAATTTAGTTCTAAGCAGTTTGGTTTGTTTAATATTTAGGTAAAAACTGCTGACTTCCACAGACGTTTCCAGGCCTGAGTGAAAGTCAGCTGAGTATGTCTACAGTCGTTATTGGTCTGAGTGGCTATGCTTTCAGACGCCACTTACACACGTATCTAGGCCTGAATGAGTTAAGCCTCAGGAAATGGCTACTTATAAAGGCATTAGTTATTGTGGTTATAAATAGAATCACATTTTCAACACCTTTGGCCATTTTGCTCTGAACCCCCCTCCCCGACCCATATCCCACACAGCACTATATTTTGTATTGTAGCCTGTGTTGGCCTGTCCTGTAGGCGAGATGCCTCCAACACAGTGCCACCCTTATCCATAAATCAGTTTAAACCACCTTCTTTCCTACTTTCTTCTTATGCGTAACTCCTCCCCTCATCCTCTGCCTCATACTCACTGAGGAATGCTTCCCATATATCATTTGTTTACCCTCCAATATCTGAACTCCAGGGGATATGCAGCCTTTTCCTGCTGTAGCCCAATGTTTTGGAACAACCTTCCTCCTAGCCAGAAAGTCCCATCCTCTAGCCATGCCATGCAAAATCATCTACTTGTGCTGCTTTGACCACATGACAGCTGTTTCTAACTACACTGCTGCGGCTGCTGCTAACTGCTACAATAATGCTGTAAACTTAAATTCTGTCTAGTATTTATGATGATTCTATGGCACTTTTCTGTTAAATTGTTAACAGTGGTGCTGTTCATCATGACATGTTACTTTTTGCAATGTGTTGACTATACTCTGTTGCACTTGTTTCTTTTATTGTTCGGTATCTTCTTTCCTTTCTGCATTCCCCAGGACACACCTCGAAACAAGCTTGTAACATTCCAAGCCAGCCAAAGGCAAACAGACAAATCAGGCCCAATTATTTGCTTGTGTACAGTAAACTGCTGCTTTAAAGATCAAAATTAAAATCAGAGTAAACATTATGTATGCAGTTTTTTACCTTGCTGTGTTTTTAAGGAAAACATTTGAACGACAAGATTGCAACAACAAGCTTTATTTACATAAAAAATTAAAAAAACTCTCAACCCCCAGCTCTTCGCAGTGTGTCCTCTTGTTCCCCCAACCTGATGTTGGGGTTGCTGTAGGGATTTCATGCTATTACATTCAAACAACATGAAGTCTTGCTGTATTCTGACATTATGCAGTTAGCCCCAGCACTTGAACTTCTCTGGAGAGGGAAGAGTTAACTCTATGCCAGAGCATAGAACATTGAGCTCAAGCTCTGTTCAAACCTCAGTCTGCTGCACTTTGAAGTGTAACCGTCCGATTCTTTACTCCGCTTAACTGAACAGTCGCTCTGGAGATTTTTCCTTAGCTCACAGTTCGGTCTAAAATATCAGTTTTACCAATGATTTTCTTTATTCTTCGGTTCACATCCCTGTCTGTGGTACAGTAAATGCATAGGTAGTGGACTTGTTTAGAAAAATTGTGTGGAAATTGTAAAAATGTTGTTTTTCAACCGGTTCGGCTGAACCGGTTGTTTGTAATTGTGTTTAGTGTGTGTATCTGTCTTTTTCTTTTAGGATTTTAGAGTGAGGTACCGGTCCTTATCGGTTCTAAAAAAAAAAAAAAAGGTGTTTCATCGTTTTTTTCAAACACCCGTAACACGGTTAGGAACCAGTAAGGGTGTCTTGCCTGGCTGTTGCCATAAAAAGGGTAAGCAATAGGATGGCTTTGTCTGAGAAACCCAAGAGAAAAACTGGACCCACTGGGTTTCAGCACTGCAGTGAGTGTGGGGAGGCCTTTGCTAAGGCCGATCCCCACACCACCTGTGTTTACTGTCTGGGTTTTGACCACCTGGAATCAGACTGCCAAATTTATAAAAATTTCCCTAAAGCCACCCTTGATAAAAGATTGGGCAGGCTTAGGGAGAAGGAGGCAGAGAAGTCTGCTGACCTAGATGGCCAGCCAGGTTTGGTTTCGACCGAACCTGAGGGAGTGCCCACTGACCTGGGTGATATTCCCTCGGGCAAACAGAGAGCTTATCCTGAGGGGTCGATTCCGGTGAAAAGAAAAATCGTCTGGTTTGGAACCAGAACCACATTATCCGACCGCCGAAGAAATTGCCTGGGCGATTAGCATAGTGGAATCGCTCCATCCAGTTCCGACTGATCCGACGCCTTTGGGCAGACGTTCGGTTCGGTCAGATCCTCCGGTTCAGGATTATTTCCCTGAGGACTTTTATGAACCAGATTTGGAGGGGGATGATGATGATGATGATGATGATGGTGTGGAAGGTCTGGATGAGCCCATAGAACCAGACATCTCCCCAGACAGGCCTTCTGGTGTTTCCCCTCCTAGGCTTTCTGAGTCCCCTTCCCACTTTATATTTTACAGGAAAGTGGCCGAAACCCTCCAGCTCCCTTTGGATGAAGCTGTTGAGGAGCAAGAGAAGCCTGACTATGTGGAGATGATGGACATCGTAGAGTCCAAGAGGTTGTCTGTTCCCCTTCACAAATCCTTTGGGAAACAGACACATAAGTTGCTTAAGACTCCAAATTCTTTACCTCCTGTGGACAGAAGAATGGACAAGAGGTACATGTTGTCAGACCCAGGTACAGAGTACTTGTACCAGCAGTGCAGCCATGTTGGGGTTGTGCAAGCTGCAGTCTGTGATAAGGCTAACATACCCTTGGCTTCACACACCCCAGATAAAGACTCCAGGAAGCTGGATGCCATGGCAAAGAAACAATACAGGTACATGGCATCTTCCTTGGGACTCCGGCAGGCTAATTACATGGCCTACACAGCCAAGTACCAGAAGTCCAGATGGGATACTATATTTGAACTGGCTAAACAGGCCTCCCCCCAGCTTGCCAAGGAGCTGGAGGAGGTGGCTGCTGATGGGATTGGGGCATCAAAAATCCAGTTTAATGCTGCTGTGGACTCCAGTGATGTCATCAAGAGTCATGGCTACATCTGTGGCTCTTCGGAGACTAGCTTGGCTCGGATGTACTAGCCTATCACAGGATACCCAGGCTAAGGGTATGGATTTCCCTATTGTCGATAATTCTCTGTTTGGTGAGCAGACAGAGAATTATATGAAAAAGATGGATGAGCACAGGCCAAGGAAAGGCAGGCAACTCCTCAGCAGCAGCAAGCTAGGGGCAGGGGCAGGTCTCTTCACAGGCCTTTCTACTAAGCACAGGCCTCCTCTCCTTTTTTCCTAGAGGGGGTTCTTCAGAGGGAGGGGCAGAAGGGAGATGAGCAGGGCTGCATCCTTCTATCAGCCTAAGGCTCCTGCCAAGTAGACACCCTGATGTGTAAGCCCGGGTCGCTCCCGGGTCGACTCCCCAATCCCTGTAGGAGGCAGGCTGGCTTACTACTCCCAGGACTGGAAGTCTGTTACCTCAGACAAGTGGTTCCTGAAAGTAGTAAGCCAGGGACTGGCCCTCAGTTTCAAAAAATTTCCTCAGCAGCGGGTCAGGTCCTTTCCACCTGCAAACATCTCTGAAACCATTTCCCTAGAGGCAGAGGTTTCATCTAAACCAATCCATATCTCTTCCTGTGTTCTTCACTGATCATTCTTCTTCAGGAGAGCGAAGAGTACACAGTTTAGATGTTAAAAGGGCTCTTAGCTACTATTTTGAGCATACTAAGGCACTCAGGTTTGACTTCCTCCAGTTGTTCCTCACTTATGGTGAAGTGAGAAAGGGAAAACCTGCTACTAAGAGAACTATTGCCAGGTGGATTGTCTCTTGATTACAATTATGCTATGAAAAGCTAGGCAAAATACCCCCACAGACCTGAGGGCTCATTTGACAAGAGGTACAGCTGCTTCTCTGGCTGCTGCCAGAGATATACGCTTATTAAAACTGTGCAAAGCAGCCACCTGGAAAACAGTCCATACATTCACCAAGCATCACTCTCTGGATATCCAGGCTAGGAGTGATGCTCGGTTTGGTACAGCAGTACTGCAGAGCCTATTCCCAAAATAGGCTTGATTCCCTCCTCCATGGAGGTACTGCTTGGTAGTCTGCATAATGTCAAAATACAGCAAGACTTCATGTTGTTTGAAGAAAAAATTACTCACCTTAGTAATTGTGTTTCTTCTAATGGAGTCTTGCTGTATTCTGACCTCCCTCTACCTACCTCCCCTCTCTGAACCTGGTTTTTGGGAAGTGGGATGGTAGGCACAGTGTTGCACCTCAGGGGTGTACATGGCACTCTCCCTCTTTAATCAGGGGGATGGGTTATTGTTATGGTTTGGTAATTATTTTGCCAGTACCTGTTTTTTTTGTTTTGTATTTCTCGACTTGAGTCTTTTGGGGATCCAAAATATTTGGTTGCCTTTTTAGCTAGTAAAAATTTAACAATTTCCACTTAGCGGGGGTAGTTAGTATTAGCTCGTAAGAATCTGACAGTTACACTTCAAAGTGCAGCAGACAGAGGTTTGAACTGAGCTTGAGCTCAACGTTCTATGCTCTGGCATAGAGTTAACTCTTTCCTCTCCGGAGCAGTTCAAGTGCTGGGACTAACTGCATAAGGTCAGAATACAGCAAGACTCCATTAGAAGAAACACAGTTACTAAGGTGAGTAATTTTTTCTTTTTGACTATAGACAGCTAAAAGGAAATTGGTGTACCCGCCTATTGGTTACTTCAGAAATTTGTACTATGTACCGCCGATTCTTGCTGCAGACTCCGTATCACACTCTGATGAAGTTTTCCATAGTGGGAGCAAAATGTTAGTCTCCTTTTTTCAGGGTGAAAGCTCTGCTCCTAGTCTGTCTACTTCCATTTGATACTTCTTGGCTGTAACATGGAGTTTGCAAGTTTGAAATAAAGATGGCTTTTAATTCATATGGAGTCTACGGCATCTATCTTTTGTGCATAGTACAGTTTTTGTGGGGTAACTGAAAGGCTGGTACACCAGTTTACTTTCAGCTTTCTGTCTTTTGATATTGGTTCCACCACTGTGGCAGTTACAGAGCAGCTTTTCTTTATTGTCTGGTCTATTACAGAAGTAATCTTTTTTTTTTGGGGGGGGTCAAAAATGTCTCAAACAGAGAGCTGTTGTAGAAGAGAAAAACTGCTCCTAAAAATTAGTTGAAAGGCCTGAAAACTAGTATAACCATGAATCACAGTCAATCACTGTATCTCAAATTGTACAGTATCAATCACGTGATTTCTGATACTGCAGTATACCACGAAATCTTGATACCGGGGCTCCTCTAAGTTGTTGGCCTGTGCCCCTTCCCATGGCTTGGATGATGGTGAACGACTGTCATCTGATCCTCTGCCAGTGTTTACACTTCGTCAACCGGCAATACGTGCCCCAGTGAAGGTCTGTCAGCCTGCACCCTCTCCGCCGGAAGCAGAGTGCTTCACCTCTGACACACCCTGCTTCTAGCTGAATTCTGTGTGGGAGTCCAAGAGTTGTAGATGGACTCAGGTCTCGCAAGTGTGGGGGGGTGCAAATTCTATTGTCTTCTGTCTGGGGCAAGTAAAGTTCCTTGAAGGACAAGAAACAAAAGAGCCCAATTAGGTAATAAAAAGCTGGCAGAGTCTGTTTTGAAGTATTTCCCACAGTGCTAGAAATCGGCCTTAGATTATGAAGGGTTGGGGGATCCACCCTGCACATTGTGACCATTCAAACTGCAGTTGGCCATCTTATTTTAAAGATTTAGAACTACAAGGAGTGAATGGTGGGACTTGTTACTGTATATCTGTGCAGTGAAGAGGTTACGGGTAATGCAGAGTATGGTGTTGGAAGGTGACAAACAGAAAACAGCACTGTCTGTACAAGTGCATAGAATGTGGCAGAGAAATAAACATTTACCAGATGATTCAGGACAGGGCCAATCAGACCAAGTATGTTCAGATCAGAGGGTGAGGATGATGTGGAACATTGAGATGAATCTGTGAGCCGGCCCATCGGTGCAGTAGTAGTGCTACCCTTGTGATGCGGCACCTGGGAACCCAGATTCAGAAGCAAGCCCAAGACATTGGGGGTCGGCTGGGGGGGGGGGATCAAACATCCCAGAGGAGGAGGATTTCCTCCTCCAAAGGTGGAGGGTCTGGGAGGTCCTCTGCAACACTGCCAACTGGGTGACCACAGGTGGCAGTGCAAGCGGAGCCACGATAGATGGGCGGGTGCCTCCCAACTGAGGATGTCAACATGCATATGTGTAATGCCTGCCTCAGTTCTCTCCCGTGAGGTGCCCATGGGAGGGGAAAACAGGAAGATGGAGGCCTTGACCGCAGTATGACACTTGCTGTCTCCTCGCAGGCCCTCCACTGCTCACTGGGCTGCCGACCAAACCTCTGAGCAAAACTCCTCCTGGGCCAGTGGGAATCAGGAGGGTCTGCCATGGGGGGGGGGGTGTACCGTGGGGGCACTGTCAGGTTGGAGAGAGTGGCTGATGGGGGCTGATCAGGTGTGGGAGATAAAGTACAGTAAGCTAAAACAAAAAGGAAGGGAAAAGAACTGAATTTGAAGGAAACATTTCCGTAACTCTCTGTTCCCTCCCCTGTTTTAATTGCTAAACACATTTGCTTGAACAGGACTTAATTTTTTTGTATGGGTATTCACTGGTTTATTTGGGCTGAAGGATTATGTATCCTCATTCATCAAGTGTCACTAAATTAGATGACTTTCATGTACAGATTTGATGGTCTGTATTTCTGGGGGATGTTTTGTTTTTCATTAATACCTGATGCTTTTATGTGTCTTGTATTTTCGGATGCTTTCATGTGCATGTGTTCCCACTCTTGTCTTGCTTTTTGTATAGTGCTCTGAGCCTTTTTGGGGAAGGAGTTTTAAAAATAAAGTAGCTTGAAGTGCACCAAAGATCCAGCTTTCAGGCAAGTCATAAATAAATAATAATGAATCCGGGGAGAGAAATACAGAAAGGAAATGAAATGCCACATGCTGGGCATTCGGTAGCTTTTCAGTCTTGGGGGTCTCAGACTCCAAACAAAAAAATATATAAATAGGGTCCCAGATCAAACTCTGGAGGTTAAGCAGTGTTCCTTTAACAGCATTTTGGTGCATGTCCATCTACAATTTGCGTGAGTACTAGGTAGTAGCCTAACATCCAGAGAAGCCAGCAGTGCATCTGGGGACCCTCTTCACTGATGGATGCATGTACTAATGGCACGTTAAGGATGCAGGGCCCCGCGTCCTGAGAGCCTTGTATTCCGTGTCTTAAAAAAGGAAATAATTATTCAAATTTTTACCTGTGTGTGGCTCTTTTTTTATATTTAGCCTACCTTGGGCTGAGATTCCAAGCTGCAGAACATAACAGATCCTCCTGGCCTTAGTCTGGACAGGACTGTAAGTAGCTATGAATAATTGCAGTTATCACAAAGGAAGGAGAAGAGCCTGGTAGAGAATACTGTTAGCTATGTCACATATCTGGATGTAACAGTTGGGGTGTACCCTGTTCACTCACATTAAAATAGGACAAAAAAACCAAAAAGGTTGTTTTAGTTTGGACGATGTGATACTTTTTTTCCTGCGGTTTTCTTTATTCCCCCTTCAGCCCTCCACCAGTGCTGCCTCACATCCACCTGAGGCCCACCTACCTGGCATCCTGGTGCTGCAGGCCACCTTTGACACACAGAGGTAATTTCCTCCCAGCTTGCCCCCGGAACAGAGGGGCCTTCAGTGCGGTGGCAATATCCCCTCACAATCCAGTCTGCCTCAGTGGAGTTGAAGCCAGGCTCACCCTGGAGCAGGTAGCTAGGTAACAGGGGGCTGAGCAATGCATTATCCACCTGGCTGACTTTGGTTTTCCATTTTCTGTTGCCTCCTGGAGAAGCAGACATGCAGTGACGTCCTGATGCCACCCTGTGTGTTTCCATGTCTGCCATTCCTCCATACCAGTTTTGTGGTCCCAAGACTCGTTCTCCCCTAGCCTCTGCTAGGTATTAGGCTTTCACCGGGTGCCGCAGCCCTTGCTCCCCGGAGGAAAGCAGTTCTGCAGATGCTTACTACTCCGTCCACCGACTGAACTTCTGATACCCCAGGCTGCTTCCAAACACAGGTTATCAGCATCATAAGTAGTAGCTCTACCATTGTGCTGGCGAGCTAGCTAGCTACGGATACCAGCACTGGGTTAATGAAAAGTTTAGATAGGTGAGAAAGAGGCAGTAATAGAGGCCTTAAAACCTTTTGTAATAAACTTTCCTTAAGCCTAGTAATGGTATTATATTTAGCAAACAAAAACGGCCTTTCTTTTTCCTTCCGATTACATGTCTGGAAACCCTTAGAAGACTATAAGTGGAGCAGTCTGAGAACCCCTTCTGGTGCCACTTTATGTAATACTGACAGATCATTTCATCATGTCGTCTCATGGTATTAGCAAGACAGCTGTGTACAAACAGAGGTCTCGGTGGACTTTAGACCAGCTCAGAGTAAAAAAAAATAAATAAACAGCCATATAGCACCTCCAACCACTGTGTATGTGTGTACGTATACATAAATTGCAAAAACTGTTAATGCAGACATAAGGGTTGAAGAATGCAATGTGCACAAAGTAGGGAAATGAAAAACGTTAAGGTTTTGGGTCTCCCGAGTATTGACGAATCAGTGGTGGGGTCTTCCTTGAGGTTGCCAGCACTAATGCCCACCCCCCTCCCCTGAGCAAACAAGATCAGACATGATCCCTTTTCTTCATGCAGGTCCTTGCATGAAGAAAGCAGTGACAGATTCTGTTGGCAACAAGTGGTAAGCCATTATTTTCTATCTTTAAAGAGTATCACTATGAGGAACTGGCCTGGAATTGTACCTTGTGCTTTGGACAGGAGGCTACAGGCAGGGGATTGAGGAGGTGGACATTAGGATTGACAACCCCAAGGAAGACCCCATACTGACTCGTCACTACTCTGGAGACCCAAAACCCTAATGTTTTTCATTTCCATACTTTCTGCGCTTTGCATTCTTCAGCCTTAATGTCTGCATTAATGTAGTTTTTGCAGTTAATTTTCCTTCTTTTTCTGATAGTGGAATTACATCCTCATTTGCCTTTGGGACCTGTGCAAAATAAATAAAATACTGGAGATAGCCCTGACCCAGTGCATGGGTTCATCAGGCCTCAACGTGCATGTCAACACCTTGTCAGGGAAGGCTCCCTAGCTCACCGCAGTGTGTCGTATGTGTGCCAGAGCACTGCTTCATCCCTGCAGCACCCCACCTTGGCTCATTAAGCTGGCTCACTGAACTCACACCCAAACTCAGGTCTCTGGTATGGGAAGGCAGTGTGGTCCTCACTGGTCCAACAGACATCCCAAAAGCAGCGTTGCTTCATAATATTTGTTTTTTTTTTTTGGGGGGGGGGGCATTTTGATCCCAAAATTTCAGTCTTTTTATGACTACTCCATTGGATCATGGCAGGTGTCATTTAATAACAAAGAGGAAGTTCAGAATCAGATATTGGCCAGGAGCAGCTGTCATGTTCGTGAGGGAGTTTTTAATTTTTTTTATTTTTCAAATTACTGTTTTGAAAATTTGGGGTTTAAATATTGAAAATTACCATAATTATGAATGTGTGTAGAAAAATTACAACATACCCTCATAACTTTGTTTTTTTTTAATATATATATTTTTTCCATATAGGTTTTTCTGTCCTGTGGAACACCGGAGCAGGCTGGCAGCGGTTCTCTCCTCCAGAGGACTTTGTTCAGCTCCTGTTCCATATCGGAAGGCTTCATGTGCCTGCCCCGATGCTGCTTTTCCATTTTCTTCCATTTCTCCCCTTAAGTCCCTGTGCAAGGATGTTACATGCGTTTGGAGCCACGCATGTCGCCTGGGCCTGACCCCCCCGCCACACCTGCCATACCTCCCACATGGTGGCACAGCCGTGAGACTGATCTCCCCGATCCGAGTGAGGAGAGCTGCCAAGCAGCTGCTCAATCCTCACCCAGCGCCCCGGCCCCTGACACACCTCCGGTAGCCCCTGTTTGCCATCAAACACGGGATGCGGGTGTGATAGGAAGTCAGGCAAAAGATGCCTCAGCCCTCCACTCCACTGGGCTTACCTCAATAGTGGGCAAGATTATGGAGGCACTCCTTAAGGAAAGGATAGTGCAACACCTAGAATCCATAGGAGCACAGGATCCAAGACAGCATGGGTTTACAAAAGGAAGGTCCTGTCAAACTAATCTCATAGATTTCTTTGACTGGGTAACCAGAGTGGTGGACCAATTGGGAGCAGTTGATGTCACCTACCTTGACTTCAGCAAAGCTTTCAATACTGTTCCACATAGAAGATTGATTAATAAGCTGGGTAGGATCAGGGTAGGTCAGAAGTTGGTCTGCTGGGTGGCAAACTGGTTGGCAGGCAGAACACAGAGAGTGGTGGTAAACGGTATACAGTTAGAAGAGATGCAAGTCACAAGTGGGGTACCAGAGGGATCAGTCCTAGGGCCAGTCCTCTTCAGTATCTTCATCAGTGACATTGCAGATGGACTGGAGGGTAAGGTTTGTCTGTTTGCAGATGACACCAAGATCTGCAACAGAGTAGATGATCCAGATGGGGTGGGCAGAATGAGAAGAGATCTGGATAAACTATCAAAATGGTCGGAAGAGTGGCAACTGGGGTATAATTGAAAGAAGTTTCACAAAAAGCTTCACAATCAACAACTGACAAAACTCACAAAGTGGCTCGCCCCCTCCTCTCATTTTCTACCCCCTTAGCCACCTGTTTTTTACTATCGGAGCAGCCCCTGCTCATGACTTGTCTGCCTAACCAATGTATGCTTACCTCTCAATCCTATCTGAATAACTGTATAAACCTGTAAATACCTAACCTGTTACACTGTTATTGTAAACAAAGTAACTATAGCATATATCTGCCTAAACTGTTGCCTGCTATGATGTAAAAAAAAAAAAATGCTGTTATCTACAATGTTGTAATGAAATGTTGTTTGTATTTGTCCTCTTTGTGACGAGGTACCTTTGGAAACGAGCCTCTGGCTCAAAGGTTGTAAACTGATGTATAAATAAATAAATAATTAAAGTGCAAGATCATGCACGTAGGGAAGGGAAACCCTGAAGCCACCTATAGGCTGGGAGGGGAGTTGCTGGCAGTTACAAGGGAAGAGAGAGACTTGGGCATCATCATCACCACTGGTGACCTGAAATCATCCAAGCAGACCACTAAAGCAGTAGGTAAGGCAAGGGGGATGTTAGAGTGTGTTAGTAGGGGTATCACAAGTCGGAAAAGGGAGGTAATAATCCCTCTTTACAAGACAGTGGTTTAGGCCCCTATCTGGAGTACGTGCAGTACTGGAAGCCATACCTTCACAAGGACATTAACCAAATGAAGGCAGTCCAGAGAAGGGCAACCAAAATGGTGCAGGGGCTGCATCAGAAAACACATGAGGACAGATTAACTGAGCTCAATATATACCCTAGAGCAAAGGCGGGAGAGAGGTGATATGATCGAAACATTCAAGCACCTTAATAGCATTAAGAAGGTGAAAGAGTCTAACATGTTTAAATATAAGAAAAATAGCAGGACAAGAGGACACAGCATGAGATTAGAGGGAGGCCGTTTAAGGGGTACTGTGAGGAAGTTCTTTTTCACAGAAAGGGTTGTGGATACATGGAACGGCCTACCTCAAAAGATGGTAGATATGAATACAGTGCAGGGCTTCAAACAGGCATAGGATAGGCATAAGGAAGCAATACAGATGAGTAGGAATAGATAGGCAATTGACAGAGCAAAGGCCGATGGCACATTTATAAGGTAGAAAAATAAATGGGCAGACTAGATGGGCCTTATGGTCCTTATCTGCCGTCAGTTTCTATGTAATATTTTGACCCCACATTTTCATCATAGCCTTCTTATGATGCCATCTCATAAACGCGGTAGGTGAAAAGTTTTGAATCCCTTCCAAAATGTCGTCATGCTCCACAGGTGTGAAAACACATTTCAGCCAGGATGTGAAAAATAACAGCTGTAGCATTCATGAGGTGGTGTGAAAAAATGCCAATGCTGAAAATTGGTTATCACATCAAGATCATGCTGCTGTTACAGCATGGTTGAAAACCGTGCTGTCATCTAAGTGCACAGAGAAACTGTGAAGGTTTATTTATATCTGCGAAGTTTTGGACCACACTTGCTTGGACTGCGCTGACGGTGTGCTTTTTCCTTGTGCAGAGTTTGTAATCACTATCTTGATGTGAAACCTTGAAAATTTGGGGTCAAAATATTGAAAATTACCAAAGTTATGAACAAGCATAGAAAAATGTCAACAGGGCCTACCAGTGCAGAGGAAGGGCATCCATCTGTGATGCTGATGACCTGGGTTCGGAAACTGACTCTGGACATCTGATTGTCAGTCGGGGGACTGAGCGTCCTAGAGGCTGCTCTCCTTCTTGGGGAGAGGGATAAAGTGTCTGGCAAACCACGGACCTCTGGCAGAGGCTTGGGGGATCTATTTGTGCTGGCGCCGTCATCTGAAGGGGGGGGCGGACGCACATTTCCTCCCCCCAGGTACTGCTGCACTCTTAAAAATTCTGGCTCCTGAGCATGATGCCTTGTTCCGTCCCCGCCTCCACCACCAACAGTGTAACTGGGAGAGGGCTCCCACTACCATGGCCCCACCCTGGGAGGGGAGGGGAGCCAGGGCACGCTTTGATGGACCGTGGTGAGGGGGCACTCAGGGGATGAGCCTGGGCATGGGGGGCTGGTCCGTGGGTGTGGCTGAGTTCCCTTTGGGGGGGGGGCGCGGACTACAAAAATAGGAAAGAAAAATGTCAGCAGAAGTTCATAACTTGGTCATGTTTTAAAATTATTTTTTTTTTTGCCCAGATTTTCAACATGGTCTTTTTGGGACCCCACCTCATGAAAGTAACAGTGAAATTATGTAAATCCAGCCGGAAAGATGATTTCACATAGTTACCGTGAAACCACATTTGAACCAGATTTACATAGTTTCACTACCATTGTTCATGAGGAGGGGTCCCAAAAGTCCATTTCATAATTGGACAAAATATGAAAAAAAATATAAAGATTATGAAAAAAAATTCAAAGCATTGAAGTACATTATATGGCACTTACTTGTTTTCCTCAGTTCCTGTCGGCATGAAGAGTAAAGATGTCTCTCTGGTCCAAAGAGGATTATGGCTGGACCTTAGCTGGATAAATATAGAGTAAGGAAGGGTATAGGGTGGTGGGTGTTTAGTGGAGGAGGTAGGGATGGAGGCAGACAACGAGGGAACATTTTCTTTATTTCAGGAAAAAAGTAAACAATGTCACGGAACAGTTTTCTTTTTTTAAGGTACCTCCAACACTGGGGATTGGGCACCCCATTGTTGGCATGACATTTTGGGGCACTATGGGTGGGCACCCCGGTGTCCTAGACTGCTGGGTGGGGGTGTGTGACGTCTATGCCACCACAAGGGTTGCCCATCTCCCCCCTTCCCCCGTGTCGGCAGGTAGAAGTTACGGACATTGGGGGGACGTGGGGGAAGGGGGGGAAGCGAACCACTGTGGGTGGGTGAGTGTCAGACTACATTTTTATTAATTAAACTGCCACTAAGGATTGGCATCCTGGTCTCCAGTTCAGCTAAATAAAGCCGCACATGCAGCTAATGGCAGATACTCCGCTTCAGAAGAAAACAGATGCAAAGCACGCTCTGCAGGGGTGGGGCTACACATCGACACATAGCATTGTCCCTGCTGAAGGACAACAGCAGAATGGCGTATGCAGACAGGGAGCCAGTACTGCCAGCTAATAAATTGTGCACATTTCCGTAGTATGACCACATGACTTCAGCAGTCTTTAAAATGCTGATTTTTAAACTCTGCTTGCTCACAAATGGACGTTTTTTGATAAATATTTTAAAACCTACTTAACTTTGAGAGATAAAAGCAACAAAAGCACACACCTTGGTTCAAACTCCATCAAACCTGCATGTTTCAGATCACCCTAGTGTTTTTAGTTATAAGTGAGGAAAACAAAAGGTCTTAGTTGACATAATTTTTGTTTTGGTTTTTTGCTCCACTGTAACTTTGTTCCCTGTGAACCAGTTGCCAAGAAATGTTCAGCATACAGTGAACCTGGCAGCATCTGTCTGCATTCCAAATTTCAAGTAAGTTGGTTGAATGGGGCCAAAGGTATTGAGATGCAAAAAGTAGGGTTTAAGATTAAAGTGCTTACTCAACCCTAATATACGGGCATGACTGCGCTGTATAATATATGTGTGTATATATTTACATAATACATGGTTGGCTCTTTTCTCCCGTGGGAACCATTATTGTGTAATTTCCCTGTGTACCTCGCCAGTTACCTTCCAATTGAAGCTGTATACCTCTGGAGGCATACCTGTATACCTCCAGAGGTATACAGCTTCTACATCTCTCATTTAAATCTACACCTGTATAACATAGGAAAAACTAATCCCCAGTCCAGGAGCACTCAAATCCTGAAATGCAAAATAATTTGTCGGCAGCCCTTCCCCCACCACCTGGACCTCCTGACCTTAAAAAAAAAAAAAAGGTTGGAGGTCAGCTGCAGGGAACACAACTGAAACCCATCCCCCCCAATTCTTACCAACAGCCTTTTTGCTTGAAGCTCCATGCACTTCATGGTTCTGCCGCCATCCAAGACTCCAGGTTAGCTCACGCCACCACCCGACAGGCCCCGAGGACACACACTGCGCCCCGACCACAAACCATTCTCTCGAGTGCCAATGCTGCTCCCTTCATCTTGCCACACAGCAGCAATGTATGGAACCCACCAACAAACCCTAAAGGCCAAGCGGACCAGGCACCACCACCACCACCACCCCGCCCCTTTTTTGTGGGAACCCTGCACTATGCAAACACAGGGCCAGGGACAAAACCAGACCCAAAAATGGCCCCGACCATGGCTCACCAGAAAAATCAACCACGCCCCACACGGCGGGTAAAATGAAGCAAAAATGCCATATGTTATATAAAACAAATAATGGACATATGTGGCATACAAGGCCATATACCCTTCTTGGGAAGCTAATTTGATTAATAAAACCACTTGGGCTTAGGGCCTTATTATCTAATTTGCGTCCCCCTCCATGGGTATATCTCTTTGTATACCACACATACCCACCATTTATTCTGTATGTATCTTTGTGTGTGTGAGTGTGTATGTCAAAAAAAATTTCATTAATGCATCAGGGTTGTTACTAAAGCAACAAGAGTAGGGAAATGTGGCATTAGGGTTTCCAACCCTAACACCCCACTCCCACCCTGCAGACACTGACCGGCGTCGGTGGTGTGCCTTGGGGTTGTCAGTCCTAACGCTTACCCCATTCCATAAGTAAATAAGCTGAGATGGGTACAGTGTAGAATGGGATGAGTGTTGGGGCTGACGACTCCAAGGCACACCCCAACACTTGTCAGTGTCTGCAGGGTGGGGGGAGGGTGTTAGGGTCAGAAACCCTAATGCCACATTTCCCCACTTTGTCACTTTAGTAACAACCCTAACGGATGTATTAATGAAGTTTTTTGCAAAGAATTTCCTTTTTCGTATAGTATAATTGTATCCTTGTTTGTGGGAGGGCCTTGCGCTTCCATCCCACCATAGATGTGTTTATGTACAGTATGTAGCTGTGGAAGCACAGGGCCCTCTGCTTCCATTTGTAGGGTAAGAGTGACCAAATTGTCAGCATAGCCATCTTATTACTCCACCTCATGTAACCGGTACAGAAAATGTTCGATTCTAACCCCAGGAATTACATAGTGTGATTAAACTACTGCAGTCAGCCTTCAGAGTTGAGATGCCTGGACAGATGGAATTTATGCTAATTATGGAATGCTTATTGGCTCCTGCCAAGTGTGAACTGCTGCCCTTAGTAACTGCTGCACTCAGAGTGCTCAGATTCCTTACTCTGCCTGCCAGTTAAGACGTTAAGATGCCTCGGAGAGGGGGTGATAATGAGCACCTAAAGTGAAAGACATGTTTCTGCCTCGCTCTTCATCCCCGGAGTGAAATTAAGTGGAAAAAATAGTAAAATTGCCTTAAAATATGGTTGCTCTTGTTTTGGGACGTACACTGAATCATCATGGATGAATATTTATCATCGGCTCCCGGTAGAAGTCAATGTGCGACTGGGAAAACTCTGAAGAAGGGAGTGGCCTGTGCACCAGTGGAAAGCCAGCAGATTGTGTTGTTGTCCGCCGCAGAGGTGAGCGCTCTAGGGCGCGAGTTAACGGGGCAGGTATTGGCGGCGCTGGATCCCCGACTTCGTAAACTGGAGATGTGAATCGACGATCAGCTGCAAGAGGTTCTCACATAGCAGGTAGCTCAGTGATCGAGGATTACTGAAGTAAAGGAACGAGTGTCACGGGTGGAGGATGAAATGCAAGGGGTGCCTGAGCAAATTCTGAGACTGCAAAAAGAACTGGAGGAAATGAAGGAAGCGGCGGATTATCAGGAAAATTACCACCGCCGCCTCAGTCTGTGCCTGAGGGGTCTGCCGGAGGGACAGGAGGGGGGGAAATGCTCTGGATTTCTGTGCGGAGGCTCTCCCAAAGCTCCTGGGAATTGCATTGAAACATGGTAGGTTAAAGCTAGAGCGAGCACATTGAGCCATGGTTCCTAGGCCTTCAGCAGGGCAGCCGCCCCACCAAATAATTATGCGCTTCCATAATTTTTAAGATCGGGAGAGAGTGTTGAAGGCCTTCAGAGAAAAGGGCAGGTTTCATATGAGGGGCACCTAATCTTCTTATCCCAAGATTACTCTTTGAGACTGTTAACTAAACGTAAAAAGTTCAATGAGTCCATTGCCTTGCTTCGGTCCCTAAAGTGGGAAATTTCCTATTGTACCCTCGACTCTCAAGGTGAAGCATAGAAGGAGCCACCTATTCCTTTTGGGAAGTGGACAAGCGTGAAAGTTATGGAAAGTTTACACCAGAAGATGGGGTGAAGCCAGGAAGGCAGTTGAAAGGAAAATGAGCCTGTAACCTGACATTCCATCTGAATATGATGCTCGCAGGCTCGTATGGTGCTGTGTACTCGAATATTGCTTTACAAATATTTATAAGGGGAGTTATGATTTTCTGGACGCAAAGGGACACAATGAAGGTAATGGAAGGAGTGATGCGGTCATTTTGGGGTTGAACACTTATCTTATCATACCATGCTGTAATAACATGAAACAAACTGGTTGTTCATCTCCCGCTCTCCGGTTGCAGGAGGTGCAGGGTCAGGATAGAGGACGGAAGGCAAGGAAGAACTGAAAACTGTCTGGATGGACGGCATATGGACTGAAACTAGGCTATGGGGGGGTTGGTGGATAAATATGAAGGGAGGCTTGGTCTGATGGACTTGCAGGGCAATAACGAAAGGGAGGGATCTGAGCAATGCTGGGGGCTGGGTGTTTCTCTGTTTTCACCATACTAAGTGTGGCTGAATACACTGTGGTCTGGGTTGTGTGTCTACCCACTCTCCGGTCGCAGGAGGTGCAGGGTCAGGATGGAGGAGTAGAACAATTGGAACTGTCAGGATGTTCGAAGGATGGATGGACTAAACTAAGGAAATGGGGGTGATTGACAAAACTAATTAAGAAAAAGGGAGAGGGGTAAATGCGTGGTGGAGGAGGGGGAATGAAGAGAAAGGGGAAAAGAAATAAATAACAGGCGGAAGGAAGAGGTAAAATAATCAGTGGGGTGGAAAACACAGCAGTGAACAACATGAGGGTTTTCTTGTGGGGGAAGAGAGGAGGAACTGCCTGATGAACAGGGGCGGAGAGTGGTTAAAATGGACTTAAGGGCATGATAGCAACCGATGCTCCGGGGGAGGGGCATCTCTATCTGGAGGGGTTTTTCATGACATTTTTGCAAGGTTGGCAGATAATGTCAGAAAAGGGAGGATGGCAGCAAATTTGTTATGGTGGAATTTCTCAAAGGACCAGTCGAGTTTTAGGGACTGGCAAATGGGGGAGGGATAAGTCAAGTTTTTGGGACAGGCAAATGGGGGAGGGATAAGTACGAATGTTTGGACAGTTGGGGGGGCATTTAGAGGTGGTATACATGTTGGTTATACCAGAGTTATATTGTTAATTTGTTTTGTTTGCACACACACATATATATGGACCAACTCTGACAGTGTGCCAAACAGGTTTGTCTGAAGGGGGGATGGCTGAGCGGAATATGTACATCATTGGAATAAGGAAGGGGAACGGGGAGGGATCTACATTTACTATATAAATGGTTGGTAAACAAGATTTGGGGATTTGCTCTTGGAATGTTCAAGGATAGTGACACTTGTAAAGAGAACTAAACTGCTTACTGCCATGAAACGACAAGGGATTCAGGTGGCGCTGTAGGAAACGCATCTGACTGTGGTAGAGCATTTGAAGTTAGTGAGGGGATGGGTGGGGAAGTGCTTTGTGGCCTCGTTTAAGGCGCACAAGAGAGGAGTCGCTATCCTTCCGCGTAACAATTACTGTTCCAGGTAAAAAGAATGGTTAGAGATCAAAGTGGTGGGAGATATGTATTTGTAGGAGAGCTCTGGGGAGAGCGGATTACCTTTGGAAGTATATATGCCCCTGCTGTATTTGAGGCATCATTTTATAGTACAGTTCTCTCACTTCTGATAAAGGAGCAGTTTCCTGAATTGGTCCTGGGAGGGGATCTAAATTGCACTCTGCATCCACATTTAGACCATTCGCAGAGCAGAGGACGGAGAAGTGAGGCAATTAGACAGTGGCGCAGGGGTATGGGAGAGCTAAAGTTAGTGGATGGGTGGCGGGAAGCAAACCAGGGTGCAAAAGAGTATACTTTTTATTCTAACCCGCACGGTACATGGTCAAGGATAGATTATCTTTTTATCCCCCAGGACTGGTACAGAAGGTTACAAATGACTCATCACAGCCCTATCTATATATCTGATCATGCCATGGTAATAGTCTCATTTAGGATGAACAGGCCGAGGGTGGGGCTCCACCTTGGAAGTTTCCGACCTATCTGCTAGGGGATAAGAAGTTTAAGGAGTACTTAAAGGATTGTTAGGAAATTTACATAGTAAATAATGGGGATTCGCCCACTAGTAAGGGGGTAATATGGGATGTGGGAAAGGCATATATGAGGGGGATGATAATAAAATACATGGCACGGGACGGGACAAGAAACAGAAACAAGCTAGAAGAGTGAATTTGGAAGGTAAAGTGAAGGAGTTGGAAAGGAAGGTGGCAGAGGGAGGGCACGAGGGGGACCAGAACAGTCTAAAAGCAGCGAGGGAAGCTCTGAATGCTGTGCTCAGTGAAGAGGCTCGGAAGGCATGGACTTTTGGATGAAAGAGGTTATACGAATGGGGGAATAAACCAGGGCCTCTGATGGTGCGTTTAATGCAAGGAGGGAAGGGCCTAACCCATATTTCGGCAATTAAGGATAGAGGGGGGATCCTACATAAAGAAGAGACAAGTGAGAGACTGTTTTTGCAATTTTTATGAACTTCTATACAGGGCGGAAGGGAGACGGGAGGCAAGGGAAAGGGGGAAAGAATTTTTGGACAGATTGAGACTTCCCCAGTTAAGTGAGGAGCAGAGAAAGGTTATTAACAGCCCAATAGAGAAGGTGGAGGTGATGCGGGCGATACAGAGACTACAGATCGGGAAGCAGAGTGGCCAGGATCCGGACCACTCTGTAAGGCATTTCAGAGGATTGAAGGGCAGTCCTGGGGCATACCGGAAACTTTTTCGGACACAGTCATATGTCTGATACCGAAGGAAGGGATGTTTTGGAGTGTGCATCTTTCCGTCCGATTTCCCTGATTAACTGTGATGCTAAGATATTTGCGAAAGTTTTAGCGGGGCGGTTAGAGGAAGTGTTGCCTGATCTGGTCCACCCAGGCCAAGCCAGGTTCATTAAGGGCCGGGTATCGTATCATAATTTTAGGAGGCTTCTGAATGTGATTTGGGGGGCGGAGAAGAGGAAAGAGGACACCTGTATCCTCTCGATGGATGTGGAAAAAGCATTTGATAGGGTGAAGTGGGAGAATTTATTTGAGGCTATGGCCCAGTTTGGTCTGGGTGGAGCATTTGGGAAATGGGTGTGTGCTCTGTATAGGTCACCCAGAGCAAGAGTCTTAGTAAATGGTACCCTTTCGATGGGATTTGGATTAGGTAGAGGAACGAGGCAGGGGTGCCTGCTTTCTCCGTTGCTTTTTGCTTTAGCAGTGGAGCCTATGGCGGCAGCCATTAGACAGGAAGCGAGTATACAAGGGGTGAGAGGAGCATCAGGGGAGCAGCACAAAGTAGCCATGTATGCTGAAGACATGTTACTCTTCATGACAGATCCTGAGAAATATCTGCCTGGTCTTCTGCAACTTAACAGGAAGTTTGCGGAATTCTCAGGATACAATCTGAACTTAGATAAATTAGAGATTATGAGGCTTCCCAAAAGAAACAAGAGGGAACAGGGGTGGGGTTTTAAGAAGGTAGGAGGGTATTTTAGGTATCTCGGGATAAAAATTGGTTGAGTATTAGGGGATCTATATAAACTTAACTACAACCCTATACTTAACCCTATACCTATACTTAAGATGGTTGCTGCCGATCTTAAATGGTGAACCTCATTGCCAGTCTCGTGGTTAGGGAGAATAAATCTGATAAAGATGAATATACTCCCATGCCTGTTATATGTTATGCAGATACTTCCTATGAGAATCACTAGAGGAGATATAAAAGGGTTGGAGAAATTGTTCTCTGGGTTTGTGTGGCAGGGAAAATGCTCAAGGATTAGTCTGCGGCGTCTCAAAACGGATACGGGTAAAGGAGGAGTAAATTTCCCAGACACAGGTACATATTTTCTGGCAGCACAGCAAAGATATATAAGTGACTGGATTCATAAACCTCCAGCAGCTTGATGGGTGGACCTAGAACAGAGGGATTGTAAGGCACAACTTTCTGCATATCTAGATAGATGGGGCAGGGGCCATATAGAAGTCAGGAGTTCAAGAATCCACTGGTAGAGGAGACACTGAATAGCTGGGACAGGATGTTAAGATGCAGAGGGGTAGGGGCATTAGATACATATCTGGTGCCGTTGGCAAGGAATCCATTCTTTCTGCCAGGTTGGGAAGATCCTGGTTTTCGAATGTGGGAGAAACAGGGTATAAAGAGTGTGGGGGACTTGTGGGTAAGGGACAATTGGGCTCAATCCTAGAGTTACGGCAAAGATTTAAATTAGGAGAAGGGCAGTTATTCTGTTTTTTTTTTTCAGGCCACAGCATATGTGTTGGGGCTTGAAAGGGATGGGTCAGGGGTGGAGGAGTTACGGAAGATAGAAGCTCAAATACAGATGTCACGGGGGGGGCTATTAAAGGGTTTATGGGGAAAGTAGTAAGGGATCTAAGACAATGGTTACCGTATTTATCAGGAAGACCCCAAAGACTTTGGGAAAGGGATCTTGGGATACAGATAAGTGATAAGAACTGGGGTGAGCTCCTTAGTATGCATATGGGTATTCTTATATGTAATAAATTCAAGGAAGCTTTTTATACGTTTATACATCGGGCTTATAACCCACCGGTAATTGTACACAGGTATCACCCTGCAGTCTCATCTTATTGTAAAAGGTGTAACCAGGATAAGGGTACTTACGTACACTGTTTTTGGGGATGCCCCATCCTGCAGTTTTTTTGGGCCTCAATGACTAAGGAAATAGGGAGGATGTGGAATAGGGAGGTGGTGGTGGATCCACTTCTGTGTCTCTTTGGGGTTGAAAAAGACGAAGAGGAGGATTGGGATCCTCTTCCTAGATGGGTTTGAATACTATTAATTTTAGCCAGGCACTGTATACAGAACACTTTGGTATCCTGTACTGCCCCTACAGTACAAATGTGGAGGACTCTAGCTCTGCGCACACTAGTTTTGGAAAGAACTGCTCTTTTGGTAAAGGATAGGCTAGAATAATTCACAGGGGAGTGGGCTCCTTTCCTGGCAGACCTATCACAGTCTGAGAATGCTCTGTTTTGGGAGGGTCTCAAGGTTTAGGAAGATAAAGAAGATAACATAACCTAATTAAGGTGAGAGTGTACCTACTACAGGGGACCGTTTGGCACAAAGGTTGAATAATACGTACTTATGCGAAATCTGTGAAAGGTGATATTGAAAGTGTAAAACTGAATAGATTATTGTCAGACTAAAGTGATTTGTTGGTCTGTGTGCCTGTCAGTGATGATATGTGTGCTATGAAAATTAAATAAACTTTTATGCAGAAAAAAAAAGATGCCTCGGAGAGCTCTCCTTCAACATTCTTAAAGACTTGTATTTTGATAAGTACCACTTTATTGACTTTGTAGTATAATTGCAGCCCTTAGAATTTAGTTTTATTCAGTTTTTAGTGTTTTTCTCTGTATTTTGCAGTTCTGTCACTTCCTGTAAGGTTTTTACCTCAGAATTTAATTAAATTTAGTTGTATTAAATGGTTCCCTTTGGTTTCCGTCTTTTGAAGTTTATTTTAAATAAATTTGGTGTTTTGGCAGGTCTCGTTTCTCTCAGGGAACTGACCGCTTGCTTTGTTTTTACTTATCGTTTTTTAGGAACCGCTAGTTTGTTTAGTGCTGTGGATTTAGAGTGTTACTCACTGTCAGAGGTCCCTAGTATAAAACCTAAAAATCTAACAGGACCCACGGGTTTTAAGTATTGTGAAATTTGTGGCCAGTTGATAGCCAAAGCAGACAGGCATTCCCTGTGTGTTTTTTATTTAGGCACAAGTCATATTTTCTCTAACTGTAAAATCTGTATACTTTTTGCCCCAGATCTCTTAAAAAGAGGGCCAAAAAATTAGAGGAGATGGCCACTGTTTCCACCAATACAGAGGATGCACCCTCCACCACTGCTTCTAAAAAAAAGATACAGACAGGCCTAAAGATTCTGTGAAACCCAAACCCACTGAAAAAAAACGAGACTCTACTAAATCCAAAAGGCCTGTGGAACCGGCTTCTGAACTGGTTCCATCAAAGAAAAAATGTAAAGAGAAGCATGTTGCTGTGCCTCCGGCTGAGGAGCTCCCAGTAGACAAATCTAGCATGCCTTCAGCTGAGGACATTGCCAAAGCATTAAAGATTTTGCAGGCACTGCAGGCTGTAGTTCCCTACTCCAACACCGGGTTCCACCAGTTCCATCGGTTCTTACCCCAGGAATTCTCCAATATTCCTAACTCTTGCAGTCAGCCTTTAAAATAGAACTGCCCGGAGACAGAACATTATGCTAGAGATGGAACCATAATTGGCTAGTGACACTTGTTGAAATGCTGCCCTTATCAACTGCTGCATTCTAAAACCCCTCAGATTTCTTTCTCCGTCTGCCAAGTCAAAATGCCTCGGAGACTTCTCCTCACAGTCATTCTCAAGTGTTACTTCTATAATTATAAGTATTTTCTTTCATAATTTTCATTTGCTGCCTCAATTTTCTGTTTTATTAGTAAACCGTAAGTTTAGAGCAGGAATGTAAGTGTTTTTCTCTGTTTCTCTTGGTTCAGGATAACCGCTGAGGAACCGAGGTTTTGTTAGTTTAGTCGGAGTTTGTTTTACTAAAATTCCAGTAGCTTTACTTAAATTTAAATTCTTTGTTCTCTGTGAAAAAACGATAAATGCAGTTCTTTTTCTACTCTTCCTGGTTCCTCAGTTCCGAAATTGACCACAACTGCTAAATAAAAAGGAGGGAAAAAAAAAGACGAACTTACTTTGCTGTTGAGGTATTTTGGTTTTTTCTTTGAAAATGTCAGAAAATCCTAAGAAGGAAACTGGCCCCATGGGGTTTAAAAATTGTACAAAGTGTGGGGATGTTTTTGCCAAGGCTGACAAACATGACTTGTATGTTGTCTGCCTTGGTGAGGAACATTTCTCTGCTGAGTGTGACATTTGTAAGTCTTTCCCCCAAAAGGCACTTGAAAAATGTTGGGGAAGATTTCACCAAAAGTTGGAGAAGGGTGCTTCAGGCTCTGACCAGCCCTCACCCTCAAAACATGCGGATGAATCCACTAATTCTAAGCAAGCAACCCCTGATACAGGTGATTCCTCAACCAGTAAAAGAACTGGTGAACCAGTCAAATCTCCAGTTCCTTCAAAAAGATTGAAGAAAACAAAGCACACTGAACCCGTACTAAAAAGCCTAAGGGGGACATCTGCAGTGCCTGTCGGGATATTGTCCAGGCATTCAAAGTGATTCAAGTTTTGCAGGGGTGGGTACCTCCGGTTCCCCAAACCTCAGTTTAGCAAACAATTTCCTCCGTTCCAGCCTCACTCCAGGAACACATGGAGTATGAGGAAGAAGGGGAACCCATAGAACCTGAAGTTTCCCCTGATCAAAAATTTGGATCTCCACCCAGGGCATCTGAGGACTGTTCTTCCCGTTTCTCCTTTGTCAGGAAAATGGTTGATGCTCTGGATATTTTTTTTTTATTTTTATTTAAAATTTGATAACCGGGAAAGCCACACTGAGCCGAGGCTCGTTTCTAGGTGCGACCTGGGTACAGTTTGTACAGAGAGTAATCAAATAACTTGAAAGTGTACAGACAGTTTGTAGACTATTTACATTTGTACATAGATTAGCAATGGATTGAGGAAAACAGATAGTAATTACAGAACATTTTACAGCAATAAAATACACTGGTTCAGTGGTAAGAGAGCAAAACAATTGCATGTGGAGAGGAAGAAGGGAGATGGGGTCAGCTAGGACTAGGTGGCTGGGGTAGGTGGGTTGGGGACTGGGTGGTGCTTAGGTTGAGTGGTGGGGCCATTACAGCATTTAGGGCAGTGCCGGGCAGGTTGGAGCTTGAGGAGTCGAGTAAAGGCAGAATGAGAAGGGGCCAGGTGAAGGTTGGGGGGAGGTTGTTCCAGAGAAGGGGGAGGCAGTACAAGAATGCAGCTTGGCCGGTAAGAGAGCGAAGGTGAGGGAGGTGGAAAGAGCAGGGGTCCCTGTGGCGGAGAGGGTAGCTTGGGGAGGAGGTTGGGGTGAGGAGGGAGGTGAGGTGGGGGAGAGACCCATACCAATATTTAGCTAAAAAGGATGTGCCATGAATGGTATGCCTATGGGAGAGTGGAGCCAAGGAGAGGGGAGCATAGAGCCGGCAGTGGTGGCAAGGTAGTTGTGAAGCGGTAGAAGGAATTGAGAAGGATATCAAGTCTGGAGAGAGAGGAGGATGAGTCCATGCCATAGACTGTCGGCATAGTCAATAACTGGTAAGATTGATTTACGAACCAGCTCGCACCGGGTGGGGATAGGTAGGCTCGCTTTGTGACGATAGAGGATGGCAAGTTTGGGCCGGATTTTGGTGCAGATTGCCTCGATGTGAGTGGAGAAATTTAGGTGGCTGTCCAGCCAAACTCCCAGGTATTTGAAGGCTGAGACATGCTCCAGGTGAGAGCCATCTCTGGTGGTGATTACTGGGGAGCTGGGTGGGAGGCCAGCTTCTGTCTGGAGCCAAAGACCATTGTGACAGTTTTTTTTGTATTTAGAGTGAGCCGGTTTTCAAGGAACCAGGATTGGACTCCGTCAAAATAGTTTTGTAGGGTGGGGAGGACGCTGTCGTAGGAGGGGCCTGAGGCAAAGATGATGGTGTCATCTGCATAGAGATGCATGTTAGAGGCTAGGCAGGAAGAGGGGAGGTCATTTATGAAGAGAGAGAAGAGGAGAGGGCCAAGAATGGAGCCTTGGGGAACGCCAGATAAGAAGTAGAGGGGAGAGGAGAGAGTGTCTCCCACATGGACTGATTGATGCCTTTTATGGAAGTACGAGTGGAACCATGCGATGGCAGGTTGGGCAATGCTGAAAGAGCTAAGTTTGCTGAGTAGTAGCTGGTGGGAGACAGAGTCAAAAGCTTTAGCTAGGTCAGTGAAAATGGCTGCAGTGACTTGGCTTCTGTCCATGGCTGTGAGGATGTAGTTGGTTACACTTAGGGTGGTGACAGCGGAGTGGTGTTTACGGAAGCCGGACTGGATTGGTGATAGGTAGTTGTTGGAAGAGAGAAAGTCAGACAGTTTGGACAGTATGAGGGACTCCTGGACTTTGGCTAGGGAGGGGAGAAGTGAGATAGGCCTATAGTTTCCTGGCTGGGAGGGGTCACTGCCTTTGTGAAGAGGGATGAGTTTGGCTGATTTCCAAGCCTTAGGGACTGTAGCTGTGATTATGGATAGGTTCAGTATGTGAGTCAGGGGAGCGATGATGGCTGTAGCAGAGATACAGAGCATTTTGGGGTGGATTTGGATGTGTTGAGGGAGTAGAGTGCTTTGAGAACCTCCTGAGGTGTGATGGGAGGGAAGATGAAGCCGAGGTCAGGGGAGGATTGATAACCCAGGTTGGGGGAGGGAGGGATAGAGTTAGGTAAGGCACTGGAGATGAAGAACTTGTTGAATAGCTGGGCCACGGAGGCAGGATCCGAGATGGTTTTGCCATCTATGGTAAGGGTCGGGCAAGCCTGCTTAGTGGGGGGGTCAAGGAGGGAGTTGATCAGCTTCCAGAAGGATGCATTTGTGTTGTGGGTTTGAGAGAACTGTGCTTTAAAGTATTAAGATTTTGATTGCCATGTGGCCTTATTTGTTTCTGAGGTTCTTATAGGATTGAAGGTAACTATCTGAGTGGGAGGCTTTATAGAGTCACCACGCTTTGTCCCTGGAGCGACAGAAGGTGATAAGGTCAGCTGTGATCCAGGGGTGGTGGAGGCATTTCACCCCTACTTTCCTTAGGGGAGCATACATGCGCCAGATTCTTTGGAAAGTGCTGCAGAAATGGGATTGGGCGACATCCACATCAGATGCGGACAGGACGGATAGCCAGTCTGCATGTGTTAGGTCTTGGAGTAAGGCAGGGACATGAAGGTTGCGAAGGCAGCGGGACCAGATGAATTTGGGGGGGGGGGAGTGGCGAGTGGATTTCATGGATGCAATAAATGATACAGTGGTCACTAAGGGCATCGGAGAGAACACCTGATGCGGCAATACGGTGGGAATGGGAAGATAGAATCCAATCCAGAAGGGTGTGGTTTTGGGACCGGTGGTTTAGGTGAGTGGGTTCTTGGATTAGCTGCCAAAGGTTTAGGGATTAGATCCTTAAGATGGAGGGTTTAGCAGAGGGGGAGAGCCAGTCGAGATTGAAATCGCTAAGTAGCACGAGCTCACCATTGGATGTTTTGGTGGAGATTGCAGAGATGGCCTTGATGGTAGAGTCGGGTGAGGCCGTTGGTGGGGCATATAGGACCTCAATGTAGAGGGGGGCAGAGGAGGAGAAGGAGAGGTGCGCCGTGATTAATTCGTGGGAAGCTGGGCAGGATTCGTTGAGGATGATGGCGCATGAGAAGGCATGCTTAACGTATAGTGCCACGGCCCCACCTTGCTTTCCTCAGTCCTGACTAAATAAGTTGTAGTCTGGAATGGCGAGGGAGGAATTTGGGATCTTGGAGGTTAGCCAGGATTCCGTAATGCAGAGTATATCAGGGTTGTTCAGGGTGACCCAGACTAATAGTGAATCCATTTTGGGGAGCAGACTCCTGGCGTTGAGAAGGAAAATGCGTAGGCCCTTGGGGAATTGGCTAGGGAAGGGGGCGATCCTGTAGAGGAGAGGTAGAGGTGGAGGAGAGCCTAGGCATAGAAGGGCCAGGGTTGGAATGTATGTCGCCAGCTAGAAGTAGGAGGATAGAGGGATATATGCGAAGCGGGGAGTGTTTGGACACGCCTGAGCAGCGCTTGGAATGTGGATCATGGAGGTTAAGGCATCGGTGTAGAGCCTCCAGGTTTAGGAGGTTGGAGTGGAGCAGAGAGGGGTGTGTGGGGGGGTAATAGGGGGTGGACTGGGGAGGAGGCGGGGAGAAAGAGAGGGAGAGAGTTGCAGGTTAAGCATTGGAGTAGGGTTGATAGGGGTAGGAGTGAGAGGGTCCTGCAGGATTTGGTGGCCGGAAGTTTGTTTGGGGGGTGTGGGGTGCACCCTAAGGTGAGGGGAATTGAGATGGGAATGCTGGAGTGAGAAAAAGATAGCCAGAAGGAGAAAACAGCTCAGCAGAAGCTTCTGCATTTTTTTTTTTGGTTGCTAATTGAGGGACTGAAATAAGGAAAAAGCAGTAATGCAGGTAATTGGCCACTAGGGGAGAGAGCTAGTTTATAACTGGACAGGAGCTCTGCAGTTGTAGCAAGGATTTGGGAGCTAGGCAGCCACTAGAGGCAAGAGCAGGTAGCCTGCAGGTGGGAAAGTTGCCCGATAGGTTTTTTTCACGTCATGTGATTGATGGTATAAAGCTCAGAGATGACCAAGGGTGGTGGTGGGGCGGCGGGGTAGCTCGTGAACTGACACAAAGTCCTTTCCTTTGAAAAGGCGGCAAGATAACATGCGACTGTGCTGTGCGCTTACACTGCAGGAAGATTAGTACCTTATTGCTGTGGGGAGGGCCGCTCGTACACCAGCCCTCACGACCCTCGGGGAGCTGAATGGACCCTCTGGAGGAAGGGGTGATCTGTGGGAGACAGAGAAAATGGACAGTTTAAGAGTAGGTAAGGGCTAAGGGTGCGTCACTACAACACAAAAGGAGGGGAAGGGGGGGACGCGATACCGACGATTAGCCTGCAAGATCCCCGTTTTTCTAAAAACACTGCCTGCTTCTGGTTTAGTTTGAACAGTGGAGACTTAAAATCAATTAATTGCAGGCTTGGCAGGATGGGAGCTCCTAGAGATTGTTAAAAGGCAGGCTTAGTTGGAATATTTTAAGGAGCTAAGCTGCGGTGCAGGAAAACGCTACTTTTTCTTTTTTTCCTCTCATAAAGCTGGTACGCTGCATGACTGTTGCTCGATGCGGGTCAGGGGGAGACAGAATTGAAATTAGAACTGCATCCTAAGATACCGCTTAGGCTAGTCGGGATAAACCTTTAGCAATATAGTCGGCGTTTCACTTAGGTGCATATTAAAAATATCACATGCAAAAGTAAAGTGCACAGCTGAAAAGTATCAAAATTCAGCACTACAACTTAGAGATTTAGTGACAAAAGAACACTTATGGCATTTAAACGGCTAAAATTAGGAGCAATTCCACTTAACATCTTAAGGTGCACAGCTAGAATGAGTCATAAGGCAGTACTTTTCAGCTAAGAATTTGTGGGGAAAAAAACCCAATCAGCACTCGTAGACAGACACCCACTAGTGAAGTGGTAGAAGGTGAAGAGGAGGTGGAGTATCTGGAGCTTATGGGGCCAACACCCCTCTAAAAAAATTGCTGCTCCCTATTGACAAATTCTTTAAGAAAGATATCTTAAACATTCTGCAGACACTGAATTCAAACAACATGAAGTCTTGCTGTATTCTGACAATAGCAGTGAGCCCCAACCTTCGAACTGCCCCGGAGATGAAACAGTTAACTTTCCATGCCAGGCATGGAACGCTGAGCTCGAGCTCGGTTGAGACTCTGTCTGTTGCTGTTTGAACTCAAACCGTCAGATTCTTTACTCCGCCTCACTGAACAGTCACTCCGGAGATTTCTCCTTTGCTCAGTTCAGTTTGTCGGTTAAAGTCCGTTTTTCTCGGTTTTCTACCGAATTTAAACCGCAACCTGTCAGTTCAGTCTCTGTCTGTGGTATTTGTGAGTACTAGATAGGTTATATTGATTTTCTATTCTGTGTGGAACTTGTAAACGTTTCATCGGTTCGGTTTGAACCGATCAGGTTGTTTAAAAATCTTTATTTTTACTTTTAGAGTGTGGTTACCGGTTCTTATCGGCTCTAAAAAAAAAAAAAAAACCGATTTTAATAGTTTTTCCACGACAATGAACACGTCAGGAACCGATAGAGTGTCTTGCTCATGGATTGCTTGCCAAAGGGTAAGTTTTGTTAGGACTGGCACCATGTCTGAGAAACCCAAAAGAAAACCGGCCCACTGGGTTTCAACACTGTAGTGTGTGTGGGGAAGTCTTTGCTAAGGCTGACCCCCACACCACCTGTGTTTATTGTCTGGGGTTTGACCACCTCGATTCAGACTGCCAGATTTGTAAAAATTTTCCTGCAGCTACCCTAGAAAAGAGAGTTGGTAGGCTCAGGGAAAGGGAGGCCAAAAAGTCCGCTGACCCGGATGGCCAGCCCGGTTCAGTTCAAACCGAACCAGAAGGAGTGCCCTCTGACCAGGGTGAAACTTCTTCGGGCAAAAGGAGAACCGATTCCGAGGAGTCAGTTCTGGTTAAGAGAACAAGAAGGGAAAAATCAGCCGGTGTGAATCCAAAAGGTTCTTCTCCAACCGCTGAAGAAATAGCCAAAGCGATAAAAATTGTGCAGTTGCTTTCCCTGGTTCCGACCGAACCGGCACCATCAGGAAGACGCTCGGTTCGGCTGGTTCCACCGGTTCTGGATTATGATTTGGAAGAATTTTATGAACCGGAGGAGGAGGAAGGAGAGTATGAGGAAAGGGAATGTGATTTATGAAAGTCTGGATGTGCCCATTGACCCAGACATCTCCCCAGACAGACCTTCAGGAGTGTCTCCTCCTAGGCTTTCTGAGTCCCCCTCCCATTTCCTGTTTTACAAGAAAGTGGCCGAAACCGTTCAGCTTCCTATGGAAGAAGCTGTGGATGACCAGGAGGAGCCTGACTGTGGAAATGATGGATATCCTAGAGTCCAGGAGGCTGTCTATTCCCTTACACAAGTCTTTTGGGAAACAGACATTTAAGATTTTAAAGACTCCTAATTCTATACCTCCTGTGGATAAAAGAATCGACAAGAGGTATACTCTGTCAGACTCTGATACGGAGTTCCTTACCCAGCAATGCAGTCATGTTGGGGTAGTGCAGACTGCAGCCTGTGATAAGGCTAATATACCCTTGGCTTCACACCTCCCAGATAAGGACTCCAGGAGGATTGATGCCATGGCAAAGAAACAGTACATGGCAGCATCCTTGGGACTCAGGCAGGCCAATTATATGGCCTACACAGCTAGATACCAGAAATCTAGATGGGACACTGTCATGGCTTTAGTTAAACAGGTCCCTGGCCAGCTTGCCAAGGAGCTGGAGCAGGTGGCTGCTGGTGGTATTGAGGCATCCAAGGTGCAATTCCATGCTGCAGTGGACTCCAATGATGTTTCATCTAGAGTCATGGCTACATCTGTGACCCTTCGTAGGATGGCTTGGCTCAGATGTACTAGCCTGTCTCAGGATACCCAGACTAAGGCCATGGATTTTCCTGTTGTGCGTAATTCTCTGTTTGGGAGCAAACAGAGAACTACATGAAGAAAATGGATGAATACAGGACCACCTATAGGAGTGCTCAGGCCAAGGAAAGGCAAGCCACTCCTCAGAGGCAGCATCCAGGGGCAGGGGCAGGCCTTTTCATAGGCCTTTTACCAAGCCCAGACCACCTCTTCTGCCTATGCTCAGAGGGGGGTTCTTTAGAGGGAGAGGCAGGAGGGGTACAAGCAGGCCTGCTTCCACCCCTCAGCCTAAACCCCCTGCCAAACAGGCACCCTGATGGGTTTGCCAGGGCCGATTCTCCACCACCTGTAGGGCAGGCTGGCTTACTTTGTCCAGGACTGGAAGTCTTTAACGTCAGACAAATGGGTCCTGGAAGTAGTAAGCCAGGGACTGGTTCTCAGCTTCAAAAAATTTCCAAAGATGAGAACCAGATCCTTTCCACCTGCAAATCCCTCAGAGGCATTTGTACTAGAGGCAGAGGTCTCTTTCCTCTTGGCTCTCAGAGCTGTAGAAAGGGTTCCACCCCTACATCAAGGGAAAGGATTGTACTCCAGGTACTTCCTCACCCCCAAAAAAGACAGGAGAATAGCGGCCCATCCTGGATCTCAGATATTTAAACAAGCACCTTTTAAAGCCAAAGTTCAAAATGGTGACTCTGGGAATAATTCTACCCTCTCTAAGGTCAGGGGACTGGCTAGTCTCCTGGACCTCAAGGATGCCCTATTTCATATTCTCATCAGAAGCTCCCATCGAAAATACCTCAGATTCGGCTGCCCTCAGGCCATTACCAATTCAGGGCAATGCCCTTTGGCTAACCTCTGCTCAAGGGTGTTCACAAATGCCTGGCAGTAGTAGTTGCTTCTCTAAGAAGGCAAAGGATTGCCATCTTCCTTACCTGGATGACTGGCTCATAGTAGGCCAGTCCCCAGACCAAGTCAGGTTACACCTACAGATAACTCAGCAACTGCTCACCTCTCTAGGTTTCCTTCTGAATATTTCAAAGTCAGTTCTAGAGCCTGTTCAGCTCCTCACTTTCATAGGCGCAGAGCTAGATACAGAAAAGGCAGAGCCTTCCTTCCCCTGGACGGGGCAAGGACCCTTATCACACTGGCCTCTTCATTCATCCTACAGGTGTCTCAACCAGCAAGACATTTTCTGCAGCTCCTGGGGCACATGGCTGCTTCTACAGCAGTGGTGCAGGGAGCAAGAGTTCAGATGAGGGACATTCAGTTCCACTTGAGAGCCTTTTGGTCTCAGAAAAAGGACCCACTGACCAAACTGATACCAGTGACTCGAACCCTGATCCAGGCTTTGCAGTGGTGGCAGGATCAGGACACTCTAAGACAGGGAGTTCCTTTTGTCACTCAGTCTCACTCCTTAATCCTTACTACAGATGCCTCCCTCTTGGGGTGGGGGGCTCACCTGGGAGACCTGACCACCCAAGGGTTGTGGTCCCCTCAGGAATCTCTGCTTCACATCAATCTGTTGGAACTCAGAGCAGTGTTTCTAGCACTTCAAGCTTTTTCCAAGTCTGTTCAGAACAAAGTTGTTCAGATCAGGACAGACAATACCACCACAATGTGGTATATCAACAAGCAAGGGGGCACTTGGTCTTCAGCCTTGTGCACAGAAGCAATGAAGTTGTGGTCTCTGGCCTATTCCCTGAACACCTCCCTTACAGCAGTACACCTCCCAGGCAAGGACAATGTCCTGGCAGATGCTCTCAGCAGGATATCTCAGGGCCATCACGAATGGTCACTGCATCCCCTGATTTTGGAGGTGGTCTTCTCCAGATGGGGCACCCCACAGATAGGTATTTTTGCAGCCCCAGACAATCACCAATTTCCCCTTTTTTGTTGCAGGCCGCCAGTGTTGGGCTCAGTCCTCCTGGATGCCCTGGTCCTCAATTGGGAAGGGAAGTTACTGTATGCTTTTCCCCCCTTCCCTCTCCTGTTCAAGGTGCTAGTCAAAATCAGGTCTCAACCCTGCAAGGTGATTCTGATTGCTCCAGACTGGACCAGACAGCCCTGGTAACCTCTCCTGTTGTCCTTAGGAGTCCACCTTCCCTTGTCTCTTCCCAGGAATTACAACCTGTTAACCTGTGCTCAGGGCAGGGTTTGGTACCTGAATCTCAAATCTCTCAATCTCAAGGCCTGGCTCTTGAAGAGTTAGAGTTTGCTGATTTACACCTTTCTCAGGGTGTTATGGATATTCTAAAGGCTTCTAGGAAGCCTTCCACCAGAACTACTTATAATTCCAAATGTAAAAGGTTCTCCATACGGTGCTCTGGGAAGCATATTTCCCCAGAGTCTGCTGACCTGCCCACAGTCCTTGACTATATGGTTCATCTGAATAGCTTGGGACTCAGACCAGCTACACCAAGGGTGCATCTGGCAGCTGTCTCTGCTTTTCTTTCAGCAGGAAAGCTCTCTTCTCTTTCAGCTCACCCTGTATTCTCCAAGTTTTTCAGGGGATTGCTTCATACCAATCCGCCATTCAGGGACCGTGCCCCTGCTTGGGACCTTAATGTTTGCATTGCTCAGCTTATGCAACCTCCTTTTGAGCCTTTGTCCTCAGCAGAGCTTAAGTACTTGACTTGGAAAACTGTGTTCTTGGTGGCTGTCACTTCTGCCAGGCACATAAGCGAGTTGCAAGCCCTGTCAGTGGAGCCTGATTTTATCTCTTTCCATAGAGATAAGGTGGTCCTCAAGACTAACAGGAAGTTTTTACCTAAGGTGGTTTCAGACTTCCACCTTAACCAATCTGTGTCTCTTCCTGTGTTCTTCACTGACCATTCCTTCTCTGGTGAGAGGAGGCTGCACAGTTTGGATATGAAAAGAGCCCTTAGCTACTACATAGAATGTACCAAGGGTCACAGGTTTGACTCTGTCCAACTGTTCCTCACTTATGGTGAGGCTGGTAAAGGAAAACCTGCCACTAAAAGATCCATTGCCAGGTGGATTGTCTCTTGTATTCAATTTTGCTATGAAAAACTAGGTAAGGTTCCACCCTCAGGCCTGAGGGCTCACTCTACCAGAGGTACAGCTGCTTCCCTGGCTGCTGCCAGGGATATTCCTATCTTAGAGATATGTCAAGCAGCTACCTGGAAAACAGTACACACTTTTACCAAGCATTACTCACTGGATATCCAGGCTAGAAGTGATGCTCGGTTTGGCACAGCTGTGCTTCAGAGCCTATTTCCTAAGTAGGTTCTGTCCCTCCTCCATGGAGGTACTGCTTGGTAGTCTGCTATTGTCAGAATACAGCAAGACTTCATGTTGAAGAAAAAATTACTCACCTTAGTAAGGTTGTTTCTTCTAATGGAGTCTTGCTGTATTCTGACCTCCCCCCCGCCTTCCCCTCTCAGAACCTTTGTTTTTGGGATGTGGGTGGGCAGGAGCAGTGTTGGCACTCAGGAGGTGCCCCACCGTTTTTTTATTATCACCCTCTTTTCTTTGGGTGAGTGGGTGTTGTGTTATTCATTTTTTGGGTTTCCTGACTTGAGTCTTTGTTTTGGGACCAAAAAATCTGTTTATTATATTTAGTAGCCACTTGGCTAGTGTAGGTTTACAGCTTCCACACAGGTCTCTCAGTGAGTTTAGCTCGTAAAGATCTGATGGTTTGAGTTCAAACAGCAACAGACAGAGTCTCAACCGAGCTCAAGCTCAGCGTTTCATCTCCGGGGCAGTTCGAAGGTTGGGACTCTCTGCTATTGTCAGACTACAGCAAGACTCCATTAGAAGAAACAACATTACTAAGATGAGTATTTTTTTCTTCTTGTTGGTGTGGCACTAATAACCTAGTGCCTTCACAGTTAGGGTTACCAGTTCTGCTGGACTATCTCATCCACCTTCACTCTCTGGGCCTACAGCCCCCAACTCTTAAGGTCCACCTGGCATCAGTCTCATCCTGTCTGTCGGCTGGGAAGGGTACTTTGGTAGCTGCCAGTCCTATTTTCAAGAAATTCTAAAAAGGATTGGTCCATTTGCACTCACCTCTAAGGGAAACGGTGCCTACTTGGGACCTTAATTTCTGCATTGCCAAGTTCATGGGACTCCCTTTCGAACCCATAGCTTTAGCACATTTCATATTCATCACCTGGAAGACCAAATTCCTTGTGGCCATCACTTCAGCTAGAAGGATAAGTGAGCTGCAAGCTTTGTGCATAGAGCAAGACTATATCTCCTTTCACAGAGAAAAAGTAGTCCTCCAGACCAATAGGAAATTCCTCCCTAAGTGGTCTTAGATTTTCATCTGTACCAGACCATTACTCTGCCAGTCATCTTAACTGATCATTCTACTTCATGGGATTGGAGGCTCCACAGCTTGAATGTTAAGAGAGCTCTTAGGTACTACCTAGACAACACTAAAGCCCATTGGTAGGACAGGCGGCAGCTGTTTCTGACTTATGGGGATGTGGGAAAATGGAAACCAGCTACTAAAAGAACCATTTCACTATGGATGGTAGCATGTATTCAGTTCTGCTACAGCAACACTGGCATGGAGCCCCCAGTAGGCTTAAGGGCACATTCCACAAGGGGTACAGCTGCTACGATAGCAGCTGCCTGGGATATTCCCATGTTGAATACGTGTAAAGCAATTACATAGAGGACTGTACACACCTTTACAAAGCATTACAGTTTGGACATTCAGTCCAGGCATGATGCCAGGTTTGGCACAGCAGTGCTGCAGAGCTTGTTCCTTAAGTAGGGTTCTGTGTGCACCTCCAAAGGTACTGCTTCGTAGTCTGCTACAGTTAATCATATTGAAGAATTCCTGGGATTAGAAAAAAAAAATACTCACTTTAGTAATCTTGTTTCTTCCAAGGTATTCAATATGATTAACTCCCCCTCTCTACCTCCCCTTCCAGAACCAGTTGATCTCTGCGTCATAGCTGGTTTTGCATACTGTTATGGTCATTCCTGATTTCTCCTTTGTTTTTTTAAACAGGATGGCTCTATGTTTCCTTTAGTTAGTCCTTTCTGACACTGCCAGGGGATAGAAAAAATTAGATTATTTGTTAATTGTTGTTTAATCTCATTAGGATAGCTTAGTTTAGGGGTCTCTCCAAGCAGGCTCCGAGGAAATCTGAGCATTATAAAATGCAGCAGTTTGAATGGTGGCGTGAGCCAATAGATGTTCCATCATTTGCATAGTTCCAGAATTCTCCAGGGCAGTTCAACACTGGAGACTGACTGCTACAGTTCACCATATTGAAGAATACCTTTGAAGAAACAAGATTACTGCGGTGAGTAATTTTTTCTTCTGGCCCACGTCACATAGGCCAACTCTTCAGTTTGGCTCTCCTACATTCATGTATGAAGCAGGAATAATCGAAAATAAAATCAGTTGCAAACAGTTCACCTTTTATTCGATTAACAACACCCTAAGTGTGATCAGTTTGGGATTATGTCTTGGCCGTACACCAATCAAAATTCACTGTTCATACTAATTGTTCTCTGTGACCATTATTGAGTTTCCTATAAGCCTCTGCCTTCTTTGGGAGCTTGACGCAGAAAAATATTATTGTTGCCGTATTGGTCCTTGTAACAAAAGATCCAGAAAAAAAGATGATTTGATACCTTTTATTGGACCAACATAGATGTTACAAAAGAAAACAGGTGCTTAAGCTTTCAGACTACACACAGTCCTTCATCAAAAGCTAATGCCAGTTGTTTTGGTATAACATTCTATCAAAGACCAGATCATATATAAAAAACAGACAAAAAGGTTGTAAAGAATCCCATTAGCCTAAGAATTGCATTGCTGACTGCCTGTGTTATCTGTATGGTTTTAAGTTGACTTTTAAATGCAATTTTTAGGCCAGTGGGATTCTTTACAACCTTTTTGTCTGTTTTATTAAGTATGATCAGGTCTGTAATAGAATGTATTCTTCCAAAACAACTGACATTAGCTTCTGATGAAGGAGTGTGTATAGTTTAAAAGTTTAAGCACTTGTTTTCTTTTGTAACATCTGTGTTGGTCCAATAAAAGATATCAAATCATCTTTTTTTCTGGATCCCTTATGAGCTTGGAAAATGATGTCTGGATAGCTGCCAAACTCCCCTGTTTACTTGGGTGGCAATCCATATGTCAGAGTAACTGTCCCTTTTGAGAAGTGCCCCATTTACTCTGGCAGCAATCCCCTGGACTGGATGGCAATGTTTTTACTCAGTATGCCATTACTTTTTCAATCAGTCTGTCACATGTAGAACTTAGAGCACAGTTATAACTCTTACTCCATAGTGGGGCTCAAACATTAACCTTCCTGACACAGCCTCCCTCCTGACAGGAGCAAGGGGAATTTCAGGGATTTACCCTGCAGGCTGTCTTGTCATCCATTTTATCCCCCCCCCCACCACCACCAATCCTACGTGCCTCAGTGCAACTCTAGCAATAAGGATATACCCAGCAGATGCCTCGCCCAGCATGCAGATCAGCCTCATGGCAGCTCCTGGCCCAACTTCTCAAACTCCTTTCAGTACATGATATTCCCATACAATACAATAATCACATACAAATTGTTATGGGACTTTTGGGCCTGACGTCTTGAACCTTCAACCTACACTGGAATGCACGATTCCCTCTCACAAACATGGAGTGTGCATGAGCCTGTATTTGGCAACTAATTGCCTGTCTGTCTCTTCAGTCATGCATCCAAGTCATGCTTGGCTACTCTTAGAGGGTGATAAAGGGGTTTGGGCAGACTAGAATTATATATTGGCTTTTGTATATTTTTTTCAATTCAGTTTATTTCATGGCAAGAGAAGGAGAAAGCCACTGTGGTTCTCGAGAGAGGTGGCGGTAAAGGTCAGGGCAAAAAGGAAAGGGTTCAGGAAATATAAGGAGACACAAAGGGAGGAGGACAGGGAGGAGTACTTAGAGTGTCAAAGGGAAGCGGGTATGGCAGTAAGGAGAGCAAAGGCACGGACTGAGGAAGGTTTAGCACAGTCAGTTAAGAAAGGGGATAAGACATTCTTCAGGTACATCAGTGAAAGGAGAACAAACAAGGGGATTGCAATGCTCAAGGGAGAGGGAGGGGAATGCAAGGAGGGTGACATGGAAAAGGCAGAAATACTGAATAAATATTTCTGTTCAGTATTGACAGAAGAAGGAGAGAGACAGGGGCTACAGCAGTTGCCAAGGGTATGAAGAGGTGGACAGTAGTCCATTCACAGGGGAGAGAGTCCTGCAGGAGCTCACTAAATTGAAGGTGGACAAAACGATGGGACCAGATGGCATACACCCAAGGATATTAAAAGAACTGTGAAGGGAGATAGCAGAACCTCTGACAGCCATGTTCACTGAGTCATTCAACACAGGGGTGGTACCAGAGGATTGGAGGCGGGTACATGTGGTCCCTCTACACAAATCCAGCAGCAGGGAGGAGGCGGGAAACTATAGGCTGGTCAGCCTCACCTCAGTAGTGGGGAAGATCATGGAGATGTTGCTTAAAGAAAGGACAGTGGGGCATCTAGAAGCCATCGGAGCCCAGGACCATAGGCAACACGGATTCACAGCGGGGAGGTTATGTCAGACAATTCTGGTTGATTTCTTTGGCTGAGTGACAAAGGAAGTAAATTAGGGTGGGGCAGCGGACGTCGCTTATCTTGATTTCAGCAAAGCCTGACACCGTCCCACATAGGACGCTGATAATCAAGCTGGGTAGGCTGGGCATGGGGAACAGGGTGGAAAACTTGATTAGAAACTGGCTAACAGGAGGCAGAGGGTGGTGGTAAATGGGGTGCAGTCTGGGGAGAGGGGGGTGACCAGTGGGGTGCCTCAGGGATAGGTTCTGTTCAGTGTCTTCATTAGCGACATTGCAGAAGGGCTGAAGGGAAAGGTCTGCCTGTTTGCAGATGACACCAAAATCTGTAACAGAGTGGATACCCCAGAGTGGGTGGAGAAAATGAGGAAGGGCCTGGGAAAGCTTGAAAAATGGTCTGAGGACTGGCAACTGAAGTTTAATTAAAAAAAAGTGCAAAATTATGCACGTGGGATTGGGAGGGGGAGTTGTTGACAGTCACTGAGGAGGAAAGGGACCTGGGGGTTATTATTTGAGACGACCTGAAAATGTCAAAGCAGAGTGCTAAGGCAGCTGAGAGGGCCTGTGGCATGCTGGGGTGCATAGGCAGGGGTGTCATCAGCAGAAGGAGCGAGATAGTGATGTCATTATATAAAACCATGGTCAGGTCTCACATGGAGTACTGTGTGCAGTTCTGGAGGCCGCACATTCATAGGGACATTAAGAGGCTGGAGACGGTCCAGAGAAGGGTGACTAAGATGGTACAGGGCTTCAACACAAAACTTATGAGGAGAGATTAAGGGACATCAATATGTACTCGCTGGAAGAGAGGAGGGAAAGAGAGGGGACACGATAGAAACATTTAGGTACCTCAAGGGTATAAACAAGGTGCAGGGGGCAGATATTTTCCAATACAGGAGAAGCACAAGAACGAGGGGGCATGTCATGAAATTGGAAGGTGGGAGGTTTGAGGGAATGTGAGGAAGTTCTTCACAGAGAGGGTGGTGGACACATGGAATGATCTGCCTCAGGAGGTGGTGGGAGTAAGCACTGTGGATGGATTCAAGCGTGCTTGGTACAAGCATAGGGGAACCATAAAGGTACAGCATCGGGTGGGTCAGAAGCAGTAATCCAGTACAAGGGTTTATGGGCAGACTAGGTGGGCCAGGCGGTCCTTATCTGCCAACAATTTCTATGTTCTGTCTCACAAGCTGGTCTCCGGGCTTCCTTACTCCTGGGCTGTACCTCCTGATACTGATCGACAGGCAGGAATCAGACCTCTGCAGCAGGGGACAGCCAGCCCTCCACTTCCTGTCTCCCTCAGTTTACTTCCTGCCTGCAGTCTGGCAGGTACTCTGCAAGCAGAGCTCTGTCACCACAGGGCAGAGCTGAAGTCAGCAGACTGTAAGTCGAACAATTTCATTTTCTTTTGGATCCAGAGTATTAGTAGCTGTGTTTCAGCACTCCTGCATGGGGTCCAGTCTCAGCCTTGCAAGCTGCACAGACTGGGCCCATTTTACCGCAGTGATTTTTTTCCCACGATTTTGGGACTGCACTCTGCAGGGCACTTGGAGGATTTTAGGGTCAGAAACTTCCCCATGAGCCGGGCGTTCCTAGACCTGGGGTGATTATGAACGGCACCGGAGTGCCTGTTGAATGAGAAAACAGCACTGGAATGCCTAATTTGCTTTTTTCCCCCTCTCCAATGGCAGTCCTGGGTGTTTTCTGTTGACGGCAGGCACTTTCTCCTCAGCCGCTCGTTGATAGTGGACCCGCTCGAGAATTCAGTCACTTGTCGATGTCCAGTATTTCCCTATCGACGAGGGCTACAGTGCATGAGGAGTGCATATGTGAAAGCTCCAGTTAGGAGCAGCCTTTGCGCTTGGGGCATCAAACATGGCACCAGAGTGCTTAATCTGTGCTGGGATTGTTCCCGAGGAGGAACGCTTATTGCAAAGCTCTCGCTAGGAGCAGTCTTCGTGCTTGGGGCAACAAAAATAGCACCGGAATGCTTAATCAGCGCTGGGACTGTTCGCGAGGAGGAACGCTTATCGGAAAGCTCTCGCTAGGAGCAGTCTTCATGCTTGGGGCAACAAAAATAGCACCGGAGTGCTTAATCAGCGCTGGGAGCATTCTCGAAGAAAAGACAAGAGAAAATGTAGCCCCTGGGTTTTTTTCCGTCGACGACTGGCATTCTGGTATTCTTAGCCACTCGTCGATGATGGGCCTGCTCTAATGGTACAGCCGCTCGTCGTGGAGTGCTGCAGGGCATTAGGACAGCTAATTGGGACTAATGGAGCTCCCCCTTGGTGTCATGAAGGCCCCCCCCCCAATGCACGCAGAAAACAGATTCTGTTATCCACTGGATTTATGTTATCCACTGGATTTAGTGCAACTTGATTCAATTCATGCAGTTCCGGACAGCTACAACACCATATCCAGTATCTTGCCCTTAAAGGGACAGCAGCTTCAACATCTTAGCCAGTACTCCTCCAGGGGGGAGGGAGTACACTGATTGAAAAGGGGGAATATGAGCATTGGGGCATGGCCTTAGATGCACCTTTCAGGGACAATCGATGCCAGCGACGCAGGAGGTTTTTGCTCCCGCTTCTGAACACCTTCACTGGATCGCTTTGCCTAACAGGGGAGCAGGCAATGCGGCAAATGTTGAGGACTCTAAGGAGGTTCCTTTCTCGGCTCTGACTGATAGCCAACAGCCAGGTCTGAGCGAGCAACAACAACCAGGTCTGAGAGGGCAGCGGTCACCGGGAGACACAGCAATCCGCACACCCCTCACTAACCGGCGGACCCTGCATGCTTCACTGGGGGGGGGTCACCAGGGGGGAGACCTCATAAGAAGGAGGACCCCGAGCAGTTGTCCCCACATCCCACGGTCTCGAGGTGGATCTAGGGGGCACTAATAAGAGAAAGAGTATCTGGGAGCATTCCCCGGGCTCCTCAGACTCCAT
Organism: Neoceratodus forsteri; assembly: GCA_016271365.2. Classification (NCBI taxonomy): domain Eukaryota; kingdom Metazoa; phylum Chordata; order Ceratodontiformes; family Ceratodontidae; genus Neoceratodus; species Neoceratodus forsteri. The sequence continues at coordinate 1,226,412,001 of CM028132.1, read as the reverse complement.
CCCCCCCCCCCCCGCATCACAGGGGGGAACCAGGGGGGTCAGCAACATCAGACTCTGCCGACTCATTGCCCAGAATCTCTGTCCTGGAGCGTCTAGTCGTTTTCATCCCAGGTCATACTTGAGTTTTACCTAGCATCTTTCCCAGGGCTCCCACCCAGCCGAAACGGGCTCTGTCTGGGAGCTGCCGCCAAACTGGCCATGGCCTCCCTCCTCCTTCTGTCATAGAGAATCTGTGATAGGAGGAAGGGCAAGGTTCAAAACGTGCCTATCCAGTGACCCGGCAGCTCTCTAGGCTTCTCAGTTGGACAAGAAGAAAGCTGAAAAGAGGTTTGGCTGCCCCATGATCGACCCTCTGATTTCAAACCTAACTAAGCTATTTTTCATCAACTGCAGTTAACTGGTTTGGCTGAGGATTATAAAGCAGATGTATAGGAGGAGGCGGTTAAGTGCGCTGCTCTGTCCATATTTGGTAAAACCTGGGCTCGCTACAACCTCCGGCTTTGGGCCTAGCAAGCAGTCACCTCTTCATATCAAGAGGCCGGGGCCAGTCCGGGTCCTCAGACTCCAGGTGTGTTCTTTGTTACCAAGGTGACAATAAGAGTCAGACCACTACTTCTCATGGTAGAAGAGCATGCTATCAGGGCCTATCCTCGAGTAGGGGGCAGACATTTAAACATGTTCTCGAGGAAGGGGTTCAGACAGGTCGGACAGAGGGGTCCTAGACATTACCAGCATGGGTTACTTAATACAAACCCCCACTACCTCATCTATGGAAACCCATCTGAAGGACAGACGATGCAGACCAGTCCAGGCCCTCAGCAAGCACAGCTAATTTCACCCACTGACATCAGTTGAGGAGCTGTCTCCCTATTCTTCATCGTGCCAAACTGCACAGGGGGATTCAGGCCAGTTCTGGACCTAAAATTCCTGAATAGTTTTTGTCCGCAGCAGACCCTTCAAGGTGGAAACCTTGTCATCACTCATCAGGGAGTCAAAAAGATTTTCCGTCATCCATCACCCTGCAAGATGCCTCCTTACATATGCCCATTCAAGAGCTACACAGGCACTATCTCAGGTTCATGGTGGGGGAGCAATACTTCCTATTCAAAACTCTGCCATTTGGGTTTTTTCCTTGGACCTACAGACATTATTGAAGGTCATACTCTAAGAGACTCCACAGCTCATCTAAACAGTATAAGGAGTGGCGGAGGTAGTCCAGTGCCTGTTGGCACACGGATTCTCATCAATTGGAGAAAAAGCTACCTATCTCCAAGCCAGACCTTGATCCTTCTGGGGCAGACTTCACAACACAAGCCAGCGAGACCTTTTCTCTGGAAACTAAATTTTTAGGGAGCTGCTAAAGCTCATGAAGGAGTTTCACATAGCCCCTCAACTGCATGCGTCTTTTTTCAGGCAGCTGTTGGGGACAGCTTAATCCATCCCTCCAACGAGGGTCTCAGAGGACAGAGGTCTTAAAGGATCACAAGTTGGGCCATCTATACAAAATCAGAATCATGACCAATGCAAGCCTCAGGAGCTGGGGGACTCGCCTGCATCAGCGGTCAGCTCAAGGCAGGTGGTCGCAGTTAGAAACTAGGTACAGCTAAAAGTTCTCGAGATAAGAGAAGTGTGCCTTGCCCTGAGGCCTCTGAACAGCAACTTCTTAATTAGGATGGACTGATTCCAACCGACAGCCTGAAAGGGGAGCAGTAGGCCTTGCTCTAAGCTACTATGAACAGCAGTTCCTCAATCGGGATAGACTGATTCCGACTGACAGTCTGACAATGTTGGCATACATCAACCATCAGGGCAGCACAGGAACCTGAAAAAGGCCAAGGGAGTCCTTTTTTTTCAGTCAGCTGAACACCTCTTAAAGAGGTACATGCCAGGACAGGAAAATGCCACAGCAGACTGGCTCACTCACAAGGCTGTTCTACCAGGGGAATAGGAGCTGAAGGGCAGTGCCTCCCACATCCTAACAGAACAGTGGGGCAATCCTCTAATAAATCTTTTCGCCTGCTGGCGGAAACAAGGGAATGCAATTCTACTCCCTGGCCAAGGTCGAACCAGCGGTGGCTCAGGACACCTTTTCCCTACTCTGGGTTCAGTTCGGTCTGCTGTATGCCTTTCCCCCAATACCGCTTCTATCAAGTCATTCACAAAATGGTTCGGGACAGGACAGTCATAGTACCGCTTCTATCAAGAGTTCTTCACAAAGTGGTTTGTGACAGGACAGTCATGATTCTGGTCTTCCCCTTATGATTTTTCTGCATTTAGTTTCCGATTATCATTCATCTGGCAAGGTGACCATGTCTAACATTCAGTTTAGCCTGGACATTCTCCATCAAGGTCCGTCTCAGCATCCCATCTAACAACTTGTCCCTCTAGGCCTGGAGATTGAGAGAAAAAACTTTCAAGGAGCTAGGCTACACAGCTCCTTTGATTGGCTTGATGGGGAACTCGTGTTTTCTCTTCTTCCTCCAAAGGTTATTATTGAATCTGGAGAAAACTTTGGTTCTGGCTTCATTCAAACCACATCTAGAACTATCCAATATAATCACCTGTTCTACTGCAGTTCCTTTCAGAAGGATGCTATCCAATATAATCGCCTGTTCTACTGCAGTTCCTTTGAGATAGATGGAAAAAGGACTGCAACCAGCCACCTTACAAGTGGAGTTTTTGGCACTGGGCGCACTCTTGTGGATGGATTCAGAGGAATCATTGGATTTATAAACCCATGTCTGTAGGTTTCTAAAGACAGCAACATTTAGATGCCTTCCAACCCACCAAAGCTACCACCTTGGAGTCTTAATCTGGTTCTCAGGGCTGTGGCCAAGGCCTCCCTTAGAGCCTATCAAGAAGATATCCATCACGCCTCTCAAAGGTCAGCTTTTTTCACATAGCCATTGCTTCTGTCAGGAGAATCAGCAGAATAGAAGCATTGCTTACTAAAGAGCAATACACTGTTTTCCATCAGGCGTGAACAGTTCCAGGATTTTTGCTAAGGTTATGCTTCCATTACATTACAAGCAAGGGTTCATTCTTCCTTCCTTCTGCCCACTGTCCAAGCAATAAGGAAGGGGAATTGCATCCACTAGACTTGGGAAGTGTGATAGGAACTAGAGACATGGAGGTTGAGGGCCGATGGGGACCGTGAGACCCACCCATTCTGACCCTGACGGAAATGTATATTAAGAGAGAGGAAGCTATTCGGAAACGTTAAGTTCGTTCATGTCAGCTACAGGCCAAAATTATGGGTAACAAGGATTCAAAAGGCTCTATAGCCAGACTTATTCTTTCAGCTACTTCCATGGCTTGTGATCAGGCCGGAGTAACTTGCCTGGACCAGGGAGAGCCCACTCCACCAGAGCTATGGCCCCTTGTGGGCGTACTTCAGAGAAGCATTGACAGCAGAGTTATGCAGAGGCGCCACTTGATGATTCATTCACACATTGGCAAAATTTTATTCACTGGAAGTGATGCCTTTGTAGGAGATATCCTTTGACTGCAGAATGCTTCAAGCGGTGGTGGATCCTTAAGGGTTTCTGACATTCTTCCCACCAGGGACATCTGGGGATGTACTGCTTTTGTAGATCCCAGGAGTATGGAAGCCCAGAGACCAGCTTAGGAGAGAGAAATCGAAATTTAAATACCTGTAAATTTTCTTTCTCCGATGGCTGGTCTCCAGGCTTCGGATTCCATCCCAGAATGTATATAGTTGGCTGGCCTCTCTGCCATATATGCCTTAAAATTCTTGTTTTCTGTTTCCAAGTTCTTGTAGTATTGCCACATTGGACTGCTTTAGGAAGAACTGAGGGAGACAGGAAGTGGAGGGCTGGATGTCCCCTGCTGCAGAGGTCTGATTCCTGCCTGTCAATCAGTATCAGGAGGTACAGCCCAGGAGTAAGGAAGCCCGGAGACCAGCCGTCAGAGAAAGAAAATTTACAGGTATTTAAATTTCGATTTTCTGTTTCACCTCTGTGCAGCGGGGATGGTATCGTGTCCCTTATTGGGCCTGTACGTGGACCCTCAACACTCCCCTGACCCAGCCTCCACCTCAGCTGCGAGATGGAGAGGACCGTGGCTTACCCCCAATGGAGGGGTCCCCTGGAGGGGAACGAGGAGGAGACTGAGCTCACCCTTGAACCCCATCAGGGGCATTCTTGCTGCTTGCATGGAGGGTTTTTTCTGTCTTGAACCCCTGGAGGTGCAGACATGTAATGATGTCCAGCGTGTGACGGGCACACTCCTGCGCATGCCGACAGAACATCCGCCGATGCCGCCACCCGTTCCAAGGCTGCAACACCATCTCCACTGGGATTCGCATGTTGCCGGGGATCCACAACCCACTCCTCCCCAGGAGAGGAGAGCAGTCCTCCGTATGCTCGATCCTCTCCTCCCCAGCTGACACCCCGATGACCCGAGCTGGCTACCGAACCCGGGTCGCCAGCGTGATACGAGGTAAGTTGTCCAGCGCCTCAACGCCACTGGGACGGCCTTGGCTTTTGTATTTAAAGGTATATATTCCATTTATTTCTAATTTTGTTTGAGAGATTATAGCAACCCTGTAGCTCATCTCAGAAAGTTGCCATGACAACACAAATAGGTAATACAAGCCTGAGAATGTATACAGACCAGCAGCAAAATGGGGTGTAGTGCCCTAGTACCTTAACCAAATGTATACTAACCAGTCATAGTGCAGTATCTGCAGACTATGAAGGACAACAAAGCCTGCTGGCTTGGAATGTTGATAATAGCCACACCTGGATCCCTGATTTTTTGCTAGAGACTGTATGATGCCCAATGTGGCCACATGCTGTTCTTGATCGCTGGCAGGGAATTTAAAATGCACCATTAATTTTGCTATAATCTTCTCAATTACATTTGTCCACATTATTTTCATACTTAATCTATTTTATTAGTTGTTTTTTTTTAGAAAGGAAATTGCATTTCCCTTATCTGCACAAAAGAAAAAAAAAGTCTAAGATAACAGGAAATGAGCAAATTACATTTCAGTAGCAAGATGAGTAGTCAAACCTCTAATGCACACAGAACAACCAAAGAGTATCTTCCTTTAGCAGAACGTTGCTAATATGAAACTCGGTGCCTAACTCACTCTAATGAAATTAATAATCACAAATACTACTTCCATATATTGTAATTATCACACTAGGGCTCACAGGCTAAATTCTCATATGAAAGATGTGTGAAGAGGAGCATAGTGTCATTATAAATCAAATTAATATTTGCTCAGCTATAACAAAACCCTAGAAGGGTTACAGATGCTGTATTTATGTCAGATTGGTGTCTCATGTTTTTATCAGCAGGATTCGTGCACTCTAAGAAAAGGATTGCTGTCAGGTGCAGAAAAGTGTACAAGCAGAGAGATCATTTCTTGAACTCATTCGAGGTTGCTGATAACAGACCGAAATCTTTTACTCTTATAGAAGTGAAAAGTTATATTTTGAATTCACAATTACCCACTGCTGCCAGTACTAGATACAAGTGAGCAGGACGTGGCCCATTGCTCCTGGCCAGCCCTCCGATTTAGCTTTGCACTTGGATGAAACACTAAGTGAAGCACCAGGCATGTGGGACTTTATGTGCTATTATTTGGTTTACTTGGTTTGTAGGACAAAAGGAGGCAGTTTGCCTATCGTGATTGTCCTCCATATACATGGAACATTAACCCAAATTCTGATCATCCATCCATTTGTCAAGTTTATTTTTAAATATTGTAATAGTTCAATAGATTCAAACCTGGGAGCACTGGTGGAATGTGAAGAAGCGAGGAAGGTGGTCAAGGGGGATCTGGATACCCTGGAGGGGTGGTCAAGGAGGTGGGGACTGAAATTTAATGGCGGGAAATGTAAGGTACTACATTTGGGGTTAAAAAACCCAGGCCATGAATACACCCTGGGGGGAGGCGTCACACTGCAAGTGGCATTGGGAGAAAGGGATTTAGAGGTGGTGATAGACGTCAAAATGACTATCTCTGAAAATTGTAGAAGAACTGCAGCCAAAGCAAACAGGATATTGGGCTGCATAGCCAGGGGAATTACATCCAGGAGGAGGGAGGTGATTCTCCCATTGTATAATGCCTTGGTCAGGCCGCAGCTCGAGTACTGTGTTCAGCTCTGGAGACCTCATCTGAACAAGGACATAGCGCTGCTGAAGAGGGTCCAGAGGAGAGCGACCAGGATGATTCAGGGCATGGAGGGGAAGCCTTATGAGGAGAGACTGGATGAGCTTGGGCTTTACTCACTGGAGAAGAGGAGGGACAGGGGAGATATGAGTGGTTTTCAAGTATGTAAAAGGAATAAACAGGAGTGGAACCAAGGAGCTTTCTAAGCTAAAGAAGGGGGGGAAAATCAGAGGCCATGAGTGGAAACCGGAGGGGGAAACTACAGTGGGGAGCATAAGAAGCATTTTTTCACTGAGAGGGTGGTGGAGCCGTGGAATGCATTGCCTGGGAGGCTGGTGGAGGAGGACACTGTGGAGGGATTCAAGAAGGGGTGGGACAGGTACAAGGGGAAACTGAAACTTAAGAAGATCCTATTGGGGGCTGGGAGGAGGTGGTAAGGCGAGCAGTCATTAGGTTGCTGGCTTTCGAGCAGACAAGACAGACCATTTGGCCGAATCTGCTGGCTTTTTAGTATGTTAGTTGGTGAATCAACAATATCCTGGGGTAATGTGTGCCATATTTTGGGTGTTCTAATGGTGAAATAATTGAGCCTCTTGTTATTTGCCATCTTTACTTCTAGTTTATTTGGAGTCTAGCCACAATATTTCTTGTGGAGTAAGCAATACCACATATTGTCATTTGAACAGGAGATTCAAGGATTTTAAACTGCAGAAGATCAACTCTAATTAGTCTTCGCATGAGTGAATATAGTTCTGTTTTTTGTAGTCTGATGTTATGGTCTGAGTGAGATGGGGGACAAGTTTGGTGGCTCTACGTTGGACTTGGTCAATTCTGTTGATGTCAGTCTTTAAGTAAGGACTCCAAAATGGGGATCCATAATCCAGATGGGGCCTGATATGGGACCTATACAGAGTCATAAGGCATTGTTCTGATTTAGAAATAAAGGTTGTATTAACCCTACAAAGTAGTGCATTAGTTTGATTTGCAATTCTAGAGCAGTGAGAAGTAGAAGATAATTTGTCATTTACTAATATTCCCAGGTCTTTTTTTACATTTGAGGTTCTAATAATAGTGCTGTTTAGGTAATATGTTTGTCTGGGTTTATTTTTTCCCAAATGAAGTACTGCCCATTTAGAAACATTAAAGTACATTATGTTGGTAAGTGCCCAATGCTTGATTGAAGCTAGGTCAGATTTTAGATTATAACTATTATCCTGGTTTTTAACCTTACCCCCAAGTTTGGTGTCATCAGCAAATTTGACCATAATGTTATTGGCCGAGATATACATGTCACTAATGAACAAGTTGAACAAAATGGGGCCCAAGACCGATCCCTGAGGGACCCCACTAGTTACCTCTCCTATGTCGGACAGTGTACCATTAACCCTTACTGTCTGAGTTCTGTTACTGAGCCAGTTGTTTATCCATGAAATAATGGATGGTGAAAAACCTAAGTTGCTAAGTTGATTAATCAAAATTACATGTGACACTTTGTCAGATGCCTTGCTATAATCCAATAGAATAACGTCCATGGGTATATTACAGTCAAGGCAATAACTGATGTGATTATAAAAAGAGAGCAAATTTGTGGTACAAGAGAAACCTGGTTTGAACCCATATTGGTATTCATCCTTGATATTTAGAGTTGCCATTTCACTTTCCAGTTGTTGTTTAATAATTTTTTCCATTAGTTTACATGGTGTGGAAGTTAGGCTAATAGGCCGATAGTTTTCAACTTTTCGAGTGTGAACCCTACTTAAAAATGGGTGTAACTGTGGCAGTATGCCAGTCAACAGGAACTGAGTATTCTTGGAGGGATTTATTAAATATAATTGTTAAGGGTAGAATAATTGAGTCTTTTAGTCCCTAAAGAAATTTGGAGCCAATATTGTCCAGGCCTGAACTCGTGTGTTGTTTTAAAGAATCCAATACTCCCCGCGTATCCTGAAAAGAGATTTTATGTTTTTCTAAGTTTGGTACTACTGCAGTAAGATAAGTGATAGTTGGTTCCTGGACAAAAACTGATGATAAATACTTATTTAATTCTGTAGCTGTTTCAGTATCAGATGTTATAGTTATATTGTTAGAGACTATTGGACCAATCAAGTTGTTATTACCTTTTTTTCCCCATTTAGATAAGAATATAATGCCTTGTGACAGTCTCTTGTGTGTGCAGTTTTGAACTCCAGATTGCATTTTGCCAAGGTGATTTGTTTTTTTAATTCTTTGACTGCCTCCCTGTATCTTGCTAAAGCGATGTCTTTCTGATCTATTGGACATTTTTGTAAGTTTGAAAAAAGTTTACTTTTGTGTGTGATTAGTTTTTTAATAGTTCCGTTAAACCAAGGTGGTATTTTGCCTTTGCTATTATACTTATATTTTTCTGGCACATACTGTTTTTCAAGTTGGAGAATTTTTGTCTTTAGAAAGTCCCAGGCTTCTTCAGTTCACAATGGGGAAATAATCTGTTCCCAGTTAAGGGACTTTAGAGAGTGATTGATACTATAGAAGTCAGCCTTATGATATTATTTTATTTTAAGTTTGTTAGTTTTAGGTTGAAGGGGAAGTTGTATGGAACAAAATATAGTCATATGGTCACTATTTCCCAGAGGATTTAAAATCTGAAAATCGGATACAAGAGTCTCTAGATCTGTTATGACAAGATATAGTATGATTACTCCCCTTGATGGCTCTCTAGCAATTTGTTTGAGGCCTAGATTTATAATGACTGAGAGAATTTGCTCATCATGTTGGTTAGTACCAGATAAGGTGTCCCAGTTTATAGTGGGAAGGTTAAAGTCCCCCAGTATGAGGACTGAGTCTTTATGAGCCATCTGAGTGATCTCGTCTGCTAAGTGCCTGGTTTGGTTTATATCAGAAGAAGGTGGTCGATAACAAGTTCCTATGAGTAGCTGGGGAATGCCCGTGGGTTTAACACAGATCCATAAATTTTCGGTTTGTACATTTACCGTTGACTCATAAGATGGGATGTCGTCCCTTACATATAAACTAACCCTTCCCCTTTTCTTGAATCCGCTTTATTTTTGTAGTAGTGTTTAAAGCCAGGAATTTCTACAGTCCATTTTTTGTCTGTGTTACCCCAGGTTTCAGTAATGGCTATTAAAGCTAGATCCAAAGACTGAGCCAATATTTTGAGCTCAGTGTGTTTGGAAATGGTCAATGATCGAGCATTCAAGGTTAGAATGTTGAAGTTGGTACTATGTTGTGAGCAGGATTTAGTAATAAGAGATGTGGGGGTTAACCCAGTCTCGCCCTTTTTTTATCAGTTTAAATGTTTATTTATAAAGGATGTTATCTTACATCCTAGGACAGTACTACCCCTTCTACTGAGATGCAAACCATCCCAGCAATAAAGTGATGGTCTGCCTTCAAATTCCTCCCAGTGTGTTAGACAAGTTATTCCTGGCCGATAACACCATTTACGGAGCCACTCATTCAGAGTTTTTATTTTGGTAGTGATGCACCTGGTGGCTCTTGGGAAAGGTAATATTTCAGCGGTACATAGATAGCAGCCAGGTTCAGTTAATACATTGCATAAGGCAACATAATCCTGTTTAATTTGCTGGAATTGGGATCTCACAACATCGTTGGTTCCTACGTGGATAATCACTAAAGGATTATCACCAGCCGATGATAAGACAGGTTTAATCATTGATGTATTATCTGCAATTCTTGCTCCTCTATAACTGGAACAGGTTCGGTATTCCTTGTCGGGATTACATACAGCACGGTCAACATATTTTATAATGGAGTCTCCAAGGACAGATACCTGTTGTTTTGAGCATGTTACTGCCGGGCTTAACGGAGGATGAGGTACTGAAGTAGTGGCCTGAGAGGTCAAGGCCGGGAGGGATTTGGCTGTTAAGTTAGTGAATGTTTGTCTGAGTGGGGTTTTGGTCCTTCTTTGTTTGAATGATTTATGTTGTTTAGAGGGTCATACATAGAAGGTCCTTGCATGATGAGAGTAGGGAGCTGATCAGCATTAAGCTGTGATAAGGGTACTGGAGCCTTAAATACGGTGTTACTATGTACTCCCCAGATATCATCTGAAGCTTCGTCAGCCCTTTGAAGGAGGTGTTCAAATGAGTTATGTATTGGAATTGTGTAGGTACTGGGAGGTGAATGATTGCTTTTTTTAAGGTATTGTTGTCCAGTTATCTACTCCCTTGTGGTGCTGAGTAAGGTTATTCGTAGTAGTAGTAGTAGTAGTAGTTGAGGGGATTGAGGTGATGACTGGTTGCTCAGAAAAATTGGGGGTAGGAGGAATATTTAAGGGTGGTTCACAAGAAAAAGTATTTTCCAAGTGTTCTGTGGGAGAAGAGTTTGCCACTACTAGAAGCGACTTATGATCGAGATAGTCCTCCAGGGCTTTGATTTCAGAGCTTAGAGTCTCTTTAGGTTGTAAAGGTTTTATTTCATCCTGTAGGTTTTTAACCAATGTACATCTGTCACAGATAAAGTTAGGTACTTGTTTACCAGTGGTATACATCTGGCAAGATGAGCATAGTTTATTTGCTTTCTTCATGATAACTAATGTGGAACAAATAAGTGAGATTATGTAGAAAGTTAGATTATCTAGGTTGTAATAATGAAGGGTCTGATGTCCTGGTCCTGATATCCCCGGTGGACACGGTAGACACATGCAAGATGTGTGTGTCTCCACACGCAGCCCCGCGCATACCGCTAGTGCAGGTCGTTATGGTGCAGAACTGGAAGTGCGGATCGCACTACTTCCGGTTTCGCGTTAGCGCTAAATGCCCAAATTTTAATCGAAAAGCCTTTAAAACGGCTAACCCCAGTGTGTAGTGAAGGGTTCCAGTGATAAAATGGTCATCTCAAGGTTTAAAACTGCAGGACAGAGGTGAATGTTAGAGTCAAGGTGAACCAGAAAGTGCCCCTAACCATTAGTATCCCACACTCCTTTGTGGTAACAGATTAGAGCTCAGAGCTAGGGATGATACCCTTTTCTCAGAGCTGTTATAAATGCAAGTAAATATCAGCAAGTTCAGCAAAATAACAATTCAAGTTCCATTTAAATCAATGTTTTATTCAAACAGAACAAGCCAGCACTTAGCCAGTGTGTCTATTAGCTGTACGCTTGCTAGTGCAGGTCGTTTTATGGGCGAGAACCAGAAGTGCATGATCGCGCTACTTCCGGTTTTGCACTAGTGCTGAATGCCCAAATTTTAATCAAAAAGCCTTTAAAACGGCTAATCCCAGTGTGTAGTGAAGGGTTCCAGTGATAAAATGGTCACCTCAAGGTTTAAAACTGCTGGACAGAGGTGAATGTTAGAGGCAAAGTGAACCAGGAAGTGCCCCTATCCACTAGTATCCCACACTCCTTTGTGGTAAAAAAGGAGAGCTCAGAGCTAGGGATGATACCCTTTTCTCAGAGCTGTTGTAAATGCAAGTAAACATCTGCAAGTTCAGCAATAACAGTACAAGTTCCATTTAAATCAATGTTTCATTCAAAGAGAACAAGCCAGCACTTAGCCAGTGCCATCCCAATGACCTCTTGGTAAACCTGCGTGTGCAAAATGCAACAAGATTTTGTAATATAGATTGGTAAAGTTTTCAATACAAAATCTTGTGTTTTGCATACACAGGCTTGCCAAGAGGGGTCACTGGGATTTTAATCCCATGGGAAAATGGAATGGACAGAATAACAAATATAAAGGTATGTAAAAACTATTAGTTTTAAATGAAGTTGAAAATAAGAAATAACACACTGGACACAATTGCATATCAAGTAACAATTTTTCCCTAGATCAGTAATTTTTAGCAGACTATTCTTCTTGGATGTTAAAAAGAAAGATTGAGTTCATCTTAAAACAACAAGTAAAAATAATTGTCCACGTGTTTGGTCTTGTCACACATGAGGTGAATATAATTAGCGATCATAAAAACAGAGATAAACATACATAAGGTAGTTTAACACACTGTGGTGCATTAAAATTGAATAATATCAGAACAGTTCAGAGGATGGTATAAATATTGCATTATACAAGTAGTTCAAACAACATGAAGTCTTGCTGTATTCTGACAATTTGCAGTTAGCTCCAGCTCTTGAACTGCCCCGGAGAGTGAAGGGTTAAATTCTATGCCAGGCATAGAACGTTGGGCTCGAGCTCGGTTGAAAACTCTGTGTCCTTTTGAAACCAAACCGTCAGATTCTTTACTCCGCCTCAATGAACAGTCACTCCGGCGATTTCTCCTTCTGCTCAGTTCTATCACGGTTAAAGTCTGATTTTTCTTTCTGTTTTCCGGTTCGAGACTCTGTCTGTGGTACCGTAAGTACTTAGATTAGTAGCTGTTGTGTGGAAATTGTGAAATTTTTCTGATCGGTTCGGCTGAACCGATCTTGTAGTAAGATCTTGAAAAAGAAAAAGTTAGTGTGTGGTTACCGGTCCGTATCGGTTTTAAAAAACCCATAATGTTAGCAGTTTTTTCCATCACCCGTGACACGGTGAGAAACCGATAGGGGAGTCTTGCCTGGCGGTTGCCATATGAAGGGTAAGTTGGTTAGGTTGGCCATGTCTTCTGAGAACCCAAGGAAAAAAACCGGGCCCACTGGGTTTCAACACTGCAGTGTGTGTGGGGAGGTTTTTGCTAAGGCTGATCCCTACACCACCTGTGTTTACTGTCTGGGGTTCGACCACCTCGATTCAGACTGCCAAATTTGTAAGAATTTCCCTAAGTCTATCCTGGAGAAAAGGTTAGGTAGACTTAGGGATAAGGAGGCCGAGAAATCCACTGACCCGGAAGGCCAGCCCGGTTCGGTTCATACTGAACCAGGAGGAGTGCCCTCTGATCAGGGCGATACTTCTTCGGCCAAGAGGAAAGCCGATCCTGAGGGATCGGTTCCTACAAAAAGAAAACGAAAGGATAAATTGGCTGGTTCAGATCCAGAGCTGCATGTTCCAACCGCCGAAGCAATAGCCAAAGCGATTCGGATTGTGGAATCGCTTAGTCCGGTTCTGACCGATCCGGCGCCTCCTGGCAGGGTTTCGGTTCGGTTGGTTCCCCCGGTTCAGGATTATTCCCCTGAAGATTTTTACGAACCAGAGTTTGATGAGGAGGGGGATTTTGAAGAGGATGATTATGACGGTGAAAGTCTGGATGTGCCTGTGGAACCGGACATCTCTCCAGACAGACCTTCTGGTGTTTCCCCTCCTAGTCTTTCTGAGTCCCCTCCCCACTTTCTGTTCTACAGGAAAGTGGCTCAAACCCTCCAGCTTCCTATTGAGGAGGCCATAGAGGATCAAGAGGAGCCTGACTTCATAGAGATGATGGGCATCCCAGAGTCTAAGAGACTGTCTTTTCCCCTTCATAGCTCATTTGGGAAACGGACACAAAAAATTCTTAGGTCTCCTAACTCTGTACCTCCTGTTGACAAGAGAATGGACAAGAGATACACCTTGTCAGGCTCGGATACAGAATTTATTTACCAGCAATGCAGCCATGTTGGGGTAGTACAGGCTGCTGCCTGTGACAAGGCAAACATCCTCTTGGCTTCACACCCCCCAGACAAAGATTCCAGGAAGATAGATGCCATGGCAAAGAAACAGTACTTGGCATCATCTTTGGGACTCAGGCAGACTAATTATATGGCCTATACAGCCAGGTACCAGAAGTCCAGGTGGGACACTGTACTGGCACTGGCTAAACAGGTCCCCCAGCTAGCCAAGGTGCTGGAGGGGGTGGCTGCTTATGGGATTGAAGCATCAAAGGTGCAGTTTCATGCTGCTGTGGACTCCAATGATGTGTCATCAAGAGTCATGGCTACATCTGTGGCTCTTCGGAGAATGGCCTGGCTCAGATGTACTAGCCTTTCACAGGACACCCAGGCTAAAGGCCATGGATTTCCCTGTAGTGGGTAATTCTCTGTTTTTGGAGCAGACAAAGAATTACATGAAGAAAATGGATTAGTACAGGACCACTTATAGGAGTGCCCAGGCCAAGGAGAGGCAGGCAACTCCTCAGAGGTAGCAAGCTAGGGGCAGGGGCAGGCCTTTTCACAGGCCTTTCTACCAAGCACAAACCTCCTCTTCCTTTTTTTCAGAGGGGGTTCTTCAGAGGGAGATGGGCAGGACTGCATCCACCCCTCAGCCTAAGGCTTCTGCCAAGCAGACACCCTGATGTGTCAGCCTGGGTCAACTTCCCCATTCCAGTAGGAGGCAGGCTGGCTTACTTTGTCCAGGACTGGATGTCTGTTACCTCAGACAAGTGGGTCCTGGAGGTTGTAAGTCAGGGACTGGTTCTCAGTTTCAAAAGTTTTCCGAAACTGAGACCCAGATCCTTTCCATCTGCAAATACTTCAGAAACCCTTGCTCTAGAGGCAGAGGTTTTGTCTCTACTGGCTTTAAAGGCCATAGAGAGAGAGAGTTTCTACTCCATACAGGGGCAAAGATCTGTACTCCAGGTACTTCCTTACCCTGAAAAAGACAGGGGAGTGCCGACCCATCCTAGATCTAAGATACCTAAACAAGCACCTAGTAAAGCCAAAATTCAAGATGGTGATTCTGGGAACAGTTCTTCCCTCTCTGAGGCCAGGAGACTGGTTAGCCTTCCTGGACCTCAAGGATGCCTATTTTCACATTCCATTCAGGTGCTCCCACAAAAAGTACCTCAGGTTCGAATTGCCCTCAGGCCATTATCAGTTCAGAGCAATGCCTTCAGTCTAACCTCAGCTCCAGGGGTGTTTACAAAGTGCCTAGCAGTAGTGGTGGCCTTTTTAAGAAGGAAAAGGATCTCTATTTTTCCATATCTGGACGATTGGCTTCTGGTGGGCCAGTCTTCAGACCAAATCAAGTCAGATGTGCAGGTTACCCAGTAAGTTCTCACTTCCCTGGGGTTCCTTCTCAGTCTTCCCAAGTCAGTTCTCGAACCAGTACAGCTCCTCACTTTTATAGGAGTAGAGCTGGACACCCTCAAGGCAAGAGCCTTCCTTCCTTTGGAAAGGGCAAAAGCCATCTCTTAGCTGGTCTCTTCCTTTCTCCCTCTGGTTTCTCGACCAGCAAGGCATTTTCTGCAGCTTCTGGGCCACATGGCAGCTTTCACAGCAGTGGTCCAAGGGGCCAGGTTTCAGATGAGGGCCATTCACTTCCATCTGAGAACCTTTTGGTCCCAAAGGAAAGATCCTCTTACCAAGCTAGTTCCTGTTACTCAGGCCTTAATTCAGGCCCTTCAGTGGTGGCAGGACCTGGACAATCTGAGGCAAGGTGTTCCGTTTGTCCCTCAGACTCTCTCCGTGGTTATTACCACAGATGCTTCCCTTTTGGGGTGGGGAGCCCATCTGGGGGCTCTCACGGCCCAGGGACTGTGATCCCCTCAGGAATCCCTTCTTCACATCAACCTTCTGGAGCTCAGGGGAGTACTTCTTGCCCTACAAGCTTTCTCTCAGTCAGTACAGAACAAGGTGGTTCAGGTCAGGATGGATGACACTACCACCATGTGGTATATCAACAAGCAGGGAGGCGCTCTGTCCACGGCCTTGTGCACAGAGGCCATGAAAGTATGGTCCCTGGCTTATTCCCTGCAGACCTCTCTAGTAGTGGTCCACCTCCCAGGAAAGGACAATGTGATAGTGGATGCATTGAGCAGGATTTCCCAGGGCCATTACGAATGGTCTCTGGATCCTTTGGTGTTGAAGGTGATCTTCTCAAGGTGGGGCACTCCGGAGATAGATCTCTTTGCAACCCCAGACAATCACCAACTTCCTCTGTTTTGTTGCAGACACCCAGTCTTGGGTTCAGTCCCTCTGGATGCTCTGATTTTGAACTGGGAAGGGAAGTTTCTTTATGCCTTCCCTCCTTTTCCTCTGTTGTTCAAGGTTCTAGTCAAGGTAAGGTCACAACCATGCAAAGTGATTGTGATTGCTCCAGACTGGGCCAGGCAGCCTTGGTACCCCCTGTTGCAGTCCTTAGCAGTCCATCTTCCCCCGTCTCTTCCCAGGAATTACAATCTGCTAACCTCCTCTCAGGGGACGATTTGTTTCCCAATCTTCAGTCACTCAATCTCAAGGCATGGCTCTTGAAGACTTAGAGTATGCAGATTTACATCTGTCCCAAGGGTTCCGGAGATCCTCAAAGCTTCTCGAAAGCCTACCACAAGAAAAACCTACAACTCCAAATGGAAAAGGTTCAGTATTTGGTGTTCCAAGAAGCACGTTTCCCCAGACACTGCTGACTTGTCTACAGTTCTGGATTACATGGTTTACCTTAATGGCCTAGGCCTCAAACCAGCCACTCTCAAAGTTTGTCAGCTATTTCTGCTTTCCTGTCAGTGGGGAAATCTTCCTCTCTGTCATCTCACCTTGTATTCTGTAATTTTTTCTAAGGATTGCTTCATACCAGTCCCCCTTTAAGGGATCCTACTCCTGCCTGGGATTTGAATATTTGTATTGCTTAGCTGATGCAACCCCCACCCCCTTGAGCCCATGTCCTCAGCAGAGCTCAAGTACTTGACTTGGAAAACTGTGTTTTTGGTTGCTGTTACTTCTGCCAGACATATCAGTGAATTGCAAGCCCTGTTAGTGGAGCCTGACTTCATCTCTTTCCATAGAGATAAGGTGGTCCTTAGAACCAATAGAAGGTTCCTACCTAAAGTGTTTTCTGATTTCCACTTAAACCAATCTGTCACTTCCTGTGTTCTTCACTGATCACACCTCCTCAGGGGAATGGAGGCTACACAGTTTAGATGTTAAAATGGCCCTTAGTTACTATATAGAATGTACAAAGGGTCGCAGGTTTGACTCCCTCCAGTTGTTCCTCTCTTATGGGGAAGTAGGTAAGGAAAGACCTCCCACCAAGAGAACCATTGCCAGGTGGATAGTGTCCTGTATTCAATTCTGCTATGAAAAACTGCACCCTCAGGCCTGAGGGCTCATTCCACTAGAGGTACAGCTGCATCTCTGGCTACAGCTAGGGATATCCCCTTGTTGGAAATCTGTCAAGCAGCCACCTGGAAAACAGTTCATACCTTCTCCCAAGCATTACTCTCTAGATATCCAGGCTAGGAGTGATGCTAGGTTTGGCACAGCAGTACTTCAGAACCTATTCCCAAAGTAGGTTCTGTCCCTCCTCCTTGGAGGTACTGCTTGGTACTCTGCAAATTGTCAGAATACAGCAAGACTTCATGTAGTGTGAAGAAAAAATTACTCACTCTAGTAATTGTGTTTCTTCTAATGGAATCTTGCTGTATTCTGACCTCTCTCCCTGCCTCCCCTCTCAGAACCTGTTTTTGGGAAGTGGGTGGGCAGGTGCAGTGTTGCACCCCAGGGGTGTCTTTACCCCACTCCTTTTGTGTTGGGTGCTTTGTATTTGTTTAATTAAGAGTTTTTAGTTATTATTGCCTGGTTTTGGTTCTTTGAGTTTCCTGACTTGAGTCTTTTGGGGAATCCAAAGTCTTTGTTGCCAGTTGGCTACTAGGAGTTTTTACAATTTTCACATTATTTTGTTAGTGAGTTTTTTAGCTTGTAAGAATCTAATGGTTTGGTTTCAAAAGGACACAGAGTTTTCAACCGAGCTCGAGACCAACGTTCTATGCCTGGCATAGAATTTAACCCTTCACTCTCCGGGGCAGTTCAAGAGCTGGAGCTAACTGCAAATTGTCAGAATACAGCAAGACTCCATTAGAAGAAATACAATTACTAAGGTGAGTAATTTTTTATTTTGTTTTTATTACCGGGTAACTAATGTGTATAAGAACATTAATGAAGTGACAGAAGTATAAGGAGGCTCATACGGGACAGTGTATGTGGTGACACTCGGGTGGCATTGAAATGGCTTTGAAATATTTGTTAAAGAATTTTCAGGGATAAATGATTATAAAATGTTTCTGGGCCTGGATGAAATGGCGAGCTGGTCCATGAAACGTCGCCCTGTCTAATTCTTTAAGGCTGATATACAGTATATATTAAAAAGGGTGAAGGATACAGAAATATAGTGAAATGTGCCCCATTTATTCACTTTTTGTGGTTAATCTTGTTTATTAAAAGATTTTCAGACAGTATGTGCAATTATTACACTAGAACAATACCAGCATTGTACAGTACAACAGTCACAGTGCCAAACAGCAATACCTGTACAGGCTGTTGCTGTAAGTAATATTTCAAGTATTGAGACCCCCGTGGAAGCATTGAAATAAGTATAATATTCTACCGCCACTGCTGCAGCAATAATACTAATGGTGTTAGCGACATCACTAAAAGGGTATAATACCCATGAGCACTTGCACCCACTCATTCTGGGCCCACGCGGCGCTTCTGCATTCGGCTGTAACTTTTGGCTTTTTATTAAAATATAACCATGCCCTTAAAAATTAAGATTGTGGCAGCCCTGGACTCCCACAGCAACATTACAAGGTATGTTGGAACGGGAGCGGGCTACACGGTTTATTTGCACATCACCTTTAAGCTTCCATGAGTTGAAATGTGGAAGTCATTCCAATTTTTTGGAAGTAAAATTATTTCCTGGAACCAACATTTTTGAAGTCAGTATTCTAGGAAGAAACAATTAATAGATGTTAATATAAATATTATTGATAAAATACAATTTTTCAGAAAAGCTCATAATTTCTTGAGTTCCATGAATGCAGTTTTTGAAGTCATCTAATTTTTTTGTTTTACATTTGGAAGGTAATGACTTCCTTCCCCTTTATTTTGGAAGTTTTTGCCTTATTTTTGGAAGTCAAATACTCCCAAAATGGAGTTAACTAATCCCCTGCTTGTAGTATATGAAACGAGCAGATCAAGTAGGTAATAAGTAAACATTGAGACCACGTCACCTATACAATGACCATATCAGGCAACAACTGAAATAGAAAATATAAATATTAAGCTGCCCCTGAGGGAGTATTTAGGTGGACCTGTTGTGAGACTGAATTTTCAACTCACCATTTATCCGCTTTTTGGACCAGTGGGGTACATCTCAAGTTTTTGTTTCACAGCTTTCTTCCTTTTCTCTGATCTCCAATCCAGATTGGTCTCCCAGTGTGGCAGATCGTTCCAACGCATTGCTGTAATCATCTGACAGAAATTTCACTGTGGCCACTTAGTGTTAACAACCATGGGGCCGGATTTTCAAATGTACAAGACTGCAGCAAGCCCCCGGTGCGCTGATCATATAGCACACGGGGCTTGCGGCATCCACCGGCCGACATACAGGATTTCCCATGCCTTGCGCCCGTCGCTGCACCTTAGACCACATTTTTGTGATCTAGCATGCGCCACTTCTGGGGGACCAAGTAACGGAGCTTGCATTAGATATTTGGTGCAAGCGGCTGTAAAGCACTGAAATTGTCGCAAATGCACCTGAGATTGGAAAATCAAGTACAGTTGCGGCAGAAGGGTTTGGCGCACTGCCGAAGCCTAAGTACCGTGGTACAGGATGGGACGCAAGCCCTGCACCACCATTTGAAATTCATGCCTGTGGTTGTCTTTTTTTCTTGCCAACACTTGTGCTACATACAGCAGCTCTGCAGCACCAGGAGAAAGAGCACTGGTGACCAGAGGGCATGCAGTGAAGCAGAGTGGGAGGGGGGGAGTTTAGGAGGGATGTGAGGAAGTACTGCTTTACTGAAAGACTGGTGGATGCCTGGAACAGACTACTGATTGTGTGTAAAGTTCTTGGGAGATAGGGTGTTCACAGTGGCTGTCACGATTCTCTGGAACGCCCTTCCCCCAGAGGTGAAGGATGCTGCTTCACTGGCCGTATTTAAGTCATGTCTGAAAACCTAATTGTTAACTCTGTGTTTTGGGCCTGCTGCAGTGGTGTAATTTGCTCTTTTGTTGTTTTAATAATTTCGATTTTATACTGTTTTTATCAGCAATGTTTTTAATATATGTTGTATATCGTAAGGCACTCGGGGGGCCCCTGGGATTGGGCTTGACATAAATAAAATTGCCTTGCCTTGCCAGCGGAAATGGTGGAGGTGAAGACAGTAGGGACTTCGAGCATGCATGGGATAGACATAGGAGAATATTAGTAAATAGGGAGGAGGGAGCGTTGACATAGACCGGTTAGGCAGGGACCATCTGGGCAGACTGGGTGGGCCAAGCGGTACTTTTCTGCCAACAGATTCTATGTGTCGAGTATCAGAGATCCTATTTCATACGATATTTTTTCATGTCTGTTTTTTAACTGTTTCTGTCTAGACCTGAGTTTTTTCCCCTTTTATGTCCCAATACTGACAAATCTAGCATGCTGTCTCTGGCAGTACACAGCCTTCATGTACATGGCTAGTTTTTCCAGCAAGTATTCAAGGGTGAAATACCAAATATATAAAATTTGGAATCTGTGGCCTATCCTTTGGCACAGCGGCAGCACTAGTGCTCGTGGCACCAGTGATCCAGGTTTGGGAACAATGCTGAGTCGTCGCAGGGCTGGCCAGGGTAGAAGATTGAGCATCCCGGCTGATGCTTTCCTCCATGGGAGGGAGGGAGGGCAGCCTCACCCGCTGTGCAACTGCCACCTGGCTGATCCTGGGTGGTGGTGCTGGGGGAGAGTGGAAGACAGAAGAGAGAGTTGCTTTTTGGCTCAAGGGGAGATCACCATGCCTCACACGGACATGCCTGTCAGTGAGCCTGATTTAGCGTATCCATTGGAGGAGAACAAGAAAAACAGGAAAAGGCCACAGCGCAGCAGGGTGAGGTACCCTGGTACAGAGTTTCCAAGACTGCACTCCAGGCACAAGAAGCACAATCACAAATGGATACTGCAGATAACATTTTTTAATCCAGACTGGAAAATTACAGGTGGAAACAGTGTCCTTGTACCAGATGCCCTTGCTCTTCGATGGTTAGGTCATCAGAGGCCACCTCCTGATAAAGACCTAACGGTTGAAGCACAGGGGCATCTGGTACGAGGATGCTGTTTGTACCTGTAATTTTCCAATTTGGATTAAAAAATATTATTTGCAGTATCCATTTGTGATTGTGCTTCTTGTGCCTGGAGTGCAGCCTTGGAAACTTTGTGTATGGACAGACTGGCAACCTTGCTTGCACCACACCAATTTTGCTAGCGTGAGTGAATTCTTGTTTTTTTGAGGTACTGTACCCTGGTAGTGCTGACTGCCCACCCATCTCCAGCAGTCTAGTTATTTGGGGGTAGCCTGGCCAGTTCCCCTAGTCCCACCTTGGGGAGCGAAGCGCGAGGTGGCAGAGGTTGTGGTAAGTGACAAGGATTGCATTGGTTGGGGGGGCAGGGGGCTGGGAGGTTTTTGGCTAGTGGTGATGGGGACAGCTGTGGTGGGGAGATTAAAGAATAAATTTAAACAAAAAATTTAGAATCTGTGCCCCACCTTGGGTATGTATTGGACACTAAACCTATTTCATACAAAGAAATAGAAAATTACACAACCCAATAATCTAAAGAATCTTAGGAAGCATATGTAGATCACCATGAAGATTTAGACTGGTTCTGCTTTCGGCAGGGGTGCATACACTCCTGTTTAAAAGCATAACCAATATAATTTTTCTTGGTGATTTGCATATGCATCCCATGATGCTTTTCATTACTGGGATATGGATGAGTTTGTATTTCTTTGAAAACTGGCTTTATTGCCAGTGCCCTTTTTGGGTAACCCATGCCTCCATGCTGTCGTGTTGCAGTTCTTTGTCTTTTTAGCGATGTCATACAACCCTGTTTGTGGCGGAAATAGGCTATACCCTCAGCTGTGACTGATGGACCACTTTTTTATCTCCTCATTTCCTAGCTACCAAAACTTCTGTTGCGCAACAGTTAACACTTTTCTCTTTGATTTTCTTCTGTTCCCCCCCCCACCCTAGGTTGGCCACCTAGCGTAGTTCTTTGCTATCCCTACTAAACTTCCTACTAGTTCTCTCTTTTCATTCTTTTTCCATTTCCATCCATCCAGTCCCTGGAATATGCCAAACACCTGGAGAGGTGTTGTGTAAAGTGCATTTTGTGTACAAAAAAACATGAAGGCTATTTTAAATAGGAATACATACAGGTAATAAAGCCTTTTTAAATAAAATGATTTAGAAGTCATATAAAACAATAATTTCATGATTAATGTAGTTATAAGAAACCCTTAAGGTATTTTCATAAATTCACAGTATAAACCTGTTACTGTATAATGTTATAAAAGTGCTTAGTCACCATGGATCAGAGCTAGAGAGAGTCAATATCTGTGGAGATATACACTGTCCAATCCACTATAAAGTCTCTCAAGGTTCCTTTTTAAATTTAAAGAAAAATAGGGGAGTGAGACAATAACGGATGTGAGTAACTGTTCAAAGTATGAGTCTCACTCTACCCAAATAATGTATATAATATCTTTTTATTCAAATCCAATTTTATTTTGTATCTATTTTAATTAGAATTATTCATCCCAAAATGTAAGTTCATTTGCTCCTGAAATTCATTTCAAAACAGGTAACGTTTCAGAACTTAAATTATGTTCCTTCATCAGACCTGGAGCTTGTTTGTTTCACTGTAAAATTAATGAAACAAAATTATTGTAATATTATTGTAATTTGTTCTCAAATATAAGATATATATCTCTAAGATTAATACAGTCAAAATTAAGAAACCCCTGGATCTCACCCCAGGAGAAGAAAGCAGTCCTCCAGACGCTCAATCTTCTCCTTCCCCACCGGCTCCCGACGGCCCTGGCTCATTCCCGAACCTGGGTAGCTCTCAGGGAGCGAGGTGTGGGCGTCTAGCCGCCACTGGGCCGGGCACATTTGTCGTGGTGTTAATGCTTACTTTTAACTTTTAGAGTGTAGCTGTTCAGAGTTAGCCTGTGGAGACAGCGCAATTCTTGTGATTTTTCCAGTTTTCTGCATTAAACTGACAGCTGGCATTGGCAAAACTCCTCATGACATTCCCTAAAATGTAAAACTCAAGACATTTCAATCTTTATTACTGAAGACATTTGCATAAAAGCTGTTTCTGTCCCATTATACTTCATCTGTTCCTGCTGATTTTCCTATCTTGAAGATGTAGTTCTGTGTGTGTGACATTAGAAACATGTCATAAGCTGAGGATTATAACTTTATGGCTGTTATAAAGCAACGTCTACAAATACTGTCTAAGGGAAAACAATGCAGTTTTATTGAAAATGTCTTCTACAATAAAATGGAAGGTCCTGAAATTCCCATTTTTGGGGAAATTTGTTTAACTGAGTGGTGCTGATGCCAGCTGAGAATTGTTTACTGGAAACCAGAAAGTCTCTTTAGAGCAGATCAAGTGTGGCTTTAAAACTGTCTGTCTGTCTTATGGGTCGGCAAAATTAAAAGTCTGCATATGAACATGTTCCCATTTGAGGAAACAAAATGTAAATTTGCTGGAAACTTTACCAAAGTTCATACTTGCAGAATTTTGTGGACTTGGGGAATTGCTGCCACAGTCAGGACTTATAATTTTGTTTTTCTAAGCAAGTCATCAACTTGAGAAATGTATGCAGACATTGTGGATTTTATTTGTGTTTTGCGAAACATGCAGATTCAAATATGCACACGTGTGCTTAGTCTATATAGAGTGTGTACCGTGTGTGTGTGTTTTTATGGGGCTAGTTAAAGCACATTACTTACTGGTCTGGTGTACAGCCTTGTATATCCACGCACACAGTTGAGAGTGTAGTTTTGGAGCTGGCAGGGAACACTGCATTGGCCAGCATTAGTCTGGTCTGAAACCCTGTGGTGTGTACTCCGGTTCTGGTGCTGTTAACATGCCGACCTTGCAAGCCTTGAGATAGTGGGGAGCTTTGTTTAGTACTTTGCCGACACTTTACCATGTTTTGTCAACAGTGACTGCAGGGTTTTAAATAATTGATTAGCAGTTTTTTTCTTGGGACAATACTAACTGTACAGAAAGTATTTATATAGGTTTTCTAGAAGTGATATGTTTGTTAAACACAGTGAGGCACGTGCTATGCATTTTCACAATGTTTTAGCACTTATGATCAAAACGCTAATCAATTTTTAGAGTTAAATAAAACCCTGGACTGAAACTTGCATATCCTTGTTACATTATTTAAAACAAAGATCCAGTCTTAAGAATTTTAGTAATAAAATATAGAGCAGTGGTCATTTACTGATTATTCTAGAAAATTACCTTTGTTTTGTATACAGATACTCAGTAATGCCCTTTCTTATAGACCTACAACTTTTCATCTCTGTGGAGAAATAGTGAAAAGTAAAGTCTTGGTTCAGTTAAACAGAAGTTGTGCGGTTGCCATAAATACATATTTGATTGGTGAAAAAATGTTATCCAACTTGGTTTACAAATAAGATGCAGTTAATTGATAAATCATTATGACAAAAACCGTTAAATGCAACCCTAAAAAAAACCTTTGAAATGAAAGGAAATCGCAGCAGCCTGTGGTGAGTTGTGGGCTGTCATCTCTGGAAGTGGGGTACCAGTGCAATGTTAATTAGTGCTTTAGCTGCTCCACAGAATGAGGCAGTTTGCATGTCAGAGGGAGTCGAGCTTCACTGCAGAAATCTGTACTTGAGTTCTAACTGGTGACGACAGTGACACCTGCTGGAAGAAACAGTTCTCATAATCTTAACTTGTGAGGAATATACAGGGATCCAGATATTTATTTTGTGCAGACTGAGACAGGTGAAAGTTCATGGTTAACTTGAAAATACAGGGGAAGAGGAGGAGAAACTGTCAGCTGTAGGAAGTGGAGGCTGTCCCCTAGTGTTTAAAGCAGCAGTGCAATGAAATTGGGCAAAACATTTGACCCTACCCTTTTTTCACTATAAAAGATTCCAGGCATCTTCCAGTTTAATTCGGTGGGACAATTTTCTAATTCCACCAAAATTTGAGTATTTTATAAATGTTATAATTGATTTTTTTCTCAAGAAAAAAGATGGCTACCGCATTTTGCATAGAAATAGTGTAGTAGACCTGCCAAGGGTTAGGAAAGAAAAAATAGAAAAAAGGTTCATGGTGCACAGCATAGGAGGTACCTAGACAAGTACATCTGACAGCTATGGTAATGATTTTCTTACTTGTAGATGACACTAGCTTTTTTGGAAAAACATTTTTTGTTGCACTACTGCTTTAATGAGTTGGATTAAGGGCCATAAAAATAATTATGCACAGCATGGACTGTCATACTAACAGAGGCTGAAGAATCTGAATGTGTACTCTCTAGAGCAGTAGTTCTCAGACTTTGTCACAGTGAGCCTCCCCAAATCCATGGAAAAGAGTTTGAGCCTCCCCAAAAATTGAAATAATCTTGGACCTCCCCAAAGAAAAATAACATACTGTACTTTGCTCAGTACACCATGAATAAATTGAAACCCCTTTGAGTACTTGGCTCACGTTCAGTTCTTTGTCTTATACCGACGTGGAACCTTTGAAAAAGAGCTCCTGTGCTCAAAGGTGTTATCTGAATAACAAATAAATAAAATAAACAGATATTATTTTCAGCTTATTGCCCCTCCCCAGGCCAACCTACGTACTCTGCAATTTTCATTCTTGAACCATTGTTGCCTTTTGTTGCAGTACCTTCATGGGTCAGATTACTTTGTCTGTTTCCTCTCTATATGAAATAACCTTTCTACATACTTTGCCTCTCCCCATCCTTCCCTGCTCGTAAGCAACTTCTCAGGGATTACTTTGCTCTTTCCTGCTATTGCTCTTAGCACTTCTATGCTCAACCCTTGTATTTGGGCTGTTCTGCCATCAGGCTACAAATTGATCAATTACACCACTCATTATTAGTTTATTGTTCATATTTGTTTGCACTATTGTTCATTGTGTATTTCTTGATTGTTTTGCAGTTACCTTTTGAAAAGTATTCACTCTCTACCCTTCCCTGGGTATACCTGAAAAGAGCCTTGGCTCATTCACCTTCCCTTGTCACCTATTAGTAAATAAATACATTAAATTCACCTACCATTATCCTATTTCAGTTTGCATCATTTCTTCAAACAAAATATATAAAACTCAAAATTTAAATACGGTATTTTTTCAGACTTGCTTGAGCCTCCCTTGGAACAGGTTGGGGCCTCCCCATGGAGGCTGGCCTCACCCATTTGAGAACCCCTGCTCTAGAGCACAGATGAAAACTGGGGAGGCAGGATAGAGACCATTAAGTACCACAAGGGCATCAACAAGATAGTCCCAGGTGAACTTTCCAAGACCAGCAAAACCAAAAACACAAGGGGGAAACCGCTACAGATGGGCTGGGGGATGGTTCCAGAAGGAGGCCAGAAGGCACTTCTTCACCAATAGAGAGGAGTACGGGTGAAACAGGGTACCAGAAGAGGTGGCTTAAAGAGGGGGTGGGATGAAGTTATGGGAGGGTAGGCGTGTTCCGGTTTTGGGGGGGGGGGCAAAGCAGCATGCAACTTAGGATACATGGACTCTGAATCATACAGACATGATGGACTGTAAGGCCTTCTTATACTGGCAAACTTCTTATGTTCTTATGAAGAAAAGTTCCTTTCCAATTTAATTAGCCTTGAAGTTGCAGGGAAACTTTGGAAAAACATGGGGTCCCAATCTCCATCACAGCGGGTGGCAGTGCAAAATGTAAGGGGCAAACCATTGCTTTTGCACTGCTGCCCACTAGTGCTATGCACAGAAGTCTTTTTTAGTCACAGGAGGGATCCTCCTGCAACTTATTTTGCAATGTAAATGAGTTATCCAGGAGATAGTGGTTGCAAAATTACAGCACCCTACTTGATTGTCTGTGGGGAAGGGGGGCTGCTAGAGGCTGCCACAGGTGTGGCAAGGTCTGCTGTGCATGGGGTATGAGAGCCTCTTCATCCTTCCTCACAGAGTTTTTAACTTTTTAGCATCCATGGTGGGATGGCCTGAAACCAATGTTATGCACTGCAGAATGGGGTCGCGAAGTCAAGACTTGCATAAAGTGGTTCCAACTACTACTTTGCTCATTTGTTGTGACTGAGACCCATACTTTTAGACACATTTTATCTTACATTCCACATATTGTCTGTGCTTGCCTCCTTTAGTTTGCAACCGGGCACAAAGCATTAAAACAGGTTCACTGTGTCATAGTTTCATATACATCTGCTCTGTCTGCTTGTCTTGATACCTTATATTGCTCACAGTCTTCTGTTTATGACATCAGAATTGGTTCCACAGTATCAGATTGTGATATCGGTAGCAGAGGGTTGTTATGTGTGGGGTAGCAGCCAGATGAATCTAGGGACATCATTCAGGTTTTTGGAATTAAAGTGGAAGGGGGCGGGGGGGCTAGGAAAAGAAAAAAACACGCATACAGTATGTAAGCTGAAATGGATCTGAATGTTTTTTTCCTTTGTTTCCCCTGTGATGCAGGACTCAAACATCTTTTTAGATTCCGCTTGTTTTATCTAGGTTTTGCTGTAGGCTTTGGTCAATTATACAGTATATTTGTCGGCTTTCTTCAGGACTTTCTGACTTTGTAGTGGACATTTTATGCCTTTATTATATGCAGCATGGTAACAGTTTATAATGTCAGAGACACAGCAGTTATGAGGTCAGTTGGGAAGAGTCAGATGTGTTTAAAACAGTGGAATAATTACAGATAATGTAAATTATTTAGGACCAGGGCTCAAAATAACTGGCTGTCCTCCTGTCCCGGACAGCCGTTTTTCACACGGGACAGCCTTTTCAATCAGTTTGCCTGTCCCTTGGACAGGCAGCTCAGACTTACACTGTCTGGCGCTAGGACACAGTGGGAAGACGTCCGCCCGCATTTCCATTGCTGCTGTGGCTGTGTGCTGGTTTGGTTAGGTGACTGCTCCTAGTGGATGTCACCTGACCTTCAGTAGTCCGATGTGGCAGCAAGCGGAGCGGAACAGGCATGCAGCGCAGCAGCAGCAGCGAAAGTGAACTAGCGCCACCGCACATGCCCATTGTCACTGGAGAGCATGCGCGTTGCTGTGCCCAAACCTTCGCTTAGCTGCATTTCTAGCTAGCTTGACTGGTGAGGTCATGAGGAGAGCTGGAGCAAATTCTTAACAGCCCTTTTCAGGGCTATCTCATTTTGGGGCTGATTTTGTGTGACTGTGAAACTCCTGCTTCAACATTTTGTCAATATAGTGTGACAAGGTACCTTTGTAAATGAGCCTATGGCTCAAAGGTTTTCCAAACTGCTGTTTAAATAAAATAAAATATAAACAACACTGAGGGTCTGCTGCTGTGTGGGAGTTGGAGGGAAGGGGAGGGGAGATAAACGTTGTGGAGGACAGAGGAGGGGGATTCTTTACAATTTGTGTGGTACTTGGAGGAGGAGAGGAGATAAACGAGGGGATTCTTTAGTTTGAACTGAAGCCACTGCCAGTCCCAAAGTGGAAAAAAAAAGACTTCTGCCTTGAGGGGTCTGTGCAGCTGAGCTCTGTGCTGTGTTGCAGCACATGCTTTTTGTTGATCACTCAGTCATCAAATAATCCACTGTATTTCTGCACTGCAGTCTGCAAAAAAGTATAAGGGGGAGGGAGGAAAATATTGGGGGGGAAACAACCAGAAAAACAAAAGCAAACAATTTAAAAAATACTAAGAGTAAAACTAGGGGTATTGTGGTGAGGTGAGAACTAAACGCTTGCCTAGAGTCTGTGTGTTGACTGTGTGTTGACTGAACTTCTGGTGGTGTGGGTAGGTGTCTGAGTTCAGGGGAGAGGAGAGGGAGTGAAAAAAAGAAAGCAGTCAGGCACTGTACACCTGTATAAATTCTTTGTTCTGTCCAACCCACTCTCTCAAAGCCAAAAGAGACCTTGTGATCTACAAGTCTCATCTCTGACTTGAATAAAAAAAATATGTCTTGAGTGTGCGGAGAGGTGAAGACAAGGCTCTATTAAAGCTTATTGTTCACTCAGCCTGTGTAAAGCCCTCCAGAGCTTGAACCTTGAAGACAGATACTGACGGACTGACTGTACTAACTTAAACTAGCCCCTGTCAGCCTGCTGTTGTGCTCTGCCATTGGACTAACTGAATAAAAGTAAAATTGAGTGACTGTGACAAGAAGGCACTGTCAAAGGGAGAGGAGGGGGGTTGAATTGAGTCACCGTGACCCAGATTAAAAAATATTAAACCAAACCAAAGAAGTAACAACAATATCATAGCAGGCTGCTTGTGCGTGGAAAAAAAAATGGATTGCAGGTGGGGGGACAGGTTAAAAAAAAAAAAAAATACTGAGTGAGTGTGAGTGATCAAGGCACTGTCCAAGGGAGAGGAGGGGATTAAATTACAAAACAGGTTGACAGCAGGATACCCCTCCGGTTTTAGTTGTGAAATCTGAGCGGGAGGAAAATATAAATATTAAACTCCTTTGTCCGGGGTTTTACAGGGAGGGAAAGAAAACTAAACAGACTGTTCATGTCTTCTGATATCTCTGATCATCACTTCACTGTAGTGTCCACTGTCTTCCAGAGTGCTTACTGTACTTTAAATTGTACTAGCTAAGTAAACCAAAAGGGGAAAAATGTCTTTGTTAAAGTTTGGCTTTAAAAAATTACAGGAAAGCCTTCAGTTTCAAGCCAAGAGGAGGAGAAAGCTCCGGGTTCCTCTTATGTACTGCTTCTCCATTACTGATAGACTCAGTAGCACCAACCACTCACCCCACCATTGTGGCCACAGATGTGACAACTTGTAGTGCCACTGCCAGTGCTGATATGCCAGCAACTCTGACTACTGTTGAAAGTGGGACAAAAGGAAAAAGGGTGTTCCAGGAGACCTGGAAGAAAAATAGGGAGTGGCTACTATATGAGCCTGATGTGGGCATGACCTGCTCATACTGCAAAAAATACTTAAGGGAGACAAACACTTTCTTGAGTGGCTGTAAGAGCATGAGACTTAAAAATGTACGAGCTCATAAATTAACCAATGAAAAAAATATTGTGTCTAACACTGAACCTTCCAACTTAGCAGTAGAACGAGGAATAATACAAATGGAAAAAAATGAGTCGACACAAGTAGAACATTTGTTTAGAACAACTCTTTATTTGATTAATTCAGAACGCCCATTCACAGATTTCCCTGGCATCTTAGAATTACAACATGTAAATGGTACAAATGTCGGAGTCAGTTATAGAAGTGACAAACAGGCAGCAACGTTCACACATTTTATTTCAGAATCAATAAGGATAAAAGATGCAAAACTGGTTAATAGTAACACTTTTATCTGTGTCTTATGTGACTCGAGCACTGATGCCTCAGTAATAGAAGAGGAGGCAGTCTATATTAGGACAATGGAAAATTCTGTCCAGTTAATACATTTGTTTCCCTACAGCCAGTCTCAATTCCAAATGGTGAAAGCATTTATAACTCAATAGGTGATGCCTTAGAATTCACCTTGCACTGTAAAGACTGGAAAGAAAAAATTGTTGCTGTTGGATCTGATGGGGCACCAGTCATGTTGGGTAAAGTGACTGGGGTGTTTGGCAGAATTTTGAAAGACGTACCTCATTTGTTAGGGATTCAGTGCAGTGCCCACAAGTTGGAGCTTGCTATAAAGCAATCAGCAACATCTATTCCATACATGAAAACAACAGATGAAGTCTTAATGGGTATCTATAAAATATACCATAAGTCTCCCAAAACTGGGCGGTCTCAAAGAGTTAGCCAGTAATATGAGCTACACCATTCACAAACCAGTTAACGTGTCAGGGACCTGGTGGGTTGCACACAGAGAAAGGGCTCTGTCTGTTATTCTGTCCAGCTACAAGGCTTTAGTTGTACATTTACAGCACATTGCTTCCACACCAGGGCAAACAAAAGATCAGGCCAGTGGGTTGTTCAAAACAATAAGTACTGTGAGATTTGTCCTCTTTTCTCAGTTTCTGTCTGAATACCTTTCTGTCATGATGGCCTTCAGTCTAACTCTACAGAGAGACAGCTCAACAGTAGAAACAATAGTCAGTAAGGTTGAAAGCACAGTTCTCTGGCTAGAGAACTACCCTGTGCAGGATAAACTTGACAAAGTCTGTAAGGAATTGCCCTTGCTCCCTGACTCTGATACAGCTGACAGTGACACTAGCACAAGTCGACTGACAGGCTCAGCCACTACTCGGGTTCAGTACCGTGGATGTGATATCTTTCTTAACTTAGACAGGGGATATTCTATAGATAGAACCAAACAGGCAGTGTTGCGTGATGTTACAATCCTTCTTTCATCAACAATTGAAAATATTAACTCACGATTTTCCAATTTTAAAACAGACAAAGTCCTACGGTCATTCAGTATATTTAACCCATTACAGTTACCAGATAGTGACCAACTAGCCCTTTATGGCAATGAGGAAGTCTGAACCTCACAGAGCACTACAGTGACCTACTGAAGAAACACCATCATAATGTAAACTTGATTGAAGCGCAATGGTTAGAGCTTAAACCACTTACGAAAAAAATCACTGAATGAGCTGTCTCCAAATTTCACTACTTGATTTCTGGCAAAAAATTCTCCATAATGATGCACATGAACAGCGATTCCCTGATATTCTGGTCTTAGTCACAATAGCTCTACTGATCCCAACCCAAACTGCAGTAGTTGAGAGAGGATTCAGCTTGATGGGCAGAGTGAAGTCTGACTGGCGGTCCTGTCTGTCTCCTATGACTACATCTGAACTAATGCATGTCAAGCTGTCAGATGCTAGCGTTGCACATTTGACCTGCAGGATGCCATAACACTATGGTTCAAATCTGGAAAACAAAAGAGAAGACCTCATGTGAGACCATATGGCTGCAGACTAGATTCAAGTTCTGATTCAGAAATAGACTAGACTCAATCAGTGTTTTATCTTGAAAAATAACCCCTCAAAAGCAACAGTTTTCTCTCTTTCCACTTCACAGTCCATTTTATGTTTTAAGTTTAAAATTCACCTCACGACAATGTGGACAGGTAAAACTTTGTCCAGACAGGCAACATTTACATTCCACCTGTCCCTCGGACAGGCATCTCAAAAAAATTATTTCTAGCCCTGTTTAGGACTGATCATGAAGCAAAGCCAAAAACCTAGAAAACATTAAACACAACTGCTATACACACAGTGGTTTACATATTGCAGTGTTTCCTCCAAAGCGTCTGTGCATAATGGTCCCGCCATGCTTATGCTGGCTGCTGCTGTCCTTTTGATGTGCCACTATGCTTGTGCACATCATAAGCCTGCTGAGGGTTTCCTTTCTTCCATGTTCCCCCCTATATGGCTAGTCTGATGTTTGCTGCCAGTGTATGTCACCTCAGTTTGGGGGTTGGTCCTTAGCTATGTTACTGTTGATATTTACACACTGACGTGAATAATTATACAGCAGACAGCCCCGATCGTCTGTGCACAATAGAAAGTACCTCCAGTGATCGGACTGTCTCCAGCATTAACTACTCATGTTAATGAAGTGATTTGTACCTTCCTAGGCTGGCATCACCAGAAAGAAAGCAATCTCACTCCCACCCCCCCGGACAGCACTTTACACCTTCAGAATCCAGCCAGGTCCTTCAGCAGCTGACCGAGTAGCGCTTTGAACTCTACAGCAGGCGGAGGGGGGTGAGCGACCGCCCAGGGGCAGTAACGGAAGGTGGGGGCTGCTGTTTGCACACCAGTGGGCAGGTTGGGTTGCATGGAAAGATGAGGTCAGTGCTGTCATGTCAAGCTTGGAAAGTGGAAGAGTAGAGGCGATCAGAACCGGAAGTATTAGAACGTCGTGCGGCGCCCACCTACCCACCCGCTGACTGCAGTGTCATGGTGCTGGAGACCCCGTCAGGCAAACAGAGTGAGCTGCAACTGCCGTCAGCTCTCGCCGTCCTTGACTTGGGCAGTAAGAGAGCGACAAGTTCTGATCGGAAGGAGCCTGTGCAGCTGGCTAGAGTTGCTGCCAAAGGTTAGAGAGATGCAGTGATTTGTGAGGATACAGTGCTCCGACTGCCACATTGTTTCCTAGTAGTAACGCAGGTGGCAAGCAGCTCCTCTCAGTGTGTCCTTCTATTACTCCTTGTTCTGATGCTGCCGTTCACTCCGTGTTATTGGTGCAACTCTGTGTTCACTGGTGCTGCTGCTCTGAACTATCCCTGAGCCCCGCTGCGTCACGGCATCTCCTGGTAGGAAAGGTGCTCCTCTCCCATTCTCCTTCTCTTTCTCCTGGGATCACTACAGCTGGCCCCAGTATTCTGCACCGTGGTACTCTGCCTGTGTGTAACATGAAACCTGGAAGGTGAGAGCGATAACAGAAATTGGCCCCAAGCACCGTCTCAATCTACGGCTCTGGGAAAGGAATAATAAGGTGGACCAAGTGAGTTTCTCGGGCTGCTCCTCGCAGCAGGTTGGAAGATGGCAGACTGAGTCTGGCACTGGAGCTTGGGAGAGCTGGTTTGGAAACCTTGGATTTTTTCAGCACCGTCCTGGCCCCGAACGAACCCATGCAGGCCAAAAAAATGCTACTTCACCCTTGTTTCTGCCAGCACCTGTGTGGTTCTATTCTTTTATCTGGGAGGATTGCAGTTTAGGAAGAGCGGCTGGCATGACAAGTCCCAGCACCGGTGACAGTGGTGTGGATTGCTTGAGGTTCCCCCTCCTGAACCATTGTGGCCCCGTTTCTCCGACCCCCTGTGGCCCTTCCTGCCTTGGAATGAGGTGGAGAATGAGGACAAGGATCACCCCAGGACAGGAGGGGAGAAGATGTCCTTGAAGTATAAAAGGAACCCTCCTGTCAGGAAGTACCTGCTGGTGTTCAAAGGGAAGAGATATCTGATGGGGACTGGGTCGGATACCAGGGGCGAGGAAATGGTGCTGTTGACCACTTGCAAACATGGCAAAGACTGGCAAAAGCACAAACACTCTTGCTGCGACCGAGACAACTTGGACTATGAAAAGTAAGTGACAAAGTGTTCCTTTTTGCTCTTCATCTTACATCCTCCATTTATAGGACTTTGACGTGGCCTTTGACCCTGGTTTATTTAGCCCACTGTGCAGTAGCGTAGCAAATTCCCAGAGGGCCTGGGTGCAAGGCGATGTTATAGGGCCCCTCCCCAGTTTTAAATAAACATCAAAATTTTGATTTGGGCCCATCAAACCTCATGGGCCTGGGTGCCACTGCACCCTTGTAGCTACGCCCCTGCCACTGTGAAAGAGTTGTGATGAGACAGACGCACACAGATTACTGTGAGTAGGACATCTGTATGAAGATATTAAGTACATTGCTCATGAGCTGGGTACTTAAGCCAGTCTTTTGAAATGCTCCATACTAGGAAGAATGACTGGCACATCTGAGAGTTGCAACAGTACGTGTGTGTGTGTGTGTGTGTGTGTGTGTGTGTGTGTGTGTGTATTTATAAAATAAAAAGAAAAGTTGAGGTGAATACTGGGGTGACAGCATGATTTTAACAGTGGGTTTTGGCTATTTACAAGATTTGCTTGAATATACTCTTTGCTTTAAGTGTGTGTGTGTT
The DNA here is from genome assembly GCA_016271365.2 of Neoceratodus forsteri. Taxonomy (NCBI): domain Eukaryota; kingdom Metazoa; phylum Chordata; order Ceratodontiformes; family Ceratodontidae; genus Neoceratodus; species Neoceratodus forsteri. The sequence continues at coordinate 1,226,377,470 of CM028132.1, read as the reverse complement.
TTTTCTTTCTTTCTCATTCTGCCTGGCACTGATTATTGTGAGGTTTGGTTATGGAGGTTTTACATGACACTTGAGGTGGTGGATGGTAAACATTTATTTCAGATTAGGATTAATACCTTTGAGCCATGGGCTTGTTTACAAAGGCTTCAAGTCAGAAGAGAGTACATGACATAAACAGATAATAGACAGTAGATACAACTGAAAACCAATTAACATAAGGGTTATAACTTAGTGCAGTTACATCACAAACCAGGAATAAAGGACTGCAAGTGAATAAAACAAGTCCACACTTGTGGAATAACCAATTGAAGCAGCACTACGTGAGTGTGGTACAGTGCTTTAAAGATATCAGGGGCAACCCGAGACAGGAGAGCCCCCAGTCAGTTGGAGGGCAGTTAGATGCAGCCAGGCATGGCTTTGTCTGGGGGTAATGGGAAGAGGGTGGGCAATCCGAGGTATAGGTAGAGGAGAGAAATGGAAGGGTAATGTAGGACTGGAAAACAACAAAAGGGAGCAGCTCAGTTTGGAACTATGCAAGCTAGCAGACTACAGTAGACACCAATATAAAGCAGCACCAGCATCCACTTTTTTGCCAAAAACACAACTACAAAGTGCTAAATCATTAATTAAAAGCACAAAAATAACAAATAAAATGTAAACCATCATTTTTGAGTTGGGTTACACATATCCAAGCAATTGCCAAGGCTATGGGACATAATGTTGTCTACTAGTAAACATAGTGATCTCTCCTAATATGTCTGTTTTTATACTTTGGTAGAAATTACATTACTTGAGCTTTTATCTATTAAATTCAATACCTTTCAGAAAATAATTTCTTATATCTGTGGTCAACCAAGGTCAAGATATGCTCATACTTAATGTATTAAAACAATTAATTCCATTATCAGTTGTCTTAGAGATATATTAACAAGAATGCATTTACTACATACCTATATGCTTCCAAAAATATACAGAGGTCATTGCGGTCAAATTAATGACATGCTCAGGCATATCAAAATTTTGATTTAAAATTCCAATGTAATGGAATTAAACCCATGGCAATCCGTTAAGATATGGACCTATAATATAAAACAGTGTAAGATCAACTTGTCATGATAAGCAATACCAAATGATCATGCCATTTTCAAATTGCTATAATGGATTACCATACTACTGCTATTATACATTATTTTCTACTTTTTTCCTAAGGAAAGGTGTGATGGATATACCATCATTCAATCCTGCTTTCTCAGGGCTCTTAAGAGTGAAAATCCAGAAGGCCTCACGTTCGAGCAATAGGTTATCCAGATTACTCACCCCCACTTCACCCACTGTGAACTTTTCTATACCGATGAACTCAGAGTTATGTTCTCTTATGGTATTGCACAATTGTAAATGTTTAGCCAGAGCATTCTTTTACTCAGCATTTCTTATGGCATCCATGTGTTCGCTAATCTGAACTTTCAGAGGTCTGCTGGTCTTCCCAACATAAAAGGCCTTGCACCTACATGTTGCTAGGTATATAACCCCAATGGTGGAACAATTAACAAACTGTTCTGCCCTGTATGTTTTGGTGCAATTCATTGATCCCAAAGGTGTCTGTTTTTTAACCGCATCACAAAATTTGCAGTGTCCACACCTAAATGTCCCAGGGGTGGGGTGGGGGGAGAGATGCCAGCTTCTACCCTTGGAGTAGGTTGTAAACTGCTTACCAGTTTATCATGTAGGTTACTGGCCCATCTGTACGCCATTTGCAGTGGTTCCTGTACCCAGTCTGTCAGTAATGGTTCAGTTTGCAATATACTCCAATGTTTCTGGAGTATTTCTTTTACTTGCACCGATTTTCTTTGGTGCATGTGGACACAAAATTGATGGTGTTAGCATGCGTTTCTGCCGGTTTCTCTCTATATTGGAAGAGCTCTGCCCTGCTCCTATCTAGGGCCATAGATCTGGCATTCTGTATGCTGTCCTCCCTGTATCCCCTCTGTTGGAATCTTTCTATCATTTGTTGTGCTATAATGTTATAACTTTTATGTTGCAGAACAGTTTCTCCAAATCCTTAAAAACTGTGCACTTGGGATATTCCCAATAATGTGTATAGGGTGACAGCTTGATGGCAACAAGATCGTATTCCAATCTGCTTCTTTTCTAAATAGGTCTGTGTGTAGTGTCCCCTCTGCTGTTATGCTGATTTTTAAATCTAAAAAATGTATGCTTTCCTGGCTGCTTTCCACCTTAAATTTCAAATTCGGATTTGTACCTTCCAGAAAACTAACAAATTCATTGAGCTCTTTTACAGTGCCTGACCAAAACAACAAAATGTTAATAAAACTCTTCCATAAAATGATTTTTTCAAAAAATGGATTCACATATGGAGATGATACAATATCTCTTTCCCAGGCACCTAAACAGATGTTTGAATAATTGGGGGCAGATGTTGCCCCCATGGCCATGCCTGTAATCTGTTGATAGAAAACTCTTTGAAATGAAAAAAAAAAGCACTGCATTCTAATACTTTTTTGGCACACTCAACTGTGAATTCTCTTTTTCCTAAACTTAAAGGAAATGTGTGATGTGTTGAAAACCACTTTGTTACTTTTGCTACAGTGGAAGGCGGCAATTCACTGTGTAAAAAATAAATGAAGAGCTGATGATTAAAGTTTGGGAGTGAGCTGCATTTTTCAAATCACGAGCCAGCCTAAACCTTTCCATCTTGAAGCCAGCTTAGCTCGTCCTGTTTTGACGTGGTACCAGGGAGAATGGAGATGCCGCCCACATGTTCTTTGTAAGAGCCAGAACTTTTTTTGTGTCTTAAACCACCTTTTGATTAAAGAAGACACCACTCAACTAATAGGGACCCTATTAGTTGAGCGTGTCTTTCTTTTTATCAAAAGGTGGTTTAAAGTTTTAAAAAGTTCTGAAAATAAGCCCTTAGACTTGTATATAGGCGCCCTCCGACTTCCTCCCTGGTACCACGTCACAAAACGGGGAGCGCGAAGCAGAGCAGGCAGTCTAAGAAGTGGAAGGATCGACTAGCTCGTTTGGAAAAATTACGATCCCTTCCCAAACTTTAATCAGTGAGTACATTTTTTATTTTTACACAGCGGTGCTATTGCCGCCCCAGGGTAGCGGGCTATGAAGCCCAAAGTGTGACATCACACATTTCGTTTAAATCAACATTATTTCCTATACATCCCCTAAGTGCATCAAGTCCTTCATTGTGCGGAATATTCATATACAAGGCTTCCACATCCATAGTGCACATATTCCAGTTCTCTTCTACGTGGGTCTAATTTAAAATGTTCAGTACATTTGTAGTATCTTTTACATACGAAGGTATGTGTTTCACCGGATCTCTAATGAATGTGTCCACAAATTGTGATAAAGGTTCAATGACTGACCCAATCCCAGCAACTGTGGATCTGCCCAGTGGACCCACCAGAGATTTGTGGATTTTTGGAAGCATGTATATAGTACTACGGATAGGACTTTTTACATGCAAGAATTCCACAGTGTTGGCAATGAATTTCTCCATTTTAGCCTTGTCGATCATTTCATCAATCTCCATCTTAAAACTAGATGTAGGGTCTCTGTTCAGTTTACCATAAAAGTTTTGATCTGAGAGTTGTCTATGGACTTCCTGCACATATTTTGCAGTGTCCATGATGACAACTGACCCACCTTTATCTGCTGGTTTTATAGTAATTAAATCATTACTTACCAGCTCATCCAGTGATGTTTGTTCCTCTTTTGTCATGTTTCTGAAGATGTTGTCGTCTCTTCTAGCATGAAGTAGGTCAAGATCTTTCAGGCAAGCTCTTTCAAAAACTTGAACTGTAGGATTCATTGGAGTGAGAAATGTGGAGGGGGGGGCTTTAACCTTGGCATGAGGCTCAATTGTGGTGGTATCTATGTGTCCAAATTGTCATTTCCAGTACTATTCCCATCCATATTTTGAGTAAAAAATGCCTTTAGATTTAATTTTCTTGTCAATTTCTTTATATCAATAAAGGTCTCGAATGGTCTCTGTACAACTGTTGGCACAAAAGTTAATCCTTTGTTCAGTACCTTTATTTGTGTCTCTGTAAGTTCCACACTTAATAAATTAACCACATTCACTTCTGGTTCTGTCCCCTGCCTCGGCCACGACCTCTCCCCTTGTACTTGGTCGCTCCCCGCTGATGAAATCTGAGTCTAAGGCATAATGCTTTGCTGCTGTGTATATGCAGGGGTGACCCTCTTATCTTACTCTGAGGTGTGCTGAATAGCATGCATTTGGTCTTTTTATAATTGAGCAGCAGTTTATTCCCAGAGAACCAGGATTCCAGCTCTCGGAAGTTATCCTGTAATTCAGAGTTAATGACTGTCACATCTTTGCCAGGGATGGAGATGACAGCATCATCTGCATAAAGTACAGTGTGTGCAGGGCAGGCAGTGGGCAAGGTGTTTATGAATAGACTGAAAAGGAGAGGGCCTAGGATAGCTCTTTGTGGGGCGCCTAGGTTCACCTCCCTAGGTTCAAAGATAGCACTGCCGATCCTAACACATTGAGTCCTATGTGACAGATAACTGTTAAACCAGGCGACAGTGTCCATTGACAAACCTGTGGAGAGGAGACTTTGCACAAGTAGTTGGTGATTGACTGTGTCAAATGCCTTAGTGAGGTTTATAAAGATAGTCCCCACTGCTATCCCTTTATCCAGGGCACCATAGAGCTGTGTGGTGTATTTGACTAGCACGGTGAGGGTGGAGTGTTTTTGCTGGAAGCCATGTTGTTGCATGCAAAGAAGATTATTCTTTTCTAGGTACTCAGTAAGCTGTTCAGAGACCATCCTTTCAAGGGCTTTGAAAAGGGGGGGGTTAGTATTGAGATAGGCCAGAAGTTTGCCAGGTTAGTTCTATCCCCAGATTTAAAAACGGGTGTGACGAGTGCTGTCTTCCACCTGTCAGGGAAGACTCCTGATCTCAGGGAGGCATTGAAGACCTTAGTGAGTGGTGCCGCTAGTTCATTTAAGGTAAGAGCGACCAACTTCATGTCAAGCTGATCGCTTCCCATCCTGGTCTTACCGAAGACCTGTTTGATACATTTGATAGCCTCATTCATAAAAATCTGCCTGAAATAGAAAGGAGGGGGGGTCATTATAAGGCAAGGAGGCAGAGTTCAGGTTGTGACGCTGGCCGGCTGGGGTATGATTCAGATAGTCAAATGGCAGCACGTTGCTAAGGTCCATGAATGCTACATTAAAGGCGTTAGCTATATCCTTAAGGTCTTGCAGGGTACCAGAGGTGGTTTCTATGAGGTCTGGGGTGCTCTTGATGCTCTTCCCATAAGTGCTTTCACTGAGTCCCAAAACTCCCTTCCGTGGCCCCATGTCCTTCCTAGTAGGTCATTGTGATATGCGGCTTTTGCCAGAAGAATGAGTTTCGTGCAGGTATTCCTGGCTGTCTTGTAAGCTAGGATGTCAATCAGCTTCCCGGTTGCTTTGGCCCTATGCCACAGGTGGTCTCTGAGGTGCATAGGCTCAATTAGAGGGCCTGACAGACAGGGATTAGTGACTCCTCTGACTTTTAGTTTTGTATTGGGCAAAGATGTCACAGGCTTTAGTGAAGACTCTACAGCAGTAGTCTAATGCTTGGTTCCCATCCTTGACGCTGTCCAGTGGGGACCAATCGACCTTCTTTAGATAATGTCTGAAGGTATCCAGTTGTCCAGTTCTCCAGGATCTGCTCCTGGCGGTCTTAGGCCTGCACTTGGTGAACTTGTTTGTCCAATTGAATAGAACCGGGGAGTGATCACTGATGGAGTCAGGTAAGACTGTTACCTCAGCGATGTGTTCTGGACAGGAGGAGAGAAGTCAGTTGATGAGGGAGCTGGTGCTTGCCTGGTGGCTTGTGTAACCAACTGGGTTAGGAAGAGGCATGCTGTTTGGTCTCTAGCTGTGGCAGCATCCTGAGACTACCAATTAATGTTGAAATCCCCTAAGAGGACTTGTTTCCAGTTTAGCTTGTTCTGTTTGAAATTACGGACGAGTTGTTGGAAGCCAGCGGGTAGTGAGCCAGGGGGCAGGTACACAGTGGAGAGCAATAGTGCTTTGTTTTGCTGGCCTATATTGAGTTTTAGCGTTAGGACTTGTGCCTCCTTGGTATGAAAGCTACAGGGCAGTATTTGCCCTTTGATGTCGCATCTGAGGTAAACCAGGCAGCCACCCCCTCTTTTAGTTGTTCGATCCTGCCGGAACATGTTATATCCTGCCAGGGCAATGGTTTCATCTGGAATCTTTGTGGATTGCCATATTTCGGTTAGTGAGAATCACATCAGGTTTAATTTGTTCCACCCAAGCCTGGAATTGTGGCAGTTTGGAGAGAAGGCTACGTATATTCAGGGAGACAATTTTAAGATGGTCCAGGCTCAGGGTGTGGTTGGAGAAGGTAGGGCCAGGGTTTAGGTGCACTTTCCCAGATAGTAGGAGCATTAACAGAATGATCTTTCTTAGGAAGCAAGACCAGGTCACCTTGGTGGAGCCTTTGAACTTGGACTTATCCTCTTTTTTGATGTGATGGGTGTAGTCGAGTAGCCTGCCAGTCAGCAAGTTTGCTAATGGAATTTTGCTAATCTGCAGGGGTTTAAGGTGCTGGGAGCAAAGTTTTAGAGCAGCAGGTTTGTAGGGGTTGTGGGATGTCCCTCTTAAATTGTGCAGCAAGGGCAGGATAGGGACAGTGAGGATAGGAGATACTAACACAGGATGTGGAGTCCCTATATGTGTGGGGACCAAGGGCCATAGGGACAGGGCAATTAGTAGCACAATGTTAGTGAGCGGCTGCATACTGAAGGTGGGGGTTGATAGGTATGAGGAGCAGAGCAGGCTGGAGTTGGAGGTTGGCTCCCGAGGGTGCGAAACTGGAGTGATCGAGAGGTATCAGGTTGGGGAGAAGAGTGGCCAGTGACTGTTGGGGAGGGAGGAGCTTGGGTGTATTTAATAGAGGAAGGGGTGGGAGGGCAGGAGAAATTATTGGATTCAAAAATAGTCAGATCTCAACAAAGTCAGTAAGAAAGGGGCCGTTTGTTAGGCCAGAAGCTGCAAACCTGTGGTCGAGATCTGCAATTCCCTAGGCGGCATGGGGAAATACCCTTGTTCCGGGGAGCAGTTAGCCAATCAGAGGTAGCTCTCCGAGCAGTCTGGCCAGTGGCAGGGTAGGTCTGTGCTTCACTAACCAATCAGGTTAGCAGGCTTGTGTGCTGTGTTCTGTACCCGATTCCTGGGTCTTGACAAGCAGGAAGTGGCAGCATGGCCAGCGGTTTGAAAAGCCGTGCCCTGTCCGCAAGATGGCCCGGTTAAGGGCTTCACCTGTGAGGGGAGTTAGCAGTTTAAAATGGGTACAGGACAGTGGACCTGGAAATGACAGAATCCTGTTATTTAGCACCAGTGCCAATCTACGGTCCTCAGCATGTCACCCCACTGGTATGCTGATGGTACCTTCAGGGCTTCGCCCCCACTCTTCGCGCAGCTGTATACCATTCATGGGGTTCATTACAACAGAGTGCTTCCTGCTGTATATGCGCTGCTGCCAAGTAAGGCCAAGCAAACCTACTTGCAATTGTTCCAAGAGCTGAAGAAGCTGCAACTGGACCTTAGCTCACAATCAGTAATGACAGACTTTGAGATCGGTGCTGTGTTTGCATTCCAAGACACTTTTCCAGGGATAACAATGCATGGCTGTTTTTTCATTTCAGCCAAAGTATACTGTGGCAGGTATAGAACTATGGGCTTCAACAATAATATGGAGCTGATCCAGAGTTATGACTGAATGTGAGAATCTTAACTGCACTGGCATTCGTGCCTGTATATGATATAGTGAAAGCGTTTGAGGCTTTAATGGACAGTGCGTATTACAGTGAGCATGAGGATTTGCTACATCCTATGACTGACTATTTTGAAGATGTTTGGTTGGGGAGGATGGACAGGAGACAAAGTTGATGACAGCCCAGATTTCTTCACATTCAGTGGAACTGCTATGATGCAATTAACCAAGGCATCCCAAGGACAAACAGTGTAGTTGAAGGATGGCACAACAGTTTTGCGAGCCTCCTAAGTGTTGATCACACCACAATATGGAAACTTACCGATGCTATGATAAAAGAACAGAGCCTGACTGAGACTGTAATGGAGTGTCACAGCGTGTGGGAATAAACTTCAGATGAGGCAAATTTACAAGTTTAACCCTTAGACAACCGACAGAATTAGAACGTATTGGAGTTCTGGACTGATGTTTCAGTCTGCGGCCCTTTAAAGGTTAAAACACACCATGGTATGATATTTATGTTTCAAAAGTTCGAAAAATAATAAATGAAAACAAACTGCAAAGAAAATTACTACTTAACATCAGTAGTTTCTCACATAATACAGTCCTGGATCTTAGAGCTCCTGTGACCCGTCTCATCTGCATTCAGCAGCTTGTCTACAATAGCACCTCTCTCAGGGCTGAGTGCCATTGAACTGACCCAACTGCTCTCAGTGAAGAGGTTTTCATATCTTTTGGTGGGGTCACCAGACTGAGACTTTTCTATTTTTATCTCTGGACATGCTGTTTCATGTCTGAACATGCTGTTTCAAAACGTTTGGGGGGGGGGGTTGTTTCAGGGGACTTTCTGGTTCAGTTCGAGATACAGGCCTGGATATTCAAAAGGGATATGCCATGTGCAACAGGGATGCACCAGTGCAAGTACGGAAATGCGCCATTGTGCGATATTCAGCGGGAGGCAGCTGCGCAGCGCAAGTGGCAGCAAAGAGCACAGTAGTAATGAATGCATGTGCAACTGTGAGGGGCGGAACCATGAATAACTTATAATGCGCGAGTTCAACAACATGCGCCATGCGCAGTAGGGGAGGTAGTGGAAGTTGCGAGACAGTGGAAATGATCCAAAATAAAAAGGAGCAGGAGAGGGGCGCAAGAATGCTACAAGGAAGCCACAGGTGGGAGCATGCTGACAGACACAAGGGCAGTACAGAGGGTAGCAGTGAGCAGGACAGGGCACACCTGAACTGATCCAGGAACAGGATAGGAGTGGGGAGCCTGTGTCACTCTGTAGGATTGATAGTGGAGTGCCACAGTGGACTGAGGGCAGTGGCAGGAGTCAGGACAGCCACATTCAAAGGCCGGAGGTGTACCCGCTGCAGGGGGAGCATCAGAAATGGACAGCTGGGGGAACGGGATAACAGCCCCCGGGGGGGCGACACCAGCCAGGGACATGGCCAACGCCACCTTCCGGATGGAGGCGGTAATGACGGTTGTGAGAAGGCAGGCAACAGGGAGGCACGGCCGTGGAAGGACCTGTCGGCAGTATGCCTAGAACAGGCAGTACCAAGCCTGCACCACTTTTGAACACTACACTGACACAGAGATTGTGAGACGGTACCGCCTGAACTGGGCGATCCTGAGGCGGCTCTGTGAGCTGTGCAGTGATGAGATGCAGACACCCACACGACGGAGCCATGCTCTGTCCTGGAAACGAAGGTGACAGCTGTCATGTGCCTGCTCGCCACGGGCACCTTCCAGAGACCAACAGGGGACACAACAGGCATAACCCAGTCAGCCACGTCACACCTCACACAATTCCTCAGCCCACTGCTGCCACATGCTGCGGAGTATATCCGTTTCCCTAGCACACAGGCGGCGCGTACAGCACACATTCAAGAGTTCCACAGGGTAGCATGGTTGCCTGGCGTGCTCGGGGCCATTGACTGCACCCATGTGGCCATCCGCACGCCACCTAGCCCGGACGGTGTCCCCTACATCAACCGGAAGGGTATGCAAGCATCAACTGCCAGGTAGTGTGCGATGCCAAGGGGGCACATAACCAATGTCTGTGCCATGCACCCTGGGGGAGCACATGATGCCTTCATCTGGCACCAGTCCACACTGTGCCACAGGTTTGAGAGTGGGGAACATCCCCACTGGCCACCTAGTGGATGAGTATGCATATCATGCAGGACAACATGAGCAGAAGTGGGGGGGGTGCATAGTCAGAGGTGCCATGGGTACGGCCTTGTCGACCCATGCAGAGATGGCTAGACTACCATGCTAATGTCACCACTCACACTAAGTGACAGTGGCTACCCACCCGGTCCTGGCTGCTCATACCATACCGGGCGCCTGCGACCTTATCGCAGCTGTGGTACAATGAGGCACACGCCACAGCACGGAATGCTCATTGAGCCGGGAACTGGATGACGCTTTCAGTGCCTGTGCACGCTTACGGTGCCCTACAGTACAGCCCCTCGAAGGCCTGTGGGCTATTCCTGACCTGCTGCATCCTGCACAGCATGGCCAACGACTGTGAGATACCCTTAGAGGTCGAAGAGGGGGACAGCGGTGGGGACGATGAGGACGCTGGTCCTGACTGTGATGGGCAGCCACCCCCTGGGCGAAGGGACCGCCGCCTGATCCGGATGTCATAGCTGCACCGGGGCACCATCACAGAAGAGCACTTTGAATGAATGAATGCTTTATTTTTAAAAAGCGCCTTTTCCCTGGATTGGTCAGGGAAGTTCCTTTATGCCTTCCCTCCCTTCCTATTGATACACAGAGTGCTGCTGAAACTAAGGTCCCAGCCTGCAACAATGATCCTGGTGGCACTGGATTGGCCAAGAGAGGCGTGGTACTCTCTCCTGCTAGCTCTGGCCTGCAGTAACCTGATCTGGCTTCCTCTCAGTCCCTCTCTCCTGACTCTTCCTCAGACAGGGGTGACTTATGCCAATCTGCAGTCTATTCACCTCAAAGTCTGGCTCTTGAGGAGTTAAAGTACCCAGAATCCCAGTGTTCGGAACAGGTTCTTAACATCCTCAGAATGGCCAAGAAACCTAGTACCAAGAAAACTCATGCAGCTAAGTGGAAAATATTTTCTTTCTGGTGTAAAGGGGCGCATATAAATCCTCTCAAAGCATCAGTTCCCAATCTTTTAGAGTATTTGGCTCACTTGCAGGCTTCGAGCCTCATCCTTAAAACTGCACCTAGCTGCAATTTCTACTTACCTGTCCATAGGCAGAGAGCAGTCAATCATTTCATTACCTGTTTTCAAAAAATTCTTTAAAGGCCTTCTCCACCTTCAGCCCCCAATCAAGGAACCTGTTCCCCCTTGGGACCGTAACCTGTGCATTGCCAAGCTCATGGAGCCACCTTCCGAACCCATGGCTACCACCCATCTAAAATATGTCACTTGAAAGATAGTCTTCCTAGTTGCCATTACCTCTGCCAGAAGATTTCAGAGCTGCAAGCATTCTGCACGGATCCTAACTACAGTATCCAGTGTTCCCCATTCATTGTTTTAGGGCGGTGGGCCACCACCCTATATTTTTTTACCACTGCTCTATATTTTTTACCACCACCCTATATTTTTTTGCCACCACCCTAATATTTTTATCCATTTTTTTAAAAAATCTTCCAAAATTGTCTTTTATTGACATCCTTTATTGCAATACTACCCATTTAAATACCAGCACACTATATGTTACTTAAAAGCTACTTATGCACATGTACAGTGCATATAGGAGGTCCCGAAAAATAACACACCATTTGACCCGATCACCATTGCCACCGCCCTATATTTTCAGAGAGTGGGGAACCCTGAGCATCCCTCACAGGGACATGGGAGAGCTCAGAACAAACAGGAAATTCCTGCCTAAGGTGGTCTCTGAATTCCACCTTAACTAGTCCATCTCTCTTCCTGTTTTCTTCACTGAAAAATCCGCTCCTGGAGAACAGACACTCCATAGTCTGGATGTGAAAAGAGCCTTGTCTTACTACTTGGAGCACACCAAGCAGTTCAGGGGCTCCACTACCCAGTTTTTCCTCACTTATGGGGAGGTACACAGAGGGAGGCCAGCCACTAAGAGAACGGTCTCTTGCTGGGTAGTCTCCTGTGTTCAGTTTTCTTATGACAAGGCTGGCAAACAGCCCCCCTGATGGCCTCACGGCTCACTCTATCAGTGGCGCTGCTGCCACCATGGCAGCAGCAAGGGGACATTCCCTTACTTGATGTCAGCAAAGTAGTTACGTGGAAAACTATACACTCGTTCACAAAGCATTACCGCCTGGATGTGCAATCCAGATCTGATGCCAAATTTGGCAGAGCAGTCCTGCAGAGTCTCTTCCCTAAGTAGGTTCTGTTCCCACCTCCCAACTGCACTGCTTTGTAGTCTGCACATTGTTACTGATGCTAAAGGACCCCTGGGGTGAGAAGAAAAAATTACTCACCATGGTAATGTTGTTTCTTCCAAGGTGTACTTTAGCATCAGTCAGCTCCCACCCTTCCTCCCCAAGTAACCTATCTGAAGAGGACTCTGCTTCCTCGTTATTGTGAAATCTGTTCAACTTCTGAATGGCATTTAAAGCAAAGTTTACATGTTTTTTCAGTTGTTCTTTGTTCATGCTGTTGCATGATTTTTGAATCCTGTTGGTCCACACTTAACATGAGCATATTCCTATTCTTGCTTCAAAAAAATTCTGGTGCTCTCTGGGCAGGCTTCTCTCGGCACACCCTCCAACTTTTGGCTGATTCATTTAATTCATTATCGCAGTCTCAACCTCCGAGGCAGTTCAGCCTAGTCAGCTTGCTGCACATTGTTACTGATGCTAAAGAACACGTTGGAAGAACCAATGTTACTACGGTGAGTAATTTTTTCTTGTTTCACCTAGTGCAGTATGGATGTTAGAAGAAATTTAGAGAAAATTTGAGATGCCATAGGGAAATGAGGCATGGCACTACGAGTAACATTAGAGGAGATTCTGAGCAAGCATTCAGTGCTTGATGGGGGTGGTGTATTAAACAGTTGTGTTAGGCAGATGATGTGACTGCCGTGCTACCATGCTGTCTGACTTTCATCTTTACTCCTAGCTATGAGCCTGCGCAGCCCCTTTTAGGGATTGGGAGAAGGGAAGTAAATCCTTAACAGGTACGGCTGTGGTGCCTGCTTGGCCTGATACAGAGGGACCAAGTGAGAGAGTTAGATGGCATTGGAATAGGGCAGTAGAAGATGAGGGAGTAAATGTGACAACTAGCAGGAGTGGAAGCAGGGTACATGGGTTTGGTGGGGTTCCTTAACAGTCTTTATGCCTGGCAGTCCACCTCATGGGGGTGTAACGGGGTCACAAAAAATAAGAAAAGAGTTTGAGACCATGCATGTTTGAAGCAGGGAGCTGAATGATAAAAATATTTATCGTCCTTACAGGTACATGTGTACTGTATCCCTTTAATGTGCCAACTCATTATTGCCGGCAGAATAATGTTGCACGCTTCTTGTGCGACTTTGGCTTTTTAACATTGGGCAGTGTTGCCAATCCCCAGGGTCACCCTTCTTGCCACTAGGGTGCGACCTGGAGTTTGTTATGTAAATAAGTGGGGGGGGGGTAGGGGGTGCAGGGGGCGAAGCAGTTGAGGTTGCTTCTGCTGCCAGGCGGCAGATAGTCGGAATGTGGAGGCTGGTGTTGGCAAGTTGCTGACGCTGTATTTTATGCCGGCAACTTGGTTGTCGCTGCAGCATTGGTGAACCCATGTGTACCTTTTGGAAGTGAGACGACTGAGCAGGTTATCTTACAGTAGGTCTAACACATCTGTATGCTGGTTACTGTTTACATCCAGGTGGCTTCGCCAAGTGGGCAGTTTGAACTTGTTAAACTGCTTCTACCTCAAATACAAGATAAATTATTTCCATTTCGCAGTGTTTTGGAAACTGTATCACACTTGTGTAGGACACTAATTATGGGCAGCATGTATATTTCTTGCTGCTTACTCTTGATATTTAGGCATAGTGGGCTATGGCTGGAAGTGATGGTGCCCACAAAGCACTGCAGTTTGTAAATCATTACAGACAAGACGAGTCTCAGCCTCTTTTTTCTCAGCAGCTTTTATCGAATACTGGACTCTTTACTGACACTTTGGCACCCTCTGTAGACAAGAGTGTAAAAGTCCACATGCTGATGATGCTTGAACAAAACATGCCCTAAAGAATTGATTCAGATTAAAATATGGAGAAGAAGAAAAAATGCTTTAGCTTCATCGAAGATTAATAGTGGTTTCAAACGTGGAGGAGAAGAAAAACATGCTTTAATGTAATCCAAAATTATCTTCTATCTCTCCCAAGAGAAAAACTATACAATTTTATCAAGTGCATAAGCTCATTTTAGAGGACTTCACTCCTTGTCATAGCTGTCAACTGCTATGAATTTTGCATAGCACTGTGAATTTTACACCTAAATTTACCCTTGCTCTCCGAAGATTTACTGATGTTCCCCATAACATAAAACCTATTTCTGGACATAACAGTATAAGCTACTAAAAATGTAAACTTCATAGAAACGGTCCTTAACATTAAACATATAGTACCCACTAATCTTAAACTTATTCTTTAGAATAAAAGTGTGCTGTGAATTCTGGCCATTTGTTCCTCATTTTAAAGGCCAGTGCTACACATTTTAATGCTGAGAAGTTGAGAGGTACTTGTTTAAGTCAGTAGAATCTTACAGTATAGGTCCAGTCACTGGCCTACATCACCTACCACTAGGCTCAGATCCTGGTCTTAACAGGGGAACCCCATGAGCTAACCCCCTCTCCACCCCATCCATTCGCGGCAGGGCACAGACCAGTGGTTGACTGTCATGTGGCGATACGTCTGTAAAGCAGAAAGACTGCAAGGAAGGGTGGGTGGCGTCAGAGCTTCAGATGTGGTAGCAGGGCGTCTGGCCAGCATGGGCTCCTGGGGGAGTTTTTCCCCGGTTTTCTCCCTTGCACCATCTGCTGGCCAGGAAAGAGGGACCAGCATCATTTGGTCATCCGCAATGTCAAGGTCTCCTCACTACCACCAGGAAGCACAAGTGCGATGGGTAGACTACTCCTTCCTTCCAGAGCTGGAGTCTCCAGAGTTCTAGTAGCTTGGGGGCCTGGGAGTTGGTTGTGGAACATATCTCACAAACGCAACAAGTATATTTCATCAGCACCACCAAGTCGAATGGTATCTGTGCACTGTTGTCTGGATGGAAATAAAAAGATCCATGAAAGCAGACTCAGTTTTGTCTTGCAGTATAATTTTTTTACTGTTTTTAACTGTGAAAGCCTGATGACATAACTGAGGATACTTAACAGCTTTTTTTTTTGTGGGCTGCTGTATGCTCCTGTAAGGGGCTTTTGTGCTTGACTGATGATTAGATGTATCAGAAATTTCTTTTTAATTTTTTTATTTAAATGTTGTGCATTATGCAGGACTTTATTCATCCCCATTGTGAGTCTTTAGCATTCTTCTAGCAGAAACAAAAAATATCTCTCTAGTGTCTCAGCTGAGAGGCTATGGGTGAACGTACAAGGCGCCTAGTTATACAGTGCTTTCTTTTAAAAAAGATTGCAGATTTTTTTTTTTTAACTGGTAAGCAGTTTCCTCTCTCACATCTAGTCATTTATTATTTGCCATCTTGGTGTCAATACTGGAAATAAAACCGTGATGCACGATCTCAGGGTTGGGGTGGTAGTGGGGTGAGAGTGTCTTTAATATAGAAATAAATGTTGACAGGTAAAAGCTTTCAGTTTCACTTTTGCACCTTCTCTGAGAATTCTGTGATCTCCTTCAACTGACCACAAGTTTATGACCAGTCCTGCTTTCTACTCTCCCATCATCCTAAAGGCTTAATGCAACCCCATTGTAAATCTTGTCTAAGTGTCTGTCAGGTACCACTTCCCTGTGGTGGAGCTGGCCTAGGTCTCTCAGCAGTTCTGTTGGAGGAGGGGTCCTACAAAACAAAACTTCAGACATCAAATAATGATCAATAAAACAATTCCCTGAAGTTAGGAATTCTAAAATGCAAGAGTAGAAACAAAGAAACATAGAAGATGGTGGCAGAAATAGTCCAAGGGTCCAACTATCATACTCCAGGATCTATTGTCTCTGTGGGGCCTTCACTTACATGATTCCCCCCTTTTTGTTATCCCTGTTTCCTCCCCCCATTTCCCGCTCTAAAAAATACAGTAGCGTCTCCCATCACTAGAATCCTCCTTGCTAGCCCCCTTTGCACCCATTGTCAACACGTCTCCGTTCCTATCAGCACCCGCTGACCCATGGTAATCCCTGCCTTAGTCAGGCACCTGTGCCTTTTCCAGGGGAGAAAGGTGGTTTGCCATTGGTACTTCACAGAAGAGCTGACTGCTGTGTGACCCTCCCTGCCACCTTATCTCTCCCCCCTCCCCATCTCCTCCGCCTCCCTGGGCCAGCAGGCCTCTGAGCAAGTGGTGTTGTGGGGGAAGGGGGTCATAAGTAAGCATTAAGCCATGACGAAGGTGGCATCTAATGCTGGATTGATGCATGGTTGGGAGGGTTGTGGCCCGAGGCCAGAGGCCGAGGGTGAACAACCGCCCAACCATGCATCAATCGCATTAGATGCCACCTTCGGAGTGGCTTAATGCACTTGTAGTATGGGCCACGGGACAATGGAGTCACCAGGAGCCTGTCTACTGTGCTTTGAGCGACATAACAGGGGGAGTCGGAGCTGTGAGGACACATTTGTGCTGCACTTTGAAATCTTCGTTGAAACCAACATTTACTTACTGATGCGGTCTACATACTTACGGGATGTAAGTACACAAGACACTGTGGCTGACATCACAGTCCGGTGCTTCTGCCAATCTGCGCGGGTATTTGCTTCATACCGGGCGCGAGTCTCCATATGCTGCTAACTCCCGCGGTGTCGTCCGCGCCTACCAAATTGCTTGGGCCCCAGTCCTTCCTTCCCTCTCGTGAGTCCCGGCTGCGGCATCCCTATATGTCTCCGCTATCCTATCTCTCGTGCTCCGTGCGCCTCAGCTCTTGTCCCCTCCCGCTTCTGTCGGCATCTAGCTTGTCTCCTGCCGCTGCACCACTCTTGCCCCTGCAACATTCGCCTCCTGCTGTGCTCAGTGCTGCTAACCTGGGGTTTGTGGCTCATGTACTGGCCAAGCGGGCACGTATATAAGTTGGCTTATCGCCCGGCCCGGCTCTGGTCCCATGACCCTGTTGCGCCTATCGCAGCTCCCAATTTGCCCTACACCATTAATGCCATGTTACAAGCTTAGTTGGAGTCCCAGCTGGAATATTCCCTCCCTATTTGCTGAGCGTGCAGCTTTGTCCTGCAAATGGGGCAGTGCCCCTTACTCCAAAGGCATAACCATGGAGACGAGTGTCTGGCTAATTACCTTGTTACATCTGTTCAGACCTTATTGATGGGTATCTGTGAGTGTTGAAAATGGACATAAGATGTATGTCATTTATTTTAACTAAATATCCTTTTTTTGTACAGTGTATTTTGTAATCTTTTGCTGTAATAGGACAGTCCTGAAAAATAGAATACCCCTAAAATCCTTATCTGAATAAGTATTTTAAGACAGTGAAGCATATAAAAATAGATACACAGTAATAAAATAGATACAGAGGGGCAGCAATACTATTGAACATTGTGCAGATGGGAATACAGTAATAAAAATGATAAATAGCAGGGTTTTAAATAATTGATTAGCATTTTTTTCTTGGGACGATATTAACTGTACAGAAAGTATTTGTATAGGTTTTCTAGAAGTGTTAGGTTTGTTAAGCACAGTGAGGCAAGTGTTATGCATTTTCACAATGTTTTAGAAGTTTTATGAGCAAAACGCTAACCAATTTGTAGAGTTAAATAAAACCCTGAAGTGTCACTAGCACAATGAAGCAGGATAAGGCAAACTACAAGGAAAGTTTGATTGGTTCAATAGAAAGAAAATGTTGGTGTACCAGAGGCAGATGGTAGTGGGCAAGAGTTGGTACGCTGGGGGAAAACGCAGGGTAAGCAGGGACTGTCATTAACGAGTAAAGGGCAGAAAGTAGCAGATTGGGGAGGGAGAAATAGTTGCAGAAGAAGGAAGGAGGCGGAGGGTTAGCGTTAGGAGCAAGTATGGGTAGAGAAGTCATGAGGGATGAGTTTGAAAGGTAGGGAGGAGGGGGAGATACTAAGAGTCAGAAGGAAGGTTGTACCAGAGAAGAGGAGGAGGAAGGAGAAGACATTGTGCAGCAGAGGTTTTGGAGTGAGTGAGTGGCAAAGGAATGGGATGTCGACTGAGGAGTAGAAGGTGGGCAGGGAAGAGGTAAGGAGGGAGAAGAGGTAACAGGGAAGGGTGCTGAAACAGAATTTAGAGAGTAATCGGGCACAGTAGGATTGGTCCTTATAATCAAGAGAGGGGAGGGCAAGGTCTGAGTAGAGGAAGCAGTGGTGGGTGTGCCGGGAGGGTAATTGAGAGCCAAACAGCAGAAGGTTTGACGGGGGGTGGGGGGGGTCCAACTTGGCCAGGGTTGATTTAGGAGCCACACTGTACAACACACCTGCATAGTCGAACACCCATAGGATTATATTAAGGATGATCTTCCAGCAGACAGGAAGTGGGAGGCAGGGTTTTTTGTAATACAGTGTGCCAGGTTTGGGGAGGAGATTCTCATGGATGGTATCAGTGAGGTGGAAGTAGTCCTGGCTTAAGTCTTGCCCTATCCCAAGATACATCAAATCAAATCAGATGGTACCTCATGGGGGTAGTTATCTAGAATCCTAAAGACACGGGGGTGGTGTGGAACTTGGTAAGACACTTCTTACTACCAAAGATTATGGAGACCTTCTTTTAAGCATTAGGGTTTTTTGTTCTTTGACTTTATTGCATTTTAAATGAATACATTACAGTGCATGTCATGCAAGAAATGGCATTGTCAAACAATAAAAACAAAACGAAATCAGTCTATCTAGAAAAGTATGTGTGTGTCTCATTTCCGCGAGTTACCACGGGGGTGGGGTGGGGTGGAATTGAAAGTCCAACACAAAAGTAGTTAGTTTGCAGCCAGTGCATCGGTCTCAAAAATGTAAGATCATCCACCACAGGTTGAGCCAACCTTCTCGACATGATAATTGTTTTGATTTGCAACCCAGTATGGGACCATAGGACAATATAAATTAAAACAGTCTATTAAGGTAAATGAAAACATTTCAATTACATAACTTATTGCTTATTGTAAGATATCACCCCAGTAAATGATCAGAAATTCAGTTCAGTCACTAATACTAGCAAAGGAGTACAATTGGAGGAGCACAAGCTAAGAAGACTTATAAAATGGGTAGGCTAAACCAGCCAATCAGAAGCCAAGCCGTACATGCATGGGTGAAAAAAAAAGCTGGCGGTAAAAAGGCCAAGATTCTGGTGCCATAAAACGTTGGCCTTTTCACTGGCAGCCATCTTTTGTTTACCCAATGCGAGAGCATTTAGCCACCCATTTTATAATACTGAACAGCAGTTTACGTTGATCTACCATTGCGCCCGCAAAAAGAAAAAGTCAGCTGTACCTTTTCAAACAGTGCCATCCAGTATGATCATGAAACCCGGCAGAACCATCATCTTCTTGCTCTTTCCATTCCCTCCCGGTCTGATGTGCATGGCTCCGATAGTACCTGACTCCCAGCGCCACTTGGAAACATCCCCCTAGGGCGTTTGTGGAGAACGTTGGGCCATTCATGCTCTTTAGCGCCACTTGGACACAGTCCCCTTCGATAAGAAATGTTGTTGTGTTGTGTTACTGTTGTGACAGATAGAAATGCTGGCATTTGCGGAGAACGTTGCACCGCTCATGCTCTTTCCTGAAAACTCCACATACTACGGTGTGGCTGTGATCGTGCAGGCATGAAGTCTAACGTCCTCCACAGAATTGCACAGTTGCAGTTAAAAATAAAACACTTTCACTGATCCTCCTGCAAAATCAAACCGAACAGCAGTCCTCCACGCACCGACCATTTTATGACGTCACCAAGGACACGGCCAAAGTGAAAAAAGAACGATCCCTTTTGTAATGTATATTTCACTCACAAGAGCATTGCCTTAATTTCACAAGCACTACTATCCATGAATGTGTGACTACTTGAAAAACACGGTCAGTAGTTTTATGGAGAAACCTCCAAAATCTACAACTCCTTAAATGTTTCTTTCACCTGCAGATTCACGTGAGGGACTCGTTTAAAAGACGTGGGGGGGAGGCTCCACAGCTATATGACATCATTCTCAATTTGGCGGAAGGTCTACTTTATTAAAAAAATACTGACCTAAATATCCCTTTTACGTGTATGAAAACGTGTTTTTTAGGAGAAGTAAAACCTTTTTTAAAAAGTAGCCCATTTGCCGGCCCGGTGGCGCTGAGGGTTGAGGCACTGGACGCCACACCTCGCCCACGCTGGCGACACCCGGGTCTGGAGTGACCTGGCCCGGGGTTGGCCGGGGAAGGATTGAGCCCAATGGCCTGATATCCTTCTCTGGGGAGGGATGGGGAGTTAGCCTTTCCACTTACCGCCACCACCTGGGGAAATTCGGGTGGTGCTGGCGCAGTCGAGGACAACATAGGGGTTGACGCTAGCAGAGGACAGGAGCGGACGCACGTCTCAACATGCATCGGGCTCGTTGGTCCCCATTGCACGCTGACGTTCAGGGAATTAATGGAGGAAGAATCCGCCAGACAGTCCTGGCGACGATCCCCCGCTCCGCTTCCAAGATGCAGAGGGGCAGACTCCGCTGTGTATGCTCACTTCCCTGAGGTCCAAGGAAAGGTAAGGGGAGCCTTCCTTGCCCTGCCCAAAGGGTTAACTGGGGGTTAAAAAGTAACTTGAGGCAGGCATGCACTCTAGGAGCAGACACCTTGGCAGACTGGAAAGTGGAAGACTTGAGGGATCTGAGAGATAGGAAGGTCTGGGTAATAAGTAAAAAAAAATAAGTTAAAAAAAAAGTAGCCCATTTTATAAGCGCAATAAGACACTCAGGTGTGTGCATGGAACAGATTTAATACGCCAGGGGCTAAAAGCACTCGGCCAAGGCCTCGTGCCTTATTACGCCCCGGCCGTGCGGTAAAATCTGTTCCATACACACCCTGTCGTGTCTTATTGCTTACATATTCAATTATATTGAAAGCAAGAAATGCACTTTCCAGCTACTCCAGCTCCCTGGAGTCTTGAAGAGAGGGCTCCACCACCATCTTTTCCATTTAACTTCCTCATGGCTCGTTAACTACCCGTCCACCATAGCCATTTTCAACTCTGTCCTGCCCGCCATTAAAGTGTAGTGTGCAGGGTAATGGTTCTTATAATAAAATATCTAGAGAGTATTATCATACATGTCCCTGCTTCACTAAATAACAATTTGTAGAAATCCTAATGTATAAATGAGTAACAATTTACAGGGTTACCTCCGAGTATATGTTCTATTCAAAGTATGGACCAGTGAAGAAAACCTTCTCAAACTACATATCCCCCCACAAAAAAAATCTCTGTTACAGAGTGCTACATCTAGATGGAAAGAAAAGTGCATCATTTCAGTGATAGGTGATATCAGAAAGCTAGACTGTGTTCATGAATCCAGTCCCGACTTCTAATCAGTTCACTTGCGGTATTGAAATAAAGTTCTACTGACAGGTGGCACAGCTCAGAGGGTTTATCAAAACAAAGTAAAAAGTCAAATAAGAAGAAAGCAACTTCTTCACTGTTCATCATCATCCCCTGGCTCCTCTGCTGCCAACTACACAGCTGTGTTGGTCTTCTCCATGGTGGTTCCTACAGCTTTAGGGTCTGTATAAGAGTATTGCTTGTTCATGTAAGAAAATTGCAAATGCGATCCCAGTGGTTATCTGCCTACTGTACCTCCGCAGACCCTAACTGGTCTGCAGGGACCCCACTCCCTGTTTCTGTAATATGCTCCTGTGTCTATTCCATGAATGCTTGAAGCCTTCCACAGTTCTAGCATCTGTAACTTTGACTGGCAGTTGGTTCCTTGCTTCCGCCACCCTTTCTGTGAAGAAGTATTTTGTCACATCCTTCCTGAAATATCCCCCCTCCAATTTCATGGCATGCATCCAGTCCTGGAGCTCTTCCTCTTTTGGAGGAGGCTTCGTCCTTGCACTCTTTTTACCCCTGTGAGGTACTTGAAGGTCTTGATAATTTTACCCCTTGTTCTCCTGTTCTCCAGAGTGTACATGTTGAGATCCCTCAGGCTTTTTCATAGGGCTTCCATCGCAACCTCTGCACCATCTTGATTGCCAGTATTCCAGGTGAGAGCGGACAAGAGAGTGGTACAGTGGCAGAACCACTTCCCTACTCTTCCTAGTGATGCTACCAGTTAATGGAACATCAAAGAGGGAGGGCCCAAGGGGAGTAAACTGCCCTAGGGCAAGGGTGCAAGAAGACAGGGGTGGTAACAAGACAGAGGAAAAGGATATATAAATCAGGTAAGCAAGAGTGAAGGATTAAAATAAACAGGGAATTAGACTGTAAAAAGGAATGAGGTGGGACAGCAGGAGCTTCAAGGAACATCACAGGTTGGGGGGGGCGGCAGAGAGAGAGAAAGAAAGGTATGGAGATCCACATGTACCAATGCACAGAATCTTGGAAACGAAATTCCGGACATGGAAGCCATTATGGGAGGGTAGCCTGGATTTGGTTGCCATAACAGGGACATTGTCGTAGCTGGCTACTCTCTATTCAGGAGAGATGGGACAGGGAGGAGAGGGGCAGGGGTTGAGAGAGGGAATCAAGGCCATGGAAGTACAGGGGCACCCACAGGAAAAGGAATGGCTGGGGGTGCTTTGAGTTATTCTGGAGACGAGCTCTGGGGGCCGTTAATCCATACCAGGGTAGTGTACAGATCTGTCTCCACCACAGGGAAAAGAGTTGGATAAAGCACGTAGAAAAGCCATCATCAGACTGGCAAGTAAGGGGAGGTGCTGCTAGTTGGTGACTTCAGTCTGTCAGACATGGAGTGGAGCCTTTCAGCTGCAACTTCAACCAACAGCAGGGACACCCCTGACTTCCTACAGTGGTCTTTCCTCAGGTAGTTAGTCAAGTAGGGATGGTGGACCTGGTGCTTACAAACAGGGACAGCATTGCAGATGTCACAATGGGCAATCCTCTAGGTACCAGTGATCACTGTACAGTATGGTTTAAGCAAGCAATAACACACAATGAGGTGTGGTTTATCACCTGATAAGAGCACACCCAGGGGTGTACTAAGGCACGAGATGTTTGCGCCGAGTGCCTTATGCCCCTGGGTGTGCTCTTATCAGGCGATAAACCACACTTCGGAGTGTGTTATTGCGCTTATAAAATGGGCCCCCTGAAGTAGAAATTTAAAATATAAAAAGGAAAAAGTTGTGAAAGTGAAAAGATGAGGGAAAGAGAGTTTATTTTTTTACAAAGATAAAGTAGTCCCTTTTTGTAGTGTTAGCTTGTTCAGTAGTAGAGGTGGTTGTCTTTCTTCAGTGGAGATCATGGATAGGTCAGGTTCCTATCTTGTTTAACCGGCCCCCATTTAAAAAAAAACAAAGACACACACAAGTTGTATGTGTGTTTCTGTAGCTGTCCACATTGAAGCGACTGAAGAGATTCAAATCTCTGTATATACGCACTTGGGAACAGTGAGCGTTGCAGCAACATAAAATAATAATGAAAAAAAAAAAAAAAGGATCTGCTGCTCTACTGTCACACTTCTGTCAAACTTGCAAGAAGTCCAAAACAGTTTTTAGTGAACGGTTGGCTGTAGTGGGAGCGAACGAGCGTGTCCCTCAGAGGCCGCCCTAGACGGGCGCTTCTTGCATTCTGCGTCTGAACAGTGATGAAGGAGAAATTATTTAAAAACTGATAGAGGTTTCTTGGATGCTTGGTAGAAGTGTGAGCGTAGTGCAGCGGGTGTGTTTTTTTTTTTTTTTCATTTTATGTTGCTGCGACGCTCGCTGTTCCTGAGTGGGTATCTAGCGGGATTTGAATGCCACGGGAATGTTTCCGGTTGTTTGACTGTGGTCGGCTACATTGGCTAATAAGAGACAAGAAGAGAACACAGTCGGTTACGCTAAGGAGGAGACGAGAAGAGAAGACAGGTTAGACTTCATGTGTGAAATTAAAGAAAATCATTTGGGGGGAATTTATGAGAAGCTGCTGGAGGTTGAGAGAAAGTAGCGGGAGAGCCACGGAAGATCGAGAGAGGTTCCCAGTGCCAATTCAGTGAACTCTGGCAGCCAGCATTTCTGTTTACGCTTGGCAGAGGTTACTGATTTGTTGCTGTGATGGGGCATACTGGTGGGCAGTAATCCCGGTTGGCTACTGTATCTTCTAATAAGGACACAGCTCAGATGATGTCGTAGCCAATCAGATAGTTGGATTTTCTAAGCCTATTTTATAATAGAAATTATACAATGTTGTGTGAAAATCCTGTAACCTCATTGGTCAAAACATGTCACATGACCATGGGTAACTCCTGCATTACCCACGGCTGAGGAATGGCATTTATAAAAAACATAAACACATTTTACATTTATTTTACACATGGGTCCATTGTATAATCGCAATAAGGCACTCCAGGGTGTGAGTTATTGGGGATTTACCCACTTCTTGTGTGGTTAAGTCATTCAGCTACACCTCGTGACACACCACACAAGGCGTGGGTAAACCCCTAATAACCCACACCCTTTTGTGCCTTATTGCTTAAGACCGGAGCAGAGGCATGTCACATAGGGATGAGAGTCCTGAACTTTAGGTGAGTGGATTTTAAAGAAATGGGGAACTGCTTCAGAACCCTGTGTGTGTGTGTGTGTGTGTGTGTGTGTGTGTGTGTGTGTGTGTGTGTGTTGGGGGGTGGGATACAAGCACAATGTGGGAAAATAAGAGAGGGAATAATTAAGGCAGCCAGCCTCTTAATGAAGAAGTGAATAAAAGCATAAGGAAAAAGAGACCATTATGATTCTCTGGGGAAGTAGCCAAGGTGGTGAATGAAAAAGGCTGACATTCAGGAAATATAAGGAAATGCAGAGGGAGTAGGACAGGGAAGTATACCAAGTAAAATAGAGGGAAACAGGAAAGACAGTGAGGGGAGCAAAGGTGCAGACAGAGGAAAGGATAGCCAGTGGGACCACTAAAAGGGATAATACTTTCTTTAGGTGAATAAATGAGAAGAGGAAAGCAAGGGGAATAATGGTGAGGATTAGAAGGGCATAAGGGGGGACTGCACAGAAGAGGACCAAGAAAAAATTGACATCCTGAACAGATAATTCTGCTCAGTCTTCACAATGGAGGTAGGGGAAGACAAACCACCAGAGTCCTCAGGAATTGGGGGGAGGGGTGGACATGTCCATTTTCAGAGGAAAGTATCCTGAAGGACTTGCAGCTCTAAAGGTGGACATGATTATGGGACCAGATAGTATACACCCAAGGGTACTAAAGGAACTAACAGAGGTGCTAGCTGCCCCCCTGACAGCCTTATTCAACAGTTCACTGGAAACTGGCATGGTTCTAGAGGATTGGAGAAGATCTGACTTGGTTCTTCATCATAAGAACAGAAGCAGAGAGGAGGCTAGCAGCTATAGGCTGGTTTGCTTTACTTAAGTGGTGTGGAAATTTATGGAAACCCTGCTAAAGGAAGGATTGGTGAAGTGTCTTGAATCCAGTTGGCTGAAGACCACAGGTAGTGTGTATTCATGGGTGAAGGAAGATGTGTCAAGCAGATGAATCTGATTAATTTCTTTGACTGGGTGACAAGATAAATTGATCAGGTGAGGGCAGTGGATGTGGCCTATCTGGACTTCAGCAAGTCCTTTGACATTGTGCCACACAGGAGACTGATAAAGAAATTGAGCAACCCAAAGTGGTGAATTAGGTTAGAAACTGGTTAATAGATAGTGAGTGACCAACAGGGTGCTACATTGCTCAGTACTGGAAGAGGTCCTCTTTAGTGTCTTCACAAATGACACTGCAGATGAACTGGAAGTGAAGGTATGTCTTTTTGCAGATGATACTAAAATGTGAAATAGGGTGGACACTGAGGAGGGTGTGGAAAGAATGCACAGGAATCTTGGGAGACTTGAGCAGTCAAGAGCATGGCAGTTGGGATTCAGTTACAAAAATTTCAAAATCATGCACCTAGGGTATAGGAACCCAGGAACTGAG
Source organism: Neoceratodus forsteri (assembly GCA_016271365.2). Lineage (NCBI taxonomy): Eukaryota > Metazoa > Chordata > Ceratodontiformes > Ceratodontidae > Neoceratodus > Neoceratodus forsteri. Next base: position 1,226,351,481 of record CM028132.1, on the reverse strand, counting down.
TATAGGATGGGGGGAGGTACTGACCATTACTAAACAGAAAAGGGACCTTCGGGGCTATCATAACTGATGACCTCAGCATGGCAGAGCAGTGTAACAGAGTGGTGGGTAGCGTTGGTGGGATGCTGGATGCATAGAAAGGGGTATCCCTAGCAGAAGGAGGAAGGTTGTTTTGCCACTGTGTTGCTAACTGATGAGACCCCCCCCCGCCAACCTGTAATACTATGTCCATTGTTGGAGACTGCACCTCAGAAAGCACATAGATAGTGTGGAGGCAGTTCAGAGGAAGGCAACTAAAATTATGCAGGAGTTGCACAAGATGCCCTTTGAGAAGAAACTGAGGGCTAGTAACATGTACAACCTGAAAGAGAGGAGAGCAAGAGGTGACATGATAGAGACCTACAACCAAGGCTCTAGATAAGATTTTTTGGGATAAATACTTGCACTCCTCATTTTGAAAGTGAGGTGAGTAAAACAAAATTCAGATGTGTACAAATGTCTTGCTAGAGTGGACTGAGAAGTACATTTATTAGAAAAACGTAGTTTGTTTTTTTCTAGATAAGAATTTTGGGTGTCAATAATACTCCAAATAATGTTGGCAGGTAGGAATTTACTTGCCAGTTTTAAAAAAATAGTGAGGAAAACAAAAGTGGGATGCATACAAGTGCTGTCAATCTGGCAAAAAAAACTGTTCCGTTTGAATCACCAGTTATGTTATGAAGCACTGATCTTTGGCCGGTGGAGTATTTACAAATGTTGGGTGAGTACTGGTACTCATTAAAAAATTTCTGAAGAGTATGTCCTAAAATGAGGTGAGTAAAATAGGTCGGTACACACCTTATCTGGAGCCCTGACTACAACTCCCTTATGGGGTGAACAGGGTGCAGGAGGGGAGTCTTTCTCAAAAGAGGAAGAGCACCTGGTCCTGGGTGCATGCGATGAAGCTGTGGGGGGGGGGGGGGACTTTAAAGAGTGATGTGAGGAAATGCTACTTCACTAAAAGTGTTGTAGACGCCTGGAACAGACTGCGAGCAGAAGTGGTGGCTTTCAAGCATGCGTGGGATAGACGTGTACATTAGTAAATAGACAGGGATTATGGAGGGTTGACAGAGATCAGCTAGGTCTGCGGAGACTGATTAGGCAGAGAACATCTTGGCAGACTGGGTGGGCCAACGATCCTTTTCTGCCAAGAAATTCTATTTCTGTGACCTTCCCCTCCAGTTCCTCTGCAGTGTCCCCTGTGAAGGTGGAGGTAGTATAGCATAGTGGTTAAGAGCACTGAGTTGCAAACCTGGAGAACTAGGTTTGAATCCCACAGCCACCACTTGCATACTGTATGACCCTGAGCAAGTCACTTAACTTCCCTGTGCTCCCAGGAGGGGGTCCTACGATAGCCTAACATACATTTGCTTGACAGGCAACTGCCTGACATGCAGTTGCCTGACAGGTGTATAATCCCAATAAGGGATTGCCCAACATTCAGAATGTCAGCATCCTGGAGTTAGTTATATTAAGTCTGTGGGGTGCAGGGGGGGGGGGGCGGAGACCCCCTGTGCAGTGTGTTGTGATCCCATACCCCAAGACATAGAAACATAGACTTTGATGGCAGATAAAGACTGCTTGGCCCACTTAAGTCTGCCCATTTCCCTACCTACCTACCTACTGGATAAGCTGCAGATCCTAGTTAACCGATAGCCTATTTCTTCATTAATGTATCTTAATATAACTAACTCCAGATCGCTGACTTTCTGAATGTCGGGCAATCCCTTGTTGGGATTTTATACCTGTCAGGCAACTGCACGTCAGGCAAAAAATGTCAAGCAGTTGCCTGTCAGGTAAGTGTATGTCGGGATCTTGCAGCAAATCCCTCCCAGGACACACCTGCAAACAAGTCTTGACTTAGTTTGTCTTTCCTGGCCAAAAATTGTAAAGACAGGGAGGGAGGGAGCCTGCTGGTCCCCCCATCCATCGAGTGTGTGCGGTTTTCCAGTACCATCTATGACTTGTGAACCCAGTTTACAGTTTTAGACCCCCCACCCTCAAATTGGTCAGCTTCCCAGTCAGCCTTCTGCGTTGCACAGTGTCAAAGGCCTTGCAGAAGTCTAGCTAGGCTACATCCCCTGGTCTATTTCACTGGTCACCCAGTCCTCACATTCTGTTTTGTCAAACATCTCTGTAGTATCATGTAAACTTATAAATATTTAGGCCTGCTGGAACATGTTGTAAGATATAAGGAGTCTAGCCTGTGACAGTCTGGACTGTGACTTTTGCAAAACTGTTTGGCTTTGCATAGACAATGCCATAATCACTCATTAGTATGTAACTTTCAAAGTGATCAGGAGTGAAGCACAGTATTAACATGTCACATTTTCCACTCTCTTTGTAGATGGGTAATGATTAGCTTTTACCAGTACCAAGAGACAGGCGTTATCAATATTTTAATCTCTGGTACCCTTGATGAATAATTCTTATTATGTCCGTTTGGCAAATGGAAGAATAAATATTTGAAGTGCTATAATCACCTAACCTAATCATAGCTTGGAATCCATCTGAACTCGAGCTGGGATCACAATTTGTAAACATGTAGGTTTCTAATATTGAGAATGCAGTTTTCATCGCCATATATTCTGATGCACTATACAAGTGAGTTCCGAAACCAAAGTTTACAACAGTGACATGCCACCCATTTAGTTTTGTGCCATGCTACATTCTTAAGGGCCTTGTTAAAAAAAAAAAACTACTGGTTCCAGGGTTGAGAATTTGACAGAAGATAAAGGACCACTTGGCCCACTTCTAGCACATGTTAAGTATCTTGACATCCGTATACTCTCTCCTGTTCTGGGCACCAGGCTTGAACACGACTGGGTTCTTCCCTCTTACCTTGTCAGCCTTGTTTGCCAAATAAGTATTTTTGGTTTACTTTTTCTTCCCCTTCTCACGGGCCTGCCATCTTCCATCTACTTCCCCCCACAACCCCATGTTCTAGGTCTCAGTTCTAAACAAACTGGCATCTGGGAGCCATCCAGCTTACACTTCAGAAGGCTTTCCTAAGCCAGGGACACTAGGTGATTTTTCCAAATAGCTCCAGAATGGCCATGAAAGCCCATTCTGTCAGTTGGGATCCATTCAGCTCCTGTCTCTGGGGGGGGTTCCTTGGGCAAGCAACCCATATTTCACCCAAGTTCATCTCAGCTATGCGACTAGGTGCTTAGTTCTTGAGCGGAGGAGTCTCCTCATATTAAGCTTCTAAGAGAACACAATGAATGCTCTCATGTCATCCAGGAAGTAATATACATGCCTAATGTATTATAGGACTTAAGACAAGCTTGGACAGGTGGGCCAGACAAGTTGATTGTACAACCTGCAACCCAGGGTTTTATTTAACTCCAAAAATTGATAAGTGTTTTGCTCATAAAAGTGCTAAAACACTGTGAAAATGCATAGCACTTGCCTCATTGTGTTTAGCAAACATAACACTTCTAGAAAACCTATATAAATACTTTCTGTACAGTTAGCATTGTCCCCCAAAAACTGCTAATCAATTATTTAAAACCTGCAGCGGTTTCAGTGGTGCAACATTTACCTTTTCTACAGTGTATGCGGGGTGTAGACTGAGACCTAAGTTCAGTTATTCAGGCAGCGGGCCGTCCCCACACTGTTTTCGAATTCATAACTGGGATCCCATGCAGATGTAAGCAGAATTTCTAGAGCAGTCAGCAAGTGCAGACCAACCTATAGATCCCTGGTACTTCCGTGGATCTCCATGCACTTGTGAGCTGCTTTAGGACTGTTGGGGGTTTGGAAGATATTTTCTGTTTTGAGGCATACTTCTTAGAAGTTAGCTAAAAGGATTAGAGAGTTACAGGCTCTCTCATGTACTGTATGGAGCCTCTTTCTGCTTCATTTTCATCAGGAAAAGGATGTACTGGGAACAATACCTTCCTTTCTGCCAAACATCCCTACTGTTTTTCTTTGCATAAAACCAAGAGAGTATTCTGTCGTTTTGTTGACATGATGGTTTTGGAGAAGTAGCTTCAAGGCTTAGATGTTTGCAGAGGTCAAAATGTATGCAGTAAGAACACTGCTGTTTCAGTAGTGAGGCAACCTATGTTTTGTATAGTACAGCAAATAAAGGTCAGAAGGCTTCCAAGACAACCCTGTCTATGTGATTCTTTGTATGCATGGCAAAGACTCAAGTGGCAGCAAAATAAGACAGCTTCCATCGGGGCTCTGACAGCATCCTGGGTGGGAAAAGCAGGAACCTTGGTGTTCAAATTGTGCAGTGCAAACATGTGTTGGCTTTACATTAATTAAAAAAAACTCCACAGTTTAGATGTTTTGCATTCAAGTGCTGCATCTTTTGAGTGCAAAATGCTGTAGGAGGCAGTCGAAGATGTACAGATATTATCAGAAGAATATTCTCCTTCCCCCCACTGAGGATATAATGCACTGCCCCTGAGGAAGAGATTTTAGAAGCCTCGAAGTGCTGGGGCTCGGGATTTATAGATCCATGCACATTGGTGCTTTTGAATAAATTATCTTCTGCTTACACCTGCGGGAATGCTCAACTCTGGTGGACTTAGGATGTGATGTACTGCTTATTATTTTTCAGCAGTTCTGAATAACCCAGTGACAGTGTGGAATGACACAGAAAGAAGAAATTCCATCAGACTTACATAATTTATTTTTCTGTAAGTTTTAGTGTAGTCACTGGCACCCACTCAAGAGTTTTTTCTATAGGAGAATATTTATCTAGTGTATGGAAATCTGATTGGTTGTGCTGGTTTTTTTTTTTTGTTCCATTTTGATTTTTTTTGCTACTATTTTTTACCTCCTCTCAAAACCTGGTCTGCCTCCCTGTCCTTGCATCCTAGAGGGAATCCAGCCGCTGTCCACCTACCTCAATGTCCGCTGGCACACAAATTCCCTACGACTTACCCCCCCACAGCGGGGTGGCAGGGAACCCCCAACTTTCCACCCAACATGGATCCAGTTCGGGTGCAACTTTGGGTGTGGTGACTGCATGGCCGGCCATCAAGCCGCATGAACAGGTGCCATCTATTTTTCCTCTTTTCCTTCCTCTGCTTTAATAAGTTTACTGCTTTTCAGACACAACAATTGAGTTGTGTGATTGTGTTCATACAAGTATTTCTATGCTGTTAAAACATAGGAATATAGAAGTTGTTGGTAGATAAGGACCCCTTGGGCCACCTAGTATGCCCAGTTTTCCCTGCCTACTGTGCCACCACAGACCCTACTTCATTGGTGCTGAAATAGTTTGAAAAGTGGTAGGGCCAAGGAAGTAAGGGGTAAGTTCTCCCCTATTAAATATGTTAGCATAATTGCAAAAACTGATAGGGCTACTTATGAAAGTGGTAGGGCCATGGCCCTAGTGGGCCCCCCCCCCCCCGGTTCCGGCACCTATGCCCTACTTGATCTCCAGTCGTCTCCTCCCCTCGCCTTACTACCAAGGTCCCCTTGTATTTGTCACATGCATACTTGAGTCCCGTCACTGTTTTGGCACCCACCACCTCCGCTGGAAGGCTGTTTCAGGCGTCTCCCACATTCTCTGTGAAGAAGTATTTCCTCACATTTCCTCTGAGCTTTCTCCCCTCCAACTTCAAAGCAATGACCCCTTGTCCTCGAGCTTCTTTCTCTGTGGAAAATGCTACCTTTCTGTACCTTGTTAATACTTGTTAGGTATTTGAATGTTTTTTTTTTTTTTTAAATTACTGTTTATTCCTCCTCCCCAGCCTGCCACCTCCGACCCTTCAGGGGGCACAACTGGACATCCCACTGCCCGGAACCCTACCCAAGCAGACCCCTAGGCTCCATGGGCCATGGATTACCAGGCGGGCGGCAGGGCTCAGACCGTGCTTACTTTCGTCGGGTCTGAGGTCTGCTGGGCGCGGCACAGGCAAATCGTGGGCACGGCCATGGTCCTCCCATCTTCCCGGCTGAGGCAGGCTTGTTTCCGCGTTTTCTCCCTCCCGGGCAACCAGTGCCTCCCCTGGCGTCATGACGCCGCGCGCAGCGTCCATGCCTGCTCAATGGCGCCCATCCCAAGTGGAGCTTGCAGTTCCTCGAGCCTCCGCTCGGGGTCATGCAAGTGTCGGACATCGGCCGAATCCCTCCCCGGAGAAGGCGAGCTGTCGTTGGACGCTCCAGCCTATCTCTCCCCGGCCAACCCACCGATGACCCGAGTCCGCTCCCGAACCCGGGTCGCCGACGTGGTGCGAGGTGTGGCGTCCAGCGCCTCAACCCTCAGCGCCACCGGGCCGGGGTATTTGAATGTTTAATGAAAAAAGTATTTACTGGAATATTGGCCCACTCACCCCCCAAAAAAAATAACACAATAACTTTTTTTTTTTTTTAAACTTTATATGTGACATCCAGTTATTCTTTTGCTTTTCGGGATAACCCATTTTCAGGAAACTGGTTTATCTAATAAATAATTAAATGAAATACAGTAAACTTTAGTCCATCACACTTCCATTTCTCCAAATGTTAAACAAAGGAATCATATTATAACTGCCCTTTACATGTTAATTTCACTATTTTTTAAAGTGTTGATTTTTTGAAATATATGTTAAAAGGTGTGTATTTTTACTAGTGGCTCAATGTGGGAGTTAAACAAGAATACCAGAGATACAAAAGCTTACTGGAGAAAGCTGAGAGTAGCAAATAAAATTAACATGTTTCTTTCCCCTTTAAATCCTGCTGGAATGTCTTTAAGCTGGTTCCTTCCACCCACCCAGGTGGTAGCTCCCCTAGCACTGCCCTATGACATCAGATCTTTCTTTCCACTGGAAGAAGAAGGTTTCCTTCTTATCACTCTCATGCTGAGTAGGCCCTTTGCTTATTAAAACTTCTAGTTTGCAAAAAATCTTATCTTAAAGCGACTCCTTCTCATCATCTGTTACGGACGAAGCAAAGTCAGTGCCGGGATTCAAGAAATGCACCTATGAGCAGAAAATGTCTCGGGCATATCTGCACAACACATCCTTCTATTGTCTGTGCCACGAGCATGATCTGCAGCTTGTGGCCTGTGCCGCATCTTGCATCCATCAAACCTTAAAAGACCAGCACACTCGCCTTCTATTGGGACGACCGGATAATTGAGATCCTCCCATTAAGTTCAAGGATGCCCGTCGGGTGGCCTCCGCGGATGCGGAGACTGCCGAACAGCTTGTGGCTTTTGAAGAAGCTGCGGCCCAGGCTGCAGTACAGTCTTCATTGGCCGTGGACTTTCTGCCACTCCCCTTGGGTTCCTCCTTTTCAGGGGCATTTAGGAATTTGTGCCAGGCCTTCCCACACATGGCCCTCCTCAGGCACCAAGTCTAAATCTAAATAGAAGAAAAAGACCAAGAAAAGGTCACGTCATTGACTGTGGGATCACGAGCGCTCTAGGGCCTCGGATTCCCTCGCTTCATTGGAGGTTCCGACTTCGGTCTATCCTTCAACCCAGGCCACTGGTCCCACGGTCTCCCCATCAGGCTAGTTGGTCGAGAGACAGGTCAGTCTCCCGGCTAAGATTTTTATCGAGCCTGTTGATCTGTTGTCGCAAGACAAGGCTGATAACTTTTTATGTAGGACTCCAGTTCTGCCTCTCACCTCCCAAGGAGGGACGGACCAGTCTGCTGATCTGCCCCCTCTCACACAAGATCTTCTGGGCCAGGAGGACACTCGGCTCTCACCAGGCCTCCTCTGAGACTCGCCTTGGGCGGCCCTGATAATTGAGGTTGCAGTCCCGATCCCGTAGCCCCGAGTAGAGCAGCCCGCAGCAGTCCCAATGTTCATGCTGTTGGCATTTAGGCAAGCAGCTCCACTACTACTCCTCTTCCTCCTCAGGCCAGGAGAGGCTCTGACGAATGGGTTTGGTTGTGGGTGGGGGGAATCAGTCTATTAAAAGCAGTTGAGGTTACTCGAATCAGTTATTTATCTATACAAAATACCAGCAGTGGAGTATGTGTCACGCTACAAAATCAAAGCTGCAATCACTCTTTTTCCATGTAAACAAGGCTAAAAGTGTGCAGAGAAACTGCTGGGCCTAAAGGGGGCACACTTGTGGGAAGATGGATGAACTTCTGCTGTAGAAGTCCTTTCTGTGCTCCTAGAGCAGAATGTCTTTTTATCCTATATGCACTTTTTATACAGAACTCCAACACAATGATACTGTAGCAAACTGAGAAACGAAGAAGGGCCACGTAGAGTTCGGAAAGTAACTTAAAATAGTAGCAAAGTGAGGTTGTCTGTACTCCATACCTGTGAATACTACCCTCTTGAAGTCATGGTAAGCAGAAACAAACATGAAGCAAGGGCTGGATGTTGGACTAACCTTTGAGGTGGAGGGAGGAGTCAGAACTAAGATGGCAATGAAGACACGCTGCATGGAGTAGCGCAAGCAAAGTTTCCCACGGCATGTTAACATGTACCTCCCGGATTCGAGCATTATGACTGGGGAAGTGACCGGATAAATGTGTGCAACCAACGAGGCTTCTTATTGGGATAAAGAATCAGAGAATACCAAAAAAAAAAGTACTCTCAAGTTCTTTAAAAATGTTAGAATAATCATGACCCCTAAAAAGCCTGCATCAGATCCGAAAGGAACTTAAACAAAATTGTTTTCCAAATTGGTTAAATCTTTTGAAATGCAAACACGTATTAAAGCATTTAAAGCAAAAATAGGAGGTAATACTGCCCCAGTCTCAGCTAGTCACTTACTGCAATGGCCAGTACCTTTTCTAAAAGAACAGCTGAATCCAGCTCCGATTTTCACTGCTCCTGCTGCTTTTAAAAGAAGGCTACTTTACAAATTGTCAAAGCCTCTTCAGCGAGCTCTGCTGCTGCGACAGAGGGAAACTCTGTGACTGATCAACTGGTGGAGATTCAGAATGATGTCGACCTCATGGCGGCCTGAGGCAGTCATGAACAACAAGCGGACCATAGACTACAACCGGACCATCCAGAGAAAAAGAGGTTCAAACAACATGAAGTCTTGCTATATTATGACATATGCAGTTTGTCCCAGCCTTAGAAAGGGTTGTGGATGCATGGAACGGCCTTCCGAAAGAGGTTGTGGAGTCAAAATCAGTGGTGGAATTCAAGCATGCATGGGATAGTCATAAGGCAGTTCTGGGGGGGTGGGGGTAGGAAGAAGTAGGCTGCTGGTTAACTAGGATCTGTAGCTTATCCAGTAGGTAGGGAAATGGGCAGACTGGGTGGGCCAAGTGGTCCTTATCTGCCGTCAAATTCTATGTTTCTATGTTTCTATGCTCCGGAGGTGAAAGAGTTAAAGTCCATGCCAGGCATGGAACTTAGAGCTCAAGCTCGGTTGAAAATTCTATCTGTTGTTCTTCAAACTTAAACTGTCAGATTCTTTACTCTGCCTCACTGAACAGTCGCTCCGGAGATTCCTCCTTCTGCACGGTTCATTTTGTCGGTTAAAGTATAAAAGTTTTGGGTTTTTTAACCGAAATTAAACCGCAACCGGTCGGTTCAAGCTCTATCTGTGGTATTGTAAGTACTAGATAGGTTTTACATTTATTTTCTGTGTGGAACTTGTAAATATTTTTATCAGTTCGGTTTGAACCGATCGAGTTACTTCTATTACATTACAGTCTTTTAGAAGTGCGGTTCCCGGTTCTTATCGGTTCTAAAAAAATGGATTTAATTACATTTTTTTCGACGACCCGTGACATGGTTGGGAACCGATAAGGGAGTCTTGCTTGGCAGATTGCCATAAAAGGGCAAGTTTTTGGTTAGGCTGGCACTATGTCTGAGAAACCCAAAAGAAAAACCGGGCCCACTGGGTTTCAGCACTGTGTTGTATGTGGGGAAGCCTTTGCCAAGGCTGACCCCCACACCACATGTGTTTATTGTCTGGGGTTGACCACCTCAATTCAGACTGCCAGATTTGCATGGGTTTTCCTGCAGCTACCCGGGATAAGAGAGTTGGTAGACTCAGGGAACGGGAGGCCATAAAGTCCGCTGACCCGGATGGCCAGCCTGGTTCGGTTTCAACTGAACCGGAGGGAGTGCCCTCTGACCAGGGCGATACTTCCTCAGGCAAAAGGAGAGTCGACTCTGAGGAGTCGGTTCCAACAAAGAAATCTAGAAAATCAGCTGGTGTGGAGTCAAAACTTCCCTCTCCAACCGCTGAAGAAATAGCTAAAGCAATAAAAATTGTTCAGTCTCCCCGGTTCCGACCGAACCGGGCATCATCAGGTAGGGGCTGGTTGGTCAGTTCTCCGGTTCAGGAGTATCATTTAAGGGTTTTATGAACCAGAGGAGGGAGAGAGAGAGTGAATGTGGTTTTGAAGTCTGGGCGTGCCATTGAACGGACATCTCTCAGACAGACCTTCAAGTGTCTCCCGTAGGCTTTCTGAGTCCCTTCTCACTTCATGTTTTAAAAAAAAAAAAGTGGCTGAAACCCTCCAGCTCCCTATGGAGGAAGCTGTGGATGATCAGAAGGAGCCTGATTTTGTAGAAATTATGGATATCCCAAGTCTAGGAGACTGTCTATTCCTCTGCATAAATCTTTTGAAACAGACAATAAAGATTTTAAAAGCTCCTCACACCATACCTCCTGTTGATAAAAGAATGGACAAAGGTATGCATTATCAGGCTCTGATACTGGGTTCCTTACACAACAATGCAGCCACGTAGGTGGTGCAGGCTGCAGCCTGTGACAAGGCAAATGTTCCCTTAGCCTCTCACCCCCCTGACAAGGACTCCAGAAAGATAGATGCCATGGCAAAGAAACAGTACATGGCAGCTTCCTTAGGACTCAGACAGGCTAATTATATGACTTATGTTGCTAGATATCAAAAATCCAGATGGGATACTGTTTTAGCTCTAGCAAAGCAGGTTCCTGGCCAGCTGGCAGAAGAGCTGGAGCAGGTGGCCCCTGATGGTATTGAGGCATCCAAGGTGCAATTCCATGCTGCAGTGGACTCTAATGATGTATCCTCCAGAGTCATGGCTACATCTGTGGCTCTCCATAGAATGGCTTGGCTCAGATGTACTAGCCTGTCACAGGATACCCAGACTAAGGCCATGGATTTCCCTGTTGTGGGCAACTCTCTGTTTGGAGAGCAAATAGAGAATTACATGAAGAAAATGGATGAATATAGGACCACCTATAGGAGTGCACAGGCCAAGGAAAGGCAAGTCACTTTCCAAAGGCAGCCTCCCAGGGGCAGGAGTAGGCGTTTTTCATAGGCCTTTTTACCAAGCCCAGGCTTCCTCTTCAGCTTTTGCACAGAAGGGGTTCTTTAGAGGGAGAGGCAGACGGGGTGCAGGCAGGCCTGCTTCCACCCCTCAGCCTAAAACCCCTGCCAAACAGGCACCTGATGGGGCGCCAGGGCCGATTCTCCACTACCTGTAGGGGGCAGGCTGGCTTACTTTGCCAGGACTGGAGTCTCTAACGTCAGACAAGTGGGTCCTGAAGTAGTAAGCCAGGACTGGTTCTCAGCTTCAAAATTTCCAAAGATGAGAATCAGATCCTCTCCACCTGCAAATCCTTCAGAGGCACTTGCCCTGGAGGCAGAAGTCTCAACCCTCCTGGCTCTCAGAGCTGTGGAAAGGGTTCCACCCCTACACCAAGGCAAAGGGTTGTACTCCAGGTACTTCCTTACCCCAAAAAAGACAGAAGAATGGTGGCCCATCCTGGATCTCAGGTATCTAAACAAACACCTTTTAAAACCAAAATTCAAAATGGTGACTCTGGGAATTATTTTACCCTCTTTAAGGCCAGGGGACTGGCTAGTGTCCTGGACCTCAAGGATGCCTATTTTCATGTTCTCATCAGAAGCTCCCATTGAAAGTACCTCAGATTTGAACTGCCCTCAGGTCATTACCAGTTCAGAGCAATGCCCTTGACCCTTACATCTGCCCCAAGGAGTATTCACAAAATGCCTGGCAGTAGCAGTTGCCCTTAAGAAGGCAAAATTGCCATCTTTCCTTACTTGGACGACTGGCTCATAGTAGGCCAGTCCACAGACCAAGTCAGGTTACACCTTCAAGTAACTCAGCAACTGCTAACTTCTCTAGGTTTCCTTTTCAATCTTCCAAGGTCATCCTAGAGCCTGTCCAGCTTCTCACCTTCATAGGTGCAGAACTGAACACAAAAAGCCAGAGCCTTCCTTCCTTCCTCTGGAAAGGGCAAGTACCCTGATTTCTCTGGCTTCCTCCTTCACCCTCACGGGTCTCTCGACCAACAAGGCACTCTATAGCTCCTGGGACACATGGCTGCTTGACAGCAGTAGTGCAGGAGCCAGATTTCAGATGAGGGACATCCAGTTCCATTTGAAAGCCTTTTGGTCTCAAAGAAGGACCCTCTAACCAAATTAATTCCAGTGACTCAGACCCTGATCCAGGCCCTTCAGTGGGGGCAGGACCAGGGCAATTTGAACAGGGGTCCCCTTACCCTCAGTCTCACTCCTTAATCCTTATTACAGATGCATCCCTATTGGGGTGGGGAGCTCACATAGTGACCTCACCACCAAGGGATTGGGGTCCCTCAGGAATCTCTGCTCCACATCAATCTGTTGGAACTCAGAGCAGTTTTTTCTAGCACTTCAAGTTTTTTCCAAATCTGTTCAGAACAAGGTTATTCAAGTCAGAACAGACAATACCACCACAATGTGGTACATCAACAAGCAAAGGTCGGTCTACGGCCTGGTGCACCGAAGCAACGGAGTTGTGGTCTCTGGCTTACTCCCTGAACACCTCCCTTGTAGTAGTTCACCTCCCAGGCAAGGGCAATGTCCTGGCAGATGCTCTCAGCAGGATTTCCCAAGGCCATCACGAATGGGCTCTGGATCCCCTAGTTCTGGAGGTGGTATTGCCAGATGGGGCACACCCCAGATAGATCTTTTTGCAGCCCCAGACAATCACCAACTTCCTCTTTTTTTTTTGCAGGCCCCCAGTGTTGGGCTCAGTCCCCCTGGGTGCCTCCCTTCTCAGTTGGGAAGGGAAGTTTCTCTATGCCTTTCCACCTTTCCCTCTCCTGTTCAAAGTGCTAGTTAAAATCAGGTCTCAATCCTGCAAGATGTTTCTGATTGCTCCAGACTGGGCCAGACAGCCCTGGTACCCACTCCTTATGTCCTTAGCAGTCCACCGTCCCTGTGTCTCCCAGGAATCACAATCTGTTATCCTGTGCTCAGGAGAGGGTTTGGTACCAGACCTCAAATCTCTCAATCTCAAGGCCTGGCTCTTGAAGAGTTAGAGTTGCTGACCTACACCTTTCCCAAGGTGTATTGGATATTCTGAGGCTCTAGGAAGCCTTCCACCAGGAACTACTTTTAATTCCAAATGGAAGAGATTTTTGATATGGTGCTCTGGAAGCATATTTCCCCAGAATCTGCTGATTACCATGATCCTGGATTATATGGTTCATTTAAATACTTTAGGGCTGAGACCAGCTACCCTAAAAGTGCACTTGGCAGCCGTGTCTGCTTTCTTGTCAGCAGGTAAGCCCTCTTCTCTTTCAGCTCATCCTGTATTCTCCAAGTTTTTCAAAGGGTTGCTTCACACCAACCCCCCATTTAGGGATCCTTCCCCTGCTTGGGATCTTAATATTTGCATTGCCCAACTTATGCAACACCCTTTTGAGCCCTTGTCCTCAGCAGAGCTCAAGTACCTGATTTGGAAAACTGTGTTTTTGGTAGCCATCACTTCTGCCAGGCGCATAAGTGAGTTACAAGCTTTGTCAGTGGAGCCTGATTTTATCTCCTTTCACAGAAATAAGGTAGGCCTCAGGACTAACCGAAAGTTCTTGCCTAAGGTGGTCTCAGATTTCCACCTTAATCAATCTATATCTCTCCCTGTGTACTTCACTGGCCATTCCTCTTCTGGTGAGAGGAGGTTGCACAGTTTAGATTTCAAAAGATCACTTAGCTACTACATAGATCGTACCAAAGGTCACAGGTTTAACTCCCTCAACTGTTCCTCACTTATGGTGAGGTTGGCAAAGGAAACCTGCCACTAAGAGATCCATTGCCAGGTGGATGGTCTCTTGTCATCCAATTCTGCTATGAAAAACTGGGTAAGTTCCTCCCTCAGGCCTGAGGGCTCACTCCACCAGAGGTACAGCTGCGTCCCTGGCTGCTGCCAGGGACATCTCTATCCTAGAGATATGTCAAGCAGCTACCTGGAAAGCAGTGCACACTTTTACTAAGCATTACTCCCTGGACATCCAGGCTGGAGTGATGCTCGTTTTTAACACAGCTGTGCTTCAGAGCCTATTTCCTAAGTAAGTTCTGTCCCTCCTCCATGGAGGTACTGCTGTGTAGTCTGCATATGTCATAATATAGCAAGACTTCATGTTGTTTGAAGAAAAACTACTCACCTTAGTAATGTTTCTTCTAATGAGTCTTGCTATATTATGACCCCCGCCTGCCCCTCTCAGAACCTTACTCTTGGGGATGTGGGTGGGCAGGGCACCGTTAGCACTTTTAGATGCCCACCTTGTTTTCACCCTCCTTTTGGGGTGATCTTTGTAGTGTTGTCATTTTTGGGTCTCCTGACTTGAGTCTTCTTTGGCACCAAAAATGTGTTTATTAATTAAGTAGCCAGTTGGCTAGTGTAGGTTTACGCTTCCACACAGAGTTCTTAGTGAGTTTTTGCTCGTAAAGATCTGACAGTTTAAGTTTGAAGAACAACAGATAGAATTTTCAACCGAGCTCGAGCTCTAAGTTCCATGCCTGGCATGGACTTTAACTCTTTCACCTCCGGAGCAGTTCTAAGGCTGGGACAAACTGCATATGTCATAATATAGCAAGATTCCATTAGAAGAAACAACATTACTAAGGTGAGTAATTTTTTCTTGCAGTCGCCATTGCCTGTAGATGAAACATAGAAACATGCTGAGAAGGAAGAGGTCTGCCAGCATGGAGGAGAACGGGCAGCTGAGAGAGGAATGCCGACAGCACCAGAGACTCCATTATGAGTGGCAGGGATAACTGGGGAAGCAGAGCAGCCGAGTAAGTTTCCTCAAAGTTAGAATTCAGCAGATATGAGGTCTGCAAAGGAGCTGAATCACAAAAAAGATGAAACCGATCAGCTGGAGATCGGGCAATTGAGCAGTCCTGAACTCACTCCAGCCATGTCAAAATGCTGCAAAATCCCGGTTTACCAAAGGCAGACAGTTTTACTGAGACCTCGGGTATGTCCAGTGTTTTTCTATTCCCCAGTAAAAACGCTACCATTCCACTACAACAGCCATCGATTAATAATGGGGGACTAAATTGGGGAGATGCAGGTTGGGCCCAAGATTTGGAAACTGAACTAGACGAGGAACTAGTACATGTTTTGGAACAGTAAGAGACCCCCTTGCAAGTTAAACGTGGAAAGAAGTTATTTAAAGGGAAAACCCTAGAAAAATAAGTCAGAGATTCTTGTATGGGCCAATGATGGTCTTAAATGATCTTAAACAGATTAGAAAATTTGGAGAACCAATTAAAACAAATTCAAGAGGTTGAAAATAAAATTGACATATTTCATCAATCCTTACAACTGGTTTTGGAAGATAAAAGATTGAAAAATGAGTTAATGGTGGCACAACAAAGAATTTCTGACCTAGAAGACCAAGTGGGCCCTACTGTTAGGCAGGTGGACCATCTGCAATCTGAAAATAAAATCATCAAAGAAAAATTGATTGACTTTGAAGCTCATTTGAGAAGCAAAAATATAAGGATCCTGGGTGAGCCTGAAATTTGAGATGTACAAAGAACATTAAAAGAATCCTTAAACTTAGTGATGGCACGCTTGCTTGAAAAAGACCCCCATGAATTACATCTTGAGGTGGACGGAATCCATAGAACATTTAGAGCTATTCAGGTTCAAGGCCCACCATGTCCTATCATTGTAAAATTTCTTAGATCTGAAGAAAAATAAACCATCATGTCAGCAGTATACAAGAAAAAATAAGTTGAAATTATGGGGGCCAGTATCACTATTTTTAATTACATGCCTGCTGAGCTGCTACAGGAAATAAGATATAATATGTTAAAAAAGAAACTATGGGAAAATAACATTAAATCATCCTTTGTGCACCCTGCCAAACTTAAAGTAATAATTGAGGGTCATGCCCACATTATTTTCCTCACCAAAAGAAGCAACAGTTAAATTAAGAGACGGAGGGCCAGATATTCAAAACTTGGCCCTGGGACTAAATTAGCACTGCCCGGTGGGCAAACTTAGCCCAGAGCACAAAGCAAGCTATACTGAAAATGAAGGTGCTAATCCTGCTGAATATAGCAGTCTAAGGAAGCTGGGCAAACCAGTCTGGGAGTGCAGGGCAAAAATAGCCCAGGAATAAGACAGCACTGAATATAGCAACAGGGAAGTGTAAACTGCAGCTGCAGCTCATTAGACCCTGTAGCAAGCCAGTGTTGCAGGTGGAGAACATTGTGTGTGATTGCGCAGAGGTGTCTCACAGCTACTACAAGCACACCTGTCAACCTGCCACATAAATCAGGAACAAGGCTTAAAACAAACAAGGACAAAGGTTTAAAATCAGGGACACACCTTAGAAATTGGTGATATCCACTCAGGAAGTTGGTAGAATAAGTGGTTTAGTGTAAAATGCATTTTCTAAGGAAGAACACGTCAGTAACATTAATGTTTGACATTATTGTATGCTTACAACCCCCACTGTTTATTCACAGAAACACAGTGTTTAGGAGGTACAGAGTAAAACTTTGAGGTAAAATCAGGGATGTCCCTGAAAATCAGGGACAGTTGAGAGGTATGACTGCAAACAACAATGTAAGCCACATACTGCAGAATTGTGCTATGCTGAAGTGAGGTTTGCCCGGGGCTAACCTGATTTCACAGTGCGAACACATTAGACCTGTGTAAACTGGTTAGCCTGGGGCAAACTAGCTATATTCAAAGCTCCCATGCAAAGCAGCCTACTTAGGTAATCTGTGGGCACACAGGTATATTTGCATCTCATTAGAATTGCTGTAGCATACATTACCATACAGTTTGCCCGGTGCTACTGCATAGACACACACAACTCCACCTTTGGTCGGAATGGAAGTACAGGCTGGACGCTGCAGGCCAAGGCATGCCCACAGCATCCCTGTTGGTCAGAATGGAAGTACAGGCTGGGATGCTGCAGGATATGGGTGCTGGCCGGGGTGCATACACCTCACCCGATCAGCACTGCAAGCAGTTCAGAACAGTATATATATATATATATATATATATATATATATATATCAACATATAGATATATATATGTATGATATATATATATTTACATATACTGTGTGTGTGTGTGTGTGTGTGTGTATGTATATACATATATATATATATATATATATATATATATATATATATTATAGTAACGCGGTAGTGCCACTATGAGATTAGTTGAGAGCCATTAACATATTAAACCAAAATTTTGCACCTTAATAACTTTGCAACTGTGTGATGGTTCCTGAAATTTGGTATACAGCTCAAGACCCATACACCTTAGGATCTGCCAAGTTTCGTACTGAGTCGGATACATAACTGCGGAGTTATTAAAGCGTGATCTACGGCGTCGTTCACGCTTTTCTGGAATTCTGGTCGGCATACAGGTTGCCTGGTTCTGCTTGACTGGCTCAAAATCTTCAGGGAACATGCGGCGGGGTCCCGATATGCCTTTTGAAGATTTCGTGAAAAAATATTAAACGGTTCAAAAGTTATTCAAAAAACAATTTCCCATTATAAGTCAATGGGAAAAGTTAACAAAAAGTTCGACAGTGTCGCAAATGCACTTTTTACTGTCGCAAATGGCCCTTTTACTGTTGCAAATCTGCCATTTTGTTTTCAGTTAGTGATCAGAAAAATGCTTGGCATTTAAAATTGAGACCCTCTAGCAACCTAATTCTTTTTGTATTCACCTAGTCGGGCCCTGAAGATGCTAGCCATGTCTTTTATTTTGGGTAAAACACCCCAGAAATATATTCTTCAATTTCTGGAAAAATACTTTCGCAAAGTAGTGTTGCACTCATGAAAGTGTCGCAAATTTTTGCGAAAGCTTTCGCAAATCACGACACTACTTTGCAACACTATGCCAAAAATAACAGTAATTTTTTGGCACCACGCTGCAAAAGAACGGTTTGGAGATTTAGGCTGAAATTTGGAGGGATCGCAGCAGACATCTCACAGATGTGCCTTTCATTGTTTCATTGAAAAAATATTACATGGCGGCAAAGTTACGGTACTCCAAAGTTGACGCTTTTTCCCATAGGATAACATTACGGTGTACGACACATTGCAGCAATCGTTTGGCGCCCTGCTGCAAAATAACGGTTTGGTCTTTTGGGCCGAAATTTGCAGGGAACACAGCCAACATCCCACAGATGTGCCTTTCAGTGGTTTGGTGAAAAAATATTACAGGGAGGCAAAGTTATGGCAGTCAAACTTCTGTTTTCCCCATAGGATAATAATCTCGGCGTTAGCCGCTCCTTTCAGGGCCCGTATCACAAGCGGTGCAAGATCACGGACTTTTGTGAAAATTCTTTGCCCCTAATGGGAGCTAAATACAAAACTAGCCAGGAAAGTGATAATTCATATGACTTTAAATTTTTTTTCTGTGTCATACGGTTACTGAGATATAAGCAATTTACTATTCCAAGTCCTCATTTTTGTGTTCCGAGAGTCATTATTTTGCATACATTCTTTGTACTCACTGTCTTTCTCTGTACAGCTTTTGGGGAAAATCAGCCTGTGCACTTACATTACTGTTACCATTACCATTTCTGCTTGCGGTTCTGTACCCGTTTCACTTACCGTTCACGTTTACGCTACCATGTGCATTACCCTTTGCGATTTCATTTGCGGTTGCGTTTGTGTTGTTTTTAACATTTCTGTCTACTGTACTGTTTCTCTTTCTGTTTCGCTTTACATCACCATGCGCATTATGATTTGCATTTGTGGGCACAATGTTACTGTGTGACAAGACATCACGTGGCGGGCCTCGTGCTCGCGCCGCTGCATTACATGGCAGGCTCCTATCGCCGCATTACATTCACTATTTCTCATTATCATTCTCAAAAAGAGGGGAAATTAGAGGCAAAAAACTCCATTTAATGCATCAGTTACGGTTGTTCCAAAGCGACAAAAGTGAGGAAATTCGATGTTAGGGTTGAAACCCCCTTTGCACCCCTCCAGCCCACCCCCAACTGGAATCAGGGTGCGCATTGGGGTCATCGGTCCTGACTGTCACCCCATTCTCCTATTTCTCAGCTTCTTTCCACATGTGATGGGGTGACAGTTAGGCCTGATGACCCCAATGCGCACCCCGATTCCAGTTGGGGGTGGGCTGGAGGGGTGCAAAGGGGGTTTCAACCATAACCCGAATTTCCTCGCTTTTGTCGCTGTTGAACAACCTTAACTGATGCATTAAACGGAGTTTTTTGCCTCTAATATATATATGTACTGCCTGAGTCCAAACGTGCACTGGAAGACAGCCCCCCCCATCCCGATTTCCAACCCTCATAGCAGTGCTACAGACACTGTCAATAAGTCCACAAAACTGCCGCGATCCAACCCAAGAGAGACGGTTCTTCAATCGTGGGAAGCCATGATATAAAGCTCACCATATAGCATGATATAGCTGCAAACTGCCACAGTGATTAACATAACTGCTAGCCTAAAGGAAACAAGGTCCCTCCACCCCCCCCAGCATGAGTCCCGACCCCAGATTGTGGAATGCCCTGGTAGTCTAGTGTCCCCCCACCCGGCAGTGACGGCCCCCGCTTCTCCCAAAAACCACCCACGAACAGAGCCGGTGACCGGCTCAGCCTCTCACCATCATGGCCGACCGCGAGTGAGGAATGAATGAGCTGTACTGTAATGAATGCAGTACAGCTCATTCATTCCTCAGTCAGTAGCCGGCCGTGGTGGTGAGAGGAAGGCCAGGTCACCGCCCGCTCGTGGGTGGTTTTGGGAGGAGCGGGGCCACTGCTGGGTGGGGGACACTAGATACCAGGGCATTCTGCTGATCTGGGGTTGGGACTCATGGTGGGGGGACTGCTAGACTACCAGGGAATATATTATTCAAGCGGCTACTGGGATCGGAATCATGCTGGTGGGGGGACTACTAGACTAACAGGGATACTGTTGCTGTAGCGCTGTTATGGGGGTCAGGAATTGCGATTTGGGGGCACTAGACTACCAGGGATACTGTTTTGTAGCGCTGCTACGGGGTCGAGATGCGTGGGGGGCTCTAGACTACCAGGGATACTATATATGTAGGCGCTGCTATGAGGTCGGGAGATCATGCTGGGGGATGGGGACTACAAGACTACCAGGATACTGTTGCTGTGGCGCTGCTCTGAGGGTTGGGAATGCATAATGGGTGGCACCCGCGCATTACCGCCAGCTTTCTGTTGGTGGTATTCAGCGCTAACGCGCTTACAGGTCGCGCTGATACCTGCAGCATAGCAGCTGGCATGTTTGAATGTGTCATGCTGCCCGGCATTCCTGAAACTCCCTGTAGCCCCACCCTGCATACTATTATCTTTTAGCGTCGGCGCTACCACACAGCGCCGGCGCTAATAGGGATTTTAAATATTGCAGCCTGGTGCAAATCCAGCGCTATTCCAGCGCTATGGATTTGCGCCAGACGCAGGGTTTTGAATATCTGGCCCAATGTTCCTAAATGTTTTAAGTTGCATTTTGCAAATGGTTCTACACTGTGAAACATGGTGAATTGTGTGGGGCCGGACGGACTTTGTTTTGTGAAAAAGGGAGGCACAGGAAAAGATCTTCAGCATTATCCAGCTGGTATGAAATTAGGAGACTGAGAACTTGTTCCTAAATGTTTTGATTGAGCTGTATTTTGTAAATGGTTATACATTGTGAAGCATGCTGGATATGGGGGGGCACTTTGGTTAAAAAGGGAGCAGAGTGCCTGATTAGGCACAAGAAAAGATGTTCAGCAGTATCCAACTGGTATGAAACTATAACAGTACCAGAATAAGAAAGGTTATGGAAATGTTTTACAAGGGGGAGGAAAATACAGTTTTATTTTAAAGGGAAATGGAGAATGATGGTGTTCTCAAGTTATATATTGCTTTACTGGAACAAAAAAAGGAAGTACTGCTCTCCTTTAGTGCAGCTGTATAAGGCTTATATAAACGATGTTTACAAAAAGTTACGACTTTACCAAGAGATATAAAATTATCATCACTTAATGTCAGTGGGCTTAATTCCCCCATCAAGAGATCCAGAATTTTAAGTTATTGTAACAGAGTAAAGCAAGTATAATAGCATTACAAGAGACCTATCTAGATTTTCATGAGTCTAAAAAAATGACCAGGAATTGGGTTAGTTACTGCTGCTTTTCTCCTGGGAATAAGAGGGCAAGGGAACAACTTTATTAATTAGAAAAAATATACCTTTCAAGTTAATTAAGGAATGGAATGATCAGGAAGGAAGGATCACATTAATAAAAGTATTGATTAATAACAATATTACTTTAACAATAGGATCTGTTTATGGTTCCTTCATAGAATATTCCAAATTTTTGGGGCAAATAACACATGGCTTAAATGAGTTGGAAGCGGACCAAATTATATTAATGGGTGATTTTAATGCCCTCTTAGACCCAGAGAAAGATGAGAAAAATAATATAACCAAGGAAAATAATATGACTGCTAAGATATTAAAGAATGTCCTTGTACATCATAATTTAGTAGACCCTTGGAGACTGTTAAACCTTTAATTGGAAGAATATACCCATATTGATAATAAAAATCATAACTTTTCTAGAATCGATTATATTTTCTGTTCCAAGAACTTAGTTCCGTGGATTTATACTACCACAATACATTCTATCTTCCATTCGGACCGTGCAGCAGTAGAATTGATTATGAAGTCTGATCACACATTAAAAAATAGACCAAGATGGATCCTTAACAGTGAACTACTAATAAAAAAACCCAGTTACATGAAAAGATCAGAAATATTTGGGATTTGAATTGGGTAGATCAACAACCTGTCTCAAAAATATGTGATGCCTTCAAATGTGTAATAAGAGGGGAAATTATATCCTTTTAGGCTTGGTACTCCCAAAATTGAAAATTCTGGAGAAAAGGAAAAAAAAAAACATCTTGATGAGCTCCTATTAGAGGACTATGAAAAATGTATCCAGGATTGGTATGACTATAAATTGCAAATACAGAACCTCATCATAAAATCAAAAAAAAAAAGAGAGTTAAGTGTGCAAGATATTTACTCGAACATAAAACAGGGAAGCTCTTAGCTAATCTATTAAAAAATAGAAAACAACATTTTTTTTTATTTCCATCGTGTTGGATAATTGGGGAAATATTAAAACAGATCTGGATTCAACTCAACAAATAGCCATCGAATATTATAAAAATTTGTATCAACAACAATCTAACTCTATTCTAGAAAAATTTCAAGAATTTTGGGGAGAGACGGTACTACCACACTTTCCAGTTAATAATAATTCTATAACATTAGACGAGTTGTCAGATAGTATTAAGGCACTCACAAAAAATAAGAGTCCAGGGAGTGATGGTCTCACAAATTCATTTTATCAGGTATTTACACAAGAATTAGCCCTGTGGTTATAAAAAATTCTCTCGGGAACTGGTGGTAGCCAACGGCAACCTCCCAGAGTCTATGCCTGAGGCATTAATCCTTATACATAAAGAAAATAAATCTCAAGAACAGATTGCCAGTTATAGGCCTATTTCTCTACTAAATTCAAATATTAAAAGTATTTCCAAAATAATTGCTGCAAGATTTTTGAGGGGATTGCCACTGGCTATACATGAAGACTAAGCAGGATTTGTACCGTAGAGAACAACTGCCTTAGCAATAAGGCGAGTGCAAATGTTAATCAAATATGCCCAGCAAGAAAAAGAAAATGTTTATGCATTCAATTTGATACAAAGACCGTTTGTGTTAGAGGTTTTGAATGAATGGCAAATCCCGTCACAGTACCTGAACTTTATAAAAAAATCTTTACAACAGACCCAAATCAGCCCTTATTATAAACAGAACTATATAAGATTACTTTGAAATAAACAGTGGGGTGAGACAGGGGTGTCCCCTCTCGCCCCTATTGTTTATCTTCACTATTGAACTATGGCTTATTAAAATTAGGAACAATCTCAAGAATCCAGGGAATAAGAGTAATGGAGGGAGAGTACAGGATTAGTGCTTTCGCTGATGACACTTTGCTAATTATGAAAGATTTAACAAATTCGATATCTTCATTATTAAATAGTATTGAGAAATTATCCCAGATATCTGGCTATCAATTGAATTTTCATAAAACAATGATTATATCAATTAATAGAGATGATATCAAGTATAGATCCTGAATTTATTAAGTTTAATATTTTCACCAAAGTACAACAATTACAGTATTTGGGAATATATCAGAAATCAAATGTGGAAAAAAAAACTCAAACATAATTATAATATTGCTAAACAAAAAATCAAAGATAAACTGGATCTATGAGAAAATCTCTCACGTTCACTTATGGGGAGATCACAGACCATTAAAATGATGGTCCTTACTGTATATGATATATGTCATACAGGCCATTCTAGGAGTACCTACAATTAAATGGTTTCAAGACATGAAATGGACTTTTTTAAAAGTTTTATGGAGGTGGGGAACCCCTATAGCATGGTCAGTTGTCTCAAAGCCTGTTAAACAGGGTGGATTGGATTGTCCAGATCTGTATACATACATATTAGCTTAAACAGTGGTCGATATGTGGAATTGGACATATGGTAACAGCAAGGAGAGTTCATTTCATCACCAAATTCTGCTATGTCGGTGTCAGTGGCTCAGCACGTAGCACACTCGCCTCTGAGGCCGGGAGATCAGAAGGCTGTGGGTTCTGTCCCCACACCAGGCACTTGGGTTAAATCCTAATACTGACACTAGTGCAGCATGGGGGGGGGGGGGTGCTGCACTCCTGAGGTGTCGTCCTTTGGATGAGACGTTAAACCAAGGTCCCATCTGCCTGTTCTGGTGGTAGTTCAGGTGGATGTTAAAGATCCCATGGCACTTCTCGAAAAGAGTAGGAGAATTCTTTATTTATAACAAGCACACACATTTTTCGAAGAGTAGGGGAATTTCCCCCCATTTCACTAAAAATACCACCAACAGGTTAATCTGTTTCAAAGTCATTTGGCGTTCATCGGATCCCCCTCCCCCGGGTCGTGCCTGGAAATAGGCAGAATCTGTTTAGTGCACTTACCTGGTCAACAAAAACTAAATAAATAAACAAGGATTAGATTTAGAATTGGCCCAATTATTATTTGATTAAAAAATTACAGATTATTAAGAAATCAAAAACTCTGAAACAAATTTTTAATTGTGTTTGTATAGCCAGAGACAGGTATGGTTTTGAAAACATCCCAAAATTAATTTCTCCTATTATGGACCAGAGTGATCCAAAATTTAATAAATGAGTTAAACATATGAATAAGAAAGGTGTTGGGATTAGTTATTGATAGAGAATAAATTCCCTTCATATTCACAATTTCGAGAAACATTTTGGGATGTCAAGATTACCAACTATCTAAGTTACTGTACATTACATAAGAAATTTAAAGATCTTTGTTAATTCTTGGTCCATCAAAGGCCCAGATTTATCACCATTCATAGATAATGAACAAGGAAAGATAAATCAAATGGGGAACAAATCTCTATCTAAAAATTATAAAATAATTATGAATACTAATAAAACCAGTATAACAATGCAACAAAAACTTGGCAAAAGGAACTTGGATGTAATTTTAGTGAGAAGGATTGGTGGAGACAATTGATTTTGGTTAATAAATATTTAACTTCAGCCAAAAACAAATCAATACAGTTTAAATTAATCAATAGAGCCTATTTAACACCAGTTAGAATATACAAAATGATTCTCTCATATTCAGACCTATGCTTGCATGTATGTGGCCAAAGAGCAGACCTATTACATTGTTTCTTTTTTTTATACTTTATTTTATTGTTATTGACATATATTTGTATACAATTACATCCATATCTGATCAAACCATACATATTATATTTCCCAAAGAGAGACAAGCTCATTAATCAAAGGATTTCTGTATCCCAAATATTTTGATACCTCATTAGGAGGAATCCTAGGTTAAATACTAAAGACATATTCGTTATAAAGCTGTTAAAGGTAGCCCATGAGCAGTATGAATAATACAGTTATCTAAAGGACTATATTTTGATATCCGACAAGCCGTACCCTATGCAGGTTAATGGTATCATACTATATATCTAAAGAAAATACATTTCTTACTAAAAAAAAAGGAAATTATTAGGCAGCAAAATTTCTACTCTGTAACCATTCTGTGATCTATTACATTGTTTCTGGCGCTGCCACTATATTAATAAATGGTAGACTAGAATTATATCTCTCTTGTAAGACCGACTGGGTATTATTATACCCAACACTCCTCAAGTTCTATTCTTTAGTAATATAGACCACTTAAATCTTATTAAACTACAAGAAATTATGCTCATACTGGGATCATTGTCTTTAAAATGATTAATACTGAACAACTGGAACAACTCAACCCCCCTGATCAAGTGGCGAGAGAGTGGTGAGAATGGTACTGTTCCTATCAGGAGATGCTACTGTTGGATGAATTAGTGCAGGTAATTGAGGAACAAGATAATGACGATAATATATCGTGGAAAACCTTACTCTCAAAGTATTTCCTCTATTACTGTGTCTGAATTAACTGTTTCATAACCATAGATTATTAGGGAGGAGGTGGGAAGGTATTATCAAATGCATGCTTGAGATGACACTGTATTTAATATTTATAAAAATAACATGAAAAGCTTGTATTTTGGAAGAGAAGATGAACAAATAAAAATTTTGCCGGGGGAGAAATGAAGCAGTGGCTGGACACCCTGAGACCAACTCAAGTCACTAGATTTTTTTTGCCCAGTCTGACAGCACATGAGATTTGGCATGCTTTAAGCCCTCGCTAAAATCTTGTTAAAAACTGGGCCCTTGATCTTACAAAAATAATGATTTTGCTCTATTGGCACTTTGAAGCATGTTTGGTTATAACATTGTCTGCCACCACTTAGTTTTTATCAGTGTAATTTTTATTTTA
Source organism: Neoceratodus forsteri (assembly GCA_016271365.2). Taxonomy (NCBI): domain Eukaryota; kingdom Metazoa; phylum Chordata; order Ceratodontiformes; family Ceratodontidae; genus Neoceratodus; species Neoceratodus forsteri. The sequence continues at coordinate 1,226,325,339 of CM028132.1, read as the reverse complement.
TCTTTGGATAGTATTCTAACAGATCTAGCTGTGTTAGGACCTTCCTAACTTAAAGCAGAAGATCAGAAAAGCATGGGGGAAAAAAATCTGACAATCTGTTTTGAATTTAACTGCTAAAGATTTATGGCATCCTGTAGTTGCTCTTAGTTGTATGATCGTCAGATTTGACTGGAGTGCATTTTTATTATTTCTTGGTCATTTTCTCACCTCCTCACCTGTTCTTCCATCTGGCACTCAGTTGCTTGCCAGCTGTGTGCTCTGGAACTCGGTTACTGACTTTCTTGACCCAACAGGTCCAGGTTCCCCAGCATCCAGGCTGCATACCTGGATTTCCACCCCGCTAGAGTTCTTTACCAATCTGGCCTGTCATCACAAAAGAAACCAGATCTAGAGCATGAAGGCAGGAGAGGGCACAACATTTTAGTTGGTTCATCTAGCATTGGTGGTTACTGGCTATAAGCCATCACACTGCCATCTGTCAGAAGATAATTTCCCTGAGTTTTCACCTTCCCACTACCCTTTCCTTTCTAGGGCTTGTGCTGGCCCGTATCAGTGGCCCAAAAAATATATATTTTTATTTTAATCTTTTATTTTTCCTCCTACCTGACAGATTCTCCTCACGCCATCACCTTCTGGTGCCTTAATGTCCACTGTGTGCCAGTCTCATTTGTCACCCCCCGATCTACTAAGCCAGACCACCAGCTCACAATGGCATCCAGTGAGAAAGCCCCTCCTTGACAAGCCTGGAAAGGTGCGAGACCTCAGAACTTCACAATAATTCACTGAAGGAGGCAAGGGAAGGCGAGAACAACTAACTTCCAGACTGAGACCATGTTGTGGGGGATTTGGGACCCATAGTGCTCTGTGCAGGCAGTATTTCTCCGTGTTTTGCCCCGCTGACCTCGTGCAACACTATTCACATCTATGAAATCCCATGCTGCTCCAGATCTACATTTACTCAGTTTTGCCCTGATGGTCATTTTGTATTAAGTTTAAGCAGTGGAAAGCTTGAACTTTCAAAAAGCGCTACAGGCTGTTAGGAAGCCCTCAATCAGTGAGGCTGCAACCACCCTTCACCCAGAACCCAAGGCAGTACTCTAACAGTTTCACGATGTTAATGCCTTTCAGTTTTCTTTACCTTTTTGCAGCCTTTTCAGGTGCTGAAACATTAATCTCCACTCTATGTGCACCCAGACCTCATCGTACTACAGATCACTCATGTAGCACAACAGATTTTTCAATCATCTGATGGCCATTTGAAGATTTAGAGAAGGGTTGTCTCTCGTGATGGATGACACTGCATATCCAGTTAGAGCATCAGTGACTGTTCTGGGGGGAGGCGGAACCACTTAACTTACATCCTTTCCTAGTGGCAGATTCCCAAAACACATAAAAACTGCATGATTTGTATTTTTTATTAAACGTGTAATAAAAAAAAGTAAATGCAAGATTGTGTGAAGGATCCAAAACGTATCGAACAAGCTTGCATACAAAGTCCCAATAGCTGTATCCCTTCCCTCCCATTATAAAAATCCTAGATCTGCTACTGGAGAGCTGTGCAGGGACGGTTAGAGGAGTCAGTGTGCTAGCCCCGCTGCAGTAGAGAAGAGGTCCTGTTTTGCTTTGCCTGACAAACAATGCAAATTGGTTGCAGCTTTTGCCAAAAGGAGAAAAATAACTGTTAAAATGCTGAGAATAAGATATAGCACGGTGAAAAGGCTGTAGGGTAGGGCGAGGAGAGTGCTAATTTGCCCAGTGCCCTGAAGCTAAACAGGTTGCTGCAGCGGACTAATCTCTTGCAGTGACAGGATTAACTACATTACAGATTCCTCCAGTAACACAACAACCACTGGTGCTGGAATCTGGAAAATCAGAATATGATGTACATCTGGAAAAAATAGTCATGTAGAGCATAGAGTTAAGGTTGGTTGTTACAGAGAGGTTAGTTCAAAGAAGCAAATTACTGCTGATTAAGTTTTTCAAAAAAAACTATTTGGCAGAAGTCGTGACACATAAAACGAGCAGCACTGCAGAGCGCTAGCCCTGTCTTCTTACTGGCGATGCTTATGATGCTCCTAGGGTGGTGCCAGGCAGCACCAAACCATTCTCTACACTAAGTGCATGCATCTAATCAAACTACAGAGATCAAGCAGTGCATGACATTCAGTATTTGGTGACTACAAAGTAAAACTCTGATCAGATTGCATACATGTGTAGCTTGTACAGAATCTGTAATTTGACAGTGCAGAGTGCTGTCTGGTGGTGAAAGGATCTGTGATTCCAACACTGCAAAGAGCAATAGCCTGTTTAACTTAAGAGTATGGCTACCAGGAAATTTCACATTAGCTGAATGGTTAAAGTTGCTGCCTCTGAGACCAGGGATGCAAGGATCAATTTCAGGATCAGCACTTACTCTTTCTGACCTACAGTGTAACAGTTTACAGATGAAGTTCCCCCACGTGCGAGGGCGAGAACATTGCTAAGTGCAGATGCCATGCTAAGGCTGTAGGGCAGAAGTTTTATGGGCAAAAGTAAATGAAATTAATTACTTAGTGGGCATAAACCAGTGTAGCCATAGTTATGTCTCAGTACAAAATAACAGTAGTAATTATTTTAACAGAGTGTTCATTTGTAGATGAAATTTGAACAGTAAAAATGGCACCCTGTACCTTCTGCTTTGGGCAGTCGTAGGTTTCCATTTGCCTGGGTGGCAGAGCTAGTAGCACAGCGGAACAGCATGCTAGGTGGCCTGGGTTCAAACCCAGCTAAGTGACTTATTTTTTCTCTTTTATGTTTCTTTGTTTCCCATATATATGCACACCGCACCTGTGTGAATACAAATGTAATTAACTGTATAGCATCAGGTTGTACATTAGAGAATGAGTAAGGTGCTTCTGGGAGTCCTAGATTTCCAGATGCCTTGGTGCTACAGCTGGTAACACAACAGAATGGCATTCCAGGTCAGGGTTCAAATTCCAGCTATGGTACTTATTGCTCTCTTCTGTTTGTTTGGGTATATATGTATATATCCTGCACCTGTATTAATAAAGCCCTATACATCTAAAAGTTATTTTTGCTACAAAGCCAGAAATAAAAATAGCATGCTAGCCATGCAGTATTATTATCTTGTAATGGGTGGAAAGATGAAAATGGCACAGTATTAGTGATAAAGGATATTGTCAAAACTGCAAACAAGTAATGGTGGTATTGAAGTTCTCAAAACAATATGAAGCCTTAACCAGCTGAGCAGTTTTATAGGAGGAATTTTACACCTCTTGTGATTAGGTTTACATAATATGGCATGACAGGGTACACATTACTGTGGAATAATGGCATGTCTCAAGAAATGAGGTACAAGGCATAGCTGAATGCTTTGCAGATCTTAGAAGCACCTGTATCACACAGGTATGCAAACCCTGGAGTACTTTTTTGTGATTTATGCATTGGACCTCTCACCCCAATTTGTAGCTTCAGTACTGAATGATGAGGTTTAGAAAGTTAAGTATTTCTGGCCTGTGCTATAGCAATACACAGTCATATGATCACATCTGATCAGTCACATGACTTGGTTTCTTTTACTCATTTTATAAATGTGGTCAGGGGCAGAAGATAAAATAAAAGGGTATTTCTGATGGAGTACCAAAGACTCTGGTATTAGATGGCATGCAGTATTGTTAGCATAGAAGTAAAAAATGGTTGATTTAAAAAAAAAGAAAGGGCATGATATATTTTATTAGAAATATTTTATATTAAATTCTACAAGTTTGTCATTTTAGAGTACAGACTCCTAAAATTTGGGACCTGGGGAGTAGCTGAGTTACCAAAATTAATGACTTTCTTATTTGGAAATAAGAATAATGGAATCCCAGAATGTGCCCACAGTAGAACAGTGGAAAAATGTGACCCTCTGAGCTTTGGCGGTGGATAGGTTGACATATGTGCTTAAGGGGACAGAGGAGAGATTTCTGCAGGTTTGGGAAATCTTTCTGTGCACATTATCGATGGGAGAAGCAGCCATTGTAAGAGAAGGATGGTTAGCATAGAAAAGATATAAGGGGTGGTATATTCCAAGGGTTCATGCATGCGCAAACAGTGTTGCGCCATGTTAACCACTGATCGCCCGGCACATTATTCAAGGGGATGTTGCACTGTGCAAATCCCGATGTGTAGGCGCACCAGTAATATCGATTGCAGAATAAGCGGGGGTGTGCCCATGCATATGTGGCACATCCCGATATTCAGCCTGGGATATGCTGCACATATGCTGGCACATACCCACCTTGCGCCACTCAGGGGGGCACAGGGTTGTGCCTGGCGAAACCAGGAGCCAGTCCTGGCCACCCACAGGCGAGCTGCCATTTTGCAAGGCGCAACACAGCAGCCACCTGTTGTGGGTGGCCACCCGACGTCCTGAGACACAGGTTGGGTGCCGTGCTCCCCCCACGCCCAGTCGTGGGCATACAATGTATGTAAATACCCTGATGGTCCAGTGGACCCTACCCCATCGCCCGATCGCAGGCTGTTGTATACATTACATTCCCTAGTGGTCCAGTAGACCCGATCCCCAGCCCGATCGTGGGCTTCAGTTGTAAAGAAATGCCCAGGTGGGCCATTGGTACCCCACTCCCCACCTGCCCACTCAGACCCGCCATCCTGCTCCCCCCCCCCCAGTCAGCGGTGGGCGGCAGCTCCCCACCTGCGGGCCACCGTCAACTTACAGCAAACAGTACAGCTGTCACGCCTACTGGTCCACTGCATGGGCCAATGGGCAGACTGCATTGTACTCAGGAGTCCAGAAACGTGAATGGTTCATTCACATTTCGGGACTGTAGTATAGTACGGTCTGCACGCCCATTGGCCCACACAGTGGACCAATGGGCGTACAGCCGTAGTGTACGCTATCAGTCTGTGGGCGGCTTGCAGGTGGGGAGCTTCTGCCAGCCTCTGACTGGGGGGGGGGGCGCGGTGGTGGGTCTGAGTGGGCAGGTGGGGAAGGGGGTATCGCTGGCCCACCTGGGCATTTCTTTACAACTGAAGCCGGTGATCGGGCTGGGGATCGGGTCCACTGGACCACCAGGGAGATTGATTTATCTTATAAATTGTAATTCTTTTTCCCTCCTGTCACAGCCAGCGGAGCCTCTCGAAGGCATCCTGACCTGAACCTGCCCGCCTGAGGTCCTCCCATCCCGAGCCTCCCCTCTTCCCCCCCTCCACCACAGCTTGTACCTCTGGCTTAACCCCTCCGAGGTGGGTCCGCCACTCCTCTTGACGCTCTTAAGGTCTGGACTTCGCTGCAGGTGAGGGCCTGGGGTGCAGGAACTGGAAGGCCGGGCGGGTGGGATCTGGCAGTGGGCATAGGGGTCAGGTGCCGTCGCCTACCTCGCTGAGCTGGTTACCTCTGTTCTCCCGAGAGCTCCCCCCCCGAGCATGGTGTGCAGTGACACCAAGGCGCACGGCAGCCCTGCCGGTGTCTGCCATGCTACTCACATGCTTGGTCTATGTCCTCGCAGTAACCTCCGATCTCCATGGGGGGCCACTGGGACACCAGATAACTGTGTAGCCCCCCGGGAGAGGAGAGCAGTCTGGTGGATGCTCAGTCCTCTCCCTTCCCTGGTGAACCCGGGTCGCTGGTGCAGCACGAGGTCTGGCATCCAGCGCCTCAACCCACAGCGTCACCGGGCCAGCCATGGAGTAGAGGTTGGGGAGGAAGAAATAAACACCACTAGAGATGAAGAAAGTACAGTTGCAAGAGATAGGATTGAAACCAGGAAATGAAAGTACCAGCAATCCTAGCACAGAGTTTGACGGTCAGAAAGGAAGAGGTGGTCATTTGTGTCAAATGTGCTTGCATACATGTGTCTGTGTCTGCTGTTCTCAGCCTTTGCCGACTGTACCGTGAGGCCTTCTGGCACCATGCAATTCTGCTTAAAGTTGAGCCAGTCTAAATTAATTCGTAGGCATCTGCATATCCTTCCCATGATGCTTTGCATTGTTGGGGTATATGCAATTTGTGTTATCTGTGTGTGCCACCTCAGTGTATTTCCTTTTTGAATACTTCTTTAAACCGTACCTCTTTACCTGAGTCCTGAGCACTAGATCAGTTTTCCCCAGTCCAATTCCTTGGGCATTTAAACTAGTCAAGGGGGGGGACAGAAAAATTGAGTGAGGCAAAGATTGAAGATCCCTCCCCCGCCAAAGACTAGAATAGCAAGGAAGAGAAGCCTAGCGGAAAGGAGTTACCCAGGGGCAGAGGAGAGTAAGGGCAAGATGGAAGGCAGGGCAGGCAGGTCAGAAAGAAAAACTGAAGTTGGGAGAGAGGATAAGGGGCTAGACAGAGCACAAAGAGAAGGTCAGGACCGTGGAAATGGAAGGGGTGATAGATGGAAACAGGAAGGGAGGAAGGGATGAAAGGAATGGGAGATTCATGTGTGAAAAAATGACCTTGAGGCAGTCATTGCAGAGGCAGATGTGGATTTGGTGGCTGTAACAGAGACAGGGTACATAGACAAGCACAATTGGGAAGTGGCCGTCTCAGGCTACACCATGTTCCAGAAGGACAGATCAAGTAGGAAAAGTGTGTGTGATGGCGGGGGGGTTCTATATGTGAGGGAAGGTGTGAGGACCACTGAGGTACAGAGATACCAGGAGGATAAGGAACGGCTGGAGGTACTGTGGGTGAGCATAGAGACAGGGTCAGGGACATTTATTCACATGGGGGTGGTGTATAGACCACAGACTCAGGGGGAGAAATTAGACAGAGCTTTGGGGGAAGCCGTTAGCAAAGTGGCAAGCAAGGAGGAAATATTGATTTTGGGGAATTTAATCTGCCAGATGTAGACAGGCATTCTGGCCACAGCTACAACGAGAAGCAGGGCCATCCTCGATTCTAAACCAAGGCCATTTCTCAGGCAGCTGGTTACAGAATCCACTAGAGATAGGGCAGGGCTGGACCTGGTATTTACAAAGAGGGACAGCATTGCAGACGTCACAGTGGGTAGAACCCTGGGTGTAAGTGATCGCTATACTGTGTGGTTTGACAGACGGGTTGGGCAATAGAAAAAACACACTAAGACAGGGTCCTAGACTTCAAGAGGGCAGATTTTAAAGAAATGGAAAACTGCCTCAGTAAATAGGGGGAACGGTTGGGGGGGGAGTGGATACTTAATGAAAAAGGAGAAAGAACGGAATAGCCAAGGTAGTGGCATGCTGTTTGAAGGAACTAAGCAAGGGAAGGAGGAAGAAGAGGCAACTATGGTTCTCTAAGGAGGTGGCAAAGGCAGTGAAGGAGAAGAAAACAGCATTTAGGAAGTACAAAGAGATCCAGATGGAAGAAGACAAGGAGGTACAGTATATCTGGTAAAGCAAAGGGAGACAAGGAGGTGGATGATGGCAGCTAAAGTGCAAACACAGGAGAGGACACTAAGGAGAACAGAAAAGAGGACAAGACCTTTAGGTATGTGAGTGAAAAGAAGAAGGCAAGGGAAGGGATAGTGAGAATCAGGAGGGAAGAGGGGGGGCTCTGACGAGGAAGATCAGGAAAATGCTAGAATTTTAACTGATTACTTCTGCTTGGTATTTACAGTTGGGGAGACAGACCAGTACAACATAACAGCAAGCACAGGGGAGGGAGGTACACAAGTCCATTTTCGATAGAGAGTAAAGAAGGATTAGAAGCCCTAAAGGAGAATAAGGCGATGGGGCCAGATGGGATTCATCCAAGGGGCGTAAAACAGCTGAGCACTGTGCTCAACACCCCTTTGGCATCACTATTCAGTGCCTCATTGGAGCCGGGGGCCAGTTCCAGAGGACTGGAAGAGGGCTGATGTGGTCCCTCTGCACAGAAGTGGCAGGGAGGAGGAGGAGGCCAGCACCTACAGATCAGTCGGTCTCACATCAGTGATGGGGAAATTAATGGAAACCCTACTGGAGGAGAGGCTTGTGGAGTACCTGGGGGCTAATGGGCTGCAGGACTACCAGCAGCATGGTTTCACAAAGGGAGGTCATGTCAAACAAATCTCAAATTTCTTTGACTGGGTTACTAGGGAGGTGGATCAAGGGAGAGCAGCTGATGTGGCTATCTGGACTTCAGGTAAGACCTTCGACACTGTGCTGCACAGGCAACTAAGTAGCCTGGCAGTGGGGGAGAAATAAGCTGGGTATCAAACTGGTTCAAGGATAGGAGGTAAAAGCTGGTGGTAAATGGCAGACACTCGGGGGACAGGAGAGTGACTAGTAGGGAGCCACAGGGATCGGTACTGGGACTGGTCCTCTTCAGTGTCTTAATAAGTGACATTGCTGAGGAGCTGGAGGAGAGGGTGTGTCTCCTTGCGGATGATGCAAAAATCTGTAGTAGGGTGGATACTCGGGAAGGGGGTGGAGAGAATTCAGAGATCTGGGGAAGCTAGAGGAGTGGTGTAGGGTGTGGCAGCAGGATTTCAGTGTTGGAAAATGTAAGGTTATGCACCTGGTGCAGGGAAATCCAGGAGCTGTGGATAAAATGGCAAAGAAGTACTTATAGTCACTAAGCAAGAATGAGACCTCTGGGCCATTATGTCTGATGACCTCAAGGTATCTGGTCAGTGTCACAAGGCAGCGGGAAAGGCTAATAAGGTGTTGAGGTTTACTGGGATTGGGATTTCTAGCAGCGGGAGGAGGAGGGCGGTGGTGCTGCCTTTGTATCACTCACTGGTAGGGCTCCACTTGGAGCATTTTGTCTGGTTCTGGAGGCCACATGGAGGAGGATCTCTAGCAGGAGGGGGGAGGGAGGTGGTGCTACTCACTAGTGTCACCCACCTGGAGTACTGCGTACCGATCTGGAGGCTACACCTTCGCAAGGACATTGACAGGGTGGAAGCGGTGTAGAAAGAGGGCAACCAAAATGATGTGAGGGTTGCATAAACAGCCATATGAAGAAAGGCTGTGGGATCTCAACATGTACTCCCTGGAGGAGAGAAGAGCAAGAGTGGAGATGACTGAGACCTATAAGTACTGTGCGGGGGGATGTCTCCTTCAGAGGAAGGAAGGCACTAGAACACAGGGGCATGAAATGAAACTAGTGTGGGGGACATTTATTCGAGATGTAAGGAAATATTTCTTCACTGATAGGGTGGTGGACGACTGGAACAGCTTGCTAGAGGAAGTAGTGGAGTTAAAGACTGTGGGGAGCTTCAAGCATGTGTGGTATTGGCACAAGGGCAAATTAAGTAGAGGAAAGGGAGACAGGAGGGATGCCAGTGACCCAGTAGGGTAAGAGGTGTTGAAATAGGCAGGGGGAAAAGTGTCCGACTAAATACTAACATACTAAAAGCCAGCAGAATAGTCCCAACGGTCTGTCGTGTCTGCTGGATAGCCAACAACCCTAGTGGGTGCCTCGCCTTCCGCCTCCCAGCCCCGAGAAGGTCTTTGACTTCAGTTTTCCCTTGTACCTGTCCCACCCCTTCTTGAAGCCCTCCAGTATGCCCTCCTCCACCAGCCTCCCGGGCAGCGCATTCCACTGCTCCACCACCCTCTCAGTGAAATAGTGCTTCCTACACTCCCCCCATAATTTCTCCCTTCCAGTTTCCACTCATGCCCCCTGGTTGTTCCCCCCTTCTTTAGCCTAAACAGCTCCTTGGTTCTGCTCTCGGTTATTCCTTTTACATACTTGAAGACTCATATCATGTCTCCCCTGTACCTCCTCTCCTCCAGTGTGTACAGCCCAAGCTCTTCCAGTCTCTCCTCATAAGGCCTCCCCTCCATGCCCTGAATCATCCTGGTTGCTCTCCTCTGGACTCTCTCCAGCAGCACTATGTCCTTCGTCAGATGAGGTCTCCAGAACTGTACACAATACTCGATGCGGCCTGACCAAGTTATTATATAGAGGGAGGATCACCTCCCTTCTCCTGGACATAATTCCCCTAGCTATGCAGCCCAGTATCCTGTTTGCTTTGGCTGTGACTCTTCTACAATTTTTAGAGTTATTCATTTTGACGTCTACCACCACCCCAGATCCTGCTCTCCCAATGTGGTTTGCAATGTGAGCCCCCCAGGGTGTAAACATGGCCTGGGTTTTTGACCCCCAAATGAAGTACTTTACATTTCACGGCATTAAATTTCAATCCCCACCTCCTTGACCACCCCTCCAGGGTATCCAGGTCCCCCTGGACTGCCTCCCTTGCTTCTTCCCAATCCACCAGTGCTCCCAGTTTTGAATTGTCCGCAAAGAGACTCAGTCTACTCCTACCCCCCCCATATCCGAGACATAGGCGTTGAACAGGAGTGGCCCCAATACTGAACCCTGGGGGACCCCACTGATCACCTTCCTGGGGGAGGAGACTATCCCACCTACCATTACCCTCTGAATTCACCCCGAAAGCCAATTTTCGACCCACTTGAGCTCCTGTCCTCCCACCCCCATCTTGCCCAGCTTTGTTATCAGTCCATTATGAGGTACTGAATCAAACGCCTTGCTGAAATCTAGGTATAGGACGTCCACTGGCCTATGTCTGTCCAAGGCCCCCATCACCCAGTCATAAAACTCTACAAGATTTGACTGATATGATCTCCCCAGGATGAAGCCATACTGTTTATCATCCTGGTGCCCTAACCTTAACAACTGCCTCCCAAGCCTCTCCTTGATAAAGCCCTCCATTACTTTGTCTACTACAGACGTTAGACTGACAGGCCTATAATTCCCCATCTCCTCCCTAGACATCCCTTTATGTATAGGCACTACATAAGCCACCCTCCAGTCTTGTGGCATCCATCCTGTCTGCAGAGAGGTGTTAAGAGTACAGCCAGTGGAGCTGCCAGCTCCTCCGGCAATTCCTTCATAACCCTCGGATGTATCCCGTCCGGCCCCAGCGCCTTATCAGTTTTTAGGTTCCAAAGGGCCTCCCTCACCCTATCCACTGTGATTTCTCCCCCCCCCCCCAAGACCTCCCCCTCTTGCAACCTTCCTACCCCTTCTGGTTCAGCCTGTACCCTAGCCACTTTCCATCCTCTTGTCTCAGTCCACTCTCTCGCTTTTGCTGGCTACTCCTCCCTTCCATCAGGCTGTAGGGATCCCCTATCTCCCTCTGCAAAGATTGAGGCAAAGTACTTGTTTAGCACCTCTGCCTGTTCTTCTGCTTCCTGAGCCCATCCCCCCATAATCTTAATCCTGCTGATCTGTGTCCTCTCTTTTCCCTTCTCTCTTATGTATCTATATAATCCCCCCCCACCCCCCAGATATCCCTAGCCAGATTTTGCTCCATCCCTGCCTTGGCTCCCCTCACTACTCTGGTGAACTTCCTAGCCAACAGTTCATACTCTCCTTGCTCCTTGTCCCCCTTGAGCATTTAAAACGTGTATAGGCAGCCTTGTTTTCCCTCACCGCCTCCTGCACCTCCCTGGTCCACCAACATGGCTTGCTGGTTCTACCATGCTTTCACCTTAATTTAGTACAGGACCTAGTAGCCTCTTGCACCTCTTTTTTAATGGTCTCCCATAAGCTTCCAGCATCCATGTCCTGCCTAATCTTATCCAACCTCTCCCATTGAATCCTACCCATAGCCACGAAATCCGGTCCCCTGAAGTCTACCACTACTGTATGAGTGCAGTTTTCCTCTCCCCTCCAGATACAACAGAAACCAGACCGTGGCGTGGTCACCACCCGCCAGTAGACTGCACACCTCCAGGCCCCTTATCTGATCACGTCCGCTAGGACAGCATCCAATATCCGCTCCTCTCTAGTAGGTTCCCCCACCTGCTGGACCAGGAAGGCATCCTGAAAGACATCCATCAGTCTCTGTTCCCTGTTTACAGAGGATGTCATGGTATCCCAGTCTGCCCCCGGCATATTAAGACCACCCATGACCACCACCCTACCCTTTCCAAGGTGACAGTGCCCTTTGATGTTCTCAACCAGTTTATCCTCCAGAGCCTCCTCTGTTGAGGGGGCCTGTAAACCACCCCTATTTTTCAATTTCTTCCCTCCCCTCGTTTGCAGGGTTACCCAAATCGCACACCCCCTCCAGCCTCCTCAACTCCACTAACCACCATGTCATTTCTGACTATCAACGCAACCCCTCTCCCGCTTCCTACTTCCCTATCTTTCCTGAATATCTTGTAGCCCTTTAAGTTTAGGTCCCAGTCATTTCTCTGGGTGGCTCATGTCTCTGTAATTGCCGCCGCATCCGCTGATCCCTCAGCCAGCATGGACTGGAGCTAGGGCATTTTATTGCTCGTGCTCCTGGCATGAATGTCCTCCACCCCGACCCATCCCCTCTCTCCAGTCCCCCCAACCCAGCACAGTCCCTTTTCTGCCCAGTTGTCCTTGGATTGGCAATGCAGTCCCTCCCACTACTCTCGTGCCCTAGACCTGGACCCTGAAACAGCCCCTCTGGGGCCTTTCTTTTATTTGACCCTCTCCCCTTTACATGTTTAAACCCCACCTCTTGCCTATAAATTCAGCAAGTTTTAGCTTCAAGACCTCCTTCCCCTCCAGGTTGAGGTGCAACCTATCCTTGACATAGAGCTCCTTATCCTCCCAAGTATCCCCCCAATCCCCCACCAGCCCATATCCCTCTGCCTCGTACCACTCCCTGAGCCACTGGTTCACCCAAGTTTTTGCTTGCTCTCCTCAGTTGCCCTTGGTACCAGCAGAATTTCAGAGAAGGAGATTTTGCTTCCTATAGAGTGACAAACCCTGGCCAGTTCCCAGAATCTAGCCTGTATTTCTAGCTCACTGTTCTCTTCCAAGTCATTTGTCCCCAGATGTACTAGGAAGTCCGGGGATCCCCCGCATTCCAATGCTATCGAGTATAGGTGGAATTTGGCCTTGTATACGGATAGTCCTGGTATACATTTAGCCTTGACTGGGCTGCCTTTATTCTTCCCAACCCCCTTCCACTGGATACCCCTGGTCATGGAGTCTCCCAGCAGTATCACCTTCGCCCCGCCCCCAACTTTGTTAGCCTGTTTTGGTCCTTACAGACTCATCCTCCTTCTGTTATCGACCCCCTTTTTGCTCCTTCCGCTCCCATCAGCCAGGGGATCTTTATAAGCTCGTTTTGTTCCTTCCAGGCTCATCCTTCTGTCAACGACCCCCCTGCTTGCTCCTCTCTCCCCCGTCAGCCTGGGAGCCACCCTCATGTACGTGCCCTACCATAATCCTTTTACCTGCGACTGCCAGTTTGCTCCTCGCCCCCCCAATCTCCCAGGCGATCAGAGTTTGCCCCCCCAGTTCTGCCTCTGTCACCCTTTCTTAAGCTATAATCCTCCGATCCCCACCCGAGTAACCTCCACTGCTTCCCCACTCTGGACCTGCACTTCCTACCCCATCTGCTATATTTCTCCTGCTGTACTCCCACCTCTTCCAGTGATTCCTTTCTCAAAACTGACCTATCTAGAGAACTCTTCACGCCCCCCCCTTGATTGACTTCCCCAGTCCTGTCTCCTTCCACCCTGGCCCCTCTCCAGTCCCCCCACCATAATTCCCTCAAACCTAGGCTCATGACCCTCCTCCTCTGTCCTTTCCTTTGATTCTGTCCCTCCTCTGTCCCCCGCCCCCTTAACACTAACTGAATCCTCTCTGTCCGTTTGCTCCCCCCCCCACCATCTTCCTCCACTTCATCTCCTGGGTATAATAAGGTGAATCAATTTGCGAATGTGATACTTGCCCCAGTTTTGCACTCTCCTACCCACCCTCCCTCTTCTGATCCCTCTGAGCAGCCCCTTCCCTACAGAGTGCTTCCCATACTTTTGTTGTTCTGCCCCCCACACCTCTCGAGTGACCATATGGTCCACCTGTCCCCTGGGATATGCCCATTTGGCCCTGTCCATTTGTCCCCTGGGGTATGACATTTTGTCCACGTCAAAACACATATGGTCCATACCCCCCATCCCTCCCCCATTCCTGCTGCCTTCTAATCCCCTGATCTCCTCCTAAGACCCTCCAATTGAAAACACACTGGGCACCCTCTGAACCGCCATGCCCAATTTAATATTATGGCTGCCCCACATCCTGTATACCCAGTAGCCCTACCGAAGATGCCCGCTGTGGCATCCCCCAAGCCCACCCTCATTTGAGTGCGGACAACATAGCCCCCTATCAGCAATGCACACACACACGATACCCAGCAATAGTCAGTTCACATCAAGATACCTTCTTTTTACAACAGCAAAGCCCAGCACAAATTTCCCAGCAGTGATCAGATCACATCAACATGCCCTCTTTTTACATCAGCAAACCCCAGCAGTAGTCAGTTCTCAGCAATTAGCCCTCGTTCCCCACAGTATCCTGCTATCAATCCTCAGCAATCCCCTAAATAGTAATCCCAATGTCCCCAAGTATTATTTGCAGCCACCAGCAGATAACCACTATGCCCAAGCCAGCACAGAATGTAAATCTTATGCCCACCGCCCCCCCACCTAGCCAGCATCAAGTCCAAACTTCTTATTGCTCCAGCTTAACCAGTCTCACCATGCCCACCCCCAAGACTTCACCCCCTCAGACCATTTAATAGAGGTCGGGGCCGGGGTAGGTGGTGTGGGACACAATTACAGCTCCTTATCGGGTAGTGAGGTGGCTGGTCCCATCTTATGTAGCCCAGTCGCACTTCAAACTTGGCGCCTTTACTCCCGATTGGTCCTCTGCATGCTCAGCTCCTCTCACTCCAGCCCTGACCTGCTGCCGAGTGCAGCCGCTGGGAAGCCCATTCCAATGCCCTCTCCACTCAGCTCCTCACCTTCCAATCTTGGCCTGCTGCCAACTGCAGCCCCCGAGAAGACTGCTCTGGTTCCCCTGGTGGTCTCTACAGCTGCCGATGCAGCCCCAGCTCCTCCCGCCTCGTGTGTGGCCCCCGGTGAATTCACCGCCGCCGATGCGGCCAACAACCTCTGCTCTCTGAAGCGCTCCCAGCAATTACAGCTCCTTATCGGGTAGTGAGATGGCGGGGCCTGTCTTATGTAGCATAGCTGCACTTCAAACTTGGCGCCCTCACTCCCGATTGGTTCTCTGCAAGCTCAGCTCTTCTCACTCCAGCCCTGGCCCACTGCCGACTACAGCTGCCAGGAAGTCCGCTCCGATGTCTTCTCCACTCAGCTCCTCACCTTCCAGCCCTGGCCCACTGCCAACTGCAGCTGCCGGGAAGACTGCTGCAGTGCCTTCGGTGCTCTCTACAGCTGCCAATGCTGCTCTGATTCCTCCCTCTGCTGATGCGGCTGCCGATGCAGCCCTGGCTCCTCCCGCCTCATATGCGGCCCCCGGTGGATTCACCGCCACCGATGCAGCCAACAACCTCTGCCCTCTGAAGCGCTCCCAACAATTACAGCTCCTTGGCCTGCTGGTCCATTGTTTTCCTGGCAAAGTCTGTGTTATGTATCTTACTGCTTGCAACACCAGTAACTTGGATTAGGGAACAAGCCTGGGTTATTGATGAGCCAGTTGAGGAGGAGGACTGAATGTCCTAGAGGATGTCCCCGAGGGAGAGTCACTGCCTTTGTTGCAGTGCTGCCATCTGGAGGACCATGTGTGAAAGCACAGTGAAGGCATTGTGGGAAGGTGAACATTGGCCAGGCTTGGCGACCATGCATGGTCATGCTGAGCCTTATCGCCTTTTAGCTCAGAGTGTGCTAATGTCATCAAGTCAGGGACAAATTCATGGACAACCACTCTGGCTGCTGCAGGATAAAGGGTTGTCTTCAAGGCCCCACACACTGCTGACTGTGGTGCCCATCTTTAGCATGTTGGCTTAAGAAAACTCAAAGTGCTTATCTAGTCAGGCCCGATGAAAGTTCCACTGTGGGGTGGGGTAGTTGGAACTATGTGGGCATACTGTAGATGGTATAAGTGCCAGAGATGGTGGGTTATGGGGCTGTGGTAACATGCCAGCAAGAGAAAAATGGGTGTAAACAGAAAGTAAAAAAATATCTATAGTGCAAAGGGTTCAACCAGACCTCTCAATGCGTATTTTCTCTTGCAGGTACCAGGTTCACAGACTAAAAGTCGCGGTATGTTTTGCCACGGGCAATTGATAGCAGCAAACTTGTTGCATGTTACAGTAGTCGCTGGCATAATAGATACGGCCAGATAGTAACCGCGACTTTAATTATAAAAGCATATGGAATGTAAACAAACCGCTTTGACGGTATCTGTCATGTCATGTCGTAATGTAGATGACATAATCAGCTGCTGATTGTAAATGTCATGCAGGTGTTAAACTGTACTTAAAGGCTGTTTAGCAATGCAGAGAGCATCGATTGCTGACATGGACTTTGTAACAACTCAGAAAGGAAAGAAGAAGCTTTCCTTAGATAACTTCTTGTACACCAAAGAAAACGATGGCTCTGATGGTAAAATTATATGTCGATGTGAGCAAAGGACTTGCAGGGCTCGCATGCACACCCAAGGGGTCAGTATTGTAAAATTCCCCACTGAGCATAACCATGCTCCAGTACATGGTCATGCGCAAATCATAAAGGTGCGCACCAGTATGACAAGAAAAGTTGCAGAATAAGAAGAGTGCACCGGAAACGTAGTGATGCAGTCACTTCAGGATGTTTACATTCGGAACGCACACTTATTGCCGAGTCAAGAGACTATGCGGCGAGATGTGCGTGGGCACCGTCAGCTAGCTAATTCAACAGATTCTGACATTTCAGAATTTACAAAAACAGTGAATGGTGAACAGTTCATACAGGTTGACAAAGATGACATGCTTATCTTTGCGAGCGAGTTGGACTTGAAGATGCTAAGGGAACACCAACACTGGTTTTGAGATAGAACTTTTAATGTAGCGCTGCAGCAAGATGACCAGTTATACACCTTGCACGCACTTGTCCAGGGTGTCAGCCCAGATTCGTTCTTCAGGTTTGGAATCAACACAGTAGAGTGCTGCACGTTTTACGGAGAAAGAACAATGCCATTGAGGCTTGGCACCATGTGTTTGCACAGACTGTCAATATTAGCCACACTACAAGAGCAAAGCTTGCCAAAATGTTGCGCCAAGAGTGACATGCTGTTGCACTGCAGTGTCAGCAAATGGAGCTGGGACAACAGGCTCCATGAAAAAATAGTCAATATGTATGACTGAACAAGGTGTACAAAGCAATATGTCTTGATGTGCAATCTCGCTCTCCAAAAAGGTTTCTGATGGATATTGCCTCAATTATTGAAATAAACATAACATAAAGCATGTATAGAGTGTTCCCCGTTTAAATAAAGGACCGGTTTTGCCCTCCCACTGGTCCCTTTGTTGCTTCTCTGAAGAGCAGTGTTCCCTGTTTACATTACCCCTCCTTAGAAGGAAGAGATTGCTGCATGTCTCCCTTTCAAGAAACACTGGTCCCTTCATTGCTTCTCTGAAGAGCAGTGTTCCCCGTTGCTTACCACTGCGACGATAAGTCCATGCAACGAGAACCCCGTTCGGCGATTGTCCGTGCCATCAGTTGTCTTGGTGACTATATGTCCACCACCGAAACACTGCGACTATTTCTCTGGGGACAAATTGGCCGTATGCGCAGGTACCATAGTAATTTAAGGTTAGAAGGGACTACCAGTTTTCCTGGTCTGCATTAAATCTACTCCTACCCCTTGCTGCATAAACTGGGATTAATTCTGGTAGGTTAATTAAAACTGAAAGCATTTATTCTCTAATTGGGAAAAACCAGTAGTAGTGTCAGTATTATTATTATTAGTATATGGATTATCTCCAGAAGTTGTATTGGAATGCTGTTGCTATCTTTTTGCATTTTTTAAAAACAATTCAGCCTAAAGACGTGTAACGGTTTATTTAATGTGTGTCACTGAAGTCAGTAGAATGTTCTTGGTAGCATGGCCCTGAGATGCAGGTATTGGGATTAAATTGGGTGAGGTGACAATTTCGGGCTTTTCAGCCCGACAGCAGGACACCCAAACATGGTGTAGAGCCACTGAGAGCAATGGACTGAAAAAAGAGTACCAAGACTTACCATGAAATAATCACTGAAACACAGAATTCTTAAGAACAAGCAAGTTTTTACTAAATAAATTACAATAAATAGCTTAGTAAATAGAGATTGTAAACAGTACGTAATATGGCACAGTTGTTAAATGGGACTGTGCAATTAACTATAATGAAAATGCTGCTACTCTAAAATTTAGGAGAATGTTTTTCACTGTAAAATTTGCACTAATGTTTATCACGCTACAATTGAGGATCAACCCTCCAAAGCCCTCAGAAAAAACAGAAAGAGGACTAGGCCTTATCTCTACTGGCCCTATAAGAGGAAGGCTACCTCTAGTTGCTGTAGACATTTACCAGTCCTGAAAAGGGCTTTTGTGATGGATCTAACCAACCCTGGGAACTGTGACCTCAATAGCCAGTTGCTGGGCATGAGTTGCCCTTGCTAGCACACCCCAGCAGTAGGATAAGGACAGGTTAGTGGTACCTGCTGTGTCACACATCCTCCCAAGGAATCCATCCCTAGGCAGCATGCCTCCCCCACCAGAGGGATCAGCTGCTACTTGTTCTGTAAAACATTTGTAGATGTGGTGTGTTGCTAGCCAAGTCTTTGCTGCTCTTTTCTGCTAACTTACCAGTCTCCCCTGCTCCTAACTATTATTCAGTCTGCTAGTTGAGTCTCCTTTTTCCAGAGGTGCATGGTGATAGGCTACCCTTCACTACTGGTCAGTCTATGAACCAGTCCTGCCCCAGGCTTTCTTCTATTTATTTATTGAATTGTTTCACCAGGAAAGATACACTGAGCAACTTAATGCTCGTCTGATGGTACGCCCAGGGCGAAATGGGGAGAGGGAGGTACAGAGTGTGAATTCATAGATACATACATTACAGAGGGTGAATACATACATACAATTTCAAAACAGGTTAAAGGCATTGGATACATAGTAGGCAGATGCAACAGTTACATTACAGGCGGTTCAGAGGTGATGCAGAAGCTGCAAGGGTGAAAACATAGGAACAAGACACCTTTTTAAGAGCTCGGCTATAAAGGGCAGTATAAGTGCAGGTGGGGTGGGGGTATAGAGAAAGAAGACAGCGAGGGAGAGAGAGAGGGAGGGAGGCAGGCAGGTGGGCAAGGAGGGGGTCAGGAGCAGGTGTAGTTAGGTGTAAGGTGATTGTGCAGAGCAGAGGTAATAGAGTATAGGGAGGAGGAGTAGCAGATTTGTGGAGGAAGTGCATTCCACATTTTAGGCAGGTGGTAAGAGAAGGCTTTTTGGTCAGAGGATGTAGTTCTGCAGGGGACTGAGAGGGTACGTGTGTCAGCTTGGGATCTTGGGGAATAAAGGGAGTGAGTAGGGGTGTCAAGAGAGGAGGAGATATGAGGGGAGAGATCCAAGCCAGAATTTAGAGATGAACTTAGTACCACGTTGCGCATGCTGGGAGTGGAGTACAAGAAAGTTGAGAGAGCAGTAGAGATCACAATGATGGGTGCGAGGAGGGGCATCAATCATTCAATCAATCAAACTTTATTTAACCAGGTGTAAACACTGTTGAACAAGCTAATTTTCAATGTGGTCCTGGACATTTAATACAGATAACAAAGATAGGGTTGACAAGCCAGAAGCATAGTACATGTAGAGGATTGTTCAGGCCTATACATACATAGCTAACATAAGTAATACAGTTGCAAGGTCATAACTTGTAGGCCTAAGCATGCATAGCTAACATGGGTGATACAGTTACAGCGTCATAACTAGAAGACTCAAGGGTAAAAATTTAATACTTGGGTATACATCAATAGTAGGCAGCTATCATCTTATAAGAAAGAATATGCAGGGAGGGAAAAAAAGAGGGGAATGTATATGAAGCGGGGGGAGAGGGGACAGGTGGAAGAGGAGAGAGAGACTAATAAGTGCTGGGTGCCCCCTAACAGGGATGTGAAGTTGAGTGGGTTACAGTGATGTCAAATTTGTGGATGGAACTAGGGGCTACTGGTACATGGTCACTTGAAACAGCTACAGGTTTCCTTAAGGTATTCAGCTGTTAGTGCTTTGAAAGTGAACGGACCAGGAAGGGATGGGAAGAGCGTGTAAGTGAGCTTTGCATGGTGGTCCATAAGGACAGGAAGGAGAAGTTGATTGCAGCCATGCCATGGGTTGTTTTTACTCTGGGTATCTGGAAGCAGAGTAAGGAGAAGCGTCTCAACCCATAAGATCCCTTGGCACATTCAAAGAAGCTTGAGATATAGGCAGGGAGTTTGTCAGACAAGGCTCTGAAGAACCAAAGAAGAGCTTTCCTTTTCCTCCTTGTTGAGAGAGAGGACTGTCCCTTCTCATGGTACAGTATGCAATGGTGCGTGCGAGAGGGCAGGTTTAGGATGAACCTAAGGCCTGGTAGTAGAGTGTGTCAAGTTTGCTGAGAACAGTTGAGGGGCAGTGGCTGTAGAGAAAGTCACCATAGTCCCGTAAGGGTAGAAATTTGGATTGCACTAGTCTCTTTCTAGCTTCTTTGGTAAATAGCTGCTTAATGCAGTAGAACACGCCTAACCGCTGCCTTAATTTTTTCGAGACCTCATTGAGATGGCATAGGAAGTTGAGCTTGTTGTCCAGTCAGAACCCTAGGTATTTGAAGGTATCTAATATTTCAAGGGGTTCACCTAATAGCGTTAGAATCATATGCTTTTGTGTTGGACCCGGGGCTGTCTTAGGTGAGAGGATCACGGCTTTGTTTGGTTTTTTTGCATTGAGTAGGAGCTTATGTTTGATCAGGTTATGTTGGAGAGAGATGAAATTTTGCTGTAGGTCCTCAGAGGCTCAATCTAAGGATGAGTTTGAGGTGTAAAGGACAGTATCATCTGCAAATAGGTGCACATTAGCAGTATGCCACTGTGCATAAGGGTTATGGATATAAATTGCAAATAGGATAGGACCCAAGATGGATTCTTGGGAGACACCTCGTGGAAGTATTTTTAACGGGGACAAGTCAACTGAAGCTTTAATTTGTTGTAACCTGTTGGTAAGGTAGCTGGTGAACCATTTAATGGCAGTCTTATCGAGGCTGATATTGCACAGTGTGTTAAGCATAATATTAACATAGAAACATAGAATTTGACGGCAGATAAGGACCGCTTGGCCCACCTAGTCTGCCCATTTTCCTACCTAACAGATAAGCTGCAGATCCTAGTTAACCAACAGCTTACTTCCTCCTACCCCCAACTAGGACTGCCTTATGTCTGTCTCATGCGTTCTTGAATTCCTCCACTGTTCTTGACTCCACGACCTCCTCAGGGAGGCTGTTCCATGCATCCACAACCCCTTCTGTGAAAAAATACTTCCTCACATTACCTCTGAGCCGTCCCCCCTCTATCTTCAAATTGTGCCCACTTGTTCTTGCAAATCTCTCTTTCTGAAAGATGCTACCCTCTTGGACTTTGTTAATTCCCTTGAGGTACTTGGAAATTTCTATCATGTCCCCTCTCTCCTTTCTTTCCTCAAGGGTATACATATTAAGCTCCTTTAGTCTTTCTTCGTATGTCTTCTGGTGCAGACCCTGCACCATTTTGGTTGCCCTCCTCTGGACA
Organism: Neoceratodus forsteri; assembly: GCA_016271365.2. Taxonomy (NCBI): domain Eukaryota; kingdom Metazoa; phylum Chordata; order Ceratodontiformes; family Ceratodontidae; genus Neoceratodus; species Neoceratodus forsteri. The sequence continues at coordinate 1,226,303,856 of CM028132.1, read as the reverse complement.
GCCTCCACTCTGTCTATGTCTTTGCGGAGATGGGGTCTCCAGAACTGCACACAGTACTCCAGATGGGGTCTCACCAACTGTCTGTACAGAGGGATAACAACTTCCTGTTTTCTACTATTGATGCCTCTTCCTATGCATCCAGTATCCCCAGCCTTCCTTACTGCCTTCTCACATTGCTTGCCCACCTTTAGGTCATCTGATATAATTACCCCCAGGTCCCTTTCCATTTTACTGTTGTCAGTATCTCACCCCTATTGTATACGCTTCCCTGGGTTTTGTTTCCATGTGCATTACCTTGCACTTTGCATTGAATCTGCGCTGCCATACATTTGACCATTCCTCCAACCTTGCCAAGTCCCTTCTCATCCTTTCCACTCCATCTTGTGTATCAACCCTGTTGCAGATCTTTGTGTCGTCTGCAAAGAGACATACTTTTCCTTCCAGTTCCTCTGCAGTGTCACTTATAAAGACATTAAAAAGGACCGGTCCCAGTACTGAACCCTGCGGTACCCTGCTAGTAACCCTCCTTTCTTCACTGTGTACTCCATTTACTACCAGGGTGCGAAATTCCTATACCTTAGGTGCCCCAGGGCAGGCACTTTTGTCTCAGGACACCTAGTGCTGTTTAGTACCTGCCCAAGGGCACTAAGATAACTGCGTATGATGAGCCAGTCCATTTGTCCATTTTCCCCCATATCTCCGTTTTTTTCCTCCGTCTTTTTTTTTTTTAAAGACCTTATGTCATTGTTTGCGGGGGCGGGGACGGTGCCGGAGGAGTGTTGCCAGCCATGATGATGAGACAAAGTCTTGAAGCTGCGAGGGATTAAGTCGTCTGGGCAGGAGTCTGGTCACAGCGTTTAGAAACCAATTGGGGAGTGTCTTTAGTTTGCCCACCCCTTCACACAGCGTGATCATGTGTGGTCTCTACAAAGCGCGCCACTTCAGCCTGTTCAGTCAGTGAGACAAATTGTGCAGTGGGTGGCGCGCTTTTGGCATGGAGAGGAGACGTCAGCTTGCAATGCACTCTGCAGCCGGTGATCGCAATCGGACTAGTAAGTCTGACTCCTGATTTACTTTCAGAACAAAAAAAGTAAAATACTAAAGCTCTTTTAAGAGCTCTTGATTTATTTCTTCGATCAGACCTCCCAGGCTTAACGTTACCACTTGCAACTTGGAGGGGGAGGGTGATGGCTGGCTAAATTCAGACTACAGAAGCTGCTGCTGTCTCACTGTATATTAGATGAGGACATCCTGAGACAGTAGTAAAAGGAAAAAAAATAAGTAAACTGCTGCCGGGGGGAGGGGGGGGGCACAGCCACCAGGGGAAACTAAAAGCAGCAGGGGCCCATTCTTGCAGTCTGCTTTTATCTGCAGTCACAGACTCAAAGACTGAGAGCTCTGCTGAACTTGCTAAAATTAGGAAAAAAAATGTGCATTATCTCATATTCTCCTGCCTTTCATAAATACAAAAGTCTTTTCACTCAACTGGATGTCTTATTTGAAATAAAAAGCTATTTTTTACTCAACTGGAGCTAAACTATAACAAATCTAAATAAAGAGCTACTGAGAGCTGAGGAAGCTATCTGAAATCTAAATAAAATGGATATTTTGGAGCTACTGAACTGTGTTCTAAAGGACCTACAATCCAACTAAATAAAAAAGCTCCTTCAAGAACTACTGTGAGCTGAGTTAGCTTAAAACTCATTAAAAGGCTTTTAAAAAAGCTACTCTGGGGCTACCAAAAATCTAAAATAGTTTCTTTAAAGCCTAAAGGGCAACTGTGAGCAAAGTTAGCTCAAAACTATATAAAAAAACCCTCCTTTAACAGCTACTGTACCTGTGGACTTTACTAACTAAAATCTGAAAAGGAAATTTCTTACAGATACTGCATTGTTGACTACTAAAATCTAAAAAGAATGACTAATGACTTGTTAAAGCCTTAAAAGACAAGTGTGAACAAAGTTAGCTAAAAGCATATCCTGTAAGAGCTACAACTAGTCTGTACTTGTGGGCTGTATTGACTAAAATCTGACTAAGAAATCTCTTACAGAAACTGAAGTAGCATTTTGGACTAACCACATCTAAATTAAAAAGTCTCTTAAAAGGGCAGCAGTAAGCCAAGTTAGTTAAACTACATAATCTCCAGAGAGCTACTGTGCCTGTGGGCTGTATTAACTAAAATCTGAGAAGGTAATCTCTTACAGATTTTGCATTGTTGACTACCTGAAATCTAAAAAAAAAAAAATCTAGTTGTTAAAGCCTTTAAAGGACAAGTGTATGAGCAAATTTAACTAACATCTGAATAAAAAGACCATGTAAGAGCTAGTCTGCGCCTGTGGGCTGTTACTGTACTAACTTAGGGGCAGCATGTACATTTGCTGCTTACATGCCCAAGTGGGCATGTACTTTTTTTAATGAATTTCATACCCTGTTTACTACTACCCTTTGCGTCCTGTTGTCTAGCCAATTTTTTATCCAGGCTACCACCTTGGGACCCACTCCAAGGCTGGCTAACTTGTGTATTAATCTTTTGTGTGGGACTTTATCAAATGCCTTGCTAAAATCTAGGTAGACCATGTCCACAGCCCCTCCCTGGTCTACTACTTTGGTCACTCAGTCAAAGAAATCTATTAGATTCGTCTGACACCACCTCCTTCCCATCGTGAATCCATGCTGCCTTGGGTCCTGTGCCCTGCTGGCCTCTAGGTGCTCAACAATTCTTTCCTTCAGAAGTGATTCCATCATTTTCCCTACCACTGAGGTCAAACTAACTGGTCTGTAGTTTCCTGCCTCTGTCCTGTTCCCACTTTTGTGAATAGGAATCACATCTGCCCTCCTTCAGCCCTCGTGTACCACCCCATCCTCCCATGATTTGTTTAAGAGAGTAGTCAGCGGTGTCACTAGTTCTACCCTTAGTTCTTTTAGAATTCTTGGGTGAATCCCATCAGGCCCCATTGCTTTGTCCACCTTCAATTTTATTAGTTCTTTCAGAACCCTTTCTTCTGTAAATGGACTGGTATAGACCCCCGTCTTCAGAGTGTTTCTCTTGTTTGGTTTAGGTACCTCCCCCTCCTCTTCCTTTGTGAATACTGAGCAGAAATATTCGTTCAGTATCCCTGCTTTTTCACTGTCACCCTCTACCCACATTCCCTCCCCTTTATTAAGCCTCAGTATCCCTCCTTTGGTCTTTCTTCGCTCCCTAATGTACTTATAAAAGGTCTTATCCCTTCTTAACAGAATTGGCTATCCTTTCCTCGGTTTGGGCTTTTGCTATTCTGGCTGCCTTCCCAGCCTCTTTCTGCTTTAGCTGATAAAGTTCTCTGTCGTGCTCCTTCTGTGTTTCCTTATATTTCCTGAATGCTATCCTTTTCTCCTTAACCTTCCCTGCCACCTCTTTTGAGAACCATAGCAATTTTTTCCTTTGTTGTGTTTTATTGATTTGCTTTACACAACGGCTTGTTGCCTCTGTGATGGCTGTTTTGATTACTCCCCATTGTTCCTCCACCCCTCCTTCTTGCCTGTTTGCTAGTGCATTTCTGAGGCACTCTCTCATTTTCCCAAAGTCAGCTCTCCTAAAGTCCAATACTCTTGCTTTTGTGTGGCTTGATTGTATGGCTGTGTTTATCGTGAACCACACTGTTTGGTGGTCGCTTGTTCCAAGATGGCTACCCACTTCTAAATCTGAGATTCTTTCTCTATCCCCATTTGAGAGTACCAGGTCTAAGATTGCTCCCTCCCGAGTGGGTTCCAATACTAGCTGTCTGAGGCATGCCCCCTGTAGGGCATCAAGAATGATCCTGCTCTTGGATGTGCCTGCAGCAAAGGTGCTCTAGTTAACATCTGGCATATTCAGGTCCCCCATCAACAATATCTCCCCTTTTTCTGCCATTCTAAGGAAGCCTTCTATCATTTCCTTGTCCATTCCTTCCCCCTGAGATGGGGGTCTGTATACAACCCCCATGCGGATTGTGGTGCCATTTCCTGTCTCCAGGGTGACCCAGAGTGCCTCATCTGCTCCCTGTTTACTCTTTAGTTCTGTTGCTTTGATCCCTTCCTTTACATAGAGAGCTACTCTTCTCCTCTTTTACCCTCCTTGTCCCTCCTGTAGATTGTGTATCCTGGTATGTTGATATCCCAGTCATGGTTCTCTGTGTACCATGTTTCTGTGACTGCCACAATATCCAGGCAACCCTCTTCCATCAAGGCCACTAGTTCAGGGAGCTTGTTACACAGACTACGGGCATTGGTACTCATCACCCTCCACTTTTTGATAGCCTTACCCCTTTTAGCTCCATTCCTGTCCTTACTGCCTTTGCCTTTTTTCACATTTACCTCTGTTCTGCTCCCTAATAACTTCTCTACCTTGGTGTTTACCTCACTAATTACCATGTTTTGTGGGAGGAGGCTGGGATTTCCCTGCTCCTTTTCAGTGCCTCCCCCCTTGGCTAGTTTAAATGCTTGCCAATGAAGCATTTAAACCTCTCACCTAGGATCCTGGTTCCCCCCCTGGACAGGTGCAGACCATCGCACCAGTATAGGTCTCTTATTGTGGTCTACAGTATCGAAAGCCTTGCTAAGGTCAAGGAAAAGGGCAAACACATACTTCTTAGAATCCAGGGCAATTTGCCAATCTGTGGTTACTTTTGCAAGGGCTGATACTGTGCTATGTTTGGCTCTAAAGCTGGACTGTGCAGGATTTAATAGTTTCTGTGACTCCAGGTATTCTCTAATTTGGGTGTTGACGATTTTTTCAAGAGTGAAATGACAGAAGGAATTGAAGAGAGAGTCCAGTCTGGATAGGTGGGACTGTGGGGCAGCACCATAGACTATGTCGCAGTAGTCAGAAATGGGCATGATCATCTTCTGTACCAGCTCACGCCTGGCAGCGAGTGGGATGCAGTTGCGGTATCTGTAAAGGGCCCCGAGCTTGGGCCTTAGTTTTTTTCAGAACGGCATCGCTATATACAGAGAAGTCAAGGTATCTGTCCAGCCAGATGCTGAAATACCTGAATGAGGAGGAGTCCTCATGAACAGTCCCATCAAGGGTGTGAAAAGTGGGGAGGTGACTTAGCCTAGTGAGTTTTTGCCTTGTGCCAAAGGACATGGAGACTGTCTTCTTGGCATTTAGAAAAAGTTGATGAGAACTAAACCAGAGTTTGACTTTAGTGAAGTCGAACTGGAGCCTGGTAGTGACATCAGAGACAGAATTGCCAGAGGTAAACAACAGTGTATTATCAGTATACGTGTGGATGCTGGATGCAGAGCAAACCAGGGGGGAGGTCATTTAAAAAGATGGAGAACAGAATGGGGCCTAGCACTGAGCCCTGGGGGACTCCAGTGGCTATGGGCAAGGGGGGAGAGGTAGCATCAGCTACTCTCACTGATTGCGACCTGCTGGATAGGTAGGCGCTGAACCAGCCTGCCAGAGAAGGGGATAGTCCAGCGGCTAAAAGGCTGTACAGGAGGAGAGGGTGCGAAACAGTGTCAAAGGCTTTGGCCAGGTCGACAAAGATAGCTGAGGTAATGTGCCCCGTGTCAAAGCCTGAGAAGATGGTCTCTGTTAGCCTCAGCAGAGAGATGGTGGTAGAGTGGGATTTCCCTGAAGCCAGACTAGAAGGGAGTGAAGAAAGTGGAGTCAGAGAGACTGTTCTGGGCAGGTGCCCCCACTACCAGCTGATATGCTAGCTGAGTCCACTGAGCTCTCTCACACCTCAGAGCCACCCCTCTGGGGCTCTGCTCTTTCACCACTAGCTGATATACCAGATGAATTGGACCGGGACCCATCTCTGCTAGGCTAGTGCTCCTGCTGCTTACTGATCTGTCAGCCAAGTCTACTGGGCTTCAGCTGGAGCACCAGTTAGCAGACCACACCCCATTGCTCCTGGCTAAATTACGAGCTGATCAATTGAATAAGCAGATGACTGATTCTCATTTGGAATTGTTACAGGTATCAGCAAGGGATGTCGGAAAATGTAACAAATATTGGCAGATCCAGTATAACATAATACATAGGGTTTGTCATACTCCTGCTAAACTGTAAAAAAATCTTCCAGAGATCAGTCTTCATCATTCATTACTGGTGGGGTTCAAGCCGGAGGCGCAGTAAGTGTAGCTTTAAAACTCTTGAGAAGGGGAGCCGACGTCGGGGACGGCGCTACCCACCAGCTTGACATAGAACGTGATGCTCACGGATTGGTCAGTAACCAACGTCAACTCTCCAACCCTCTTAGTTCTGTTTTTCCCACTGTCAAGGAAGCACGACTTCTTGGGAGCCCCTCAGAAAGCCTTCAGAAATTCTTCTGATCTTCTGGACTAAGTCTCCATCACTCATTCACACTAGTGGGATGCGCCGGGAGGCGGCCAGGATAGCCGGGAGCCTAACATTTTCTGAAGGGTTGGGCGCGAGGGTAGGACCATGCAGCCACTGTGATCACTGACCGTGCCTGTGTAGGCTATCATGGCATCGACCCTCCAACCGCTTCAGTTCCTTTTCTTCCGCCGTCGAGTGCGCTTGGATATCGACGTTGCTCGTCTGCCGGAGTTAAAGTTTTCGTCTATACGACAACAGCTTTTAGTGTTTAATTTAACTGTTTAATTTAACTATTTAGTAGTAATTTCTTATTTTATGAACAAGAAAAGAAGATTATGGAGAAAAAGAAATTCTTTCCTGCCATCAATGGAGTCATCCTTAGACGGTAGCGGTGACGATAGGAAGACTTCGTTTGAAAGTTGTTATGGCATAGGGCTGTGCCAGTCCGCCACCCTAAGTAGCAGGGGAGGGTCTGACTCACGGACAATCCTGTGCTCGGGGAGGACAGTCCACCAAAGCATGAATCTGGCGGTGCCAAGGATCCGCTCAGCTTAGCCTTCGAGCTCTTCTTCCTCGTTTGGGGAAGAAGAATCGGTCTCCTTCGAGGTTGCCTGTTAGCATGTCTGCCTGGTGTTCGTTGGAAGAAGCGATAGGCCTGAACCAACTTCGTGGGTTCCCTTGACCCGCCTCCCTAACGGCCGCATTCTCAACTCCCGGACTCCATCGCTGTCTCGCTTGAGTTCCGTGAGCAGTTTCACCTCTGGGCCGCTCCTGTGGAGAAGGGGGTTTGACTTTCCTTTTTTTTGTCCCCTGGCTGTGTTCCTGTTTTCGGGGCCTCGGAGCCATTGGACCGGAGCCAGATCAGTTGGATCAGGATGAGTGCGGTGCCCTCTTGGTGCCTTCACCATCGTGTTGACCCCTCGTGCCTACCCCCCTCTTCCTTTTCCATGCTGGGGCCGGCACGGGCACCACCTTTTTCCTTCTTCCCATCTTCTCCATTGGCTTTTCCATTGTGTTTTTCCTGGCACTGTGCCAGACACCTTGGTGGCAGTGCAGTTCTGGCGCCATGGCTACTGGTTTGGCATCAGTACCATAGGCGGTGCTGCTGGTGTTTGGGTTGGCACCGTGGATTGGCACAATGGCTCGGCACTGTGCTTGGCACCGTGGGTTCTGTACGGCACCGTGAGTGCTGTCATTGTTGCCTTCATTGTCAGCGCTGCTGGCGGTGCCGTGGGTGTCTGACGGTGCTGCAGGCGGCGCCGGGCACCAACGGGTACCATGAGTCCATGGGTGCCCTCGGGTGCCGTTGCTGCCATGGATTTCTTGGGTGCCATGGTACCATGGGTGCCATGGGCATTGGGGGTGCCCTTGCGTGACATTGCTGCCGAGGATACCTGTGTATTCCGCCGTGGGTGCTCTCGGGTGTCTCCAGGGTTGACATAGGTACTGCTTGGTGCCCTCCTGTGTCACGAGTGACGCTGGTGCCGGAGGGGTGCCAGTTGGTGCTGTCTGACAGAACTAGGGACAAATCTCCATTTGCGGACCTCTTCTTCCGCAGGACTTGTGGCAGGATGTTTCCACAGAATGAAGTCTTGTTCTGCAGATTATTTTTTCCACACATCTTAGTGGGTGGCAGTCTGCATCGGGTCTTGTCATCCAGCGGTTTTCCGCTGATGGGACTCTTCTAGTCTGTTCTGCCAGTGGAATCTGTCATTCCACTCAGCACTTTCTCAGCTCCCTACGTGGTGCCAAGCTCCTTGACACCCTTCCTCGTGGCGGAGTCTCTAGTGGCTCTGACCTAGACCTCTCTTTGGGGTCCTTCTGCTGTAGAAGGGCATCTAGATGAGTCGCTCCCTGTCCTTCTGGTCAGTGATACAGCGGATGACTCATTTTATATACTAAAGGACACTCCCTCTCTATTATCAGAGTCCGTGATGGAAGCTCTTTTCAGTAGTTCCTCAGTAATGGGGTCCACCATAGTGTTCAGACTGCATCTGTGGACCATACAGCTCTGCGTCTAGACTCTTTCAGACGTCAAGACAATTACACTCTGTGGAACATTATAATTCAGTGGTTGGGAGCCACACAAACTCTACCGATCCTCTGATAGGGGTATACAGCCCCCTTCTGATGCTGTCTCTCTGGTGGCTGCTTCGGCATAGGTGGTTAACATCTGTCTAGCTGTTATTATTAGTCCAGTCAAGAGTTCAGTTATGGATCCTCAGACTCCTCCTGCTCCTCAGAGGGATGACAAAGGGATGACATCCTTGTCATTTCTGTATCAGGCAATCCTTGCGAAATAGCAGCCTGCAACCTTGTCAGGCTCGGACTAATGATAAAAAAAAAAAGGGGGGGTTAGAATTATCACAGCACAGGGCCTAGTTGGAACTTCCCGATACCACACTTTGGATCTGGTCAGGTTCCGCCTCAACCCTGAGGCGGTCATCAATAAACTTCAGTAAAGAGTACCTGATTTCTTCTACCCCTAGGGGCAGTCTGATCCAGCGGTGGTATAGCTCACCTCTTTTCTCTGGAGAGATTTCTCTTATTCCAAGATATTTCCAAAACCTAGGCGTCTAACCAGTCTGTTAGTCCCTCCTTTTTTTAATCAGGCTTTCTTCTCTTGATAAGAGCCTCGCAGCAACAGAAGTGACTCTTCAGCGAGTCGGAACTTAGATTCCTACTTCCATGCTTGCTTCAGCTTAACAGATGACATGCTCCTTTCTTGACCATAGGTCAAGTAGGTCTTTTTCTGAGATAGCTTCTCAAATATTCACACCTTCAGTTCCTGCGCACTGGTTCCGTGCCAGTCGCACACGAAGCTATCCTCTCCGACTGCGTGACGGAGCTGCGATGATTGTTTTTTTCAACAAAGCAAACTAGCGTCCTTCCTACTCCCTTCTGGGAGGCTGGAGTAAATAGTGCCTCACCGAACTGAGCCACTTCTGCTGCTATTCGGTCACTTCAACGAATGGGTTAGCCCTAACTTGGTCCTGCTGTGTCCCTCCTCGACGCACATCTGCCTCCATTTGCCTTACAAATCCAGCCCCTGTTTTTTTCTGTCGGAATGTTTTTTCCGTAGTGGATACGTCTTCCTGTACACTTTTCCTTTCTTCCCTGAGTTCAGAGACTGCTACTACAGTTATAGACACAGGGGCAGGATGATTCCTTTTTGGAATATGTAGTGACTAGGATCTGATTCTACTAGACCACCACAAGAGGCTTCTAAGTTGTGCTTCGCCTTCCATCAGGAAGGTTTCAGTGACTAAGTGAAAACCGTTCTCCTTGATGGGCTAACGCCACCTGGACCTTCTTTTGCTCACCAAGTAAGGGGTTCAAGTGCTCCTGGACCTGTTGTTTGCAGGTCAGCCATACTTGGTAGTGGGGGTTCCGTCTCCGCTTTTCGGTCTACCCTGACCTGTAGACTTCACCTCCGGCTCTTGCAGTTCTTGAGTTCCTTTTACATTAGATTAGTACATGTCTTTGACACTATTAGTTTTGGTTCTATACCAAATTGTGAGTCCGGGTTTTCGACGCTCTGTGAGTGGTTGCGGCTTCCTGGCAGAGTTTCATTTTGTGCCCATTGCAGTCATCTGCAAAGTGGTGAGTGACAGCTCGAGTGCTTATCTTGTAAGCACTATGTTCTAGATGCTCTTTACAAGACAGCTCTTTTTATTAGCAGGACAGTCCTTGGCTGTCTTTTCTGAGTGAACCCTATCTCCTACAACCCTGCTCAGGGTTGTGGGTTTTAGTTCGGTACTCTCCCACTAGTGTGAATGAGTGATGGAGACTTAGTCCAGGAAGATATGGAAATTACATACTTACTGTAATTATTGATCTTCTTGGACAGTCTCCATCACTCATTCACATGCCCACCCACCATCCCCTGGGTTCACTCATTTTTCTTTCCTGGTCTTCATGGCCTATGGTTCGGACTGTGAAGACATTGTTCTTTGACCTTTCTTACAAAGGCCATCTGGGCCCTCTCAGGCTCAGAAACTCAGAATGAGTTATTCTCATTAGTTACACTGCACCTCCTCGGTCGAAAAGGTACTAAGGCGGTTGGAGGGTCGACGCCGAGATAGCATGTACAGGCACGAGTCAGTCTTGCAGTGCCATGCATGCGCAGTCCTACCTCGGCGCCGACCCATCAGAAACCTTTTGGCTCCCGCTTGGTCCTAGCGCCTCTGGTGCTATCCCACTAGTGCGAATGAGTGATGGAGACTGTCCAAGAAGATCAATAATTACGGTGAGTACGTAATTTCCATTTCTGTTCATCACTGTTTACTCAGCGCTGTCAGTGTCTCTGACGCTGTTCCTGCAGCCGGCCCTGTTTTTTTTTTTTTTTCAGCGTTGAGTACTTTTGCTTTATTTTTTCATTCAGTGTGTCCAGTCATGTCTGGTTTGGGGCCTAAAAAGTCTGGCAAGGTGCCCCTGTGACAATCCTATGTCCGTAACAGACCGCCATGATGAGTGTTTCACCTGCCTGGATCTGTACCATGGTATGGATGGGTGCGACGCCTGTTTTTCCATGGATCACCACACTGTCGTCATCCACATGGCAAAGTTGGGGAGGGACCCCCCTAACTTTCAGAGGTCGACCTTGCACGCACAACACCAGGGTCAGGTCCCTAGGCCCTTCCCCTGGGCTTCTTCCCAGTATTATACATGCCGACAGAGAGCAGGCCTCTGCTCTTTCAAATCTTGCTGGGACCGGAGGCCTGTGCGAGGGGTCACGTGGACAGTCAGCCTGTTCTGGGGGGTTGGCTGATCACCCCCTGCAGTCCGGCACCCCCTCAGGGTACCAGATGCTTCCGGTGTCAAGGCCTCAGCTATACGCTGGGCCTGCATCGGTGGCTCCATTTTCGATACCGACCCATGCTGTCTTGGCTTCAGATGCCGCCCCTGGTATTGATTACTGATGCGGCGTCATTGGTGCTACTGGATCTCCTTCCAACACTGTTCTCTGTGCTGAAAGGGGCGAGTGTCCGGTGTTGTTTCATTGGAGATCCCCTTAATCGCGTCACCTAAATCTGATGAGGATCGAGATGACCCCGACTGGCGGCCAAGCTCTACAGAGCTTCGGATGCTTCCCCGACCCAGCTGGAGTCCCTCTTTGTAGCCTACACTTTCTCTGGCTAGCACCAGCGGCAGTGCCGCCCCTCTTGCATCTGTTGGTGCTGCTTATGGTGGCACAGGCCCTCGTGGCATCGACCTTGGTGCTGGGTTGGGGGGGCTGCACTGCATCCGATACTGGATCAGATGACGGTGCTGGGTCCGGCACCGCAGCCGTTTCCAACGCCAGCCCTGGTGTAGTTTCGGCTGTCAGTGCAGAGTCTGATGCCGAAGGGAGTTTCTGGTGCCAATCTGGTGCTGGATTCTCTCTCTTCCTTAAGGTCTGCTGCAAAGGAAGGGCCTCTCTCTCGCGGGTGGATCCTTGTCTGCCGGGTCGAGGACGGTGAGGATACGACCTGTCCCCACTGCATCTGGTGCCTTGGGATGGAGCTGGAGTGCCGAGTCGGGCCTCTCTTATTCTCCTCCCGGTGGACAGGGATCTGCAGTCAGTGGGGACAGGGGCCACCTTTGTGGACCAGTACAGCTCTGGTCTCCTCACCAAGGCGTCTTCCCCCAGGGCACCACACTGTCAGCTGTTCACAGGTTGACCCTTGGGAGGGATCCCCTACATGCTTCCGCAGCCCTGGCAGAGGGCCACCAGTCTCTCATGACCCTTCTCCCCCTTTTCCTCTTCCTCTGCCTCCCCCTCCTCTTCTCCCAGGGTTTTCAAGTCCCCTGGGACCCTTGACATGGGAGCAGTACAGGGCGATGGCAGCTGTGTTCCCCATCTGTCTTAGGTCTGTTGACGAGGTCGTCGTTGCACCTCCATCCCGTGCTCCACTTCCCCCTGAACAGAGCTCCGCATCCTTAGCTTCTTCCTCCAAGGAAGAGGATGTCTCTACACACATTTGTTTAGATGCTGATTATTCCAGTTATCAGTAGTTCCTGTCAGAGATGCTGGAAGAGCTTCATCTTTCCCATTTCTAAGGTCACAGTCCTGCATGTGCGACACTGTCCTTCCTTGGGAAGTACAGCTCAGAGTCCACAGTGATCCCTCCATGACCTCTACCATTCTTGAAGGAGTCACACAGTATCTGGCAGTTTCCCCTCCTCCTGTGTTCCAGCCCCAAGGGACTGCCAGCACATGTACTGCGCACCCCCACCCCCCCCCACCGGGGTCTCCAGGAGCTATGCCTCATCCTTTCTCAGGTGTGGAGTAGCTGGATACCCCTTCTGAGTGTCGTCTCCTTGAGCGAGTCCATCCCTCAGAATCTGACTCAGCTGAGTTTGATTGCTGGAGGAGGAGAATTTTCTCCTCGGTGCATCTCCTCTTGTCTGTATTTGCTCATCAGGCACACCAGGCCTCTGACCTCAGCTACATGATAACTGGAGGTGGGGCTTAGTCACAGTTAAAGCAGCAAACAGAGGTTCATCTTCTCAGAAGAAGCCAGAAGGTGAAGGAAGGAAACATATTCAATTCAGTGCTTTAGAGTAACTGGTAATTGGTATTTTTCTTTTAAACTTAGATTGTAGGCTTGTAGTGACACTATACTTTCTTTCTGTGTTGTCTTTACTTATAATTGTTTTTGGGCTGTTGAAAATTTAAAACATAGTGGTGGTGTAATTCTGTGCTGTCTTTAATTGCTGCAAATTTTTGCCCCTCCCACCCTTCCCCAACTCTTAATTATATGCCCTGATAAATCTGATTGACAGGAGCTAAACACAGGGTATAGTAAGAGGTGTGAAGTAGGAGGGGCATAAGGGGGAAGAAGACCACCCTCAACACGACAAGTGTTTTGATTCATTTATTTATTTATTGGTTTCTTTTTCCTTAAAAAAAATATATGTATCTGACGATCAGTTACAGAGTTTTTAGTACTGTAAATAAATAAAAAGAGAACTAAGAGAGCTTCAGTAGCAGAGAAGTAGTGGAATTGCAGTATAATGTGGGAGTGGTGCAATGCAGTGGCTGTGGGCAGCCATATTCAGGCAGACCTTCTGGACACTGAGGTGCTGCCCTATCTGCATGCATCTCTCTGGACTCGCGGATGAGGTAGCCAGACTCAGAGCGAAGTAAACTGGGTCAGGAGTACCATCACCCCTATCCAGGGACCACCCAGTCCAATGCAGCTGCCTCAAAGGATGCCGAGAACGAGGAGCACTTGGATGACAGTGGGCTCAGGGAGGGTTAGAGCAGTCAGGCAGAGGCATATCCCAGATCCTATTCCTCTCAAGAACTCATATGCCACACTGGCAAATGAGGACAACCAAATAGAGGTACCCAGGAAGTGGAAGGAAGGATGTGGAGGTTAGGCAAGGAGGTGACCTCAGTGGGGAAAGCAGTGGACCCCAGAGGAGGAGGAAGGAATCCTGGTGGGGACTCTATCGTAAGAGGGATCCAGCTAGGAACACAGGAGGGGAGGACAGGGAGGTGAGGTGCCCACCAGGTGCCACGGCATGGAGGGATGGAAGGAAGATACTGGGGATCACTGGGAAGGCAAGACGGAGGGTGAGCTGGATGTCATTATCCACCTAGGTACTAATGACTTGGCAAATAGGGAGCCAAAGGAAGTTCAGGAAGAGTTTAGGAAACTGGGGAGGGTCTCAACAAGTAGCTACTTCTGTCACTTTCTCAGAAGTACTACCTGTGAGAGGCAAGGAGAGCATAGAGTGCATGCACCAGGAACTTTAACTCATGGTTGAAGAACTGGTGCTGTGAGGAAGGGTTTGGATTCATTGGTGACTGGGGACCCACCTGGAGGGATGTTCAAGCCTGACGGCCTGCATCCATCCTGGAGGGGAATCCAAGCACTCAATGTTAAGTTTAAATGCTACATTGACAACCATTTAAACTAGCAAAGGGGGGTGGCAGGCCAGCAAGGACGGTACCTACTTGCTCACCCCCCACAGCTGGTAGCGGAACCAGTGAACCAGAGGAGTGGCTATCTCTGCAAAGCAGTGTGCAAAAGATGGAGATTAGTGTCCAAAAGGTGGATAAGCAGAAAGGGGCAAAATTCAGCAGAAGGGCAAACAGCAAGGAGAACCAGGGATAAATGACAACCAAGGAAGGGGCTGAGTAGAACAGTGAAGCAGTCTAGGGAGGTCAAATCATGGAAAGCCATGTGTGCAAATGCCAGGAGCCTTAGCAACAAGATGGAAGATCTGGAGGCTGTCATGGTACAGTCAGACCTGGACATTGTGGCCATCACTGAAACCTGGTGTAATGATAACCATGACTGGGAGATGGCCATACCTGGCTACAACATATTCAGAAGAGACAGAGCAGGCAGGAAGGGAGGAGGTGGCACTGTATGTGAAAAATGACATAAGGGCCACACAGATCCAGGAGGAACAAAATGGGGAGAGATACTGTGGGTTAAGCTGGAAAGGAAAATGGGGCCAGCCATCCGCACAGGTGTGGTCTATAGACCACCAGCCCAGAGGAAGGAAACAGAGTGAGTGATGCTAGCCATCCAAAGGATGGCAGACAAGGGTGAGGTAGTACTGGTTGGAGACTTCAGTATACCAGACGTGGACTGGAGCATCCCAGCAGCAGCATCAACTAGGAGCAGATTTATCCTGGACTCCCTTCAGGGTGCCTTCCTCAAGCAACTGGTCATGGAACCAACTCGGCAGAAGGCAATACTGGACCTTGTGCTCACAAACAGGGACAGTGTGATGGGGGTAACAGTGGGGAGCACCTGGGTAACAGTGACCACCAGTCATTGTGGTTTGAAATCACAGAAAGAGCAGAACCAAACCACACAAAACACGTATCCTGGATTTTAGGGGGCAGACTTTGGGAAAATGGGAGATACTTGAAAGAGGCATTAGGGAATGGGACAGGAATCAGGGTTGAGGAACAGTGGGCAGTATTTAAATGGGGATTATAAGAACAACAGAATTATGCATTAAGCAGGTTAGCAAGAGGAAAAGGAAGAGGAGACCATTATGGTTTCCAAAGAGGTAGCAAAGAAAGTGAAAGCCAAAAGATTGCATTCAGGCAATACAAAAGACACAGGCAGAAGGGGATAGGAGAAGTACCAGGAGAAACAAAGGGAGGCAGGGAAGTCAGTAAGGGAAGCCAAAGCTCAGACAGAAGAACACATTGCAAAATCAGTGGGTAAGGGACAAAACCTTTACAGGTACATAAGTGAAAAAAGAAAGACAAAGGGAGGGATAGTGAGACTGAAGGGGGAGGATGGGAGCCGCGTGGAGGATGACAACAGTAAAGCTGACATATTGAACAGGTATTTCTGCTCAGTCTTTACTAAGGAAGAGAAGGGTAATGGGTCTGAAGGGAGTACAAGGGTGAGAATGGTGCAGAAATGGACACAAGTCCCTTTACACGAGAAAGGGTCCTGAAGGAACTGAATACAAGAGCTGATAAAGCAATGGGGCCAGATGGGTGCACCCCAGGTCCTTAAAGAACTAAGAGAGGTGGTGGCTGAACCTCTGGCTATCCTGTTCAGCCAATCAGTGGAAACAGGGAGGTACCCAAAGACTGGAGGACAGCAGATGTAGTCCCTTATACAAAAGTGGGAACAAAGAGGAGGGGAACTACAGACCAGTCAGCCTCACCTCGGTAGTGGGAAAGATCATGGAAGCACTACTGAAGGAGAGATTGGTGGAACATCTGGTTGTCAATGGACTACAGGACCCAAGGCAGCATGGTTTCACCAGGGGAGGTCATGTCAGACCAACCTCATTGAATTTTTGACTGGGTGACTAGGAGGTGGATCAGGGAGGGCAGTGGACATGGCCTATCTGGACTTCAGCAAGGCCTTTGACACTGTGCCACATAGAAGACTATTACACAAACTGGGGAATATGGGTGTGGGCAGGACAGTAGTGTGGTGGTAGGTAACTGGCTGGGTGGCAGGACACAGAGGGTGGTGGTAAATGGCTGTCACTCCACAGAGGGAAGAGTAACCAGTGGGTACCACAGGGATCAGTGCTGGGACCGGTCCTATTCAACATCTTCATCAGTGACATTGCACAGGATCTAGAAGGCAGAATTTCACTGTTCGCTGATGACACAAAGCTCTGTAACAGAGTAGACACACCAGAGGGTGTAGACAGAATGAGAAGGACCCAGAAACTTGAAGAATGGTCAAGGGTTTGGCATTGAAATTCAATGCAAAGAAGTGCAAGATAATGCATATGGGAGGCAAAACCCTGGCACAATATATCAGTTGGGGGTGAGGATATAGCATGCACCAAGCAGGAAAGGGATCTTGGGGTTGTCATCTCTGATGACCAAGGTAGGGAAACAGTGTGACAAGGCATCAGGTAAAGCAAATAGGATGCTGGGATGTATAGGCAGGGCATCACCCAGCAGGAAAAGGGAGGTCATAATCCGCTATACAAGACACTAGTGAGGCCCCACCTGGTACAGTGTACAGTTCTGAGACCATACCTACGTAAGGACATAGACAGGGTAGAGAAGGTTCAGAGGAGGGCAACAAAGATGGTGCATGGGTTGCATCACAAGTCCTATGAAGACAGGTTGAAGGAACTGAACATGTATTCCCGGAGGAGAGGAGGGAGAGGGGATATGATAGAGACATACAAGTATCTTACAGGGAGGAACAGGTGCAGGAAAACACTATTTTAAGCTGAAAAGATGTTTCAGGACTAGAGGGCATGGGATGAAGTTGGAGGGAGGACGATTCAGAGGAAACATGAGAAAGAATTTCTTCACAGAACGGTGGTGGACAAGTGGAACATCCTGCCAGAGGAAGTGGTGGGGGCTGAAACAATCACGGGATTTAAGAATGCATGGGATAGACATAAAGGAATTCTAGAGGGCAGGGGTAAGGGGAAACAGACTTCTAGGAAAACAAACTGAACTTACAAGCTCAAATGGGCAGACTTGGTGGGCCATAGGCCCTTATCTGCCGACACTGTCTATGTATCTGTGTATCTATGTAGGTAGCTTATGTAAGGCACATGTGGACCACGTTGGGGCACATCCTGTCTCTCATTTGTGTCTCTCCTGGTAAAATAAATAAAAAATAAATAAAACATCCTTGCAGCCATGCCTGATTGCGAGGCAACCCGATGAGCCATCACCATCGCTACTTAGAGCCTTGATCTAGTGAGATGCCAGGCGAGGGCATCTTATGATGCCAATGCGGTTGCCTCCAGGTTAGTAGAAACAAAGGTCTGCATCAGGCGGTTGGCTTAGTTTCATCTGTCCCAGTTGTCACTTTTGGCCGGGTATAGGGTTGCCTTGCCTTGCCTTTCCGGGGGGACCGTTTCTCCTCTCCATAACTTGAAGATCGCACATCCGACCGGAATGTAACTTACCACATCAGGAGATCTACCCCACAGGACAATGCATACCACACTTTGTGCAAATCCATTGAAAGTTTGCAAAGTTATTAAAGCGCAAAATTTTGAGTTTAACATTGAAATGCCTACTCAACCATAACTATTGGGGTGCAATTGTGCCCCTATAATATATGTATGTACGAATGTGTATATATACATATATATATATATATATGTGTGTGTGTGTGTGTGTGTGTGTGTGTGTGTGTGTGTGTATATATATATATATATATATATATATATATATATATGTGTATGTATTTATAAAATGGGTAGGAAAAATTATCCCTGCTGGTTGGTTGAAACACATCGCATGACCATGCATGATATCAGAGCGCAATCACCACCTGCACTTTACCCCTTCCAAAACAATTTTTGACATTTTATAAGATAGATAAACCACTTGAGGTGTGCGGTCATGCCTGATATACGCAAGCCTTGGTGTTTGACACTCTGCTCAAGGGCCCCATGTAACAACGCACACCAAGGCAGACGTATATCAGAGCGTGACCGACACCTCAGAGTGGTTTATCTATTACATATATATATTACAGACGTACATATATCTATTTATATATATATATATATATATATATATATATATATATATATATATATATATTTATATATAGAAGCTCCATGGGTGCTTCCTGGTAGGCAAGGCCTATTTTGCCCTATGCACTGTGTATAACTGTACAACTGTGATATACGTCCTCTGTTGTTACAGCTATTACTAGTGTGCTAATTTACCTTGTCTGCTGCTTCTTGTCACAAAAATTGTTACTTGATACTATAATATCCTAAGCATTCAATGTGCGCTGCTTGTATATTCATGCAATCGTGTATCCTTATGCTGCTTTTTATTTGCTTCTGTTAACTCTTCACTTGATAACCTGCGTGTTATCATATCCATGTGTACCCCCCCGCCCCCGGTCACACCGGGAGACGAGCATCCTGTTGCTCAGTGTGCCTTTCCTGGTGTAACAATTGCAATAAATAAAAAGGCCAAAAGGTGACGCTGACTGCGTAACGAGTCGGCATTATGGGCTCCTATTCGGCCCTTGTGTCCTTTTCCATTCATGCATGCAACCACTGTGAATGGCTGTTTTGTTGTAAAAGCAGGCCACGTGCCAGCACTCCCCATTACTGGGAGCTGCTGCAGGTGACTGAATTGCCAGAAAGGGAGAATTCTTCCAAGATCAGGGGTGTGGATGTCAGGGAAAATGGGAACTCTTTCCCAACTTCCCCCCCAGACAACCATTTAACAAACAACAAAAAAAGAAAGATATTGGTGGCCAGTACCACAGTCATTGAAAGGTTGCTTGCCCTGTCGCACTTCCGATGGGTCGCCCACTGTGGCCATTACTCCAGCCACTACAGACCTTTCTCGTCAGAGACTTCTGTGTAGACTTTAAGATTGTTTATTCCCTGAAGCTTTCCTTGTAAGTTCTCAAATGTCAGATAGAATTGAGCATTTTATTTTCATACTGAGAACAATTGTAAGATAGAGCTATTTTAAGAAGTACTGGTAATGTTACTGGCCGTTGGCAGATTAGGTCAAATCAGTTGGTTACAGCAACACTAATTTCAGTTGAAACTAGCCATGTTCTGCATGGAGTGCAGTGTACCAAAAAGAAACGGGGGATGAGTGTTGGGTTGTCTGGCATGTTGTGCAAGGTTGAGAACTGTCAGAAATGGTAAAGGCAACGAGTTAACATAAGAGCACTGTAGTCTAATACCAGTGATCTCCTGTTGGTTTTCAGGTTGCATTGTGGACCAATAATGTGGAATCTCTGCTGCTGTCAAATCAAATCCAATACAACACCATACAGTTTGACTTTTTATAGTGTCTTTCATACAGATGTATCCCATAATGCTTTACATTGGGGAAAGATACAGTAATATCAGAAAGAAAATATACAATTGTATAATAACAGCAACTGAAGGGGAGCATTTGTGAAGAGAGCCCCCTCATAGTTTGAAAATCTGAGAAACATTTTTTTTTAAACAGCTGTTTGACCTTCGAGTCTCGTATTTGGATCTTTACTTGATGACCCCTCAGCCCCATCTGCCAGTCCCCCCTCCATGCCAGTTGAGATCCACAAGATGCAGAGGACCATCATTCAAACACCTTGAGGCAACTAGGTTTTTTCTTCCCAGGTTTTTTCTGTGATCCCACCCACCACTTGCTTGGTGCTGAGACACAGTCCCTGCAGACCATGCAAACAGTGGCATCCTGTGGAGCTAGCAAGTTCCATGGACCATCAGAGGGGTTGCTGTGGTGGCAGACTCTCGGCACCATCCATTCTTGCCTAGGAGGGCTGCTGCTTGGCAGCACTTCCTGAGCATTCCAGTCCAGCCCCAGAATCTGCTTCCAAACCTGGGTCACTGGGAAAAGTGCTTTCTGTTAATGAGGTATAGAGCTTAGCTGTAGCTGGCAGCAGTTTGGCGATATTCATGTCTTATTCTGCCCTGTTGAAACACTGCTACCATTTTAATACCCTGTGATGTCATAGAGGGTGATGCTGTGCCAGACTACAGTGTTAATGTTTTGGAACTACAGTATTGTGTTTCAAAAGTGATGGGTTTTTTTTGTTTTTTTTTGGGGGGAGGGGGGGTGTGATCAGTTAATGGGAGTAAGGTTCCTGTGATTAGGTTGACAGCAGTAGGACGGGGCAAAAGGGGAGGTGGAACTGAGGACATAAAAAAACGCTGTGGCAGGTCTGGATACTAGGAAGAACATAGGAAGGAGGAGGGCACTGGGTCAGTAACTGGTGAAGAGTATCTATATATATGAGAATGGGTAGTAGGTTTTAGGGGAGGTATGGGTGATAAAGAGGGAGGGGATATTGCATTGAAGGCCGAGGATGATGCAACAGTAAAATGATGGGAACAGAGGGTTGAAAGGAGAATAAGCAAGAGCTGTAAAGGGGAACAGTGTGTATGGTAGACAACAAATACTGCTCATTTTGCACCCTTTGGGATGAGGACCAGAGTCCACAGTCACTGTGCTAACCTTGGCTGATGGAAGGAGGTTGTGTATATGATGCTGGCACCTCTAAGCATTGAAAATACAGATTCTAGTGAGAGAGATAATGTGACCAAATTAAATGTGACCAGCTCCTGCATGTTGCTCTAGCTTGGCGAGTCACTAGAAACAGTACTCCTCTTAACGTAACATACTCGTCTATAAGTTGACCTCACCTATAAATTAACACCCCGCTTTTTCCTTGTTCATTTTAGCAAATTGCAGACCGTATTTTGCTTCCCAGTTTGGATGAAAAAAACGTGTTAGTGTAGTGCAATGCTGAATACTGGAGCCATGTCTGTGTTTGACCTTTGAACTGAACTGAACTGAAAGATGAGGTTACAAAACATGTAAAACAATTATGTAAAATTGTGCAGTTAGGTAAACTTCAAGTGTGTTGAAAAACAAACACATTTTGGAGTCGTGACTGCTTGTTTTATCTAATGAGAGCCCTTATTTGTTGGCCTAGGATCATTTTTGCATGTAGAATAAACAGACGTAGTGGCATTAGTATATTTAATGGAAGATTCTTTATGAATACCAAGTTTAGCTATTCTTTGCTCAGGAAAAATAAACTATTTTGCATTTGGATTATGTCTTCCAACATTTGTGTGTGTATTTTACATTTGTTTAGCTACTTTGTGGTATGTGCTGTATGCATTGCTGTGATCATAGAAATCACTGCTTCTTCAGTAATGATTCCATGCGTTATTTTGATGCATAGTTCAGATATTTTTCCATTATGTACAGTCTTGCCAGAAGCATTTACTCACAGATAAAAATATTTAGCATCCAAAATACTGAGTACTAATCTTAGTGGTTTTGGTAGTCTGTCTTTTTTTTTTTTTTTTAAATTTATTCCTGTTTTAAAGTCACACTGCAACCTATTTCAGGTCTAAATCATTATTTGAAAAGATCTGTGTGTATCTGCCTGTCTATCAAGCAGCTTCGTCCTGGCCAATAGGAAACGGAACTGATAAAACCCCACCAAACACTGGAAAATAAAGTGGTAGTATTATTTTATATATAGACCTCTTACACACTGCCAGCAGTGGTATGATTTAGAGGTCTGAAGCAGGGGGGAGGAGGAACGATAAAATGATCTACAGTACAGCATCTGGTTTACACATTGAGATGTCATGGGACTGTGATCGCTGAGGGACCAAATTAAGATTTTGCCTGTTTCAGGGAACGAGATTAGTGAGGGGTATTTCACTGGCCACCAGACTGCATAACTGTGGGTGCAGGTGAGGTGGGGTACCCTAAACCATTAGGGAAGACCATCAAGGGGCCAGAATAAAAGATTACTTCACAGCCCCACCAATGGCACAGGTTGGGTAGGTGGTGGATGGCTGAGGCAGAAGCACCTCTGACTAGAAACTACAGGCATGGCAGGACATCGTGTGACTGGTGGTCTGCCATGTCCAGAGCAGTGTAGGTGGTACGTGCCAGCATGTTAGGGGATGAAAACTGTTTGCTCCCAGCTACATCTGGCAACATTTACATTGTGAATTAGCTGCCGGGAAGACTTATGGCAGATCTTGCATCAGGAAAATCTCTTGCAACAGGCCATCACAGGTAGGACTTCGGAATCAGGCACTAGGACCACAAGAAAACTTTTCTAGATCGCAGTCTACCAAAGGGGGCTGCCCACCTCCGACGTAACTCACTGACGTCAGCCACTCTATAAATGTAGGCGGGCCCCCACTTCCTCCCCAGTTTTTTCCCCACCGTCGACCTAGTCACGTTGATCTGCAAGGAAACCGTCGCTGCTTCAGTCGTCATTTCTCACCGTAGTTTTTTCCCATTCTTAGATGTTGTTTTCGTTTGTCGTCTTCTCCTTTTCATTGACGTCAGAGCATCACAACAGGTGTGCCTGTGGCCAGCAAATTCCTAAGAAGGATGGCCACTCAGCTTGCCTTTTCTGCCTAGGCCTGGACCACAAGTTCTCATCTTATGAGTTCTTCCAGAGTTTCAATGGTACCACCTGTTGCTGCCGCCAGTGGACCCTTTGAGGGGCACTTTTTACAAGTACAAAAGTTTTATTGTTCGACTGTAAGTCTTTACAGTTACAAAAGATAAATATACAAGAAAAATCTTATACATTTAAAATGTCAACATCTTAGACCTATCACATAAGTTTTCTTGGATCGACACATAATACAATGTTTCATTAATACAACATAATACATAACTTTTTCTATACAGAGCTTGTCTAGATGTTTTTTAATGTTAATCTCTATACTATCTTTCATATAAGATTCACTCTCTTTCTCTCTCCTAAGTTGGTCTCCGGGCTTCCTTACTCCTGGGCTGCACCTCCTGATACTGACACACAGGCAGGAATCAGACCTCTGCAGCAGGGGACATACAGCCCTCCACTTCCTGTCTCCCTCAATTTACTTCCTGCCTGCAGTGAAGCAGGTACTGTGCAGCAGAGCCCTGTCACATGTGGCAGGGCTGAAGAGACTGTGAGTTATAAAAGCTTTTCTATAAGTGTATTTTTGGATTACTGGAAATCCTGTAGGATGAAATGCTTTAACAATGGAGCGGTATTCAAATGCTCCAAGGTGGGCTCTAGTCTCAGCCTTGCAAGCTGCACAGACTGGCCCCACCTCTCACTGGTCCATTTTTCCTCCGCGGTTGGAGACTTATCCAAGGGAGAAAACGGCATTGGAGCACGTCCCAGGAACCAGGCAACAACATGGTGTCTCATGAGGGGAAATGGTTTTGAGCACCGGAGTGCTTCTTATGGGCCGGGCAGTCACGCAGTGTCTCCCCATTGACGAACATCTCTTTTGAAAGCTTCAGCTGCTCGTCGTACTAATTGGCTCACTTATTCTGGCTTTCAGGGCCCCAGCACCAACACAGTTACCCAGGAGAAAAAGCTTAAGCAGCATGGCTTTCTGATCAGCGAGTGGCCTTTTGGCAAGGCTGCAGCTGCTCGTTGTCAGTGGAACTGGAGAAAAAGTTCAAGCACTGGAGTGCTTCCAGGGGGCTCGCCAGGCACTACATGGTTTCTGATCGATGAGCGGCCTCTTGGGAAGGCCGCAGCTGCTCATTGTCGGTGGAACTAGTCAGCGCTCATTCGGAGACCGTGCCAGGCCACTCAGGGGGTATATTGAAGCATTGGAATGCTTCCAAAGGGCTAGGCTGGCTCTGCAGGGTTTCCATTAGGCGGTCGAGTTTTTTGTGAGATGCAGCCACTCGTCAATGGTACAGCTAGTCAGCGCTCATTCAAAAAGCGCGCCAGATGCTCGTCAGTAATCTGCCTTCTCATCGATGAGCGCTGAGGAGCCTAATAGTGTGGTAGAGCCGTGACAGGGGAATTGAGATCAGCACCTGCATGCCCCCCCCAAATCTGCCTCAGCAGTCACAGGCATTTATTCTACCGGTGCCCAAGAAGGGAACAGTAACTTCTAAGTGGCTCTCCAACTCAGCAGCAGCAGGGATATATTCTACCAGTGCCCGAGAAGGGAACAGTCACTTCTAAGTAGCTTTTCATCAGTATTTTGCCCTTAAAGGGCCAGCAGCAGCAGCATAGACCAAACCTCCAAAGGAAGGGGGTGCGTTGAATTAGAAAGAAAAAAAAAAAAGCGGCATGTGTGAATGCTGAAGTCTCGAAGGATGCAACCCCTTCCTCTGCTCAGACTGATGACCAACAGTCACATAGGTCTAAGCGAGCAGCAACCACCAGGTCAGAGAGGGCAGCGGCCAATGGGGGACCCAGGAAGTCCACAGCCCCTCTCTAGCACCAGGCCTATTGGTCACGTATGCCGGGCCCTTTGCCCTGGACCCAGCATTCCTCATGGCCTCCTGGTCAGGTATATCAGGCCCTTGCCCTGAACCCAGCATTCCTCATGGGCAACTTCCGGGGTCACCAGATGGGAGACAGCATAAGAAGGCAAAAGAAAGCACTGCCCTAATTCGAAGAGGAGCACTAGTCCTCTCGTAGTGCCGTAAGGAACGTCCACGGACCCCTTAGTCTTCAGTTCATGGGGCTTATCATTGGACTGTGTTGAGGAGAGAGTTCCCTAATTCGATCCATTCAGAATCTTGGCCTGGAGGGCCTCAGCCCTCTTCGTGTGTGTTTATATATATAAAAAAGACCTTGGACCTTTCACGGAGGCTTCCACCCATCCAAAACAGACTTTCACCTTACAGCTGCAACCAAATCTGCCTCAGCATTCCATATTCCCCCAGCTATTGGGAGACTGGCTACTGAGGAATGACGAAGTCCAGAATGCACCTATCCGGTGGCCTGGCAGATCTCTAAGATTCCTAAGTCTGACAAGCAGCAATCTAGAAAGTAGAAATTGTTACTCTCTGTTTCCTGTCATGCAGCCAGGAACTAATCCAGCATGTTACATCACCCTGAATATCATGGTCTATCACGGCGTCTACTAGTTCACCATGTGGCACTTTATCAAAAGCCTTGGAGAAGTCAAGAAAGATAATGTCTGCAGAATTTCCTCCATCCAAGGCCTTACTTACGTTTTCATAAAATTCAAGGAGTTTTGTCTGGCATAACCAACTCTGTTTAAATCTATGCTGTGCCCTATCGATGCAACACCTCTGTTGTATGTCTTTCTCTATATGGTCGTTTATAACCCCTTCTAGGACTTTACCAACTACCAAAGTCAGGCTTACCAGTCGATAGTTTCCAACCTCCTGCCTGGTACCCTTCTTAAAAATAGGGACTACATTAACCACCCTCCATGCCTCTACCACCATTCCCTGTTCCAGTGATGCCTGGAATAGGTTAGTTAAGGGTTCAGACAATAATTCAGCCAGTTCAATAGCTACTTTTGGATGTATACCGTCTGGTCCCAGGGATTTGATTGGACCTAAGTTGAGCAATGCTTTTTTGATGTTCTCCACCTCTAATCTGGGTATATTGTGTTTATTATCTAGATGTTGTTTGGTCTAATTAGTTTTGATGTTATATACTGTTGAAAAATAGCTATTACACCTATCGGCCATTAGTGTGTCATCCTCTAGTAGGATACCCTCCAAATCTTTTAGTGGGCCTATATTTTGTTGCCACCCCTTTCGTACTACTGATATAACTATAAAAAGTTTTATAGTTGTCCTTGACCTTGTCAGCCAGTCTCAGCTCATATTCCCTCCTTGCCTTTAAGATAGTTTTTTTGGTCTTCTTAAGTATTTCTCTATATATAGTTTTTTTCATACCCACTTTTCTTGGCTATTACATAAGCTTTATTCTTTTTGTTTATCAATTTTTTGACTCTGCCAGACATCCAGGCTGGAATCTTCCCTGATCTGTTGTACTTTTTTTTGATTGGTATGTATTTGTCAGCTACCTGATTTGTATCATCTTCCAAGGCCTCCCACATTTTAGGAACAGATTGATGCTGAAAGTCGGCCTTCCAGTTCCGTTTGCTGAAATCCTCCCTTATTTTATTATAGTCAGCTCTTCCATAGTTTCTAATTAATGTTTTACCAGAAACCCCGGCTGTCTGCCTCATTATATTAAATTCTACCCTGGCATGATCACTGGAGTTAAGTCTGGTAGTGACTCTGCATTGTTGTAATTTGTCCCCCATGTTGCTCAGTACTCTGTCCAGTAGATTACCCTGTCTAGTTGTACCATACACATATTGTTCCATACCTATAATGCTAAAAGCATCCATATATCTTGTTTCTGTCAAAGACTTAGCAGTGTGATTTTCCCTATCTGTGCCAGGTAAGTTGAAATCTCACAGTATTATAAGGTTGTCTGAAACTACCATGTGTTTTATATATTCAGCTAACTGAATATCAATATTTGGGGAGGTTGAGGGAGGTCAATAAATCATGCCAATAGTGATTTTGGCATTACCTGCTGAGATTATTTTTGATCCATTTTTGTTCTATTCCCTCCAATATGTTTATTTCCATTTCCTCAGATGTTATGTTATCAGCCACATATATAGCCACATTTCCTCCCCTTTTGCCAAGTCTATCTGCACAATATGTCTGATATCCAGATATTTGCCTTTCCCATTGGTCTTCCTTATCCCACCACGTTTCGTTAATGGCACATATCTGAATATCTTCTGCTTTAACTGTACATACCAATTTGTCAAACTTCTGAATTATACTCCTAGCATTTTAGATTTAAACATTTACAGGTAGCTTCCTTCCTATTTCCAATCCTGGCATTAGTGTTCCTTTTCGGATTTGCATTGCCACCCATCTGCCCCCATATCTTAGTTTAAATGATTTTGTAATGCTTGTAAAATATCCTGAGCTAAGATTCGGGTCCCCTGCTTATTAATATGCAGACCATCATTCTCAAATAGTCTGGGGTTAGAACATTTTTCCCAGTGGTCTATTAGTGACAGCCGTTCCCTAGGACACCACCTTCTCAACTACCTGTTCAGTTACCTGATCTCCCTTAGTAGTGCGGTTCCTGCTCTTGGCACTGGGAGTAATTCCGAGGTGAAGACATCACACCCCATTGCCTTGATTGTGTTTCCCACCTCCTCAAAATCTCTCTGGATAGAGATAAGTTTTCTCCTCCCCACATCATTTACCCCTGCATGTACAACCGTAACAGGTTTGTTACAGTTCTGCATTAAACCTGGGAGTAAGTTTCTGACATCATCTATTCCAGCTCCTGGTAGTGTGCTGACTGTAGTATACTCATTCCTATTTTTACAAATTATACGGTCAACTTTTCGTAACAATGAGTCCCCCACTACTAGTACATCCTTAGGTGGTAAACTACTGAGTGCGTATCCTGGGGTAGTAATAGATTATCCCCCTTGTTGGTGTCTGGATTATGAATGGGCCCTGGATGGGCTTTATTTGGCCCAGTAGTATTGGCTGGTTGTTGCTCAATTTCCCCCAGTACCCCAGTATACGGAAGCTATTATAAACTTAATCCAGACTTCTGTGAATTAATTTTATTTAGCAGGAAAATAAACATTGATGATAACCCATTAGGTAACATCATGTATCAACTTAACTGCTAAAATATTCTCTGATGTAATTTGTATAAACAAACCTTTAAAGTTTAACAGTGTTTTAGTATATATGACCAACCCAGTCTTATTACGGTCATACTTTTTTTCCTTTGTGGCTGACAATGAGAAGACTGAATATCCTAGAATCTGTATGACATTTGTATTCATGTTTCTTGAAGACATGAAATGTCCCATTCGGAAAGAAAAGCTTTAGTTTCTTTGTCTGCTAATATGTGTCAGCTCTTCTGTATTCCACAATAATATTAACAATAATTCTTTCTTCTCCTCTATTTTCCTTCCTTTTCTGTTTTCTACACTGTTGCAGTCTAACTTACTAACATACTAAAATGCCAGCAGAATAGGTCCAACGGTCTTTCGAGTCTGCTGGATTGGTCAGCTCCCACCCTGGGTGCTGACCTTCCTGCCCCCCTCGCCTTCTCTGGCTTCTCCCTTCCCAATTCCGGATATTCTTGCTGCATTGGATTTTGCTTCCAGAACCCTTCCCCTGTACCTGTCCCAGCCCCTCTTGAACCCCTCCACCGTCTCTTCCTCCACCAGCCCCCTAGGCAGTGCATTCCATGGCTCCACCACCCTCTCAGTGAAGTAGCACCTCCTCCTTTCTCCCCTGAATCTTCCCGCTCCAGCTTCCACCCATGCCTCTAGTGGCCCCTCCTCCTTTCTTGAAGCACCCTGACTGTTCCTCCCTATTTACCCTCTTCATGTACTTGAGGCCTCTATCATGTCCCCGGTCCCTTCTCTCTTCCAATGTATGCATATTTAGCTCTTCGAGCCTCTCCTCATAGGTCCTGTCCCCCAAGCCCCAAATCATTTTGGTTGCCCTCCTCTGGATCCTCTCCAGGAGTTTAATGTCCCTCTTTAAGTGTGGCCTCCAAAACTGCACGCAGTACTCAAGGTGTGGCCTCACCAAGCAGTTATACAGAGGGAGCATCACTTCCCTCCTTCTGGAGGTGATCCTCCTAGCGATGCATCCTAGCATCCTGTTGGCCTTGGCTGCTGCCCTCCTACAAGTCTCCGAGTTGTTCATTTTGACATCCACCACCACCTCCAGGTCCCTCTCAGCCATCGAGACTTGTAGCATTCCCCCCCCCCCAGGGTGAACACTTGGCCCGGGTTTCTGTCCCCCAGGTGGAGTACCTTGCATTTCCCTGCATTGAACCTCAGCTTCCACATTCTAGACCATCTTTCCAGAGCCTCCAGGTCCCCCTGTAGAGGCCACCTCCCTCCTCCCCATCCACCACCGCCCCCAGTTTTGAGTCATCCTCAAAGAGACTCATCTCACTCCTGATTCCTGTCCTTATGTCAGAGACGTAGGTGTTGAACAGGAGGGGCTCAAGGACTGATCCCTGTGGGATCCCACTAATGACCCTCTTTGGGATGAGACTATCCGCCAACTACGACCCTCTGGGTCTGGTCCTGGAGCCAATTGCCTATCCATCTGATCATCTGGTTCCCACCCCCATTTCTCCCAGCTTATCCAACAGGCCCATGTGAGGAACAGAGTCAAATGCCTTGCTGAAGTCTAGAAAGAGGACGTCCACTGGTCTACCAAGGTCCAAGGCACTCGTCACCCAGTCATAGAACTCTACAAGGTTTGTCTGACACGATTTCCCCGAGATGAATCCGTGCTGTCTATCGTCCAGGCACCCTGACTTTTCCAGGTCCCCCCCAGCATCTCCTTGACAATGCCCTCCATCATCTTGCCCACCACCGATGTCAGGCTGACTTGACAACTTATTTTGTCGTAATACATGTTCTGCAAATCCATTAGAGCAGCTGATTTCAGATTGTATGATACCATGTACCTCATTAACTAGTTTTGATTCACATTGGGTTGATGCCTTTAATGTGGCCTAGCTTATTATGCAAATACCAATATGATCCAAAACCAATGGGGCCTTCAGAACCATGTCTGCCATCTTTGTACTTTTAAACATAAGATCTATTTGAAATGATTCCAAATTTTTATTATGCAAAGTGATCCATTCTATAGAATTCCGTGAAATATTTAAATCTAAAGCCCTTGACAAAAAGTCTGAAAGACATTGTTTAGTTAATGCTGTAGAGTCCTTGGTATCTAAATGCTACCGTTTTGCTTTCTCATGTATCCAGTTTAATTTTTTCATATTTAAGAATTGTATCTTTAACTCTATTACCGCTTGCCATATCTTCCTCACTATAGTTTTTTACCTCCTTTGAGCTCTTAGTTTTTGTTGGATCTGAATTTGTTTAGCTAGGTACCATCATTGGAGTCATCATTCTAATTCCAAGTGCACTAAGGGTTTGGGCTTGTTGCCAAACCATCCAGGCCAATTACCTATCATTTAGATAGAGTAAGACATAGTCTGCATACATCAAATTTGGTGGCCGTAATGCATGAACTATATATATTTCTGGAATATTAAGTAGGGGAACACATAAAGTTTACTAGAGTTTTAGGAGAGTCCACATACAGGCAAATTTTTCCATATATTTTAATCAAATATTCTCTCTCTGCTAGATCGTGCGGAGGTTCTTCTGGCTCCATTTGAGTCCTCCTAGACTCTGGGACAACTTGTGGAGTCCTGGGGGTCCCAATCCCCCCCCCCAGCATCAAAAACTTGCACTACAATTATTTATTTTTCATTTTTATTGTCGTTCTCTTTCTCCCTCTCTTTCTTTATTCTCTATATCTGTAAATCCGGCTTTTTTTTCCATGTTTATTTTTTCCTTAAAGTTGGAATGTATTTTTATTTGGTTCAGCCAGATCAACAGCTTGGGCCAACGCTGTTTGTTTTTCTATTATTAGTGTCTCTGACCTGAGATCTATTTTTATTTGTTTTTCCTGTTTTCCTTTCCTTTTTTTTTACTCAAATTTACAACCCTATTTCTGTTTCTTTTCTTTTTTCCGTATTCTTTCCTTTGTATCTTTTGTGCTTTGTCTTTGGACATTCTTGCCTCAATATTTTCCCTACTTTCTCCTTACTAAAAGGTGGTGGTAAGGAAGCTTGTGCTGCTTTATTGGCTAATTCAAGCTCTCTGGTGGCTGTTGTATTCAGCAGTCTCCTCTCTTTTTTTGCCAAATTTTCCAGTAAAGCTTGATTGTAAAATACATTCAGCCCACAAGTTAGCAAATTCCTCCTTTATTGCCCACATATTTTCCAGAATTACCACGTTGGCATAGTAGGAGTTCTTTATGATCTCCAATATTTGTTTAGCAAGGGAAGATGATGAGACAAAGTTCCTTCCCCTCATTAGTGAAGTAATCTTTATTTTACTTTTTTTTTTAGGAGGATTTGTTTCGTTAATGTTATTTGGGACCCTAGCAAAATTCTCTTGCCCCATAGAAATACCCCTCAAGAGATCTTCAGGATTTAACCTTCTGTTGTATTACTAAGGTATTTTTTAACTGATGCTAGATTGTCTGATTTTGAGAATTCCCAACTTGGCCCATGAGTTTTGTTAGCTGGGTCTAATCTTTCAGTATCCATTGGATAGGCCACTTTGATTTCTTGTGAGACAATTCCAGATTATCTGGGGGGAAAAGCTGAGGAGATGAATAAGGCAGGCATTTTGAATTCCCCTTCACCTGTGCAGTATTATCCAACATAGAGGAGGAATATTCATATGGATCATAAAGTTCCCAATCATATGAGGACAGTGAAATTCCATCCTCTGTTAATGGAGCAGAGTTTTCTATAAGGGACCCCATTTCCTTAGTCGTACTTTCCTTGGAACAACTTCCAGGATTTAGTTTCTCTGTGGGTGTTTCCCCTATACAAGTTTTAGTGACTTGTCTCTAGGCGTAGAAGCAGGCAATGATGTCATAGAATTAACCGAAAAATCTGATTGTGCATCAGTGTAATTTATAAGAAAATTTGCAATTTTAATTTGTTCTTCCCCTTTCTATCTTGGGTTTGTTTGTAAAGTATCCCTATTAGTTTCTTTCTTTTTCCTTCCTTGTTTCGTTTTTATTTTTGTGTTTTGTTCCATGAGCTCATGATATTCTTTAAAAGTGGAACAATTTTTACCACTTCTGGTGAAGACCACATTGGTATTGGTCCTTGTATCCACATTAGTTAATAACCTAATTTGTATGATAGATATTTAAAGGAGATTTGGAATTTCAAAATGCAATTCTAACTCTAAATAGGTTATAAGGTTATAAGAATATGCCTATCACTTCATAAATGTATTCATAAGGTGCATGCAGTGCATAAAAGTGCTTGCAAAAAAAAGTTCAAGCTTTCAGAATTTAAATAAATAAGTCAAAATATTGACACAAAAGTTTGTAAGGTCAGAGCACTTTTTGGTCCTTAAAATAATACCCGAGTCCTTGTGTTGGTCATTTCCTTCTTCTGATTAGTTTCTATCCACCCTCTGTATATGTTCTATATTCCAATCCCTTCCACTTTTCTTTCTCTTTCTCCATGATGTAGTTTTGATTTCACTTAGTTCTATTAAAAGTTTTAAATAGCGTAACCTCTGCTGGCAGTTCTTCAGTGTTTCAAACAATTTAAACCAAGGTCTGCTAAAAATAAAAGCATATGACCAGCAAAAGGGGAAAGATAATTATGCCAAAGAAGCAATAATTTTATGTTTTGTATTGTATATTCCAGTAAAAATCTTCAGACTCAATAAGTTGTAAGCTTTAAGGCAAAAATCAAATATTTTGTATAAAATTAACTTATTGGACTGTGATGGGCTGTGACGATCCAAAGCAGAGAAATAGAAATAACCCTGAGGGAACTTAATGTCCCTCTTTATTATATTTAATTTAAAAGAAAAACTTTTAATTTTGAAAAGTTCTAGAAAAGTTCTAGGGTATAATAATAAAAGCCTGGCCTTCAAAAATTAATATGTGGTTAAGAGGCAGGTTAAATACCCTGTTAGAATAAACACAAACTTTTTTGGTAACTGGGGTGTAGCTCTTAAAATATATAAGCCACAGTTACCTTCTCAAATCCGGCAAGCTTCTAACGTTGGTCGGTACTTCGGTGTACTGAGACAGAAAAGACAAAGCAACAGAGATATTCTGTAACAGACAGTTCAGAATAACTTTTTCATAAGTATTAAAAATTTTAAAATGCCAAAAATACCAAAAATTGGTTCATAAAAATGGTTTAAAAGAAATTAGCATACCATCTTAATATTAGATACTTTCAAGTAGTCTGAAAATAACTTAGTCCCAGACTCTGCAGCAGTTTAATCTGAAGATCTGTTGCTTCTGTTACTTTTAATGTCGTCTCACCACAGAGACTACTTAACCCATATACCGAAGACAGCTTGTGGCCTCTAATCTCAACCGGAAAAAGATAAAAAGCCACAAACTTATTTCATTTAGTTAGAAACTCTTTTGCTTTGTCCATTATTTTAATTTGCTATACTGCTTAATTAAGGGATCCTAATACAAAGGTATAGCCTTTAAATCTCGTGCTTATCTAAGGAAAGTTAAACCCAATCAACTCCAGGCAGATTGGCTGGCTCGCCTAATATAAAGTATATGATTTAATTTAATTTCTTGCACTTTAGCACTCTGCTCTTTATGCTTTTAATACTTTAGCTCTTTGTCAATTAGCACATATCACTTGCCACTTGCAAAGAGTCCGATTTTCGTAAAATGTCAATTGGAATTTACAAAAGCCTATCCTTTGTGGTAATTACTGTATATCAGTTTTTAGCTACAGAAACCATTGACATTAATCACCCAGATAGCTTTCTCAACTTTGTGATTATATTTGAGAACTAAAAGTTTGCGTAGGACAAAACTTTGATTCCTTGAGAATGTACTCGAAGTCACCCGAAATTCTATTGTTTTTTTTTTTTTGAACTTCAAAACTGTTTTATTGGGTACAGAATAGAATAGGTGCAATATATTGACCACATATATGGGCTTACATATAAAATAAAGATAGTTTAAAAACATGTAATACATTAGACATCATATCAGTTGGGCATTAGTTAATATCAGTAATATCTTTCAGGTCACCAATCAGCAGAGATTTGAATGGAAGATTCTGATGAAGAGGGAATCAAAGATGGCATCCAGCCTCAGCGAGGCATAGCACCAAAGAAGTGTCTCATTATTCTAGAAGATCCTCTGTCTGACCCAAAGATTCCCTCCCCTCTTCATTATATTTATGGGGTTTTTCCTTAACTATTCCAGTACAATAAACCATTTCAACTCTGAAACCGTTGCCGTGTGCATTTTGTTTTTCCCTTTAAAAAAAACAATCCTATTTCTAGCAGTTATAATTGATCTTTAGGCTAGACCTGGGCAGTAATATATAAATTTGATACAGAAGGGGGATAAGCCCCTCACCAGCCAACTCTAGGGAGGTATATATTTATTCATAAGGGAGTAATGAAAGCTTCGTCCTGGCACTTTATGAGTGAAGGAGCTGTTCCAAAACCAAAGTCCCTTCCCTTCCTTCAATATGGTCAAAGGAGGGGAGCCATCTGGAATTGAATTTGTCTACCATCAATCTAAGTAATGCCGTGACGGCCTCCATCTCCTTGATTTGTTTGATGTTTTTGTATCAATTGTGAAACAGAGGGGGATGAGTCCCTCAACCAGTGTTGAGTTAGCACCTTAAGTGCTGCTGCAATCAGAACGTAAAAAAGGTATTTCCCCATTGAAGTTGTAATTTCCCTTGGGAGAAGTCCCAAGACTAAATTCAAGAATTATAACTGACTGGAGAGTGTTAAAATCTCGGCAATGTTCTGGGCAACCTCTTGCCAAAAAGAGGTAATCTTAGGGCACTCCCAAAAGACATGATAATGAGTACCGGTATGTCCGCATTTTCTCCAACATTTGTTAGATATTAGAGGGGAATAGTGATGTGATATATTTGGCATTATGAAAAATTGAGTGTTTATTTTCCAACGAAATTCTCTCCACACGGGAGAGTTAGTGGTTTTGTGAATGCCCATCCATATACTTTGCCATGCTTTGTGTGGAATATTAAGCTCCACTTCCCCTTCCCATTTTTGTTCGAACCTTTGTATCGCCAGTGTTCCTCTGTCTTCCATTAATACTTTATATATCTGTGATATATAAGATCTGGTGTCCCTCATTATTCCTTTGTGATGTGTTAGCTGTATAGGGGCCGATGGTCCCTGTGATAATTCTGTGAGGCCAGTAGTGGTGGTGATGTAATGTGTACATTGGTTGTATTTAAACAGGTCAGCTTGGGTTAAATTAAATTCTGCTTGTATTTGTGGAAAGGATTTTACCGGATCCCCTTCCAAAAATTGGTGCGGGTGTAAAAGTCCAGATGTTAACCATCTGAAAAAACATTTATCACCTCCGGAGGTGGGAAAATCGGGGAGAAATGAGAGTGGAAGATAATTCCATACAGGATATACTATTTCCTACTCCTGTCTTGCTTCCAGCCATTTTGACAAGTGTATTTTGTGAAGTTATTGGTTATATTTTTCAGGTCTCTGGGTTGGACTAACCATGGCAGGATATGCAGTGGGGCCAGCCCTCCTTCAGGCTGCTCCATCTCCAGCCAGCTGTGAGCCTTCCCCGTCATTAACATTTTAATGATCGGTAGTAGCTGTGCTGCTAGGTAATACTTGGGGAAGTCAGGCAGCCCCATCCCCCACTTGGTTTTTTCCTCTGTTAATATTTCCCATTGGATTCTTGGGCATTTACCCAGCCAGATGAAATTTGCAAGCCTTTTTTTGAGGTCTTTCCAGTCTTTTTTTGGGACTGAGCTAGGAAGGTTAGTGAATAAAAAAAGGAATCTTGGGAGAACATTCATTTTGATTGTTTCTATTCTATTTGAGAATGTCAAGGGAAGAAGTCTCCATCTATTCAAATCAGCCATTACTTGTTGATTTAAGGTTTCGTAATTAAATTTATATAACAGGGTTGGTTGTCTAGGAATTTGTATTCCCAAATATTTTAGTTTATTTTTAGCCCATTTGAAGGGAAATTTAGTCCTCAGGTCTACATCTGGTTCTTCTCCCACTGGAAGCACCTCTGATTTAGAGGTGTTGACTCTAAAGCCTGAGATGTCCCGAACTCTGAAAGGAGAGTCATTAGAGGGATAAGGGCTGCCTTGGGATTACCTAAATAGATTAGGGTGTCATCCACATAAAGGGATACTTTGTGACATGAATTTTGGATTTCTATGCCCTCAATTTTGTCATGTTGCCTTATGGCTTGAGCTAGAGGTTCCATGCTAATTGCAAAAAGGAGTGGGGATAGGGTGCATCCCTGCCTTGTACCCCTCTCAATTTTAATCAGGGGCGAGATGGTGCCTTTCACCTGGACCCTGGCTTGAGGGTTCTGATAAAGTTTTATCCATGTTAGGAAGTTCCCCTCAAAACCCATCTTTTCCAAAACCATAAAAAGATGTGTCCAGCTTAGCCTATCAGAGGCCTTTTCTGCATCTAGAAAAACTGCTAGTGCTGGATTCTGATTGAGATTCTTATATTGCAAGATGTTTAGGAGCCTTCTGATGTTATCACTCAGGTGTCTGTGCGGAATAAAGCCTGTCTGATCCGGGTGAATTAGCAATTCTGTGTGTTTTTGGAGCCAAATTGATAAAATGTTTGAAGATTTTTTGATCTTGGTTAAGGAGGGCTATAGGTTAAAATGATTCACATTTGGTTGGGTCTTTACCAGGTTTGGGAATTATTGTTATTATGGCGTGGGACCAACTCTCCGGGACTCGCCCATCTCAATACTCCGGTTAAATACCTCTGTTAGAAGGGGGCTAGTGAAGTGGCTAGTTTTTTATCTATTTCCCCACTAAACCCATCAGGGCCAGGAGCTTTTCCTGTTGGCAAACAACTTATTACCTCCATGGTTTCCTTTATTGTAATGGGCTGGCTTAACTCCTTACTAGCTAATTTTGATAACTTGGGCAATTTAAGGGTGGCTAGGAAGGTTTGGATCCTATCCCCTACACTCTCTTTGTCTTCCCCAATATAGTTTCTGGTAGTACTCCTGAAATTGCCGAGCTATACCCCCAGGCGAGGTCCACCTTTTCCCTTTTGGCCCTGGCTCTTGAATATGAGGGATGTATCTGTCTGCTTGTGCCTTTCTTAAATGGAAAGCTAGCAATCTGGATGCCCCCCCCCCCCATTCGTGATATTTCTGGTTACTGAAACGTAGCAGGCCTTCAGCTTTTTCATTTTCTAATCCCTGTCGGGTCCTTTTAGCTTTACTTAATTCTTTTTGGATCTGTTTATCTGATGGGTTCATTTTATGTTTCTTTTCCAACTCTGTTAGTTCTGTTAGTATTTCGTTTTGCGTGAGCTGTGATAATTTTTTGGGGGCGTTAGCAAAACTGATAACCTCCCCCTGGAGCACCGCTTTTAGTGTATCCCATTTAAGTAGAGGGGGAATATTCCGTGGATTGATGAATTAAGGAGAAATCGTCTATCCATTGCTTTAGTTTAGAAATAAAGCCTTCATTATTCAAAAGTAAGACATTCAGTCTTCATAGGGATTGTTTGTTTTGTGGTGAGAGGGCCATCTGAAGGGAGATTGGCAAGTGGTCTGATAGAGTAATGTTACGAATACTGGAGTCCCTAATTAGATGGAGGGTGGTTGCATAGGTGTAAAATAAGTCAATACATGAGTGTGACCGTTGTACATGGGAGTAAAATGTGAAATCCTTGTCTTTAGGGTGTTGAGAATGCCAAATGTCTACAAGCCCCATCTCTCGTGTCAGGGTCACCAGTGACTTGGAGGCTGCTCTATTAGTAGAGGTGGCTCCAGAGGAACGATCTTTCTGTGGGTGTGGAGCTGTGTTGAAATTCTCCCCCGGGGAGTAGTTGACCTGGAGGGAGATCCGCCACTTTTTTGAAAATAATATCAAAGAAGCCTTCCTATTTGGAGTTTGGGGCATATACATTAATAAGGTGAAGCAACTGACCTTGGGTGCATAGTGAGACCCTCACATACCTGCCTTGGAGGCCTGTTTCAGTGGAGTCAATAGACAAGTTTAGTCCCCTGTGCAACAGAACAGCCACCCCCGCTTTTTTAGTTTGGGGATGGGATGCCGCCAACACTCGGGTCTACCCATGCCTTGCGTAATTTTAAATGTTCTTTTATTGACGAGTGCGTTTCTTGGAGAAAAGCCACGTCTACTTTAAGTTTTCTAAGTTCTTGCAGCAGCCTTGTGCGTTTGATCGGGGAATTTATTCCTTTTACATTATATGAGCAAATGTTTAGATTAGCCATGGTGTAACTTTTAGGCTAATATAGAATTTATATGTTGGATAAATACCTTTCAATCCAATATCTTCCCTAAAACTCTGCTGGGTACCCTGATTCAAAAATAATATTTTATCTGTTATTGACTGTACCCTTATCTGAAAACATTTAACAAAATCCAAGAACAGTATTATAGGTAACATTGCCCTTAACTCTGGGCGATTTCAGTTGTAGAATAAAAAGAAAAACATTTTTGGAACAAGATAAACTGTTTTGTAACACTTTATATGAAAAATTAACAGTAGTATTGAAAAAATACCTCTTCACATAGACCACAGGAAAAGCCTCTGTGATAGACAAAACAATTGCTTTAAAAAAACACTATAGGATTAACTCACTTGCTTCCTAGGTATATTACCAGGCTTCGCCTCTAGGGGGTGCCTGAGTCCACTCGTGGTGGTAAGTGTTGGTTCTTGAACACTAATTGTCTCTTGATAAAGAGACCTAGAGCAGATATGTAAAGCTGCTTTAAAAGTAGAGATCGTCACAGAGGATGGGCGACCCAAATTACCCCTCCCAGATCTCGTCCCTTACAGGCATTTTTATCACATAATATGATCCTTCCCCCATCTCTTGGGGTTTGTCAATTCATATCATCTATGAAAAATCCTTGTAACCCCTCAGGTGTTGTAATAGTTATAGGAGAACATCACTGTCCTCCGGTCCTACCCCCCATCAGTGAATACATGAGGGTGAATGACATCAGGGTTTCTCCTCCTCCCCATGGAAACCTCCAAATCCAATGCTTAAATTAGGGAACAAGGGAGGAAAGCTACCCAGAGGAAAGTCGCCAGGGGAATACTTCTCCCTACCCAGTTCCTCCCCACCCTCTCAAATCCACCCCCGCAATACCTCATATGTAAATTGAGATCGCTTGTTGTGTGCCAATGCGAGGATACTGAGCACTCCACCCCAATCGGGAGGTTTTAATTGCGTGGTAGTCTCTCCAAAGTGGCCTGCACTGACATTCATATGATTTATCCCATCTTTTAATGATCCATTAGGTGTCTGTGATGTTTTCCATTTCTCCTCCTTTCATTATTCCCTCTTCTCATCTCTCTGTCAATCTAGAATAGCACTCTGTGTGCTGCACCTCAGGTCTGGGATGTAGAATTCAACGAAGGGATCCGTCCAGAGCTCTTTCTCTTTTCCGCTCGCTGAGTGAGCCTCATGGCATCTTTCATCAGGTTTTGAGGCAGAACTCCATGATGTGGGCGCTTTAACCCTTTATTTGCCAGTTGCCAGACATTCTTCAGCAGGTTTTGCTCCAGGATTTCCATAGTTAGATCAGGTACATTTATTCCCCATTCCTTCAGAAGGGGCATTGCTTCTAGCAGGGTATTGAAAGTTTTAGGGCCAGAGTCCATGTGCAGGCGAAGCCATGAAGGAAACAATATCTGAGCCCTGATATTCTTTTTTTCCTTGATTTCTTTGGCAACCGCACAAACTTTAATTCGCCTAGCCTGCAATGCTGGTGAAAAATTCTGCTCGAAAAAGCTGGGCACTCCTTTATATTTTAGGTCGCGTAGTCTCCAGGCTTCTTTCAGAATCCACTCTTTGCTCTGGAACAGGGCCATACGTATGACCCAGGAACGGGGTCTGGCTGTGGGATTAGTGGGCTTCGGCCCCAAGGACCTGTGAGCTCTATCCATTGTAAGGTCGAGATCAGAGGGTATGGGGAGCACTGAGCGCAGGAGTTGTTGCATGAAGTCAAGTGGGGTAGGAAACCCCTCCTCTGCCCCCTCCTGTACACTGTGAACCCGAAAGTTGTTTCTGCGGGACCTGTTTTCAGTGTCCTCCAGGCGGTTGTGTATTTCCCGATCCCTTTGCAGAAGGTAGACTAGGACTCTTCCCTCCGTGTCTTGAGTTTCTGTGATTTTGGCTAGTCTGTTCGAGTGGTCTTCCACCTTGGTGTCGATATTTGACATCTTGCCTCAGGTCTGCCAGTGAGGATTCAATTTTCTGGACAGAGGATAGTATTGTTTGTAGCATATGCTCCTCTTTTCTGGGCAGGCACAGCTCCTCTTCGTCAAGATCAAGGGATGAGTCTGAGAGGGTTCTTTCTCTACGCAGTCGGGCTGTGAAGGCCTCCATTTCTTCATCCAAGGTAAGCTGCTTCATTTTGGCTTGTGCAGCATTATTTTTCGACGTTTTCGGACGATTACTTTTGGCTGCCATCTCTCTTAAGCCCGACGTTTTAGATTTAGCTTAAATTAATGCATCTGTGGGAAGGATTTAATTGGATTTCTTGGACGGATCTAGGAGCTCCGAAGATTAGCCTCCCATCTGCTCCGTGATGTCACTGGAAGTCCCCCGAAATTCGGATTTTGTGAACTCAGCAAAGGCAGGTAAAACAAAAATAAAATATGCAAAACATAAGTCGAAGTATACAAAAATAGGCTCAGACATAAAATTATAAAAAAAAAAAAAAAGTGGATACATATAATTAATAAGGAGTTAGGAGTGTGGAGTGAGAAAACTCGAAAATGTATGTCAGAAAGCAATTTTCCTGTCAGACAGTCTTAGGGAGCGCTTTGTGAGTTCCTTCCTGCAGACTGGCTGGAATTCTAGTGCTTCACCCCCTGCAGGGCTATCAGGTCTCGAAGCTGTCTGGGGGTTCCTGCCACCTCGGACTCCTGTAGGGGAACACCCAGACCAGAACACGTAGCCCTAAGCCAGCTCTGGTTTTTGTGACGTAAGATGTACTGAAAAGGCTGTGCACTCTGCTTACTTCAAGGCACTGATGGCATACCTTTTTTTAAAACTGGGTAAAGCCTTGCACAGTCCTGCTTGTGTTGCTGAGTCCTCACACACACTCAGCAGCACAGCGTTGTGTCACAGGAACAGGAAACAACGTGAATTGCTCAAGCTGAAGGTCACTTCAGTGGAGCAGGAGCTGCAGGCATGGTCTTCCCAGGCCTAACTTTTGGCCTCCCAGGCCCAGTCCTCGGGTTTGGTTCTGGCCCAGCCCTGGGACAAAACTTCAGGGAAGCAAAAACACCCGAACAAGGAAAAACATAAATCCCAATCTTCTTTGGGGCATCTCAATCATTGGTTCACACTGTAGGAACTTCATCATCAGGTGAAGCAGGATCCACACGGAAGATTTTCAGCAGTACAGCTGACATCATGTGACGATGTCACCAACCCTATAAAGGCCTGAGCAGCCCCGCTCCCTCCTCAGTTCTTTCCTGCCATTGATTCGTTCCCATGGGTCTCCGTGGAAGCTCCGACGCAGTTTTGCACCATTTTTCACCTATGGCTTTTTCTTACTATTTTAGAATCTCTTTTTATAAAGAGATTCCTTTATTTTGTTTGTTGAGAGTTAATCCTTTGACTTCTGTCTTCCATCAGTGCTGCTGTGGAAAGATTGCCTCTACAGATGAACACGCTCTTTGTGTCTGCAGTCTTGAGCCTGACCACGAA
The DNA here is from genome assembly GCA_016271365.2 of Neoceratodus forsteri. Classification (NCBI taxonomy): domain Eukaryota; kingdom Metazoa; phylum Chordata; order Ceratodontiformes; family Ceratodontidae; genus Neoceratodus; species Neoceratodus forsteri. Next base: position 1,226,262,496 of record CM028132.1, on the reverse strand, counting down.
GTCTCCAACTGTGAGCTCTACCAGAAGTTTAATCAAACAACCTTCAGGTGACACAAAAAGGCACTTAAAAGTTTCCTCATGGATCAACAGGTAGCCTTTTCCGGGCAGGGGTCCTCTGGAGTCCCTGCTTCCCAGTCACTGGCAGTGTCTTGGAGGCCATTAAGGCCCAAGACAAGTCCTTGGGGGGTCATAAAAAACACTGAGATTGGGACCGCTTCCCCTTGTGGCAGTCCCGCTCCATGATGGCATCTTCTTTCTTGTTCCGGGGGTTATGTCGTCGGCTACACTGATGCACAAATCTGATATCCAGGGCTCTGTCCCTACCAGACCCATACCAACAGTGCCACCGCCTGACCTTCAGGGCAGCCGGGTTCCAACATCTGGGTTGTAGGCCCCTTCCTTGTCGATAACGGGGTCATTGTCAGCGGCTCTCCTGTCAAGGTCTCATGCTTCCCAAGGTCCTCAGGCTACAGGCTCTTTGGGCTAGGGCCCCTGTGGTGAGTTGTTGCTCCCTGTGCCATCAATCCCTCCTCCATAGACATGGCCTTCAGTCGTCAACCTCAATGACATTTTGACTAAATTCACTTTGGTGATAGTCCACCAATTAGGCACATACAGGCTTACATCACATGCGCTGTTGACGGCACCGTCGTCGTCAGCTCCACCTTGATGGTCACGGGCCACCCCTTCCCCCGAGGCCATTGTCAGTGTTTCAGATGTCGGACTTTGATCTAGAGGAGGTTGACATTGAGGAGGAGTACCATTCTGACCTCATTCTTCCTGATGAGGAAGAAGAGGAGGAGGAAGAACTCCTCTCCTCAGACAGATCTATGGCTTCCTCCGTGAGTGAGGATTCTGTCAAACACACTCCTAGGTCTCCTCCAGAGGACCCTACCTTATTCAATATCATGAAGCAGTTGTCCTCAGCCATGGGCTTCCATACTGAGGAGGAGGAGGATGCCACCAGGAAAGATTTGGTGGATTTCCTGGAGATCCCAGAGTCTCTTCCCAAGATCATTCCTCCTATTCTGCATGCTTTGAGGAATGCTACTACTGCAGCCTGGCACAGGTCCGATATGGTGCCAGCTATGCCCCACAGGGGTTTCTGCAGTATGTTGCCCAGTCTGAAACAGATTCCATGGTCATAAAGGCAACTCATGACATATCTAACGTGCGCAAGCACCTTAGTTCCCTCCTCCCAGACAAAGAGTGATGCAGAATTGATCTTTGGGCAAGAGGGTTTATGCTTCCTCTACCCTTAGGTTGAGGATTGATAATTAGCTGTCCCATATGGTAAAAGTACCAGCATACCAACTGGAAGAAGGGCAAGGCTGCTGCCCAGGCACTTTCAGAAGGTACTCTGAAGCAGGAGATTCCCACTTTCTTGCAGACCCCTAAGGATGTTAGCAAGCACATCCTACGGGCCCTCTAGGATATCTCGGATACTATTGCCAGTGCTGCTGCCACCAGCATTTGCCTCCATAGGCACTCCTGACTGGGGGTCTCAGGCTTTGCTACAGATGTCCAGCAAAAGGTGCCGAATGCCCCTTTCAGTGTTCCAAAGCTGTTTGGGCCAGATGTCCAGGTCATCATTAATGATTTGCAGGCATCTGGTCGGGCTACTAAGTCTGTCCACTGGCTCTCTCATATACAACCAAAGAGCAGGCAGCATCCTCCTTTTCGTAAGGGACTCAACAGGGAAGGAGCAGCGCCTCTGCCCCGAGGCAAACACAGAGCCTCTGCTGCCTTACCCACCACCTCCACTGCAGGGGCTGCTGCCAAGCACACTAGAAGTGCCGGACCAGCCCCAGTGGCTGGATCCATCTCTGCTTGATTCCTGGCCAGACCCCCTCTTCCGGTCCCCAGCCAAGAGGTAGTGTTCAGAGGTCGGTTCTCCCTCCATCTCAATCAGTGGAGAACCATCATGTCACATGCCTGGATTCTTCAAATCCATAGAAAGGGGTCACACTCTGGAGCTCACCGAGCAGCCCCCCCAGAGACTCTTTCTCTGCCCTCCAACTACCCCGGCCTATCTGGCTGTTCTCCAGGAGGAGTGCAGTCCTTTCTGCTCAAGTAGGTCATCAAGCCAGTGCCCAGGTGCCAGAGAAATAAGGGGTTTTATTCCAGGTTCTTCCTGGTCCCCAAAAAGACTAGAGATTTGAGGCTCATCTTAGACCTAAAAGGCCTCAGTCTGTTTGTCCAGTACAAAAAGTTCCAAATGGTAACTTTGCCAGGTCTACTGCCCCTTCTCAAGGATGGTGACCGGTTGTGTTCTATGGACATGCAGGATGCTTACCTGCACATCTCAGTGTTCCCTCCCCACAGGAGGTTACTCTGGTTTCTCTTCCAGGGCGAGCATTACTAATTCAAAGTGCTGCCCTTTGGCTTGTCCTCTGTGCCGCGGGTCTTTACCAAGTGCTTAGCAGCAGTAGCTGCTGCTCTCAGAAGGGAGGGGCTGTACGTTTTCCCTTATCTAGACAATTAGCTCCTGAAGGCCCTGTCCAGGGAACAGTACCTGTGGACTTTGGAGAGAACTCTTCAGTGATTTCTTTCCCTGGGCATTATGATCAATTTGCCCCAGTCTGTCCTAGTCCCATTCCAAAGGCTGCAGTGCACAGGGACAATTCTAGACTTGGTGCAGGGAAAGGCCTTCCTGCCTCAGAATAGGGTGGAATGCCTTATTGCCCATGCTCAGGAGGTCGCCCAGAGCCATTATGTCCCTGCAAGAGTGTACTTGAGGCTATTGGGGCTGATGGCTGCAGCCATCACCACTATTCCACTGGCCACGCTCCACATCCGCATCCTCCAGTGGATTCAAGAGTATAATGGGACCAGCGCACGGATGAATTAGATCAGTTAGTGCTGGTCTCCTCCCCAGTCCGCAAGGTGCTCCAATGGTGGATGGACCCCCTGAACCTGCTACAGGAGGTCCCCTTCCAGATCTCCTCCCCCCAGCAGATTCTCACCACAGATACCTCTGGTTTGGGCTGGGGAGCTCATCTGGGTCCCTTTCAGACTTAGGGGTCTTGGTCCTAGACTGAATTCTCCCTGCACATCAATGTCCTGGTGATGCAGGCGGTCCTATATGCCATGCAGGCCTTTCAGAATCATCTCCTGGGTCAGCTGTTGATTCAGTCTGACGACCTCAGTGTTGTGTTGTGTATTACATCAACAAACCTATGATCGTTCCAGATGGCCCAAGCACCTCAGTTCCTTGCCCCAGACAGGGAATCACGCTGTTTGGATCTGTTTGGCATAAGGATGCTTGCTTCCTCCACTCTTGCCATTCAGGCCCTTAATTACCTCAGCCACATGCTGTAGTATTAGAACTCTGTGTGGGACAATATCCAGGAGGCTATCCTCTCCCTCCCTGAGGGGTCTCCTAAGTTGGATCTGCAGGACCACCTCAAGGGAGTCTCTGATGTAGGTGACCACCTACTCAGGACTACTTATGACACTGTAGATGCGTTGGCTAGGGCTGCAGCCACTGGCATCTACCTTCACTGGTATTCTTGGCTTAGAGTCTCAGGGCTCGCCCAGGATATGCAGCAGTCTATACTAAATGCCTCCTTCAGAGGCTCCCTGCTGTTCAGGGGTGATGTGGAGGACATTCTTACCAAGCTCCAGGCTTCAGGGAGGGCCCTGTGCTGGGTCCATTCCCTCTATCATACTCAGTCTAGGCCCACTCAGAAACAGCCACTCTGCTAGGTCCAGCAGCCGGCTAGAGCCCAGGGTAAATGCAAAACCACAGCACTTACCTTGCCCACCCCAGCTGCTTTCGCTAGCAAAATCCCCCAAGGGACCAGTACCCCCCCCAACTCCTTGCCTGACCCCCTCCCTTGTGGGAGCAGAAGCTGGTGATAGGGGGTCATTTCTCCCTTCACCTGCCCAAATGGAGGGAGATCACAACAGACAGTTGAGTACTTCAGATAATCAAGCACAGTCACTCTCTAGTGTTTCTGGAATGACCTTCAGACAAACTTCCGTCTCTGTCCCATTATCCCCCACATCATGTTCCCCTGATATGGGAGGAAATCCATGCCCTTCTGCAAAAGCGAGCCATAGAGCTGGTATCCCAGCAGGGGATGGGGTACTACTCCATTTTTTTCCTATTCCCCAAGCGCATGGGAGACCTCAGACCCATCCTGGACCTCAGTGATCTAAATCTCTCCATTCAGTACAAGAAATTCGAAATGGTCATGCTGCAAGGCCTCCTCCCCCTGTTACCTCAGGGGGACTGGATCTGTTCCCTGGACATGCAGGATGTGTGCCTTCACATCAAAATATGTACTTCTCACAGGCGCTATCTACACTTCCATTTACAGGGAGCTCACTTCCAGTTTCGGGTGCTTCCCTTTGGCTTGTCCTCAACCCCCAGGGTCTTTACCAAGTGCCTAGTAGTGGTAGCAGCTGCCCTCCAGCACCAGGGGTTTTATGTCTTTCCCTATGTGAACGATTGACTCCTATCAGCCCCGTCCAGGGAGTGCCTATTGCTAACCCTCAAGCATACCCGCAGCCTTTTCCAGGACCTTGTGGTGACCATCAATCTGACCTTCCATTCTCCCTCCCAGCACCTTCAGTATATTAGGGCAGTTTTGGACATGCCCAGGGCATGGTCTTCCTCCCCCAGGACAGAGCAGACCACTTGTTGGAGCTGGCCAGACTTCTGTACTCCTCTTGTCATGTCCCAGCCACCTTGTTCTTATGCCTGCTGGATCATATGACGGCTGCCATAGTAACTGTCCTTCTGTCCAAGCTACACATGAGAGTTCCCCAGTGGACACTCAGAGTTCTGTAGGATCGACATACAGACGATCTTTACCATATGGCCATGGTCTTGGACCAAGTAAAGAGGGTTCTGTTATGGTGGCTGGAGCTCAGCAACCTCCTCCAAGGGGTCCTCTTACTTATTCCCCTCCTCAGCAAATCCTGACTACGGATATGTCCAACTTAGGATGGGGAGGGGTCCATCTGGGGCTCATCAAACCCAAGGGGATGTAGTCAGCAGACGAGGACCATCTGCATATAAATGTTCCGGAGATGCCAGCCATGCTGTATGCCCTTCAGGCCTTCCAGACTCATTTCTCCCCCAGTCCGCTGCTGGTCCAGACAGACAACACCAGCGTGATCCATTGAATCAGCAAGCGGAGGGACCCACTCATATCCCCTGGTCGGGAGGCAATGCGAGTATTGTATTGGGCTCTGGACCATGGCCTTCATCTTTTGACCATGCATGTCCCAGGTATGCAAAACATCTTAGCGGATAGCTTAAGCTGGTCCCAGTCTCGAGCACATGAGTGGGAGTGTCTGCCCTCTGTCGTGAAGGATCTGTTCGACTGCTGGGGTCACCCAGAGTTGGACCTTTTTGTGTCCCCACTCAATGTAAAAGTGCTGCTTTTCTGCTCGCTCGCTTCAGGGCCTGGAGTTTTCTGGCAAGATGCACTGTCCCTCTCCTGAAAAGGGAGGTTTCTGTATGCCTGTCCTTCCTTCCCTCTTCTGCAGCGAGTTCTCATCAAACTGCAGATGGGGATGGGGATGGGGGGGGCATGATTCTCATCACCCCATTTGGCCTCACCAGATTTGGTTTCCTCTATTTAAGCAGCTGGCGGTGGAACCTCCAGGTCCTTTCCCATTATGCACAGGCTTGCTCTCTGAGGAACAATCCGGTGGCTCCATCTTCATGTGTGACTCCTTCCTGAAGACGTAGCCATTTCTTGCTTTGGGGTCTCCCTGAAGGTGACAGAGGTCTTAGTGATGGCTCACAAGCCTTCCACCAGAGCCACTTACTTCATGAAGTTAGCACTTGGGCAGCAAACCTTGTCATATAGAGCCCCACTCTGGATCAACGTGCTACCACCTGAGATCAACAATGCAGCATCCCTGGGCTCCTTCAAACACCTGCTCAGGCAACACCTCTCTGAAGCAACTTGCGACTGCTACCACTAGGCCCACTACCCCCTCCCCATATCTGTCTCACATGTATGGCTAACATTAGCACTTCCCTGCACCCCAGCTTTCTTGCACTTATGCTTTCCTTCCCCTTCTTCCCTTTGCCTCCCGCTCCTGCCTCATTCCTTTCCCCTTGTAAGACGCTTTTTCCTCCACCACCCTACCCTCTCTTTGTCCTATGTAAGCTAGTAATTGATTTGACTCAGGCATACATTGTACAATGTCTCCGATGTATTCTGTGTAGTATATTACTTCCAATGTCACCATCCTTGTTCCCCTACTGTCTGTACACACTGCTCTAGCCTCCAATGCAATCTGTTCGTGTACCCTCTAAACCCATGCTGATTAGTCTACAACCTATCCAAATGATTTTAACTGCTATCACTTGTATGTAACCTTTGTATGTACTGTTGTCCTGTTTGGGTCATCCCCCAACGTGGAACCTATTTAAAGAGCTTCTGCTGCCTGGTTTTCCGAAATGACACTAAATAAATAAAAAAAAAGTGAAAGCGCTTTGCCATTTCAGCTGCTTGGCACTGTCTGAATCCCTTCATGTGTCCAGTTAACCAGATCCTGGAGTACCTGCTGTCTCTTTTGGATGCAGATCTTAAATACTTATCCAGTAAGGTACATCTCTCTGGCATCTCTGCGTACCATGTACCTGTGGATGTCCGAGCGGTGGCTCAGCTTGATGTGGCATGTACCTTTTTGAGAGGCATTCTGCATCTGAACCCCCCTATCCATAACCCTGTCCTGGCTTGGGATCTCAGCTTTGTATTGGAAAAGCTCACCCTACCTCTTTTTGAACCCGCCGTGTTTTGCGAGCTATGCCATCTGTCGTGGAAAGTTGTTATTTTTAGTTGCTGATACTTCCGTTCGGAGGATTTCCGAGCTTCATGCCCTCGTGTAAGGAGCCTTACTTGGTTTTTCACAAAGACAGGGTTTCTTTACACACTAATCCTCAGTTTTTCCCTAAAGTGGTATTGGAGTTTGCTTTGAACCAATCCATTCATCTTCCTGTGTATTTTCCAGAGCATGCCAATTCAGGGGAAGCATTGCTCCATATGTTGGATGTGCATAGAATTTTGTGTTATACGTACAGGACTAAAGAGGTCAGGAAGTCATCTCAGTAGTTTGTTTCATTCATACTAACATACTAAATGCCAGCAGAATAGGCCTAATGGTCTGTCATGTCTGCTCGGTAGCCAGCCACCTAGTGGTTGCTCACTATTCTGCCCCCCCCAGCCCCCAAGAGGGTCTTCGCTGGATTTAGAATCCTCTTGTACATGTCCCACCCCTTCTTGAAGCCCTTCACTGTGCCTTCCTCCACCAACCTCTTGGGCAGCACATTCCACGGCTCCACCACCCTCTCAGTGAAATAATGCCTCCTACGTTCCCCCCTATAATTTCCCCCAAGTTTCCACTCATGCCCCCTCGCTGTCCCCCCCTTTTTTAGCCTAAACAGCTCCTTGTTTCCGCTCACAGTTATTCCCTTTACATATTTGAAGACTCCTGTTATGTCTCCCCTGTCCCTCCTCTCCTCCAGTGTGTACATCCTAAGCTCCTTCAATCTCTCTTCATAGGTCCTCCCCTCCATTCCCTGAATCATCCTGGTCACTCTCCTCTGAACTCTCTCCAACAATGCTATGTCCTTCCTCAGGTGGGGTCTCCAAAACTTGAACACAGTACTCAAGTTGCGGCCTGACCAAGGCATTGTACAGAGGGAGTATCACCTCCCTCTTCCTGGATGTAATTCCCCTGGCTATGCAGCCCAGTATCCTGTTTGCTTTGACTGCGGTTCTTCTGCTGTTTTCAGAGTTATTCATTTTGACGTCTGTCACCACACTCGGATCCACTCACCCATTGTGCTTGCAGGGACAATTCTCCGGTGTAAACATGGCCCGGATTCCTGACCCCCAAATGCAGTACCTTACATTTCACGGCATTAAATTTCAATCCCCACCTCCTTGACCACCCCTCCAGAGTATCCAGATCCCCTTGGACTACTTCTCTTGCTTCTTCCTAGTCCACCAGTGCTCCCAGTTTGGAATCTCTGCAAAGAGACTTGGCCTACTCCTAACCCCCCTTCCTATGTCCGAGACATAGGCATTAAACAGGAGTGGTCCCAACACTGAACCTTGAGGGACCCCACTGATTACCTTCCTAGGGGAGGAGACTATCCCACCGACCATTACCTCTGAATTCTCCCCCAAAGCCAATTTTCAGTCCACTTCAGCTCTTGTCCTCCCACTCCCATCTCCCCCAGTTTTGCTATCAGCCCTTTATTGGGTACTGAATCAAACGCCTTGCTAAAATCCAGTTACAGGACGTCCACTGGCCTATGCCTATCCAAAGCCCTCGTCACCCAGTCATAAAACTCTACAAGGTTAGACTGACACGTTCTCCCCGGAACAAAGCCATACTGTTTATTATTCTGGTGCCCTAGCTCTTCCAGCTGCCTCCCAAGTCTCTCCTTGATAAAGCCCTCCATTACTTTGCCCACCACAGACGTTAGGCTGACAGGCCTATAATTCCCCATCTCCTCCCTAGACTATCCCTTTGTGGATAAGCACTACATACAAACATACAAAATTTGCCAGCAGATAAAGGCCTAGAGGTCTATCAAGTCTGCTTGAATGTGCAGCTAGCACCCCTTATTCTGCAGCTGCCCCTCCCTTCCACCCTTCCCCTTCATTAACCCTCCCCCTTGTCCTGTCCATCCCCTTTTGAAGCAGTCCACTGTTCTACTGCATACCACTTCTGCAGGTAACGCATTCCACCCAGCCACCACCCTCTCTGTAAAAAAGTGTCTCCTCCTCTCACTCCTGAACCTTCCTCCCTCCAGTCTCATATCATGGCCCCTGGTGGCCCTCCCTTCCCTTACTTTGAACAGCCGCTTTGTACCCGTCTTGTTTATTCCTTTCATGTATTTAAAGGTTTCAATCATGTCACCCCGTCCCTCCTCTCCTCCAGTGAGTACATGTTCGACTCCTTCAACCTCCTCTCGTATAAGTCCCCCAGTCCCTTGATCATCTTTGTTGCCCTGCGCTGCACCCCCTCCAGTAACTTAATGTCCCTCTTCAGATACAGGCGCCAGTACTGCACGCAGTACTCCAGGTGTGGTCTAACTAATGACCTATACAGTGGAAGAATCACCTCCTCCCTCCTCGAGGATATACCCCTTGCAATACAACCCAGCATTTTGTTGGCCTTTGCAGCTGCCTTCCTACATTGTGCCGAGTTGTTCATTGACCCTGTAATGAGCACACCCAGATCCTTCTCCTCCTCTGTCTGGGCTAGCTGCACTCCCCCCAGCTGGTAACTCCTCCTTGGGTTCTTCATCCCAAAATGCAGCACCTTGCACTTTTTGGCACCCATCCTGTCTGTAGAGAGAGATTTGAGTGCAACCAATGGAGCTCCCAGTTCATCCATAACCATTCGCCCCAGGAAAAGAAGGTGCACCCGTTTATAAGCAGCGTCTATCCAAATGGTTGGCCAACTGCATAATTTTTGGTTACCAGAAGTATGATAAGGAGCTTCCGAGTGTTGTTCATGGCCATTCCATCAGGGGGATGGCTGCCTCGGGAGCCTGTTTCCGTAATGTGTGTGCTGCAGAAATCTGCACAGCAGCCACTTGGAGTTCAGTTCACACTTTCACTAAGCACTACAGCCTGGACATAGTCTCTAAGCGTCGAGCCTGCTTTGGCCTGGCTGTGTTACAGGGCCTTCTTTCTTGGGTGTTTTTCAACTCTACCCAATTTCATAGTTCCGTCAGTTTCGGAACTGCTTGTTACTCGTCCTACCTGTCATGGCCTGCTGCAAGAGATTCCCCCAATGTAAGATAGTATAGTTACGTAAGAACTTACCATAACAGTAGCTCTTCGAGGGGATCTCTTGCAGCAGGCCTTGCTTTTCCCCTCCCTCCCTCCTTCCCCAGGGCCTGTTTATCCTGCATATGCTTCACCTCCAAGAGAAGACCTTCAGCCTTCCCTTTTTCCTTCCTTTTCCTTGAAACCTCAGGTTCCACCTCGGTTCCCTCAGCCGGATATCCTGGGGTCTCCGGTGGGAGAACTGGGGAGGACATGGGGGGCCACCCACCTTTATAGAGTGGCTGATGTCAGTGACTGACATCGAAGGTGGGCGCTGACCCTTTGGTAGACTGCTAGCTAGAAACGTTTCCGTGTGGTCCTAGTGCCTGATGGTGAAGTCCTACCTGTGATGGCCTGCTGCAAGAGATCCCCTTGAAGATCTGTTGTTACAGTAGGTTCTTACGTAACTACTTTTTCAGTGGTGGTGTAATACGGTGCCCCTTTGCACCCAGAATATGTGCCACCACCAACTGCGACTATGTATGAAGCCCCAGAACCCAGAATTCATCTTGAAGCTGAGTGAGAGTTCAAATTTGGGTCTCCCAAGTTCACAGCTCTGCATTCTATAATGAAAAGTTTATTGGATTATGCAGTCTCATAAGATAAACCATGAAACAACAAAAGCATTCCTGGCTGGGATTTCTCCCTTGGATTACAGACTACTAGAAAGTAAAATATTGTCATACATACATAATAATGAACATGCCGTAAAAATGCTTAGATTAGAGTTAAAGGATCGGCTAGTACACACAAGTAAGTGAATGTTTAACACTTTGTCTATATTACTGAGAAAGTACAAAGCCATGCGCTACAAGAGACAGCACAGTGTATAAACCAAATAAACTCTTAGAGTATCCCTGAACTATGAGAGAATGAGGCATGCATCATATTAAAACAGCAAATATTGTGGTGGAGACTTTAAATCAGGCAAAGGCCATAACCTGCATCTTCATTGCTTACATGCATAGCACTATTGAGGTAGATAGCTAAACTCGCCCATCTGTTCTCATAATTCAACCCCTTGTTCTGCCTCTGGGTAAGAGGGCGGATTAGGTGCACGAGTTTGGGTGGATTGAAGGGGCCTAGAGATCTAGGTAGGTGGGAGAATGTCTGCTGCATAGAAAGGGGCCATCATGCTAGTTGACTGCTATACCAGGATGCCTGCCAGCTGGAATACCTTGCAATAGATAGCGTGGCATATAGTGTCCTTGGGGTATTCTGCAATATTGGGATGTGAGGTAGGGGCCCCATTGCTCCTGGCAGTAATCCATACTCCTGCTACCTTGTAATATACACTTTCATAGGTTGCCATTTTCCCCAATTCCGTGAGCCATTCCTAATGTTAGGGACCAAGGGGTTCCGCCAGTGTTGCAGAAGAACCCGCCTTGTGGTTATCAAGGCTCCCAGGACCCATCTGCTTCGGGCATGAGAGAGGGTATCCCAGGTACACCTCTACATTCTAACCAGTAAGTTGCCCTTCCTTCAGAGGGTGCATCCCACCTGTTCTGTTTAGATGAACTAGAGTGTCTTATTAAAGAACATTAAAAAAAAAAAAAAACGAAAACATCTTCAGAGAAAAAGCACCAAAATATATGTTAACCTGTAAGGGCATTGGCAATAGTGCCAGATTTAAAAAAATACTAAATTGCACATAATTCACTAATGCAGCGCATCATGGGAAGTATATGGAAAATGCCATGAAAGATTTGAGGGTGCTTCGACTTTAAGCAGGACTGAATGGTGTCAAAAGGCTTTACAATCAATCTTCAGAGGCTGAAAACAGCAGACACAGACATATTTTTTCCTGCCCAAGACTCATTAGTGTGCCACAGCTATGTCTCAGCCCAGGGAGAGGGGAACCTGTCATGTGTTCTCAGTTTTTTTTTTTCTCAGTACACTCCACAAAGATGTGACATCATCATGGAATGTTGGTTCCACCCCATTTCGAGGCAGATATCTTTATTTATTATTTATTTTATTTATTGATAACTAGGATTACAAATACCTTTGAACCAGGGGTTCTTTTACAAAGGTTCCACGTCAGAACACAGACAGATTACAACAAAAAAATTGAATGGTTAACAGGGGTATTACAGAGGGCAAAGAAGCAACAAGTTATACAAAAAGTCACATTAGGTCAAATAGTTGGGGTCATACAATTGGCAGAGTAATAGCTTTGCGGCCCAAGTGGACTTTTTTCTGTACCAAAAACAATGAGCAAAGGCAGTGCAGAAAAACTGCAACAGGTTGTACAAGAGCTGAGTTAAAACAGAAATAACAGTTGGGTGAGATGGTATATGCCATAACATTGTTAGCGTTACAAGGTTCGCTGCCCATAGTAAAATGGGCATTGTCAATATCCAAGAGAAAAAGAGGGAATATAATAAAGAAAAGTGGGAGGCAATGGGGAGAGAAGAGGAAGGGTGGAAGGAGGGAAAGTAGGGGAAGGACAGGGGGTGAGAGCGAAACAGGGGTGATTAGGAGAAAAGGGACATACAGAGACACTAGGGAGAGAGAAATGGTGAAAGAGAGGGATGGCAGGGGACCTGGGAAGGACTGAGAGTTGTAAGTAGGCGTGAGGGAAGTAAGAGAATGAAATAAAGGAGAGGAGCGGGAGGAATACGGTAGCATAAAAACTGAGAGAGTCAGTGGTAAATTGGGGTGGAGGTGGGACTATTCAAAGCAGTCACATTTGCCCTTTGCTGTGAGGTGTTCCCAGAGCATTGATTTAAAAGCGCCGAGCCTAGCTTCTGAGAGGACAACATTTGGTAGGCCATTAAGCAAGGCAGGTGCCCTATTGCTAAAAGTTCTTTGGGCCTTCGCGGTTCGGCAGCGTGGTACCATATCTTTGAAACGTCAATTGCAAGTGTGTTTGTCGACTTTAGGGATGTGAGCATTGCTGGAGCTCTCCTGCCTGAAGACATTCTTAACAATTTATTTTGTTTTTCAGACTGTAGTAACTTTTAGCAAAGAATCCTGTTTGTTTTACAAAAATAATTTTTAAATTTAAATTGTACATTTCAAAAAGGAAAAAACACTGCTCCAGATTGAGTTAAGGGGAGCCAAGGTACAAAAATGAATGAAGTAAAAAACAGCAACACCCTCTGCTCACCCAAACCCAGATAAAAAAGGAAAACTTATTTCCAACTTTAAAACAAGAGTTTTATTAAATAATGTAGCACCCCCTCACACAATAAACATCTACGTTTCACGTCACCCTTGATGCTTTTTCAAGATCTTTTTTATCTGGATTTGGGTGAGCCGAGGGTGTTGCTGTTTTTTATGAAACTTAAGTTGTGCCCATAATTAATTGTATTCAGCTTTTAGCTGTACATTCTTGTCAGAGGCTGTTTTTTTTTTTCCCCATTCTGCCTGAATTCTTAGGTTTTGCAAAGGTGTAAGATGAGTGATAAGTCTTGTTATTGTGATCTGCTGTTAGTGCCCAGGTAAGCCTTTTTCACAGTTGTTTTCTTCAGAACAGTTTTTCCTCCATCCTCTGAATTGTCTGCTCAGGGTTTTCCTCAGGCTAGGCTAGTCCATGTTAAGTTCCTTCCCATTCTGGAGAGTTTTTTGGACCTCTGTGGAGTTGGTTATGTTTTTTGAGGTTACAGTTAATTTCTTAATCTGTTTTTACATTCTGCTCATCACATTCCTGTTTTTGATGCAGTCGAAGTGTTTTTTAACAGATCTATGTAACGTTCGTAGACTTTGACACAACTACACAAAGGATTAAACGCTGTGGGAAATTTGCGGCAAGTTCCAAAAAACTGACACAAATTTGCAAGTATTAAGGAAAGCTAGTATAGTTCCTGCATGTTTGCAGAAAATTTGACACAGGTGCCCAGAAATTTTAATTTGAGGCACCATGGTGTTTCACATGTACTTTTCAACTAATAAGAATTGTAAAGCTTGTCATATGGCCTTAAGAAAGTCTCCATATGGGATGTTCTGTCCATTCTGTACTAGCAAGACCAATGCTTATTTTCCAGTACCTGGCTCCCAAACTGCTAATTGCCTAGGTGAATGTACATCTGGTTTCATGTTTGACGGTGGCACTAGAGAGTTACACAGGTCCTTGCAGTACTTTGTTAGCTCAACAAGTTCTTCTGCAAGGAAAATGTAGTGACAAGGACAGTGTGGGAAAAATCAGGTAGCCTTGTGGCCAATGGCAACAAAACGAATTGGTGTGGCAATCAGATTTTGAAAGTTACTGGCCATTTAGCTACAGTACCTTCCCAAGAAGTGATTTTATTTAAAGCCCTTAATATGGTAACTTAAAAGACTGATTTGGCAACCAGACCAGCTCACAAAGTGATTTGTCCCACCCCTCGTTCCTTTTCTTACATCTGATTCCGTTGGGGGGGGGGTGCATGGGAAAGGCACATGTATATAGAACTTGGGTAGAAAGAAGGTTCTTACAGATTTGAATGCATCCCCAGACCTGTCTGGGCAAGGTACCATCCCTTAGTTAGACACCTTGGAGCACTTCTAAGGTAGTATGAATCCTGTTGAACCTCATGACCTGTATGACTATTAAAGTTATGGAGTGGACGGTAAGAAAGGTGAATAAGAAGAGGAGAGTCAGCTCTCCTCAGTCCTACCTCAGTTTGACCCCAAGCATATTTGCTTCCTGCTCAAGGAGACCTGTAGGATTCTGCAGCTAACAGCAGTGCAGTCTACTGTGGCACTGAATGTTGTTAATCCCATCTTGTCCTGTCAGGAGTGCTTCCAGGTGCTTCCCTGAATTTGAACAGTCTGCACAGATGTGTAAAGATTAATGGGATAATGTAGGCAAGAAAAAGTAGTTTTGCTCGCCCGGTGGTGCTGAGAGTTGAGGCACTGGACGCCACACCTTGTGCTACACCAGTGACTTGGGTTCGGGAACGAGCCTGGGTTGTCAGGAGTTGGCCATGGGTGGGGTGGTGAGGGTAGGAGTTGGATCAAGCCACCGTATGGCTGCTCTCCTCTCATGGGGATGGTTCAAGCACTGCTCCACTGGAATGCAGTGTGGGGAGGGAAGGATGCCATTAGGCACTTGGCTGCAGTCGTGTCCTCAGCACAGCTGTATGCCTGGACATCGGGCCTTCACGCCAGTCTCCTCAGGGTTGGGGACACGGGATCACAAAACTACTGCAACCACGAAAAATCCCCCACTGCCGTGCTGTGGGTCTTTTTCTGCCATCAGGTTCTATGATTCTATATTCAAAAGGGCTTGGGACAGGCACAAAGGGTTACTAGGGAGTGGGGTGGGTAACCAAGGAGGGAGGCGGGTAGCATAGTGTTGGGAAAGGAGCAGACTGGATGGACCATGGGTTCCTTTTCTATTGTCAAGTTCTATGATTCTGCATGATTTCCGAGAGGGGGGACAGAGCCTGGATGGCCGGTATGCTGCAACGGAGCCCTTGCCGGCAGATGGGGTCAAAAATATGCCATAAAAAAGGAAAAAGCAGTTTTCCAAGGCACGGTTAAAACACAATCTGTTTCTTGATACATGGGTAAAATATAAAAATATGTGGGAGGCTCCTCCTAGTTACTGATGCAGCCTTCTCTTCTGTGGTCAAACATATAACTGTTCCAGTAAAAGTAGTGGCAACTTTCTGTAGTGCATTTGGTAGCCCCCTTTTCAGGGGACTCCATGGTTTATCTCCTTCTTGCCTCAGCAAGGAGTTGTCCTACAGCTGTTATGGACCTAAGATAGGTTTGACTTCATTAGTTGGCATATCACACCTTCAAGTCCCACCTGCTTGGTGGACCCTTAACCGGTGGGTATGTTGTTTGGTCACAGTTAGAAGACAACCTTAAGGAGCTTAAGGAGAAGAAAGGTTCCTTGCCGAGTTCCAAGACTCAGCAGTTTTACAGTAGTGGCTTCAAACATTGAGGTTTCGGATGTGGCCTTAATTCCCATTAAAATTCTCCTTTCTTCCAAGGATTTGGATACCAGAGAGGTAGAGCTATTTTCTCAAATGTCTTAAGCAAAATTGAGGCCCTTTCTCCCATAAATGTTTCGGGACAGCCATCTGCAAGGGCAGTTACTCGGCATGAGTATGTGTGGGTCCATCTTTGTTAACAGGTTCTGGGAGGATGCATGCAGTAGTTTTATGACAAATGGGTCCAGGCCAGGTCAGACACTTGAGTACTGGAGATAATTTGACAGAGCTGTGTGGTAGAGCTCTATCCTCTGCCATAAAAAAAAGTCTTTTTCCAGTTTTTTGTCTCTTCAAATACCAGGAAATACCAAATAATAGACTGAATGTTAGATCATCTGCTCAGCGTTCGTAACAGTGAGTCCAGTTCCTCAAAAAGAAACAGGACAGGAATTTTACTCCCATTTAGTTCCTAGTCCCTAAAAGTTGGGGTATACTTTCAGATCCTGGATCTCATCAGTGTGAACTAGTTTGTGAGATCCATGAGGCCCAAGATTGAGTCTCCGTGGTCAATCATAGCAGCAGTCAAGCCAGGTGATTTTCTAGTTTCCATTGACCTATCAAGTGCTTATCTACACATTCCAATTCAACAGTCACATTAGATATTTCTCAGATTTACCATCAAGGCTCAACACTTTTAGTATCAGGCTCTCCCCTTTGTGTTGGCCTCCTCCCAAGAGTGTTCATGAAAGTCTTAATAAATGTGGCTCTCCGGCAGAAGGAGCACCATGTTTATCCAAGTTATGTGGGATGATGTCCTGATCCAAGTGGATTCGGAACAGCTGGCCCTCTGCTCAGTCTGCAGGACTTTACAGAATCTGGAGGAACACTTTTACATTGGGAACCCAGAGAAGAGCTTCCTTCAATTGTCTCAATCTCTGGAACATTTCGGAGACAGACCTGGCAAGTGCATTTCTGTTGCAGAGCAAAATTAACAGTCTCATAGATCAGATTCACCACAAAGTCTTGTCAGCCCACAGATGTCTCCAGATTCTAGGTTTAATGACGTCTACCATAGAGTTGGTTCCTTGAGCCAGATCTCACATGAGATCTCTTCAAGTCTTCCTCCTATCTCTTGGTGACCAACTACAGACTAGTAGCAAACTCTGATCTGGCTTCTGAGGTCAGTGCACCAGTCATTGCAGTGGTGGGAGGACTGTCAAAACCTCTTGAAGAAGTTTAGCTCCATCATAGCAACTTATTCTGTCCACTGATGCCAGGCTGATGGGGTGGAGCACAGTGCTAGGACAGATTCTAGTCCAGGAAGTCTGGTCACTGCAAGAGCAGAACTTCCAAATCAGTGTCCTGGAGATCAGATGTAGAGATCAAGCACAGAGTTCTTCCAAAATCAGTAAGCATCCAGTTTGACAATGCAGTTATCATCACTTACATAAAGGGATGGGGAAATTGTTAAACCAGGAAAGGCACACTAAACCGAAGCTCGTTTCTAGGTGTGACCTGGGAGCACAAGGAAGTTAAGTGGCACAAGCAAGGTGACACAAAATAAAATTAGGCTGAGAGAAGCATGCTTCCTTCTCTAGGAAGAAGCTAATCTACAGTCCCTCTCAGCAGTCTGTCTGGTGGGACATCTCAGCTGTCAGGCAGACTGCTCATCCACTAGAGGATTTGAGAAAATTGTCTCTGAATCAAGAGATAGTTCTAAGTCTTTGTCATAGATTCAGGGATCTGGAAATGGACTTTTCTGCCTTCTGAAGCAACACTCAGGTGGTGAGATTTTTCAGTCAGTACAGATGTATAGTAGCAGCAGCAATGGATGTTCTGTCTCAACCAAGGATCAACAGTGAGGCAAATTTGTTCTTGCCTTTTCCCTTGCTCCCAGTAGTTATTTATTTATTTCAAAGTGTTGCCAGGAAGGACATACTGAGCTGGTAACAGCTTGTTTCCCGATGTATCCTGGGGAATGGGGAACGGGGAGTAAGCCATACATGGTGAGCAAGTGAAAATAACATACGGTAGAGTGCAATAGTAATACAAATTTAATACATTACAATAAAAATAAAAGTAAAATACATTACAGTTGTGCAGTCACGATGTACAGGCAGCTGGTCAGGGCAACACAAAATAAAGATGTAAAACGATGCAAATTAAGGTACAAGTGCAATACAGTACTGGGAGAAGTTGTCAGTGTCAGTGCGGTAAGGTACGTGCAGGAACAAAACATTACAAGATGGAAATAACTTGCAGAAGCAGTTTTAATAAGATAAATACCAGGCCCAGGGGTGGGTGGGCCGTTGCTCACAGCTGGGGAAATTGGGGTAGAGGGAACATATGGTGGTATCATCAGCTCATGGAGAGGAGAACATAAGGGTCAGGGTCAGTTACAGTTGTAGGAGTGGTAATAAATTCAAGAAGGGACTTCAGGGAGTTGAAGGAGGAGGCTGAGCGGATAGACAGGAGAAGAGAGGACCAGAGCTTGGGAAAATGATATGAGACTGCAGCTTGGCCCACAGAGATTTTACTGGAGTGGAGGAGAAGAAAATGAGGAGCAGTGCTTCAGAGTGGGAAGGAGGAAGGAGCGGGGGAAGATAGGGAAGAAAGGTATGGAGCAGGAGAGCCAAATCAGAAATTGGAGGTGAAAGAGGAACAGTGGGCGAGGCATCTGGCATCAAAGGAAGGGAGGGAGGAATAAAGAGAGCAGTAATGTGTATGAGGAGGGCAAAATGGTAGAATGAGTGAAAGAGGGTGCCCAGTCTAGCAAGGGTGGACTTGGGAGCTGCCCAGTAGACCGTGTCACCATAGTTGAAGATTGGGAGGATCATCTTCATGAATAGCTCTCAACAGGCAGGGAGTGGTTCTAAGGAAGATTCCTCAGTAGCATGCTTGGTTAATTCTATTGGGGCCCAGAGCTGCCAAGAAGGCTATGGTTCTCGGACTTAAATCCATGTGGCAACCCAGGCACCCATTCTACTTTCCACTGTAGCATGATCTTCTGGGTCAGGGTCTACTGTCTCATCCCAGTCTGGCACAGCTTCAGCTGGCAGCTTGGCGTCTGAAAGATGGAGGCTTCTCCGACTAGAATGTTCTTTGAATCATTAAGGAAACATTCTAATTTAGCAGCTTATGATGGGCCATATTTTACCACTGAGTCACTCAGATGGGTTTTCAACCTAGGAAAGCACCTGTGTACCAGATTTTGGATTTCCATCAGGAGAGGCGGACACATTTCTGACTCTCTCTACCTTATGGGTACAGGTCTCAGCTTTGGATGCTGTCCTCCATTCAGATGAAGGACATTTGTAGGTTCTCATCCCAACAGCTGTGTTTTTTTTTGTTTTTTTAAGAGCTTTTAGTAGAACAAAGCCAATCTGTAACTTTCCAGTTCCCCCTTGAAATTTTAATGCGACCCTTAATGCACTCTGCGATCCTCCATTCAAGACTCTGTTACAAGTTTCAGAGGGCATTCTGTTCATCAAGACATTTTTTTTTTCTTTTAGCAATTTGCTCTGTTAGATGGCTAGGAAAGCTGGAGGAATTTTCCTGTAAAGAATTTTATTTGATCTTCCATCAGGGAAAGGTAGTGTTCTATACAGTTAGTTCCCTTTTTTCCTTCCTGCAGTTCCTACTGAGTTTCATGTAAACCAAGAAGTAAGCCTGCCTTCCTTTCATCCAAAGCTGTGCAGTGCTAAGCATTTGTACACTAGACATTCCTGGAGTTTTTAATTATTGGAGAAGCAAAAAAGGGGGTCAGCTGGCCCGGTGGCGCTGAGGGTTGAGGTCTGGACACCACACCGGCAACCCAGGTTCAGGAACAAGCCGGGGCTGCGGTGGGTTGGCAGGGGAGGGAAGGGATTCAGCATCTGGAGGACTGCTCTCCCTTCCCTGGGGAGGGCTTAGGGGATGTGCCGCTCTGTAGCAGCACCTGGCGGCAGTCGGGTGCAGCACAGACAAGGTGGCGCACACATAGCGGGGAAGGAGCTTGGCGGGCAGTGGCACGCTGTGCCCAGCTGCCATTGCACACCCAAGCACTCGGGTCCGAAACAGCCCAGACCAAAAAGGCCCTCTTCGGAGCTACGGAGATGAATGGGACTCCAGGAGCAGGTCCACATCCTGCCCCTGGCCCAGTGCACCAGTGAACTCCGTGGCCATCCTGATGCCAGGTAGACCCCTCTAACTCCAGAAACGCTGCCACAGGGGGTGATCTAGGGGGCTGGACCTACCTGGGTGGACACAGGCAAGCGGGGGTTCAGGCAGGGAGTAGAGACCCAGCCGAGTGGGTACCCAAGAAGGATGCCTGGAGCCACAGAGTGAATAAAGAGAGTTAAAAAAAAAAAGGGGGTCAGTAGGCTTCCAGGGCAACTTTGGCTAGATGAGTTATGTATACCAAAGGCATATGCAGCAGCAAAATTGTCACCGTCAGCTTTGATCAAACTACATTTGACAAGGGCAGTTACAACCTCTTGGGGAGAAAAGGCAGATGCCTCCGTTTCTGACTTGTGCAAGTTAGGAACCTGGTCTTCATTGCCTATGTTTATAAAACATTACAAACTAGATACTCAGGGCCCCATTTTCAAAAGGTTAGCATGGCACTAACCTGGTTTCTGCAGTGCTAACCTGGAATAGCGCCAGCGGTCAGGGGTGTGCCCATATTCTAAGTGCACAGATGCGCAACGCACTGCTGACAGCGCCATCGCACACAAAGTTGTGCTGCACCTATACATATGAGAGTTCCCTCATGCATATGTGGTGCAGCACAATATTGAAAGTGTTCAGAAGCGCTAAATGGCCGCCTGCAGCAGTGCAGATTAACACTTCTGAAACCCAGCCCTTAACGGTGCACAGACCAATCTGTCCACTGTCAAGGGCTAGGTACCCAAGTGGTTCAGTATCCCTCCTCTGCCCCGATCCCTGTTCACATAAATAAAAACTTAGTGGTAGTTCAGTGACCTTCCCCTACTCGAATCCCCCGTTCACATACATAAAGAATGAATCATTGGTAGCTCAGTGTCCCTCCACTGCCCCTATTCCCATTCATATAGATAAATATAGAAATCATTGGTAGTTCAGTGTCCCTCCCCTGCCCCAATCCCTGCCCCCATATAAATATATATTCCCATCGGTGGTCCAGTGATCCCTCCCCCCGTTCACCGCCCTGTTTTAAATATAACAATCCCCAGTGGTCCGGTGGTCACCCCAATTTCCCGATTGCCGTCCCAATGAAACCATTCTCTGGTAGTCTAGTGGCCACCACCCATGTAGTGACCCACCACCTCCTTCCAACCCGACCCTTGCCGCCGACTGACAAGCCCTCCTCCGCCACGGACAGACCGCCAGCTGAAGCCAGTGGCGTGTACAGTACATAGAACAGGCTCATTGGTTGACTGGTCAACCAGTGAGCACATACTATGTACTGTACACACTTGTCGTCAGTTCAGTCGGTGTCTGGCCGTGGCAGTGTGAGGAGGGCTGTACCAGTCACCAGTATGGGCATTGGGGGGTGGGGTGGTGGGTTTCAACATGCCAGGATGGGGGTCCACTAGACTACCAGGGAATTTATTTCTTTATGTCAGGATGGCGATCGGGGTGGAGGAACCACTGCACCACCGGGGATTGTTATATTTGAAATGGGCCAGTGAATGGTGGAGGGGGAAGGGACCAGTTTACATCTGGTCTCGGTGTAGCACCAGTATATGTACATTGGAAACCTGAGCTACTAATAGCTCCATTCATACAGGACATCTGTGCACGCTTCTGCGGCTGCTGCCCATTTCATACGTCATCCTGGGACAGCACAGGAGGTTGTGGGTGCGCCGAGCAGTTCAGAATGCGGGAGTCAACCAGATATTATCTATATATTTCAGCAACCGTAAGTTTAAAAAATTGAAACACTTTGCGAAAAAGCTAATTGGGTCATGCCTTACTTCGAGGTGTAGCTCAATTACAGGTGGACGTTCCCCCCCCCTTTTTTTTTGTATTATTTGTTTATGCTCCTTACCCTGACCCCCAGCCTGCAACTCCTTCAGGCTTGCTGCAAGTCCCTTTGTGCCCACCAGTCTCACCTCCACTACCAACCCCCACCAGTCACGGCCGACGCACTACAAGGCCCTGGGGTCCAGCTCTAACCCTGCTGGAAAGGCTCCTCCCCTGGCAGAGGGACAAGGAGAAGAGAAGTTCAACGCTATCCTCGAGGCAGATCGTGCGATGAGGTGGTGCCTTGAGGATCATGGATGGGGCAGGCAGCCATCATCTGGCAGGACTGGAACAGGCCCTTTTTCTTGTCCCGTCCACCTCCCACATAGGAGAGCTCTGCAGCAGGGACATCAGGCGGCGCGTGGTCACCCACGCCACCGAGGACATCACCACAAACCCCCACCAGGAGCTGCTACAAAGTGGTGCTACTCCACCCCCCCCTCTCCCGGGAGGGAAGTGTCCATCGGACATTTTGAGTTTCCTCCCTGCCGGCCACTGCTCCTGAAATCCAGGCTTGGTACACAAACAGGATCTCCAGCGTGCCGAGCAAACACCCATTGCTCAGCGCCATGGGGCCAGTGGACGTTTCCTTTTAGTACAGTGGTGGTAGTTAATTGGTTGAGTATATGCTGTTTGGTTACGATCATATATGGGGAAATACATGGTGGATTTTTCTGGTGGGACAAGGGCCCAAACACGTAATAAATTAGTTGCAAAAAAACTTCTTTAATGCAAGAGTTAGGGTAAAGCCACAAAAGTAGGGAAATGTGGTGTTAGGATTTCAAATCCTAACACTCCAGCAAAGTCAATGAGTGAAATATCACTTTTTCACCTCTCCAGAACTCGGAAACTGCACATCCAACCAGAACGTAACTCTGCACGTCCAGAGATCTTTCCTAGGTGACCGCGCATGCAACTTTACATGCAAATTCGTTGAATGATTGTGAAGTTATTAAAGTGCAGAATTTGGGATTAAACATTGAAGTGCCAACTCAACCCTAACTATAGGGGCTATAATAACTGGGGATAGTTTTTTTATAAAGGGAAACCAGGTTATAATTCGCCATTATAACCTGCAAGTTATAACGGTGAACAGGAGCCCAGTTTCCCTTGTGCGCATGCCCCAACAGCAGCTTTTCCTTGATTCACAGCCAGCCGCCAGCCATTCAAGGCAGATGCTGACACCCGGCGGTAAGTTAATTTTAAAGAACAAGTAAAAAATGAGCACTTCAGTCCAAAAACGTAACAATTTTTACAGAAATAAATAAAATAAACACAAGGGAAACCTTTGCTTCGTAATCTGCTTCCGGACTGCATGAATGCTGAAACCTGACTGGACAGCACTGCACAGGAAGGATTTTTTTTTTTATTTTATATTGTTGCTGTGGCAAAAAAAAAAAAAAGATCCCCAGCAATTCTATAAAATAAAACATGGGGTGGTGTGTTTAACTCAAGATTTTACACACATCCCTCGGTGTTGGATGCTTAAATAAACCCCTCGAGCTTCGCTGTCTGGGTTTATGTAGCATCCAGCACCTCTGTGTATGTGTAAAGTCTTGTTAAACACACCACCCCGTGCATTATTCTATATATAATATATAGAGAGTCTATAATAGGCTGTCTCAAAATAGGCAGTTTTGACTATTAAGACCACTGAAAACTCCATTCTTGCTCTAAAGTAGAAAAATATGTAGTTTTGCTACAACGGAGCTTAATTAACTTTTCTCCCCTTTCAACATACAGGTAAATTGGGACAATGGCACATTATCAGTTCTGCCCTCCTGTAGCAGGCAGTGCTTTGTGGCATGTAAACAAGCCACTAGAAGCATGTGTAAATTGCGTGCCTGTATGCCATTAGTACAGGCACTTTAAAGCACTTTTGTGGGAATGCAGAGTTGTCTGCAAATCGCTAATGTTACTGATTGCACATAAGTCATGTGCAGTCATGACATAACTCTGCCCTCTGTTCACAGCAGAATAAAAGAGTAATGCTTGATGGAACTTTACTTTTACCTGTGCTGCAGTTTACTCAGATTAGTATTCAGGAGACTGGCGAGCATTGAAGTAGTTCATCCAAGAGGTAACAAAAGCATTTGTCAGCATTTTTAACTGGACCAAATTGATACAATCTTTATCAGTGGGATCCTCCTAAAAATAATGTAATGTTGGTAATGTAGCACAGAACGTCCAGCATACCTCTCAGTTTCTGAACTGACCACCCGACTTTAGTAGCAGAATCAAACCAACTCTCATTTAAGTAGTGCTAAACCAAGCCTTAAGTACAAGTAAACAGTAATACTGTAGAACGTAGCGTAGCAGTAGATTAGAATACATTTCCAGTGTATTGAAAGGTTCATTTATCTGGAGAAACAGTTGTCGTGTTAATTATTTTCCAGGTAATGTACTGTTTAGGTGTTCAGTGAATTTGATCCATCAGTCAAGGGCTTTGAAGGCAAATGTAGGTCTTTCAAGTAACTTCTTTAGCTTTGGAATTGAGAAATTGAAAACAAAACTGAAGGCATGCAGCAGTAGCTTTGCACTGCATTGAAATTCGCAAGAAAGTAATCGGGCAATTCTTTGAGTGTACACTGCATGGAAGGGAGGCTACAGTAATGGCATTTCCTGTACATTCTGGAATTATGCGACTTGCATGTTTGTGAAGGATGCTGAAGTGTTAAGATAGTCGTAGACGATATTAGAGGTCAATTCTGCAGGTCTTGTTGTAGAGGATGTCTAGTTTTAGTAGTATTCAGCTTCAGAGAGGAAAACAGAATTGCTATAGTCACTCCCAGTAAGTGGCTTGACCTGGTTGATGTAGGCACAGCTTAAGTGAAATGCCTACATTAATGTCTTGTGTTCGTTTTAAACATTTATGAAAAAACATACCCACAGTATTGACTTCACAAATAGTTACCAAATCAATATTCACTATGCTAGTCTGCAAAGCAGTCTGGCTGATGAGTTGGATCCCGTGGAGCAAGGGAGGACTGCAGTTCCAGCTTTTATGATGGAAATGATGGAACATGAATTCTCTGAACTTTAAAGGTATGCTGTCTCCCTCCAACTGGCTGATTTTTGCCCTTTTTTTTTTTGTTTAATACGTTTATCGAGTGACAGTTATCATATAACATTACTTGACAGTCACAGTCATTACATTTGATTAATACATCATTAATAGCAGTATGAAAGATCAATTCCATCTTGCTCTATATATTCCATTTTACAGTTACTTTCAATTTTTTACTGTCATTTTTCTCTTTTTTATTTTCCAAGCCTACCTCTATCTATATTCTATAACTATCTAGCAGAAACAAAACTATAACTTAAATAAAAAACAGCAACAGCAAAAGTCAATAACCTAATGACGTTTGGTATTAAAATTAAAATTTAATCTGGTCGGTGTCTGTATCTGCTTTATTTCCATATAATTTCTACAGATGTAGATGTTTGCCCTTTTAAACTAATATTTGTGAGGTGATGGTGCCTTTAACAAATAATTGTATTCTGAATAAGCCCTCTCAATGAAAGATGTTCTTTTCAAACAAAGCACTGGGTACCTTATTGGTGTGGTAACATAAGAGCACAGGTTCCCTACTAAATTGTTTTGAGCGTGCTCTTGGATGCACATAATGCTAGTAGCTAGCGCTGTTGTACTTAGAATGCTTTATTTATTCATTTTTTATTGTATTGTGACAAAGTTTACCTGTCTATGCATCTCATCCCTTGCCTCCACCCCAGATCTTCACTATATATGCCAGAGCCCCTCCAATTAAAGGCATTGCTGACCATGCCACAAAGATGTCCTTAGCTCCTGGGGATCCCCCTCCTTCTTTTTCGCACAACCGCTGTGTGTTTTAAAGGGGGTAGGAAAGCATGGATGCAGCGGTGGCAGGGGAGGGGATGGCATGTTTGTGTTTCGTGTATATGTGTATGTATGTATATATATATATATATATATGTGTGTGTGTTGGCCTTCACTGGCTCCAGTTAGTCATGTTCTCCAAAGAAAGTTTTCTTCCCTGTATGTCCCACCTCACCTCCCTGTGGAAGCTGTGCCAGCTGGCAGCTGCCTGTTGGGCTTGGATGATATTACATGGTTACCTGCATTGTGTCTGACACCACCACCTGACCAACCCCCAGGTGTTGCTGATATGGCAGCATACAAGAGCCTTCCCATGTCAAGAGGAAAGCTCCCAAATGAATGCTCTGCATTCTTCCTGTCAGCATCCATTCCTGATATCTTGGGCTCGGGGCATGAACCTTGATCACCTGCAGCCAGAGTGATTCTCTAATTCCCAGCACCACTGAGCGGGCTATTAATGCATTTTGGAAAACTCTAAACATGCTTAAAACGGTTTTAACACAAAAATTACATTTTGTTTTTAAGACACTATCAACTCCCCCACTTTAATGTAAAATAGTCATAATCTGCCTTTGAGGTTTGACAGTATTCCGTTTAGATTGCTCACAATCAGCCATTATAAGCACCCTGACCAAAGCTGTTTTTCTGGCTTTGTCTATTAAATGATGACTTTATGGCAAAGTTAAGTTGTACAACTGCAGTAGCACCTGCTGTGCAGTAAGTCAAACGCTATAATGAACAGTACTGTAACTTATTGTTTAATACCTTTCGAGTGGAGTACCATGTAGACACTGGAGACTAGACCAGTGTATTTCTGTAGTTTGGATCCATAACAATCATATGTTTGACTGGCACAGTGCCACTGTGATTTAATACATTGTGGAAATTAAACTTCCTCGTAATAAAGTAACAGAGCTGTATTGTATAGAAAACCTCTGTTAACTTTACCTTAGCATTAGTTGAAACAAGGTCTAATTACATGGGTAATATTGTGTAGGGATGCAAAATACACCTTCATATTCGATGTACTGTAATAACAATATCCAGTGTATCAGTTTTCAAATGTCCTTTCTTCCACAGTAGACCCTATTTACATTGCAAACTGGGAACATCACAGCTGTGCAGCACAAACGACTTGTTTCAGCAGCCTTGTGCTTTAGTTATTTGTGGGGACTGTTGTTTTACGTTAAAAAAATAATTTGAGACAGCCAGCCTTCATTGGTAGGATTTCCACTTGCAGAGATGGCAACTCTGGTTCAGGAGTAAACCTGGTTCATCTGGGGCAGAATGGAGGATGTTCTTCTCCTCTCTGGGAAGGGTGGGCAGCATTCTTCGCTGTAACATTGAAAGCAGGTGGCAGTAGTGCTGGGGGGGTTGAATCATAGACTTTGACGGCTGATAAGTACCACTTGGCCCACCTAGTTTGCCCATTTCCCTACTTATTAGATAAGCTGCAGATCCTAGTTAACCAACAGCCTACTTCTTCCTACCCACCACCAGAATTGCCTTATGTCTGTCCCATGCATTCTTAAATTCCCCCACTGTTTTTGACCCCATGACCTCAGGAAGGCCGTTCCATGCGTCCACTACCCTCTCTGTGAAAAAACACTTCCTCACATGGCCTCTGAGCCGTCCCCTCTCGATCTTCAAATTGTGTCCCCTTGTTCTTGCACATCTCTTTTTCTGCAAGATGCTACCCTCTTGGACTTTGATGATTCCTTTGAGGTACTTAAAAGTTTCTATCATGTACCCCCAACCCCTTTCCTCAAGGGTATACATATGAAGCTTCTTTAGTCTTTCTCTTTGTATGGCTTCTTTTGTAGACCCTGCACCATTTTAGTTGCCCTCCTCTGGACTGCCTCCATCCTGTCTATGTCCTTGTGGAGATGGGGTCTCCAGAACTACATGCAGTACTCCAGATGGGGTCTCACCAACTGTCTGTACAGAGGGATAACAACTTCCAGTTTTCTACTGGTGATGCCACTCCCTATATATCCCAGTATCCCTTCCAGCCATCCTTACTGTCTTCTCACATTGCTTACTTGCCTTTAAGGCATCTGATGTGACTACTCCCCAGGTCCCGTTCCATTTTTGTTGTTGTTAATACCCCCCAATTGTGTACTCTTCCCCTGGGTTTTTGTTTCCCAGGTTCATAACTTTACACTGAATCTAAGCTGCCATACTTTTGAACGTTCCTCCAACCTTGCCAAGTCCCTTCTCATCTTTTCTAACCCGTCTTGTGTATCAACCTTGTTGCAGATCTTTGTGCTGTCTGCAAAGAGGCATACTTTTCCTTCCAGTCTCTCTGCAATGTCACTTATAAAGACATTAAAAAGGACCGGACCCAGTACTGAACCCTGCAGTACCCCGCTAGTAACCCCTCTTTCTTCAGAGTGGACTCCATTTACTATTACTCTCTGACTGTGTCCTGTTGTCCAGCCATTGTTTTACTCAGGCTACCACCCTGGGACCCACTCCCAGGCTGGCTAATTTGTTTATTAATCTTTTGTGTGGGACTGTGTCAAATACCTTGCTAAAGTCTAGGCAGGCCGTGTCCACAGCCCCTCCGTGGTCTACTACTTTGGTCACCCAGTCAAAGAAATATATTAGATTCATCTGACATGACCTTCCAGCTATGAATCCATGCTGCCTTGGGTTCTGACCTCTAGGTACTCAACAGTTCTTTCTTTCGGAAGTGATTCCATCATTTTCCCTACCACTGAGGTCACGCTAACAGGTCTGTAATTTCCTGCCTCTGCTTTGCTCCCACTTTTGTGAAGGGGAATCAAATCCGCCCTCCTTCAGTCCTCAGGTACCACCCCATCCTCCCATGATTTGTTAAAAAGGGTAGTCAGTGGTGTCACTAGTTCTCCTCTTAGTTCTTTTAGAATTCTTGAGTGAATCCCGTCAGGCCCCATTGCTTTGTCCACCTTCAGTTTTAGGAGTTCTTTCAGAACCCTTTCTTCTGTGAAAGGACTGGTATCGATCCCCCTATCCAGAGGTTGAGGATGGGATGGGACCATTATGGACATCAACATGCAGGTGCACCCTTACTTCAATGCATGCAGTGCCTCGGGGGACAGAAAAAAAACTACAAAATGGCCTGACTTTGGGAACCAAGGACCCCAGTATATCCAGACTCCACGGCACCACCTGAATGCAGCCTGATGACATATGAAATGAGGTACCTCCTCCTGTCGTCATCTCACCTGGGGTGGGTATAATCAAGACTATGTGGAGGCCTGGCATCTTTGTGTAGTATATAAGGGGAGTGGGTACACCATGCATGTTCCTGAGGGAGGCTAAAGCCAGAGGTGGAAGGAGCATGAAAACAAAGGGATTAAAAAGAAAAAAATTTTCAGAAACCATGCTTTATTATTCAGCCAGTCAGCCATTCCCTTATAGCTTGTCTCCAGGATTTTCAAACAGTTTTGTAATATGGCCCCTTACAAATTCAGGGGAAAAAAGTTACTACAATAATCCCAATATAACAAGTTAGATTTACAACATTTCATAAGTAAAAAAGAGAATAGTGCATTTCAAATAGTGATATTGAGGCATCCATTTTGAAGACCTAGAGTGTATAAAAGTGACATGCCAACCGGGGTCCAACAATTTCCGTACAGTGTGGTTCAAAATAAGGACAGCGGCAGAGACAAACCACACAAGGAAGAAGGTCCTGGACTTCAGGAAGGCAGATTTTTAAAAATTGGTGAATGCCTCAGAGAAGGCCTAGTTTTTTTTTTTGGGGGGAATTATCTAGGTAGGGTGGATGAACAGTGGGACAAATTAAGGTGTGGCATAGTGAAGGTAACAAACCTCTGTATGACAGAAGTGAGCAAAAAACAAGAGGAAAAAAGATCCCTGTGGTTCTCGAGGGAAGTGGCGGTGAAGGTAAAGGCCAAAAGGGTGGCATTCAGGAGGTAAAAAGAGACGCAGAGGGAAGAGGATAGTGAGGTGTACCAGGAAAGGGAGACTGGGAAGGCTGTTACGGGTGCAAACAGAGGAAAGAATAACCAGAGGGGTAGCTAAGTGTGACAAGACCTTTTTTAAATTCATAAGCAAAAAGAGGAAGACAAGGGGAAGGATGTTGAGGTTAAGAAGGGCCGGGGGCTGCTCTCGTCCTCTCCTTGGGGGCGGCTGTTACACTGCCCCTTTACTGCTGTCTGTGGATGCACAGGTTGCAGCACAAGATTCACAATGTGGGGAGGGGAGGACGCCATTAGGCACTTGACTATGACGTGCACTAACACATCTATAGCCTGAACTCTTGTTCTTGTGCCAGCGTCCTCAGGGGTGGGGTTTCACGGGCTAAAAAGGCAAAACAACAAATACCCAAAAAATCAGGCCCCCACTGCTGCACGGCATTATTCCTGATGAAAAAGCTGTAGGGGGGATGTAGCATGGATGGTCAGAACCACCACCACCGAGTCCTGCTGGCAAGTGGGAGATAAACTGTGCTATAAAAGGAAAAAAAAAGAGAGAGATAATTACCATAATAAGTATATAGTATGTGGTTAGATCATGGTTAGTATTTTGAGACTGGGGATTTATTCCTTATACGTGTAAGGCTATCAGTATTTTTCAGCCTCTGTTGCACATGATTGAGTTAGAAGTTTTTGACTTTTATTATGGTTAACACTTGACGAAAGTCCCCAGACTGAAGTAGGTCCTCTTCTTTCTGTACCAGGAGATTGGTCAGTTAAGGTCTGTAATCTTATCTTATTATTTAGTGAAATAGCATTAAAGATGACAAAAAAGTTGCTGCTACCAAGTCTGGTTTATGTTAGAGAAAACTGGTCTGGAGCAAGTAGTTACATTTAAGCAGTCTAGAAAGCTGAATAGTCATTTGCAAAATCTTTCGTTTAACTCAGGGCCGGGGGCTATATTTTGATTGGAAGAAGCAGTCCTAATGCTATGAGTTACTAACTAGAACGTGTTCAGTCTCCAAAGTTTAGGTAGCATCACCTACCACAGTTTTGCAGGCTGGGGAAGTACAGTACCATAGTCCTTTGTGTCAATAATGAACTGGGTGGACTTATAATAGTTTCAAAAAAAAAATATGAATGTATTAAGTGGGTGGACAGATATTAAGATAAAAGATGTTTTTCCATAAACTACCACCAATCCAGGCAGATGGGACCTCTATTTAACGTCTCATCCGAAAGACGGCACCTCAGAAGTGCAGCACCCGTCTCATGCTGCACAACAGTGTCAGTACTGGGATATTAACCCAAGTGCCAGATGTGGGAACTGAAACCACAGCCCTCTGATCTCCCAGCCTCAGAGGCGAGTGTGCTACCTACTGAGCCACTGACACTTCATATCTTCATTCACTTCATATGACATTATTATACCATGAAAAACACTGCAACCCCATCTTTTTAATATAGTGTATGCATGGAGCCAGAGTGCATTTTAAGTGGTTCAGCAGTTATACAGAGCTCCCGAAGCTCTAGTACTATCATGATAATTGGTCATAATAGCTGTTCCACCTATTTTTTTTTTTGTTTTATGTTACAACTTTATTGATAGTGGAGTTATCTGTACTATTATTATTCAGTGTTTGTAAGTTTGTCTGTCTGTCCGAGAACTCCTCCTAAACAGTTGCATCAATCCCGACATGTTATATATAATTAGAAAGGCCATACTCTAACCTAGATTATGGGGCAGGTTTCATTCCAGTGGAACAAATAACCTGTGACCTGTAGCCACCAAAAGGCATTTCAGACGATTTAAGGCGTTCGCGCAACACTTCCAAATGTGGTGTTAAGGTGAACGTGGAAGAAACGGAAAAGCAAGGCAAAGTAATGAGAAGCAGTCAAAACGTATACACCCAAAATGCAGTTTATAACAAAAGGTTAGGCTATGTGTGTATTATACAGTAGCAGAAACAATCAGCTGTTCTGTATTCTATTTCACACATAGGACTGTTTTCAGAAGGGAGGGAGGGTGCGCAAAAACGAAAACGTACTTTACTGGGACTCCCAGCCACTGGCTAGGATCACACACTAGTATTGTCTGAGAACAGTGAAAACAGAACCTGCACCATTAATCCTTTTGAATTGGTTGCACATAGGAAGATGGTATAGTCTCCCTTTCAAAAGATCGGTGTAGATGATCTAGTGCTCTCATATCCTGATGAACTGAATCTACAAACAACTGTACCCCGTTAACACAAGGGAGAATCAGCAGAGAAGACAAAGAGGTCCAGTGGTTAGAACACAAAATGTTGAACAAGGAGGAACAACTTTAAATACCACAAAGTTCCTAGCCACTCCAAAAGAAGTTCACATAAAGGCCACATAAAAATTGAACAACATAATTAGCTTCGCTTTATATAATACAGACTGTACACAGCAAACAGTCAATAGGTTCATATTTCACTTCAGGACAAGACCATCCATATCAAACTTACCTTCTGTTGCCTGTAAGTTTAAATATCGCCAGAGCCACTGACTCTGTGTGGTCTTCAGCTTGACCTCCCAGTTCTTCCGGCTGCTCCTCCCCGAAATTTATTAGAAGCAGGCTCATACTACAAACAAGATATTGCATTTTGACTGTGATATCCTGGGTGAACATTGGGAGGAAACCACAGGTTGATGAAAGTTTTATACATAGCTTTCAAAAATAAGTGAGGAACAATCTTTACCCAGGAGCCCATAGTGCTAAAATTATCCATGCGAAGTTTGGTGGACTTAAGCGATGCACAATGTATTAGTGTAGTGAAGGGGCTATTATGATTGTGTCACAATCCATCCCCTTCATTGTCATCTGCTGACTAACAATATTGTAAGAGACTTAATTAAATTTATGATGCCACACTGGGTCATATATCTATGTATGTTTTTAACTTATCTTTATTGAGTTTGCACAATCCATCAATATAAACATAGCCCGTAGGACAGCACTTATGGAAAGGATACATCAGTATTTTTACAGTACTACATCGTTGCACTCCTACCAGTGATACATCATAGGAGGGGTATCTATAATGTTTTTATTACAGTAAAACAAATCGTAGGCTATTGCTGCCATGAGTAGGGATAAACCAGGAGAGGTACAAATACATCCCCAAAACACCCCTTTTAATTGGTGTAACATCCCCAACATCCAAATATAGGAAATTAACTGGAGAAATTAGAGCATTCTCCCAGCTCTGCAACATCCCGCTGTGAACCCATGCTGCCTTGGGTCCTGTGCCCCACTGGCCTCTAGGTACTCAACAGTTCTTTCCTTCAGAAGTGATTCCATCACTTTCCCTACCACAGAGGTCAAACTGACAGGTCTGTAGTTTCCTGCCTCTGTCTTGCTCGCACTTTTGTGAAGGGGAATCACATCCGCCTTCCTCTAGTCCTCAAGTACCACACCATCCTCCCATGATTTGTTAAAAAGGGTAGTCAGTAGTTCTCCCCTTAATTCTTTTAGAATTCTGGGGTGAATTCCATCAGGTCCCATTGCTTTGTCCACCTTTAATTTAATGAGTTCTTTCAGAACCCTTTATTCTGTGAAAGGACTGTGATCTACCCCCTCCCCCCAATCCAGAGTGCTTCTGTTAATTG
Organism: Neoceratodus forsteri; assembly: GCA_016271365.2. Lineage (NCBI taxonomy): Eukaryota > Metazoa > Chordata > Ceratodontiformes > Ceratodontidae > Neoceratodus > Neoceratodus forsteri. The sequence goes on along the minus strand of CM028132.1, from coordinate 1,226,229,402 downwards.
GATTAGGCACCTCCCCTTCCCCCTCTTTTGTAAATACTGAGCAGAAGTATTCGTTCAGTATCCCTGCTTTTTCACTGTCCCTCTGTGCCCATCCACCGTCCTTTCTATTCAGCCTCACCATCCCTCCCTTTGTCTTTCTACGCTCCCTGATGTACCTGTAAAAGGTTTTATCCCCCTTCTTAACCGAGTTTGCTATCTTTTCCTCAGTTTGAGCCTTTACTATTCTGACTTTCCTCCCTGCTTCCTTGTGCCTTAACTGGCACAGTTCTCTGTCCTGCGTTTCTGTGTTTCCTTATACTTGTGTATTGCTCCCTTATGCCTATCCCATGGCTGTTTGAAGCCCTGCACTGTATTCATGTCAACCACTTCCTGAGGCATCCACCACCCTTTCTGTGAATAATAACTTCCTCACATTACCCCTGAATCGGCCTCCCTCTAATCTCATGCTGTGTCCTCTTGTCCTGCTATTTTCCTTTGATTAAAACATGTTAGACTCTTTCACCTTGTTAATGCCCTTAAGATGTTTGAATGTTCGATCATATCACCTCTCTCCTTACTTTGCTCTTGGGTATACATATTGAGCTTCATTAATCTGTCCTCGTATGTTTTCTGATGCAGTCTCTGCACCATTTTGGTTACCCTTATCTGGACTGCCTCCATTTTGTTAATGTTCTTGTGCAGGTGCGGCCTCCAGTACTGCACACAGTACTCCAGATGGGGCCTAACCAGTGTCTTGTAAAGAGGGATTATTACCTCCCTGTTATGACTTGTGATTCCCCTACTAATACACCCCAACATCCCTCTGGCCTTACCTACTGCTTTAGTGGTCTGCTTGGATGATTTCCGGTCATCTGTGATGATGAAGCCCAAGTCTCTTTGTTCCCTTGTGATTGCCGGCAACTCTCCTCCCAGCCTATAGGTAGCTTCAGGGTTTCTCTTCCCTGTGTGCACAGTCTTGCACTTCTTTGCGTTAAACCCCAGTTGCCACTCTTTCAACCATTTTGCCAGTTTAGCCAGATCTCTTCATTCTGCCCACCCCATCTGGATCATCTACTGTGTTGCAGATCTTGGTGTCATCTGCAAACAGACAAACCTTACCCTTCAGTCCATCTGCAATGTCACTGATGAAGATATTGAAGAGAACTGGCCCCAGGACTGATCCCTGAAGTACCCCACTTGTGACTTGCATCTCTTCTGACTGTATATCGTTTACCACCACTCTCTGTTTCCTACCCACCAACCAGTTTGCCACCCAGTTGACCAACCTCTGACCCACCCTGAGCCTAACTAGCTTATTAATCAATCTTCTATGTGGAATAGTATCGAAAGCTTTGCTGAAGTCAAGGTAGGTGACATCAGCTGCACCCCCTTGGTCCACCACTCTGGTTAACCAGTCAAAGAAATCTATGAGATTAGTTTGACAGGACCTTCCTGTTGTAAATCCATGCTGTCTTGGATCCTGTGCTGCTGTGGATTCCCAGTGTTGTACCATCCTTTCCTTAAGGAGTGCCTCCATAATCTTACCCAGTACTGAGGTAAGACTGACTCGTCTGTAGTTCCCTGTCCCTTCCCTGCTGCCACTCTTGTGGAGCGGGATCACATGAGCCCTTCTCCAGTTTTCTGGGACCTCTCCTGTGCTCAAAGACTCACTAAACAGTTCTGATAATGGCTCTTCTGGTTCCAACCTTAGCTCCTTTAGTACCCAGAGGTGTATGCCATCCGGTCCTATTGCCTTGTCCACCCTGAGCTTAGCAAGCTCTTGAAGGATTCTTTCCTTTGTGAAGGGATTTGTGCACATCTCCCTCCCTCCCCCTGTGTCCATGGTGCTGAGCTGTGGGCCCTGCCCTACCTTCTCCTCAGTAAATACTGAGCAGAAGTATCTATTTAGGATAGTTGCTTTTCCTTGGACCTCCTCCACACACTCCCCCTTATCCCCTTTGATCTTAGCAATACCCCCTCTGGACTTTCTCCTTTTAGTAATGTATCTATAGAAAGTCTTGTCCCATTCTTTTACTGTTTATGCTAGTGTTTTCTTGGTTTGTGCCTTTGCCTGCCTTACTGCTTTCCCTGCTTCCCTTAGGGAAGTTTGGTATGCCTCCTTATCTTCGTCCCGCTGCGTTCCCTTATATTTCCTGAAGGCCAACCTTTTGGCTCTGATCTTTTCTGCTACTATTTTTGAGAACCAAAGTAGTTTTCTCCTTCTTTTGCTGTTCTCCCTAACACAGTGGGGTGTTGCTTCAAGTATTGCATCCTTAATGCTTGCCCACTTTGCCTGTACCCCCTCACCTCTATTTCTGCTTGCCATGGCTAGCTTAATTCTGCTGGTCATCTTACCAAAGTCAGCACCTCTGAAGTCCCATATGTTTGCTTTGGAATGGGATGATTTGATTTATACTGACATACATACTAACATACTAAAAGCCAGCAGAATAGGCCTAATGGTCTGTCGTGTCTGCTCAGAAGTCAGCCACCTATTGGGTACTCACCTTCCTACCTTCCCAGCCCCCAAGAGGGGCTTCTTTGGTTTCAGTTTCCCCTTGTACCTGTCCCACCCCTTCTTGAAGCCCTCCACTGTGCCCTCCTCCACCAGCCTCCCGGTCAGCGCATTCCGTGGCTCCACCACCCTATCCATGAAATAATGTTTCCTACGAGACCCCCTGTAATTTCACCCCTCCAGCTTCCACTCATGCCCCCTGGTTGTTCCCCCTTCTTTAACCTGAACAGCTGTTTGGTTCCACTCTCAATTATTCCTTTTACATACTTGAAGACCCCTATCATGTCTCCCCGTCCCTCCTCTCCTCCAGTATGTACAGCCCAAGCTCTTCCAGTCTCTCCTCATAGGACCTCCCCTCCATACCCTGAATCATTCTGGTTGCTCTCCTCTGGACCCTCTCCAACAGTGCTATGTCCTTCTTCAGATGAGGTCTCCAGAACTGTACACAGTACTCAAGTTGCGGCCTGACCAAGGCATTATTTAGAGGGAGGATCACCTCCCTTCTCCTGGATGTGATTCCCTTGGCTGTGCTGCCCAGTACCCTGTTTGCTTTGGCTGCGGTTCTTCTACAATTTTTGGAGTTATTCATTTTGACATCTACCGCCACCCCCCCTAGATCCCGCTCACCCAATGTGGCTTGCAGTGTGTATACATGGCCCAGGTTTCTGACCCCCAAATGAAGTACCTTACATTTCCCGGCATTAAATTTCAATTCCCACCTCCTTGACCACCCCTCCAGGGTATCCAGGTCCCCCGGACTGTCTCTCTCGCTTCTTCCCTATCCACTGGTGCTCCCAGTTCGGAATCATCTGCAAAAAGACTCCCCTCCCTATATCCGAGACATAGGCATTGAACAAGAGAGACCCCAGTACTGAACCTTGGGGGACCCACTGATTACCTTCCTGGGGAAGGAGACTATTCCACCAACCATTACACTCTGTATTCACCCCGAAAGCCAATTTTCCACTCACTTGAGCACCTGTCCTCCCACCCCATCTCCCCCAGCTTTGCTATCAGCCCATTATGGGGTACCGAATCAAACGCCTTGCTGAAATCCAGGTATAGGATATGCACCAGCCTACGTCTGTCCAGGGCCCCCATCACCCAGTCATAAAACTCCACGAGGTTGGACTGACACGATCTCCCCAGGACAAAGCCATACTGTTTATCATCCTGGTGCCCTAGCCTCTCCTTGATAAAACCCTCCATTACTTTGCCTACCACAGACGTTAGGCTGACAGGCCTATAATTCCCTATCTCCTCCCTAGATCCACCCTTTGTGGATAGGCACTACATGAGTCACCCTCCAGTCATGGGGCACGCATCCTGTCTGCAGAGAGGTGTTAAAGAGTGCAGCCAGTGGAACTGCCAGCTCCTCTGCCAGTTCCTTCATAACCCACGTTTGTAGCCTGTCCAGCCCCGGTACCTTATCAGTTTTTAGCTTCTGAAGGGCCTCCCTCACCCTATCCACTGTGATTTCTCCCCCCCCCAGTCCTCCCCCTCATGGAACCTCCCCACTCCTTCTGGGTCTGGACCAGCCTGTACCCTAGCCTCTTTTCATCCTCTGGTCACAGACAGACCTCTCGCTTTTGTTGGCTCCTCTTCCCTCCCATTAAGTTCTAGTGGCCAAATTGAACCATACCATATGATGGTCACTGGCTCCCAGGTGACCTTCCTCCTGGAGATCTGTGATCCTTTCCCCAGTAGGTAGTACTAGGTCCAGGATAGCCCTGTCTCTTGTGGGTTGTTGTACTAGTTGTTTGAGGCCCTCCCCCTGCAGGGAATCCACGATGTGTCTAGTCCTGGCGGGTGTTCCTGCTGGTATTGACCAATCTGTATCTGGCATGTTGAAGTCTCCCATTATCAGAATCTCCCTTTTAGCTGTCATGTTTTGTACATCTCCTAACAGTAATGTGTCTTATGTCTTCCCCCTGGTCTGGAGGCCTGTAGACAACTCCAGTTCGTATGGCTGTCCCATTTCATGTTTCCAGGGTGACTCTCAGTTCTTCTGGCTCCTTATGTGTATTCTGAATTTCTGTAGCTTTGATATTTTCATTGACATAAAGGGCCATTCTTCCCCCCACCCATTTTTGCACCTCAGTCTCTTCTGAACAGTGCATAGCCAGGCACTGAAGTCTCCCAGGAGTGGTTACTGGTGAACCATGTCTCGCTAATGGCTACTATGTCCAGTTTTGCCTCTGTCATTGTTGCTTCCAGGTCTGGGATCTTGTTTCCTAGACTGCGGGCATTTGTGTAAATGCTTTTCTAATGGACAGATTTCGGTGCGTTGTTGGGCAAGGTCTGGCGTTTCCCCTGCATGTCGTATGGGGAGCCGGACTTTTTTCCTTACCTGGCGATGCAAATGAACTACAAACATGCTGAACTCCTGTTTGATCAGTAGCTGAGGGGAGGGATGTTCTTCCCGTTCGATGTATTGGGTGCTGCACCCCTCTCCCCATTTGCTAGTTTAAATAGTCTGCAAAGACCTCAAACTTCTGCCCCAGTGCACTGACTCTCTCCATAGTCAGATGCAGTCCATCAGTTTTAAAGAACGTTCATTCCCAAAGCTGTTGCCAGTTCCCTACAAATCTGTGTCCTTTTTCCTGGCACCAGCCCTTGAGCCACGTGTTTAGCTCTCCTATCTCCACTGCTCTGACCTTCTGTCCGTTTGCCCCCCTATCCCAGACCAGCAGGATCTCGGAGAAGGAGATACTGGATGAAATAGATGACAGTTTGTCTCCCAGCCTGGTCAGGTGTTCCTTGGTCTCCACAACTGACCGGATGGCGAGATCGTTAGACCCTGTGTGTACCAGGATGTCAGTGTTTTCTCCTACTTCCTACACGATTTTAGCAATGCGGTTAGTGTCTCTCCATGCTGATGTACCTGGGAGACATCTGACCATTACCGCCAGCCAGAGTTATGTATCAACTTCCTGAATCATGGAGTCTTTTATGATCAGTTTTTTGGATTTCCTTTCTGCTTTTTTTATTTTGGGCAAGTTTTGTAGCGCTAGCTCCTGTGCTGCAGTGTCCTGCTCTACAGTGTCCTCTGACCCTTTGTTTGATTTCAGAGATAGAGGCAGATACCTGTTTGTAGTTTTTATGTGGTTTGTGGACGTGTTACGTTGGTGAGCATTGAGTGATGGGGCACCGGATTTGCCCCTCCTAACCAGCTGCCAGCTTCCCGGACCAACTATCCTCTGCGGTTGAAGTGCATCAGTTGGATGTTGGGGAAATGGCAGGCAGTTCTTGTAATATATTTCCTCCTGAATATGCAATTTGAGGCGCGCAATCTCTGCCGATGCTGCCCAGAGCTGAGCCCTTAGATCTATGTATACTGTTCAAATGTTTGTTCTCACCTCATGCTGTGTCATGAAATACTCTTTAATGTTGACTCTGGTCTCCCCTGTCTGTACTCTCCCGGGTCGTGCCTGAATATAGGCAACATTGTTGTCTAGTGTACTTACCCGGTAAACAAAAACCAAATAAATAAAATTATGGACCAGCATGTAGGACAGCGTCCTAATCCTGCATAACTGCCCTTATGAAAAGTGTCCCACAGTTCCTGCAGTTAATAATATCCATTCCAGCTGAGTTGCCGAGTTTATAACCTGGTTCGAGTACTTAGAAGGAAAATGAAAGCAAAAGATTATTTTTTTGGTTTTTTATTATTTTGTTTGTTTTTATATAACTTTTTATAACAAGTTGCTTCTGGCGTGACAGGCACACCGCTCTATGGTTTTCAGTTCCTTAAAGTCAAGCTACCTCAGTCAAGTCTGCTTCAAGGCTGAATCTCTCTGCACAGGACACCAGGTCTACAAGTAACTATGCTCCTTAAAGGGATCTTCTCCGAGTCATCTCTTTGCAGTATGGACTTTTGAGTCTCTCGTTTACTGTTCTGTTCCAGACAGTCAGTTCTCATAGAATTCATGCTGTTCGCAGACATGGACCCTAACAGTCCGTCTTTGATGTTATTGTTTTTTTTTTTTTTTTTTTTTTACTCATATAACATACTTACTTGCAGGTGCCCCTGTTCTTTGGGCCCACACAGTTGCCCCAGCTGCCCAACAGACTGTCACCTGAGACCATCCACATCTCCAGTTTGATCCATCACCCTGTGGCTGGCATATTCCTGCTAAAGGCCTTCTCTGGCCTTGTGGAGAAGCATCTCCTGCTCCCAGCTGGTCCTTCTGGGCCAGCTTGTTCCAGCCATTGAGCCCCTGGGCCTTCAGGAGGAACGTTTTGATACTTGGAAAGTGACAGCCTAAGGGATCACTGGTGGCATGCCAGGAAGCCTCTTGGTGTGGGTGAAGTTAAATTAGCTATCGTACAGTACGCCTGGTACATGTCTGTCTGTTTTTTTTTCTTCCCCTGACCCTCCTCCCATGAGCTGTCATGCTAGTGGCTGGCTTGGGGGGGAGGGTGCCTGATGGTGCGGGGCCACCCATGCTGTCAGTTGCACTACTAGAGTGATGTGTCAAGCCCCCACCCCGAGATGAGATTACAATATCCATTGGATGCTCTGAATCGTCCCTGCCAGCCTCTGCTCCTGGTGTACTGGCCTCGACATGCAAACCCAGGTTGCCAGTGAGTCAGAGCGATCCTCATTGCAAAGCACCATGGAGCCGGCTCTGATTTTATTTTTGATGCACTATGGCCACTAACAAGAAGACTTTGTCAAAACAGAACAGATCAGATGGTGGGATGTCCCAGTGACATGACAGCAACACAGCACACTGCCATCTGAGAGACAGAGGTTTGGGTATGAACCCTTTAATTCTACATTGGGGCTGAGTGCATTGAGGGGTTAAGTCACTCAGATCCTGTTTCTGTGTGGGGGCTGGGCCAGGAACCCCTTCCCCCATAATCCATGTTTTCCCTGCTGACTGACTAAGGAAAGGCATTGGCGTTGCTGGTGAAGCATGACCCTTTGCCCACTCTCCAGGCCAGAGAAAGTATGCAACCATGACAGCCCCTCATTATTATGATTAAGGGACAGTAAAAACGAAGGGAGCGGCTGGATTAAAACGAAAATAAAAAATGGCAGATAACTGAGTTAATATGGCAAGACCATGCATGTGTTTCGCACTGGATCTTTCTGCAGTGTGCAGCCCTTGCATCTGCTTAGCTGTTGAGATTGCTTCTAAACCTATGTCTCACAAGGAGGATGAGACCCCTTCAATGCTCCAGCTGTGTCAGATTTAGGGTAAATGCAGTTAGTGGGCAAAACATTTCATCTTGTAGCTGTTTAGGATTAGTATATTGCTAAGAACAATATTATTGTTTTTGCCAGAAATACACTTATTAATAAAAAAACAAACTATCTGATAAAAACATTTTTTTGCACTGACAAATGCTTGTGCTTTAAATACAGATTAATTTTCAAGCCTTCCTCGCTCTACATGTCCTTGCTGTTGCCTTGGAGTTTGAACAATCCTAAAAAGTAATTATGACTAAACTATTTGAGATGCCCCAAAAATAATTTTATAAGTTGCAGTTTGTAGAGTTTGAGTTACTTTTCTTATCTTAGATTGCTCATTGCAGTCTTTGCTGATCCAGAAGTCTATTTAAACCTAAAACACATGCATTTTCTCTAAACTAAAACTACACTGCAATGTATATGATAATTGGGAGTCTTTGGTGGTAATTACTGTAAGTCACATTCTGAAAAGGAAGTTAAGGATGCTTTCCTTCTGTGAGGTTTCTTGCCTTTTGGATGTTCAGCACATCTCCCAGCTCCCTAGGCTAATTAAAATGCCATTACAGTCCATGCAATGCTACCAAACAGTCCAGAGAGATTTCCAAAAATAGCTTTCTGTTTATAGACAGATCAGACTGCAAACGTGAGCTGGCTGGTTTTGTCCTAATATTCTGGAGGAAGAAAACAACCTGAGGCACTTCTGTCCCTCCGAATTTGCTTCTCATATCTGCTTTATTAAATGATAAATGACTTAAATGATGCAGGACTAAAGAGTTACAAATATGTTTTAATTAATACTTGCTCATTTTTTTTCTTTGAGGTTACACATTCATTAATGGCAGACGTGAATAAAATATACAGTAGTTCATGTCCTTGTACGTAGGTACACAAATAACATTAATTGCCAGTTCATTAGCCTTATCAACCTTGTGAGGATTTCACTGGAAACCACAGATTCTGGGGTGTGGCCTTTATACTTTGTTTTATTTTATTTTATTCATTGCATTTCTGGTGACTACATCAAAACATGACATTTTAAGAAAAATGCACCCACAAATACATGTACTAGTAGACATTAACAGAGGGAAAATCAATGTACAATGATTCAGTCTGTTGTCTTTGTGGTACCTCATATTGGGGGGGAGGACAAAACATTAAACATCACCTTATGATAACACACTGCAATCCATAATGCTGTCAGTGCTCTCATTCGATTAATAGAATCATTTTAACTACAACCAGCCTTCTTTGCTTTACCATTCTAATATAAAAGTTGCGGTAATATTAAGATCTGTTGAAGCTCCAATGCAGTCCTTTTATATGCTGAAAAGAGAAAAAAAAAACAATAAACCAGACAGGTTTAACTGCAGATTCTATATGGATTCTGGTTGTGGGATACAGCAAAACAATTAGTAATACTGCTTTTTTTTTTTTTTTAACTTCCTTCTGCCGTGATCAGATTAAGCATACCTGCTTAAGTAGGTGACCGTTCCATCCCTCGAACTCCAAGGGAAAGGGACAGTCGCCATTGCTATGACCTAAGTGCACGAAAACTAAGCAAACGACCCCTGTCTGGTTTGGCGCCATCTTGACTCCGTACACGCAGTAATAAAATTAAATAGCAGGAAGACTCGTTCGAGGCCCTGAACAGATGTGCCCTAACAGATCAAGAGTCATCTTATATATATGTATATATTTTTTTTTTATTTGTAATTTTATTAAGTCAGTACAGATACAATAAACCAGTCTTTTGCAGCCATACAGGTATGCTTGTCCTGGTCATTATTGTCATCTTTATATTTTTAATCCAGTTTAATTTGTACTCCTTCATACAACAGCTTTATACATTCTATCATAATTAAAATGAAAGCTGACACCAACTTACCCTTTTTGATAACTCTTGTTAGATATGTGGCTCTGAAAGCTTGTGGACTACATCATCCGTGTACAGTATTTCTGTTGATCCCCAAAAAGTTTAACAATTTTCAGCAAATCCTGATCTTTTTTTTAATTACATTTCAGAATAGTCCACTTTCCATAGACTTGGATATTCTAATAGCAGATATTGTGTACTGTATATGTTTTTTTCAGTTCTTTTTTTCTGTCAGGCTCCTACAATGGGGGTCTTACAGTCTTCTTACGCTTTTCTTCTTCTGGAGACATGGCCTCCACATCTAGTACCCCAAGGTGCTTGAGCCTCCGAACCATACTATTCCATCAGGTTGGACCTTCCACACAGCACCAGTGAGTAGGAGGAGTATCATGGGAATCCAGTGTTTGACTGGAGGAGACTCAAGTACTCTTAATCTCAGGCTCAGTCCATCTTGGGCGGTGGGCTGTAGGGGTGTTATCCACTGAGCCCCCAACCCCTTTTTCTGAATTTGCCAATCCTCCATAACTTTACCAAGAGACTGAATGGTTAGGGGCACTGCCTTCAGCACAACCGACTCTGCCCAGCCAGACTTCCCAGTATGCTGGCTTTTGTTCTTGCCAGCATCCTAGGCCCCTTGGGATCAGCAGATGGGGAGTGAGTCCTTAGACAACCCACCCACCCTCTTTGGCTCAAAAGGATACTTGATCTTCTCTTCACCAACCTACAGCAACGTCTCTGATGATCTGCATACCATGTAGCTCCCAGTCCCTCTGCTAGTTGGCCGTATAGAATATTTATATAGTTTTTGTTGACCAGGAAAGAAGCCTCATGGGGGATTTAGTTGCAAAACAGTTGAAACTGAACTGATTAGCTGTTGGTGGTATTATTAGTGAATGGGTAAAATTTGGCCAGGACTCCGGGAAAGTTACTTTACTTTTTGAGAAGTGCCATGGCTCCCTGACACACTAAGTGACCACTCCCCAGTACTCTTCACCTGGTCCTGCATTGCCTAAACCCCCAAAATTCACCTCTCACGCGAAACTTGGGCCTGGATAGCTAGCCCAACTCAAGGTCTACCTCAGTAACTGGGACTGGACACCCCTAGCAAACACCCTCGACCCGGATCATGCACTTGATCTATTTATCACCACATTCAATGCTGCCTATGGTACGTTTGGCCCCCTAACCAAGAGTATGTCCAAAGGCAACCATGCCCCCTGGTTCTCGGACTGCCTCTTGGGCCTGCTGCATCACCGTGACGCCCTCTGGCATCTACCTAATGAGACCCAATGGCCTACGGACAGGCAACGGTATAGGGAGGCCCATAACAAATGCACATGGGCCATTCACACTGCCAAAGCAGATTACTACAAAGCTTCCTTAACTTCCACCTGGGGCTCCGGGCGCAAATTTTGGAATAATACTAAGGAACTCTGCGGCAAAGTTACTAATCTGCCCCCAGACCAAATGTTAATAGATGGAAACGTTTCCTCAGATCCCGTCAGTATAGCCTCGGCCCTAAACTCCACCTACACTGATCTCAACCATGTCCTCCCCCCTGATTTCTTCGATCTGCCACCTGCCCGGACCCACCACCCTCCACCCTTCTATCTACCCATCCTTACCCCAGAGACAGCCAAACCCTACCTTGCCAAAGCTCTTAACCACTCTCTCTTTAGTAGCGATTCCCTCGACCTGAGACTTCTCCGCCTCACCCTCCTGGAAGTCCTAACCTCGCTCACCCATATTCTCAACCGCTCCTTCTGCCAGGCGAAATTTCCCTCACGCTGGAAATCTGCTTCCATCACCCCCATCCATAAGAGTGGGGACCGCACCTCCACTAACAATTACCGCCCCATCTCCATTCTACCCCCCCCATCTAAAGCATTAGAGTGCATTGTCACCGATCAACTCACTGACTACCTTACTAAATATAACCTTCTATGCAACCAGCAACACGGCTTCCGAAAGGGACATAGTACCACCACCACCCTCCTTGAACTTACCTCTCATGTCCACTCTGCCTTGGATCACGGCCGCATCACAGGAGCCGTCTTCGTGGACCTCTCTAAGGCATTTGATACCGTCAACCATGCCCTCTTACTGAACATACTCGCCTACAGTGGCTTTTCTCATGATGCCTTAAACTGGTTCACCAGCTATCTCTCTGATAGAACACAGCTGGTCCAGGTAGGCACTGTCCTGCCCCCTAGCCTCCCAGTCCGCTCCAGTCTCCCACAGGGCTCCATTCTTGGCCCTCTGCTATTCTGTCTTTACTTAAACTCCCTCCCGTCAGTCTGCCCCTGCAGTCTGCTCCTATATGTGAATTATGCCATCCTGTTCGCTTCTGATCCGGACCCCCTTAAACTCCACCAAACACTCCAACACTTTCTCCATGAAACTGAACACTGGCTCACCACCCAGCGTCTAATAATTAACTACAATAAGACAAAAGTCATGATCTTCTCCCATCCTCAGAACCCACTTAAGAGCCTCTGCCCCCAATTTCTAACTGTAAATCAAACCACCTTTGAACAAGTGGACACCTTTAAATACCTAGGGATTGCACTAGACCTGGCCCTCAGCTTTAATCAACATATTCTGCACCTATCCACTGCCCTTAACTCTAGATTAGGCGTACTTTATCGGTACAAACACTGCCTCACCCCTGAGGCTCTACGACTTATCATAAACCCCTCTGTCCTCTCTCTGCTGGACTGCAGCATTCTCATCTACAGTGCCGTTCCCCCCTCTGCCCTCAGTAGACTCTGGCTCATACTAAACAAGGTCTGCCGTCTCATCCTCGGATGTGATCGCTTCACACACACCTGCTCCCTCTACAGTACCACAAACTGGCTAAACTTAGACAACAGAATCAAGTACCACACCTGCCTAATGACCAAAAAAATAACTCTAGGCCTCACCCCCCCCCAACAAAATTATTCTCCCAGCATTTCCTGTCAGAACCACCCGTAACTCGAACAAACCATTACTCTGGGTACCCTGATGCCAGACTTCCCAATTCCAAAGATCCTTCAGCTACAAAGCCCCCTCCTGAACAAACTCGCTCCCAAGACTAATAACCAATGAAATAAGACTGGGCCCTTTTAAATCCAGGCTAAGGAAACACCTCCAGGCCTCCAACCTATGTGACTGCCCCTGACCCCTCCCCCGATGACCTAGACCAGCTATTTGCTGGTCTCCATACCTAATTTCACCGAACTTATTACTTGACAAACAGCCTCTCTGCTAATTTTTGGCTGTGCTAAAACACTGTAATCCATGTTATCTTTGACTAATAGTCATTTACTGTATCAAGTGAGTATCCAGTACTGTGATGTAATGTAATGCACCACAATCTGTAAGTATTGTTGTCCCTGTACCTTTCTATATATGATGCGGAACCTTTGTAAATTAGTCTTTGACTCAGAGGTCTTTCTGAATATCTCAGTAAATAAATAAAAATAAAGTCTACCCGACCAACCACCAGAGAAGCAGACAGGATCTCCATTTACTGTTTCATCTGAAGGATGGCACACCCTGATAGTATGGTTACCTCCCCCGCCATATGGCACTTGAGTACCAGTGTTTTTATGGCATGAGATGCAAACGTGGTGTAATGCAAATTCTTTATTTCTATGGAAGTGATGAGTAGTAAAGAAAATTCTAAAGTTTTGGAGACAAAATATGGTGCATCATGGGATTCCCTGCTCTTCTGATCAAGAGCAAAGGTTTTGGTCCTCATACCCTTACTATGGGGTTAGCAGAATTATTTTTGTTTTATTTAGTCTGTATGAAAATAGATTGCCAGTTTACATGGTAAAGATGTCGTCAGTGGCCCACCTGCTGATATATTGCTGCTCCCATGGGATTGCAGGCTGGTCTGTCTTGCAGTATAGCTGCATTTGCTTTAATTGTCAACTTCTGAGACATATCTCATTTTAGAAAATGGGCCAGACACTATCAGCTCTCTGATTGGCTGAGAGCCATAACGGGGGGGGGTACATTAACTTACAATAGATGCCCACTTCTAAAGAAGTGCCAATTCGAGGCGCCCCTTTACTTAAGAATATCTTTGGGCACCCGAATTGGCATACTGATAACCGCCATTTTTTAACCTCGCTTAAGCGAGCAACATATGTCATGCACTACCTCCTAATTTCTACCTGCCGTGGCTACTCCGTGACGCTTTTAAAATCATTCTGAAAGCTTTTACTTGAAGCTTCTCTTTCTTACACTCCCGTTGTTTCTCTTCCTCTCACTCTCGCAGCTTTGAGCCTTTCTCCCATGGCAGGAACCCTCGCAACCCAGTCCCATCAAAACAGTCCACAACTTAGCACAGCTCTAACGGACCACTGCCAAAACAATGCAAAATGAAAAAAATAAAAAAAAAAACTTTCTCCTCACTCCAGTGGTACCAGTTTCCTGACTGATCTTCTGTGACTGTTGCCTTCGGCACATGCTTGCTCAACTTCCGGTCACCTCACCAGCTACCCGCTACCGCCTCTCCACCGCTCACATGATTTAAAAAAAGTAACCTCATCAATGCCATTCACTGAATCAGATCACGGTCGCTGGCATCTACAACTAAAATGGAGCACAATGGGAGCTCACATTTCTTAAGCAAATGAAGATGGGGAAAAGAACTAAACAGAAGTGAATGTACTACAGGGCAAAAAAAAAAAACATTTCAGTCAGAGTGATTCTTCCTTTCCCAATACTAGTTTCCTATACTACCGCCCTCTACTGGCAGCTGTATCAAACAGGACAGGCAAATGTTACAGGCAGGGACTATTTGAATATAACACTTTTTTTTGTATTTTTAAGATGTTTTTCTTTATTCTGTACCTATTTTTTTGACTACTGAACAAATATTCTGATGCCCATTTTCTAAGCGCAATAATGCCCTCCAGGGTGGGCGGTATGGGCAATACCGGACCGGCCAAGGGCTATAAGACCCTCTGCCTGCGGCGTTGGGCCTCATTATGCTCCTGGACGGTCCGGTATTGCCCAATATCGCCCACCCTGTCGGGCATTATTGCTTGCATGGAGCAACTGAGTAGGTTGCTGCTTATTAGGGAGTATAGTTTTTCATTTTATTTTACAGTTTACAAAAATAGTTACATTTGTCTAAAATGTATAGGGGAAGAGGTAAGTATATGGCTAGAAGACACCAGGGTCATTTTATTTGGACAAATTAAGCAGCAATACTGGGATGGGAACAAATTGGTATTTTATGTGGACATATTTCAGTTTAGTGATGGGGTTTTCCAATATTTTTGTTGGGGCTAGAGAGACACCCATGGGCTGCAAACCAGACAACCAGTAGGGGACACAAATATGTAATAAATTGCCAAAAAGGTGAGCCCGACTTCTGAATGTGCAGTATCACTTGCCTTCCCCTCTTATCTACTAATGATTTAAATAATTTATACAGTAGTTAGTGTTTTAGAATGTTAGCTGTGTTATTGCACAAGATAATCAACTTGGAGTTGAGAAAAGAGTAGTCCATTAACAGTGAAACAGGGTTCAAAATTGGCACCCACCTGCAAAATGCCGGTAGATGTTCCATCGGTAAGTAGAATCAGCAGTTTAAAGTGCCCACTGGGCACCTTGTGTTCAGCATGTTCCAGTGATGTGCTGGAGCGAACTTGCAGTGGCTCGCTCGACCCAGTAGTTATTAGAGGTGGATCTTACGGTCTGTTTGTGACCACTGCTGTTGCCTGTCTGACCTAGCTTGGCTGCCTAGCTCCAATTTGTTCTGTTTCTTTTTTTTTTTTTTTTTATCTCTCAATCAGCCTGCTGCCTGGCCTATCGCCCATCCCTCTTGCCTGGTCTGCTTGCTTCAAGCTAATCAACACACAGTGCTCCACACCCTCCACCAGTGTAATTGGTGTGCGTGGCATCTCTATTCCACCAAAAACACAGTAACGCCTTTGAGCTGGTGAGAGAATGAGGAGGATATTCTTAGCTTTAGGATGCTGCCAACTGAAAGAGTAGTTAAATAACAGATTATTTCTACAGCAGAGAGAGCAGTTGGACCAAAAAATGCCTGAGGATATAGAGCATGTGACTTGTGTTCTCATGTGAATGTGTGAGCACTGCAAAGTGGAGAGGAGTAGAATCAGTATACCTGCTGCCTGCCACTGCCAACAAGTCGTAGTAGTCGCAACACATTGGTAGGAGGGGAGAACTCATTGAGCTGGTGGGTGTTGGGTTGTCAATGACTGAATCAGGAGGAAGTCAGTGACAGTGCTGGGGGCTTTAATACATGAGTCGAATTGGACCCACTGGTGTAAAAAATGTGGATCTAAAGAGGAACCTGCTGGGTCAAACATAATCAGTGGCAGATTTTGAACAGTTCACATTCCCTTCCTTTAGCTATTGTTATAGAGTAGGTGCATCAGTTTAGACCCACTGGCAAAGGAAAGAGGGGTCAATTTTGGGCAGGATGCAACTTTTGCCATTTTGGTGCATGTTAGTACTGTCCCTGAGGAAATGGTTAATTAGAGGAGCCGAACCCAGTGGTTTGCCATGGCCCAGCCTTCCTGGGTGGGGTAATGGACAGGTTGTGTGTGTGGCCACCACAGAGAGATTGTCAGTTGAGCTGACAAGGAGGGAGAATCTGAGAGCTGGGCCAAGGAGCACATCAAGGCCTTGAGCAGCAGAATGGTGTTGGGTGTTGCACAGCGGGACAGCAGGTTATGCAGGTATGTGGGCCAAGCATCGACAGGAGACCTGGTCTTATTTTTTTAATAGCTGCTCTTTGGTGATTGTTGCCATCAGAAAAGGGAAAGGCAGAAGAAGATACATTGAGACAGCCAGAACTCATTCCCAGGTATGGGGGTGTCACAGTGTCACAGACGACAAGGACCCTGTCAGCTTGACGTTCCAGTATCGGAGAAAAATTGTGTAAACAAGTGAAGTAGAGAGAGAGCTAAGATAATCACAGTTTACAAAATAGGCAATGCACAGTTTGTGCTGGGCTGCTGAAGAGCCCGTGGGGAAGGTGGGTTTTTCCAGTCACTAGCCCTGCTAAGTAGTGGATAAAAAAGTTAGTTTCAACCCCTGGTGAAGGCATGGCACATGACAGTTATGGAGTATCGGGTCATCCCTGCACAACAAAGGAGGTAGATGAATTTTTTATATGCTGATGCAGTCCCTTCCATTCTTCCTGTAAGTATGGATAAATCTGAAAGTTCCCCCAACATAGGGTTACAGTTTTGAATACAAATTATTTTTAGTGTAAGTGAATACTGGTACCTGAAAAATAACTGAAACCGAAAAACTGAAATAAGTAGGAGGTACAAAAATCTGGCTCACGCAACAACCAGATTCCATTTGGTCTTTGGTGATACTAGAGGAACACTTGTATCTCAGCACCAGGTTATTTAAAAATATCCATGGGGTAGTTGCTGTGGTGACATAAAATTTAACCTGCCTAGCTGTAGAAAGAACTAGCATTTTGCATTCAGCCTTTTGTGAAACAAGTGTAGGACCAATTTTAGGTAAAAGTTAAACAGATGGTAGCAATTGCTTTTATCCATAAGCAGTTATGCTTTGCAGGTGCTTAAAACAGTAGTGTATGTGTGCCTTAGGAGAAACCACAGAGAAATGTGCTGTAGCCCTCCCTTCCCATAGAGCATGCCCATCACCTCTGTGACATACCCACCATTCCCTGGTCGAGTGAATCAAGTATCTGATGTTCTTCTTGAACTTGTATCTCTTGCTTGGCAGTCCTGCTAGACCACTGAACTGGTTTGTTTGTAAACCTCCCCCCTTCCTTCACTTTTTATACTACTGTTTATCCCCCAGTAAAGTCTGCTTATCTTAACTCTTACCTCAACAACATTGGCTACCCAGACATCCCCCCAACATAGTCCCTTGGGTTCACTCCTGGGGCCTTCCCCCACGCAGTGGGGTATTGCCCCTAACTGATCTAGAACACTGTGGGTGCTTCCTAAGGAGTTGAAGGACTGCTGGAATGAGAGCAAAATTGCACTCAAGTTATCCTACAGTGCCACCAATATAGGGGCTATGCCATAGAATGCATGAAAATAAATGATTTACACAATGCTGATTATTTGTTCCTGATTGTAAAATAATGTTTTTTGTGCCATTGTTTTTGACTGGCAGGCCTGGACAGAATATTAGGTATAAAGGATGATTCTGCTAAGAACATTATGGAACTGGAGTGGAAAATATCCAGTAAAATAATTAAATAATTTACTTTAATTCCAACTCCCCAGCTGTTGAAAATCAAAGCATTTATTTCTGATTTTTTTTTTATACCCACTGGCATTGTGTAAGTAATAGATAATCCGCTACAGAGCGTGTGGTCGTGCTCTGATATGTGAATGCCTTGTGCATTCAAACACCCAGGGCATGCATATATCAGAGCACGGCTGCACACTCTGTAGTGGATTATCTGTTTTATAAAATGCCCAGAAGCTTCTGAGGGATGAAAAGATTCAGGCGTGCGGTCATTGTGGAATAATGCACAGTCATGTGGTGTGTTTCATCCAATCAGGAGACTGGATTTTCACAGATTTTTCTTACTCTTTTTATAAATGAGTTTGCCGTGTCTGACACATTGCCCCACTGATCTGTGGTAGTAGGGGTTAATCCTGTGGTCAACTACAAGATCAGTGTTGCAGACCCCACCCCCCTTCTCAGTAGTCTGAGCGTGCATGAACCTGGGTCTCATGTATGCAGCACAGTGTGTTAACACCAGCACCACCAGACTGGGCATGTGCAAACCTTTCTGATTGGATCCTCTGTATACAAAAACCTCTTGGAGACTGCATTTTCATTTTATAATTGGTTATTAGCTAGTGAGCTTTAGTGAAAATGTTCCATTTATACAAAAACCCAGTTGAAGTTTGTTTTCATTTCATTGGTGGTTATTAGCTAGTGAACCTTTGAGAAATTTTTGTATCAATGTGCACAGGAGAGGCTGAAAACTTAAAACGGTTCACTTCTAAAGTATTTTGGATGCTGACGATCAGAGTTTTAAAGTAGCAGACGTTCAGTCTGTGATAAAGGTGAAAAAGTAAGATTGCCTCTGCAGTTGGTTCTTTTGTTTGCTCAGTTTGGAAGTAAAAGACTGTCTTAATTTACTGCTGTATTTTTGCCAGAGGCATTCGTAACACAGAGAGGTATATATATCAAAAGGATCACTGACGCACATGAAAGATAAGACTTTTTAACAGCATTTTTTTCTTGATGCGGGGGGGGGGGGCTGTATGAGCAGTGATCAAATATGCAGTTGCTTTGTCTGGAAAAGCAGCAGTAAAATGTAAATGATATACTCTACATCCCTGGCTTTGACAACAAGATGGAGTGCCAGTGCTGTGATGTTCTTAGTATGACAATGGCTACACTCGGAATGACATTAAGTTTTATCTGTTTTCTTGCAAACTGGGTCTCAGTCAACATGATAGCAAGAGTTGGTTAGAAATTCAAGCAGCCGAACGTAAGCCTTACCTGCTTAGGCTGCCCCAATTTAAACCCTTTAAAATACATAAATATAAAGAGCAAAAGGGTTTTTTAATCCAGTTTTTAGAGAAGAGTCTCTAACTGGTAATACGGAGAAGATGCATTTCTGCCAATTTGGTCCCATTCCCTAAGTATTGTTATGTAGTGCACGGAGTGTGTTTGACAACAGATCTAATTTCCTGTTCTTCAGATACTGTACTGGACATGTTCTTGAACCCAGTCTTGAATTCTGCCCGAGAGTTAAAGGATGATGGTCAAGCAACATAATTCTCTATTAAAAGGTTTTGACATCCAGTCCGTTAATAAAGGGATTTCTGCAACATTGACAAAATGGTTACTTTAGTTCTTTTGCTTATATGTACATTTTGTTTCCCATGAAATGTGTTGAAATCAGAGTCTATGCAGAGGTGATCCATGAGTGTGCGTGAATGTGTGTATATATCTGTGTGTGTGTGTGTCTGCATTTTAATCTCCTGCAGTGCTCTTGTCATTTATTCTCCCGCTTGCTCTTGCTCTGGGTCTCTCTCTCTCTCTCTCTCTCTCTCTCTCTCTCTCTATTTCTCTGGCTTACTCCAGCTATTTTTAGAAGCCGCCTCCCAGGGCTCTGTTTCTGTCAACAGCTCCACCATATTGTCGGTAAATCCTATGAAAATGAATAGCCTTTTAGTTTTTTTGCTTTTGTGATGTGGCTGATTTGCCTTTAGTTAATGAGATTGACAAGCATAGTCACTGTGCTTCTACCAATTACAAGTCAATAGCACCCAGAATGTGCATATAAACAAAAAAAACAGGACCCAACAAGGGCTCCCTGCTGAAATGAAGCAAACTGCCAGAAAACACAGATTGATTGAGGGAGGGCCTTTTTTGAAATCCCCACCACTCCGCAGATTCATCCTTTGATTTCACATGCTAAAGGGAGTGCTTTATTACAAACTGCAGTTACATAAAAGGGCTGTCTATAAATAAAAATAACAATATTGATTACTATTACTAACTTGTCAGTAGCATTTCCTGTTTTCAAGCCAAAGTGTGTTACTAGATGCTGCAAACAATTTATGAAGCTGAATCATTTTTCTCTCCTCCAGATGGACTTACTTGTCCAGACCAGCCGGTGGAGCTACTGAAGCCGAACAGAGTCAACCACATGCCCAGTGCTGGTAAGTGAGACATCATTAAAACTTCAATAGTTGTGGTTACACATTCAGAAGAGCGATAGTACTTTGGACATGCAATACACACACCTGTCACTCCTTGACTGCATTTTCTAGTCACACTTGATGGAATATTTTGATATGAGCTGCAGAACGTAGTACAAATGTAAGTTCATGCCTGTATTGCTCAAGTACCCCCCAGGTCACACTGGGAGACAAGCATCTTGTTGCTCAGTGTGCCTCTTCTGGTGAAACATTTCAAATAAATAAAGTTATTGCAAAGGTATTAACTTAAAAAAGGTGCTACTGAAAGTTAAACTCTTAAAATTGATTGACAGATTTTATTTTCAATAATCTATAACTGAAAGTGTTTTTCCTGGTATCCTGCTGTCACAATTAAACCAAACTGAAGGTCCGAAACAGACACCAACCAAGTTCTGGTGGATTTTATTAGTGGATTAGTAAAATTTTACTTTAAATGGTCCTGCTGGCTTGTATCATAGTAAGGTATGTGCCATTAACTGCACCATGTTGAGCCTCTGGAATGTGTATAAGTCTATAGAACCCCTCCCCCAAAAAAGGTAATATTGCACCAAGTATCAGACACTACATAACCTTTGGCAAAACATTACAGCTTACATTTTTTTTTTTTATCAGACACTGCCTCTATAACCCAGAACTGTTTAAGCAAAGCAAGCTGTTTGATTCATGTGCATTTTGGAAGATTGTGAATGTATTTTACACATAAACAATACTCTGTTACTACAATAGCCTTTTGAACTTTGTAACTTGCTTCTATGTTAGAATATTTTGATGACGTCAGTATTTAGGCAGCAGTTCACGTTAGTCATCAAAAAACCTCAAAAAAAATAGCAGCCTTTTTTTATTCAGTAAGTGAGGATCTTGGCTTCCTTGCTGAAGTGGGTTACAATAGGGGAAATTGTTTAACAAGGAAAGACACACCAAGCCGGAGCTTGTTTCCAAGCGTGACCTGGGAGCACAAGGAAGTTAAGTGACCTGCTCAGGGGCACACAGTATGCAAGTGGGGGCTGATGGGATTCAAACCCAACTCAGTGCCCTTAACCACTACACTATACTGTCCCCAGTAAGGTAAAAATAAGTTTAAAAAAATAGTTTATTTTTATCTTGCTGCTTTTCTGCAGATCCAAAGAAAATGGCTCCTGTACCACACCTGTTGACACTAGACCAGTTGCAATCGACCTCTGATTTGGACATTACAACATATTTATTTATTGATTTAAAATGGTTCACATCCATGAAAGGAACACAGAGATAAACAAATCTTGTTTCTGGTTACAGCCGTGGGGAGGGAAAGGTGATTGCAGGAGCACAGGGAGGAATAAAATTGAAAATTCAATCAATAGGTTTATTTGAGTTATTGAAAAGGAACGACAAAAGTGATTACTGAATATGTGGGATTTGGATAATCCTTTTTTCTTATTTCTCTGTTATTGTACTCTGGTGCATACCTTCTCAATAAACTTGAGTTTAAAAAAGAAAAGGAAAGACCATTGAGCCGGAAGGTGCTTATTTACAGTGGAGTACCATTTAGAATGAGTACCTGGTAGACACATGTTGCAGTATGCTACAGTATAAAAATGAATCCATGCAGATACCATAAATGAATGAATGCTGCATGCTGGCTTTAGTTTTAAAGGTCCGTGAAAGTGAGCTGCTACTCATGTAATCTTGTAGCATGTTTCTAAAAAAAAAAAAACGTTATATTTCTGATAGACTGCTGTGGGTGAAGGTGTGTGGGGAGGTGTTACATAAAATAGTTACATACACAGATACATATGTTTACACTGTGCATTACAGTAAATAGAGAAAGGACCTGGAAAGAAATAGTCAAAAAGATGTTCCATCTTCCACCCACATCACCTCAGTGTATTGTTTTAGTTTGTAATATAAATATCAGAATCTTTTTAGTCAATCAGCATTTTGTATTGTTTAACGTTCCCATTCTTTTTGCCTGCTCGGTGGCGCAACAGAAGTGCATCTTCTTACGATGCCAGTGACTGTGATTCGGGAGTGGCTCCAGTTCTTTGAGTGCTGGGCTGGGGGAGAGGGGTTGAGTGTCTCAGAGGACAGTGTCTTCAGGAAGGGAGGCTGTGTGTAGCTGCCACGATAGTGTCTCCTCGGTGGCCACAGGTGGCGTTACAGGCAAGGCTCACTATTAGGCAGGAAAGAAGCTTGCTGACGCTGTGCTGCTGTGTATGTGTATGCAAATAGTGCCACTAGTGACCAGCCTCGAGGGAGGAATGAAAAATGAAGGTGGACCCCGGTGCATCCTGGTCCCCACCTCCACTACTCACTGCACGGATGCTATGGGGGGGCATATCCTTGCCACCCTAAACCCACCTATGGGGCTGTCTGGGGCAAAGTAGAGGCCTGTTGCCTGTGCCCTAGAATGTTGCTGCTGTAGTTCTTGTGCAACCTCTTCAGTTCGATGTGGAGGAAAAGGATTACTACAGTCCAGTCCTGCTGGATGGAAAGGAAGGGAAAGAGGATGATGAAGCTCCCATATGTCATGGGTTTGACTTCAGTTCCACTCTTTCATTTGTTAATAAAGACACTTTGGTTTATATTGTCCCCAGGTCTCCTCCTAAGGATGCCTCTTTTCAGACTCAAATGTGGCTCATGCTGGAAGAAGAATCTATGAATTCTTGAAAGTCCCAGCTACCTTCCTTTTTTTTTTTTTCAGTTTATTTTTCCCTCCAGTCACTGCTCCGTCAGGACTCTCTCAGGTATCCTGGCTTGTTCCTCCCCACCTGAGAGTCTCCCAGCTTAAGTCACCCCCGTGGTGCTCCAACCCTTGCACCCACCTTGCAGCTGGAAACCCTTGACTTGTACCTCCCAAGGTGAGGCCACCACTCCTTCTTTGGTGCTCCTTTGAAGTCTAGATTCTGCTGCAGACAAGGCTCGGGAGGAGAGGATTAGGAGACCAGCTGGGCAGGATCTGGCGGTGGGCATGGAGGCCAGGTACCGTTGCCTACCCAACGGTGCAGGGTTTTTCCTTGTTTGTGCTCGCCCTCCCCCGAGGCACAGATGTGCAATGACATCCAGCGCAGGTGTGCGCGCGCACCTGCCTGCAAGACATCCGCCGACACCTCGCCCCAACTTGTAAGTGGTCCCAGGCTGCAGTACACCCAGCCTCCGCTAGGCATTACTCGCACTGGGGAGACACTCCCCACTTTCCCCAGGAGAGGAGAGCTGTCGCCGGACTCTCAATGCCTCCTCCCCGCTAATCGGCTGCGCACCGAGCTCACTCCTGAATCCGGGTCGCCGGTGTGATGCGAGGTGTGGCATCCAGCGCCTCAACCCTCAGTGCCACCGGGCCGGCTCCAGCTGCCTTCTTTGTGGTCATTCTTCCCATCTATCCTGCCTTAGAGTACGTTATCTTGGCATAGGCCTAGCACTTTGTAGTGGTCCCTAGGAAAGCAGATAAGCCATATTCTGCTCCTTCCGTCAAGTCTTACTATACCACCCAGCCTGAAATGGACTCGCTCTTCATTATGGTGTCTCACAATAAGTCCAAAGCACTTTATCATATGAGCACTAAGCCCCCTGACATGGAATCTAGGAAGTTGAATACTATATGCAGACAGACTTTAACCTCTTCTTCATTTGGCCTCTGTATTGCCAATTACCCAGCACATATAACAAAATATAGAACAGTCTATAGAAGTCTGTATCTACCATTGTGTATAGCATGCCTGATGGCACCACCAAGGTGGAAGCTAAACAGTCACTCCTGGGTTGGGGACTGGCAAGCATTTATTGTGTTCTGATGATGCCGCTACAGTTGCCCAGAAGCAGCAGTCCTTGATCTTCAAGGCTCCAAAGGTAAAGGACAGGGTCGTTCTGTCACTAACACCCCCCCCCCCCAACTCCCTTCATCTCCCCCCTGCCCTGCTATTGGAGGTTCAGGTTGGAGGCAGGATCACCCTATTCCTGCCCAAGTTGCAGGAGATCATGTCAGACAGGTGAGTCCTGGATATTATTCAGGATGGCAATACTCTTTAATTACTGGCACTGCCTCCTTTTCATCCTCCCAGCCCTTGCTTTTACCCTCTGGCACACTTTTTGGTCTCAAAGACTGAAGTGTACACTTTGTTGGCAAAAAGGGTGAGTCAGCCTATGCCCCTTTCAGAACGGAGCCAAGGTTGTTCACTCCCAGTATTTCCTGGTACCAATTTCTGGTATCAAAAAAAAAAATATGAATGATCTACATTCCTTCTTGGACCTCTGAGATCTGAACAAGTAAACTACAAAAAGTTTCACATGATTTCTCAGCAGTCCCTCCTTCCTCTTATTAGAGAGAGACTGACTCCGCACCCTTGATATGCAGGGTGCCTACCTTCATGTCAAAATCAAACGCTGCCATTGGAAATACCTGTACTTCCTTCTTCAGGGCCAGCACTACCAATTTCATGTCTTGCTATTTGGCTTGTCTTTGGCACTGTGGGTCTTTACTTAGTTTCTTTGCTGTGGTAGCCTCTACCCTTCGCTAAGAGACTCCGTGTGTATTCATGTGGCAGGATAGTTGACTACTCAAGGCCTCCTCCAGGGATTTAGCAATACAGATCTTACACTAGACTTGCCAGCTGTTAGACCATCTGGAAATTCTGGTCAGCAGATCAAAGTCAGATCTGATCCCATGCCAGTAACTGCAGTTTGTAGGTGTAGTCGTTGATGCCACACAGGGTATGGCATACCTTCTAGAGAACTGTGCATCTACCCTGATTGCTGAGGCTCACATGGTTCCCTTCAGTTACTGGGTCACTGCTGGGATTGTAGGGATTTATGGCTGCTGCCACTGTGATTATTCCATCTTCAGATGCGGATTCCCCAGTGGATGCTGCATGTCCAGTGGAACCAGGCTGTTCATCCCTTGGATCTGCTGGTCTGTGTCACTTCATCATTACCGAACAATCTTTGCTGGTGGAAAGACTGCTTCTGTCTCTTACAGGAGACCCTGTTCCACGGTTCTTCCCCTCAGTTAGTCCTCATCATGGACTTCTCCCTGATGGGGCGGGATGCTTATTTGGGTTCCTTATGACCCAGGTTTTTTTGGCCCCTGACCAACCACTGTCTCCACGTTAACTTTCCGGTGATGAGGGCTGTTCTTCTTGGCCTCCAGGCCTTTGTCTTTTACTTTGAGTCGTCCCCTTCTGGTGTGGATGGACAGTCAATAGAGACCCGTGAAATTCTTTTTATTTTTATAATTTTTCTCTTTATTTTTCTGGAATTTCTTATTTCTTTTTATAAACTGAAAATTTAGTTTTGTTTCTTATCACGTTTACATTCATAAACTACCTCAAAATGAACTTACACACACTAGAAATCACATTCCTAGTATACTACATTGTATTAAGCAGCATTATGCTATGGTCTTGCAAGTTTTTGTGACTGAAACAATTCCGCTGCTGCTTCCTTGTGGACCATCTCTGTAGTAACAACGGAGCCTAAACAACAACTGCTGCAAGCATTTATTTAGATTCTGCCTGCAAAAAAGCAATTTTTTTCCCTTTATTCATGTTTTTTTTTTGTTTTATTCCTTTTATATGCTGAATTTCTTGCTATTTCTTGTTATTTCTTCTTATACCTTAATTTGTTGTTATTTCTTGCTATTTCTTATTTAAGAAAAACACGGGTCTCTAACAATCAGTATGTCATGTACTTCCTCAGCAAGCAAGGAGGTTCCCACTGCTACCCCCTCTGTACAGAAATGAGGTGGGTTTGTGAGTGGGTTGGGGCACAAGACAGTCATTTAGTGGCCATTTTTCTGCCCATCTCCGAATATCCTGATTGGTGCTTCCAGCAAGTCAGCTGCTGTATCCCATGAGTGGAAGCTATTGGACAGTGTGGTCACCTGGCTGTTCGCCAGATGGGGTCAGTGCAAACTGGACCTTCAAGAGACGTGGATATGTTGTCCATCCACACTTCTTGGCATGTCTTTCCCCTTTTAATTCTTGCCAGAAGGTATTAAAGCTGTCTCCTCCCACCCACTCGGTTGGTATAACCCTCGGCTCCACCCCATGATGCCAGATCTTCCTTTCCGCTGGAAGATACAGGTTGCCTCCTCACTGTTCCCACGTTCTGTAGGCCCTGGCTTAATTTCCTTCGGATTCTTTGAAGATTAAGCTCATGCAAGCTAGTGATTGCGATCGTTGCCTCTCGATCATGGAAGATAAATCTTCCCCTGGTTTCTGCCGGTACCTGTGTGGCCAGAAAATGTCACGCACAGACCCGCATACCTCGTGCATCTACTGTTTGGGTGTTGGCCATGACACTCAGGCCTGTGAGATTTGTCTCTCTTTTCACCCGAACATCCTTGACGACTGTCTCAAGCTGGGCAGGCCCAAAAAACGGAATACGCCGGTGAACTCGAAGGAGGCTCAGTGGGCGGTTTCCACAACTGCGGAGTCCACCAAGCAGTTAAAGCAAATGCAGGTCTTCGAGGAAAAGGCAGCGCAGGTTGTGGAGCTCTCTTCTTGGCTGATTTTTGTTCCACTCAACCTGGGCTCCACCTTCTCTGGCTCCTTCCGAGAGATGTGCCAGTCTTTTCCGACTAAGGGCAAGGGACCTTTAGGCGTGCATGCCTCCCGATCCTGTAAAAAGGGCAAGGAACACAGAGATTGTTCATCTCGGCAAAGATGTTCTTGGGATAGAGAGCAATCTCGGTGCCAGGGATCTCCAGTCTTGACTTCGGTCATGACGGCTACTTTGGCCACTGGCTTCTCAGCTTTGACGAATGGTCAGCCAGTCAAAGTGTCAATCGACGACACAGTGGAGATCACTCTTGACCCTGTCGATCTGTTGTCGCCCGACGAGGCCAACAACTTCCTTACCAGGACTCCGGTCCTGCCTCTTCCCGATGAGGAGACCCAGCCCACTGGTAATCCCATCAAGGAAACGGTCCCTGATCCGGGAAAATCACCGTTCCCCCCCGGTGTCTCCCAAGCGGCCCAGTCGGCCAGCCCGATCGAGGTCAAGGTCTCTGACTCTTTCGACCAATAGGCTGAGGAAGGCGCATGAGAGCTCAAAGAAAAGGCGACGCCGACATTCAGCTTTGTCCTCCTCGAATGAGGAGAAGCTTCAACAGAAGCTCTGTCGATGAGACAGAGAGGGGTGGCAATCCTGATCCCACAGACCAAACAAAATTGAAATACAACAAACACATATAGATGCTCTAGGGCACTATGTTATTGTAAAGGGCCACCTATATGGCAAACAGGTCATATTGGCCAATGTATACTTTCCTCCGCAAACCAAATTCCCCACAATCAGGGGTTTCTTATCCACCCTCCTCAGCCTCCTCCAGGGTCAGTTGATTTTGGGTGGTGATCTAAACCTAACATTATCTCCACAAATAGATTGCTCGAACCCCCAAAAACACCGTACTAATTCGACAACCAAACAACTTAAACACCCTATGGAATACTTAGGGTTGGTCGATGTGTGGAGACGCATATTCCCATCCTCACCGGGTTTCACATACTATTCCCCAAGATTTAAATCGAATTCTAGATTTGATTATTTTTTTGACAACATGTGAACATCTGTCAACTGTCCAGGATATTGCTTTGGGCCCAAAATTTTTATCAGACCATCATCCCCTGACCTTAAAACTTGATATGGGAAGGGAAGCGAAGAAATCTCTTTGGAGACTCAACCCATCTTTTTTTCGAGACAAGGAATTTCAAGAGACTATTCAGCGCCGGCTTCCCCTCTTTTTTCAAGAGAATGCGGATCCAAAAGTCCCCAAAACAATACAATGGGATGCCATGAAAGCTACCATCCGGGGCGAAATTATAGCATATTCTGCCAGACAACACCGAGAAAGAGGAGCAGAATACCATAGGCTATCAGATCTACTAACTAACTATCAGTTGTTATACAGGAAGGGAGATGAGGACCTCCAGATACTAATAAAAAATACCAAGGCATCCTTACAAAAAATAATTGACAAAATACAACAATCTTTATACTTTCTTCGCTTATCCGCACACAAGGGGGGCTCTAGAGGCACTAAGAATTTTGTGCGTAGACTACGTGAACGAAAGAGGTCTGCATCTATCTTGAAACTTAAAAATCTCTCAACAGGTATAACACATCATTCTGAAGCACATATTCAAAAAGCCTTTTCGGATTACTATTCTAACCTATACTCTGCAGACCCTCACTATGCATAAGCCACAGCACAACAGTTCCTGATGGGTGCACGACTCCCAACCCTATCACTCCTCCAAACTAAAACATTAACCGCCCCCATTTCTAAATTAGAGATAGAAGAAACTATTAAAGGCCTCAAATCGGGAAACTGTCCCGGCCCTGGTCGCTACACCTCAGAGTGGTACAGAAGATTTCTTAAAGAATTAATCACTAAAATGCATTCTTTATTTAACCACATCTTCAGGGGTAGGCATTCTCCCCCTTCTTGGGATTTTGCCACAATAGCCCCCATCCCCAAACCAAATAAAGACCCTTTGGACCCAGGATCTTATCATCCAATCTCTATCCTTAATGTTGACTATAAAATCTATATGGCCATATTGGCAACCAGACTAGAATCAATAATAACCCAAATGATAAATCCCAACCAATCTGGCTTTATTAAAAAAAGAAATGCATCAGATAATATACGACAGACTCTACTACTTCAGGAATATGTTACTACTTGGCAAATCCCTTTAGTCTTTATTAGCCTTGATGCGGAGAAAGCCTTCGATCGTGTTTCGTGGCCCTATCTCTGGGATACCCTGAAAGCTTTCCAATTCCCCCCACAATTTATAACAAATTTAGTTAACCTTTATAAAGCCCCACGGGCCTACATCCGCTCCAATGGATCGTTGTCCTCCTCTGTTCCCCTAGGCAGAGGTACACATCAGGGATGTCCCCTATTACCTTACCTTTTTGCTCTTTTTCTTAAACCCCTAGCAGCTGTCCTTCGGAACACCCCAGAAATTGAGGGGACACAAATTGGACCTCAGGAATACAAAGTCTGCATGTTTGCAGATGACATCCTACTGACTCTGTCGTCCCCTTTTCGGTCTATCCCGGAAACTTGGAAAATTCCAGTCCAATTTGAAAAAATATCCGGCTTTAAACTTAACCTAGCAAAGACAGAGATTCTTTCGTTTAACTTTACCCCTTCCCAACAACTCAAAAAAAAATACATCTTTTTAAATGGTTATCCATTAAGATTTCATAGTTGGGCCTCCAACTTCCTAGGGATCTCGGACTGTTGGAAATAGTCAATTATGAACCCTTATCTATCCAGATCCAGTCTGATCTTAACCGATGGGCAACAGGTATCTTCCCCTTCCATCAAAGGGTTGAGATCATTCATACAAATATTCTTCCTCGAATACTGTACCTATTACAAACAATCCCTATATACCCCTCTAAATTTTACTTCAAATCATGGGATGGGCTGATCTCCAACTTCCTATGGGGCAATAAATGTCCGAGAATCAGACTCTCCATCCTAAAACTATCACTTTCACAGGGGGGCCTCAATCTCCCAGATCTATCCCTGTACGCCCAAGCGGCTTTCCTAAGAACTCTGACACTGTGGTTAACACAGTCTTTCTGCTCTCCTGGAAGACAGTAGAATTCCATTTCTACGACCTTTACAACATTGAAAAGATCCTTTTCTCCTTGGATGAGAGGTCTATTCCATCCTATGATTTAACAAACATAACATCCAACCTTATAGGCTTTGGAGAAGGCTGAGGAAGAGGAATCCTATTCTAAAACTTTATGAATATTGCTGACTTATATCTCAAGATGAAACGTTTGTCCCTAACTTCCAAGACCAGACCTTTGTTCAATGGAGAAACCTTGGCCTTTCTCATATGTACCAATTTCTTTCCCCTTTGGGTATCATCCCTTTGGAAAGGTTACAATCTCAATTCTTACTCCGAACTTCTGACCTATTTCGATACTTCCAAATTCGCAGTCACATCCTACGTAATAAAAACATCTTACCCATACTTCCCCTTCCCACTCCAAACCTATTAAAATTATTCATTGAATCAATGAAAGGCAATTTGAGTCTACAACTCATAGGTTTAATATATAAAGAGATGAGGAATGAAGGTCAGGACTCAACTGGATCCATCCTCAATGAATGGAACAAAGACCTAGATTTAACAATTCCGACTGACTTATGGACTGGATCGGTTGTGACTGAGATTAAGTCCACTCAGTCCCCCCATTGGAGGGAATTTGCTTGGAGGTGCAGATCTCGTTATTTTAGGGCGCGAGCAGCCCTTGTCAGATTCCTTCCCTCTAATTATGGTTTTTGTTGGAGATGGTGTGGATGCAGTATTGCCACCCTGGGACATATTTTTTGGCTATGCCCATACCTTATGCCCTTTATACTTTCCCTTCAAAATGAGCTCTCTCTCCTGTTCCTGGATCGGCTGTGACTGAGATTAAGTCCACTCAGTCCCCCCATTGGAGGGAATTTGCTTGGAGGTGCAGATCTCGTTATTTTAGGGCGCCAGCAGCCCTTGTCAGATTCCTTCCCCCTAATTATGGTTTTTGTTGGAGATGGTGTGGATGCAGTATTGCCACTCTGGGACATATTTTTTGGCTATGCCCATACCTTATGCCCTTTATACTTTCCCTTCAAAATGAGCTCTCTCTCCTGTTCAGTGACACTATTGAACTCACTGCCGAACAATTTCTGCTGGGGATCTATCAGGACCATGCTCCTCATTGGAAAGATTCGATGTTACCAGTTTACCTTCTGGCAGCCAAAAAAGCAATCACCCGACGCTGGATGTCTGACCAAACTCCAACAGTACAAGACTGGAGGAAATTGATGTCTGAAATTTATGTAGCTGAAAGATTTAATGCTGAATTACAGGGTAGAGGTTCATCTCCTATACAGAAATGGCAGGGCTGGGTTAGCTATTGTGATGAGTGTGACCCCATCTTCTGCCCTTGAGTGAACACGAAATAGCTGTCCTCTGTGGCAGATCTGGGTGTACTATAACCATTGGTTATACCCCCCCCCAAAAAAAAGGGGGAGGGAGAGGGTGATCTGATAATAAAACTCCAAACCATACCCTATACAGTACCTATATTAAGTGGAGATGGACCTATACCGCTATTTAAGTCTGACAGTTAATTATTGTCTCTTGAAATATATCATAAAAATCAACTTTCCCTTATGAACTTTATGCCTATATAATAGTCTGTCTAATATTTATTGTGAAAATTGGTTCTATAATACCTCTGTAAAGTGTGGAACAAAAATGGAAATAAAGATATATTTAAAAAAAAGAAGCTCTGTCGATGCTACGAAGATCTCGTGGCAACAACTGATCTTGTCTGGCCAGAAACCGCTCGGTTTCAACACCAGCCATTAACTTGTTCTTCTGTTCATGGAGCCGGGTAGAACTCACCGGGTTCCGGCCAAAATCGACCCTCCACCGATAGTGGTGGAGTCGCCACCTAAACAGCCCATGGCAGGGGCTCCTTCGAAGGAAACTCAGACTCTTCCGGGTCTTCCCCGTAGGATTTCGGTCACCCTCATGCCTGACCGTCCCAGGCGCATGGAAGGGGACCTTGGTGGCAGGCCGATTTATTCGGATATTTCAGATTCTGACTACTCCGACCTACACTCTCATCCACTTGATTATGAGTCGGTAGGCAGTCTGTTGACGAAGGAAGGTCCCTTCTTCCTTTTTGGGGATTCTCCGCCTCATCTCTGAATCCACGGAGATGCCCCTGGAGCCTGTCCAGAAATGGGAAGAGTACCATCTTACAGACATTCTTAAGAGAGGGGATACTCCTACGGAAGCCTTCCCAGTGGCCAAGGCCATTGTTGGTCCAGCTTTGGGGCTTTGGCAGCACCCTGCCTCTTGTCCAGTGCTGTCTGCCCAGATGACCCGCAAGTATGTGGTGCCCATTGGTCCCTCTCGGGGTTCACAGAACACCCCTTGGCGGAGAGGTTGGTGACTGCTTCCGTGTTCAGACGCACAGGCAGTTCTGCCGATACCGATAGACATCCAGACGAGGAGTCCAAAAAACTGGACCACTCTGCCAGGAAGGTTTATGCCGCCTCCTCCCTAAGGCCTCCATCAGGCAAGCTCGGCCATCATCATGGCGCACTTCTCTCATGCCCTGCTGGGCTCCTTGGATGAGGTTCTCCCACACCTCCCTGCAGATCTTCAGACTACGGTCAAGCAGGTCTGGGATCAGGGCCGGGCTGTTGCCAGGCAGCAACTTCAGACAGCCCTGGACCTAGGGGACTCATGCACCCGTTCAGTGGCAGCCACGGTTGCCATGCGCCACAGGGCTCGGCTGAGGCTTTCCACCTTCATGTCGGATACCCAGCACAAACTCACTGATGTTCCTTTCCTGGGCACTGATCTCTTCGGCCCAGTTGTGGATGGTCACCTTCAGCGAATCGAGCAGTCCAGTGCCACCTTGGACTCAGCTACTTCTGCTCAGAAAGATGTACCAGGTGTCAAGAAACAGCAGAAGAAGCCATTTCGGCACCCTGCTCCTGTGGTCAAGCAGCCCTCCTTCCAGGGTGGATGGCAACAGCAGGCACAGGCTTGGTGCCCCCGGCCCAAGTACAGGCCTCCAGCAGCCCGCAGAGGAGGTCAAGGTTCAGGCAGCTTCAATCTGGACCCTCTTCCTCCAGTCCTGCCCAGTGACGGGATAGGGGCTGCCACCCCATTCCCGTCAGCCTGCTCTCTGTCCTCCTGTGGGGGGCCGGCTCCAACACTTTCATTCCGCCTGGTCCGCTGCTACCACGGACAGGTGGGTCTTAGAAGTGGTCGGCCAGGATCTGCCGCTAGAGTTCGAGCAGTACCCTTCCAGCTGAGCCCGTGACCCACAGGAGGAAAGGATATCCGTCCACACTTGGTCGGCTCTGAAAGTCGACATAGCCCAACTCCTCCTCAAGGAGGTAGTAGCCCAAGTGACAGATCCTACAGTCAGCCCAGGGTTAGTTTCCAGGTACTTCCTGGTCCCGAAGCGGATGGGGGAGTGGCGCCCCATTCTAGATCTGCATGACCTGAACCAGTTTCTCAGGCCACGCACCTTCAGGATGGTAACTCTGTCCCAGATCACACCATCCCTGGAGCAGAGTATGTGGTTCTGCTCACTGGATCTCCAGGACGTGTTTTTTTCACGTCCCAGTCTGTCCATCTCACCAGCGGTTCCTCCGCCTCAGAGCAGCAGGAACCCTATATGAGTTCCGAGCCATGCCATTCATCCTGTCATCGGCCCCATGGGTCTTCACCAAATGCATTGCAGTAGTGGCAGCCCACCTCAGGCGTTGAGGGGTCAGAGTCTGCCCCTGCCTTAATGATTGGCTCTTAGCGGGTTCCACCCAGCAAGAGGTGGAGAGGTCCAGGGATCTGGCCCTCCAGACCTGCACTCAGCTTGGCCTCCTGATCAACGTGGCCAAGTCGGAGCTCGTGCCTTTGTAGGTGATATGCTTCATCAGGGCAGTGCTCGACTCCTGCCGAGCCAGAGCCCGGCTCCCGGCAGACAGGGTGAGGTCTCCTCCTCTTGCCTAGTCATTTCTGGTTGAGCACTTGTGCCCTGCCCTGGACATTCTGCGCCTTCTGGGGTACATGTCGGCCTGCACCACCGTGGTCCGATGGGCCCAGTGGTATATGCGCCCACTTCAGTGGGAGCTAGGTGCTCAGTGGACTCATTGCCATGGTCACTTCGACCTGCTGATCACTGTGACCCCGAAGATGTGGGACACTCTCCAGTGATGGACCGTCCTAGACCATCTGCGGGAAGGGATCCTGTTTGTCCACCCTAAGCTGACGGTCGTCCTCACAACTGATGCCTCTCTCATGGGCTGGGGAGCCCACATAGAGAACAACAGGGTCCACGGGTTCTGGACCCCAGGGGAATCCCGATACCATATCAACCTGTTGGAGCTCAGAACGGTCAGACTGGCACTGTCAGCATTCGCTCAGCAGCTTTGGGGTTAAGTGGTTCAAGTCCAGATGAACAATACCACAACCACGTACTACCTCAACAGACAGGGTGGTACGCACTCCTGGCTGCTGTGCAGGGAAGCGCTCCACATCTGGACACTCATGAGCCGACTGGAGGCAGATCTGTTAGCCATCCATGTGACAGGAGCCTCAAATCAACTGGCGGATGCTCTCAGTCACGTAGGCTAGACATCCCACGAGTAGTCTCTCCATCCAGAGGTAGCTCACAGCCTGTTCTCCCACTGGGGCAAACCAGTGGTGGACCTGTTTGCCTCCAGGGAAAACACCAAGCTGAGGTTGTTCAATGCCCACCCCCCCTCAATGGGACTCGCTGCAGGGGGATGCCTTCTCAAGGCCGTGGACCCCCTGGCCTCTTCTGCGCCTTCCCTCCAGTTCCCTTGATCCACAAGGTGCTTCTCAAGGTGAGGAGGGGAAAGGCTCAGGTGATCATGGTAGCCCCAGATTGGTCCCGCCGGTTCTGGTATCTAGATCTCCTCAGCCTCAGCAACAGGTTTCCAAGGAGTCTTCCAGCACTCCCTGGACCTGATATCAGTAAATCAGGGGAAGGTATTCCATCCGGATCTTCAATCCCTGCACCTGACAGCCTGGTACCTGAGCGGCTAAAGTTCCAGGCTTTGGGTCTCTCTGAGGATGTACTCACAGTAGTGGAAGTATCCAGGAAGGAGTCAACCAGAAAGTGCTACACCTTAAAGTGGAAAAGGTTTTCCATTTGGTGTCAGGGCAAGGGCCTGGATCCTCTGTCCTGTCCTGTGGCTAGCATTTTAGACTACCTTTGGTCTCTATCCAAAGGGGGCCTTGGTCCTGACCCTTAAGGTGCACCAGGCAGCCATCTCTGCTTACCAGGCGTGGGCCGGTCAGCAGATGGTGACACAGGGGAAGGTGGTCTGGTGCATCTTCAAGGGCCTGGATCACATATCCCCTCTGGTGCATGAACCTCCTCTTCTGTGGGATTTACTGTTGGTTTTGGCAAAACTCATGGGTAAGCCATTCAAACCAATGCGCAAATGTGAGCTATCACACTTGTCATGGAAGACAGCCTTCCTGGTGGCTATCACGTCAACCAGGACTGGGGAGCTCCATGTGCTTCCGGTGGAGTCTCCCTACCTGGTCTTCCACAGGGAAAAGGTTGTCCTGCACCCCCACCCGAAATTCCTCCTGAAGGTGGTGTCAGTATTCCATCTCAACCAGGTGATGACTCTGCCTGTGTTCTACCCGAACTACACCTCTGATGCCGAGTACAGACTCCATACTCTGGACCTAAGATGAGCTCTTTCCAATTACAAGGAGAGAACAGTGGAATTTCGGGGAGAGGTTCTCCAGCTGTTTGTCACCTACACTGAAGTCGTACCTGGCAGACCTGAAGCAAAGTGTATGATTGGCACATGGATTACGTCTTGCATTGATCTCTGCTATAGATTGGCAGAGTAAGGAGCCTCCCGTAGGGCTAAGGACTCATTCCACCCGCCATACCCCTGCATCGGTGGCTGCTTCCAGGGACAGCCCTATCCAGGAAATCGGCCGGGCTGCTACCTGGAAGACCTCAAACACCTTCATCACCCACTACCACATGACCTTGAGTAACGCCGGGATGCTGGTTTTGGGGCCTCAGTTCTGCAGTCTCTGTTCCCAAAGTAGGGTGTGTGCGCCTTGCCTCCCTCCTCCTGGAGAACTGCTAGGAGTCTACCAAGAAGTGTGGATGAACAACATATCCACGTCCCTAGAAACACAGGTTACTCGTGTAACAGTAGTTCTAGGAGTGGTATATGTTCATCCACACTGACCCACCCAACCTCCCCAGCTGTGGTGCACAAACCTGGCTTCCAGCGGTCTAAGATCTGGCATCATGGGTCAGAGCCGAGGGTTATACCACCCGGGTGCATGGGAGGAGCCAGCTTTAAGACCTGCCGGCAAGAATTAAAGGGGAAAGGGACATGCCAAAAAGTGTTGATGAACAACATATACCACTCCTAGAACTACTGTTACAGGTGATTAACTTGTGTTTTTTGCATCTTCACACAGTGCAAAACTGGCACATTTTTTTCTCACTCAGTCTAGGTCCTGTGTTTGTGTTATTTTGGTGCGATGTGTTGTCCTTCTCGTGGCAAGTTAGGATCCTCTATGCAGTCCCCCTAGTCTGGAGAGTGTTAAATGCTCAGGGCATAATTCGCCCTTATAATTCTGGTGGCCTCATTCTGGCTCAGGCAAATTTGGTTCCTACTGCTGTGCCACATGGCAGTTGAACATCTGGTGCCCTTCCTTTACTGGTGGGGCTCTTTCCAGAGGACCATTACAGCAAGTTGCATGTGAAACTTCCGGCATTGCACCTCCATATCTGGATATTGAAGATGTAGAACTGTACCAGTATTCTTTGAAAGTAAATCTTACTGTGATTTCTTCCATTCATGTCATCTTCTAGTGGTAATCACCTCAGTTCAAAAAATTTTCAAGCTGTGGGCATTGATTATGGATCCTCCATATTTTGCCCTTTTTACCAGAATTGAATTTGACTTTATACCCATCCTCACTTTCTTCTTGAGGAGGTATCTGCATTTACCCTTAATCACAATATTCACCTTCCTGTGTTTTCCCTTCCCCACAGACCGCTGAAATGGTTATCATGCATTTTCTGGATGTCCATAGAGCATTACACTTCAATTTGGATCACACAAAAAACTGCAGGAAATTCTTGCAGCGTAGTGTTTTGTTGAACCCCATGAGGGTGGGCCCCCTTTGTAGGGCCTTTTTTTTTTTTTTGTTACCACCCCCTTTTCCCAACTGGGTCGGAGTTGTGATTGTCTGTTAATTTCAGAATTATACAACTGTCAGGTTGTCTACAGTGGAGACACTGCGGCGGTATGGGGCCACCCATATCATGTAGGTGATGTACGTCATCCTAGGAACCCCAGTTACACAAACCTTTTATGAGTAGTCCTGATGCCAACAGATTGCAGTTCAATATATGTAACTGTGTGGAAAGATTCTTTTGAAGGGAGTTATGGTCACTAGCGACCTGAAGCATTTTACACAGTGCAAAAATGCAGCTGCAAGGGCAAACAAGATGCTGGGGTGTATAGCCAGAGGAATCTGCAGCAGGCAGAAGGAGGTTATACCACCCTTGTAGAGGTCACTGGTGAGGCCACATGTGGAGTATGACGTAAGATATTGGTGCCAGCACCTTAAAGAGCTGCTGACGCCTCAAATAAATCTTTGAAAAACATAACATTTAGGTACATTTCCACTTGCATTCCATATATATTCTATAGATTTCTCATCCCCGTTGTTTGTTACTGAAGAAATTTGCATAAATACATGATCTTTATCCCTTAGCTTTCATCTGCCTCTAAAACTTACTTCCTACTTCAGGTCATAATCCTCTGTTTTGACATCACAGTTTGTTGCCATGGGAGCAGATTTGATGCCACAAGGAGTGCATTATTACCTTAGGTAGGGAGAAAGCAACAAGAACAGATGAAATCTTCAAGAGCAAAGATCCTGTTTTCGTACAAATGCTCTTAGTATTAAATAATGGGGGTTGGGGAGAGAAATACTGAACTAATGTGAAATACATGCTGAGCTTTGTCAGTATGTTATATTTTGTTAAAGTTCTCCTGAAGTCATTAGCTGCTCTTTAAAAAAGACACCAGCCTGCTGGAGATGGTCCAGATAAGGGCTGCTAAGATGACTGCGGGTCAGCAGGGTAAAAACTTATGACGAGAGGTTGGGGGCCCTGAATATGTATGTACTCCCTGGAAGAGAGAGGGGACATAATAGAGACATTTAAGTACTTGAAAGGGATAAATTGGGTGGATAAGGAGGATCTCTTTCAGCTAAGTGGCATGCGAATCACAAGGAGGACACAGTCTAAAGCTGGAGGGAGGGACATTTAGGAGGGAGGTTAGGAAGCACTTCTTCACCAAGAGTTTGGTAGCCAGTGGGAATACACTGTCAGAGGAAGTAGTCTTGATGAAGCCAGTGGACAGCTTCAGAAAGGGCTGGGATAGGCATAAGGGAAAGTACAGTACGTGTGGGGGGGGGGGTGGATGGAGAGGAATGGAGGATTGTGTAGGGGGGAGCAGGGTCAGTAGTGTAAACTAGGGACAGTGCAATACGAGCAGACTAGAAAGATTGAATGGCCTCATTCTGCTGACTTCTTCGTATATTTGTATGTTCATATCTAAATTTAAGCCTGCTTAAGAGGTATTTAACGGTTAAAATCTGTGTTTAAGACATTATCAACCTCCCACTTAAATTAGCAGTAGGATGGGTGTTGTATTATCATATTGTTTTGTTTTCTGATTGTACCCTAGTAGTCAAAATATGCAAGTAGAAAACACACAAACTTTTCTAAAATGAAATGAGATATTGATTTTAGAATTATTACTGCTGTTATCTTTGTAATCAGTATATGTAGAAATTAATTGATGATTCCCAATTAGCTTAAATTATTTCTTTCTCATTAGAAAACAAAAAAATGTAGTGATATTAATCTGCCTTTGAAGACTGTTTAAACATGCATCAAAAGGTCAAAAGTTGCAGCCTGCTAGTCAGTCCATTGTACTGCACGTGGTCCAGAACAATATCTTAATGAAGGAAAAGTGTATTGTAAAAAAAAATCCTGTTTCTGACAGTTTTTAGCTCCTGCGCTGCAGGAATCTTAACTTTTGATTGGTTTCTCAACCAGTAGGTTCCAGTTGTGATCCACATATTTTAGACCAGTGGGCCAGATTTGACCAAGGTGTTTTTTTCATTCTTTATTTCATCCTCCTGTAGCTAGCTCTACAGCGGTTCCCCTCTGGTGGCAACCCCAGCCCTATCACCCACTCTGTTCAGGGCTTAACTCCTGCCTCTTGAGCCTCCTTGAATGGGTGGGTGTTTTGGTAGTTGGTGTGGGGCCTCTTGGGCACCGCTGTAATCTTGCCCCTGGAGGTGCTTTTCTCCATTTTCCCCCTGCCTGGACTGGCATGCGTGCCATGGTGCGCGCACACACACACACACACACACACACACACAAACTGCGTGAATACACAGTATGCTTCAGCCCTTGCACCCAACCAACCAGATGGGTGACCTCTGCTAGGTGGTGGCCAAGCAGCGGTATGTGCACCCCCCTCGAAGGTGAACAGCTGTTGTACACGCAGTACTCCCGCCCCCACCCCAATTGGCCCCTGAGCAACCATGGTCCTGTTCCAAACCTAGGTCGCCAGTGTGGCAGACCATGAGGATCCACTATCCTTCCCTCAGCCCACCATATCACTGGACCTGCAGTTTTATCCAGGTTTTAACCCTAGTACTGTTACTGCCTGCCCCTGTGGTAACAGCTTTAAAAGTCTAAGGTTCTGTATTCAGCAGAAAGACTCCATTGTCCTGCATAAGGTGTGTGTGTGTCGCTGTTATTTTTTTAAAGATATATATTCTGTATTATTATAAATCAATATAGAGTTTTGTAAAGTTAAGCCACACAGAACCAGGAGAGAAACAAAAAGAGAATCTTTTTACTAGGTAAAGATATTTATTAGGCTAACAAAAGTTAAAGATATGATCTTTCATGGCTTATAGTACTGCCTCTTCTGGACATACCCGAAGAGGAGGCAGTGCTAAATGTCTCAGAATCTTGTATCTTTAACTTTTTGTTAGCCTACTAAGTGTATTTTCTTTACCTAAAAAAATGATTTGCTTGTTGTTTCTGTCCTGTATAATTATAATAATAAAAAAAAAAAACTTTATTTGGGAATCAGCACCGAAGCAGAAAGTTCCAAATGTAGTAGGGAATGGTGACATTAGGGTAAAACGTTCTCTGACTCTTGGAGAACGTGTGGTGTGTTTTTTCTCAGGTTTTTAATGATTGCTTGAAGCAGTGTTGGTGTTATCCTAACTCTGACACCCTTTTCAGAGGATTAGTGTATCTGTCTTTCAAGTCATGGAAATTTTCTGACACACTACTTTGAGACAAGGTGTCAAAATTGCCATTTTAGAGAGCTAATGTGCTCACAAATGGACTCATGGATTTTTTTCCCCCCCCCCCAAGATAGCATTATTTCACTAGTACACAGTACTTTTCTAGCATTTGTTTGTTCTATATAATACCTTTGATTAGTTGAAAATGTTTTTAACTTAACCTTTGGTTAAAGATGTGGAAGATGCTGCATCAGTGCAGGAGTTAAACTTAACAGGCATAGGGGGGAACATCACAGCGATCACTTTATTGATTTCGGTTGACTATGAAGGATCCAACTGCAGTTAGTTGTTTGACTTGCAGCTCATGTTATTGTAAGGCAGTGAGCTCTTGGAGTGTGTGCCGGACACTCCAGACAGTTGTAAGTCAATTTTTTTTTTTTAACTCAGATTCTTTTATTGTTGAAATAAATATCTGAAATGTCGGATATACACAAGTGAACATTAGGTCTTATACATCAACTCTTCAAAGTTATACAGTAGCAGCATACATATAAAATAGAGGATTATGTATGAGCAGTCATACATAACAAGGATATTCTTGTATCGAGTGGTTTCCTTGGTAACAGATGACCTCGAGAGCGCATACATAATCTTTTATAGTGTATGGGCAGTCAGTCACAGCATAGAAAATCACACAAAACCAGCTGGAGAAGACAACAGAAAATAGAAATGTTAACATTTTCTTTTTTTTTTTACTGACACAGTGTGCTGCAGATGTTTCTGCAAGTTCAGGTTTTAAAAAAACAGCAATTTCCAGCTTAACTGGATTGAGGAAAGCAACTATGTGGCAGTATTCCAAGTTGTTATGCTGCAAAAGTGACATAGCTAGTGCAGCATAACAGCTGTGATGACATAGCTACTGCAGCATAACTACTCCATTCTAGTTATGGATTTCTATCCATAACAACATTCTACTATACACTATGAAAGGATAAACAAAATTACTGTCTGTACTGTCCTTATTATCAGTCTTTGAAGATACATGGAGAAAGAACTTTACTGCACCGAGTCCGAAGGCTTCTCAAGGTGGTTACAGTCCTGTGCAGTGGTTCCTTGTCTCTCTCCCAAGCTTGTTATTAAAGTTAGTAAACTGAGTGTCCAACAGAGGTAGAGAGGTTTTACAACCAACAAAATAGTATAGAGGAAACGAAAACATGAAGTGAAATAGCTGGCTGGCATTCAGTTCTTTGATGCATTCTAACTCAGTGAATGCGTTTGTGCTAATTATAACATTAAAAAACCAAACAGTAAAAAAAGAGAATTATTTACGATCATCTACAAACTGAAATACTTATCTTATTACGAAGTGCACATCATTCTTTCTTTGCCCCCCATTATATAGTTATAATCCAAAGATAGAGTTCCCTTGCCTTATTTTGTTTTTTCCTTTTTTTCTTTTTGCCTTGTAAATAAAGTTTACCTTTATCTTGTAAAAGGCCTTTAGTGACCATCACCTCCTTTTACTTGCCCTTTCCCTTCTCATTTCTACAACCTTCTTAATCTGACACATCCACTATCCTTCCTCTGAGTCTCTCTCTCCAGGTTTGCCATAGTCTCCAAATAATGAGATATTTCTCTTTCTCTGAGTGGCTCGTGTAAATGATATTTTCCATTCTCTCTACCTCTTCTACTCTGGAGATCCACTGTACTCTCGTGGGGGGCTCAGTCCTCAACCATGTGGATGTAATGCACTTTAGGGACACCACCCATAAAATCTGGCTCAACTCGACCACTTTTCTTTTCTTAGGTGACAGGGTCGGAAGACCTAACACAATATCTTGAAATGTAAAGGGAAGGGGGAACCCCAGCATTACTTCCCTACAGGCATGTATCTGCTGCCAGCATTGTTGTAGTCTGGGGCAGGCCCAAAATATATGGTAGTGCGTTGCCCTGAGGGCACCACACAGGCGCCAACAGGCCTGTGAAGCCTGAGGGTGAAAGTGTTTCATAATGACAGGAGTTCTAAAGAGTCTGGTTATAATTTTCCAGTTAAACTCCCTCCAGCTCAAGGAGGATGTTACCTGCCAACCCCTCTGAAACCTTCGAGCCCAACTTGCCGGTGCAGCTCTCTCTCCACTGTCTGTCTCACATCTCTTTTTGTTATCTTCCAAGATAGGTAGTGTTAAAGGGGGAAGGAGCACCTTATACAGCATGGAGATATAGTTTAATTTATCTCTAATCCTGATCAAGTCCCACCAGTATTGCTCAAGTAGGGTCATATCTCTGCTGAGCAATTGAAGGATATCTCCCGAAGTAATCAAGTTTCTAACCTCTAAGTACCTAAAAAAGTCTTCTCTATGCAGAGAGAATCTTTCTTGTAAAGTCGCAAAGGGGAGGTAACCTGTTCTGTCAATCAGCTGAGCAAACCGTGCGAGTCCTCTGCCCTTCTAGTAACTGTACCCCAGATCAGTCTTTGCAGGGGGGAATTTGTGTTCATGACGGATGAGGGAAAGTGGTCCTGCAAGATTGGAAGTGTGTGTTATCTTACGCAGTCTGAGGAGGATTATTATGGAATGTTTCACCCATGGGTTCGAGGTTAGGGAGCAGATGTTAGGATATATCACACTTGTGGGTAAGGTCCATAATTGTAACCCCTGCAGTGGCTCCTGTTCCAGCGGTACCACCCGAATCCTGTCTCTTTTGGCCCATGTATAAAGCTGGGACCCCTGAGCTGCTAGGTAATAATAATAATATAGATGAGGGAAGCCTAGTCCCCCGATAGCTGTAGGGTTTGTATGGGGATCCTAAGATCCTTTCCTTCCCAGATAAATTTTATTAATGTTTTATGTAATTGGTTCCAAACGTATCTTGGGATATCTATGGGGAGGGTCTGAAATTAAAACAAAAATCTTGTTAATATGTTCATCTTGATTGTATGAATTCTTCTATATAACGTGAGAGGCAACAACTTCCATCTGGCTACATCTACCTGCAAATTGTTATCTAACTTTACATAATTGTTCTGAAACAATTTAGAGGTATCAGCTGAGACCTGAACGCCTAAGTATCTAAAGGTATTCTTTTTGGCCCATGTGAAGAGGAAGGTGTCCTTGAATCCGGCAGGGGGTGTGCCACTTAACACCATAGCCTCGGATTTAATAAGGTTTATCTTATACCCAGCTAGGGTGCCAAAGATCTTCAAAGTTTCTAGGAGATGTGGTAGGGACTGTTGGGGATCTTTCAAGAAAAATAGGGGGGAGTCTGCATACAATGCCACTTTTTTGTTCTTCCCTTCCCACCAAGACCCCTGAGATATTAGGATTATTATAGATCCAGATGGCATGGGGTTATAGGTCAGGGCAAAGATCATGGGTGAGAGGGGACAACCCTGTCTGGTGCCCCTCTTCAAAGGTATATGTTCAGATAAGTATCTGTTTACCCTGATCCTAGCCTCTGGCTTGTAATAAAAGGCAGGAACAGCCGAGGTGAAATTATCACCCAGTCCAAACCTAGACAGGGTGGAGGCCATGAAAGTCCAGTCCACCCTATCGAAGGCTTTTTCGGCATCCATACTGATAGCTAGCTGAAATGATGTGGAGTGTCTTTGAGCTGAGATGATATTAAGCAGTCTACATATATTATCCTGGAGGAACCGCCTGGCTATGAAACCAGTTTGATTATGATGAATCAACCTAGATGTACAAGTTGGGAGTCTATCTGCCATAATACCCATAAAAATGTTCATGTCTGCTGGGAGGAGTGAGATCGGGCGATATGAACTGCAAAGCTGGGCATCCTTCCCCGGCTTTAGGATTACAGATATTTGTGCTAAATTCCCAGAAGGAGGGACCTGTTCCTGATCTAATAGGATTTCATTGTATGCTGCCAACATCAAGTCAGCCAGTTGGGGGCGAAACTCCTTATAAATTTCGGCCAGGAAGCCATTTAGGCCTGGGGCTTTCCCATTTTTGAGGTGTTTGATTTTAGCCATCAGTTCTTGCTTTGTTATGTGAGAATCTAGAGCCAAAATGGTCGCCTCATCCAACTTGGGAACAGGTAGAGTGTCTAAAAATTGTCGTACTCTATCCTGATGGTCCTGAGCTGTGTTAGTGTCACCTAGACTGGAATAGAATTTGACAAATTTCTTGACTATCTCTGATGGGCAGGTTATTGGGGACACCTTTTCTCTGTCTTTTAAGCATACTGCAGCTCTGCTTGCCATTTCTTTGCGTAGTTGCCAGGTGAACAGTCTACCAGCTCTATTCCCATTCTCAAAAAATGTCTGCCTTGCATATCTTAACTGCCCTTCACTTTGTGTATCTAGCAACTGATTTAGTTCCCTTCTAGATTTATCCAACTCAGTTTGCGTTTGCTCATCTGGGTTGGTTTTATGTTTAGACTCCAGTCCAGCTATCTTTTGTTCTAAACTCACTCTCTTTTGTATTCTTTCTTTTTTGATCTTGGTGGAGTATTTAATAATTACGCCCTGCAGGCAACACTTCAAGGTGTCCCACCGAATACCCTCCCTTGTATCCCCACTAGGATTATTTTGTATGAAATTCTGGAGCATTTAAGATATTAGCTCCTTAAAGTCCTCACTAGTGAGGAAACTAGTATTTAAGCTTCAGCATGTCTTAGGGGCTGTCTTCACCGTGGAGAGAGAGAGAGAGCCACCGGGGCGTGATCAGAAAGGGTAATGTTCCCTATTTCACATTTAGTAACCTTCT
Organism: Neoceratodus forsteri; assembly: GCA_016271365.2. Taxonomy (NCBI): domain Eukaryota; kingdom Metazoa; phylum Chordata; order Ceratodontiformes; family Ceratodontidae; genus Neoceratodus; species Neoceratodus forsteri. The sequence continues at coordinate 1,226,184,534 of CM028132.1, read as the reverse complement.
GAATCCAATTGGTTGAAGTTAAGAAATAGTCAGTTCTGGAGTATCCCTTATGTCGGGGAATAATAAGTAAAATCCCTATCTCTAGGGTGCAGAAACCGCCATGTCTCCATCAGACCCAGCTCATGACTTAGTCGCTGAAGGAGTTTGCCTGTTCTTGTAGTGTGCCCCTATTATGCCCCAAACGGTCCTCCCAGGAATGTGTCACCTCATTAAAATCTCCTCCAATTATAATCAAGCTCTGTGCATCTGTAATGCGTTCCTTAATTAACTTCTCTAGAAATGCTATGCGAGGGGATTCCTTTTCCGGGGCCTATAGGTTTACTAAAATACAGTTCTGTTCTCTGTATGTACCCTCCAGATTGATAAACCGACCCTCCAGATCTGTTCTCACCTTAGTGATTTCTGAGGGGGTGTCCTGCCTCACCAAGATGGCCACCCCTCTACGATGTGGAGCCACCTCATGGTGAGATGAGTACACTTGACCCACCCACGATCTCCTCAGCTTTAAATGCTCTTGGGGTGTTAAATGGATTTCTTGTAGAAATGCCAAGGTAACTCTCTGTCTCTGAAACTCCTGCAAAATTTTGTCCCTTTTAACTGGGTTATTGATTCACCTTACATTAAGGGAAACAATCCTTAAATCAGCCATTGTCATGGAAGGGGGTTTGAAACCTCCTAGTCAATTGGGGGGGGGATTAGTGCTATCTAAAGTCTTCCTACATTGTAGATCTTCATAAAACATGTCTAACATTAACATGAACATTAAACAACAAACAAGTAAACAGTATCAACCTCTTCAAGGTGTACTAGCCCCAAGGTCACACACTACAGTATGGTGGTGCTATGTGGTGTGATTGAATACCTGATCAGTTTGGGAATCCAGTCCAGCTCAGGCCACTATTAAGCCTTATAGCTGGAGGGGCTGTACTATAGGCTTGCACCAAGTTGTGGAAAGTTCCTAAGCCTGATGTTGTTGTCAGCCTTACGAGCGAAGGTGTCCACCTCACTGCTGAATATTATTGGTTATAGTTGTGGATCAGCTGAGAGAGAAAAAAAGGGTGTCGAGGGAAGAAATATTCCCTCTTGGAAGAAAAAAGTCTGGGATCAGCGGGGAGGACACCCCGGCCCAATAGCTATTGTTAGAGGGTAGTCTTCGTCAACATAGATTCTATGGTCTCGATAGCTTAAATTTCCTTTCTGCCAGGATTTATGTAATATCATCTCTTTCTCTTTCTCTTGGTACCTCAGGAAGCGCACTTAAATTGCACGTGGGCGGTTCTGTGTTTGAGGCCCTAATGTGCGGTGGACACGGTCCATCTCCAAGGAGCAGTTCTTCGGTATGTCCAGCTGGGTTTTCAAATATTGCTGCAGAAAAGGGATAGGGTTATTCCCTTCTGCTCCTTCGGGAAAACCAGTAGTTCTTAAATTGTTTCTCCTACTTCATGCCTCCGCATCGTCTGCTCTGTCTCTGAGGCTTTTCACCTCTTGGTTCAGCTGGAGGATTGCTCTTTTGGTTTGATCTACCCTTGAGTCAGTGGATGCGGCCTGTTCTTCAAGGCCATCGAGTCGTTTTTCGATTTTACGTACGTCTGTTCGCAGGGCTGCGAATGTGGATTTTGTTTCTTTTCGAAAGTCCCTTAGTTCTCTGAGGACTGTATCCATTTGCCTGGCAATGTTGTTTGAATTGAGGATTTCGCGTCTCGGGGGGGTCGCCGTGACCAGACATCTGTGAGCTGTCACTGTCGGAGAGTAATCCGTCTGGATCGGAGGGGTCTGGCATTAAATTTTGATTTTCTGGCTTTCGTCGGGGCATCTTTGTGCTTTTAATGTTGCTTTGCCCAGTATTTCCTTCTCAGTCAGCTGGGAATTAGTAGTTTGTACCCTGGGGGAGACAGAGCTACGTGTTTAGGCTGCAGCTGCTGGCATGACGTCACCAGAAGTCCTTGTGAAACATTTTCAATAAATAAAAAAGTGGGAGCAAGACAGAGGCAGGAAACTACAGACCTGTCAGTTTTGAAATAATATGTATTTTAAAGAGAAAACTGGCATGTGACACAATGTCATCAGAGAGGGCAGAGCTGTCATCTCCACCTGCTTTTCATGACCATGTCATCAAGGGCAAAGCTAGCATCTCCACCTCCATTTCATTTAATATTCGAGTCGTGCAAAAAACAGAAAACTAGCATGAGGGACCATGTCAATCAAGCTAGCATCTCCACCTCCATTTCATTTAATATTCGAGTCGTGCAAAAAACAGAAAACTAGCATGAGGGACCATGTCAATCAAGCTAGCATCTCCACCTCCATTTCATTTTATTTTCTCTACACCATGTAAAAAAACAAGAGAACTGGTTTCGGTGACCACGCCATTGAAATGGGCAGAGCAGGCAGCTCCGCTTCCATGTTAGGACTGCTTTACATTGAATTGGACAGCCAGTGTATGAGTTACTTTACTGAAGATTGAGCAGAGACTGTTTACCTTTCTAAAACTAAGTGTTTTTTAATTTTTTTTATTGTAGTCAGTGACTACAGTGCCAATAGCCTTCAGCCAGTTTACAATAAATAGGCGACTAGTTTTTTTTAAAGAGGGGGCTGGTCAAAATATTAAATTACAGAATTAGGATCAGCATAGCCCCAATACACCTCATATCAAAAATGACAATTCTAAGCTAGTTTGTTTAACATCTGTAAGCCATTTTGTAACCTCATTTCACTGCCTGTTCAAAAAAGTTGCTTTCAGTGAAGCGCTACTGATGATGTCAGCTCCAGAACTCGCAGCCTAGTCCTCTATGCTAACATTCTTAAGATTTGTTTGATTTCTCCAAAGTTTAAGATGTAGTTATATAGTAATCATTTGAGTTTACAGAAAAAAAACTGGGACTGGATTGCTGCAGTGCATGCATTTCCAGAATGTGCAGATGCATAGTAGTGTATTTTGGAAATGTATCCAAGTTTTTTTTGTGTTAAGCCCCTTAGCCGTAGCCCTTCTCCTTCAGGCTGGCATACCCCCCCACCCGCCAGACTCACCTTCACATCTTCAGCCACCACCGAAGTCCTCCTGCAGTCTTCTGTCCCCTAGACCGACTTGTCCCTGCCAGGGACTCCTCTGTCGGTCATGGAGGGGAAAGACACCTGAAGCTTCCCGTCTTCCTCCTGTTGGCCGGTTTGTCCCTGCCGGGGGCCTCCCCCACCAACTAGAGGAAGAATGAATGAGCTGAGCAGAGGCTGAGGGATGATGTGGTGCTGACGTGCTGGGGGTCCGTTGGCATGGGAGGGACTATACAAACAAACCCAAGCAATCCAGTCCCTAACTGACTACCTGTCCAGCCTCCCGCATAAGGGTGAGCAGATACTAGTGGGTGACTTCAACACCAACTGGCTTGCCAGTTCATCTGCCCTTGCCAATGATGCTTTTGGAACCCTGGACCTAACACAGCTGGTAACCCAGCCTACCCGTCTGAACCCATCCAATGGCTGTTACAGTACACATTACCGGACATCATCCTTGCCAACCGCCTGCACAGAATTGTGGACATCGTTGTCCATCCAAACTCCCTGAGTGATCACTCACCAGTAACTTTCACGTGGTCCTGCCGTCTACCAAAACCTATGCCCAGCATGGTCTCCCGCTGACTTATCCGACCAGGTAACCTCACTAGGCTTAAGCAGTACCTCGCCCAGTGGGACTGGTCACTAATCAACCGGGCCCCTAGTAGTGATGAAGCACTCGACTACTTTACCCAGTCCTTCAATAAAGCCTGCGACATCTTTACCCCGCTGGTCAAAACCCGGACTAAGCAACATAGTGCACCATGGATCACAACATTACTGCTCAAACAGCTCCACCACAGAGACAATCTCTGGCATAGAGCCAATTCCTCAGGCAAGCCTGGGGACAGGCAGTCCTATAATGCTGAGCACAACAGATGTACGTGGGCCACTCGTAAGGCTAAAGCAGTGTACTACAGATCCACACTAGCCTCCTCCTGGGGTCTACCCGTAACTCCTCGGACAACATATGGGAGCTAAATGGGAAGTCTCACTCCCCGCCCCCATCTCTACTCAACTTTAATGGAACTGCTGTCACCGACCCTGATAATATTGCAGATTGCCTAAACACCGCCTTCTCAGATATCAGTGCAGTTCTCCCTAGTAACTTCTTTGACCTTACCCACCCCTCCAGCCACAGCCCCTCCCTCGCCCACCTTTCTACCTGAGGACCATCTCACCACAGAACTCTTGGCACTATCTGACAAAAGCCCTCAGGGTTACCAGCCTTTCTTCTGATCCCCTGGATACTAGGATCCTACGGCAGGTCCTTGACATAGTACTTACCCCCCTGACTGATTTACTCAACCGCTCCCTCTGCCTGGGCCATTTCCCTTTAGCTTGGAAAAAGACTGTGATCACCCCCATCTTCAAAAGTGGTGACACCTCCTCTCCTGGAAACTATCGGCCGATCTCTATTCTTCCTCCTCTCTCTAAAGCCGTGGAAAAAATAGTAGCAGATCAATTATCTGAATATCTTGCCTTCCACAATCTCCTATGCAGATGGCAGCATGGCTTCTGTCCAGGTCATAGTACGACCACTGCTCTCGTGGAGTTCTCAAACTTCCTTCACGAAACCCTTGACAAAGGCCACCTTACAGGGGTAGTCTACATCGACCTCTCCAAGGCCTTTGATATGGTCTGTCACCTACTCCTACTGGACACTCTCCTTCTACTAGGCTTTTCCCAAGGCCCGCTGGACTGGTTCTCTAGCTATTTCTCTTCAAGGTCCCAGTGTGTCAAAATAAACAGCACCCTCTCCAGTACCCACCCCGTCCACCCCGGGGTCCCACAGGGCTCCATCCTGGGCCCGCTTCTTTTTAGTCTTTATGTAAATGCCCTACCCAACTCCTGCTCCAGCAAGGTCCTGCTATATGCAGATGATGCGGTTCTCCTCTCCTCCCACCCTGACCCCTCCTCTCTTCAGGCCTCCCTCCAGCACTCTTTCAGTTGAATTGGAAACCGGTTCAACGACCGCAGGTTGGTCATTAACATTAAAAAAACAAAAGCCATGTTGTTTGCCCATCATCAAAATAAGGCAAGAAACTTGCCCCTCCATATACTATCCAGCTCACTCCACCCACTAGAACAAGTTAGCAGCTACAAATACCTGGGCATTACCTTCGACTCTGCCCTCTCCTTTCAGTCGCATATCGACCTGCTTACCTCAGCAATTAACATGTGCATAGGCCTTCTCTACCGTCATAAGGACTGCCTTCCACCAGATGCCCTCAGATTGGCTGTCTCCTCCTCTGTCCTGTCTCTTGTAGACTATGGCCTCCCTGTCTATGCTGCTGCTGATGCCACCGCCCTCAGGAGAATCCAACTATCCCTAAATAAGGCCTGTAGGCTCCTCACTGATGCAGACAAATGGACTCATGTATGCACTCTATACTTGCTGGCCAACATACTCAATCTAGAAGAGCGGTTACAATATCAGACCTGCCTCCTGGTTAAAAAAATACTTCTAGGTCTCTTCCCCCCACCGTGGGTGTCCGCCCCCCTGCTTCCCCCTCTGCCTCTACCTGTGGCTCCACTAAGGCCGCTCTCAGAGTCCAGAGGGTGTGGACGTCACTCACCCAGAGATCCTGTTGTTACAGGGTGCCACACTGGTTCAGTGCCCTTCCCTCCTTGACCTCCTCACTCACTAAAATAGGTCCTTTTAAGGCAGCTCTCAAGAGCCTCATTTTCTCCACCCACAGCTGCAAATGCGCTCCACAAGCAGGATTCTAGCCCATAGGTGCCCCGCTCCGTCCCCGGGCCCTTTCCTAGACTCTTGACGACAATCGCCTTATCTCAGGCTGCAATTCTGAATTTACTGTATTTGTCCTTGGAGCCTAGCTTTCACATGGTATAGACCTCTGTACTGCTGTTGTAAACTGTAACTCTTATCTGGGCACTGGATGGCTCAGGATTCTATGTTGTTTGTTCTGACCCCTGCAAATATATGAATACTGTTTGCTATTTGCTATTTGGTGTTTGGTATGTAACAAAAACCTTTTGTTACCTCCTGTCTATCATATTGCATTTGTGTTGCTGTCTGTGTGTTGAATCCACTGGAACTGACGTGGAGCCTTTGGAAACGAGTCCTTGACTCAAAGGGTTGTAATTCCAATATGTATAATAAATAAAAAATGAATATACGTCCGTCATCTGGTGTGCCATCGGTGTGGCAGTTTTCCCTCCCTTTTTGTGCCCCGCCCACCGTCTGCATGGATGTGCACACTGCAGCCAACCTGGAGAGGGGTTGCCTGATGGTGTGAGTTTACCCATGCTGTCAAAGGCAACATTGCACACCTCCACCAGGAGCTGCTGCAGAGCAATGAGGTGTCCACCTCCCCCGGGAAGAGAGCATCCATCTGATGCTTGAGATCCTCCCTGCTGGCCTCCACTCCTGATGTCCTAGGCTCAGGGTGCAAATCTGGGTTGCCAGCATGCCAGAGCGATCCCCCATTGCTTGGCGCCATGGAGCCAGCCAGGAAGGTGTTAATGCAGTAGTGATCATGGCTTTGGAATGTCATGGTTGTGCGCAATTTCAAAATACTGCGGTGATGAGATTTTAGCATGTGGCATGGTGAGCATTTTGCAGTGCAACAGGGACACAGTTTTAGAGTGCAGCATGGACATAGAGTTTTGGAATGTCGGGGACAGTTTCTGAATTTGATTGAACACAATTTTGGAGTGAGGGACTTTCAGTAACATAATGTGGCAAAGACACATGCGGTTTTGGAATGTGACGGGGATGTACAATGTTGAAATGTGGCAGGAAAACGCAATCAAAACTTCCTGGCATGCAATCTCAGAATGGGGGAGACCTCTTTTTTGAGTTAAGGGCATGTAGTTCTGGAATGAGGGACACACAATGTGGTGAAATATGGTGGGGGCACATAATTTTGAAGAAGAGTATGTAATCTCAAAATGTGGGGTTGCGCATCTAGGAATCTGGTGGGGCTGGGCAGTCTCAGAATGTGGCAGGGATGGAACATCTCAGAATGTGGTGATGCCCAATTTAGGAATGTATTGGGGATCTACGCGTACAGCAGGACACGCAATTTCATTTAGACATTGCTTGTTCCTGCAACATTACAAAAATGTATTCACCTGACAGATTCCAAAATCCACGCCACATTTGAATATTGTCCACCCCCACCACATTTTGACATTGCACTTCCTGCCACATTCTGACCTTGCACGTCCAGCAGCCTTTCTGATGTTACACATCCCAGCCACATTCTGAAATTGTGTGTTCCAACCGCATTCTGAAATTGGGCATCCCTGCCACATTACGACATTCTCAATACCATATTCCAAAACTGCATGTCCACATAACATTCTAAAAATATTCCTCCCTGCGATGTTCCAAAATAGCATATCACCACCACGTTAAAAAATTCTCCACCCTTTCACATTCCAAAAATGTATCGTGCCATTCTGAAATTGTGCATCCCAGCCACATTCTGACATTGCACATTCCCCTGACATTCCAAACTGAGTGTTCCCACCACATTCTGAAATTGCATGTCACTGCATCATTCTTAAATCTTGTCCCAGCTGCATTCCCAAATTGTGTGTCCCCTCCACTTTCTGAAATTGTGTCACTAATGCATCCTAAAATTGCATGTCCCTGTCACATTCTGGAATTGCACACCCATGCCATGTCCCAAAATTACGTTTCACCACCACATTCCAAAATTGTCTGTCTCCTGCCACATACATTCCAAAACTGTGCATCCCCAGCCCCACTACATTCAAAAATTACGTGTTCCAACCGTATTACAAAATTGTGCTTACCCACTATTTGTACTACAGAACCTACGTTTTAAACCATTAACCCAAGTATTACTTTTGTCAGAAAATTATGGACGAACATGTTTATAATATAAAGATATATGTGCACCCAGTGGTACAGAATGCAGCTGTATTTCCTTGGGAGGGGAGGGTTGCTATGGTATTGATTTTTTTTTTTATTTGTTTTTCAGTTCTGTGTTTTTGTCCCCTTGACACATACTGGCAGGGACCACCTTCAACCAACACCGCCATCCATCATGTCAAGGTTCTTCCAACCTGGGCATCCCTGGACTTGTAGAACACCCACAGTACAACTCTGCATTGCCCTCTTGACCCCCCCCCTTCCCCAAGGCAGGGTCTGCCTACAGTGCCTCAACAGTTTCACCCTTTCTTTTCCATCCACCAGTAAAGGAAGTGAACCCCAGGAGCCAAGCCAGATGGATAGAGCCTGACTACAGATGTGAGGGGCAGGTGAGGCTTCATCTGTGCTGCAGGCCCCTCAATGCTGCACTTACCCTGTAATTTCTTCCCCTGGGATGCCATGGTGCAGGACTTGCATTGCTCTAGCTTGTGCATGTGCACATAGTGTTGCTGGCATCGGCCATGCCCAAGCCCTGTGTGATCTGCAGTGTCCCTAATTACACTACCACAAAGCCTCCACTAGACTTCTCAGTCATGTGGCGAGTTACACCCCAACCCCTCAATGATCTGCACTCATTCCTGAACATGCCTCACCAGTGTAGCATGCAGAAGCTCTACTGCTTTGCTGCTGGGCTGAATACTAGTTTGGTCTATGCTACTGTATTTGTTATACTGAGTGATTAAAAAAACTCAGAAAAGAAAGAGTCTCTAAATTGTGAAGGAACAAAATAGTTAAAATGGAAACATGGAATTGTGTTTCTTAAGTTCTCTCATACTGTAAAATTGCAGTACTGTTAGTCAGCAGTGGTGAAAGACTGAGATAAATGAAGTTTTCACATAGGAGCTCTTCCTTTCCTATCATCCTTCAGTCGTATCTACCGACGGGAGAAACTATCTTAAAAAGCTCCACTTTGTCTTGCCTGAAAGAGTCTCAGGTAAATAGGATCAAAGTACTGGACAATTTTCTCTCTCCTACTCTCTTGGGGAATATGTGTGGGCTCATTAACTAGGAGGATTTTCTAAAGCATGTGGACCAGCTATTTGCAGGTTTAAAAGTGCCCAAAATGACAAACGCCTCTGCATCTGATCAGTTGGAAAGAAGCAAGTCCCCATTCTGGGCTTGTGTTTTAGAGGAGCGTGATATTGCACTGACCATTTGAACAATCAAGGAGTAACATACAGCACATTGTATAGATCGTTGATCCCGTCAAATCTGTCACACTGCTGTCTTAGTTCTTACATTGTTTCTCCATAGGTACTCTAATTTTATTTGTAATGTCTGATGTTATTTCTACTTCTGTTGCCACTTCAGGTCAGGACATAGTGGCTCTCACAGAGACTTGGTGAGAAGGACTATTCTAAAGGGATCGGGCTTAACAAGAAAGATGATAGAGTGACTTTCTTCATAAGAGAAGGTGTCACTGTGAAGAACATGGAGCATACTGACAAGAGAGTTCATCTAGGACTTGCGAGCTTGTGAGCCTCTTTTCACCTAACTCAACCTAGATTCTAGGTTGAGTTAGGTGAAAAGGGAGGCAAAAGCTCACAAGACCCAACAGCATGATGGTCGCCAGCTGGACAGGTAAATTGGGAGAGCAGCCAGATCTTACTTCGAGAGGGTTCCTGCAGTAGGTCTTCACATATAGGACTGTGCCCCCTGGCGTCAGGTCCACACGGCAAACTTGTAGATAGCAATCAGCAGCTGGGACCGCTCCCGACGTCGGGACAGCAGCCCGACTATAAAAGGGGCGGTCACGCGCCCGCTCTCCACTTCTTTCCCGCCATCGCCTCAGTCACGTTCGGCTCGCGTCAGAACAGCTAACGTCTGTGTTGTATTTCTCAAAGTATTTCTTCGCCTCTTGTAAAATTCTTACAAACATTTTTCTTAAAATTGATGTCTTCTAGACAGAAGAAAAAGTGCTGTAAGTGCGGCGCTCAAATACCGCACTGGGACGACCATTCCCGCTGCCTCCTCTGCCTCGGTTTGAAGCACAACATCCATGAGTGTTCCGTCTGCCAGGCCTTCAACCAGGCGACCAGAACCAGGCGCAAGAGGTCCCTTGAGGCCCATCTGTTGTCCCGACACTTAGCGTCTATGGAAAGGGAGCTTCAAAAACTTCAGGAAAGGTCGTCATCGCCGGCCCCTAAGAAAAAGAAAAGTAAGGAGAAGCGCCGGGACAGGAGTTGGTCGCCATCTGGGAGGCCGGCAACTGTGAGTACTTTTTCGGGTGCCCCGTCCGCTTCTTTGGGCCGGGCCCCTTCTCCCCCTCCTGCCAAGGTGAGCAGGCAGCCGGGGGTTGCCTCTTTGGAGGTGGTAATTCTGTCGACTGATCCTGCTGGTAAGTCACCCCTTGCTTCCGGCGAAGGGCGTACGGCCTCCGCTGATCAGCCTAGCAGAGCCTCCCAGCCATCTCTAGTCCTGCCGGATCTGTTCCATTGGGCGCCGGCTCCTCCGACGCCCGTGTAGATCCGCCCACTCTCCCATCGGGCTCCAGTTTGGCCCCCGACGTTGGACAGAGTGAGGGACCAGTCGACCCGTCTCCCAGGGTCCTCCACCCTAGAGACTTGCCACCCGACCCTTTGCTGTTTGCATTAGCGTAGCCGCGATCAGACCTGCCGTCGGGGCCCCCTAGTGTCCCCCCCACCTCGCCAGGCCTTCCTCCGTAGCCGGAGTTCATTCCATTGCCGACAGAGGACCCGGGTATAGAGCCTCCACCCCCCAAGTACTTCGGGCACGCTCCAGGTCCCAATGCCACCTTCAGGCTCCACGGCACCTCCCCCTGCAGGTCCTTCATCTGGGTTCATTCCACAGGAACCCTCCTTCCTGCTAGTGGGCACCCCTTCGTCGGTTACTCGTTATCCGACGTCAGGTCTGGAGCCTCCATCGCCGGGTTTTCTGACGCTGGGTTTTCAGATGCCGGGCTTTCTGACGTCATCATTCCTGATGAAGGTTATCCTACTCCAGGACATCCCATGCTGGGCTACCCAGGGTACCCGTATTATCCGTCCTGGCACTATCTGCAGTACCAGAGTTATCAGAGTTATCAACCACCACCACCTCCTCCAGTGACGGAACTTGAGTCTGTCCCTCGTTGGTGGAAAGAGGCTAGAGCGCAGCTTGTGTCGGGGTTGAGACAGCCAGTGAGGGAGCAACCCTTGGTTACGGTGCCCTCTCCATTGCCTCTTGTCTCCAGAATCCCTACCTCTATTTCTGTAGGCATTACTGAACCAGACCCTTCTGTTCCTTCTGGCTCTGGTTCCTCTGACACTAGTTCCGACTCGGACGGGTCGGATCCCAGATCTCCCGTGGAGGTTCCTCCAAAAGACTCACCAAAGTCACCTCCAGAGGATCCTTCCTTCGGAGACTTGTTACGTTCAATTCAAGCGGCTGGTGGTTGGCTGTCCAAAAGAGGTTGATCCCCAATGCAAGTGCCTTGTGGAGCACCTGGATCTGGCCACCTCGGACCCTATTTCCATTCCGCCGTGGATGGGACCTTGCGAGGACCTAGTTACCACAGTCCGGCAACAACTGTCCTCCATTCCCGCGGTCTCCCGCAAAGCTGACTGCACCTATTATCTTCCAGAAGGGATTTTTCACCTGAACTCCCATCCCAAGGCTGACTCTATGGTCTTCACGGCAGCTCATGGCCGCTCAGCTGAGCCCAAACATCTGAGTTCTTCGCTTCCCAACAAGGACTCTCGTCAACTCGACAAGTTTGGGCGAAAAATTTATTCGTCGTCTTCTTGTGCGATTTGTTCCCTCAATTATGGCTCGCACATGGTTGCCTTTCAAAAAGCTTCTCTTTTGGACCTTGAAAGGGACCTCCAGGATGTTCAAGATGAAACCCTGAGGAAGAAGCTCTTGGATAAAGTAAGGATGGGGAAATCCTCATGCCGCCACACCCTTCAGGCTACTTACGACTCGGTGGACTCAGTGGTGAGAGCAGCTGCCACAGGGGATCTGCCTCCGATGCCTCTCCTGGCTTCATATAGCTGGACTGGTGCAGGACGTGCAGTCCTTTCTGTTGGATGCCCCTTTCAGGGGTTCCGTCCTCTTTGGCGGCGATGCTAAAGACATCATTACTGGGCTGCAGGAGAGCAGACGCTCCTTGAGGGCCGTCCATTCCTTATACAAGACGTGACAGAAAAAGCGGCCCTTTTGCTGCCAAAGAAGGTGGAACAAATCCCAGGCTAAGCGCCAGGCAAAGAAACTCACACCTGGATCAGGAGCTCAAACCTCACAGTCCAAATTTCAAAAAACAGGCCTCTGGGGCTAAAGCTCCCCTCCCCCTTGGCATCCTGACTCCTTTTCCCTCCTTCCGCTACCTCCGGTACATCAGGAGGAACTGGTCGGAGGGAGTTTCGGCCTTCTCCTGGAAGGTTGGAGGTCCATCACAGCAGAAAACTGGGTGCTTCAGCTCATCCAGCGAGGTCACTCGATAGAATTCAGCAAAATCCAAACCCCTCAACCTCCAGAACGGTCCTTCTATCCTTAGGGTCAGGTCCCCATAGTCTCTCAGGAGATCCAGGCACTTCTCCTAAAGAGAGCCATAGAGCCTGTCCCGTTAAGCCAAATAGGAAGGGAATTTTACTCCCACTTCTTCCTGGTTCCAAAGAAAACTGGCGACCTGAGACTGATCCTGGTCCTCAGCACACTAAACATCTTCGTCAAACACAAGAAGTTTCGTATGTTGACCCTTCAGGGGCTCTTTCCCCTGCTCCATCAAAACTCTTGGCTGTGCTCTCTGGATATACAGGATGCTTATCTGCATATCCCTATCCTCCCGGCCCACCACCGCTTTCTCCACTTTGTTTTCTGGGAGAAACATTTTCAGTTCTGAGCACTGCCATTTGGCCTTTCTTTGGCCCCCCGAGTGTTCACCAAATGTCTAGCGGTGGTGGCAGCCTTTCTGCGCTGCCAGGGCATTTATGTCTTCCCGTACCTGGACGACTGGCTCCTCTCAGCAACCTCTCCTACCAGCCTGAAAGAGGCTCTCTCTTTTACCCTGAGCTTGTTTGCTTTACTGGGCATAATGGTCAATTTTCCCAAGTCCCAACTAGTACCCTCACAGAGACCCCAGTTCATTGGAGCTGTATTAGACACAGTTCAGGGTAAGGCTTTCCTACCATCAAATCAGGCCGAGACTCTTGCTTCTCAGGCCACACTGGTGGCACAGGCCCGTTGGATCCCTGCACACTCGGTGCTTCGTTTATTGGGTCTGATGGCGGCCGCCATTTCGACAGTCCCAATGGCCAGGCTTCACATGAGGGTCACCCAGTGGTCTCTTTGAGGCCAATGGGACCAGAGGACGGATGACATGAACCAAAAAGTCATGATCTCCAACAGCGTCCAGAGAGATCTACGCTGGTGGCAGGATCTCTCGAATTTGTCGAAGGGGGTCCCTTTCCTTCCGACAGCTCCAACTCAAATTCTCACTACAGATGCCTCAGATCTGGGCTGGGGTGCTCATCTGGGGTCTCACAAGACACAGGGGTCTTGGTCTGATCAGGAGCTGATGCTCCACATCAATGTTCTGGAGACCAGGACGGTTCTTTACGCACTCCAAGCATTCCAGTCGCTGCTGGTTCCAGGATCTGTCCTGGTACAGACAGACAACATGTCCACTGTCTGGTACATAAACAAGCAGGGGGGAATCAGATCCTACCCTCTTTGCCGAGAAGCCATGAGGGTGTGGTACTAGGCAATTCAGCACAGCCTTTATCTGACAGCAGTTCACGTTCCGGGCATCACCAGTATCCTGGCTGACAGTCTCAGTCGATTAGTGGCCCAGGCCCACGTGTGGAAGCTCAGATCAGAGGTAGTCGAAGACCTCTTTCTTCGATGGGGTCGACCAGAGATTGATCTCTTCACCTCCCCATACAACGCAGAACTACCTGTCTTCTGCTCGCTCGTTCCTGGGCATGGTGCTTTTTGGCAAGACGCACTGTCTCTTTCGTGGACAGGGAGGTTTCTGTACGTCTTTCCTCTAATTCAGAAGGTCCTGGTGAAACTTTAACAAGAGGGGGCCCATGCAATCCTGATTGCTCCTCTTTGGCTACGCCAAACTTGGTTCCCTCTTCTGCTACACCTGGCACTGGAGCCTCCAGTTCCTCTGTCCATTTCTCACAACCTTCTGACTCAGGAGTAGGGCACCCTGGTGCATCCGAGCCTTCAGTCTCTCCACCTTCATGCGTGGCACCTGTGGACATAGCGATTTCTCGCTATGGGGTCTCTTCGCAGGTTGCGCACATTTTAGTGGAGGCCAGAAAACCCTCCACTAGATCCACTTACACTATGAAGTGGAAGAGATTCACGATATGGGCCCAAGCAAGGAGCTGGGATCCATTTTCATGCTCGGCATCCCAGTTCTAGAGTACCTTGCACATCTGTCTGAGGTGGGCCTTAGCTATTCCTCCATTAAGGTCCACCTCTCTGCGGTGTCGGCCTACCACCTCCTGGTGGAGGGCAAAACCTTGGCTCAGATGGAGATTGCCAAAACCTTTTTAAAAGGCATCCTTCATTTGAAACCTCCGATCCAGTATCCTTGTCCACCCTGGGACCTGAATTTCATGCTTGAGAAGCTGACCTTACCACAGTTTGAACCAGCTTCTTTTTGCGACTTGCGCTTCCTCTCTTGGAAGACTTTGTTTTTAGTGGCTGTCACTTTGGACTAACCCTTCTTTTCTGCCCAAAGTTGTTTCAGAAACCACTTTGAACCAGAGCGTGGAATTACCGGTGTACTATCCACAGTATTCCAATGGGGGAAACACCTGCTGCACACGCTTGATGTCCACCAGATCCTGAGGTACTACACGAACAGGACTAAAGAGGTTAGGAAATCTAACCAACTGTTCATAGCCTTTGCCCCTTAGTGCCAGGGCAAGGCTGTTTCCAAGCAGACCATCTCCTGATGGCTAGCTAACTGCATCCATTTTTCGTACACGAAATATGGGAAGTCCCTTCCGGGGGCAGTCAAAGGCCATTCCACCGGTAGCATGGCTACCTCTACTGTCTTTTTCAGAAATGTGTCCACGGCAGAGATCTGTGCTGCGGCCACCTGGTCGTCTGTTCACACGTTCACTAAGCATTACAGTCTGGACATTGCCTCTAGGCGCAGAACTGGCTTTGGTCTTGCGGTCCTGCAAGGCCTTCTGTCGTGATTATTCTTGGCGACTTCTCCTCCTCCCGGATGTACCTATGCCTTATTTTTCTTTGGGACTGCTTGGTATTCAGTTCTATATGTGAAGAACTACTGCAGGAACCCTCTGGAAGTAAGATATAGTAGTTACGTAAGAACTTAGCGTAACAGTAGATCTTAGAGAGAGGTTCCTGCAGTAGGTCTAGTTTCCTCCCTCCTTCCACGGTTTTTGATGCTTTACTTACATCCTATCTAGTCTGGCTGGACTAGAGTGGAAGCAGGGTCTTTGGAGTTCACTCTGGTTTCTCCTTACCTATTCTTGGGTCTCTGTTGGAAAAAGAACTGGAGGCCAGGTGTGAACTGCCTTTATAGTCAGGCTGAGCGTCACTGTATGCCCTGACGGGGTGGTCCCGCTGATGATTGCTATCTACAAGTTTGCCGTGTGGACCTGACGCCAGGGGGCGCAGTCCTATATGTGAAGACCTACTGCAGGAACCTCTCTTGAAGATCTACTGTTACGGTAAGTTCTTATGTAACTGCTATATTCACTGCAGTGGTGATTTGGGGGAACTGCAGCCTTCCAGACATAGACTCACCTCCTAAGAAGGCTAATGGTAGGTCTTTGATCGAGTTCCTGTCAGTTTTTAAAGACTGCTTCCTTGAACAGCATGTCCTTTAAAGCAAGGAACAAGGTTTGAAGCCACCTTTGACTTTGTCCTCAGTAAGGGAATGGGGTTGTCTTCAGTGTGAATGTCAAGTAACCAGTGGGAGGCAGCGACTACAACTTGGCAAACTTCTAATTGGTTACATGGAGGACTAGTCAGCTTCAGCCTCCAGCACTTTGGAACTTTAAAAAGGCGGACTTTGCCAAATTGAATAATCTTGCTGCCAAGAGTCTAGAGAAGCTGCATGAATCTGGCAATGCAGATTACTTGTGGGGCTTGTTGAAGAAAGTGCATGAAACAGCCTGGGAAGTCTCCACCTCTGTTAGAAATAATTGAGAAAATGGCCAAGAAGTGCACCCCCTGGTTCAACAGTGACCTAAGTCAATTGATCCTGCTCAAAAAGAAGGTATATAATTGCTGGAAAGAGATAGGTTGCCTTAAAGCAAAACAGTACAGAACAGTACTGAAGGACTAAAATCAAACAAGTCAAGAAGAGGCTGGAAGCCAGAAAAACATTTGGAGCCTTGGATAGCACCAAAGCCTTTGTCCATTACACACATGGAAAGAGGAAGGTGAAGGAGGGACTTGGGCCCCTGAAGAAAAAGGGAAGGGCGAAGGACAGAAATCTATGAGAGAGCCAGAGGCAATGGCTGAGGTGCTGAATGAATACTTTACTTTAGTGTTAACCAAATGGCCCAGGGCAGAGTGGGCAAATAGGGAGAGTCCCATTGCATCAGTGATAACCACGTTGCAACTTACGGACATCATGCCCACTCTGGTAGCTGAGTACTTTGTGAAGATCGGGCCACATAAATTCCAAGGGGGCTGACTGAATACTCCCCAGGATCATAGTGCAGCTAACGGAAGCTGGCAAGGCTGCTTACAGTAATTTTTCATAAGACTGTCCATACAGGTTTGGTGTTTAATTGGAAAGTGTCCATTGTAGTCCCCATTTTCAAGAATGAGGCAATGTCAGACATGGGCAACTGCGGGACTGTCGGCCTGACATCAGTGCTAAACAAGGTTCTGGAATCTGTTATCAAGGACAATGTAATGGCTCGCTTTGTTTTAGCACTAGTATCTTTACCCTGTAATTTGTTTGGCATTATATAGTAAGTGAGATCTGTTTTTTTTTACATCTGTTTAGTACTGCCAACCAGTTTTAGAAATCACTTACATTAAAAAATATTTTTTGATTCCAGAAGAAGAGTGACAGAGCAAGCCCTGACTTCACTGAGGCCAAGGTTTGTTTTCTGCCCTTTCTTCCTTCCTTCCTTCCTTCCTTTTCCATCATCTGTTTCTTGGGACCCCGGTTTGTCTCCGGCTCCATTGCTGATCCTCTTCAGGACTTACTTACGGGGGTGGGGGAACTGATGGAGTGATGGAGTGATGAGCCTCTGGGCCCTATAAACTCTACATTCGATAGGTAGGGTTGGGCAGTCTTGATGGGCCTCAGAGCATTTTTCTGCACCCTGTGTTTCTATGTGGATGTGAACTGAATGCTAAAAGAACCCAGGAGTTTCCCTAGTGGTCGGAAGAAGCCTGAGACTTATGCATGGGGAAACTATAGATTCAACTGCTTTACCAGCACCACCACCCCCAACCCCCTTTTCATCTCCAAGATGCAGTCTCGGATAATGCCAAGAGTACACACCCTCTAGTGTGCAGGTCATGCCAGCATCTGCCCTGTCCCCGCTGTCCCTCACTGAAGCTGCTGCAACTGTGAGTGATGCCACTCAGCCTTCACTATGTGTCATTCAAGTGGTGGATGCAGAGTGCTCCACCCGAAGGATGAGTCTAACAACGCTCCCAACTCCTTCCCCTGACCAGCCCAGATGGCCCACCGTTGTTCCTGAACATTGGGTCACTGGTGTCACTAAAAGTAGTGCTACTGCTGTGTCAATGAGCTGACTGCTAGGGCTTTCTTGTTTTATTACCTCATTTTGCCTTTACAAGAAAGGGGGGGATAACACTAAGGGAAAAGTAATTCATCAGTATCATTTTAGCTGTTTTCACCCATTCAGGATTTCATCCTGGTTGTGTTTGTTCACATAATCTCTTTTTTATTAGTTAATTTTCTAAGAGTCCATCTCCTCCAGAGCATCACTATGTATTTTTAGAACTGGAGGCACTGTGGCCCTGTGGCAACCAGAACTTTTGAGAGCGGCACAGCTTGTCATCCAGATGACCTGGATTCATGCCACGTGCTGGAGATGCCTGATGTCAGCCAGCAATGCAGGACCCCAGTGTCTATCCTGATCAATTTCTGCCTCTGAGAGGGAGGGAGAGTACCTCCTTATGTTGCATAGCTGCCTCTTGTTGCACGGGAGGGAACAAGTGGTGTATTTGAAGTGGTCATATTTCGGTATGTACCAACTCGACTGGTTAGTGACATGGAGATGTCGCATGCCCAGAGCAGGGCCAACAGGAGATTTCTGAAGTTATGGCCTGACTCGCCTATCCTTCTGATGGTGCTAATAGGTATTTTACTAGGTTACTCCGCAGGACCATGCTCTGGGGAGGTAAAAGGGAGGGCATTTTGACATAAAAATAACCCAGCAGCTCCAGTCAGATAAAGCCACCCCATCACCCACACCTTAGTTGTGCCCTACCAATTCCTCCTGCACCTTGCTGGATCTTTCTTCTTGTAGACCTTGACCGTCGAGTGAAGTATCCTCTTCCTGACTTTGTAAATTGGGGAGTCCCACCTGCATTGGATAAGCTGTGAGTTATGGTTGGGATTCTAAAGAGGTTGTCAAGCAGAGTTTGGCAGTGGGTTGGACCATTGAAGGACTCGTTCAACAGGCAGAAGGGCTTGGTAAGATGAAAGGAGGATCTGGCAGCTGGAGAGACAGGTAAAAAAACAGTTAAAAGCAAAAACAAAATTTGGAGTTGGCAGCGCCAGTGCATGGCACTGACATAGAGCAGCACCACCCCCAACTTCCTCAGCTCCTTTCTTTTTTAGCTGTTGCAGAACATACTACCTTGCTGGGAACCAGGACTTATCATTGCTTCAGAAAGCTTTCCTTTCTA
The DNA here is from genome assembly GCA_016271365.2 of Neoceratodus forsteri. Taxonomy (NCBI): domain Eukaryota; kingdom Metazoa; phylum Chordata; order Ceratodontiformes; family Ceratodontidae; genus Neoceratodus; species Neoceratodus forsteri. Next base: position 1,226,165,720 of record CM028132.1, on the reverse strand, counting down.
GTTCGCTGTAGTTTTGGTTTCTAATTGTCTTTGAATTAGCTGTAATTAATAGTTTAGTGTGATCTTTGCAAATGTTTTACTTTGTGTGCTCTGTACTGGTTGGCTGCTCAATTCCATTGCTGCAACTGTTGTATTAGTTTTTTTCCTTTCACACGATGTTGTTTTTCTTAATTTTTTTAAACTTATATATAATTAATTTTACACTGAAATCCATACTCCAAAGAACATCTAATACACAGTATAATGCAGCAGGCACGTCCTAATTACAATAAGTATAATACATGTACCCTTCAGTTCTTACATTGGAGGGCAATCTCTTGTATTAAAAACTAAAGTTGTATCTGACATTAAGCCATGCAACTATAGCCAAAAATGCTATTAATAAGAAAAGTATAACTCTAAGTACACTTTTGTAAAACCAGATCCCACCCTAACTGAGCATTGGATGCCATGCAATTAACCTTCAGTAAAACCTTTTAATTAACAGTCATGAAAAAAAACTGCCAGTATCCCACTATAGAGTAGGCTACCATTTACTAATAAATTGGACGTAGTTACACTCTGTTTCTTCATGGTACCGAATAAGACAGAACGATAGAACAGTTGTATTCTTTTATAAAGTAGAGGTAAAAATGTAGGCACACCAAACGTCCTGCTATGATATATTTAGCATAGGTCAAAAAATTGTCAAGAAAAAGAAAGTCAGGCTGTGCACACATTACCTCTCCACGTTGTACCGGCTAAGTAATTTTAAGTTCAAACTTTCGAGCTTACATGGGAGGGAACAAAACTGAAATACCCCTTAATAACCCAGGACCAGATGGCCATCATAACGGCAACAAGAACAGCAAACATTTGAAAACAGAAGCACAGTTAACAGAAAGTTCTGTTTTTATTTGTATTTATTTATTTATTTATTTGAAATATCGGATTTTACAACCTTTGAGCGGTGTGGCTCATTTGCAAAGGTACCTCGTCACAAGGAGGGCAGAATATGAAAACAGTTACAATTGACAGAGGAAGCCGTCATATATGGTTTTACAGACATTGTCAACATAGATTATATACAGGTTGGTAAAAAGAAAACAATCATTACAGAGGCATAGCAGAGAGAAAGGACAAGATGATAAGAATAGTTGCGTGAGGTTGCCGTCCAAGTGGATTTTGACAGAGGCGTGGGTCATGGTGGGCTTGAGAGCACAGGCTAGTTGCAGTTACAGGTGCAAACATTGAGGAGGTGGTTGCGGAGAGCGACTTTGAAATGGGAGATCTTGGGTGTGCCAGTGATGGTGACCGGGAGTGCATTAAACCAAGCCGGGGCCCTGTAGTGGAAGGATCTCTGGGCCAGGGTGGTTTTTACCCTGGGTATAGCTAGTATAGCTTTCTCTGAGTTGCGGGTGATGATAGGGTGGATGGCGAGGTGGAAAGAGGCTGTGATGCCGGGAGGGGAGTGACCAAGTAGGATTTTTTTGGTCAGTAGGCAGGTCTGGTAGCAGAGTCTTTCATTGAGGTTGAGAAGAATTGCAGAGGAATAGAGGGAGCAGGTGTGGGTGAGTCTAGGGGCACCTGTTAGGAGCCTAGATGCCTTGTTGAGGGTGGTCTGAATTTTCTGGAGTGCAGAGTTAGCTGCTGCCCCATACACAGGGAGCCTGTAGTCTACTAGGGACAGTATTGAGGAGGTAATGGCAAGCCTGAGGGCATCCGGAGGGAGGTAGTCCCTGTGCCGGTAGAGGAGTCCAAGCCTGGTGTTTGTGGCAGTAGCTAGGGAGTTTATGTGGTCATGGAAGGTAAGTGCAGAGTTAAGGGTAAGTCCAAGATATTTGTAGGTGGAAACCTGTTCGAGGGGGTGCTGGGTATGGGGGAGGATGAAGAAAGGGGCACTACTAGCTACGTTTTGATGGTGGGAGAAAAGCATAGATTTTGTCTTTCCCAGGTTTATGACCAGTCTATGGTCTTTGAACCATGTTTCGGTCTCGCGGAAGGCATGTTGAAGGGAGTCCTGGAAGGGCGAGTGTTTTTGGTGTGAGGCATAGATCACGGCGTCATCTGCATAAAGTAGCATTTTATTGGAGCACGCCTTAGGTAAGGAGTTAAGGTAGAGGGTGAAAAGAAGTGGACCCAGGATGGAGCCCTGGGGCACCCCAGAGTGGACAGGTAGGGTATCGGATAGGGTCCCATTTATTTTGACGCATTGGGACCGGGTGGAGAGGTAACTGGCACACCATGCTAGGGGGCCTGGGGAGAAACCAATTTGGAAGAGGGAGTCAAGAAGAAGGGGATGGCAAACCGTGTTGAAGGCCTTGGAGAGGTCTATAAACACAGCTTCAGCAATGTTACCGGAGTCTAGGGAGGAGTGTAGGAAGTTTGTGAATTCAAGGAGGACTGTGGTAGTGCTATGTCCCGAGCGAAAACCATGCTGCTCAGTGCACAGTATGTTATACTTGTTTAGGTATTCAGTGAGCTGTGTAGCCACCACTTTTTCTAAGGTTTGGGGGGGGGGGGAATGGAAATGGTTCGATAGTTACTGGGTATGGATTTGTCACCGTTTTTATGTATGGGGATAACGACAGCTGACTTCCAGGTGCTGGGAAATTGCCCCAAGTAGAGGGATTCGTTGAGTATGTTTGTTAGTGGGCCTAGGACCTCATCGAGGACCAAATGAAGGAGCCTGGCATCTAGGGGGTCGTTGATAGGGTTATTGCTGTTTAGTGCTTTTTGTAGGTAAGGGCGGGCTTCCCGGGACGATATTTTGTGCAGGATGAAATGTGGGTGCTGAAGGATTGGGGGTTGGCATTCGGGGACCGGGTCAGAGAAACAGCTTGGGAGGGTAGTGCTGAGGTCCGTAAAGGTGGTGTTTAGGCAGTTTGCTATGGTACGTGGGTCAGTGGAAATGGTGTCATCTATGGTGAGCTGTGAGGGAGGTGGGGATCGAGATTTTCCATTAAGTTCTTTGATATTGCTCCAGAAGGTCCATGTAGACCCCCACGTGGAGGTGAGAGTATGTTGATAGTGGTCTGCTTTGGCCTTGCGGATGGCCCGAGTGCACCTATTGCGAGCAGCAATATAGGACTGTCTGTTAGTCAGCCTGCCAGATTCTGTAGCTATGTGCTGTAGATTGTCCCTTTCTCTCATTCTTTGGAGTAGCGATGGGGTGATCCAGGGGGCATTTGGTCTCTTGGTGCGGTGTTTGGAGAGTGGAGCATAGAGGTCACAAGCCTTGGTAAGACTGAGGAATAGATGGGCGCAATGTCAATGATGGGGGCTAGGTTGATGGGGGCCAGTCCATCTGAGCGAGAAATTGTTTAAGTTTTTAACCCCCCTGGGTGGAGATGCCTTCGAAAGGAGGTTTGGGCTGTGGGTTTGGGTGTGGAGGAGGTCCAGAGGAATAGGATGGTCGAGTGGTCACTTAGGGAGTCGGAAAGTACTTTTATGTCATGGACTTTGTGGGGGCGGTTTGAGATAATGATATCTAGGAGGGTGCCAGTACCTGTAGTGGGATGAAGTCTAGTAGGTTTTGTTACCGGCTGAACCATGTCGAGGGCAGCGAGGGTGTCCTTAGTTGGGGTGGCTGTGGGGCCAAGCCAGTTGACATTTAGGTCTCCAACTAGTATCTGCTCAGCATTGTACGGGAGGGTAGTGAGGTATTCAGTGAGGGATGTGACGGCTGGCATTTGGTTCTTTGGGGTATGTAGGAGACTGAGGTAAAATGGACCCCTGGAGGGATCCGGGATGATTTTTAGGGTGAGGGCCTGTGCTCCATTTTTGAGTTTCGGTTGTAGGAGCATATGGCAGATAATGTGATCTCTGATGTAGACTGCACAGCCACCTCCACGTTTACCCACTCTGTCTTCCCAGTGTAGTGTGTAACTGGGGAGAGAGACAAGGGTGTTGGGAGTGGATTTAGAGAGCCAGGTTTCAACTACTAGTGCAATGATGTCAGGTTGGTGCAGAGTGGCCAGGCATTGGAGCGCTGCAGATTTTTTTGGCAGGCTGCGTATGTTTAAGGAGGCAGTGTGTAGTCCAGGGGATCTGGTGGCTGGTCTGGAGGTGGGAGGGCCTGGATTAGGATGGATATTGCCAGAGAGGAGAAGTAGAAGGATCAAGGATCTGATCACAGGGTGGTAGATAGTTAACTTTATGGGATCATGATGTGGGAAGGGGGAAGATAAAATGGAGTATGGGATGGGCAGGGTTTGGAGGGTAGGGAGGCAGGGGTGAAGCCAGGGGAGCCAGGGTGGGAGGTAGGGAAGGATGGCGGCTAGGTAGTGGATGCAGAGGTCCAGGGTGCAATGCCAGGGTGGGGGATGGTCAATTCCTAGGAGATGTAAGGTGTAGTCCACAAAGGGCATGGGGTGTTATCTGTCTTGTGGTAGCTGAACCCAGGGTGGACATGAGGATGAGGCATATGTGTTGGAGGTGAACAGGCATGGTTCAGGGTAGCCTAGGAGGCAGAGAATACAAAAGCTGAGAGGTATTTTTTTTATTATTATTACTGCAGATCAATCTGAGTTAGTGTGACTTGTGGCCACAGGGGCCACTGATGGGATGGTATGGGGTTATAAGTCTGCAGAGAGACAGTGGAGAGTTTTGGCTGTCCAATGGGGAAAAATGCTATGAGTGACATCAATTGATAATGAGTTATTGAGTCTTGTTTGATGCTATACAACACTGCCCCAAGTGGCAGAAAGCTGTAATCTGCAGGTGGAAAACTGAGCTGATGGGTTTTTCTACACAACCAACCCTATTGGTTCAACTATCACGTGTGACACCCCTATAAAAGAGAGAGCCAACCAAGGGTGGTGGTGGGGGCCCGACGCGTAGCATCGGCGGGCCCTCCTCTTCACTACAAAGGCTGGAGTTCGAGATACTTTGTGGCGTCTGTATCTGGGGGTCCCGCTGCACTGGCTGGAGGAGGGCTTCAGGAGTCTGGCCCTCGCGACCTTCCGACCGACCACTCTTTGGGAGGTCCAATTCCTGTCTGCAATTTAAGATCTGGGGAAAGAGAGGAGAGAGAGAGGATCAGATAAGGTAGGGAGCGGCCTTTGTTTGCCTAAGAGGGGGAGGGGGTGAGAGAAATGGGTAAGGTTACAGAAGCGGAGCAATTACTGAAACGGAGCACTTACAAATTCACCCTTGAGCAAAACAATTAATAATCTAGGCAAATCTGCAGCTCCCTTTAAACAAATCTGCAGCTTTCAGCACAAATTAGACACTAATGCTATGGGGTGGGAGACTACATTAATAATAGCTAGGCAAATCTGCAGCCCTCTTTAAACAAATCTGTAACTTTCAGCACAAATCAAGCGCAAAGGTATAGCTTTTAAGGAAGTGGGGTGGGAGACTATCTCCACTCATACGCCGACAATAATAACAAGCAGAGGATTTTTCCTTTTTAAAAAGGAAAAAGGCGCTAAAAGTCCCTCTGCTTCACACACAAAGGCTGGAGTCCAAGATGCTTTTTAGTCTTCTCTGTCTTCGATGCCTGTTGGCTCCACAGCTCATCATGGTTATGGAGACGAGAAGCTGCCTCATTTTGCTGTACAAGGTTTGTAGGTTTCTTCCTGGACCTCACTGCCCAGGTCAGTAAGGCTTGCAGATCTTGTGCTAAGCCAAGCTGCTGCCAACTTTCCTCTGTCTTGCGACCCTCCACTTGTCCCTGGTTGCGACTGGACTTCACCATCCCTTGCTGAAGAGGTTCGTCAACCAGGTAAGATAAATACAATTTCTCAAAGTTCATTTTTAATGTTTGAATTTTGATTACTACAGAGTTGGCAGTAGGAGCTGATGTTCCTTGGGACCACCTTGCTCGGGCTCCACAGTACCCCCGCCTCATTTTGTTATTTGCAATATTTTTTGTTGTTGTTAAACACTACAGCACCAGTCTCCTGTACCCCTCCCCAACCAAAAAAGAACACCAAACAAACAAAAAAATCTAAGATTGTAGAATTGTAGTGTTTTGGGCAGTATCATGTCATCTGTATGGCATTGGACAACCATTACAGCTCCAGTGTCATAGGACTTCAGCACCGGCATCCTTCTCCTTTAGGCCCTAAAACGCAACATGTAAGTGTATAAGACTTTTATCAATAGTACGTCTCAACAATGTTCCGGCCATATTTGTATGATGGGAAGGGTCAAGGAAGAGGGTAGGCTTGAGGGCCCATCTAAAAATAAAGACCCTTCAAAGTCTGTCCACTGTGTACTCTGTAATCTGGGTTGTTCTGGAAATAGACAGTCATAGTCGAGTGTTACCTGTTTACCAAAAACGAATTAAATAAATAAACAAATTGATTAATAATTTGTTTGCTTACCCCTGTTTTCTTTCTACAAGTCTCTGTCTCTTTTTTTGTGTATGTGTCTCCCTGGTCTTTAAACCAGCTCTGTATGTTGACCCCCTTCTGCCAAATTTATAAACATTGCAGCTCATGACATCATTGGCTGCAGTCAGTCAGTGGCTTCTGACATAGATAACCAATGCTTGTGTGGGCTACTAGAAACATAAAATTTGATGGCAGATAGGGACCACTTGGCCCACCCAGTCTGCCCATTTTCCTCTGCCTGTCCAGTCCTGTCACCGCAGACCTTACTTGATGTCCGCCCCTTAGTTCCCGACTAAAATTCCTTAGTGCTTATCCCATGCATGCTTGAAGCCCACCATCTCCCCTGGAAGACTGTTCCAGGCATCCACCACTCTCTCAGTGAAGAAGTATTTCCTCACGTTTGTACTCCCTTTTCCAGCTTCATTGCATGTCCCCTTGTTTTCGGGCATCTTTTCCTCTGAAAAATATGTCCCCCTGTACCTTATTTAACCTCATGAGATATTTCTAGGTCTCTGTCATGTCCACCTTTTTTATTCTGTCTTCCAGGATATACAAATTCAGATCGTTTAGTCTGTCCTCATAAGGCTTCCGATGCAGCCCCTGCACCATTCTGTTGCCCTCCTCTGGACAGCCTCTACCCTGTCGATGTCCTTCCTGAGACGTGGTCTCCAGAAGTGGACACAGTACTACAGGTGGAGTCTTACCAACCAGTGATCTATACAGTGGCAACACCCCCTCCTTTCTGCTTGTAGTATTCCTTCCTGTCCCCTCCCCCCCAGCATCCCACTGGCCCAGTCCTCTGCCTTGTCGCACTATCTCACCACTTTGAGGTAATCAAATATGATTACCCCCAGGTCTTTTTCCTGTTTGGTGACCATCGGTGCCTCTTCTCCCATTTTGTACTCTGCCTCTGGGGTTCTGTGCCCTAGGTGCATGAATTCCCACTTTTTCATACTGAAACCCAGCTGCCATGCCCTTGACCACTCCTTGAGTTTTCTCAAGTTTCTGCACATTCTTTCCACCCCCCTGAAGTGTCTACCCTGTTGCAAATTTAGTGTCATTTGCAAAGAGGCATAACTTTCCTTCTAGTTCATCTGCAGTGTCACTTATAAAGACATTAAAGAGGACTGGTCCCAGTACTGAGCCCTGAGGAGTGAACTCCGTTTACCACCACCCTCTGCTCCTATCCATTAACCAATGTCTTACCCAGTTTACGCAAACAATAACACATGACAAGGTGTGGGTTATCTCCTGATAAGAGCACACCTAGGTGCGTTATGAGGCACGAGGCATGCTCTTATCAGGAAATAACCCACATTTCGGAGTGTGTTATTGCGCTTATAAAATGGGTCCTATCAGTAAATAAAAAAAAAAAGAAAAAGAAAGAAAAAATCCACTATTTTTTTGAAAAGTAGCTTGATAACTGGTAATACTGAAAATAGTTCTTTTTAAAAGTATATGATGGCAACTAGAGAGCGCTCCTTCTCCTACCAAACACACAGTGTTTTGAAGTTGAACACCCTGCCGTAATATAGTACCAATTTAAAATTTAGTAGGTGGTTTTGTTACTGAGAGGAACATAGGATTCCTTTACACAGAGGGAGAAGGTGGTTTCATTGTAAGGGATGTAAGAGCAAGCAGGCAGTTTGTGCTGACTGATGTGGACATTTTTAGCAGGCACGATTGTCTGCCCCCCCCGCCCCTCCATCCACACACAGAAAATCAAGCAAAGTTGATTAGTTTACTTTTTTTTCACACTTTTATTATTTTGCGAGTGTTTCCTGCTGTATGGTAAGAGTATGCAGTTAATCTGAATGAGACCAAGTGGGAGCGAGCATGTCTCAGATCAGCTGCTGCAGACAGCGCTTTTCTTTATTAGCGCTTTGCCGAACTAATCGTTCCCATTTTAAAAAAGTATGTTTCATTTTTTTTAAAAAGAAAGAAGGCTCTTAATTATTTTAATGTTTGATACTATGGTAATAAATACAGTGCAAATTGAAAGAATTAATAGCAGAGCCGATTCTGAAGTGGTTTAAATGTTGCGTTGTGGCAGCACGCGGGATGTTCGCTGGATCAGAAGCAGGTTCTTTGAAGAGAAATAACAGAGGTGATGTTTTTATTCTTAAAGCAGCAGTACTAGCAAATCAGGAAGTGATCTATCAAAATTCTGCTTTTTGGCTGTAAGCATGCGGCCAAAGTTCTAATTTCCATACCTGTAAATATTTTTTTCAGTCATCTTTAGTCTTTTTAGATATTTGCAATTTGTTTGAATTGTTGTGGTGCTACAATAAATATGGCGGCTGACTAATTTTCAGCTGCGCTTTTCCTTCAGGTCGCATCACATCTTTTGACTACAGCAGTGGGACCCTCTGCTGACCATTCCCAGTGTCCCTGCAAGTCATACACATGTACAGTTGGCAGCAGAGGGGGTTTCGGTGCAACATGCTTGGTGGCAGAAATGTAAAAAAAAAAAAAAAGGCAGAGGATAACTGAGCAAATTTCTCAGTGATAGTACAATGCCGGTGGGAAAGAGTACAAGGTATATGATCAGCAGAGCACAGGGAATAAACTGCCAAAAAAAGCGGCATTTTTTTTTTCGTAGTACTGCTGCTTTAAATGAATGGAAGTGTATTGAAAACTTCCATGCGGTGGAGCTATTGTGGACTTTGAAAGGTGGTTGTAGTGTGTAGTAACGGACATTGTGTTGCAGGGGTGCCAGCTCGGCCTCGCAGATCTAGGATGTTGGCAGGGTGGCAGCATGATTTGTGGTGTGGTGAGTCCTGATTGAGTGAAGAGGTACCCGGTTGGCAGAATATGTCCTGATAAGGACACGGGCAAAGGTACCTCTCAGCCAATCAGGAACAAGAAAAGTTTAGACCCATTTTATAATACCTTAGAACCCACCCCTAAGCTGACCAGTTTCCTTATGAGTCTCCTGTGTGGAATGGTATTGAATGCCTTACTAAAATCGAACAAGGCAACATCCACTGCCCCCACCCTGATCTATTTTCCTGGTCACCCAATCAAAGAAATCTATCAGATTTGTCTGTCATGACCACCACCCCCTTTGAACCTATTCTTCCTTGGGTCCTGTAACCCACTGGACTAAAGATACTTCACAACCTTGTAGCAGCAGTTTCTCTAACTTCCCCATCATTGATGCCAGCCTGGTCGGCTTATGGTTACCAGTCTCCCCTTGGCTATTGCTGATTTTATGAAGTGGGGCTTCTTTTGCTGTCCTCCAGTTCTCTGGTACCACTGTGAGGTGTAGAATAAGACTGTCAGAGGTGCAGCCACTACCCCGCTAAACACCCGTGGGCACACTCCGTCTAGCCCTTGTAAACTTTGTCCGCTCAGATTTGCGAAATCGTTGAGAACTCTTCTCTGTAAAAGGACTTCTGTCTATCTCCTCCCCAGTGCTCCTGCTGCTTTTATGTGGCTCATCCCCTTCTGTGAAGGTTGAGCAAAAGTATTTGGTCAGGATTTCTGCTTTTTCCTGATCCCCACTGCACAGTTCCCCCTCTGCCTTTCTTAACCTCACAATCTCCGCCCCCCCTTGTCTTCCTTTTTTTACTTATTTACCTAAAAAAAGTCTTGTCCCCTTTTGTTACCCCTTGGACTATTCTTTCCTCAGTTTTCACCTTTGCACTCCTCACCACTTTCTCTGCTTCCTTCTGGTTCTCCTGACACGCCTCCTGATCCTCTTCCCTTTATACCTCCTGAATGCTACCCATTTAACCTTTAGCTTTTCATCCTTGGAGAACCATAATGGTCTCTTTTTATTCTTGCTTTAGCTTACTTCCTTTGCATAGAGGTTTGTTGCCTTCACTATGCCTTCCCTTAACTTAGTGTACTGTTCCTTTACCTCACCCAGGTCATCACACCTGCTGGGTCTCTGAGGTATTCAGCCATTTTTTTAAAAGCTGCCCTTCTGAAGTCCAAGCCTCTGGTCCTTGTATGGTTTGCTGGTCCTCAGGTGGCCTCCCACCTTGACATCTGCAGTACTGTTCCTGTTTGTGAGCACCAGGTCCGGTATTGCCCCATCACAAAGTGTGCTCCCTGACTAGCTGCCTAAGAAATGCCCCCTGCAGGAGGCCTAGGATGTCCCTGCTTCTAGCAGAAGCTGTGGCTGGGAGGCTTCAGTCTATATCCAGCAGATTAAAGTCCCCCAGCAGTAACTCCCTTTCTCTGCCATTGTGCTAATGGCTTCCTCTGGTGCCTTGTCCAGTTTCTCCTCCTGTGCTGCAGGTTTATAGATTATGCCAGTGCGAATAGTGGCTCCACTTCCTGTCTCCAGAGTGACCCACAGTACCTCCAACCCCTCCATTCTTCCCTGGCTTCCCTGTGTCTGTGTCGCCTTGATACCTTCCCTTACTACATCAGTGAAAATGTTACAGCTCCTTGGTGTGCTCAGTTTGCATTGATGTAGCAGCCAAAGCAAGTGGCAGTAGCAGCAAAAGAGTCGCAGACTGCTTATAACCGATTATGTCACTAGTTGGAGCATTCATAATGACACAATACATGGGCTACATACAGAGACGGATGTAAAAATGAGGGAGACAGAAAACAAAAAGAGATATATACAGAAAGAGAACAGGAGTCATCAAACACGAGTTGGCCAGGGCCGCCCTGATAGCCCAGCGGCAGTGTGAGCCTGGGAAGTCGCATTGAGAGGCAGGTCATGACAGATGTAGTTGCTGCCCAGCAGTGTGTCTTGGTTAGGGAGGGTTGACAGCAGATCTTGCACCACAGCTACCCCTGTGGCTGGGCCTAGTAGCTTGCTTCTGCTGCATGGGGATGCTGCGACTGCATGTGGCCGATATAGGCATTTATTTCCACTAGGGGAGGAGGGAGGAAATTAAAGGGGGAGAAAAAACAGGTAGTCCTCTAAGTGATGACTGGGTTCAGCCTGACCAGGGTATATTCCTGAGAACAGGGTATATCCTAGTTCAGTGATCTGTCAGCTGGGAAGAAAAATCTTCATGGGAAAAACCATGAACTGGCCAAAGTCTAATCATCATTCGTAGAATATTCTGCAGTTTCTTCCCAGTCATGTCGTCTGCCATAGGGAATGGTGGGATGCTGCCCAGTTGCTTTGTTTACATTTGGGGGGAGGAGGATAATGGCAGGATCAACTAAATTTTACAAGAAACCAAGTAAGTACATTTTTTGTTTTGCACTAAAATTGCATATTGGGGCAACATCACATTGCTGCTATGGATGTTCCTCATGATGGTGAAAATTTATAGGAAAAACTTTGCTTAAATGATGTACACAGGAATACTAGATAATGAAATGGTCACATATTTTACAGTTGCGTGAGAAAGGACCCTGGTACAGTCAGTAAAGATAAAAAGAAAAATATTATGGATTACTTGCACCTCTGATCAGTAAATAGTTCCTTTTGCCTCTGGCATTGCTAAAAATATTACTACATTGTGCAACCAAATGAAAATATGATTAATGTTTTATGACGGCCTGATCCTGGGCTGCAGCATTTCCCTGGCAGAAAAATCTCCAGAACAGAGGTGGGGGTCATAAGAGTCACTTTGTTCATTCCCTGGCACATGGACTTGAATTCTATTTTTTGCAACCTCATTATGACAGCCCATTTATTGTGTATGGATCTCCAGTCCTTTTGGGACAGGAAAGCACTGACCTTTCTCATGTCAGGACAGGACTGTTCCTCCTTGAAGGTATTTTGCATTTTCTTCCAGTAGTAGAGTGACTTCCAGCACCATTTGGAGATTAGACAGGTCCTTGACACATGCTCACAAAACTGTTTATACCTACTGGTCTCAGAGGACTTAAATATTGAGGTCTGGTTGATAGTGGATGTTCAGAAGGATCATTTCAACTGAGTTAATTCTTGTTGACATCACCCACAGTCTTAAGTAGCAGTTACTGAAAATGCAGTGTAGCAGGACTAGAATAAAACCCTCAATAAGATACTGTAGTTGAGATGCATGTTATTTGCTTCAGAGAAATTCCCTTTTTTTTTAGGCTAGCCTTGAACAGACGTACTTAATATTTAGACCTCTGTCCAGAAAACAGACCACACAACTTTAATTCACACAGATTTTGAACCCGTGGCTACATTTCCACCCCCTGTGTTCTGTTGTGTGATTTTTCTAACTGGGGTTGCCTTAGAAACATAGAATTTGACGGCGGATAAGGACCGCTTGGCCCACCTAGTCTGCCCATTTTCCTACCTAACAGATAAGCTGCAGATCCTAGTTAACCAACAGCTTACTTCCTCCTACCCCCCCCAGGACTGCCTTATGTCTGTCCCATGCATTCTTGAATTCCCCACTGTTCATGACTCCCGACCTCCTCAGGGAGGCTGTTCCATGCATCCACAACCCTCCGTGAAAAAATACTTCCTCACATTACCTCTGAGCCGTCCCCCCTCTATCTTCAAATTGTGCCCCCTTGTTCTTGCACATCTCTTTTTCTGAAAGATGCTACCCTCTTGGACTTTGTTAATTCCCTTGAGGTACTTGAAAGTTTCTATCATATCCCCTCTCTCCCTTCTTTCCTCAAGGGTATACATATTAAGCTCCTTTAGTCTTTCTTCGTATGTCTTCTGGTGCAGACCCTGCACCATTTTGGTTGCCCTCATCTGGACAGCCTCCACTCTGTCTATGTCTTTGCGGAGATGGGGTCTCCAGAACTGCACACAGTACTCAGATGGGGTCTCACCAACTGTCTGTACAGAGGGATAACAACTTCCTGTTTTCTACTATTGATGCCTCTTCCTATGCATCCCAGTATCCCCCCAGCCTTCCTTACTGCCTTCTCACATTGCTTGCCCACCTTTAGGTCATACGATATAATTACCCCCAGGTCCCTTTCCATTTTTACTGTTGTCAGTATCTCACCCCCATTGTGTACTCTTCCACTGGGTTTTTGCTTCCCATGTGCATTACCTTGCACTTCTTTGCATTGAATCTGAGCTGCCATACACTTGACCATTCCTCCAACCTTGCCAAGTCCCTTCTCATCCTTTCCACTTCATCTTGTGTATCAACCCTGTTGCAGATCCTTGTGTCGTCTGCAAAGAGACATACTTTTCCTTCCAGTTCCTCTGCAATGTCACTTACAAAGACATTAAAAAGGACCGGTCCCAGTACTGAACCCCACTAGTAACCCTCCTTTCTTCACTGTGTACTCCATTTACTACTACCCTTTGTGTCCTGTTGTCTACCCAATTTTTTATCCAGTTCTGACGGAATTGGAGTCCTCTGATTCTAGGCATTTTTCTTTAAGTCAGAATTTTGGTATTAAATGCCAAAAACCTGGATTCTGGAAAAAAGGTTTAAGACAAATTTGAAATCCTGCATCCCATTTCATCTACTTGGATAACCCCCCCTCCTCCGAGCCAGTAGTCCTTGCCTGGCTTCCTCTTCTTCCTCCGTCCAAGCCTGCTGTCCCTTATGCTACCTTTCTCACTGCTTCTAGACAAGCTGGGGTCCCACTGGCTATGTGACGTTTGGTGTTGTTTGCTTGATCTGGCCTCCAGCACTGTCCAAATCTCCACTTCTCCATTATGTCATCTTCTTCATGGCTTAAATAATCCACAGGTGACACAGGCCCCAACCCCCATCCTGCCACCTTGTAACTCAACGCCTGTTGCCACTGCCCTTGTATCTGTTCCAGCCCCAGGCCCCACTAGCCAGTAGTACCACTGCCCCTAGCCAAGAACAAAACAGAACTGATTAAGCTCCCAGCTCTGCCATTCACATCTGACTGCTTGACTGAGACCCATATTAACCCTGAGTGGTTTACCAGAACAAGACCCTGGATAAAGGATTCCTTGCTTCTCTCACAGCGTGGAGTGCCTGAAAATCCTCAGGGTTTTGTGTTGGTAGGCTGCCTCCAGGGTCATGGGTCTCAGTGGAGGGCATTAATGGCAGGACTCTGGAAAGGACAAAGGTTTTCTGGGTTCCCCTGGGAGGGTGGCGCCTCTGCCCCACTTGGGAGTCAGCTCCCCCTATTCGAGCTTCTCCGTTCAGGCCGGCGTCAGCTGCCTTCCCAGACTGGCATCAGCTGACGCCTGTCCCATTAATGTCGGTTTCATTAGCACCAACTCCAGCAGCGCTGCAACCGTCATCCCCTGACCTCACCCAGCCGTCAGTGGGACTGACGCCCAACCTTTCGACCCCAGTCACACTGACGCCAGGGTGTTCTTTACCTCGGGACCAGATACTGGTTAAGCCGACACCAGTGGAGCCGATGCCAGGGTTACCACAACTGGATGAACCGATCTGGGGCCTTTTAAGCCTGTCCCTACAGACGGCGGTTACATTGATGACCCTCCCCAATTCCTACCCGCGGAGATTAATGCTCATTTTGTGGCCTGATGGGCATATTTTAAAGACAAGGAGCCCTCAGCTTCTCAGGTTCCTCCGAAGAAAGCTCCGATTCTGACCCCTAGGGAGCCTACGCCACAGCTGGATACTGGTCATTCTAGGCCCTGTAAGTCTAAGCATCGGCACTCACCCTCTCCCTAACCCAGATTTGGGTGACTCGGGGGGGGGGGATACTCTTCCTCCTCCTTGTACGATGACTCTGGAGATTTAGGCATTCCTTCAGAGCCCAAGGACACCCCGTGGTCTCCCCCAGACAACCCAACATTCATGGATATGATGAGGCACATCCAGGCTCTCATGGGCTGGAACACTGAGGAAGTGGACCCAGAGCGAAGTTGGTTAGCCACTTTCCTTCATAAGAAGGAGACCCTGCCTCTGGTGTTTCCCCCTCTCATAGACTTCTTCAAGGATGTCAACAGGGCGGCTTGGAAATGCTGGTCCTGTACTGCAGTGATGTCCAAAAAGGTAGATCACTTGTACAATGCTCCAAGGGATCAACCTTTTATGGGGAGCACCTGGACGCTGATTCATTCATTATTAATGCGGCCTATGACTGTTCAAAACAACACTGACACCTCAGTACTCAGCCTCCCAAGAAGGACTCTAGGCAGATAGACTATTGCAGCAAAAAGATCTACTCCTCTGCCACCTGTGCCATCCGTTCCCTAAACTTTCTTACCCACATCGTTCAATATCAGAATGCCCTGTGGGAGAATGCCTTTGAGGTGGCTCAAACTCAGCTGGATCTCCCCGAGAAAGCTGTTTAAGTCGGGCTCTGATGTGGGGACCCACGTCCTCCGAGCCTCCTACAATTCTGTAGACCCCACAGGAAGAACTGCGTCTACAGAAATCTGCTGGCGCTGCCTTCGTGGCTTAGGGTCTCCGGGTTTGCCCCGGACATCCAGTCTAAGATCCTGGACGCTCCGCCCCCTTCAGAGTGTCTGTCTTGTTCAGCGAGGATTCCCAGAATATAATGACTCACCTCCAAGAGTCAGGAAAGCCTATCTGATCAGTTAATTTCCTATATTGGTCTCAACTTAACTCCTCCCAGCGGCAGCCTTTTCATTGCAACTCCAAGCAACAACTTAGAGGTCAACATGGAAAGGGTTTCTACTTGCGTTTCTTCCTGGTACCCAAGAAAACAGGAGATCTGCCCTCCATTCAAACAACATGAAGTCTTGCTGTATTCTGACTATTGCAGTTAGGTCCTGCCTTTCAACTGCCCCGGAGAACAAAGAGTTAAACTTTCCATGACCAGCTCGGTTGAAGCCCCTGTCTGCTGTTGTTTAAACTCCAACCATCAGATTCTTTATTCCGCCTCACTGAACAGTCACTCCGGAGATTTCTCCTTTGCTCGGTTCAAAAAAAGTCGGTTAAAGTGTTGTTTTTCGCTCGTTTTCTACCGAATTTCTGTTACCGAATCTGTCGGTTTAAGTCTCTGTCTATGGTACCGTGAGTACTAGATAGGTTTTACATTTGGTTTCTGTGTGGAACTTGTAAATTTCGGATCGGTTCGGCTGAACTGATCAGTTTAGTTTAAAAAAGTTTGTGAATTTACTTAGAGTGTGGTAACCGGTCTGTATTGGTTCTGAAAAAAACAGATTTTATTACGTTTTTTTCCAAGACCCGTAACACGGTCAGGAACCGATAGGGGAGTATTGCCTGGCGGATTGCCGAAAAAGGGGTAAGTTTTGGATAGGATTGGCCATGTCTGAGAAAACCCAAGAAAAAAAAACGGGCCCACTGGGTTTCAACACTGCAGTGTGTGTGGGGAAGCCTTTGCTAAGGCTGATCCCCACACCACCTGTGTTTATTGTCTGGGGTTTGACCACCTCGATTCAGACTGCCAAATTTGTAAGAATTTTCCCAAAGCTACGCTGGATAAGAGAGTAGGTAGACTGAGGGAAAGGGAGGCCGAGAAGTCCGCAGACCCAGATGGCCAGCCCGGTTCAGTTCAGAAGGCGTGCCCTCTGACCAGGGCGATACTTCGGGCAAAAGGAGAGCCGATTCTGAGGAGTCGGTTCTGGTTTAAAGGAAGAGAAAAGATAAATCGTCCGGTTTGGATCCAGAAATTCATACTCCGACCACTGATGAGATAGCCAAAGCGATAAGAATAGTGCAATCGCTAACTTAGGTTCCGGCTGAACCGGCACCATCTGGTAGGGGCTCGGTTTGGTCGGTTCCCCTGGTTCCGGATTACACTTCAGAAGAATTTTATAAACCGGAGGAGGAGGAGGGAGAGTATGAGGATGATGATGGTGATTATGAAAGTCTGGATGTGCCTATTGACCCGGACATCTCCCCAGACAGACCTTCAGGTGTTTCTCCTCCTAGGCTTTCTGAGTCCCCTTCCCACTTTATGTTTTACAAAAAAGTGGCTGAAACCCTCCAGCTTCCAATGGAAGAAGCAGTAGAGGATCAGGAGGAGCCTGATTTTGTTGAAATGATGGACATCCCAGAGTCCAGGAGACTGTCTATTCCCCCCTCCATAAATCTTTTGGGAAACAGACAAATAAAATTCTTAAGACTCCTAACTCCATACCTCCTGTGGACAGACGAATGGACAAGAGGTACACCCTTTCAGGCTCGGACACGGAGTTCCTTTCTCAGCAATGCAGCCATGTTGGGGTAGTGCAGGCTGCTGCCTGTGATAAGGCAAATATCCCCTTGGCATCACACCCCCCAGATAAGGACTCCAGGAGGATTGATGCCATGGCAAAGAAGCAGGTCATGGCGGAATCTTTGGGACTCAGGCAGGCTAACTATATGGCCTACACAGCTAGATACCAGAAGTCCAGATGGGACACTGTGCTGGCTGTGGCTAAACAGGCCCCTGACCAGCTTGCCAAGGAGCTGGAGCAGGTGGCTGCAGGTGGGATTGAGGCATCCAAGGTACAACTTCATGCTGCTGTGGACTCCAATGATGTTTCATTAAGAGTCATGGCTATATCTGTGGCCCTTCGGAGGATGGCTTGGCTCAGATGTACTAGCCTATCACAGGATACCCAGGCTAAGGCCATGGATTTCCCTGTTATTGGTAATTCTCTGTTTGGAGAGCAGACCGAGAACTACATGAAAAAGATGGACGAGTACAGGATCACCTACAGGAGTGCTCAGACCAAAGAAAGGCAGGCCACTCCTCAAAGGCAGCAGTCCAGGGGCAGAAGCAGGCCCTTTCAAAGGCCTTTTTTACCAAGCCCAGGCCTCCTCCTCCTCTTATGCTCAGAGGGGGTTCTTCAGAGGGAGAGGCAGATGGGGAATGAGCAGGCCTGCTTCCACCCCTCAGCCTAAAGCCCCTGCCAAGCAGATGGGTCTGCCCGGGCCGATTCTCCAATACCTGTAGGGGGCAGGCTGGCTTACTTTGTCCAGGACTGGAAGTCTCTGACATCAGACAAGTGGGTCCTGGAAGTAGTAAGCCAGGGACTGGTTCTCAGCTTCAAAAAATTTCCCAAGATGAGAATCGGATCCTTTCCACTTGCAAATCCACCAGAGCCCCTTGCCCTAGAGGCAGAGGTTTCTTCCCTCCTGGCTCTCAGAGCCAGAGAGAGGGTTCCTATCCTACACAAGGCAAAGGATTGTACTCCAGGTACTTCCTAACCCCCCAAAAAGACAGGAGAATGGCAGCCCATCCTGGACCTAAGATATCTGAACAAGCACCTTTTAAAACCAAAATTCAAAATGGTGACTCTGGGAATAATTCTGCCCTCTCTAAGGCCAGGGGACTGGCTAGCCTCCCTGGACCTCAAAGATGCCTATTTTCACATTCCCATCAGGTGCTCCCACAGAAAGTACCTCAGGTTCGAGTTGCCCTCAGGCCACTATTAATTCAGAGCAATGCCCTTTGGCCTAACATCAGCCCCAAGGGTGTTCACAAAGTGCCTGGCAGTAGTGGTTGCTTTCCCAAGGAGCAAAAAGATCTCCATCTTTCCATACTTGGACCACTGGCTCATAGTAGGTCAGTCTCCAGACCAAGTCAAGTCACATCTGCAAATAACTCAGCAAGTGCTCACTTCCTTAGGATTCCTCCTCAACCTTCTAAAGTCAGTTCTCAAGCCAGTACAGCTCCTCACTTTCATGGGGGCAGAGCTGGATACAATAAGGGCAAGAGCCTTCCTTCCCCTGGACAGGGCAAGGGCCTTTATGGAACTGGCCTCTTCATTCACCCTTCAGGTGTCTTGACCAGCAAGGCATTTCCTGCAGCTTCTGGGCTACAGGGAGCAAGATTTCAGATGAGGGACATTCAGTTCCACCTAAGAGCCTTCTGGTCCCAAAGAAAGGATTCCCTTACCAAACTAGTCCCAGTGACTCGAACCCTGATCCAGGCTTTGCAGTGGTGGCAGGATCAGGACAATTTGAGACAAGGAGTTCCTTTTGTCACTCAGTCTCATTCAGTGACACTCACCACAGATGCCTCCCTGCTGGGCTGGGGAGCCCACCTGGGGGATCTTACCACCCAAGGGCTGTGGTCACCTCAAGAATCTCTGCTTCACATCAGTCTCTTGGAACTCAGAGCAGTGCTTCTGGCACTGCAAGCCTTTTCCAAATCTGTACAGAACAAGGTGGTCCAGATCAGAACAGACAATACCACCACAATGTGGTACATCAACAAGCAAGGAGGCACTCTATCTACAGCCTTGTGCACAGAAGCAATGGAGTTGTGGTCCCTGGCCTATTCCCTGCAGACCTCTCTGATAGCAGTTCACCTCCCAGGGAAGGACAGTGTCCTAGCAGATGCTCTCAGCAGGATATCCCAGGGCCATCACGAATGGACCCTAGATCCCCTAGTTTTGAAAGTGATTTTCTCTAGATGGGGCACTCCACAGATAGATCTTTTTGCAGCCCCAGACAATCACCAACTTCCTCTCTTTTGTTGCAGACTCCCAGTCTTGGGCTCAGTCCCCCCTGGATGCTGTGATTCTGAATTGGGAAGGGAAATTTCTGTATGCTTTTCTCCCCTTGCCTCTCCTGTTCAAGGTGTTAGTCAAGATAAGATCACAACCATGCAAAGTGATTCTGATTGCTCCAGACTGGGCCAGACAGCCCTGGTACCCCCTGTTGCTGTCCTTAGCAGTCCACCTTCCCCTGTCTCTTCCCAGGAACTACAACTTGTTGACATCCTCTCAGGGGAGGATTTGGTACCCGAACCTCAAGTCTCTCAATCTCAAGGCATGGCTCTTAAAGAGTTAGAGTTTGCTGATCTGCAGCTTTCTCAAGGGGTTCTGGATATCCTTAAGGCTTCTCTCGAAAGCCTTCCACCAGAAAGGCTTATAACTCCAAATGGAAAAGGTTCACTATTTGGTGCTCTAATAAGGATATTTCTCCAGAATCTGCTGGGTTGCCTACAGTTCTGGACTATATGGTCCATCTTAATGGCTTAGGCCTTAGGCCAGCTACTGTACACTTAAAGTGTATTTGGCAGCTGTTTCTGCCTTCTTGTCAGTAGGCAAGCCCTCTCCTCTGTCAGCCCATCCTGTGTTTTGTAAGTTCTTCAAGGGATTGCTACACACCATTCCCCCCTTTAGGGACCCTGCTGCTGCTTGGGACCTTAATGTTTGCATTGCTCAGCTTATGCAACCACCCTCTGAGCCTTTGTTCTCTGCAGAGCTTAAGTACTTGACTTGGAAAACTGTGTTTTTGGTAGCCATTACCGCTGCCAGGCATATCAGTGAATTGCAGGCCCTGTCAATGGAGCCTGATTTCATCTCTTTTCATAGAGATAAAGTGGTCCTAACAACTAACAGGAAGTTTTTGCCTAAGGTGGTTTCAAATTTCCACCTTAACCAGTCTACAGTATATATCTCTCTGTTTTCTTCACTGACCATTCCTCCTCTGGAGAAAGGAGGCTGCACAGCTTGGATGTTAAAAGGGCCCTCAGCTACTACATAGAGCCCAACAAAGGGTCCCAGGTTTGAGTCCCTGCAGTTGTACCTCACATATGGAGAGGTCGGTAAGGGCAAACCTGCCACTAAGAGATCTGTTGCCAGGTGGACTGTCTCTTGTATACAATTCTGCTATGAAAAACTGGGTAGAACTCCACCCTCAGGCCTGAGGGCTCACTTTACTAGAGGTACAGCTGCTTCCCTGGCTGCTGCCAGGGATATTCCTATCTTAGAAATTTGTCAAGCAGCCACCTGGAAAACAGTCCATACATTCACCAAGCATTACTCTCTGGATATCCAGGCTAGGAGTGATGCTCGGTTTGGCACAGCAGTACTTCAGAGCTTATTCCCAAAGTAGGTTCTGTCCCTCCTCCATGGAGGTACTGCTTGGTAGTCTGCATTTGTCAGAATACAGCAAGACTTCATGTTGTTTGAAGAAAAAATTACTCACCTTAGTAATGTTGTTTCTTCTAATGGAGTCTTGCTGTATTCTGACCTCCCCCCCGCCTCCCCTCTCAGAACCTAGGTTTTGGGATGTGGGTGGGCAGGAGCAGTGTTGGCTCCTAGGGGTGTCCCTTTTTCACCCTCCTTTACTTTGGGTGTGTGTTGTGTTTTGTTTTTTGGGTTTCCTGACTTGTCTTCTTTTTGAAGCAAAAAAAACCTTTTATATAGATATAGTTGCCAGTTGGCTAGTTTTGAGTTTAACAGTTTCCACACACAACTTCTAGTGAGTATTGCTCGTAAAGATCTGACGGTTGGAGTTTAAACAACAGCAGACAGGGGCTTCAACCGAGGTCATGGTGAACATTCCATGCTGGCCATGGAAAGTTTAACTCTTTGTTCTCCGGCGCAGTTGAAAGGCGGGACCTAACTGCATATGTCTGAATACAGCAAGACTCCGTTAGAAGAAACAACATTACTAAGGTGAGTAATTTTTTCTTATCTTATACTTTTGTTTTCCTCCCCTATTACACAGTTTGTGATATACAGTAGAGCTCTCTGACCATTGCCTAATCATTGCAACCTTGAATTATCCATTACTGTACCAGGTACTATATCCTTCCATTCCATCAAGAATATTAAACCCACTTAACTTATCTTTTGAGATTCTATCTATAAATGCTTCCACTTTTTTTCTCTTAATTTGTTTTTTTACAGTTGATCACTAAAAGGCTGTTGATCGCATAAAACCTATAAATGTTTCTTGATATAATAGAGTTTTTAAGTATAGTTTGTCTCTTCTTAATTCATATCATCTTCACTACTGCTTGATTTCTAGCCCTTTTTTCCTGTCAAAAATAATGGAAAAAGTTAATCTTCATTATTTTCTTTTATTCTTCTGTTTCTAAGCTCCCTTCCACTCTGGTACCCGGACCATCATTGCCACATACCTAGGTTGCCTCCTGAGTCATCATCTATCCTTGGACACCACACAAGCAGCGTTGAGAGGGGGGCTCCATCTGATTCTGTATGCATTTTAGTATGTCATTTTGGGGCCCACCTGGTCAAAGTTGAGAGCTGGATTTACCAAGGTTTGTTAGCCTCCAGTGCCAGGGCCATTTTATCCTTAATTTTCCTCCATGTCCACTGGAGGCTGTGCTAGTATGTCATGATGACTGCACGCACATAGACATGCCTGCTGATGTCAGCATCTGCCACTTCCTCTGATGTATTCCTCCATCCTGCACTACCTCCAGTGGTAACCCGGGGGGCAGTGCTGTGTCGGAGGAAGCAACCCACCCTACCCAGAGGAGGAGAGTGTCTAGTGGGATGCTTGACCCCCTCCTAGCCCCTGACAACCCATGGTCCTGTCTTTTCCCAGGTCTATAGTAGTTGCACTACTGCTGTGCCAATGTGCTGGCTTATTTTTCAATACTGTTCTTGACCTTTATCAGTGAGGTTTTTGCTCATTCCATAGTCTTGAAACTGCTTTTGATAAAATGGTAATGACCTCCTTTTTGCATTAGACAAGAGGTTCTCTTTGTCTTTTAGTTCCCGTTGATATTAGCGCTTTTTTTTTTTTTTGTAGTTTTTGAACAGGGCTTTTATTAGCTTACTGAAGTTCCCAAGACAGGGTTCCACCAATGCATCTATGTGCAGTACCACCACTTTCTGAACTGCAATGCTTTTGATCTGCAACCATGCTACTGCTATGCTTTCAGTAGTTTGCGTGCAAAGAAACCCCATCCAGTGTTGTAACTACGGAGACTGACATATCGTTATTTCTAAGGATGCACTGTGTTGAGGAACAGTTATAATCCAAGAAAAGACCCATCTCCTTCTGCTTACTTATTGTTGGCTGTACGGAGCAGGTGTCGTCGAGGCATAGATCAGGAAGCATAGGCAAAACAGGATAAGTTGTAAAATTTGCAAGTATCATTTTATTATCTATAACCAGTAAAATAAAAAAAAAAGTGCAGGATAGCTCTTGATACAGGCAGTTCAAACGAACAGAAGTCCTTCATCAGAGAGTCACTTTAAAATCTTTCTCTCTCTCTCGACTCTAAACAAAGTATTGTTCATTTTTTGTAAGATGTGTTTTCCCGGCAATTAAATTCCGCATACTGTTCTTGTTAATTACACCGCCTGTATTCCACAAAATGTATTAAGACTTTCCTGTGAGCAGCCAGAAGAGTACATTAGTCTTCTTAACAGGTGCAACCAATTAAGACATTCTGTCCCAGGGCTGAGTTCCTGCTGACAGTTCTGTAAACGAGCTTGTGGAGTTCAAAATGCACCTCCAGGTTAGCCCCCTGTGTTGCTGATAAACCCATACAGCAGTCTGTAATCATTTAAAAAATATAAATGTATACATTTGCAAACTTAGGTATCTCAGTTTCACATAAAGATTCACATATAATTTTAACCACAGAGAAGCAAGGGAAGAAAGAAAGAATAGAAAGAGCAAGTGAAGAAGGGGAGAAAACAGGGAAATTGTGGGACTGTTGGAGAGGCCAATTCCTGGGTGCCACAAGGAAAATTTGATTGTGTAGTCAGACAAGGAGGAGATAGACAAGTGACAGAATAGGAGCGAACAAACTAGATCCTTGCTTTTTCTTTCTGCATAACAAATGGGACAAGGCATTACCCATCCCTGTCACAGCAGGCATGACTAAGTGTACATTATTCAGTAATGCTTGTTTAAATAGCCAGTAGTAAGCAGGAGTGGTTTGATGAATTTAACAGACTGACGGCTCTGTCACTAGAGACAAACAAGTAAATTAAAAAAAATAAATAATCCTAACATCACACAATTTTTGGAATGCAGCCCTCTGTGTATTTTGTTGCTGACTCTGGAACTTTGGTTAGCACCGTACGCTGCTCATGCTGAGCATACGGGACCTATATTCCTGCAAGAAGCACAAATCTGTTTTCTGTAACAAATGTATTAGTATAAGAAGAAAAGTTTTATGAATTACCTTTCTCAGTCATTGCAACAATATGACAAAAACACGCCATACCATAACATACAGTTAAATTCAAGGTCTGAAACGAAGTACTTAATATATTAAGAATGAAAACATTTGGTAGACCCAGTGGCACGAAGGGTTGAGACGCCAGACGCCTCACCAGCGAATCTAGTTTGGGAATGAGTGCGGATCACTGTTACTCAGGAATGTTTGAAATCTAAATGATGATACGATTTTTCTGTCAGTCAGATTCTAATCCAAGTAAGGTTCATATTTGTGTGTCTTTTCCAAAAATCTTGTTCAAAGGATTCTATCCTAATGAGTTAACGGCAGCCTTAACTTTTTTTTTTTTTTGCTGTATCAAACGGGTGCAGTTTAATGGTTTGTTTCCAAGTTGCATGACTCAGTACTCAAAAGTAAGTCCATATATAACGTAAACTTGAGGTAACCAATGTACTTTTACTGCTGATACCCAAGGGGTAGTTCAACAGAGGGCTAAATATTTCAGTTTTTTTTTCTCTTAAGCAAAGTAATGGAATTCTGTCAGTCCCCATTTTGTTTATTTAACTTCAGTACAAGACTACTGTACAACTAGAGAACTACAGCTTGATAAGGCCAAGCTCAGCTCTTACCAAGAGGCCAGGAGTGGGTATACTGTAGGTAAACCTAATGAACTTTTGTATATTGTAGAATTACTGCTTCCTGACCATCAATATTGGTGTATAATAACTCGGTCTTGTTTTGTGAATTTGCATTGTACACTGCAACATAAACACAATCCTACAGGCAAATAGCTAAAAAAAAGAATCTGGATCCTGTGAGCCAACATAAAATATAATGGCTGTAATTAAACTCTCAAGTACTATAAGCAGTCAGGATTTAAATGATAAATTAAAAATCTTCAAAAACAGTAAACCATTATGGCAGTAACTCCACGTGGTAACTTTTTTGTTTGGAGAAGAATGCTTCTGAATGGCATGTACTGATTTTGATACATTTACGACATTGGAATGATGTGACAACTTATACCAAGGACAGAGTGTGTGTTTGTCCTCTAGACAACTGAGAATGGATGTTTAGTATGTGACAGCTTGGGCCAGTTTGGGGGGGAGCACTAGTCACTGGGGAACTGATCTTTAATATACAGCAGCTTGAACTAGGGATGGGGGACAACAAGAAATCAGTGAATGGGCTTCTTCTTATATGTGACAACTCTAACTAGCGATCAGGGAGTTGGGGCAGGAAGACACTGGTAGGGACTGATGGCACTTCCTGTCAGTCCACTTCCCGGTGCTTGGCTGGATGAGGTGGGGAAGGTTATTGCACATCATTGTATGCCTTAACAAGAGTTTGTTTTTGAAATTCTTAAACAGGGCTGCAACATTGTCTGTTTAGGTTTTTAAAGACCTCTGAATTTACCACTGCACCCTGTAAGCAAGTGTGACCCTCATTCGTATGGGCACAGCACTAAATTCTGCGCATGTGTGGTGGCTGCTGAATGTGGCCTCAATCCAGCAGCCCAAAACTCAGTGCATTGCTAACGTGTTTAGCGACTCACTAGCCTTCTGAAAATGTGGGCCATTGTCCTCAGGCATATCTCTAGTACCCTCTTCTTACCTAATTCAGATATTTAATTTTACCCTGTGGTCTACAACTTGGGCATTATTGGTGGTACCAAAAAGCAATATTCATATCCATGTAACATTACCCTGCTTTATAAGATGTCTTATTTTCACCTCTGTGTTACATGTATTCATTCATCACTGCTGAGAAGCTAATGCTGCTGATCTTTCATGTTTTTGTGTTTTCTCATCTTGACTGCTGTAAACCTCTTCTTTTTGGATTTCCAGAATCTGTCCTTCAGAAGCTTCAAGGTACCATATGCAAAATGCTGATACTCATCTGCTTATGTATGCCAGGAAGCGGGAGTACAGCACACATATTCTCAAAAACCAGTCAATACAGGCTTGTTTTTCAAAATGTGTCTTTCTTGCCCCATCCTTCGTATGTAATCCCTACCCACTATTTTTTTTCTCACACTTCTGTCATCATTCCCAGTCTTGTCTGCATCTTTTGAGGGTCATTCCTTCAGCTTCTCTGCTACTCATGGCTAGCATAATTTTCTTAAGTTTTCTTGGGTTAACTTTGTTCAACTTTTTAAGTCTCACTTCAAAACATTCCTTTTCCCATTAGCATAGAAACATAGGGCCTGATTTTCAAAGGGCGATGCAGGGCTTGCATCAAGCCCTGTGTCAGACCTGTTTGGCAAGAAATATGCTTGAGATATCTTTTACAAATCATGCTCCAGTTTTAGTAGGTTAGCGCAGTTGTGACAGTTTACCTGATTTATGGCAGCCTGCTCCAAATATTTGGTACAAGCCCCATAAAATGGGTACCTGGAATTGATGCAAGCTAGACCAGAAAAAAGTTGGTCACACTTGTGGCAGTCAGCGCATGGGAAGGAAAATCCCGATCGCTGGTTGGGAGAATGCCACAAGCCCCATTTGTCATATGTTTGGTGCACTCGAGGCTTGTGGCATTCAGACCACTTGGAAAATCTGGCCCATAAAATCTGTTGGCAAAAAATGGACTGCTGGTTGCCCAGATGGTCACTGCCTAGTTTGTCTCTGCATACCCTAGCTGGTCTCCGTCAACCCTCCTTCCTCCCTGTCTGTTTACTGATATTCTGCTGTGTCTGTTCCACACATGCTTGAAGCCCCCCAACTGTTTTCATCTCTACCACTTTCGCTGGCAGTCTGTTCCAGGTGTCTACCACCCTTTCAGTAACATAGTATTTCCTCACATCCCTCTTAAACGTCCCTCCTCTCCAGCTTCATTGTATGCCTCCTGGCCCTGGTGCTCATTCTCACTCTCATTTGAAAGGGACTCCCCTCCTTCACCCTGTTTGCCCCTTTGAGATACTTGTAGATCTCTATCATGTTCCCTCTTGCTCGCCTGTCTTCCAGTGTTTAAATGTTTGGGGTCCCTCAGTCTCTCTACATAGGACTTTTGGTGCAACCTGTGCACCATTTTAGAGGCCCTCCAGTGGACAGCCTTCACCCTGTCTATGTCCTTTCTGAGGTGCAGCCTCCAGAACTGGACACAGTACTTCAGGTTTGGCTTCACCAGCGAGTGATACAGTGGCAGCACTACTTCCCTCCTCCTGCTGGAGATGCTCCTTCCTGTGTACCACACCATCCCACTAGCCTTACTCACTGCTTTGTCACACTGCCCTTCCACATTGAGGTCATCAGTTATGATAACCACAAGGTCACTTTCCTGCTTAGTGACTGTCAGTACATCCCCCCCATCCTATACTCAGTTCCTGGGTTCCTATGCCCTGATTATGCACTTGTTGGGATTGAACCTAAACTGCCATGCTCCTGACCTCTCCTTGAGTTTCCCAAGATCCCTGCGCATTCTCTCCACCCCTCACCTCCTGTGTGTCTACACTATTAAAGATTTTGGTGTCATCTGCAAAAAAGGCACAGCTTCCCTTCCAGTTCTTCTGCAATATCATTTATGAATACATTGAAGAGGACCGATCCTAGTACTGAGCCTTGCAGCACCCCCCGCTGAGTCCCATCGGTGGAGTGAATGCTGTTAACAACCACCTTCTGATGCATATCTGCTAAACAGTTTCTAACTCAGTTCACCACTTAAGGTCCCATCCCCAGGCTGCTCAGTTTATTTATCGGTCTCCTGTGTGGCACAGTGTCAAAAGCTTATCTTACACAGATAACACCAGGCCTCTGGGTTCATACTAACTTTCACCTGCATGGGTTACCAGAAGGAGGAGCTGCCGAGGAAGAAGCAGGCTAGGTAGACCAGATGGGTGCGGTGGTACAGTGGGACTTTATCAGTCCCAGGTCAGGTTTCCATCCCTTACCCCTCACAGTGGGCATACTTCTTTGGAGCAAAGCAGCATTCTGCCCATCAGGGGCAGGTCAGCCCGCAAAGCTTTCTACTGTGAAGAAAGAGTAATGCTATGGTTGTATTTTTTATTTTGTTTCTTTGGCTAGGCCACACACA
Organism: Neoceratodus forsteri; assembly: GCA_016271365.2. Taxonomy (NCBI): domain Eukaryota; kingdom Metazoa; phylum Chordata; order Ceratodontiformes; family Ceratodontidae; genus Neoceratodus; species Neoceratodus forsteri. Next base: position 1,226,137,707 of record CM028132.1, on the reverse strand, counting down.
TTTCAACCCCCTTTCTATGTTTGAGGGCAGGGAGTCCTGGTGGCTGCTAGTTGCCAATTGATGCATGGGAGAGGGAAAGAAAACCTCATCTTGATGTGACTCCATACTGTCAGAGTTGGGAGGGTCTACAAATATGGGGTCACATCATCCTGCTTGTAACCCCATGTTTTCAGACCCTCCCACCTCCAACGGTATGGCATTGCTTATGTTATACCGGAATGTTTTTGGAGTTGGGCAGTGTATGTTCACTCGCAGTGTCATGGCCACTCATTTTCCACCGAAAGGAGGTGGGTCAAGCACTGGGGCAGTCACCCTCACCCCCACCTGAGTCTTAAACATGCTGCATCCACAGTGCACTCTCGACTTCTCCTGTACAGAGCAATGGAGTTGTTCAGCTAGGAATGCGAACCTTGGTTTCCCGTGTGTGTGTTGTTTGTGGGGCGAGAGGGGGGGAGACTGGATTTTTCAATCTGGTCAAATTCCAGTTACAAGCATTTGGGGATTTCATACTATCACTTGGCAACTTTAGCTTAAAGTATAATTGTTCTCAGTCAGCAGGTCAAATGTAAGCAGTATGATACTGAGACATGCTTTTCTATGGGAAACTGCACAGCACTGTGACTGTGATCTTCAATACATTTAAAAATGTGTGCTCATCCTGTTTGTTCAGCATATTAAGCTGCTCTGTTGTTTTTGTGGAATCAGAAATTTATCTTTGTCTTCCAGTCAAGATTTTCTTTTAGTTTTTTGATTAATCCCAGGTTTCATTGGCTATAGGCCTAAAATGTATGCGACCCCCACCTCAAAACAATACAAAGAAGTGTGCCATGAACTAGGTCAGGCATGTTGTTATTTCTAGATCAGATTAAGCAATTTCGGTGGGGTTGAGGAAAGGGTGTGAAGATAGTTTAGTAATTGTATATCTGAAAAAAAATATCTTGTCTGTCAAAGAACAATAGTATGTTTATCGTAAAATACATTATTCTAGAAAAGAAATGTAGTTTTCTGTACCATCTTTGGAGAGTATCTGCTGTTTCACAAAACCAGCAAAATTCATTTGTAAAATTTGTTTCAGTACTAGAGTTATTGAGACAGAGAGGAAGGGGTATATTGCTTCAACTGCTACAGTAGATGTGCACAAAATTAACATCTGGTTGTGTGCACAACATTGTCACATCTGGTTGTGTAATCCTGAGCCTATATGAAGAATCACAAGAATTCAAAAATAATGGAGTCAAAAGAGCAAGAAAAATGATACTATGGAAGACCAAATCCAAAAGTTACTAATACAGGAGTTTCCGGTCTTACGGATTGAAACATAATCAAGTGGCTCAGTTCGACACCATATCAAGGCAACTCCAACTCATAAGAGCAAGAAATCACAGGCTCAAAGAGCAGATCAGAAATACTCAGAAACTTTACAAGGGTAGAGCCAACCTGGGTAGATGCCCCCCCAAACAAAAAATGGTTTCTGAGTTCCCTTTTTAAATGGTGATAGACTCCCCCCCCCCCCCGTGTCTTCCCCATCTCAGTCAGGAGTCAACAGTATTCATAATGCACCATGGGAGAATTGGGTAAACTAATTCTTTTTTTATATATATAGCTTTTTGCCTTCCCTATTCTGTTTTCTCCCTATCCCCTTGCCACTGTGGCATGTAAGCATGCACACGTGGAGGCGCATGCACACTACGGAACCATGGCCCCTTCCTTTTGCAGTGCTCAGACTTCAGCGCTGCCACCCTGGCCTCTACCAGATGGCAGCCAAGGAGCAAGAAGGAGTCCCACCCCATACCTGGGAGAGGAGAGGAGAGGAGAGCAGTCCATTGGACAATCGATCCTCTTCCCCCCTCCCCCCCAGCCAATCCCCGGCACCCCAAGCTTGTTCTCGAACTCGAGTTGCCGGCATGGTGAGAGGTGAGGCACATAGCGCCTCAGCCCTCTGCGCCCCTGGGCCAGCTAACTAATTTAAGCTTTTAATTGTAAAATAGTAGGTCACCCCCAGTGCTGGACCAAAGGGGTGCTGACTCCCACTTCATGATTAGACTCTTTCTCACAAATTTACAGTTGTAATAATGACACTTGACCACCTTCAGCTGTTAACATCAAACTTTATTATTGTACTGGAATGGATCATGTGAACTAGTAAAAATGATATTAACAAAAAAGAAAACTTCTTAAGGTGCACTATTAAAATTGCTGGCTTTATGGTGCTGAGCATAGAGAATCAAAAGGGGCATTACTTGCAAAGGGGGTCCGAAGATTACAGAAAGAACACCCACTATGCGTAGAGAAGTTGAGAAAATTTCCACACATGATGTCGGGGAATGGACTGGAAACTTGATGCTGTTAGTTTTGGTGTTTACATTTCTGAAGTATTAAAGGACAGTTAAATCACAAACATTTCAAAAATTTAGCTTCATAGAGAGGTAAAGGAAAGGCTCCCGTTTACATTGATGCTAAAACTACATTTATATAATTAACATAAATTCAGTTTCATTGCATTTGAAAAATGTAAATAGCCTTCCCATATTAAATAACCCGTACTTTCTGCTCCCTAAATAGGCCACCAAACATGCTACGTGAATAGGTAATTGGAGTGAGAGGCAGAGAGCTACATTGCTTTCTTTAGTGCTAATTAGTGCTTTGTACTGCACTTTGTTTAGCAGGATTTCACCAAAATGACTAAAATCATGACTTAACGTGTATAATTTTTACGAATACACATTTCAAGCTGTGGTTTTGATTGATCTTCAGGTGTATCTCAGTCATCCAGTCACACCGTAGGAACTTCACTGATGGTGAAGGGCAATCCACACAGAAGATTTTCAGCAGTACAATTGGGGTTGCCCACACTGAAGTCATGTGACAACATCACCTACTCTATAAGGGCATGAGCGGCCCCACTTCCTCCTCAGTTCTTTCCCGCCATCGACTCAGTCCTCAACGGTCTCCGCAGAAGCTCCGACTTAGTTTCATGCCTTTTTACCTACAATTATTTTCTCTTATACCTACTTTGAAATCTCTTTTCCTTAGAGTCCTTTATTTTGTTTATGTCGAGAATGACTCCTTCTACATCTCTTTTCTGTTGCCGCTGCTGTGGAAAGAAGACTGCCTCCACAGACAAGCATTCTTTGTGTCAGCTGTCTTGGGCCTGACCACGAAGTTTCTGACTGCGAGCTGTGCCAGAAGTTTAATCAAACAACCCTCAGACGATGCAAGAAGGTTCTTAAAAGTTTCCTAATGGAACATCAGGTAGCCAGTTCCAGGCAGGGGTCCTCCGGGGTCCCAGCCTCTCAGTTGCCAGCAGGGTCATTGAGCTCCCAGACTTCCAAGGCCTGAGACAAGTCCTAGGAGAAAAGTCGTAAAAGAGACCGAGATTGGGACCGCTCCCTCTGGTGGCGGTCCTGCTCTCCGACGGCTTCCTCATCTTCTTCTCCTGTGGGAACTTCGTTGTCGGCTGCGGTGTTGACACACAAGTCCGGTGTCCAGGCCACTGCATCTGCCAGGCCCATACAGACAGCTCTGCCACCCAATTCCCAGGGTGGCTGGTTGTCGGCCACTACTCCGTCGATGACAGGCTTATCATCGACCATTCCGATGTGGCTCTAGGGCAGCTACATCTTTGGGCTGTCAGGGCTCCGCCATCAAGCCTTCACTTTTGGCTCCGTCGACCCCCCCCCCCCACGCCGTTAGACACTCGTCAATCTCAATGAGATCCTTACCAAATTAATTTATGTGATTGTGCATCAACTTGGTGCATTCAGGCCTACATCGCCTGTGCCATCGATGGAAGCTTCGGCATCGACACCCCTCCATCGATCAAGGGATGATCATCCCTGCAGTTTGGCGTCATCACATTGCACATCAGTCCTAGACCTAGAGGAGGTCGATGTCAAGGAAGAGTATCACCTTGACCTCATTCTGCCAGATGATGAGGAAGGGGATGAGGAAGAGCTTCTCTTCTCAGACAAGCCCACTGCTGCCTCTGTCAGCGAGGACTCTGTCAAGCATACCCCAAGGTCTCCTCCAGGAGACACCTCTTTCTTTAATATAATGAAGCAGTTGTCCTCTGCCATGGGGTTTCATACAGAGGAGGAGGATGTCACCGGGTAAGATTTGGTTGACTTCCTGGAGATCCCCGAGTCTCCTCCAAAAATGGTGCCTCCCATCTTGCCTGGTTTGAGCAACCCTGCCACTGCTGCTTGGTACTGTCCAGATATGGTGCCAGCCATACTCAGGAGGGCAGATAAACTCTATAATGTCCCTGAAGGGTTCCCTTACTGTGCGGCTCAGCTTGAGACAGACTCAGTGGTCATTAAGGCTGCCCATGACAGGTCTAAGATGCCCAAGCACCTTAGCTCCCTCCCCCCAAACAAGGAGTCTCGCAGAATCAACCTTTGAGGTAAGAGGGTTTATGCTTCCTCCACCTTAGGTTTGAGGATTGCAAGTTACCTGGCCCACATGGCGAAATACTAGAACACCAACTGGAAGGAGGGCAAGGTTGCTGCCCTGGCTCTCCCAGAGGGTTCTCAGAAACAGGAGCTCCTCCAGTGCTTGCAGACAGCAGAGGATGTCTGCAAGCACCTTCTGAGGGCACTTTATGATTTGGCTGACACTGTTGCCAGGGCTGCTGCCACGGGCATATGCCTATGTAAGCACTCCTGGTTGCGGGTTTCTGGCTTTGCCATGGACACTCAGCAAAAAGTGCTGAATGCCCCTTTTAATGGGACAAAGCTCTTTGGCCCTGATGTCCAGAACGTCATTAATGACCTACAGGCTTCAAGCAGAGCCCTTAAGTCCATCCACTCATTGTACCATACTCAGCAGCAGAAGGGCAGACAGCGCCCTCCTTTTCGTCGGGCACCTAACAGGTAGGGTGCAGCCTCTAGGCAAGAGAAGAGCCTCCTCTGCCCTACCAGCCCCCTCCAATGCTGGAGCCACAGCCAAGTACCCCAGAAGTGACGGATCAGCCCCTGCTGCTGGATCTGCCTTAGCTTGACTTCTTGCCAGACCCCCCTTCTCTGGTCACTGGCTGGGAGGTGGTGGTCAGAGGTTGGTTCTCCCTCCATTTAAATCAATGGAGAACCATAACTTCAGATGCTTGGATTCTGCAACTCATAGAAAAGGGTCATATCTTAGAGCTCATGGAATATCCCCCAATAGACCCCTTTAGCAGCCCCCCCCCATTATCCTCCAGCCCACTTGCCTGTGCTCCAGGAGGAAGTACTGTCTCTCCTGCACAAACAGGCCATAGAGCCAGTGCCCAGACATTAGAGGAACAGAAGGTTTTACTCCAGGTTCTTTCTAGTTCCCAAAAAGACTGGAGATTTGAGGCCTATTCTGGATATATAAAAGACCTCAATTTGTATGTCAGTTCAAAAAATTCTGCATGGTAACTTTGCCTGCTCTGAAGCCCCTTCTCAAGCAGGGCGACTGGCTATGCTGTCTGGACATATAGGATGTCTACCTGCACATCGGTGTTCCCTCCTCTTCAGGGCAAACACTACCAGTTCAAAGTGCTGCCATTTGGCTTGTCCTCTGCACCACGAGTCATTACCAAGTGCTTAGCAGCAGTAGCTGCAGCCCTCAGGAGGGAGGGAATGTAAGTCTTCCCTTATCTGGACAATCGACTTAAAAGCACCATCCAGGGACCAGCTTCTGGAGACCTCAAGTAGGACTTATCAGCTGTTCCATTCCCTGAGCATCACGATCAGTTTGCTCAAGTCGGTCCTGGTCCCATCCCAGAGACTGCAATACATAGGGGCGGTCCTGGATTCAGCGTAGAGGAAAGCTCTTCTCCCTCTAGACAGGGCAGAGTGCCTCATGGCCCAGGCCCAGGAGGTGGTCCAGAGTTGGCATATCCCCACCAGGTTGTATTTAAGGCTTCTGGGACTAATGGCGGCTGCTATTCCCACTGTCCCTCTGGCCAGACTTCATATGCGTACCCTTCAGTGGACCCTCAAGGTGCATTGGGACCAGCGGACAGATGAACTGGACAAGTTGGTCCTAGTTTCCTTCCCCATTCGCAGGGTACTTCAGTGATGGATGGCCCCCCAACTTGTTGCAAGGGGTCCCATTCCAGATTTCATCCCCATAGCAGATCCTTACCACAGATGCTCCCGGGATGGGCTGGGGGCCCATTTGGGTCCTTTTCAGACTTAGGACTCTTGTTCCCAGGCCAAGGCCTCCCTGTGCATCAATATCCTGGAGATGCTGGCGGTTCTTTATGCCATGCAGGCCTTTCAGAACCATCTTCTGCCGGGGCAGTTGCTGGTTCAGCCAGACAACTTCTGTGTGGTGTACTACATCAGCAAGCAAGGGGGACTCATTCTTACGCTCTGTGCAGGGAGGCTATGAGAGTGTGGCACAGGGTTCTGGATCATGGTCTGACCCTCTCAGCAGTACACGTCCCAGGAGTGCTAAACACTCTGGCAGACAGTCTCAGCCGGACTCAGTCCAGCATGCACGAGTGGGAGCTTCTTTCATCTGTCGCAGAAGGTCTGTTCACCAGATGGGGTCACACAGAGTTAGACCTTTTTGTGTCCCCACTCAATGCATAACTGCCTAGTTTCTGCTCGCTAGATCTGGGGCCTGGAGTTTTCTGGTGAGGTACGTTGTCCCTCTTCTGGAGCGGGAGGTTTATGCCCCCCCCACCCGTTTCCTCTAATACAGAAGGTGCTTATCAAACTGCATGTGGAGGGGGCCACCGTGATCCTGATAGCTCCATTCTGGCCTCGCCAGATATGGTTTCCTCTTCTACAGCAACTGGCGAAGGAACCTCCGGTCCCTCTCTCCCTCTGCAGGAATATACTGACCCAGGATTGGGGGACCTTGGTTTATCCTAACCTCAAGTCCCTCCATCTGCAGGCTTGGCTCCTGAGGATGTAGCTGTCTCCCATTTTGGAGTTTCTACCCAGGTGGCGGGTGTCTTGGTGGCTGTCCGGAAGCCTTCCACCTGTGCCACTTATGCCATGAAGTGGAAGCAGTTTGCCATATACGAACATACAAAATGCCAGCAGAAACAGGCCTCACGGTCTATCGAGTCTACCCGATTGCGCAGCTAATCCCTCAGTATGGGCTGCTAAGTATGATTTAGACCCTTTAACCTGTTCACTGAACCAGATTCTGGACCATCTGATTTCTTTGGCGACTCAGGTCTCCAGTACTCCTCCCTCAAGGTGCACCTTTCGGCTGTTTCTGCTTTCCACGAGCCCATGGGTGACCCCAGTATTGCTCAGCTGGATGTCTCCTGTACCTTCCTGAGAGGCATCCTGTACCTGAAACCTCCAATCCGTTCTCCTGTCCCAATTTGAGATTTAAACTTTGTGTTCGAGAAATTGACCCTGTCTCCTTTTGAGCCCGTTGCGACTTGCGCTTTCTTTCCTGGAAAACACACTATTTAGTTGTCATTACTTCTGCTCGAAGAATCTTAGAGCTGCAGGCCCTCTGGTGCGAGGAGCCTTATTTGATTTTTCACAAAGACAGGGTGTCTTTGTGCACGAATCCTAAGTTTCTCCCCAAGGTGGTGTCTGAGTTTACCTTGAACCTATGTATCCACCTCCCTGTTTATTTTTCAGAGCTAGCCAATCAAGGGGAAGCACTGCTCCACACTTTAGATGTGCACAGAACTTTCAAGTACTTCATGCTCTGCACTAAGGACAGCAGGAAGTCTAAGCAGTTGTTTGTTTCCTTTGCCCTAGGTAGAGAGGGCGCCTCAGTTTCTAAGCAATGTATATCCAAATGGTTGGCTAATTGCATAGTGTTCTGCTACAACAAATACAGCAAAGAATTGCCTGGTGCTGTCAAAGCTCACTCCACCAGAAGAATGGCTATCTCTGTGGCTTGTTTCCGAGGGATTTCTGCTGCTGACATTTGTTTGGCTGCCACCTGGTGCACCATTCACACCTTTACCAAGCACTACATTCTGGACATTGCATCTGGAGCCCTTGCAGGATTTGGCAAGGCTGTGCTACAGGGCCTCCTGTCTTAAGCTTAAGGTTGGCCTTCCTCCTAGACTGTTTGCATCTGTAACTGCTTGGGAGTCATTCCTGTGGTGTAACCTGATGACTTGAGATACCTCCAAAGAAGCTAGAACAGTTACATAAGAACATAACACTAGATCTCCGAGGGGATCTCAATCATCAGGTCTATTTCCCCTCCCACCATCCCACTTTTTTACGGGGCTTCTTACTGGAAATGGCTGCTTGGTGTATCCAGACTTTCTTATAGGCCTGGACACCTCTCTCTCTCTCTCTCCCCCCCCCCTTGGTCCTCTGTCTCTGGGGAAAAGAACTGAGGAGGGAGCGGGGACGCTCACAGCTTTATAGAGTAGGTGACATCGTCATATAATGTCGGCGTGGGCGGTCCCAGTTGTACAGCTGAAAATCTTCCATGTGGATTCCCCTTCACTGACGGTGAAGTTCCAACAGTGTGACAGGATGACTGAAATCCCCTCGAAGATCTGCTGTTACGGTAAGTTCTTACATAACTGTTCTTTTTGTTAACTTAAGCCTGCCAAAGTCGTGTTATACTCTAAACATCGTTCCCTTTTTGCCAAACCGCTGTACAGTACAACTTGTCGGATATCTGGTGGTCTAGTGGTTTTGTCTCATTCGCTATGGCACAGCCCTGATGAAGTCCAGAAGCCAAAGTTCATTAATTTTTAGTTATCTACTGTTAAAAATATTTGTGTTCCTTCTGTATTCCTTTCTGATGTTGAAGGCCCTCCCCCTGCCCCCAACCCACAACAGCCTCCCTGGTCACCTTACATCATTGTGACACAATTCGCCATTGCACACTTCTTCTTAGTACTGTTCCTAAGAGATTGCCAGTCCCACAAAGAAACAGACGTGATACCTGCTACCTCTGAGAGAGCGAGCACACACCTTTACCAGTCGCTTCCTTCCCAGCTGAAACTGTTAAATGATGCACATATGCATCATTATACACACCATTTAATAGTATTGTATACCTTTTTTCATCTGGAGTCTCCCTGAAAATTGATTTTTGTGAACACTGGCATTTAGAACATTTTGGTAGTTTGCCTGGTTTGTGTCATGTCTCCCCCCCCCCAACTTTCTTGCTCTGTGTATTTTTTAAAACACTCTGTAAGTACTCCTTTAGAGATTATCTCAGTATTTGTAATGGCAAATGAATTAAAATACTGTATATTGTTGTACTGACTGTCATACTGAGATCATATGCATTCACAAAGGACCACTTTTGTTTCAACTACTGCAAGAGAAGCCATACAAGGAGAGACTAAAGGAGCTTAATATGTATACCCTTGAGGAAAGGAGGGAGAGGGGCAACATGATAGAAACGTTTAAGTACCTCAGTGGAATCAACAAAGTCCAAGAGGGTAGCATCTTTCAGAAAAAGAGATGTGCAAGAACAAGGGGACATGATTTGAAGATAGAGGGGGGATAGCTCAGGGGCAATGTGAGGAAGTATTTTTTCACAGAGAGGGTAGTGGACGCATGGAACAGCCTTCCTGAGGAGGTTGTGGGGTCTAAAACTGTGGGAGAATTCAAGAATGCATGGGACAGGCATAAGTCAATTTTTGTGAGGTGTAGGAAAAAATAGGCTGTTGGTTAAATATGCCGCTTATCCTGTAGGTAGGGAAATGGGCAGACTAGGTGGGCCAAATGGTCCTTATCTGCTGTCAAAGTCTGTGTTTCTATTGGCAATAAAGTCAAATGTGACACTTGGACCCCACCCCCTGACAAAGCTATTTACAAGTGAAGTCATGGAGCATTCAGTGCTGCACTTACGTTTTTGGGTGTGTGAATTAAAATAAGGCATTTTTCTTCTAATTCAATTTGCAGTGTGCTTTTCTGCTATGTTCAATTTTTAGCAGCTGCACCACACCCTCTTGTAAGCACATTACCCTCCAGCATTGACAGTCCAGTCGAGGGAGTCAAAAGTTAGTAAATCTAAAATTTTCTGACATATTTTATTTATAATTCTCTGCTGAATTATACTAACAAACCTGGAAGCCTACATCTTCATCAGCGACCTCTCCAGTGGGCCACACTTTTGAAACTGTAAGCCATTGGCATCAGTCCCACTTGGAAACTTTGCGAGCCGGGAACCATCCACTATGACATGCAACATCAGCACCTACTGTATATAATGTCTTTGGCCCCATTGCACATCAGTTCTTTCTCCTGCCATTGACCACTCATTGGACCTGCTAAGGAACAACACCATCATTTATTCAACTTTATTATTTTCTAACTTTGTTTTACTTACCTTTCGATGTTGTCCTTTCAGACTGCCATTGAAAGAGATTTCATTTGGGTTTTCTGCCTGTGGTTACAGGATCTACATTGATGGTATTCATGCAGTGCGTATTTGGACCTGTCCCACAATGTAAGGGCCTGCAAGATCTGTCAGGAATTCAACCAGGCCACAATGAGGCTCCGAAAGAAGGCTCTTGAAACCTTCATTGCCATTAAAGCCATGGAAGCTACCACCAAGGCTGCAGGCTCCAAGCTGGCCTCTCCCTCTTGCTCTATGGCCATCTCCAGGAAGGAAATTCCCCGGCGTTCACTGACACTTTCATTGACATGGTCTTTAAGGTCCAAAGACCAGGAAATTTGTCGAAGTCCTCCTCCTCTTCAAGCCATCACCACAAGCATAAGGACAAAGATCCTTCTTTGCCAATGAGACCGAGGTCTCCATTGAAGGAGGGTAAGTCCTCCTCATTGTCTATTTCAGCAGTGATGACCCCCCCCCCCAACTGATGATGAGACACTAAGATCTGGGTCTGGCTCAGGTGCTGCCATACCTACTCTGGACTGTGTGGAACTTTCAACTTTGGGTCCTACCCTGTCAATGATGGTAGTCTCTGACCCTTTTCTGGGTGCCATCAACTGATCATGCAGGCAATGGTCTCTGAACTGTTTTGTCCACTGTTTCCTTCCCTCCTGCTAATGATAATGGCTGTGTCATCGACTGGTTCTCCCTCATCGGATGGTCTCTGATTTCACATTAAATCAGACCAAACACCTTCCTATGTATTATCCTGAGCAAGCTAACAAGGGTGAGGCATTGCCCTGTACACTTGATGTACAGAGAACACTACACTCGTGTCTTGATCGCACAAAGGACTGCAGAAAGTCCTCTTGGCTTTTTGTTTCATTTGCTTCTTGGAAAGAGGGTGCCGCTGTGTCTAAACAGTGCCTGTCCAAATGGCTGGCTAACTGTATTGAATTTTGTTATGGGAAGTATGATAAGGAATTTGTGCGTGGCCAGTCTACATGTTGCATGCCACTTGTGGTGTTTGCTTTCAGAAAGTTTTTGCAGCTGACATGTGCTGCTACCACATGGAGCACTGTGCATGCTTTCACTATGCATTACAGTATGGACATAGTCTCTTGTAGATGTGCTCGTTTTGGTGTTGCAGTACTGCAAGACCTCCTGACATGATGTCATATCAGACTTTGCCATCCTCCCAGGGTATGTACTACCTAGGAATGGTTCGAACGATGTGGCACACTGGAGAACATGTCCTCGATGAAGACAGAACAGTTACTTACCCTAACAGTAGATTTTTGAGAATCTCCTCCATTGGGCCACAGTATATCCACCCTCCTTTCTCCTTACTGAGGTATAAGCTGGCAGATTTGTCCACTACCTTATTTAGAGGTGTCCCTAAATGCATTGTATTTGTCACATTTTCCAGTTCTTTTTTTTTTTTTCTATTTACAATTTTTGTGTATTTTCCCCCATTCTCTCCCAGATCCCAGGACCCGCAGACACTGCAGCGTGCATCTTGGCGTGAGGCCTTATGCCAGGTACCAGCTCGGCCCTCTGCCCCACCCCTGGCAATTGTCTGCTGCCCCCTCCGCTTCCCATCAGACCTCCACCTGATGGAAGTGGAACTACGGAGGGGTGAGCAACCTCCCTGGGAGAGGAGAGCTGCCTTTCGGCTGCTAGATCCTGTTCCCTCCTTTCCCCCCATGCCAGCTCCCCGATGATCAAGGTCGTTTCCAAACCTGAGTCACTGGTGTGATGCGAGGTAAGATGTCCAGTGTCTTAGCCCTCAGCACCACCAGGCCGGCTACATTTTCCAGTTCTGTGCCTCTCCTTGTGTACTTGGTACTGGTCTGGTCTCCTGGTTCCTCATGGTAAGATGTCCTCCTAGCCTGTGTGCAGAGGGGAACTGAGGAGCAGTGAGGTCACCGATGGCATATAGATGCCAGCGTTGCACGTCATCATGTGTGTCCCTTGAGTAGCAAAATTGTCCTAGTGGTACTGATACTGATGATTTACAGTTCCAAAGTGTAGCCCAATAGAGGAGATTCCAGTTGACTGCTTACAGTTCTAAATGTGTGGCCCAATGGAAGAGAACCTCTCGAAAATCCACTGTTAAGGTAAGCGACTGTTCTTTAGAGTCGTGCAATTCCCAATCAAGCACATGCAGTGCCTCATAGAAACATAGAAATTGTCGGCAGGTAATGGCCTTTGGCCCACCTAGTCTACCTTATTACCATTAACAATTACGCTCCATCATGGGTACTACAACCCATTTTGTGACAAAGACACCACATCTGTTGTGAATGGAAAGCAGCAGTGGCTGGGGATTACTGTATTAACTTTATTGCTTCCACGGGGGTGTTGGTGCCTAAAATAATGCTTAAAGCAGTGTTTGTCCAAGTGTTTACAGAATGAGTGTCTGACGCCTATGGAAAAGGTGTGCTTTGATTGGTTAGGAGCATTTTCTTGATCCATAATTCTGTAAATGAAGAATGTGCTACGCGTTTTGACCATTAGGCTTATGCTACATGTAACAGCGTACTGTAATTTCTCTGAATGTAGATATCTATAGCCACAAACATTGCATCAGTCCTACACAAGGAGTTGACACATGGAAGCCATCCATTCGTATTGAAACCTCTTGACTGCCCCTCACCTTCAACCATCATATCTTTCTTTCCTTTATAAAAGAGATTGGTCACACCCAAATATGCTCTGCATTTCTCAGTTTTTTGTTGATATTCATTACCACTGCATTATTGGTTTTGGTTCAGTTCCGATAGGATTTACACTAAAATTTAAAGTTTATTCTTCTATTTGTACTCTTATTTCCAGGGTTCTTTCTTGAGTCCCACCAGCTCCATCAAGGCCTGCTTGGTGAACCCCCAGGTGACTTCAAGAGATGCACCAAGTGGAGTAAACCCCAGTGGCTTAATAGGATGGGACTAAAGAATACCTTGAGGGTCCCAAGCTAGATCATCTGAAACCTTTTCCCAGTTTTCTAAAATGTAATAATTCTTATTCTGAAATTTGCAATCACTTACTCAAGCATTCAAACAATTCCAGTTTAGCCCTACACCTGAAATGCAGATTACAAGTTTTTGTTTATGCCCTCCCAAAAATGCAAATACAGCATACGGTTTTCTGCATTCAGAGAGATGCATCCAGTGCTTCCCTTATAGGTGGGGGCTCAGCCAATGACAAGTTGTTACTCGTGCTGTCACTACTGTAGGAGGCAGTGTACAGAATACGTGGGCATCTTTGCTCCTCTTTCCTGGAGTCTTAAATGCTCTCTGCCTATGAAGCTCGTCCAAGACTCCACTAGCCTGGGGAAGGAACTGGATTGGCATGCTAACACTGGTCCTCTGTATGGTAACGCAATTTGCTACCGTCAACAGCCCCTTTGTTCCAGCAGTTGTATTTCTTTATGGTTTGAGCAGCGCTAATTTGGTTTATTTTAGATTTGCTTTATGTAAACCTTCTGGTAACCAAATAATTCAAATGTTGCTCTTTGAAATAATACAGGCTTTTGTTATTAAATTTTACTTTTCAATTGAAGATCTGAATGAATCATCACCATTCTTTGTGGTAGTTTTTGCTTGATATCCTCAATTTTCTGTACTTTTGTTTGTGTAATGTTATTAAGCCTCAAGATTCTCTCTAGCTTTGTGTCCTAAACAACTATTGATGTTTTCTATTTGCCAGTTTTTTTGTCATTGCAGTTTAAAATGATTTTGAAGGGCAGCTTCCTGGTACACTGGCAGTGCTGCCATTTGTAACCGGAGTCTAGTTTGGAGCATGACCACCATGGGGGAAGATTAAGCATCTGTTGAAACCCTCTCCTCCACTAGGGAGTGAGGGCCATGCATCTTGCAACAATACTGCCATCTTTTTTGACCGCAGGTGGAGGTGGTGGTGCAACTGAGACCCTGCACTTTAAAGAGGGGTGATAAGTGTGGATTTCGGATGTGTGTGGAGTACTGTGTGGTGCCCAGAAGCATGACCTCATGAGTAAGACCAGAAAATGGTAGAAAATCGGATGACTGGCCGGGGGAGAAGGATCAAGCGCCCTGGGACTGCTTTTCTCCGGGGAGGGAGGGAAGAGTGTCCAGTGCTTTAAGGACCATTGGCGGAGGCTGGGGGTACCGCTGCGATCGGGCGCTGTCACGTTAGGGGTGGGGCAGATGCTGGGCGTCATTGCACTTCCTGCCCACAGGGAGCAAGCATCGGGAAAAAGCAGCTGCCCCCGGCATGACTACTCACTCTGCAGCCACCCTCCACTCCTGCCTTGACATCCGCAGGGGAGGGATCCTGCTCCTGTGGCCCTGACCCTGGGGCCAGGGCTTGCCAACAGTGTCCGCTGGGGAGCCTGGGCATGGGGATGGCAGGCGGGCTGGTCTGAGGATTGGGGACCGAAACAAAAAAAAAAAAAAAGAAAATGGTTGAAAGGGGATAGCCACCGAACAGGCAGATGAAACCCAACTTGCCAACCACGGTTATCATGGGTCTCCAACAAGTACTATACCTCCCATTCCAGAGACACCTGGAGACATGCCTATCCATCAAGTTGCTGGCCATATGGCAGATATGCAGCGGGAATCCTGATGAAGGAGCTGAGATGGCTGGAGCCAAACCTTAAAGGGCTTAACTTGGGAAGGTACTGGACTGATAGAGGGTGGATATGAGGCAGGGACTGTGTGGATGTGGCAGAAGGAGGTTCTCTGGGGACTGTCCCAAAGGAGTATAAAGTATGTTTTAAAAAAAAAAAAAGTGTCCTTTTTATCGTTCCATTTCTGCCAACTTCTTTCTGGCCTGCCCCATATGCCAGTTTCCCTTCAGCTCCATTTCCTTCCTTATACGTAATTAACCTCCTTTCTTATGTGCCCCCATTGCCTGCTCCCCCACTGTTGGGGTGCAAGCTTTGGGGGTTCCCAAGTCCCCTTGAGTGTTTCTATAACCAGCACTGCGGAAGGGTGCCGTGATCAGTGATGTGGTACCTGCAGGAGGAGCTATATCGTCCTGCTGTGACCAGGGCTTTTTCCTCTTGATTAAGGTTCCAGACCAAAGCGCTTTGGCATTAGAGTTCCGTGTTTGTGAAATCTGCATTTGTAAGCTACGAAATAAATCGTATGTACTGATTGCTGTGTTCAGCAATTAATTTTCTTCTCGCTTGAGTGCACTATTCCTGTTTTTGGCTTTTTCCTCTTGTGTTCACTTGCATCATAGGATACCACTATGCTAGGATATCAAGTTCCTGACATGAACATCAAGGGTGCCATTGTGCCGACATCGGGCAGTGTCCTCCTTTCCAAGCAAGCCCTCTGGCATCACTGCCTGTGGTTACCAGGTGGCTGTATTTCAGCAGGAGACAGCAGCCCTGTCACCCCCTCTTCCTTGGAGGATAATAGCGTCCAATGGAACATGAAGTCCTCCTCCCTCAGTTGGCCCTCGCAGTCCAGGCTCACTCTAAGCCTGGAATGCCGGCATCAAACAAAGTGGCACTGTATTCCCTTACTTCATTTTCAGTCATTCTCTCTCCA
Source organism: Neoceratodus forsteri (assembly GCA_016271365.2). Lineage (NCBI taxonomy): Eukaryota > Metazoa > Chordata > Ceratodontiformes > Ceratodontidae > Neoceratodus > Neoceratodus forsteri. The sequence continues at coordinate 1,226,121,904 of CM028132.1, read as the reverse complement.
TCACTTTTCTCTGGTTCCACTGCTCTGCCAGTGGGGGAAGAGAAATTATCTTAATGGACATTAGATTTTTATTAATACATTCTTCTTCCTCGGTCAGTGATGCTAGCTACCCTTCTCAGCCTGGCTACCCATCACCCCATCCTCTGTCATTTAGTCAGTTCCAAGGGGTCCACTGGGGGCATTTTCACTTGATAAGGGCATTTCTCTATGTGGTGAACTTCGTTCAGACTACTGTCCACCATGGCCTCTGGGCTCATCGTGTATGGGGCCGGTGTGTAGTCAAGAGCTGTTGGACGCAAGAGTGTCAGGGCCATTCAGCTGTGCATTAGGATTTTCCACACTTTGTGTTTCACCTTCAGAGATGTTGCAGGTGAGAGCTTTAAGGCATGTGAGTGCACATACATGTGTATCCAGGCACTGGATTCAGTCTTCATCTCTCCCCCACCACATTGCTCTCCAGTTGCACTACCACTGTGGTCACACAGGTGCAGTGTGTAGTGGAGAACACAACTTACCTTTCTGGGAGGGTGTCAGCTGGGGAACTTGATTGATGGACATTTCTGAGAAATTCCTCCCTCTGGTTGTGCTGTCTGGAGAGGAAGATGTCGGGCTACACGGTCAATTTGGGGGTTGTCTGAAACCTTGGCTGAGCGTAGTATATTTTGTTGTAATGTTTTCTAAAAGCACAGATCCCTTTTATGCCACTGGACCACATATACTTAACAGCTTTATTTTAGTGGCATGTCAGCAAATGCAACACATTTGAGATGAACTGAATGTGATTACAAACCTAATATATCAACCCTCTTAGCTGTGCCCAAAATTTGACCACAGATAGAAAACATTCATTTCCACACTTAGCCATGATCTCTCTACATGTGAAGAACAGCAAAATTGGAGTCAGATGTGTTTTAAATAAGATGCATGTGTACTGTAGGAACTTACAAGCAACTTGAGAAAAACTCAAGTAAGAAATGTCTTGAGCCTGTAAACTATTTTTTCTTTATTTGACTTGTTGGGGCCTGTGTAGTGTGTAAAACTGCAATTGTACTAACAGGAGATAATGTATTGGAAAGCCTCAGTATTAATGCCTGGTATAGACATCTAATGTGTCACTATTGTTGATCTCTCCTTCACAGAATAGATGTTGTGCAGCTATTTAAAGAAACCTAACTACAGTATGAGCATACTGGCGGGGAATGCCAGGATGAACGATATTGCATTCCTTAGAGGAACTTGAGAATCAGTGTCAGTTTTACACTACAGTACTTCGTAAAACTTTGGGTCAGTTGTTTTCCTTGAACAGTGTGATCTGAATAATTATCTCAGCGATGCAGATTGTTATTTGTGGCTTTTAAAATCATTCTAATTCTGAAATTTGCATTCACATTCAGCAGCTCAAGCAGTGCTAATTTAAGGCCACATCTAAAATTTCAAGGTACAAGTTTTTTTTTTTTTTATATATATATATATATATATATATATATATATATATATATATATATAACCACCTCCTGCCCTGAGAAACTGGTTTACACAAAACCTTAAAGCAGAAATTGGGCAGAAAATTTGAAACTAGTTTTAGAAGAAAAACATGTTTCTTTGCACTACTGCTTTAATAATGTTTGCATTTTTTGATCATAATTTTGTATGCAGAAATTTTTATCGTGGTCTACCACTGATTTGATTTCAGTTGCATTTTCTTCTGTTATAGTTAAGCCCTCAAGATTTAAGAGGTTTTTGATTGGTTTACATCCAAACATGTTGTTTGGCTGATTTTGATCTTCTGGGAGTCGATGCTGTTTTTGTGATCTATTTCCTAGGTTTATGTACAAAATATGCCTTTTGGCCAAAAAAGGAAGCCAGTTTTCCCAATGCAAAATGGATGATCATGTTTGATTGCTTAGTTGTTAAAACAGCCCTAATTGGCTGCCCACAATGGTTTGAGTTCCTCCATTCAATGCCTGATTAATGGATAGAAATCAATTTAGCTATAGTCATTAGGTTAATTTTTTGTTCTGACATAAAAAACAGGTCACCAGAAAGCATGTCACTATCTCTTGAGGATATCCCCCAGTTGGTAGAGTTGTGTTTTAAAAAGGCATAATGAGTACATTTTGTGACACACATACCATTTCCTGCAATTGTCATTAAGTAATTTGATATTTTGAGACATTATTTCGACTTAATGCATGAGTCTTTTTATAACTATGAGGAAGGACAGCTGAGTGCTGCTCAAGACCCAGTTACCAGGTGACTGCATTCCCTGCACAGTCTCACAGTTCAACACAGATGGGTATTTCTTACACAGAAATAAAATAAACACTTATTACATGAAGCTGTGTTTTACTTTTTTTTTTTTTTTAAGTGACTGGGTTCATTAATGTTTTCAGTGGCTGTTTATAAGCAAACATGTGTAGAGGGAGAGGAATAACAAGCAGAAGGAGGCAGTATAGTGCAGTGGGTTAAGGCTCAGAGCTGCAGATCTGGAGACCTGGGTTTGAATCCCACAGCCGCCTAGGCGCATACTATGTGATCCTGAGGAAGTCACTTAACTTTCTTGTGGTCCCAGGTCACTTCTGGAAACAAGCTTTGGATTAGTGTGCTACTCCTGGTCAAACAATGTTCCCTTCCCTTTCCCAGAAGGAGGGAGGTGCTGATTCCACTTTACAAATCCATGGTAAGGCCTCACTTGGAGTATGGGGTCCAATTCTGGAGACCTCACTTACGCAAGGACACAGATGGGACTGAATGGGTTCAGAGAAGGGCCACTAAGATGGAGCATGGGTTGAATGGGAAGCCCTATGTGGAGAGGCTGAGGGAGCTGGATCTATACTCGCTGGAGACAGAAGGTAGAGGGGGGGGCATGACAGAAGCGTTTAAGTACGTGAAGGGGATTAATAAGGTAGGGGGGAGCTTATTCACAAGAAAAGAAGGTGCTAGACCTAGGGGTCATAGTCTACGATTAGAAGGAGGAAGGTTTAAGGGCAATGTGAGGGGGTGCTACTTCACTGAGAGGATGGTAGAGCCCTAGAACAGTCTGCCGGAGGAGGTGGTAAGGGTCAAAACGGTGGAGGAATTTGAGGGCATGGGACAGCCATAAGGGGTTGACCAGGGTGCAAGGGGGATCTCTGGACAAGGGGGTGGTGGGGGGTAGGGGCAGACGCGATGGGCCAAAAGGTCCTTTTCTGCTGACACATTTCTATGATTCTGTGAATCAGCTGTTGAAGAGCTGATCAAATATGCATGATTTTATTTTTATATTGTCTGTTTTTCATCCTCTTTTCCCCTCTGTTCTGGATTGGAACCTCCTGCTAGTCTTATAAGCCTTCCTCCTTTTCAAGGAAACCTTCCTAAGTGCCTACCTCATCTGCATTTTTGCTTATCCCTGGCCCCTAACTTTTTGGAGACCTGATGGCTTACCCTTTGTAGCGGTGCCTTGGAAATGACCAGCTCCTCAGGGAACATATTTGACTCCACAGCACCCATTTGACTTATATTAGATATGCAGGCGTTGAAATTGGTACTGGCCCATTTGGTACAGCCAAATACTGGTAGATTTTTTTATTGGGCTAGTAAGATTTTTCTTTATCTAGCCCTGCAGGCTAGTACTGGAAAAGGTAACATTTTAATGAGTACACCAGCTGGGCTAGAGAAAAAGTTTGTGGGGCTAGTAGATTTTCCCAGTCACTAGCTCTGCTTGTTAGCAGCTGCAGAATTAAGATCCCTAGATATGGTATTGCAGGTGGGGACTTCATCTGTCCATACAATTTGACTATTTTGCTACGTTTATTGCGTTACAATGAGTTGTTGCCACTACTGTTGTCATTTGCTGCTCTGTGTTCCCATGATTGATTTCTGCTATTATTTGTTGCCTATTACATTATTTCCTCAATCTGCTTATATTATGTACTTGCTTTGTCCTCTGTACTGCTTGTAAATTGCATTCCCAGTTATCAATTTTCAAATAATAAAAAAATATATATATATATATATATATTTCTACCCATGCATCCACCTACCTTGCACTTAACATCACATTGGAGATGATTTTTGTAATTTTGTATATTTTTTTCACTTTTATAAATTGTTATATTGTTTCTCTAACTGGCCTTTTGTGTATGTGCATCACATTTGTCGCTTTAGTTGTTTACTGCATTCCCCCCTTTCTAACCCCTCCTCCGAGTTGCACTATATTATTTAAAAGGAAAATATGTATATTCTGTTTAAGGGACAATTGGAGAACCTTACTTACTTTGTGTTGTTGGAGTTTGAGCTTGTCATTAGTAGTACTGGCATGTTAATCTTAAGCCATGTGACTGTAATATACAGCCTGAAACAGAAACATGTCAGTTTCTGTACCAACAAATGTTGCAGAATAGATTTTGGAAAACCTGTTGGTTTACAAATACGGAAAGCAATAAGTACCACTGAGCTTCTCTATGAATTCAGTATACAAACAACAAAAAGCATTGCATATATGCTGAATGTGGTACTACAACAAATATCTAACTAATCTTTTTTTTGTTTCATCTTAGTTTTCTGTACGTCAGCATCAGTTTGTAAACCTAGAATTATTATTTTTATAAAGGCTTCATCAGAGCTGAGTAACTATGCACATCTTGCAACATTTTCTAAAACACATCTGTTTCCAAAGCAAACAATATGTAAAGAATTAGGCTCGACAAAGGGGGAATAATGCTATGTTAATGTACTGAGTGGTGAGTTAGAATCCCAAGCCTGAAGGGCAAGGGACTTCAGCAAACACGAGGTACATTAACATAGCATTGCAAGAAGTACATTTGAGTTTGTCACACATACTGCTGAGATGTGTGGAAGAATCACATCTATAACGGGCCTTAGGTTGGCCATTGTAAAAAAGCATTCCCCTGTCTCTTCACAAGTGAAAACTGTTGGGAAGGTGTTGCAGACCAGTGTCCATGGTATTTAAAACTACACGGACCCTCCAACCCTCAATCCAGATATTCTCTGTGTTAAAAATAGCATCAGGAGCTCCTTGAACAGTACATCGCTGCTTGAGCCAGAATGCCAGGTCAGTCACACTGACTCCCTCGTTCCTAAAAAGGACTGTAATAGTTCCCAAAGCTGACTTGGTCAGAGGGGCAACATCAAAAGAGGCCCTCAGGGGAGAAAGTCTAAGTTCCTGGTACTTTCCCCAGAATTTTTACAGACCAGTACTAAGTTAAAACTCACGTCAAAGGTGGTTTTACTGGAGACATGAATTAAAGCATACATCTCAGCCGCATTAAAGCCCATAGATCCTTTCAGTAGGGTACGAGCCACATAAGCTCTTTCAGGATGGGTATTCAAACCCCCTTTATAATGCAGACGAACCGCATTATGCCTCTTAGCAGGCAGGGTAGGGGAATGGAATAAAGAAGCATAAGGTCGGGCCGTTACAGGCTGGAAGAGGGGTCTGAGCAGGTGACTGTGTTGTGGTAACATTATCAAGAAAAACAGCATGCTTCAGTCACCCGAAGTAGAAGCAATTGGTTCTGATCTGGAAATAGCAATATCTATAGATGCATCAGAAACTGCTGTCTGGGGCCGTTCCAAAAAGGGCAATAAGGGATTTTGAGTCAGTTGTAAGTCAGAAGGCAAAGTCAAAGGTGATTTCAGGCCCGAGCTAAGAGCTTCCATTTCATTATCAGAATCAGCAGCATTACCAGTCAGTGTAGGCAATAGTTGGGCAATGGTAATCAGTGGAACAATACTAGACATAGTGATAGGTGTCATACCTGAGATCCATTTCCCCATAGTTGTAGTAAGGCCCACCCAGCATCCCTCAGTCTGGCTGCTACGGAGACTTCTGTGTTGTCCTGGAGTAGAATAGGAGCTGGTGCAACAGCACGTTTGATAGCACTCTGACTTGGGCCGGTCTGTTCCGAGACTGTATATGCCTTTCCGGATGGGGCCCCAGCTCTTGGAGGAGTACCAAAAACAAAAGATTCAGGCTTCCACAAAGCCGTGGTGAAGTCAAAATGAGCACCATCTCTGTGATGTGACCCGGAAGGTGTTAGCTCTTCAGATGCTGCAGGCTCAACGGAATGCACTCGGGGAATCTCCTCTGCCTTTTTTCCCCAAGTTCCGATCGGCTAGATCACTCGTGCAAGTCCCTTGATCAGGTATGTCCTTCACACTCCCCTGTTTCGCTGTATGCAGAAGCCTGGTAAATGCCTCCTTCTTAGCATAAGCAAGAAATCTTTCAGTTCAGCTTCAGTTTTGTTTCTATCCACATTCCCGACCTCCTGACTGTGCGAGACACTCAGTTGAGTCACTACCTCCATACTACGTGGTTCTGCCTTCTCCTGCTGGATATCTGAATCCAGATGCCCCGTGGCATTGTAGAAGTCATCGGTCTCAAGCACTCCATAGACAGGAGAGGAGACCAGCTCCCCAGCCTCCCATACATCCATCACCGTCGGTGGCTCTCCAGGACTGGCCATCCTCAGACAGTCAGCAGTTCCCCCTGCTGGACAGCAGGGGAGTTTTTTATTGAAGGATGCAATACACACATGATAATAATCACTATGAAAAGAAATTAATGAACTGACATCATGCAAACACAGGGTACTAACAATGTAAGACATGATTTCCTGATGCAAGATGCATTCTGTATTTACATAACCTTCATATAGATAAACTAATTCCAATGCTTTAAACTAACTTCCAAACTACCAGTTACTTTATTATGCCTTTGATCTTCTATTGCCTAATAAATCAAAAAAATTCTATTTCTAACTCATCTTATTTAAACTTGATAAAAAAGGAGCGGCCTCTCCACCATTTCTTTACTTTCTGTACGTCAAAACATAATTCATCATTTACTTTTATTCTAAAGATATTTTCACAAATTACTTTAAATATCATATACGGCATTCTCTGCTGTCTAAGTAACCATTGTATCCTTGCATTCCATAAATGGTATTTCAGAATGGTAAAAAATACTGATAAGGAACCCTTCTGGTACGTAGCTAGGAGATGGGTGTCATTTCCTAGCATTAAAGCTTCATATGTCATATTTTGTAACCAGGGGAGATTCCAAGCTTGGGTGAGGAAAACCCATAAGGTGCTGGAATAGAAACAAGTGAGGGCAACATGTTCTATGGATTCATCTGGGACTTCTCAATATGGTCATGATCTCTCTTTAGGTGGTTTGTGCATTTGATTACCTCGGACATTGAGTCCCCCATATGCCCCAAGCCATACGATTTCCCATAGATGTTCTGGGATTCGGTCTTCATTAAGCATAGATAATACTTTTTCTATGTTATGTGAACTGCAATTTTTAAATTCTGGGTCTATGAGGTTGCTGATTTCCATGATGTGTTGGTATTGTTTTCGTGTGGTTGATCTAAAGAAGGACTGGGAAACCTGCCATTTATGGAGTTTTGTACTGCTGATTTCAGGGATTCTGAAATCTGTTCAGATTTTGTCCATTTTTTTTATTTTGGGGGGGGGGGGTGTCTTCCCATTTTGACAAAAAGATTTGCCAGTTATTCATAAACCAAAGATGTACCAATGAAGGTGAAGTCTCCCATGGCTTTAGATGGAGTGGATCAGAAACAATTAATGAAAAAACACGACTGGGTCTGTCGTACCTAAGCCACCTTTTTGTATAGAAAGGTAGGTATAGCCACGTTTAACTGGGTTCAGCTGGCTGCCCCACAGCATACAGAAGAAAATACTAGGGTTTCAAATGATAAAGGTAGAGGGAAAACCGTACCTATGAATATCAGACTAAGAATTAAGAATTGTTTAATAATATGAATCCTTTTTTAATTCTGAGAATTTCCACCCCTTCCAAATATTTATTTTAGTTTCACACGCTTGAAGTGCCTTGTCCCAGTTCAGTGTAGTTATATTTTGGGTCCCAAACATGATACCTAAGATCTTGACAGGTTCCGTAATTGTTGTATAACTATTTACTGTCTCCGGGGGATTATTTAATGGACCTAGAGGCAGTGCCTTACATTTTTCCATGTTTAGACATGCTGTTGAGACTTCTGAATAACTTTGTAGTTCCTTATTTGTCTCCATAATACTCTGCCGGTCTGCTAAGGTTAGGCAGGTGTCGTCCGCATAAGCCAGGATTTTCAACTTGTCCCCTAGTGTGTTCCCTGTAAGTCCCACAATATTCTGATTTTGCGAAATGTGTTCCAAGAGTGGATTCAAGGAATACTGTATAATAAAGGGCTCAGATGACAGCCTTGTCTGACTCCCCTGGTTATTGAGCAGTCAGGTCCCAGTTCCTCACAAATAAGGGGGTTGCAATATGCTTGCTTATAAAGCATTGTGATTTTATCTGTGAACCCCTGTGGTATGTCGTACGTTTATAACACCTGGATTAGTAAGGCATGACTCACCCTATCAAATGCTTTCTGCTGGTCTAAGGATATAATCCAACCCGTTTTTTGTGATTTGTGATAGTACTCCCATAATTCCTGTAAGATTATCAAAGGGTGATGTATTGCTCTACCGGGTAACCCACAGAATTGTGTTGGATGGATTATACGCATGGCTATTGATTAAAGTCGGAGATGTAAAATTTGTGCTAATGTTTTAAAGTCCGTATTAAGTAGGCTTATTGGCCTCCAGTTTTGTAATAAATATCTATCACCAGATTTGTATAGATAAATTAGGATACTTTTTGAGAAATCTTTCGGGACGCTATCATTTGTGGAAAAAAAAAAAAACATAACAACTGTTCTAAAAATGGGCTTAGTTCTGGAAGAAATGTTTTATAGAATTCAAAGGGTAATCTGTCCGGACTGGGGGTTGATCCCATTTTCCTAAATTGTATTAATGTTGCAATTTCTGGTACAGTGATTAATTTTGTTAGGGCGAATGTATCCTTGAGGGACAATTCTGCTGGAAGGGTTTTAAATAATTGATTAGCAGTTTTTTTCTTGGGACGATACTAACTGTACACAAAGTATTTATATAGATTTTCTAGAAGTGCTGTGTTTGTTAAACACAATGAGGCAAGAGCTATGCATTTTCACAAAGATTTAGCACTTTTATAAGCAAAACACTAATCAATTTTTAGAGTTAAATAAATCCCTGTGCTGGTATTATGTGAGAAAGGTATTTAGTGATGACGGCCTTATTAAGCATCTCTGAGGTATTTTGCTTCTGTAGGGAGTTCGTGACCACCCCCATGAGGTCCTGAGAGGAGGATACAAGGGAGCCTGTTGTATCCTTAAGAGTGGATATGGAGGCTGCTTGTCGTTTGACTTTACAGGCTGCACAAGGGTCGAAAACAAGGGTTTTCTGTGTGCCAAAAGATAGTTCTGCTGTGATATAACTGGCTCTATCATATTGAAGGGCCTGCATGTCAGCTTTAATTTTAATTTTATCAATTTGTGGTGACAAGTTATGCTTAGAGGAGGAAGTGATTGAGAATAGGTGTTATAATTGATGTTGTAATGCTAAATACTTAAAATATCTCTGCCTGACCGTACTCTTCCCATAATTCTGGAAGTATGTTTGTAAGTCAGCTTTAGTTTGGGCCCACCACTCTGCTAAATCCTCATAGAGGTCTATTACAGAGGCTCTTGCTACCAGGAGTTGTCGTACTGCAGACTGAATTATGGGTTCTGTAAAAGCTTGATTATTCAGTTTTCATCTTGTTTTAATAACTGACCGGTGGGCATCTTGGCCTAAGGTTACTATGGTCATCTGGTGGTCTGAAAATTCGACTGGACAGAGGACCATTGTACTGACTGCCAAGTTTTTGGAAACAAATACATAATCTATGATTGCTGTGAACTGAGCCCTTCTGTTTGTAAATTATTTGTTCTGTCTAATACTATCATTGCAGTTTACGAAGGTCTGCTGTTGCAGTGCATTTCTTCAGTGGTACCGAATCGCAATATATCTTAGAGAGGGGTCTGACCTCTTGGAACGGAGAGGCTACAGTTGAAATCCCCACCAAATACAACCAATTTCGCAGTAGCCAAATAAGGCTGAATTTCTCAATTAATGCTACCCTATCAGCCTTACGTTGTGGCACATAAACAGTGATAATGCGGCATGGTAACTTATCCCAGTATTCGTTTATTATCAGTGTCCTCCCCGGGATAAGTTCTGTTAACCTATAATTGGAAAACCTGTGCCCTGGGAATAATGTTCCTATCGCATCGGCTCTGTCCGGCCCAAATGACCAGTAGGTGGGTCCCCATGGCCATTCTGACCTGAACTGATCCTGTTATGATATTGACCCCATCCACGGTTCCTGTAATAAAATGATGTGCACCTGTAAATCAAACAGCAGCTGAAAAATAGCATGTCTTTTGTTATTGTTTGGAAGGCTATGGCAGTTCAGAGATGCCACTTTACTGTCCGTTAATAGTCAACTGTCCAGTGGAAGTGAATCATCTTTTCCATCTTTTTTTTTTTTCCCCCAGCATAAGACTTTTCTGGAGGTTGAGGTTGTGAGGCCTCCAGTTCCATTGTATCTGCTGGTTCCTCTTCCTCCATTTTAGATTCTCCTCAAGTTGGGGAAGCTAGAATTTCATAGGGATTGTCAATGTCAGTGAGTTGGAAGTCTTCTTTTTGCTGCAGTCTTGAAGATCTCAGAGTTCTGGGTATAGAACCATCTGCTGATGTCGCTGGAACTTCTGATTGACGTGTGTTTGGGGGGTCCCCGTAACACACTGGGGTCAACAAGTCTAATGCCACCTTCTGATCTGCTGTATTTTGGGTCAAGGGTGTTTTGTTTTGAAGGTCTGTACCTGAGGTGGAAGCATGACCGTGAGACACTTCTTTCTCATGAGTGTTATTAGTTGTATCCCGTGGGGGGGAGGGGTACTTCAGGGGGGCCCCAGATTGTGCTTTATTGATCAACTCTTCTGGATCCAGATCTTGAACTTTGTCGGCTGATGCCAATGGGCAGTTATTATAAATATGGCCATGTTCTTCACACAGATTACATCTTGTGTGGTTGTTGCACTGTTGCTGGTGTGCCCCATCTCATTGCAAAGGCTGCATCTGAGCTTGTCACAAATACTGGAAAGGTGTGTGGATCCACAGCGATAATACACTTTAGGTTGTCCAGTGTAAAAACAGACACCCCGTCCCTTCCCAAAAACCCAATTTGGAATGTGTGTTATACTTCCTCTGTCTCCTTAGGTTCACTTTGAATCCCCCAGAATTGTTCCCCATCCAGGATAGCTTTAGGGCACTCAGGACATTGTATTTGTGTTTTAGCCAGTGGTAAATATCTCTGACAGGCACACTTTCATTTCGAAACATGATGGTAACTGACTTAATTAGTGATTTTATGAGTGAGATGACTGAAGAGGGTGTCCACAGCAGGGAGAACTTTAACTGGTTATATATTGTCCAAAAGAGATCCAACAGGTGTGCAGATCTAAAACTGAAGTCAAAGGTATCTTCTCCAGAGATGTGAATGAGTGCAAACACGTCTGCTGGGTAAAATCGTAAAGAGTCTTTTATTAGATGTTTGCTCACATATTGTCTGTCCGGTGGGGTTCCAGTCCCCCTTTGTATTTCAAGCACACTGCATGTTTTCTAGGTAATGGTTCAGTTCTGTTTGCTTTGAATAAATCTGATAATAATGGCCTCTCTGGTTGTTCTTGAGATAGTGTGTGGTTTTAAGTGTCATTCAGTGATGTTGGAGGCTCTTTGCTGACTTCTGGAGCAGGGTTTATACTTGGAGATGTTCTTCGAGAAGGCACTGAAGCCTGTTATACTTGGTTGTGGTTTTATATTGTCTCCTTTGTTAGTGATAATTGCGTCTTATCTAGGAGAAGGGATGGTGATCTGATACTACTTTTGTATTCGTTTCCAAATCATAAGGCAAGGTGATATGGTTAGTTTTATACTTGGTGGCTGGGGGGGCATTCTGATGATTGAGTAAATGTGGAAGGGTCCCAAGAAGGATCTGGGGTCCGCTTACCATCTTGTTCTTGAATCCATCCTGCTCCTTTCAAGGCATAGTCTGCCCATAATTTATTAGCCTCCGAGGTTTGAGGGATCCCAAACACAGTTTTAATGGCCTATGCCACTGACTCGGGTTGGGGGGGATCCCAGAAGACTGCTGTGGTGTGCTAGTTGGCCCAGTATCATTAGGAATTGAGCAGTTCAGCAGATACCTGTGCTGAAGTACCACACTGTCCCTTTTCCATCTTGTCATCTGAACACCGTTTCAGACCATCCTTATCCTCAGACACAAGTTTTAGCAGTGCATTTTTTCTTTCTCGATAGTTCTGCATCAGTAATATGTTGCTGTTGCTGTATGTTGAAGGTTTCGTCATGAAAAACATGCTCCGATCGTGAGAGTCTTGGGCCAGAGGATATTCCCTCTGTATGTGCCATTCCCGACTCAGTGTTCACTCTTATATTGTCTGCCGGAGCTGTAGTGGGTTGCTGTGAAGAAGTCATATCCTGACACTGGACATTTTCTGCTAACGACGGCTGAACACTAGTTTGCAAACTCGCGGTGTCAGTATCATGCTGAGGTATGTTTGGTGTGATTACATTTGTGCCTGACAGTAGCAAGCCCTTTGGTTTGTCTTTATCACTTTGTGCAACACTTGCAGGCAACATCATTTTCGAGTTTGGTAGTTTGGTAAAGGAAATGCCCAGGAGACTAATGAGAGGCCGATTCCCTCCCTCAGCTCCCTCATTTAACTTATTTGTTGCTGTGAAAGAAAACACAGTCACTACCTACTGTGATTCTGGAGGGGTTTGATAGACAACTTTAAATTGTGGTACCTGAGTCATGCCAGATGTGGTGTCTGTAACTATGGCAGAACTACTGCTGGTCTTGCTGACGTGGCAGCCTTTTGGGCATGGTCCCTCGCTCAGGGCTGTGAATTGTGCCATAACTTTCTGTAGAGCGATTTGTTTTACTCTGTGAGTCTCCTCTTCCTTCAGGATTAATTGTTGTAAATTGTCTGCCATTTTGACCTCTCGTAGGCTGTATTCCAAACTGAAATCTCCGATGTTTGTATTCTGTAGCTCAGCTTCTGCTTCCAAATCCAGGTTAACATTAGTGTCCTCAACTAAATTGACTGTATCAAAAAACATTTCAGTCTCTTGTGCCGTCAAGACTGGGGCAGAGACCTGAACCCCAGTCTCCTCCACGTCCATCTTCCTCGGCTCCCCAATCAAACTGTCCATCGTACCAATCGGACAGCAGCACTCCCAACAAAAGAGCAGGGGAATTTCTCTAGTGTCCTGGCCAAATTTCCCCCTCATTCACTAAATACCATGAACAGCAATCTGGTTCTGTAAATCAGTTGCATCTGTATCTTCCCCCTCCCTCGGGATGATGCTGAAAATAGGCAGAATTGCTAACCCTCCTTTCCCAGTCAGCAAAAACTAAAATAAAAATAAATTTCTGTGAATATTAAAAATATACTGATGATGAATCTAAGGGTGTAAGAGATATCTTGTTAAAGGAGAACTGTACAAATCAGAGTCTGCCCACCCCCAAAGCCTTACCTGCCGATTAGACTTTTTTGCAAGCTGAACTTTTTTTGTTCACTTACTTTACTTAGTTGTTGAAAAGTCCAGATTGCAGCAACATGGCAGATGCTGTGTGGTCCCATTTCAAGTGAAAGTGTGGCACCGCATTGCTCATTTCAGTGAACTTAGAGGGCAGGGCAGGCGTGTCAGAAAGAGGAACTAAAGTTGACAGGGTAAGGCGGGTAAGCAGAGAGGTCATGAAAAAGGAGAGGACAGGACTTTGGAAGCAGAAGGGGCAAGGGATGGAAGCAGGAAAGGGGGACAGGTTAGGGGAAGAGAGAGACAAAGAGAATGGAGAACCATGTGTGCCAACGCAAGGAGCCTAGGAAATAAAACTCCTGACCTTGAGGCGATCATTGCAGAGGCAGACCTGGATCTGGTGGCCATAACAGAGTCAGGTGCACTGACAACCACAGCTGGGAAGTGGCTATCCCAGGCTATACCATGTTCTGGAAGGACAGGTCAGGGAGGAAAGGTGGTGGTGGTGGGTGTTTTATATGTTAGGGAAGGTATAAAGACCACAACGATATGGCGGCACCAGTGGGTAAGGAAGGGTTTGGAGGTATTATGTATCAGCCCAGAGACAGGGTCAGAGGCCTTTATTTGCATGGAGGATGGTTTACAGACCACTGACACAGAGGGAGGAAATAGACAAAGCTTTGGGGGAAGCCATTAACAAAATGGCAAGCAAGGAAGAAGTATTGGTTTTTGGGGGACTTTAATCTGCCGGATGTAGACTGGGGCATTCTGGCTGCAGCTACATCAAAAAGCAGAGCCATCCTTGACTCTGTACAAGGGTTATTTCTCAGGCAGCTGGTTATGGAACCCACTAGAGCCAGGGCAGTATTGGAATTGTTATTTACAAACAGGGACAGCATTGCAGATGTCACAGTGTGTAGTCCCCTGGGTACAAAGGATCACCGACCTGTGTGGTTTGGCATATGGACCGGGCAGCAGAAAAACTGCAAAAAGGCAAGGGTTCTGGGCTTCAGATGGGAGATTTTAAGGAAATGTGGAACTGCCTCAGTAAATACCGGGGGCGGGGGGAGTGAGCTCAATGGAGGAGCATTTAGGAGGGAATAGCCAAGGCAAAGACATGCTGTTTGAAGGAAGTGAGCAAGGGAAGGAGGAAGAAGAGGCTGCTATTAAGGAGATGGCAAAGGCAGTGAAGGAAAAGAAAACTGTATTAAGGAAGTACCATAAGATATGGAAGTAAATGGGATGCATGTCTGGTAAAGCAAAGGGAAGCGGGAAAGAAGGTAAAAGCAGCTAAAGCACAAACAGGAGAGGATAGCTAAGGAAGTCCGAAAAGGGGACATGACTCTCTTCATGTATGTGAGTGAAAAGAGGAAGACAAGGGGAGGATAGTGCGAATCAGGAGGGCAAGGGGGGACTGTGCAGAGGAAGATCAAGAGAAAGCTGGAATTTTAAATGATTACTACAGCTGAGTTTTCACAACGGGGAGATGGGCAAGCATGTAGCAGAAAACCCCGGGGGGGGGGGAGTGGACACAAGTCCATCCTCGGTAAAGGCTATAGAAGGGATTGGAAACCCTAAATGAGAATGAAGTAATGTAACTTGATGGGATTCATCCAAGATTCCTAAAAGCACTGAACACAGTGCTAGCCTCCCCTCTGGCACCACTATTCAGCACCTTATTACAGATGGGGGCAGTTCTGGAGGACAGGAGGAAGACCAATGTTGTCCCTCTGCACAAAAGTGGGAGCAGTGAGATGGCTAGCAACTACAAGACCGTCACTGTCACATCAGTGGTGGAGAAATTAATGGAGACCTTGCTAAAGGAGAGACTCCTGGAGTACTTAGAGGCTAATGGGCTGCAGGACCACCTTTCACGGGGAGGACATGATAAATCTTATAGGTTACTAGGGAGGTGGATCAAGGGAAAGCAGTGGATGTGGCCTGTCTGGACTTGCTTTTGACATTGTACCACACAGGAGTCTAGTTAAGAAATCAAGCAGCTTGGGAGTGGGGGAGAAAATGGTAAGCTGGGTATCTAACTGGTTAAAGGATAGGAGGCAGAGGGTGGTGGTAAATGACAGCCGCTGAGGGGACGGGAGAGTGACTAGTGGGGTGCCACCGGTATTGGTGCTGGGACTGGTCCTCTTTAGTGTCTTAATAAGTGACATTGTCGAGGAGCTGGATGGGAAGGTGTGTCGCTTTTCGGATGTTACAAAATTATGCATCAGGGTGGGCACTCAGGAAAGGGTGGAGAGAATGCAAAAGAAAATGGGGAAACTAGAGGAGTGGTCTAGGGTGTGGCAGCAGGATTTCAATGCCAAAAAGTGCAAAGTTACACACCTGGGGTAGGGAAACCCAGGAGCTGTTTATAAGATGGG
Organism: Neoceratodus forsteri; assembly: GCA_016271365.2. Classification (NCBI taxonomy): domain Eukaryota; kingdom Metazoa; phylum Chordata; order Ceratodontiformes; family Ceratodontidae; genus Neoceratodus; species Neoceratodus forsteri. Next base: position 1,226,106,029 of record CM028132.1, on the reverse strand, counting down.
GAGAGGTTCTTATAGTCACTAAGCAAGAATGAGACCTCGGGGTCATCATATCTGATAACCTTAAGGTAGCTGGTCAGTGTGATAAAGCAGCGGCATAGGCTAGTAGGATGCTGGGGTGCACTGGGAGGGGGGATTTCCAGCAGGAGTAGGGCAGTGTGCCACCTTTGTCTCTCTCACTGGTGTGGCCCCACCTGGAGTATTGTGTCCAGTTCTGTAGGCTGCACTTTCATAAGGACTTTGACAGGGTAGTGGCAGTACAAAGGAGGGCAGCCAAAATGGTACAAGTATTACACAAAAATCCATAAGAGGAAAGGCTGCAGGGAATCAACATACACTCACTGGAGGAGAGAAGAGCGAGAGGAGACATGATTAAGACCTATAAGTACCTAACAGGGGTGAACAAGGTGCAGGTAGGGTGCTTCAGAGGAAGGAAGGCACTAGAACATGGGTGCATACAATGAAGCTAATGGGTGGGAGTTTAGGAGAGATGTGTGGAAATACTTCTTCACAGAAAGGGTGGTGGACAACTGTAATAGTCTGCCAGAAGAGGTAGTGGGGGCAAAGACTGCATCAAACATGTGTAGGATAGGAACAGGGGCAAATTGGGTAGAGGAAGGGAGGCGAGAGGGATGCCACTGACCAAATAAGGTCACAGGAATCGGAATAGGCAGGGGAAATGGGCAGACTAGATAGGCCTACCGGTCGTTTTCTCCCGACAGTCTATGTTTTTATACAGCACTTAATTATTTAATTGGTAAATAATTGGTTTAGTTAATTGGCTGATACAGTGTTTTTTTTTTTTGTTTTTTTTTTAAACGTTTCTGTCCTGTATGGTGCAGGCCCCCTTCAGGCCCACCCTGCTGACGGCAGGCAGTTGCCTCCCTCAAGACTTACTGACCTTACATTCCCCCACAGATTCCCCCCCCCCCCCAGTGGCAGGGCCTGGAGGGGAGGAGAGAGGCTATTCTTCCTCTCTCAGTGACCCAATAAAGTAGTGGCCCTGCCTGGGTGATGGTCCGGGTGCAGAGTAGGGTGGGCTTCATCATGCCGCACCACACTTTTTTCTTTCTTCATTTTCTCTCCTTGATAACCGGCATGAAGTGGCACAGACACGCGTGAGCGTGTAGAAGCACACACATGTGAAGCATTGTCCATCACACTCTGGCCCTAACCATTGCCCTATCATCATGCCTCCATGTGGTGGCAGTACAGGAGTGTGTGGCACATCCCCGGCCCCTGGAAGAGGAGAGCTGTAAGGAGGACACTCAGTCCTCTTTCCCCTAGCTGATCCCCTGCGGCCCAAGTCCACATCACAGCTTGGGTTGCCAGCATGACTGGAGGTATGGTGTCCAGTGCCTTTGCGCCTCTGGGTTGGCTCAACAGTGGCTTTTTCAAAGGAAAGCGGGTCCATCCAGATACATTTCATATACATGTATAAACATATGTATTTATGTAATATACTTACAATTGTAAAAGATCAAACAAACAACTTGTTTTCTCTTGGTGAAAAAAATAATGAAATTTCACATTAGAAATATTTATTTTCATTTATTTGATTTTGCAGTCTCCTTAAGATTAACACCTTAACCAACCAATCCTATCCTTAGTCTGCTTAGACAACTAGTATTGGAGCCCACCCGAGAGGGAGCAATCTTAGACCTGGTTCTCTCAAATGGAGATGGAGAGAGGATCACAGATGTAGAAGTGGGTAGCCATCTGGGAACTAGCGACCATTGAACAGTATGGTTCACAGTAAATACAGCAATAGAGTCAAGCCATATAAAGGCAAAAGTACTGGACTTTAGGAGGGCTGACTTTGCTAAAATGGGTGAGTGCCTAAGGAATGCACTAGCAAATGGGCAGGAAGGAGGTGGAAGAACAATGGGGAATAATAAAACTGCCATCACAGAGGTAACGAGCCTTTGTGAAGCAAATAAACAAAGCAAACGATGTAAGAAACCACTATGGTTCTCAAAGGAAGTGGCAGTGAAGGTTCAAGAAAAAGAAAGCATTCAGGAAGTACAAGGAATCGAAAAGGAGCAGTACAGAGAACTGTATCAGTTAAAGCAAAAGGAAGCTGGAAGTCAGTCAGAACAGCAAAGGCCCAAACCGAGGAAAAGATAGCCAACTCAATTAAGAAGGGATAAAACCTTTTATAGGTACATCAGGAGCGAAGGAAGACCAAGGGAGGGATAGTGAGGCTTAATAAAGGGAGGAGGGTGGGCAGAGGAGACTGTGAAAAGGCAGAGATACTAAACAAATAGTTTTGCTCAGTATTTACAAATGAAGAGGGGGTACCTAAAACAAACAGTAGAAACACTCTGGATACAGAAGTTGATACCAGCCCATTTACAGAAGAAAGGGTTCTGAAAGAACTCTTAAAACTGAAGGTGGACAAAGCAATGGGGCCTGATGGGATTCATCCCAGAATTCTAAAGAACTAAGAGTAGAACTAGTGACACCACTGACTACCCTCTTTAACAAATCATGGGAGGATGGGGTGGTACCGAGGACTGGAGGAGGGCAGATGTGATTCCCTTCACAAAACTGGGAGCAAGGCAGAAGCAGGAAACTACAGACCTGTTAGTTTAACCTCAGTGATAGGGAAAATGATGGAATCACTTCTGAAGGAAAGAATTGTAGAGTATCTAGAGGCCAGAGGGGCACAGGACCCAAGGCAGCATGGATTCACAGCGGGAAGGTCATGCCAGATGAATCTGATAGATTTCTTTGACTGGGTGACCAAAGTAGTAGATCAGGGAGGGGCTTTGGACATGGCCTACCTAGACTTTAGCAAGGCATTTGACACAGTCCCACTCAAAAGATTAATATACAAGTTAGCCAGCCTGGGAGTGGGTCCCATGATTGACAGCCTAGGTAAAGAATTGGCTGGAGAATAGGACACAGAGAGTAACAGTAAATGGAGTCCACTCAGAAGAAAGGGGTTACTAGTGGGGCACCGCGAGGTTCAGTATTAGACTGGTCCTCTTCAATGTCTTTATAAGTGACATTGCAGAGGGACTGAAGGAAAAGTATGTCTCTTTGCAGATGACACAAAGATCTGCAACAGAGTTGATGCACAAGGTGGGGGTGGAAAGGATGAGAAGGACTTGGCAAGGTTAGAGGAATGGTCAAATGTATGGCAGCTTAGATTCAATGCTAAGAAGTGCAAGGTAATGCACCTGGGAAACAAAAACCCAGGGGAAGAGTACACAATGGGGGGTGAGATACTAACAACAACAAAAATGGAAAGGGACCCAGGGGTAGTCATATCAGATGACCTAAAGGTGGGCAAGCAATGTGAGATGGCAGCAAGGAGGGCTGGGGGGATACTGGGATGCGTCGGGAGAGGCATCACCAGTAGAAAACAGGAAGTTATTATCCCTCTGTACAGACAGCTGGTCAGACCCCATCTAGAGTACTGCGTGCAGTTCTGGAGACTCAATCTCCGCAAAGACATAGACAGGATGGAAGCTGTCCAGAGGAGGTTAACTAAAATGGTGCAGGGTCTGCACCAGAAGACATATGAAGAGAGACTAAAGGAGCTTAATATGTATAGCCTCGAGGAAAGGAGGAAGAGGGGACATGATAGAAACTTTCAAGTACCTCAAAGGGAATCAACAAAGTCCAAGAGGGTAGCATCTTTCAAAAAAAGAGTGTGCAAGAACAAGGGGCACAATTTGATGATGGGGCTGCTCAGAGGTAATTTAAGGAAGTATTTTTTCACAGAGGGTTGTGGATGCATGGAGCAGCCTTCGGAGGAAGGTTGTGGAATTCAAGCATGCATGGGACAGTCATAAGGCCATTCGGGGGGGGGGTAGGAAGAAGCAGGCTACTGGTTAAGTAGGATCTGCAGCTTATCCAGTAGGTAGGGAAATGGGCAGACTGGGTGGGCCAAGCGGTCCTTATCTGCCGTCAAATTCTATGTTGCTCCTAGAAAAACAATTATGCAGCACTTCAAAAACAAAACCTCCACCATCTTTGTCTCTGCACAATTCTGCTCCACTGTATCACACTCTCACTTATCAGCTACTTAACTCACTCTGCCTGGGAGCTGTGCATTCAAACAGAACAAAGTCTTTGCTGTATTCTGAAATATTGCAGTGATTCCCAACCTTTGAACTGCCCGGAGAAAAAAGAGTTAACTTTCTATGCAGGGCATAGAATGCTGAGCTCGAGCTCGTTTGAAGTCTCTGTCTGGAGTGTTTGTTATTATTATTATATAAAGTTCCGGAATTACAACCTTTGAGTCAGTGACTCCTTTGCAAAGGCTCCACGTCAGGGCAAAACAGACAATAACAACAATAAATAAATATTAATGTACAGAGGTGATTACAGGAAGACAGAAGACATAATTCCATGGCTTGGGTAGTTACATTTTGGGATTGCTATTGCAGCCCAAGTCAGATAGACAATGCACCATTTAAGAACTTGAGTACTTTCCAGAAGCGTTGTACACTTTGCAGTCATTGACCTTGTCTCAGGTTGGATAAACAACCCTGCATCAATGTGGCGTAATGTGTTTAGGTGCAACAACAAGTATTTGAGTCTAGTAGGTGCATCTTGATGCTGGTTTTGAACTGGCTAATGCTTGGGGCTTGTGCTATGGATGGGGGGAGTTCATTGAGCCAGGTGGGTGCCCGATAACCATATGACCTTTGGCCTTGCGTGGTCCTTCTTTGGGGGACTAAGTTTTGTGTTTTAGCTGTGTGTCTTGGAGTAATCCTGTGAGTGTTGAGCTTTATTAGTGGGTGGAGTCCAATGGGAGCAAAGCCCAATTGTATTTTCTTGGCCTGGAGGCAGGTGTGGTATTTTAGCCTGCCAGCGAAAGTCAGCCAGTTAGCTTTTTTGTAGAGCTCGCAGGTATGGGTTAACTTATCGCTATCCGTAACCAGACAGCTGGCTTTGTTAAGGGCCAGATTGATTTGTTTTAGTGCCGTGGGGTCAGCTGCTCCATATATTGTTATTCCATAGTCTACCAGAGATAGGACCGCGCTACTTACTGCCAGCCAAAGGGCGCGTGGCGGGAGGCATTGTTTGTGCCTGAAAAGGGTCCCTAGTCTGGCGTTCACTGAGGCTGATAGTTGGTCTGTGTGCCTGTGATAGGTCAGTGATGTGTCTAGCGTGATGCCCAAGTATTTGAATTGTGATATTTGGTCAATTATGGTACCCTGATGGTTGGTTATGTTTAGTTGGGAGCTATAGTGATGGCTTTGTCTGTGCGTAAAGATCATGGATTTTGTTTTGCTGAGATTTAGTACTAGTCGTTGATTCAATAACCAGTGTTCTATTTCCTGGAAATTAGTTTGGAGCTTGTGCTGAAGAGCATTCAGGGTAGAGTCTTTCCAAAAGATTACTGCATCATCTGCATACAGTAGGAGCTTACAGTTGCAGGCACTAGGGATGGCATTCAGGAATAGGGTGATTAGGAGCGGGCCTAGAATTGATCCTTATGGTATGCCGACTTAACTAGTTTCAACTTAAACCATCAGATTCTTTACTCCGCCTCACTGAACGGTCGCTCTGGAGCTTTCTCCTTCAGCTCAGTTTGAAAGTCGGTTAAAGTTTCAGTTTTCATCGGTTTTTAAACTGAGAAAGTTATCCGCATAGTCGGTTCAGTCTCTGTCTGTGGTGCCATGAGTACTAGATAGGAATTGTTCTGTTTTTCTGTGTGGAACTTGTAAAAGTGCAGCTCGGTTTGACTGAGCCGGCCATTTGATAGTGAAATCTGTGTTTTGTGTTTTTACTTAGCGTGTGGTTATCGGTTCTAAAAAAAATCGTGTTTTAGTATTTTTTTTCCAATACCCGTGACACGGTTAGGAACCGATAAGGGAGTCTTGCCTGCCGGTTGCCATAAAAAAGGTAAGTTAGTTAGGTTGGCCATGTCTGAGAAACCCAAGAGAAAAAACGGGCCCACTGGGTTTCAACACTGCAGTGAGTGTGGGGAGGTCTTTGCTAAGGCCGATCCCCACACCACCTGTGTTTATTGTCTGGGGTTTGACTACCTTGATTCAGACTGCCAAATATGTAAAAACGTTCCCAAATCTACTCTTGAGAAGAGATTAGGTAGACTGAGGGAAAAGGAGTCAGAGAAGTCCGCTGACCCAGATGGCCAGCCCGGTTCAGTTCCGACCGAACCAGAAGGAGTGCCCTCTGACCGGGGTGATACTTCTTCGGGCAAAAGGAGAGTCGATTCCGCGGGATCGGTTCTGACAAAAAGAAAACACAAAGACAAATCGACCGGTTCGGATCCAGAGGTTCATGTTCCAACCGCCGAAGAGATAGCCAGAGTGATTCAGATTGTGGAATCGCCCCATCCGGTTCCTACCAATCCGGCTCCTTCTGGCAGGGGTTCGGTTCGGTTGGTTCCCCCGGTTCAAGATTATACCCTCGAAGATTTTTATGAACCGGAATTTGAAGAGGAAGGGGAATTTGAGGATGATGATGGTGAAGGTGAAGGTCTGGATGTGCCTGTAGAACCGGACATCTCCCCAGACAGACCTTCAGGTGTTTCCCCTCCTAGGCTTTCTGAGTCCCCTTTTCACTTTATGTTTTACAGAAAGGTGGCTGAAACCCTCCAGCTTCCTATGGAGGAGGCTGTGGAAGATCAAGAGGAGCCTGATTATGTAGAAATGATGGACATCCCAGAGTCCAGGAGTCTGTCTGTTCCCCTCCACAAATCTTTTGGGAAACAGACACAAAAAATTCTAAAGTCTCCTAACACTGTACCTCCTGTGGATAGAAGAATGGACAAGAGGTATACACTTTCAGGCTCAGACACGGAGTTATTGTATCAGCAATGCAGCCATGTTGGGGTAGTGCAGGCTGCTGACTGTGACAAGGTAAATATTCCCTTGGCTTCACACCCCCCAGACAAGGACTCCAGGAATATTGATGCCATGGCTAAGAAACAGTTCATGGCATCTTTCTTGGGACTCAGGCAGGCAAATTACATGGCCTGTACAGCCAGGTACCAGAAGTCCAGGTGGGACACTGTACTGGCACTGGGTAAACAGGCCTCCCCCCAGCTAGCCAAGGAGCTGGAGACGGTGGCTGCAGATGGGATTGAGGCATCTAAGGTTCAGTTTCATGCTGCTATGGACTCTAATGATGTGTCAAGAGTCATGGCTATACCTGTGGCTCTTCGGAGGATGGCTTGGCTCAGATGTACTAGCCTCTCTCGGGACTCCCAGGCTAAGGCCGTGGATTTTCCTGTAGTGAGTAATTCTCTGTTTAGGGAGCAGACAGAGAATTACATGAAGAAAATGGTTGAGTACAGGATCACTTACAGGAGTGCTCAGGCCAAGGAGAGGTAGGCAACTCCTCTAAGGCAGCAGTCTAGGGGCACGGGGCATGCCTTTTCAAAGGCCTTTTTACCAATCACAGGCCTCTTCTTCCTTTTCTCAGAGGGGGTTCTTCATAGGGAGAGGCAGAAGGGGGATGAGCAGGGCTGCATCCACTCCTCAGCCTAAAGCTCCTGCCAAGCAGACACCCTGATGGGCCTGCCTGGGTTGACTCTCCAGTTCCAGTAGGGGGGCAGGCTGGCTTACTTTGTCCAGGACTGGATGTCTGTTACATCAGACAAGTGGGTCCTGGAAGTAGTAAGCCAGAGACTGGTTCTCAGCTTCAAAAAATTTCCAAAGATGAGAGCCAGATCTTTTCCACCTGGACATCTCTAGGAAATCCTTGCCCTAGAGGCAGAGGTTTCCTCTCTTCTAGCTTTAAGAGCCATAGAGTACCTACCCTACACTGGGGCAAAGGGCGGTACTCCAGATACTTCCTGACCCCCAAAAAGACAGGGGGAGTGGCGACCCATCCTAGACCTAAGATATCTAAACAAACATCTTTTAAAACCAAAGTTCAAGATGGTAGCTCTGGAAATAATCCTTCCCTCTCTAAGGTCAGGGGACTGGCTAGCCTCCTTGGACCTCAAAGATGCCTACTTTCACATTCCCATCAGGTGCTCCCACAGAAAGTACCTCAGGTTTGAGTTGCCCTCAGGCTTCTATCAGTTCAGAGCAATGCCCTTTGGCCTAACCTCAGCCCCAAGGGTTTTCACAAAGTGGCTGGCAGTAGTATTTGCCTTTCTAAGAAGGCAAAAGATTTCCATTTTTCCATACCTGGATGATTGGCTAATAGTGGGTCAGTCTCCAGACCAAGTCAAGTCTCACCTGCAAGTGACCCAGCAAGTGCTCACTTCCCTACTAGTCCAGCTTCTTACCTTTATAAGGGCAGAACTGGACACACTTAGAGCAAGAGCATTTCTTCCTCTAGAAAGGGCAAGGGTTCTGATGGAACTAGCCTCTTCTTTCAGCCTTCGGGTATCTCGGCCAGCAAGACATTTCTTCCAGCTCTTGGGCCACATGGCAGCTTCAACAGCAGTGGTCCAAGGGGCAAGATTCCAGATGAGGGATATTCAGTTCCACCTGAGAGCTTTTTGGTCTGAGGAAGGATTCCCTTACCAAACTGATCCCAGTGACTCTGACCTTGATCCAAGCCCTCCAATGGTGGCAGTATCAGGACAATTTAAGACAAGGTGTTCCTTTTGTTACTCAGCCATGTTCAGTGGTCCTTACCACGGATGGTTCTCTTCTGGGCTGGGGAGCCCATCTGGGGTCCCTCACTGCCCAGGGGCTGTGGTCCCCCCAAGAATCCCTTCTCCATATCAATCTCCTAGAGCTCAGGGCAGTTTTTCTGGCCCTACAAGCTTTCTCTCAGTCAGTACAGAACAAGGTGGCTCAAGTCAGAACGGACAGCACCACCACCATGTGGTACATCAACAAGCAGGGAGGCACTCAGTCCACGGCCTTGTGCACAGAAGCCATGAAGTTGTGGCCCCTGGCTTATTCCCTGCAAACCTCTCTGGTAGCAGTTCACCTTTCAGGGAAGGACAATGTGGTAGCAGATGCACTGAGCAGGATCTCTCAGGGCCATCATGAAAGGTCCCTGGACCCTCAGGTGTTGAAAGTGATTTTTTCAAGGTGGGGCACACCAGAGATAGATCTCTTTGCAGCCCCAGACAATCACCAACTCCCTCTCTTTTGTTGCAGACCTCCAGTCTTGGGCTCAGTCCCCCTGGATGCCCTGATTCTGAATTGGGAAGGGAAGTTTCTGTATGCCTTTCCCCACTTCCCTCTCCTGTTCAGAGTTTTAGTCAAGATAAGGTCTCAACCTTGCAAGGTGATTCTGATTGCTCCAGATTGGCCCAGACAGCCCTGGTACACCCTGTTGATGTCCCTAGCAGTCCATCTCCCCCTGTCTCTTCCCAGGAATTACAACCTGTTAACATCCTCTCAGGGGAGGATTTGGTACCCCAATCTTCAGTCTCTCAATCTCAAGGCATGGCTCTTGAAGAGTTAGAGTTTGCAGATCTGCATCTTTCCCAAGGGGTTCTGGATATCCTCAAGACTTCTCAAAAGCTCTCCACCAGAAAGACTTGTAACTCCAAATGGAAGAGATTCAGCATTTGGTGTTCTAAGAAGCAAATTTCTCCAGACACTGCTGGATTGCCTACGGTTCTGGATTATGTGGTCCATTTTAATGGCCTAGGCCTCAGACCAGCTACTCTCAAGGTACACTTGTCAGCTGTTTCTGTGTTTTTGTTTGTGGGGAAGTCTTCCTCACTGTCTTCTCATCCTGTGTTCTGTAAATTTTTTAAAGGATTGCTTCACACCAGTCCTCCTTTTAGAGACCCTGCTCCTGCCTGGGAATTGAATGTGTACGTTGTTCAACTTATGCAACCCCCTTTTGAGCCTATGTCTTCAGCAGAGCTTAAGTACTTGACTTGGAAAACTGTGTTCTTGGTAGCCATTACCTCTGCCAGGCGTATCAGTGAATTGCATGCCCTGTCAATGGAACCTGATTTTGTCCCATTTCACAGGGATAAAGTGGTCCTTAGAATCAATAGAAGGTTCTTGCCTAAAGTGGTTTCAGACTTCCATTTAAACCAGTTTTCTTCACTGATCATTCTTCCTCAGGAGAGAGGAGGCTACACAGTTTAGATGTTAAAAGAGCCCTTAGTTACTACATAGAGCATACCAAGGGTCATAGGTTTGACTCCCTCCATTTGTTCCTCACTTATGGAGAAGTGTGAAATGGCAAACCTGCCACCAAGAGATCTATTGCTAGGTGGATTGTGTCTTGTATACAATTCTACTATGAAAAACTGGGAAAAACTCCACCCTCAAGCCTGAGGGCTCATTCCTCAAGAGGTACAGCTGCTGCCAGGGATATCCCTCTCTTAGAAATTTGTCAAGCAGCCACCTGGAAAACAGTCCATACCTTTACCAAGCATTACTTTCTGGATATCCAGGCTAGGAGTGATGCTCGGTTCGGCACAGCAGTACTTCAGAGCCTATTCCCAAAGTAAGTTCTGTCCCTCCTCCATGGAGGTACTGCTTGGTAGTCTGCAATATGTCAGAATACAGCAAGATTTCATGTTGTTTGAAGAAAAAATTACTCACCTTAATAATGTTGTTTATTCTAATGGAGTCTTGCTGTTTTCTGATCTCTCTCCCTGCCTCCCTTCTCAGAACCTGTTTTTGAGAAGTGGGTGGGCAGGTGCAGCGTTGCACCCAAGGGGTGTTTTTTGTTTGCACCCTCCTCCTTTTTGTTTGGGTGCTGATTTATTATTGTTATTTCTATTAGACTGGTTTTTAGTTTTTGGGTTTCCTGACTTGAGTCTTCCTTGGGAATCCAAAACTTTTTTCAGCCAGTTGGCTAGTAGGAATTTTTACAATTTCCACATAGAATTTTTAGTTAGTGGGCTCGTAAGAATCTAACGGTTTGAGTTTGAAACACTCCAGACAGAGACTTCAACCGAGCTCGAGCTCAGCATTCTATGCCCTGCATAGAAAGTTGACTCTATTCTCCGGGGCAGTTCAAAGGTTGGGAATCACTGCAATATGTCAGAATACAGCAAGACTCCATTAGAAGGAACATAATTACTAAGGTGAGTAATTTTTTCATCTTTCCCCACTCTTTTCAAAAGTAGCTATTTCTATTTAAAAAAATATATAGTTTTGTTAAAGGGACACTATTATCCCCCTTAGGCCTCAGTGTCTATAGTTTAAAAAAAAAACATTTAATGATTGGTCACATTGTGTAGAGCTTGTTGTTGTAGCTGGTAGTTTGATTTGGATTCCTTTTTTCTTTTAAAAGTGGAAAACAGACTGCTCACCATACTGGCGTTACCACACAAAAATGTTTTTTTTTATATTTTTGATCAACACCCACTGCATCTCTCCTGGACTTGGAAACACCCCCAATAGTCTAGCCATGTATGATGCAGTGGGAGGGGAGGAGACTGTTACATTATGAAGGGCTGCACTGTTTGGGGTGTTTTCTAATGTTCAGGAAGTATGCAGAAAGAGTATGTCAAGGATTTTAAACAGAACACGTTTTGGGTATAATTACACCATTGACATGCATTTTAGTTCTAATTAGAAAGGAAGCATATTAACAACCAGTAAAATCAGTGAATTTTAGAGAAGGTAAGCAATCATAAAATGTTGGTTTTCATCTAGAAAGAATAAGATGGAAAATGATTGATGGGGTCCCTTTGATTCACCTACTAAAACTGCTTCTGACTCTCGTACCATTGCTCTGTCCAGTTTACATTCTACTTCTGTGTTCTGACCCTACTCACACTCCAGAACGATTGCTCAAATCTTTCTTTCTCTCCCTTGGCCCTGTAGTTTCTCTTTCTCTCATTCGCTCACTCTGAACAAAAACAAAAAAGTACAACACCTGTTCCATATCTGCAATAGCACAGCAAAACCGCGCAAGTCTATTTTACAGAAAAACTACTAAACAGAATAGGGGGACGGGAGGGAACACTGAACATATAAACTGCAACTTCTTACAAAACACACAAAAACAGATGCATGTAAGAGGCAACAAAAAAACAAGATAAACCATTCCAACGCCAATTTTAATACAGCCCTAGCCAGCTAAGTGGGATGCGCTTAAGCGGGACAGCCGCTTCAGTGGGACACCTTTAAGGGGAACGGATTTAGCCCTGTCATATCTCCCTATTATAACTCGTTTAGTGGGAACACTTATTTTTTAAAAAGCCGCTTTACTGAGACGGCTGGCAGCCAACCTCAAACAGTCTGAAGTCAATTAACACCCGAAGAAGGTGTTAAAAATGCTTCCAACTGCCGGTCTGGAGGGTTGCTGTTTGTTTTTTTTTGACTCGGACATATCACAGCCCAGAAATGAACTGTCTCTGGCTGATGAGTAAAAGTGCTGGAAGCACTTCAGAACCCCACTGCTTCACTGTCAACTGTAGTGGCTGAATTCCACATCTCTAAGAGCCAAGCTGGCAGAATAAGCAATAATAGAGAGGCTATTCTTGCAGAATGGGGCGCCAATACAAATCCACAAAGGAAAAGGGGAGCAAAGGACACCAGTGTTGAAGACACCGTGTTTATCTGGTTCCAACAGGCAATAGACAAAGGTGCCAGAGTATCCCGGTCCCATGCTAAAAGCAAAGGCTCACCATCTTGCTGCTCAAATGGGGCACACTGACTTTGAGCCAAGCGATGGTTGGCTTTCACGTTGGAAGGCCAGGCACCAAATTGTTTTCAAAAAGGAGCATGGTGAGTAGCAGGATGCAGCCTCTTCTGTGGCCCAAAACTGGCTGAATGAAATTCTACCTAGTCTACTAAGTGCATACACCCTTGAGAACACATTCAACTCCGACAAAACTGGTCTGTTCTACAGGGGTTACCCAGATCATGGGCACACTATCAAAGATATGGAACTTACTGGGGGAAAGAAGGCGAAGGACAGAATTTCTGTCTTATGCTGCGCCAATGCCACCGGAACAGAAAAAAGAAAGTTGTTGATGTTTGGGAAAAATAGGCGGCCGAGGTGCCTTCCAAAGAACCTTAATGTTTTGCTGGTCACCTACACCAATTCATCGAATGCCTAGATGACTTCCTTAATTTTCCAGGAGTGGATCATGAGCTGGGAAAGTGAGCTATGCCATGGACGACAAAAAATCCTGCTCCTGGTGGATAATTGTAGCGCACACCTGCACAAACTGTCCCGACGGCTGCACTACATAAAGTTAGCATATTTTCCACCCAACATCACTAGCATTGTGCAGCCGATGGACATGGGCATTATCCGCAATCTAAAAGGCCACTACAGATCATTGTTGGCCACCAAAATTGTGCAGACCATTGATGCAGAGCAGAGTGGACTTGTGACAGAAATTGCACGGAAGATTAATCTCCTCGATGCCATTTATATGCTGCAAAAGTCCTGGTCCTCTGTGAAGCCCGCAACTGTTGCAGACTGTTACCGCAAAGTTGGTTTTATCTTTGGCGATGAAACAGTATATGTGACCGAGCCCCATACTGCACTAGCTGACATCCCTGTGCCACCATGTATGGATGTTGCAGCTTTTTCTGAGTCCGTTGATATGGACCAAGATGAGCCCACAGTTGGAGAACTTTGCGATGCAGAAGTAATAAATGTCACACTAAAGGCAGCAGGGATGAGCAGTCAGACAGTGACTTGTCTGATACACAGGAGGAGGTTGTACCTAATGTCCCTACCGTCGAGACTCTGTCAGGTCTACTTGCAGCCATGTGGTGGTGCCAGCAACACGACCAGGTAACCAGCTGGGAGTACTTGCTTGAAGCTGAGCAAGACATGGAAAAGCAAGCACTAACCGAAGTGAAGCAGCGAAGGATCACTGATTTGTTTACAAGTGGGACATCTGCTACTTTAACTGCATCTTCTGTTACCTATACGCCCCCTGCCGCTTGTAGTGATAACGCTTCTGCAAGCTCAACTTTCACTTACTCCGAACTACTGGAGACATTGCTTGACCTGTTCCCTGACAGTGAAATTTTTAACAGCAAGGGTTTAATATTAACTGCTCTGGTTCCCTAAGAATTTGAGCGTGAGATGGGACCAGAATATACCTCGCTATAATGAATTTGACTGCTGCCGAGTACAATAATGCTTAAACGCTTATACTGTATTGTAAGTTATATAAATGAATGAATTTGAGTGCTGCTCATCAGATGAGTACAGTAATGCTTAAAAGCTATTTAAAGTAATTTAAAACCTCTGTGAACAATAAATTATTTTATTTGCAGCTACTTATGGTGTGTGTGTGTGTGTGTGTGCTTTTCATTTACTGTTTAACGAGTAGAGTATAGTTCAGCTTGCACTTGCAGATTTATGGCCTGCCTAACAGCAGCTTTATTTAGAAGAGACAGCTGTTTAAGCAGGACGCTATCCATGTCCACTGGGGTGTCCAGCTTAAGCGGCTTGGACTGTATAGTACAATTACACATGCATTGAATGAACTGCACTTTCAGTAGGTGGGTGAAAATGACCCATTTATTTCCGTTCATGAGGGGATGGGACTTTAATAACTCACCTGAGGCTTTGCAACTTGTGAGTTACGGTCCCGCCTCGCTCACTCATGGAACTGACTGGATTATTTCCACCCTACCCATTGCATATCCCTTATTAATGCTGTGTGTGTGTGTGTACACACATACTTATATAACATATGATCCTACTTCGAGAGGGTTCTTGTAGTAGGTCTACACATATAGGACTGCGCCCCAGGCGTCAGACTTCTAGCTAGTAATCCATAGCGGGGGACCACCCCCAGCGTCACATGACAGGATGTCGGCATGACTGTATAAAGGGGGCGGTCCTGCGCCTGCCCTCCAGTTCTTTCCTGCTGTCGACCTGAATTGTCTGACCTCGCGGTGAACAGCTTCAGTTGTCCGCCATCTTTACCAGTATAGTGTCATCAAGGCACAGGTCAGGAAGCAAAGGAAAACCAGGAGCAGTTGTAGAATTCACCAAAAATTATTTATTTACACTAGCAGTATCATAAAGTAAACTTGTTCAGTATAACTATTTACAAAGGCAAAATAAAAGACCCATCAGAGTTTTCCTTCAGTCTCTGTCCCTTTTTCTTCTAATCTTTTTTGCAGTTGCAGCTTAGCTCTTACAAATCCTTTCAACCCTCATCTTTAACAAGCATCCTGTTTTTGTAAATATCAGACAGGATCTACTAGAACACAGTGTGCTTCTTGAGTTGAGGCTTTCTTTAGCACAGCTTTTTGCAAAAGGCTTAAAAATGGAATGCTGGTGATGTCTAGCTTCCAACAGCTTTTTGCACTCCTCTCAAATTATAATTATATACATTTCAACAGTAATGCTATACATTTTCCAAACAGAAGTGATCCCATTATCAGTTACATTTTCATACAATGATTTGCACATACTTTTATATTAGCTTATATACAAGGGAGGAAAAACAGCAAGGGAGGGCTGAGAGACTGTAAGAGGCAAAGGACTGCAAGACTGTTCGGGGTGATCAAGTCCAAGGTCTCTCAGGAAAATTTGGCTGCACAGCCAGATAGAGAAGAGACAGAAAAGGACAGATCCTTGCATTTAAACACTTTCTCCATAACAACTGGGACCGGGTCCTATTCCACCCTGTCACATATAGTAAAAGTATTTTCATAATTTTCCTTAACAATCAAGTTGTATGTCTTTGCATAGACAGAAGAAAAAGTGTTCAAAGTGCAGCGCTCAGATCCCGCATGGGGACGACCACTCCCACAGCATTCTCTGCCTGGGCCCCAAACACAAGGTAGCGGATTGCCAAATCTGCCAATCCTTTAACCAGGCCATGTGCTCCTGTCGCCAGAAGGCCCTTGATGCTCACCTTCTAAAACAACGTCTTGCACCGATGGAAAAAGAGCTTTGGGAGCTGAGGGAACACTCTTCTTCACCGACCCCAGAAAAAAAAGATGGAGAAGCGCCGGGAGTGGGGACGTTCTCCCTCCACTTAGTGTCGCCAGACAGCTGATGCCACATTGGGTGGGGCCTCCACGTCTGTGAGTACTCCACCTCATAGGTCTCCATCTGCCCCGGTGAATCAGGCACCTTCCTCCCCTCTTGCCTTGGCCAGTGGGCAGTCAGGGGTCTCCCATCCGGAGGACCTTCCTTCGGGCCTGTTGCAAGCTCAGCCGTTAAGTCTCCCTCTGGCTCTGCCACTGGGTGTTCAGCCTTGGTCAACCAGCCAAACTGCAGCCTCCCAGTTGTCAGCCCGACCGCAACCTGTAAGTTGGATGTTGGCTCCTCCGACCCCCAGGTTGTCGCCCGTCAGATACTCATGTGGTTCCCAACATTGTATACAGTGAGCTTCCAGGCTCTCCTCAGTCCCACAAGGGTTCTCCCTCCCAGGCCTCACTGACCCAGCCCGACATCTCGTTTTCCCCAGATCCCCGGGAATCGAGCGTTGCTGTCCAGGAGACCTCTCCTGCATTGGGCCTACCTACTGAGACTCTTGCCTCCCTGGCAGACCTGTTGATGGGGGTTTCTATTCCCTTACCCCCCTCGCCTGTCTCAGATCAGACGTCAGGCATCTTCCAACTCCTGACGCCAGGCCACTCTCCAGTTCATACTCCTTCAGATTTGGACATGGACCAGGGACTTTTCACTCCAATGCTGGAGCACCCTCCTGGCCCATCAGGGGTCCCTGCACAGACCCCAGGCCTGTCAACGGGCTTTACTGCTCCCAGCGGCCCCTCGGCACCGCTGCTCCCTGGGCCTTCCGCCCCTCCTCCGTCGAGCCCCACGGGCAACTATCCCGGCTACAAGCCACCTCAGTTCCCCTACTACCCAACACCAGGAGGGCTGTCGCCGGGTTACCCACTGCAAGTGCTGACGCCAGGGTACCTGATGCCAGGCCAGGGTTACATATACCATGGCTATCACCCATACCACTACTGGTACCAGATGCCTGGCTACCCCCCTTATGCTGCGGGGTACCTAGGCTACCAGCCTCCTCCGTCTCTCCTTCCACCTCCCCCACCCCAGCCAGAACCCCAAGAGACTATCCCGGCCTGGTGGAAGGACGCTAAGTCCCAACCTTTGCAAGAGTTAGGCCAACCTCAACCGGTGGTGGCTGCTACCCCGACCCACAGGACACTTACAAGAAGCCCATCCCCTATGGACCGGACATCTGATAGGGATTTGGGCAGGCGTCGAATAGGGGTTCCCTCGGGTGCCAGGGTCATGGAGGCGGTTACTTACTTCCTTGCGCAGCAGACCCGCAGTCTTCCGACTCCGGCTCTGTGGGCAGTTATTACCCAATAGAGCCTCAGCTCAAGGAGTCTCCAAAGTGTCCACTAAAGGATCCATCCTTCATGGAACTCCGGTGCATTCAACAGGCCTACAGTTGGATGTCCCAGGAGATGGACCCCAAGAGAAAGAGGCTGGAAGAACATCTGGACCTCACTAATGCAGATCCCCTTCCCATGCCTCCTTGAATGGGGCTGCATGAGGACTTAACTTCTAGCATATGGCAACAGCCGTCATCTATTCCTGCAGTTTCCCAAAAGCTGCCCCCCCCCCCCCGGAAGGGGCTTGCCATTTGACTACCCAACCTAAGGCCGACTCTTTTGTCATTACAGCAGCCCACAATAGGTCAGCTCAGCCTAAACACCTGAGTGCCTCCCCACCCCCACCGGACAAGGAGTTCAAACAAATGGACCGATATGACCGCAAGGTCTACGCCTCTTCTACTGCATCATTCGATCTTTAAATTATGTGGCCCACATGGTGTCCTTTCAGAAGTCCACTCTATCCGACTTAGAAAAAGAACTCTAGGCCATTACGGACAAGGACCTCAGGAACAAGCTGCTAGAGAAGGTAAGACTCAATAAGTCTTCCTCCCGCCATGCCTTATGGGCCACTTATGACTCCGTCGATTCTTTGGCTTGTTGCACCACTACTGGAATTTGCTTGAGGAGCCTGAACTGGCTCCGTCTTGTGGGACTGGCGCAAGACGTTCAGAGCACCCTGCTGGACTCCCCTTCAGGGGTTCCTTCCTTTTTGGGGGCAATGCTAAAGGTATAATAACGGAGCTACAAGAGAGCAGGAGATCATTTAAAGATGTTCACTCCATGTACCACTCGGGCCAAAAACCTAAGTAGAGTTTTCGTCGCCCCCCCCAGAAGAGATGGAATAGGCAGAACCAGGGCAGATGACAGGGCAAGTGTCGTGCCACCAGTTCCTGTACCCATACTCCTCAGACGAAGTCCTAAAGGCCGCCAGCAGTGGCAAAGCATTTCTCCCCTCTGCATCCTGATTCAAGGGGTTCCCCTCCACCTTCTCCTGTATTTCTGAAAGAACCAGTGGGGGAAGGCGATAACCGCAGATGCTTGAGTACTCCAGCTCGTCACAAGAGAGCATTCCATTGCGTTCCTGGACAGACCTCCGGACAATCGCCGGGAAGGTCTCACTACCCGTCAAGCCATCAAAGCCTTATTCAACAGGAAATCCAGGCTCTATTGACAGTCACCCATGGAGCTGGTTCCGCCAGGGTAGATAGGAAGGGGATAGTACTCCCACTTTTTCCTAGTGCCCAAAAAGACAGGAGATCTGAGACCCATTCTAGATCTAAGTCTGCTCAACCTCTTCATAGAATACAAGAGGTTCCGCATGCTGACCCTCCAGGGACTCCTACCCCTGCTCCAACAAAATCACTGGCTGTGCTCACTGCACATGCAGGATGCTTACCTGCACATTCCTATCCTCCCGCCCCACCACCGTTTCTTGAGATTCTCTTTTCAGGAGAACCATTATCAGTTCAAGGCCCTTCCTTTTGGCATCTCTTCGGTGCCTCAGGTTTTCACCAAGTGCCTGGCAGTGGTGGCTGTGGCCTTGTGCCACAAAGGGATTTATATGTTCCCTTACCTGGAGGGCTGGCTGCTGTCAGCAACATCTCAGGACAATCTGATGGATTCTCTTTCCACTACCCTGGACCTTTTCTCCAGACTTGGCATCACTGTGAACTGTCCCAAGTCTCAGCTCTCACCCCCAGCGCATTCAGTTCATTGGAGTGGTGCTGGATACAGTCCAGGGCAGGGCCTTTTTACCTATGGACAGGACAGAAACCCTGATTAAACAAGCTGCATTGGTGTCCTCCTCCCGTCGGACCATAGCGCGCTATATCCTCCACCTGTTGGATCTTATGGCGACTGCCATACCCGCAGGGTCTTTGGCCAGACTGCATATGAGGGTGACCCAATGGTCTCTCAGGGTCCAGTGGGATCACCACATGGACAACATGGGTCACGGGATCTTAGTCTCCAACAGCTTGAAGAGGGATCTCCTCTGGTGGCAAGATCTCTCCAACCTTTCTCTGGGGGTTCCCTTCCATCCCCAGCCCCCCATGACCCTCATGACAGACACTCCGGGCCACGGTTGGGGAGCCCACCTGGGAGACCATTGGACTCATGGGACATGGTCTCCCCTAGAGGAGCATCTACATATCAGTATTCTGGAGATGAGGGCAATTCTCTATGCCCTCCAAGCTTTCCAATCCCTCTTACTTCCGGGAACACTTCTGATCCAGACCGACAACATGGCCACAGTCTGGTACATCAACAAACAGGGAGGCATCCTATCGTACCCCCTTTGCAGGGAGGCAATGCGGGTGTGGTACTGGGCAGTCCAGCATGGCCTGTCATTGATAGCAGTCCATGTCCCAGGAATTCACAATGTCCTGGTAGACAGTCTCAGCCGCACTGTTGTGCGGGCTCACAAGTGGGAGCTAAAGCAGAAAGTAATGGAAGATCTCTTCCTTCAGTGGGGTTGGCCAGAAATAGATCTCTTTGCCTCCCCATCCAACGCAAAACTACCCAGCTTTTGCTCATTCGTTCCCGGGCATGGTATTTTTTGGCGAGACGCGCTGTCTCTATCGCGGACAGGGAGATTTCTGTATGCTTTCCTTCCCTATCCTATTCTACAGAAGGTTCTGCTGAAGTTCCAGGCAGAGAGGGCCCACATGATTCTCATAGCCCCTTTTTGGCCTCGGCAGATTTGGTTCCCTCTGCTGCAGCAGCTGACGTTGGAACCCCCAGTACCTCTTCCTCTCTCCCATGACCTTCTGTCTCAGGAGTAGGGTAGTCTGGTGCATCCGATCCTCAAGTCTCTCTGCCTGCATGCGTGGCATCTTTGGATATAGCCGTCTAACGCTTTGGTGTCTCTTCCAGAGTCCCTCAGGTCCTAGTGGAGGCCAGAAAACCCTCCACTAAATCCACGTATGCTATGAAATGGGAAGAGATTTTCTATTTGGGCCACAGCCAAAGGCCTGGACCCTTTTTCTGGCTCGGCTCCTGAGGTCCTCGAGTACCTCTTGCACCTGTCTGATTCGGGCCTCAGCTATTCCTCTCTGAAGGTCCACCTCTCTGCGGTTTCTGCCTGCCACCTTCCGATGGAGGCAAACCCTCACTCAGTTGGAGGTTTCCAAAACCTTTCTTAAGGGGATCCTCCACCTTAAGCCTCTGGTCCATAATCAGGTTCCCCCCTGAGATTTGAATTTCATTTTAGAGAAACTCACTTTGCCCCCATTTGAGCCGGCAGCAAGTTGCGACATGCGTTATTTATCCCGAAAACTGCTCTTTTTAGTCACTATTACTTTAGCTCAAAGGATTTCAGAGCTTCAGGCCCTCATTTGTAAGGAGCCATGTTTGATTTCCACAGAGACCGGGTGGCTCTGTGGACTAATTCTTTCTTTCTTCTGAAAGTAGTTTTGAAATTTACTTTGAACTAGAATGTTGAACTGCTGGTATATTACCCAGAGTATTCCAACAGGGGGGAATACCTCTTGCACACTTTAGTCGTGCATAGGACTCTTGAGATATTACATCTCTAGGACCAAAGAGGCTCGTTAGTCTGACCAGTTGTTTGTGGCCTTCACACCCAAATGTTGGGGCAAGGCCATTTCAAACAAGGGTTACATAGAAACAGACTTTGATGGCAGATAAGGACCACTTGGCCCACCCAGTCTGCTCATTTCCCTTCCTATTGTATAAGCTGCAGATTCTAGTTAACCAACAGCCTACTTCCTACAACCCCCCACTACAGTTGCCTTAGGTCTGTCCCATGCATGTTTGAATTCCCCCACTGTTTTAGACCCAACAACCTCCCCAGGAAGACGTTTCCATGCATTCACCACTCTCTCCATGAAAAAAAATGTCTTCACATTACCCCTAAGCTGTCCCCCCTCTATCTTTAAATTGTGCCCCCTTGTTCTTACACATCTCTTTTTCTAAAAGATGCTACCCTCCTGGACTTTGTTGATTCCCTTGAGGTACTTGAAAGTTTCTGTCATGTCCCCCCGTCCCTCCTTTCATCAAGAGTATACATATTATGCTCTCTCAGTCTCTCTTCATATGGTTTCTGATGCAGACCCTGCACCATTTTAGTTACCCTCCTCTGGAGTGCTTCCATCCTGTCTATGTCCTTGCATAGATGGGGTCTCCAAAACTGCACACAGTATTCCAGATGGGGTCTCACCAACTGTCTGTACAGAGGGATAACCATTTCCCTTTTTCTACTTGTGATGCCCCTTCCTATGCATCCCAGTATCCCCCGGCTCTCCTTATGACTTCTCACATTGCTTTGTCTAAATGGTTGGCTAACTGCATCTTGTGCATTTACCTCAAGTACAAGAAGTCCCTTCCAGGGGACGTGAAAGGCCACTTGACTCGGGACATGGCTACTTCGATGGCCTTCCTGAGGAACGTGTCCACTGCAGACATTTGCACAGTGGCCACTTGGTCTTCCGTCCATACCTTCACCAAGCATTACAGTCTGGACATCGCCTCTAGATGCAGAGCTGGTTTCGGCCTTGCAGTTCTGCAAGGCCTCCTGTCCTAAGCAGACCTCTTGTTGTTGGTAGACGCTTCCTCCTCCCGGAACTTAGTCTCCAACTTTCCTTTTCTTTGACTGCTTGGTATTCAGTCCTATATGTGAAGACCTACTGCAGGAACCCTCTCGAGGTAAGATATAGCAGTTGCATAAGAACTTACTGTAACAGTAGATCTTTGAGAGAGGTTCCTGCAGTAGGTCTCGATTTCCCTCCCAGCTTTTGTATTTTTCCTCTTTTCCTTTCCCAGGGCTTTGTTTTAGCGGGCTTTAGGAGTTTCTACTCCTTTCTCCTGTTTCCTCTTCCGAAGTCTTCGGTGGGAGAACTGGAGGGTGGGTATGGAGACCGCCCCCTTTATACAGTCACGCTGAGGTCCCGTCATGTGATGCCGGGGGCGGTCTCCAGCTATGGATTGCTAGCTAGAAGTTTGTCGTGCTGTCCTGATGCCAGGGGGCTGCAGTCCTATATGCGAAGACCTACTGCAGGAACCTCTCTCGAAGGTCTACTGTTAAGGTAAGGTATTACATAGCTGCTATTTTTGAGATGACAGAGCAGATAAAAAGTAATAGCTCTCTGAACATGAAAAGATTCAATATATTATCTTGAATCATTTTGTCATAGTGATATCTTTCCTTGTAACACTATGTTGTCGTGCATTCTTAACTCATTCAGGTGTAGAATGTTTGACCTCAGTAGCAGTACAAACCATATTCAAATGTGAAGAACTTAAAACAAAAAATGATAGCACCCTACTGTGAGCACAAAAGTTGTTCAGCACAAAAATATGTCAAAATTAATGGTTTTTCATTTCCTTTTAGATTTTGTTATAATCAGCAAAACATGGCAGAAAATTTGATTTTTCACTTTTTCAACGAACAAATGCAAATACCTTTAAAATGAAAAATGAGAACATGGAAATGTGAGCACAAATGTTGTTCAGCACAAAAATATCTACAAAATCAGTTGTCATTTATAGACAACCTTTCCATTTAATTAAAATTAGCAAATAATGGCAGAAAATTATTAGTTTTACATTTTCATAGAAACATAGAAGTTGACAGCAGATAAGGACCGCAAGGCCCATCCAGTCTGCCCATTTCTTTTTCTACCTTATAAATGTGCCATCGGCCTTTGCTCTGTCAGTGGCCTATCTATTCATAGTCATCTGTATTGCTCCCTTATGCCTATCCCATGCCTGTTTGAAGCTCTGCACTGTATTCATAGCCACCACTTCCTGAGGTAGACTGTTCCATGCATCCGCCACCCTTTCTGTGAAAAAGAATTTCCTCACATTCCCCCTTAATCGGCCTCCCTCTAATCTCATGCTATGTCCTCTTGTCCTGCTATTTTTCTTATATTTAAACATGTTAGACTCTTTCACCTTGTTAATGCCATTAAGGTGTTTGAATGTTTCAATCATATCACCTCTCTCCCTCCTTTGCTCAAGGGTATATATAATGAGCTCCGTTAATCTGTCCTCATATGTCTTCTGATGCAGTCTCTGCACCATTTTGGTTGCCCTTCTTTGGACTGCCTCCATTTGGTTAATGTTCTTGTGAAGGTGTGGCCTCCAGTACTGCATGCAGTACTCCAGATGGGGCCTAACCAGTGTCTTGTAAAGAGGGATTATTACCTCCCTCTTACGACTTGTGATACCCCTACTAATACACCCTAACAACCCCCTAGCCTTACCTACTGCTTTAATGGTCTGTTTGGATGATTTCAGGTCATCGGTGATGATGATGCCCAAGTCTCTTTCTTCCTTTGTGACTGCCAGCAACTCCCCTCCCAGCCTATAGGTGGCTTCAGGGTTTCTCTTCCCTATGTGCATGATCTTGCACTTCTTTGCATTAAATCCCAGTTTCCACTCCTCTGACCATTTTGCTAGTTTATCCAGATCTCTTCTCATTCTGCCCACCCCACCTGGATCATCTACTCTGTTGCAGATTTTGGTGTCATCTGCAAACAGACAAGCCTTACCCTATAGTCCATCTGCAATGTCACTAATGAAGATATTGAAGAGGACTGGCCCCAGGACTGATTCCTGAGGTACCCCACTTGTGACTTGCATCTCTTCTGACTGTATACCATTTACCACCACTCTGTTTTCTGCCCATCAACCAGTTTGCCACCCAGTTGACCAACTTCTGCCCACCCCGAGCCTACCCAGCTTATTTATCAATCTTCTGTGTGGAACAGTGTGAAAGCTTTGCTGAAGTCAAGGTAAGTGCACATCAACTGCTCCCCCTTGGTCCACCACTCTGGTTACCCAGTCAAAGAAATCTATGAGATTAGTTTGACAGGACCTTCCTTTGTAAACCCATGCTGTCTTAGATCCTGTGCCTATGGATTGCAGGTGTTTCACTATCCTTTCCTTAAGGAGTGCCTCCATAATCTTGCCCACTACTGAGGTAAGACTGACCGGTCTGTAGTTCCCTGCCTCCTCCCTGCTACCACACTTGTGGAGCGGGTTCACATGAGCCCTTCTCCAGTCTTCTGGGACCTCTCCTGTGCTCAGAGACTCACTAAACAGTTCTGATAATGGCTCTGCTAGTTCCACCCTTAGCTCCTTAAGTACCATGGGATGCATGCCATCAGGTCCCATTGCCTTGTCCACACTGAGCTTAGCGAGTTCTTGTAGGACCCTTTCTTTTGTGAAAGGTGTAGTGCTCTCCTCCCTTCTCCCTGTGTCCATGGTGCTGCGCTGTGGGCCCTGCCCTACCTTCTCTTCAGTAAATACTGAGCAAAAGTATCTATTTAGGATAGATGCTTTTACAGGGTCCTCCTCTCCGCCCTTTTCTCCTTTAAGCTTAGCGATACTTCCTCTGGACTTTCCTTTCACTAATGTATCTGTAGAAAGTCTTGTCACCTTCTTTTACTGTTCGTGCTAGTGTTTCCTCAGTTTGGGACTTTTCCTGCCTTACTGCCTTCCTGCTTCCCTTAGGGCAGTTTGGTATGCCTCCCTGTCTTTATCCGCTGTGTTCCTTATATTTCCTGAAGGCCAGCCTTTTGGCTCTGATCTTTTCTGCTACTGTATTTGAGAACCAAAGTGGTTTCCTTCTTCTTTGCACTTCCTTTTCTGTCTAACACAATGGGATGTTGCTTCAAGTATTGCATCTTTAATGCTTGCCCACTTTGCCTGTACCCCCTCACCTGTGTTTCTTTTTGCCAGGGCTAGCTTAACTCTGTTAGCCATCTTATCAAAGTCAGCTCCTCTGAAGTCCCATATTTTTGCCTTGGAATGGGAGGATTTAGATGTAGTGGCCAAACTGAACCATACCATGTGATGGTCACTGGCCCCCAGGTGACCTTCTACCTGGAGATCTGTGATCCCTTCCCTGTTAGTCAGTACTAGATCTAGGATAGCCCTGTCTCTTGTGGGTTGTTGTACCAGTTGTTTGAGGCCCTCACCTTCTGTTCTACTTAGAAAGGAAATAGATAAAATAACCCGTAACATCAATGAACTTTACAGAATGTAAGCAATCATAAAATGTGAGTTTTCAGCTAAAAAATAATACACTGCAAAAAATGTTGACTGTGTCCTTTTAAGTGAAGAATTTGTCAGGGCTGTGAGTAAAGCGGGGAAACAAGATGGCGGGAGTGGAGTTTCAGAATGAAAGGTAGAGTGCTGTTGGCTATAATTCAGGGCAGATTCATTGTGGGATTGGTCATTATCCTCCAACTCCTGGGGCAATGGTCGGGAATTCTGGAAGAACATGAAGGAACTCACCGGGAATCCACCCAAACCCCCCCCCCATCAGTACTCAACATAAACGGAACCACAACCCTCAACCCAAAAACCATTGCGGATATCTTTAACAAAGCCTTTACCGACCTCAGCGCTGTCCTACCCCAGGACTGCTTCAAAGATGGTGAAGCCCCTCTGTCCGCAATGAACACTACTCCCACCAGCTCCCCCCACTTCTACTTCAAAGCAGTCAAGGCTCACCAAGTACGCAAATATGTTACCAAAGCCCTTGGTAAATCAAGATTCAGTAATGAATCCCTCGATCTCAAAAACCTTGATGAAGTGCTTAGTCCTCTGACCAGAATTTTCAACCTCTCCCTCAGCCTTAGTCGGTTCCCGGACAGATGGAAATCTGCCACTGACACTCCAATCCATAAAAGTGGTGACAAAACTGCCCACGATAACTACAGACCTATCTCCCTACTACCCCCACTCTCCAAGGCACTAGAACGCATCGTCTCAGACCAGCTCACAAAATACCCGGATACATACAACATCCTGTGCAAGCAACAACACGGATTCTGCAAAGGTCACAGCCCTACTTGAATTCACCGGCGCAATCCACAACGCACTTGACTCCGGTGAACTACTAGGCTCAATCTACATTGACTCAACTAAAGCCTTCAACACCATCAATCACCGCCTCCTGCTTGTTCAGCTTCAGAACACTGGCCTGTCAACTGACTCCACTGCCTGGTTTGAGAGCTACCTGGAAGGACGGACCCAAACAGTAAGAATCACTGATACACTCTCGGACCCTAGACCGGTCCACTCATGAGTCTCCCAGGGCTCCATTCTGGGACCCCTCCTCTTCAGCCTATTCTTAAACTCACTACCGGACAGCTGCCTAGAACAAATAATTCTCTATGCCGACGATGCTGCGATCCTCACCTCGGACCCTGATCCAGTCCAATTACAAAATAAACTACAGCGGGCCTTCTCCTCCATTGAATCTTGGTTCCTAAATCATAAACTGCTTCTCAATCAGAAATAAAACAAGTCTATGGTCTTCTGCAGTCCCCACAATGAAAACAAACTCCACCCCCTTCCCTCTCCATTGCAACCGAACAAGGAGTGATCCTAGAACAAACACAATCGTTCAAGTACCTCGGCATCACCCTTGATCCCCACCTCTCATACGCTGTCCATATCAGCAGTGTTGCAAAGTCTGCCAATGCAAAGTTAGGCCTATTATTCCGGCACAGGAAACACCTAACCCCAGAAGCACTGTCAGTGGCTGTCCAAAGCTCCATTGTCAGCATCATAGACTATGGTCTTATCATATATGGGTCTACAACTACCACTGCTCTCAAACATATTGTGACCTTCCTGAATAAAGCCTGTCGTCTCATCACTGGCTCACATCACCGTACCCACACATGTGACCTTTATTCCCAATCTGGATGGCTTCAACTGGACAAACGCATAAAACACCAAACCTGCATGACGGCCAAGAAAATTATAATGGGGCTTGCCCCACCTGGTGTCTGTGCCATCCTTAAGCCTAGACATAGGAACGTCACTACAAGGAGAACCAATTCCCATCTACTACATATCCCACGATGTCGCACGACTCAAGGACAAAATCATTCACCTATCAGGCACCCAACTGGCTCAACTCTCTTGGCAGCGACATAGCGACCGCTCCAACACTCGGCCTCTTCAAGTCCAAGCTGTGCCTCTCACTGCTTGTATCCTGCAATTGCCCATCTTAACATTTCCACCGTTCCAGCTGCACATGCCCCAGCACCCAGCACTTACAATCGGTCTTTGCACCCCTAGCACCTTACCTGTCATATTTCCTCAACAAGGCCCCCTGGCTGCACTGTCTCCGCCCTCACCCACCTCCCCATATCTCCACTCCTGCCCCGCCCCAACCACCTCCCTGTACTCCCCTTACCCCTGCACCTCCTTTCCCCTCGATCTCCTACCCTCACCCCACCCTCCCTTCCCTTGTCTTGCTTTATAGCTCAAGTCTTTGTACTGGTTATTACATGTCTGTAAGTCGATGACTATATGTTTGTAACTAAAATGATGACTGTTGCACCTGCGCTATTGAACCTTTATAAAGAGCCTCCGGCTCAAAGGTATATGTCGTAGATTGAAATAAATAAAAAAAAATAAAATAAATGGAGTGTCAGTCAAGTTGATTATCATTTTGGGTCACAATAGGCAAATGAAATGGGGAGATACCTCAGTTTATTTTTCACTTGAGTCTGATTGTTGGGAAAAGAATGTTTTTTGTTTTTTGTTTTTTTTTTACCCTTCAGGTAGCTTTCCGCTCTGCCCCCACCTCTCCCAGGCCCATTGCCACCTCCCCCAGACTACCTCAGTGGGAGTCTCCCATGGATTGCCCCCCTGTGGCTGGGCCAAAGAGGGGAGGACTGTCTCTCCCCCCCCCTGTCCACATCCAGAAGGTGCCAAGGGAAGCTGGGTGGTGGTTTAGGTCCGGAGAGGTACGTGGTGCACCAACTAGCCCTCCGATCCCTATTTCCACTTTTTGTCCCTTGTGAGCCAAGGTGGCACAGGTTGTGCATGCACATGAAGACACACATGCACCCCCGGAACCTGCAGCTCCCCCATCCCATGACAGAACAGTTTGCTGCTCGAACATCGGCGCAGCCCCCAGGCCTCCACCTGGTGGCAGCCAGGAGTCAAGTCTGCATGCCATCCCTATCCAGGAAAGGAGCACTGTCTGTCAGCTGCTTCATCCACTCTCGCCCTGCCTACCCCTGACAATCCTAGCTTGTTCCCAAACTCATGTTGCTGCCATGGCACGAGGTAAGCTGCTCAAGTGTCTCAGTCTTCTGTGCCACTGGGCTGGCTCAATAATGGATATATTTAAACAGTGAGTTCTGCCTACATTGTATACATAGGGAACACATAATGCATTGCAGTAGAACAACACATTTATCTCCACTAATGAGTGGTAAGACCCATAACTCACGAGTCTCAAAGCCACAAGTTAGTTACAAAGGTCTTACAGCTCATGTATGAAGATAAATGTGTTATTCTACTGCAACCCATTATGTATTTGACATATAATAACTGGGTTTGCCTTTTTCCCATAGGGAAACCATGGCATAATTTGCCATTATAAAGGAGTGTTTATAACGGCAAACACAAGCCCGGTTTCCCTCGCCCTGCTTATGCACCTGCCGCAGCTCTTGCTTTCTGACTGCTAGTCGCCTTGTCTTCCCCCAGAGATGGAACCACCACTCGAACCCGGCGGTAAGTGACAAAATCAAGTATTGTAACATAAAAAAGTAACATTTTGGCTGCCGACAGAAATCAATTAATAAAAAAGTTCAAATAAATAAAAGCGTCCGCGGACCATACGCTGTAACCTAAGCGCACTCTGGAACATCTGTTTTATTTTATATAATTGCTGTGGCAAAAAAGGAAATCCAGAAATTATATCAAATAAAATATGGGAGGGGGGTGTTTAAACTCGAAGTTTACACACACCCTTGGTATTCGATGCTTTCACAAACCCCTCGAGCAAATCTCTCTCGGGGTTTATGTAGTATCTTAACGCCTTGGATGTGTGTAAACTTTTCGTTACACCACCCCATACTTTATTCTATATGTACTACACCATTTTTAATGTTTTATTGATATTTTACCTTGTTTTAGCTTAAAGGTAATAGGAAACAGTTTTTAATGCCCTCATATTGTCCCATTAGTGTCTGTCCAATATTCAGATATGTTTTTGACCTTTTTTTTCTTAAACTAGTAATCTAATTTTGTTGCTTTTTAACTACCCTGAATCCCTCTCTCCTCATCAGTTGCAGTTCTCTCCTTTTCATACTACCTGAATGTTCTGTGACATCAATAACACCATTCCAGGCCACTCAGATAAGTAGTCAGCTGGGGGTTCTGAAAGTAAAAGTGTGCTGCTCGCGCTGCCGCCTCCAGCCAGTCAGGCCCTACTGTGAAAATATTTTTGCTCATGGGGACCTAGAGTGAGAATATTTCAGTAATATTCACTGTAGGTCTTGAGTAAGCAAAAACATCACTGATAGGTGCCTCAAAATATACTCCCAGGTATTGCATAAATAAATGTATTTACATTTATTACTGCACTCTAATAGAAATAAACCCTTAGTGTACTTAGGAGCATATTAATGTGGTTTTAAACCAGAATATGGACAGTATTGCTTTTTTTTTTTTGGCCTGTGACAGCCGAGTGCTGTATGTTATCACTGTAAAATTATAATTGTTTTAAGCTGCATAAAATAATGTTTCCATACATGTATAACACAAACCCCTACCCAGAGATCTGCTACCCGTAATCCTCTACCACATTTTAGCCAAATATTGCAAAACACAAAAACATGCAATTACTCATTTTAAACCTACATGTCTTGATATTTTACTCTAGAGGCAGAAGATTACTCTATTTCTGGATTACATTTGTACCAAATACATGTACTGTACTGGCACATCACAAACACAACTGAGCAGTAGGTCACCCAAAGAATTATATATTTTGAAAGTGCACGATATGGAAGATGTCCGTGATATATAGGAAATCACCCCATATTTGGTCTGACGTTTGTCATGCCTTCTCAGCAGTACCACTGATTTCTGTACTTTCCTTTGCTAAAATACTGTACAGAAAAGACTGTTGATGTCTTGGAGCTGATCATAAAGAAATTCTTACACAAGAAACGAATGCCAAGGCTTGGTTGCAGTTATTATAGCAAACAGAACGCTAGTGTTCTGGCAATTGTCAATACGTGATCAGAGAAAGAAGCACTCACACAGATTAAACTCAGAACATATATTGTTAACCAGTAACAAACGATGAGAAATAAATATGATTATTAAATAGATCCATTAATACCGCATCTAATCAAAAGATTATAGAGAACTTGACTAGTATCAACTTGTTTGATGAGTACTTGTTCTCTTAATCTTGAGTCTGAAGAGCCACTGCACCCAGTACTGTAGGAGGCAATGAAATGCATCACAGCTTCTGGAATACCAAACTTTTTAAAAAAACAGCTTCAGTTTTGCCAGGAACAGTAAATAATTGTGTATATTTTGTTTACTGATTCACTTTTAGTCTTGTGAAAGCCACCCTGCACTTTACTGTGTACTGTTCTGAGAATATATTGATTTTATTGCTTTGTATACCACCCCGATGGCACTCTCCTTCCAGACTAGGTCACAATCAGAACATTTGTTTATAAGAATTGTGTAGTTTTTACTTATATTTTTATGTGACATGCTCTTCTGGGACATAAAGCAATGATTGTGCAAATCACAGAGACATATAATTAGTCAAGTACAGGTCAATGAGTAATGTGCAGCAGTCTCCTTTTTTTATACTTCATGGGCTGCTCTAAAGCACGTTTTCACAGACCTCCGAAAAATTTGAACAGAGGAGGCAGATCTAATGCAGAAGAACAGCGCATTCCTGAGCAGAGGAGCTGCCACCATATCAGTAAAACTGAGTTTCTACATTGAATGTAATATCAAATTATCCATCTACCACATTTAGATGTTCTTATGCTGGCATTCTGGATTTAGTTTCATCTCCTTAGCAGACATCTTTCCAATGCAGTATATTATCCAAACGATCAGGTCAGATACACGCCCCCATTTAACACCTTTTATTTTAGCTCCCTGTTGCAATTTTCTGTTGCCACCTTGACAGAGTCTGTAACAGAGCCCCCAACCCCTTTCATCCCAAGCTTTTTCAACTGTTAATTTTTCTCACCCCTCTTTGCTCTGAAACCTCCCCCTGACCACCACTGAGACTTATAACTGCCCTCCCTTCTGTTCCTCTCTTTCAGGCTGATTGCAGCCCACTGAGCTGGTACTGCTGACGCAGTCCCCTCCACAAGCAACCCGCCCACCTAGGACAGGGCAAGAAGGTGCCTGCTGCCTGCTGTCCTCCTTGGCTCTCAAGGTAACGGCTAGTCCCAGACCCAGGACAAGGGAAAGGGGATTTTGTAGCTTTCCTCCCTTTCTTTTTTTTTTTTTTTTTAACACAGCTGCTGTTTCTACGCCTCCCCCCAACAGCCCCCTTCTGCCTGACCCCCCCCCCAGCTCTGTCACCCGGAATTACTGGGGCTTACCTTATGCTCGGCCCGGGAGTGGTGCCTGCAGGGAGTCAGATGTCATCCTGCTTCCGGGACTTTTCTTCTTTTTCGTCCACTTGCGCCCGCGCACCGTGCAATGGGTGCAGCAGCTGTCTCCACCTCCGCGGAGGCAACCAAGCACCCTGTGTACAGCCAGGCCCCCCAGCTGTGCCATTCGCAGCACAGACCCCCTCCCCAAGGAAGGAGAGCTGTGACACTCAAGCCTTGCCTCCCAGCCGGCCCCAGAGCGACCCAAGTACATTCCCAAACCCGGGTCACCGGCGTGGTGCAAGGTGTGGCGTCCAGCTGCCCAGTGCTGAAATCACTGGACCAGGGCATAAGACTGCAGAGGAACACTGACCTTTTACTTTTCTTCCTTTAGCAACTGCGTAGTGAAGTCCTGAACGTTTTGCTTCCCAGTTCATTCAGTTGCACACTTCTGTGAACTGTGCAGTGCAGATTAGCATTTGCCTAGCCTGAACTGGTTTCTTAGTGATTTTTCGGCCCCTCCTTTTCTCTTTCCTTTGTTAAATACACTACCAGAGCTGAGATCCGCCCACTTCCTACTTGGTTACACTTCACTTTCCCTCTTAAAGGGGAAGCACCTAAGAGCTACAGCAAAGCACTTACAGGGGTAATACCTAGATCCACAATACCAGAATTTCTTTACCTCTCCGGTAGTACCTGCTTCCCCATTAGCAGGTTATACAGCTCCTCCACTAGAGGGTGTATATTTAAGCAAGCATCCTTCACTCCCTACATCCCTACTACAGGCTGTTCAGCTGGATACCTGAGGGAGCTTTATTTTAAGCATTGCGCCCCTTCCCCTCGGTAGCAAAGCAACTCTGTTCAGCTATACCCCCTTGTTGTAGTCTAGTACCTACCAAAGTCTGCCCCCCTCTGCTGCTTCTTGACTCTAAGGATGTTTCCTCTCCACTCAAATCCTTCTCCCTTCTACCTCCTCCCCCTAACCTTATTTCTTACCCTCTCCCTACCTGCCCCTCCTGCTTTTGCCAACCAAGGGCCCTATAACTCTAAATCCATCCAAACCCCTTGTATCCAGGCCCCAACTTGTATTCATACTATTACTCTTGCCCCCTAATGTATTCTGGTCTCATTCCCTTATCATTCCACATGCATCCCTAATAACTTTACCAAATTTCTTTGTTGTTCTCCACCTCCTGCTTCCTCACTATACCACTCCCTTTTACCTCACTCACTTTGCCTCCAGGCCCCATCGCTCCAAATCCACAAAAATACACTTCCTCATCCTAGCTCTGCTGTTACTCACCTCAGGGGACATCCACCCCAACCCTGGTCCTGCTACTTCCTTCACCCCTGCCATCTCCCCCACTGCCGCTGCCCATACCCCTACCCCAACAGCCCTCATAAAGGGTTTCAAGATATTACACTTAAACATTCGGAGCCTACTTCAAAAATTAGACCTCCTGCAAGCCATGGTTGCTGCCCTGAAACCAAACATTCTAATTGTAACAGAAACATGGCTAAAGAACACGATTTCTGACCATTCAGTTTCCATCCCCGGTTACTCCATCCTAAGGCTAGACAGAGCAGGCAGGGGTGGTGGAGTGGCCATGTATATCTGTGCCTCCTTCCAATACTTCCCAGTCTTCTATTCCTCCAACCCAGCAACCCATGATGCCTTAGCCATCAATGTATCCCTCCCGATCATTGTAGCTGGTATTGTTTGCCATCCAAATGTCCAGCACACTGTCTCCCTTGACCTCCTGTCATTACATCCCTCTCTCAATCTGGCGAGCTTTACATCCTTGGCGACCTCAATTTAAATTGGTTGTCCCCAACAACGTCTACCACAAGAAATGCCATCAGTGCCCTCAACCTCACATGGCCAATTACAGAACCCACCCGCCCTAATCACAAGACCCAGAACCACTCCCTACTTGATTGGGCCCTAACTTCCCACCCCCATATAATCATCACCTCCGGCATCCTTCTAAATGCTGTCAGCGACCACAACCTGGTTTTCCTGGTCAGAAGAGTTCACAGCCCTAAATC
Organism: Neoceratodus forsteri; assembly: GCA_016271365.2. NCBI lineage: Eukaryota > Metazoa > Chordata > Ceratodontiformes > Ceratodontidae > Neoceratodus > Neoceratodus forsteri. The sequence continues at coordinate 1,226,072,440 of CM028132.1, read as the reverse complement.
CCCACATAAAACCCTACGAATACGGACCTATAAATCCCTAGAATTGGAATCTCTCCTGCATAGCCTTGCCCTCTGAGACTGGTTCCCTCGAGCAAGCACCTCCTCGGTTGATAAAGCGCTAATCTATTTTAAAGGGGAGCACGACAGTACGCTCCCGACAGTTTGCTCCGCGACAATTCATCCCCACGTCAGTTCACTCCTTCAGCAATTCGCTCCTTGCAAACACACTCCCTGACCATCCTATATAAATAACTAAACAGTAACAACTGTTGGCAGCACTACTTACGGCCAATACGCTCTGAGCTTCATAGCAGTATTTTGTCTTAACTTGCTCCAGACTCATTCTCATTCATTGTAGAGTTTCCAGACTGCAGGCAGATATGATGTTTAGTGAATAGTTAGGTATTTCCATTCTGCATTAAAAAAAGAATGCAGAGGTCTTGTTCCACAAATTGTTTTTGATGAACAACTTTCAATGTAACTGTGTATTTACTGTGATGTTTTGTAAATAGGCAACAACTGTCAGCAGCATTACTAAATGAGCAGGTTAAAGTCTGGGACTACTAAATAAAACCTGACATCTTAACTATCTGTGAGGCCTGGCTCTCCCGTACCATATCTGATAGCCAGATCAATATACCAGCACTTGAGGGTCATAGAAAAAACAGAAAGGCTAAGAAAAGAGGAAAAGGTATATCACTTTATATAACAACTGGCGTTACACCACACTTGCCCGTTATGTTCAGAGATTCATTTGTAAAAAATTCAGCAATGTCCTTTGTTCGCCATAGTTCCATCTTGGGCATTCTTAGATTATGATTTTATTTCAGTAGAAGAAGAGATGTGAATACTGTTTTGAGGACGGTGTATTGTTAAAGCTTTTTTGCTCCACATACGGTCAGTGAGTTAACCCACACTGTAATCTTCCAGCTTCCTGGTACTGCCTCTATCTCTGGAGTATTAGCAATTGAAGTTACCTCCAAGGTAAAGCTGTGGTTGACATCAGCCAGAGTGAACGACAGCTGCAAATTCATTTTTCTTTCATCATATTACAGCAACAACTCATTCATTGTAGAGTTTCCAGACTGCAGGCAGATATGAGTGCTCCTGTAAGCGAATTTGCTTTTGCTACGTGTAATGCATGGTCAGAGGATTGTACAGTGGGAGCAGGAAGCGGGCGGATTTGATAAGGAAGCGAAGTTTGGATAGGGGAAAGCCGAAGGTTCAGAGTCTGTTGTCGGGAGCGAGTTGTCATGTACCCATTTTAAAGACATCTTCCAAGTAAATTGGAATGCTTTCGCACCCCTAAAATAAACAAGGGTTAGAGGTCATCACCTCCCCTGGATTTGGATTACCCCTGAATTACTAGCCTGCCACAGAGCCAGAGATTGGGCCAGGAAATGGCACAGTCTCCCAGCTTTCAAATGACCTTCTTATTTACCGAAAACTCTGTAATGCCTGCACCCTTGCTACCAGACTAGCCAAAACAGAGTACTTCAAATCTACCTTCGTGACAAACATCAACTCCTCCTCCAAGTTCTGGAGAGTAGTCAATGCCCTCTTTACCCCCCCATCCTGTCCACTCACCCCTATACTTAAGATAAATGCCACCCTTGTTGCCAATCCAGTTGCAGTAGCTACTGAATCCAACTCCTATTACACCACTTGTGCTGATGAGCTACTCCAATCCTTCCCAAACTATTCCCCTCCCTCTCCCCCTTCCTATTTCCTATGAATGATTTCCCCTTCTCCTTTGCTACTGTCTCCCCAAATGACATTCTAAATGCCCTGCTAGCGATCAACCCTTCAAAAGGCTCCTCCCCGGATGACCTTGACCCTAAACTACTATCCCTCTCAGCCCCAGCCATCGCTTACCCACTCTCTATTATCCTAAACCTCTCTTTTTCTCAACCGCCTCAGTACCTTCCCCATGGAGACCCACCTCCCCTGGCAACTACCTCCCCATCTCTCTTCTCCCTACCCTTGCCAAACTTCAGGAACACCTAGCTCTCTCCCAGCTCACTGCTTACCTCAATGACTCCTCCTCCTCCTTCACCCCTTATCAATCTGGCTTCAGGAAAAATCATTCTACCACCACCTCCCTTCTTAGGCTCACTGATTCTGTCCTGATGGGAATGAACAACAGCCAAATCACCTCAACCATTTTTGTCAGTGTGGCCAAAGCCTTCGACGCAGTTTCCAACTCCCTTCTCCTTGACACCCTATCAACAGCTGGGCTTATCCCCCTTAGCCACAGACTGGTTCAAGGCATGCCTCACTGGCAGAACCCAATCAGTCACGATCTCCAACGCAATTTCCCCACCCCTCCCGATAAGAACCGTCATCCCCAGGGATCACTGTTAGGCCCCATGCTGTTTTCTATTTTTCTAAATAATCTCCCATCCACCTGCTCTCCATTCACATGTATGCTGATGATACAGTCTTGTATGCATCTGGCTCCTGCCCCACCAAGGTTACATCCAACTTGCAGCATGTCTTCGACAAAGTTCAACATTGGTTTGCAAACCACCCACTGTCTCTCAACGCCAAAAAAACTGTTTCTATGACCTTCGGCACCAGGCAGAGATTACCAGGTTTCCCTCTCTACCCGCCTTCCTCACCCTTGATGGGACTTTACTCAAGGACACATCCTCCTTCAGGTATTTAGCTGTCTGGCTGGACCAACACCTGAACTTCTCTGGTCATATCGACGCCATTCAGAAAAAATTGCGTCCCAAGCTCGGCACCTTATTTAGGAACCGTGCCTACATCCAACCCATGGCTAGGCATGAGATTGTCCAGAAGATGATTCTACCTATCTTCGACTACTGTGACATAGTCTATGGCGCTGCCCCTAAGTTCTCCCTGGCCAGACTGGATACCCTCTTCAACTCCTTTTGCCGTTTTGTCCTTGATGCCCCCTCTGCACTCATCATTGTAATCTCTACCATGCCCTATCCTTCCCTTCCGTGACAAACTGGCATCTCTCTCTCACTGTGCAAAATTCACCTCCAATCTCTGGCTGGGTGAACTTCCCTCCTATTTCTTCCCTGCCTTTACAACCACCCCCCCCCCCCACCTTCCCACTCCCTAAGATCTACCAACTGACGAACCCTGGTGGTCCATGCCGCTCCACCCTTATTGGCCAATCGGGTTATTCTTATCGCCTTCCAAAACTCTGGAATTCACTTCCTCCTCAAATTTGCCACTCATCCTCTTGCTACTCCATTAACTCTGCCTCAAGAACTTCCTTGCCCCTTCCTGTGCCTGCCATTACCCTCCCTAATCCCCCCGCCATCTCCCCTAAGCCCATATTACCATATGCCTATTCCCCACCACTCCTGTTTCCCTCTGATCGTGCTCTTCCTAGTCCCATACTCTCCCTCCTCCTAAAGTGTTTCTTCCCCTTCCTTCTCTACCCTTAATCTATCTCCCTCCTGTGAGCTCGATCACTGCCTTGTGCAGGCAGGATCCATAGCGCATGGTGGGCAACAACTTTACTCCCTTTCTCCATTTCTCCTTTTCAAACAACATGAAGTCTTGCTGTATTTTGACTAATGCAGTTTGACCAACCAGTTCAGCTGCCCAGGAGAACAAAGCATTAACCTCTATGCAAATGCATAGAACGTTGAGCTCGAGCTCGATTTTCAAACCACCATCCTCTGTATGTTCTAGTAACTGATCAGATTTGTAAAAACTTTCCACAATCTACCGTAGACAGAAGACTTAGTAAATTGAAGGAAAGAATGGAGAAATTGGCCCTGCATGTCGGGTCTGGTTCAGCCGAACCGGCTGATCTGGTTACAGATCCTTTGGATCAGGGTGAGCCATCATCTTCTAAGAGATGGTTAGATTCAATCCCAGACACTGCTCCGTCAAAGAAATCCAAGAAGTCTGGTTCGGAACCGTGCAAACTGCTGGTTGCGGTTCCTACCGCGGACAAAATTGCCAAGGCAATTCAGATTGTCCAGTCTTTACAGACTGGCTTTGGTGAACTTGCGCAAAGACCAGTTGGGCAGTTAATGGTTTTAGCTACTGTCTGTGCAACTCCTTCTGGCCCTGTGGAGTCTGATGAGTTCTATAATTCTGAATATGAGATTGATGATGAGGATGAGGAAGGGGGACCTATTGAACCAGAGGTTTCCCCTGAGCATCCCCCAATATGAGTCTCCTCCTAGGGCACTCTCAGAAGCCACCTCTTATTTTGCCTTCATGAGGCAGGTGACAAGAGACCCTTCAGTTCCCTGTCCAGGAGACTAGACAGGATGCGGACGAAGAAGAAGACTACAGGGAAATGATGGACCTCCCTGCCTCCTCTCAGGGTGTCTCAATTCCCATTCACAAATCTTTCAAGAGGCACACTCTTAGGGTGCTTCAGACCCCCTTTTTCTGTCCCTCCCTTAGATAAAAAGATGAACAGAAAGTACACTCTGGCTGGCAATGGCACTGAATTTCTTACCTCCCATTGCAGCCATGTGGGAGTCATCCAGACTGCAGCCTGTGAGAAGGCTGTTGTTCCCCAGGCTTCCCATCCTCCGGATAAGGACTCCAGGAGGATTGATTCTATTGCCAAGAAAACTTACTTGGCTTCCTCTCTAGGTATAAGGCAGGTCTCTCACATGGCCTATGCCTCCAGATACCAGAAGACACTCTGGGAATCTGTACAGCAGTTAGCCCAGAAAGCTTCTCCTGAGTTGGCAGCTGACTGACCTTCAGGAGATTGTTAATAAGGGAATACAAGCATCTAAGGCACAGTTTCATGTGGCTGTGGACTTGAATGATGCAGCCTCTGGGGCTATGGCTTCTGCCATTTCCCTCAGGTGGTTCTCCTGGCTGAGATGTACCACCCTCTCCCAGTATAACCAGAACAATGCTCTGGACTTCCCCCTGACACAGAACTCACTGTTTGGGGAACAGACAGAAGCATAAATGAAAAAGAAGAAGAAGAAGAATCAGCATTTATATAGTGCTTTTCATACATCCAAAGCGCTTTATAAGCAATGCTAGACTGGTAGTGAAGTGACTGAATGTGTGGTGGCGGCCATATCGCACATCATCACCCATACACAGCCTGGATAATTGCATGAACCGGTTTATGGGAAGGGGAATGTTGGCCAGGACACCAGGAATGTTCCCTACTCTTTGCGAAGAGTGCCCTGGGTTCTTTTACTTCCACCTGGGCACCCACCAGGACAACACCAGGATGGGCAGAAGGGACCTCGGTTTAACGTCTCATCCGAAGGACGGCACACCCCAGCAGTACAGCACCCCCCAATACTGCACTCAGATGCCAGCGATTTTTAGGTGCAAGTCCAATCCCAATGAGGGACGAGAACCCACAACCTTCTGGTCCAGAGGCGGATGTGCTACCAACTGAGCCATGCTGATGAACGATTATAGTGCGGCATACAAGCGTGCTTCTGCTGAAGAGAAAGCAGCTACCCCACAGAAACAACAGGCCAGACGGGGCAGGGACAGACCTTACCCTAGGCCTTTCCATCAGGCTATGGCTTTCCCTTCATCTCAGCAACCCAGGGGGTTCTTCAGGGGTCGAGGAAGAAGGGGTGCAGGCCATGCAGCTCCCATCCCACTTCCCTCCACTCCTGCCAAGCAAACACCCTGAGAAGTCTGCTCGGGCCAGCTCCCCTACCCCTGTAGGGTGCAGACTGACCCACTATCTTCAGGCTTGGCAAGCCATCACCTCAGACAGGTGGGTCCTGAAGATAGTGGGTCAGGGTCTTGCCCTCAATTTCAAATCTTTCCTCAGATTGGGGGCAAGATCCCTCAGGCCTTACAGTCCCTCAGAAATAGCTCTGCTAGAGGCAGAGGTCTCTGCTCTCAAGGGCAGTGGAACCAGTGCCACTACTACACAGGGGAAAGGGGTTGTACTCAAGGTACTTCCTTGCCTTAAAGTAAAATGGGGAGTGGCGGCCCATTCTGGATCTCAGATACCTGAACAGGCATCTGGCAAAGCCAAAGTTCAGAATGACAACTCTGGCTACAATTTTACCCATTCTGTAAAAAGGAGACTGGTTGGCATCCCTGGACCTCAAGGATGCCTACTTCCACATACCTATCAGAAAATCTCACAGAAGGTACCTCAGGTTCAGATTACCTTCAGGTCACTACCAGTTCAGGGCCATGCCTTTATGGCTGACCTCTGCCTCATGGGTGTTTACAAAATGCCTAGCAGTGGTAGTGGCATTTCTCAGAAGGCAAGCGGTTTCTGTTTACCCCTATCTGGACGACTGGCTCCTAGTAGGCCAGTTCTTTCTGCAGGTTCAACAGTCATCGGAACTCATTCAAGAGACCCTCCAATCTCTGGGGTTCCTAATAAACCTGAAAAAGTCAGTGCTGACCCCTGTTCAGGTCTTGGGCTTCATAGGGGCAGAGCTGGACACCATCAGGGCAAAGGCCTTCCTGCCCCTAGGAAGGGCTCAGGCACTCATCCAGTTGGCAGATTCATTTCAACTCAGAGTTCCTCGTCCAGCAAGGTATTTTCTGCAACTTCTGGGCCACGTGGCATCCACTACTGCTGTGGTTCCAAGGACAAGGTTTCAGATGAGGAACATTCAGTTCCACCTCACGTCCTGCTGGTCACAGAGAAGGGATTCACTGTCCAAACTCATTCCAGTATCATCCACTCTCCTGCAAGCCCTCCAGAGGTGGCAGGAGCTGGACAATTTCAGGGTGGGAGTGCCCTTCCTTCCAGAAGTACCTTCCCTAGTACTGACCACAGATGCTTCCCCTTTGGGGTGGGAGGCACATCTGGGGGAGCATACAGCTCATGGAACTTGGCTGCCTCAGGAGTCCCTGTCACACATCAACCTCCTGGAGCTCAGAGCAGTGTTTCTAGCAATTCAGGCATTTGCCATTCATCTCAAGGGACAGGTGGTTTAGGTCAGGATCGACGACACCACCACAGTGTACTATATCAACAAGCAGGGGGAACAAGATCCTCCCTCCTGTGTACGGAGTCAATGAAAATCTGGACTCTGGCCTACTCCCTGAGGATTTCCATGTTAGCAGTTCACCTACCAGGGAAGGACAGTGTCCTTGCAGATGCTCTCAGCAGAATAAGTCAGGGCCATCATGAATGGACCCTCAACAGACAAGACCTCTTGACAGTGTTAAGGAGGTGGGGGGGTTCCAGAGATGGACCTCTTTGCAGCCCCAGACAACCATTAGTTGCCTCTCTATTGCTGAAGGCCTCCTGCTTGGGGATCAGTGCCTCTGCAGGCCCTACTGTTGGACTGGAAAAACAGGTTTCTGTATGCCTTTCCTCCATTTCCCATGATTCTCAGGGTACTAGTCAAGTTCAGGTCTCAGCCTGCGACCATGATCCTCATAGCCCCAGACTGGGCCAGGTAACAATGGTATCCAGTGCTTCTGTCTCTGTCAGTGGCCAGCGCCATTCCTCTTCCCAGGAGGCACAACCTGCTGACATCAGCCTGATAGACTACAATACCACACCTGCCTATTAGCCAAAAATATCTCCGCTGGGCTCACAGCCCCTTGCCTCTCCACACTCCTGCAACCAACCCCACATGCAAGGCACACCAGGAGCTCCCTCAAGTCATCCTGTCAGGTGCCAAGACAAAAAAACTCCCTGTGACAGCCTTCCTTTCTCTACCGTGCCCCAGCTTGGCTTAACTCACTCTGACCACACATTGCCGAGGGCCCCAAGCTTGGCCACTGTAAATTCCTGTTGCACTCCCACTTTCAAGCCTCATGCTCCTGCACCTGTCCTTAACTCCCTCTACCCAAGACAACTACTGTGTCCTACCCTCTGGCCTTATTCCCTCTGGCCGACATACGGACACCTCACCCTCCTCCTTCCCCCCTGCTCACTCTTCTTGCCCGTCTTTCTGAGAATGGACTTTGTCCAGCCTCTGACTTCCACCCAACCTATGTGCCGCATTATCTTTTTCCCCTACCCATCCCCTAGTCTCCCCAGCCACCATACAATCCCTGATCTCGGCTCAGGTGCCATGGCTCTGAACCATGGCCTGCCCTATGCCCTGCCATCCCTCCCCCCAAATCTGAACCTAAGATAACTCCTAGCAGTGCCTGTAATGCTATGATTCTAGACCATGATGTTGTATACAATGTAACACAGTCTGCACAATATGCATATGAACTGTACCTGTCCTAAACACCTGTTTGTCTGTTATATGTACTGTATCTTCTCTGTAATTGACGTGGAGCCTTTGTAAAGGAGTCTTTGATTCAAAGGATTGTAATTCCGAAATAGCCAAATAAATAAAATAAATCCTCTCAGTGGAGAATCTTCTACCCCCCAATCTACAGTCCATTCGCCTCAGGACTTGGCTCTTGAAGAATTAAGAGTATGCAGGCTTGCATCTCTCTGAGAGTGTCCTGGACATCTTGAGGATGACTTGGTTTGCTGGCCAAGGCACCTAGCTTCACCTGAGCTCTTTCCTTCTAAGACTGCTTGAAAGGCAGAGTAGAGAAACTTACCAGAGCAAGGGAAAAGGATTAAGACTTAGTTTGGCTAAGCAGATTTACTGTGTGGTGGTGTTTTTATTTTTTACTCACAGGGATTGCTACTGTTTGTTGCTAACATTTCATTGCTTTATTTTTTCTCTGATTCAAATTGTTGTTGCTGGTATACCTTCTTCCTCATTATTACAAGGTGTGCCTACAGGTGTGTGCTAACAGATTACTCCTGTAATCTTCTGATTCAAATTGTCTTTGCAAGGTATATCTTCTGTTACTGCTTTATTTTTCTCTGGAGCAAAGTGTTTCTTACAGCGTATATCTTCTCTGAAATTATTACAGGTGGTGCTTTACAGGTTGTACAGTTTTATCTAACATTAGGATAAGCTTTCAGGGTTACTGCATTTGTTGTTGACTGATTGTTTCTGCTCTTACCTCCTTGTTCTTTCGTCTGTGGTTCTTCTTTTTAGGCGGGGAAGGGCCCAATCCCCCACCCCCATCCCCAACCACCCCACACTACACTCCTTTTATAGGGTACCACAGTTGTGACATTTCCTGTGGCAGAGCAGGAAGGGGCGGATCAGTGGGGCCTCCACAAGGTGATCTCATTTACAGGGGCACTAGTAATTTAACTTGTTATAACAAGTTAAACAAAGCACAATTAAACCATTACTTGCATTTTTTTCTTCTAATTACTCTGACTAGGTTACAAACCCAGCAACTTATTTGGAATGGATTTCATTAACTGCAGGTACTGTGGAACAATTTTCAGAAGGACAGTCTTACAGGATTTAGGACACTGTCCTACATGCTGGGCCTTTGGAGATCTTAGGGCTCAGCTCCGGGCAGCATGGGCAGAGATTGCACGCCTCAAATTTCATATTGAAGGGGAAATACATTATAAGAACCACCCGCCATTTCTCCAGCATCCAACAGAAAACCTCGACCGCAGAGGGTAGTTGGTCCAGGAGGTTGCAGGTGGTTAGGAGGAGCAAATCAGGTGCCCCATCCTCTCTGCTCTCCAACACATTACCTCCAAAACCATATAAACACTACAAACAGGTATCTGCCTCTATCTCTGAAATCAAATAAAGAGGCAGAAGACACTGCAGAGCAGGACACTGCGGCACAGGAGCTAGCACAACAAAACTCACCCAAATCAGGAACCAAAACAAAACAAGCACAAAGGAAATCCAAAAACTTCTGATCATAGGAGACTCCATGATTAGGGAGTTGATACCATCTCCAGCCAGGGTGATGGTCAGATGTCTCCAGGTACATCAGCATGGAGAGACACTGACCGCATTGCTAAAATTGTTCACAAAGCAGGAGAAAACATTGATGTCCTAGTACACATAGGGACTATCGATCTCGCCAGCCGGTCAGTTGTGGAGACCAAGGAACACCTGACTAGGCTGGGTGACAAACTATCATCTATTTCATCCGCATCTCCTCTCTGAGATCCTGCCAGTCTGGGAGAGGGAGCAGATGGACAGAAGGTCAGAGAAGGGGATAGGGAGCTAAACACATGGCTCAAGGACTGGTGCCAGGAAAAAGGACACAGATTTGTAGGGCTGGCAACAGTTCTGGGAGGCGAAAGTTCTTTAAATTTGATGGACTGCATCTGACTAAAGAGGGAGTCAGTGCATTGGGGCAGAAGTTTGACGTCTTTGCAGAATATTTAAACTAGCAAATGGGGAGAGGGGTGCAGCACCCCATACGTCGAATGGGAAGAACACCCTCCCCTCAGCTAGTGGTCAAACAGGAATTCAGCATGTTTGCTGCTCATTTGCATCACCAGGTAAGAAAAAGGTTTGTCTCCCCATACGATGCACAGGGTAATGCCAAACTTCACCCAACAACTAACACACCAAAATCTGGGCAATGGAAAATCATGTACACAATGCTGACAGCCTGGGAAATAAGATCCCAGACCTGCAGGCAATAATGTCAGAGGCTAAACTGGACATAGTAGCAATTAGTGAGACGTGGTTTACCAGTAACCACACTTGGGAGACTTCAGTACCTGGCTATGTATTGTTCAGAAGAGACCGAGGTGCAAAAAGGGGGGGAGGAGTGGCCCTGTATGTTAATGAAAATATCAAAGCTACAGAAATTCAGAATACACATAAGGAGCCAGAAGAACTGTGGGTCACCCTGGAAACAGGAAATGGGACAGCCATAAGAACTGGGGTTGTCTACAGGCCCCCAGACCATAGGGAGGACATAGACACATTACTGTTAGAAGATATACAAAACATGACAGCTAAAGGGGAGGTTCTGATAATGGGAGACTTCAACATGCCGGATACAGATTGGTCAATACCAGCAGGAACATCTGTCAGAACTAGACTCATAGTGGATTCCCTGCAGGGGGAGGGCCTCAAACAACTGGTACAGCAACCCACAAGAGACAGGGCTATCCTAGATCTAGTACTGACTAACAAAGAAGGATCACAGATCTCCAGGTAGAAGGTCACCTGGGCCAGTGACCATCACATGGTATGGTTCAATTTGGCTACTACATCTAAATCATCCCATTCCAAGGCAAAATATGGGACTTCAGAGGAGCTGACTTTGATAAGATGGCCAACAGAGTTAAGCTAACCCTGGCAAAAAGAAACACAGGTGAGGGGTACAGGCAAAGGGCAAGCATTAAGGATGCAATACTTGAAGCAACATCCCATTGTGTTAGACAGAAAAGGAAGTGCAAAGAAGAAGGAAACCACTTTGTTCTCAAATACAGTAGCAGAAAAGGTCAGAGCCAAAAGGCTGGCCTTCAGGAAATATAAGGGAACACAGCGGGATGAAGATAGGGAGGCATACCAAACTGCCCTAAGGGAAGCAGTTAAGGCAGTAAGGCAGGCAAAGTCCCAAACTGAGGAAACACTAGCACGAACAGTAAAAGAAGGTGACAAGACTTTCTATAGATACATTAGTGAAAGGAGAAAGTCCAGAGGGGGTATTGCTAAGCTTAATGGAGAAAAGGGAGCATGTGAGGAGGAGGACCCGTAAGGGCATCTATCCTAAATAGATACTTTGCTCAGTATTTACTGAAGAGAAGGTAGGGCAGGGCCCACAGCTCAACATCATGGACACAGGGGGCGGAGGTGAGCACTACTCCTTCACAAAAGAAAGGGTCCTACAAGAGCTTGCTAAGCTCAGGGTGGATAAGGCAATGGGACCTGATGGCATACATCCCAGAGTACTTAAGGAGCTAAAGGAGGAACTAGCAGAGCCATTAGCAGAATTGTTTAGTGAGTCTCTGAGCACAGGAGAGGTCCCAGAAAACTGGAGAAGGGTTCATGTGATCCCACTCCACAAGAGTGGTAGCAGGAGGAGGCGGGAACTACAGACCGTCAGTCTTACCTCAGTAGTGGGCAAGATTATGGAGGCACTCCTTAAGGAAAGGATAGTGCAACACCTGGAACCATAGGGCACAGGATCCAAGACAGCATGGGTTTACAAAGGAAGGTCCTGTCAAACTAATCTCATAGATTTCTTTGACTGGGTAACCAGAGTGGTGGACCAAGGGGAGCAGTTGATGTCTCCTACCTTGACTTCAGCAAAGCTTTTGACACTGTTCCACATAGAAGATTGATAAATAAGCTGGGTAGGTCGGGTGGCAGAAGTTGGTCAACTGGGTGGCAAACTGGTTGACTTGCAGAAAACAAGAGTGGTGGTAAATGGTATACAGTCAGAAGAGATGCAAGTCACAAGTGGGGTACCTCAGGGATCAGTCGTGGGGCTCAGTCCTCTCAACATCTTCATTAGTGACCTTGCAGATGGACTAGAGGGTAAGGCTTGTCTGTTTGCAGATGACACCAAGATCTGCAACAGAGTAGATGATCCAGATGGGGTGGGCAGAATGAGAAGAGATCTGGATAAACTAGCAGAATGGTCAGAAGAGTGGCAACTGGGATTTAATGCAAAGAAGTGCAAAATCATGCACATAGGGAAGAGAAACCCTGAAGCCACCTATAGGCTGGGAGGGGAGTTGCTAGCAGTCACAAAGGAAGAAAGAGACTTGGGCATCATCATCACTGATGACCTAAAATCATCCAAGCAGACCTCTAAAGCAGTAGGTAAGGCTAGGGGGGTGTTAGGGTGTATTAGTAGGGGTATCAGAAGTCGTAAGAGGGAGGTAATAACCTCTGTGCACAAGACACTGGTTAGGCCCCATCTGGAGTACTGCGAGTATTGGAGGCCTCACCTTCACAAGGACATTAACCAAAATGGGCAGGGACTGCATCAGAAGACATATGAGAACAGATTAACGGAGCTCAATATGTATACCCTTGAGCAAAGGAGGGAGAGAGGATATGATCGAGGCATTCAAACACCTTAAGGGCATAAACAAGGTGAAAGAGTCTAACATGTTTAAATATAAGAAAAATAGCAGGACAAGAGGACACAGCATGAGATTAGAGGGAGGCCGATTAAGGGGAATGTGAGGAAATTCTTTCACAGAAAGGGTGGTGGATGCATGGAATGGCTTACCAGAAGAAGTGGTGGCTATGAATACAGTGCAGGGCTTCAAACAGGCATGGGATAGGCATAAGGGAGCAATACAAATGACTATGGATAGATAGGCCACTGACAGAGCAAAGGCCGATGGCACATTTATAAGGTAGAAAAAGAAATGGGCAGACTGGATGGGCCTTGCGGTCCTTATCTGCTGTCAACTTCTATGTTTCTATGAGGGTGTCTAGGAAGCCTTCTTCTTCTAAGTGGAGAGGTTCCCTATTTGGTGTTCTCACAAGGAGTTGGATCCCGAACAGCCTGGGCTTCCAGTTCTTCTGGATTATCTGGAGCATTTGCAATCCCTCCATTTGCAACCTTCCACCCTAAAGGTGCATTTGGCAGCAGTCTCTGCATACTTGTCAGCAGGGAAGGGCCCTTCCCTTGCTGCTCACCCTATGTTCAAGAAATTCTTTAAGGGGCTATCTCATTTTCACCCTCCTCACAGAGAGCCCACCTCAGCTTGGGACCTCAATATCTGCTTAGGCCAACTTATGCAGCTCCCCTTTGAACCCATGTCTTCAGCAGAGCTTAAATTCCTAACTTGGAAGACAGTGTTTTTGGTAGCTACCACTTCTGCCAGAAGAATTAGTGAGCTCCAGGCTTCGTCTGTGGAGCCCAATTACATTACCCCTCATAGATATAAAATTGTCCTTGGACTAACAGGAAGTTTCTCCCTAAGGTTGTCTCTAATATCCATCTCAATCAGTCTATTACCCTTCCTGTTTTCTTCACAGACCATTCCAGCTCAGGTGAGCACAGGTTACAAACCAGCCTGGATGTAAAAAGGACTATTAGCGACTATATGGATAGGATGAAGGAACACAGGCTGGGCTCCAACCAGTTGTTCCTTACCTATGGGGAAGTGGGTAAAGGTAAGCCAGCCACAAAGAAAGACCATAACCAGATGGATTGTGGCTTGCATACAGTTATGTTATGGCAAGTTGGGAAAGGACGCGCCTTCAGATTTGAGGGTCCATTCCACTAGGGGTACTGCAGCCTCAGTGGCAGCAGCAAGGGATATTTCCCTACTAGAAATCTGTGAAGTAGCCACCTGGAAAACTATTCACACATTTACTAAGCACTACTGCCTCGATACTCAGGCAAGGAGTTATGCCAGGTTTGGCACAGTAGTGTTGCAGAGCCTATTTCCTAAGTAGGTTCTGTGCCTACCTCCCAAGGGGCACTGCATGGTAGTCTGCATTAGTCAGAATACAGCAAGACTTCATGTTGTTTGAAGAAAAAAGTACTTACCATAGTAGTGTTATTACTGCTAATGGAGTCTTGCTGTATTCTGACATCCTTCCCAGCCTCCCCTGCAGAACCTAGGGGGTCTTTAGGCTGGCTGTGACTTCAGACTTGATTTACCAGCCTGTGGGTAAGGTGTTGTTTCTTGGGCATCAGTGGCTTGTGCCTTTCTTTTTTTGCACATTTTTGTGTTTCTGTTGCCCCCGCTTCGTAAGAATCTGATCAGTTACCAGAACGTACTGAGGATGGTGGTTTGAAAACCGAGCTCGAGCTCATTCTGTGCATTTGCATACATGTTAACTCTTTGTTCTCCAAGGCAGCTGAACCGGTCGGTCATATTGCATTAATTAGAATACAGCAAGACTCCATTAAAAGAAACAACATTACTATGGTAAGTAATTTTTTTCTTACTGCAGCCCCCTCAGTCACTGCTAGATCACTGCCTTGTGCGGGCAAGGTTACCCAGCACACTGGTGGGGTACTACCACCCCTGTTATAGTTGATCTCTGTTACCTCCTTGCACAATATCCCTCCCCCAACACCCCCTGTCTCGGATCACTATATATAAATAACTCTCATCGCCTGTAGCTGGTGCCCTACCAGTAGGGCTGTCCACCGCCCTGCCCAGATAGGGATAACAGGACCCTGTTGAATTTAAACTCCCCCCTTCCCCACCTTGGATACCTCCCACCTACAATACCTCTCTCTCATCACCCTGCCACACTCTACCTCTCCTCCTACCCCCCTTCTAGTTAACATAGCCTAACACTGGCCTACCCCTACACTCAATTAAGCACTTATAACCTACCCCTATACCCCTCTTATATGCACTTTGGTCCACCCTGTTTTCTCTGTATGCCTCAAAAATCATGTTCTATCTGCATCTCTCCGTAACTTCCCTTTCCCTTCTTCCATTCTGCCCTCCTCAATTTTTCGTTCCCTCCTTCCATTCTTACTCTGTTTACTCCAATCACTGTAAACCTTGAATGTCTATGTTACACTACTGGCTACTGTTGGGTCCCCTTACCATCTAGTGCTACATACTGTTGCCAAGTTATTATATGTGTTCCAGTGCTACCAACTGTTGCCAATTTGCTATATGTGTCTTCAAAGCTACTGTACTTAACTGTTGCATTGTTGGCCAATGTTATCCACCTGCAATCCCTCCTGCTCTCATTGTATGCAAATAAGAAAATTGTATTCTAACATTGTAACATTTCTTTGTATTCTATCCCATTGTTCCCTACCCCCCAGGTTGCACTGGGAGACGAGCAACTTGTTGCTCAGTGTACCTTTCTGGTGAAACATTTCAATAAATGAAAAATAAAATAAAATCCCTGACCTTCAAGTCCAGAGCTGATGATCGGTTATTTGATGGCGTGTTCCACATTGAAAACTTTGGACGTTTTAGGCACCCCGTAACTTTCCATCACTTTTGGCTTTATTTTAACATTATTTGATCTGGTATTCATCTATTCTGACTTAGTGTCAGTTTGCCTTGCACTTGACTGCATCGCCTCCAGAAATTGTCAGTTAGAATGTCCCCATGTGAAACACTCCCCTGCTGATGATTCAGTGGCATTGAGGCTGATGGTGCTCTACAGTCTTGTGCTGAAGTTTTAACCTGTTTGCTTTTCCCATTTTCTTTCGATCTTCAGTATGCATATTCAATTTTACAGCTGGGACAGAATGGCTTAGAGAACAAAAGACATCATTACTGGTGGTTAGTCAAATAATTTCAAGACCAAATGTTCGTGACAGCCACGGGGGAAACCTGCCCACAACATTTATTGCCTAGCCTTGTCTAGCAAGACAGCATTTCATGCCTCAACAGTTGAGATGCATCCTGCAGTCTCCAGAGGAATTAAATTGTACCTGGCTTATATCATTCTTTATAATTGCGTATCGTACTAATTCAGTTTTCCAGGTTACTGTATAAAAATTGTTGATAGATTTTGCTATCACAGTGGTTTGCAACCCTAAGTAACTTGTAGGCTAGCCGTCTGGTTCTGCAGGCTACAAATGAGACCCCGGTGCTATCAGAAATTTAAACCTAGCATTTCAGCTAATCCCCTAATTTCTGTGCATCAGGTAAATGGTAGCTTCTTGCAGAGTGCCTCCTGGGAGGGATGGGGGTGACGGAGAGAATTAAGGCAGTAGTAAGGTTTAGCTATTAAAGAACTGGACCTGGAGATCCCACTTTAGTTGTGTGAGCTTAGTGTGATCATTTGATCCCCTTTGACTTCATTCTCTCCCAGCGGTATCATTGCATAAACGCAAGAATAGCGCTGTGAGTGAAATGTAGCTCAGTTGGATTTCTCATGATAGTTGAACAAAACCATATCATGTCATCAAGCTAGTGTACATTCCTCTGGAATGCCATCAGGGCTGTGATAGTTAAGTTACAGTGATGTCATGGGCACCGCAGTATACAGGGTATGGGGTCTTATGCAGGCGGAAAATAGGAAATATTCTTAAAAAGTTTATTTTGCCTCTAATTTTACTCAACAGCGCTTATGAGTGCACAGAGGAGTGGGGTTTATTTTGCAATGTTGAACTCACCCAAGACAGAGTTTTCAGTACATGTGATGAGTTTATTTGTTCATAGTACTTTAATAGTTGAGTCATGTGTAGCTCAGGCTCTTGGGGTGGCAATGGGAGGCTTGTCAGATGACAAGGGTTGCTGGGCCACGGTGTTCACATTACTACCTCCATGGAATATAGTTGAGCAGAGGGCTTGGGCATTGGGGACCTCCTTCATTGTAATGTTCTTTACCATTCCATGTTCCCTTGACCATGTAAAGTGCATAACTGTTTCCACGCTGTATACCCCCTGTCTATGGCAACCATATGATAGCAACCACTCACACTCCATGTTCAGTAATTGAGCAAGGCTGTGTGTGGATGTCGATGTGCGATATGGCTGCCACTACACATTTACAGTAATTTCACTACCAGTCTCTCATTGCTGGTAAAGTGACATGGGGTACAATATGTTTAAAAAGCTCTGTATAGCCGGCCCAGTGGCGCTGGATGCCACACCTCGCGCCATGCTGGTGACCCGGGTTCGGGAACGACCTTGGGCTACCGGGGGTTGGCAGGAGAGGATTGAGCGTCCGTAGGACTGCTCTCCTCTCCTGGGGGTGGTAGGTGCAGTCTGCCACAGCTTGGGCGACCTCTGGTGTAGGATTGGGGGTTGCATGCTGTGGAGACCACAACAAGAGGGTATGGGAGCTTCGGCAAACGTCCTGTGGGTGGGTCGCACGCTGGACTTCATTGCACGTCCGAGCTCCCGGGAACCAAGAAAAACATGAAAAACTCTGGCAGCCGGGTAGGCAAAGGCCTGCCCACCTGACTCACCCACTCTCACCGTCAGACTTGTCCTATCCCGTCTCCGAGTCCTCCATTCCCCTGGTGGCAACTTGGCCCTTAAGGTAGGTAGGTAAAATTTTATTTATACAATAATACAGCCATTAGGGGTCCAAAAATCTCTATTTACAAAGCATACCTGTTTGTATAAAATGCTAAGTTGTTACAACAGTATCAAAAATACAGACTACAAAAGATAAAGTGCCAGATAATGTGCTACTTAAAGATAGAGTGCCAGAGGAGTTATGGTGGCCCTTATGCAGGGGTCTCAGAGCCGGGTAGTCGGTCGCTACGGAGGAATTGGAGGATGCATGTCAGAGGTAGGTGTTGGCGGAGTCTCATATTGATCGGGACAGTGGGTTGGGTTTCGGTCATGGCTGGAGAGAGACATGAGAGACCTAGGGGGCCAATGATAGGGGTGTAAAGAAAATATACAAACCAAAAAAAAAAAAGCTCTATATACATGCTAATTCTTCATCTGTTTTTTCATTTTGCCTGCTGAGCCAGCCATGTTCTGAGGCTCGATGCCGATGGCGGAGGGCCTTCCGGTATTGCCCATACCCTGGAGGGTATTATTGCACTTAGAAAATGGGCACTGTGAAAATAATAATTTAATAAAAAAATGTTTTTACAAAATTACTTTTAAATGAGGTTTGTAATAAAATAGTTCCTCCGCCCCCCCCCCCCCCTTGAATCTCGTTTGGGACGCTGCTCACACCCACCCCCTTTTGACCACTAAGGAGAGAAAAACAGTTTAGCAGGTTTGTTTTTATTTTATTTATTTATTTTGAACTGCAGACTTAACAGTGGGTGGCTACGTGGAGGCTCGCGAGATCAAAAGGCGTTGAGTTAGCGTGGCAGTCGGCAGAAGTCGGCATATTTTACAGAAATGCTGTGTCTGCTGCAAGAAATGGTGAAGATACATTAATTATACCTTCACTTCAGTTGGCTCGGTTTTAGCGCTGGTTTGGAGATATTATGCCATGGAGGGATTTGCCAGGCAGTATCGCGGTAGGACTGCTGTGCTGTACCAGGAATGAAGGTACTGTTGTGATAGCCTGAGGAATGAGTTGTGAAAGTGGGAGTACAATAGTGCGGACCAGCAGGGTTGTGTTTGGTCTGAGTCAGCGGCGTTCTAGCCTAATTACCAGGCGGGGGAAAAACAGCAGTTATTTCAAATGCTGCGAGGGACTGGAGTTTGTGACTGAGGCACACGAAGCTGAGTACGGTCAGCGCTCTGAGTTACGCGATGCATAATTACAGGGCAATGGCAAAACAGTAAAGGGGAAAAAGCAGTAGAGCAAGACATGAGCCCAGGAAAGTTTGTGTGCGTTTTTTTTCTAGTCATCTGGCATTAAACTAGTGAGTGAAGTCGGGATTCTAGTATCTCTCGCTAAGCAAAACAACAAGATGGCGGTAACTTAATATTGAAATTAGGGACTTTAGCCAATTAGGAAGCAAGGTGGGCAGTATCATACTCCACTGAGTGATGGGGCACTCTAGGCT
Source organism: Neoceratodus forsteri (assembly GCA_016271365.2). NCBI lineage: Eukaryota > Metazoa > Chordata > Ceratodontiformes > Ceratodontidae > Neoceratodus > Neoceratodus forsteri. The sequence goes on along the minus strand of CM028132.1, from coordinate 1,226,053,336 downwards.
GGTACTTTCTATTTCCTGGGCATCTATTGAAAGTTATTGTACCCCCCTGGCAAGGGTACTAGCCAATCAGATGCCAGGAAATAAAAAGTCCATTTTCTAAAGTAGCATAAATTACATATATGGATTTATAAAGTTCATACATTGCTTAAGGGGGTTAGGTTATTGGTATTTGGTCTCTATTCAGTAATAAAAGAGAGTTCTCTCTTGGATCATAGGTCCCTGTTGATTAGTCTCTAGAGCTTTATTCCATTCTAGACTTTATGTTATTAACAAGTAGTTCATCTTAATCTTAATAACACACCGTTTACACCTTCATACATTAATCAGTTCAGGTCCATTACCACCTGGGCTTATTCCCCTTGGTTATACCTGCAATCAGTATATCTGTTGGAGGCAACTATGCTTTCTTATAGCAGCTCCCGTTTCAGGTTATGATCTATAGGCAGTGGGTCCATGGGGATTTGCGTATACCCTATAGCCCCCCCTTCCCAGCACCCTTCCCTCTTTTCTTCAAGGGGAAAATTATACTTAATTCTCTCCATCAAAAAGAAAAAAAAAAGGTTTGGCGGTGTAACTCTGGGAATAGTGTTTCAGTTGTTTCAATCTGGGGATAGTTTCGTCAGTTAGGGAATATCCATACTCTCTAAGGGGTGAAGGTGGTATCTTTTAACATATAATAATATATCTGCCAACAAATCCATCTGGCAGTAAATTTCTCTTCTTGTTTGTTTAAGTTGTGTGTTATTTTTTTCCATGTTATAGATCTGTCTTGTGATGTCCCACCAATGTTGTATTGTGGGGGTATTGGTGGTCAGCCACAGTTTAGTAATTGCCTTCTTTGCTGCAGTGATGAGGAGAAGGAGTAAGTATCTGGTTGTTGGGACCTCTTAGTATTTTAGGGTGGATAAGGAAGAGGAACATCTCCAATGTCAATTGGAGTTGGGGATCTAATATTTCCTGTTGGTGGGTCTGGAGATGCAGGAGGAACGGTTTGAGGACCGGGCAAGACCACATAATATGGGTATGGTTCTCCGCATGAACTCCAGCATATTGCAAGATTGGTCAGAGAATAGTGACTTGTGACTACCGGTATTCTGAAATATCTAATCAGATTCTTCCATGAGTATTCGCGCCACTGGTGCGAACTGGTCACTCGAGCTGAGTAATTACACGCTAGCCGCCAGTCCTCAAGCGAGACCCGATATCCCGATGCCTGGCTCCATTGCAAGCGTATATTCTCAGTGAGGGATTCCCTCTGTGAGTTTAGTGCTTGATAGTACAATGATATCAGGCAGTCCTGTTTCAGGGTGTTATTAAGTTGAATTTGACTGTGAATTAAGGTTGGATATTGTTCAGGGTTCCAGAGTGTCCGTGGAAGACTTTCAACATAGTGTCGGGGTTGTAAGTAGTGGTAGAAGTCTCGGTGGGGCAATTGGTATTTTTTTTTTTTATGTCTGTGTATGACCATATGCTTCCTTGTGTCATTATCTGCAACAGGTATTTTAGGCCATAACTCTCCCAGTGCTGGAAGCTATTATCTATGTTGTTTGGGGGAAATCGTTAAGACTGGAAATTGGGCGTATGAGAGACTGGAAGGGTGTCAAATGCTGGGTTTTCTTAATGGATTGCCAGTTTTTGAAATGATGTGTGAGCCGGGGTTTAATAGCTGATGCGCTCTCACATTTGCCACTTGTTGGTATAGAATTTGGAAGTAGGCGTGACCGCTCATCAAGGTTCTCTCAACCTCCAGCCAATGTGGGCTGGATGTCTTAGTTTGCCGGGCCATTAAATGCGTCAGGGTCGCTGCCTATTGGTATAATCTTAAATCTGGGAGTGCTAAGCCTTCCTCCTGACGTGGAAGAGTAAGAATCTTTAGGCGGACTCGGGGTCTTTGGTTTGCCCATATAAATTTTGCTATAAGGCGATTCCATTCTCGGAAAGTCTTTAGTGGTATATGTATGGGAATATTTTGAAATAGGTATAGAGCCCTTGGGAGAATGACCATTCTGATCAGGCCTATTCTCTTTGTTAAACTTAAAGGTAGGGTCGCCCATGATGTCAAATCCGTTTTCAATTGTGTCATAAAGGGTGTGTAATTATATTTGTAATATGTTGTGGGTGATTGGGGTATATGTATACCCAGGTATTTCAATTTCTGCAAGTTCCATCTACCTGGGATACTGCCTTGGATAAGCGGCAAAGGAGAGTAATGAAAGGTGAGCAGTTCTGTTTTGGTCAGATTCAGTTTATTTATTTATTAGCTTTTGGTAACCGGGTAAGTGCGCTAGGCAACAGTCCTGCCTATTTTCAGGCACGACCCGGGAGAGCACAGGACATTGGTTACAAAATACAGAAGTACATAAGACATAATACAGATGTACATAGAACAAACTGGGTATACATTAGAAAGCAGAGTATTTAGTTACATAAGGGTACATTTTGGGCATAAAACATAAAAAGGATGTAAACAAAACAATTAGGGTAACCATAATACAGCAGAGGACATTAATAACATCAAGGTTCATAGCCACCTAGTCAAGCATATTGCGTTAGGAAAACATTTAGTATACTGCTCAGGGGTCACACCTGACGGCCTGCAGAGGGACGCAGCATATTAAGAGCATTTGCATTGGCCAGAGGCTAGGAGGTGGGAGAATAGCGACTTTTTGAATTCCCAATGGGAGGCTGAAGTTTTCACCGTAAGGAGGAGTGAGTTCCAGAATTTGGGAGCAAATTGGGCAAATGCCTGTTCACCCATTTTTGTCGTGCAAGGTCTAGTGAAGAGCGTGGGGACAGAGGAAGACCTGAGGGTACGGGTGTGTGAGGCAGGAGTCAGGAGGTTGGCAAGATAGGCAGGGCAGGGAAGTCTGGACAGGGAGTCGATAAAACAGCCAAGGGAGTAAGCCCGAAGATCCTTAGGTGACAACCAATTTAAACCAGCGTAGATGAGGCAATGATGGGTAAGGCGTGGGGCTGTTAAGGCGAATTTACAGATGTTGTTGTAGACAGTGTCCCATTTGTGGGGTGTAGAAGAGTTGGCAGCAAAGAGGAGGGTCAGAGCATATTGGAGCTGGGGTAGAAGAATACCTCTCGCAACAGAAAGTCTAGCAGAAGGAGTGAGGGAGTGGCACACGCGATAAGCTCTGCCAATTTTAGCATTGACGGCACGGCACACCATGTTGACATGTTGAGACAGGTCTAGTGTGGGATCCAAAGTGACCCCAAGGTACTTGAAGGACTCAATGTTTGAGATGAGGGAGCCATCTAGGCAGTGAACCCGGAGCCTGTACGCAGGGGCAGACAGTTTTTTAGAGGATCCGAATAGCATAGCGCAAGTTTTTCTTGGTTCAGGACTTGGTGGTTGTTAGAGAGCCAGATCTGCAGGACTTGGAAGTCATTAGTGAGAGTGGAGATGATGTCAACAACCAATTTTGATCCAGAGTAGAGAACAAGGTCATCTGCGTACATAAGAGTGCAGCTATGCCGGGACATAGAGGGAATATCATTTAGGAAGAGGGAGAAGAGTAGAGGTCCGAGAGTGGATCCCTGAGGAACTCCACGGGAGATGTTTAGGGGGGAGGAAAGGGCCTTGTGAAATGCTACCGCCTGAGTCCGATTGTCAAGATAGCTATGGAACCAGGAGAGAGCTTAGTCAGATGCTCCAATGGATTGGAGCTTCTTTAGCATGAGAGGGTGATGTACCATGTCAAAGGCTTTGGACAGGTCAATAAAGATGGCCCCAGTGAGCAGGCCACAGTCCATGTTATTTTTGATGTCATTTGTAAGTTGAGTCAGTGCCGAGGTGGTACTGTGACTGGGCCTCAAACCATGTTGGCAAGGGATTTGAAGATTAAACTTGTCAAGGTGTGCAGTAAGCTGGTGGTGGACTATGTTTTCAAGAAGCTTGCTGAGAGTGGGCAGGAGAGATATAGGGCGATAATTGGACATGAGTTTGACATTGCCCTTTTTGTGTATAGGGATAGTTCTGGCAGTTTTCCAGGTGGATGGGACAGTGGACGTACGAATCGAGAGGTTAAAAAGCCAGATGATAGGTCTGGTCAGCCAAGGTGCAAACTGCTTAAGTATGCAAGGATGGATGCCGTCAGACCTTGACCTACGTGCCAGAAGGGAGTTAAGTAGCTTAGAACTTCAAGGTATGTGGTTGGAGCCAGAACGAGAGGGGGTGGAGGGGCGAGGGAGGAGAAGAGGGACAGTCAGGGTTGTGGTCTAGTTAGAGTAACGACAGGAGGCGTAAGTTTGTATCCTGATACCAAGCCAAAAGAGTCCAGGATGTGTTTTACTATAGGAAGGGATTTTGGAGATATAGCAGAATATCATCTGCATACAGTGCGATGCAGTGTTCAGAGCCTCCTATCTTTATTCCCTCAATTATTTGAGATTCCAGGATTTGTTGCGCTAGAGGTTAAATGAATGCTGCGAATAGTAAGGGAGATAATGGGTACCCTTGTCTAGTCCCCCTTTGCAATTGAAAATAGCCAGAGTGGTGTCCATTTACCTTTACATATGCTTGAGATGCAGAATATATGTTCTGGAGGACCGTGATGAGGGTGGGGGGAATCCAAATTTATGTGGTGTCAAGTATAAAAATGGTCATGCTACTCTATCAAATGCCTTTTCGGCATCTAGGCTAACTAATACTGATGGGGATTTAGTTGTTTGCATTTGATGTACTACATGGAAAGAGCACTTTATATTATCGGTGGTACAAGATCTCACAAATCCAGTTTGGCCCTTGTGTATTAGTAAGGGGAGGACTTGGTCTATACGAAGCGTTAAAATACTTATAAATAGTGTATAGTCTTGATTAAGTACTAATATGGGCCTGTATGAGCTGCAGATTTGTGTGTTCTTACCTGGTTTGGGAATTACGGAGATGGTCGCATATGACCAGGATGGAGGGGGGGGACTTCCCTCCAGGACTGAGTTGAACAAATTAAGGAGTCTGGGGGAGACTTGTGCCTTGGTAGCTTTATAGAATTCGGAGCTGTAACCATCTGGTCCTGGTGATTTAAGGGACTTGGCATTAGCAATAGCGTTAATTAACTCACATTCCATAATTGGAGCTATAAGGGACTCCCTGCATGTCTCTGTGAGCTGTGGTAGGGTGACTGACCGCAAGTAATCCATTATTTGTTGTGTGGATGCTGTATGCTCAGGGGTGTATATGGCATTGTAGTATAAGGTGAAGGCCTCAGCAGTGTCATGTGTTTTGCTGAGGGGTTGGCCTCCTATTGGGTGGCGGATAGAAGAAATCGTGGCTGCCTTTTTTTTTTTGTTTACGTATTTGATAGGCTAACAGCCGTGTGGCTTGAGGACCCACTTCATAGAACCTCTGTCTTAAAAAGGTCAGGACTATTTTGGTTTATTGTTGAATCAGATGGTCCAACTCGAACTCAGTTTGTTGTAATTGGGGAAATACCGAAGTGTCCCCTTGTTTATGAGCCATTTTCAGAAAGTGGAGAGAATCCTCCAGCTTGGCTGTTTGTTCCTTGCGTTGCCTTCCTAATTCTGCAATATATTTTATTATGTGTTCTCAGAGTACTACCTTGACCGTGTCCCAGTGTATCGCCGGGGTAATGTCCGCAGGGGGATTGTCTGCTATGATTTCGGAGAAATTGTTTAGAACGCAAATAGTAAGGGTTTAGTCTCCATTGCTTGTTTCTGGGTTGAAGCCCCATATCCCACAAGGAAATCAGAGGGGCGTGGTCCGAGTTAGAAATATCTCCCAGCTGGACATCTTGTAAGACTCCTAGATTTTCCACCTGGGTATATGTGTGGTCAATGCATGAATAGGTGTGGTGTGCCAAGGAGTAGTTTCTTATTTGGGGATGTAGCCTCCACCAGACATCCCACACCTCCGCCACAAATCTTTTGAAGAATTTCTGTGTGGTTGATTGCCTAAGGGGTCTCCTATTAGAAGTGTCAATAGTAGGATCGATCGTAAGGTTAAAATCACCCGCCATTAAGAGGATTCCTTTAGTCTTTTGTACTATTTTATCTAGTAAGGGTTTCAGGTGGGAGGCGGAGATACCCGGGGGAAAGTACACATTCGCCAAAGTAACTTATTCATCATTAACCACACCCTGCGCTATTATAAGCCTACCCTCTGGGTCCGGCCAAGTGGATTCCGTTCTAAATGGGGTGTGTGGGGGTATTGTTATAGCTACACCTCTTCGTCTGCCTCCTTTACTGGAGGAATGGTAGACCTGCCCCCTGCTTAGCTTGGCATCTTCTTCCAAGTTGTGTACTGGGTGTGCTTTGAAACAACTGAGAAGCAGCGTGGGATATACTATATTGGACTAGATATCTGTAACTAATCTCTCTCTCTCTTGCTTACATCTGAGAGAAGTTTTCCTTACTTTTACAGTGGTATTGCTTTGTGTTTAATTATTTTAGTTTTTAATTCAGGAAGGGGGTTTTCAAAACTGCTTATCTTGTCAGCATCTTCAGAAGGGCTGAAATAACTGCATATTTGATTTTCCTTTGTGGCTAACAAACCACCAGGCTGTTTTGGGGCTGGAGAGGTTTACCTGTGTCTGACTTGGATGTCTGGATTTTTCTCTGTTTGATTAGCAGGGTATTTTCTCTGTCAAATTGTTGTGTAGGGTATCTTGCTGACAGGAAGGCACTCATTGCAGCAGTGGTGAGAGCTTTTAGCTGATTGTTTTGTGAGGGCACAGTTTAGGCCCAACCCTTCCCACCCTCACCCCACCCACCTCCTGGAAATAGTTCCTTTATACCTGAGGTTCTGACATCATTTGCTCAAGAGTGCAAGGTGCATATCACTGTCATATCCTCTCTGGCACACTGCACTGACAATATAAGCATACACATTGGTTATATAGAAATATATATATTATACAATCACACACACAAAAACAAACAAACAAAAAAAAAGTAGATAAACATGTGGGGAGTAGTGCAATGTAATGGCTGTGGGGCAGCAGTCTTCTGGGAGTCTTTCTGGAGGCTGAGATGCTGCCCTATTTGCAGACAACTCTCTGCCCTGAGGGAGGAAGTTGCCCGTCTTCAGGCCGCACTGGACAATAGTAAGGAATCCTTCCCCCAGGCCACACTGGACAGTAGGAAGGGAACCTCCCCCATCCAGGGAGCACTAGCGCCACCACCACTACCTCAGAGGTTGCGAAGAAAGCACAGCAGTTGGACCACAGTGGGCTCAGGGAGGGTGAGGATGATGGAACAGAGGCGCACCCAGTCAGTTGTTCCACTCCATAATCCATACACCATTCTGGGGGAGCATAGCTCCCCTATGGATGCACCTGCAGAGAAGACTGATGACAACTGTGACAAGGGAGGCCCACAGGAAGGAGGCAGAGGACACCACAGGGAAAGGAAGCAGCCCTGGTGGGGACTCCATTATTAGGGGGAGCTGGAAAACTGGAAGTAAGGTGCCTGCCTGGTGCCATGGCTTGAGGAACAGGAAGCGTATCCTCAGGATCACGAGAACAGCTGCAAGGGAGTCTGAGCTGGACGTAATTGTCCACCTAGGGACAAATGACTTGGCTCATCATGAGATTAGAGCAGTGCAGGAGGACATTGCAGAGTTGGGAGGGGCCTAAGACAAGTAGCACACACAGTATCCTTCTCAGAGGTGCTGCCTGTCAAAGGCTTGGGGGAGGCGAGGGTAATTAGCACCATGCAGTTTAATGAATGGTTGAAAAAATGGTGCGGAGTACAGGGGTTTGGCTTCATTGGGGACTGGGGTTCCACCTGGAGGGACACCAGCCTATACTGGCAGGATGGTCTGCATCTGTCCAGGAAGGGAACAAGTCTTTTGAGCAATCGGTTTAAATGCTTCATTGGCAAGCTTTTAAACTAGTCAAAGGGGGAGGCACTGACAAGCAGCAGGAAAATCCCAGCCTCTCCCTACAAAACAGGGTACTAAATGAGAAAAAGACCGAGGTAGAACGGTCAGTGGGGGATGCTGCAACAGAAGGTAAAGCCATCAAAAAATGGAGAGCAATGAGTACCAATGTCCGTAGTCTGTGTAACAAGCTTCCTGAATTAGTGGCCTTGATGGAGGAGGAACATCTGGATATCGTGCAGTCACAGAAACATGGTACACACAAAACCATGACTGGGACGAAACATACCAGGATACACTATCTATAGGAGGGACAGGAGGGTAAAGAGGAGGAGGAGGAGTAGCTTTTGCATAAGGAAAGGAATAAAAGCAACAGAACAAAAGGGTAAACAGGGAGGAGAAGAAGCACTGTGGGTAAATTTGAGACGGGCAATGGCACCACAATCCGCACAGGGGTTAGAACAGACCCTTCTCAGGGGAGGAAATGACAAGGAAATGATAGAAAGTATACTTAGAATGGCAGAAAAGGGAGCTATTGCTGATGGGTGATCTGAATATGCCAGATGTTAACTGGAGTGCAGTTGCAGCTGCCATCAAGAGTGGAGTTATTCTAGATGCCCACAGGGGCATGCCTTAGACAGCTAGTATTGGAGCCCACCAAGAGGGAGCAATATTAGACTTGATTCTCTCAAATGGAGATGGAGAGGATCACAGATTAGAAGTGGTAGCCATCTGGGAAGTAGCTAACCATTGAACAGTATGGTTCACAATAAACACAGCAATAGAGTCAAGTCAGTACAAAGACAAAAGTACTGGACTTTAGGAGGGCTGACTTTGTCAAAATGGGTGAGTGCCTAAGGAATGCACTAGCAAATGGGCAGGAAGGAGGGGTGGAAGAACAATGGGGAATAATAAAAACTGCCATCACAGAGGTAACGAGCCTTTGTGTGAAGCAACTAAACAAAACAAAACGATGTAAGAAACCACTATGGTTCTCAAGGAAGTGGCAGTGAAGGTTCAAGAGAAAAAGGAAGCATTCAGGAAGTACAAGGAATCGCAGAAGGAGCAGGACAGAGAACTGTATCAGTTAAAGCAAAAGGAGGCTGGGAAGGCAGTCAGAACAGCAAAGGCCCAAACCGAGGAAAAGATAGCCAACTCAGTTAAGAAGGGGGATAAAACCTTTTATAGGTACATCAGGAAGCGAAGGAAGACCAAGGGAGGGATAGTGAGGCTTAATAAAGGGAGGGAGGGTGGGCAGAGGGAGACTGTGACAAGGCAGAGATACTAAACAAATATTTTTGCTCAGTATTTACAAATGAAGAGGGGGAGGTACATAAAACAAACAGTAGAAACACTCTGGATACAGAAGTTGATACCAGCCCATTTACAGAAGAAAGGGTTCTGAAAGAACTCTTAAAACTGAAGGTGGACAAAGCAATGGGGCCTGATGGGATTCATCCCAGAATTCTAAAAGAACTAAGGGTAGAACTAGTGTCACCACTGACTACCCTTTTTAACAAATCATGGGAGGATGGGGTGGTACCCGAGGACTGGAGGAGGGCAGATGTGATTCCCCTTCACAAAAGTGGGAGCAAGGCAGAAGCAGGAAACTACAGACCTGTTAGTTTAACCTCAGTGATAGGGAAAATGATGGAATCACTTCTGAAGGAAAGAATTGTCGAGTATCTAGAGGCCAGAGGGCACAGGACCCTAGGCAGCATGGATTCACAGCGGAAGGTCATGCCAGACGAATCTGATAGATTTCTTTGACTGGGTGACCAAAGTAGTAGATCAGGGAGGGGCTGTGACATGGCCTACCTAGACTTTAACAAGGCATTTGACACAGTCCCACACAAAAGATTAATATACAAGTTAGCCAGCCTGGGAGTGGGTCCCAAGATGACAGCCTGGGTAAAGAATTGGCTGGAGAATAGGACACAGAGAGTAATAGTAAATGGAGTCCACTCAGAAGAAAGGAGGGTTACTAGTGGGCTACCGCAGGGTTCAGTATTAGGACCGGTCCTCTTCAGTGTCTTTATAAGCGACATTGCAGAAGGACTGGAAGGAAAAGTATGTCTCTTTGCAGATGACACAAAGATCTGCAACAGAGTTGATGCACAGGGTGGGGTGGAAAGGATGAGAAGGGACTTGGCAAGGTTAGAGGAATGGTCAAATGTATGGCAGCTTAGATTCAATGCTAAGAAGTGCAGGGTAATGCACCTGGGAAACAAAAACCAAGGGGAAGAGTACACAATGGGGGTGAGATACTAACAACAACAAAAATGGAAAGGGACCTGGGGTAGTCATATCAGATGACCTAAAGGTGGGCAAGCAATGTGAGAGGGCAGCAAGGAGGGCTGGGGGGATACTGGGATGCATCGGGAGAGGCATCACCAGTAGAAAACAGGAAGTTATTATCCCTCTGTACAGACAGCTGGTGAGACCCCATCTGGAGTACTGTGTGCAGTTCTGGAGACCCAATCTCCGCAAAGACATAGACAGGATGGAAGCTGTCCAGAGGAGGGCAACTAAAATGGTGCAGGGTCTGCACCGGAAGACATATGAAGAGAGACGTAAGGAGCTTAATATGTATAGCCTCGAGGAAAGGAGGGAGAGGGGGGACATGATAGAAACGTTCAAGTACCTCAAGGGAATCAACAAAGTCCAAGAGGGTAGCACCTTTCAAAAAAAGAGGTGTGCAAGAACAAGAGGGCACAATTTGAAGATGGGGGGGGCTCAGAGGTAATTTAAGGAAGTATTTTTTCACAGAGAGGGTTGTGGATGCATGGAACGGCCTTCGGGAGGAGGTTGTGGAGTCAAAATCAGTGGTGGAATTCAAGCATGCATGAGACAGTCATAAGGCAATTCTAGGGGTTGGGGGTAGGAAGAAGTAGGCTGCTGGTTAACTAGGATCTGCAGCTTATCCAGTAGGTAGGGAAATGGGCAGACTGGGTGGGCCAAGCGGTCCTTATCTGCTGTCAAATTCTATGTTTCTATGCTCAGCGGTATTCATGTGTGTCTCTTGGAGGTATACTAAATCAGATTTTGACCTTCTGATAAAGATTAATGCCTTTGATCGTTTGATTGGTGAGGCTAAACCGTTAATGTTCAGGGACAGTAATTTCAATTTGGCCGAGTGCATTGCTAAAATTCAATAAACTAGTTGTTGCCTAACCCTCTGCCATTCATATGAGGTTTTCCTCTTATCCAGTTTAAATTGAGAACTTGCATGGAACTTTGAGAAGACCTGATGACTTTAAGACAATAACAGTAACAGAACCACATATTCTGACATCCAAAAACTTGTACAAACATCTTTGAGTCTGCGAGGTGACCAACATGGCCCCCCTAACAAGAAATAACAAACTTGTACTTCCACTAATCAGGGTTAAGCCCTGATCCTATGGTAAGGATGATTCCTTACTTCAAGAGCCCTAGGCAATCCTGGGCCTTTTGGCACTTATAGTGCCTAATAGGGGAAAGGTAAGTGGGGTAAGTGACGTATGTGGCCGAACAGCAGACACCCCTTTGAGATCAGAGGTAAGCTAGAGGATGCGCCAGGGGTCAGGAGAACAGCACCCTTTTCCCTGAGTGGGGAAGGCACTGGTCTAGGTGTTTGGTGGAGTGCTCCCCGCTCCTGACCCAAGGAAGGAAGGAAAGGGGAAAGGGGAGAGGGGGAGGTAGGATCAGTCCCACGATTGCATAGTGGAGTCTTCAGTGCCCTATCCCTACCTCCACCTCGCAATCCCAGCCTCTTATCCGGTATCGCTCAGCTGCACATGGACAGTGCATCGGTTCATGGCCTTCCCTCCATCTATATCTCTGTTCCAACAGAACTATGCCATCCATCCTATCTCACAGTGGCTCTTATTTATATATGTGGTGCAATTGTCAAGGACAACGAGGAGGAGGTAACTGGCCCAGCTCTCATGCCCTCCCACGTTTAATAGGCCTGATATTGTGGCCTGTACTTGCTGAGATGCTTCAGAGCTGCTTTACAACAGGCACCTCCTGAACCACCCGGCTCCCCAGTCAACCCTGGAGCACTCCCCCCCCGCCCCAACCAAGATCAATGATTCCCTGTTCTAATTGGTAGTGAAATAATTGCTTAGTAATTTTCAAATGCATTAAAGCTGTCATAAGTCTGTACAAGTTGAGACTTTTTCTGTGTACTTTTCACTTTGATGTTCTGTTATGCTCTTGCATGTCGTTATGCTGAGCCATTATTTTTGCATGCTTTATCTTGTAAATAACAGTGAGCTTGGGTAGGGATTGACGTCAGAGGATATCAGCCCACAGATTTGAAAAGCCAGATATAGCAGTTATTACACCTAGCTCCAGACAGAGGACTGCTGTAAGGAGTCTTCTCAGTTTCCTTTAAGAAGTATAAATAGTATGAAAACACACACACACAAATGTAATACACCAAGGCTGTGAACTGGTAATTATGCCTATAGTAGTTGAGTTGTCGGCATTGGTGAGAACAATATGCGTTTGTCTATTAAGTGTTTTTAACAGAATCAATTAAACAGTAACCTTTTCAATGTTGTATTCTGTTTTCTACATCTGATTTTCCCACTTGCGTGGCCTCATTAATCATCTGTCATGGCATAGATCTTTTTTTAGGGAGTAGAATCCTTAAGAGTTTGCTACACCCAGTGGTTGACTTAATTAGCTCAGAACATCCAACTGATCTTGTCTTCAGTATGCACGAATACAGAGGAAGCTGGGAGCCACTGAGGCTCTTTTCTTAAACTTAAGAAGCATAAGGAGAGAAGTAACGTTGTTGAAGGGCAAAAGTCATTAGTGCTAGGATGGTGAGATAGCATCTTTTAGATCAGACATTTTTGAAAGTGGAAACTGTGAATGTTATCACCAAGCAAATTGTTAGTTGAGAGGGAGGTGGCAGAGTAATTCCTTACTGGGGCACCTAAACTAGGCTCAGTTAAGCTGTATAAGCAATCACTTTATTCTTAGCATACCAGGGGCCCCTACTCATAGAAACATAGAGTTTGACAGCAGATTTAAGGACCGTTTGGCCCACCTAGTCTGCCTCTTTTCCCTACCTACTTTAACACCGCAGTCCTTGATCTCTGGCTTTATCCCCCTTTCCTTACCACTAAGGTACTCCTGTGCCTATCCCATGCATTCTTGAATCCCGTTTTTGCTGCCACCACCTCCATTGGGATGCTGTTTCAGACATCCACAACTCTTTCTGTGATGAAGTACTTCCTCACATCTCCCCTGAGTTTACCCCCCTCCAGCTTCATAGCATGTCCCCTTGTTCTTGAGCATCTTTTTTTCTGAAAAATCAGTGTTTCTGTTTCGAATAGTATTTCTTTTCTGTATGTAATTGTACCTCTGTCCAGCAAATACAGCATATGCTGTAAGCAGCCATACTTGTAACTAGGAATGAGCTGTACCAAACATGACCACTGGGACTAGACTGGATACTGTCCAGACAGCACACCCGGGCTGGGTAGATCTGGTGCTTCTGTTTTAGTTTTTTTGTAAATAAAAATGTGAAAGGCCTCTCTGAGCCATACACCCAACTCTCATCTGTTGGCAGTCCTCCCAAATACCTTCCCCAGATCTAGTACTTCACTTAATCAGTAATAAGCAAGGCCACTGGAAAATTGTGGAAAAGGTTACCCAGAATTGCAGAGCGTTTTGCAAAAATTATGGGAAATTACGGGGGTTCTACAATAGACCCTGAGTGCTTCACAATAAATCTTTTAATGTTTTCTGCAGCATATATTAGTCAGTATAAATTGCTAAATGAATACACTGACACCTGAAAATGTTTAAAATGTAAAGAAAAGTTTATGTTCCTAACAAGAATACTAAACTGATAAGCTATCATAAGTGTTGCCTGTTTTCCAAAATGTAAAAGCACCTGCATCATACAGTGCTTAATAGATTCTATAAAGTGAGCCACAGCAAATAAATATTAAGTAAAGCCAGAAGAAATATATTTTTTTTATTTCTGGCCGTAGAATAATGAAACCTAATCAACAGCTGTTTATAGTGCTCTGCCAGCTGTTCACCTACTTTGGTACAAGAAAAATAAGCAGACAGAGTGGAGAATAATTGAGTTTTAGTAAAATGTTGTTAGTGTTTAATGGTCATACTTTGTACTGTAGGTACTGTACACTATTTTTGAAATTACATATTTAAACATTAAATCTGGGGGTATTTGGGGATGGCAATATAATCTAGAGGTAAGAGTAACAAACTGAAGGAGCTGACAACATCTAGCAGACCTGGGTTTGATTCGCACAACCTCCACTTGCATACCGTGTGATTCTGAGCAAGTCACTTAACCTCCTCAATGCTCCTGGGCTGTACCTGAAAACAGGCACTTGGCCTAGTGGGCCTTACGTAGTTACTAAAAAATGTAAAAAAAAGAAAAAAAAAGAAAATACCAATATATTTTTACTGCATCATACAGTAGGTAGTCAGGGTACCCTGTAATTTACCTTTGTTTTTCTCTGGCTGCAATGATTTTGTTTAGTTAAAGATAAATGTTCAGATACGTTTTGTGTTTTATAAGCTTGTTTTTAGACTTTAGTCAGGTTTTTATTGTAGTCTTTGCAGGTGAGCATCTAGGAGGTAGTTGCTAAGAGTGAGATCGCTGTTACCAGCTAGCTTATTCAAGCTTAAAATTGTCAGAGTCATCCAAAAATCCTCAGCTGTTTGAATCAATACAAGTCTGAATGAAAGTATGCTCACAAGGAATAACTTGCCCTACCACTTACAACAAGCTCTGGCCGAGCCACTACAACTGTGAATGCATTAACTAGATAAGGGTGTTTCATGGGCTTAAACATAAACATTTATTTATTTAAAAAATATCAGATTTACAAACCTTTGAGTCAGAGACTCATTTACAAAGGCACCTCATCAAAACTAATACAAAGACAGCACAGTTGATACGTCCAAAAACAATGGCTCGGAGAGCAGACAGTTATAACAATCATTCACTGTAGATACATGGTAGCAGTAGATAAACAGATTACATAGTTTAGGCATGCAGGCACCACATCAAGAAGACCAAAGCAGTTCAAACAATATACAATAGCTAAAGCAAATTGACATCAGGAGTCAAAGAGAAGCCCAGAGTGTTCACATGAAGGCTGTTGCATACACTAACTGAATCAAAGCATAGTACATTGAGAAAGGGCATATATAAGCAATAAGGCACAATACGGTGTGTGTTATCATGTAATAACGTCACTTCTGGGGTGAGTTGAAACACAGTGGCTTAGTATTTATTATTTACTGTTGATCCACTGGATCAGCAATATTTGCACAAGCTGTGCCCAGTGCAGATTTTACAGCACTGGTCCTGGTCTGGTGATCTGGGTTTTACCCATACCACACTGCATATGGCTTAGTGATATCAAATCAAAAATCTTTATTTATCCAGGCAAAACATCATTGAGCAGAGCTCTTTTGCAAGATGGACCTGGTTAGGGTAGACTGATACATATGTATATGTATGACTAAACAAAGTTTAACAAGTGGTATACAATTTACAAAGCAACGTACAACAAACAATAGGCATACATCTTACATTATGTACAGATATACATATCTACAAGGTGATGTTGCGGTGTTAACAGCTTAAGTAACAGGTGGACAGAATTTGAGTTCAGAAGGTGAAAGGGTATGGGTAAAGACTGTGTGGGCCTTAGGGTACAGGGACAGTCAGCAGGGGAAAGGACACCCGCTAAACAGGACCAGTAAATTTGACCCCAGAGATAGAGCTAGATAAAGCTGATAACAGTTGTGTGGTTGACTTGACAGGAGTGGATAAGTAGTAGAAAAATGCAGTAGAAAGCAGTAGAGCGATGGTAATAAATGGATAATAGAGCAGGTTAGAAGACAGACTACATGGAGGAGCTAAGGGAGTTAATTCCCCAACTAGAGGCGTTGATAGCACTTACATGGTTCCTTCAGGAGACACGAGTAGAGGGTCTTGAATGAAGAAATGCTGATAATTGAGCTCAGTTTTAAGGTTTTCTGCAGATTGTTCCGCATTGTTGGCAGCATAAAGCTAATGGATGCTCTGCCTAGGCGAGAGTTGACTTTGGGATTCTTTCTCCTAAGCTGGTCTCCAGGCTTCCTTACGCCTGGGCTGTACCTCCTGATGCTGATGGTAAGCAGGGCTAAAGCTCTGCAGCAGGGGGATAGGAAGCCCTCCACATCCTGTTGTCTCCAGTTTACTTCCTGCCTTCAGTCTGGCAGGTACTCTGCAAGCAGAGCTCTGCCATATGGCAGAGCTGAAGACAGCAGACTGTAAGTTCAGAGATTTTGATTTAATGGAGATATTTAGAAATCTCAGCGGTGTTTAAGCACTCCTGTGTGGGTGCCAGTCTCAGCCTTGCAAGTTGCACAATCCGGCCCCTTTTCACTGGGGGGTTGTTTTTCCCCGCTGTTGAGGCACTCGGCCTGGAATGCTCATTCAATGCACTGAAAGTGCGTTTTGGGGAATTACAATGGGCACCGGAGTGATCAGAAAGGATGATTGACCCCATTTCATCAAGTTGTTTATTCAGCAAGTCTCTTTCGGGGAATCAGAACTGCACCGGAGTGCTCAATTCATTGTGGTACTTTTCTCCCATGCTTTCTGCCTCGATTCGGCAATGTCCAGGTCAGAATAAGCGGCAGCCACCATTTTCACTGCGGTGAAGGTCTGGGCTAGGGGAGTGAAAACGGCACTGGAGATCCTCAGTCAAGTAAGAGTCCCGGTAATAAAGTAAGAGAGACACCGGAGAACTTAGGGAAGATTATAACCCCTCAGACGACAGCCCCATATTTTCTTTTTTCCATCGGCGATGGCGTCTCATGGTATCAGCCGCTCGTCTGTGATGGGCCAGCAGCATGACAGTGGCAGCTCGCCGACAGGGAAATTTCATTGACGAGCACTGCAGGGTAGGAGGGGCCCTAATCGGG
The DNA here is from genome assembly GCA_016271365.2 of Neoceratodus forsteri. NCBI lineage: Eukaryota > Metazoa > Chordata > Ceratodontiformes > Ceratodontidae > Neoceratodus > Neoceratodus forsteri. Next base: position 1,226,036,532 of record CM028132.1, on the reverse strand, counting down.
AGCAAGAGAGCTTCTCAACGTGCACGGCAAGGGAACCCTGCATCAACGAGAGTTAAGGGGCTCAAACCATCATGATCAGAGGCAAGGCTGACAATCAGATTCCCTCAGCCGCTCATCCTCAATGGAACAACGGCTTTAGTGGCTCGTCCTTGTTCAGGGAATTCCAGGGATGAGTGCTACAGCGCAGGAGGAGCTCTTTTCCAGGAGCCGTGTTCAGTGTTCTGCCCCCCCCCCAAGATATAGAAGGAAACAATCAATCAAGAAGTGATGCCCAGAGGATTATATGCATAGGCTCCCCAGAGTCTGGATCCCTGCATAATCTAGTAGGACTAAAACAAAAGGATGGAATTGGCTCTTACAGGCATAGCACAATTCTTAAAGGGACAGCACATGTAATCTCTGCTTCAGCAGCATCAGGAAGCTACGGGCGGGGGGACGCTGAATTAAAGGGAAGATGGGCTTTTTGTGGTGTTAAGGCCTCACACAAGCTGTGCAGGTGCAGCAAAGACCAGCGCTACTAGCCTCTGCTCCTAATTCACCTTGCCTGGGTCGCTTTGCATAAAATGTCTGAAGGACAGTGTCTGTGAATGAGGAAGACGTTATGGAGGCAGACCCTCCTCAGCTCAAAGTCTGTGAATGAGGAAGACATTAGGGAGGCAGACCCTCCTCTGCTCAGTCTGATAGCCCACAGATCAGAATAAGCGGTAGCCACCAGAAGGACCCAGCAGTTTGCAGCCCCCTCTGACACTAGACATCAATCAGTTATATAGGGCCCTGCTCTGGATCCAGTATGCATCGACTGACAAACTGGGTTCACCAGATATGAGACCTCACTAGAGGGTACAGAAACAGGACCATCCCTATTCTCTCTCCAGAGCGGCAGTGGTCCTAGGAGGATTAACATTCCTCTCATCACAGGATAAAGATAAGACATAGAAGGAAATCTAAAGCATTGCAGGGTACATTTCTATGACTCCAGTTTATCCTCTTCTGGAGGGGGAGCGAGTAGGCAAAACCTTGACCAAAACGGGATCACAGTCGAGATTTCCATTGGATCTTACCCTGTGGCTCCCATCCATCAGATACAGGTTTTTCTCCTGACATCTGCTTCCACACGGGCAACAGTTTTCATACTCCTCCTGGTGGCTGAAGGAGGAGCGGCAGCTCTCTAACTTTTCTCCCCTACCTAATGCCCACAGAAGATCTGCAGTTTTTCAGGCTTAGTGCCCCAGCAGAGCTTAAGCTTTTTAGGTTTAGAAAGAAGCAACAGGAGAAATAGTTAAATGCCGCAGAAGCTACCCTCTGATTTCAAACTGAATCAAACAGATGGTCATTGGACAGAAATGTAGAGGCCTTGCTTGCGCAGCAAACCTGTCAGAGGAGGCTGCCCGGGGCAATGACCAAACCTCGGCTCACCACTACCCCTGGCTTCGGCCCTAGCAGGCAGGGACCTCTTCGAAGTGATGTTTGCTAAGGCATGCCATAGTCAAGGGCAAGGCCAATTCAGAGACCTGAGACCCCAGATGCAAAATCTCATGATCAAGCTTATGACTAGGATCAAACTCTTAACTTCTCGAGGAAAAAGAGCATGGGTCTCCTTATGTAGCTAATATAACCTCAGAAGAGGCAAGTCCAGTGGAGAGAGTGGCGCCACAGATACACAGGTCCACTACCTCGTGGTGTGCCCCTCCCCCCCACCTCCGGTAACCCATCCAAAAGACACAAACCCTCCCAGTAAGGGGATATTGTGCAAGTTCCCCCACAGAGATCAGTTAGGGGGTTGCTCCATATTATTCATGGTGTGGAAAAGCACAGTGGGTTTCAGGCCCATCCTACATTTCAAAGTCCTGAACAACTTTATCCATCCGCAGACCCCTCAAGGCGGACATCTGGTTATCAAACATCAGGGAGCTGCAAAAAGGATCTCTTTCTGACATCCATCCATTTGCAAGAGACTGACCGGCAGATTTCTATTCAGGAACTACACAAGCACCAGCTTAAATTCAAGGTGGGGGAGCAGTTCTTCTATTCAAAACTCTGCCATTTAGGTTTCCCCCAAACCCAATGACAATATTAAAGACCCACTGACACTATTAAAGATGCCAGTAGCTGGCATAGCCCACATTAAGGCCCCACAGCTCAACCAAACAGTACATGCAGGGGAAGAGGTAGCCACGGGCCCGCTGGCATGTGGATTCTCATTTATTAAAGATAGAGTTCTTCAACTCCATGCCAGACCTAAATACTCTAGGATTTCTCATTCAGTGGACAAAGAGTTCCCTAACCTCTCACCAGACCTAAATTCTTCTGGGGACAGACATCAGGACATCAGAAGGGTTTCTCTCCTGGTAACTAAGTGAAAGGGACTAAAGCCCATCAAGGATTTTCACACAGCTTCCCTGCTGCCTGCTTATGTCTTTAATACAGCTAGCTGGGACAAATTAAAAAGGAGGACAGTAGTTATGTTAGGTCACAAGTTGGGCCATCCGCGCCAAACTGAATCACTATCAATGCAAACCTCAGGAGCTGGGGAGCTCACCTGCATCAGCTGTCAGCACAGGGCAGGCGGTAGCTGTAAAATACAGGTACAGCATAAACATTTGCATGGCGAATGCAGTAGGCCTTCCGCTGAGGCACACTGAACAGCAGTTCCTCATTCAGGACGGATTGATTTCAACGGACAGTAGGGCAAGGTTGACATACATCACCCATCAGGGGGTTATAAGAACTGCATAAATGCTAAAGGACTCCCTTCTCTTTCAGTGGATGGAGCACTAAGGAGTAATGGATATTCAAGGACAGGAACACGCAACATCGAACTGGCTCAGTCGCAAGGTTGTTCTACCCGGGGTTTGGGAGATAAAGGGCAGTGCCTTCTACGTCCTCTGAGAACAGTGAGGCAATCCTCAGATAGATATTTTCACCTGCGGGTAGAACTACAGGGTTCAAAAATTCTGCTCCCTGACAAAGAATGAACCAGCGGCGGCTCAGGACAGCCTTTTCCCGGCTGGGGTGAGTTTGGTCTCCTGTGTGCCTGATCTCTTATGCTGCTTCTATCAAGAGCCTTCCTCGAAGCGGCTCTGATCAGGGCAGACTTGAGTGTAGTTGGTCCCTTATGGTTTTTTCCACAGGTGGTCCCCAATTATCATTCATATGTCAAGGTGACCACATCTAAACCTTCAAATTCACCACGGACCTTATCCATCTAGGACTGGTTCGGCATCCCAATTTGGAGAACATGTCGCTCTAGGATGGGGATGGAGTAAAAAAAACAAAAAACCTAGGAACTAGGCTACACAGCTCTTGTTATGGGAATATCTGGAGAAGATTCCGGTTCTGGCCTCATTCCATTCTCCTACAGAACCACCCAGCATAATTACCTGTACTACCGCAGATCCTTTAAGATTGGTTGGAAAAAGGACTACAGTCGGCCACTTTATCAATTCAGGTTTCGGCGCAAGGGGCAGTCTTGTTGTTGGTTCCGGGAAAACCATTCGGCTTACATCCCCATGTCTGGAGGTTTCTAGTGGAAGCAACATTAAAACACCCTCCAGTTAACCAGCACTACCTCCTTGGAGTAGTGGTTTAGTTCCCAAGGCTGGGGCCAAAGCTTCTTTACCACCTTTCCAGCAGACATCAAGCTCCTTACTGCCTTTCCAGTAGACATCCCTCAGGCATCTCAGAAGGAAGGTTGCTGTTTTCTGTTAGAGGTTACTTTAGCCAGGAGATTGTGACCTAGAAGCATTGCTCACCCAAGAGATGTACACATCTTTTATTATGCTGTGTTATACTCAGAACAGATCCAGATATTTTCCCTTTGCCACAAGTTAGATCTACCTTCCATTATAATTAAAGGTTTATTTGTTCTGCCTTCACCCACTTCCAGGAAACTATACAAAATGGGAATTTCAGTCTCTAGTCCCGAGATGAGTGTTGAAAATGTATATTAAGAGGAAGGAGGCTCTCGCTAAACTTCAAAATGTCCATTTGAACTACTGGACAAAATTAAGAGTAACACGGTTTCGAAGGCTGTATAGCCAATGGATTCTATCCGTCACCTCTCAAGGCTTTGTTCCTACCGGTATAGCCTTACTTGGCCTACTAAGAGCACAGGCTTCTGATCCTACTGGTATAGCTTTGCTTGCCCTACTGAGAGCACATTCCTTCTGAGCTATGACTTCTTCATGGGTATACTTCATATAAGCATTTCCAGCACATTTATACAGAGCACTTTATATAGCATCTTCAGAACACTTATACTTATCAGAACGTTTATTCATTCTAATGATTACAACATTTTATAAGCTGGAGGTCATGGCCTCAGCGGAGGCATCCTTGTGCTTCAGTCAGTGGCGGACACTTATAGTCACTCGACATTCTGCCCACCCAGGACATTAGGGGATGAACTGCCTTTGGATATCCCAGGCGTAGGGAAGCCTGGAGACCAGCCTAAGAGAGAGAGATAAAAATTTGAATACCTGTAAATTTTCTTTCTCCGACGGCTGGTCTCCGGGCTTCGGATTCCCTCCTAGAATGTATATAGTTGGTTGGCCTGAGGGCCAATTATGCTGTAACTTTGTTGTGTTTTCTGTTTCCAGTACTCATAGTATTGCCTCAGGAGGACTGCGTGGGAATGACTGGAGACAACAGGATGTGGAGGGCTTCCTATCTCCCTGCTGCAGAGCTTTAGCCCTGCCTACCATCAGCATCAGGAGGTACAGCCCAGGCGTAAGGAAGCCTGGAGACCAGCCGTTGGAGAAAGAAAATTTACAGGTATTCAAATTCCTTTATTTTCAATAAGATATAGGAGTAACTTCTCAGGGCATAGGTACCTGATAAATTTAGTGGAGGCAATCCGAAATATATTGTGGACGTTTTTTTGAAATAGCTCTGTAGGTCCATAATGCAGCATTTTTTTCTCGCCTAAGCTGGAGGGAGGTCCATCCTACAGCTGCATATAGTGAACAATGTTGCATAGCGAAGGGAATATCAGTGATAAATCGCAATGCTCTGTGATAAAGCGTATCCAGTTTAGAGAGGTGAGAGGTAGGACATTGACTATAAAGGAAGTCCCCATAGTCTATTAGTGAAAGGAATGTTGCTTGTACCAGCCTCTTTTTGGCATCACTTGTAAGAAGGTAACTAATCCTAAAGTATAGTCCGAGTCTCTGACGTAGTCTTTTTAGCAAGTCATCTTAAGTGCTCAATGAAGGAGAGTTTATGATCTAGCCAAACTCCCAGGTATTTGAACTTTGTGACTAATTCTAGGTTTTCCCCTAGGATTGTAGAAATCTGTGGTACAGACCCTGGACTGACTGGGTTAGTCGTGTGTGTAAAAGGGGAGAGAAGCATCGCTTTGGTTTTTTTAGCGTTAAATAATAGTTTTTTTGTGTAGAAGCTGGTGTTGAAGTAGGTTGAATTCGGTTTGAAGGTCGCTGCATGCGGCTTCTGGGGATGGACGGCTCAGATACAACACCGTGTCATCCGCGAATAGATGGATGTTAGCCTTGGCTATTCTGTCATCAGTGTTGTTGATGTATATTGCAAACAGTATGGGACCAAGAATAGATCCCTGTGGCATTCTCCTGAGTAGGGGTTTTATAGGTGAGAGCTCACCTTTGGCCTTGACTTGCTGTAATCGGTCAGTAATATAATTGGTGAACCACCTAAGGGAGAGCGAGTCTAGGCCTGTTGACTGAAGAAATGAAAGGAGCAGACTATGGTCTACAGTGTCGAAAGCCTTACTTAAGTCCAATAATACGGTGCAGATAAAGTTTTTCAAACACCATGAAGTCTTGCTATATTATGACTAATGCAGTTAGCCACTGCACTTGAACTGCCCCGGAGAGGAAAGAGTTAACTCCAGGGAGTCTGGAGTTCTACAGCACGAGAGCGCTTATGCCAAAGCTCTATCTGGGCAGTTTCAAATGAAACTGTCAGATTCTTTACTCCGCTTCACTGAACAGTCGCTCCGGAGATCAGCTCCTTCAGCTCGGTTCATTTCTCAGTTCAAGCGAGTATTTTCGGTTCATTTGAACCGCCAAAAAGTATTTATTTTACCGCATTTCGGTTAAAAGCTCTATCTGGTAAACCGTAAGTACAAAAATTAAAGTCTGTGTGGAAATTCAATTATCGGTTCGGTTTTGAACCGATCGGTTTGCTGAAATTAACGTTTTAAAGTGTTGGTTGGGCTTTTAGAGTGCGGTTCCCGGTTCTTATCGGTTCTAAAAAAACCTTGCTTTAAAATTAGGTTTTTTCAAAAACCCGTGACACGGTTAGGAACCGATAAGGGTGTCTTGCCTGGCACTGCCATCAAAAGGGCAAGTTTTTGGTTAGGCTGGCATTATGTCTGAGAAACCCAAAAGAAAAACTGGGCCACTAGGTTTCAACACTGTGATGTCTGTGGGAAGCCTTTGCAAGCTGACCCACACACCACTTGTTTATTGTCTGAGCTGCCACCTCCTGTCAGACTGCCAGGTGTGTAAAATTTCCTGCAGCCACCCTGAAAAGAGATTGGGCCGGCTCAGGGAATGAGAGGCCAAAAAGTCCGCTGACCGGATGGCCAGCCCAGTCCAGCACCCACTGGACCAGAGGGAGTGCCCTCTGACCAGGGCGAGACTTCCTCGGGCAAAAGGCAGGCTGGTTCAGAGGAACCAGTCCCAGTGAAAAAGACAAAGAAATCAGTAGGTTTGGAGTCCAAAATTGTCTCTCCAACTGCTGCAGAAATAGCTAAAGCCATACAGATTGTCCAGTCACTGTCTCAGGGTCCTGTCAGACCACCAACAGTTGGTAAAGGGTTGGTTAGTTTCAGTTCCAGTGGTTCAGGAGTATGATGTTGAGGAATTTTATGAACCACAGGAGGGGAGGAGAATTTGATCAATATATATGTGGCTGGGAGGGTCTGGACGTGCCCATTGAACCGACATTTCTCCAGAAGACCTTTAGAATCTCCTCCTATTCTGTCTGAGTCCCCTTCTCATTTTATGTTTTACAAAAAGGTTGCAGAAACCCTCCAGCTTCCTTTAGAGGAGGCTGTGGATGAGCAAGAGGAGCCTGATTACGTAGAAATGATGGATATACCAGAGTCTAGGAGGTTGTCTATTCCTTTGCATAAGTCATTTAGGAAGCAAACAACAAAGATTTTAAAAAATCCTCATTCTGTCCCTCCTGTAGATAAAAAAATGGACAGAAGGTATACTTTGTCAGGCTCTGATACAGACTTTCTCACTGAGCAGTGTAGTCATGTAGGTGTGGTTCAAGCTGCAGCCTGTGACAGGTAATATTCCCTAGCCTCACATCCTCCTGATAAGGATTCCAGGAGGATTGATGCCATGGCAAAAACAGTATATGGCAGCTTCTTTGGGACTCAGGCAGGCAAATTATATGGCTTATGTAGCTAGATATCAGAAATCTAGATGGGACACAGTATTGCAGTTAGCCAAGTAGGCACATGGCCAGCTGGCTAGTGAGTTGGAACAGGTGGCTGCTGATGGCATTGAAGCCTCTAAGTTCAATATCATACTGCTGTTGATGTTAATGATGTTTCCTCTAGGGTCATGGCCACTTCTGTAGCTTTCTCAGTAGGTTGGCATGGCTCAGATGCACTAATCTGTCCCAAGATACTCAGTCAAAGGCTATGGATTTTCCTGTAGTGGAAATTCTCTGTTTGGGGAACAAACAGAAAACTATATGAAAAAGATGGATGAATACAGAACTACCTACAAAGTGCCCAGGCTAAGGAGAGGCATGCCACTCCACAGAGGCATGCTCCCAGAGGTAGGGCAGGCCTTTCCACAGGCCTTTTACCAATTTCAGGCCTCCTCTGCGTTTGCACAGAGGGTTCTTCAGAGGCAGAGGTAGGCAGGGCACAAGTAAACCGTCCCTCCCTCAGCCTAAGGATATTGCAAGCAGGCACCTTGATGGGGTGCCCAGAGCCGATTCTCCTGTACCAGTGGAGGGCAGGTTGGTTTATTTCAGCCAGAACTGGGTGTCCCTAACTTCGGACAGATGGGCTCTGGAGGTAATAAGCCAGGGTCTGGTTCTCAGCTTCAAACAGTTTCCAAAGATGAGAGCCAGACATTTTCCACCTGCAAATCCTACAGAAGCCCTTGCTTTGGAAGCAGAGGTTTTTTCTCTTCTGGACTGCAAAGCAGTAGAAAGGGTCCCTCCTTGCCATCAGGGCAAGGGGCTGTACTCAAGATACTTTCTTACCCCAAAAAAGACAGGAGAATGGCGGCCCATCCTAGATTTAAGGTACCTGAACAAGCATCTTTTGAAACCAAAGTTCAGAATGTTAACTCTGGCAATGATTTTGCCTTCTCTGAGGCCAGGGGACTGGCTGGCTTCCCTGGACCTCAAGGATGCCTATTTTCATGTTCTGATCAGGCCTTCTCACCGAAAGTACCTCAGGTTCGAACTGCCCTCAGGCCACTACCAGTTCAGGGCAATGCCCTTCGGCCTTACCTCTGCGCCAAGGGTATTCACAAAATGTCTAGCTGTGGTAGTGGCTCATTTAAGAAGGCAAGGGATTGCTGTGTTTCCCTACCTGGACGACTGGCTCATAGTGGGTCAGTCCCCAGATCAGGTAAAATCCCACTTGCAAGTCACCCAGCAGCTTCTCACTTCCCTGGGATTCCTGCTGAATTTACCAAAGTCAGTTCTGGAACCAGTTCAGGTACTAACTTTCATAGGTGCAGAATTGAACACAAAGTTAGCCAGGGCATTTCTTCCCTCGGAAAGGGTAGACAGGCTCATTGCCCTGGCATCCTCCTTTACCCTGCGGGTTTCTCGACCAGCAAGGCATTTTCTGCAACTCCTAGGGCACATGGCTGCTTCCACAGCGGTAGTGCAAGGAGCAAGATTCCAGATGAGGGACATTCAGTTCCATTTGAGGGCCTATTGGTCTCAAAGGAGGACCCCTTCCAAATTGGTTCCAGTGACCCAAACTCTGATCCTGGCTCTACACTGGTGGCAGGATCAAAGCAATCTAAAACAAGGGTTCCTTTCATTCCCGTCTCCCACCCTCACCCTCACCACGGATGCCTCCCTGTTAGGGTGGGGAGCTCACTGGCGACCTGTCCACCAGGGAGTGTGGTCTCCTCAGGAATCTGCTCCACATCAACCTTTGGAACTCAGAGCTGTCTTTCTAGCTCTTCAGGCGTTTTCAGCTTCTGTCCAGAACAAAGTAGTTCAAGTCAGGACAGACAACACCACAACAATGTGGTACATCAACAAGCAGGGGCACTCGGTCATCAGCCTTGTGCAAAAGCAATGAAGTTGTGGTCTCTGGCTTACTCCCGAACACCTCCCTGATAGCAGTTCACCTTCCAGGGAAGGACAATGTCCTGGCGGATGCCCTCAGCAGGATTTCTCTGGGCCATCACGAATGGGCTCTGGATCCTCAGGTGCTGGGGGTCGGTTCCCAGATGGGGCACCCCAGATAGATCTTTTCGCAGCCCCAGACAACCACCAACTTTCTCTGTTTTGTTGCAGGCCTCCAGTGCTGGGCTCAGTCCCCCTGGACGCCTTTCAGTTGGATTGGAAAGGGAAGTTCCTGTATGCCTTTCCCCCCTTTCCTCTTCTTTTCAGGGTACTAGTAAAATCAGATCTCAGCCCTGCAAAGTGATTCTGATTGCCCCAGATTGGGCCAGACAGCCCTGGTACCCACTGCTTCTGTCCTTGACAGTCCACCCTGCCCTGAGCTTGCCCAGAGCCCACGACTTGCTGGCCTGTGCACAGGGGAGAGTGTGGTATCCGGACCTCAAATCCCTCCATCTCAAGGCATGGCTCTTGAGGAGTTAGAATTTGCTGACTTACACCTTTCTCAAGGTGTTCTGGATATTTTAAAGGCTTCAAGGAAACCTTCCACTAGGGCCACTTACAATTCTAAGTGGAAAAGGTTTTCCATCTGGTGCTCTGAGAAGCAGATTATCCCAGAATCTGCTGATCTGCCCATTTTACTGGACTATTTGGTCCATTTAAATTCCTTAGGCCTTAGGCCAGCTACCTTAAAGGTTCATCTGGCAGCTGTCTCTGTTTTGTGTCAGCAGGGAAGCCTGCTTCCCTTTCTTCTCACCCTGTGTTTTCCAAGTTTTTTAAGGGGTTACTTCACACTAACCCTCCTTTTCGAGAACCAGCTCCCGCCTGGGACCTGAATGTTTGCATTGCTCAGTTAATGCAACCTCCCTTTGAGCCTCTGTCCTCAGCAGAGCTCAAGTTTCTAACTTGGAAACTGTTTTCCTAGTGGCTATCACTTGCCAGACGATGAGTGAACTACAGGCCCTGTCAGTGGAAGAAGATTTTATCTCTTTCCACAGAGATAAGGTAGTCCTCAGGACTAACAGAAAGTTTTTGCCTAAAGTGGTTTCAGATTTCCACCTGAACCAATCCATATCTCTTCCAGTATTTTCACTGAGCATTCTTCCTCTGGTGAGAGGAGACTGCACAGCTTGGACGTCAAAAGAGCCTTAAGCTACTATTTGAACGCACTAAGCCACAGGTCTCGAATCCTCCAACTCTTCCTTACCTATGGTGAGGTTGGCAAAGGAACCTGCCACTAAGAGGACAATTGCAAGGTGGATTGTCTCTTGTATCCAATTTTGTTATCAAAACTAGGTAGAGAACCCCTCAGGACTGAGGGCTCACTCCACTAGGGTACAGCTGCATCTCTAGCGGTTGCTAGAGATATTCCCATTCTGGAAATCTGTCAAGCTGCTACTTGGAAAACAGTTCACACTTTTACCAAGCATTATTCCTGGATATTCAGTCCAGGAGAGATGCTCGCTTTGGCACAGCTGTGCTTCAGAGCCTATTTCCTAAGTAGATTCTGACCTCCTCCATGGAGGTACTGCTGTGTATTCTGCATTAGTCATAATATAGCAAGACTTCATGGTGTTTGAAGAAAAATTACTCACCTTAGTAATTGCTTTTCTTTCTCATGGAGTCTTGCTATATTATGACCACCTCCTCCTGCCCTCTCCAGAACTTCTGCTTGGGTAGGTGGCAAATTAGTGCAACTGTGTCATGCCATTGTAGTTTTTTTCCCTTACCTTCTTTATTTAGGTTGGGGAACTAGGTTATTTTATTTAGGTATATATTGGCCCCTTCCTGGACTTGAGTCTTTGGGGAAGGGGGTCCTAATGGTGCTTGTCAGGGGTAACTAATAATACTATTATTCATTGTTATTATTGTTATTGTTGTTTATATTGTTGTTATTTCTACTAGTAGGTAGCCATTTGGCTAGTGTAGAGCTTTCCACACAGACTTGTTGCTTAGTATTAGCTTCGTAAAGATCTGACAGTTTCATTTTTAACTGCCCAGATAGAGCTTTGGCATAAGCGCTCTCGCGCTGTAGAACTCCAGACTCCCTGGAGTTAACTCTTTCCTCTCCGGGGCAGTTCAAGTGCAGTGGCTAACTGCATTAGTCATAATATAGCAAGACTCCATGAGAAGAAAAGCAATTACTAAGATGAGTAATTTTTTCTTTTTGTCCAGCTCTTTCTGCCAGTCGTTGGTCACTTTTGCAAGGGCTGTGATTGTGCTGTGTTTAGCTCTGAATCCAGATTAGGCAGGATTTAGAAGATTTGTTGATTCTAAGTATGATCTCAGTTGTGCACTTACAGTTTTTTCCATTAATTTCGATAGGACAGGGAGAAGGGAAATTGGCTTGTAGTTATAGAGATCACAGGGATTCCCTGATTTAAACAGGAGAATCACGTGCTCTGTTTTCCAGATGGATGGAAGGGTTCCTTGGATCAGTGATAGGTTGAGTAGGTGTGTTATAGGTGCAGCTAGTATGTGGTATGCGATTTTTAGAAAGTATGGGTCATTGGAGTCCGCACCAGTGCTTTTCTTAGTGTCTAACTGACATAGGAGATCTTCAACCTGTTTCAGGGTGGCAGGTTGCAGAGAAAATGTAGTATCCATGACTCGGGCTTCAGTATAATGAGTATCCAGCTGGGAGCTTAGTAGGTTCATAGGAGAATTATCAAAGGCGAACCCCGCAGTTGTAAAATGGTTGTTAAAGGAGTCCAGAATTTTCCATTTGTCAATAATGATGTTAGTGCCAGATATGATCTTAGGTGGAAGAGAGTTACCTGGTGTGTGACCAGAGAGGTCCTTGATGGTGTTCCACAATCTGGCTGGGTGCTTAGTGGCAGAGTCTAGTTCAGTATGATAATAGGTGGCTTTTGTGTCTCTTGTCATCCTGGTACAGGGGTTTCTAGCTTTCCTAAATGCAAGCCAGTCTGATGGGGTCTTAGATCTTCGAGTCTTTTTCCAAAGTTTATCCCTCTCTAATAGAGCAGATTTTAGTTCAGACGAAAACCATTGGCATGTTTTATTCTTTACACGGACTTTTACTAAGGGAGCACATTTGTTTAAAGCCCCCAAGATTTTATCACTGAGGATGTCATAGGCAGACTGTACTGACCTTGCCAGGTAAAAATCCTGACATCATATGGAATGTTTTAGGGCATCCATATAGCCACCTGGGTCAAAATTCCACTTTGATCTTTTAACAGAGAATTTTGAAGAAGATAGCGGTTTGTGGACTGATCTTACACTAGCAATAAAGCAATGATCGCTGGCGTCGCTGAAAAATATGTACTGTACAGGTGGCTGCAGAGTCTAACCCATTGAAGGTTGAAGTTTCAGAAAACCATTATGCTACAAATATCAAGACTCCCTCCCTCCCTCACCCGCAGTCACAATTAATCCTCTACCAAAGTCATGCTTAAATACTGGTGCCTCTACATCCACGCAACTAAGCTTTTAATGCCAACATGCTTCTTCTGCTGCTGTGAGTTAAACTCTTTATTTAAAAACATTTTGGTGAGAAATTTTTGTTCAAACAACATGAAGTCTTGCTGTATTCTGACTATCGTTTTTCGCTCAGTTTCTACCGGATTTCTGCTACTGAATCTGTCAGTTTAAGTTTCTGTTTGTGAATTTACTTAGAGTGTGGTAACCAGTCCATATCAGTTCTAAAAAAAACCGGATTTAATTACAGTTTTTTCCAAGACCCGTAACACGGTCAGGAACCGATAGGGGAGTCTTGCCTGGCAGATTGCCGAAAAAAGGATAAGTTTTGGATAGGACTGTTTCCAAAGTAGGTTCTGTCCCTCCTCCATGGAGGTACTGCTTGGTAGTCTGCAATAGTCAGAATACAGCAAGACTTCATGTTGTTTGAAGAAAAAATTACTCACCTTAGTAATGTTGTTTCTTCTAATGGAGTCTTGCTGTATTCTGACCTCTCCCCTGCCTCCCCTCTCAGAACCTGGTTTTTGGGATGTGGGTGGGCAGGAGCAGTGTTGGCACCCTAGGGGTGCCCCTTTTTCACCCTCCTTTACTTTGGGTGTGTGTTATGTTTTGTTTTTTGACTTTCCTAACTTGAGTCTTTGCTTTGAAACCAAAAAACCCTTTTTAATAAATTTAGTTGCCAGTTGGCTAGTGTGAGTTTTACAGTTTCCACACAGAACTTCTAGTGAGTATTGCACATAAAGGTCTGACGGTTGGAGTTTAAACAGCAGGAGACAGGGGCTTCAACTGAGCTCACGCTGAACGTTCCATGCTGGCCAATGTAAGTTAGCTTTTTGTTCTCCGGGGCAGTTGAAAGGCAGGACCTAACTAGCTGTAATTCATTAATAGTGTATGGCAGAACGCGGTTGAGCACGGAAATCCATGCTCCCAACAGCGTTGTTGTGCTTGCCTCAGTGTATCACTATCTTGTTGTGCTGCAGCGAGTACGTCACCGGTGCAGCACATCAAGATAGAATGCATTCGCGCATGTGCAATTGAGCGGCCCACGGCGATGCGGAAGTCGGCGCGCTGCTACACATCCCAAAGTAAGCCTTATTTTAAGAGGTAGACTTGTTTGGGGGATCACAGAGCGCTGATTATGCTTGCCCATACACTATAAAATATTGTGTATGAGCAAGCATACACAAACAAGGCAGTTGTAGGATCTCGAGGTTTCTGTGGTGACGGACCTCTCGAGGTCTCTGGTTACCATGGAAACCTCTCGATCACAACTGCCTTGTTGTGTATGCTTGCTCATACATAATCCTCTATTTTGTGTTTTTGATGTTGAAACACTCCTGCTAGCTAGACCTGATGCACAGAGAAAACAAAAGTAGTGAATTAGAGCTATTTAGTAGCTGTTGTCTTACAGAAAACTCAGTTAGCTTGCTCTCAGGTATCTGCTAAACTAACTGTTGACATTTGTGCTCCCTGGATAAGAACAGTTACAAGGCTGTGCTATTGCTAAACAAATTTTAAAGCAGTACACATGCTAAATCTAAGGGCATGGCTACATCACTCACATGAGACAGGGGGCATCGTAGGAGAAAGAAAGCCAATAAAACTATTTGTCATGGAGATCTCCAGGGGACATAAAACTACCATACAGCTAGCAAGCTAATTTGGGAAAAACTCCTAATAGCAGACAGAGGGAAGGACACACTAGGATTTAACATACATATCAAAACACTCTACATATGTTTTTTGCACATTCTGGGTGGACTACTTCTTTAAAACAATTTCAACCCCTCACCCCCCGTGACAGATTGCATCCTGGGAAGATTACCCTGGCAAGATGCTATAAAAAAAACCTAAAAACAGGTTTAATGGAGTGAATGCTGACGTCCTATTTCTAGTGTCCATGATAAAATAAAAAAATAGTTGATTTTTTTTGTCATCTCTGATCAGAATAGCTTTTAAAATCACCAATTGTTTTCTTGTTCATTGTTTTCTAATACATCTCAAACTTAAAAGAAAAAACACACTTTATCATTAAAGTTTGTTTTCAGCTTCCTACCATACACTTCATTTGTAAAAAAAAAAAAAAAAAAATCTTGTCACAGACCACAAATCAGCACTAACTACTAACAGAATGCTGATACCTGTATTTACAATTTAGCAAATACTTGAAATCTGACTGAGTTGAGTTTCTGTAAGAAAACAGCTAGAGTTTGTTAATTATAGCATTTTATAGCATTGCTGATCTGGGCAGTTAGATCTGGGTTTGAATCCCACAGCCCCACAAAAATTAAAAATGAAAATTTTCTTACAGAGCTAGATGTGTGTCTAGGTCTCCTTCTGAGGTTACAGGTGGCTGTGATAATCATTTGTCCCAAAGGATTTGTAAGTCAGTCTGAAGGCATTAAATATCTTCTGTTCTGTTCTGTTCTCCACTGCACAGGCTTGTCTGTTGTTTGATAAGGTCCCAAACTAGTGAATCTTGTTACAGCATGCTACAGCTATCTCATGCCCCTCCCACATGAATCAGACAAAAGTTTGGGGTGGAGGTGGATATTACTCAAAAAAAACAAAAAACAATGCTGCCTCCCACTACTCAGGTTCCAGTTCTTGTACCACCCATTTAAGAAAGAAAATAGTACCCTGCAACCATTGACTAACATGAAAGCGTATTTATTTGAGGGTGGAAAACATTGCTTGGAGGAGGGTAAGGCGGAGGAGACTGTTTACACCTTCAGTCAGTTCCATGGACAGAAAACATGACATCGCTCCTTTTGTACATGCAGTACTCCTGTTGGCTCTGCCAACAGTTGTAAAAAGGCTTCATAGTTAGCACCCATTTAAGTGAATGGGATAATTTGCACCATTTCTCCCATCTTTTGTTCCAGTCTGTGTGCCAACAAGAAGTTTTCTGATAGACTGCTTCAACACAAAACAAATGTTAAATGTTTAAGTATACTTATGCTTGACCAATGGATTTTGAAACCAAACAAGAAAAGATTCAAAAGAAATCAGTGTCACATAAAACCCTTGCTCTACCTTGCATTGCAGTGTTTCGGCCAAACCCAAGTCTGCATGCAAAATTGTCACTATATTGAGAGTATTTTATTAAAAATGTTAATACTTTTTACACAGTTCAATATAAAAACTCAAAAATTGCAAGCAATTGTGTAACGTCATTTTTTTCGGAGAATGATGAAAATTGTGGATTCCGCAAAACAATTGCGGGTACAATTTTCCAGTGGCCCTGGTAATAAGAGAACTTTTTTCTGTCCTGCCCTGTGTCTCCACCAGTGAGGCATCATTTAACAACTTCCATCATTCAGGAGACTTTCCCTCTGAACTGGCTACCCATGTAACTTGAGTGAAGAGGAAGCCTCAGGACCCACTGTAGCCATAGAGAAGGGGTCATGCCTCATAATGCACGGCATTGTGTTGCGCCTCCGCTCCCCTTTCCACTCAAGTAATGCTGGCATCGGGCAGGACATTGTGGGATAGAGAGGCATTGTAAAGGACACAGGCTTGTATAGGTGAGTGCTGGAGAAGGCATGGGGAAGTGGGAAGATTAACAGCAGTGGGAGCTGGGAGCCCATTGAGTCCCCGTTTTTTAAACCAGGCTTTTTGTCCTTTGATACCAGTCTGCCTGGGCTTCCTGTCAGCACTACCCTAGCTGCCTGCCAGCCCTCATCTGGTACCCCTCGCCATCCTCTGGCAGAGGTCCACATGGAGGAGGCCAGAAAGTGCCTGTGACCATCATGTGAACAGCACCATGGATTTCCCTCATATTTGTCTTCATCCCTCTGCCCTCAAACCACTCTGATGGTCCTGTTACAGCCACTAGTGGCCTCAGATACCACAGTGGAGCCTGGGGATTGGGGGGGGCGAGCAAGCTCCCTTGCCCTCCACAGGAACACCATGGTGCCAGAAGTGAGGCCATCTCTTCCCCAGGCTGGGAAGTGTTTCTGTAGGCAGCACTATTTCCCAGCTTTAACAGCCCACCCAAACATCTCAAGTCTATTCCTTGATCGTCGAGATAGCAGCATGATGCGCTATTGCTGGACCACCAGGTGGCCTAAAGACCCTTTTTTAAAATAAAAATAAAAAAAGCTGCTGTTCCTGTACTCCGACTTGACAGATCTAGGATGTCCAACTACTTTACGTGCAACTGTTAATAGATTCAGCTGCTACATGGATTTTCTCCCCCTGTATTTAACAATTTTCTCCAGATAAATGTAAAAGGCACAAGATATGCTTTCTCCTTTTCTTATTTCCTAGACCGTTTCCGGATTTCTCTCCATAAGCAAGTTTACTTTTCATTTTACCTCTTAGTCTCCTTTTCTGCCTTATTTGTCTTCTCTTTTGCCCCCAGTGCTTAACCAGTAGTAGCACCAGGGGTCCAGGTTTAATTTTAAATATGGTGGGAAGCATGATGGTTTGGAAAAAAAACAAAAACGGGGAACGCTCAAAATAAAAGTATGAGGAGCAACTCTGTGCATAAGCACTTCCGTGGAACTGATTTAATTATTACTGTGGTACTTTTCTGTTATATTTGTTTGCTTACATGTCTTGTGCATTTGTAATTTTCTGCCATGTACTTGCTTGCCATGCCCCTGAGAGTGTTGTGAAAATGATGGTGCACTTTATAGGACCATCCCAGTAGCAGAAGTTAAAGTAAATAAATATGTAGCATTCACTTACAAAAGTTGTGAGCGTTGTGCTGGTCAGTATTCTTCAGTGTTTCTCAGCAGATGATTACAGACTGTTTTCTGGCATGTATCCTCCAATATTATCAATGTTAACAGGATTCCAACTGATACCATCTGAATTACCTTTCTTAGAGTTTGCAAGCTGTGGCTTGAGAACTTTATAGACTAGAAAATCTGATACTTTAACAGGGATCAAAATTGGCACCGGCCCACTAGTCAAATGCTGGCAGATTTTGTATCAGGCTAGTAAGATTTTCCTTTGACTTACCCAGTGGGCTTGTACTTGAGAAGATAGCATTTCAATAAGTACACTAGCTGGGCCGCTGGAAAAGTTTGTGGGGCTAGCAGAGTTTCCCATTTACTAGCCCTGCTGGCCAGTGTTGGCAAAACTTTTATTTTAGAATTGCTGTTTTGGCCCCCTCCTCTGTGCAGCTGTGCCTCTCCCTCAGGGTCCTCCAAGGAACAGGGTGCTTCACTTAGGCCTACTCCTCCTGGTGTCACCTGGACAAGCCAATGCTGTTAGTAATATTTTAGGCATCAAGACTCCCATGGAAGCAATAGAATAAAGAATATTAAGTGCCAGTCACTGCTGTACAGTCACAGCAGTGGTGTTTGCCACATCACTAAATGGGTGGAATATCCATGAAAACTTGAACCTGCTGAATCGGGACCCATGCAGCGCTTCTGTGTTCGCTGAAAAGTTTCAGCAGTGTTTTAAAATATACTCATTATAAGCCTAATTCATTATTCATAAGCTAAAGAACCTCAGTGATTGGCTGCTGTTCTGGTCTGAAATCTTCTAGAAGTGCCTGGCATGGCAGCCACACAGCTGTTCGTACTGCCCACTGACAACACCAGTGGCAAAAGAAACTCACTGTTTTCACCATAGCGGTCACTCAGAAAGAAGGAAAGTGCCATGTAGCACAGACCGTGCCAAGAAAACGAGCGGCAGAATGAGAAACGATAAATGTAATTTCCTTAACTGAACTTTGACATGTTTTGTAGGGCAGATTACATTGAAAGTGTACTTCTGAATAATTAAAGATGCTCCTCAGAACGTCCGTTCTAATTGGTTATTTTAGCTACAGATGTATTTCATATTCATCATGGTGGCATTACTGTTGCCTCCGAACAGTTACTGTGTAAAAATGTCTTAAAATGTTAAAGAAAGGAAAATTCAACAGTTCTCAGCATTTTCAGCAAGAAATAATCAAAAAACACCTATTAAAAACACCCGAAGCACACCACCCTGAACACTGAAACCCAGTAACCACACACAACAGATACCACATGGCAATCTCACTGCGTGCCGCAAAGAAACCAAAACAATGTAAATAAAATACGTCCAAAAAAGATCATTGCTGCGATTAGACTTATAATCACAATAATGACTCCACAGCCGTTCATTTCCTGGGATTAACGATCGGTGGTGGGTGCTTCGCTTGATCAGGCCACCCTCTCCCCGGCTGGTCGTTAATCCCCAGGAAATGATGGCCTGTTCGGTCATTATTGCTTAATTCTAAGAATGGTCATCATAGCAGCCACGGACTCCTGCGCAGCATAGAAAGTTATATGGGATGGGAATGGGCCAGAGCATTTACTTTTCACATCACCTTTCAAGCTTAGTCCTCGTACCACCCAATCATATGTTGTCTATCTTCACCCCCACTGCTTTCAGATCTTTCTTTCTGCTGGAACAGATGGGGCACCTTCTTCACTGCTCTTCCTAGTGATTTAGATTTTTGCAGTTTTCAGGCTTTATTTCATCTTCTTTTATTTTTTTTTGCTTATCTCTTGGTCTGCCCTCCTCCACAGTTCTCCTCCAGCCCCTATCACCCACCTTCTCTTGGACTTACTCACTTCCTCTTTAGCTGCCTTGGCTTCCCCCCCAGTGGTAGGACCATCATTGGAGGTTTCCCAAGCCTATTCAAATGTCCTTTAAACCAGCCTTTGTGTTTTTGTCTACAAGGAAAAAACAGAAGGAATTCTCACCTTAGAACAACTTTTAGACAGAATCAGTCTCTACATTGGCTGTTATTACAACATACTTTATTCTTATTTGGTAGCTATACCATGTCAGATTATTTGCACCACCTAGAATATTGCAGTCAGTTTATAGAACGAACCTTAATATTCCATACCTCCAACAGTTGCAGTTATTTAAGCAATAAGGAACGACAGGGTGTGTGTTATCGTGTAATAACGTCACTCCTGGGTTGGGTTGAAGCACGAGACGAAGCTGAGTGCTTCCACCACCCAAGGAGTGACGTTATTAAACGATAACACACATCCCTGGAGTGTCTTATTGCAATTATGCAATGTCTCGATGTTATAGAAAATAAAAATATTAAAAAAATGTTTTAGTAGATTTTTAGTGTAGCAATATATCTCTTGTTTCTTAAAAGTAGCTCCAAACAATCATTCAAAAGATCAATACAGTGATGTTATTGTGTAATAACATCACTGTCTCAGGCACACATTGACCAATCAGAGTACAGGAAATTTTCTTGCCATTGTATAATTGAAGTTTTGTTTGTATATGTTCTGTAGCCTTTTGTCATTTTTTTACCTAGACACTAGGCACCAAAGAACATGAGTTTTTGAACTTTAAATGACATTGTGCATATCTGATGTGCCAGGGTACGAGCTGTGAGCACACTTTGTAAAGTTGTAATGAACATACTAAGCACTCCTCCTTGTAATGACTTTTTAAACCAGAACTGCATATATATTATAATGACATTCTTTGCCTATTGTACCAGATGTGTTGTATTTCCTTCTACATGTCAGCTGATTCTGAGCTTGGTGCTCTTATATATGATTAATAAATGAAGTAAAAAATTAAAAAACAACCTTTTTGGAGGAAGAGTGTAGCTGTTGGTAACTTAAGGTCTGCAGGGAGAATCAGAATTACCCTAACTTTTCTGTGGTTTTTGCCCATTTTTCCTCCAGGGTGCCATTACATGACGAAATCATTGCACTGACACACATGCAGAGTGTGCCATCATGCTGATACCAGGCAAATCCTCCCTCTCCTGCAGGCATGCAGCTGTGTTGCCGCATGTCACCCAGGTGGTGGTAGTGCAGCAGGAGTCCTCAGCGTACCCTCCATTGGGAAGACAGCATCCTGTGGGATGCTGTATCCTCATCACCAAGTTGGACCACAAACAGTGTACTGATTATAGAAAAAGACCCATAAATGCTAGTTCCAGTTAATATAATACTTTATTCAAAGTTAAAAAGAATGGCTAGCAGCACCCCTACACCATGGCACGTACGTGTCACGTGACCGTTTCACATTGATCTGACACTTTGTCAAGGCTAACACACAGCACACAACAATATCCTTATAAAGTGCATTCTTAAAGGTACGTCTACCACCATCACATTAAAAGTGGAATGTGTGTAAAATATGTAAATAAAGTGCTAAGTGTGTTAATAAATCTCATTATATACCAAACCCTGATATTAAAAAAACACATTAAGAATGCTTTTAGTTTTAAAAATACTCTCTAAATACCTGACTCTACTGAATAGCCAAGCACAATGAATATTAGCACTCAAAAATAACAATAGCTAGCAAGTATTACTACTAATATAGCTTTTATAAACTACGATCAGATGTTTACCAGTTCCACTGTTCTCCCAGGTTCAGGTACAGTCCTCTGTGACTATACTTAGCCCCATGAGGACAGCGAGACCAGAAAACAAAAGATAAGACTTGTATTAACTCTACCATGCACTGCAGGCTATTGAATCTTCCACTGTTGCAGCCCTGTTCTGATGTCAGCTGCAGAGGATTCTGGGATTTTGTAGTTACAGAAAATGTCAGCCTGGCAGTAAGCAAAACTAGTCAGATACAATCTACTATACTACAGTAAATACTAAGTAAAGTAAAAATTGCTTTGTACCACAAACTGCAAATTGGGACCAGCCCCATCCTTGGGCACAGAGCTGTTAGTGTTGACTGTTCCCCTTTAATTATGCTAGATCGCTAAATCAAATAATTCTACAAAGAGTCGATGCTGATCAAGTAGTTGAAGCTGATTGAGGGGCCGCATTCAATCTCCTTGACTGAATTTTCTGCTGCATTGGTCACTTTTAAGGCCTGTTGATCAGCTCAGTCTATATGTGTAGATTTCATTAGGATAGTTGTACTATTCCATACCAGCCAACAATCAAGTCACCTTGTGAGGAGAGATTGTTGGGACTGACAATTTGGAGGGTGCTGGTGGTGGTTTGTTTCCCCTCAGCACTACTCCAGTGATTCCTCCACAGACCCTGTTCCACGCCGATGACTCTGCAGTTTGGCAGCCAACTCCAGTTGAGCCCAAGCCCTGTAGACTCCACAAGCAATACAGGTTGAGATTGTGGAATGGCTCATGATCTAAGTCTCAACATTGGCATCATCACTACGGCCGGTCGAGATGGTCCTCCTCAGCCTTG
This sequence comes from Neoceratodus forsteri, assembly GCA_016271365.2. Classification (NCBI taxonomy): domain Eukaryota; kingdom Metazoa; phylum Chordata; order Ceratodontiformes; family Ceratodontidae; genus Neoceratodus; species Neoceratodus forsteri. Next base: position 1,226,014,624 of record CM028132.1, on the reverse strand, counting down.
CCATCAAGCTTCCACCTTGAGCCCCAGGCTCCTTATCAACTTGTAGAGGGCACTTGGCAACAGTGGGCCATGGGTTACTGTTATGCCCATCTCCAGGGCAGTAAACCGTTACTGCCGATTTCGACATCCAACTCAACCTTGGGCCCATGCTGGACGTTGCTTCCACTGGCTCCACCAGCACAGCTGACTTCACTTCCTCTGCCACTTCAGGTCATCCCTCCAACAATTAAGCCACTGGTGGGGACTCAGACCAAGGTGACCATACAGAGCCAGATGGGCTGCATATTTCCCCTTAAGAGATTCATTAGAGGGTCATGGACCTCATGTTTGCAAGCAAAGATCTGTTTGGTCCCAAAGTAGAGGGCTGTCTGACCGAGACTGAGAAATTCAGCATCACCTTGCATTTGTCACATCTCTCAACAAAATAGCCATCAAACTGCACTCAGAAAGATGATGTTCTTCCATATCTCATTTCATGGCCTTTGGGAAAGCAGCAGCTTCAGCAGTAACAGTGGTAGCAGAATTGCCTTGGGTTTATACACAAAAGGACGTTTGGTGTAGTCACACTGAACCAGATTATTCTGTCATTGGAGTGTGGGTCTGCTCCCTGGACTTCTGGGATGCGTACTTCCACATCCCCATATGTTCATTACATAGACAGGTCCTCCACTTTCAGGTAGATGGAACCCCATAACACTTTTAAGTCATGCCATTCAGCCTCCCATCCATCCACATGGTGCTCACTAAGTGTCTGTTGGTGGTGGCAGCCTTTCTTAGATGCAGGGACATCAAGGTTTTCTTCTACCTTAATGACTGGCTCCTCACGGGCAGTTCGATGCAGGATGTGTTACCTGCCAGAGACTTGGCCTCCAGAGGTTCCTGTAGTTGGGCGTTTCAGTCAACATGGGCAAGTCTGAGCTGACACATTGTATTCAGTGGTGTGGAAACAGACTGTCTTCTGCTCAGAGCACATCTACTTCAGAACTGGGCTAAGAATCTATTTTCGTTTGCTACATCATTTCTGGCTGGGCAGTTGCTCCTGTCCCCAGATTTCGGTATGCATCCCATCCAGTGGGAGCTGGTCCACCAGTGAGCCTAGACTTATATCAGCTAGTCTGGGTAACCCAACTCATGCTGGATGCCATCCATTGGTGGCTGTCCCTTCCGAACATTCTGGAGAGAGCGCTGCCCATCTGGGGCCCTCAGTGTTCCTAACGACGGATGATTCAAACATCAGCTAAGGGTACACTTGCAGAACTTCAGAGCACATATCTGGTCACCTTGCGAGTCCAAGATGCACATCAACTTTCTGAATCTCTAAATAGTCTGTGTTGCTCTCTGAATTTGCTCTTCTGGTCAAAGCCCAGGTAAACACAAGCAACACAGGCTGGCCCGGTGGCGCAGAGGGCTGAGGCGTTGAACGCCACACCAAGCTCCACGCGGCGACCCGGGTTCGGGAGCGGACTCTGGTAGCCGGTGGGTCGGCCGGGGGGAGATAGGCTTGAGCATCCGACGACAGCTCGCCTACTCCGGGGTGGGGATTTGGCCATATTCCGGCTCTTGTGTCGACCCGGCGGAGGCTCGAGAAGCATGCCGCTGGGGATTGGTCGGACGCCGCCAAGCAGATCAGATGTCGACGCACGCGCATGCGACGCCAGGGGGAGTATCAAGGGAGTGGGAGAAACAGGAATGAAGCCTGCCTCGTCCTGGGAGGAAGCGGGGCCCTAGGGACGTGCCGCGGTTGCTGGCGCCCACTTTCGACAGTCCACGGGGCGGCGAAACTGTAAGTGCGAAGTGCCCCTACCTCGTCCCCGCCCGGGGTGTAAACCGCGGCTCCATGGGGGCCTGTGGACTGTGTGAGCTGGGTCGCAGGTAGCGGGATGTCCGCGGGACAACGCCGAAGGGTCGGAGGAGGCAGGCTGGAGGAGAATAAAATACAATTTCAAAAAAAACACAAGCAACACAACTACTATGTTCTAACTTCATAAGTAGGATAGTACTTCCTTCTTTCCACTTCATCAGGAAGCAGTGCAGACGTGGTCTCTGACTTATTCACTCCAGGCAGACCTAATGGTGGCATGAACAACCAGCTAGCAGAAGCTGTCAGCCACATGTGGAGGAGGTGTGCATGAATGGTTTCTGCATCCACAGATCTAGATCTAGGTGTAGCTTTGTGTGGGGAGCCTTATAAGTGGACTTGTTTGCTTCCTGGAAAAACAAGCTGAGACTCTCTTATTTATTTATTTATTTATGTATGTTTTTGGTAACTGGGTAGGCAAACTCATCCAAAGGACCATTTTCAGTTACAACCCGGGCCATACAGTGGCAAACAATAGAGGGTCATACAATAGTTACAATAAGGTAGGAGCACATAATACACCGGGTAAAATGGAAATCAAGAACAGTGATATAAACACAACAAACTCTAAAAGGGAAAAGAACAAGTTTCTTAACAAATACAACAGTGCATGCCTGATCTCAGATACTCGGTATTTACATGTAAAGCAGTCATAGACATAATTTAAACAGTCAGGATATGCACCAATGCATGGTGGAATACATCACAACAATCAGCGTTTACAGAGAGTAAACCAATAAGTGCCAGGTAGAATATTTGGTGAAAACTTCGCGGGAGTTCATCAACTTCTGTACGTCACTGTGCCAGAGGACACATTCACCCATCCATGGACAGCCTAGTGCCATTAAAGTTTTTAAAATTGATTACCTCCCCCCCCCCCCATTTAAGCCCTGCTGGTTTAATATTTGTTGACTATATTTATTTACTAAATTTTGATAATCAGGTGAGCCCACTGGGCCCCGAGGGTCCATTTTTCAGGGGCGACCCGAGGATTACATAGATTATTACATAGGATTGAGTGCAACAAAATACATAACATGTGTCACATAGATACATTACAGGGTAAACATGGTAGGAATATAACAAGTTACAACGGTACAGGAGTTGGACTATATTGGGGGATAATGAAATGCGCGCGCGCACACACACACACACACATCTGCTTAATCAGCACTGACATTTTTTTTTTATAGTTTCCCATCCTCCTTTGTCAATCTACCCTTCCTGTTTAGCCCCAACAGGGCTTCTAAATTTACCCTTTTTTCTAAATTAATTATATCTACTCTGCTGTCAGCTACTGTTCAGGCAGCCCGTAAAAGTTTTTTTTTTTAAGTTGCTCCTACCCCATGCATATCAAAACACTGAATTCAGCCCCTGCCTGCCTTACATACTCCTCCTCCTTAGCCCTGACAAGGTTTTTTTTGCTACTTGTTTTGCTGCTGCCAGCTGCTAGCATTGAAAAGGGCTTTTCTAATAATTGCTCCCCAAGCCCTTACAAAGAAGCTTACCTTCCACTGTTACCTCTCCTCGTTGCAGTGATGAATGCAGTGGAGGCAAGCACGACTTGCAACTATGCATACGGGACAAGATCAGTATGCCCACTTACAAGTCCTCCTGAATCTGTGTCTTGCACTTAAGCCATACACCTGCTAAAACACAGCGTGAACTCAGCTGGAGAAGGTCATGTGAGGTCGGATTACAAAGGGATAGCGTGTGTGATGTCATGACACAGCGTATCCATCACTACCCAACTTCACAGGTCCCAGTAGACTGACTCTCATTAGTTACAAGGTCCTAATGCCCATAATCTGTACTACAGCTCCCAAAGGTAACAAAACCAGTCAGCTAAACTCCGCACTACCCACTGTTGAACAAAACACACCAAGGCCAAATAAATTCATATTAGAATTTAGTGAAGCATATCAAACACAAAGTGCTCAGATCTCTTACCAGGAATGGTCTGTATCAGTGGGACCCTCCAGCCTCCTACCAGTTTCGCATTAGAGCATTGTCGGGTAGCTTGATGTAGCCCTGCCACATTAACTATAGAGATGTCGGCATGTTAGGAGGACACAGGCAGCTTGATGTAGTGTAACCCCTAGATGGCGCTATCCCAGGGGCTACTACCCCTGCCTGATTTGCCACTAACAGGTTGAGGGGCCTGGATCCAATGGCGGGTGCCTCCACCCAGAGGTCAGGGTTTGCAATAGTTAAACTAACTTGGTCACAGCCCTCTGGGACACTGCAACCCCCCTTTCTTCCCACTAGTGGCCACACAATATATCAGAATTACCTTCACAGTATACACTTACCCCCAGGTCTGGTTCCGCACTGGGACCTCCTGTGAAATGAGATACAGTGCAACAATCACAGTACAGTACTTTAACATAGACAAATACCTCAGGCAGTATAACTTTGCTGAAACAAGCAGCTCTGATTTATTAGGGGGATATAACAAGGACAGGAAATCAGGTTAATTAGCTTATCACTCTAATAATCTTCTATGGCTCTGTGCACAGGCCTATCCCTATCAGTTACTGTCCCTGGGTACCCAAGCCCTAGTGGCTAGTCCAAACCATGGCAGCTGGTAGGGCCTTTCACACAGAGAAAGGAGAATTAAACAGTCAGCAGTACAGTAATTCCATTTGGATTTAATGTGGCAATTCAACAGGAGCGACCCTGAATTAGTACTCACGACCTCCAAATAAGATAGGGTCCTTCAATGTCAGCAGGGCTCACTTGAGGTACACAAACCTCTTCACACATCCATATAAAAAAGCATTATACCAGGCAGGCTGCATCTGTATCCCGATCGCATTACTGCACAATACCCGGAGAACACACAGCAGATTCAGTTCCTGACAGACCGAGTGTAATTTTCAGCAATTCCTCCAGTCTTCTACAGGGTGAGCCTGGTTTCTACTCTTCAGAAATCCTTTGATTCTTTTCACAGGACAGTTCAGTCCTAACAAGTTGTTACACAAGCTGCAGACCGAACTCTGGGCCTTACACGTTTTTGACTAAAACTGCACACTGAAAAGCACAGGGCTCCTTCCTTCTTCACTGCCAAAGCTCAACTGAAACTCCAACCGACAAAACCGGCACTTCCTTTGAGTTCCTCCCAGTTCTTGACTGGATTGGCTGTCACTCACAAAAGACTGCTGCTGTTGGTCCAAAAAGGCACTGAAGTCTAAACTACATCTCCCAGAGTCACTGCCCATACAATCCTCTTGTGGCTGGCTCAGATTATGAGTCCAAGTTCTGATTCGTCCAAGGCACCATTTTAGAGCTAGCTTACCCCACACTGATTGGTCCAGTTCAGCAGTTCAAAACTAGAATGGGGAACTAGCAGACACAGTTCTGGCTGCAAAGAAAGCAGGTTAGACAAACTGTAATTTCATTATTACTCTAAATAATTTCTGGCAAACAGTTACATCTTTCAGATAGCTTCCTTTGCACTCCTAGTGACTGCAAAAATAGAGTGAATTGGCAGCAGCTTGAGTGGTACTCAAAGAAACACACAGTCCCCTATACAACTAATTATGTCTGCAAGCAGACAGCTCTTAAAGAGACAGTACCAGAGGTTCTAAAAACACTCACTGATAAATGACTTAAACGCCAAACACCATTCAGGCTTGGAGCATTCAAGCAAGCTCCTGGAAGTCTTTTGGGAACCCCCATTTGCAGGGGGGTTACACCAGCATTTTATGCTGAGTAGTCAGGGAGCCGTCAAGGGCAGCGGCAGGTGACATCAGGGGCGATTAGGGTTCTGTGTTGCCTCTTGAACTGGCTGATTTTGCTAAGGCTTAGGGCAGTTTCTGGAAGCTCATTCAGCCATTGGGGGGCACTGACTGCAAAGGCGCACCTTGCTAACATAGTTTTGCTGAAGGGTATCTTTAGGTTGTTCTTGGTCACAGCCCTATTGGGTTAGGGGTTCAGGGATGGCCCTAGCAAGTGCTGTATTCCAGGGGGTGTGAGACCTAACAGTGCGTTCTTAGCTAGGATGCAAGTTTGTAGCTTGATTCTGTCCTGCAAGGGGAGCACACCAGATAGTGAGTACAGCGTGCAAGTATGCATAAGCCAGTCAGTACTCAGAATTAGGTAACAGGCCTTGTTCAGTGTTAGCTTAAGCCTCTGCAGTGCAGTGTCAGAGGCTGCTCCATATACCATGATCCCATAATGAAATGGGGTGGAATTGAGCTGGTGACTGCAATGCCTTGCTTCTCGAGTGAAATTATGCCTTTGCCTGTAGAGGGCCCCTATCTTTTTGTTTACTTCATTTATGATGTTATCTATGTGAGGTGTGAATGAGAGGGTGTCATCAGTTGTGACACCCAGGTACTTGAAAGTGCTGACTTGCTCCAGCATCCTACCCTTTTCATTTATTATGGACAGGGGTAGGGCTTTGTTCTTCATGTGCAGTTCTGTGAACAACATCGCCTTAGTCTTTTTGTAGTTTAATACTAGTCTGTTGCTTTTGAACCATCCCTCGACCGTCTTATGGCTATCCTGAAGGTCAGCTGTGAGGGAGGCTTGGCATAGGTTACTTGAGTAGAGTACTGCATCATACGCAAAGAGCAGTACTTTGGACTTAGGACAGGCATCCGGGAGGTTGTTTATAAAAAGACTAAAAAGAAGTGGTCCTAAGATAGAACCCTGTGGTACCCTGACAGTCACTTCTTTGGGGTCCGATAGTACCCCATTTATTTTGACACTCTGCTTCCTACTGGTAAGGTAGCTATTAAACCACGATACTGTGTTCTGAGAGAGGCCCAGGGAGTGGAGTTTTGTGATCAGAAGGTGGTGATTAACAAGGTCAGACACCTTTGTTAGATCTATATAGATTGCTCTAATCAGATGCTCATTGTCAAAGGCCTCGTGGAGGTAACTGGTGTATTCAGTTAGTGCCGTGTTAGGGTACTGGGTCAATATAGTGCTGCTGAAACAGCGCAGGAATAACTGCACGGTGTAAAGCGCGGAAACATTTGGAGCAGCAGGGGTATAATAGCGGTAGGGAACTACTGCTACCCCTGTTCCTAACCATGGACTGGAGGAAGGGCTGAGGAAGCCTCAGGTGCCGAGCCTGGTCGAGCCGCTCCCGTGGTGGAGTGGCTAAGGCATAGGCACCAAGGCACTGTGGACCTGGGGATCAGAGTTTGATTCCCCATCCCCCGATTTTTATTCTGCCAGAGACTGTTTCCCCCCTCTCGAGTTTCCTCTGCTCCCCTTGGTCCACACCCCCTTGAAGTTAGTTATTTTAGTTCCAGGGTGCAGGGGCTACCCCCCCGCTAAAACAATGGTTAGCTATTTTTGTTTCGGTCAGTGTTTTCACCAACTCTGTTTTTCGCACATGCTATTTTGACTGTGGCATTGTTTGCCACACATTTTCCCACAACATTATGACTCCATGCCCTGTGTTAGTGCTGTGGAGTTTGTGGAAACTATGTTGCTGTTGGCATTGGAGGTTGTATTTGACAAGGTGAGTGACCTGTTGATCCGATACGGCCCTTTTAAATGCCTTGGACGGGGGAAGAGTATGGAGATGGGTCTCTATTTCTGTTTTGAATGATTTGCTGAAATAAATTGCTGAACCCAGTAGTGCTGTGTGGGTCCTAAATTGCACGCAAGTTCTCATGGGTATTCCACCCATTTAGTGATGTGGATAACACCACTGCTCTGAATGTAGCAGTAGTGGCTGGAGCTTAATGTATTTATTTTATTGCTGCCATGGGGGTCTTAATGCCTAAAATAATACTTACAGCAACATCCTGTCCAGGCGTTGCTATGTTATTTTAGACATCAAGACCCCCGTGGTAGCAATAAAATAAATACATTAAGCTTCAGCCACTGCTGCTACATTCAGAGCAGTGGTGTTATCCACATCACTGAATGGGTGGAGTATCCATGAGAACTTGGCGCATGCTCCGTCGGGGGTCCGCAGGGCACTACCGGGTTGGGCAATTTACTTCGGCAATAATTTAAACTAGAAATGCAGCTCCAATAATGTTACTGATACCAGCCACTGACTCTTGCAGCAGTATGACACTGTATGTGTGGGTATGGGAGCGGGCTACAGCTAATTTTGCATGTCATCTTTAAGAATATTGTCATTAAGCTAGAATGAAACAAAACTAGTGTGGTAAGCACACATTTTATAAAATAATACGGTTACCTACAGTTAGACCTCTTGAGGATTCAGAGCTGATGAAATTTAAAAAAAAAAATCAGAGCTAAGATTATAGCTGTCACGAATACCACTGTCTGTCTCTACTGGACCACAGGACAAGTGAAACAAATGTTTATTTTTGTGATCTAGGGCAAAAATGGTCAGATCTCTGATCCAAGACTAGGGATAGTTTTGAACCCTTAAACTCCAAATACTACAAACTAAGATGGTAAAAAAAAAAAAAAAAAAATCAAATGGGCGGGGGGGGGTAGGGTCTGAGTCATTCATGATGCCAGGCAGACTGACCAGTCAGTTTACCTAGTATTTATTTATTTATTTTTCTTCTCCATCGGGTGGGTGCACTGGTCTCAGGGTCCATGTTCAGGCACTACATGAGTCACAAAAATGGCAAAGGCACCACGTGCAGTAGTGATGCAGACTGTCTCCCACCCCTTTCAGGTTGCACACCTTGCTCCTATAGTCATTCATCTGTCTGAATCCATTAATATGGCGAGCATGCTGTGTGTGGGCGGGAGGGTGGGGAGTGTGAGGGCAGGTACTGAAGTATCCATTATTTTAAACCGTTTCCGCTCGAAATCATAGATTGGGGTTTGGAGGGAGCCCCCTTAAAAAAATAAATAAAAAAGAATGACACTTTGGGGACTTTATGGGAGGTAGGGCTTGGGAGCGGTTGTCTTTCAAAAGACGTCGACACCTGCTACATTGCAAGGAGCCGGCATGTTTTTTTGTAACTTGTGTGGGAGAACACTGGATGTGGATAGAGGGTGGTAAATGACTGGAGTGGGGAAGGTGTAGCTAAGTGACTAGCCCTGACTGCCTGGGGTGAGAGAGAGAGGTTATTTTTATGTTTTACAGCATTAAAATTTTTCCCCAAACAGAGTAACTAATAATCGAGTGGTTAGGGTCTTGATGAGCAGTACTAAGCGGTATTTAGAAAAAGGTATTCGAATCCCCAACCCCCAGCTACGTGCAGTCATGTAGTAGCACATGACAAAAAAAAATATATGTATTTTTTTTTAACTATTTTTTTATTTCAGCTTTTTTCATAAAAAATACCACAGAGCAGAATTACATGAATATATCAGTGTAGGCCACAGATTACATACTTCATAGTATACAGTGATTACACAGGTATATAAAAAAGACAGGCATTATACCCTATAAATAGAGTATTTCAGTTATTAATTGTTAATCAAGAAATATGTGAATCTATCCTTAACATACTGTGAATAAGTCACTTGGTTTAAGCCTACAATTACCTCGTAGGGGGCTAGGGAAATCCATGGGGGAACTCAGAAGATTATGTGTCTTAGTCACTACAGTTGCTGTAGAATATTGGGCCTCACACAGAATGAGGGCAACCCAGAGGTAAGGAAGGGATGTTCAGGGCTGGCCGGAGCCACTGAGGACCAATGGAGGGAGTCATTCAGACAAGAGAGGCAGTTCTATGCTGGCTGGTCTGGTCTAATTTGAGACATATAAAGAAACCAGATATTCCAGCGATTCATTAATTCTGGGATTTTATTTTGTAATCTGGCTGTCATATGTTCTAGTTTATAGACATCATATACTGTTTCTGCCCAGGCTGTTACAGTAGGGGACTCAGGGCGAAGCCATAAACTTGTAATACATTTTTTGGCCATACCCAGTAATATGTTAAGTAGTTAGATGTGGTGTGAGTTCTTAAAGTGACTTGGGTAATGAAGAAGGATCCCAACAGCCGGGGTAAAATTATCCAGAGATGGGAAAAGGTCTAGTACCCTGTTACATAGAAACATAGAATTTGACGGCAGATAAGGACCAATAAGATGCAAGTACTGGGCAAAACCGCAAAATATGTGCATGTGTGGCTACCTCGCAGCTGCAATGTCTCCAACAGGAGGAGTCCCCTCTAATCGAAAATTTAGCAGATACTTGGGGAGTGTGAAAAAATCTGGATACTATCTTCCAGGGAAATTCTTTCCATATATTTGAGTTTGAGGTTTTATGCTGTCTCTGCCAGATCCGGAGCCAATCTTCCTGGGACAATACCACCTGAAACTCAGCTTCCCAGTGAAACTGTACCAGGTCCATGGCCGGAGAGGGGGCCCTCTGCAGGGCTTTATATTTTCGGGAGACCAAATGGGTTCAGTCGCCACCCGTTGCAATCTGAGTTAATAGAGGGGGCAATCTGTATAGTGACATCTAGGCCAATTTTAGTATCCAAAAAGTGATGGATCTGTAAGAATCTGAAGAAGTCAGACTTGTTCAGGGTGAACTCCTGTTTAATCTGATCAAATGACTTAAAGATGTCATTGTCATAGAATTGATATGAATGTTTTAACCCTTTGCGCGCCCAGGCCTGAAAGGTGATATCTAATTGTGCTGTGGTCCATGATGGATCTTCCACAGGAATACCCATCCAAGTGGATAAAAATGTGTTGGTTGGTCAAGAGAGGAACTTCATCCAGCTATGAAGTAAGCCCCTCATAAATCTAGAGCCCCGTCATAACTGGGATATATTATGAGGTTGAAACACATGGAAATAATTTAGGGGGCAATCTGCCATAGATCTTTCGACTGTAAGCCATGACGGGGCTTGGTTTGGAGGTAAAAACCAAGACATTGTATGCATAAGTAAAGCAGCCAACCAGTATTTTAAAATGAAGGGGAGGGCCAAACTGCCCCTCTCCTTGGGACACTGGAGCTTACTAAGTGCTATTCTGGGTCGTTGATTTGCCCATAGGAACTTACTGACTGTTCTACCCAGTCCTGAACGTCTTTTGTAGTAAGAGGAAGGGGGATATTTTGCATTAAATATAGTATCTTCGGCAGAGAGTTCATCTGAATAGACTGAACTCTAGCCATCAGAGAAAGAGGGAGGAGGGTCCATCTGGTCAGATCTAATTTTATCTTTGTTTTTTTTTTTTGTTTTTTTTTTTGTTTGTTTAATCTTTTTACCTCCCCTCACACTCCGGCGTCCATCTCTCTTTTGGGGCACCTAGTGCTTCCCATGCCCCAGCTGTCCTCTTCTGGAGCTCCTCCACTCACACATCGCAGTTGACCCCCAAATTGTCCCCGACGTATCCCATCGCTGGGCGGATCCCTCTCCTCCAAGGGGGAAGGCACTGGGTGGCAGGGGAATCACGGCGCACACTTTTTCTATAGTCCGGAGGCCTTGCTATGGTGGAGGAAGTGCCCGGAGGTTCCGGGGAACATGGAGCAAGTAGGCCATCATCTGGTGGCGCAAGCTGTTTTCTCCAGCTTGGCTGTCCCTCCTAAGGCCACACATGTAGCACCCTGTCTCCCACTGGTGCCACTTACTAAAAGCGAGGCTTCCCACCCACCCACCCCAGGAGAGGAGAGCAGTCCACGGATGCGCGATCCTCTCCTTCCCCAGCCAGCCCCCGACAACACAAGTCCGTTCCCGAACCCGGGTTGCCAGTGTGGTTTGAGGTGTGGCATCCAGCGCCTCAACCCTCTGCGCCACCGGGCCGCTAATTTTATCTTTGAAAGAGTTAAAGTATAATTCAGAGAGTAAAGCTCAGAGAAATTCTTAGGTATTTTAATACCCAAGTATGTTATGTGGGGTTTATCCCATTTATAGGGGTATTTCAGGACTAAATCCGGAGGCAAAGAGGCTGTACTAGTAGGGCCTCTGATTTATTTGGATTGATAGTATAACCCGTGAGGGTTTCTGTTTCTTTTAGAAGTGTGGTTAGGGTTTGGAATGATTTGTCAGGACAAGTGATGCAGAGAAGGAGGTCATCAGCATAGTATGCTTGTTTATGATAGGAAAATTCTGATACCCTGTACTAATGGAGATTAGGGGTTTGTCTGAGGAATTGAGCTTTGGGCTCCACAAAAAGGGCAAACAAGTATGGGGAAAGGGGACAGCCCTGCCGAGTGCCCCTAAATAAGGGAAAACTATCAAAATGGGATCCATTCAGTCTCACAACAGCCTCTGGGCCCGAGTATATACCGCTTATGGCTGTCATAAATAGCTCAGGGAAGTTAAATTTTTTAAGGGTAGCTTGTAGAATCCCACACGAGACCATGTCAAAGGCCTTTTGAGCATCAAGACTGAGTATTAGAAGGTGGGATTTTGTGGATTGAGCATGATCAATAAGATATAGGGTATGTTTTATATTATCCGTTATCTGTCTGCCTTTAATAAATCCAGACTGAACTGAATGAATTAAAGAAGGAAGGATGAAATCAAGTGTATGGGCTAAAATACTTGTGTAAATCTTGTAATCTTGATTGAGTACTGATATGGGATGATAAGACTCACAAAGCTGTGAAGGTTTCTGGGGTTTCAATATTACTGAAATTGTAGCTTGTTTCCATGAAATAGGGAAAGATGAGGTGATTGAAATAGGGAAAGATGAGGTGAGATGGCCGGCTTGTAGAGCCTCCAAAAGGGGGGTCTGCACTAAGTTCCAGGCTCCTTTATAAAACTCCGCACCAAAGCCATCTGGGCCAGGAGCTTTACCATTTTTAAGTCCTTTAACGGCGCTTTGGAGCCCCAGTTTAGAGATCGGAGCCGCCATCTGAGCCTGTTGGGAGGGAGAGAGAGAGAGCTGGAAGGCGGATCTGAGAGAGAAAGTCCAGTATTTTATGTGGAGCAGGCTCTGTCGGGGAAGAGTAAGGGGACTGGTAATATTTCTTAAATGCATCAAGGATATGTTGAGTGGAGTACTGCATCTGTCCTGAAATGGGGTCCTTGATTTTAGATATAGTACATTGTTATATCTGATTTCCGAGGCGGTAGGCCAGAAGTCTGGAAGCCTGGGCTCCGCCTTATAATACTGCTGCCTTAACCAGGCCAAAGCATGTTTAGTTTTGGCTGTCAGCATTCATTGGATCTCAGCCTGCGTCTGGGAAATTAAGGGGAGAAGGTCAGAATCACCATGCATGTGGGCCTCCTGGAGAAAACTAAGCTTCTTCTGCAAGGACTGCAAACATGTCTCGGCCTGTTTTGTCTTATGGGTGGCATAAGCTATGATATGGCCTCTAAGCACAACTTTAATCGTATCCCATAAGGTCTGAGGAGATACCTGTGTAGAGGCGTTATCTTGAATAATTTCCAGGATTCGTATTTCTAGGAGGTCTTTAAATTCCCTATCTCTCAAAAGGGACGGATTAAATCTCCATTGTACAAAACAATGGGAGCATGGTCAGAAAGGCAGATATTAAGGATATCCACTGACCAAACCTGATGCAAGTACTCCCTACCTATACAGAAGTAATCAAGTCTGGAATAATGTTTAAAAGCATTAGAGTAATAGGTGAATTTCCGTTGTAAAGGATGGAGTTGTGGCCACACATCGCCCAAACCAACATCACGGAGCAAATGCCTAAGATTTTTTTGTCCTGAGGACTGCGGGGACGGGCGTGCAGTGGACGAGTCAAGCGAGGGATTAAGGTGGCAGTTAAGATCCCCTGCTAGTATCAAAATACCTTGTTGTCTTCCCAGAATAACATTTATTACTTGTTGGATGGTGGAGGCATCAGAGCCTGGGGGATGTAAATGCTACATAATGTCAGACTCTGCTGATTTAGTTTGACTATGGCTAACGCTAGCCTGCCATCTTTGTCAGAATATTGTTCAAGTATTTGTAGCTGGGAATGTCTCAGTATTAGGATCACCACCCCCCTCCTTCTACCTCTCTGGTAGAGGACTCAACCACATCAGAAAAGCCAAAGTTAAGTAATTTCTGGTGCTCAGCTGAAGAGAGGTGAGTCTCTTGTAGTAAAAGCACATAGGGGTTTAATTTTTTAAGTGCAAGAATTGTGCGGTACCTCTTTATGGGGACGACCAGACCATTTACATTGTGAGAAATAATTTTAAAGGTTCCCTGCATGTCTAGACTGATCAGAGTGCACTGCACAACTCCCTGGGACCCAGACCTCCCTAAGGAATGAAACGTCATTCGTTTGGGTTTCCTGAAATAAGAAAAATCCACTAGCTGAAAACTTTACAGTAACTTGATGCTCTGTAGCCAATATGGTAAACAGGAAAATAAAATACATTACAGTAAAAATTGTGGGTAAGCTAATGGGCCAGCTGGGCTTAGTCAAGGCAGTAATTACAATAGAGACCCAAGAGGAACACCCCAAAAGCCCCCCCCCCCCCCCACACCCCAAAATGTATGGAGTATACAGAGTCCAATGCAGCAGTCCATACAAACTCATTCTCGATGTGTGATAGTCCCAAGCATGCTAAAATATGGAAGGTTAATCCAAAAATGATGGAAAATATACATCCCTGAATTAGTTCTCCCTGGGAAATTCACAGAAATGGTGGAAGAGGGATAATACTGCTAAGCAGTTGAGAACCAGCAGGAGAATGAGGACTCCAGGGGCTCCCAGTCCCACTGCCCATCTAGAGGGGAAAGAGGGAGGATGCACATGAGGGAGGGAAGACCGAGGGGAAAGTGGGGCACATGTCCATCCAGGTCCAACAACACCTCTATTACCTGCACAACCTTAAAAATGGTCCATATAAAATCCAGGATACCATGTGAAGGGACCCCCCCCCCGGGGGGGGGTGGCAGGAGGGACCAGCAGCGAGGCCTATTATGCAGTCACTCGAACACCACTGAGCCAGGAGTGAACAGTGTGAGTCCCCCATGCCAGTTAGAGGTACCATATGCCATCTCCAGACCATTCAGGTCCTGTTTCATCTAGGGGTCCAACTATGCTTAAAGCACACCAATGCCACCCAGTCGTCTGGAGCGATGGAGACCTTATATCTGCACCCTATTTAGCGGGTTAATGCAGTAAAGATTGCCACAATATTGATTTGGAGGGGTGTAATCGCAAGCCTGGGGGTGGGGCACATTGGCCCAGCCGGGCGTGAGACTTCTGATCAGGACCTGCCGACCCCTACCCAGGCAGGGGAGTCCCTGGAAGCCCCTATTTAATGCAGACTAGATTTAACAATAGAAACTGCAGAGCATAGCAGAGCTGTTTTAAAGCAAGGCCAATATCCTCTTGCAACAGACGACCCGATGGCTTACTATCCACTCACAGGGCCCAGTACCAACTTCGGTTTTGTGGGAAGTAGCATATGCACCACATCTGTCCGCCCGTTCAGGCCCTGGTGGAATTAGTAGGCCCATGCCTAGGTCCTCTCCCACCCGCCTCCCACCCTCACCCTGGTGTCACCATCCGACCTTGGTACCCCGACATCTCCACGGACCCTCCTCAGGGCATCCCCCTCAAAACCCCCCACGAAGGCAAGCACAGTGACCAGGCCACCTCCTGGACCCCCACCAACCTCCCACTTTAGTACTCACTGCGAACCCAGGGACGTGCTACAAGAAGGGCCTCAGCTGGGCTGCCTGGAGAATTGTGCCAGCATCGTTTTATGGAGTTTATCGTGGCTTATTGATCTTGCTGTGCTCAAGAAGCAGCCGTTCTGCTGGGGCCCCGATCAGGAGAAGTTCTTTGGGGCCACTGGGCCAGTCGGGAGCAGTAGGCCACGTTTCTTTAGATCTGCGCAGGTGTCCTCAGCACTATCGTAGGTCTGCTGTCCTGAAGGAAATTGAATCACTAGCTTACTAAGGTAAGGGGTTCGAAATTTACGCTTTTGTTGCCTCAAAATTGGGAAAAGAGGGCTGTATGCCTGCCTCCTCTGCATCGTGGCTGGGGCATAGTCATTATCCAGAAATATACGTGTATTCTCCCAATAAATTTGAGATTTAGCCCAAGCCTGTCTCAGTATTCGTTCTTTTGTCTGGAACCGGAGTAATCTAATTATTATTGATCTAGGTCTGGCTGATGGCTGCATGGGTTTTGTGCCCAGGGCCCTATGAATCCTCTCTATTTCAAAATTAAATTCTGTGTCCAGTTCGAGAGCTTCTCGTAGCAGTGTTTCAGCAAACCTTTGCAAGTCTGTGCCCTTGCTATTTTCAGGGGACCCCATAGAGTCGGAGGTTGTTGTGACGACTGCGGTTCTCCACATCCTCCTGACATTCCACCGTTAGCTGGCAGAGGTGGACTACCTGGTTAAGTGTGGTTTGAAGCTGTGAGGTGGTTGAGGCCTGCTCTTGCGCATTTTGTTTCAGAGTGGATACTTTGGAGTGTAGATCCGTGAGGTCCCTCTGAAAGGATTCCTGGGTTTGCCTGAATTGGTGAAAATCCGACTTAAACTCCTGGAGTTCCGATAATATTTTGTCGAGCTTGGTGTCCATTTTAGTAGCTTGCTGCACCTTGGGCCTGTTCTTTCCTCGTACTTTAGGTTGTAAGGCCCGGGAGGAAAGTTTGGAGGCCCCTGAGTCAGTTGGGTCCCCCTCAGAAATCTCTGAGTCCAGTCTCGATGCCGCAGATCTGTTGGTGCCCCTTCGATGTTTGCCAGAAGCCATGTACTCGGGATTTATAAATTAGTATTTTTTAGATGTTGAGGCTATTTAAAAATATTTAAATCAGGGGAGCGGGTCAGGAGCTCGTGGGCTAAGCTGCCATAGAACCAGAAGCTGCATAGGAAGTAAAAAAAAAAAAAAAAATTATGTTGATTCTCTGTTCAGCTCTTCTTATTCCACCACACCTCCAGTTTTTTATACATTGACTCTTGATCACAGAAAATTGAAAGGGAGTTTTTGACCCTAGTATTCCCCCTGTACAGAGTGTATTACTTTTGTCATTATAGCTAGCATAACAAAGTTAAGCCTGTGAAAGAAAAATATATTTTAAAAAATGTCCTTGTCACTCTTGGAAAATGCACAGAAAAATCAGAAGATCACATTTACTTTTTCTGGCCTAATGAAATGTTTGCTGGCCAACAGTTTATTTGTAGTTCTTTTCAGTAGCCTGGATTCTGTAAGGCATGCGGTGGTGCATAATTTGAGAAAGTATGTGTTATTTACATAAGGATTTTAGTGCAGTTGTGGAATATAGTATAAATGTTTACATTTTTCATGGAGCAGGTTTGATCTGTAAGAAACATGCAGGCTCTTGTACTGTTCTGATGTAGGCTGTGTTTTAGATGCATGTGGATGCAGTGAAATAGGAGAAAAGGAAGGCAGCCAGCAGTTAACAGAAGCAATGCAGAGCTGTAGCCCAGAGTGAATTCGCTGAGATTTCCAGGAAATGTTGAGTGCTGCTTACAAACACTCTGCATGCTTGAAACGCAGCTCTGATGTCATCAGCACTCTGAGAGAGAGGAGAAAGCAAGCAGCAGGCCAAGAAAAGACTTGTTCTGACTGAAACTTCATTTCATACACACACAGGCATTAGTAGTTCTCTCCGGACTTTTTACAAAGCTGCTGGTACTGCTACGAATGGGTAAGAGCAGAAATATCTTTTGAGGTCTATCTAGCTTGCTTATTCTTCTTTTACATCTTATGTGAGTTGACTTCACTCATTTCTCTCCATATGAATTCATGTGTGTCTTTCAACGAAAGATCGTAAGAGTTTTAAGGTACAACAAGAGAAAGCAAATTAGTTTTATTGTAATCCAGGACCTGATTGTTCTTTGAGGGGGGGCAGGGGGATAGGATCGGGTTTGGTTAACCAGATAGGTTAATCCTTAACTGAGTAACTTCTTCAATTTAAACAAATGAACTGTACTATAGTACTATGTTATGGACAGATGCTATTTAAAGCTGATTGATGCAGTATTTTAATGCTTAGACTGGGCAGGCATAGGTAGCCTTGAGATTGTTTTTAAAAGCTGCAGGCACGGCCAGCCTATTCTGCAGTTCTACATCAGACATATTGAATGGTTCCAGTAACATAACTAGGGCAGGGCATGCCAAGAGTATTCATGGCGTAAGAGGGTTTGGCTAAAGACTGAACTGCGAATTGGGCTGGGTTGGGGGTTGTAGAGGAATGGAATGGAAGGGTTTTGTTGTTCCCCGTCTGACTGCTGTGATGCACTATGTTGACCACAAGGCATGCTGTGTGGATATTTATTGTTAGGGATCAGTTTTCACATTTACAGTAAGTAGTGCTCATACTTGCTAGTACCTCTTAACCCTTTAGGTATCCATTAGATCTGTAGGTGGGACTGAAAGCTTGTATTTCTGGTTCCTTCTGTAGGTCCCTTTAAAATAAATGACAACTAGAACACACAGACTACTAAAGTGAGCAAAGGGTCTGCCATCCTAACTCCAGCAGATGTCCAAAATAGCTTGAACTGCTGTGACCTGCAGTATAATTTAGCTCAGCAACCATATCTTTGATTACTGTTCCAAAGTATATAGTGCAGCCAGTGTTAACAGATGATTTGGTAATAGAGTCAGTACACCAAACTCACACCTCTGGCTCTGAGGCATAGAATAAGCAATGTTGGTAGTAGGAAGCCTCCATTTGAAAAGTTGATGGATGTAAATTTATGTCTAAAAAAAAAGTTATGCAGTGTTGATATTGGAAATTCAGTACACTGAATTTGGTTGTCTGACTTGCAGTTTCATTTATCCTTTACGTTGTTGAAGCCTCTCTGTATTGTTTGTTTCCCATGCCAGTCCAGACTGTTAGATCTTATTCTACTCCATGGGATGGAACAAGTTACCAGTGTTCCAGACTGTCCTTTAGAGTCTCACGGAAACCCAGTATACAGATAGGCAAATTTACTACTCTGTATTGTTACCATGGCACCCCAGATCATCTAGGTCCTGTTCCATCCCAGATAGTAGAACAAGACTCTGTGATACAGACTAGCATGGAGAAAATCATAAACAACATAAAAAGCTTAAGTACATGTCAGTAGGTTGCATGCTCACCCCTGAGGCTAGAGGATAATGGGATCTTCCCTGAATCAATCTTCTACATGGAGTCCCATTCTCGGGTCTAAGCCGAAGGTGCTGTGACCCTGTGGGATGAAGTTTTTGGCCAGGGAAGCAGTAACAGCCATTGGCCCTCAACGCCTATGTGACACTGCATGCGCATGCCTGCCAGTAACCATTGCTTGCTCCCTCGCCCACCTGAGTTCTGTTTTTCCCATTGTCAAGTGCACACCATGGGAGCACACCATCATTTGCCTTTTTTACTGTGTTTCTCTTGGGGTTTTTTTTTCCCTGTGATGTCCAAGTTGTCAAAGGAAAAGGGGGCAAACAGGGCCCTCTATTTTGTCATTGCACATACAGTAAAAGTATCAGTGCTGATGACCAACATAGGCATGCGTCTCCCTCTCTTGGACCAGGCCATGACATAGACTCCTGTGATGGCTACTTCTCTGTGGTTTTCCGCTTCCTCCAAATTTGGACTTTAAAGTTGGGACAAAAGCCCCCTTCATTTGGAGGCAGGCATTGAGTCAGAAGGTCCCAGGAGAGGACGTTGGACCCTTCCCTCGGGTTCCCTTACCATCCTCCTGGGTTGGATGAGATACGAGGTTCTCCTTTCCTGCCACCACACTGAGGCTGTGTTGGAGAGCTCAGTAGTTGAGTTGAGTGGACCACTGACACCTTCTGGGTGGACAACGGAGAACCTACCATAGTACGCTTGCCCCGTGTGGCAGACATCCCCCAATTCGGGGTTGAGGCCTTTGGCCTTGTCCACTGTGGTGGACTCCTCAACACTGCCTGGCAGTGTCACCTGCGTTGTTGTCACCATTCACTGTGATGACTCTTGAGAGTGACAGCAGCACCGGGTTTAGCACTGAGACCTTTCACAGTGTCAGGGTTGGGCCTGCATAGATGACTGTGTCAGATCCAGCACACACAGTATCCTCAATGAAGGGGATGGTGTCAGACTCAACACTAACACTGGTGATGTGGTTGGTGTTGACATCGAGGTCAATGCCATGGAGGATATCAGTACTGGGAACATTGTCTGCTCCAGGGTCGGTGCCATGAGTAGTACCGTCTTGGAGATGGACATTGACACTGGTATGGCGTTTTCTCCTGAATCTGATTTTGGCATTGACACTGCTCGTGGATCAGGCCTTTCGGAACAACCTGCTCCTCAGCAGGAATTCCCGACTCATACTGGTGTCACCCTCCAAGGTCACCATTCTGCCACCTCCTCCGTCGTAGGAGTGTCAGAAATGGAAGTCTCCACATGATCTTCCCCTAAGGCAGGCACATTACCAGAGCTTCAAGGCCCTTCCCGAGGCCTAAACATGGCATTCCTGCAGTCGGCACCACCCTGTCATTGGACAGTGGCCTCAGGTGCAGGTAGACAACTTGCCCGTGTATTTTAAGTCACCAGGGCCTCTTATATGGGAACAATATCACACTTTGGTTTGTACTGTAGAGTCTTGGTACTTGGAGTCTGATAGGGCCCAGTTCAGGGCCTCTTTCTTGTAGTTTAACCCAGGCAGTGCCTATGCCATGTCTTCATCAACGTTCTTCTCTGAGGACAAGTCATCCCTCCACTTGGCATCTTCTGTTGAGTACATTTTGCACCAGTAATTCATGGTGGCTACAGGCATTGGACCTGTAGGTCTTTACCAGCTGCGGTCAGGTTGCCCTGCTGCTGGGATTTCTTGGAATTCCCAGTGCTGACACCAGCGTCATTCCTCCTTGCTCCAGTGCCATGGAGGAAGCACCAAAGGCAGTGTGGAGGCATCCTTTTTCCACCTCCCCCAACACCAGGGACCTCCCCATTCAATATCGTGGAACCTATCCAGTTGCTTGGGACAGTACTTCATCCATCTTCAGGTACTGCAGACCTGGACCGGGCCACAGCACCCCAGGCATGACCACCCTCTCAGTCAAGTCTTAGCAGGGTTCAGTTCACAGGGATGAAGAGTTTTTACCTAGCCATGTTCTAGCATGTTGATCTTGCCACATTAGGCTGAAATGGTGGCCTGTGACCGTTGTTTGTAGATGCAGATGTACTTCAAACAACATGAAGTCTTGCTGTATTCTGACTATTGCAGTTAGGTCCTGCCTTTCAACTGCCCCGGAGAACAAAGAGTTAACTTTTCATGGCCAGCATGTAACGTTCAGCGCGAGCTCGATTGAAGCCCCTGTCTGCTGTTGTTTAAACTCCAACCATCAGATTCTTTACTCCGCCTCACTGACAGTCGCTCCGGAGAGTTCTCCTTTGCTCAGTTCAAAAAAGTCAGTTAAAGTGTCGTTTTTTCACTCGGTTTCTACCGAATTTCTGCTATTGAATCTGTTGGTTTAAGTCTCTGTCTGTGGTACCGTGAGTACTAGATAGGTTTTACATTTAGTTTCTGTGTGGAACTTGTAAATTTGGGATCGGTTCGGTTTGAACCAATCAGATGGGTCTTAAAAAAAAGTTTTGAATTTATTAGAGTGTGGTAACCAGTCCGTATCGGTTCTAAAAAAAAGGATTTAATTACGTTTTTTTCCAAGACCCATAACACGGTCAGGAACCGATAGGGGTGTCTTGCCTGGCAGAGTGCCGGAAAAAGGGTAAGTTTTGGATAGGATTTGCCATGTCTGAGAAACCCAAGAAAAAAACCTGGCCCACTGGGTTTCAACACTGCAGTGTGTGTGGAGAAACCTTTGCTAAGGCTGATCCCCACACGACCTGTGTTTATTGTCTGGGGTTTGACCACCTCGATTCAGACTGCCAAATTTGTAAAAGTTTTCCCAAAGCTACCCTGGATAAGAGAGTAGGTAGACTGAGGGAAAGGGAGGCCGAGAAGTCCGCTGACCCAGATGGCCAGCCCGGTTCGGTTCTGACCGAACCAGAAGGAGTGCCTTCTGACCAGGGCAAAACTTCTTCGGACAAAAGGAGAGCCGATTCTGAGGAGTCGGTTCAAGTAAAAGAAAGAGAAGAGAAAATCATCTGTCTGATCCACAAATTCTTTCTCCCGACCACTGATGAAATAGCCAAGCGATAAGGATAGTTCATTTGCTAACTTCGGTTCCGGCCGAACCGGCACCATCAGGCAGGGGCTCGGTTTGGTCGGTTCCCCCGATTCTGGATTATACTTTAGAAGACTTTTATGAACCGGAGGAGGAGGAGGAGGGAGAGTATGAGGATAATGATGATGATGGTAATTATGCCTATTGACCCGGACATGTCCCCAGACAGACCTCCAGGTTTTTCTCCTCCTAGGCTTTCTGAGTCCCCGTCCCACTTTATGTTTTACAAGAAAGTGGCTGAAGCCCTCCAGCTTCCAATGGAAGAAACAGTGGAGGATCAGGAGGAGCCTGGTTTTGTCGAAATGATGGACATCCCAGAGTCCAGGAGACTGTCTTTTCCCTTCCACAAATCTTTTGGGAAACAGACATTTAAAATTCTAAAGACTCCTAACTCCATACCTCCTGTGGACAGATGAATGGACAAGAGGTATACCCTTTCAGGCTGAGACACAGAGTTCCTTTCTCAGCAATGCAGCCATGTTGGGGTAGTGCAGGCTGCTGCCTGTGATAAGGCAAATATTCCCTTGGCATCACACCTCCCAGATAAGGACTCCACAAGGATTGATGCCATGGCAAAGAAACAGTACATGGCAGCATCACTGGGACTCAGGCAGGCTAACTATGTGGCCTACACAGCTAGATACCAGAAGTCCAGGTGGGACACTGTGCTGGCTCTGGCTAAACAGGCCCCTGACCAGCTTGCCAAGGAGCTGGAGCAGGTGGCTGCGGATGGGATTGAGGCATCCAAGGTGCAATTTCATGCTGCTGTGGACTCCAGTGATGTTTCATCTAGAGTCATGGCTACATCTGTGGCCCTTCGGAGGATGGTTTGGCTCAGATGTACTAGCCTATCACAGGATACCCAGGCTAAGGCCATGGATTTCCCTGTCATTGGTAATTCTCTGTTTGGGGAGCAGACAGAGAATTACATGAAAAAGATGGACGAGTACAGGACCACCTACAGGAGTGTTCAGGCCAAAGAAAGGCAAGCCACTTCTCAGAGACAGCACTCCAAGGGCAGGGGCAGGCCCTTTCAAAGGCCTTTTTACCAAGCCCAGGCCTCCTCTTCTGCTTATGCTCAGAGGGGGTTCTTCAGAGGGAGAGGCAGATGGGGAATGAGCAGGTCTGCTTCCACCCCTCAGCCTAAAGCCCCTGCCAAGCAGACACCCTGATGGGTCTGCCCATGCTGATTCTCCACTACCTGTAGGGGGCAGGCTGGCTCACTTTGTCCAGGACTGGAAGTCTCTGACATCAGACAAGTGGTTCCTGGAAGTAGTAAACCAGGGACTGGTTCTCAGCTTCAAAACATTTCCCAAGATGAAGACCAGATTCTTTCCACCTGCAAATCCATCAGAGACCCTTGCCCTGGAGGCAGAGGTTTCTTCCCTCCTGGCTCTCAGAGCCATAGAAAGGGTTGCAACCCTACACTGGGGCAAAGGACTGTACTCCAGGTACTTCCTAACCCCCCAAAAAGACAGGAGAATGGCGGCCCATCCTGGATCTAAGATATCTGAACAAGCACCTTTTAAAACCAAAGTTCAAAATGGTGACTCTGGGAATAATTCTGCCCTCTCTAAGGCCAGGGGACTGGCTAACTTCCCTGGACCTCCAAGATGCCTATTTTCACATTCCTATCAGGTGCTCCCACAGAAAATACTTCAGGTTCGAGTTGCCCTCAGGCCACTATCAATTCAGAGCAATGCCCTTTGGCCTAACATCAGCCCCAAGGGTGTTCTCAAAGTGCCTGGCAGTAGTGGTTGCTTTCCTAAAGAGAAAAAAGATCTCCATCTTTCCATACTTGGACGACTGGTTCATAGTGGGTCAGTCTCCTGACCAAGTCAAGTCACATCTGCAAATAACTCAGCAAGTGCTCACTTCCTTAGGATTCCTCCTCAACCTTCCAAAGTCAGTTCTCGAGCCAGTACAGCTCCTCACCTTCATAGGGGCGGAGCTGGATACAATAAGGGCAAGAGCCTTCCTTACCCTGGACAGGGCAAGGACCCTTATGGAACTGGCCTCTTCATTCACCCTTCAGGTGTCTCGACCAGCAGGGCACTTCCTGCATCTCCTGGGCTACATGGCAGCCTCTACAGCAGTGGTCCAGGGAGAAAGATTTCAGATGAGGGACATTCAGTTCCACTTAAGAGCCTTCTGGTCCCAAAGAAAGGATTCCCTTACCAAACTAGTCCCAGTGACTCGAACCCTGATCTAGGCTTTGCAATGGTGGCAGGATCAGGACAATTTGAGAAAAGGAGTTCCTTTTGTCACTCAGTCTCATTCAGTGATACTCACCACAGATGCCTCCCTGCTGGGCTGGGGAGCCTACCTGGGGGATCTTACCACCCAAGGGCTGTGGTCACCTCAAGAATCTCTGCTTCACATCAATCTTTTGGAATTCAGAGCAGTGTTTCTGGCACTGCAAGCCTTTTCCAAATCTGTACAGAACAAAGTGGTCCAGATCAGAACAGACAATACCACCACAATGTGGTACATCAACAAGCAAGGAGGCACTTGGTCTATGGCCTTGTGCACAGAAGCAATGAAGTTGTCCCTGGCTTATTCCCTGCAAACCTCTCTGATAGCAGTTCACCTCCCAGGGAAGGACAATGTCCTAGCAGATGCTCTCAGCAGGCTATCCCAGGGCCATCACGAATGGACCCTAGATCCCCTAGTTTTGAAAGTGATTTTCTCAAGATGGGGCACTCCACAGATTGATCTTTTTGCAGCCCCAGACAGTCACCAACTTCCTCTCTTTTGTTGCAGACCCCCAGTCTTGGGTTCAGTCCCCCTGGATGCTCTGATTCTGAATTGGGCAGGGAGATTTCTGTATGCTTTTCCCCCCTTCCCTCTCCTGTTCAGAGTGTTAGTCAAGATCAGGTCTCAGCAATGCAAAGTGATTCTGATTGCTCCAGACTGGGCCAGACAGCCCTAGTACCCCCTGTTGCTGTTCTTAGCAGTCCACCTTCCCCTGTCTCTTCCCAGGAATTACAACCTGTTGACATCCTCTCAGGGGAGGATTTGGTATCCGAACCTCAAATCTCTCAATCTCAAGGCCTGGCTCTTGAAAAGTTAGAGTTTACTGATCTGCACCTCTCTCAAGGGGTTCTGGATATTCTTAAGGCTTCTCGAAAGCCTTCCACCAGAAAGACTTACAACTCCAAATGGAAAAGGTTCACTATTTGGTGTTCTAATAAGCATATTTCTCCAGAATCTGCTGGGTTGCCTACAGTCCTGGACTATATGGTTCATCTTAATAGCTTAGGACTTAGGTCGGCTACACTTAAAGTGCATTTGGCAGCTGTTTCTGTCTTCTTGTCAGTAGGCAAGCCCTCTCCTCTGTCAGCCCATCCTGTATTTTGTAAGTTCTTCAAGGGGTTGCTGCACACCAATCCCCCCTTTAGGGACCCTGCTCCTGCTTGGGACCTTAATGTTTGCATTGCTCAGCTTATGCAACCACCCTTTGAGCCTTTGTCCTCTACAGAGCTTAAGTACTTGACTTGGAAAACTGTGTTTTTGGTAGCCATTACCTCTGCCAGGCGTATCAGTGAATTGTAAGCCCTGTCAGTGGAGCCTGATTTCATCTCTTTCCATAGAGATAAAGTGGTCCTAAGAACTAACAGGAAGTTTTTGCCTAAGGTGGTTTCAGATTTCCACCTTTATTAATCTATGTCTCTCCCTGTTTTCTTCACTGACCATTCCTCCTCTGGAGAGAGGAGGTTGCACAGCTTGGATGTTAAGAGGGCCCTCAGCTACTACATAGAGCGCACCAAGGGTCACAGGTTTGAGTCCCTCCAGTTGTTCCTCACGTATGGAGAGGTCGGTAAGGGCAAACCTGCTACTAAGAGCTCTATTGCCAGGTGGATTGTCTCTTGTATACAATTCTGCTATGAAAAACTGGGTAGAACCCCACCCTCAGGCCTGAGGGCTCACTCTACTAGAGGTACAGCTGCTTCCCTGGCTGCTGCCAGGGATATTCCTATCTTAGAAATTTGTCAAGCAGCCACCTGGAAAATAGTCCATACATTCACCAAGCATTACCTCTGGATATCCAGGCTAGAGTGATGCTCTGTTTGGCACAGCAGTACTTCAGAGCCTATTCCCAAAGTAGGTTCTGTCCCTCCTGCATGGAGGTACTGCTTGGTAGTCTGCAATAGTCAGAATACAGCAAGAATTCATGTTGTTTGAAGAAAAAATTACTCACCTTAGTAATGTTGTTTCTTCTAATGGAGTCTTGCTGTATTCTGACCTCCCTCCCTGCCTCCCCTCTCAGAACCTGGTTTTTGGGATGTGGGTGGGCAGGAGCAGTGTTGGCACCCTAGAGGTGCCCCTTTTTCACCCTCCTTTACTTTGGGTGTGTGTTGTGTTTGGTTTTTTGGCTTTCCTGACTTGAGTCTTTGCTTTGAAACCAAAAAAACCCTTTTTTAATAAATTTAGTTGCCAGTTGGCTAGTGTGAGTTTTACAGTTTCCACACAGAACTTCTAGTGAGTATTGCTGGTAAAGATCTGACGGTTGGAGTTTAAACAACAGCAGACGGGCTTCAACCGAGCTCACGCTGAACGTTCCATGCTGGCCATGGAAAGTTAACTCTTTGTTCTCCGGGGCAGTTGAAAGGCAGGACTTAACTGCAATAGTCAGAATACAGCAAGACTCCATTAGAAGAAACAACATTACTAAGGTGAGTAATTTTTTCTTCTTGCTGACTGCAGTACCTTAATGTGAGTTTATGAGGCAGGCCATTGACGTTTCCATCAAAGGCCTGGAAACAGTGAGGCACTAATCAAGGGCATATATGATGCCAATAAGGTTGCATCCAGGCTAGTTGGATCAGATGTTTGAATGAAGGGGATGTCGTAGCTTGGTCTGTCCCAGCTAGCACACTGATCCAGCAAAAGGTGCTCAGTTACTACTATTAGGAGGCTCATTTCTTTTCACCTCCAGTCAGGCAGCAGTTGTCGGGGGATCCTCCTGCTTCTGTACCCCAGGAGCCACCACATCATTCCAGCCAGTCCCTCTGGACCAGCAACAGCCCCCTCTCTCTGGTGTTCTTCCCCATGCAAAAGGCTCAGGATAAACCCACAGCTTCAGAATGAGCTGGCTGCTCCCTCATTAATAGGGAAAGCTTGATACATGTGACCCAAATGTGGACCTCCATGGCGAAGATTATTTTTTTTGGTTTCACTTTTTACTGCAGTAAAGTAGATTGTATCATAATGATTCTGCTGACTCCCAAGCTTACACTTGCTGTAACCAGACATTCCTTTTGCTTTTCAGGACTGTACTTAGGCCAGGGAGAACAGTGGGACCAGCAAACATTTGATCTGAACTTCTAAAAGCTCTGAAGTGCACTGCAAGCTATTGACTCTCCCACTTCTGCAGTCTAGCTCTGACATCAGCTGCAAGGGATTATGGGATTTCTGGTTACAGCAAATGTCAGCTAGGGGAGTCGGCAGAATTAGCCTGATGCAGTCTACTACACCACAGTATACAGTAAGCAGTTAGCCTGATGCAGTCTACTATCCTGCAGTATACAGTAAGCAAAAAAAATAAATAAATTGCACACAAAGTGCAAATTGGGACCAGCCCTAGAGTTGGCTGTGGGGCTTTTAGTGGTGACTGTTCCCCTTAAATCTGTTACTCTTCAGTCAGGTTGTGTCAGGTTATGGGGTGCTTAATCTTCTTAATGGGTAAATCTCAACAAGCCTATCTCTCTTGCAGGGGCAGGGTAGCATTACTCAGCTTCTCTAGCTTATATATCTTCTTTGCAAAAAAACTGTGTTAATGCACAAGTTAAGGGTTCAAGTTAATGCCACAAAAGCTGGGAAATGTGGTGTTAGGGTTTAAAACCCTAACTCACCACCACCCCGAGCAAAAGGTGGGTCTCCAGAGTCTTGGTGAATCAGTGGTGTGGTATTCTTTGGGGTTGTCAACCCTAATGCTCACCCCCCCAAGGCCCGTAGCCTTATATCCAAAGGACAAGGTACAGCTGTAAACCACTGCTTCATACCAGTACACTCTTCAAAGGTAGAGAAGTATGTCTCACCACATGTTGCTAAGACAGTGTGTGATGTAGTTTTCAAAGAAAGTAGATCACATCCAACTTCGCTTGCTCAGGGAATGAGGTGGGCATTAGGATTGACAACCCCAAAAAAAGTACTACTGATTCGCCAAGATTCCAGAGACTCAGAACCCTAATGATCTTCTTCGGGGGTATCTCAGTCATCAGGTCTCACCATAGGAACTTCACTGGTGAAGCAGGATCCTCACGGATGATTTTCGGCCTCACCCACGCCACTGTCATGTGACGATGTCGTCAACCCTAACTCCGTCGCAGTTTCACGGCTTTTGTCACCTACAGCTTTTTCTTTACCTTAGAATCTCTTTTTTAAAAGAGATTCCTTTCTTTTGTTTATGTCTAGAGTTAATCCTTCGACCTCTCTCTTCCATCGCTGCTGCTGTGGAATGAAAATTGCCTCCACAGATGAACACTCTCTCGGTGTTTGCTGTCTTGGGCCTGACAACCAAGTCTCCGATTGTGAGTTCTGCCAGAAGTTTAATCGAACAACCCTCAGGTGACGCAAAAAAGCTCTTAAATTTTCTAATGGAGCTACAGGTAGCCAGTTCTGGACAGGGGTCCTCCGGGGGCCTAACCTCCCAGTTTCTGGTAGGATCGTCAAGCTCCAAGGCCTCTAAGGCCCAAGACAAGTCCTCGGGGAGAAGTCACAAAAAGGACTGAGATCAGGACCGCTGCCCCCAGTGACAGTCTCCCTCCCTGATGGCCTCCTCCTTCGTCCTGGGGTTCTTCATCAGCTGCGGCTGTACCAATACATAGGTCCACTGCCCCAGTCTCTGTGCCCATTAGACCCATACCGACAGCACCTCCGCCAGATAACCAGGATGGCCAGCTGTCAACCTCCAGGTTGCCGGCCCTTCTTTTGTCGAGCTCATCATCGATGGCTCTCCTGACAAGGCCTGATGTAGTCCAGGTCCTAGGACTACAGGTTCTACAGCTCCTCAGGGCTCCTCTTGATGGATCATTGCTCCCTGCACCGTCAACCCCCCCCCCCCATTGACACAGTCTTTAATGGTAGTCGACCTGAATAAGATTTTGACTAAATTCACCTCAGTGGTTGTTCACCAGTTTGGCACCTTTAGGCCTTCATTGCTGATGCTGTCAACGGCAGCTTTGTCACTGACTCCTCTTAGACAGCTGCGGGCAGTCCCCTGCTGGGCATTGTCGGTGCCTCACATGGACTTTTACTTCGAAGAGGTCGACGTCGAGGAGAGTACCATCCTGATGCCATTCTTTCTGATGAGGAAGAGGAGGAGGAAGACCACCTGTCTTCTGACAGGTCCACTGCTTCTTCCATCAGCGAGGACTCTGTCAAGCACACCCCTAGGTCGCCTCCAGAAGACCCTACCTTCTTCAATATTATGAAGCAGCTGTCCTCAACTATGGGGTTCCACACGGAGGAAGAGGATGTCACCAGGAAGAATTTAGTGGACTTCCTGGAGATCCCAGCATCTCCACCTAAGGTCATTCCTCCTATTTTACCCGCTCTGAAGAATGCCACTACTGCAGTCTGGCACAGTCCTGACATGGTGCCAGCACTACCCCGAAGGGCAGATAAACTTTATCATGCCCCCCAAAGTTTTCCTCATTATGCTGCCCAACCTGAAACCAATTCAGTGGTTATAAAGGCAGCTCTTGACAGGTCTAAGGTGCCTAAGCACCTTAGCTCCCTCCCCCTGACAAGGAGTCACACAGGATTGACCTTTGAGGTAAGAGGGTTTATGCCTCCTCCATCCTCAGGCTAAGGATTGCCAGTTACCTGTCTCATATGATAAAGTACCAAAATACCAACTGGAAGAAGGGCAAAACTGCTGCTCAAGCCCTCCCAGAAGGTATTCAAAGGCAGAAAGTTCTCGAATACTTGCAGGCCACTGAGGACGTTAGCAAGCACCTTCTGCAGGCCCTCTTTGATATTTCAGACACTATTTCCAGGGCTGCTGCTGCCAGCATTTGCCTGCATAGGCACTCCTGGCTGAGGGTCTCTGGCTTCGCTGCTGATGTTCAACAGGAGGTGCTTAATGCCCCCTTTAACGGCTCTGAGCTTTTTAGTCCAGATGTCCATGACATCATTAATGACCTGCAGGCATCTGGCAGGGTTCTGAAATCTGTTCACTCACTCTACCATACCCAACATAAGAGCAGGCAGAGTCCTCCCTTTGTAAGGCATCCAGTAAGCCAGGAGCAGCCTTTCAGCCCTACGACAAACGCAAAGCGTCTGCTACTTTGCCCGCTCCCTCCACTGCTGGAGCCATGGCCAAGCGTCCCAGAGGTGATGGACCAGCCCCAGCGGCTAGATTCACCTGCGCTTGACTCCTTGCCAGACCCACTCTTCCGGTCCCCGACCAAGAGGTGGAGAACCATTACAGCAGATGCCTGGATTCTGCAAATCATAAAAAGGCGTCACACACTGTAGCTCATAGAGCAACCCCCAGAAACTCCCCCTCTGCCCTCCAACTACCCCGGGTCACCTAGCTGCTTTCTGGGAGGAGGTACAGTCCCTTCTGTGCAAACAGTGTCCAGGCACCAGAGTAACAAGGGGTTTTATTCCAAGTTTTTCCTGGTCCCTAAGAAGACTGGAGATCTGAGGTCCATCTTAGACTTAAAGGATCTCAATCTGTATGTCCAGTACAAAAAGTTTTGAATGATAACTTTGCCAGGTCTGATGCCCCTTCTCAAGCAAGACGAATGGCTGTGTTCTCTGGACATGCAGGGTGCTTACCTGCACATCTGTGTTTTCTCCTCACAGGAGCTCCTTCCAGTTTCTTTTTCAGAGCGACCATTACCAGTTCAAGGTGCTGCCCTTTGGCTCGTCCTCTGTGCCGCGGGTCTTTACCAAGTGCTTAGCAGCAGTAGCTG
The DNA here is from genome assembly GCA_016271365.2 of Neoceratodus forsteri. NCBI lineage: Eukaryota > Metazoa > Chordata > Ceratodontiformes > Ceratodontidae > Neoceratodus > Neoceratodus forsteri. The sequence goes on along the minus strand of CM028132.1, from coordinate 1,225,983,883 downwards.
TGGCCCTCAGAAGGAAGGGAATGGACATTTTCCCTTACCTGGATGATTGACTTATAAAGGTCCCATCCAGATAATTGCTTCTGGGGACCTTAGAGAGAACTCTCCAATTGTTTCTCTCCCTGGGCATTACCATCAACCTGTTCAAGTCAGTCATGGTTCTGTTCCAAAGGCTGCAGTACATAGGGGCAGTTCTAGATTCGACACGGGGAAAGCCTTTTTGCTTCCAGCCAGGCAGAATGCCTTATTGTTCAGGAGGTGTCACAGAGCCATTACATCCCTGCCAGGGTGTACCTGAGACTGTTGGGTCTGATGGCGGCTGCCATACCCACCGTTCCACTGGCCAGGCTCCATATGTGCACACTCCAGTGTATTCTCCAGGTACAAAGGGACCAGCTAACGGACAATTTAGATCAGTTAGTGCTGTCTCTTCCCCAGTCCACAAAGTGCTTCAGTGGTGGATGGATCCCCTGAATCTACTGCATGGAGTTCCATTTCAGATCTTGTCACCACATCAAATCCTCACCACGGATGCCTCCGGTTCGGGCTGAGGGCCTCACCTGGATCCCTTTAGAACTCAGGGTTCTTGGTCCCAGATCGAAACCTCCCTGCATATCAATGTGTTGGAGATACGGGCGGTTCTGTATGCTATGCAGGCATTTCAGAGCCACCTCCTTCCGGTCCAGTTGCTAATTCAATCAGACAACCTCAGTGTAGTGTACTACATTCACAAACAGGGGGACACATTCTTATCCCTTGTGCAGGGAGGCCATGAGGGTGTGGTATTGGGCATTGGACCATAGTCTGAACTTCAGCAGTCCACATCCCAGGAGCGCTAAACACTCTTGACAGCCTCAGACGAACTCAGTCCAGCATGCACGAGTGGGAATTTCTCTCATCTGTTGCAGGTCGTCTATTCGATAGATGGGGTCATCCAGAGTTAGACCTTTTTACGTCCCCACTCAATGCAAAACTGCCCAATTTCTACTTGCTAGATCCAGGGCCTGAAATTTTCTGGCAAGACGCGTTATCCCTCTCCTGGAGTGGGAGGTTTCTTTACGCCTTCCCCCCATTTCCTCTAATTCAGAGGATACTAATCAAGCTGCAGATGGAGGGAGCCACCATGATCCTGGTACGGTAGCTCCATTCTGGCCTCACCAGATGTGGTTTCCTCTTCTACAGCAGCTGGCGGAGGAACCTCTGGTCCCTCTTCCCCTCTGCAGGAATCTGCTGACCTAGGATCAGGGAACCCTGGTCCATCTCAACCTCAGGTCCCTCCATCTGCATGCCTGGCTCCTGAAGACGTAGCCATCGCTAGATTTAGGGTTTCTAATAGAGTGGTGGGCGTCCTAGTGGATGCCAAAAGCCTTCCACCCGAGCCACTTATACCATGAAGTGGAAGCAGTTTGCTATATGTGCTGCCAAGCATAATCAGGACCCTTTCACCTGTCTGGTGAACCAGATTCTGGACTGCCTGATCTCTCTGTCTGACTTGGGTCTCCAGTACTCCTCCCACAAGGTGCACCTTTCAGCTTTCTCGGCCTTTCGTGAGCCCATGGGTGACCATACCATTGCTCAGCTGGATGTCTCTGGTACTTTTTGAGGGACATCCTATATCTGAAACCTCCAATCTGTTCACCGGTCCTGGCTTGGGATTTTAATTTTGTTTTGGAGAAGTTGACCCTGTCTCTCTCTTTGAGCCAGCCGCAACTTATGAGCTACACTTTCTTTCCTGGAAGACATTATTTTCAGTTGCTATTACTTCTGTTCGAAGAATTTCAGAGCTTCAGTGTATCGGTTTGAAGCACTGGCTTACAGCTGTACCTTGTGCTTGGATAGTAGGCAGCCCTGAAGCTTAAATTTCCTGGCTGGCGGGGGTTGAATAACAGCGCAGTCCCCCAACCCTTACCCCATCCAGCCGGGTCACTGAGCTTGCCCCCAAACCCAGCTCACCAGGATGGCCTACCAAAGCATACTCACTGAGATGAAGATATTACACACAAACTTTCTTAATAATTTGTAATTATTATTTTTTTAATTTTGACCAAGATTTTCAAGATAGTTGTTTTATGGTTCCTCTCATAAACGTGGCCTGTGGCATTTATAGTATATTGGCCAAAATGTAATTTCACACAAGAACTGCAAAAACACGCCTCGCCCAGTATTTAAATAGTGACACTTGTACCATTTATAAGGTGGTGTAAAAAAAATGGCCGTGTTGAAAGTTTGGAGGCAAAATATCGAAAATTAGTGAAGTTATGTGTGAATGTTGAAATATTGCAGCATTCACTTATAAGTTGGTCATTTTACTATAAATATATATATATATATATATGTGTGTATATTTATATAAGACAAAGAACCTCTGTGCGCAAACACTGAGGCAAGGGTTACCCCAGAGGGCATTTGGCTGGGAAGCCAAGTTTCAAGAAAATAGAAAATCACACATGCCCACACAATGCAAAGCATCATGGGCTGCATATGCAAATCACCACAGAATGTTATGCTAGTTCAACTTTAAGCAGAATTGCACTTTTTCACACCAACTCATGAACGTGACAGCTAACATTTTTTTAAATCCTGGCCAAAATGTGTTTTTGCACCTTTGGCACCTAATTACATTTTGGCAGTGATTAGAAAAACTTTCCCCCCAGCCTATAGAGCTATTAACACCCCACCAAAACACACACTCAGGACCCTAGAACTTAAATGGGAGCAAGACTTATCAATTAATATTGCACCAACAACCTGAATTAAAACATTTCAACAACAGCATAAAGTTTTCTCCTCGAATTATTGGAAAGAGTTTGCTTTATATATAAATTTTCAGCTTAGCCTTCTTATGACCCCATCCCATGAACCCAGTATTTGTAAAAAATCTTTAACAAACTGTAGTACTTCAACGCAATTTACAACAATATCTTTATGTACTTTCACAATATATTACTACCAGTTATAAATGTAGAGTACTATTTTTCATCAACAATAGATTGAACTTGTGGTAAATCTGTCAATACACTATATGTGGCCTTTTAACTAAATTCACAGCAAAGTTCCTATCTATCACACCAATCCCATCATGTTACAGTTATGGAACATAATCCCTACGTTTAAGCATTATTTGTGTGACCTAGCCTTGTCCATCTGTTATTAAAAAGGTCTCACTCGGGCCTTAACTTGTGTATCAGTTTTTCCATTTGATACACTGTAATCATTAGATCTCTCCAGTGTTCAGTGGTTGAAGGGAGTTCTGACAACCAGCAAGTGGTTGGTTTTTGTGCAGTGGTGAAAACTATGCTAAGCAGATACTTCTGACGTTTATTAAGAAATAATTACTGGTGACCCCCTTTAATATCCTGAATTCGGGCACACTAAAAACGCCGTAACAACCCGAAATCGAGTTATTACGGCGTTCACTAAATCTTTTTTCACCGCTAGCGATTTTGTCTTTCTTCACTCACGATATCGAGCCACTTCATTGGCTTGCGCCTGTTTGTGGGCGGCTGAGCAGTATTTCAAAAATGGCAGCTCGGTTTTCCGTTTACTGAGGAGCCGCTTTTATTTACTTGTTGCCTCTCCATTTCTCTATTCATTTTTTTATCTTTATCTGGTTGATCCTGCCTTTCAAACAGCAAATAAATATCTGGTTGATCCCGCCATGCCCCCGAATCGGTAGACGCGCTGACTCCAACTAAAATCCAGGACAGATCCTACCTAGCATGAGCCGTGGCTGACACCAAAAGGAAAAAAAAAAAAAGTAAGTCCGAGCAGAGCGGGAGAAAGGGAAAGTGTGTGTGTGTGTGTGACACTGAGTCTGTGAGATTGATTGTGTGTGTGTGTGTGTGTGTGTGTGTGTGTGTGTGTAAAACACACTGAGCACTGAGCACACTGCACCAGTAATTATAAAAATTAAAAAATAAATAACTGTTTGTTTTATGGATTTTTTTCACACACCCTCGGTGTGTGGTGACCTTATAAACCTCTCGAGCTTCGCTCTCGAGGTTTATGGGTCATCACACACCTCGGGTGTGTGAAAAAAATCCATAACACACAGTTGCCTATCTATTATTCTCTATGTATTGGTGGGAAATTGAGCAACATTACTAAATGCACTGTTATTAGGGGAAAGCGGAGGACAGAGATCATGTACTTCTCTATTCAATTCCGCCCAAAATTGAGTTAATTTGGGACAGGACCAGAATATGTGCACATGATGTGCAAACTGGTTCCACAGTGTCTCCAACATTCTGAACTTGAAGATCAATTATATTTTCCTAATAAATAGTTTTCCAAGCAAACTCTTTCCAATAATTCGAGGAGAAAACTTTATGCTGTTGAAATGTTTTAATCCAGGTTGGTGCAAGATGAATTGATAAGTCTTGCACCCATTTAAGTTCTAGGGTCCTGAGTGTGTGTTTTGGTGGGGTATTAATAGCTCTATAGGCTGGGGGGAAAGTTTTTCTAATCCCCACCAAAATGTAATTAGGTGCCAAAGGTGCGAAAACACATTTTGGCCAGGATTTAAAAAAATGTTAGCTGTCACGTTCATGAGTTGGTGTGAAAAAGTGGCAATGCTGAAAATTTGGGGTTAAAATATTGAAAATTACCAAAGTTATGAGCTATTGTAGAAAATGTCAAGGTACGCTCATGACTTTGTTTGTACTAAATATTTTGACCCCAAATATTTAACATAGCCTTCTTATGACACCACCTCATGAACAAGGGCAGTGAAAATTTTCAAATTGTATCCAAAAGATGATTTTGCAAAGCAACTGCTAAGTCATCTTTCATGCCAGATTTGCTTAATTAATTCCACCACTCATGTCACATGTTCAGGTGAGTGGGGGTGTGTGTGGGGTGTGGGGTTGGTGCTGAGTGGGAGGTCGGGGTGGGTGTGTGTCCGCGTGGGGGGTTAGAGTGACAAGGGACCGTTTTTTACAGGTTAAAAAAATACAATGAGGGATGGTTTTGATTATTGCAAGGGACATTTCAACACTGGGGATGGGACACAGAATTGTTGGGCTAGTGTTTGACAGTACCGAGGGTTGGCACCCCTGTGCTTCCACGTGGGAACCCCTGTGCATCCACGCATGTCAGGGGAAGGGGGGCAGTTGATGTGGAAGGGACGGGGTTGAATTGAAGCGGTACCAGGGGTGGTAACCCCAGTCTGCTTATAAAACACATGTAGTAAACACTAGAAAAAGGTGTTGGGGTGGGTGATCTGGAAGGGAGGGAGGGAGGAGAAGGAAGCAGTTCCGGGGGGCACTGTGGGGCACACCTGCCAACAAGACAGGGGAAAGAAGAGTTCCTAGAAATCAGAGCTATAATGCTAAAAAAAAAAGTTAATATTTTCAGTTCCAGTGTCATTTTGGGTGATAGAAATGAATTCTACTCACTGTAAGGAGCCAGTCGATACCAGACTTCTGTGATGGGTCGCAATCCTGAAGCAGCTGGAGCGGCCGCCAAAACTCAACCACCAGCACAGGGTTTTAAATAATTGATTAGCAGTTTTTTTCTTGGGACAATGCTAATTGTACAGAAAGTATTTATCTAGGTTTTCTAGAAGTGTTATGTTTGTTAAACACAATGAGGCAAGTGCTATGCATTTTCACAATGTTTTAGCACTTTTATGAGCAAAACGCTCATCAATTTTTGGAGCTAAATAAAACTCTGCAGCAGAAGCGACCACGTTGGGAGAGTCACAACTCCCTTCTGAGCCTGAACCACCTTGGAAGGCTTTACAGAGATCGATGCAGGCTAAAGACTGCAAAATTGAACAAGACCTAACCTGCATGGCTGAGCAGGATGCAAAAATAGACATTGCTACTAAAACAGCTGGACTGGCGGAGACGATGGCTACTAAAGCCTTGGCCTCAACATCTAAATTAACACAAGAGAACTCTCAACTACGCTAGTGACTCGAAGCTTTGGAAAATGCGCAGACAGCCCAGAACATCTGAATAGTTGGGCTGCCGGAGAATAGCGAAGGGGAGAATCTGCTGAAATTTCTGAGTGACTGGTTACCTGTTTCTTTGGGCTTAGAAGAGGACCCCCCGACAACGTGCTTCATTAAAGCGTATCGCGTTACTCCGAGAGCAGCTGCTAATCAGGGAGATATCCCACGGACCAGTCTGCTTCAAACAGTAGGAGCTGTGACGAGGGACAGGATCTTACGAGTGGCCAGAGGAACGAGGTCTCTCAATTGTCGAGGAAAGACTGTACACTTGTTCCCTGATTTATCCTACGCCACCCGTGCCCGGAGAAAAAGATTTGATGGAGTGCGTACCAAGCTCAGGAGTCTTGGTGTTGCACACTCATTACTGATGCCTGCCTGCTTAAGAATGTTCTATGGTGGGCATATGTACCAGTATACCAATCCCAAGAGGCTGAAAAGAAATTTGAATCCATCGGAAGGGAGTTTGCCAGAACTAGACCTGAGGAATCAGAATCCGAAGAGGACACTTGATAAGTTTATTTTACTGGTGGGACTTGATTTATTAACCCTTCTAATTGAATTAAAAACAGTTTGTTTCAGCATGCCTGTAACGGGGGTAGGTGTGAGAGTGCATAGATAAGACCACGAGGTAATAGCCTATAAAGTAGATATGCTGGGGGTTAAAAAACTATATATGTTGGAGAGGCTGATGCATATAGGTCTGTGTGTTTATTCATTATTTTTAACAGGGTTAAACAAGTAGAAAAGACAGTCGGGACTAAATGTAGCTTTTTGTGTTTTCATGTCTGCCTCGTACTGAGTGCTAACACAGGGTTTTATTTAACTCCAAAACTTGATTAGCGTTTTGCTCATAAAAGTGCTAAAACATTGTGAAAATGCATAGCACTTGCCTCACTGTGTTTAACAAACATAACATTTCTAGAAAACCTATATAAATACTTTCTGTACAGTTAGCATTGACAGAAGAAAAACAACTGCTAATCAATTATTTAAAACCCTGTAATAGCAGTGAATTTAACTGCATAGTCTTCACTGGAATCTGACTTGTTTGTTTTTGGGCTTTATGGCTTTGAATGTTTTAAAAAATGGTTTGTCCAATGTGGATTTATCTATCTTCATGACCACACAAAATGTTAAGTAGTACCATTGTTGGAAGGGGGTCATATCAGCACTGGTTGCTGAGTCTATATCTTTGAATGTTAACATTTTTGTCCTGAACAAGTACACCCATAGTTCTGTAGGGTGCAGCATATCCTGGATTTTATGATTTTGGGACTTTAAACTGTAGTACTACCTCCATATTCGTAATCCTGATTGCATAGACTGGCTATACTATATACATTGGATGTATGGTCTGGAAAAAGCTGTGCTCTCTTGCATGAGAATATTATATATAATTGTTTTTATTAGAAAAGCAATAAAATACGAGTGATTAAAAAAAAAAAAAAAAAAAAGGAAGCGGTACTGGGGGTGGGCACCCCGGTCTACTAGGTAGTTACATAGGTAGACTGACAGACAAATAGAACAAGAGAGAGATGAAGATAGAGCAAGAGATCACTGGCTCATTGCTTGAACTGCAGTCGGCAGCACAACTCCAGGAGTAGCTTCAGAATTCAAGAACTCCTGCTGTTTTTATACTGAGAACGTAGGTGAATGGCTTGTGTCACTGAGCTGGGCACCAGGGATTGTTGGCTGCCCAGAAGCATGTCATGCAACATGTTCAGGTGAGTGAGGTGTGTGTCATGGTGGTTGCCGAGAGGGAGGTTGGGTGGGGTGTGTGTGGGGGGCCTCAGATTGACACTAGACTGTTTTCTTAAAATGCGGGACTTTTTTTTTTTTATTGCAGGGTACATTGTGACACTATGGATTGGATACCCCAGTGTTGGGCTTAGTGTTTAGTGGCACCAAGCATGGGCACCCTGGTTATGCAAGGGATATAATGGGAAGGGGGCAGACAACCTGGAAGGGAGGGGTGAAGAGAAGCGGTACTGGGTGTGGCACACCAGTTTGCTTATACATTGTTTTATAGATTAAACATGGGAAAGGGGTGGGTGGGTGACTTGGAGGGGAAGGGGGAGAAGCAAGCAGTGCTGGGGTGGGTACCACAGTCTACTAGTTATTTAGATAGAGAGAGAGACAGACAGAGAGACAAACACAGAGACAACGGAAGCAGGGGATTACCGGCTCACTGCTTCAACTGAAGCCGGCAGCAGGACTGCAGTTATGGCTGCAGAATTCAAGAAAGTCCTGCTGTTCTCATACTGAAAATGTGAGTGAATGGCTCCTGTCACTAAGCTGGACACCCAGGAGTTTTTGGGTACCCAGAAACGTTACTTCTAGGGCAATTTTCAAACAAAAAACTTCAGAATCTAGCTAAACAGGTCATATTTACCTAGGTTCAGGTGTTTGTTTTATGAAAATACCAAATTCTTATGTATTTTCAATGGTTTTGATGTAAAAAAAAAAAAAAAAAAGGTGGCCACCACCACAACAATATTTTTCTTACAAGTAAATTGTGAAAATAAGCACTTGCAATCTTTTTATTAACCATTAGCATTTGTCTATCAAATAATAGTCTTATAACTCAGAACTGTATATTTTTTCACTAAACCTTCAAAAGGCACATCCTTGGCACAGGGCCCTTCAACCCTGAAAATTTCATGAACAAAATTCCACACCTTCTAGGCTGTAGGTGAGAGAGAGAGAGAGGAAAATAAAGCAATGTTAAGTGTGGATTAAACACATTTCTAGTGTCATGGAACCTTTGCTGTGTGATCAGCAGAAGCTCTGGAAGTGATACAGTTTCCAAGGGCAAGGGTAGGTACTGTAAATGAACTTCAGTGCTTCCTACTGAGGAATTGGTCAAAAAAAGCACAGAACTACCAGTAGATGCTAATACTGTCAGAAACTCTTTCGCTCAGTTTTGATTCTTGAATGGAGCTACTGAATCTGGGCAGATGAATGCCCCTGGAACACGTGGTAATCATGATGGATGCAAGCCTGTCAGGATGGGAAGCAACCCTGAGGACTAGGATGGCCTAATGGAGGTGGTTGGTGAGAAAAGCCAGTCTGCTGCTGATCAGCATCCTGAAGATAGTGTAGTGTTCTTAGCAGCATTACATTTCAGATCCCATGTTTTGAACAAAGTAGTCTTAAGATCAGATTAGATAGAGTGATAACTGTGACAAACATAGTTTATAACCAGGGCTGCCAGGGACAGCATATGCAATTGTGGAGGCTCTACATATGTTTTTCTGGGCAGAATGTCACTTCAGAATGCTATCAGTGTTTTCCTTAGCAGGGTGATTAAAAAGTCATTTGGCCTTGTAAAGCACATAAACTCCATATTATATTTCAGCAGTGCCATTGCATTGAATATGTAGAGCTAGATCATCCAACATCATACTTAAGCATCTCATAGTGTTTTGGGGGGAGTTATAGTAGTTGTGGGAAGGAATTAAGGTGACTGATGTTGTGTTCTTGGGGAGGGTACTGAAACCAAATCAGTGCGGGTACAGTTGATGACAAGTAGAGGGAGGGGAGTGAAAATGGGGGTAGTCTGAAGACCACCACACCAAAAGGAGGAGATGGACCAAGAACTAGGGAGGAAATAAAAAGAGCAGCACCGCAGAAGAGATGCATCAGTGGGAGACTTAAGCATGCCGGATGTAAACTGGAGTATTGCAGAGGTGGCCATTACCAGAAGTCAGGCATTGGTGGAAGCATTCCAAGGTTGCTTCCTAGTTCAAGGGAGAAGGGAACCTACTAGAGAGGGGGAAGTTCTAGACCTGGTACTCGTAAACAGGGACTCTGCCAGGGAGATAGGGATTGGGGAACCACTTGGCAACAGCAGCCATCTTTCAGTATGGTTTAATATTGTACTGGGGTTACAGTATATAAACTCAATCACCAAGGTCCTGGATTTCAGGAAGGAAGATTTTGTAAGGAGGAGGGAGCTACTTGAGGTCAAGCTGGAAGGTGTTAGGGAGGCAGAGGGAGTGGAAGGAAAACAGGACATAAACAAAAGCCTGCAGGAAGTCACAAACTCCTGTCTGAGGCAAGTGGGAAAGAATATGAAGAAGAGGAAACTTAACACAATTGACAAGGAGGGCAGGCAGTGGCATCTGAGAAAAATGGCAATGGTCAAGATGTAAAGAGCATGTCAGATGGATGGGAACAGGGATCTCTGTACCTGGAGAAGATAAAGGAGTTCAGTAAGGTGTTTAGGAAAGCAAAGTCTGAAAGAGAACTCAGGATTGCAGAGGGAGTCAAAGGAGGTGACCACTTTCTTTTACTACATCACAGAGAAGAGGAAAACAAGATAAGGAATAGTCTAGAAAAAAGGCAGGCTTTCGGTGGAGGATGATGGGGGAAGGCTGACATAATGAACAGTCACTGTGGAGCAAGAGGGGCCGCTAACAGAGTATGGACTCAGCTCAGGGGTGGAAAGGGGGATCTGGAATTTATTTATTTATTGTTGACCGGGTAACTGCACTTGACAAATCCTGCCTATTTTCAGGCACGACCGGGGGGAGGGGGGATATAGATGAATGCCAACTGACCTTGAACCAGATTAAGCTGTTGGTGGTATTTTTTGTGAATGAGGGAAATTTGGCCAGGACACCAGGGAAATTCCCCTACTCTTTGCCTGCAGGGGGCCTTGCTTCCTGTGAGCAGAGGGGACCCTTTTGTCTGCGGTACCAAGATGGTGGATGACAGTGTGGTACCAAGATGGTGGATGACAGTGTGGTTGCTGGTGGAATTGCTGGACATATTTTGGATTCTGACCTGACTACAGCTTTACCCATGGAGTCAAGAATACCTGACATTACCTCTGAAGAACCTACAAGGCTGCAATCTGCAGAAAGAAATACTGAAGGTGCCACTTCAAATGAATTGCCAGAGAATCATCAAGAAGACTTGCCTCAGACACCACTTTATCCAGTTTCAGGAACTCAGAGCACTTCTAATGACACAGAAAATTATCTGCAAAGCATGTATTTTGCACACAAGGACTTTCTTATTGGTCTAATGCACTCTGATTCACAGTTTTCCTCACAGCCTTTTTTGTCAACTTACCCTGCAGCAGCCACTTCTGATATGACTCCTAGCATCAGAAATGCCACAAACTCTGCATCAGGAGCTCCTCTCTCTTTGCATCTACGGGACAGTCATCACACAGCAAAGGACATTGAGAGCATTTGGTCACCCACGGCAGCAACATTCAGAAGGAGCACCCTGGACCTCCCCCAGGGCTTTTTCAGCCCAGGAAATCATCTCTGAGGCACGCAACAAACTCCGATCTTCAGGAGACACACCATTAACGACGAAAACAGCTCCGGAACCAGTATCTTTCCCTAGTAATGCTTCAAGCACACCTGCTATCTCCCGAACAACACCTGATGTCACAGATACTGTCATGGGCCCCAACTTAGCCAGACGTGAATCTACTTCATCCTCCTCGAATTCAGATATTAATTTAGCTGGTACTTCTGAGCCATTTGGTCCACAGCCTGCAGGTGAGGGCACTAACTTGACCCCATTTAAACTCAGTGATCTGTTCACAAACTTAGATGAGCCAGCACAGCGAAGGAATGCTGTACGTATGAAGTTCATGGGGGACATTGCTACATGCCCTGACAGAAGAACTGTACTGCATAGTATGTTGCAGGACTCTTTAGGGATAGGGGCAACAGAATTATTTGCCTTCATTCATGTGCATGGGGAATCTGTGTATGACTTAAGTTTTAAAAATGTGTACACTTTGGAGAAATTCTGGGAGAAATGTGAGCATGTAAAACATCTGCCACTCTGGGCTCCCTTTATGGTCATCCCTCTCACGAAACCAACAGTGAAAATTGTTACCTTACTGTTTCGTAGTGAGGGGGTGAGCATAGCGGATGTCCAGTATTGGCTCAGGCAGCGCTGCGATATATTAGAGGTCCCTCGACCTATTTTGGACGAGGACCTAGTATGGACTGGGGATGGAAAGTAAAGGTACAACTTAAAACACGCTAAGGTATCTCTCATTTACCAGGCAGCTTTCACATAGGCAGGGACCGTGGCTTATGTTTTTACCCTTGACAACCACGGACCTGTCATAAGTGCGGTTCTCGCACCCACCTGAGCAGCACTTGCGACAAGCCCATATGTACTTTGTGCTTATCCTATGGACATGTGAGTTTAGGTTGTCCAAACCCTCTATACTGCAATCTATGTGACGAGCCAGGGCACTCCTATCGCCAGTGCCCTTGGGCGGATCATAATAGGCTCGACCGCCTTCCCCAGGACCAGATAGCACTTAGAACGGATTCCCAGACTCAGGCCTTACGCCGCAGGGAGGCTCCGGCCCCTGCCACTTCTACCCTGGCACAAGAACCTCCTCTCCCGCAAGAGCTTGAACCTACGGCCGGACAAGGGGCCATTCCCAAGTCCCCTGGCACCCCTATAGCAGCAGTACCCCCTTCTGAATCAGTCCCTGCTAGTACCCAGGCTACCATGCCCCCCCCCCAAGGACTCAGACCTCTTTGTGGTAATCCCCCCTTCTAAATGGGGTAAAGGCAAATGAAAAGCAGAAGCTTCCACCCCCAAGAGAACAGTTATCACAAGGAATAAATTTCAGGCCTTAGCCAAGAGACGACAATGGGGAGACACGGAAGGTGAAGATGAAGACTTGGATTCTTCTCTAGCCTCTTCCTCCTGTATGGACTTCTCCTCTGACTCCCAGCTTGATCACCCCCCTTCAGCAGATGGAGGTAGGACCCATGCTAACATTACCTGACACTAGCTCCGCCAGAATGGCACTGTACTTTCTGGGATGAACCACCAAGGACTCCGCTGCTTTCACCCTAAATGCATGCAGCGTTAAACTTATAGAAAACAACTCTCTACAATGCAGTACCTTTCTGACTTACACCATGACATCTGTTTCTCCAGGACACCGCTTGAAATCTCCTCATGAGCTTTCTCAAATTAAAACTCGTTGGCATCAGGGCTCTTCCTTCTGGTTTTATGGAGAGGATAGGTGTGATGGCCTAGGTATTTTGTTTGCAAATTTTAATTTCCAAATTTCCTGGTTGGTAGACATAATACCAGGACGAGCCATGCTTGTAGACTGTACATACCAACAACACAAACTCAGGCTCATTAATGTATATGCCCCCCAGAGCATTGCCTCCAGAACAGACTTATTTAACAAAATACACCCATACCTGTATTCCAATGGGCAAATCTACATGGGAGGTGATTTCAACTGTGGTTTTACTCTCTCAGATCAGGGCGGCTCCACCCAAAAACTTTTCGCAGATTCAATTGCCCTGAACAAAATTATTCAGACTGCGGCCCTCATAAATGGACATAACACTTTACATGGTCCAGGTGCCAAAACCTATCATAGAGGCCCATACGCTACCAGGATAGATTTTCTTTTTGTCTCATGGAATATTTCAGTCACACAGGCAAGAATCATACCCTGTGAGACTTCAGACCATCTGGGGATCTCTCTGGTTTGCTCCCCCTCAGGGAACTCCTTTCCTGGTCAACCCCACTCTAGGTGGAAATTGAATAGTTCATTGTTGACAGACCCAGCCATTTCCATGCATTGCACAGACCTTCTAAGGGCCCGGCTGTCCGTATTGGAAGCATATCATTCCCCTCTACAATGGTGGGAAGACACTAAGAGTGATATCAAGATTTTCTTCCTACATACAGGGAGGAAGAGAACACTGAGTTCATATTTTCGATACCTCACTCTCAGACAAAAACTACAACAGGCCATATCTTTTTCTTTCACATCCCACATGGATTACTCTCACACAATAAAGTCCATTAAGGAAGAAATGGAACAGTTCCAGTATCACCGAGCACATTCTTTACGGATGGAAGCTCAACATGAGACACAAGGCTCCGATCCCTTCTTAGATATCTATAAAAGTTGCACTGACAGGGTAAATGCAACCCACATAGAGGAACTTTATGATCCTGCTTCCAATACCCCCACAATTCCTTGCTGGACATAAAGCGACTAGCTCTTATCTAGCTAATATGTTTGGCACCACAACTCCTGTGGATAGTATCATACCTTTCCTTTCAGGTATTTCTATTCCTCCTCCATCCCAAGATACATTGAAACATCTCCTTAAACCTATAACACCAGAGGAAACCCAGCAGGCTATAAAACGCCAAAAGAAGCGCACTTCCCCTGGATCCGATGGCCTTACTGCAGAATTATATATAGAGTTTGTTATTTTTGGCCCCCTTTCTGACGTTAATATATAATACCAGCATAAGCACTAATTCTACTCCTAAAGGATTTTCTGATGCTATTATGATTTTATTATTCAAGAAAGGGAACAAAGCCGATATACGGAACTGGAGACCACTAAGTCTGCTAAACATAGACTATAAAATATTCACTTCCATCTTGCTCAATAGGATGCTCCCTGTTGCTGCTCAGATTATTTCTGAGGTGCAGACTTGTGCCCTTCCCGGCAGATCTATCCTTTCCAACCTATCCCTCATTCGAGACATTATTTCAAACAGTACCCCCCTTCACCTGCCCTGTTACTCTCATTGGACTAAGAAAAGGCTTTTGACTGGGTCAGCCACGTTTATTTGTTCCAGGTTCTTGCACACTACCATGTTCCCCAGAAATTCATCTCTTGGCTTAAACTCTTACATGGTACTGCTTGGATACAACCCCCAAATAATTGGTTCTCCATGCCCCCCTTTTTTAGGCCTTAGAGGAGTGCGACAGGGCTGCCCCTTAAGTCCTCTTTTTCATATATTTTCCAACTGGACCCTTTATTACGAACCCTACTGCTGCACCCATCTTTACCTAGAATCTCTTCCCCCATTGGAAGACCTCTATCTCCAGTATGTGCATGTGCTGATGATTTGTGCATTTGTACTACCCCCTATCTTCAGGAGATAGTACTTCCCCCTATTTTCAAAGCATTTGAGACAGCTTTGGGCTCCCAAATAAATATAGCAAAAGGCACAGCACTGGTGGTGCCAGCTTCAGCCAGCATGGACTTACCAACGCATATTGTAGATATCCCTCTGGCAATCGCTCCAGTAAAAATCCTGGGCTTACATTACGGCACCTCAGATGATGCCAGCTATAACTGGAATATAGTATTAACTAGAGCAGCACACTCCCTTTCCTTTTGGAAAGGACATAGCATTGCAAAACCGAAAAGAGTGTTTTTATTGAAAACTTTAATACTCCTCTTCTTACACGTAGCATCAGTGTTTCCGGTCCCTTTTTCTCTGGAGGCAAGAGTTTACAATATTTTTTTTCAAGGCTTCTGGGGCAGCCATTTAAATCCCATATAAAGATCATACACATACATGGATTTTTGTCATGGTGGGTAAGGATGCTGAAGCTTTATAGTATTTTTCCATAGCCTATTCCTGAAAATTATGATACCCCACTTACTCCATGATCCACCCCTATTTTGTCATTTAATTATGTATTCTTTTACCATTAAGGTATGCCAAATATGGCAACAACTCCCGCATGACATCCCTAGGAATTTCAGAAAACTAGGTATCCCCAGCTTCCTCTTCCCCCCCTTTTCTGAAGATCCGGCAATGGAAACTCTCCCCTGCACATATATTGACTAAAACCAGGAGACAGCTTTATAACTTTGTTTTAGATACCTATTTTTCTGACTTACCACAGATAGTATCAACACAAGGTTCCCTTCTGGAATTAGAAATGCCCTTCTCTCAGTTAACTGACCCCAGGATCCCCACACAATTTTGGGATATCTCCTGGCTAGCTTGTCATGGAAGATTGGGTGTCAAGAACAACCTAAAACATAAATCAGTTGAGGAGCGAATATGCCCCAGAGACTCTTGCACAGCGGTGCTGGAAACCATGCATCATTTTTTTATTGATTGCCCATATAGTCAAGTTGTTTGGACCCTCCTTTTACATAAATGGAAAGAAAAGGCACTTCAGAATGTAACATATGATATCCTGGTGTATGGATATTACCCCCCGGATTACAGAAATATCACACAGGGACCTTACGTCTCATCTTTGCATCCTGCCGCTATTATTTATGGCAGGCCAGGTGTGCCTTTCTCCTGCAACAGAAAGTGTCTTCTGCAACGCAGATAGTTGCACAGATTGTTTCTAGCCTTGTGTTAATCCAAAAATGCGGGAAAAAAGTTGTTGACGTATGCTGTATACAGTTCATATTGGAACAATTGTGCATGGATTGAAACTGCAGTACCCTGAAGATGTTTTTCTTTTTTCCTGTCTGTATTAGTAAGCATTTATTTTGCTCCATTTAAACTGAAATGTTTCTTTTGACTTCTTTTTCCTTTTTCCTCCCCCCTCACCCTTGTTTATTGGTTTTATTTGTGGGTTGATTTCCTTTTGTCTTTCTTGCAAACCTTATTTACAGTTTCTGTAAAGTTGACATTGTATTTTGTTTATTGAATGTACTGCACTAATTTTTCTTTAAATAAAACTTTCCCCTACTCTTTTTTCGATAAGTGTCATGGGATCTTTAACATCCACCTGAACTACCACCAATCCAGGCAGATGGGGCCTCGGTTTAACATCTCATCCGAAAGATGGAAAAACATGGGACCAGTATCATTAGCGTGGTTACTTAAGGGGTTAAGGTCCCTGAAGGTTAATAAATCACCAGGGCTAGATAGGTTGCTCACCAGGGTACTTGAGGTGGCACAAGCATGCTTGCATAACTTCTGATCTATTCAGTAGCTGTTTGGAGACGGGTGATGTACTAGTAGATTGAAGTGTGGCTGATATAGTCCCCCTTGCATAAAGGTGGAGGGAGAGATGAGTCAGGGGAATGTAGGTCTGTCAGTCTTGACTTCAGTAGTGAACAAACTGCAGGAATCTATCATTAACACAAACATAGACAGTGATTGCACGGCAAGGCAAATTTTATTTTTCTAGGTGCCCAATCTCAGAGGCTCTGGGCGCTGTACAAATCAAAAATACTAATAAAACAATAAAATTACAGCAATAAATTAAGTAAATAGTATAAGAAAATAAATAAGAGACCTAACATAAGGACTGTAGCTAAAAAGAGGGGCCAACTCAAGGATAAGATCTAATACAGAGTGTCTGGGAAGGCCTGGCTAAACAAGTGGGTCTTTAGGCAGGTTTTGAACACCTCAACCGAAGGGGCCTCCTGTACAGATGGCGGAAGGGAATTCCACAGGATGGGGCCGGCGACACTAAACGCTCTTTCGCTGGCAGTTTTCAGCCTCGTCCTGGGAATCGCAAGGAGGCCCTTCCAGACATCTGAGAAGACTCCCTCTGAAAGAGAACACCGGACAATCAAGGCAAACACCGGGCCTATGGTGTCAACACATCTCATTAAGAAACGCGTTGGTACCGGGTCCAGTTCACAATATGTGTGCTTCAGTTCACGAGCAACCTGCAACACCTCTGATGCCTCCACCAATTTAAACTACCCCCAACCAGGCAGAGTGCTTTCCGGATGCCCCAGGCGACAGCTGTCAGCCATATTACGGCACACTGGCGGTAGACCCTGCCGGATGGTGAACACCCTGTCCGAGAAGAAGCGAGCAAACTCTTCACATAGAGCATTTGAAAAGGCTTTTTTGGCTGTAGACAGGCTGGGTTTAGCAGCCTGTCCACAGTCCCAAAGAGCACAGTTGGTCAATTCTTCCTGGCAGCAATCTCCCTGGACAGGAACTCTGCCTTCTTACAGGTGATTGCCCCCTGGTACTCATCATAATGGGAGCACAGGGCCAGTTTGTCCATGTCCAACCTGGACTTCTGCCAGCAGCGCTCCAGCCTCCGACTCAAGATCTTCATTGCTTTGAGCTCCCCATCAAACTAAGGGAACCTCAAGTGAGAAGATCTGGGTTGTACACAGAATGGTGCAAGAGAGTCGAGCGCTGCCATCAGCACCTTATTATAGGCAGTGACAGCCTCGCCTGTACCCCCTATGCACGCACTACCCACGCTAGATAGATCAGCCACCGCCAGGAAATCCGCTGGGGGCAAACCCCTCACAGGGCGGTAGCTTACAGTCTCTGCAGGGGGAGGGCTCTCGGGGGGTGGGGGCCCAAACGAGAACTCCACCGTGCAATGATCAGACCAAATGACCCGATCAGTCTTGAGGTTACTAACCTCAAGCCCCAGTGAGAAAACCAGGTCCAACGTGTGGCCACCCTGGTAGGTCACATGGCAGAAAACAGACCAAATGGTCCAACCAGTCCACTCTGTTTCCCATGAAACCTCGTGACCTATGTCTTTACAAAATAGTAGCCCTCACTGTCCACACCTTTGTTCCCCTACCTATACACACTTTGCTCTCCTCACTATTGCTACTGCTCTGATTAACCACAATACCCTTCACCCTGTTCTAATCATGCTTGACATCATTTATGGCCTTGGAGCCTGCCACCCCAGCTATAGACTGTTCCATGGTTCCAGCACCATTTCTGTAAAATAAAAACGGTTTCACATCCCTCGTGAACCTCCCTCCCATGAGTTTCCACCTATGTCCCTGTGTCCTTGAACTGTTACTCATGTTAAGTAGTTCCTCACAGTTCACCTTGTTTATTCTTTTTAGGATCTTGAAGATCTCTATCATATCACCTCTCTCTCGTTTGGTCTTCAGTGAGTATATATTTAGTGCATTAAGCCGATCCCTGCAAGATCTGCCCTGCTGGTCCTAAATCATACTGGTCACATTTCATTGCACCGTCTCTACCCTGTCCTTATTTTTCCTGATGTGAGGACTGCAGAACTGGGCACAGTACTCCAGTTGTGGACTTACCAATTAGCTATAAAGAGGTAGCAATACCTCTTTTCTTCTACTTTCAGTACCACTTCCGATGCATCCCAGCATCCTATTTGCCTTACTGTAGTTCTTGTTAAACTGGCTTGATTGTTTAAGGGAGTCACTAATGATGACTGTTTCGTCCCTTTCCTCAATCATAATGCTAAGAATGTAAATAATTAAAGTATTTTAATTTTTTTATCTGTCTTGTGGTTACTTTTCCCAAATTTGTGTCTTTTGCTTTGTCTTTTCTTCTTTCGATACCTTCTCTACCATCTTCTTCTGTCTGGTCTGTTTCCCTTGACATACTTGGTTCTTGTATTCTCCAATTGTCTCTTGTATTCTCATTTCATCTACAAGCTTTCCAATACCTGCCTCTTCCTAAAAATCACTTCTGATATTGTCCCCCTCTCCTATAACCAGTTTCTTCCACTGAGATATCTGAGGAATAAATCGAACTGTCTGGGTTATAGAACCGTCTTTGATAGTCCTGTTCTCAATATGAAATAACCCATATATAACTCTTATTGTCTCAGTAACCTATAAGGTCCCTTATGTATGTTTTGGTTTTACCACTTTTATTAGCTTCCTCATATTCAGATAATCTCCCGTTAATTTTACTAGTGATTATTTATATTCATTTATGTCTATTTTTGTCTTGTATTGTTCAGTTTGTTTGATTTTGTTTGCCTAAGTCCCCTTTTAGTTGTTAGTGCTCCAGTTTAACACCAGCATAAACTCATGAGTATTTGTTTATAATTCTCTTCCACTTTTTTCCACAAGGTTGGAGTAGTGAAATACAGATTAGGTCCTGTTATGATGCATTTCTCCCGTTCGGGAGATGGCTTGGGGGACATGCAAGTGGCAGTCCTGAAAGGCAATTTTTTAAACACAGATGGAGAGAAGGTCTTCATGCATACTCAGCACCCTGGAATGTGGCCTCAGTAAAGACAGAGGTTTCATGCCCCACTACTTAACATTACAGCTTTTGAATTTAGCACAGAAAAACAGTTCCCTAGCTATTAAATAGCAATACACAACTGTTCCGTAACAAACCTCTGATCTGTAAATAGTTTCTTAACAGCTTGTGCTCAGCCGGTTTGATGTAAATCAGCATTACAAAGCTTGTTTTCATCCTTAGTGTTTTAGCTTACATTGCAATTTTTTTTGCTTGCATTGCTAATGGGTATCAAACTCCTACATAAGGTGTTTTTAACTGCATTGAGTAGCATACCTGAAGAATAGGCAGCACTATAGGCCTCAAAAACTCATATCTTTAACAATTTATTAGCCTTATAAAAGTATTCCCTTTACTTAGCAAAAAAACAATCTTTTTGTTTCTCTCCTGGTTTTATGAGGGCTAAAACGGCACACAGGGGTGTAGCCAGGCGTTTCAGATTTGTACACCAACCTGTCACACTGCTACCCCTTCCCCTACTGTTGTTCATGCCTGCCCCCCCAACCCAATGACTTGAGTCTAAGGTTCCTGGCTCCAATCAGATGATTCCCACACTAGATCTGCTGTCTGTCTGTGCTACTAGTGTGGTGCTTGCTGCCCGCTGGTAAATGCCACTGACTGCACCATGAGTCCAAGACAATGGCAGACATTTCTTCTCGCTCTCTCCCCCCCGCAGGTAGGATTCACTCCACTTGCCACTCCACATGAAGTCTTTTTTCTTTTAGCTGGCTCTGAGTCTGTTTTTCTGCCTGCTGCTCCTCAGTTTTCCACTGCTTCTCTCACTCCCAGTACAATTGAACTAATAGTATGGCTTCTAACTTTTCTAGGGCATTTAAACTCACTGCCCCAGACTTGCCACACTACTACTACTACTACTAGAGTGCCCCTACTAGATGCCACAGCCAATCACTATGCAGGTGGACTATGCGGATCTAATTGAGACCTTCAGCTTTAATGTCCACGGTCCACTCTGCCACCCACCCAAACAAAGCTGAAAGAGAAAGGAAAAAGCCTGCAAAGCCAAAAAAAGGAATTTAAATGCGATGGACTAGAGAGGGCAGAGCAATGCTGGCCAGCTTGTTTGCTACCCCCTGCTACTAAACTTGGTATGCCATGGCTTACTTGGAGTATCAGTAGCTACGCCCTTGACGGCACAACCCTACCTTAATTAGGAATTAAAGAAAGAAAAGTGGCATTTGAAAATGGCAATGTTCTTCATGGATCCAACAGACTGTTGGCAAAGAAAGCATGAGAAGAGGAGGGACTGCACTGACGTGGACATATGATGCCCAAGCTTCTAATGGTTCTGACACCAATGGCTTGTAGTTCCAAAGCTATTGCTCAATGGAGGAGATTAATCCTCAAGATCATTCATTATCTGCTTTTGGGCATCAGAAGTGAAACCAGTGGTCTACAGCCAGAAATGCCTCCAGATACAAATCCCCGCAGCCACAGAATGTGCTGCTGCATCAGAGGACTCCATAGCAGCCCTCAACTGGTGGTTATTAGAGTCAGACCCTTGCGTAATAGCAGCCAGGAGGTCTTGCTTTGAGGAAATCTCTGGCAAGTTCTCTGCAACATCCTGAAGCTTGATCCATAGAGAGTATTGGTACCTTGAAATATAGGCCTGGTAACTCGCAATACAAAAGTCTAGCGTTGTGGAAGCAAATACCCATTTCTCCATAATGTCAACTTTTCAGTACTCCTTATCAGGAGGATGGGTAGTAACCTGTTTATGGGCGATGGACTTGTCATTGCTAACCATAGTCTTCAATAAATTTATTGATCAGCTTAAAATTGCCATTACAAAAAGCTAGCCATAGTCACAGTAGCATCAGCTACTGGCTGACTCTAGTACTGCATTTTAATCCTGGGCACCAAGTACTTCTTGACTGACATAGTAGAATAAGGAAACCTTATTAAGGGGCTTTAACCCCTTAGCACTCACTGTTTCTGCTCCAACGTAGTCATGTTGCATAAAATACTGTTGTAAACAAACCTATCTGCCTATCCATCTATTAAAAATATGTATGTATTATGAATGATGCACAATAGCCAAAATTTCTGTCCCCTCTCAAGTGATGATACATGACATATTGTCAGTCTGACCATTATGTGTCCAAACTGTACAATTATTTTAAAGTTAACGCTTTTAAATGACAGTGCTTCCTTGACTACCTGCCACCTTTGCTATCCTCCAGCTTTCTCCACTTTATCAGTCATCTTCCATGCTAAAAGCTAGACTGGTGGGGTCAGCTCGGTGGCCTGGAAGGCTGAGGTGCTGGTGCCTTACATCCTGCCACACCAGAGACCCAGTTTCAGGAACAGACCAGGATCACTCAGCTGGCTGGGTGAGGGAGGATTGAATGTCCCAAGATGGCTCTCCTCTGTCGGGAAGGGGTAATTCTGAGTCCAGCGGCTTGCTTGTCATCTAGCAGAGGCCGGATGAAAACATACTGTGGAAACAATCTGATGACAGATAAGGACCGTTTGGCCCACCCAGTTTGCCCATTTTTCCTTACCTACAGTATCGCCACAGACTATAATCAATCACTGTCTCTTTCTCCCTCCACCCCCCCCCTTTCCACTAAGGTTCCCTTATGTGTATTCCAATCATTCTTGAGCCCCACCACTGTTTTCGCCCCCACTACCTCTGCTGAAAGGCTGTTCCAGTGATCCACCACTCTTTCTGTGAAGAAGTACTTCTTGCATTTCTCCAGAATCTACGCCCTCCAGCTTTATAGCATGCCCACTTGTTCTTGAGCTCCTTTTTTTTTTCTAAAAAATACTTCCGTCCTACACCTTATTTACTCCTGCGAGGTATTTAAAAGTCTCTATCATATCCCCCCTCCCTTCACTCTTCTGGTGTGTACTTATTGAGGTCCTTTAATCTCTTGTCATAGGGCTTTTGGTGCAGACAATGTCCCATTTTAGGCACCTTCCTCTGGACAGCCTCCGTCTGTTCATGTTCTTTCAGAGATGTGGTCTCCAGAACTGGACACAGTACTCAAAGTGGGGTCTTACCAGCGATCTATAGGGGGGGCAACACTACCTCCCTCTTTCTTCTGGTGATACCCGTCACTTTGTACCCCATCATGCCGCTAGCCTTCCCAACTGCTTTGTTGCACTGCCTGGCTACCCTTAGGTTGTCTGATATGATTACCCTCAGGTCTCTTTTCTGCTTGGTGGTCATCAGTACCACTCCATCCATTTTGTGCTCTGCCTCTGGGCTTTTGTGCCTTAAGTGCATTGTTTTGCACTTTTTCACACTGAAGTCGAGCTGCCATAAGCTTGACCATCCCTCAAGTTATCTCAGGTGTCTGCTCATCCTTTCTAGCACCCCCTCCCCGTAGTGTCCACCTTGTTACAGATTGTGGAGTCATCTACAAAGAGACAGACCATCTCTTCCAGCTCCTCTGCAGTGTCACTTATAAAGGCATTAAAGAGAATTACTCCCAGCACTGATCCCTGAGGCAGCCTGTTGGTCACCCCCACTTTCTTGGAGTGCGCTCTGTTTACCGCCACCCTCTGTTGCCTATCCCCCAACCAGTTTCTTACCCTCCTTGCCACCTTTGGACCCACTCCTAAGCTACCCAGCTTGCTTACTAGTCTCCTGTGTGGAATGGTCTTGCAAGCCATACTGAAATCTAAGTAGGATATGTCCCCCGCTCAACCCTGATGTAATTCCTTGGTCATCCAGTCAAAGAACTCCATCACATTCGTTTGGCATCCCCCCCGCCCCCAACACACACACACACGCACACTGAATTCATGCTACCTTGGATGTTGTAACTCATTGGATTCAAGATATTCCACAATCCTTTCTTTCAGCAGTGTTTCCATTAACTGCCCCACCACCACCAGTGTCAGGCTGACTGTCCCCTATTGACAGCCTCCTCCCTGCTACCACTTTTGTGAAGTGGGGACTACATCTGCCCTCCTCCAGCCCTATGGAACCACTCCTGTTTCCAGTGAGCTGTTAAATATTACTGTCATAGATGCAGCCAGTATCGCTCTGAGCTCCCTATATACCCTTGGATACACCCCATCTGGCCCCATTGCTGTGTACGCTCTCAGATCCTCTGAAAAAGAACTAGTGTCCACCTCCTCCCCTCCAAAGCTCCTGTTACATTTTTGTGTCCCTTCCCCTTCTCCTGCCTCTGTGAACACTGCACAGAAGTATTTTAATTTTAAATTTGATAACTGAGTAACTCCAAGAGGATAAATGCCCAGTTTCAAGGAGGACCCAGACAAACATCAGAGAACTTTTTTTTTTTTTACAGATAGTACAAGATGATACAACTGGAATACAATAGTTAATACAAATAACAAGTATCATTCATGATTATAACAATTGCATTTATAGCTGTTAATACAGTACTGTTTTAAGTTAAATTTGAAAGCAGTACAAGACAAGCTGATGCAAGTCAGATGGGAGAGAATTTCTACCCTTAAAAACTTTGTAAACAAAAGAATGTTGTGCTAAGGAAGACATATACAGTGTAACGGTAATTTTAAACAATGAGTAGATACAGAACGGGTTAGATAAAAATTGCTACAGCAAAGTAAATCCTTTGACAACTCCATGCCAAAATCTCCATAATGAAATCAATCTATGATGAAAGTGATATTCAAATGAAAGCCAGTCTGGTGAGGAATACAATATACAGTGGTGAGTCAGTCTAGGGCATGACAAAACGTAACAGGCATTACGATAAGCAAATTGATGTCTGCCTTTTCCTGGCCCGCTCTTCACAGTCCCCCCTTTCCCTTTTTAACCTTACAGTCCCTCCCCGGTATTCCTCTTTTCGCTTACTTACCTAAAACAATGTCTTGTCTCCTTTTTGTTACTGCCTGGACTATTCTCTCTTCAGTTTGCATTCAAAGAATCGCAGCTCGGGGAACAGCTCAGCTCAGACAAACACTGGGACAAAAACACAGGAAGAAAGTCTGAGCTATCAGCCACACCATGTTGACTTCACCACACCAAAGGGAACTGTTTAAAATACTTCTATTTTACCATTTGCTCCAGCATAAAAAAAGGTTAAAAATCTAAGCAGCAATACACGGGAGAAAAGCTGACTGTCGTTTCGCGCCCAAGGCCGTTTTTTCAAGGCTAATCGAATGCTCACAAATAGGGTCTTTTTATATGCAGCCCAGTTATTTTTAGTTACACTCATGCTTCAAACCTGCTAACTAACAATCCGTCTCCTACCTAAATTCATTCTTATAGTTCACTTGCATTCATTAATCAAGAACAACATGAATTAAGACCAACATGCTGTTTAAACAGACAATAAGGCACATGTCTACATTACTTGAAAGGCAGGCTGCGTTCATCCATTAACTACTTAAAAAGCAACATAATTACAATAGTTCATATAAAAAGACAGCTCATTTAAAACTCCGCTTATTATAACACCCCTTTATTTTACAGTGCTGTATAACTTTAGTACACACAAACATGAAAACTGGCAGTGTCGGTCTAAAAGAGTATCTCCAGGTCAAATAATAAACAGCCTCCATGTCGGAATATGCTTTTTGTTTGCTTATTGTTCATCTTGGAGATGCAGGTAGTAATGGTGGAATCACCAGGTATTAGATCTTCTTGCCACAGATCTGTGCTGTTTACTATCCTGGAGCCTGTTGCTGTCCAGGTAGAGTACACGGTCCTCTTTGACAAGTGACTCCATCCGCTTCCCTATGATAGAGGTTAGACTGACAGGTCTGTAGTTCCCTGGTTGCTCCTTGTTTCCACTCCCCCCCAAAAAAAAAACCATATGAAGCGGAACTATGTCTGCTGCCCTCCAGTCTTTTGAAATTTCCCACATCTTAACTGAGCTGTTGAATAGACCCACTAAAGGTTCAGCCAGTTTCGCTGCTAATTCCCTGAGTATCCTTGGATGCAACCCATCTGGTCCCAGGGCCTATCCTTAGGGCAGATAGCCCTTTCAAGACCCTTTCACTAGTAAATATTGTCTGTCTCATGTCCGGGACTACCTTATTGTCTGCTTTGATGTCACTCTCTGGCAAGGACCCACCGTCCTCCTTAGTGAAAACAGAACAAAAGTAATCATTAAGGAAGGTGTTTTTTTTTCCCCGTCCTCATCTATTGCCCTACCCCCCTCAACCAGCCTTTATGATTCCTCCTCCTTTTTTTTTCTAATATATCTGAAAAACAGTTTTTCTCCATTCTTGACTCCCAGTGCTGGGTATGTTACTTTTTCTATTACTTTCTGTTTCTTTTAGAAACTTGATCCAGGAAGCTCTGTGCAGTCACTATCAAGGATGGAGAAGTACAAGAAAAAGTAATGCACCTGACAGTTACAGTTACTTGTTTCTTTTTATACAAAAACAATAAATAACTATAACAGATGACATTTATTTGAAAGTAATAGGTTAGTTACTAGTTACTTTCAAATAAAGGCAATCAGTTACAGTTACGTATTACTTTTGTATAAAAAGACATAAGTAATTGTAACTGTAAGGTGCATTACTTTTTCCAGTACTTCTCCATCCTTTCTAGTGACTGCACAGATCTTTCTGGAACAAATTTCCAAAAGTAATAGAAAAAGTAACTTACCCAACACTGTTGACTCCCTCTGCAATGTGCAGCTCTGTGTCTGCTTTTGCCTCTCTAATAGCCGTCTTTGCCTCCCTGTTTTTCTGTACATAATCTTCCCATTCTGCTTCACCCTGCTTTTCTTTGTATTCATAGAAGGCCTTCTTCTAGTCCCTCACCACTTCACTGACCCGTGCTGAGAACTATAATGGTCATGTAAACCTGTGTTTTTTTTTTTGTGTGTGTGCTGGCTACCTTTCATGTTCATCATATCTTGGGTGCTTTGAGAATAGCTCCCATCTCTCTTATCTTATCTTAAATAAAAGAAAAGAAACTACAGTAGCTGCTGAGGTGAAGGGAACCCTTTGCAGATTTGAGGGCACCACAAGTAAGCAGTAAGGCACAACTGGGTGTGGGTTACTATTCCTGAACTGCACACCAGGTGCATTGTAAGGCGGAGGTGCTTATGTTAAGTGAGTTTCAGGAATGGTAACCCACACTTTGAAGTGTCCTGTCGTACTTATAGAGTGGGTCAACTTAAAGCAGCAGTGCATGAATACAGTGAAAATTCTGACCTATACTTTGTTATGCTATTTTAGATTGACCCTTATCTCCTGACTTGTATGATATCCTTCTTTCTCCATTTAAACAACTGATGCATAAAAACAGCCAAGAATACTGATGAAATCCTTGTCTAAGCCATATTAAAAGGAGTGCTCCTTTTGTTGTTTCAGATGTGGAAAAAAGTACTAAAGTGTACTCAAATTGTGGAAGGAAGGGTATCATACAAGTCAGTTGATAAGGGACAATTTAAAATTAGAATAAAAAAGTATAGGTCAAATTTTTCACCACATTCATGCACTGCTGCTTTAAAAAAAAGTAAGGTAAGTTTAGGAGTGTGGTTGTTAATCCTGCACTGCAATGCTTTGGAACCTTCCCTAGTCAGGAAGCAGGATTTTCCCCACCCATTTTATAAACCTGAATAATTTATCAAAAAAAGGATCGAAGCATATCAGAATGCATGACTGACATGGAACATAAACTGGAAGGGATTTTAATAGTGTAACAGTCGTTTCCTATCACTTTGAAAGGCTTCTCAGACATTACAGAAGGCTTTGGAGGAGGAGCGATGTAGTCATCTGTCATACAAAGCTGTGAGCAAGGAGCAGAGTTCGGGGTGTGGTTTAATATCTCTTTTTCACTTCATCGAAAGGTGGCAACCTTAGTTAGATTTGAGACCCCTCACTGTTTATCGTCCATGTTGCAGTCTTTTGTTACGTCATGTGACCTTTGCTCCAGTGATGTGCTGTTCTTCCGTGAACCGAGGCGCTTCTACTAATATGTGGCTTGTAGCTTTTAGCATCTTTGCTTCTAGATGCTGAAACTTCCTTCTTTCTCTGGTCAGGTGTTCAGATTCTCATGGTCATAACGTATCTCCCTGTACTTGTTATTGCGCTGTTGTAATGTGTATCTTGCTCCTACAGTTGTAATGTGTTAGACTGATATTGATCCAGTCACTAATTTTGTTGTTATATTTATTGTGCACTTGTTGTTCTGTGTTCACCCCAGGTCATTTCTGAAAATAGATGCTTTGTTGCCTAGTGTACTTACCTGTTTACCAAAAACTAAGTAAATACATTTATTTTCTTTATCCATCACTCACAGTATCTGCTGTCTCCCACAGTCATACCTGATGCATTATTTCCTTCACTGTTGTTCACCCCTATTTCCCACCAGGTTAGGGGTGGTAGCCGATTAGTCCATAACCACTTGAACAAGTAACAGCCTGTGCAGAAGCAGTCTAATAAAAAAACAAATAAAAAAAAACAACTTCTTGCTCACACACAGAGACTGAAACTATAGGTAGGAGCGAAGGTACAAATTACCTCATTTACCTAAATGGAGCACAGACTTTAAATCCTTTTTTTGTGAGTATAGGGTAGGCTTTCCTTGTGCACTTTGATAAATAGGGAATGGATTTTTATTTGAATTTCTGAGGTGTGGGATGACCCTGCTGATTGTGAACATGCTTCTGAGTGAGTTGGTCACATTAATCCATCATTTAGCAATCCACCACCCAGATGTGCGTTTGCATAGTGCAACAGAAGCTCTTCTAAGGCCCTGTTCACATTGCAGGATGCTGGAAAACGGTTCTTTAAACCATTCTTAGAAACGGATTAAAGCTTACCTTTCAAAGCGTATGCACTGTGTAAAGCGAGTTTGAAAACATGTTGGTACCTTAACAAATCCGTGTCAGCGTGTTCCCACTGCAGTGGTACTGGTGTCTACCCATCTGTTTTCTGGCACTCGCAGCACCTGGAAGCAGCTTACCATCATGCTTTGTGGTGACATTGAAAGCTGCAGAATCGTGCTCCAGAAGCCGTATTGTCCTGCTCTCACTGATGGTAAATCCGAATTACAATCGGAACCGTTTTGAAAACCGTGCTCAAGCCTACCTCGAAGCAGGGTTTGAGCACGGTTCACAAGTCATGCTGAGTGAGAACGCAAACCGTGCTAACGGTTTATTTAAAATGTTTTACCACTGATAAAATGTTTTAAATAGCACAGTGTGAACAAGGCCTAAGATTCTTGCAAACAAGCTGATAAAACAAGTGAAGTGTTTTTTGAACATTTTCTTCACATAACCAGTCACTGTAGCCATAGAAAAACTATGGAGCATTACAGAATATTGTACAGTGTAGTGAAGCGATATATGTAAGATTTCATATTTTAATATGAGATTTAAAAAATATTACTACCCTTCAAGATACCTATTATGACAGCATTTGCAGAAACCTATTTTATAGCTTGCTGTTACTGTTGACATCACCAAAGATATTACTTTTATCTTGCAAATTTTTATACCCCCACTTCTGTTGTGTGTTTATTATAGTGGCTTAGAAAATGGGTTTGAAATTTCCTGATCTCTGATTGGCTGAGCCTCTTGCTAAGGTGGGCATTTATGTGGCAACAGAGACCAAGAAATCACAAGTCCCAGTGCCAAGTGCCCCATTACCAGCTAGTATCAATGTGCCAACTTAGCAGCTGTTTAAAATTGAATTCTATTTGCTGTTTAGTGATGTCCCCTAAGACTGTAGCACTTTCTATATAATTCAGTAAAGCACAAGGTATTCTCACTCATTTGACAAACAAGTATCCTTTCTAAAACAGCACCCACTCGATTAAATCCGTCCCCGTTTTCCAGCTGTCCACCCACTTACCCTACTGTCGCAAGCTGGCAGCACGTCTCCATCTGCGGTAGTCAAAAGTAAGAAGCTACTGCTGGTCTCTTCAATAAGCATTACACTGTGATGCTAGTGTCCTGTGGGGCCATTTCTTGCAACGCTAACGTCCTGCTCTCCCCCCTCCCCTTCCTGCCTGCTGTTTTCTGTTGTCAGAAAATGAAAGTTCCACTTAAAAAAAAGTAAAATAATGATTCTCTTACACTAAACAGATAAACAGAGTATGGAGAAAACAGAGCGGGGAGAAGAGCCTTCCTTTCCACAAATCACACAGAACAAATGGAGGGGGAATTGAAGCCAACTGCTACCACTGGAGTAGCTGGTTAAACACCCCCTCCAGAGAAAAAGCAAAAAAACAAACCAACCAAAAAAAAAAAAGTTTTCAAACACTGCAGTGCTTTCTACTGGCAGGTACACCAGCAGAGGGACTACTTTACCAAAAGGAAAAAAAACAAAAAAAAAAACTCAAATTTAATTTTTACTTTTTATTTTTTTAATACTATATGAAAATGCCACATGTAACCCATTGTCTAAGCACAGTGCCCTCCAAGATGAGCAGTATGGGCTATACTGGACTTTCCAGGGGCAGTAAGGCCTTCTGCCTGCAGCATCGAGCCTCATTATGCCCCAGGGCAGTTCAGCATAGCCCAATACAACCCACCCTGTTGGGTATTATTGCTTATGAGGTAGCACCATTATTAGGGTTTAGACTTTGGTAACTGGGTTGAATAGGAAACTTGTATGTTAAACCCCGGTTTTTGCACCTTAGTAATATGGCTGGCCTTCAATGGAATAGCCCAAAATTTAACTTACTTGTAGTCAGTGCTGTAATCTCTGGATCCTGTAAACTTGCTCATGGTTGCTTCAGTAGTTCTCACATTCTAGAAGGCTGACAATACATAAAATGATGTTCTTTGAAGACTTGTTTTTTTGCTCACTGATAGCACAAAAACGGCTATGAGTTTAAACCTGAAACTTTCAGGTTTGTTAGAGTTTGGCCCAAGGATCATTCTTTGATAGGTGGCTTTAAGAACAAATGTGTAGATTTTAAATTATCAAAACAATGGTCGTCTCTGTGGCACTGAGCGAAGGGGTTCACTCGGCATGCTGGTGACCTGAGTTCGCTACCAGCCCAGGTACCAGGAGCGAGACTGTCGGGATCTGCTAGCGTCCATTGGACGCTTCCCTCCTGGTGAGGTGGGATGAGCCTGAGCTCCAGGAGGTGAATTGGGGACAAGCTTGGGGGCGGCATGAAGCCTTGACACGCCCTCCTGTACGTCCCTACCTCAGGACGCTGTCCTTACATAGGCTGCTGTGTGGGACGGGCCGAGAAAATGTGAAAATGGGCCCGCTGCCGACCGCATGATGAGCGCCTGGCCCACACCACCACAAAGCTGTCGACAGCCTGGACCAACCTGGTGGTGGCCTCCAGGGGTACGTAATTGCGCCAGCCGACGCTTCCTCTCAAGGGAAAGGGACCCCCGCCGACACAGTGATATGTCGTGTTACCCTGGTATGGTCACAAGACAGGGTCAGGATTTGGTGGTGGTGTAGTGGGCGTTGGCGCTCTGAAGGAGTAGCCAGCAGGAGGAGCATAAATAGATAAAACAAAAAAGGAAACTGCATTTTTTGTGAACACACAGTTTATTTTTTCATGAATCTTTCACGACTGAATTTTTGCAAAACTGACATATGTCACTTTCATGGGTCAGAACCCAGTTTTAAGTATTTTTTCATTGTCATCTCTATATGCTGCCGAAGGACAAAGAGCCTTTGTTCTGATATTGTGCTTGCAGCTACAAAATCTACAAGGATGACACTCACACAATCTGTGTGTGTTGTTGGGCCTATCTCACAATATGAGGGCCTGCAAAATTAGCCAGCGTTTAAACCAGCTACAAGGGGACTCCAACAGAAGGCCTTGGAAACTTTCCTTGCCTAAAACTTTGAAAGCCATGGAAAAGGATGTGGATTCTACTCCTCCTTCTCCCTTACCATCGACCAAGAAATGGCCATCAAAGTCAAAAGAAAAAGAAAGGTCATCACCATGGGCTTCCTCTTCTTCTGGCCATAAGCATAAGCACAAAGGTAAGGCTACTTTACCGGTGAAGTCCAGGTCACTGTTGAAATCAGGTATGTCCTCATCGACACCCGCTCTGGCAATATAGACTGCAACCCCCCAACTGTTGCTGAGACACCAAGGTCAGGGCTTGGCTCAGGTACTACCATAGCTACAGCGGACTGTATGCTGCTGCTGTCATCTGAATCTAGCTCTTCTATGCAGGTTGTACTGGACGCTTTTCAGGGCATTGTCAACTCCCAGGCTGTGCTGACAGTTTTCAGCTGCCTGAACCAGAGCCTTTGTTGACAGATTCTAGAAGCATGCCAGTGATTACTCCTTCTCATTCACGTCCTGTGTCACCTGTTCCTTCTTTGGCACCTGTCATTGTTCCTCATAATGTTGATGAGGTAGAATGTAACACTGACACCATGGATATGGAGGAGGAATACAAAAATGAGGAGTAGTTTGAAGACAGTAACATGCCTTCTAGCTCCACCCTATCATTCTGCAGCGAGGACTGCGGTTTATACATTCGGGTCTCCTCTTGAGGATCCCCCTTTTCATGCTGTGCTTCAGCAAATGCAGTCTACCTTTGTGCTTTGCTATTGAAGAGGAAGATTCCACTAAAAGGCATCATACGGAATTTTTGAAGGTTCCTTGCACACCTTCCGTTATGATTCCTCCTGGATATCCTGCATTAGAGGATGCTGCCTTCACTGCTTGGCATAGACCCAATACACTGCTCCATCTGTTAAGCCTATTATGCTGCACAGTTTGTAACTGTCTCGCTAGTCATTATGGCTGCTCATGGTCAAGGCTGCAACCATGGCTAAAAACATGGGGGGGAGGGTGACATGCATCAACTGAGCTTTTTGCACCAATGACATTGTCATTGGACATTTTTCATGGTTTAAATAGTTGAGGGGGACTGGACCCCCTCATCAACCCCCACTGGTTGTGTCCATGCTCAGGATCATTCTAGTACCTCATGGCACATGAGTACTTTGCCTCCAGATAATCTGTGAGACTGTATCTAATAGGCAAATGTACTTTTGTCTCAGCATCCTTAGACCTGCAGATTGCTAATTAGCAGGCCCATGATAAAATATCAGCATAGCCTATGGAATACTGCACGTACGGCAGTACAGGCTTTACCTGATGGTCCTGCCACAACTGAATTGCTTAAAGACATGTCAGCAGGTTCTGAAGTTGGCAAACACGGCTATGTTCCGCATATGATACTGTATGTTAGATGTGTCTGCCTGGGCTGTGGCTTCTGTTAATATCCATTAGATGTTATGCCTAGATCAGAGTAGCTGGTTTTGTTACTGATGTGAAACAAGGCTGGTTTGAATGCTCCTTTCAAAGATTCCAAATTATTTTGTAATAATGTTGAAGATGTAGGTCATCATCTTCAGTCTGACAACATGACTTTAAGGTCTGTAAAATCCCTTTACCCTACAGAAACCAGAGAATTTGGTAGGGGATCTTTTCATAGGCCTGGCGGCAGCGGTAACCGTACATACCATCGACAAGATCATGGCAGGGGTGGTGCTACATTCCCAGGTCCCCTTTCCCTTGGTGCCCATGCAAAAGCACCCAAAGGAATTTGTCCTGGCGGCCCTGTCACCATGGTTCTGCCTGACTCTCTTCTGTTGCCCCTCCTCCTAGCTACTGCTTCCATGGGCGAGAGTGGGGGAAGGATATCCTTGCATGTAAAACAGTGGAGGGAGATCCCTATGAGAATGAGTGAGTCCTGGAAATAATAGAAATGGAACATACTCTGGAATTGTTAGAAAGCCCTCCAGATCATCCTCCGTCCCTTTTCTCGCACCCTCTGGGCCACTTATTCCTTCTAAAAGACGAAATCCAGACCCTATTTCAAAATCACGCTATCTAACCTCTTCCCACACAAGACAGAAATAAAGGGTTCTATTCTAGATACTTCCTTGTCCCAAAGTGGACAGGAGATCTATGTGCTGTGTTGGACCATAGTCTGTACATTGAATACAAGAAGTTTCAGATGGTGTCTCTGCAAGCCCTACCTCATGAAAAAAGGGGACTGCAGGGTATTAAATACACAGTTGGACCTTAGTAAAAGGGATTTGGGAGGGGGGTAAGGCCAGAGATCAATTAGGATGTACTGTAGCACAGTAGGTAGGGACTTTAGGGCAGACTAGGTGGACCAAGAGGTCATTTTCTATGTTAAGCCGAAAAAATTGATTAGCAGTTTTACGTGTTAAAGTGCTAATCCGCTGTGAAAGTGCATAGCACTTGGCAGAGAATGGTTAGCAACATTTTAAAACTATGTATAATATAGTTTTATCTACTGTGCTCTGGTCTCACTCAAAAAATGGTTAGCAGTCTACTGCTACTCATCACTGCAAATTATTAGGACCCCCCCATTTTGTGTAGTGTTTGCTATGCTGTACCAGCTGTTTAATACACTGGGACTGGCTCTGTTCTCTGGACATGAAGAATGCATTCCTTCATGTCAAGGTCAGGCAGTGCCACAGGCAATACCTTAGCTTCATGCTGGAGGGCAGGCATGTTCAGTTGCGAGTGTCGCCCTTTGTCTTATCCTCGGTGCCGTGGATCTTTACTGAGTGCTTAGCAGTGGTTGTAGCAACCCTTCGAAGGGTAGAGCTTTTCTTCCCTTATCTGGATGATTGACTTCTGAAGGTGAATTCTGAGGAAGCTCTTCTTCACTCCCTTTTACTGAAAGACGGAACTGTCGAGGCAGTAGGGATAACAGTGAATGTTCCAAAGTCAGTGCTGATGCCTGCAGTACCTTGCAGTAGTACTGGACAAAGACAAGGGATTTGCCTTCCAGCCGCAGGACAAGACAGACACCCTTATTGCGCAGGTGCACTTGATACACAGGAGCCACTATGTATCTGCCAGGATGATGTTACGTCTCCTGGGCTTGATGGCTGGGGCCAGATTAAGAGTGCTGTTTCTTGCCTCCATAGCGGACTCTGCAGTGAACCCTCAGGGGATTAAACCTTCCATATAACTGTTGTACTAATGAAATGTGAGACTTTGATTGCAGATATAAATGCTTTTTTGCTTGTGCAAAAAATTTTATTAAACAGTCAGTTGAACTTAACGTAGCATCATTGTATCAAATAAAGCAGTGTTCATCTTTATATTTTAGACATTTGAGCATAGCTTGCTTACCATATCTTGTCATGACACAGAATTCAGTTGGCAACACATATTGGCATACATTTAAAGTGGTGTAGTCAATTCTTTTTTTGCACACAAGTCAGCATGGAATCAAAATAGTGAGATGGTACAGTGGAAAAAAACACGGTGCTTTGCTCTGCACAGAGCTTCTAAGGGGATAAGGTATCCAGTAACTAACAGGCTCCTTATATTGTCAGAAAATTAGGGTCACCTGGTGTTTAAATTAATTATCTAGGAGATGAGGATCAGTTCTTTTTTTTTTTTTTCCCCAATTCTTTTTCTCACTTCCACCGACCTCTCTTCAGTGAGGTCACTCCAGTGCTACTCTGCCCGCCCACCTGAAGTCCGTCAGTGTTCTCGGTCATCAGACTCCCCACCTCATCCAGCGCCCTAACCCCCGGGTCTGAATCCTCCGGGAAGACTGCCGCCTCCGGCACCTTTCTTATAGTATTGAGTGTCGGCTGGCGAGGGAGGACCCGAGGAGCACCTCCCGGAGACCAGGCATTGGTCGTGGGGCCGTAGCTCCTGGACCCGCCTTCTCCGGTAGGAGGGGTTTTTCCTTGTTACGCCCCGTCCCTCCGCCCGAGTGTACTGTGGCGCCAGGCTCGCCTGTCGTGACTCTGCATCCCCCTGTTCCAGCCCTCGAGCATTGCAGTACCTCCGGTCTCCACTGGGGACCGCTGCGATACTGGGCAGTAGCCTGGATCCCCCCCCCAAGAGAGGAGAGCAGTCCTCCGGACGCTAAATCCTCTCTCTCCTCTGCCGACCCCCAGTGGCCCGGGCTCGTTCTCGAACCTGGGTCACTGGTGTGGCGTCCAGCGTCTCAACCCTCAGCGCCACCGGGCTGGCTGAGAGGATCAGTTCATTAATGAGCTTTGGCTTTATATTTTAATACAACCAAAAATTGAACCCCCTTAAAGGTTTAAAGGAGCACAACAGTCAAAATTTACAAATATGAATGTTGTGCAGAGCGTTTTGATTTGTGTGTGTAATCCTGGTGTGTCCTTTTTTGTTTGATATTAAGAATTTTTTCTAAATTAGCCTGCTAGTTATATGGTAGTTTTATGGTCCCTGGGGATTTCCATCTTAGCAAGCTTTATTACTCTTCTTTTTCTTACAGTGCCTCTTGTCCCATGTGACAGTGATGCGTCTGGGACCACTAATTCAGCAAGTACTAGAGATAGGAGCCTAATGTACTGGCCTCCACTAAATAGCTCTAATTCAGTACTTTCGTTTTCTGTGTGTGCGTCAGGTCTAGCCAGCAGGAGTAAATGTTTCGCTTTTAAAACTGTTCATTTCAGCAAACTACACACAGCCATAAAAAGTACACAAATCACCCCAGACCATCAGTGCTATAATCAGTAAAGATTTTGGCTGTTTCCATATAGAATAATTCACTCGGTTAGCCCACAGGTATTTGCTAAACTATAAATATAGCCATTAGTGCTCACTGGATAAGGACATTTATCTAATATAACGGCTCTGCTGTTGTAAAATTGACTCTAAACCAGTGCTTGCTGAATCCACGGTCCTGGCTACAACACTGTCACATGGGACTGGATGGAGGTATTTTAGGAACAAGAGCAATAAACTATACTGAGATGGAGATCCCAAGGGGCCATACAACTACCATACAACTAGCAGTGTAATTTAGGGGAAAAAAAAACTCCTAATATCAGACAGTGGGAAGTATACACTTGGACTACACACACAAATCAAAACCCTCTGCACAACATAATGTTTTTGCAAATTCTGATGAGTACACCTTTAATAGAGCAAGCAAAAATTAAACATTTAAAAATATAATCAAGTAAAGTGTGTGTGTGTGTTGCGGTGACTAGAAGCTTTTAAGCAAAACCTTTTGGCTTGTATCTATGTGTTACTAGGAAACCTGTATGCTTATAACACATTGGACCCCTTGATAAGCAGTTTCAAAATCCAATACAAAAAAAAAGTGACACTTGTGAATTAAAACTTACCTGGGGAATTGGATGGAATATATGTAAGAAAGAGCAGTGCAGGTCTATATAATAAGAGTCTGCTTATGAAAAGAAGAAACTTACATTCAAACAAGCTTGTGTACAAACAAGTCATATGCTATTTTACCTCTTTTTCCATACTACCCTTCAGCAAAGTGATTGTGCAAAAAAAAAAAAAAGTACCTTTAGAGATCTTTTTTTAACTTTTTTACCATTAATTTAAAGAATTCAACAACACTTTGAATGCCAGCAGAAGCACTGATTCATTTTATGATGGTCCCTGTACATGTACTGGCACAGTTACTCAAACTATCTTAATGTTAAATGTGTGTACTTACAAGTGACTAAATGAAATAAAACTTGATACAAATAACAGGTTAGAACCACATTTCTGGAGCTCAGCAGATATTTAATAATAAATAGTGCAATGAGCTCTGTTTTAATTTGTACTTTCCCAAGAAGTTTGTACTAATACAATATATATTTTTTTTCTTATTTTGTACCCATTGGGTTCTAAGGACCTGTTGTATTCCATGTAATTCAAGTAGTCAAACATATGCATCACTTTACAGAGAAGAATTTATTTAAAGAAACAGATCCAGAAGCAAATGATTTGATACCTTTTAATGGACCAACGTTGATGTAACAACAAGAACAAAGTGCTCTAGCTTTCGGACCAACCAGTCTTTCAGAAGCGTAATGGCAGTTATTTAGAAAAAAAAATACTTTTAACAGCTAGATCATGCAGAAAAAAACAGGAAAAAAATTGCCATTGGTTTAAAATACTCATTTAAAAAATACAGATGATGATGTCAGAGAAGTGTAACAGTACCATGTTACCTTCATCTGGGATTGTCCCAGATTAAAAGTATTGTTTTTTCTAAATATAGCTTTTCCTGGTTTTCCTCCCTACCTCCCCTCCAGCTCGTACATCGGCTCTAGCTTCGTGACCCATATTCGCCTCCAGCCATCGCTAGAGAGAGGAGAGCAGTCCTCAGGACACTCCCTGTGACCAGGGCTCGTTCCCAAACCAGAATCGCTGGCATGGCGTCCAGTGCCACTGGGCCGGCGGGTTTTCAGACTTCTACTTGAACAGCTACATCAAATACCATTTATTACCTGTGAGCTACTACATGTGAATATGCTTAGAATCTCAACTTTCTTGTTGTTTACCGCTAACAGCAAATTTACAGGAGCTCAATTGCTGAAGCAAAAGAAACCAGCTAGTCTATTATGTTTTGATTTGTTATCTCTGATGTCAACAAAGTGGCTGTTTGTTAAAATATCCGATAGGTTGTTACCTCTTAAAAATGCCACTAAAGACCTCTCACACCTGCCAGATCTTTCAGCTTCAGGTCACTCTGTAATATTCTCCTGTTTGTACACAGCATGTTTGCCACATTATTTGCTATAATATTGTATTCTCTTACAAAAAACATTTTTATAGCTGTTATTCCCTCTACCACTACCTTTTGATTATTTTGACTTTGAGGTAAAAGTATTTTACAGTCTGTAGCTTGTACTGTATAGAAACATTGTAACAGAATCTTCAAAGAGTATCCCCTGCTTTGGAATTTAGTTATTAAATCCACTATTTGGCTCAAAAGGCTTGGTTCCTTTGAACTGTTGCAGTGCAGACATAGCATTTGACAGTATGAAATATTGTCCAAGTGTTTTTTGGGATGAACACTTGAAGCCTGAAGTAGTGACCTGCTGAAGTTTGATGTCTCAGTCAACTTATCTAGAATACCCAAAAGTGTCATATCTAAAAAGGATAGAATGTTGGGATTAGAACTGTACATAAAGTTAAGACCCCGTGTGGTGTTATTCAGCTGTAACATGAAATCTCAGATAATTTCTTTCTGTGCTTCCTAGCGAGACTTACACAACTGCTTTATAAATGGATTATTATCACAAAGGATTCATTTTTGCTCTGTCCAGTCCAGAACTAGGTTTGCATATGAAGGAGCTAGAGCTGTGCCATGATGTTGATGATAACATTTATCATCAAACACAAGCACATTTTTAGTTAACTCAAACTCAGGTCCCCTTACCAAAAACCTTGGATCTGTGACATTATTCAGATCATGTTGCTGTATCATATTCTCTACAGTAAACATACCGAAATCATGATCTATCGAAGTATATAGTGCTGATATAATTTAATTTCCTGAGGATGTCCGTTGTGTCCCAAGCATAGGAAGGGTGAACTGTGATTAAATCTTTTCAGAAGCAATCCACAATTTTAGATAATTTCTCAGTCACCAAATCTATGCCAGATACAGTTGGACATCCTGGGTGAGATATTAAATTCTTATGCACTTTGGGAAGTGTGTAGAAGGCTGGAACTGTAGGATGTTTAAGAAGTGTTTTCTTGCTTAGGAATTCAACCTTTTTACAAAGCGGTATCGACAAATGGAAACCGTTCCTTCTAGAATGTTTCTTTCAGATTATTACTGAGGCAACTGTAATAGTTCAAATCTTGAAGCTGCCATAGAGTCTCTTGTTTGTACTGATCTGCTGGCCAGATCACTATATTCCCTCCTTGGTCAGCCTTCCTTATGATGACATCATTCAATTTTTTTATATTTCCTCCAAGGAATTTTCCTCTTCTGCCGTAATGTTTGGATAGAATGTCTTCCATTTAGTTCCAGTTGATCAATTTCTACATGTACTACTTTCTCAAAAGTTTCTATGGTAACACATCTATTAAACACTGGATTGAATGTGGACTGTGGTTTAAACATTTGTTCTTTTTGTTTCAATTTATTTTGTTTTATGTTTTTAACAACTTCTTGTTCCATAACCATGATAGCCAGGTCCATTATTCTGTCAGCTGTCTTTTCTTCTAAATTTTGTCTTTGTAGCAGATTTGCCATATTTACATCTGTTAAATTGACAGTTTAATTGATTTAAAGTATGGACGATTTGTACAGTGGTGTTTTCCATGTCATCTTCATCCATCTACAGTGGACTCTGGGATGGTTTGGTTAGAGAAATATTTCAGTCTTATTTTACGAAAGAGCTCATAAAGTTCTGTTTCAGCTTTGAGTCGACTAACAGCAGGACTTGGGACAAAGTTCAGACAACGCTG
The DNA here is from genome assembly GCA_016271365.2 of Neoceratodus forsteri. Taxonomy (NCBI): domain Eukaryota; kingdom Metazoa; phylum Chordata; order Ceratodontiformes; family Ceratodontidae; genus Neoceratodus; species Neoceratodus forsteri. The sequence continues at coordinate 1,225,944,041 of CM028132.1, read as the reverse complement.
TAAGATATTTATTTGATTTTCAATAAGGGAGTGTGATGGCAAATTGATTTGCTTTTCTGACTCTAAAGATTGTGTCTGATTTCCCGCTTGGGATTGCTTGCATCTCTCACCTCGCTGTGTTCTCCATTTTTTTACTTTTGTTTTTGTTTGTTGTTCTTTTTACTTTCATTGTTTTTTTGATGCTCACCTTGCCTTGAACATTTCCTAGTATGATTTAGATTCTCTGGAGAAGATTCATTTGAGTCTGATCTAATTACACACTTCATTTTTCTTTTGTTGTTTATTTTTCTCCAAGATTTTGATTTTGACCTCTCTATGACCTCTCTTTGCTCTTTGATCAATATTTTTCTGATTGTGAGCAATTATATACTTGACCTTCATTAAAGTCTTTCTCTTCTTTTTCCATTTTTTGCTTTTTTTATCTCTTGCTTGAACTTAATTAGCTTAATTTGTAGTTTTTCATTTAGTTCATTAAAGTCCTGATGATTCTTAAATTTCTAATTCCTTTTATTCTTCAGCTAAGGCAATTGCATTTTCATCATATCTGCATTTCCATGACTGAATGGTGGGGATTATAAGCACAGAATAATGTCAAGTATTCGAGTTACAGACTTGTTCTTCAGAAAATGCATTTTACCCGTTGTCCCTTATTCTACCAGCTTCCTGAATACGTATCACAACGTTTTATGATTTGTCCCTTATTTTGGCCCTTTGTCAGATTTTTTAATCCATGTCCCTGATTTATGAGGCAGGAGGTTGAGAGGTATCCAAGGCTATTTCCGAACATAACAGCAACTGAACCAGTTGCCATGAAAAGAGTTCCCTTGCCATTTCCTATTGGTTTCACCTTCCTCAGACTGGATTACTTAAAGTCACCTCTTTCAAGGCTTCATATGAGAGAATCAGACAGCAGTAGCCCTGTAGCCAAGAGTCTAGCAGTATGAGCCTTCAGCAACTGTTGCCTGATTAACACTGTCACGGTTGCTGCTTTAAAATCTAGAAACAGCATGCCCTGTAAATTGTTCCTTTCAGCAGAGCTCTGCTGTGCAGTATTCGGAGGAGGGCAGAGTTTAAAATAGTTGATTAGCAGTTTTTTTCTTGAAACTATATTAACTGAACAGAAAGTATTTATATAGATTTTCTAGAAGTGCTGTGTTTGTTAAACGCAGTGAGGCAAGAGCTATGCATTTTCACAAAGATTTAGCACTTTTATGAGCAAAATGCTAATCAATTTTTAGAGTTAAATAAATCCCTGGAGGGGCATGTTGGAGCTCCATAGAGAGTGATGTTAGTGATTCACAGTGCTGACATTGGAGTAGATAGTAGAAGAGAAGGGGTGTAAAGTATGCAGATTACATACTTCACACCCCTTCTCTTCTGTTAATTGGCTCCGATTTCAGCACTGTGGATCACACATCATGCCCCTCCTCCGAACACTGCACAGCAGAGCTCTATTGAAAGGAACGATTTACAGGATGTGCTATTCCCAGACTTTAAAGCAGCAGCCGCGGGACTCCTGAGCCATGTAGTGTGAGCATGTCTGGGACTTGCTACCGAAATTTTAGAGCGTCCCAAGGCCCAAAATGTGCTTAAAGGGCATGGGTGAGAGCCCTGGGTCTGTCCAGGTGTTTGCTGAAGCACCTGGTTGCAGTTTTGCACCTCATATCGGTTACATGTAAAATCTGTATTATGCAGTTGGATCCGAGAATCCGGCATTCTGATTGGCATCTTTCTGCCATGGTAAATCCTACGATAACCCATGTAAAAGGTGCCAGTCAGCCACATCTGGAATACACATTTACTGAAATCAGTCCGACCCCTGAAAAAGAAAACATCAAAGTCGCCATGTTAGGTTCTCCACGAAACCCAGACGCAAAAGCGTGATTTTCAAACATGGGGTTAATTTTGAAGAGATGGACCCACCGGTCCCAAAACCCACTATAAACACCACAAAACCCTTTTTCTTGTAAAATAAATGTACTGCACTTCTTATTCTGCAAATAATATACTGTACCTCCCAAACGGAATGCAGGCCAAAATCAGACCACCACTTTCTTTCGAGTTTTACCAATGTTCCCCACGAGATCGCTAGCTCCAAGCTCCTGTGACATTCGCTCCCTCCTGCTCCCATGGCGGTCACTGCAGGCTCCTGTAACACTGACTTCCTCCCACCCCGTTACAGTGCTGCTAGCTCCCCGGTCCCAGTATAGGACTACCATGCACTCCCAGCCCATTACAAAAACTGAAACCTTTACACAACTAAAAAAAAAAAAAACTCCGCTCCCAGTTGAGCTGCAGGAACACTGCTGCTTACTCGCTCTCCCTCGCCATACAGTGTTTCTCTGTCAGACTGCCAGCTGCTCAGCTCGGCTGCCTCGCATGTAGTCTCTTGCTGTCTTCAAGTTTGGGGGGCACACATAACCATTGTAGCAAGCAGACATGGGTTGGGGTAGTGGTGTGTGTGTGTGTGTGTCGGGGACTGCAAACAGAGGTGGAGGTAGTGGTGTCTGTGTCTCCTACAAAGAATATTCTACCTAGTAACAAGGAACCATTTAACATACAGAGGAAGGACAGTCACAAAAAATCAGTTAAAAAATGGTTTATTTTCTTTTTTTTGTGTAATATTTTTATTTGCTTTTTCTTCAAACAGCAAACACACAGAACATTCAACAAACTGATTTGACATCAGACCATTAGACTTCATTTCTAAAACTTATGGCATCTGTTGTAAACATGTAAACGCATGAATAAATTAGCTATACCAGCTTAGCTTAAATAAAGTTATATTAAATTAAATGACATTAAAGTATATGGTGCAGTCAGTTAATCATTTTCATATGCTTCTTTCTTTTTTTCACGTATCTCCTAATCCATTCCCTCTTCTCCTCTTCCATTTTCCTTTCCCAGGCATATCTCTCTACCCATGTATCATTCCTTTTCACTGCCACAGTCTCTCCTCCTTCTTTCTCCATTTCCTTAACGTATAGTGCTTTCCCTTAGGATCCAACTCTTCTTCCACCGACAGAGATGCTAGGAGCGGGGCCCAACTTCTGCTAAACCCTTCTTCTCTCCCCCACATTTTATGTCAGTCTCTCCAACCCCAAAGCCTGTAGCACCATCCTCCACCAAATCTGCACAGTTGGAGTGGTCTGTGGGACCCACGTATTTTGAATCCCATGCTGAGCCAGTACATATAGGATCCTTATCCATCTAGGTAATAGTACCCATTCCTCTTCCTCTCCCACCTCCACCCCAAATAAGCAGTGCAAGGGATCCAGTAGCAATTCTCTACCCGCAAGCCTCCCTACCTCACTGACCACCTCCTTCCAGTATTTCTGCAGCACTGGACATGCCCAGAAACAGTGTATATACGTTACCCTCTCCTTCCCACACAGCGGTGACACTGGCGGCTGATACAGTCTGTGGATGAATTTAAAGTATGCCTCCTTGGACCTATTACAGACCATGATCCCTGAATGTAAGGGGAGCAGCATATTCCAGTTCTCTTCTGCAATGCTTCTACCTAAGTCCTTTTCCCATAGCCATTTGGTTTTCATGGTCCTGTCTGGTAGCACTTGTTTCCCCTCTCTTCACTGCCCGTCCAATGAACCCTTTCTCCTTGTTCTGAGCCTGATAAATCATTTCTTCCACTGGGTCCGTCTCATATAGTCCCTTATTCTCTTTTCTCAGACTTCCCATATATGCCCTGATTTGCAGATACCTGAACCTGTCTTGCCCCTTCCCTTCTACCACTTCCTGTAATGCTTGCAAAGAGCAAATTTGTCCCCACACCAGTAAGTGTCCCACACTCCATATTCCCTTTTGTTCCCACCTCCAAAAACCTTTATCTTCTAACCCTGGCAAAAAATAGGGATTGCCTGCGACCGGTAGCAGTAGTGTCTCCTCACTTCGTGTCCACCCACTTCTCCTGAGCGTCCTCCAAGCTAGAAGTACCTGTACTACTAACGGATTAACTTCCTCCCCCATTCTGTATGCCTTCAATCCCCTGCTGTGGAGATATGCCATTATCCTCCCCTTAGCTGTCCCTTGCTCCAGCTCAACCCAGCTCGCTACCTCTGGCCTATACATCCAGTCCACCACATACCTTTGCTGTATGGCCAAAAATAATTTTCCAGATCCAGGAAATTTAACCCTCCCCTTTCTCTGTTCACCTTCAATCTTTCCAGGCTTATCCTTGGGTGTTTCCCCCTCCAAATGAAGGAAAAGAAGGCCCTCTCCAGCCTATGGATATCCTCTTTATTCAACCCCATATGTAACATCTGTAACAAGTACAATATCCTGGGCAGCACATTCATTTTGATAAGATTTATTCTCCCCTGCCATGACACCAGTAACTGCATCCACCTCCTCAGGTCTGCCTCAATGATTTTAATCAGCCTGGTATAATTCAAGCTATACAGGGGCCCCAGAGATTTACCCATTTGAACCCCCAGGTATGTCAGTCCCGTCTCCACCATTTTTAACCCCCATTGCCGCACCTCATTTCCTGAACCAGCATGCCACATTATTTCCGACTTCCCTATGGTAATCTTATACCCCGAGAAGGCCCTAAACTCCTCTACCAACTCTAAGAGAGGGGGTACCGACTGGCTCGGGTTCTTCAGGAACAACAGCATGTTGTCCACGTACAGCGCTAGTTTGTGCTGTTTTACCCTCCCCCCACATCCTCCCGCTTTCCCTTATGGCCACAGCTAGAGGTTCGATTGCCATTGCGAATAGTAGTGGAGAGAGGGGACACCCCTGCCTTGTGCCTCTTCCCAGATTAAACTTTTCTGATCTGCTGTCTTTCACTAACACTTGCCCCCGGGGCCCCCGTACATCTGTTATCCATTTCAGGAATACTTCACCCAGACCAAATCTCCCCATCACTTCGAATAGGGATTCCCATTCTATCCTATCAAACATTTTTTCAGCGTCCATTGACAGAATCCCTATATCTTCCTTTCCTCTGTTCGGCTTCCACACCATATTCAGCAGCCGCCTCATATTATGATGTGAGTGTCGCCCTTTGATGAATCCAGTTTGGTCTGGGTGAAGCATCTCCGGGAGGATCTCCTCTAATCTACTGACCAATACTTTAGCCAAAATTTTACAATCACAATTCAAGAGCGCTATTGGCCTATAAGAGGCACATGACTGCGGATCTTTCCCTTCGTTAAGTATGAGGCATATGTTTGCATCATATCAGGTATCTGGCAGGTCAATCTCCCCAAGTTCTCCCTGCTGTTAAAATACATCTGCTAGTATTCTCGCAGTCCGGGCTCCCATCAGCTTATAATATTCCACCGGATGGCCATCCGGTCCACTCGCTTTTCCCTTCTGCAACTTTTGAATCATCTTCGTCACCTCTTCCACTGTTATTGGTTGTCCTAACTTACCCCTCTGCACCTGACTGGCCATCGGTACTTTAATTTTCCCCAGAAACTCCCAACATCTGTTCCCTTGTGCCTGTCTCTTCCAACTGATATAATTGGTAATAGAAGGATCGAAAGGCCTTCTTCATCCCTTCACCTGCCCTCTGTATCCTTCTCTGCTTGTCTTTAACTCCTGTTATTCTGCCCATTTTCTTACCTCCTTCCATAAGGCGGACTAACATTGGGCCTGGCCTATTCCCCCACTCAAATATATTCCTCTTATTAAATACTCCAGTTTTTTCTGCTTCTGTCCTCAAATGCGCATTCAGGGCCTCCCTTATCACTCCCAGTAAACGGACCACCTCTCCTTGTTCTTCCCATGCTACCCTCACTTCAAGTTTTTTTAACTCACTTTCCAGCTCTTTTCTTTGCTCCTGTCTTTTCCTCTTTATACGTGACGTATATTCTGAGATTGTTCCCCTCATATATGCCTTACCCGTTTCCCAAAGTATATCTCTAGAAACCACTTCTGCTTCATTTGTTTCCATAAAAAAATCCCAGCTCTCCTCCAGATGCTTCTTAAATTCCTCATTCTGGGCCATGTATGTGGGAAATTTCCAGATAGGGGGTTACACCCACTTCCCTCCTCCTTGGATATGCATCACTACCATCGCGTGGTCTGATATATGTATTGGACCACGCCGAATATCTCTAATTCGGGAGTACCATTCTCGTGTGACGTAAAAATAATCCAGCCACGACCACGTCTTGTGGATATTTGAGTAAAAGGTATACTCTTTAACCCCAGGGTTTGCAGTTCACCAGGCATCCACTAAATCTAATTCCGCCATGCCCTCTTGCCATTGCCGCATGCCCCTTGCGTCCCTCCCTTTCCCTTCAGAATGATCCATTTTTGGGTCCATTGTCCAGTTCAAATTTTCTCCCATTATTAAACCCTGAAATTGCTCCTGGACCAGTAAATACAGTAAAGAGGTATAAAATCGTTGATCATATACTGCGGGGGCATACACCGAGCCCAGCGTTATCTGTTCCCCTTCCATTGTCCCAGAAATGAAAATATATCTGCCCTCTTTTGTAACCCTTACCACCCTCTGCACTTCCAGTGGAAGGGCTTTATGTACCAAAATGGCTATGCCTCGCGTACGCACCGGAGCAGATGCGGCATAGCACTTCCCCACCCACCCTCGAGCCAATTCGGCATGCTTCCTCTCCGTCAGGTGCGTTTCCTGTAGCAGTGCTATCTGAGTACCCACTCTTTTAAGTGCCATTAACAGCATAGTCTTCTTTACTGGGTTCACAATGCCCCGAACATTCCAGGTAGTCACATTAACAGAATGCTTTCCAGCCATTGATATACATGATTTTGTTCAGTTTCAGATCTACAAATTAAAAGAAAAGCACCTCTGTCTCACACATGTAATGTCTTTTTTTTTTTTTTTAAACTCCCCTCTCCTTGCAGCTATCCCCTCTTCAGGAGACACCTATGGTCTTTTTCAGCCCTCGCTCACCTACCTGGTGACCAGTGCTGTCCGTCCCCTATGGAGCTGTGGTTATAACCCCCAGGCGGGTACGGGGTGGGGGCCCTTACACCCCGATGCATCTTTGTTTTGTCGGAATGCTGTCTCCAGGCCGGTAGGGGCATTGAAGGTCGGGGCCTGGTGCTCCGTCTACTGGGAGGCTGCGCGGTTATTTTCCGATGTTCTCTCGGCATGCCCTGTCCCAGGACATCAAGGCGCTGAAGCGCCGACGTCTGGCACGTCGCCCCTCTGTTGAGCTTCGGGCTTGCTGTACCTCGGGTCTCCACCTGGGGCCAGACAAGAGCCGAGCTCTGGTTCCCCCCTCCCCCCAGAGAGGATGAGCAGTCCTTAGGACGCTCAAGTCCTCTCCCCCTGCCGGCCCTCCAGCTCCCGAGCTCATTCCCGAACCCAGATCACTGACGTCGCAAGCGGAAATCCAACTGCTGCGCCGGTGGGCCGGCTGTGTAATGTCTTTGGTTGCACCTTATTTTAAATAAAAAACTAAAAAAAAAATATTGCTTTCAAAATACTTCACATTAACATCAACTTTAACATTCAACTTTATACATCCCCCAGTTTGTTCAACTTCCTCCCCAAGCCCTCCCCCAATCTTGCTGCTTTCCTCCCTAACTCCCCCACCCCTCTTCGTCAGCTTCCCCTACCTCTGGTCCCACATCTCACACCTCCTTCTCTTCTCAGCATTTTGCTCTCGCTGCCCCACATACTTGCCACTCCTCTCCCTTTTCCCCTCCCCATATCTCCTTTTTTCTCCTCCTCTCTCCCCCCTCTGTTCCCCTTCTACTCCATTAGACACTAACAGTCTCCCTGACTCGAGTGTCTGCTTCATCCCTCAATACTGACATCAATGCTCCCACACCCTCCCTCCACAGCCATTTTAACTTTCCTCCCTCATCCAGTTACCAGATACTTTTGCTCTATTCCCCTTGCAGTTTTAATATCACATTCACCCCTCACCTTTCTTTTCCACCACCCCCTCTTTTTCTCGCCACCACAGATTCTTCCCCAGGCATTTTACTACTCTCCTACATCTCGACCCCCCCTTCCCGTAATCATGGAGTCAGATTCCCAAAATGGATGTTCAGGGCTACAAGCTAGAGCCAGCAGGGAGGCTAGGCCGCGCCAAGGTAAAACAATGTGCTAGGCCCTCCTCCCCACCCACCCTCCTACCTTCACCCGTGCAGGTTTGCCGCTTCATTAGCTTGTCAGCTTCCTTCAGCCTTTTACTTCTGATTCCTGCGTGTTTCTTCCTCATAGCTCAAGTCCCTCCATCCAGTGGTTTTTCAAGTCTGCTCCACGCACATCAGGGGAGTCTGGTGGGCGGGTGAATCCATTTAGTCCCATCTCCATCACCAACCACGTGTGGTAAAAACACCTTCCTCTCTTCAGCACAGTTCATCATCTTCTCACCAGCACAGTTCTTCATGAGTTAGCAGAAAAAGTATAGTTCTACAACAAAACACTAAAGTCTCTCTTGCATCATCTTAGTACTCCACGTAGCATGAGATTCCCATCCTGCCTTCTCATCTCAGTTTCTGCTTCAGATTTCTAATAAACTCCTCGGCTTTTCCACGTCCCAGAACGAGTGTTGCCCCTTCATGCTTTATTTTTAGGTTGGCTGGGTATACTAGGACGTTCTCAATCTGATGCTCCCTTAGTTGTTGCATCATGTTGTTGAACAGTTTTGTCCTTTTAAGTAGTCGGGCTGAGTAGTCCTGCGACATGAATATGCGATGTCCCTCATACTCCACTGTGCCTTTTTCCCAGAAAGCCTTCAGCATCATTTCTCTATCTTGAAAATGATGGAACCGGAAAATTATTTGTCTTGGTGGCTGATCCCGAGGCGGTTTGGGAATCACTGCCCTGTGAGCCCTTTCCAGTTTGAACTTTCCCTTCACGGGTTGAAGGCCGAACAGCTCCGGCAGCACCCTCACACAAAAATCGATCGCGCTCTTCCCCTCCATGCCCTCTGGTAGACCTCTGAGCCACAAGTTTAGGCATCAATGATTTTTTTTTTGACAGTCGAACGCTTCTGTTAGTGCAGCTAACGCCTTCTGGAGAGCTGCCATTTGCCCAGGTGCTGTCAGTAACTCATCTTCAACATGCAAGACCCACTCTTCTACCTCCGATATTCATTGCGCCTGCACCACTTGCTGTTTCTGTATTTCTTGAAACTTTAGGTCTAATTTCCCCTCTAATTTAATTAGCCTTGGCTCCAGGGCTGCAATGACCTGCCCCATTACTTCTCTACCCAGAGTGGCAAACTCAGCCGCCGACAACGAGGCTAGGCCGCCATTCTCTCCTCCTTTTTTTGTGTTCTTGGGGCAATTCTTTGGCTTTTTGATGACCCCTGGGTGAGATATTCATCCATCCTGCCTTCTTACACTACAAGGTTCATTTTTCCACAGACTTAGGAGCTCTTTTCTTGTTTAAAAACTAATTTTTAGGCTGTTTAGAGAGAGCAGCGTGGGAAAGCAAGTCCGTTCAGTTAGCTGCTCATCAGCACCCCCCACGGTTTATTTTCAGCTAAAAACATTTTAATCTTAAAAAAAAAAAAGTCTTTCATTTCTACCCATTGTATAATCGCAATAAACCACTCCAGGGTATGTGTTAAGCTGGGAATTACCCACTTCTGGTATGGATTTGGTTACTTGGTCTGCGGCCTCAGGACCAAACCACACCAAGCATGGGTAAATCCCACCATAACCCACACCCATGGCATAACATAACATAATATGGTGTCAACTATTTGTAAACTCCTCACTGAGGAGTTCTAATGTATCATACACCACAAGAAGTAGGTTTGAATAGTTTATGATGTCATAGGAAACTCACAATGGTATTTTACCAGTACTTCTTATATTTAGTAATATAATGGGAGTAGTCATTTACTGTATCTCATACTAATGATTCCAAATTCTTTGTCACACTATTCAGACAGCTGTTAATGTAAATTTATTTTGTACACCGTGGTGTTTGCCCCTACTATTCATTTTTGTTTCCGTATCTATTTTTATGGTGCCATTTTCTTATGTTCACCATGTTGGAGCTTATTTTTGTGGCCTGGAGTCAGCCCTGATCTCCCCCTGTCCTATGAGGTCAAGAAGCCATGTCTGTTGCACGCTAGTACTATTTACAAAAAAAGTGATGTGTAATAATGGGTGTTGACAACAGTAATACAGTATACATTGATAATCAGTAATTATTTCAAATCTAAAAGTTGCTAAAGCAGACTTAAAATGAGGAAAAAGGACATCTTTCAAGATCAGAGAAAGGGTGGTCTAAAACGGATTAACAAGATATACCATAGTTACGTCATTTGTGCCAGAATTGCTGATTTAGAAATGTGTGTAAACTATCGTTGCAATCTCTTCTGGGTCACCCTTGCAAATGGCTTGGTTCCCAGAGAGCTTACCAGGTTACCAAAAAACAAATAAATAATGATATTCACTGCAAAAAAAAAAATGTTTAGGCATTAATTAAGGTTGACCGTTAATGGCACTAAAGTAAAGAAATGTGATGTTAGAGTACCATAAAATTCCCCTTAGCCTTGGTAAATCTGTGGCATGGTGTTTGTCAGGCTTTAAAACAATTGCGCAGGGTTGATGTTGCCATTACTTTGAAACTGTCTTTGCAGGCACAGAAAAATATTCCTCCACCAATGCTTGCAGAGAGGGTACTGAAGTTAGGACAATGAAAATGTCAGTGCTGCATTACATGATCATTAACAGCCCAAGAAAACCATGCCCCAGATTCACCAAGGCTTTTTTGTACCGTACAGTCACATTTCCTTACTTTTGTTGCATCATTTAGAGGCAGCCAGCGGAATATCTACCATGCCTCTATAAACTATATATGCAGCACACAGTACATCTGCTGTTCTCACCTTTTCCACAGATGTTTCTACCTACACACTGTCACATGTGTTTTATTGCCCATACACGCAAAGTTTTGGTGATATTTATAGGTTAACACTGCTGCTGTTGCTTCACTGTCTGGATAATGCTGTGAAAAAACCTTTTTCCATAGTTGTAAGCCAGACTTTTCACTGCAGTGTTTTCTTTGTGAGGCAGTCCTCTCTTTAGGCCTCACTATGGGAACCCAGCAGACCTGAGTTCGAAACTCACAACCGCCAGTTGCATTCTTTGTGACCTTGAGCAAGTCACTTACCCACCTTGTTCTCCCAGGATGCACCTGGAAATGAGCTTCTTCTCAGACTGCCTTTGACAGCCAAAAAGTGAAAAATAAATAAATGTGCTACCCTCACTTAATCTTGAAATCGAATTTCATTACCGAGCCAGTAATGCAGTCCAGATTGTGAGGGATGTGCACCAAATGAATAGATAACCCAAGTATCATTAATATTGGTGTAGTGCAAATTCAGGGATTGATATTACTGATATTTTATTTTTACTGGCCTTGAACATAGTCCAGACAGCTGCGGGCCAGCATGAGTATTCCCCAAGCACCCAAATAATACCTTTTCATTTTGTGTCTTTCTCAGGCCTGGAAGTGCAGCAGGGAAGCGGTTCAGTAGTTCTGGGATGCAATTTAGCAATACAACTGTTCACATTTTAGTATTAGTATTACTAATATTATTATTCTTTTTGTGGTCCCTCACTCAATGGTTACTTCCTCAATTCTGATACTTCAGATGGTGCCCAACTGGGATCTCTACTACTTGAATCCTCCTGAGCCAGAAACCACTGCCCTACACCATCTATAACGGCCTTGTTATGCCAACTGAGGTGGGGTTTTCCTGTTCCCCTTTCTGCATGGCCACTGCATCGTTGAGGAGAGAGAAAATCATGCATCCAGTGAAAGCATGGTGGCGGGGGAGGATCTTTGTGTGTCCCTAGGGCATGGCCAGCTATCAGACCAGGCCCTTCATGCTGTTTAGTGGAAGGGAGTATTTCCTTTTCAGGTCTACCCACCGCCCTGATGTGCAGTTGCAATTGCCCTGGGCGGGACTGCCAGATATCATGTTCGTAATTAAGACATGATAGGGTGTACATTAAGTTAATCTAACCCCCTACCCAGGGACATAGTGAGGCATGTGGCCACAGCCTGACTGCCTTCAGCCTCTAGAAGTGCAGTTAGATCAGCCCAGTGCACACACCTGGGGTATCTTATTGTGCTAATAAAGTGGGTTTTTATGAAAATTAAAAAAAAAAGTTTCTAAATTATGTGAAATAGTCCATCCGCATATTAATGACACTAAAGGGGGGATAGCATTCAGATAAATTATTTTATGATGTCAGAACTGTGCTGTCTTCCCTTTCCCCTACTACTCTACTCCCCCCCCTCCCAAGTCCTGTATTCTGGTGAAGAACCCCCCTCCCCCATGTCCTGTATCCTGTTGGGGTACCACAAGTAAGAAAGCTTCTGTGTACTAGTTGTGTTTCAAATTCTTGAGAAGAAGCAGTTCTGTAATGGAAGCCAGGCACAAAGAAAGAACAAGTAGGTGCTGCCCTCAACGGCTGTGAAATTGATGGAGTTTGTCAGCAAGTAAAGAGAAGGGACATGATCACTGTGCAGATGTAATTCTTTTTAAATTTATGTGTGTCATTTGAGTAGTTCTTGCCATTTTATAGCTGGTGGTGACACTGCTTTAGGACCCAGTGTGAGGTTAAGCTGCAGCGGGTTCTGTGAAGTTAATGAGTGATCGATTTTCAGGGGGAGAGGAAGACAAATCTAATGCGGAACTCTGTAGACCGTGAGAAAGATGGTAAAATGTAAAAATAAATAAATGTAAATAAAACCAAAAACTTTTAGAGGGTGTTAACAACAGGGCTCTTGGTAGGATTTTTAATTTGGGTTCCTGGAATTTTGAGGGGGGAGGGATTGGGGTTCTCAGGAAAAGTTTGAAAGTCCCCTAGAATTTTGTGAGGATATCCAGAGACACGCGGCATTGTTGTTGCCCCATCTCTGCTCTCAAATGACAAAAAGTGCTGTAAACTAAGCAAGAAGTAGCTTGCAAAATGCAGGCTATTTTTCGCTTAGTTCACTAATGCCAGTTTGAGCTGAGAATCAGTGCACAGTAGGGGACATTAGGGTATGTATTTAAATATTAAGTAACTGGGTGGTGTAGAGGGAGTCCCGGCCAATGAAGCCTGTGTTTTGGGGACACACATAGGGTGCAAACACCCATCCTGAACTGCTTAATGGAGCATAAAGGACAGGGGTTCCTCTGTCCCTGAGAGCCATGTATCAAGTTTATTCTTAAAAACTGTTGATTTCTGGACACCACACTGAACCACGCCGGGCGCACCGGGATCTGGAACGGACTCAAGTTTGGGGCTCGGCAGGGGGAAGGGGTAGGATTGAGCGTCCATAGGACTGCTCTCCTCCCTTGGGGAGGGTTTGGGACACATGATCGCTCTGCAGCGGCCCCCAGTGGAGACCAGGGGCACAACAGAGGGATCGCATGAAAGGGAACACCAGCAAAAGGAAATACCGCTCGCTGGCCGCCGGATGATGGCTCTCTGTCCCTGGTTGCCTCCATTGAAGAAGAAGAAGTAGGCTGCTGGTTAACTAGGATCTGCAGCTTATCCAGTAGGTAGGGAAATGGGCAGACTGGGTGGGCCAAGCGGTCCTTATCTGCCGTCAAATTCTATGTTTCTATGTTTCATTGCTTTCCCAGGGCCTCCTTCTCCACGGCAGCATCCCCGGGCCCTAAGAAGAGTGTGCTGGGTCATCCTCTCCCCGGTGCCTTCCCTTGGAGGGCCCGCCCGGTTACCCAGGATATCCTGGGATTGGCTGCGATACAAGGAGTAAGAGGAGGGCGAGGTTGGGACAGGAGGGGCTATCGGGAGACGTGCTGAGCCTGAAGGTGGGGCCTGTGAGCATGAGAGGGTGAAAAAAAATATACAAAAAAAAACGCTTTTGATTTTATAACTTTTTCCATGGACTTGGGAAAACAAGATGACCGGCAATTCAGAGTTAAAAATTATGCAGGTTGGCACAAGAACTTCAAATAGATACTGGGTCCTGGTTGGCGGGACATGTTTTACCTGTGCATTAGACTACTCTAATGCATAGGTAACAGCCAATCAGGATTGCAGGAGATCAATCTTACCCATTATATAGTCACTTGTGATATCAGTGGCACCACCACCATAGGCCTTCTGTAGGTATTGCGGAGAGTGCAGTGTTGTGGAGGCACCCCACCCTGGAGGAGAGCAACGTGATGAAAGCTTCAAATCTTCTCTGCTGACCGCCACTCCTGATGTCCCTTGTACAGGGCATGACTGGATCACCAGCAGGCCAGAGTGGCATAAAGCTGACTGCATTTTTTTGTTGTTGTTGTTGAACTGGTTGCTAGGGTACTGTTAATGCTGTGGGCAGGCCAGCAGGAATGCATTCTGCCATGGGATGTTTATAGGCAACATCTCGAAGAACTGTGGGTCACAATCAGTGCACTAAAAATTGAAGTCTAAAAAGTTAGCAGGGGGTCTATGGGGGAGTGATCTGTAGGGAACGGAGTTTTAAGCAGCAGGAGCGTTGGGGTTTTTAAGTACTTAAGTGAGACTCCCGAGTGTGAAAATTTAGTGGTGGTGGTGGTGGGGGTATTGTTGGGGTTTACATATTCTCCATTGTAGCCATGGACAACTGCAGTTCTCTGCTGGGGCAAAAATGTTGATCTGGCTTTTCTTGCCAAGCATTCCCCCAAAAAGGTAAGCATGACCTCTGCCAATATTTAAATTACCATTCCAGTTTGTATGTGGTCGAACTGAAAAAATGCTAAAAAGTTATTTTCCAACACTCCACTCCACTCCACCCCCGCATTATGTGCAGAAATTCAGCACTTGTCTTGCCCCACCCATTTCCATGTTTTTGTCACCCCCCCAAACTCACTCCCTTTCAAGCCTTGTACCTCAAGACAAATCCGAGAGCTCCTCAAGAGTGTCTTTTTGACTCCACCCCCCCCCGCCCATGCTCAGGCCTGTGATAATCAGTTGGGGGCATGGGAGAGGGGGATTATTTAGGTGAGTAATACAGGGTTCCTCACTGCCGGCAATATAGAGTAGTAGCCGTGGTGATCAGGCCAATGACACATTATTCCTTGTAACTCCTTTATGCTCTGTGGATGTAAGTAAGTGTCTTTTAAGTAGGGTCTAGAACACTGCTATCAAAACAGTGGGTAGTAGTGCAATAAAGCATGGTGGTAAAGACAGTTTAGAGGATTTTATAAAAAAAAAAAAATGTGAAGGACATGACCAAAAATATAGTGTGACGGCCAAAAATATAGGGTGGTACCAGCCTGCCAGCACAGCAGTAGCCCTACAGCTTGCAGCACCCACGACCTGGGCTCAGATGCAAACTCAGGGCACTGGAGGGTCGGCTGGTAGGAGGAGGATTGAGCATTCATAGGGCTGCTGTCATCCGGGGTTGGGGAGATGAAGGACCAGGTGTATGTCTGACCTCTAGCAGCGAATAGGGGGGAGGCAGCCCGGGACCACCAGAGATGTCTGGAGGTGCAGTGGCTGTTGACTCACGTCGGGTGAGAACATGAGACATGCATCTTGATGGCATTGCACATCCTCACCTCCTGGGGGTGGAAGTAACAAGGGAAAAATGGATCCGTTCGATGGCAGGTGTAGGGGTCCTTTTGCCTGACCCCTGCCTGCCTGGGGGGCAGACGCGGACAAGGTAAGTCCTGGAGGATGCCGGGGTGACAGGTTGGTTAGGCTGTTAGAAGGGGCTGGTTGGACAGGAGGGTGGATGAAAACCACCACGATATTTATATATATGTGTGTGTGTGTATGTGTATATATAGTATACATATATATATATATATATATATATATATATGTATATGTTATACTGGTGTGGTATCGCTAGTAAGTTAGGGTTGAGTGCAAACTTCTATGTTAAACCCAAAACGTAGAACCTTAATAACTTTGGAACCACTCAAAGAATTAGCACAAAATTTGGCATGCATAATCTCCAGGAGTAGTTCCCTTGACGTGCATAATTTCTTGCAAATCTGTTGTGTGGTTTGTGAGATGGAAACTGTCAAAATAATCCTAAATTTACCAGTATTTTCATGTTTATTTGTCGACCTGTATCTCAGAAATGACTTTATGTTGTGGTCTGAAATTTTCAGGGTAGAAAGCTTTTGGGTCACAGATGTGCCTTTTGAAGGTTTGGTGAAAAAATATTAATCCGTTCTAAAGTTATTAATTTTTTAATTTCCCATTATTTCGTATGGGATAATTTATATGTATAATGAAAGTGAAAGTACTTTTCACACCTCGTCATCCAGTTTTGCATACTTTGCACCTTAATAACTTTGCAACCCTTTAATGGATTTGCATGACATTTGGTATGCATACTCTGTGGGGGCAAGTCTCCTGTTGTGCCAAATTACGTGTGAATCGGATTTGTGGTTTTTGAGATACAGAGCTTCAAGCAATCCTACATTTACCAGTTTTTTTTACATTTCTTTGTCCATCTGTATCACAGAAACGGCTTTAGGTAGTGATCTGAAATTTTTAGGGTAGAACGCCTTTGCCTCACAAATGTGCCTTTTGAAGGTTTGGTGAAAAAATATTAATCCGTTCAAAAGTTATTAAAATTTTAATTTCCCATTATTTCCTATGGGAAAATGTATAAGTCAGGCATGAAAGTTGTAATTTGCGCAAGTTACATAACTTGCGCAAGATTGTCAGTCACGAAAGTTGTAATTTGTGTAAGTTACATAACTTGTGCAAGATACTGTTGTATTTTGCACAAATTACATAATTTACTCAAAATACAACAGTATCTTGCTCAAGTTATGTAACTTGGGCAAAATACAACATGTTAAACCCGAATATTAAACCTTAATAACTCTGGTACCATTTTATGGATTTGCAGGAAATGTAGCATGCATAATCTCTAGGGGAAGGTCTCATGACGTGCCAAATTTCGTGACAATCAGTTTTGTGGTTTTGGAGATACAGAGCATCAAAAAGTCCTAAATTTACCAGTTTTTTAGTTTTTACATTTCTTTGTCCACCTGTATCTCAGAAACGGCTTGAGGTAGTGGTCTGAACTTTTCAGTGTAGAAAGCCTTTGCCTCCCAGAGTTGCCTTTTGAAGGTTTGGTGAAAAAATATTAATCCGTTCAAAAGTTATTAAAGTTTTAATTTCCCATTATTTTCTATGGGAAAATTTATATGTCAGGCAGGAAAGTTGTAATTTGCACAATTTACGTAACATGCAAGTTACTGTCGGGCACAGAAGTTGCAATTTGCACAAGTTACAGAACCTTCGCAAGATACTGTTGTATTTTGCACAAATTACGTAATTTGCGCAAAATACGACAGTGTCTTGCACAAATTATCTAACTTGCGCAAATTGGAGTGCAGGATCCGAAGGGCCCTGTGCTCCCACTGTAACATAACAATGCTGTTATACTGTCTCAATGGAAGGATTGGAGCGCAGGGTCCAAAGGACCCTGCGGTCCCACCATAACATAAGGACACTGCTATAGTGTCTCAAGGATACTGATGTACTATCTCAATGGGAGGGATGGGAGCATAGGGTCCAAAGGACCCTGCACTCACACCGTAAAATAAGGACACTGTTATACTATCTGAAAAAGTAAGGACATGCATTGCAAAAAACTTCATTAATGCACCGTTAGGGTTGAAGTATAAAAAGAAGGGAAATGCGATCTTAGGCTTCCAACCCAAACACCCCACCTTCTCCCTCAGCTTCCAACCCTGATGCCCACCACCCTGCTTGCAGGAACAGGTGTGAGGGGTGTGCCTTGGGCTGTGAATCCTAATGCTCACCCCATTTCAACAGTTAATAACCTGACATGGGTACAGAATAAAACAATGGGGAAAGCATTAGGGTTTGCACCTCCAAGGCACACCCTCACACCTGTTCCTGCATGTAGGTGAAGGTGGGCCTTAGATTCGGAAAGCCGAGGTGGTCGAGCATTCCGAGATGAGATGCAGAGGTGTGGGCAGGGTCTATGCTTGGGAATCCTAAGATTGCATTTCCCTATTTTTTACACTTCAGCCCTAATGGTGCATTAACAAAGTTTTTTGCAATGATACCGGGCAGGTATAGTTGGGTTGCACGGCCACTTCTGTGTTAAACCCAAAATATTGAACTTTAATAACTTTGCAACCATTTGTCCGATTCGCCTGAAAACTTGGCATGTGCATTGTCGTACCATGGATCTCTGGATCTGAACATTTTCGTTATGGTTGAATTTGCGGTTGCTGAGCTGCAGAGCATTGAAAAGTGTGAAAAACCTCAACTTTTGTGAATTCTTTGCTCGTTCCTACAGCCCAAACAGTTTGTCTGTCTGGTTTGCGATTTTCAGGGTATATGGGGATTGGGTCAGGGAAGTGCCTTTTGAAGGTTTGGTGAAAAAGTATAAATCTGTTTAAAAGTTATTAAAGTTTAAAGTTTCCTATTATATCTTACGGGGGGGGGGGATATATGTTCCTCATGAAAACAAGTGATAGTGTTGCAAAAGCACCTTTTTCTGTCCGCAAATGCTCTCAGTAATGTCGTGCCGCCACCATCTTGTTTTCAGTTAGTGGTGGAGAAAAAAAGTTACAGTTTAAAAGTATCCTTTAACTCCTACCATATGTATGTGTATATATATATTTATAAAATGGAGATAACAATATCCTAGAAATCCAAACTTCTAATTGTATAAAACACATCACATGACTGTGCGTATATCAGAGCGCAACCGCACACCTCAACTTTTAACCCCCCCCAAAACAATTTTGACATTTATAAGATAGATAAACCACTCTGAGGTGTGGTTGGCGCTCTGATATACGCGCCTTGGGTGGTTGGCGCACTCCGCCTGTGGCCTCACACGCATAGCAATGTATACCAAGGCGTTGCTTATATCAGAGCGCGACCGCACACCTCAAGTGGTTTATATTTTACATATATATATATATATATATATATATATATATACACATTACAAAAAACTCAGTTAATGCATCAGTTAGGGTTGATTCCACACCAACAAAGGGTGGAAATTCAGCGATTAGATTCCTCCTTGCCACCCCATGCACCACCACCCACCCTCCACCGCAGCGAGTGTCAGATTGTGTACATTCAGGTAAATAAGGCCTAATTCTCATCCCATTCTCCTACAGTGTACCACCTCAAGCTTGTTTTACTCATGGAATGGGGTGAGAGTTAGGCCGACGACACAGCGCACCCCAACACTTGTTGGTTTGTGGGGTTGGGGGTAGTAAGGTTGGTAACCCTAACTTGAATTTCCCACACTTTTGTTTGTGTAATCAACTCCAACTGATGCATTAACAGAGGTTTTTGCAATGTGTGTATATATATATATATATATATATATATTATACAATAGGAGTTAAAGGATACTCAGTTAAATAACAGCACATATCTACAACACTTAGCAGATAAAGAAGCTGCTGTGTGGATAAACAAAGCTACTGTGTGGATAAATGCCATTCAAACAACATGAAGTCTTGCTATATTATGACATATGCAGTGAGTCCCAACCTTCGAACTGCTCCGGAGGTTAAAGAGTTAACTTTCCATGCCAGGCATGGAACGCTGAGCTCGAGCTCGGTTGAAAACTGTGTCTGTTGTTCTTCAAACTCAAACTGTCAGATTCTTTACTCCGCCTCACTGAACAGTCGCTCCAGAGATTTTCTCCTTCTGCTCAGTTCATTTTGTCGGTTAAAGTATTATTTTCTTGTTTTTTTGACCGAATTTAAACCGCAACCGGTTGGTTCAAGCTCTGTTTGTGGTATTGTAAGTACTAGATAGCTTTTATATTTATTTCTTCTGTGTGGAACTTGTAAACAGTTATTGGTTCGGTTTGAACCGATCAGGTTGTTTTGAAATATATTAATGTGTCTTTTAGAGTGTGGTTACTGGTTCTTATTGGTTCTAAAAAAACCCGGTTTTTATTATGGTTTTTTCCACGACCCGTGACACGATTGGGAACCGATAAGAGGGTCTTGCTTGGTGGATTGCCATAAACGGGCAAGTTTGGTTAGGACTGGCACTATGTCTGAGAAACCCAAAAGAAAAACCGGGCCCACTGGGTTTCAACACTGCAGTGTCTGTGGAGAAGCCTTTGCCAAGGCTGACCCCCACACCACCTGTGTTTATTGTCTGGGGTTTGACCACCTCAATGCAGACTGCCAGATTTACAAAAATTTTCCTGCAGCTACCCTGGATAAGAGAGTTGGTAGGCTCAGGGAAAGGGAGGCCAAGAAGTCCGCTGACCCGGATGGCCAGCCCAGTTCGGTTCCAACCGAACGGGAGGGAGTGCCCTCTGACCAGGGTGAGACTTCCTCGGGCAAAAGGAGAGCCGACTCAGAGGAATCGGTTCCAGCAAAAAGTACAAGGAAATCAGCTGGTGTGGAGCCAAAACTTTCCTCTCCAACCGCTGAAGAAATAGCCAAAGGATTAAAATTGTCCAGTCGCTTTCCCGGTTCCGGCCGAACCGGCACCATCAATAAGCGTCACAGTTGGCCGGTTCCACCAGTTCAAGAGTATGATTTAGAGAATTTTATGAACCGGAGGAGGGAAGAGGAGTATGAGGAGAGTGAATGTGGATTTGAAAGTCTGGATGTGCCCATTGAACGGACATCTCCCCAGACAGACCTTCAGGAGTGTCTCCTCCTAGGCTTTCTGAGTCCCCTTCTCATTTTATGTTTTATAAAAAAGTGGCTGAAACCCTCCAGCTCCCTATGGAGGAAACTGTGGATGATCAAGAGGAACCTGACTATGTGGAAATGATGGATATCCCAGAGTCCAGGAGACTGTTTATTCCTTTGCATAAATCTTTTGGGAAACAGACAGTAAAAATTCTAAAAACTCCTCACACTATACCTCCTGTTAAGAGAATGGGCAAGAGGTACACATTGTCAGGCTCTGATATGGAGTTCTTTACACAACAATGCAGCCATGTAGGGGTAGTGCAGGCTGCAGCCTGTGACAAGGCAAATATCCCTTTGGCCTCACACCCCCCCCGACAAGGACTCCAGGAGGATTGATGCCATGGCAAAGAAACAGTACATGGCAGCATCCTTGGGACTCAGACAGGCAAATTATATGGCTTATGTTGCTAGATACCAGAAATCCAGATGGGATACTGTTATGGCTCTAGCAAAACAGGTCCCTGGCCAGCTTGCCAAGGAGCTGGAGCAGATGGCTGCTGATGGTATTGAGGCATCTAAGGTGCAATTCCATGCTGCAGTGGACTCTAATGATGTGTCATCAAGAGTCATGGCTACATCTGTGGCACTTCGTAGAATGGCTTGGCTCAGATGTACTAGCCTGTCACAGGATACCCAGACTAAGGTCATGGATTTTCCTGTTGTGGGTAATTCTCTGTTTAGGGAGCAGACAGAGAATTACATGAAGAAAATGGATGAGTATAGGACCACCTATAGGAATGCACAGGCCAAGGAAGGCAGGCCACTCCTCAAAGGTAGCTTTCCAGGGGCAGGGGCAGGCCTTTCATGAGCCTTTTACCAAGCCCAGGCCTCCTCTTCAGCTTCATGCAGGGGTTCTTTAGAGGGAGAGGCAGGCAGGGTACAAGCAGGCCTGCTTCACCCCTCAGCCTAAAGCCCCTGCCAAGCAGGCACCCTGATGGGGTGGCCAGGGCCGATTCTCAACTACCTGTAGGGGGCAGGCTGGCTTACTTTGTCCAGGACTGGAAGTCTCTGACATCATACAAGTGGGTCCTGGAAGTAGTAAGCCAGGGATTGGTTCTCAGCTTCAAAAAGTTTCCAAAGATGAGAACCAGATTCTTTCCACCTGCAAATCCACCAGAGGCACTTGCCCTAGAGGCAGAGGTCTCTTCCCTCCTGGCTCTCAGAGCTGTGGAAAGGGTTCCACCCCTACACCAGGGCAAAGGGTTGTACTCCAGGTACTTCCTTACCCCAAAAAAGACAGGAGAATGGCGGCCCATCCTGGATCTCAGATACTTAAACAAGCACCTTTTAAAACCAAAATTCAAAATGGTGACTCTGGGAATTATTCTACCCTCTCTAAGGCCAGGGGACTGGCTAGCATCCCTGGACCTCAAGGATGCCTACTTCCATATTCTCATCAGAAGCTCCCATCGAAAGTACCTCAGGTTCGAGCTGCCCTCAGGCCATTACCAGTTCAGAGCAATGCCCTTTGGCCTCACCTCTGCTCCAGGGGTATTCACAAAATGCCTGGCAGTAGCAGTTGCCCACCTAAGAAGGCAAAAATTGCCATCTTCCCGTACCTGGATGACTGGCTCATAGTAGGCCAGTCTCCAGACCAAGTCAAGTTACATCTTCAGATAACTCAGCAACTGCTTACCTCTCTAGGTTTCCTTCTGAATCTTCCAAAGTCAGTTCTAGAGCCTGTCCAGCTCCTCACCTTCATAGGTGCAGAACTGAACACAGAGGAAGCCAGAGCCTTCCTTCCTTTGGACAGGGCAAGGACCCTGGTCTCTCTGGCCTCCTCATTCACCCTGCAGGTCTCTCGACCAGCAAGGCATTTTCTACAGCTACTAGGGCACATGGCTGCTTCTACAGCAGTAGTGCAAGGAGCCAGATTTCAGATGAGGGACATCCAGTTCCATTTGAGAGCCTTCTGGTCTCAAAGAAAGGACCCTCTAACCAAATTGATCCCAGTGACTCGAACCCTGATCCAAGCCCTACAGTGGTGGCAGGATCAGAGCAATCTGAGACAGGGGGTTCCCTTTGTCACTCAGTCTCACTCTTTAATCCTTACTACAGATCGTCCCTCTTGGGGTGGGGAGCTCACATGGGCGACCTCACTACCCAGGGCCTGTGGTCCCCTCAGGAATCCCTGCTCCACATTAACCTGTTGGAGCTCAGAGCAGTTTTTCTAGCACTTCAAGCTTTTTCCAAATCTGTTCAGAACAAAGTTGTACAGGTCAGAACAGACAACACCACTACAATGTGGTACATCAACGAGCAAGGAGGCACTCTGTCTACGGCCTTGTGCACCGAAGCAATGAAGTTGTGGTCTCTGGCTTATTCCCTGAACACCTCCCTTACGGCAGTTCACATCCCAGGCAAGGACAATGTCCTGGCAGATGCTCTCAGCAGGATTTCCCAGGGCCATCACGAATGGTCACTGGATCCCCTGGTCCTGGAGGTAATATTTGCCAGGTGGGGCACCCCGCAGATAGATCTTTTTGCAGCCCCAGACAATCACCAACTTCCCTTTTTTTGCTGCAGGCCCCCAGTGTTGGGCTCAGTCCCTCTGGATGCCTTAGTTCTCAATTGGGAAGGGAAGTTTCTCTATGCTTCCCCCCTTCCCTCTCCTGTTCAAAGTGTTAGTCAAAATCAGATTTCAATCCTGCAAAGTGATTCTGATTGCTCCAGATTGGGCCAGACAACCCTGGTATCCACTCCTACTGTCCTTAGCAGTCCATCTTCCTCTGTGTCTTCCCAGGAATCACAATCTGTTAACCTGTGCTCAGGGAAGGGTTTGGTACCCGAACCTCAAATCTCTCAATCTCAAGGCCTGGCTCTTGAAGAGTTAGAATTTGCTGATCTGCACCTCTCCCAAGGTGTATTGGATATATTGAAGGCTTCTAGGAAGCCTTCCACCATGGCTACTTACAATTCCAAATGGAAGAGGTGTTCCATATGGTGCTCTGGGAAGCACATTTCCCCAGAATCTGCTGATTTACCCTCAGTCCTGGATTATATGGTCCATTTGAACACTCTGGGGCTCAGACCAGCTACCCTAAAGGTGCATTTGGCAGCTGTGTCTGCTTTCATTTCAGCAGGTAAACCCTCTTCTCTTTCAGCTCATCCTGTATTCTCTAAGTTTTTTAAGGGATTGCTTCACACCAACCCTCCATTCAGGGACCCTGCCCCTGCCTGGGATCTTAATGTTTGCATTGCTCAGCTTATGCAACCTCCCTTTGAGCCCTTGTCTTCAGCAGAGCTCAAGTATTTGACTTGGAAGACTGTGTTCTGGTAGCCATCACTTCTGCCAGACGCATAAGTGAATTACAAGCTTTGTCAGTGGAGCCTGATTTTATCTCCTTTCATAGAGATAAGGTGGTCCTCAGGACTAACAGGAAGTTCTTGCCTAAGGTGGTTTCAGATTTCCACCTTAATCAATCTATTTCTCTTCCAGTGTGCTGGCTGACCATTCCTCCTCTGGCGAGAGGAGGCTGCACAACAGATGTGAAGAGAGCCCTTAGTTACTACATTGAGCGTACCAAGGGTCACAGGTTTGACTCCTCCAACTGTTCCTCACTTATGGTGAGGTTGGTAAAGGAAACCTGCCTCTAAAGATCCATTGCCAGGTAGATTGTCTCTTGTATCCAATTCTGTTATGAAAAGCTGGGTAAGGTTCCTCCTCAGGCCTGAGGGCTCACTCTACCAGAGGTACAGCTGCTTCCCTGGCTGCTGCCAGGGACATCCCCATTCTAGAGGTTTGTCAAGCAGCTACCTGGAAAACAGTTCACACTTTTACCAAGCATTACTCTCTGGACACCCAGGCTAGGAGTGATGCTCGGTTTAGCACAGCTGTGCTTCAGAGCCTATTTCCTAAGTAGGTTCTGTCCCTCCTCCATGGAGGTACTGCTGTGTAGTCTGCATATGTCATAATATAGCAAGACTTCATGTTGTTTGAAGAAAAAAATTACTCACCTTAGTAATGTTGTTTCTTCTAATGGAGTCTTGCTATATTATGACCTCCCCCCTGCCCCTCTTAGAACCTCTGTTTTGGGATGTGGGTGGGCAGTGCAGTGTTGGCACTAGTAGATGCCCACCTTGTTTTCACCCCTCCCTTTTTGGGGTGACTGGGTGTTGTGTTTTCATTTTTGGGTCTCCTGACTTGAATCTTTGTTTTGGGACCAAATATGTGTTGTTATATTTAGTAGCCAGTTGGCTAGTGTGAGGTTTACAGCTTCCACACAGGACCTTAGTGAGTTTAGCTCAGAAAGATCTGACAGTTTGAGTTTGAAGAACAACAGACAGAGTTTTCAACCGAGCTCGAGCTCAGCGTTCCATGCCTGGCATGGAAAGTTAACTCTTTCACCTCCGGAGCAGTTTGAAGGTTGGGACTCACTGCGTATGTCATAATATAGCAAGACTCCATTAGAAGAAACAACATTACTAAGGTGAGTAATTTTTTTCTTTATCCACACTCTAGTGATGTCACACATGAAGCACTCAGACGTGCCCTCCTCCAAAAAGTAAACATCAGATCTAAGACACGTGAAACAAAGCTCCACAAAACACATTTGCACAGACAACTCTCAACTGAAATGAAAGAGAAACCAAAAGGACTCTCACAAAGGAGAAAGCTACAGCTGCTACAAAGATAAAGACAAAGAAAAGCAAAGGATGCAGAACTTAAAACCACAAAGATGAAACACCTACCAGCTGAAGGGCACTACAAAATACACAACAAAGACCACGCAAAACTTAGAAGAAGGGATGGAAGAAATATTGACTCAATTCCAAAATGACACTGAACTACTCCTAGACCCTTAACAACGGCAAGAAGCACAACAACCTGAAGAAACTCGGTAGCCAACCATACCAACAACTTCCCTGTATACAATATATACAGCAGAAATTGATACCTACATGCAGGGTTGGAAACCCTAATGCCACATTTCCCTACCTTTGTGGCGTTACTGTAACTGGTGCATTAACAGGGTATTAAGCCGAAAAAA
Source organism: Neoceratodus forsteri (assembly GCA_016271365.2). Taxonomy (NCBI): domain Eukaryota; kingdom Metazoa; phylum Chordata; order Ceratodontiformes; family Ceratodontidae; genus Neoceratodus; species Neoceratodus forsteri. The sequence goes on along the minus strand of CM028132.1, from coordinate 1,225,918,438 downwards.
ATTTGATTAGCAGTTTTGTGTGCTGAAGTGCTAATGAGCTATGAAAATGCATAGCACTTGGCACAGAATAGTTAGCAAAATTTAATAAATATAGGTACAGTATACACACACACACACACACACACACACACACACACACATTTTATTCTGTCTACTGTGCCATGGAGTTACTCGAAAATTGTTAGCGGTCTGCTACCACTCATTTCTGGAAATGGTTAGCATTATCCCCTGTTTTGCATAGTGTTCTGCTATGCTGTATCAACTATTTAATACACCGCATTAACAAGGTTCTTTTTTTTTTCAGTGAATTTTCTTTTCCTTACATTTTGAGATAATGTAATTGAATCCTCATTTGCCTGTTGGAGCGGGCCCAGTGCTCCCGTCCCTCCGTAGATGAGTACATGTATGCTGTTGTAGCAAAACAGCAACCAAGTTGTCAGCATAGCCTTTTTATTATCCCACGTCATGAATCCGATACTGAAAATGTTCAAATCTCCGTCGAAACATCATTCTGTGCCACCAAAATATCATTCCGCTCCACAGGTGCGAAAGCACATTTTAACCAGGATTAAAAAAATGACAGCTGTCACGCTGATGAGGTGGTGTAAAAAAATGGCAATACTGAAAATGTGGGGTCAAAATATATAAAATTACCAAAGTTATGAGTGAGTGTAATAAAATGTCAATATATGCACATACATAACTTTGCAATTTTTATATATTTTAACCCCAAATTTTCAACATAACCTTCTTATGACCCCGCCTCATGAACAAGGGCGGTAAAAATGTTCAAATCCTGTCCGAAAGGTGATTTCGACAAGTGACCACAAAATCGCCTTTTGGGACGGATTTGTGTTATTCCACCACCATTGTTCATGAGGTGGGGTCTCAAAAAAGGCCATATTGAACATTTGAGCTCAAAATATGCAAGTTGAAAAGCCCATTAAAATATGTTGATCCATACTTACCTTAGTTTCTCATATTGCAGTTGGTGGTTCCAGAAGCAAGATGTGTCTTCAGTTGGAGTGTTGATCTTTGCCCTGTGACCTGTTGGGTGTATGGGGGTGGGTGGGTAAAATCGGCGAGGGACCGTTTTCTTTTTTACATGTTTGTTAACAACAACAAAAGACGTCGAGGGACGTTTTTTCTCTTTTTCAGACTGGGACAGCGATCAGAGGGTGGGGGGATGCCACTGGACACTAGGGAAAGACAAAAACATGAGGGGGACAGTGATCGTAGGGGTGGGGGTGCCACTAGACAGCAGAGAAAGACAAAATCATTATGGGGCTGGTGATCGGATTGTGGGGGGTACCAGTAGACATCAGGGAAAGACAGCATTACAGGGGCAGCGGTTGGAGGGTGGGGAAGGGTGCCACTAGACAACAGGGAAAAACAAAATCATTATATGGATGGCGATCAGAGGACGGGGGTGCTACTAGACACCAGGGAAAGATGACATTACGGGGATGGTAATCAGAGGGTGGGGGTGCCACTAGGCACCAGGGAAGGACAAACACATTATGGGGATGGCAGTTGGAGAGGGGGATGCCAGTGGACACCAGGGAAAGACAACTTACGGGGATGGCAATTGGATGGTGGGGGGGGTGTCACTAGACACCTGGGAAACACTGAATAAATAAGGGGATGGCGATTGGAGGGTGGAGGTGCCTCTAGACACCAGGGCAACATTTCATACATAAAGGGACGGCAATGGGTGGCCCACTAGACACCAGGGAAATGGCAGCTCACAGCTGTCACTGCAGCCCGCATCATGAGTTCCAGCTGCTGCTGCAGAAGTTAAGAAAATCCTGCTGTTCTTATACAGAGAATGCAGGTGAAGAGCTCCTTTCCCTAAACTGGGCATCCAGGATTTTGGATGCCCACAAAAGGTATTTCAGACCCTCATTTAAAAAAAACAAACTTCAGAATCTAGCTAAACTGGGCCTAGTTAGCTAGGCTCTGGTGGTTGTTTTTTAAAATGACAGCATTTTTATGTATTTTCCATGTTTGATTAGTTTGAGGAAAAAAGCTACAAGATGGGCCATCTCATGGCACAAAAAAATGTTTTGTGCTGTGCCAAGCAAGTGGTGAGAAACCAAACAAGCATTTGTCAATTCCGAATGTTGGCTTGCTGGCATTGGCATTGATGGTGCTGGAGTTAGAGAGATGCATAATAGGAATGGCAGTGAAATATTGAACTAATGCCAACCCCCCTCCCGCAGAGACTGAAAGGTGTTTGGGGGGGGTGCCTTTGGGTTGTCGGCCATAACGCATACGCCATTCCACCTCATCCTACTATGCAGACAGCAACAGATGTCGCAGTGTGCCTTGGGGTTTTCTGCCCTTGCGCTCACTCCATTCCATAAGGAAATAAGCTGAAATAGGTGCAGTATAGGAGAATGGGGTGAACATTAGGGCCGAAGACCCCAAGGCACACCTCAGTGGCTGCAGGGAGAGGGGTAGGGGTGGAATGCCGTGAGCCTTACGACTGACTAACCCAAGTCACACCCCTGACGCCCGTCAGTCTCTACAGGGTGGGGCGTTATGGTTGGAAACCCTAATGCCCCGGGTGTTTGTTGGTATTTTCATTCCAAATTTTCAACATGAGCTTTTTGGGACCCCACCTCATTAACAGTGTCACTGTCATTTCGTTACTCAATCCGTAGTGATTTCGCTGTGAGTGCACCATTTGGTGCCACGAAGCGTGAGCTTACATTTCGGGTAGGATGTGAAAAATGACAGCTATACTGTTCATGAGGAGGTTTGAAAAAGTGGCAATGTTGAAAATCTGGAGTGAAAATATGAAAAAACTGGTGACGTTAAGAGCGTGCATAAAAACTGCGCAACACACACACATAACGTAATCATGTTTCGGAAGTGTTCAACCAAATTTTCAACACGGACATTTTGGGGTCTCCTGCCATGAACAGTGACACTGTGATTGTGTTGACCCCCCCCCCGGCGACTGTGCCATTCTGCGCCACAGGTGTGAAAACACATTTTGGGAAAGATATGAAAAATGTCAGTTGTACTGTTCATAAAGAGGTGTGAATAAATGGCAGTGTTGAAAATTTGGAGTAAAAATATAAAAAATTGGGAAGTTACGAACGTGCATAGAAACCACGCAACACACGCTCGTAACCTAGTCATCGTTTGGAATTTTTTCACCAAATTTGCAACATGGTTTTTTGGGACCTCCCTCCAAGAACAGTGGCACTGTCGTTTAGATTAATTGGTCCTGAAAGGTGATTCCGCAGCGACTGCAAAATCACCTTTGGGACGAAAGCGAAAATAACAGTGCCATTGTTCACAGGTGATCTCAAGAATCCCATGTTGAAAATTTGGGGCCAAAATTCAAAAAAATGGCTAAGGTACCAACCAGTTGAAACTCCTTGCCCCCAAATTGACTCCCATTATCGGCTTACCTTTGATTCTTCATTTTATGGTTTGGATTTGCAGCGTGCAGACGTGTCCCAGTCCACAGAAGATGACAGCGCCTGACCTCTGGAGGTAAGGCATGGGTGGGGGGGCGTGGGGAGGCAGGTGTGCAGAGGGAGGGTTGAGATGGGGGAGGGGGACGGCGACACAGTGATGGACCGTTTCCTTTTGTACAGGTACAAAAAAAACAGCGAAGGACAGTTTATTCTTTCATTGGGAAATTTTTTTTTTATTAATGTGGGCACACTGGGGTGGGCTCCCAGTGTGCCACAATAATGGGGGGCATGCCAAAATGGGGATTAGGCACCCCAGTGTCTGCAAATCATGTAGAGGGGTTTAGGGGGAGGGGGTCCGTCTAACACCAGGAGTGGGCATCCCAGTGTTGAAAGAAAAAAAAAATGTAGGCACACTGAGGTGGGCTTCCAGTGTGCCACATTAATGGGAGGGGGGGATACATGCCAACACAGGGATTGGGCATCCCAATATCAGCTTTTCGGAAGTGTGTGGTGGGCAGCAGGGACTGCCATGTTTCAGCACACTGGGGTAGGCTCCCAGTGTGCCACATTTAATGGGGGGGGGTGATGCATGATGACACGGGGATTGGGCACCCCCGATGTCAGCTTTGCGAGACTGTGTGGCAGGCGGTAGGAGCCATTGTGGAAAGCCGCTCTGTGCCTACATTATTTATTTGAAATGTTTCACCAGGAAGGCACACTGAGCAAACATGTTGCTCGTAACTCCGGTCATGCACATTACTGTGCACTGTAATGCGCATGGCCAGAGTCTTGTCATCTGCCGCTACAATAACGAAACTGCACCTGATTGCAGTGGCAGATTTCTTTCAACATTTTGGCTTTCATTGACATTTTCTGACATCGCCAGCATGCTCACTGATTGTCAACTGAGGGACGCGCCCACTAAAGCTTCCCCTGCATTTACCACAACACGGACACACCTCTGAACTGTGCTGCTACCACAAGATGTTGCTTGTGCATCCGCGCAAGTCAACATAAAAAGGGGACCTGCGACATCACATTTCTCATTTCGCGCCAGAACATTAACTTAAAGGAAAACAGTCAAAAACAGTGGGGGCAATCACCAGGGCTGCAAAAATGCCCGATTAAAACAACCTTTATGGTTTAAAATAAATGCAGCTAACCTTTCTCGAGTTATTTTATATATTATGAAAGTTGCAGCTCCGAGTTCGGTCATGCGCAGTAGCACCTAGCGCTCCAGCTACTGCTACTGACTGCTACATGCTACTGCGCATGACTGAACGCGGAGCTGCAACTTTCATAATGATTTTAAATACATTAGACTGTTCCGTTTTCACCGGGAATTGGTTGTCGAGGTTCAGGTAACGCACCTCTACATGCCTCAGTGTTTCTTTTCCTCCCTTATAGATACGCCTCGCTCGTCATTTTTACGAGCCTTCCGGCAGAGGACAGGATGCCAGGGGCACACTCCATCTTCCGGTGCGGCGGCAGTTTTGACATGGCGCATCCAGGAGCAACATTAAAATGCTAAATAGCTCGAGAAAGGTTAGCTGCATTTATTTTAAACCATAAAGGTTGTTTTAATGAGGCATTTTTGCAGCCCTGGTGATTACCCCCACTGTTTTTGACTGTTTTCCTTTAAAAAACATACTGCATGCTCAGAATGGGAAAAACAAAACTTTAAAGCCTTATAACACTGTAACCGTTTAATATTTTTTCACAAGACCTTTCAAATGCACTACCTTAGGACATCCCACATGTGCCCTACAAGTTTGGGAAAAAAATTCCATTCCATATCGGCTATAGTTGAAAGCAAAAAAAAACCCCAAAATGTTAGGTATAGGAAAAAATAGACATTTTCAGAAAATGACTAATACGGATCTCAGAAACCGCACAAGCTGCCGTCACAAAACTTTCCACAGACCAAGACCTTGCCTAGTAGACAACACATGCAAAATGTCAGCTGATTTAGTCAAACAGTGCCAAAGCTATTAATGTGCAAACTTAGAGGTTTTAACATTGAACAGGCTACTCAACCCTAACTATAGGGGTACGACCACATCCCTATAATTATATAAATATATATATATATATATATATATATTCTTTGCAGAAACTACATTAATGCAACATATGGGGTTCAGCCTAAAGCGACAAAAAGTAAGGAAATGTGGTTTACCCTCCACCCCGATGAAAAGATCCCATTCTATAAACACTCCTGAAACATACACACGTGTCCATCACATCTGAGCTTTCTTGCTGCCACAGTGGGGTGAGCTTTAGGGTTGACAACCCAAGGAAGACTGTACCCCTGATTTGCTTCAGGTTAGAGTGGTGTTTTAGGCTTGGAAATCCTAAAACCACATTTCCCTACTTTCGTTGCTTTAGACTGAACCCTAAATGTTGTATTAATACAGTTTTTTTTGCAGAGAATTCCCTTACTTTTTTTTTTTAAATTCAAGTTTATTGACATACTGTTGGCACAGAAAGAAAACAGAATCTTACAGAAGATAACCTGTGACCGATGGTGCCACTTACAATGTACCATTAGAAAATGAATACAACAATTTTCTGATACTAACTCCTCCCTATTTAACAATCATACGGTCTTCTCCTATCACCCCTCCCCCATATCTGCGAGGGTTGAGATAAATCTGCTCATTAGCGAACGAACCAGGGTCAACTTGTCTTACAGTGGCTAAGATTGGAGCAAGTACAGTGTTTGGAAGGGGCCCCATACCTGATCAAATTTCAAAGAGCTACCCCTTCTCAAAGCCCCGAATTTTTCCATATTTAAGTTAAAGAGTAGCTCTTGCAACCATTCCATGTAACTAGGAGAGGAGTTATCCAGCCAGTGTTTTAACACTATTTTCTTGACCGATGATGAGATCAAGGCCATATATATCTTTGGGATTTTACAGCAATACCAGTGTAGTCACCTATCAGGCAGATTTCTGGGGTAAAACAATGTTCAATGCCCAGTAAAGGATCCGCCTTGTGCTTAATTTGGTCCCACAACCCTTTTACCGATGGACAATCCCAGAAGATGTGAAATAAGTCTCCCTCAGCCTGCTGACAGCGATTACATGACGGGTCTGGGCCACGTCTAACTCTCTTACTTTTTAAGATAGTATAATTGTGTAACCCCCCTGCAAATTGGGGTTCCCAAAAGTCTTCCAGGATCTTGCTGAATACTCCAAGTCTGGGCGGTGTTTGACATCTCAGCTGTTGAAATGTGGTTCCAAGTGAATGCTATTTGAGCCTCCACATACTGTCTCTTTAAGAGCTGTCTGCTTGCAGACTTAATTAGTTTGTATGGGGAGACTGTGCGTTCTAATGCCCGAATCCCGCCCAGGCTGCTGTCAGTTCGCTCCATTTCTGCTGTTGCTACATGTGCAGAGGGAGCCTTGTTGAAAGATATAACTGTTTGCCAGAAATCATTTAGAATGACTGAGAAAATGTAGTTTGTCTAACCTGTCTTCCTCTCAGCACGAACTGTTTCAGTGTAGCTTTTTCATTTCGGTTCTGAATAGCTGACTTGGACCAATCAGGATGATAGGGAGACCCTAAAATGGAGCCTGTGGACAAATCGGAACTTGGACTCTCAATTTTGAGCCAGCCACAAGGGGATTGTATGGGCAGTGACTCTGGAAAATGTAGTTTTAACCTTGGCGCCTTTTTCTACCAACAGAGGGAGTCTTATTGTGAGTGACAGCTGAATCAGCCAACAGAATAGTGTTGAGCTAAAGGAAATGCCCTGCTCTGTGACTAGAAAGATCAGATCAGTTGTGGCAGTGAAGAGAGAAGGAGCTGTGTGCTTCTGTGGTGAATAGTTTTGCGCGGGAAGTGCGTGTGAGGCCTTGAGTTTTGGTCTGCAGCCTTTGTGAGTGCTAGTTTGGAGTGAATCCGAGTTGTGAGGAGAAAGAAGCACTAGAAGTGTGGAAACTAGGCTCACCCTGTAGAAGACTGGAGAAATTGCTGAATCTCGCTCGGTCTCTTAGGAACTGAAGCTGCTGTGTGTGCTCCTGGGTATTATGCAGTAATTGCGATCGGGATCGAGGAGCAGCCTGCCTGGTATAGTGCTTTCCTTTTACATTTGAATGTGCGTAGTGCTTGTGGGGAATTGCTATTTCCAATCCCCTGTGCTGTGTGCTGTGTGTTGAAGCTGGAAGCAAGACCCAGCTTGTCTCAAACTAAATCCGTTTGCTATAAACTGCAGTGGGGTCCAGTCACAAAGACCTTGTCTCCATGCCCTGCTCTTTCTGACAATCCAGAAGAACATCCACCATCCGGTTCTCAGCTTGGGTATTGTGAGTACAAATCAGGATATTCCCCTGCAGCCTGTTTTCAATCACAAGTGCGTCATCTAATTCTTGTTGTTTCTTTGCTTCATGGACTGAGCCATGAGGCTCCGGATTTCAACTGGGTGTTGTGCATATATTTTCTTCTACAGGGCCCTATCCATCTGCACCTGCTAGCCAACCCCGAGCAACGGACCTGGCTAGCCCCCCACCTGGGTACCCAGAGTGTGACTTTTCAGACCCTGTATGAGTGCACAATACTGTGATTTAATGCCACTAATTAACCTGATTTCCCCCTCCTGTGTTACTGTTCCCTAAATAAATCAGATTTGTTGTTGTTGTTAAACGTTAAACTGTCTTAAGTGTCAGTATCTTCATGCCAAGCACTGTATTGGTTTGTGTATGCTGCTTAACCTTATTTTTCAGGGGGTCCTCAGAGACAAACCTGCGAATCAGTCTCGAGGGTAAGTGGTACCTTATGAATGAACAGTGTGTACATGTGGGGTATTGGTACTGTAACTCCTGTGCACATACCTCTCAACTGTCCCTGATTTTCAGGGACGTCCCTGATTTTGCCTCAAAATTTTCCTCTGTCTCTCGTAAAATTTGTATTTTTGTGACAGAACAGTTAAGATTAAAATCACAAATTAATGACAAGCATTAAAGTAACATACTTATTCTACTTCAGAAAATGCATCTTAACACAAATCCCTTTATTCTGTCAGCTTTCTGAGTGAATAGCACCAGTTTTAAAGATGTGTCCCTGATTTGGGGTCTTTGTCCCTGATTTTTTTGAAGCCTCGTCCCTGATTCTTGAGGCAAGAGGTTGAGAGGTATGCCTGTGCGTCGTGTGGGCCATTAGAGGGATTAGAAGGGGGTCTCAGTGTCCCAGAGGGCTGTGACCAAACTATACCAGCCATTACAAACCCTGACCTCTGGGTGGAGGCACCTGCCATAGAACCTAGGCCCCTCAACCTGTCAGTAGTCAAGCAGGCAGGGGTAGTAGCCCGTGGGATAGCATCGCCTGGGGTTACAATTGTATCCTCATCTGCCTGTGGGACTCCCATCTATCCATCCATAGATGCGTACATGTGGCTAGCGTTTGTAGCAAAACAGCAGCATTCCCCAACGTCATGAACACGGTATTGAAAATATTCAAATCCCCGGCAAAATGTTATTTTGTACCAGTGCAGTGTCATTCCACGCCACAGGTGTGAAAACACAGTTTGGCCAGGCTTTGAAAACTGACTGCTGTCATGTTGATGAGGTGGTGTAAAAAAAAAAATGGCTACATTGAAAATCATGGTCAAAATATTTTAAATTACCAAAGTTATGAGCAGGGGCACTGGAAAATCGCGGGCGCGAATTCAGCGCATTTTCCGCGATTATGTGCTCCCTCCGTGACTCCACCGCAATATTGCCTGCTCTTGGAGGTGTCTGCATCTCACTGTGCATTTCACTATCTGTGGCTCTTAGTTTCACCACATTGTGCTGCCATCCAGTGCTTGCTGCATCCCCCACCAATGCTATTCCGCCCCGTGACCTCATAATAGGGTGGAATCTTGAACATCAGTGGCGGGCTTTCCTGGTGCTTAAGCACCGTTCACATGCTGCCGTTATGCCCCCCTCAGGTCCGCCTAAGCCTCTTAAATGCAGCTGGAGGGGGGACCCTGCTTGTCGGGAGCTAAAGCAGCCAGTGACTTGAGCCGCAATGAGACCCGGCGTGAGGCGACCTGTGAGTGTGACCTCACGATCTCCGACCTCCGATCCGTGACCCGCGACCGCGCGACCCTCCGACTCGAGACCTGCGACCAGAGAGAAACAAGAAGCTGCAGCAGGAGCATTAATTCACCGAGCACCAGAATGCAACAGGAGCAGCATGAGCTAAAGGAGGCATTGACTCGGGTCCACACTTACCAGTGGAAGAACTTTGAAATAAATAAATAAATTGTGACCTGCCCTGCTTGCTTTTTGCTATTTGCTGCCTGCATTCTGCCATCTGAAGGAGTGAGGACAGAAGGCTTTCCCTGGTTCCCAAAGTGCCAACCTGCATCTAAGGTAAGTTTTACTGCTGGCTAGTTTGGGATGGATGGGGGTGGGGAGGGCACATGCTGGCATTGTTGGCAAGCAAAGTGTATATTTCCGCTGTTCTGAAGTGCTGTTTGTTTAAACATATTTGTCAGTCTGGGCAACCCTTCCTGATCCGACCTGCCAAAAATTGTTCTGTGCAAGCCTGTTCGTCCACCGGTCTCGCCTCTGGTGATGGTGGGCATGGGGCGGACGTGCAGGCTGGCCCAGAACAATTTTTTCTGCATGTGTACCAGTCCGCCAGGTCCGTGCCAAGCTCCAGTCGCTTGTTGTTGATGGTCGGTGGAGGGTCGAGCCTGGCGGACTGGCCCACATGCAGAAAAAAAAAATTGTTCTGGCCTCGGGTGATGGTGGGCATGGGGCGGACGAGCAGGCTGGCCCAGAATAATTTTTTTCTGCATGTGTACCAGTCCGCCAGGTCCGTGCCAAGCTCCAGTCGCTTGTTGTTGATGGTCGGTGGAGGGTCGAGCCTGGCGGACTGGCCCACATGCAGAAAAAAAAAATTGTTCTGGCCTCGGGTGATGGTGGGCATGGGGCGGACAAGCAGGCTGGCCCAGAATAATTTTTTTCTGCATGTGTACCAGTCCGCCAGGTCCGTGCCAAGCTCCAGTCGCTTGTTGTTGATGGTCGGTGGAGGTACGGGCTTGGCGGACTGGCCCACATGCAGAAAAAAAAAAAATGTTCTGGCCTCGGGTGATGGTGGGTATGGGGCGGACGAGCAGGCTGGCCCAGAATAATTTTTTTCTGCATGTGTACCAGTCCGCCAGGTCCGTGCCAAGCTCCAGTCGCTTGTTGTTGATGGTCGGTGGAGGTACGGGCCTGGCGGACTGGCCCACATGCAGAAAAAAAAAATTGTTCTGACTTCGGGTGATGGTGGGCATGGGGCGGACGAGCAGGCTGGCCCAGAATAATTTTTTTTCTGCATGTACCAGTCCGCCAGGTCCGTGCAAGCTCCAGTCACTACTTGTTGATGGTCGGTGGAGGTCGAGTCCTGCGGACTGGCCACATGCAGAAAAAAAATTGTTCTGGCCTCGGTGATGGTGGGCATGGGCGGACGAGCAGGCTGGCCCAGAATAATTTTTTTCTGCATGTGTACCAGTCCGCCAGGTCCGTGCCAAGCTCCAGTCGCTTGTTGTTGATGGTCGGTGGAGGGTCGAGCCTGGCGGACTGGCCCACATGCAGAAAAAAAAAAATGTTCTGGCCTCGGGTGATGGTGGGCATGGGGCGGACAAGCAGGCTGGCCCAGAATAATTTTTTTCTGCATGTGTACCAGTCCGCCAGGTCCGTGCCAAGCTCCAGTCGCTTGTTGTTGATGGTCGGTGGAGGTACGGGCTTGGCGGACTGGCCCACATGCAGAAAAAAAAATGTTCTGGCCTCGGGTGATGGTGGGTATGGGGCGGACGAGCAGGCTGGCCCAGAATAATTTTTCTGCATGTGTACCAGTCCGCCAGTCCGCTAGCTCCAGTCGCTGTTGTTGATGGTCGGTGGAGGTCACGGGCCTGGCGGACTGGCCCTACATGCAGAAAAAAAATTGTTCTGACTTCGGGTGATGGTGGGCATGGGGCGGACGAGCAGGCTGGCCCAGAATAATTTTTTTCTGCATGTGTACCAGTCCGCCAGGTCCGTGCCAAGCTCCAGTCACTTCTTGTTGATGGTCGGTGGAGGGTCGAGCCTGGCGGACTGGCCCACATGCAGAAAAAAAATTGTTCTGGCCTCGGGTGATGGTGGGCATGGGGCAGGACGAGCAGGCTGGCCCAGAATAATTTTTTGCATGTGTACCAGTCCGCCAGGTCCGTACAAGCTCCAGTCGCTTGTTGTTGATGGTCGGTGGAGGGTCGAGCCTGGCGGACTGGCCCACATGCAGAAAAAAAAAATTGTTCTGGCCTCAGGTGATGGTGGGCATGGGGCGGACGAGCAGGCTGGCCCAGAATAATTTTTTTCTGCATGTGTACCAGTCCGCCAGGTCCGTGCCAAGCTCCAGTCGCTTGTTGTTGATGGTCGGTGGAGGTCGAGCCTGGCGGACTGGCCCACATGCAGAAAAAAAAAATTGTTCTGGCCTCGGGTGATGGTGGGCATGGGCGGACAAGCAGGCTGGCCCAGAATAATTTTTTCATGTGCCAGTCCGCCAGGTCCGTGCCCAAGCTCCAGTCGCTTGTTGTTGATGGTCGGTGGAGGTACGGGCTTGGCGGACTGGCCCACATGCAGAAAAAAAAAAATGTTCTGGCCTCGGGTGATGGTGGGTATGGGGGTGGACGAGCAGGCTGGCCCAGAATAATTTTTTTCTGCATGTGTACCAGTCCGCCAGGTCCGTGCCAAGCTCCAGTCGCTTGTTGTTGATGGTCGGTGGAGGTACGGGCCTGGCGGACTGGCCCACATGCAGAAAAAAATTGTTCTGACTTCGGGTGATGGTGGGCATGGGGCGGACGAGCAGGCTGGCCCAGAATAATTTTTTTCTGCATGTGTACCAGTCCGCCAGGTCCGTGCCAAGCTCCAGTCACTTGTTGTTGATGGTCGGTGGAGGGTCGAGCCTGGCGGACTGGCCCACTGCAGAAAAAAAAATTGTTCTGGCCTCGCGGTGATGGTGGGCATGGGGCGGACGAGCAGGCTGGCCCAGAATAATTTTTTTCTGCATGTGTACCAGTCCGCCAGGTCCGTGCCAAGCTCCAGTCGCTTGTTGTTGATGGTCGGTGGAGGGTCGAGCCTGGCGGACTGGCCCACATGCAGAAAAAAAAAATTGTTCTGGCCTCAGGTGATGGTGGGCATGGGGCGGACGAGCAGGCTGGCCCAGAATAATTTTTTTCTGCATGTGTACCAGTCCGCCAGGTCCGTGCCAAGCTCCAGTCGCTTGTTGTTGATGGTCGGTGGAGGGTCGAGCCTGGCGGACTGGCCCACATGCAGAAAAAAAAAATTGTTCTGGCCTCGGGTGATGGTGGGCATGGGGCGGACGAGCAGGCTGGCCCAGAATAATTTTTTTCTGCATGTGTACCAGTCCGCCAGGTCCGTGCCAAGCTCCAGTTGCTTGTTGTTTATGGTCGGTGGAGGGTCGGACCTGGCGGACTGGCCCACATGCCGAAAAATAATTGTGGCAAGCATGACTGTGTTGGCAGGGTTACCATGTACCAGCCCATGACATTACTGCATGTCGTGCTGGGGGGAAAGGAACTGGGGAAGAACCCCCCTCCGGAGGATAATGGAGATGATGGGCACTCCTGCGGCATGGGTGGCTCACATCACATCCCACTGCCGGCCCAGCTCGCCGTGATCTCCCTGGCTGCCAACACATAGGCTGCACCGATCTCAGTCATGCCAGAGGTCTGGAGTCTGGCTAACAGCACTGCAGGTGGGGAGATCCAGTCAGGGGGTTCAGGCAATGAGTGAGAGGCCTCCGCCCAGTGAGTACCCTGGAAGGATGCCCTGTCCTCCAGGGTGCATAAAGAGTCTTAAAAAAAAAAAAAGTCATCCGTTTTATTTAAAGCAACAGTGCTTGCAGGAATCAAGAATCAAGCATCAATTTTATTTAATGTAACAGTGCTTGCAGGAATCAAGAATCAATCATCAAGTTTATTTAATGTAACAATGCTTTAAGAAATCAAGAATTAATCAATTTTATTTAATGTAACAATGCTTTAAGAAATCAAGAATCAATCATCAATTCTATTTAATTGTAACAGTGCTTGCAAGAATCAATCAACATCAGTATGTCTCAGCCAAATGCCAAGTGTCTGCGTCTATCTCGCGAGGAGGCCAAACAGCTCCATCTTTCCTACACTGTGCGCGCCATTGATCGGGTCGCTCTGTATCCTGGTGATCTGTATGAGGATGGGGGCCAGCTGTTCTGCAAGTTCTGCTGTCAAGCCGTGGATTATCTTCGCAAGCATACAATCGACCTGCACATGAGAACACAAAAACATGTGGATCGGAAAGCTGCAGCAATGAAGAGAAAACAAGACGGTATGTATACAGTATTTATACACAAGTGTCACATTTATCTCTCTGTGAGTGGGTGAGTGTGCGGGTGAGTGTGTGGGAGGGTGTGTGGGTGTCGGGTCTATCACTATTTTACATTACCTTTTTTTTTTTCCCCCACTTTACAGGCAGTACCTTACAACGACAGCAGTCACTGGCGTCTTGTTTATCGAGAGCAACATCAGCTGCAGAGGATCGTAAAGAATTTGTCCTGGACTTCGTAAGATGCCTGACACATGCAGACATTCCTCTGGAAAAAGCTCCAGCCTTCGAACAGTTCCTCTGCAAATACACAAAACATGGTGGAAGTCTTCCTGGGTCCGCACAGCTACGCTCTACATACCTTTAGGAGCTTCGCCCAAAGCATGAGGACTATGTAAGAAAGCTGGTTGAACACACTGACCTCTACTTAATATTGGATGAAACTACAGATGCCTGTGGACGTAGCGTTTTGGGAGTTCTGGCACAGCCTCTGACAAGGGTCAATGAACAGCCGGTGTTGATAGGACGTGAGTTTTTGGATCGTGTGAATCACACCACTGTCTCCCAAGCTGTGCTTCGTATTTTAAATGAGAATGGCATAAATTTTGACAAGGTGTTTGCAGTTGCCACAGACAGCGCCAGCTATATGCAGAAAGCATTTAAAACTATTCTTTCCGGCATATTCCCGAACGCTGTGCATGCAACTTGTATTGCACATTTGCTAAATTTGGTTCTGGAACTCTGGTCCACAGTATTGGAAGACCTTAATACTGTGGTCAACTTGATCAAAAAGGTTTTCTGTCAGAGCCCCATGCAGCGCCATCAATATTTAGAATTTCTAGAGGCAAAGGATGGCATTGTTCCAAAGATGCCTGTATATGCTGTGCTGACCCGCTGGTGCTCCTGGGTAAAGGCAGTCAATTATCTGGCTGACTATCTGCCTCTCGTGGCAGACTTCATAAACCGCACTTCATCAGATGCAGCTTCATTTAAAAAACTCAAAATGCTGTTGTCAAGTAGACTTGATGCGCTTGTAGCGCAAGCCACATTTGTGTCGGAACACTCTAGTGAGCTTGTGCAACTCATCGAAGAGCTGCAGGTAACAACGGTACCCCAAGGGCACAGCATTTTTTCACGACTGAATCACCTACACTTATTTTTGGATTTCTGTGCCACAGCTGGCATAGACGAATACAGGCCTAAGACTGGAAAAACTCTCAGTGTGCCAAGAGGGCGAGAGAGCTGCCTGTGTCTATCTGTTCCAACAAGTGATGTTGGAGAGCAGTCAAAAACTGGACAATGTCATCAAAGGACACCCCTCAATGCATGTTTTCCAGGCAGCCCGTGTCTTTGATCCGCTACAACTTCCTGTGCTGGACAAACAAAGACAGCTATATCACTGGCATACCGGGGCTTGCAGACATTTCACCCTTTGAGTGGCATGCTCATACGAATGCTGCCAAGTTAGTACCACCAGACTTTGAAATTGCAGCCTGGTGGGAGTCTCAGTCACCATCGCTGGGCAAACTGGCAGCCTTGGCAAAATGTTACATTTGGATGCCTGTCAGCACTGCCGACATAGAAAGAACATTTTCTGTTTACACAGACCTTCTGAAGGACAATAGAAGAACTCTAAAAGAAAATAATGTAAAATTGCTGTTAATGCTAAATACAACAAACATTTTTAAATATTGCTGAATATTATGCTTGCATTATTTCAGTTGGTTGGCAAACCAAGCAGAAGACCAGGTTTCAGAAGGAGGTTAAGGGAGCAGCCCAGTTTCACACAGTATACTAGTGGAGATTGTAGGAATCCAGTCCATGTCTGCCAGATATACTACACTCGGGCTATACAGACAGCCCAATATGTACTTTTAGTAACTGTTTTCTGCTGTGGTTCAAGATAGGGGACCTCAGTGACAGCGTAAAATTGGGGAACAAATTATGTAACTTTTTGTGCGTGTGTAAACGTGTTCATTTTTAGGTGTTTGGTTGGGGTTATGCATTTGGGATGGAGTTTCTAATTGTTTGTTTTTTATATTTTTTTTGTAATAGTTTTTGGTGGTGGATTGTGTAAAATGTGGTGTTTGCAAAGAATAAAGTGTGTGTGCTTTTAAAATAATATGTGGCTTTTGTATATCAAAATCTGAACTATTTGACTAACATAAGTGGCTACTTGCGTGCTCCGCAACTTTCCCAATTTTACCCAAAAGTCCCGCAAGTCTGTCCACATTTCTCCGCAATTTTCCAGTGCCCCTGGTTATGAGCGAGCATAGCAAAATTTCAACTGGTAAGCATAACGTTGCCAATTTTATATATTTTGACTCCAAATTTTCAGCATAGCTTTCTTATGATCCCACCTCATGAACAAGGGTGGTGAAAATGTTCAAATCCTGCCCAACAGGTGAATTTTCCAAGCGACTGTGAAATTGCCTTTCAGGACTGATTTGCGAATTCACCACCATTGGTCATGAGGTGGGTTCCCCAAAACAGGCCATGTTGAAAATCTGGGGACAAATAATGCAAAAATGACAAAGTTATGTATCGAACTAGGTCAAAACCCCATTAAAATACACTGAACCATACTTACCTTAGTTTCTCATATTAAAGTTGGTGGTTCCAGCAGCAAGACGGGTCTTCCATCGGAGAGTGGATCTTCGCCCTGGGACCTGTTCAGGTGAGTGAGAGTGGGTGTGGGATGGTGGCTGCTCAGTGGGATGTCAGGTTGGGGTCGGCTTGTCGAAGGACCATTTTCGTTTTTTACAGGTGTATTAAAAAAAAAGGACATTGGGGCGGTTTTCTTTATCACAGCTTAGTCAACTACGGGGATGGCGATTGGAGGATGAGGGGGACCACTAGACACCAGGAAAAGATTGAAACAATATGGGTATGGGATCGGAGGGTGGGGGGTGCCGCTAGACACCAGGGAAACATTACAAAATATGGGGACAGCGATCGGAGGGGTGGGGGGTGCCACTAGACACCAGGGAAAGATTGAAACAATACGGGGATGGCAATCGGAGGGTGGGGGTGCCACTAGACACCAAAAAAGCTTTTAAAAATAAGAGAATGGAAATTGAGGGGGGTGTCATAAGACAACAGGAAGCATTTAAAAATACGGGGGTGGTAATTGGAGGGTGCGGGGTGCCACTAAATACCAGGAAACATTATAGAAAAATGCAATTTTGTATTAAAGGTATCCCTTTTCAGTATGGCCGAATTCTTTTTTCGTATGGTAATATGAAAAAAGCAGAAGTAAGTCACGAAAAAGGATGCGGGGGGGGGCATATTTGGGGGTTATGTTAACAACAGTAAAGTGCAGAATCCACCTAATGGGGTCCCAATGAGCAAGATACACATGTTTGTCTCTGTGCAGTATGTTGTTTTTGTGGGGTTTGAATTTATTTATTTTAATTTTTTTTTTATGGAAAAGAAGATAGTGACATTTGAATCAGGATTTTTTTCACAAGAAAAAGGATTAGCCCCCATATGGACAAGAATCCTGATTTTTATGGCCAAATTCTTTTTTCATTCCAAACATCTATCCTGAAGTGATTACTGAGCATGCTCAGAACTGATTTTAAAAAATTTGTAACAGATTAATATTTTTGCATCAAACTAGAAAAAGGCACATCTGTGGGTCAAGCACTTTCTACCCTGAAAATTTCAGACCCAAATTCCAAACCGTCTGGGCGCAAGGGGTGGACAAGAAAACAGCAAAACGTCCCGAAAAAATCACTTTTTTCATTATCCAAATCTCGGATTCTGCACAAGTGATCAGAACGAATGTTGACACATCAAGAGAGCTACCCACACAAAACCATACTTGCAAAATTTCGTGCAAATCTGTGGAATGGCTGCGGAGTTACTGAAGTGCAAAAATTGGGGTTTAACATTAAATACTCTACTCAACCCTAAATATAGTGGCGCTACTGTGCCATTAAAATATATATATGTGTGTGTGTGTGTATATGTATATGTATATGTATATAAATATATAAATATATAAAATACTAGGGTTGTATGGCCACTTCTATGTTAAGCCCCACATTTTGCACTGTAATAACTTTGCAACTGTTTGACCAATTTGTCTGCAATTTTGCATGCACCATCTGCTGCCAGTGATCTCTCAATCTGGCAAGTTTCTTTCCGGTCAGAAGTGTGGATGCAGTGCTGCAGAGTGCCAAAAACAGTGCAGAACAACACTTTTTTGGCCATTTTTGGCAAATTCTTTGCTCATCTCTACAGCCCGAACGGTTTGTCAATCTGGTCCAAAATGTTCAGGGTGTATGGGCACTGGGTCAGAGAAGTACCTTTTTAAGGTTTGGTGAAAAATTATGAATCCATTCAAAAGTTATTAAAGTTTATAGCCTGTGGGGAAAAAAATTATGTTCCCCTCGAAAGTACTTTTAACTTTCCCAGAAATGCTGCAAGCTTTCGCGAAAGTCCCATTGGTTAACATGGGGGACTTAGGCCGGCCCACAGGGGCAGGGTGCCGTCTGTGACGCCAACGACCTGGGTTCGGAATGGACTTGAGACATTGGAGGACCGGCCAGGGGAGAAGGATTGATTGTCCCAGGGACTGCTCTCCTTCTCCGGCGCGAGGGGGGGGGGTAGAGTGTCCAGTACAACGTGAATCCCTAGCGGAGGCTGAGGGTACCTCCGTGCTGGTGCCTGTGTGGGGTGGGGCGGACGCGGGACATCATTGCATGTCTCTGCCCTCAGGGAAAAAACAACAAAGAATCGTAGGCCACCCACAATGATGCCCACCGTTGGCCCTGATCGCTCCCTCCGCTGACCAGTTCCATGTCTACGGTTCCAGCAGGGCTCGAACCCAGCCAGGAAGGCAATGTCGGTGGGTGCCCCCCGCTGACACCTTGTTCCATCTCTGACGGGTTCGTCTGGTGCCATGGCTCCGCCCTGGGGGGTAAGTCAGGGTGTCTTCGGGAAGGTAAGTCCGGGGAGGGGTGGGGGTTGGGAGTTCGAGCGGAAGAGGGGGTGGTCTACAAAACATGGAGGACTTTGCAAGTCCCCATGTTAACACATGGGAGTTTTGCGAAAGTCGCGGAACTTTCACAAAAGTTCCACAGTTAAACAGCCTCCTAAAACAGTTTCTTTGGCACTTCAAAGCAAAAAAAAACGGTATGGATTTGGGGCTGAAAGTTGCAGGGTGACAAGCCCTTGCCCCACAGATGTGTCTTTTGCTGGTTTGGTGAAAAACTTTACACTGGTTCCATAATTACGGCACTCCGAAGTTGCAAATTTTCCCCTAGGATAACTCTCTGGCTGTCGTGGTGCCTTTCGTCGGCTATATCTCGAAAACGGTTTGAGATACAGATTTTTCACTAAGCGCAGCTTAGTACACCATTAGGTGCACTAAGCATGCATGGAGGGGGGCCAGGCCATGAATATAACTGCGAAGGAATTTTTTCCAAAGTTCCTATTGTTACTCCGATATTGCCACATTTGCAGTACAAGCATTACTTGGAATGCCTATAGGCTTGCACTATGTGTTTGTATTTATGGATAATTGCATATCATTTATGCTAAAGTGGGAGCACTGGGCCCTCCTGTGCTATGCCGCTACACTCATGGGTGAGTGGGAGTGCAGGGCCCAGTGGGCCCGCACTCCCACCTATGGATACCATTATGCAAAACTAAAAGAAAAGCGTGTCCTGCACTATGTCTCTATACTTATAGGTAGGTGGGAGTGCAGGGCCCAAAAGGCCCACGCTTCCACCCATGGAAACCATCTTGCAATACTGGGAGCACAGGGCCCTCCTACGCAATGCTTCTGCACTTATGGGTGGGTGTCCCACCTATGGATACCATATGAGTAACATTTCACTGTCTCAAAAAGAAGGGAAATTCATTGCAAAAAACTCTGTTAATGCATCAGTTAGGGTTGATTCCACACCAACAAAAGTCTGGAAATTCGATGTTAGGGTTGCCAACCTTACCCCCACCCTCCACAGACAAACAGGCACCGGGGTGTGTCTTGGGGTCGTCGGGCCTAACTCTCACCCCATTGTTCTATACTGTACCATCTCAGCTTGTTTATATAAGTAATGGGGTGACAGGGCCAAAGACCCCAAAGCACACCCCGGCGGCTGTTGGTTTGAGGGGGGTAGGGTTAGTAACCCTAACATCGAATTACCAGACTTTTGTTCAAGATATATATATATATATATATATATATATATATATATATATACACACACACACATATATATATATATACACACACACACATATATTTATATATATCTGTAACAGATCCAGGCTACAGCACCTCATTCTCTGTTCCATCTATCATCTTATTAACTGCAGCAAGGTTTGGGGGGAAAGAAGAGCTCTGAGCTTTTCCCTTCTGGTTGGGGAGGCAGAGTGTATTGTATTAGAGAGGGTGGTTAACTGAAAACAGTGTTGTTGGGAAGCTATAATTACTTTTGGCTGGTGGAGGGTGGGGGTTTATTTTTGTTTAGAGATGTGAGTGTCTGTATGGGGGGTACAAACTGCGATTTGCAGCATATGTGCTATAAAACTCAGTTTGTGTCTTTATCCAGATACCTGATTAACTGAATACTGGGTGGAATGTGAATATTTGCGAAACCCAAATATTGGACCATGTGAATCCCCCTTCCGGAGTTAGCTTAACTTCTGTAATGTATAAAGAAACCATTCATAATAGAGATTTGAAACTTCAGGTAACGTAGGCGTTTGCTGGATTGTAAAAATTTTGTTCATGGTGACTCACTTATATGTATAGTAGAAGAGCTATTTACTGTAAGATAGACTGGTGTTATGCTGTAAAGGTCAAACAATGGCTGAACCATCAGTATACTGTAGTTGGTTGTGGAGGGCAGGGAGAGGTTAGTAAGTGCAAGGTTTTGGTGGTAGGGGATGATTAAAAAAGTAGTACTTGACAGCTGCAGTATTGAACATAGTGGGTTAATTCTAACCTAAGGTGGTTTAAGGATTGAAATTTCCTGTGATAGATGGTATTCAGCTGAAGATGTTGAGGGTCTATGATAGATCAGACTTACCTTTTTTTTTTTTTTGTATCAGTCAATCAAATCTTTATTTATCCAGGCGAACATCGTTGAGCACAGCTCATTTGCAAGATGGACCTGGTAAGGTCAAGATTCAATTTACATAAAAATATAATAAGATACAGAGTATACACACTTTGAGGAGACAACAATTTGATACAATACATCAATTTAGTGTCACAAGTACGTTGATACGCTACAATACAAAAAGTTTTTTACATATATACATGATTTATGAAGCAGCCAGCTTGCTAGGTTGGTAGTAGGAGTCACTTTAAGCTAACACTTTTTGATGATAGGATTTAAAGTGTGAGGGGTTTTCTAGATATTTATGAATCATATGATGTGCTGTCTGGACAGCTGGAAGTTATTTCTGCGAGGAGTGATATGTAATGGGTAAATACTGGAGGGGACAGTGGCAGAGGAGATGGATAGGTTGAAAATACCGGATATTATAGCCAGGGGTAAGGAAGGGGGGGTGAAAAGGTTAGTGTGGGGTGGGGGAGGGATTGGGGGAAGGCCGATACTGTAGAGGGATCAATAGTGGGTCTCGGAGGAAGGGAGGAGGCCCGACTGGTGAAGTATATAGCAGAGGGTATAAGGGTGATTATGTAAAATAATGATTATGATGAAATGGATTGGGGGGTAATGGTATATGAATTGTGAGGTGACTGCTCTTGGTGTGACGGAGAGCTTCCTTATAAAGGTCGGCCAGCTGGGGAGGAAGATGGAAGATTAATCTTCTGTTGGCGGAAACAGTTATATTTTTCTTTGATTAGCCTATTGTATAGATATTTGAAGGCTGTAATAGATATAAGTTTGTTCACTTTCAGTGTCTTCTGCATTGTGTTCCATAAAGCAGATAACACATAGCTAATGGCATGTCTTCCATGGCGAGAGTGGAATTTAGGCACTTTAAGCATAATGAAATTCAGACTTCTTAAGGTATAATTACTTGACGTGGCTTGTAAGAAGCAGTCTGAGATATATTTTGGAAGCTGCTGTGATATTGCTCTGTAAGTCCATAGTGTTGCATTTCTGTCTCTTCTAAATTGAAGCGAGGTCCATCCAACTGCAGTATGTAGCGAGCAGTGGTGAGTGCTGTAAGGTAGATCTGTGATAAACCTCAGGGCACTGTGGTAAAGTGTGTCCAGTTTGTTCAAATATAAGATGGGGCAGCGACTATATAAGAAGTCAGCATAGTCTAATACTGAGAAGAATGTGGCCTGGACCATCTCCTTTTTTGAATCGCTTGTAAGAAAGTGCTTTTTTCTGTAATACAGTCCAAGTCTTTGTTGGAGTTTTTTTTAGCAGTTCTTCCAGATGTTCTAAGTAGTCAAGTCTGCTATGTAGCCATACCCCCAGGTATTTGAATTTTGTGACATATGCAAGATTTCCACCAAGGGCAGTGGATAACTTAGGGAGATTGTTTGGGATAGAGTATCCTGCCTGTAATTGGGGGGAGAAAAACATTGCCTTAGTTTTTTTTTGCATTTAGTAGCAGTTTTTTTCCCAGTAGCTGATGTTGCAGTAGGTCAAACTCTGCTTGTAGGTCTTTGCATGCTGTTACAGGAGAAGGGTGACTGACATACAGTACTGTATCATCAGCAAACAGGTGTACAGTGGCTTTGGTAAGATTAATGTCGATGCTATTGATATATATGGCAAAGAGGATTGGGCCGAGGATAGATCCTTGGGGTACTCCTCTTTGTAATGGTTTGAGTGGGGATAGTTCTCTTTCGGCCTTTACCTGCTGGGTTCTTCCTGAGAGATAGTTGTTAAACAATCTAATGAAGTTGGTGTCGAGTCCAATTGACTTCAGGGAGGAGAGGAGCAGGTCGTGGTTGACAGTATCAAAGGCCTTACTCAGGTCTAAGAAGACAGCACAGACACAATTTTTTTTTTATCCAATTCAAGTTGCCAGTCATTGGTTACTTTTGCAAGTGCTGTAATGGTACTGTGTTTGGTTCTGAATCCAGATTGTGCTGGGTTTAGTAGATTATTTGCTTCAAAATATCCTCTTAGTCGGGTGCTTACGATTTTTTCAAGTAGTTTGGACAGCACAAGGAGAATGGAAATTGGTCTGTAGTTGTTGAGGTCTGTAGGGTCCCCTGCTTTCAATAGTGGAATAACTTGAGCGGTTTTCCAGATCGATGGGATAGATCCTGACTGTAGTGAGAGGTTAAACAGGTGTTTTACTGGTACTGCTAATACTTGTATGGCAATTTTTAAGAAGTAGGGGTCAAGGGAGTCCGCACCTGCACTTTTTTTTTGATATCCAATTGTGAAGTTAAATTAGCTTTTCAACTTGCTTCAGCGTGGCTGGTATGAAGGAGAAAGTAGTGTCAGTAACCCTTGCGTCAGTGTTCTTTATCCCTAGATGTGATCTCAATTGGTTAGCTGGAGAGGAGTCGAATGCTAGCCCAGCAGTTGTAAAGTGATTGTTAAAGGCTTCCAAGACTTCTATTCTATCAATGATGGTTCTCTTTCCACTGTGTATTTTGACTGGGAGTGAATTACTTGGGTCATGGCCTGTTATATCTTTTATAGTGTTCCAGAACTTGGCAGGGTTGTGGTATGAGGAGTCTAGTTCAGCCATGTAGTATGCAGCTTTGCGTCTGCACTTTCCTGGTGCAGATATTGCTGGCTTTTTTGAACTGCTCCCAATCAGTAGCTAACTTAGTTTTTCGAGCCTTTTTCCAAGCTTGTCTCTTTCAAGGAGGGTAGATTTAAGGTCTGAATTGAACCAGCGACAGGTTTTATTTTTGGTACGTACTTTAGAGACTGGTGCATGGATGTTAAGTGCACCTGTAATAATGTCATTTAGAACATCATATGCAATCTCCGTTGTGTTAGCTAGATAGAACTCTTGCCATCTTGTGGAGTGTTTTATGTCGTCCAGGTATGCATTAACATTAAATTTCTTTTTTGATCTCCTCATTGTGAATTTTGTAGGGGATGAAAGCTTACATGCTGATCTAACTGCTGCAATAGTACAGTGATCACTGATGTCGTTGAACAGCACTCCAACTTGTGAGAAGAGGTGAGGTTTACTCACTAATAGGACATCCAGTAGTGTGCTGTTTCTTGAGTTCTTTTTGTTTATTCTAGTGGGTTCATTTATGAGCTGTGTGAGCCCATACATGTCGCAGAATGATATTAATGGTGTAGCTGCCTTGGAGAGCCAATTTGGTTTAGGTCACCTATGATTATAGTTTCTTCATTCCCTTTTTGATTAAGTCACCCAGATGGGATAGAAGCTTGAGGTCAGCTGAGGGAGGTCTATAACAGCCGATCAGCTGCAGCGAAGTATTGTGGGAGAGAGCTATTTTGAGGGATAGGCATTCAAATTCTTTTGTCATAGAAGAGTCGAGGCAGATTGCAGATAGGTTGGCCTTCACATATATGCTACCACGAATGTCTATCAGCCTGAATGTTTGATAATTGAGTAAGTTTGTCTCTGTTGGCTGTGTCAGGCCTAAGCCATGCCTCAGACACTACCAGTATATCTGGTGGGTATGGTTAACCAGGCTTGGATCATCGTGATCTTTTTAGTAGACTACATACATTAATATGTAGAAGACATGCCTTTAATCTTTGCTAGTTCTGATGGTGCAGTGATGGCCTCTGGTGGTCCAGGGTTAAGTTCCACATCTCCTGAGCATATTAATAGTAGCAGCAGTATTTTCATAATTGCCACAAGAGATAGATTATGGTTTCTTGCTGATGCCTTCTTTATTTTTTTATTCTGATGCAATCTTATTTGCCATCCAGATTCGGTTCTTCGGCCTCTTGTAAGAGAGAAGATTATTACTGTTGCAGATATGAGCGTGGAATAATTTTCTATGTGTATTTGGAGACAGGCACCATACAAAAGCAAGACCGACTGTGTCCCTCCATAGTAATTGTTCCATGGGTAACGTCGTATCAGTGGGAGGTCATAAGTACATATCCAGTCTCTTGGGACTGTTGTGGAGTTGCAGTAAGACGAGTACGGCATCATGTCCCCTTGCGTAGCATCCTGTGGGTGATGGCATTTTTTGCTGAGTTCAGGAAACAGTAATAGTACAAGGAGGATCCAAGGAAAGCCCCCCATTATAATGGTGAGCAGAGGTATTATAGCCAGTAGCTTTTGTATTGCCCACAATGATTGCCTACTCAGCTAGTGGTAGGAGGGGTATAATTTAGGAGTGTGGGAAAGAGATTTGAGGGAATCGAGAGAGTAGCGCAGTAGGGGATGCCTAGTGAGATGCGATTTTTCTGATGCTTAGGTGCTTGAAGGGTCCAAGTTTGAGACAGCAGTATAGACAGCGTAGAGAGCAGGATAGGAATCAACTGTCTGAAATCTAACAAAGAGGATATGTGGCGATATAGGTCAGCGAGGCATGGCCAGGCGTGGTTTTACAAAGTTGGGCGGGAAAGTGTCTACTTAAGTAAGGGCAAAGGGGGAAGGGTGGGTGGGCATAAAATTGCGGCTTTGCGTACCTTTCCTGGAGGGTTGCTCCGGCTCGGTGGTTCTGGGTGCCGGCTGGAGGTGCCGCCCCGCTGGCGGAGACTGGCCTCGGCGCTCAGTGAGGGTCGCTTAGCGAGGGTCCTCCTCTGGTGAGACAAAGAGAGGGCAGTTACAATTTAAGTGTTTTGCAGCTCAGGCATAAGCAGAGCAGCAGGGGGCCAGAAAATTTACACTAGAAAGGCCAGGGATGGGGGCTAAGGCACCGAAGCGTCTGGCTATCCAAACTTAGCACAGGAAGGCTGTAATCACTTTCTTTTACAATGCAAATCCTAACACAGTTTTCCCCACCCCACAATTACAGTGTACAGCTCTTTTTCGTGAGAAAATTACAACTAGTGCCCCAAACAACACTTAGAGAAGGAAAAAAAAAAAGAAAACCTAAAGCAGAACAAGCCGGGTGAAACGGGGACCAATTAGAGGAGAAGCCGTGGAAGGCACTCACCTTCCGATTGGTTGTGGCTTTGCCGTACCTTTCCTGGAGGGTTGCTCCGGCTCGGTGGTTCTGGGTGCCGGCTGGAGGTGCCGCCTGCCCGCTGGCGGAGACTGGCCTCGGCACTCAGTGAGGGGCGCTTAGCGAGGGTCCTCCTCTGGTGAGACAAAGAGAGGGCAGTTACAATTTAAGTGTTTTGCAGCTCAGGCGTAAGCAGAGCAGCAGGGGGCCAGAAAATTATGGTATGTTTATTGAATTTTGATAAAATGCACATACAACAAACAATCCTTCCATTTGGCCCAGTGGCACTGAGGGTTGAGACGCTGGATGCCACACCGGTGACCCAGGTTTGGGACTGGACTCTGGTCATCAGGGGTCAGCAGGGAAGGGAATGGATCAATTGTCCAGAGGACAGCTCTCCCTTCCCAGGGTGGGTACTGGGGTATGCTTCGCTCCAGAGTGGCACCTGGTAGAGCCCAGGTGACCCTGCAGGCAGCAAGGCTAGATGGAATGTCGGGGGATGAAGTGGCAGTGAACATCTACACACTAAGTGTGCTGACATCATGGCACGTCCGCACCCTAGGGGATTAACACAAAACAGAAAAACCCTGGCAGCCAGCGGAGGCGAAAGGGGCCCCAGAGACGTGCTCATATCAGGTTGCCGGACTTACCCCATTGGATCTCCTGACCTGCATCCTTGGCTCAGCGGTAAGTCCTTTTAATAACAGACAGGCCGCCGGAGGGTGATCCTGGGGGCTGGATGAACCATGGGGGTGAGGCGGGAGACCATGCGGGTAGGTTTCAGACTGGGAGTAGAGGCACCGTTGAGAGGGTACCCTGGAGAGATGCTCTGGTGTCGCCAGTGAAGAAAAATAGTTAACAAAAAAAAAACAAAAAACTCCCTGGAGGACAGCAGACAAACACAAGATTCAGAGTTCATACATGTATCCAGAAACAATATCAATTACAATTTGGGTACAGTCCCCACCGCTTATAGTGGGCTGGTTTGTGTAATGTACATTCACCTGCTACAGTGCTTGGATGTTATAACCAAAAATAACAAAAAGAGTGTGTAAATGACATGTGGAATTCTCTACCCATGCATGTAATACTGAGTAAGGATAAACATGAGTTTAAAAAGAGACTGGACAGTTGGTTACTGTGTCAAAATTAGGGTTAAGTGATAGTAGCAGTTATTTTGGGCTTATGCCTCTTGCTTCTGCCTCTTGCCATAGTATGAACAGAAATAAAGTACATAAAGTGAATAAATCTTTATTGAAAAATATATCAGTGTATGATAGTTTTTTGTAGCGTAAAACGGTACAGTACATTACTATACTGCTATGCAGTTTTATTCCCTCTCCCTGTACAGCACACCATGTATCTGAGTGAAAACTTAGCCAAGAATACCAAAAACGCAGTGCAGAACAAACCTGAAGTCCTACTTTTTCATGAAGTCTGCAATTTTAGTTTGTACAATGAGCTGCCTGGCTTAAGGACCCCAGATTTTCACTGCCAGTCCTAGTGCTTCCCAGTTCAGTATCAGTTCAGACTACAGCTTCATAGCTCATCGTCGCATGAGCAATGCCATTCAAACATCCTTTGACGTGACCTGGATCTCTTCTGGTGTCTCTTCTCTCACGTCCTCAAGCTCCTCTGATTCAGCCACATGCATCAGCTTAAGCACCTTGCTGATTTTGTCACCTGACCTTCTTTGTTGTCTCCTAGGTGACAAAGCTGACAGAATTCATCAGCTGTCATCCCCCCTTGTGGTGGTAAATCTTCAGCTGTGCCTTTTATGGGTTGTAGCAGCAGCTGTGTTTCTGACTTGGCAGTAATTACAAATTCAGCCTTTCTGAAGCAGCCCTGGATTGTAGTGTTTGTTACTGGGTCCCAGCTACACAGCACCAAGCAGTGAATTATTTTTTTTTTTTTTGCGTTCAGCAGCACTCAGGTCAGCATTGGTATCCAGCTCGTCAAGTACACCCTCCCTCAGGCTGGCTCACCGGTGCAACAGTAGGGTTACCGCTCGTGGCACCAGCGACCCGGGTTCGAGAACGGACTCAGGCTGCTGGAGGGCTGTCCGGGGGCGGAGGATCGAGCACCCACAGGCTGCTGTCCGCTGGGGAGGGTGGGTTGCAGGTCCCACAGGTCTACCGCCACCTGGGTGACCACAGGTGGAGGTGCAGTGAGACAGGCAAGAAGAGGGAGGGAGGACGTTGGCCAGGAGCTGGAGCATCAGCATGTTGCGATTTGCAATGCCCTGAGGGGAGGCACCAGAACACAGGAAAAATAACCCATTGTGACTGTCGTAGATGGGATCTGGCTGCTCCAGATCCTACAACCGGGCTCCCGGCAAAGACCACCAAGGACCTCCTGACGCACACTATAATGGATTGGGGGGGGGATCCTCCTCCTCCCTGCCCGGGGGGGAGGCAGGTCGAGGCACGATGGAGGTAGGTCCTGTGGCTTCATATGGGAGGTACCCGGGGAGGGACTAGGAGATCCACAGCCTAGGACTTCCAGAAGGGAACAACCGCAACGGAGAGAAGGGGGCAGTAAAAACAACGAAGAAGAAAAAAGCACACCCTCCCGCATACACTGAACATACAGTTATTTCATAAAATAGATTATCCCCTGATCAAGGGGTAGGATAATGCACGTTGTGTTGTGTGGGAGGAACGTGAGCTTTATGCTTCAGAGATTGGGGAAGGAAAGGTGACCAGTAAAATTGTCCAGGAGTAGTGCAATTTTCCTGCCCCTCAGTTTGCGATCCCAGGCTCTGACCCAGTCAGTGAAAATGTCAGCTATCATCCACACCACCTAAAGGTTGCCAGGCAGTGTGACAAGGCAGTAAGGAGGGCTGGTGGAATGTTGGGGTGCATAAGGAGGGGTATCACCAGCAGAAAGAGGGGAGGTGGTGTTGCCTCTGTATAGATTGCTGGTAAGACCCCACCTAGAGTACTGTGTCCAGTTCTGGAGACCACATCTCAGAAAGGACATACAGTGGAGATGGTCCAGAGGAGGGCAGCTAAGATGGTGCAGGGTCTACATCAAAAGTCCTATTGGGAGACTAAAGGACCCCAATATGTACACCCTGGAACAGGGGAGGGAGAGGGGGATATGATAGAGACCTTTAAATACCTC
This sequence comes from Neoceratodus forsteri, assembly GCA_016271365.2. Taxonomy (NCBI): domain Eukaryota; kingdom Metazoa; phylum Chordata; order Ceratodontiformes; family Ceratodontidae; genus Neoceratodus; species Neoceratodus forsteri. The sequence goes on along the minus strand of CM028132.1, from coordinate 1,225,889,525 downwards.
ATGGAGGTAAGGTACAGGAGGGAAGTAGTTTTCAGAAGAAAAGGTGCTCAAGAATAAGGAGACATGATATGAAGATGGGAGTGTAGATTCTGGAGAGATGTGAGGATGTACTGAGGAAGTGGTGGATTCCTGGAACACCCTTCCAGCAGAGGTGGTGGGGGCAGAAACAGTGGTAGGGTTCAAGAATGCATAAGATAAGCACAAGGGAATCATTTATTTTATTTTATTTATTGAAATGTTTCACCAGGAAAGGCACACTGAGCAACAAGATGCTCATCTCACGGTGCAACCTGGGGGAAGGGGTACAGCTGGTAGACAATCAAGCTTTACATTGTGCAGGATTAAAGACAATACGTAAGATGGCAAAAACTGTAGGTTACATTATTCCTAGAAGTACATAGGGTTAAATAGAATAGATGCACTAACTTACTACTCAACTGACGACAGACATTTGGCAATGAGAACTTTAAGCATATACATTGACAATGACAATTAAGTGCAGTAGGGTAGGCAAGTGCAGCTGTTGTAGAATATACGCTAGACACTAGGCGCTGGTCAGCACTAGCAGTGGGGATGCCGAATAACCCAGGGGTAAGGGAAACTGAGGATGGGGAAGAGAAGGTGGGGTATGGGGATGGATCAGGCGCAGTTGCAGTTTACCGCGTAATGGTTATAAAGGGCGGAGGAAAGGGAGCGTATGGTGGAGGAGTGACGAATTTGGTGCGGGAGGTTGTTCCAGAGTTTAGTCATAGTGGAAGGGAAGGGGGAGGGAGAAAGAGCTGTAGATCGGGCATGGTCTGCGGTAATAGAGTAGATAGGGAGAAGTGGGCAGACTGGATGGACCAAGCAGTCCTTACCTGCCATCAAATTCACTGTGTATGTCTTTCTGTGCTCTATGGTTTACCCAATATGTTACCAGCAGATGATGGAGACAGCATGGCACAGCAGGTTTCCCCAATGACAAGGAGTTCCAGTTTTTTTGCTGCTATCCATGTTGCAGCATGCCAACACAGACATGCGTTCCTTGGCCCTTTTCTGACCCTGCAAATTTTCAGTTTTAAAGGTCAGAGTCCCATAACCAACATGCCTGAAAAAAAAAACAAGTTTCATCACAACTGAAAATGTTCTTTAGTTTGCAGCACTTCCGCTGTCTGCGTTTTGTTTCTCCCCATGCACGTGGTGAAACTCAGTGTTACCCGAGATTTTTTACTGCTGAAGCGAGCCTTCTGATGGGTTGAAGTCTGTTCTTCCCATGGCCTCTGCCAACTGTTTAGCCTTCTCAGCCAGGAGTGGACCACTAATCAGGGCATTATGACTACTGAGTGTTCTAGAACCACCACAGCAAAACCACCCAGGCTTCTCCATCTTTGCCCTCCCTCTTTTGTTTTCTTTGAAGGTTGGTGTATTGGTGCCACTGTAGCTGAAGAACGTTTTATCAATAGCCAAATTAATCAGCCGTGCAGTGTGTAAGTGAGCATCACAAGGAATTCCATATGAAAACCAACCCTCTGAGCTGACCTGCCCAGGCTCACACAGAATCTCAGAATTTACCCCAGCACTGCAGGAACAACTCCTTCAAACAACATGAAGTCTTGCTGTATTCTGACTAATGCAGTTAACCCCAGACTTTAAACTGCCTCGGAGAACAAAGGGTTAACTTTCTATGCAGTGCATAGAATGCTGAGCTCAAGCTCGGTTGATGTCTCTGTCTGTTTCCCTTTGAAATCTGACTGTCAGATTCTTTACTCCGCCTCACTGAACGGTTGCTCCAGAGATTTCTCCTGCAGCTCGGTTCGAAAGTCGGTTGAAGTGTCGGTTTACTGTTGGTTTTTAACTGAAATTTATTTTCTGCATAGTCGGTTCAGTCTCTGTCTGTGGTACCGTGAGTACTAGGTAGGTTTTGTACTGTTTTTTCTGTGTGGAACTTGTAAAAGTGTGGATCGGTTCGGCTGAACCGATCAGTTGTTAAATCTTGTATCTTACTTTAGTGTGTGGTTACTGGTCCTTATCGGTTCTAAAAAAAAAACGTGTTTGATACGTTTTTTTCCAACACCCGTGACACGGTTAGGAACTGATAAGGGAGTCTTGCCTGGCGGTTGCCGAAAAAAGGGTAAGTTGGTTAGGTTGGCCATGTCTGAGAAACCCAAGGGGGAAAAAAACAGGCCCACTGGGTTTCAACACTGCAGTGAGTGCGGAGAGGTCTTTGCTAAGGCCGATCCCCTCACCACCTGTGTTTATTGTCTGGGGTTTGAACACCTCGATTCAGACTGCCCAATTTGTAAGAGTTTCCCAAATCTACCCTTGAGAAGAGATTAGGTAGACTGAGGGAAAAGGAGGCCGAGAAGTCCGCTGACCTAGATTGCCAGCCTGGTTTGTTCCGACCGAACCAAAAGGAGTGCCCTCTGACCAGGGCGATACCTCTTCATGCAAAAGGAGAGCCGATCCCGAGGGTTCGGTTCTGACAGAAAGAAAATGCAAAGAAAAATTGTCCGGTTCGGATCCAGAAGTCCATGTTCCGACCGCCGAGGAAATAGCCAGAGCGATTTGGATTGTGGAATCGCTTCACCCGGTTCCGACCAATCCGGCACCTTTTGGCAGGGGCTTGGGTCGGTCGGTTCCCCCGGTTCACGATTATACCCCTGAAGAATTTTATGAACTGGAGTTTGAGGAGGGGGGGAGTTTGAGGATGGCCTAGGCCTCCGACCAGCTACTCTCAAGCTACACGTCAGCTGTTTCTGCTTTTCTGTCAGTGGGGAAGTCTTCCTCACTATCATCTCATCCTATATTCTGTAAATATTTTAAGGGATTGCGTCATACCAGTCCTCCCTTTATAGACCCTGCCCCTGCCTGGGATTTAAATGTTTGCATTGCTCAACTTATGCAACCTCCTTTTGAGCCTATGTCCTCAGTAGAGCTTAAATACTTGACTTGGAAAACTGTGTTTTTGGTAGCCATTACCTCTGCCAGATGTATCAGTGAACTGCAAGCCCTGTCAGTGGAACTTGATTTTATCTCCTTTCACAGAGATAAAGTGGTCCTTAGAACCAATAGATGGTTCTTGCCCAAAGTGGTTTCAGATTTCCACTTGAATCAGTCTATGTCTCTCTTCCTGTTTTCTTCACTGATCATTCTTCCTCAGGAGAGAGGAGGCTATACAGTTTAGACGTTAAGAGTCCTTAGCTACTACATAGAGCGTACCAAGGGTCACAGGTTTGAGTCCCTCCAGTTGTTCCTCACTTATGGAGAAGTGGGAAAGGGCAAACCTGCCACCAGGAGAACTATTGCCAGGTGGATTGTGTCTTGTATACAGTTCTGCTATGAGAAACTAGGAAAGATTCCACCCTCAGGCCTGAGGGCTCACTCTGCAAGAGGTACAGCTGCTTCCCTGGCTGCTGCCAGGGATATTCCTCTCTCAGAAATCTGTCAAGCAGCCAACTGGAAAACAGTCCATACCTTTACCAAGCATTACTCTCTAGTTATCCAGGCTAGGAGTGATGCTCGGTTTGGCACAGCAGTACTTCAGAGCCTATTCCCAAAGTAGGTTCTATTCCTCCTCCATGGAGGTACTGCTTGGTAGTCTGCATTAGTCAGAATACAGCAAGACTTCATGTTGTTTGAAGGAAAAATTACTCATCTTAGTAATTATGTTTCTTCTATTGGAGTCTTGCTGTATTCTGACACCCCCGCCTGCCCTCTCAGAACCTGTTTTTTGGGAAGTGGGCGGGCAGGTGCAGTGTTGCACCTCAGGAGTGCTCCTTTACATCCTTTGCTTTTTGTTTGGGTGTTTCTCTTGTTGTTATTCTTATTTGAAGGGTTTTTTTGTTTTGGGTTTCCTGACTTGAGTCTTCCCTTGGGAATCCAAACCTTTTTGTTGCCAGTTGGCTAGTAAAAATTTTACAATTTCCACATAGAATAGCTAGTGAGTTTTTACTGGTAAGAATCTGACGGTTAGATTTCAAAGGGAAACAGACAGAGACATCAGCCGAGCTCGAGCTCAGCATTCTGTGCTCTGCATAGAAAGTTAACCCTTTGTTCTCTGGGGCAGTTTAAAGGCTGGGGCTAACTGCATTAGTCAGAATGCAGCAAGACTGCAATAGAAGAAACATAATTACTAAGGTGAGTAATTTTTTCTTCATCCCCTTAAGCACATAGGTCAGTCTCTGTAAGGGAGAGCCTGCAGAACCAATAACCGCCACTGCGCCAATATGGGGGCAACACAGGACACCCAAGTGTTTTGGATGCACTGGCACCAGAGCCAGAATCACCCGGACTCTTCTAGGATATGGTTATGGCTCCAACCCCTCTTCACCCATATCCTCCATCCCAAATAGCAGTGCTAGGGAAGAATATGCCACCGGTAGTGCAGAGATACATATGGTCTGAGCTGTTGCCTTTCAGAATGGCACAAGAGATGGACATCCCCAGAAGTAATGGGGTCTATGACAATTCGCTCCTGTCAACTCGCGCCGCGTTACTACGCTTCCGAAGATTGGCTCTGTTGTCAACTTGCTTCTATCAGTCCCGCTCCCTGACATTTCGCTTCCGGTACCAATATGGATTTAATTCCCAGAAGGTTGGAGTTGGTCCTTGGAAAGTGCGCAGAACGGTTGACTGAGGAGTTCCTTCGAGGTGCGGCACACTGTTTTCAATATTAAACCTCCCCCCCCCCTCACCTTTACAAAAATGAGTTTATCTTCAGTAAAGATAATTATGATCCAAAAACGGACTTGGTAGCTGACAAGGAAACAAAGAACTAATGTAAGATACTATTGGTTGCTGCAGATCAGACACTGAATTAAAGTATGTTACTGCACCCATAGTCTCTTTGCAGGCACTGTCCATTTCTACTTTCAGTCACTGAATCGCTAGGCACTGAATATCCCTGTCTGTTACTGTATACTGTGCGTTTTTACTTTAAGGCTTCTTTCAGCTACTTTCTCCTGAATACCGTTACTTGCAGGCGCTAACTGATGCGGAGCGAGTTAGACAGGGAGTGAAATTGACGGGGCGAATGGTCAGAAGCGAGTTTTTGGTGAATGAATTGACGAGAGTGAATTGACATGTTCCGGAAGTAATGAATATAGGTCCCCAGGGCTCCCTGGCATCTACCACACATAAGGGAAATGGTTGGATTGAACTGGTGTATCTCTTGTGGAGGGCAGTATTGTCTATGGAGGACTTAAGCTGCAATTCCTTATATTTGTTACACAGTAGGAGGCCCATATGTAGTTGCAGTACTGTACTTCAGTTTTCCTCTGTGGTTCCAACCCCGAGGCCCTTTTCCTACTTAGCATTCACGTTTAGGGAAAAGTCCGGGAAGGTAAGTCTATTCAGTCGAGCTACATTGACCACCAAGCCCATTGGGGCTACATTGCACCTGTACCTTACTTGCGCTAAGGGGGTACTGAGGCAAGGCCTCCACTAGTTCCTTACTCAAGCTCCTAGCAGATGTTTAGGCCTGGAAATAGTGGTATCTATGTGATAAGGGGATCTCCAAGTGCTGCATGAGTTCTAGGAAGGGGCGCAGCCCCTGCTTGTTGTATAAATCCCCCATGCATCAAATCCTCTTCTCCTCACAGATCTGATCTCTCTCCCCCCCCCCCAATCCTGGCAAGAACTGCAGATTACCCAGTAGTGGAACTAACAGCCTGTGGTCCTCTCATGCTTGCTTTTGGAGTCTAACCTCCCCCCAAGCTTCCAGTGTCATCTTAGCCAGTGTGTTGGCACCTTCTACCATCCCATAGGTTCTCCATCCCTCTGGTGCCAGGTATGCCAACTAGCATCCTGGTGGGGCCTCCTCCTCAGGCTCTAGCCAACTGTCTGCCTCTTCCCTGTTTACCCAGTCTTGGATGTATTGGTGCTGTATGGCAAGATAGTTGACTTTAATGTCCAGGAAACCAAGATCTTCTTTTGTCACCCTCTCATTTAATCCCTAAAGACTAATCTGAGGCCTCTTATTCTGCCATATAATGCCGGAGAACCCCTTCTCTAATCTTCTGATGTCCTCCTTCATACGTCCCATAGGTAACATTTGCATTACATATAAAATACGGAGTAAGACATTCATTTTGAGGAGATTAGGCCTCCTGAACCAAGAAATGGGTAGGGCAGTGCACCTCTTCAGCTCCGAGAGAATGATATTACAATAAATAATTGAGAGCATAAAGTCCTTCTGTCTCCCTTCCACAACATTATGCCCAGGTACGTAAAGGCCTTATCAACCATTTTAAATCCCCATCTACCCATATTCCCCTGAGCAGGGTCTTGACCCAGACTAAGCAGTTACAACTTATGGAGATTCAGCCTATTCCCGGAAAACTGTGCAAACTCTTCTACCACCCACAACAGCTGGAACCAATGTCTGGGGTTCTTTGACAAACAGGAGGAGGCCATTGGCATATGAAGTGAGTTCCTGCGGTCTCCCTGATGCATCTGCCACCCCTCTGATATCCTCATCCATCCTTATATATATCGCCAAGGTTTCAATGGCCAGGGCAAATAACAGTGGGGAGAGGAGGCACTCATGTCTTCGAGTAGCCCAGATTCCTCCGTAAGACTTGTGTTCACTAGAATCTGGGCCCGGGGGTTCTGATACATCAAACGAACCAACCTGATGTACTCTTCTGCCAGCCCAAACCTCTCCAAAAGTACAAGTAATCCCACTCTATGCAGTCAGAAGCTTTCTCGGCATCCGTGGACAAAACAGTTGCTGACCTTGGACACCGATAGCCCCAGTGCACTACCTTAAGCAGGTGCCACATGTTACGGTATGACCAGTGCCCCTAAAAAAAAACAAAAAAAAAACATCTGGTCCAGGTGCACTGTCCCAGGCAAGAACTGCTCCAGATACCATACCAGACTTTTGGCCAGTATCTTGAGATGGCAAATAAGGAGAGGTGGATCAGTAGGGTAAGCACTCCAAGGGGTCCTTTTCCGGCTTCGGCAGTACAGATATAGAGACGATACATCTAAAAAGCTTCCCCAATACATTGTGGACTGCCTCCCAATATGTGTGCCTGATTGCTATGCGCTGAGAAGCTACTCCTCTCTTGCATTATACATACCCAAGGTTAAAACTCAGTTCGGCAGAGCAGCATTGAGCTTTAGGCTGCCTACTCTATGGAATAATTTGCAAAACGTGCTGAAACTAAGTTACCTTATCAGCTTGGAGTCCTTCAAGACCCTATATGCATGCACTGTGAGGGAATCTTGTAACTGCTACCCTCATTCCTAGTATGCCACTGAGCCATGGGTGTCCCTGACCTTGCTGTCCTCATTTATGTTTGCTGCCCTAGCAATGGCCTGGTACTTATCCCCAAGTTCTGGTCCTCTGTCCCTCAGATAACCTATATGTACACTGCTGCCTCATCACCTGTAGCTTGCGAGGTCAGTGTCTTTAGTATGTCTTAATCTGACTGCTGGTAGCCTACTGCAACACTGTCCCATTTTGTTTTTTCATACAGTGAATTCTGTTGTCCTTTCTTTAATATATATGTACATATACATGTAATACTCTTTATCATGTTGTAAATGAACTGGGAATGACTTTCCCAGGCCAGTTCTGTAAGTAAATTGGTTTGTAAATACTGCCTCTGTAACTGTTGTAATTGTTCGGCCTTACCAGGTCCATCTTGCAAATGAGCCCTGCTCAGTGGTGATCGCCTGGATAAATGAAGACTTTGATTGATTGATTGATATAACATGAGGTGGGGAGAACCCCTTCCCCCTGGCCTCTTCCAGCAGTCCCCCAAGGGTCCCACCAGTATGTCACCCAGCTCCTTATAGGACTCCGCTACGAAACTGTCTGTGCTACTGTCTTGCCCTGCTTTAAGGAGCTAATAGCTCCCCTTATTTCATCTCTGTTAATCTTGGCTCCTAGGGCCTCTGGCTGTCCCTCTGTCAGTGTAGGAATCTGTATGCCCTCCAAGAAAGCCTCCACCAACACTTGACTATCCCTAAATTCTGCCTTACACAGTTTTTGATAAAACTGACGAAAGGCATTTTGAATTCCAAGAGCTTTTTTTTTTCAAACTTTATTTCTGCACCTACCTCGGTGGCCTCTCTCCGGTGAGGATTCTCGACTCATGGTTCTACTGCCTGCCTGAAGCCCCCACTTTTTTTCCGCATTCCCGCCCGGGCAGTCTTTCTCTTTCCTCATCCAGCCACCCACTCCCCCCAACTCTGAGTCCCCCAGGGCAGGACCGTCATCTCCTTCTGGTGCTCTATCTATAATCCAGATGAGCGACCATTGAGGAGGAGAGAGAACGGAAGCGTGTAGTGGTAGAGCCCGGCACAGGGCATGGGACCATGGCCACTGATCCCACCTTCACCTGCCCCCGAGGCAGGGGGTTTTCTTTGTACGTTCCTCCCCTTGATGCAGCTTGCAGTGGCATCAGTGCGGGCTCCTCTCACAGACTGTCTGCCATCCCCAGTCCCCCTTTACTTATCCCTGCTGCTGGGCGAACCTCCTAGCCTCCGCCAGGAGCCACCACCAACCGAGGAATCCCCGAAACCTTCCCCAGGAGAAGAGAGCAGTCCTCCGGACGCTCAGTCTTCTCCTTCCCCTGCTGACCCCCAATGGCCCAGGCTCGTTCCTGAACCCGGGTCACCGTTGTGGTGTAAGGTGTGGCATCCAGCGCCTCAACCCTTAGCGCCACCGGGCCGGCGAATTCCAAGAGCTTTAGTGCCGCAGTCCCCTGCTGCTCCCCAAATGGCAGTGATCAGTGCAAACAATCCACCTACCCATCAACAGCCATGCCAACAGGGGCCTCAGTTTGTTGCCCCACTCGAACACCCATTGTCTGTTGAAGTACATGAAGTTTGGCCTCATCCATAAAGAGCAGGTTAGGGTCCTTTCTGCTCACTGTGAGTTCCCCTAATACCTCCGCTCCCCCGCCTTCACCAACCTTTTTTCCAGCATTTCCAATTTCTCTTCCAACCTGTCTGCATTCTCCCACTTCTTAGGCTTGATGTTAGCCACATAGCTAGTAACCATCCCCCACATATAGGTCTTCCCCATCTCCAAGAGGAATGCTTTAGAGGGGGCTGAGTGTCGTCGAGGCATAGGTCAGGAAGCACAGGAAAACCAGGAGCAGTTTCAAAATTCGCAAATAGCGTTTTATTAATAACATCAAAATAAAAAATAAAAAATTGTTCAGTATAACTATTTACAGTGGCAGTACAAACATAGAAAGCAGAGTCCTTCTTCTGAGTTTTTCTTCTCAATGTCCAGTTTTAGTCTCTCAGTCTCTGTTTCTCCCTCTTGCAAATCATTGCAGCTCTTTTTATAACAAGTCTTTGCAGGGAGCTCGTTAAAAGAAGATTCTGCTTTTCACACAGTGTTTTTGTCCGTTTCAGCAGGTGCAGCAAAAAGAACATTGTGACCCAGAACTGACCTCTTGTTTACAGTATCTCAGAGAGTTTGCAAACCAGCTTCTCAGGTTAACCCCTTGAGTTCCAAATAGCTTTTTGCAATCATTTCAACAGTATAACTGTGTACAGTTTTAAACAAAGGGATCCCAGTATCAGTGACATTTCCACATAAAAATTCACATATATTTTTATACCTACAGATATACAGGGGGAAAAGACAGAAATAGCAAGAGAAGGCAGAAAGATAGTGAGAGGCCACGAATTGTGAAACCATCGGAGTGATCAGTTCCTAGGTCTCACAAGAAAATTTGGTTGTGCAACCACATAGACAAGAGACGGAAAAGGAGAGGATAGAATAGATCCTTGTGCAAGCATAACAAATGGAACAGGGTGTTATTCAACCCTGTCACACTGAGGCCACATTTGTCCCCTTGTAAATTGCCCGTGGATCTCACAGGTACTGCAAGAACTCCTCACTAGCAAGTAAAAGACATATTTTTTAAATGCACAGACTGTGCTTAGTTTTTGATCAGCATGCTTTTCTTTGAGGTTTCTCGTCTGTCAGTCCTTGGAGGCCTGATACTGTGCTGTGTCATGCCACCTGTAGCACAGTGCATCAAGGACATCTATCATGAGTACTGTAATCAAATATCATAGCATCGATACATGTGTCATTTCAGGCTTCAGCAATATACATTTTCAAGCTGAAATTGTTCTTGCTGGGACTTGGATTCATTGAGGATCCATTGTTAGGTACTGCAGAAACTAACTTCTATAAATAGCCCTGAACTATCTGTGTCTCAGTGTTTCTGTGAGTTTTGACATTTACTGGAGGGTAAACAGTGGCAAGAGTGCCTTGCACAGTGAATCTGTCTGAACACAAGGAGCTGCTTATTTTGTTAAATGTACACTTCAACTCTGGCACATGTTTTTTTGGATATACAGTGGGGCAATATAAAATTAGGGAACACTGCACATTTTTACATGATTGTCAACATTCGACCTCCTGCCCCAAACAAACTAAAGAAAAATATTCCATTGCATCAATAGTATTTGCTGGTGACATGAGCTTGGAGGTAACAAAAAAACAACACTTTCGTTGTAAACCAAAGGCCTCTGTAGCAGTTAATTTGTAAGTTCTGTTTTGTGTCACAAGTGTGATGTGCTTTCTGGTCTAAGTTTATCTTAAAAACTGCTGTCTGGTTTATACAGTTGATGGTCTTTGTTCATATCAGGCTTAGAACTGAACGGAGACTAGAAGGTGAATACTTATACCATGAAAGAACCTGGTGTTTCCAGTCCATACTGGTAGTTGAGTTATGGAAGTAACACTGGGGACTGTTTTACCTCCTACAATCTGAGGCACTAGTTAGGACTTTGTTCTGTCTTCCAAACACTTCTGCCAGCTCTAGGAGTTCATCTGGTGCTACTGTAGCTCCTGCCCTGTGGACTTCTGAGGCTTACCCTCCTGTGGCAGGGCTGACCTGCATCCACTGTTTACCATAGTCCATGCTAGGATCTCACATTTATTGAAGCAGGAAGTGGGAGAGGCAGCACCTGTGAGGCAGACCTTTATTTGGTGGCCATAACTGAGTCATGGTGTGCTGACAACCACAGCTTGGAAATGGCCATACCAGGCTACCATGTACCAGCAGGATGGGGAGGAAAGGTGGTGGTGGTGTTTTATATGTGAGGGAAGGTATAAAGGCCACAGAAATACAGGTTCACCAGGGGGATAAGGATCGGCTGGCGGTACTGTGGGTCAGCTCATAAACAAGGTCCAGGGCCTTTATCTGCATGGGGGTGGTGTACAGACCACCAACATGGGGAGAAGCTAGACAAGGTTGTGTGGGTGCTATTGGCAGAATAGCAAGCAAAGCAGAAGTATCGATCATAGGTGACTTTAGTCTCCTGGATGTAGACTGGAGCATTCAGCACACAGCTACAACAAGAAGGGCCATCCTTGAATCCATACAGGGCGTATTTCTCAAGTAGCTGGTTACGGAACCCACTAGAGATGGGGCTGCGCTGGACCTGGTATTTATGAACAGGGCAGGGGCAACATTTCAGACATCACAGTGGGTAGTCCCCTATAGGGTATTAAATAAGCTGGGAAGATTGAGTGGCAGTTTTGCATGTGACTGTGCTAATCAGTGATGAAAGTGCTAATCAGTGGTAAAGATGCATAGCACCTCACTTTGATTGGCAAAATTTAAAATTATAAAAATGTATATACTTTTTTTAAATATTTTAATCTGAATAAAATTCTTTAGTAAAATTAACTCTTGTTGTTGCTTGATCTGTTTCAGTACCCCCAAAACACACACGCGCGCACACACACTCACTTGCTCTTCTTTCACAGATGCAGACTGCTTTCCAGTACTTCACCAAATCTGATGCAGCACCAGCCCGATCCCATGTATGGTAAACTCCCCCACTCATCTCAGTAGCACCCCCCTCGCCACCCGTGTCCCCATGCCAAAACCACCAAAATCCTCCTCCACTCATCTCTGTGTCCCCACCCATGTCACCTTTTCCAGGAACACCAGAGTCCTCCCCCACCCATCACAGTCTCCACATCCCTTTTTCCAGAATACCCATCTGAGCCTCCTCACCCATGTCCCCTTTGCCAGAAACTGAGTCACTTGCCTACACCTCACCTATCTCAACCCCACCCCTTCCCATCCATGTGCCTATACCACTCACCCACGTGTCCCCTTTACCAGAATACCCACTTCAGCATCCCCACCCATGTGCCCTTACCACTCATCCACAAGTAGTTCAACTGTTTATCCATGGCAGTGTGCCCCGATAGTATGCTGACAGTCTCACTGCCGCAGACCCAAATGCCAACAACTGCTCCAAGTAGTGCTTTGTGATAACGCGTGTGGGAGCAATTGCTGGCATTCTTGTCTGCAACAGTGAGACAATTAACAGCATACTTTTGCTGACACCCTGCAGTGTATATATTGTTGAACTACTTGTAGGTGAGTGGTAAGGAGAAATGGGTGGGGAGGGTGGCGGGGCTGAGATGGGAGGGACAGGGTCAAACAACCAATGGATTGCATTTTTTAGTGATCCAAAACCTAAGATGCGTTGCATGAGTAGCTAGTTTACATACTAACATACTAAAATGCCAGCAGAATAGGCCTAACTGTCTTTCGTGTCTGCTCGTTTGGTCAGCCCCCCACCCTGGGAGTTGACCTTGCTGCCCCCCTCACCTTCTCTGGCTTCTCCCTTCCCAGTTCCAGATATTCTCACTGCACTGGATTTTGCTTCCAGAACCCTTCCCCTGTACCTGTCCCACCCCCTCTTGAACCCCTCCACCGTCTCTGCCTCCACCAGCCCCTGGCAGCGCATTCCATGGCTCCTCCACCCTCTCAGTGAAGTAGCACCTCCTCCTTTCTCCCCTGAATCTTCACCCCTCCAGCTTCACCCATGCCCTCTAGTTGCCCCTCCTCCTTCCTTCGAAACACCCTGACTGCTCCTCCCCTATTTACCCCCTTCATGTGCCTGAAGACCTTCTCTGTTCCGATGTGTACATATTTAGCTCTTCAAGCCTCTCCCCATAGGTCCTGTCCCCCAAGCCCCATATCGTTTTGGTTGCCTCCTCTGGACCCTCTCCAAGAGTTTAATGTCTCTCTTTAAGTGTGGCCTCCAAAACTGCACACAGTACACGAGGTGTGGCCTCACCAAGCAGTTATACAGAGGGAGTATCACTTCCCTCCTTCTTGAGGTGATCCCACTAGTGATGCATCCCAGTATTCTGTTGGCCTTGGCTGCTGCCCTCCTACAAGTCTCCGAGTAGTTCATCTTGACATCCCTCCCCACCCCCAGGTCCCTCTCAGCCATCGAGACTTGTAGCATTTCCGCACAAGGTTTCTATACAAAATAAATTTCTAAGTTTTAAGTTTTTAAATATTACGATGTACACTCATTTACTAACTCCTAAATTAACTCCTATGGTAGGTGCTGATTTTATCCATCAGTTTCTTTTTAATAACCTAATCAATTAGTACATACTAGGGGAGAATTTATAGATACATCTGCAAAGTATTTAATTCTTTTTTATTTATATTCTTTATTTTTCAGGTCAGTATTACAGCAGGTATACATTTGTACAGCAATTTCATTGTTCAGAATACACACACACAGTGGAAATTCATATGTTACAGGACATTCTAACCAGTTTGTACAATCTGTAGAAATCACTTCGGACATGTAGTGTCCATTAGCAATATATAATTGATAATAAGGTACATGGGGGAAGAAAGACACAGGCACCAAAGGGTTTATTTCATCAGGGGATAAATGAGTCATCTGTTGGGAAAATATAGAAGACCCAAGACCTCCAATAAATTTCAAATTGGGGAATGCGGTCAGCTCTTTCAGCAAAGAGTTATTCCAGGTAATAGATCTCTGACACTACAGAGTGCCAGTGAGTCAAAGTTGGGATAGTGTACTTCCGCCATAAGCGGGTGATCAGCTTCTTGGCTGCAGCTAAGTATAAATAGTGTTTACTTTTTTTGGAGGTACTAAACCCTCTTCCCCTATGTATAACAGAATCATTGTTAACACCAAGTCTGTATTAATTAATAATTGGAGACTCCTGGCAATTTCTTTCCAACAAAGGAAAATTTTCGGGCACGAACAAAAAATATGGGAGGTATTAGCCCTCACCTGCCCACATTCTCTCCAACACATTCCTGGGTTTCCAGGTAAGAATTTGGCCGGTTTATCTGGAAACGTAAAGAAATGCATACAACACTTCCAAATATATTCAAGCCAATAGGGGGCTGAAGTAGCCTTCATATACGGAATAATTGGCTCCAACCATTTATCATATGTAATCTGAGTATTTAATTCTTTATTCTACTTAATCAGAACATTCTCTGTGGTCTGCTTCCAATTTTCCCTCAAGGCTCTATATAGCTGACCAATTAATTGTGTTGGAAGTTTTCCCTCAATTATCAGATTAATCAAATTGGGCTTCGGGGAGAGAAGAACCAATCGAGTGGGTCCCAGATTCATCAAATATGAGCGTACCTGCAAAAATCTAAAGTGGTGTGTGAAGGGGAGTCCAAATTTAGACTGCAGGGAGGCAAAGGGCATTACCCCATAAATATCTAGAAATTGGTAAAACATTGAAAGGTCTAATCTATGCCACTCGTCATAAGCACCGTCTTGTCTGGCTACAATGAACTGTTTTTCCTTAGTCACCAGTCGAAAATAAAAAAAGAGCTCTGCAAGTTCGCGGGCTGACCTAAGCTCATACCATATTTTTAATATATTACGGGTTCCCCACGTGAAGTCCCTTATAAATGGAATGGAGTCTAATGGATAAAACAAAACAAGGACTATATCAAAAAGGTTGTTCAGGGTAAATTCAATTAATTTCCATGGAGGCATAGTATGTCTATTAAGACAAATAAGAATGACCTTAGATGTTGTGGCTCTGTGGTATTCTTTTAAATTAGGAAGGTTTAAACCTCCTTTAGTGATAGGTAATTGTGTATGGATGACCACTTTATTTTTGGAAGTTTCCCAGCCCAGACAAACCTGGAGAATGTTCTATCCCAGGAAAAAAAGTAAAATCTAGATGGAATTAAAGGTAAAGTTTGAAAAAAATATAAAATCTTTGGAAACACAGTCATTCGAATAGTGTGGATACGCTGATGAAATGATAAATTCAGGTGTGCCCACCTTCCCATTAATTGTTCTATGGCTGAAGTCACTGGTTCCAAATTCAGGAGCTCCAAAAGTTTCAAATCTTTGGGAATAACAACTCCCAGATACCGGATTCTATTATTTCACCATCTAGCTGGTAAAAGAGCACTCAGAGTCTGGGATGGAACAAAGCTGAGAGGTAAAATCTTTGTCTTTTAAATATTAATCTTATATCCAGCAACTTCCGAAAACCTCTCTATCACTCCTAGAGTGGCAGGGACCAAGCTTTCAGGGTCTAATAAGGTCAACAATATATCATCCGCATATAATGAGAGAGTAAATTCTCTTCCCCCCCAGAGGTATCCCATGAATATCAACATTTCGCCTAATGGCCTCTGCTAGTGGTTCGATATATAAAGCAAACAAAAGTGGGCACCCTGCCCGGTCCCCCTGCCCAGATGTATCCTCTCTGATAGCTGGTCTTTCACCTTGATATGTGCCTTTGGAGAGGCATATACTCTTTGCAGCAGGGAAATAAAATCCCCTGGAAACCCAAACTCAGAGAGGGTCCTCCAGAGGAAAATCCAACTAACCCGGTCGAAAGCCTTGTCAGCATCTAAGCTGACAAAGATTGTCGGGATATTTCTCTTATTTACATAATCACGGAGATGCACTGTCCTTCAAATATTATCCGATGTGTGTCGGTTCTGGACAAACCCTGATTGATCTGAATTCACTAGCTCAGGGATCAGTTCCTCTATTCTGTGAGTCCATATAGACATAAACAATTTATAATCCATATTAAGTATGGATATCGGTCTATATGAGGTAACTAAATCTGAGGGTTTACCTTGTTTTAACACCGGACAGATATTGGTAATCCCAAGGGTGGGGGTCCTCCCTCCTGAATCTCCTGAAATGTCTTAACCAATACAGGGGCAATCTGTTTGTAGAAAGTTTTGTAACACTCCGCCGGCTTTCCATCAGGGCATGGGGTTTTAAGGTTTTACTATCTGTCACCACTCTTTTAAGTTCTTTCAACCTAATCATAGATACATAGATGGTGTCAGCAGATAAGGGCCTATGGCCCACTCAGTCTGCCCATTTGAGCTTGTAAGTTCAGTTTATGTTTTCCTAGAAGTCTGTTGCCCCTTACCCCTGACCTCCAGAATTCCGTTATGTCTATCCCATGCATTAATTGGGGTTTTCAGTCTCTCTGTCACATCTTTTGGCAAACGGGGAAGAGTGAAGGAGCGAAAAAAACTTCTCCAAATTACTTGGATCAGTTAACATAGGGGCAATATATAGCTGGGTATAATAATTCTTAAAGCACGCTTGTATTTGCTCAGTATGAGTTACTCGGGTATTAGATGTTAAATCAGTTAAGTGAGAAATGTATGTGGCTGTCCTCTGGCCTCTTAATCTTCTAGCTAAGTTCCGAGCCCCTTTTGGACCTCCCTCAGACCTATATGATTTCAAATAAAACAAAGCCTGTTGTGTTTTTTCATCCAAGAGCTTCTGCAGACTCGCCTTTGTTTGCTTCATTTGTATTCTAATCTCTTCAGTTATAGGGACATGAGGCTGTAGGTCTCTCAATTCACCATGAAGCCTAATATATTGCCTTTCCCAGGTTTTTTTTCTAGGCGCTGCATAGGCTATGATCTCCCCACGAATCACAACCTTAAGTATGTCCCACAACATAGACGTGGAGACCTCCCCTCCTGAGTTTTCTGTAATTACCTGAGCAATTTTAGCTTTGAAACCATCTCTAAAGGCTCTATCCCTTAGAAATTAGGTATTCATATGCCACCCAGTGGTTTTCTTAGGAATTTTAAAGTCTAGTTTTAAGAATACGGGTGAATGGTCAGAAAGGAATCTGGGACCAATTGTCAGGTCTTGTAAGTAATCTGTATGTTCCCGAGTAATAAAAAAATAATCCAGTCTAGAATGGGAGTCATGACGAGGAGAATAAAATGTATATCCCCTTGTCGATGGGTAAAAAAACTTCCAGACATAGTCATGGACACTGCTTCCATGTTAGTCCAGAAATATTTCATGGCCAGAGAAGATCTATGTTTATGTGGGGTGGATGAATCTAAATGGGGATTCAAGGTAAGGTTAAGATCCCCACCCATAAGCAAACATTCCTGAAGATTGTCTATTAATTTGCCAAAGAATCATTTCAGTACTGCTACTGGCATCATTGGAGGAAATACACATTTACCAGTGTTACCTGTTTCACGAATAGTGTCCCCTTAAGGATCACATACCATCCCTGAGAATCAGTGAGCTGTGAGGATAGGTGAAAAGGAGAGGTCCGAGGGATCAAAATTGCCACCCCACGTCGTTTTCCATTAGGGAAAGACGAAGCATAAACCTGCTACCGCCCCCCTCCAGACAACTTAGAGTGTTCAACGTCTGTCAAATGGGTCTCCTGTAAATATATGACATCAGATGGATGTTTCCTTAGATATTGAAAGAGTCTTGCTCTTTTGATCGGGTTATTCAACCCATTGGGACAATGCCCTAATTATTTGGGTCACCATTATAGGAGACTGTGCTGCAATAGGACCTCCTCCCTTGCACCCCCCCCCCCAAATTTGAGAATGTAATTTGGATCCACCACAAATAAATATTATAATACGTTTCCTCAGGTTTGATTCTGGGCCCTTGCCCCTGTCTCACCCCTTCCCCCAAGAGCGAGTCCACCCATGTATATGTTTAATCTGAACATTACTGTCAACCCTACTATCCTGCTGTAGCTGTAAATGTAACTGGAAAAATGGAATAACTATTTTTTTTTTACATATTTTAAATGTGTTAGTCTTTACGAACTGTATAGCTAACAGTGTAGGCCAAAAGTCGAGGGAAAACCACACCTCAAGACATGAACTATGTAACTCAACTACGACTTCCAAGGTAGGGGAGATTCTTTGTATTCTCCCTACATGTTCCTCCAGACCAACAGAAGGAACCGGAGGTAGTCTGAGTGCATACTGCTCTCGGGCCTCCAGAGGGTATAAATTATCTCTAAGGTTAAAACAAAAAATGGGCAGGATGTTAAATTGAATTCCAAAAAAAACCCCACCATATAATACTGTGCTGCCCTTTTAACTCAAACATAAGCCTAATAGCCTAGCAGTAATCGCAGGCTCCCCCCTCAGCTTCGAATTATTTTCTTTAATAAACTTTTGGCTATCATACATATCTCCTATTATTTGTACACTGAACCCTCCTTCTTTTTCCATCATTTACTTTTCCTTATAATTGTAAAGCCATATATATTGGCTCGAAGCTGAAAAAAATGGGTTCCATTGTAGGCCTATTTATACCAGCCAGAAATTGTCCCTGCACAACATCCAAGATTCCGGCCTCGGCCCTAGATAAGGAAGTCTCTGCAGTAGAAACTCTCCAAAGGTCTATTTATAGACCAGGTTCATTAAGCACTTCGCTGTGTTTTTCTAATTTTAAGTCAGGCTCTGCCACGGGTAGGTCTGCGGAATATAGCAAGTCTGCTCTTCAGACTATCCAGTTTCTGCTCTCCAGCTTGTTGACGCTCTTCTCTTGTAGTCACAGTCTGCCATCTGGGTACCCTCATCGAAACCATAGGTCTTAGCTTGGCCCTTTTCTTAATCTGAATCCCCATTTTGAGCAGTTTTTCCCTGGCCTCCTCTGCGGAATGACATTCCTTCCTGCCTGTCGGGTGCTGACGGGATAAGACGAGCAGGGTAAGGGGTGGAAAACTTGATATTTGCCTCTTTCAGAAGTGGGAGAATGTCAGCATAGGCCCTCGTATTCCTCACGGTTTGGGGAGCATAATCATTATCTAAGTAAATTCTTGTCTCTCCAAAGAAGATCTTCCCCTTGCGCCATGCTGCTGTCAAGATTTTTCCTTTTACCGCATAGCTGAGGAAGCGGAGTATAATTGACTGAGGTCTAGCATTTGGATCGTTAGGTCGTGGGCCCAATCCCCTGTGACCTCGCTCTAAATCCAACGGCATGTCCGGGGGCAATTCTAAGGCTGTTCTCAGAACAGTTAAGATAAAATCTGACAAATCCTGGCCTTCTGAGCCCTCCAGAATACAGTAAATTTGTATGTTCTTACGTCGGGCCCTGTTCTCCGCATCTTCTTGTCTAGAGTGGAGAAGGGCATATTGATCTTGCAGTTCGTGTAAAGACTCCTCTATGTTATCCACCCTATTTTCTACCACAGTGATCTGCCTCTCAGTAGAATCTGTTGGTTGTTCTAAATTCGCCACATCTCTTTGCAGCTCCCCATACATATCTTTTATTTCCGTTCGGAATGCCAGCAGTTCTTTATATATTGTATCAAGCTTCACTCGTTTGTTCTTTATTTTGCCATGAGCTGAATTAATCTGTTCGGAGATTTCAGACAGGGCCATCGAGAGCTCATAGTCGGAGGCCTCCTGGGCCGACATCGCAGCTGCTGGATTTTCTCTGTCCTGCTTTCTTCCGTGTACAAGTAATCAGTTTTTGTATCGTTTTAGCTGCAGTCCCTGCAATTATATTTCTTTTTAGCTCTCAAAAGCAATAAAACTCGGTGGATGCTAGTGATTTAATGAGGGGGGATCACGGAGCTCACAGCTAAACCGCCATCTTGGTTATCGGCTCCACCGGAAGTCCCAAAGTATTTAATTCTTATTTGTGGCACTTAGATATCATTTGATGCAAGGCCCCCGAGAGAGACAGAGCAAGGGGCAATTAATCCTAAAAGAGAGAGAAAAGCAAGTTTAGAGAATGTAGGACAAAGAGAGAGGTCATTTTTGTGATCACCCTGAAACTGCTTCCATCCTTAAAATGGGAGGACACCTCCTTTCAGGTGGGGATCTACAGGCCTACAATCTCCAGTATTCCTAAAAAAAGAGAGAGAGAGAAAAAGAGAGAAATAAATTAAGTCCAGTTATGGCAAAAACATGTACATATTCATTTTTTTTCTATCTTTCAAAAACGGTTTAATATCCCATTGATCATTTAGTCCATCTGGTTTAACAGTCCTGAGTTTGTAAATCCATTTGCTTTCTCGTTTGAGGAGTTAATTTACTCTATCACCCCCATATCTAAGAGGTGGTGGCTAATCTATTCCCATGCGTCTCAAACACTTTGGATCGAATTATGTCTCTGTGAGAAATGTAAATCAACAGAAGTGTTAGTTCTAACATTAATTATGTTTCTCACTTGCTCCTGTATTCTCTGCTTCAGGGCTCTTGTGGTTCGTCCTATGTACGTAAGATCACATTCACACTACAGTGTGTAAATCACAAAGGTGGTGTCACAATTTATAAAATCCCTGACATTGTATTTAAGTTCTGTGGAGGGGTGTACAAATTCAGACCCTGGTTTACAATAACTGCATATATTACACCTTTGGCACTTAAAGTTCCCTTTTGGTTTTGTACCCAGCCACATACTTTTCACTGGTTTTATCAGTCTACTGTGTACCAGTTTTTCTTTTAAATTCTGTCCTCTGGAAAAAGTAATGCGTGGTTTAATACCTACTGCATTACCTAAGTGTGTCTGAGTGTAACAGGTGCCAATTTTTGTGCATAATGTTTGCCCTGACCAGTTGTTTAATGCAGTGACAAAAGTGACAGGATGGCTGTTAGATGGAGGGTCTTCTGTCTTTTTAGTGTGTCCTCTCTTTTCTTGTCATAAGCCCTGCTCATGGCCTGTGTAAGTAATTCATCCTTATATTCTCTAGTGACACATCTGTGTCTCTCAGTTCCTCTGCTGGTGTGAAAAAATATGTATCTTCTGAACAGTTTCTGCATAGGGAATGGACTCTTTAGCGTTCATGGGGTGTGCACTCTCCGTCCTGAGTAGGTTATTGGTGGCTGTGGGTTTCCTGAAGCATTTAGTGACTACACTTCTATTTGGGTCAGAGGGTGTCTTTACTACGAGATACAGAAAGTCCATACTATCTGGATCAGTCCAGTGGGTGAACTTCCTGTTGATTTCAGTTCAGCCATTTTACAAAGTGATAAGAGATGAAATGCCTGGGAAGGAATCGATGAAACTATAGTTTTGCCCTAAGAGCCGAACATTGTTTCCCTAAATCACCGCCTGCCTTAGTAAGTTCTCCTATTTTAACAGTCTTGAGTTTGTTAGTGCGATTTGTTACTTCGGTTTGAAACATTGAGTTGCAAGTCTTAGGAGAAGAGATAACTTAGTAACTTCATATAGATTTTACAAAATTACACCAAAAGAGCTAGAAATTACTCAGACTCTGTTTTTACTGGTCTATCTTAAGTTTTAAGTTGAACAGGGATACTACAACAAGGAACAGGACTGAAGTTTTAATTTGCAGAAGTGATACACTAAACTTAGTTAGAAAATGTGCACATGGTTATTATTGAGTGTGGTATTCTTGCCATATTTTATGGGGTGTGCCCTACAAAACGAGGGGAACGAAAAGATTAATGGAGTTTGCTGGTTACACCTAAACTACATGCAGAGTAAAATGGGTATAAATTTACATAGAAGAAACACATTTACTAATTCTTGGAGGGCTTACAACCAATGTGTTAGGGTAAATGCTGGAAGCCCATACAAAATTGACAGAATTATCCAGAAAAAACAGGGGGTAGCCTTAACAGTTTTATTATTATTGGGGGGTGATGTGGAACTTAACCCTGGACCTGAGAACAGGACTATAAAGATCCTACATGATAATGCACGAAGTCTGAAAACAAAAATGGGCTTCGTTAATATAACGAGCATCGCAAGGTGAATCGTCAACTCCTGACTGCGCCAGACAAAGGCCTTGCACGCAAGCCGTTTCGACTTAGATAACAAAGACGGACTTTAAAGATATTTATAAAATTTATGTTACCCTGCAGTTAGCGTGAGCGCCTTTACTGTTGGCCTTGCACAGTGCCTCACAGCGTGAGTGCCTTTAGTGTTGGCCTTGTACAGTGCCTCACGGGGTGCATTGCTGGCCAGGAGCTTCTAAGACGGTTTGAAGTTGGCGCCATCTTCTGCAAGCCACTGCCGGCGTAGATGTCCAGATAGGTTTTTTCCTCATGTTAGCTACGTTTTTCAGTAATTTGCTTCTAATCTATGTGGTACCTTAAGTGAATGCCGTTACCTTAGGTTAATGTTGCATGAATTTGTGTCTCTCAAGCACGTCTCTCTAATTGCACTTAGTGTACCTGCTATACTCAGAGCTGTCTGCTGTTACCTTTAGGGAAGGGAACTGTGTGGGCACTAGTTGAGGGAGAAGGTGGAAATACTTTTAATTCCACGGCTAACTGTGGGCTGGTAACATTATTTTAGTCCCTCTCTAGGGTGATAAAGGTCATTACTGGCTTACCGGCTAAGAAGGGGTGGTGGGGAAATTCAGTCAGTGGAGCAAAGTGCCGAGAAATTTCTGTACCAACGTAACTGTGATGCTTAGGTTACATTTTCTGTGCCCCGTGACTCCTTTCTGTCCTGCATAAGCTCCCCTCCTCCACCTTCGCTCTTGTCCTATCTCCTCCCTCCTGCTCCGCATATAAAGCTCACCTCCGCTCTTTGCTTTCACAGGTTAGAATCCTGGCTGCAGTGAGGTTGTCCCAACCCGGTGGTCGTGAGGGCTTCCTTGCCTGCCCTCCCCCACCCCCAGAACGAGCATCGCAAGGTAAATCGCCGACTCCTGACTGCACCAGACAAAGGCCTTGCACGCAAGCCGTTTCGGCTTAGATAATGAAGACGGACTTTAAAGATATTTATAAAATTTACGTTACCCTGCAGTTAGCGTGAGCTCCTTTACTGTTGGCCTTGCACAGTGCCTCACAGCGTGAGCACCTTTAGCGTTGGCCTTGTACAGTGCCTCACTGGCCAGGAGCTTCTAAGACGGTTCTGGCTGCGCCGGCTGCCCCAACACCCCACACCACCACCCATGGTCATCGCCGAGGTTTATACTAGAAGTCACGTATGGCGTAATAACCAATCAGCCAACTTTGCCATACTTTTTCGCCACTAGAGGCATCCCCTGTTCTAATTGCATGTCCTATGCTGACAGCCTGCATTTAAATTACTTGAGCTGCTTGTTCTCTCCTAGAGCGCTGCCAAGCATATCCCAGCCATGTCTGCCGGTTTCCTCCTCTCCTGACTACCTTTCCCCTGGGTCCTACCTGGGGAGGGGGGAATCCACACTATTCAAACCCTGTCCTGTCTCTAAGGGTTCTCCCAAGGTGCTTAGCTTTACACTCCTACCTGTCAACTGCTTGGGCCATGGCCCCACTTGTGCAGGCTGGGTGCTTAGCTAGCTGCCTAGGACCCTTGACAACCGCGCACTGCCTCAAACCCCCCTCAGCCTGGCTATCAGCCAAAGGCTTAAAAATAGCGCACCTCAATATCTACAGCATCCTCCAAAACCTGGCTGAAGTAATGGCCTGGGTGGCCCACTACAAGCCTGACATTCGATGCGCCCTCCCGGGCTACAGCCTTATCCGGCAGGACAGACCAGGCAGTAAGCGTGGGTGTGTGTGTGCTCCTTTACTACAGGGCACACCTTAACGTGTCATCTGTTTCCCGGTCACCCCCTGAAACCTCTGCCTGCGAATTCCTTCACTCCCTGCTCCTGCTGGGGAACACAAAAAAAGGTGCATCTTGTCTGTGCCAACAACCCTCCGAAGGGTGGTGTCCAAGGGCTCCCCTCCCTACTAGACCTCCTTAAAGAAAGGGTTGGCTCAAACGAGCTTCTATTCCTGAGGGACCTCAACCTCAACTGGCTGGGGCCTAATACCAAACTATATGAGCCTATTCTCTCAGGCCTTGCCCTCAGCCAGACCATCTTGGGACCAACAAGACTTTCCCCCGGGGGGGGGGCAAAGGGTCACTGCTTGACTGGATACTGAGCAACAGGCTAGATAAAATTGTCCACTCGGGAACTCTCCCAGACGCCATCTCCGATCACTCCCCAACCTACTGCATTTGGGGCAGCTCCACGACGAAAGTCCCCAGCAGAGTGATCATGATGAGGGACTGTTCCAAGCTCATCCTCAATTACTTCCTTGAGGATCTACGAAGTGTTGACTGGTCAAGGGTCACCGCCACCTTTGACCCTGTTGCAGCCCTTGATCTTTTCCTTGCCGGGTTTGTCCCCATGCAAACAGACATGCACCCCCACCAAGAGGAGGGTGAGGGGGACAGTCACAAAGTGGCTCCATGGAGGACTATTCTCCCTCATGAAGCAGAGGGACAAATGCTGGGCGAAACACAAGATCTCTGGCAACTATAACGACCTTCTCGAGTATCGGCGGCTCAGAAACTCCTGCAAGAGAGCCATACGCTCTGTCAAGAGTGAGTATTGCAAATCGGCCCTGTTAGATTCGCCAAAAAACCCACAGTGCTTTTGGCAAAACGTCAAAAACCTGGTCGGGGGGTCTGCCAAGGAAACGATCGCCGACATGAACATCTGTGGGACCAACTGCAATAACCCCCTTACTATTGCCTTTGCATTTAACTGCATGTTTTCAGACCTGCCTGCTCCTCCTTCCGCCAAACTCCATACCTCGAAACCCCCAGGTGGGCACCCCAAACCCCAACCGCCTTTCTATCTCAAGCGCATCTCAGTTGGAGAGACCCGAGAACTCCTTGCTGGTCTCTCCCACCGCATGGGGGCTGGGCACGACAGCCTTGAACCAAAGCTACTTAGCTTGGGGGCTCCCCTCCTCACCCAACCAATCGCACATATATTCAACTCCTCTCTCACCTCAGGTATCATACCAGACATTTGGAAGGTGGCTAAGGTTGTCCCTGTTTCCAAACAAGGCGACCCCAAAGACATGAATAACTATCGCCCCATCACCATTCTTTTGGCCACCAGCAAGCTCCTCGAAAAGGCTGTTGCCTCACAACTCTCCCACTACCTACAGAGTTATGAAGTTCTCTCCACTGCTCAACATGGTTTCAGGAGGGGGCATAGTACATCGACCGCGCTTGCCGTGGTTACCTCAGAGATCAGGTCTGAGACTGACCATGGCAACGTGACTGGGGCCATCTTCGTTGGTCTTTGAAGGCCTTCGACAGGGTTGACCATTCCCTCCTCCACTCTCTCGGATTCTCCCCTTGTGCCCTCGCCTGGTTCTCCAACTATCTTGGGGGACGGCAGCAATTCACCTGTTTTAACCGCGCCCTCTCTGCCCTCTCCCCTATTAACTGCGGGGTCCCCCAGGGATCCGTTCTTGGACCGATCCTGTTCTCCCTCTGCATAAATGAACTGCCCTCAGTTCCTACCCACGGGCACCCAACTCTTTATGTGGACAACCTCGTCGTACTGTTCAGTTCCCAGGATCTGTCTACCATCAACTCCAGACTGAACTCAGACTTCGATCGTATCCAGAACTGGCTTGAGGGACTCAAGCTCACCATAAACCTGGACAAGACCCAGGCCATGCTCTTCGGTTCTGTGGCCAAAATCGCTTCCTGCACCGCTCCCCTAGCTATCCATGGTGCAAATGGCGCCCTCCTGCCGGTCGTTGACTCCATCAAGTACCTAGGAGTAACCCTGGATCCGCAACTGGATCTCGCCGCCCATCTCCGTATTCAAACAACATGAAGTCTTGCTATATTATGACTATTGCAGTTTGTCCCAGCCTTAGAACTGCTCCGGAGGTGAAAGAGTTAACTTCCATGCAGAGCATGGAGCTTAGAGCGCGAGCTCGGTTCAGAAGCTCTGTTAGGCTGGTTTCAAACCGAAACCATCAGATTCTTTACTCAGCCTCACTGAACAGTCGCCCGAGATTCCTCCTGTTGCTCGGTTCATTTCTTCGGTTTAAAGCGCTATTTTCGGTTTAATTTAACCGCGATTTAATTATTTTAACTGCAAAACCGATCGGTTCAGGCTCTGTCTATGGTAATCGTAAGTAATAGATAGGGTTTTTTCTGTGTAGAACTTGTAAAGTGCTATCGGTTCGGTTGAACCGATCGAATTGTATTAAAATATAAGTTTAAAGCCTTTTAAGGCTTCTTAGAGTGCGGTTCCCGGTTCTTATCGGTTCTAAAAAATACGGATTTCATTACGTTTTTTCCACGACTCGTGACACGGTTTGGAACCGATAAGGGTGTCTTGCCTGGCACTGCCATTAAAAGGGCAAGTTTGTTGGTTAGGCTGGCATCATGTCTGAGAAACCCAAAAGAAAAACCGGGCCCACTGGGTTTCAACACTGTAGTGTCTGTGGGGAAGCCTTTGCCAAGGCTGACCCACACACTACATGTGTCTATTGTCTGGGGTTTGACCACCTCAATTCAGACTGCCAGATTTGTAAAAATTTCCCTGCAGCCACCCTGGACAAGAGAGTGGGCAGGCTCAGGGAACGAGGGGCCAAAAAGTCCGCTGACCCGGATGGCCAGCCCGGTTCGGTGCCAACTGAACTGGAGGGAGTGCCCTCTGACCAGGGCGAGACTTCCTCGGGCAAACGAAAAGCTGGCTCTGAGGAGCCAGTTCCAGCAAAGAAATCTAAAAAAATCAGCAGGTTTGGAGTCCAAAATTCCTTCTCCAACTGCTTGCAGAGATAGCCAGGGCAATACAGATTGTCCAGTCCCTGTCCCCGGTTCCCTCCGAACCGCCACTGTCTGGCAAAAGGTCGGTTCGGTCGGTCCCACTGGTTCAGGATTATGATATAGAAGAGTTCTATGAACCAGAGGAGGGGGATGAGGATTATGATCAGTGTGAATATGACTTTGAAAGTCTGGATGCGCCCATTGAACCGGACATCTCCCCAGACAGACCTTCAGGTGAGTCTCCCCCTAGGCTTTCTGAGTCCCCTTCTCATTTTTTGTTTTATAAAAAAGTTGATGAGACCCTCCAGCTTCCCTTAGAGGAGGCTATGGATGAGCAAGAGGAGCCTGACTATGTGGAGATGATGGATATCCCAGAGTCCATGAGGTTGTCCATCCCTTTACATAAATCTGTTAGAAAACAAACAATAAAAATTTTAAAAGCTCCTAATTCTGTGCCTCCAGTGGATAAAAAGATGGACAGGAGGTACACTTTGTCAGGTCCTAATACAGATTTTCTTTCACAGCAATGCAGTCATGTTAGTAGTTCAGGCTGCAGCCTGTGATAAAGCTAATATTCCACTGGCTTCACATCCTCCTGACAAGGATTCCAGAAAGATTGATGCCATGGCCAAAAAACAATACATGGCAGCATCCTTGGGACTCAGACAAGCTAACTATATGGCTTATGCTGCAAGATACCAGAAATCTAGATGGGATACTGTCATGGCCTTAGCTAAACAGGTCCCTGGCCAGCTCAAGAAAGGAGCTGGAGCAGGTGGCTCTTGATGGTATTGAGGCATCTAAGGTGCAATTCCATGCTGCAGTGGATTCTAACGATGTATCCTCTTGAGTCATGGCTACATCTGTGGCTTTTCGGAGATTGGCCTGGCTCAGGTGTACTACTTTGTCACAGGATACCCAGTCTGAGGCTATGGATTTTCCTGTGGTGGGAAATTCTCTGTTTGGGGAGCAGACAGAGAATTTATATGAAGAAAATGGATGAATATAGAACCACCTACAGGAGTGCACAAGCCAAGGAACGGCAAGCCACTCATAGAAACATATAGAAGTTGACGGCAGATAAGGACCGCAAGGCCCATCCAGTCTGCCCATTTCTTTTTCTACCTTATAAATGTGCCATCGGCCTTTGCTCTGTCAGTGACCTATCTATTTATAGTCATTTGTATTGCTCCCTTATGCCTATCCCATGCCTGTTTGAAGCCCTGCACTGTATTCATAGCCACCACTTCTTGTGGTGAAGCCATTCCATGCATCTACCACCCTTTCTGTGAAAAGAATTTCCTCACATTCCCCTTAATCGGCCTCCTCTAATCTCATGCTGTGTCCTCTTGTCCTGCTATTTTCTTATATTTAAACATGTTAGACTCTTTCACCTTGTTTATGCCCTTAAGGTGTTTAAATGTCTCGATCATATCACCTCTCTCCCTCCTTGCTCAAGGGTATACATATTGAGCTCCGTTAATCTGTCCTCATATGTCTTCTGATGCAGTCCCTGCACCATTTTGTTGCCCTTCTCTGGACTGCCTCAATTTGGTTAATGTCCTTGTGAAGGTGTGGCCTCCAATACTGCACGCAGTACTCCAGATGGGGCTCAACAATGTCTTGTACAGAGGATTATTACCTCCCTCTTACTACTTGTGATACCCTACTAATACACCCTAACACCCCCTAGCCTTACCTACTGCTTTAGAGGTCTGCTTGGATGATTTTAGGTCATCAGTGATGATGATGCCCAAGTCTCTTTCTTCCTTTGTGACTGCTAGCAACTCCTCCCAGCCTATAAGTGGCTTCAGGGTTCTCTTCCCTATGTGCATGATTTTGCACTTCTTTGCATTAAATCCCAGTTGCCACTCTTCTGACCATTCTGCTAGTTTATCCAGATCTCTTCTCATTCTGCCCACCCCATCTGGATCATCTACTCTGTTGCAGATCTTGGTGTCATCTGCAAACAGACAAGCCTTACCCTCTAGTCCATCTCAGAGGTCACTAATGAAGATGTTGAATAGGACTGGCCCCAGGACTGATCCCTGAGGTACCCCACTTGTGACTTGCATCTCTTCTGACTGTATACCATTTACCACCACTCTCTGTTTTCTGCCAGTCAACCAGTTTGCCACCCAGTTGACCAACTTCTGACCCACCCAGCCTACCTAGCTTATTTATCAATCTTCTATGTGGAACAGTGTCAAAAGCTTTGCTGAAGTCAAGGTAGCGCATCAACTGCTCCCCTTGGTCCACCACTCTGGTTACCCAGTCAAAGAAATCTATGAGATTAGTTTGACAGGACCTTCCTTTGTAAACCCATGCTGTCTTGGATCCTGTGCCCTATGGATTCCAGGTGTTGCACTATCCTTTCCTTAAGGAGTGCCTCCATAATCTTGCCCACTACTGAGGTAAGACTGACGGTCTGTAGTTCCCCGCCTCCTCCCTGCTACCACTCTTGTGGAGTGGGATCACATGAGCCCTTCTCCAGTCTTCTGGGACCTCTCCTGTGCTCAGAGACTCACTAAACAATTCTGCTAACGGCTCTGCTAGTTCCTCCTTTAGCTCCTTAAGTACCCTGGGATGTATGCCATCAGGTCCCATTGCCTTATCCACCTGAGCTTAGCAAGCTCTTGTAGGACCCTTTCTTTGTGAAGGAGTAGTGCTCACCTCCTCCCCTGTGTCCATGATGCTGAGCTGTGGGCCCTGCCCTACCTTCTCTTCAGTAAATACTGAGCAAAAGTATCTATTTAGGATAGATGCCTTTACAGGTCCTCCTCCTCACATGCTCCCTTTTCTCCATTAAGCTTAGCAATACCCCCTCTGGACTTTCTCCTTTCACTAATGTATCTATAGAAAGTCTTGTCACCTTCTTTTACTGTTCGTGCTAGTGTTTCCTCAGTTTGGGACTTTGCCTGCCTTACTGCCTTACCTGCTTCCCTTAGGGCAGTTTGGTATGCCTCCCTATCTTCATCCCGCTGTGTTCCCTTATATTTTCTGAAGGCCAGCCTTTTGGCTCTGACCTTTTCTGCTACTGTATTTGAGAACCAAAGTGGTTTCCTTCTTCTTTTACTTCCTTTTCTGTCTAACACAATGGGATGTTGCTTCAAGTATTGTATCCTTAATGCTTGCCCACTTTGCCTGTACCTTCTCACCTGTGTTTCTTTTGCCAGGGCTAGCTTAACTCTGTTGGCCATCTTATCAAAGTCAGCTCCTCTGAAGTCCCATATTTTTGCTTTGGAATGGGATGATTTAGATGTAGTAGCCAAATTGAACCATACCATGTGATGGTCACTGGCCCCAGGTGACCTTCTACCTGGAGATCTGTGATCCCTTCTTTGTTAGTCAGTACTAGATCTAGGATAGCCCTGTCTCTTGTGGGTTGCTGTACCAGTTGTTTGAGGCCTCCTGCAGGAATCCACTATGAGTCTAGTTCTGGCAGATGTTCCTGCTGGTATTGACCAATCTGTATCTGGCATGTTGAAGTCTCCCATTATCAGAACCTCCCTTTAGCTGTCATGTTTTGTATATCTTCTAACAGTAATGTGTCTGTGTCCTCCCTCTGGTCTGGGGGCCTGTAGACAACCCCAGTTCTTATGGCTGTCCCATTTCCTGTTTCAGGGTGACCCACAGTTCTTCTGGCTCTTATGTGTATTCTGAATTTCTGTAGCTTTGATATTTTCATAAACATACAGGCCACCCCTCCCCTTTTGCACCTCGGTCTCTTCTGAACAATACATAGCCAGGTACTGAAGTCTCCCCAGTGTGGTTACTGGTAAACCACGCCTCACAATTGCTACTATGTCCAGTTTAGCCTCTGACATTATTGCCTGCAGGTCTGGGATCTTATTTCCCAGGCTGTGAGCATTGTGTACATGATTTTCCATTGGCCAGATTTTGGTGTGTTAGTTGTTGGGTGAGTTTGGCATTACCCTGTGCATCGTATGGGGAGACAAACCTTTTTCTTACCTGGTGATGCAAATGAGCAGCAAACACACTGAATTCCTGTTTGACCACTAGCTGAGGGGGAGGTGTTCTTCCCATTCGACGTGAGTGCTGCACCCCTCCCATTTGCTAGTTTAAATACTCTGCAAAGACGCCAAACTTCTGCCCCAATGCACTGACTCCTCTTTAGTCAGATGCAGTCCATCAAATTTAAAGAATTGTCCCAGAACTGTTGCCAGTTCCTTACAAATCTGTGTCCTTTTCCTGGCACCAGTCCTTGAGCCACGTGTTTAGCTCCCCTATCTCCCCTTCTTCTGACCTTCCGTCCATCTGCTCCTTCTCCCAGACTGGCAGGATCTCAGAGAAGGAGATGCCGACACGAAATAGATGATAGGTTTGTCACCCAGCCTAGTCAGGTGTTCCTTGGTCTCCACAACTGACCGGCTGGCGAGATCGATAGTCCCTATGTGTACTAGGACATCAATGTTTTCTCCTGCTTTGTGAACAATTTTAGCAATGCGGTCAGTGTCTCCATGCTGATGTACCTGGAGACATCTGACCATCACCCTGGCTGAGATGGGTATCAACTCCCGAATCATGGAGTCTCCTATGATCAGAAGTTTTTGGATTTCCTTTGTGCTTGTTTAGTTTTGGTTCCTGATTTGGGTGAGTATTGTTGTGCTAGCTCCTGTGCTGCAGTGTCCTGCTCTGCAGTGTCTTCTGCCTCTTTATTTGATTTCAGAGATAGAGGCAGATACCTGTTTGTAGTGTTTATATGGTTTTTGGAGGTAATGTGTTGGAGAGCAGAGAGTGATGGGGCACCTGATTTGCTCCTCCTAACCACCTGCCAACCTCCTGGACCAACTACCCTCTGCGGTCGAGGTTTTTCTGTTGGATGCTGGGGAAATGGCTGGTGGTTCTTATTATGTATTTCTCTTCAATATGAAATTTGAGGCGTGCAATCTCTGCCCATGCTGCCTGGAGCTGAGACCTAAGATCTCCAAAGGCTCAGCATGTAGGACAGTGTCCTAAATCCTGTAAGACTGTCCTTCTGAAAATTGTTCCACAGTACCTGCAGTTAATGAAATCCATTCCAAATAAGTTGCTGGGTTTGTAACCTAGTCAGAGTAATTAGAAGGAAAAAAATGCAAGTAATGGTTTAATTGTGCTTTGTTTAACTTGTTATAACAAGTTAAATTACTAGTGCCCTGTAAATGAGATCACCTTGTGGAGGCCCCACTGATCCGCCCTTCCTGCTCTGCCAGGAAATGTCACAACTGTGGTACCCTATAAAAGGAGTGTAGCGTGGGGTGATTGGGGATGGGGTGGGTGGCTGGGTCCTTCCCTGCCTAAAAGAAGAACCACGGACGAAAAGAACAAGGAGGTAAGAGCAGAAACAATCAGTCAACAACAAATGCAGTAACCCTGAAAGCTTATCCTAATGTTAGATAAAACTGTAAAACCTGTAAAGCACCACCTGTAATAATTTCAGAGAAGATATACCCTGTAAGAAACACTTTGCTCCAGAGAAAAATAAAGCAGTAACAGAAGATATACCTTGCAAAAGACACTTGAATCAGAAGATTACAGCAGTAATCTGTTAGCACACACCTGTAGGCACACCTTGTAATAATGCAGAAGAAGGTATACCAGCAACAACAATTTGAATCAGAGAAAAATAAAGCAATGAAATGTTAGCAACAAACAGTAGCAATCCCTGTGAGTAAAAATTAAAAACACCACCACACAGTAAATCTGCTTAGCCAAACTAAGTCTTAATCCTTCTCCCTTGCTCTGGTAAGTTTCTCTACTCTGCCTTTCAAGCAGTCTTAGAAGGAAAGAGCTCAGGTGAAGCTAGGTGCCTTGGCCAGCAAACCAAGTCTTCTACCACTCAGAGGCAGCCCCCAAGGGGTAGGGGTAGGCCTTTTCACAGGCCTTTTTACCAGACCCAGGCCTCCGCCTCTTCAGCCTATATACAGAGGGGGTTCTTCAGAGAGAGAGGCAGACGGGGTTCGAGCAGGCCTGCTCCCACCCCTCAGCCTAAAGCCCTTGCCAAACAGGCACCCTGATGGGATGCCCAGGGTCGGCCCTCCACTACCTGTAGGGGGCAGGTTGGCTCACTTTGTCCAGGACTGGCAGTCTTTAACTTCAGACAGGTGGGTCCTGGAAGTAGTGAGCCAGGGTCTGGTTCTCAGCTTCAAGAAATTTCCAAAGATGAGAGCCAGATCTTTTCCACCTACAAACCCTTTAGAGACTCTTGCTTTGGAAACAGAAGTCTCAATCCTCTTGGCTCTCAGAGCTGTAGAAAAGGTTTCTCCCCTTCACCAGGGCAAGGGTCTGTACTCCAGGTACTTCCTTACCCCAAAAAAGACAGGAGAGTGGTGGCCTATCCTGGATCTAAGATATCTAAACAAGCACCTTTTAAAGCCAAAGTTCAAAATGGTGACACTGGGAAGGATTTTACCCTCCCAAAGGCCAGGGGACTGGCTAGCCTCCCTGGACCTCAAAGATGCCTACTTCCATGTTCTTATCAGAAGCTCCCATCGAAAGTACCTCAGATTCGAACTGCCCTCAGGCCATTATCAGTTCAGAGCAATGCCCTTCGGCCTCACTTCTGCCCCAAGGGTGTTCACAAATGTCTGGCAGTAGCAGTCGTCACCTAAGAAGGCAAAAATTGCCATTTTTCCTACCTGGACGACTGGCTCATTGTGGGTCAGTCTCCAGACCAGGTCAAATCACACCTCAAGAGTTACCCAGCAGCTGCTTACCTCTCTGGGATTTCTTCTCAATCTTCCAAAGTCAGTTTTGGAACCTGTCCAGGTACTCACCTTTATAGGCGCAGATTGGACACAAAGCAGGCCAGAGCCTTCCTTCCCTTGGAAAGGGTAAGGACCTTAGTGGCTCTGGCCGCCTCCTTCACTCTGCAGGTCTCTCGACCAGCAAGGCATTTCCTGCAGCTCCTAAGGCACATGGCTGCCTCCACAGCTGTGGTGCAAGGAGCAAGATTTCACGTGAGGGGCATTCAGTTCCATTTGAGAGCTTTCTGGTCTCAAAGAAGAGATGCTCTATCCAAGCTAATCCCAGTGACTCGAACCTGATCCAGGCCCTCGTGGTGGCAGGATCAGCGCAATCTGAGACAGGGGTGCCTTTCATCCCTCTGTCCCATTCCTTGACCCTTACTACAGATGCATCCTCTTGGGATGGGAGCTCACATGGTGACCTCTCCACCCAGGGATTATGGTCCCTCAGGAATCTCTGCTCCACATCAATCTGTTGGAACTCAGAGCTGTTTTTCTAGCACTTCAGGTTTTCTGCATCTGTTCAGAACAAGGTGGTACAGGTCAGAACAGACAACACCACTACAATGTGGTACATCAACAAACAAGGGGCACTCGGTTCGGCTTGTGCACCGAGGCGATGAAGTTGTGGCTTGGCTTACTCCTGAACACTTCCTTCATAGCAGTTCACCTCCCAGGCAAGGACAATGTCCTGGCAGATGCTCTCAGCAGGATTTCCCAGGGCCATCACGAATGGTCACTGGATCCCTTAGTACTGGGGATAGTGTTTGCCAGATGGGGCACTCCTCAGATAGATCTTTTCGCAGCCCCAGACAATCATCAACTTCCACTGTTTTGTTGCAGGCCCCCAGTGTTGGGCTCAGTTCCCCTGGATGCCTTTCTCCTCGATTGGGAAGGGAAGTTTCTTTATGCCTGCCCCCCCTCCCTCTCCTGTTCAAAGTACTAGTCAAAATCAGGTCTCAGCCCTGCAAGATGATCCTGATTGCTCCAGACTGGGCCAGGCAGCCCTGGTACCCACTCCTTCTGTCCTTAGCAGTCCATCTTCCCCTGTGTCTCCCCAGGAACCACAATCTGTTAACCTGTGCTCAGGGGAGAGTTTGGTATCCAATCTCAAATCCCTCAACCTCAAGGCTTGGCTCTTGAGCAGTTAGAGTTTGCCGATCTGCAACTTTCTCAAAGTGTTCTCAAATCCTGAAGGCTGCTAGGAAGCCTTCCATCAGGGCTACCTATAACTCCAAGTGGAAAGGTTTTCCATGGTGTTCTGGGAAGCATGTTTCCCAGAATCTGCTGATCCACCCACTGTATTGGACTACATGGTCCATCTTAATTCTTTGGGACTGAGACCAGCCACCCTGAAAGTGCACTTGGCTGCTGTCTCTGCCTTCATTTCTACAGCAGGAAGCCCTCTTTCTTTCTGCTTATCCTGTATTTTCCAAGTTTTTTAAGGATTACTTCACACCAATCCTCCATTCAGGGACCCTGCCCTGCTTGGGATCTTAATGTATGCATTGCTCAGCTAATGCAACCCCTTGAGCCTCTGTCTTCGCAGAGCTTAAGTATTTGACTTGAAAACTGTATTTTGGTAGCCATCACTTCTGCCAGGCGTATAAGTGAGTTACAGGCTTTATCAGTAGAAACTGACTTTATTTCCTTCACAGGGATAAAGTAGTCCTCAGGACTAACAGGAAGTTTTTGCCTAAGGTGGTTTCAGATTTCCACCTTAACCAATCTATTTCACTTCCAGTGTTCTTCACTGACCATTCCTCCTCTGGTGAGAGGAGGCTGCACAGCTTAGATGTTAAGAGGGCCCTAGGTTACTACATAGAGCATACCAAGGGTCACAGGTTTGACTCCCTCCAACTGTTTCTCACTTATGGTGAGCTTGGGAAAGGGAGACCTGCCACTAAGAGATCCATTGCCAGGTGGATCGTTTCTTGTATCCAGTTTTGCTATCAAAAGCTGGGTAAGGTTCCCCCCCCCTCGGGCCTGAGGGCTCACTCTACCAGAGGTACAGCTGCATCTCTAGCTGCTGCTAGAGACATCCCTATCTTGGAGATATGTCAGGCAGCTACTTGGAAGACAGTACATACTTTCACCAAGCATTACTCCCTGGATATTCAGGCCAGGAGGGATGCTCGGTTTGGCACAGCCGTGCTTCAGAGCCTATTCCTAAGTAGGTTCTGTCCCTCCTCCATGGAGGTACTGCTGTGTAGTCTGCAATAGTCATAATATAGCAAGCCTTCATGTTGTTTGAAGAAAAAATTACTCACCTTAGTAATGTTGTTTCTTCTAATGGAGTCTTGCTATATTATGACCTCCCCCCCAGCCTGCCCCTCTCAGAACTCCTACTTTGGGTATGGGGTGGGTAGTCCTCTGTTGGCATTTATTGATGCCCTATTTCATGTTCTGGTGTTGTGTTTATTTAGTTATCTTATCTTATTTTTCTGGTCCACTGACTTGAGTCTTTGTATTGGGACCAGGAAAAATGTGTTAATATATTAGTGGCCAGTTGGCTAGTGTAGGTTACAACTTCCACACAGAACCTTAGTGAGTTTTTGCTCGTAAAGATCTGATGGTTTTGGTTTGAAACCAGCCTAACAGAGCTTCTGAACCGAGCTCGCGCTCTAAGCTCCATGCTCTGCATGGAAGCTAACTCTTTTACCTCCGGAGCAGTTCTAAGGCTGGGACAAACTGCAATAGTCATAATATAGCAAGACTCCATTAGAAGAAACAACATTACTAAGGTGAGTAATTTTTTCATATCTGCAAAGCCATGAATGGCAGGCTTGGACTTGCCTACAGAACCAAAGACCGCCTCACCCCAGCTGCACAGCTTGCCATAGCTTGGGGTATACTCCTTCCCACACTTAGCTACGGGCTTGTGGCCTTCGCACCAGTCCTGGTTTCTAGCCTAGCTAAATGGGACACTGCCTATAACAACGTATGTCGCTTCGCACTCGCTGCTCCACGCCCTACGCACCGTTGTGAGCTATACTCTTGGCTGGAGAGGCTCCCCCCTGTAAAGCACCACGCCTTTGTCCTTGGCAACTTCGTGGACAACATAGTCAGAATGAATAATCCTCCCGCGCTTGCCCTTCCCCTTCATCATGGAACCCCTGCCTACCACTTGAGATCAAGTGCTTCTCAGTTCTGCCTGGTCCCTAAGACATGCACCCTCACAGATGACAGGGCATTCTCCACCCATGCGCCAAGATTGTGGAACTCCCTACCTGCCCAAGTCCGTGCCTCTCCATCCCATTCCCTGCTTCAAAGCCTCCCTATGGACCTTTTTCAAAGCTGCCTCTGCCTGTCTGTGTGCTACATAGGCACCGAGTAGTCCCCCACCACCCCTGACCCCAACTCACTAATCGGGAGATCGTGAGATGGCTCTCTGACCGCTGGTAATCTCTGCTGTAAAGCAGCATTAGGCACTTTCCACCTCTTGGTTTGGAGAGGGGATTTCCTGCCATATTGGCACTTGTATCTAGATGTACTAACTCGATGTACACTGTTGTTCAGGTTCGGCCCTCATGGCATGCTAATTTATGCACTGTACTTACATTTTGTTTTATTTTATGGTCTGCCTTGATGTTACCTGTTGCTATTCTACCTTGTCATTGCCGTTATGTATCTTGTTGACACACTGCCAACTCTCTGAGATGAAGTACCTGATTATATTTTAACCCTCACTGCCATTATGTATACCTGCTGGCACACTGCCTACTTTACCTATGCATAGCCTGTGCACCGTTTGGTGTTCCTCCCACCTGACTGTGGGCCAGCGTGTTACCCTGACTCTGTATTTTGTACTCTGCATTTTATATACTGTTTTGTATTCTGCATTTTGTACTTTGTATCTTATGTACTGTAACCTCCCGGGTCGCTCCTGAAAATAGGCACTTGCTGTCTAGTGTGCTTACCTGGTTAACAAAAGCAAATAAATGAATGGTTGAAGAACAAACCCTTGATGTCTTGGGCCTGACGGAAACTTGGTTAACCTCAAAAATTGAGGACAAAGAACTTAACCTACCTGGGTATACCTTGTTTCGCTCCAACAGGCCCAAGAGAGGGGAAGGGGTATGGTTCTACATTAAAAACTGTTTTGGCCATACGGAACTTGTGCTTAAGGGGTCAGGCAATAATATTGAATATTTAGCCATTGAGACAAAATCTTCAAAACTAATGCTTGTAGTAATATATTCTCCACCAAAGGCTAAGTTGGAAAACATAGAGGAAGTAATAAATAAAATACATGCAGTATTTGGAGACAGATTACCTGTTCTGATAGGTGACCTAAATTGTAACTGGCTGGGTCCCTGGGGCAGTAAACTAAAATAATTAGTTTCAGTTTTAGATGTGACCCAACATATAAAAAACCCTACAGAATTCACTGATACTTTAAAGAAAGGGACTATACTGGACCTGCTGTTTGTAACGTCTATTGTGGAGCTTGAGAATTTAGGGGTACTTGCCCCCCCACTTAGGAGATCATAACCCAATATGGGGAACATTTTTAACATTATGTATTCATAAGTACTTCGACTTTACCAGTCACATAAGAACAAGGGATACTAGAAAATGTTCAGAATCAAAATTTCTAGTAGATATTAACAGGGAAAAATGGGATCGATGCTTACTGATTCCTAATTTAGATTTAACAATACAGTATTTTACAGATACATTTAATAAGATTTACGACCAGCAAGCCCCTAAAAGGAATATAGAAAGCAAAACAGTAAGACTTCCGTGGATAAATGAGAAACTATCCAAAATTATAAGAATCAAAAATAGGCTCTGGAAAAAGGCTAGGAAAACAAAGCAAGAAAATGACTGGATCCTATTTAAAAAAATAAGAAAAAGATGTAAAGCACTAATAATTAAAGCAAAAGCCACCTATTACAGAAATAAGATGCTAGGTGATGATAATTCTAGGAAGTTTTGGCAGAATATCAATAGCTTAATGGATCCAGGGCGAAAAGATTCATCCAAAAAGATAAATATCGAAGCTCAAGGGTCACAAATAGACGACCCTTACGCAGTTGCAAATCTATCAAACAACTTTTTTGCTGATTTGCCTTGGTACAAAGTTGATGAAAACAGTTTGGGGTATTATAGAAACCCTAACAGAGAAAAACAGGACTTATACCCTCTTTTTAGATTTAAAATATTAACTGTTAATGAGATGAGTAATGGTTCAGGACGTTTGAACGTCCATAAATCTGCAGGGACTGATGGATTGAAGGGCAGATTTTTGAAAATAGCGGCACATATGATTGCTCCAGTCATAACATACATATTTAGCTGGAGCTTACAAATAGGTTTTTCCCCCAAGCGTAGAGGGAAACGAGAATAACTCCTACCTTTAAGGGGGGGGGGGGTTGCATCTGATATAAACAACTACAGACTGATAGCACTCCTTTCGATTTTGTCCAAAAACTTTGAACGTCATGTTCATACACAAATCATGGATTACATAGAAAAATACAATTTAATTACTCCTCACCAATCAGGATTCCGAAAAGCACATTCAACTACTTCTACATTATTGGAGTTTTACTGATATAATTAACACTTCATTCCATCAAGGGTTGGAAACAGCAGCAGTTTTCATAGATTTGTCTAAGGCCTTTAACCTAGTGAACCACTTCCTCCTCCTACAAGCCATAGAAGACATGGATATTACAAAGGGGCCTTGATGCTGGCTGCAGTCTTATCTAGAAGGGCACTCTCAGACATTTAAGATCTCTGGAAGAAATTCATTAACTAGAACCATTAAAAGGGGTGTACCTCAGGGGTCCATTTTGGGACCCTTGTTATTTTTGATATTTAGTAATAACTTACCACAAGCTGTGAAGTATTCACAGGTGAGATTGTACGCAGATGACATCGCTATAATAGCATCTGGTTCAAATATCCATGATTTACATCGAAAACTGCAGCTAGACTTTGATAGTTTGAGGGAGTGGTTCACCAGGTCAGGCCTTATCATTAATGCAAAGAAAACTAGATTATTACACTTTGCACCAAAACAAAAAGAAAAACTTCAAATTAAAATAGATGATAAAATATTTTTTACAGCAGGTAGATCAGCATACCTATTTAGGCCTAATCTTTGATGCTGAAATGTCCTTTAAAGTACATGTGAACACCTTGATAGATAAAGCAAATAAAAAAATAGGAGTCCTTCGAAGGACAACAAAGTGCTTAGGGAAAAGCGCTCGAAAAACTGTGGCTGAACAACTAGTTATGCCTGTAATAACTTATGGAGAACTCGTATACCGCACAACTAGCAAACATTTATCAAAACTAGACAAAATATATTATAACCTGGCAAGGTATGTCCTCCGATGCAAATTCAGAACATGCCATTGTACACTACTGAACAAACTACAGTGGCAACCCCTGGATATTATTCATACAAGGACATAACAAAGAACAATTTTTAAATATCAGATGTTCTAACCAAACCATTACATTAATGCTGTGTTATTCAATAAACAAAAACTAATCGACAAATCTAGAAGATCAGTTCATGTAAAAAAAAAATCTACGCTCCCAAAATTACTAATAAACACGGTGAACGAACTCTGGGCTACCAAGCATCAAAACATTGGAACATCTTAGCCTTTTATCACGTACATCAGCATCCTACGATCTATTTGTTCAAGAAATAAATGAGATCAATAAATCCAGATGTGTTTGTACTTAGAGGGTAGATTATGGGAATTATGAGGTCCTAGGCAGTATCTATTTAAACAGACAGATTTTTCCACCTGTCAAGTAATTATTATTGTGTAAATGTAAATAGATCTCTTACAAAACTCCAGGGTTTGTTACTGTGATATTGTTATTGTGTCATTGAATCTATAGTATCTACATGTTTAGATAATTTTAAAGAGCATGTTTTAAGTGCTGTAGTAGAGATAGTAATGTCTTAAAATGATGTGTAACTTATTGGATGGTTAGGGAAATGTTATATACTGTAGTTGTCCATGTGTACATGTTTAGTTGTAACATTAAGAACAGGTCTGTCATCATCATCGGCATACAAAGCTATGCGGTGTTCCATCCCATCCATCTGGACCCCCTGGATTTGGGAAGAGAGTCTAACATCCTGAGCCAGTGGTTCGATACAGATGGCAAAGAGTCCGGAGGGACAGGGGACAACCCTGATGGGTGCCTCTTAACAGGGGAAAGTAGGCAGAGTGGTGACTGGATATCTTGACGCAGGCCTGAGGGGAGGAATAAAGTGCTTTTATCATGGAGATGAGGGGTACAGGGAATCCCATCTGAGACATAGTGGCAAAAAAAAGGGCCAGGAGACCCTATCACATGCCTTCTCAGCATCAAGGTTGAGAAGGACAGATGAGTCTTTGCTTGTCTGCATTTCCTGGACCAGGTGGAGTGCTCTTTGTGTGTTGTCCGATCTGGATCTGGAGCTTACAAAACCCATCTCGTCCTGGTTGATTGTGGAGGGCAGGACGGTATCTAATCGTCTGGCCAAAATGGACATAAGATACTTATAGTCCATATTCAGGACCGGGATTTGTCGGTAATAGTTGCATGAGAGGGGAACTTTGTCTGACTTGGGGATAAGAGAGATAGCTGCATATGACCAGCTCAGGGAGGGTTGGATACACCTTGCAGGATGTCATTGTAGACCTGGAGGAGAAGTGGACTAACCGTCTGGGAACTGCCTTTATAAAACTCTGCCCCATATTCATCTGGGCCAGGGGCTTTAATAGTTTTAGATTTGGAGATGGCTGTCAGTAACTCCCTGGGGGTTATGGGAGAGATCAGGTTGGCCTGCTGGTCCTGGTTAAGCTTGGGTAATTCCAATGGGGACAGGAAGGCTGTAATAGCAGTAAGGTCTGAGGGATGGTCAGGAGTATATACAGCCTTGTAGTAGTCTCAGAAAACGTGGGTGATGTGCCCCAGTTTCTTGTGGCGGGTACCTGCATTGGGGTCTCTTATGGTTGCTATGGTGGAAAGTTTATGCTGTTTACGCAACCGAAAGGCTAGGAGGCGAGAGGCCTGGGAGCCAGTCTCTCCATACCTCTGCCTCAAGAAGGTCAATGCTATCTCCGTCTTCTGGATGCAGAGAGTATCCAGGTCCCTCTTGACCTGTCTAAGCTGGGTGGAGACCAAACTGTCTCCCTGCTGGTGGGTGGTCTGTAGGATGTGTAAAGTTTGTTCAAGGTGTATTTGTCTCTCTTTCTGCTGCCTTGCGAGGGCAGCAGAGTGCTGAATTAGGTGGCCCCTCAGGACCACTTTTAAAGTATCCCATCTGATAGACTGGGAAATCTCAGGGTCCTGATTGTCCTCCAAGATCTCCTGCATCTTATCCCTGAGAAACTCGTGGAAGGGTTCACTCCTGAGATGAGCTGGGCTAAATCTCCAGTTGGTATTATGCCTTTCGAGTCCTAGCTCCCAGGAGGTGATCAAGGGGGCATGATCAGAATGGTCAATATCCCCCATGGTAGCATCCCTGAGAGTTCCCTGATACTCCTTTTGAGTGTAACAATTATCAGTTCTAAAATATGTGCCGTGCACAGCTGAGTAAAATGTATATCTTATATTTCTAGGATGAAGG
Source organism: Neoceratodus forsteri (assembly GCA_016271365.2). Lineage (NCBI taxonomy): Eukaryota > Metazoa > Chordata > Ceratodontiformes > Ceratodontidae > Neoceratodus > Neoceratodus forsteri. The sequence continues at coordinate 1,225,847,642 of CM028132.1, read as the reverse complement.
GTCCACCACACGTCCAGTCATCCACCTCCTGGACAAAACACTTAAAAAATTTATGTAGGGATGACTGCCTACCACTGGATGTATTCGAGGAGTCCAAATTGGGGCTCGGGGCAATATTAAAATCAACTGCTAAAATGAGGATCCCCCTGGTCGATTCCAAAATTTTGTTTGGGAGATGCTGGATTGTCTGTGTATTTCAGGGATTTATTTAACTCTAAAAATTGATTAGCGTTTTGCTCATAAAAGTGCTAAATCTTTGTGAAAATACTTAGCTCTTGTCTCACTGTGTTTCATAAACACAGCACTTCTAGAAAATCTATATAAATACTTTCTGTACAGTTAGTATAGTCCCAAGAAAAAAACTGCTAATCAATTATTTAAAACCCTGTATTTGACCCTGGGGGAAGGTAAATATTGGCCAAGGTTACCTCTTTGTCTTGTAGGAGGCCCTAAACAATAACCAGGCACCCTCTGGGTCCGCCCCATTCCTGGGTAACCTGAAAGGGAGTATAGCTGGGAACCAGTATGACGACACCCTCCCCCGCAAAAGCAGAAGAAAAACCTGCAAAACCCCTACCAATCTTGTTTTTTGCACTCAGAGATGGACATATGGGTTTCTTGAATGTAAACATTATCAGTCTGACTCTTCTTAAGTACAGATATCATTCTCAATCTTTTTATAGGGTTGCCCAGTTCATTCATATTTAGAGAATATACTTTGAAAGGTTTGTTAGCTATTTAAAATAACTGGTGACACGGTGAGGATCTGCACAATCTCAATATTCGACCCCAAGTCTGACTCTGACCAAGGAGCTGAGCCCTGTAGTGCGAAATGGTGACTGCCTGGGGAAGTGTGAGGGGGGGAAAAAAACTCCCAACATCGAACAATGGGGGTGCGTAACTAACGTGGGAAATGAGAAGCAAACTTGAGTAGAATCTCACCAACTGGGCAGTGTCTGCCGAACTATGGGTGGCTTCCATGGAGTCAGATGCTAGAGAGCAACCAGCTCCCAGGGTATGCCAGTCTTGGCTTGGCCCAACAGAGGGGCACTTGATATAAACATCTATGGGTAAGGGGGTGAAGTGGTCATGCCTTGGCTCCTCCAAGGCTGCAGGCTATTCCAGGTAGCACAGTTTTAAAATCAACTACTAATTAAAAGTTAGCAGCTATTAAGTAACTACCAGGCATGTTAACCATGTTTGGCCTGCGGTGGAGGGCAGTCCTGCTCAGGATAAGGCAGGAGGAGGATAAGACCTGACCCCCCCCCACTCCTCCGGTCTCCCCCGGCGGAGCATTGGGGCTACTCAGAGAGCACGAGGGAACACCGGCTGCCCCCTCCAAATGCATTAGGATATGAAAGTGTAGAACCTCAGTCGATTTCCTCTCCCCCGAACCCCCGAGGTGAATCGGGGGAAAGGGGGTGCCCAGGAGCACGGCCTGATGTATCAGCCATCACCTCTCTATGCTCCCACTAGCCACTGCCTCTCCTTACCACAGAGGGTGACTTAAACGAAGCCAGTCCGCATCCCAGACCTGTGAGAAATGAAAAGAAAATGTTTTCTGTTCATGGTAGGTGCCACCAACCTGTCTCGGGCCCCCGTTCATGGCCACAGGGGGGCTGAATTGAGAGCCAGCCCCCTCGCAGTCCGTCCAACCCCCAAAAAAAACAGAACTGCGGCTGAGAGTATCAGAGTCTCTGAGAAGGTTCGCATGGGCTGCAAACCACACCACCCTGGCAGGCGCGGGCAGCCGACCCCAGCATGCCCACCCAAGAGAGGCCGGTGGGAGCTACAAGCTCATGCAAGGAGAACCCCTGTGGAAAACCTCTGTGGAGTGGGTGAGAAGAGGTGGTAAGCAGGGAAGGAACCGAGGACCTAGGGCCACAAAGGCAGAGTCCGTCTGGGGGAAAAAGGCAAAACTGGCTCACCTGAAAGGAAAAAGAACATTGAGTTCATGGAGTTCAGTCATTTAACTGCCCGAGGAGCTGACTCTTTCGAGGAGGATTTGGCTGCCTGTTTCTTTAGTTCCGCGACAATCTGCTGGATAGCTGCTGCTCCCTCATTGTGGTGGCGTTCCTTCTGTGGTATTGTGTTCCACCCCTTCTGGGCTAATTTAGCAGCAAGTGATGTGCCAGCCTGCTTCTGATCCAGCACGACTTCCATGCCCTGGCGAGACAGCTAATGGGCGGCTTCCTCGGTGCTCTCATAGGTCTCTGGGCCTTCCGCAAACTGTACCATAAGCTTCAAAGGGTATGGAGTCCTGAATTTTATTTTTGCCTCCTTTAGCATCTTCAGGATGGGAGCATAGACTCTGAGTCATGCAGTGACTGAAGAGGGATAGTTGTTGTCCACATAGATACGGCAATCTTGGAATGTTAAGTCCCCCTGTTGCCAGGCCTTATGTAGTATCATTTCTTTTTCCTGAAAGCGCAGAAATCGCATGACCATCAAGCTCGGGCAATTTGGTGATTGTGGACCCAGCGCGCGGTAAGCCTGATCCATCTCCAGGGTGCAACATTCTGGTAAGTCCATCTTAGTTTTAAAAAACTGCTGCAGAAACTGGATTGGGCTACTACCCTCGCAGCCCTCTGGGAAGCCCAAGACCCGCAGATTGTTTCTTCGACTCCGGGCCTCCGAGTCCTCAGCCCTCTCCTGGAGATCTTCAATTGCTTGATGAAGCCAGACTATAGTGCGTTCTGTGCAGTCCATGTGGGCGTCTGAGTGTGTGGCCTGCTCTTCCAGGTAGTTAAGCCGCCTTTCTATCTTCCTGAGCTGCAAAGGTCGAGCGGGTCTCCTTTCTAAAATCCTGCAACTCCTATAGGACCATGTCCATCTGCCTGGCACTATTGGGAGCATTTGAGAGGTTGGTTTTTGGCAGTTCGCTTCGGCCCGAGAGCTGCTAGTTGTCAGAGTCAGAATATAATCCATCGGGATCCTGATAGTCCGGGGGCAATTTTGACAGGTTGGGTTTTTGTCTGGGCATCCTGGCGGTCAGCTGGATCGGTCTTGTCACCTATTTGGGCCAGTTGTAGTTGAAAAAGAGTACTTTTGAGCCTTGTAGGAGACGGAGCTAAGTGCGCAGGATGTTTCCAAGGGCATGACATCACCATTTTCACGTTTCTGATAATCTCATGGACTTTGCTATCAGCACCAGTGAGCAGCATAAACAAATATATGTTCTGGGGGACTCTATGGTAAAACAGTTGGACAGAGAAATTTGAACCCCGATAAAACCAATAGGACATTATCAAGCTACAGAGGGGCTAAAGTCACTAATATTACCAAAATGGTAATCTTAAAGGGCAGTGAAAAGCGCCCTCTGGTTATAGTACATGCAGGGGTGGATAACATCATGAGCCAAAACATCCAGTCCATCAAAGAAGAAACTGTTGGCCTTACTAACGTACTTACAGAACTAGACAGTGAAGTGGTATGTTCTGAAATACTCCCTGTTCCTAGAACTTCTATATTGCAAATGGACAAAATAAGAAATATAAATAATTGGCTAAGAATGTGGTGCCATAAGCAGCAACTTGGGTGTATCACCCATTGGGAAGAATTTGTAGATAATAGAGGGTTAATATACTGGGACGGCCTACACCCCAGTAAAAGGGGTTCAGTATTACTAGCACAGCATATTAACTCTTTTATTGAAAACAATTTAAACTTGTAAAGGGGGTGGGGGTCCCCTGCTAGGCTTCATTTGCCAGATGTTATTGATAAATCGGAGATTACATCTTCGTATACTCAAAGGGCTTCCAAGGTAACTACTAATAAAAATAGCAGTATTCCTCATATAGCAAAACCTGCACAATCTAAGGAAATAGTCCAATGCAGGGCAATGAGATCAGAATCTTACACTTGAATGCTAGAAGCCTACATAATAAAATAGATGAACTCTCATATGTACTTAAAAAAGATAATGTAGATATCTGCAGAGTCACTGAAACCTGGTTCTCCGACTCCAATTTGGGCACAGATATAGCTGGGTATACTAAATATGTGAAAAACAGAACACACATTAAGGGCGGGGTATTGCTGTTTATATTCACAGTACTACTAGATCCCATGAGATAATCAAAAACAAAGACACTTTTATTGATACTGAACTTATCTGGGTAAAGATTAAATGTGTAGATGGCCCATTAACAACTGGCTTAGCCTGTCGTTCTCCTAATCTTGATTCAGAAAGTAATGATAACTTTATGACATCAGTTGAGCATATGGAAGTCCTTGACGACTACTTTTTTATGGGAGACTTTAATTTTCCAAATATTAACTGGTCGACTAGGTTTACTAGGTATATAGAACATAAGGAGACCCGAAGGTCCATCGAGAATGTCCCCCATAAAGATGGGTAAATTAGACCATCCTTTGTCTAGAGTAATATACCTCATCTAATTGGTTCTTAAACATTTCAAAGTCATGTATATTCACTAAGTTTTGTGGTAGCCTATGCCATGCCATAATTGTGCGTATTGTAAAAAATGATTTCTTCTATTTACTTTTGGTACTATTATTTTTTTATTATGAGACCTAAGATTTTCCCTTACTTCAGTAAATGGTATTTCACAATTTGCCATAAACTGTGGGGATTTAAGAATTTTAAACAGAAAAAATAGGTCACCCCTTTGTCTACGTGCCTGAAGTGTATGTAATCCAGTATGTTCTAATCTCTCCTCATATGATTTTCCCTGTAAATTAGGAATCGTACTAGTTACAGACGGTCATACCCCTTCTACTAATTGAATATCATGTTTTGTAAATGGTGACCAAACTTGGGATCCATAATCCAATATTGGATGTATATAACTTCTGTAGGTTGGTATAATTAACTGTTCGGTTTTGCATGTAAATGCTTTTTTTTATTCTATTTACTAGACATTTACTTTTTGCTGAAACTTTAAGGCAGTGGTCTTGCGATGTCAGTTTGTTGTTAATGACTACTCCAAGGTCAAGTTCTTTGTCAGAGCTTTTAAGTATCTGTTGATTAAGGGTATATTTATAATTTGGATTCTGTTTTCCAAAACGGACAATGGCACATTTGTCCGTATGAAGGGGCATACCATTATCAGTTGCCCATTTTTCTAGTCTGGCAAGATCCCTAACCTTAGAGAAGTGTTTTTCAGTTGTATCTATCTCCCCCCAAATTTGGTATCATCAGCAAATTTAATTAAATAATTCTCAACATGTCTATTCATATCTGAGATGAAAACATTAAACATTAAACAGGATCAGCCCAAGCACCGATCCCTGAGGTGCACCACTTCCAACAATTCCCTCATCAGATATCTGATTGTTAATCCGTACACACTGAGTTCTATCTGAAAGCCAAGCCTGAATCCATATAATAATATTGCCATTCAATTTATACCCAAGAAGTGTTTTAATCAAGATTCTGTGTGGAACCCTATCAGTGCTTTTGAGAAATTTAGTAATATTACATCTGAAGATATTCCCATATCCAGATGTTCACTGATCTTGTTATAAAAAGTAATTGTTCGATGTGCATGATCTTCCTTTAGTGAAGCCATGCTGGCAAGGGTCTACGTTTGTAAGAGATTTTTCTAAGTAGTTTTTAATAACACGTTATATTGTTTTACAGTAATGAGATGTTAGGCTGATAGGCCTATAGTTCTCAACTCAACCCCTATTTCCCTTCTTAAATATTGGCACTACTGTAGCATTGGTCCAGTCAACAGGCAATTTACCAGTGTTTAGTGAAATATTAAATATAGATAGGGGATATGCAAGTTCTAATGCTGCATTTTTCAGTAAAGATACATTAACACAGGGTTTTAAATAATTGATTAGCAGTTTTTTTCTTAGGATGATGCTAACTGTACAGAAAGTTTTTATATAGATATTCTAGAAGTGCTGTATTTGTTAAACACATTGAGGCAAGAGCTATGCATTTTCACAAAGATTTAGCACTTTTATGAACAAAACGCTAATCAATTTTTAGAGTTAAATAAAACCCTGTAACATTATTTGGACCTGGGCTCAATGAACTACTAACTTTTAAGAGCTCAGAGTATACCTCTTCAGGATTGACAATGAATTCATTCTCTAACAATAAAGAAGGAATATCAATGCTAGCTTCCTTAGATGAAAAAACTGAACAATAATAGGTGTTGAACGTTTTTGCAGTTTTAGCCTCATCCTCTATAATAATATTATTAGAATCCATGATTGGTCCCACTGTCACATTAGTATGCGTGCAACTAGTATTGATATATGAATAAAGGAGTTTACTATTTTTTGAATGTGCTATTTGAAATTCAGTATTTGCTTTTGACTGTCTTATTAGTTTTTTTAATTCTTTGTTGCTTTAAATCTGTTTTCAAACAACATGAAGTCTTGCTATATTCTGACTAATGCAGTTAGCTCCAGCCTTTAAACTGCCCCGGAGAACAAAGGGTTAAACTTTCTACGCAGAGCATAGAATGCTGAGCTCGAGCTCTGTTGGTGTCTCTGTCTGTTTCCCTTTGAAATCTAACCGTCAGACTCTTTACTCCACCTCACTGAACAGTCGCTCCGGAGATTTCTTCTGCAGCTCGGTTCGAAAGTCGGTTGAAGTGTCGGTTTACCGTCGGTTTTTAACCAAAAATTATTTTCCGCATAGTCGGTCCAGTCTCTGTCTGTGGTACCATGAGTACTAGATAGGTTTTGTACTGTTTTTTCTGTGTGGAACTTGTAAAAGTGTGGATCAGTTCAGCAGAACCGATCAGTTGTTAAATCTTGTATCTTACTTTATTGTGTGGTTACCGGTCCTTATTGGTTCTAAAAAAAAAAAACGTGTTTGGTACGATTTTTTCCAAGACCTGTGACACAGTTAGGAACCAATAAGAGAGTCTTGCCTGGCGTTTGCCAAAAAAAGGGTAAGTTGGTTAGGTTGGCCATGTCTGAGAAACCCAAGAAACAAACCGGGCCCACTGGGTTTCAGCACTGCAGTGAGTGTGGGGAGGTCTTTGCCAAGGCCGATCCCCACACCACCTGTGTTTATTGTCTGGGGTTTGAACACCTCGATTCAGACTGCCAAATTTGTAAAAATTTTCCCAAATCTACCCTTGAGAAGAGATTAGGTAGACTGAGGAAAATGAGGCCGAGAAGTCCGCTGACCCGGATGGCTAGCCCGGTTCGGTTCCAACCAAACCAGGAGGAGTGCCCTCTGACCAGGGCGATACTTCTTCAGGCAAAAAGATAGCCGATCCCGAGGGTTCGGTTCCGACAAAAAGAAAACACAAAGAAAAATTGTCCGATTCGGATCCAGAAGTCCATGTTCCAACCGCCGAGAAAATAGCCAGAGCAATTAGGATTGTGGAATTGCTTTCTCCCAGTTCCGACCGATCCGGCACCTTTTGGCAGGGGCTCAGTTTGGTCGGTTCCCCAGGTTCACGATTATACCCCTGAAGAATTTTATGAACCGGAGTTTGAAGAGGAGGGGGAGTTTCAGGATGACGATGGTGAAAGTCTGGATGTGCCTGTGGAACCGGACATCTACCCAGACAGACCTTCAGATGTATCCCCTCCTAGGCTTTCTGAGTCCCCTTCCCACTTTATGTTCTACAGAAAGGTGGCTGAGACCCTCCAGCTTCCTATGGAGGAGGCAATGGAGGATCAAGAGGAGCCTGATTTTGTGGAAATGATGGACATCCCAGAGTTCAGGAGACTGTCTATTCCCCTTCACAAATCTTTTGGGAAGCAGACACAAAAAATCTTGAAGTCTTCCAATTCTATACCTCCTGTTGATAGAAGAATGGACAAGAGGTATACACTTTCAGGCTCAGATACGGAGTTTTTATATCAGCAATGCAGCCATGTTGAGGTTGTGCAGGCTGCTGCCTGTGATAAGGCAAACATTCCCTTGGCTTCACACCCCCCAAAGACTCCAGGAAGATTGATGCCATGGCAAAAGAAAACAGTACATGGCATCTTCCTTGGGACTCAGGCAGGTGAATTATATGGCATATACAGCCAGGTACCAGAAGTCCAGGTGGGACACTGTACTGGCACTGGCTAAACAGGCCTCTCCCCAGCTAGCCAAGGAGCTGGAGGAGGTGGCTGCAGATGGGCTCGAGGCATCAAAAGTCCAGTTTCATGCTGCTGTGGACTCCAGTGATGTATCATCAAGAGTCATGGCTACATCTGTGGCTCTTCAGAGAATGGCTTGGCTCAGATGTACTAGTCTCTCACAGGATACCCAGGCTAAGGCCATGGATTTTCCTGTAGTTGGTAATTCTCTATTTGGGGAGCAGACAGAGAATTACATGAAGAAAATGGATGAGTACAGGACTACTTACAGGAGTACTCAGGCCAAAGAAAGGCAGGCAGCTTCTCAAAGGCAGCAGTCTAAGGGCAGGGGCAGGCCTTTTCATAGGCCTTTTTACCAAGCACAGGCCTCTTCTCACTTTACACAGAGGGGGTTCTTCGGAGGGAGAGGCAGAAGAGGGATGAGCAGGGCTGCATCCACTCCTCAGCCTAAGGCCCCTGCCAAGCAGACACCCTGATGGACCTGCCTGGGGTAGACTCTCCTATACCAGTAGGAGGCAGGCTGACTTACTTTGTCCAGGACTGGATGTCTGTTACATCAGACAAGTGGGTCCTGGAAGTAGTAAGCTAGGGACTGGTTCTCAGCTTCAAAAAATTCCCAAAGATGAGAGCCAGATCTTTTTCACCTGCAGGTCTCTCAGAAACCCTTGCCCTAGAGGCAGAAGTTTCATCTCTGCTGGCTTTGAGAGCCATAGAGAGAGTACCTACCCTACACTGGGGTGAAGATCTGTACTCCAGGTACTTCCTTACCCCAAAAAAGACTGGGGAGTGGTGACCCATCCTAGACCTGAGATACCTAAACAAACATCTTTTAAAACCAAAGTTCAAGATGGTAACTCTGGGAATAATCCTTCCCTCTCTAAGGCCAGGGGACTGGCTAACCTCCCTGGACCTCAAAGATGCCTATTTTCACATTCCCATCAGGTGCTCCCACAGAAAGTACTACAGGTTCGAGTTGCCCTCAGGCCACTATCAGTTCAGAGCAATGCCCTTTGGCCTAACTTCAGCCCCAAGGGTCTTCACAAAGTGCCTGGCAGTAGTAGTTGCCTTTTTAAGGAGGTAAAAGATTTCCATTTTTCCAAACCTGGATGACTGGCTAATAGTGGGCCAGTCTCCAGACCAAGTCAAGTCAGACCTGCAAGTGACCCAGCAAGTGCTCACTTCTCTAGGATTTCTTCTCAGCCTTCCCAAGTCAGTTCTCGAGCCTGTCCAGCTTCTTACCTTTATAGGGGCAGAGCTGGATACGGTCAAAGCAAGAGCCTTTCTTCCCCTGGAAAGGGCAAGGGTTCTTATAGAACTAGCCTCTTCCTTCAGCCTTCAGGTATCTCGACCAGCAAGGCATTTCCTCCAGCTCTTGGGCACGTGGCAGCTTCTACGGCGGTGGTCCAAGGGGCAAGATTCCAGATGAGGGACATTCAGTTCCATCTGAGGGCTTTTTGGTCTCCGAGGAAGGGCTCCCTTACCAAACTGATCCCAGTGACTCAGGCCTTGATCCAAGCTCTTCAGTGGTGGCAGGATCAGGACAATTTAAGGCAAGGGGTCCCATTTGCCACTCAGTCTCATTCAGTAGTCCTCACCACGGATGCTTCCCTTCTGGGCTGGGGAGCCCATCTGGGGGCCCTCACTGCCCAGGGACTGTGGTCCCCTCAGGAATACCTTCTCCACATCAATCTCCTAGAGCTCAGGGCAGCTTTTCTGGCCCTGCAAGCATTCTCTGTCAGTACAGAACAAGGTGGTTCAGGTCAGAACAGACAACACCACCACCACCACCACCATGTGGTACATCAACAAGCAGGGAGGCACTCGGTCTATGGCCTGCTGCACAGAAGCCATGAAGTTGTGGTCCCTGGCGTATTCCCTACAGATCTCTCTGATAGCAGTTTACCTTCCAGGGAAGGACAACGTGGTAGCGGATGCACTGAGCAAGATCTCACAGGGCCATCACGAATGGTCCCTGGGCCCTCTGGTATTGAAGGTGACTTTTTCAAGTTGGGGCACTCCCGAGATAGATCTTTTTGCAGACCCAGACAATCACCAACTTCCTCTATTTTGTTGCAGACCCCCAGTCTTGTGCTCAGTCCCCCTGGATGCTCTGGTTCTAAACTGGGAAGGGAAATTTCTGTATGCCTTCCTTCCCTCCCTTCCCCCTTCTGTTCAAAGTTTTAGTCAAGATAAAGTCACAACCTTGCAAAGTGATCCTGATTGCTCCAGACTGGGCCAGACAGCGCTGGTACCCCCTGTAGCTGTCCCTAGCAGTCCACCTTCCCCTGTCTCTTCCCAGGAATTTACAACCTGTTAACTTCCTCTCGGGAGGATTTGGTACCCCAATCTTCAGTCTCTCAATCTCAAGGCATGGCTTTTGAAGAGTTAAAGTTTGCAGATTTGCATCTGTCTCAGGGGGTTCTGGATATTCTCAAAGCTTCTCGACAGCCCTCCACTAGAAAGACTTATAACTCCAAATGGAAGAGATTCAGCATTTAGTGTTCTAAGAAGCGTGTTTCTCCAGAAACTGCTGAATTGCCTACAGTTCTAGACTATATGGTCCATCTTAATTAGGCCTGAGACCAGCTACTCTCAAGGTACACTTGTCAGCTGTTTCTGCCTTTTTGTCAGTGTGGAAGTCTTCCTCACTATCATCTCATCCTGTATTCTGTAAATTTTTTAAGGGATTGCTTCATACCAATCCTCCCTTTAGAGATCCTGCCCCTGCCTGGGATTTAAATATTTGCATTGCTCAACTTATGCAACCTTCTTTTGAGCCTATGTCCTCAGCAGAGCTTAAGTACTTGACTTGGAAAACTGTGTTTTTGGTAGCCATTACCTCTGCCAGATGTATCAGTGAATTGCAAGCCCTGTCAGTGGAACTTGATTTTATCTCCTGTCACAGAGATAAAGTGTTTCTTGGAACCAATAGAAGGTTCTTGCCCAAAGTGGTTTCAGATTTCCACTTGAATCAGTCTATGTCTCTTCCTGTTTTCTTCACTGATCATTCTTCCTCAGGAGAGAGGAGGCTATACAGTTTAGACGTTAAAAGAGCCCTTAGCTACTACATAGAGCTGCACATGGGTCACAGGTTTGACTCCCTCCAGTTGTTCCTCACCTGTGGAGAGGTGGGAAAGGGCAAACCTGCCATCAAGAGAACCATTGCCAGGGGGATTGTGTCTTGTATACAATTCCGCTATGAGAAACTAGGAAAGATTCCACCCTCAGGCCTGAGGGCTCACTCTACAAGAGGTAGAGCTGCTGCCAGGGATATTCCTCTCTTAGAAATTTGTCAAGCAGCCACCTGGAAAACAGTCCATACCTTTACCAAGCATTACTCTCTGGATATCCAGGCTAGGAGTGATGCTCGGTTTGGCACAGCAGTACTTCAGAGCCTATTCCCAAAGTAGATTCTGTCCCTCCTCCATGGAGGTACTGCTTGGTAGTCAGCATTAGTCAGAATACAGCAACACTTCATGTTGTTTGAAGAAAAAAAATTATTCACCTTAGTAATTATGTTTCTTCTATTGGAGTCTTGCTATATTCTGACCTCCCCCCTCGCCTCCCCTCTCAGAACCTGGTTTCTGGGAAGTGGGTGGGCAGGTGCAGTGTTGCACCTCAGGGGTGCTCCTTTACACCCTTTGCTTTTTTGTTTGGGTGTTTACCTTGTTGTTATTCTTATTTGAATTGTTTTTTTTGTTTTAGGTTTCCTGACTTGAGTCTTCCTTTGGGAATCCAAAACTTTTTGTTGCCACTTGTCTAGTAAAAATTATACAATTTCCACATGGGATAACTAGTGAGTATTTCGCTCGTAAAGATCTGACGGTTAGATTTAAAAGGGAAACAGACAGAGACACCAACCGAGCTCCAGCTCAGCATTCTATGCTCTGCATAGAAAGTTTAACCCTTTGTTCTCCAGGGCAGTTTAAAGGCTGGGGCTAACTGCATTAGTCAGAATACAGCAAGACTCCAATAGAAGAAACATAATTACTAAGATGAGTAATTTTTCTTACTACTCTGTGTTAGCTTTTTTAAGCCTTGAGTAAGTTTTATGTTTAATTTTAAGCTGTCTCTGAATCTGTAAAGTAAACCAATTTGGTATTTTTCCTTTTGCATTACATTTCTTTTTTAATGGAACAAAGTCATTTTCGATTTCATATATAACGTCCTTAAACACTTGCCAAGCAGTGTCAGCTGAATCACGTAGTAAAAGTGTATCCCAGTCTTGTACTTAAAACTTGTCAGATCATAGTATGGTTAGCCCTCCTGTAGTCCCTTAGTACTGTTTACTTGTTTAATTTAAACCTGTTTGTAGCTAGAGTACACATTAAGACTTTGTGTCACTACTTGACAACGGGCAAATAATGTCAATGTCAAAAAATTCCTCAGAAATATTAGTAATTATCAAATCAAGTATGTTTGTATTCCTTGTAGATTCATATACAGTCTTTTCTAACCCTGCACTCACACATACGTCAAAAAATTATTTCTCATACCCTGATTTAGTTGTATAGATAGACCAGTCTATTCTAGGGAGGTTAAAATCTCCCAAGATCATGACATCCCGCATTTCTGAAGCTTGAGAAATTTGGTCAAGTATAGCAACCTTAGTCTCTCCATAGTAGCATTTGGTGGCCTATAACAGATCCCAATCAGAAGCATTTTTCTACCTGGTATCTTATTTTAACCCATAAAATTTCAATTTCTGTGGTTGTAGTACTGTAATATTAAATCTGACTAAATGTGACGACATGGAGTTGTCAGCATATAGACAGACACCCCCTCGTATTCGAGTAGCTCGATCTTTATGATATAGTGTATATCCATTCATTTCAGTCATCCAGTCTGATGAGGTATCCCACCAGGTCTCTCAGATTCCAATAATATTGATTTCATTTTGTATTGCAAGTGTTTGCAGTTCACATTTTTTAATATTGTTTAAGCTTCTAGCATTAGTCATCAATATGTTACAGTCTCTCTGTCTTCTTATGGTACCATTATTATCATTTAAATTGGTAAATGGATAACCTCCTGCTCCTTCCCCCCTACTTAACCATTTAAATGTTGATTTATGTGTGCAAGAATTTTCTTACCCAATACCAAACTATCCCGTTTACCTAAATGCCGCCCATCCCATGCAAATATATGACATCTTTCCACAAAACTTTCCCAATGTTTCAAACATCCAAATCCACGGTGTAAACACCAGACACGTAACCAGTTATTAGGGATTTTAATTTTATTTGTTAGAGCTAGAGTCGCTCTTGGAACTGGTAACATTTCTGAAAATATAACTTCGCAACCATGTGCCAATAACATGTCACTCAGAACTGTGAAATCTTTTTTGATATCTTCCACAGTGGTGTTATTAATATTATTTGTCCCAGTATGTACCACAACTAGTGGTAATGGCATGCTTGAAAATAAATTCATTAACATTACTCTGCAACTTGATTTAGAACAACTCATTAGGACACCAACTAGGAAATATAACGTACTAGACTTAATCTTGACAAATGTTAAAGATATTGGAAATCACCCAAAAGTATTGAATCCTTTAGGAGACAGCAACCATAATACAATTCTATGGATTATAAAACGCTTTAAATCCAAACAATCTGGTGTTACCAAAATTAGAAATTTCCGCACAGTAAATTATGAGGAAATTAGAAAGTACCTTAAAAACTGGAATTGGCAAAACAAATTTAAACACTTGGATGCAATTCAGATGTGGCAAACCATACATGCACACATTAAATAGTGCATCAGGGTAGTGGGTACCAGAACGTATAAAGTATAATAACAAATAAAGGGTTCCAATATGATGGAATAATAATATAAAAAAGAAAGGAAAGGGCATATAACAAGTATTAAAAATATCCCTCCAAAAGCAATTGGAACAGAATTTTTTTTTTTTGAAATTGCTATTTATCCGCCTTCCTGCCTGCCATCCCCGACCCTTCAGGAGCTTCAAGGTAGACATCCCTCTGCCTTCCACCCTGCCCATATGACCCCACAGGAACACCATAGAGCTTCGGTTTACCCACCGAGCGGGGATAGGGCAGAGCCCCCTTACCCCAACAATCAACTTTCGTCGGTCCGGGGGCCATCGGGCGGGCGGTGTACATCAAGGGCACGCTCCGGAGGCTCCATCTTCCGGGCGATGGCAGACATTTTCTGCCTTTCTCCCACCCCTACAGCGACCCTGACGCCAAGGGCGCAGAGCGCCGACGCCACGCTGTATGTCGGCAGCCCTCTCCCCGTAACATTGGGCCGTAGTACTCCGAGCCTCCGCTTGGAGTCAGACAAGTGTTCGGGCTATTGCCTTAACCCTCCCCAGAGTAGGCGAGCTGTCATGGGATGCTCAAGCCTAACTCCCCCCGGCCAGCCCACCAGCGACCCGAGTCCGCTCCCGAACCCGGGTCGCCGGCGTGGAGAGAGGTGTGGCGTCCAGCGCCTCAACCCTCAGCACCACCGGGCCGGCTATTGGAACAGATTTAAAGAAAAAGCAAATAAAACAAGAAAATCAATAAGAATACCTAAACAAAAATTTGAGCTTGGCTACTACAACCAAAGATAACAAAAAAAAAGTTTTTTAATTATTTTGGATCAATTAAGGGAACATCTGGGAGAGCTGGCCCACTAATGAAGGCTCACCAGCTAATCTCTGACAAATATGAAATGGCTGAAGTATTAAACACTTCTTTTTCCAGTGTTTTCAAACTAAAAGAAGATGCTAGTCAGATTATAAGCAATAAATCTGATACACCCATAATCTTCACGCAGAAAGACATTTTGGATGTCATCAAAAGAACAAAATCAAATGCATCACCTGGGCCTGACAACATACCCCCTTGTTTTATTAAAAATCTTTCAGATGAATTGTTGGGCATTCTTACTTTATTATTTAATACCTTAGTTGCCGAGGGTGTAGCAGTACCAGAATGGAAGATTGCAACAGTTATACCAATACATAAAGGTGGAAGCAAACAAGTGGCGTCCCAAGTCTCTGACTACCTCTGTAAGTACAATGTTCTCTGCCCTGAACAACACGGGTTCAGAGCAGGTCATAGTACCAATACAGCACTCCTGGAATTTTCCAACATCCTCCATGCCTCCTTGGACTCTGGTGCCCTGGCTGGTGCTATATTCATTGACCTGTCTAAAGCATTCGATACCGTTTCGCATCCTCTTTTGCTCTCCGCCCTCGACCCTATAGGCTTTGCCTCAGGACCTGTTCCTGGTGCACCAGCTATCTCTCCGCCCGCTCCCAATGTGTAAAGTCACCGTACCTCTCTGAAACATGCCCCATCTCGGCCTGGGGTGCCGCAGGGCTCAATTCTTGGACCCTACTATTCTCACTCTTCTTAACTCCCTACCCAGCAGTTGTAATGGGTAAGATGCTTCTATGCTGATGATGCTGTTCTCGCTGTCCCCACAATGACCCCATGCTGCTACAGAACTCCCTCCAACTAGTCTTTGACTCTGCAGCTACCTGGTTCACTGAGCACCGACTTGTTATCAACCTTAAGAAAACAAAAACGATGCTCTTCTCCCACCCCAAAATAAGTACAGCAAGTTTCCTTAGCTGTCCACTCCACACCAATCTCGTCATTGACCAGGTGCAGTCCTATAAATATCTTGGTATAACCTTTGACCCTGCACTTTCATTCCATGGACATATATCTGCCCGAAATTCTGTCGCCAACTCACGTCTAGGCATTCTTTACCGGCACAAGAAATGCCTCCCTCCTGATGCCCTCCGCCTGGCTGTCACCTCCTCTGTCATGTCTCTCATTGACTATGGCCTTCCGGTCTATGGCTCAGCAGATCAGACTGCCCTCAACAAGGTTCACCTCACAGTTAATAAGGCCTGCAGACTTATCACTGGTGCTCCTAGACTCACTCACACATGTGAGCTGTACACCCTGGCTACCTTACTCAACCTGGAAGAGCGACTCATGTATCAGACATGCCAGCTCACCTTTAAAGCCCTGCGTGGCCTATCCCCCATAGGCCTGTCCAACTCCATTCGCCGTACTGCACTGACCCTGATCACGCGCAGCTCGTCAAGAGCTACCCTAGTTATTCCGAGAGCCAGGACCTCTCAAGGTCAGAGGGCATTCCCCTACTGTGCGCCCCACTGGTATAACTCCCTCCCTGCCAGTGTCTCAAACTCACTAACCTTAGCTTGCTTTAAGCCCAGGCTCAGAAACTTCCTGCTTAGCTCTCGCAAATGCAACTGCCGCTAGCCTAGTGTAAAAAATATATATATATATATTCTGTTTGACAATGCTCACTGAGCGGCTCCCCCCCTTCCTTTCCCTACTAATTCCTCCTCCCTATCTCCCTCCCTTCTACTCCCACCAGCTCTCCCCAGACCATAAGTTTTGCAACTTTTGTTATCTTTTGCTTCGTTGGAGATTGTATTCTATTGAAACAAAATTGTAATTGAACTGTAACTTTTTTGTTTGTAAGTACTGTGTCCCTTGTACTACTGTTTTGATGTCCTCTTTGTGACGAGGTACCTTTGTAAATGAGCCTCTGGCTCAAAGGTTTCTAAACTGATGTTTAACTAACTAACTAAATAAATAAATAAATGCTGTTAACTATTGACTAAGTCTCGCCTCATGTGTTGGGAAGTTAATGGAAAGACTACTCCCGCATAAAATCAGTATGCATTTAAAAGATGAGGACTTACAGGATATAACACAACACTGATTTATGCAGGGAAGAAGATCTTGTCAGAGCAACCTTATAAGTTTCTTCGAACCAGTAAGCCATGCCCTGGATCTAGGCTTCCCTGTAGATATCATATTCTTAGACTATGCCAAAGCCTTTGATTCCTTATCCCATAAAATCCTAATTAACTCACTTGCACAAATGAAAATACATGGTAACATTATAAAATGGATTGAATCCTGGCTACAAAATAGACAGCAGCAAGTTGTTATCAGAGGCCAGAAATCTATATGGTCTCCAGTCACCAGCGGAGTGCCACAGGGCTCCGTTTTGGGTTCCATATTATTTAACATTTTTATTGCAACTATGCAGACCTCCCAGGGGATATGGATTAGTAAGTATGTTGACGACAGCAAACTGGGATGTGTAGTAAACGATGATTTCTCTGCTGAACTATAACAGAGTAATCTTAACAATCTTGCAGTATGGGCCGATGAATGTAAAATGACATTTAATCTCAGTAAATGCAAAATCATGCATCTGGGGAAAAAATAATCGCTTAGCTGACTATGCTCTAAATGGTACACAGCTTCAAACAGTCACAACTGAAAGAGATTTAGGGGTCACTATTTCAAGTGATCTAAAGTTTACTATCCAAACTAATATTACAGTTAAACAATGTTATGGTATAATTGCATGCATACTTAAAAATATCAAGAGTAGGAAATCAGAAGTAATTGTCCCACTATATACACTAGGCTAATTAGATCCCAGGTAGAATACTGTACCCTTTTCTGTTCCCCTACAACTATTGGTGACAAAACCTTAGTTCAAAAAGTTCAAAGGAAAGTTACTAAGAAAATAAGTAACTTGTCAAACTTAAAGTACACTGATAGGTTAAAATCCTTAGATTTGTATTCCTTGGACTATAGGTCTCTCAGGACAATTATGTTTAGCCTACAGCGCTGTACATGACCCCATCTTGCTTGAAACTGTTTGCTTGGTGAAATAAGAATCTGTTAAAAATACCCATTCACATAAACTTAAACTAGCTGTTAACTGTAATAAAACTGTTAAAAAAATAAGTGCATTACACAGAGACTGCCAACTGTATGGAACTCCTTCCCACACTATGTAGTTTCAAGTGACAATATTACACAATTCAGACATAGATTAGACAAACATATGGGTGATAGGAAATGTTTCTACCACCATTAGGACATATGGTGGCGAGTTCTATGTTAGCTTGCCCTCGAACTTGTAAACAACCTATGAACCTGTGTTACAGAATCGTGCTGTAAGAACAGTTCTCCTCGGTCTGTCTTCTAATATTCAGCCGGGATATGCAAATCATTAAGTGAGGATGGTTGACTTGGAGCAACTGCTAACGCCTGCTGCGCTCTCTGCTCTGTACCTTTTAGGCTTGCAACAGAGGGAAGTTTAGCACTCACAGCCTGACTTAGACTGCTAGTAGCACTAGCAACAACCTGCTGTGGTCTCCTGTGAGCTGCTGGCTTGCTTCTTCAAAACATTAACCGCTGTGTGAACCTCAGTAGCACCGGCATCAGGTACATGGTTATGTGCCTGAATGAACTTCACAATTTCATCTTCAGTAGTGTACACCCTTGCTGGGCATTTAAAGGAGTCATACTGTAGGCACTTCCAGTAGTCTTTAGCCCCATATGTGCACTCCTTCTGATACAAATATCCCTCATGGGACAGCAGTGGCTGTCCTCTGATACTCAATACAAAGTGCAGCGGCATGACAGAAAGCAAACTGTATGGACAGGTGCCAAGTACACTGTATTATTTATACATACTGCGCATGACAGAAGCACATAATTACAAGTTACAGATGTCTCTGATTAACCAACAGTACCCACTGATTTACCGCTTGGCTTACTATGGATGGATGGATTTGATATTTAGTGGCATTTGCAATGAATTTTGCGACGCACTGTCATGCGCTGAAAACACTGTATGCTGAGACAAATCGCGCTGCTATATCTGCACGTTAATTTACTGCGTCAAAATATTTTGCGCGGAGATGACATGGAACCCTCCAGCCATTCATGTTTTTTTGTTGAAACTTGTTTAGGTTGGTGGCTTTTGGGTATCTGTGACCTGAGTCTTTTCAAATATCCTATTCAAAGGGAGGATTGTAGTTCTTAGGGGGATTTAGTTCTTCTGGATAGCTAGATAGTATATATTTTTTTGTACATGCTTCATAAGAATCTGACGGTTACATAGAATGCACCAGGGACAGTAGTTTAAAACTGAGCTCAAGCGTGTCAACGTTCTACTGTTTGCATAGGTTCTTTAACTCTTTCCTTTCCGGGGCAGTTGAATGGTGAAGGCTAACTGCATATGTCAGAATACAGTAAAGATTCCCTTGGAAGAAACAAGATTACTATGGTGAGTAGTTTATTCTTCTGCTGAGTCTTCAGAGTGGATTGGGGGAGAGGGGAAGCAGTATGTATCAACAGGCATGAGGGGGGGGGGAGAGTGGATACAAGTCAGTTTTCAGAGGAGAGAGTCTGAAAGGGATTGGAAGCCATAAAAGATAACAGCGTGAAGGGACCGGACGGGGTTCACCCGAGGGTTCTAAAGGAACTGAGCACAGTGCTAGCTGCCCCTCTGACAATACTGTTCGGCTCCTCATTGGAGATGGTGGTAGTTCTAGAGGACTGGAGGAGGGCAGTGTGGTCCCTCTACACAAGAGTGGCAGCAGGGAAGAGGCTGGCAACTACAGGACAGTCAGTCTCACATCAGTGGTGGGGAAGTTAATGCTTCTGCTGAAGAAGAGGCTGATGGGAATACCTAGAGACAAATAGGCTGCAGGATCACTGCAGCACAGTTTCACAGGGGATGGTAATGCCAAACAAATCTCACAGATTTCTTTGGGTGATTAGGAGGGGGATCAGGGAGGGCAGTGAATGTGGCCTGTCTGGACTTCAGTAAGGCCTTTGACACAGTGCCGCACAGGAGAGTAGTTAAGAAACTAAGTAGTCTGGAGTTTGGGGAGAAAGTGGTAAACTGGGTATCAAATTGAAGAACAGGAGGCAGAGTGTGGTGGTTAATTGCAGGCACTCGAGGGATGGGAAAGTGGCTAACTGGGTACCACAGGGATCAGTACTGGGACTGGTCCTTTTTAGTATCTTCATAAATGACGTTGCTGGGGAACTATTGGGGGGGGTCTCTTCGTGGATGACACAAAAATCTGCAACAGGGCAGACACTCAGGAAGGGTTGGGAGAGAATGCAGTATGGTCTGGGGAAGCTAGATGAGTGATCTAGGGAATGGCACCTGATTTCAGTGCCAAAAAGTGCAAAGTCATGCACCAGTGGCCATATGCCAATGCAACAGTGACATTTCGACAGCGGAGTACATTACAGTGCCAATTCGATGTTGCCGCTGTAATGTACCTACGGGACCCCAGCACTGCTTCGTCGGGTCTTGCACCCTCTTCCCCGAATCAACTCCGAAAAATAAACATTTTACTTGCCGACTTTGTGCCAACTGCAGTTGTTGTTGACTTAAAGCCGTCGCTGTAACACTGGTCAACAAAATTGTTTTGAACCGTGTCATAGATTCCTGGGGGCTGGGAGATGGTAGAATGGGGTGTGGAGGTACTTAGTCTCCAAGCAAGAAAGGGACCTCGGTGTAATCATATCTGATGAGCTCAAGATGGCAAGGCAGTGTGACAAGGCAGTAGGCAAGGCTAGTGGTATGCTGTGGTGCATAGGGAGGGGGCTTTCTAGCAGGAGAAGGGAGGTGGTGTTGCCACTGTATTGCTCACTAGTGAGACCCCACCTAGAGTACTGTGTTCAGTTCTGGAGGGTGGGCCTCTACGAGGACATTGATGGAAGCAGTTCATAGGAGGGCTACCAAAATGGTGTGGGGGTTGCACAGCAAGTCAAGCAAAGAGAGGCTGCAGGATCTCAACATGTACTCCTTGGAGGAGAAGAGGGCAAGAGGGGACATGATTGAGACCTACATGTGCATCACAAGGGTGAACAAGGTGCGGGGGAAGTCCCTTTCAGAGCAGGGAAAGCACGGGGGCATGCAATGAAGCCGGGTTGGGGGGGGTGAGTTTAGGAGGAAAGTAGCTGAACACCTGGGACAACCTGCCAGAAGAATTGGTGGGGCCAAAAACAGTGTGGGAAGCATCAAGCATGTGTGAGATAGGCACATGAGCATAACAAGTAAAGGAAAGACAGGAGGGAAGGATGCCGATGACCAAATAGGGTTCAAGGTGTTGGAATAGGAAATGAAATATATAAGGCTTACTGGATGGTCCTACTGGTTCTTCCAAAAGTTCTGTGTGTCCATGGCTCTGCTGAGCATTGGACAGCAGTGACTTTATTTGCCTATCTAGGAACATTGTTTTCTTCCTCTCCAGTTTTGCACCGCAAAAAAGCGTAGTCAGTTCTCGTTCTGTACTATACAAAATCGGGGATGCATCACTGACACTAACTGTTCAATTTTTACTACAACAACTAAACAGTGTGAGAAGGCTGTGGGGAGAGCCAGTGGGATGGTAGGTTGCATAGGGAGAGGTATCACCAGCAGAAAAAAGGAGGTGGTTGTGCCACTGTACACATCACTAGTGAGACCTTTATTGGAGTACTGTGTACAGTTCTGGAGGCTGCATCTCTGGAAGGACATAGGCAAAATAGAGGCAGTCCAGAGAAGGGCGATAAAATGGTGTAAAGACTGCACCAAAAGTCATATGAGGAAAGGCTAGAGGCAGTGACAGCGCCAGCAGGTTTAAAACATGGGGCAAATTGGACACACTGATGTAAAAATTGCGGGTCTAAAGAGGAACCTACTGGGTCAAAACATAATCAGTGGCAGATTTTGAACAGATCACATTCCCTTCCTTTAGATACTGTTATAGAGTAGGTGCATCAATTTGGACCCACTGGCAAAGGAAAGAGGGGTAAATTTTGGAAAGGATGCAACTTTTGCCCTTTTGGTGCGCATTAGTGCTGTCGCTGGCTAGAGAACCTCAATATGTATTCCCTGGAGGAGAGGAGGGATAGGGGGACTATGATAGAGACATTTAAGTACATCAGGGGTATAAACAAGGTACAGGAGGGTAGCATCTTTCAGAAAAGAAGGTGTACAAGAACAAGAGGGCATGATATGCGGTTGGGGGGGTAGGTTCAGGGTCAACCTGAGATAGTACTTTTTCACAGAAAGAGTGGAGGATGCTTGGAACAGCCTCCCTGAGGAGGTGGTGGGGGAAAACAGTAGAGGAAATCAAGAATGCATGGGCTAGACATAAGAGTACTCTAGCAATAGGGAAGAGAGGGTAAACCGCATATCAGGGTCTGCAGTAGTACATTAGATATGGAAAAGGGGCAGATTAGGTGGGCCACACGGTCCTTATCTGCCGTCACCTTCTGTGTATCTGTGTGTGTAACTACGTGTTAGCTCTTTTTGGACAATTCATGTTGGTTTATGGCCATGCTGAGGCTCGATTCTGGAGTCTAGTGGGGTAGGGGGATAGAGTAGATGATGCTGCCGTTTTTAAAGCTGGCTGATTTGTTTTTGAACTAACTTGCTGTGTGAACTGAGTCTATGTCAACTCTGGGACAGGGGTTAAATGTGTGCATAGACTAGTGAGGAAGAAATTAATTCATGGTGTGTTGGACCTTGGTGCAATAACTGATCTTTTTCGAGGATGACTCTTTTTAATTGTTTAGGTATTTCTTTTAATTGTTTATGTTTTTTTTAAATGTTTTGCTGGACTACACTGCTCATGTTATTGTTGTGAAAAACACAATTTTGCTTTTCCCTTCTATGCCTCCCCCTACTGTTGTTCCCCAGCTCCCTTCTGACTGCTCCACCCCACCACAGTGTCTCACCATGGAGGACATTTGATAGTCCTGGGGCTGTAGCTTGTGCATGCAGCATAAGGCATTATATTTTTTCTTTAATGTTGTTGCTTGTGCATCTGCTGCGGAGCACCATGTCCGACGATCGTATCCTGGAGTCCACAGAGTGGTCATGAAGGGGTCCTGCAGCCCCTACTCCCGCCCCCCCCAAGTGGCCACTGAAGCTCCCACAGCATGGAGCAGAGAACAAAGGCTTCACTCCACAGACTCTGTCTCCAGCCAATTAGGAGGTTCAGAGGGCAGGACTTGGCCATTTAAATCTGCCCAGCATCTTCCTAATTCCTGCTGTGGAGCACTGTAACCAGCGATCGTGCCCTGGAGTCTACAGAGGGGTCATGAGGGGGTCCTGCAGCCAATGCCCCCTCCCAATAGCCGCTGAAACTTCTGTGGCATGGAGCAGAGAACAAAGGCTCCACTTCACAGTCTGTGCCTCCAGCTAATCAGGAGGCTTCGAGGTCAGGACTTTGCCCTTTAAATCTGCCCAGCATCTTCCTGGTTCCTACTGTGGAGCACTGTGACCGACGATTGCACCCTGGAGTCCACAGAGGGGTCATGAGTGGGTGCAAGAGACACTTTTTGTAAATGAAAGTTGCCTCTAAGGCAGCCCTGCTTTTGAGGCAGATATGGATAGGTCTGCCTCCCAGGCAGGGCTTCAACCTCTACAGCTAAAGACCTGAGCTTCACTGATGTGCCAGCTTGGTGGTGTAGTGGAAAGGTCTACTTCCTGATGAACAAGAGGTTGAAAGTTCGAATTTACACAAGGTCCTCTTAAGTTTTCTTTTGTCAGAATTTCACTTGCATGGTAATCAATGGTGGTGTGTTGTTAGAATAGTAAATATATAAGAAAAGGGACTTGTAGTTATTCTTTCTCACAGCTAAGTTTTGCCTTGGAGACAGATCTGCCTTGGAGACAACTTAAGAAAGTGTCTGTTGTTGAGGGGGTCTTACAGCCACTACTCGCTCCCCCCTCCCCCACAGCCGCTGAAGTTTCTGCAGCGTGGAGCAGAGAACAAAAGCTCCACTTCACAGACTGTGCCTCTAGCCAATCAGGAGGCTTCCAGGGTGGGACTTTGCCCATTAAATCTGCCCAACATCTTTGCGGTTGCTGCTATGGACGTTCACACCATGGAATCCACAGAGGGGTTGTGAGGGGTTCCTGCAGCCACTACTCCCCCCCCCCCCACCATGGCTGCCGAAGCTCCCATGGCATACAGCAGAGAACAAGGACTCCTCTTAACAAACTGTACCTCCAGCCAAGCAGGATGCTTCAAGAGCAGGACTTTGCCTTTTAAATCTGCCCAGCATCTTACTGGTTCCTGCAGTGGAGCGCCGTGACCAGTAATCACACCCTGGAGTCCACAGATGGGTCATGAGGGGATCCTGCAGCCACTACTCCCTCCAGCCCAATGGTCATTGAAACTCCCATGGCATGTAGCAGAGAACAAAGGCACCACTTCACAGACTGAGCCTCCAGCCAATAAGGAGGTTTTGAGGGTAGGACATTCCCTGCTATAGAACTGTGTCACTCCAAGCGATCCTCCTGCTTGTGGCCCTCACCTGAAAGACGCGCAAAGGACAATGTCTACCTTGAATCTGCTGGAGTCAGCCAGTCTGCCGGTCACCCTGCACTGGACACAGTCTGCTCTCTCCACCAACTGTAGTTAATTGCATGGTCACTACTGTTGTTTAAGGTAATGCTGCTGTTTAGGTTGTTTCTGCCCCAGGTCCTGTGTCAGTAAACTGACTGTAGCGGTCTTTGCTGTATGTTTTGATGCTGCTTTGTACTAATACTTGTTCTTGCCTTTAACTGCATTGCACATAATGTGATTTTGATGCTCTCTGTTATTCTTGTCATGGTATGAAATTCTGATTGTATGATAACCGTCGCATGTAATACTGTGGTTATTGCCATCATACATCGTATTGCAGGACAAGTATTTTTTGCACAAAAAAGAAGCCTCCTCAAACTCTTGCATCAGGGAGAGTTGGCATGGAAGAGACAATTGTCCCTGGGAAAAAAAAAAAAAAATAGTTGAAGGGTCTCTATACCTCGGTATACCATGAATCACGGTTACTGCTGTATCAGAAATTGCCCATGATATCAGTACCATGTCTGATACCGCGGTATACTGTAAAACCATGATACTGTGACAACCCTGCTCTCTATTTCCCACCCTTTACGAGCTCTCTCCTGTAAGTGCTGCCACCTTGCAAACTTTTAGTGCCCCATATCTTCCCTACGTTCTGGGCCCATTCCTCTAGACTATATACTCCTCTGTTTCTACCACCTCTCCAACCTCTGTGTTGCTCCACTCTTCTGCTTCCCCCAACTTTTTTGTCAGCCATAGTAACTCTCTCTCTATAGGGTTCTTCCAGTTTCCATTCACAGAGCTGTTCTCACTCGGCTCTTAAATTGCCTAGTTCTAGCCCCTACTAATACTGTGTTGCTCCACTCTTCCTTTTCCCCCAATTTTTTGTCAGCCATTGTTACTCCCTATATAGGGTTCCCGTATTTTTTCTTTTCCTTCACTTACAGAGCTGCTCACACTCAGCTCTTAAATTGCCTAACTCAGCCCCCTACTGCTGTCCTCACTTCTCTGTTTTCCTTTACTACCCTCATTCCCTCTCCCCTCTCGCCTGCCTTACCTTGCGCTCCTCCCACTCTTATCTCTCTGTCCCTTTCCTCTTCTGTCCTCACCTCTCCACCCCATAGTTTAGACTACTCTCCCTCCTTTGCTTATCCCCTCCTTGCCAAGTTATCTGTAGTCAGTGCATGCCTTTCTGTAGTCAATATTCAATTTCTACATGTGTGAACCATGTTTAGCAATATTCTATGTGTAACACTTCCTTACAGTGCTACCATCATAGGTGATTCTTGCAGGTTAAAAGAACTGCACCTAATTTTCTTGCTAGGTTACAGTGGCCGTTGATACACTGTGATATGTCTGTTCTAGAACCATCTTCAAGGGCTACATAAGGCAATCTCACTACTTAAAAGGTTGCTAAATTTCATAAGCTAAGACACAAGTCCTAGTGACACTACTGTACCTTATTGTGTAAGCTAGCATGCTGCAATCTAAACCTTGTATGCTTTATTGCTTCCCATGAAAGGTTTCTTTCCTCATCGCTAATCATGCGAGCACTAGGGGTTGTAATAATCGTATGCATCGTTATACCACTGCATTATGGTCACATCTCTGCTCTTCACTCTCCACTGAAGCACCTGCCCCATCACATCTTTCCTGGTACACTCTGGTACAAAGAACCTTCTGTATTGGCCTCACAGTTAATCGTATCCCACCCTCTCTGCATAAGAACAGTCGCCCCTACTATGTGTGATATGGCACCATAAAATACCCATAGCTACTACCTCTGATAACCTTAGACACCGCTCTATAAACCAAAGATATATACTGGTAACCTGCACATGTGTAAATGTGTAATACTAATCCTGTTAATCTGCTCAGGTAATGTTGAGGTTAATCCCGGCCCAGATGCACAGATGCTGTCCCCCATGGATTTTACCTCAACCAAAGGTCTTGAGGTACTCTTAAATGTGCGTAGCCTATTGAAAACATTGGATTATGTTTAAGTATGGGTATCCTACACCAGACTGGACATCCTCCTTCTTATGGAGACCTGGCTAAATGGATCTCTGCCACCCACTGCAACAGCCATTCTCTCTTAGAATTTATATTGCCTAGATAGGCCCACTAAAGGGGGTGTACTGGTGCTCTATGTTAGTGGCCAGTTCGTCTCCTCCATTATCAGTTCCCTCACTATACCTAACAAATTTGAATGCCTGGCAGTTAAACTGTCACTGTTGAAAAATGAATCCTTAAATATAACAGGCTGTTGTAGACCTCCAAAAGGTGGCATGGAGCTACTGTCTCATATCTCTGATCTAGTAAACATCTACCCAAACCAAACCCTGATACTGGGAGACCTAAATATGGATTGGCTGCCCCCCTAAATCTGCTGGCTTGAAAAACCTCTGCGAAGATATAGGTCTTATGTAACTCTTAAAAAGAACCCACAAGACCAAACCCACAAAATCCAACAAATGCTTCATTACTAGACCTTGCACTAACAAATAGGCCACTTAAATATACGCTCTCAGACGTGTTCCATAATGACATCAGTGACCCCAACATTATTGCTTGTGTCAGGGAATCTAAAGCTCACTTCTCAAAACCAAAATCCATAGTCAAAAGGCGTTTCACCAATTTCAACACATTGAATTTCCTTAGGGATCTAGCTAATTTAAATTGACAAAAATTTTACCTTGCATTAACAGTCCATGAAGCAGTGGAAATATTTTAACAGTAACCTCCAGGACGTTATAAATGCTCATGCATCACTATTAGAAAGAAGAGTTAAAAAAGTGTCCCCCTTGGCTCAACAAAGAACTCAAAGAATCCTTAAGGAAATGAGACAGGTGCTGCGCCACAGCCATATGCACAAAAACTGATTCTTACTGGGATATAACATTGTTGCTTGCGTCAGAGGAACTAAAGTCCACTTCTCACAACCAAAATCCATAGTCAAAAGGCATTTCACCAATTTCAGCACATCAAGTTTCCTTAAGGACCTAACAAATTTAAATTGGCAAAATACTTTGCATCAACAGTCCATGAAGCAGCAGAAATATTTAACAGTAACCTCCTGGAGGTTATAAATTCCCATGCATCACCATCCTCCACCTGGTTCAACAAAGAACTCAAAGAATCCTTAAGGAAAAGAGACAAGATGCACAAAAACTGATTCTGACTGAGCTACTTTTAGAAGGAAAAGAAATTCTTGCACTAAGCTGATTAGGGACACAAAGGCAACATTTTATCTAAATTCCCTGGGGGAAAATAAAAATGAAGCATCTAAATTCTGGCATATAGTCAAATTGTTGGTGCTACGACCATTCCTGCTCCCCTCCCCCAAAAAATCTCCATTGACAATAAAATAACAACATACAAGCATATCATGCTAGAGGAAATAAACACATTCTGTGTCCGCTACTTTGGCTTTTGAGTGTTCCCCAACAGCAGCATACCCTCTCACACCCACGGCCTCAACTGTTCTTACCCAACAATCTCCAAATTCCTTCTCCTTCCAGTCAGTCTCCTTCAAGCAAGTTGAACAACTCCCATTAGGTCTGGTCATCAAAAAAGTGTGGGAGCAGATGGTCTGGATGTGATCTTCCTCAAAATTGGCTTTTGACAGCTCCCATTATATGCCTCTTCAGTTTATCGTTGTCCAATAGCAATCTGCCCCTTATCTGGAAAACAGCACATATTATCCCTCTACACAAATCTGGGGCTACTAATAACCTAAATAACTACAGACCTATATCCATCCTACCTGTCCTGGCCAAACTCCTAGAAAATTAGTTAATACCCAAGTGAGAGTTCCACGAGCAATCAGACATAATACCTCAGCAATGTGATTTTAGGCCTAACATAGTACCACGACTGCCCTAACCAAAGTCACCAGTGACTGGCTCTGTGCTATTGACCACAGACAAATCACAGGTGCCATCTTCCTTGACCTAAGCAAGGCCTTTGGCACAGTTGACCACTTTGTACTTCTACAAAAACTACAGAACATTGGAACCTCTGCTGCAGCTTTACGTTGGCTTAGCAATTACTTAAATGGCCGAATGCAACAAGTTAAGGCCAAGGATCTTCTCTCAACCTGGGGAATAATCAAAACTGCCATCATAGAGGCAACAAGCGTTTGTGTGAAGCAAATAAACAAAGCAAAATGATGTAAGAAACCACTATGGTTCTCAAAGGAGGTGGCAGGGAAGGTTAGGGAGAAAAAGAAAGCACTCAGGAAGTACAAGGAATCGCAGAAGGAGCAGGACAGAGAATTGTATCAAATAAAGCAAAAGGAAGCAGGGAAGGCAGTCAGAACAGCAAAGGCCCAAACCGAGGAAAAGATAGCCAACTCAGTTAAGAGGGGGGATAAAACCTTTTATAGGTACATCAGGGAGCGAAGGAAGACCAAGGGAGGGATAGTGAAGCTTAATAACAGGGAGGGGGTGGTGGTGGACAGAGGGTGACTGTGAAAAGGCAGAGATACTAAACAAATATTTTTGCTCAGTATTCACAAATGAAGAGGGGGAGGTACCTAAACTAAACAACAGAAACACTCTAGATACAGGGGTTGATACCAGCCCATTCACAGAAGAAAGGGTTCTGAAAGAACTCTTGAAATTGAAGGTGGACAGAGCAGTGGGGCCTGATGGGATTCATCCCAGAATTCTAAAAGAACTAAGGATAGAACTAGTGACACCACTGACTACCCTCTTTAACAAATCATGGGAGGATGGGGGTGGTACCTGAGGACTGGAGGAGGGCAGATGTTATTCCACTTCACAAAAGTGGGAGCAGGGCAGAAGCAGGAAACTACAGATTTGTTAGTTTAACCTCAGTGATTGGGAAAATGATGGAATCACTTCTGAAGGAATGAATTGTTGAGTACCTAGAGGTCAGAGGGACACTGGACCCAAGGCAGCATGGATTCACAGTGGGAAGGTTGTGTCAGACGAATCTAATAGATTTCTTTGACTGGGTGATCAAGGAGGGGCTGTGGACATTGCCTTCCTAGACTTTAGAAAGGCATTTGACACAGTCCCACACAAAAGATTAATATACAAGTTGGCCAGCCTGGGAGTGGGTCCCAAGTTGGTAGCCTGGGTAAAGAATTGGCTGGAGAATAGGACACAGAGAGTAATAGTAAACGGAGTCCACTCTGAAGAAAGAGGGGTTACTAGTGGGGTACCGCAGGGTTCAGTACTAAGACCGGTCCTCTTTAATGTCTTTATAAGTGACATTGCAGAGGGACTGGAATGAAAAGTATGTCTCTTTGCAGACGACACAAAGATCTGCAACAGAGTTGATACACAAGGTGGGGTGGAAAGGATGAGAAGAGACTTGGCAAGGCTAGAGGAATGGTCAACTGTATGGCAGCTTAGAATCAGTGCTAAGAAGTGCAAAGTAATGCACCTGGGAAACAAAAACCCAGGGGAAGAGTACACAGTGGAGGGTGAGATACTAACAACAACATAAATAGAAAGGGACCTGGGGGTAGTCATATCTGATGACCTAAAGGTGGGCAAGCAATGTGAGACGGCAGTTAGGAGGGCTGGGGGGGATACTGGGATGCATAGGGAGAGGCATCACCAGTAGAAAACATGAAGTTGTCATCCCTCTGTACAGACTGCTAGTGAAACCCCATCTGGAGTACTGCGTGCAGTTCTGGAGACTCAGTCTCCGCAAAGACATAGACAGGATGGAGGCGGTCCAGAGGAGGGCAACTAAGATGGTACAGTGTCTGCACCAGAAGACATATGAAGAGAGACTTAAGGAGCTTAATATGTATAGCCTCAAGGAAAGGATGGAGAGGGGAGACATGATAGAAACGTTCAAGTACCTCAAGGGAATCAACAAAGTCCAAGAGTGTAACATCTTTCAGAAAAAGAGGTGTGCAAGAACAGGGGGGCACAATTTGAAGATTATGGGGGGACGGCTCAGAGGTAATGTGAGGAAGTATTTTTTCACAGAGAGAGTTGTGGATGAATGGAACAGTCTTCCTCAGGAGGTTGTGGAGTCAAAAGCAGTGGTGGATTTCAAGAATGCATGGGACAGTTATAAGGCAATTCTAGTGGGTGGGGGTAGGGAAAAAGTAGGCTGTTGGTTAACTAGGATCTGCAGCTTATCCATTAGGTAGGGAAACAGGCAGACTATTTGGGCCAAATATCCACCGTCAAATTCTGTGTTTCTCCTGCACCCTTTTAGTGTATGAGCCAGAGCCCCTAAACAGGGGTAATCGGTACCACTCTGGGGGACAAATGCTAATGCTGATTTTTTGAAATCTTAATATCCCTAGATAACAAATTTATGTGATAGCATTGTGGATCGAGTAGCTTTATGTGTGTTATCATACCACATGTATACCCACCCCCAGAGAAGTTCCCCAAGCACCAGAAGTTTGTATTTAAGCATGTACCAACTAAAAATCATATTTAAAATAACATTTAATCACATAAACACATTTGTGAATACTTCTTCATGCTAGATATTGCACATACTATAAAACTGGACTCTAAAACTAAGCTATATAATAGAAACAATATCATTTTGGTGACTGGAATGAGGGCATTAAGTACATTAATCAGTAATGTTATTATTTTCTAACACTATTATAAACTTGGAGTGTATAAACAACATAACGTATGGGTAACACTTTGAAATTGATTCTTCTACACTCAATTGGTATTTTGGGTGTTTTATTGTTTCTTATCAGGCCAAATGGCCCTGGCTGGGGGATATAATGGAGACCTAAAATGAACATGTATATAATTGTGAGAAGAAAAATTGCAAAATGATGAGCATAACAGATACTTGTTTCCCAAGAGTTCACACATTTTCACATGAATCACACATATATGTAGTAATCATAGTCATCATCATAAGGGTCATCTTCTGCATTTACTTGGGATTCACAGTCCTCATTGCATGCCTGATTGGCACAGTCCCTCAGTCTACACATGTTTGTGTACTTCTAAGCAAATGCAAGAGGGCAACTTGCAGGAACAGCTACATGTGCGTGAAAGGAGATCCAACACAGCCTCTGGTGCTGGGGCACCATCCATCCAGTAAGTGAGGAAATACCTTTGACCTTTGTGCATTTCCAGTTTCCATCTCTTTCCCATTGGATCATGAGTTCCTGGGCTGGTTTTCCAGATCGCAGCTTGGTAATTTGTTCTGAGGGAGTGCTTTTGGAGACTGCCTTTTCATGGTGGTAACTGGTGCGATTCAAATTCTCCTTTTTTTGAACAAACCAGGTTGTATCTCAGCTTATCAATTTCAGTTGTTCCGGGTTTGGCTACATATAAATAGCAAACAAATATCTCCAACTTGTCATGAGGTTCTGGAGTTAAGTTTCAATCTTCCCCAAGTTCTACTAAAGCTTCCCTGGCATCGTTGTTTGTTTTGAGAATTTGAAGTGCACACAGCCTGCCTTTCCCAGCAAAAGCACTTGCTCTCTCGCAGGCAGTGTATGTATGCATGCATCCCTATAAGTGCCTTGCAAACATCAGCTTCAATGGCTGCAGCTACATTACCAGTATCAGCCAAACGTGTGATGGTTTTAGTGCCACATTTCTAGTACAGAGAGGTATTGATGTGATCATTGAATGCGAGGCATTGGATGAAAATATCCCTGTCCTCTGAGCTGATCACCACTGATGAATAGCCTTCTTCTGCAGCATGAGCAGCATGGAGTAGTAGGTTCCATCTGCCTCCTCATGTTGGCTCTACAGGGAAGGTAGCTCTTCACTGCCCTTGTCAGTTATCTTCCAGCACTTTTCAGGATGAGTGAAAAAAAAGTCTCTTTCCCATCAGCTTATCTGTGTACTTTGTCTTCTGCCACTCGCTTACCAGAAACTTGATCAGACTGCTTTTATTGTTTACTTGTTTTAGGAATAGCCTCCACTGTCAGACAGTTTGTGTCTCTTGTGATGTTCCTTTTTTGAAAACCTTGTTCTTCTCCCCGTGTGTTCTTTCATTGTTCTTAATCTACATCTCTCGGTAGGTATCAAACACAAAGCTGAATTCTTCTTCGGGCATCCCAGTCATGGAGTGGTGGTGCAGGCTGCTGCATGTGATAAGGCAGGCATTCCTCTAGCATCATATCCCCTGGATAAAGATTCTAGGAAAATAGACTCTATGGCCAAGAAATATTATTTGGGTTCTTCTTTGGCAAATACATGGCTTATGTTTCCAGATACTGTACCAGGAAAGTCTTTGGAACACGGTTTTGGAGATTGCTAAGGCCTGCCCTGCTCCCATGGCATCTGACCTAGCTGAGGCTGCAGAAAGGGGCATAGATGCTTCCAAATACCAATTTAGAATGGCAGTGGATGCCAGTGACATTGCAGCCAGATTTAAGGCAACTCGTGTCCCTGTGGAGGTTTGCTTGGCTCAGGGCTACCAATCTATCCCAGGACACCCAGGAGAAGGCCCTGGATTTCCTTTGTGAGCCCACATCTCTCTTTGGTGAACAAAGGCCTATATGAAAAAGATGGATGAATACAAGGTGGCTTACAGGAGTGCTGCTGCTAAGGAAAAAGCAGCAACACCTTAGAAGTACCAGAGTAGAGGGGGTAGGGGTAGAACCCACTACAGACCTTTTTCCAGACTCAGGGTCTCCCAGCCTACCAGCCGCAGAGAGGGTACTTAAGAGGCAGGGATAGAAGGGGTGGCAGTCGGGCAGGCCCCAGTCCCCAGCCGAGTGCACAAGCAAAGCAGACCCCTGAGGGGTCTGCCAGGGTCGCCTCCCCACTCCCAGTAGGGGGCAGGCTGGCTCACTACCTCCAGGTTTGGAGTTCTATTACTACAGTCAAGTGGGTCCTAGAGGTAGTGAACCAGAGTCTTGCTCTCAGTTTCAAGGTCTTACCTAAGCTGAGGGCAAGAGTTTTCAGACCTGCCACACCATCAGAAGTAATCCTGTTGGAGGCGGAGGTATCAAAACTCCTGCAAGAGAAGGCAGTAGAGCCCGTCCCCTTGACCCAAAGGGGAAATTGACTGTACTCAAGATACTTCCTCACCCTAAAGAAAACAGGGGAGTGGCGACCCCTACTGGATCTCAGACATCTATACAAACATTTGACAAAACCAAAGTTCAAAATGGTCACCCTGATCACCATCCTTCCTACAGTAAGGCAGGGAGATTGGCTGGCATCTCTAGACCTAAAGGATGCCTACTTTCACATTCCTATCAGGCAATCTCACAGAAAGTACCTCAGGCTCAGGTTGCCATCAGGCCACTACTAGTTCAGAGCCATGCTTTTCAGCCTTACTTCTGCTCCAAGAGTGTTTACAAAATGCCTAGCAGTAGTGATAGTGCACTTAGGGAGGCAGGAAGTTACAGTCTTCCCATACTTGGACGACTGGCTTTTAGTAGTAGGCCAGTCACCCCAGCAGGCCAGAGATGCAGTGACCACCATTCAAGATGCCCTGCAGTTCCTAGTCTTCCTGGTAAACCAGAAAAAGTCAGTGCTGAGACCAGTCCAGCTCCTGGAATTTATAGGAGCAGAGTTTGACACATTAAATGGAAGGGCATTTCTCCCTTAGGGGAGAGTGGACAGCCTGGTATAGTTGGCCAGCTTTTTCCAACTGCATATTCCCAGACCAGCAAGACGTTTTCTCCGGGTGTTGGGACACATGGCTGTGTCAACAGCAACAGTGCCAGGTTCCAGATGAGAGACATCCAGTTCCATCTCGGATCTCACTGGTCCATTCCACTGGGGTGCCAAACAGACGAGGCATACTGATGAGTCCTGGTAGGACGAAACACGTGTCTATGTCTTCTGTTAGCACCCTTTGCAAACTGTGTGAGAGGCCTTTCGGCACCATGCAATTCTGCTTAAAGTTGGACCAGCATAACATTCTGTGGTGATTTGCATATGCAGCCCATGATGCTTTGCATTGTGGAGGCATGTGTGATTTTGTATTTTCTTGAAACTTGGCTTCCCAGCCAAATGCCCTTTGGGGTAACCCTTGCCTCAGTGTTTTCACACAGAGGTTCTTTGTCTTTTAAATATTTTTTTATTTTAATGGGTTCACCACAATATATCCAAGGCACACAGCCTTAAGGGTAGCTGGTCCACCCCAGTGTACAGTTCCGTGACATAAGATCTTCAGCTGGCCGTCACCTTGACATCCCACGAGTACACACCAACCCGAGCAAGCGTTCCTTTAAATATGCTGCTCCGCACTTATGGAACTCGCTCCCAAATCTGGTTGACAGGCCTTTTCTCCAAGGATTCAAGCTGGGCCTCAAAGTGTACCTTCTGGAACTCTGCCTCTGTGGCTGCAATCGCTAGTCCCCCTATTCCTTACCCATTCCCATGAATGTTACATGTGCTATTAAGGGGCTTGTTACTTGTGTTATGAAGGGGCTTGTTACATGTGTTGTTAGAGTGGTTTGTAAGGGGTTGGGTAGTAATGTGTTATTAAAGTGTTAATAACACTTTAATATAGTGGTAGGATGTATATATGTGTGTATGTGTATGTGTGTGTGTGTGTGTGTGTGTGTGTGTGTGTATATATATATATATATATATATATATATATATATATATGTTTCCCTAATCATTTGTATTCATTTTCATAACTGCTATACAAATTTTGGTGACTGCTATACAAATTGACTTTTGTGTAGCAGTCACCGCTATGGTAAAATATATAGGGAAAGATTTTTCCTGCCCCTGATGCCTCCCTCTCTTTGCTGTATGTGTGTCAGGCCTATGTCTGTCATCCTGGGTCATCAGGGAGTGAGCAGACAGAGAAATGATCAACCCTCCCTCACTGAGAGTGGAGAGCATCTCATGGGATATCACCTCCACTTCCTGCTGTTCCCCTGGGTTTGATTAGCAACAAGCAGCCATCCTGCTGCTGTGCTATCTGGCTTGTGTAAAAGTAAACCTTTATGCATATATTTGTTTTTTTATTGGGTTTGTTGTCCTGTTCGCCATCCTGTTCCCTACTGGACAGCCTCCCAGCTCTGTGGCCCACTTTCCCAGTCCTCTTCCCCTCATGGCTGCCCCCCCATGATGGAGCTGTCTGGGTTGCCCTTACACCTTTGGATATCCTGATGGTGGAGGAGATGCCTGGTTAATTGTGCAGAGCCTGTGAAGGGCTGGCCTTCACCGTGTGACGGGCAGAGTTTTCCCTCTAGTTTTTCTCCCACAATCCCAGTTGGCACGCACAGCTTGTGTTTGTGGGGGTTGTGAACCTCAGTTGCAGAGTTATTCCTCTAGTTCTCCTCCCACAGTCCCAGATGACACGTACAGCTTGTGTGTGTGTGTGTGTGGGGGGGGGGACCTCTGCTGCATGCAGTATGCTTCTGGAGGGAAAGCAAGCTCCCTGGCTCACCTACAGGGACCATAGCAGCGCGCAGGAGCATTCTGTCTCCCTCCAGCCATGACACAGTGCCAGCAGTAGTGCATCCCAGCAACATGGCTGCCCAACCGCTGGCTCCTGAGTTTGCCCCTGGACTTGGGTAGCCAGTATGGAAACAAAGTGCGCTTCTGTTGAACCACTGGGCAGACCTGTAAATGTACATTTGAACTATCCACTCTATCTGGATTGGGGACCTTCTTTTTAGTCATCAACCCATTTATCAAACACTTTGAGAAAAAAAAGGCAGAAAACCTAAAGGAAATTAGTAGGGACAGATGATGCTTGCATTAATTTCAGTGTGTTGCAGTAGGAAATAGTACAATTTACTAATTTATTTATTGGTTACAAGATAGATAAACTAGAAAGGATAATTAGTTAACAAGTTTACGGCAGGAGGATGAACAAGGTAAGGGTCCAGTACCTGAAAAATGCAATGTCAGAGGATGAGTAAGGTGCAGTAAAATAGAATAAGCATTACAGGAGTAAAATTGCCTAAATAGTTATAATTCTTAAAACAGCAATGACAGCTGTGTTCAACAGTTATAGTTTTATTTTACAGTTGTTTTACCGAGGATGGCCCAGCTGAGATGCACCATCACGTTTCCAGTGGAATCCTGCTTTTACCCTGTTCTGCAGGTGGGTGGACCTGGCTAATGGGATTTGAGATCTCTTGGTTCTCGAGCTGGGGCTCTAACCACTAGACCACACTATTGCCTAAACAGTTGCAATTGAGGGACAATCCAAGTGTATTAATGCTTAGGTAGTTGATACAGTGGTACTTCAGTGAAATGGGTAGATAAGACTGAAGGGGGAGAGGTGCTTGTAGACTAAAACGCAAGCGCTAGCATCTTTGGTGCCAATGTGGGTTACTGCTGGACCTTGTTCGAAGGAAGTACTGATTGTTGATTTCCTGACAGTGAGTGGGAGCTGGTTCCGGTTATGGGATACTAAGAGACCAAATGCTGTTTGTCTTGCTTTTGATTTTGGTTCAGGGATTTTGAGTGGAGCCTCCTTGGTCCATAGGACTGCAGACTGAAGGTTGATTGAGATGTAGCAAGTTAAATAATGCATTGGATAAATCCTGTACTTAGAATATTAATGGCTATAACGGACCAAGAATATTTGGCATTCAGTGAGGTAATTCCAAAAACATGATACAGGTGATCGTGATGTGATTGATATTTTTTTTTCCATATAGCTTTTTCTGATGAAGGATTCTGTGTAATCCAAAGGCTCAAAGCACCTGTTTTCTTTAACAACTCCGTTGGTCCAATAAAGGGTATCAACTCATCTATTTGTATGGATCTTGTGTTACAAGGACCAATACGGCAACAAAAATTTCTTTGTGTGGAAGCTTGAGCTGAAAACATCAGACTTCTGCATTGTCTTCCCCTTAGCATGCCATAAATTCTTTCTTACTTAGACGCTTCCATTTCCACAGCAGAGAAAGTTGGGTACTTGAACATGATCATTCTTCACACATTATCCTTTGCCAGATATGAACTAGGTTTTAAAAGATGTGAACAGTTTGGATAGCAGGAAGGTAATGGTTCTAGATAAATTGTTACTGTTCGTCAAAATATTGGGCATTTTCAGATCTTCTATAGTTTTTGCCAGTTCCATGGTGCAGCGGATAGGGGAGTTTAACTATTTGAATTCTAATTTGTTAATTTAGTTGTCATTTTTGATCAGGAAAGGTGCCTGCAGAGCTGCTCAGTTCCAGGAGTGTTCTAAGTGGTGGCTGTACAGCTACGTTTAACTTTAATATGGCTGACTGAATAAGTGGCAGCTTCATCACTCTTTTCCCCACCCTAGGTGGTATTAGGACTAGTTAGGGCAATAGGTAGATTAATGGGAGGGGTAAGTAAGTCACTTAAAATGATTATTTCAAGATCCAGGTACATTTTTAAAATATAACATTCATGCAAAAAGTAGCCTATATTTGATAATATCTGTATTCATCGCTCCTCATTCTTTATTACTGAGGATATCTGCACAATCTCTGCATTTCAGATGTCCTGTCATCCTCCCATTTTTCTTTCCTCCACGGTAGCCATAATCCATTATGAGATGAGAGTGATTTCCACAGGGTGGGACAAATCATTTTGTGAGCTGTTGGTAATTTTGGCCACTAGCTTCAAAATCTGGTAGCCAAATTAATATTTATAGTGGACATAATTTTAAGGGCTGAAAAATCCCTTTGTGGGCAGGTAAGTAGTGGTCTTGTAACTTTAAAATATGGTAGCCAAACAAATTTTTTTTTTTTTTGACATTGGTCACCTAGCTACCTGATTTGGCCCACGCTGGTTTTCCACAGTAACAGATTGTGATTTCACAAAGAAAGAATTATGACTTTAGGGGATTAAAAAGCAGAAGGAACAGATATGGTCTGGGGGATAAATATCTTGTTTTTGTGCAGATGACTTCAATAATAAGGAATGAGAGACACACATACTGAAAATTAATGAAATATAAGCCGAATTATGTTTGAATATTATATGTTAGCAATTTCATTTTCTGAAACCTGGAAAATCCCTTTAAATATAGTGGATAGTCTGAGACACATTTGCATGTGTGTGTGTGTGTGTGTGTTTTTAGTAAATCATGGACAAAACATCAGATTTCCTATGGGGAATGATAACCAGTTTTGCTGAGAACTAGATTAGTCTCACTCTCAAGTTTATATGTCCCATTGTGGTTAGCTTGTGCTAATAAGGCTGTAATGGACCCCATCAACATGTACCACCTATTTTTAATGTGCTTCTAAAATCAGTGTCCTAACACTGAACTCTTGCCCATTAGCAGCAGAGTTTTTCTTTTTTCAATTCAAACATGTGTTGACATTCTTTAATGGATCAAATTTATCAGGAGGAGGATGCTAGCGTAGCAGTGATTGAAATAGTGGAAGAAACCTATTGGACAGGGCTAGAGACCAAAGGAGCTGAAGGGCGGGGGCTGTGTCAATAGATGCAAGAAAGCACCAGGCTATTAAGTTTAGATGCATTGATCCAGAAGGAGTGTTTTTTACCCCTCATTGTCTATCCAGTGTTTTTGAAAGGAACCAGAAACTACAGAGTTACTGCATGCACTGCAATTCTCCTGTGTTACATTCTCACACTCCTACTGCTGTGCCCACACTGCTACCAATCTTGCGCCTCCTCTAAAGCCTGGAGCTGAAACCCACATACTGTATATTTATAGCAGATTGAGTGATAACAGAGCTTCCTTCCAGCAGCAGCAGCCGCCGAAACAGCAGAAGAAGTCTAAAGGAATGGGTGTTTGGAGTAGCTTTATTATCCTTGTGATTTGAATGCTTTCATGTAGAGTACAGGGGAATGCTGCAGTTGGAATAACATTGAACCAGGTGTATCAGAAAGGTAATGTCCGTTCCTCAATTTTACTATTACGGTTACTGTAAAATGTGTCTTTTTTACATTGGCAAGTATTTATCATTACAGTAATCATTTTCTAGTGAAAAAAAAATTCACAACAAAACAGAGATGTAGAAAGCGATGTTATTAAAAAAGAAAATGAGGCCCAGTGGGGGTTTGTAGAGTTGGGGGGCTTTAGCATGACATGACTTTTGAAAGGATTTTAAAGCTGTTGTGTGTATGTGTTCCTTCATGCTTGGTTGGGTACTCGTGAGTTCTCTATAACGCTGTGCACCTGTATGATTGGATCCAATACTGTACATGTTTTACTGTGTGTTACACAGAGTTGGATGGTTTGAAAAGGTAAAAAATAAAATGCAGTTTCCATGTGGACTTGTTTGTGCAAATAGTAGCTTTCAGCCTATGAACACAAGGCAGAGGAGTGCTGTAATAGTGCAATTGTGATATGATACTGAATTTCTTCTTTGAGGTGTGGTTAGTGGCCACAGGTAGATACCTAGCAATGTTGGATATTTCTTTACCAGGAAGATTTAAAATTAGGACCTGACAGATAACCAGATATCTGTTGTTTTGTATCTAGCTGAACTCAGGGGTGTTGAGTGGTGTATGGTATTTGGTGTCAGGTTTACAAAATGGGGAAAGAATAACAGTACTGTATCTGGCACGCTAGTTTTGAATGAAATGGAGTTTCACTTTAAAGTGTGTGTGTGTGCATGCCACAAGCCCATGGGGTGCATGTTTGTGCATGTGTACGCTATACAGTATACTGTTTATGGCTAGTTTGGATGCTGCATTTTAGCAGAAGTCTCAATATTTAAAAAGGGGCTTGACTGAAAAGACTGCATCTATAAATAGAAACCAGTGTGCTGAACATTTTTCTTAATCCCAAACCAAACTCATTTTCACCATAGCAGCACACTTTGCTGGTGTAGTACATGATTGCGGCCGTTCATGTATCTGAAGTAACAACAAAAAAAAACTCTTATCAGCTTCTTTAGATTAATAGTGCAAGAAAGACTTTTCCTTTTCCTGGGCTCTGAATCTAGAATCGTCTCTTTCTCCTGATGTTGTTTAAAAAAAAAAAAAAAAAACACAAATAACAAGCACGTGCAGCCAATGTGTTCCGAATTTAAAATTAGGTTAAATTTCTATGTTTAGTCACCATTTGTGTCCCTTTATTAAAGAACACTGTCCTTTTTAAAGCACATTTTAGCATGAAAAGAAAAATGCAGGGAACATAGCAGCTTTTTTGGGATTCCTAATTGAGAGCTTGGCTTCTAATTCATAGGCATGGCATTTCTCATTACAACAATGAATATAACCATTGTGCTTTTGCTAACGTCATGAATATGATTGTATTAATATGTTCTCAAGGCGGATCCTATAAAAGCAATTTTCTATTCTGCCATAAAATATTCATGAGAATACAGGCTTTTTTGTCTCGGTGAAGCGTTCATTAAGTTGAGAAGGGTTTTTTTTGTTCTCAGGAGGGCAATAAGGGTCAGCAGCATTTGCTGTTTCTGCTGGGAACTTGTGGCATTCAGGCTATTTCTGATGCTGAAGTAGTGCAAGTTGCGTTTGACGTACTAGCTATGTGAATGAAGGGGTATAAAATGAGGTTCTGATGCTGATAGAGCTAGCTCAAAGTAGGTTGAGGTTTTCAGCCTCTTGGAGAGGAGGCTGCTTGCTCCTGCTGTGGCCTGTTTAGCTGTGTACTAGCCAATCCTCACAGTTTATGTATGCCAGCTATTAATTATACTGAACTGGAATCATTCAGTTTGGCACAGAGTTTGTTTTTTGTGGATGAAGGTTTTGGAAATGTTTGTTCAGGTTTGTAAATCACTGGGCTGACCTAAAATATGGGAGGCAAAGCCTTGTGCAGTCAACAATTTGATGCTATGATGTTCAGTTCTCACATGGCTAAGGCTGCTATTGCAGAAGTAGTGAACATTTTAAGTGACTGGGTGCATCACTCGACACAGAGCTGTCCTTTTTTTTCAGCACCATTTTTTGTGTTCATTATTAAGGAGGATTTGAGTTCTGGGAAAACAGAACTTACTTTTACTTACTTTTTTGTTTTACCAGGTGAGACACACTAAGCTGAAAACTTGTTTACAGGGGCAACCTGGGAGCACAGGGAAGTGAAGTGACTTGCTCAGGGTCACACAGTATGCAAGTAGGGGCTGTGGGATTCAAACCCAGGTCTCCAGGTTTGCAGCTCAGAGCCTCAGACCACTGCACTATACTGCCTCCCTTGAAAAGACTAAA
Source organism: Neoceratodus forsteri (assembly GCA_016271365.2). Classification (NCBI taxonomy): domain Eukaryota; kingdom Metazoa; phylum Chordata; order Ceratodontiformes; family Ceratodontidae; genus Neoceratodus; species Neoceratodus forsteri. The sequence continues at coordinate 1,225,806,398 of CM028132.1, read as the reverse complement.
ATAAATTTTATGTGAAGGCTCTACCGTCACAAGTGAAATGAGTTTTAAGTAATCTCAACACGATTCTTCCAGAAAATAAAATTTGTAGATCTATCGCTGTGCTCTTTTTCCACAGAATGTATAAATAATTCTAAATGGTCTATTTCTCTTGGGTTCATGCCAATTGACATGTCTAATTTAAATTTAGTTTCTGTGTGTGCCTGTGTTTGTTGGAGGGGGATAAGGTTGTAATCAGAGATTTTGCTTTGTCCATAAGCCGGTTTGTTCTTACAGTCTCAACACTAGCCTTGGGCTTGGCCCTTAGTTTGTAGAGTACAGGTTACATTTGAATATAAACCTCAGGTGACACAGCATTTGCTGTATGTAGTGAAATCCAAAGACAGTGTCTCTCCAAATGTGTTTATGCATAGGGGTGACTTAATGCTTTTGTTTTGAGCCTCCATGCCTTTTGAGAACCACTATACTTCCTCACTGTGTTAATTTCAGAGCCTAGATCCCAACTCTGCCACATTTGAAGTGACTTGCCAGTTTCCCAGGAAAAAAAAAAACACACACAACAGTGTCTATATATATATCAGCATCAGCAGGGCTCAAATCTCATATAACGTTCCAACAATTTTTGAATTTTCAGGACATGCATGTCTTAACAGGCTCTTTGTCTCCAACATAGACATTATCTGTCCCTGCTACTTTTCCTGTCTTAAAGTCAATCCTTGCCTTGTGACATCAGAATAATTTACCTCTCAATAGGTTGTGAGGTAGGATTATGACTTCTTGGGTCCCATATGCAGAGCTGTGTGCAATCGCAGCACGGCCATTTGTGCATGACTGGCTTTGAGCGATATTTAGACAGTTAGTGTTCGCCGATGGATCAACGCTAACTGACTATCAGGCTATGTTGGCGTAGCACTAAGTGGAGCTGCACTGCACCAACATGTACCAGGGCTTCATATGGCCCACAGAAATAGTACTGCCTGAAATGAGATAGCACCATGTCTTCTGTAGGCCATATTTAGCCCAAGCAAGCAGATGAGCTCATTGGGCATGCAGGGTGCTAAGAGGCCATCTGCATGCCCATTATAGGCTCATTTGCATGCGGTACAACAGCCCCGTTGTGCCCATTCTTCTGTTCCATTGAATTCCTGGTTGTGTAGTGGCGACCCCACCCCCGAACACCCATCTTCCATCCAGTACAGATAGCTCTTGTGATTTAGTGGCCTTCCCACCCACTGATCGTCCATCCATCTGTTCTGCATGAATCCCTGGTGGTTAAGTGGTCCCCACCCCAGGGGTGGGGTTCCTTGAGGGGGGCCACAGGACCACTACACTGCTGTATGTGGTTCATGTAGAACAGAAGGATGGGCAGTCAGGCGGCGGTAGACCACTAAACCACCAGGGATTCATGCAGAACAGAAGGATGTGTAATGGGGGGTGCTATAAACCACCAAGGTTATCCATATTGGACTGCGGACAGCTGTTATGGGGTGGAGGGGCCACTAAACCATCAGAGTTATGCTTGCAGTATTCAGGATGGGCAGTTGGGAGGTGTAGGAGGGGCAGTCTGGCACAGTGGTGGGTGGCTGCCACACAAATGTCCTGCCTTTGGGGAGTGAGTCTCGGGTTTAGCGCCCAAATAAGATGTTTTTGTCAGTGGTAAACAGCACTGCTCTGGGGGCCATTTACTGCCTTCGCAAACCTTTGAATATATTGTTATGCCGATGTGCATGAGGGAACCCCTCATTTGCATAGATGCAGAATTGCAGATAGCTCCCTGGCACTGTTGAGTTTGGGCAACACGAGGGGGGGCCTCTAAATATGGTCCCACCCGGAACGCCGCCACAAACCCAGGTTAATATAGTGTTCTTACACACATTCCATCTTGTGTAATTGTGTCAAATATTTTAATATTTTTATGAAACACTTTGCATGTCAGCAGTGATTGATTATATTAAATGCAGTATTTAATTAATTACAACATTTTTAAAAATGTGCAGCCAAGTGATTTTTTGGCTGTGTAAATGGTAGGTAGTTACTGAGCACTAATACCCCTGTCGAAGCCTTACATTTCGAGGAAAAACATTGGGGAGGGTTCACTGTCCGTCTGTCTCCTCCTGATGTGAGGTGTAAGTGCTGTTGCTTTCATATTTTATATTTGTATGTACTTTAATAAATGTATTATATAATCTATGATTTTGTGTGCAAATAGTATACTGTTGATATGGTAATGTTGGCGCTAACTATGCGGGCTGTAACCTTTGAATGTGGGGACCCAACAGGAATAAGCAGCATGAACAGAGGAAGTCAGTTGTGGAAAGAGTCTGTTTTAATGAAAATACCTTTGGCTATAAACACTGGAAGATCTTGAAATTCATATTTTTGGGGAATTTTGTGTAACTGAGTTGAGTTGATGCCAACTGTGAATTATTTGCTGAAAACTGAAAAGTCTTTTCAAGTGAATTTCCAATCAAATGGCATGAGGTATTGGGCTTCATAGCCCAATGCCATATGCCAGTGTGAGCTGATTTTTGCTAAAAGTACATTTTTTTTACTCATTCTGTGAAGTTAGTGAAGGGATCGTAGCTGGCTCCATAGCCACTGCCAGTCGATCCCTTCCAGCTTCCGACTTTGTGTGCTCCACCCCCACACTTTGAGGTTTTGTGGCGTGTCAGCAGGAGGTGTGGGTTGAGCCTATACAAGCCTGTGGGGCATTTTATAAAGCCGTTTATGAATTGTTAGGCATCTAGAATGAAAGCCACCACTCTACCAATAGGGTCCCTTACTAGTAGAGCGGTGGCTTTCATTTCCTCTCAGATTGCTCACAGTTTCATAAACGGCTTTAAAAATGCCCCATAGACGGTATAGGCTCGCCTCTACACTTTCCCTACTTAAGCACACTGGCTAAAACCCAGAGTATGGGGGGCACACAGTTGGAAGCTGGAAGGGATCGACTGGTGGTGGCTACAGAGCCAGCTACGGTCCCTTCATTAACTTCACAGAGTGAGTAAAAAAAAAAATTTACTTTTAGCAAAAATCAGCTCACGCTGACATAAGGTATTGGGATATGAAGCTCAATATTTTATGCCAGAAACTTCCTTTAAAAGCACTACTGGGTCGGCCCGGTGGCGCAGAGGGCTGAGGCGCTGGACGCCACACCTCGAACCATGCTGGCGACCCAGGTTTGGGAATGGACTCAGGTCATCTGGGGCTGGCTGGGGAAGGAGAGGATTGAGCATCCGGAGGACTGCCTCCTCTCCTGGGGTGGGTAGGGTGGGCAGCTCCGCTCTTGTAGCGGCCCCGTGGAGAGCGAGGGACTACTAATGAGCGGCGATGAGGGACATCCAACAAGAAAAACGGAAAAATACTTCGGTGGCTGCCGGATGACAGCTTCCGCATTCACCACGACCCGGAACCTCCGCGAGCGTGCACCTCCACAGCAGCACCCCAAGACAAGTAGAATAATAGAGTGCTGGGGTTTCCCCTTACCTGGTGCTTTCCCCCTTGGAGGAGGGGACCCACCCGAAGATGGGTTACTCTGGGGTGTCTCGGAGGGTTGGCTGCGTTGTGTGATGGAATGGCAGGGCTCAGAAAAGAGAATGACCGGGGATGGGGAATGCTTGGAGGCCCGAAGGAGAGGCAGACACCGGAGCATCGGAGGAGGTAAAAAGATCACACAAAAAAAAAATAAAAGCACTACTGGTGAGCCAGCCCGGTGGCACTGAGGGTTGAGGCACTGGATGCCACACTTCACGCCACGCCAGCGACCCAGGGTCGTGAGCGACTTCAGGTGCTGGAGGCCGGCTGGGAAGGAAGAGGAGGAGGATTGAACGTACCAGGGACTGCTTTCCTTCTCCAGAGAGGATGGGAGGGAACGACCACTGCAGTACTAGCTCCTGGTGGTGGTTGGGGGCTGGTGCATGGGCGCGGTCCGCTGTGTGGTTGACTAAGGCTGACGCCTGACTTGCTGAGTGTGGATGCGCGCACAGAGAGTCCTTGGCGTTATTGCATGGCTGCACCTTGGAGGAAATCGAAAAAGCAATGTCAGTCCCCCGAGTGAGATGAAGGAAGGATCTGGGCCGCTGCATCGGTCAAACTCAAGCAGCTCCCCTGGAGAGCCTGCCACCTGGTCTTCTGTGGTGTGAGGAGTACGTACCCATCGCGATGTGGCCAGGGAGGGGCAGGACATAGGGGTTTCAGAGCTCCTGGCTGCGGTTGCGGCAGCGCCCGCAGAGATAGCTGGATGGATGGGGGAACCATAAGTACAGCCCCCCCCCCCCCAGCCGAGGAACAGGCATATAAAATGCGTATAAAAAATAAATAAATAAAAGCACTACTGGTGCCAAACAGTAGAAAAGTAAGGTAGGAAAGGATGTTAGGAGAGACAGTTTTGAAGCATTAACCTGCATTGTGCACCCATTTCACATTTGTCAAAGGGAAACTCTGATAGAGAAGATGCAACTAAGAATCGGCTGTTTTTTTTTGGAGTGCAAGGTACATATGTTGGAGTCTTCTCATACTTGGTACAGTGTGAAATATCACAATTAAAAAAAAAAAGATTTATATAGCATCCTTCATGCTGAAGTATCACGGGGGGGTGCTTTGCACAAAAATAATAATGTTAACAATTGAACAGTTGTTCAGGCAGATATGTTCTAATAACACAACAGGGAGTGATATTTCAAGGGATATCATCTCGCCTTGGGTGAGTTGTGAGGGATGAGGCAATGCTGAGTGCCCTCAACCACCCAAAAAGTGACGATATCCCATGATATACCACACCCTGGAGTGTATGATTACAATTATAAAATGGCCCTAAAGTGTTAGTAAATGACTGATCTTGGTAATCAGTTTTGGACTGTGACGACATTCTGAGATATCGTCATGCGTCAAAGAGTGCTTCAGCCAATCAGCTTGCAGGACTTCTCTTCTCCATTTCATACTGTATGATTTTAAAACATTCCCAAGAATTCAAGGAACAAATAGGAATTGGTGGTGCATTTCAGTGTGTGGACCAGAACAAGCATGTACATAATCACCTGCCATGGAGGTTTTGTTGAGGAATAACTAAACATTAATCTAATGATCAGTATGAAGATACCTAGTCAGACAACAGGGAATCAGAAGCACTGAGTGATGAGTCGGGGCTCTGCGAGAGAGAGAGAGAGAGAGAGAGAGAGAGAGAGATCGAAAGCAAACATTGACACAGATTCTTTATCTTTATCTGTGAGGCGGTATAGTGTAGTGTTAAGAGCACTGAGCTGCAAACCTAGAGACCTGGGTTTCAATCCCATCAGCTCCCACTTGCGTACTGTGCGACTCTGAGCAAGTCATTTAACTTCCTTGTGCTCGCAGGTCGCACCTGGAAACAAGCCCTGACTTAGTGTGCCTTTCCTGGTTAAACAATTTCCGCTTTCCCTTTCCTGTCTTTCTGGAAGTCAGTGACACTCTTTTATTGTATCATAGTTTCCATTTGAGCTGTTGCATTCTGTACTTCATGTTCTCATGATGCCCCACTGTTTTAGGATGTGCTGGACCCTCAATGACTGTTATGGAGGGTGCAGATTGGGACTGCAGCAACCTCTCTAGTGTCTGGTATTACGGGTCCATAATTTCCTTGTATGCTGTTACTCCCAGGGGTTGGGAGATGGACTTAAATCTCCAGTTCCATGTGAGATTCACAACCATATCTATCTGAATGGCAACATTGGCACTATGTTTAATAATTGGTGGAAAGATGCATGAGCATTTCTGGAAACCAAGGATACACAAGGCTGCAGTCTCCCCCCCCATATGTAGTTTGTAGGTGTTTTAGGTTTTCTCCCCGACCCCTTGCGTCCATGCACGTATGGAAGCACGCGGACGTCACGCACTACGGGATGCCCCACCCTACCAGTGGCTCCGTTGCCGCCTGCCACCAGACCTCCATCCAGTAATGGTGGGACTGTGGACAGGCAAACCCCCGGGGAGGAGAGCCAGTACTCAATCCTGCTCCCACCCACCCCCGGTGCCAGCACCCCGACAACCTGAGGTTGTTCAAATCCAGGTTGCCGAGGTAAGGCGTCCAGTGCCTCAGCGCCACTGGGCCGACACAAGGCTGCACTCTTGAAGAGTGTACAGATGACAGTCCCGATGGCCCAGCCATGGTGCTTTGCGTTGGTGGCCTGAGTTTGGGAGTGAGCTCAGACTGCCGCATTGAGAGGCAGGCCAGACTGAGTTAGCTGCTACATGACAGCATATCTCATTCAGGGAGCATTAGCAGCGGGGTCTGATGCCACAGCAAACTGTGTGACTGGGCCAGGGAGCTTATTCTCATTACAGGGATGCTGTGTGCATTCAAAGCTTGACAGAGGCTATATCCACACCACGGGCAGGAGGGATGGTTCAAGGGAGAAAATAAAACCAAGGAAATACCCCCCCCCCCCAAAAAAAATGCTGTCATTTTGATGTCTGAATGTCTGAACAGAGTATATCCTTGGATGACAGTGGCAGGGAGAGGCAGGAAAAACCTATATAAACAAAAAAAAAAAGTGTAGACACCTTGGCATCAATATTCATGTTTTAGATGTAACCCCTAGGTGGTGCTATCCCAAGGGCTACTACCCCTGCCTGCTTGGCTATTAGCAGGTTAAGGGGGCTGGGTACTGAAATGGATGCCTCCACCTGGAGGTCAGGGTTGCTAGTGGTCAAGCTAACCTGGGCACAGCCCTCCGGGACACTGTAACCCCACTCCTTTCCCTTCTAGTGGCCTGAACAATATACAGTAATCACTTTCACAATTACCCTTATTTACTATGCAATTACCCACACTGTTTGCACTTACACCGGGGCTGGTTCCTCTTGCTCGACCCTGGGGACCCCCTGTAAGACAAGGTTATGCACAGCAAATAGCAACAGTACAGTACTCTTGGCACAAACTGGAACCACAGTCAGGTTAAATGCAAAAAGAGTTAGATCTGTTTTATTCAGGGGACTTGAACAAGGGAGGGGCATAATCAGGTTGATTGGCTTAAAGGCTAAATCAATCAGACAGTTATGCATACACTTCAGAGTCCCTACACAGTCACACATGCTGGGTACACAGGTAGGAGAAGTTGGGCTAGCCAGGACCATTGCCCGGGTAGGCCAGCATCACAGCTGGTTGGGGCCCTGTGATGGATGAAAGCAACATGCACGACACACACTATTTGTAATCCGGAGCCGGAGGGCTCAGTTCGTGAAGGAAAAGACAACAAAGCAATCAGATGACAACACTTTAGATTTAGGTGTTGTTGCAGGGAGCTACCTTGATGTTTACTCATGATACCCAATACAGGACACAGGCAGGACGAAATCGAGACAGCAGGTGGTTGAAGTGGAGTGTCAGGAGAAGCAAGGCCCACACGAATCACTGAGGCGTTGTTCCTGTTCAGAGCGTGAGCAGGGGGCTGATCCCCAGGCAGGTCACTCGTCGATGGCTTTCTCTGTGCAGCAGGTAGTCTGGCTGGACCAGTGTGGCAAGGCCCAGGCCCAATGGAGATGAATATGGATTCAGTCCTAGGGGAGCTGGATGCAGCCTCCAGCAAGCAGAACACATTTCAGACACACAGTGGGGGACCAAATCACAACCCACTAACAGCACACAGCACATTTACATGTAAGAAATTCTACTGTACCAGGCAGGTTGCTATCTGGTTGCAATTACAGAGTCTTTGCACAAACCGGGGAGTTCAGAGGTGGCTGGAAATCCTGACAGGCCGATCGCATTCAGCAAATCTTCGGTCTTCTTCAGGTTGAATCCTGGTCACAGTCCACTGGCTTAAATTGTTCTCACAACTCGGATTCAGTCTGAAATTAACTGTTTTCCCTCTCAGGGACAGCAGGCAGACAGGCTGGCCAAAATTCAGCCCTTTCACAGTTCTCTCGCGTGAATCGACGCAGTAATTGCTGCTCAACTATCTCGAGCTGTTACTCCTTCACTTCCCAGCTCAGATCTGAACTGAAACTGCAAGCAGTCTGGGACTTTCCCCAGGATCAAAAAGGTTTGGTTGGCTGATTCTTCTGTCAGTCACAACAAGGGCTCCCCCTCCAGGTTCATTTAGGCGCAAAAGCCCAAAAATACAGTTCTTACAGAATTTTGCTCCTGCAAAGCCCCTGGGGACAGGCTCCATTTTAGAGTCCCCAAAGGTACTGATTGGCTCATTTCAGCAGTCCAGGACCAAGATGGTGGAGATTAACAGAAATGTCCATGCTACAAAGAAGGCAGGTTAGACAAACTGCAATATTATTACTATTCTAATAATTGATCAGCAAACAAGTACATCTTCTAACAGAGCTCCCTCTGCACTAATAGCGATGGCAGAATGGAGCGATTATTTGCCAGCCCGGGCAGGACTCGAGCATAGAAAGACTCAGCCCCCTCCCAGATTAATTATGACTGCAATTCAGGTAGCCCTTAAAGAGACAGTACATGGAGGCTATACAGGCACTCTCTGGCAATACATTTAAACTGCTAAAACGCAGGACACCAGTCTGGCAGTGAGCATTTAGGCAAGTCCAAGGAAGACTTTTCGGGAACCCCCATTTGTAGGGGGGTTACATATAAATCATTCAGTTTTAAATGTATTAGTAAATTTGAAACATTTTGTAGAAAACTTTTTAAAAAACAAATAATGAATTCCCCTTCTGCAAAAAGTGAAAGTTGCTCATCAGAGCCTCTTGTGATTCCTAGAGGTCCTCACCCAATTTTAAATCTCCTCAGTGACTCTCTGCACAGATTGGTTGAATCAGCACAGACGATTCATCTTTTTTTTTTCTGTTTGTGCTTCTCAGCACCCAGCCTTTCCATGCCCCAGCCTCAACATATCTCCTTCTGCCAGGGCTTACCTTATGCCCCTTCATGGTACCCTGTGGCTTTCCACCCCAAGCACTGATGTTTTATAACACCTGCAACTGAGCATTAGTATGTCGACAGTGCACTCTGCACTGAGGCACAGTAAACTTAAGAAATATGACCAAACTGAAGCCAGTGACGTCAGTTTTGCAGTAATGTACTCTTACTACACTAGTTTATTTTTTAATAATTTTGTTTGTTCAGTAAAATGCTGACTAAAAAGATCAGGTCACATTCATGATAAGACCAACGTTGTTATTCTCCCATTACCTATTGTATATTTTTAATCCTACCCCAGCTTTTCCATCCCCGCACCCCTATTTATAGTTTATTTTGTAGTGCATAGTGCTGGTGGCAGTCCACTTGGGGAAAACCCTCATAAGACTGACCTCCTTGGCTAGTATATTGTAGTCAAGAATGTTTTGTCCTTGGCCCACCTAATAGCATGTATCCTCATTGAGACACTGCACTGACATTTAATTGACTATTTCATTCTCTCTTCTTTTTTTTTATTTTATTTTTATTCAAGAATGTTTTACAATATTAGAAAATTACAGAGAATAAGCAGAAACAGAAGAATATTTCCTTCATCACAGGACTTTGACAGTACCATAACCTCATAGTATCACATTTTGACTGGTTACAAAGATATGTGGGTCTCCAGCTGAATAACTGGAAACTTCCCTTATAGTCCATTTTATTAATTCTTAAACTGTTATATTTATGTTTTGTAGGAATTGATAAAAAAAAAATTGCAACACATATGACAGGAGAGAATAGTAAAGAAGGGAAGGAAAAAGAGAGAGAGGAGCCAGAATAGTTGAGCAGAGAAGAAAAGGTGGAAGGACGTGTAGATAGAGATGGGGGGGGGGAGGGGGAGGGGGGTTCAACCTCAATGAACAACATCTGGGTAGTTTAATCAATATAGTACCCATGTGTGCCATCTTAGTTCATATTCAATTGAATTTTTATTTTACCAGGAATAATACTGTTGAGCGGACTCATTCACAAGGTGGTCCTGGAAAGACACAACAGGATGTGGCAATACAAAATACAACAATATAAATACGATACTAATGACATTACGCAAGCTCATTTTCAAGGTGGTCCTGGACAAGAAACAAAGAACATTATATACAGTACAATAAGTACATAAGCATATAGCACTTTTACATGATGTACACAAAATGGTCAGCAACAGCTAACCTGTCAATATTCCAAGCTAGGCTGTTAAAGTATATGAACGTGTGGAAAGTTAATAAGTCTCAACTACCCCCTCTGTTAGTACACAGGATAGGAGAAGCAAGAAGCAACCGTGAAGGGGTGGAGGAGAAGGAAAAGAGCCAGGGTAGGTACAAGAGCATACTGGTTTCAGATTAATAGGGAAAAAGAAATATGACCAAACTGAAGCCAGTGACGTCAGTTTAAAATGAAAATGCCAAATGTAGTTACAAATGCATTCATTGATTGTTTCTAACAATGTAGGTCTAGATACAGAATAAGGCAGCAGATACAGTGCAAAAGGACATTAAGGTTCTTGAAGTATAGTTTTTTGAAATGGGGGGTCGGGAGAAGGAAAAATGCATGACATTCAGCAGGCTGAGAGAGGACAGTAAGGCAGTATAGACAACAAACGACTAAGAGAAGACGGTAAGTGCTGGATGGTACAATAAAGGTTCATCAGGAAGAATTTGGTGCAAGATTAAGAATCACAGTTGCAGTTTTCCTGCAGTGAATGGCTCAGCAAGGATTTAAAGGTATGCAACCCAACAATTTGCGTAAGTTTTAAGGACTTTTGGAGGGTATTCCACACAGTAGGGAGCACGTGACATAGAGATGATACGCCATAGCGAGTTCTTATCCTAGGTATGTCAAGTAGTATAAAAGAGTATCTTCTGAGCGAATGTATGCCTAGAGTACACATGAGTAGATCAGAGATATAGGGAGGGAGTTTATTAGTGATGGCTCTGTATGCCAAAAGGGAGGCATTTTTCAACCTCCTGGTGCTAAGCGACGGCCAGCCAAGTTGTGCATAGAGGGAACAGTGGTGGGTTTTAAAATGAGTGTCGGTGATGAATTTTAATGCTCTTTGGTACAGTGTATCCAATTTAACTAGGGCGATGTTGGAGCAATGGCTGTAAAGAAAGTCTACATTGTCAACAAGGGGGAGAAATGTGGTCTTTACCAACCTTTTACCTAGCCTTAGCTGTTTGGACAGTTTCTCGATATGTATGACAAATGAGAGACGGCAGTCTAGCCAGAATCCCAAGTACTTGAATTTATCCACTACCTCAAGTGGTTCTCCCAAGAGAGTCATAATGTGGAGCTTGGCACCTGGTGAGTTTACATTTACCACATGGGCTTGGGAGGAGTGAAACTTGACTTTAGTCTTTTTTGCATTAAGCAGCAGTTTCAGATGAAGAAGATTTTGTTGTAGGAGGTTAAATTCCTGCTGCAGCTCTGAACGTGCAACCGTACAGGTAGGCCTAGCAACTTAAAGTACTGTGTCATCAGCAAAAATATGGACATTTGCTGTCCTGATTTTAGAATCGATGTCGTTGATATAAATTACAAATAGTAGAGGCCCCAGATTCAATCCCCATGGAACTTATCTCTGCAAAGTTTTAAGGGGGGAGAGTTCCCCTTGGGCTTTGACCTGTTGTCTACCTATGCGGTAGCAGGAGAACCATTGAACCATATAAATTTCTGTCAGAGGACAGCCTTAATCGTGTCTCAGAGGATAGGAGGTGACATTTCCTGATTGCGATTATGTGGCTTAATTTTTGGAAGCTTTTCTTCCAAAAGGTTTTGAAATTCAGTGTCTTGGAGCAATTCCGGATTAAGCCTCCACCATGTGGTTCTTTTGGAATTTCCTAAGTTGAATTTTGCATAGACTGGGGAGTGATTTGATAGTAATATGGGACAACATGATATTTCCTGTATGAACAGTGCTCCTCTGTGCTGTGTTGAATATATAATCAAGCCTGGCTGAGGTGGTTGTTTGAGGAGAATAGTAGATATATTCCTGACCAGTTGGGAAAAAAAAATGTCTTAAAATATCATTGATTTCCAAATGGGCCAGGGTGTGGCGCAGCTAGTTCTGCAGTGGGGAGGCTCTATATACTACAGGGCTCGCGGTGTCTGGCATTAAGGTCATCACCCATTATTAACTGGCCTTGCAATACTCACAGTAATTAATTAAAAAATCTTTGGGCTATGACCTCATCAGAGCCTGGTAGGAAGTATATGCATGCTAAGGTAACTTGTGTGTCATACAGTTTGCCAGTCACTATGGCAAACCGACTTTCAGACTCAGTGACCTGATCTTGGAGTGCAAACAGGCCCCCCCCCCCCCCGGAATCAGTATTGCAACCCAATCAGTTATCCAATCAATATGATAAGGCTGCTACTGTTCAATAACCTCGACTGAAATTTTGCATGCTCCACATCGGAAAGTTGTGTCCCCTGTAGAAAACACTATCTCTGTATCTTCCTGGACATAGTCTCCACCACTCATTCACACTAATGGGATCTGCGCCGGAGGCACTAGGACCCAGCAGGAGCAAACTTTTTACTAGAGGGTTGGCGCCAGAGATGGAGCTGCTAGGAGTGGCACCACGAGCCTCAGCTCGTGCGGTAATGACTGTCTCGGCGGCGACCCTCCAAACGCCTCAGTTCCTTTTTTCCCACCGTCAAGTGCACTTCAGTGACGACAATGCTCACCCGCTGGGAGTCAAACTTCAAACTAGCAGCATAGTTTTCAGTTTATTATTTTATAGCATTTTTTTCAAATAAAGTATCATTACAGTAATTTATTCTTAAGAAAGAAGTCTCAGCTTACATTGACGGAATCGACCATGGACGGGTCAGGTGACGGTAGGGAGACTTAGTATGAAAGCTGTTCAGTCAGCCGGGCTGGGTCCGGTCCGCCGCCTTCTCCAGAAGGGGGGGTCTGACAACGGATGGTTCAATGCCCAAGGGAAGGGACAGTCCCCCCGGAAGCATAAACGAAAACGGTTGCATTCTCGCACCGTTCAGCCTCGAACTCTTCTTCAGCCCATAGGTCGAGAAAGAGAAGGCATCACTCGAGGTCACCCTCTGATATGTCTTCGCGTCGTCGGTCGGTCATTGGGAGCAGTTGCCCGTCTCCACTGTCAGAGTCGCCGGTTTCTGGTTCTGGTCGCCGACCTCTTCGACATCGGAGCCCTTCCCTGCCTTCTGGTAGGGCTTCTGATGAGCAGTTTCATCAGTGGGCCGCTCTGATGGAGCAATGGGCTTGGAGGTTGGTCCAATTGCCTGGCCCAGTCGCCCCGGGGCTCTCCGGCTCTTTGGGCGATCGAGCAGGGCGATTTGGGCCTCCCTAGTCGCGCAGCGCCCTCTTCAGTGCCGTCGGCTCTGCACTTAAGTGTTCCCCCCTCACATGGCTGCGGCACAGGGGGCCACACTGATGCCTCGATCTCCTGATATTCTTCCTTTTTTTCCCTCAAATCCTGGTTTTTGGGGTCCTGGGTTGGTTTTGGCACCGGTGGGTCGCTCGGCGCTGACTTCGGCGCCGTCCTCAGCACTGTGAGGGTTTTTGGCACCGTGTGGCCTTTCAGTGCCATGCGGCTTATCAGCGCCGTGCTCTTCCTCGGTGCCGTCTGCTTTGTTGGTGCCATGCATCTTTTTGGCGCCGTGTTTTTTGGCACCGCAGCCTGACTCTTTGCCTGCCAATTCTCAGGGCCTCTCCTCTCCGAATTCTTTTCCTTCCTTTTCCTGCTGATTTTCATTCCTTTCCTGTCCATACAGTCCCTCATGGACTGTCAGGAGATGATATTGAGCCTGACCCAGATCTTAGACTGGGCGATGATGTGGAAGGAGCAGGTTCTGATCCTGCTGCAGAGCCTGTGGTCGAAGACCTGTCATTTAAGTCTCTGCTGAAAAAATTGAATTCCACTCTTTCTCTCCAGACTATGGACATCGATCCTGGGAAGCTTTTGAGACTCCAGTACCTTCATGTTCCAGACATCCCTATGGATTTAACTCCCCTGGTACAACCCTCCTTTGAGATGCTTTCTCGAATGGTATGGAATAATCCTGCTCTCATTCCTTCTGTGGCTAAGTCCATACATAGGAAATATGCTGCTCCCAAGGATTGACCCATTTTGGCATCCCAAGCCTTTGCGGATCCTATTGTAGTCTTGGCAGAGAATGATAAGGTCGTCCTTCCTCAGACTACTACAGCTCGACCTATAAACAAAGAATCTCATAAGATAGATAGTTTAGGTAAGAGAGTCTTTGCTGCTTCCACCCTAGGTATGCGTATTGCCAGCTACCAGGGCTATTTCTCTCAATATGAGTATATTCTTTGGCATTCGCTCAAACAAATGGTTGAAGCTCTACCGGAGTCGGACACTAACTCAGAGCTTCTTCATACCATAACCAGGGGTATCGAGTCCAACAACCAGCAGGTTAAAGCAGCTATGGATGCCTTCGATACTGCCTCCCGAGCGGTGGCGGCGGGCATTTGTACCCGCTGTCATTCCTGGCTGCGCACTTCAGGTTTCACGAACGATGCCCAGCAACAGGTCATGGCGTTGCCCTTCGATGGTGTGTATCTTTTCGGCCCTCAAGTAGAACAGGCTTTAGAGGCCACACAAATGACTAGGTCAGCCATTAAATTGGCTCGACCTCCTCCCGCTCCCTCCCAAGGGGGTGTTAAACGCCAGTTTCATAACCATCAGTCCTTTCAGGGCAAAGGCAGGGGAGGTTTTAATAAAAATCAAACCCCTCAGCCTCAAAGGAAAACCCAGCAGAAGGCGCAAGGACCCAAAGCACCCAGCGCCGCCTTCTGAGTTTTTGGCCCAAGTCCCACCTCAGCTGCCCAAGGGGGACTCTTTAGCGGTGGGAGGTCATCTGACTCAGTTCTACAACCAGTAGAAGTCCATAACCTCGGACAAATGGGTCCTCTGGATAATCCGCGAGGGATATTCCCTCAGTTTTTCAGAGAACCCTCTGAATCATCTCCCCAAGCGGCACCCAAAGCTGTCAATTCCTCAGTCAGAACTTCTCGCCTCCGAGATACAAGGCCTTCTGAACAACAGGGCAGTGGAAGTAGTTCCGCTGGATCAGCGGAACACAGGGTTCTACTCCCATTATTTTCTAGTTCCAAAGAAAACCGGGGGCATGCGCCCCAGTTTGGACCTCAGAAAATTAAACAAATTTCTTCCCAAAGAGAAATTCAAAATGATATTGCTAGGAACCCTGTTATCTTTGCTTCATCAACACGACTGGTTAGCCTCCCTGGACATGCAGGATGCTTACTGGCATATTCCTATTCACCCAAAGCATCACAAATACCTAAGGTTCGTGGCTTTGGGACAGCATTATCCGTTCAGAGTCCTGCCATTTCGGCTATCCTCGGTGCCTCAAGTTTTTACAAAGTGTTGTGCAATTCTTGCAACGCATCTCAGAAAAATTGGAATACAAGTGTTCCCATATCTGGACGATTGGCTTCTAGCAAGTCCTTCCAGGCAGGGAACTCTAGATGCTGTAGCCACGGCCTCACGCTTTCTCATGTCCATGGGAGTCCTGCTAAACCTCAAAAAATCGCAGCTGCAGCCCTCCCAGAGGCTCCTTTTCATAGGAACTCTTCTGGACACCTCCTGTGCAAAAGCATTTCTTCCAGAGGACAGGAGGAGCAATATCCTACACATGGCCTGATACGTCGGAGAGAACAGCTCGGTTCCAGCTATCTCGATGCAATGGATGCTAGGTCTCATGGCATCCTCAGTGTTCACTGTACCCCTAGCATGCCTGCACATGAGAACCTCTCAATGGATGCTCAGTACTCGGTGGTCCCCGACCACTCACCCTCAGTCCTTTCTCATTAAGGTGACAGAACCTCTGAAGAGATCACTCACCTGGTGGTCGCAAGAGGACAATCTTCTGGAAGGATATCCCTTTGCTCCTGTGGATCATCAGATTTCCATTACCACGGACGCATCCCCGATGGGGTGGGGAGCTCACTTTCAGACTCTCCACACTCAAGGTACGTGGACTCAGCACGAGTCCCAGCTTCACATAAATGTCTTAGAAATGACAGCCGTCCTTTATGCAGTCCGGGCTTTGAAGGACATTCTCTGTCACAAGAACATTCTCCTTCAAACGGAAGCCAGCCACTAGGAAAACCTACACAGCCAAATGGAAGCATTTTTCGCTCTGGTGTGCAAAATCCTCTTTGAATCCTTTTTTTTGCCCACCAGATAAAGTTCTAGAGTACCTTTTGGACCTCTCAAATTCAGCTCTGCAATACTCTACTGTCAGAGTTCACCGTTGTGCCATTTCAGCTTATCATGAGCCAGTACTTTCCTTGTCACTGGCTCAGTTACCTGTAGTTAAGAGATTTCTTAAGGGAATTCTGCATACCAGACCTCTTATCAGATGTCCAGTCGCAGCCTGGGACATTAATCTTGTGCTAGACATGCTCACTGGAAAACCTTTCAAGCCTCTAGCTACCTGTGAGTTAAAATTTCTCACTTGGAAAACGACCGTCCTAGTGGCCATTACCTTGGCCTGCAGGGTCTCTGAGATACATGCCTTGGTCACAGACCCTCCGTATACTGTGTTTCATAAAGACAAAGTAGTTCTTAGGACCCATCCTAAGTTTCTCCATAAGGTTGTTTCAGAATTCCATCTAAACCAACCTTTGGTCCTTCCTACTTACTTTGCAAACTTCCAAAATGAAGGAGAGCGTTCTCTTCATTCCTTGGACGTCAAAAGAGCTTTGCGTTTCTATTAAGATAGAACAAAAGATTTTCGCAAAGCTCAACAACTGTTTGTTTCCTTCAGCGAGACCAGTCTGGGTCAACCTGTCACTATCAGATGTATTTCAGCATGGCTGGTGGCATGTCTTCGCCACTGTTATTCCATGACGCAGGTTAAGCTGGAGGGCAGAGTGTACGCTCAATCTACTAGAGCGGTTGCGGCATCCCTAGTGGAAATCCACAACGTGCCCATTGTAGATATTTGCAGTGCGGCCACCTGGAGCTCAGTGCATACTTTCGTCAAACGCTGTACCCTGGATGTCCATGCCAGACGACATCTTTCATTTGGCAGGACCATCCTTTATGGAATTCTGTCCTAAAATTGTGAGATCTTGGTCTCTCCTGCTGCCCTCTCGGGATTATTAGCTCAGTACGCTCCCATTAGTGTGAATGAGTGGTGGAGACTTTATGTCCAGGAAGATATGGAAATTATGTACCTTCCGTAATTCTTGATCTTCTTGGATGAGTCTCACCACTCATTCTATCCCCCACCATCCCCCAGCTCACCTCTGTTGTTGGTCTTCACCCTCAATTTTAGGCTGTGAAGACTTCTTTTCGACCCTTCTCATATGGGTCTTCGGACTTTCTTATGTCCGGTTTTAGTTAGCTATCCTTCTAGGTTAGTTATGCTTCACCTCTCGGGAAAAAAAGGGTACTGAGGCAGTTGAAGGGTCGACGCCGAGATAGTCATTACCGCATGAGCTGAGGCTTGTGGTGCTGCTCCTCGCGGCTCCATCTCTGTCGCCGACCCTCTAGCAAAAAGTTTGCTCCTGCTGGGTCCTAGTGCCTCCAGCGCAGATCCCATTAGTGTGAATGAGTGGTGGAGACTCGTCCAAGAAGATCACGAATTACGGTAGGTACGCAATTTCCATTTTTCTTGTTTCAGTTGCTGTAAAATGCTTTTTCTCTTGACAGGGCTGTGGACCTCATTTATTTTAAATGAGACGGCCTTAGAAGGATTAGCCATCTTGTATGTAGCGCGCAGTAATTGTACACTTTAAGATTTGAACACCCCCCTTCCCCAGGTAGTTGGGAACATAGAATAGGGAGAGAAGAGTTAGACTGGATGGAGTAAGAGAACAAGTTAATGTAGTTAATAAGGTGCTTAATTGGTCGAGAACCAACAAGCGATACAAACAGTATCAAACAAATAGTGCCAAGGGGGCAAACAGTACAGGTTGGGTTGGCACAGGGACAGCGCTCGATAGGGCAAAAAGGGAAAAAGTTGCAGCTTGCCCAGAAATGACCCACTTTCCACAGGACAGTGGGTCCAAAGTGGTGCACCTGTCTCTAACAATAGCTGAAAGATGTAAAACTAAACAATACAAAAGTATTTTCACTCAACAAATTTAAGCTTCTGTACTGGTGAAATCTGTACTTACGATTAGGTTTTGACCCAGTTGTTTCTCATTTTGACCTACATTTTTTACAACTATGGGTCTAATTTGACCCATGTTTTAAAACCCCTAGCGCTGTCACTGGGTTGGCACACATAAGGAATATAGCAGGAACCATGTAGGCCTCTGCTGTCTCCTCTGGTAACCAGAAGTACCAGCTCTTGTGGTACTTCCAAGGAAGGAAGAGATGATATCTTCCCTTTGTGAGAGTTAGTGGAAGCTTCCGGTGGGGGGAATGGAATCACAGTGTTGTTTTGGACCCCAGTAGCAGAGCATCTGCTACTTAAGAGGGTCTTGGGGAGGGGTTCCCCCTACTTTTTCTCTTATTATAGAGTTGTCACAGGTATAAGAAGAGGATAGATAGACTGTGTGTCTTTTCAGCTCCAACTCTTCCCAGAAGTAAGAAATCATGTACCTGAATAAGTCGGATGTCTGCAGAGGTCGCGTACATGTGCACCCCTGAGATGTTTTGCGTCTGGGATTAAATTTACAAATAATACATTTAACGTAACTTGAGGAGGTCTCCCTTGTGCTTCTGGTGTCGATCGACCCAGGTGGATCCATGCATTTGATTCTGCCTAGTGTCTGCTGCCTTATGAAGGGAGAGGTAAAGGGCATGCCAAGTTGGGTTATTCCATTTGTGGCCGCCGTAGCATCCCCTGCACCTGCCCATAAAATATATTCTAATCTTTTTCTATGTCTTTCTCCAGCAACGTAGAAGTTAATACAAAGGTGTGCAAAATGGTGTACCCAGCCCATGACAGAATAAATGTAATTTTCTCTAAGTAAATGTACATTGGCTGAATGTTTACCTCCATTTGGCAGAAATGGAACAGTGAGAAGAAGGCTTAACATCTTACTTTACTGGAGAGAGGAATGGTGAAGGCTGGTAGGGTTGACATTTCACTGGTGAATAGCTGTATAGCTACTGGTCTGTTGTTTGAAATGATTTCTGTGACCATAGGAAAAAAAGTACGTGATTTGAATCTTGCCCTGGAAAAAATAGAATTATCCATTAGTAATGTGTTGTTCCTAGGAAGACTAATATATTCCTACAGTATATGTTGTTACTGTAAAGCTTCACTAGAGTTTGAAATGAAAATTATGTATTTAGTTATTTAGCTCCTTCACCAGTATGAGTCACTTGAGAGGTAGTGCTTCAGTGTAAGACCAGGTCCGGGAGGTCTCCCTAAAAGGAGGATAAACAGTTTTTTTTCGTTACAGTGACTGTTCGGTGAGAATAACTTGTGGGGGAGAGGCACTGGGAACAAAAATGCCCAACTCTGAACATTACTACTAACAGTTCTTAATCTGAGGGTTCTTAAATTGTGAGTAAAGTAGCCACTCTATTACTGCAAGGGGGTCAGTTGTCCCTATAGCTGCTGCTGCGCTGAATTGTTTCAGCCTGCTTTTGTCACTTTAATTGTGCATAGGTGCCACTCAGCACCAACTCCTGTCATCATTTATTGTTATTTGCACTTGCGGCTTGTTGAATTATACACTGTTTGCACTTTATCTTTGGAATGCTTCTTTACTCTTGTGTATGATTTATTTTATTCCATTTTCCCTGGGCTGCACCTGGAAATGAGCCTTGGCTCAGTGTCCCATTCCTGGTTACCCTTTTTCAAATAAATAAGGCTTACTCCTTGAACCAGCACTATGGCTTTGAGGCTGACGTTACCTAATATAGTGCCAGCATGCATGTGTTGCTGTATGTCGGCACCATACTTCAATGTCATTTGTCTTAAAATTTCTGATTTATGTGGATCCTAGGGCCTCCTCATCTAACACCAAAGAGTTTAACTCTAGTGGAGATCAAGTAAAATCAGAGCTTATTTTTTTTTTAAGTTGTTTTTTAACCAGGTATAGCACACTAAGCTGAAAGCTTTTTTACAGGAGCGACCTGGGAGCACAAGGAGGTTAAGTGACTTGCTCAGGGTCAGACAGTAAGCAAGTGGAAGCTGTGGGATTCAAACCTGGTCTGCTGAATGTCACCAAATTTACAGCTCAGAGCCTTAGACCATTGCGCTATACTGCCTCCTTTACCAAACAAGAGAGTGAAAATGAGACATGTATGTATTAAGCAAGTAATAAAGCTATGAAAGGGTGTGCATTATAGGATTATAACTGACTTTCCCTTTTTCCCCCATAGGGAAGCCCGTGGTGTAATTTGCCATAATAAAGGAGTGTTTATTACAACAAACATGCGCTGGGTTTCCCTCGCTGTGTGCATGCGCCCACCGCAGCTCTTCCTTTTCGACCGCTAGCCGCATTGTTTTCCCACTGAGATGGAACCTCCACTCTGACTCGGCGATAAGTGACTTCAAAAAACAAAACCAAGTACTGTACCATAAAATAAAAAGTAGAATTTCGCCATCCGACAGAAATAAATGATTCAAAAAAGTTTAAATAAATGAACAAAAGCGACTGCGTGCTCAAGCCTAAGTGGACTGCGGCCACACAGGAATGTCTTTCTTATTTTATATAATTGCTGTAGTGAAAAAGGAAAACCCAGCAATTATATAAAATAAAATATGGGCGGTGTGTGTAAACTTCTCGTTACACACACCACACAATACTTTATTCTGTATTTAATGAATGCCCCAGGGGTGTAGTAAGGAACGATGCGGAAAGCCGAGTGACCTTGCGCCCTTGGGAAGTGTATTAAAATCCTATGAAACACATGCTTGAGGGGCTTATTACACTTACTAAATGGTTCCAAGTAGGTTTTTTGGGGGGAGGAAAATGAGATTCAGCACCTGAGAATGCGCTTATGTAAGCAATAATACCCTCCAGGGTGGGCTTTGACAGAAATACCTAGACCGACCAGGGGCGAATGAGGCCTCGGGGTCCGTATTTCCTAATAAAGCCCACCCTGAGGGTGGTATTATTACACTTAGAAAATAGTCAGTGTAAATTAAAATAAGTTTAATAAAAAAAAGTTAATAAAAACTTGGTTTAACATAAGTTTTGTAATAAAATAGTTCCTCTGTCTGCTTTAGAATGGTGTTTTTTTTTTTTCTTCGTTTGAGATAGGGACTTTTATCACTGTAGTTTAACAAAAAAAGAGTTGCCCCAGTTCACTGACTCATCCCCACCCCTGCATAATTTGTTCCCCTCCCTCTCAATTCCCTTAGTTTATTTAAAAAAAAAAAGTTGCTGATGAGTGGTTTGCCATAACCTGCATTCGTTATAGCGCCCCATTCGTTATAATGAGGGACGCCTGCCAGCATATACCATGTGTCACCCACACACCTTATTAGGTAAAATTACAGAAGCAGCCAGCAGATATACAAGGAAGGTAAAGATAGATACTGTATGCGACAGTAGGTATATTTAAAAACACAACAGACTGCCACTGTGACTGACGTGCTTTAATACAGTAAAACGCCGCCTGCTCCCTCTCCCCAGCTCCCATGCGGCAGCCCATCAGAAGACCTACAGACTGCATGGCATTGCTCTATTCTAGCAAAGATACAGTACTGTACTTTGTTTACCCTCTTTCCATCTTCTTCTTCTGCTTCTTTTGGTTTACAGACAAAGGCACAGACCTACAATCCTGCGCTGTAAAGTGTAGTATTCCGATTAGCCGTCTGCCTCCATGCTTTAGTGTTCATTACTCACCGCCCAGCTCCGCGCTTTAGTATTCTTTACTAAACTGACACGCAACCTCATCCCCTCTACTCACAAACCAGGGCCCGAACACACTGTAGATTGTAATTGTGACAAAGTTATTTAAAACCCTTTTCATTCCTTGGAAACTCAGTACTGAAGCACTCCAGACACAGGTGCACTTTCCCAGTCAGTTGAAATCTCGGGATCCACAAGGGGCATTCGTTACACCCGAGAATTCGCTATAGTGGTTTTTGCTATAGCGAGGGGTTACTGTATATGAAAAAAGGACGTTGAGTTCATTTGTAGACGGTGGAGGTATGGGGAGAGCAGGAGCAAGAAAGTCACTCAAGAGGCATTAGAGCTTGGGAGTCGAACAGCGGGGCAGGGTGTGTGTGAGCGAGGTGCAGAACAAAATGAATATAACAAGGAACAGGTAGGATTTGGTGGTTACAGTCTGCTGTGCTGCTTTGTATTCAGCTGGGCTGCGTGTTTTGTTTGCAGGGAAAAGACTGCATCAAGAAAGGTAATAGCGCTAGCTAGGCAAGCCTTGTGCTGGGGGAATCGCGGGTTTAATCTTGTGTTTGCGTGTGAAGAAGGGGGCGAGACCGCGGTATTGAAGTGATGCGAGGAACAATTACAGCAGCTGGGAGAAATGATCAACTGTCTCTCTCCTCCCGACTGCTAAAATAGCAACTGGAGTGTGTTTTTTTTCCATTTACAAAGCTGGGCAAGCCTTGCACTGCTGGTTGAAGCTTAGGACTGTTGCACATCAGCTGGGGGATCGGCGTCTGAAAAAGGGGTCGCGAGACTGGTCGGAGAGTGCTGCCGTCAGCATGGTTGGCAGAAGTGATCAACTGTCTCTCTCTCTCTCTCCCCGATTGCAAAAGTACAAATGCACTGTGTGTATGTGTGTGTGTGTTTTGTTTTTTTTTTTTTTTATGACTTTCGATACTGAACTGGTGGTGGTGGGGGGGAACTTGGCTAACCACTGAGTTACTCCTTATGCGAGAGAAAAAAAATGGCGGTAGTTTGAAATTTTCCAGGGTGCTTTCACCCAATGAGGAAGCAGGGTGGGCACCAGGATATCAGAGAGGGTGTAGGGGCCAGTTGGGCTGGAACTTTTTGTTTGGTGGGCATCTATTGAAAAATAGATGCCCACCTCAGCCATGTTGTCAGCCAATCAGCTTCCAGGATTTTTCTTTGCCATTTTCTAAGGAGAGTTAATGCACGGTCAGGTGACGTCTCTCAGCAAATTAACTTTGTAGATTTTTTTTCTTGCTAGTTTATTAAAAAAAAATCCACTATCTAGTGATCCTATGTATTGTGATGCAGATCTTTTTTCTTTTATGGTAACTGAGTAGCTCAGTAAAATGGCAGCTAAGGCCTAGGGATTGCTGTAAGGTCGCGAGATCACAGCCAACCAGCATGGTTAACCAGCATACAGTATATACAGAGACTTTGTCCTTGTTATTACTGTCTTGTGAGGTGGCACACTTGGTTGGAGGAGGAACCCACACAAACAAAGCAGAAAGGCCATTACCCTTGATAAAAAATTGCTGTTTCTCTTTTCTGCAATAACCTCCCGTGGAGAGAAAGGCAGATAGGAGGTTCAGAGAAAGTGGGTAGAATTGCTGAGCACATTTCTTATAATAGAACCCTTGTAAAAGAGACTGTTACTAGAGGTTGCACTCAATTTAAAGGAGAATTGCACTGAACCTGTGAATTTTTAAATACTGGTTCCAGTTCTGTTACTGTTAGAAACATAGAATTTGTCAGCAGGAAATGACTGCTTAATACACGCAGTCTGCTCAGAATGATGGAGTTTATGTTCCTTGCTCAAGTCTTCCATTGTTGATACAGTGCAGCCATGTTCTGCTATAGAATACTGGTCGAGAGGGACATAAAATACATCATACAGTCTAAAATGGTACTCAGAACCAGAGTATATATCAAACAATCACTGAGGTTATTAATTAGGCTAGTATGGATGGAACAATAACAGAATTGGAACTAGTGCATAACAAATACTGTAATTTCTACTAGGGAAAAATGGCTTTCCATTTCTCAGTTAAAGCCAGTTTTATGCCATTTTATAGCTGGTCTTCAGCTATTATTGTTACCACACCAAAGCATAGAGAATACTGATTGGGCAGCTATGCACAGACTCTGTGTTCTGCCACAGATGGGCTCTGATTCCCTTTGACCTTGAGAGGTCTGTGGTAATTGTTATGTATGTGATATGGTAATGCATTGCGTTACTCTGCCACTTGAGGGCAGCATTCCGAGATGTGTAAGCTAGAAAGAGAGCAGGCAGGGAGTGTTGTTGTTGAGACCAGAGAGGCACCTGAATAAAAATGAAAGTTGCTCTACTCCTGTTGCAGTGTGAGTTTGTTGAACAAGACCAGAATAAATGTTAAAACATAACATAATTGGCGACGAGGTGTTTAATTACTCTCCGGTACCTTACCAGAACGAACTACAGCTGTGAGGGTTTTCCTGAGACGTAACTTTTGGAACCACTAGTGAACCCTCGAGGAGACACATAAAGATGGCCGCAACCATAGGACATATTGATGCCTTTGATGAAAATGTGGAACAATGGACAACTTGTATTGAGAGATTTGGACATTTTGTCACAGCAAATGATATAAGTGATGAAAAACAAGTGGCTGTGTTACTGAGTGTTATGGGCAGCACAACGTACAGTTTGCTGAGGAGTCTAATAGCGCCAGAAAAGCCCGGGGAGAAAACTTTTGCCAGTATTGTGGATGTCTTACAGACACATTTCTCTCCTAAGCCTCTGGTGATTGCTGAAAGATTTCGCTTTCTCAAACGAAATCAAGCAGAGGGTGAGTCTGTGGTTAAAGGTAACTACCCTTCACTCTTAGGCCGAGAATGGCTGAAGAAAATACGCCTCAACTGGCAGGAGATAAGGACTGTTAATACGAGTGGCTACAACACTCTAGAAGCAGTGTTGCAAAAACATGCTCCTTTATTCAAAGGGGAGCTAGGCACAATGAAGGGCATTGAGGGAAAAGTGTCTCTGAAGTCACAGCACAAACCAAAGCTTTGTCAACCTGGCAGTACCTTATAACTGAACCGAAAGTGGAGCTGAATTAACTCGCCCTAACGAGAGCTGGAGTCTTGTCACCTGCACAGTGTAGTGACTGGGCGACGCCAGTAGTGCCAGTGGTAAAGAAAGATGGGTCCATGTGAATATGTGGAGACTTTAAAGTAACTATGAATCCAGTTCTGTGTTTGGAACAGTATCCAATCCCACACATCGAAGACTTGTTTGCATCGCTGGCACAGGGCCAACGCTTCAGTAAGCTGGATCTGTCACGTGCTTATCTGCAAATGAGAGTAGATGAAAACTCAAGGAAATATCTCACAATAACCACCCAAAAGGGTCTCTTCTGCTATAATCGCCTACCTTTTGGCATTGCATCAGCTCAGCCATATTTCAGCGAGCTATGGACCAGGTTTCTGAGGTCTTCCAAATGTTCACTGTTACCTGGATGATATACTGGTGACGGAAGGAATGATGCAGAGCACCTGAAAACCTGGATGCAGTTCTGCAGCGATTGGAAGATTTTGACTGCGTGTCCAGAAGGAGAAGTGTGAATTTTAAGACTTCATTGGAGTACTTGGGCCATACCATAGATGCAGCGGGCTTACACAAATTGCCTGAAAAAGAAAAAGCGATTGTGGACGCCCCAGCACCGGAAAAAGTGAGCCAGTTACAGTCATTTTTGGGCCTGTTAAATTATTATGGCAGGTTTATTCTCAATCTGGCTACGACTCTCAACCCACTAAATGGCTTGCTGTGCAAGGGGAAGTCCTGGTGTTGGACAAAGGACTGTGAGAGTGCGTTTAAGAAGGCTAAAAAGCAGCTTGTTTCTCAAGATGTGCTCATTCACTATAATCCACAGCTGAACATCAGACTGGCGTGTGATGCCTCACCTTATGGGTGGGAGCAGTTCTTTCTCATGTTCTACGAATGGGGCGAAAAGCCAATTGCCTTTGCATCCAGAACTCTCAGCAAAGCTGAATAAAACTATGCCCAAATTGAGAGAGAAGCTTTGGCAATAGTGTTCGGAGTTAGCAAATTCCAATACCTCTGTGGTGAGGAATTCACTCCTCAGTGATCACCGTCCCTCACGACCATTTCAGCCCCCACAAGGTATTCTTTCCATGGCAGCAGCCAGAATGCAATGTTGGGCTCTCTTGTTATCAGCTCACAACTACCGCATTGAATACAAGAAGGCGTCTCTTCATGGCAATGCTGAAGGGCTCTCAAGATTGCCTCTGCAGGTAGCCCACAGTGACAAAGTAGACACTGTCGATGTCTTCTACATCAGTCAGCTTGAGAAATTACCTATCACGAGTTCTGAAATTAAAAAGGAGACAAAAGTTGATCTTGTGTTGTCTCAAGTCTTGGACTTAGTAACAAAAGGGACTTTTACTGTGAACCAGGATATTCACTGTGAGTTATCACCATTCTACGTCAAACGTAATGAGCTTTCAGTACAGCAAGGTTGCTTGATGTGTGGGGTGTCGGGTGATTGTCCCTTCAAAACTATGTAGTAAATGTTCTGGATGAGCTACATGTGGGACACCCGGGTGTAGTGAGAATAGAGGCTTTTAGCTAGAAGCTATATTTGGTGGCCAGGGATTGATTTGCAAATTGAGCAACAAGCAAAAACATGCACTACCTGTCAGCGTGTTCAGAAAATGCCGTGTCCCTCACCTCTACATCCCTGGATGTGGCCAGGTGCACCGTGGGCGCATTCATGTAGATTTTGCAGGAGCGTGGGGAGGGACACATGTACTTAATTGTTGTAGATGCCCACTCAAGAGTGGCCCGAAATTAAGTTATGGGACCTACTACTACCAGTAAGACCATTCAAGTGCTGCGAGGACTATTTAGCCGTTCTGGGATTCCTGAACAGCTGGTCAGTGACAATGGACCACAACTTATTTCTAGTGACTTTGCAGCATTTCTGAAGTCCAATGGTGTGAGGCATATTAAGAGTGCCTATCACCCTCGACTAATGGTCTAGCGGAGCGTTTTAGTGCAAACATGAAGAATGCTCTGAGATCGGCGGGGTTTTTGACCTTACAACACAAGTTGGATAACTTCCTGCTAGCATACGAAATACACCCCATGCTACAACAAAGAATCTCAGCAATGTTATTTTTAAGTAAGCCGCTCCCGTCTTGATTTGCTTAAGCCAGATGTGGCATCAGAGGTTTTGAAGAACCAAGACTCTCAAATACTGCGCCAGCAAGCTCGTTCAAAGGACAGGCAGTTCATTGTTGGTCAAGAGGTGCTTATTCGAGATTACCAGAAGGGGGAGAAGTGGACCTCTGGTGTGGTGACATCTCAGACGGGTCCAGTGTCGTATACAGTTGATGTTGAATCTGGAGGAAAATGGAAACATCATGCTGAACAGCTCCTAGATCTTCAGCAGTGCACAGATGGGGACACCCCTAGGGAAGAAAACCCACGGGAAATGTGGATTCCATCTGCCGTAGCTTACAGAAGCCCCACTATGGAAGTCTCAACACCTTCTGAAGATGCAAAGGAGGAGGTGGAGAGGAGCAATGGTGAGGCTGTACAACCACCAACCGAGGATCGGAGGGAGGTACCAGACAGGGCAGCCATGCCAAGGGTTGCTCACGAGAAACATTATCCATCCCGAATCTCAAAACCTCCAGATCGTTTGAACCTGTGAGACATTTAAAAGGAACAAAATGTTTTGTGTAGTTAGAGAGCCAGATCAAATTATTGGGGCAGAATAATCCCCTTGACTGGTTCGAGGCCTGGGGCAGTCTACCCCCTACCTCTAGCATAGAATGAACCATCTTAATAATAGCGAATAATGCTAATACTTGTTCATTTGGTAACAACATAATTTAGTGGGGAGGAAATGTTATGTATGTGAAATGGTAATGCATTGCGTTACTCTGCCACTTGAGGGCAGCATTCCGAGATGTGTAAGCTAGAAAGAGAGCAGACAGAGAGTGTTGTTGTTGAGACCAGAGAGGCACCTGAATAAAAATGAAAGCTGCTTTGCTCCTGTTGCAGTGTGAGTTTGTTGAACAAGACCAGAATAAATGTTAAAACATAACAGGAATGAGAACCCCAAGGTGGCAGAACACACTGGTTGAACATAAAGTTACTCATCTGGTATTTTTTATAGTGTATGGTGCCCTGTTATTGTAAATGAATGCAGATGCACATTTTTCAGAATTTTCTGTTTCAGTGAGTAAAAGATACAGCAGACATTCATCTTAAAAACAAACAACTAAACTGACCTTTAGTTGAAATAAGCAGACAAAACTTGACATTGGTGGCCTTTTTTATAATGTACGCTTGTTCTGGTTTTCTAAAATGAATTGCGGATGTCCATCACTAGGCTTGGAGAAAAACACCGTGACCATCTCTGGAGTGAGGTTTCTGTTAGGCACAGATGTGTGCACGGTGGTTCTCTCAGCTGGGTTCAAATCACTGTACCTCTTGCACTTTCCAAATTAGCTGGAATGCTGTTGTACCACAGAAGGGTATAGCACACTCCATGTTCTTTGCACTGTGGCAGAGCAGCGTTTCAGCTGATATGGAAATCAAGAACAAGCATTCACTTTACACTATAAATTCCTAGTGTGGCCAGTTAAATTCAGTTGACACACAAAGCTTCTGATTCACAAAAGATTGACACAAAAGATTTGTACTTAATCTAAGATTTCTTGTATGAGGTAACTGTGTTCTCCAATTACTGCCTGTTTTTGAATTTTCTATTACTGTATCTGATTGATCTAACATTACTGTATTATTTGATTCAAATGTATTCTGCATCAGTAATGTTAGTTTAGCTTGTGCTGGTTTTGACTTAGCGTTTTAGTGAAAGTATTGTTTTCAACACATGGCACTGTCAGTGAACTGCACTTTTGGGGTTGCCCCTGAAAAAGGGATGGTCTTGTCTCAGTGGGCTCACCCAGTTACCAAAACTCAATAAATAAATAAAAGCAGCTGCCAGAAAGTGACAGAATGCTGGTGTGCGTGCATACTGTAAGTGATTAGGCTCACTTTAGACTTTTTTTCATCTGTAGTCTCATCACACATTCCCTGTGGTTGTCCAAGAATGAGTCCTTAGCTAGCCATATGCTTCCAACGTAAAGTGTGGCACTGGAGGGACATTCTGAGTCCTGCAAAACAACTCCAACTTCTTGCACACCACCAGGAGCCCATCCTCAGTTGCACTGCTCCCCTCCCCCACCTCCTTGAAGTAAAGGTGTAGCACTGGGAGTTCACTGATCAACAGCTGCCCTTCCCAAATTGAAAATGCAGCACTGAGATCCCATACCCGCTGCTGCCAAATATCCCGTCCCCTGCCAAATTAAAAGTACGGCACCAGGAACCCACTTGTGGTGCTGCTGAACCCCTCTCAAGGCCCCCCACTGCAGTAAATGCCTCACTGGCAACCCTTCCCCAATATAGGTAGCAATAATCATGAGCCTCTCTCGCTAGATCCCATGCACTGAGCCTTACATTGCATTTCAGACTTTTTTTTGCACTTCATACTTTGTTATGCCACTGTAAACATACCGTGCCTTATACGTTGGACACTATCTAGCACTGTTTATATCTATAACTTTTTTATTGTCAGAAGGTTTTGCCTTGACAGGACACAGTTGTAAATCAGCTCTGCTCGATGGTTTTCATCCTGAATAAAACTGACTTGTATTCAATTTAAAAATAGAGTCTAAACCTAATTGAAAACCACCAGTGCTCCAGCCCACCCGGCAGCAGAAATGGGCAGAAGCAGGACTTCACTGGAAACTAGATGTTGCATCCCAGCTGGGCTATCCTGAGTAGAAAAATTATACAATCATAAAAAATGTAGATATATTCCACCCCTGATAAAAGCTGGTTGAGCTGCAGCTGGTTGGGTTATCTAGTCATGTGGTCTGTGTTCCACTTGCTTCCACACTGGGTATTATTACAAAGTGCTTAAATAAATTTTATTTATTTATTTAAGAATTTTACCAGGAAGGCATGCTGAGCAGACTGCTGCTCGATTCCAGATGTGTCCTGGGGTGAGGGGTAGTGGAGAAGTACAGCATAGTATTACAAAATTGGGGAAACAATACAGCTGATAATCAGGACACAGTACAATTAGGTAACTCATTCAGGATGCAGCCCGGTACTGTATGTGTAGTGCAGTACACAAGGCAGTCAAGTACAATGAGCAGTACTAAAATGACAATAAATGCTAGAAATAAGATAGACCCTGTGAAGTCAGAGATTAGTTGCAGGTGGAGAAGTGTACTTGAAAGAGGGAAATGAGGTGTAGGGAGGGTGGGGCGAGCCAAATACTTGCAGGAAGTGAGTTCCATAGTTTAGGCATTCTGTACCTGAAGGCTGCCTGGCCTATACCAGTAGACATATGAGGAATGGACAAGACACGGGAGTCGTTGTTCCTAAGTGAGTATGCTGGGAGGTTAGAGGCTGTTAGGGCAGAGGCAAGGTGGGCTGGAAGGGACTAAATCCAAAATGTGTCCGCGATCCTGGTAGAGTGGGACTGTCTGCAGACTTTTAGTGAGGGAAGGTTCAAGGTCTGGTAGAGGATGCAATGGTGGGTGGAGAAGGGGTAGTCAAGGGCAAAGTGACAGGAGGAGTGGAAGAGGGAGTCCAGTCTGGCTAAGGTGGACTTGGGAGCAGCACTATAGACTACATCCCCATAGTCTAAGATGGGGAGAATCATTTTCTGCACAATTGCCCTGTGAGCAGACAGCAGGATGCATCCACGGTTGTGGTTTAAGGCACCATGTCTGGGGTGTAGCTTCTTGTGGATGGAATCAATATGTACAGAAAAGTTGAGGTGCTGGTAAAGCCAGACCCTGAGATATCTAAAGGAGGAGCAGGCCTCCAGAGTTGTCCTGTCCAGGGTGTGGAAGGTAGGGGTGGAGGAGAGCTGAGAAAGTCTCTGCCTAGTGCCAAAGGTCATGGAGACAGTTTTCTTGGCATTGAGAAATAGCTGATTGGAACGAAGCCAGTGCTGAACATTGTCAAAGTCCTGCTGAAGTCTGGGCGCCACATCAGAGGATGTGGGTGGGGCCTGATGTATACAGAACAGTGTCATCCACATACATATGGATGGATGTGTGTGGTCAAGCAGAGGGCAGATCATTAAGGAAAAGGGAGAACAAGAGCAGGCCCAGGATTGAGCCTTAGGGTAGTCCAGTTGTAACAGGGAGGTAGGCAATGGGGAATGAGTTAATTTTGACAGATTGGGACCTGCCTTCTAGGTAAGATTGGAACCAACTGATGGCCAAGCTAGAGAGTCCTGCAAGCACCAGCTTGGACAGGAGGAGTGAGTGGGAGATGGTGTCGAACACATTAACCAAGTCGACGAAAATGGCTGAGGTAATGTGCCCTGCATCCATACTGGTTAGGATGGAATCGGTGAGTCTTAGAAGGGAAGTGGTGGTAGAGTGGGTTTTTCTAAAACCAGACTGGAAAGGAGTGAAGAAGGAGGAGGAGTCGAGAAAGGTGGAGAACTGTGAGAGAACTAAGTGTTCCTGGAGTTTGGCCAGGATGGGGAGGAGGGAAATAGGGTGGTAGTTTCCCAGGACGGAGGGGCCACCTCCCTTGGGCAGGGGGACGACAGTGGCTTGTTTCCACTCAGAAGGAACATCAGCGAGGGAGAAGGATAGGTTTAAAAGTGATGCCAAGGGGCTGGCTGTGGCGGGAGCCGACAGGTAGAGCATTTTGGTGCCCGTGCCAGTGGGGCATTTGCTCTTTGAAGGGTTGAGGGTAAGCAGGGCATTTAGTACTTCTGTCAAGGTGACCTGATAGAATGAGAAGGAGAGGGCGGGGGCACCTGGGCGGGGTTTGTGGGGGGCAGCTGGGCAGGTTGGGGGAAGACAGAAGTACAGAGGAACAGCCTGTGAAGTAGGAGTTGGAATTCTGTGGTCAGAGCAAGGGGGTCTGAGACTGTGAAATCACCTACATTTAGGACGGGGGTAGGGGGCTGTGATGGTGGGGTGAATAGCAATTTTACCTCTTTCCAGAATTTGGTGGGGTGGTTTAAGTTAGTTAGGTGACTTTGAAATAGTTAGCTTTGGCCTGGCGGATTTGCCTTGTGTTGGCATTTCATAATGTACGATACTGTTAGAGGTCCGCTGGCGTGCCGGAAGCCTGAAGGACTTCAGGCCTGGTCCGTGGCCCAGAGTAGCGCCAGGATATCGGCTGAGATCCAAGGCAGGTATGCGCCCCTCACTCTGGACTGCCAGAGTGAGGGGCGGGCCAGAGAGAGGGCTGAACTCGTGAAGCAGATTTCTGTGTCCCAGTTTGGTATTGTGAGTAGGCATCAAAGTTTTATTTCAGTTTTTTGCAGTTTTTATTATGGGATAAAACCACTGAGCACAGTCCATTTGCAGTGGCATCCCAGAAGTCATATGTCATAATGATGCAACACATAAACAACATTACATATACAGTTTTGTTTTGTTTTTTTACCCTGATGAAGAAGGCCTTGAAGTGCTGGGCTGTTTTGCACTTCATTGGTACGTGAACCACTTTTACAATTGTAACATCAAATGCGTTGTTACTGTATTTTGTTTCTTTTTTAATATATAGTAAAATTATTGAAATGCTAGCCTGGAGTGCTGTGTGCTTTTTTTGAATTACATATACAGTATTAGGTTGGCACAATACACATAATAAAATTAGTGCACATCAGTACACTACATCATTTACCTTCCAAGAACCCTGGACAACAAACATTTAAATCTGGAATTGACTTTACAAACTGCAGCTTCACCTTATTTCATTTGTTCCTCTCCTGAAAAAGGGCCTTTGGCTCAGGGTGCTAGTCTGATCAACAAATAAATAAAATTTAATTTGGGCTTTTTTTCTTGAGATGACAGGTGATTCCAAAGTTGTGTGATCATGTGACTGTAAGAATACATTGGTCTGGGTATAACTGGCTTCAAGGATGCAACATTTCATACAGAAGCTTTCAAAGTACGTTTTGAAAGGCAACACCCCAAGTACTCTGACACCAAGTCATGTGTGCTTTTAACAGCCCAGATGGTTTTATGGAGTTTTCTTTGGTTGGAAAGTGAGATCCACCCCAGTCTCTTATACAGTTCACTGTGATGTATATTTTTAGAACATTGTAATGCTAACTGAGCTGAGCAATTGTGTAGAACATCTAGATAGTGCAGCCTGGCTTTAGAAAAGTAATCATATAGCACATCCCCATGATCAAATTATGGTAAAATGTGCCATAATGATCTCCATGCAAAGTTAAGGATCGAGACAGTTTTAACATTTGTATAATAACTGTACACAGATTACTATTTGCTTTGTCATTTCATCAATACGAACATTACTAGAGTTGCCATGCTCTAACCAGAAACCCAGATACTTGTAGGTGTCAGCCTGCTTTAAGAAGGTTCCATTGTCTGCAGTAGCTTTCAACACTGGGATTGGGGAATATCCCAACTTGAAGGGAAATCCAGATATGAAAAGTTTGGTTTTCCCTGCATTAAACATTAATTTGGAGCATGTAAAGAAATTTTGGAACCCATTAAAACCGTTTTGCTGCTTCTGCTGCACCACCATGAGGGATGCATTGGAGGCATAGATCACCGTATCATCCACGTATAAATGGTAATCTGTGTCTCCGATGCAATTCCTCCAGTCCTAAAAGATAAATTGTAAACAAAAAGGGTCCAAGAGCTGAATCCTGGGGTACACCTCTTGAAATTAACTCTTGAGATGTTCTCCCATTTACCATTATGCACTGTTTGCAGTTCTCAAAATATGACAAAAAATACCTTAATGCTTTGTCTCCTAGTCCCACCCCCTCTAATTTACTCAACATGACTGTGTGGTCCACTGTGTCAAAGGCCTTGGAGAGGTTAACAAAAATGGCCCTGGCATGCTTTTTTGGAGTCCATAGCTTTGTTGACATCATCCAGGACCTTAGACACAGAGGAGATTGTACTTTTTTGCTCCTTTCTGAACCCAGACTGAGGGGCATTATAATGCACACCCTTCTCAAGATAGTTCCACAGTTGTCTAGCAGGTAGTTGTTCAGAAACTTTGGACTTAACTGGGAGGAGGGAAAGAGATGAAAGCTGGTCACGTGACCAGGTGTGCTCCCTTTTAAATATGGGGACTACCCTGGGAAGCTTCCGGCCCGGATGATTATTATTATTGAGAATGGTCCAGTTGCTTCCTCGCAACATTGAAAAGAAAACTTGTTTAAAGCTTTTTTTTGCCCAACTGTGGTACACTTGAGTACTTGGTGCAGCATGGGGTGAGGGAAGGAGGACACCGTGGGTGCTTTGCACTAGTTGAGGTTAGGGCAGGAATGCTGCTGATTACCAGGGGGTGCTTGGCATGGGACAGCGTGAGGGAGGAGGTGTCACCTGGCACCAGGCAGGGCTAGCACATGATGGAAGTGAGGGTGGGTGGGGGTGGCACTAGACACTAGGGAGTACTTGCCATGGGTTTAGAGAGTGATGAGCTGCTATCTGACACCAGGGAAGGCTTGTCACTGGATGCAGAAATTGAGTGCAGCTGGACACTATTGGCATGGGATGGGGAGAGGAAGGGAGTGCCAGTGGACACCAGGGAGAGCTTGCCACTGAATGGGGTAAGGGAGTTGGGAGCAGTGGACATCATTGGCACAAGATGGTGACACGGATGATGTGCCATTGGACACCATGGAGTGCTTAGCATGGAAAAGGGAGAGCTTGCCACTTGACACCAATGTGTGCTTTGTCTCGAACAGGGTGAGAGGAGTTCCACTGAACATCAAGGAATGCTTGGCATGGGACACCCATATCTGCAGTTACTCAATAGACCAGGTGTTGGTGGCAACAGACAATTCTTGTCAAAAATATTGTTGTATGCAGTGGTGAATAAAACAAAAGACTTTTCTATTAACAAGTTGAAATGCTGCTTACACATACAGCACTTGATATGGTATGCAAAGAAGAAAGCAAACTCCTGTCTTCAAATAAGGTCAAAAAGCATTTTAGAGAGACATGCTGAGTGAGGTTGGGAGTATTTACTGACAGGGGTAAAGATGATGCTTCTTAGAAGTTGCATTGTTTGTCTTATTGTGACAGTAGTGGTCTTTAGATATATTGGGGGGGGGGGGTAAAACAGAAATATGAAGGGTGTGGGCAAAGACCCTGTCTGATGTGCTGCCCTGGTGGCACAGAGGGCTGCAAAGCTCCTTACTTCACATCATGCTGGTGCCCGAGTTTTTGATTGAGAGCTGGAAGAAGGAGTGAGGAGTTGACGGGCAGCCTTCCTCTCATGTGTAGGGGTGGGTTCACCTTCCTGGCTGCCACCGGGTGGAGACCTGGTAGTAACACCAACACTCATGAGACCAGACAGACATGTGGGTGGGTGGAAGGAGGCTGTGGTTCCAGAGCACATGTGTGCCTCCACACGCATGCACTTCTATGCCGTGCCGTGACTCCTGGCAAGTGGGAGTAAATTAGGAGGAAAAATGGAGTGGACCAGGCTACATGAAGCCCTGCCCAAGGGCCACGACCTGCCCTGCCACTGTAATGGGTAAGGGGGCGCTTTTGCATGAGAGTCACGGGGCCATCCCGCCAGGGGATGCACCCCCAGAAGGAGAGTTAGTATGGCAACTGATGACATCCAGGGACAGGGCTGAACAGCCACCCAGTCAGCCCTCGAGGATAAAAACAAACATACGTGTGTGTGTATGTGTGTATATGTATATATATATATATATATATATATTATAGTGGCATGGTAGTGCCACTATAGTTAGGGTTGAGTACCCCATTTAAGGTTAAATCTGTAATTTTGCACCTTAATAACTTTGCCACCGTATGACGGATTTGCCTGAAATTTGGCAGGCATGGTCTGGCACCATATATCTCTGAACCTGCCAAGTTTTGTTAGGATCAGATGTATGGTTGTGGAGCTACAAAGCGCAAAAAAATACATCAATTACAAGTTTTTGCGCGTTTCTTTATTCGCGCCTACAGCATGCATGGTTTGCGTGATCGGTCCAAAAACTTCAGAGAAGATGCAACCGGGGTCCACGATGTGTCTTTCGAAAATGTCATGAAGCAATATTAAACAGTTCAAAAGTTATTCAAAACCCACTGAATCCTATAATAGTCTATGGAAAAAGTTAAATGGACACTGTCAACCCTTTTAGGTCTCAAAAGTATCGCTAGTTTAAAAAACACATTTTATGATTGCCAACATTCTGTAAAGACTGCTGATGTAGCTGGTAGTCTGATTCTGATTCTTTTTTTTCTTTAAAAAAGTGAAAAATAGACCGCCCACCATATTGGTGTTATCACACAAACACAGGTTTGTTTACATTCCTTGATCAACTCCCACTGCATCTTTCCTGGACATGGGAACACCCACAATACAGGCTAGCCCCTCATGATGCAGTGGGAGTTTAGAAGGCTACTGGCTCATGAGTGACTGCACTGGTTTGGTGTGTTTCTTATGCTCAGGAAGTATGCAGTAAGAACAGATCCAGGATTGTAAACAAAACAAGGTTGTTTATAAATACACATTAGCATGTATTTCAGTTCTATTAAATGAGACAGACAAAACAAACAGCAGCATCAATGAATTTTAGAGAAGGTAAGCAGTCATAAAATGTAGGTTTTTAACTGGAATATTATGATGAAAAACAGGTTGACAGTGTCCCTTTAACAAACTATGCGAAAATGTCACAAATGCAGTTTTTAGTGTTGCAAATTACCCTTTTACTTTCATGTTTCAGCCATTTTTTTTTCAGTTGGTGGTCAGAAAAATGCTTGGCATTTAAATTTGGGACCCTCTAGGGACACAATTATTTTTGTGTTCACCTAGTCGAGCCCTGAGGATACTAGCCATGTCTTTTTTGGGGGGTAAAACACCCCAGAAATATGTTTTTAAAATTTTTATAAAAAGTATTGTCATAATACTTTTGCATATGCGACACTTTCGTGATTTTATTTTTGAAGTGCTGTGATTTTCGAAAGTAATTTGCGACACTATGCCCAAAACAATAGGAAATATTTGCCACCCTGCTGCAAAACAACAGTTTGGTCTTGGGCTGAAATTTGCAGTGAAGAAAGCCAACATCCTACAGATGTGCCTTATGGTGGTTTGGTGCCAAAATATAACAGGGCTGCAAAGTTACGGCACTCCAAAGTTGACAATTTCTCCCATAGGATAACATTACGGCGTTGGCCGCAACTTTCGGGTCCCGTATCTCGAAAACAGTTTGAGATACGGCCTTTTCGTCGCAAAAGTTTTAGCCCCCCAAAAAAAAACTAGCCTGGAAAGTTATAAATAATATGAGATTTTAATTTTTTTCTACATTGTACGATTACTGAGATATAAGCAATTTAGTATTCCAAGTGCTCATTTTCCTGTCCGAGGGCCACTATTATGCCCACTTTCTTTGTATTCACTGTGCTTCTGAATGCACCTCTTTCGAACACAAAACATGTGCATTTGCATTACCATTAGTGTTAACCTTTAAGTTCACGTTTCCGTTAGCGTTTCCGTTTGTCACTGTTAGCATTACTGTTTGCATTTGCATTACCGTTTGCGTTTCCATTTATGTTTGGTTCACCATTACCGTTTTACTTTCCATTACTGTTTGCGCTTCCGTTAACATTTGCGTTTGTGTTACTGTAACCGTTAGCGTTACCATTTGCGTCTGCATGTACGATTGTTTGCTTTACTGTTGGCGTTTACATTTGCGTTTGTGTCATCATTACCGTTACCATTAGCATTTGTGTTTGTTACCATTACCGTTTGTATTTGTGTTTGCACTTCCATTTACATTACCATTACAGCTTGCATTTACATTACCTTTACCATTTGCATTTCAGTTTGTGCTTGCATTGACGTTACTGTTTATGTTAACATTTGCATCAACATTAGCATTACCATTAGCGTTTGTGTTTACTTTACCATTTGTGTTTGCGCTTGCGTTTACATTACCATTGCCATTTGCGCTTGCGTTACTGTTTGTGTTTCCATTTGTGTTACCCTAAACGTTACCATTTGCATTTGCACTTGCCTTCGCGCTTCCGTTGCATTACCGTTTCTGTTTGCGTCACTGTTAGATTGTCGTTAGCGTTTGCGTTTATGTTACCATTTGCATTTTTTTACGTTACCCGTTATCTTTTGCGTTTCCGCTTGCGTTTTTGTTTACATTTGTGTCACCATTACTGTTACTATGTCTGTTTCCGCTTCCATTTCCGTAACCTTCAGCATTTGCATCTGCGTTCACATTACCATTATTGTTTGCGTCACAATTACTGTTAGCGTTATCATTACTGTTAGGGTTATTATGCACAAATGGCCAGCATGGTCGGGCCCCACGCTCCCACCACCACATTCCATTCACTATTTATATTGCACATTCTCAAAAGAAGGAAATTCATGGCAAAAACTCTGTTTAATGCATTAGTTAGGGTTGTTCCACAGCGACAAAGCGAGGGGTGGGTGTTGGTTGAAAACCCTCTTCCATTCCACCACCCCACCCACCCCACTACACACACACACACACACACACGCGCCGTGCAAGTAGGGGAAGGACCAAGGCAACACAAGCAATCACACATAACCAGCAGCAGGTAACAGAAATAACATACAACTATCTAAACCATGAAACCACACACCCATGCTCCCATCTGGCTGTGGCATGGGATCGTCACTGCTAACTTTGATCCCAGACGGTCCACGAACCGCAAAACACATATCACTACAGACACCTGGGCATCCTGGGCCACACGCTGCCACCAACACATAACACAGACTACACATATGGTATTTTGGGGTGTACAAGACCCAAAACAGGATTTTCCACATTCCCTGAAATACTTTCGCAAATGCAACTGTGTCGTGCTATGCATTTGCAACACTTGCATGTTTGTGACACTGTTTTGCATGCTTTTGCAAATGCGACACTGTCATGTGTTCCGTTTTCGAAAGTATGCTCCTGATGACTGCACATCTTTGCAGTCATCCTGCAAGCAAACGGTTGGGTCCTTTGGGCTGAAATTTGCAGCGTTGCAAGCCATGGTCCCACAGATGTGCATTTTCCTGCTTTGGTGCTAAAATACTTAAGCATGACAAAGTTACACTGTTCCGAAATTGAGCAATTTCCCATAAACTAACATTGTGGCACCCATGACACCTTTCGCCACCCATATGTCGAAAACATAGAAAGGCACACCATTTTCACTGCTGCCACCTTGTTTCACCTTTAGGTGAACTAACCTCATGAAACAAGTTTGGAAATACTGTATGATACCTGAAGTTAGATTTTTTATCTGCTTGCTACGGTAACACAGGTATACACCTCCTGGTTGTGTGTGATTGGTTGTATTGCCTGGGTCTTTCCCCTACTTGCATGTATGTGAGTGTGTGTGTGGGGAGGGGGAAATGCGCAGTTAAGGTTTTCAACCCTAACACCGAATTTCCTCGCTTTTTTTTTTGCTGTGGAACAACCCTGATGCATTAAACAGAGTTTTTTGTCATGAATATATAGACCCTGATTGACCTAGGACCCCATATTTGTACTTGTTTACTCTCTGTTTTAAGTGTTTCTCTTACTGTGTTGAAGTTTATGCTGCCACGGTTGTTGTTCAAATTACACAGTCTTGTATAGTTATTATTTTTATTTAGTTTTAATTGACTGGGAAAGGAGGACTAGATGATTCTTCCTATTTTCAGCCTCACCGGGGGTAGATGGAAACCAGCAGAAATCTGAACCACATTAAGCTGTTAGTGGAATTTTTCTTGTGAATGGGGAAAATTCAGCCAGGATACTGGGGAATTCCCTACTCCTATCGAGAAGTGCCATGGGATCTTTAACATCCACCTGAAAACTGTGACCTCAGTTTAATGTGTCATCCAAAAGACGGCACCTTAGGGGTGCAGCATCTCCCTCATACTGCACTACAGTGTTAGTACTGGGATTTAACCCAAGTTCTTGGTGTGGATATGGAACCCACTGCCTTCTGATCTCTGAGGTGAGTGTGCAACCTACTGAGCCACTGACACTCTTTTTATTGAAAGTAAAGGGGATGTGCAGTGTAGGGTTTTGACAGTCATGGGGGTGCTCTAGTCAGATCAAGTTAAGGTAAACTATTAGCTTGAATTTACAAAGTGCGGCCAGAGGTCTAGGATAAGGCTCCAGCCAATAAGGCAGTATGGTCCATGCGGATTATCACTGTGCAGGCACACGATGGTGGATCTGAATGAGAAAATAATCACATCTAGTTTAAAATGGTCTTAACAGCCCAATAAAGAAGTTGCAAGTTATGTCTTAATTAAAGCGAGGAAAAAATAGCAATAGCTGTCCACCAGGAGCCCCCCTGTGGTAGGCTTAGAGGCCCAAAAATTAAAAGTTTGATTTTCTGATGGGATATTGCTCCTCTCTCCTGTCTGGGGAAAAAAAGAGGGGTTGTAAAATTGATTTCTGGGCAACTGTTTTATCAGGATTTTGGATCTGTGAAGGTATCTCTAACTGTATGTTAAAAATTGAATTGAATTCCCCCTACCCTCCAAATTAAAACCCCTCTTATTCTGTAAGTTAGAGATTTAAGAAAATACTCATAGAAATTATAGGGAGAACTAGGTAGCATGTATAGGTTAGTGATGGTGACCAGCACATTTAAATTGTGCCCATCAGCACTATACAATGCCCTGCGTCATCCTGCCACAGCTCTTCCTCCTCCTGAAAAGGTTTACAACCAGAAGGTTAGTTTATTATTAGGGGAATTGGGGCTTGTACACACATGGAGATGTCTATATCTGATGGGGAGGGCTTTGACTTAATGTTCACCATGCTTCAAGGTATTTTCCTGATTGGCCTTATCTATAACTAATAAACTGGAACTGAGCCGTCTAGACTAGTAACAGTAGAGTCCACAGTGTCCTCCAACCACTTGCAGGTGTTTTTGAAACTAGATTTAAAAATGTAATAAAGAAAAAGACATTATGAAGAATAAATCATTCATAGTTGAAAGGTGCTAAGGTATGTTAGCAGGTGGAGGTAAAAATAGTAACACTGTTGTGGGTCAGTAACACACAAGGGGTCACCCTAGGTATCATGTGGGAGATTGTTAAAACAGTGCTGTGGGGCTCTTGATCGTCACAGTAGGGGAGAAAAAATAGAGAGAGAATGCACAACACACGGCCAGAGTGAGGGAATTGCCTGACTATCAAGCAGAATTGGAGCGATTGCAGAAGGGGAGATGGGATTAAAAGAGGGTGATGCACTGAACAACCCCTCGCCCACACTGAATGAGTCATTCACTGATGCCTACCTGGCACACTTAGATCTCCTGCAGATTGCAGCTGAGTAGATGGCAGCCTTGCAGGCCCCGATTATGTCACTGGAACCATCAAAGATTTGAAAGCTAATAAGTAGCCAGGCAGTGACAAATATAGTTAGGACTTTTATAAACTTTTAGAGAAAATGGACCCAGTATTACGTAAAGTGTCTAATGGGATCTTGGGGGGTGGAAACCACTTGCCATCAACCTGGAAATATGCTACCATGTCTGTTATCCTGAAAGAAGAAAAGGACCTGACTCAGTGTTAGTATAGACTCAGTTCTAAACCTGGATACGTTGTATACAATGTTTGGGCTTCCAAGTTGAATCTTATTTTACCCCACATAATTCACTAAAATCAGATTGGTTTCATCCAGTCTAGACAAGCCCTGATTGTGTTGGTCATATAGTCCATGTTATGGACTACATTAAACAGAAACATTTTTTTTTTTTTTTATTTTAAAAGTTTTTATAATTGTATCAGACTTGAAACAAAAGAAGACATGTAACAGCCTTGCATCATGAGTATACAGAGATTTGACACTAGGTCTAAGGTCATAGGATTATAATTCCAGACAACATGCAAGACTAACAGGATACAATAAAAGGAGTGAATATTGACCTAACTATCCTGTAGGTCTATGTTGCTCTCACCCCAGATTTAGTAGTTATACATTAGTAAAGCCAGGATAGAAGTTCACTTGCAGAATTATATTCGAGTGGTGGGCTGAATGACTAAAACATCAAAGGGCAGGATATATAGAAGATTGCCTGGTCTCAGCTAAGTTATAATTAAACCCTTTAGACTATTGCAGAACTCAGTCTGCACTAAAGGTACAGGATAGACAGCAAGTAAAATTATTAAGCCCACAAACTGAGTGGTGATCATAATCGCCATACTAAATTAACCCCTATTATGTTAGTCTAAGCAGATATAAGGTTAGGTCTATTAACTGGAGCAGCAAAACATTTAACTTGTACAGGAACCAAATCTTATGTTGTACAAAGGTGGTCCAAAATGGAAGGAGGTACTGAACAATAAAAACAGGGCATAGTGTCTTGAAAAGTATTTAAACTTGAGCCTTAGTCATTAAGGACTTTTAGTAGTGTGATCTAGTCCCGATCCCAGCAACCAACACCGATGTAAATCCAGTAAGGAGAAACAATACATCACCCCTGTTCATCTGATGTAGGATCTAGAGGATTCAGACTTGCCGTGAGTTTTTCAGCGAATTGAGCAGCTGCAGTCAGATCGAGAAAAACATACGAGTCATGCTTTACTTGGAGCCGTGCTGGGAAGTTTAATCTGGCTTCTATGCCATATCGCAAAAGGTCTTTTTTGACATTCTGCAGCTCTTTCTTCCTGCTTTGTGTCTGGGACGAGAGGTCTGGAAAAAACCACAGGTGGATGCCCTCCCAAACAATCTCTCCTGGGGCTCTGGCCGCCTGCAGAAGTGAGATCCTTGCCTCCGGCGCCGATAAAGAGGCAGTCGCCGGTCTCGGCTGTGTCTTCCCTCTCTATCTGCTTCTTTGAGGAATGGCAAACGCCCTCACTACGTGAATTCCAGAGTTGGAGAGCAACAGCTTCAAGTCATTGAAGATTAATCGGTTGACTGCAGGTAGAAGTTCGGTGGCT
The DNA here is from genome assembly GCA_016271365.2 of Neoceratodus forsteri. Lineage (NCBI taxonomy): Eukaryota > Metazoa > Chordata > Ceratodontiformes > Ceratodontidae > Neoceratodus > Neoceratodus forsteri. The sequence goes on along the minus strand of CM028132.1, from coordinate 1,225,763,705 downwards.
GTAGCGTATCTAGGGGGGGAACCCACGATGCGGATATTGACTTGTTGGGCATTTTTAAGGTTCTCCACCTTAGCTTTCAATAGGGATAAGTCCCGCATGTAGGCTGCATTGCAATTGGCCTGGTGAGTTTGTGACTCTTGTAGGTTTTTTAGAGCAGAAGTGTTTTCCTGTATACGGTGATCATTATCTGTGATTTTCGACTCCACAGCTGTCAGTCGCCTATTTGTATTTTAGATAATATTGCCAAAATTTGGGTGGTGGGGAGTTCTGAAGCCGAGGACGTTACCATCGCTGTAGGCCCTGGTCTAGTTACAGACATAGTGGGGGACAAGAACGGCTCTAGGTTATGCGATGCTTTCTTGCCGTCCCTTTTAGGTCCCATCTTCTCGCCAATACTTTCCTGCAGATTTTTAGCTGGTTTACAGTCAACGAAATTAAGAAGAAATGGGTTGTTCAGCGTTTTAAAGTAAAAGTGACTAGGAGCTATTCTAAAGTGCTGCCGCCATCTTGCTGCTCCACAGCACCCCCGCTGAACAGAAACATCTTAGTGACTTCCTGTTCAGTTTAGATGCAGAAAAGGACCTTGAAAGGTGGTAGGGATGTTTTGTATTGGGTTCTGGTAAAATCTGGTTTTCACCAGGGTTTAATTGAAAGGAGTGATAGTATTGGATAGTACTGGTCTGGCAGTGTAGCCTAGAGGTTAGAGTAATTGGTTGTGAATGAGCTTGGTACATCCAGTAGACCTGGATTTGATGCTCACAACCTTCACTTGCATGCTGTGTGACTCTGAGCAAATCACTTAACCACCCCAGTGCTCCATGGTCACCCCTGAAAACAGGCACTTGTGCCTAGTGGGCCTTACCTGGTTAACAAAGAATAATAAAAAAAAAAAAACACATATACACCAGACTCCTAGAGCATTTATTAGAACTAACAGCGGAGTCTTGGCTCCAGTCAACCTTTTTTGTGGGACGAGGCAGTGGTTTCCTCTTTCCTCACTTCTGGGGATCCGGATGGGAAAGGACAACGCTAAACAGGAAACCCTACCCTTCCCGCTCATTGGAAAACTCCATGGTAACTTTGCTAGATGGTCTGTTTTGAATTTCCCTTTGTATTCATAATCCATAGAATAACCATGAAAGTGTTACTATGCTTCTTGTACCTTTTCCAATGTATCCCAGTGGTTATTCCCCTTAAACAATTTGTGAAATAGCAGAGGAGCAAAAGGGAAGCAACAAGCTACTGTGTACAGTGAAGTGGCTAGTCTGCAATACATACTTTTAGGGCTGAATCCTCTCTGTACAGCACAGTGGAAGGAGATGGAAGGTATAGAGGAATCTGCCCCCCTTTCAGGTGTGAGGATGTTTGATGAAGGATTAGCAAGAGCAGTTCCTCTTGCCACTCCCTCAGCAGATAGAGCCACTATACCATATCAGAATGATGGTATTTCCAGCTTGTCATCTGTTCCCCCATTTAGCCCACTACCCCACAAGGGTACCAGAAAATTCATAAAGGAGTTACAGTCCAGAGGGATAACACTGTAGGGTATGACACTCTCACCAAATGTGAGGCAGAAAGGCAATTTGCCACATTCCTCGCCCACCAAAGGAGTTAAAAGTTCAGTGAAGGGTTGATTAGTCCAAAAGGCAGATATATATGAACAGATGTCCTGGGCTTAATTAAGTTATATTTCATCTCTCTGCATTGTGGCACAAAACCTGCCACATAGGGAAGCAGGAAATTAACTGTCAACTTTTATGCAGTTCACAAACTGAACGGTGGAAAGTTCCACTCCAAAAATTTTAACCATCTAACCTTTTGACTTATAAGATTATTAACTTTTAAACAGATTTTAATGAGCACCAGAACATGGAAACCTCCAACTAATAGAAACACTTACTGGAAAATTATAAAGGTAGAAGGTAACACAGCATATTTGTGTTTAATAGTGCCCAGAGCAAGGGAACTAGTAGCTGGTCTCTTTGAACAAAAATCCTGTTCACCCTTTCTTGGGTATATCATTTCGACTTGGTCAAGTTGTGCCAGTACCTTCTAGGCATACGCGGAGGCTGAGTCCGGGTCCATGAAGACGTGGAGTTTTGAGTTATGGTGAATCTGTAGCCACGTGGAAAACAGCAGTTGGGCAGCTGTACCACATTCTAGCAGATATTTTTTCACCACCTGTAAATTTTCCTTCTCCTGTTTTGTGCTTGAGATGACATGTCAGGAAAAATCGCTAGCTTGCTCCCTTCCCATACGAGTTCCCCTTGGGATCTAGCTGCTTGCAAGAGAGGTATGCGGGCTTCCGCAGAGGAAAGCGTGGCAATGGCAGTCATAGGTCTGGGAGAGGTGCCTTCACATGCTCGGGCTCTCATCGAGATAGCATAGGCCCATAGCACTCGAATTCCAGATTCAAAAGGTAACAGCTCAAGGTCTTCAAAGATCAGTCTCTTGATGGCAGTAAGGATGTCAACCTTACCGCAAACCTGGGGGTGGGTGGGGGGAATCCACAATCTGTATATTAGATTGTCTGCTCAAATTCTCCAGCATTTCAGCTTTCATTGTGAGAAACTGTAGATCCTTCGCAAAGACGACGTTCCGCTCCTGTTACCGCCCTGATTCGTCAATTCACACATTGATGGAGGCAGTGTTGTTGGTGATTCTGGAGTCGGTTTCTGAAACCTTCGACTCCACAGCTGCCAGGCGTTTGTTAGTTTCTTTTCCCATTGACTGGATTTTTTGCAGCATGGCCATGATTTTAGCTGTCTGGGGGTCAGCTCCTGTTGCTGTGCCATGTTGCACAGACCCCAGTCCTTTTGAGGAGGTCGGTGCCCAAGGGTAGGCATCTAAACAGTGGGTTGCTTGCTTGTGGTCCCGTTTTGGACCTATCCTGATTCTTCGGTGGTCCTTACAGTTGACGGTACTAGTATTAATAAATAGTAATTACGGAAAAGTTAGCAAATAATAACTTTACTAGCCACGTCTATCAGAGCTTTACAGAAGCACGACCACCTTGTTGGCTGCTCACCAGCGCCCCCCTCAGAGTTCGACATTTTGAAAGGGCAGGTCTGTGCTATCTGCATCAGCAACTTTCTCAGGGGATGATGCTTGCACTTAACAGGTAAAGGAGCAATGTGGGTTGTCCATTGAGGATTTATTTAGATATCTACAAATCTGAGATTACATGCAGGCTCAACTGCATCTGTAACCTGATTCCCCCAGCATCCAAACTTTTAAGAGAATACTGCTGGGAGTACACAGGGCTCTATAATAAGAAGGGGATATCATAATTGTTGCATAATACTACATAAGACTTGTGCCCATATCAGGCAGAGAAGGCATGGGGAAAATGGGAGACACAAAATTAAATTGCTCTTACTGATGAGGCATGGGAGGAGATGATTTTTCAGTTTCACAAAATGGCCAATTTCATTTGGCAAAATATTAAAATTAGTTTTTTTCCCCCCAATTTGGGGGCAAATTAGCATGTTCAGACAACATGAAGTCTTGCTGTATTCTGACTATATGCAGTTAGCCCCAGCACTTGAACTGTTCAGGAGAGTAAAGGGTAAGCTCAAGCTCGGTTTTCAAACTTCTGTCTGTGGTACTCTGAAGTGTAACCAGCAGATTTGTTACTCTGCCTAACTGTGAAGTCGCTCCGGAGATCCCTCCTGCACTTCGGTTGAAACGGTTGGTTTATTCAACTGCTTTCTTATTTTTTCGGTATTCTTACCTCTGTCATGGTACAGTAAGTGGTAGTGTAGAAGGTAGTGTTATTTTATTGCTAAAATCGTTAGAAATATTTTTTCTTCGGTTCTTTTCCGGTCGGTCCAGTTCAGAACCAAAATCTATTGTTATTTGTTGCTGTTCTGTGATTATATTGTGGTTTTCTGGTACTTATCGGTTCCTAAAAAAAAATCCTGAATTTTGTAGGATTATTTTAACCAATCCGTGACACGATTGGAACCAGTAAGTGTTTGTTACCTGGCTTAATGCTGAGAAGGGTAACTTTTTCTTGTATCCAGCATGTCTGAGAAACGAAAAAAGAAAACCGGTCCCACTGGGTTGTAGCACTGTACCGAGTGTGGGGTGGCCTTTGCTATGGTCTAATCCCCATCTGGTATGTGTGTATTGTCTGGGGTTTGACCACCTCAAGGAAGACTGCCAAATTTGTAAAATCATTCCCAAAGGCACTCTTGAAAAACGTTTGAGTAGGCTGAAGGAAAGGGATGCCGAGAAGTCCGCTGACCTGGATGGCCAGCCCGGTTTGGTTTTGACCGAACCTGAAGAGGTGCCTACTGACCTGGGCAATACCTCTTTGGGCAAAAGGAGAGCTGGCTGTGCGGAGTCGGTTCTGTCAAAAAGAAAAAGAAAATTAACCGGTTCAGATCCGACATCCCATTTTCCAACCGTTGAGGAAATAGCGAAAGCGATTATAGTAGTTCAGTCGCTTTGCCCGATTCTGACCTAACTGACATTGGTTCAAAGGCGATTGGTTCAGTCGGAAGTAGTTGCTTCAGGTATTGATTTGGAGGCATACTATGAGGGCGATTGGGAGAAGGAAGAAGATTATGAAGAAGGAAAGTTTGAAGGCCTAGATGAGCCAGTAGGGCCTGACATTGCCCCAGACAGACCTTCCACTGTTTCCCCTCCCAGTCTTTCTGAGTCCCCCTCCCAGTTCTTGTTTTACAAGAAGGTGGCTGAGACTCTTCAGCTTGCTATGGAAGAGGCTGATCAGGATCAGGAGGAGCCTGATTATGTGGAAATGAAGGATGTTCCAGAGTCAAAGAGAGTGTCTATCCCTTTGCACAAATGTCTGGGGAAATGGACACAAAAAATCATGCAGTTTCCCACATCCATTCCTCCTGTGGATAAAAGAATGGACAGCAGGGGTATGCCTTATAAGGTCCTGGCACGGAATTCCTTTCAGCACATTGCAGCCATGTTGGGGTAGTGCAAGCCGCAGCCTGTGACAAGGCTAATATCCCCCTGGCATCTCACCCCCTAGATAAGGTTTCCCGAAAAATGGATGCCATGGCAGAGAAACAGTACTTGGCATCCTCTTTGGGGCTCAGGCAATCAAATTACATGGCATATGCAGCCAGGTACCAGAAATCTATGTGGGATACGGTTCTGGAGCTGGCTAAGAATGCCCTTCCCCAGCTTGCCAAGGAGCTGGAGCAGGTGGCTGTAGATGGTATAGAGGCATCCAAAGTGCAATTTCATACTGCTGCAGACTCGAATGATGTACATTCCAGGGTCATGGCTACGTCTGTCTTCATGAGGAGGTTTGCTTGGCTTAGGTGTACCAGTCTTTCGCAGGATACCCAGACTAAGGCCATAGATTTTCCTGTAACTGGTAATTCTCTGTTTGGAGAGCAAACAGAGAACTACATGAAGAATATGGATGAATATAAGATCACCTGCAGGAGTGCTGCAGCCAAGGAAAAGCAGGCCACTCCTCCGAGGCAGCAATTTAGGGCTGGCAGGGGCAGCCCTTTTCACAGGCCTTTCTACCAAGCTCAGGCCTCCTCCTCCTCTTCCTCTTTCCAGCAGAGGGTGTTCTTTAGGGGAAGAGGGAGGTGTGGGATAACCAGAACCCCATCATCCATGCAGTCTAAGCCCCCTGCCAAACAGACTCCCTGAGGTGTCGGTCAGGGTCACCTCCCCAGTTCCAGTAGGGGGCAGGTTGGCTCACTACTTCCAGGCCTGGGAGTCTGTTACTTTAGACAAATGGGTCCTGGAAGTAGTGAGCCAGGGACATGCTCTCTGTTTCAAAAGGTTCCTAAAAATGAGAGCAAGGTCCTTCAGTCCTCCCTCTCCCTTGGAGACAAAGACCTTAGAGGCAGAAGTCTCCTTTCTTCTGCTTCTGCAAGCAGTGGAGAAGGTACCTCATTGTCACAGGTGAAAAGAGTATTCCAGCTGGCCCGGTGGCGCTGAGGGTTGAGGCGCTGGTCGCTACACCTCGCGCCACGCCGGCGACCCGTGTTCGGGAACGAGCATGGGTTGTCGGGGGTCGGCGGGGAGGAGATGGATCGAGCGTCCGGGACTGCCTCTCCATCTCCGAGTGCAGGATTCAAGCGGCGGTGCTTGTCTGACCCCTAGCGGAGGCTGGGGATCGACAGCACGCAGCCGCAGAGACAGGGGGTGGCGGGACGTGGCGGACGCTTGATTGGTGCACGCACGGGAGAGTGCGCGCACTCAGTCGCTGGTGTCATTGCACGCCATGCCCGCCGGGAGAAAAATTCGGGAAAAAATGGAGCCTGGCAGCACGACGTTGTTCCCCGTCGCCATTCCCGGAGGACGCCTCCCTGGCATGGACCCGTTCTGGTGGGTTGAGTCGCTCCCCACCACCCTGCCGCGAAGGGTAAGTCGCGGGGTGCTGAAGGGAGGGGGTCTCATGTCCGGGGATGGCACCGGAGGAACGTCGGAGTGCGGGGGGGGAGGAGCCAGAGCTCCTAAGAAAATAACATCCTAAAAAAAAAAAAGAAAAGAGTATTCCAGATACTTCCTTGCCCCCAAAAAGACAGGAGAGTGGTGACCCATCCTAGATTTAAGGTACCTGAACAAACACTTAACAAAACCAAAATTCAAGATGGTGACTCTGCGAGTAATTCTTCCCTCTCTGAGACCAGGAGACTGGCTAGCTTCCCTGGATCTCAAGGATGCCTACTTCCACATACCTATTGGACATTCCCACAGAAAGTATCTCAGGTTCTAGTTGCCCTCAGGCCATTACCAATTCAGAGCTATGCCTTTCGGCCTAACATCTGCTCCAAGGGTGTTCAGCAAGTGTCTAGCAGTAGTGGTGGCACTCCTCAGGAGACAGGGTATCCTTTTGTTTCCTTACCTGGACGACTGGCTCATTGTGGGCCAGTCCTCAGACCAAGTCAAGTCAGCCCTAGAGGTTACTCAAAAACTTCTAGAATCCTTGGGTTTCATTCTGAACCTAGAAAAGTCTGATCTGGAACCAGCTCAGCTCCTCACTTTCATAGTTGTGGAGCTAGACACTGTTCAGGCAAGAACATTTCTCCCTATCTCAAGGGTTCAGTCCCTTGTCACTCTGGCGTCCTCTAGTTTCTCATCCAGCCAGACACTTTCTACAGTTGCTGGGTCACATGGCAGCTTCCACAGCAGTGGTACAAGGAGCAAGGTTTCAGATGAGAGATATTCAGTTTTATCTCGGATCTTATTGGTCTCAGAAAAAAGACCTTCTCTCCAAATTGGTTCCAGTGTCTCAAACTCTAGTTCAGGCCCTCCAGTGGTGACTGGAGGAGTACAGTCTACGACAAGGTATCCCCTTTATCAGTCAGGCTCCTTCAGTGATTCTCACCACAGATGCCTCTTTACTGGATTGGGGGCTCATCTAGACCAGCTCACAGCTCAGGGAACCTGGTCTCACCAGGAGTCTCTTCTACACATAAACCTTCTCGAACTCAGAGCTGTCTTTCTAGCACTTCAGGCATTCTCATCTGCTGTTTAGGGGGAAAGTGGTGCAGATCAGGACAGACAATACCACAACCATGTGGTACATCAAAAACCAGGGAGGCACTCAGTCCCCGGCCATGTGCACAGAGGCCATGAAAATATGGTCTCTAGGTTATTCCTTTAAGGCTTCCCTGATGGCTGTGCATCTCCCAGGGAAGGACAACATTCAAGCAGATGCTCTGAGCAGGATTTCTCAGGGTTACCACGAATTGACCCTGAACCCTCTAATTCTTCAGGTCATTTTCAAGAGGTGGGGCACTCCAGAGATAGATCTCTTTGCAGCCCCGCACAATCACCAGCTTCCTGTCTTTTGCTGCAGACCGCCTCTTCTGGGCCCTGTCCCTCGGATACTGTCTTATTGAATTGGAAAAGCAGGTTTCTGTATGCATTTCCTCCTTTTCCTCTGATATTCAGGATCCTGATCAAGATCAGGTCTCAGCCTTGCAAGGTGATTCTAGTGGCTCCAGACTGGGCCAGACAACCTTGGTACCAGCTACTGTTGTCACTGTCAGTGACAATGCCTCTATGTCTTCCAAGACAGTTCAATCTCCTCACCTCCTCACAGGGGAGGATTGTTTACCCCAATCTTCAGACTCTCTGGCCCAAAGCCTGGCTCTTGAAGAGCTAGAATACGCAAGCCTGCATCTTTTTCAATCAGTCTTGGACATTTTAAAGGTTAGCAGGAAACCTGCTATTAGAAAAACTTACAACTCCAAATGGAAAAGATTTGGGGTTTGCTGTTCCCAGAGGCATATCAAGCCAGAGCTGGCTGATATTGCCACTGTATTGGACTATTTGGTGCATCTTAACAGTTTAGGCCTCTAGCCTAGTACTCTCAAGGTACATTTGGCAGCTGTTTCTGCCTTCCTTTCTGCTGGTAAGGGATCTTGCCTAGCATCTCATTCAGTTTTCAAAAAAACTTTCAAGGGTCTAGTACATGTTAATCCTCCCTTTCGGGAGCCTACCCCTTCTTGGGATCTGAATATCTATATTGTACAGCTTATGCAGCCCCCTTTTGAACCTCTATCCTCAGCTGAGCTGAAGTACTTGACTTGGAAAACTGTATTCCTGGTAGCCATTATCGCTGCCAGGAAAATCAGTGAATTGCAGGCTTTATCAGTGGAACCTGACTTCGCTCCGTTTCACAGGGATAAGGTGGTCCTTTGAACCAACAGAAGTTTCTTCCCAAGGTGGTATCAGACTTTCATTTGAATCAATCTATGTCATTGCCTGTATTTTTCATTGACCATTCTTCCTCTGGGGACAGAAGATCACACAGTCTTGATGTAAAGACGGCTCTTAGTTACTATGTGGAACACACTTAGGCCCATAAAAATGAATGTTCTCAGTTGTTTCTTACTTATGGAGAAGTGGGAAAGGGTAAACCTGCCACCAAGAGAACTATTGCCAGGTGAATTGTCTCCTGTATCCAGTTCTGCTATTCAAAGCTTGGGAATGAGCCTCCCTCAGGTCTGAGGACTCATTCTACCAGAGGTATAGCTGCTTCAGTCACAGCAGCTAGAGATGTGGAAATTTGTAAAGCAGCCACCTGGAAAACTGTTCACACATTTACCAAGCATTACTCTCTGGACATTCAGTCAAGAAGTCATAACAGTTGCATTCACACATCACAACTGGCTGCTTGGGAAGTCAGGAAAACATTCCTTCAGGGGTGAGTACACTTCTAAATGGCTGCTGGATGTAGCCATGTGATGCAGCATGAGGGTGGGGGTTGAGTAGGTGCTCCAGTTTTGAGTTGTGGGGAGCATGGTTAGCAAGACTGGGCCTTCCTCTCACCCCGTAGTGCAGCTACGTTTTCTCCCCTGCCATAGCCTGCAGTTTTCCTTTATGATTGAGTTCATTTAAGCGCCTTGGCTGGAGTCTGATCAACCTGAATAGATCCTTGCAGACCCAGTGTTGCAGCGGGAGCACTACTGCTTGCGATGCTGGTGATCTGAATTTAGGTGTGCGGTCGAATTGTCAGTGGCTGGCGCGGTGGGGGTGGGGGATGAAGCTTGAGCATCCCAGAGGACACTCTTCTCTATGGAGGGAGGGTTGCAGCAGCCACCGTGTGACTGCCACATGTGTGACTACAGGTGGTGGCTCAGGTGAAGCTCGGCAAAAAGGAGGGGAGACACTGATGGAGCTGGACATATGATTCACTTCACTGTGTGTGTGTGTGTGTGTGTCACTCAGCATGACTGGTTGGTGTCTTGAAGACTAAGTGGATGTAAGTAAACCCAGGAAAATTCCCCAGATGCAGCAGCATGATGTTGCATCTGTGCTGCAGACCCCACATCGCTGACCTTGGCACTCTCCTTCTAAGCATGGACCTCAGGCGGTGCAAGGCTCACCCCATTGACTTCACCATGGAGGGGAGGCAGAGGTAGGTCTGGAAGAAGGCAGGTGAAGGGGCTGGGAGCAGGAAGACACCCCTGTTTAAGGATATCATAGCGTACTGTAGTTGCTGACTGTAGTGTACTTGCACTCTTTTAATAAAACAGAGTTTTAAAAACACAAAAAAGGTAACCTGGCAGTGTCAAACTACTGCATGTAGAAGTGAAGAGGTTGATTCTTTTTTTATAACCTCCTTTTAATTCAGTCAGTACATATCATACCATGACACTCCTACATTGACAGTATAGCAGATAATAGCCCATAAGCAGATCCCTAGGTTTTTCACTTTAAACCATCCTTAATTGGTCTAGTGCCCCCTCTTTTCCCAGTGTTTTGAGTCTTTAAGGTTCCAGCTAATTCATCCATCATTTTAAAGCACATTTGTGAACTGTACATGATATATAGCTTGGTAAAGTTCACCTGTAGTACTTAAATGAGCCATTCATTACAATACTTCATCTCTGCTGCACTCTACGTCAGACTATCTACAATATTTGACAGTAAAACATTAAGCATACAGTATACATGCTTGTATACTTATTTTTCTGTTATTTTTTAAATAGATTAATAAAGGCAAAACAAGCTCTGAAACATGTAAACTGTGGTGTGCAATTCTTGTGTTTCTTTTTCTGCCAAAAAACTTTACCTATTATTGATGGTAGGCCATCTACACTATTGGTACTGCGTTCTACAGTCGCCTGTTGTCAGATGTTTGCAGTCTGTTTGAGAACTGGGTAACCCTTTTATTTTTTTCTGTATAGTTGTAGAAGGACATCCACCTGGAGATGAACTTGTCCTTCAGCAGGCGTAATGTTACATGATAAATTTCATCTTATGAATCGTTACATATTTTTAACCAGTCCTCTACTGTTTGTTTGACTAGTGATCCAGTTCTGTGGGATGGTTTGACCTGCAGCTGTGATTAAATTATTATATAAATGCTGGCCCGGTGGCAGTGAGGGTTGAGGCGTTGGACGCAACTCCTCATGCCACTCCGGCGACCCATGTTGGGGAGTGAGCTCGGGCCACTGGGGGCTGGCTGGGGAGAGGGAGCTGGATGAGCAGTCAACAGGCAGTTCTCCTCTTCTGGGGAAGGAGACAACTTCTCCTTGGCTCTTGCCTGCCATCGAGTGGAGGCTGGGTGGCAGCGCCACGCCATACAGAAGTGGCGCCAGGCCAGGTGGGGGGACGTGGTTGTCGCCAGGTTCTCGGCATGCATGCACATGCCTCCGCACACGCTTGCACTTGCAAGGGGCCCCCGGACAGAAGGGGAGAATACTGGAGGAAAAAGGTGGGGGACACCGCAAGCTAGGTGAAGCCCCGAGGGGACTGAGTCAAGCTCTCCACAGAGAGCCGTTGCAGCCTGTGGAACCCCCAAGGAGGAGCATAAACAAACAAAAAAAAAATTATTATATAAATAGCAGTATACTGATTTATTAATACCTTTCGGGTGGAGGCCCAGTACTGGACTGGCACAGTCAAGCACTTGTGTCACAGGTAACATTTTTGCCAGGCTCTAAGAATATTCTAGCCAGATTGGGGCCGCCATGGGACAGGACCAGAAAATACAGTGGTGGTCTCCCCTCTGTCTACATGCTCCTCCAATACCTGTCTGTTGGTAAGTTTGAAATCTTTTGTGATATGTGGTGTCCTGAAGTACCTCGTCACTGTCTTCCATCTAGACTCCCTCTAGTCATTTGCAGCCATAGTGCAGAATGTGTTCTCCCTAATCCTCCCCCACCATTCCTCTCCCACATCTAATTCCTATTTTCTGGTAATGTCTGCCAACTATCTGGGTTGCTGTTTTTGTCGGTAGATTGTGTTTTTAGTGTTCAAGCACTCTGAAAGACCATTTAAGCATTATATACAGTATATTTGAAGCAGTTCTACCAATTGGGAACTTACTTTTCTTTTTTCATATTAATTGGCTGAAAGGTGCCATAGAAAGTTCATGCCATATTTAATGTCTTTATCCTTTTTTTCTTTTGCTGCAGTTGATGTAAGCACAGCGCTACCTCTGCAAGTCTCATCCAGTGCAGTCCCCATGGATCTCCGGCTGGATCACCAGTTCTCCATGCCGGTGGCAGAATCCACACTCCGGGAACAGCAGCTTCAGCAGGAACTCTTGGCTCTGAAACAGAAGCAGCAAATCCAGAGACAACTTCTCATTGCAGAGTTCCAGAGGCAGCATGAGCAGCTCTCCCGCCAGCATGAGGCACAGCTGCATGAGCACATAAAAGTAAGTAAGCCACCCTCCTGCTTTACAGTCCCCTTTGTTCCTGTAATGTACTTTAATTTCTTTTCTGAGCTAAGAAACTGTGATGATTCATGGACAACAAAAACATTCAGCATTAGGTAGGAAAATTCTATATGATACAGACAAATCATGAGTTGGGTTAGGAGCGTTATGCCTTTCTATCCACCACATGAGGTATGGTCTGTCACATTCCTTTCTAGTTTCATCAAATGGCTTCTGTCCTCTATGTATGCTCCTGACTGTCTAGCAAATCATGGTTACTGGACTCATTTGTTTCTGCCTGAACAGTTTTTGGTGCTCCAGCAGGAGCCACCTACCCTCCCTGACACAGAAGGTGCCCTGTTGGTATGCCTTACCTCATTTTCTGATGGCCCAAGGCAGAAATAGGCATCTAGAGGCATTATCTCCCATATGGGAGTACTGTAAGAGCATTGCCACTGTAACAGTAAGGCCTGCTTATGGTGAAGTCTATTTGCAATATACTCTACTTTTTTGTTAGCCATTCTTCCAGTTTGTTTTATATTTTTTTCTTGTCTGTACATTTTGTAATTTAAACAGGAAAAAATGATTGGGAGGTGTAGGTGCAGATTTTGTTTCATTACCTCTAGTAATGGTTTTATTTATTTTTTTATTCTGCCAGTTCTGTCATGAGAAACTCTAAATTTGGTTTCAGTTATCAAGGATGTTTATTTCAGCTGCTGTACTAAAAATCGTGATTGATGGTAATAGTATCTAAGTTAAGGTTATGTCTTATTTTTATTTTATTTTATTTAAGTCTCAGAATTACAAAACCTTTGAGCCAGAGGCTCATTTACAAATATGCCATGTCAAAACATAAGTGAACAGCAGGACAAACAAAAAATGGCAACAATTGTACAATGAGTGAGAAACATGGGTCCTTGTCTTTTTCAGCTATTTATTGCGGATATAACAAAATGATGTAGTTCCAACACGATTAAGTATGCTGATAATATCAAAATTGGTGGTTTATGCACCAATTTTGATCAGATAAAGGCTCTTAAATATGACCTAGACTTAGTGTCCTCTTGGACCAATACATGGGGCATGACGGTTAACCATAAAAAGTATAGGGTTATGCATTTTGGCATCAATAACCCTCATCACGTCTACAGATTGGCAAATTATTTTTTGGACACTACATATACAGTAAAGGACTTGGGTGTTCTTGTATCACAGGACTTTCTTCCAGATACCCAGATAAATGAAGTAATCCTTCGGGCAAATAGAGTCATCTGGTCCATTAGGAGAAATATAAATTCTAGGGGCAGAAGTGTTCTTATGCCTCTGTATAGGGTCTGTGTGCGCCCTCACCTTGATTTTTGCTCTCAGCTTTGGTCTCTGTATAGAAAACGGCATATAATGCTATTGGAACGAGTACAAAGGAGTTATAGCAAAATAATACGTGGGTTGTGTAATACATCGTATGAGTCTAGATTACTGTCCTTAAATCTGATGCCGCTTTCTATAAGACGTTTAAGAGGAGACCTACTTTTATTATATGATATAATGAAAGACCCATATCTACCAACAAATCTTGGGTTGAAGTTTAAGGAAGTGTTTCACGATCTTAGGGGTCATCCGTTACAGTTACAAACTAGAAGATTCAACTGTCTACCTAGAAAACACTTCTATACTCTACGAGTTATCGAGCATTGGAATGCATTACCCATTGATGTAATTATCAGTGCATCTAAGGATATGTTTAAATCTCGATTGGATAATATATTATCAGATTTTTGCCCTTGTTATCATTAATGATAGGAGTACATATGGGCCTTCGGGCTCTCTAACTCCTTAATGTTCCTAGTATAAATAGGTACATTATAAGCGCTACTATAGTTACACGGTTACAGGTACAAGGCATTTTACAGTTATGCGTAGTACCAGTCTGAGTAGCAGACCTTGTCAGATAGTCATAGTCTGAAATGTAGACGGGGGTGGGAGGTGGTGAGGAACCATAGAAAAGGTACAGTTGGGGGAGAGCTCAGGTGGGGGGTGAAGAGGAAGGTGGCAGAAGAGTACCAGTGTGGAGGGAGAGTTCAGGTGGGGAGGGTGAAGAGGAAGGTAGCAGAGCAGTACCAGAGTGGAGGTGAGGGGGGAGAGTCAGGGGGAAAATCACTGTTCAGTGAGCAAAGGGGGAGAGGGTGGGGGACCATAAGCAAAGGCCAGGAGCATGCATATATCTAAACAGAAGAGGGGTATCCCCCCCAACCCATAACTATCCTAACCAGGCTCTGCACACACCACCTGAGACCTGCAGCTACAGGCACCCCGAGGCCAGATCACCAGGACCTACCCCAGGGTAAGGGAAGAAGGGTATGAGAGGGTACGTGGATGGCAGCTTATCATGGGGTAGGGAGGGGAGGTAGAGTAAAGCAGACAAGGGAAAAAGGAGGGGAATAAGAAAGAGAACTAAAAAAGGGGGGAGAAAAATGGTAGGAAAAATGGTGGGGGAGGGTTAAAGGAGGGAGGGGGTGAAAGGAAGGAGCTAAGTGGGGCAGCCAGAGCTGCAGTGTTTCAGTAGATGTTGTCACAATTTGGGTTTGAAGGACCCAATCCTAGTGCAGGCTGGGAGGTCTGGTGGGAGATTATTGAGACTGCTGGGCACTCTGTACATAAAGGTCCGCTGGGCTTGTGAAGTACAACAGAAGGGGACCTGGAAAGTGGGCTTGGACAAGCATCTGGTGCTACAGTAGCTATGCGATCTGCTGATGAGCTTCAGAAGCAAGGGAGGGGCCATACCGAGGCTGATCTTCATAGCAAACAGAAAGGTGTGATAAGAGATTCTGCCATGGAGGTTTAGCCAGTTATCTGAGGTGTATAGATCACGTGTGTGTGTGGGGGGGGGGGGCAGTAACTAGGCAATAGGCTTTGTTTAGGGCAATACTTATCCTCTAGAGGGTGGTGCTGTCTCAGAGCCATAGATTATCAGCCCAAAGTTGAGAGGACGGAGCTGGTAATGGCCAGATGGAGGGCTTCCTGGGACATAGTGTATGTGTCTGTATAGGAGCCCTATCCTGGTGCTGACTGCTTTGGACATAATGTTAACATGTTCAGCATAGGATAAGTTGCTGTCCAAGGTTATGCCTAGGTATTTGAAAGTTTGTACTTGGTTGAGGGGCGATCTGAGGTTGTTTGTTATTAATAGTTAGGTGTTTTTATACCTGTTGTGAGTACTGGCAAACAGCATGACTTTGGCTTTCTTATAATTCATAACCAGTTTATGATCAGTGAACCAGGTCTCAAGTGCAGTGACACTATGTTGCAAGCTGCTGACGAAGGTTGTGGGACTGGGTTGGCTGGTGAATAGCACAGCATCGCCAGCATACAGGAGCGGATGGGGGGCGGGGGCAGAAGGAAGGGAGTTGAGGTATAGGCTAAAAAGGAGTTGCCCCAGAATAGATCCCTGAGGTACCCATGAGTGTACAGGGAGACTAGTGGAGATGGTGTCAAGTATTTTTACCCTTTGGGTTGTGCCATTTAGATAGCTCTTAAACCAAGAAGTGACTTCCTGTGAGAGGCCAGCGGTGGGTAGACACTTTCGTAAAAGCGTGTGTTTGATAGTGTCGAACGCCTTCGTGAGGTTGATGTAGACGGCCCCCACAAGGTGTCAGTGATCCACTAATTTATGGATATAGTCAGTAAATTTGAGCAGGGCTGTAGTGGTACTATGCCCCTTAAAGCCATGCTGTTGGGTGCATTGTAAGTTACAGGTGGAAAGATATTCGGTCAGCTGATCAGCAACAATCTGTTCTGAGGCTTTGGAGAGGGGTGGTAAGATGGAGAGTGGGTAGCCATGTCTTCAGACTTATGTACCAGGGTGACCACCGCTACCTTCCAGGCCAAAGAAATTTGTTATGTCAAAGGGATAAGTTGAGGATTTTGGTGAGAGGAATCAGCACTGCATCTGAGATGAGGCAGAGCATTTTAAGATCTAGTGTATCGCTGCTGAACCTAGAGTTGCCTAGGGCCCACAGCAGGTATTTTTTTTGCAGTCTTGGTGGTTACTGCCTTGCAATAGAAGGGGGAAACAGATGGGGCAGGGTTAATGTAATGCTTGCAAGTTTGGGCGGGAGGGTTGTCAAAGAAGTATCCCACTAAGGTCAGAGAAAGTAGTGTTGAATATGTCTACAATTTCTTTAGGGTCCTAGGTAGTGGTGCCATTTACATTAAATGTAGAGGGAGGTGATCTGCTGGGTTTACCAGTTAGATTCTTTATGTTCTCCCAAAATTTTGTGCTGTCCCTGTTAGAGTTGGTGAACCGCTCTTGGAAATTTCTACATTTCGTAAGGCGAACTGCCTGGGTACAGGCATACCTAGCCTCCTTGTATTTTTGCCAGTCCCTGGGCTTATTGGTAGTGCCAAAGGTGGTCCCAAGTAGCCATGAGGTTGAAGAGGGGAGCAGTGAACCAGGGGTTGTTGTAATCTTTATGTTTTTGCTTTCTCAGTGGGGCAAAGATGTCGCAGACTTTATTGGAAAGAGAGATGAGGTGCTCAAGAGCTCAGTCTATGCTTGTGGCTGTGTCAGTTGGTGACCAGTTATACAGCCTTAGGTACTACTGAAATTTCGATAGTTGCCCACATCTTAGTATGCGCTGATAGATAGGCTTGACAGGGGGTTTTGGACGTTTAACTGCCCATAAACAGGAGATTGGGGAGTGGTCACTGAGGGAGTCTGGTAGAAACTGGGTGTCCAGTATTATATCAGGACAGTTAGTGAGAATGAGGTCAATAAGACTGCGTGTTCCAGTTCTATAGTTGATCCTGGTGGGGGTTTGGATCATTTGTGTGAGGTTAATAGCAGCTATGGCATCCTTAAAGGGGCCAGCATCCGTGGCAAGCCAATTGATGTTGCAGTCCCCCAGAACAATGACTTTGGCATGATTAGGCAGTTTGGTGATGTAGTTCATGTAGATTGGGGGGGGCAGGTGTGAGAACAGAGGGTAGTTCAGTGGGAAGGAGGTAGGTGGAATCTAGGAATGTGGTAGGAGTAGATGGAGATAAGTCAAGGAAACTGGTAACAGAGAGCAGCACTGCAGTGACACCTAGAGGTCGCCGAGTATAAACTGCAAGTTAAGAAGTGGGCACTTAGAAAATGGTTAGAGTGCAGTCACGTGACCTATGAAGACAATAAATTTTAGGGGCAGACGAGGGTGGATGGAGGGGTGGGCGGGGCTACACTAGTTCAGTGGTAGCTGCTTGCGGCAAGTTGCTCCGTACCACTCTGTACCTGGGAGTGTTGCAGGCTGGCTCCTGTGCGTGTCTGTGAGCTCTGTGAGGGAGTTGGGAGGTCTGTGGAGCCTGCAAGAGAATGGGAGGTAGATTAAAAGGGGGGGGGGGGAGGAGTTAATTTTAAACAAAGGAAGGCCACATCAGCGGGGAAACCGCAGAAGGTAGACATGGTAGAGGGGAAGGCGGGCGGTACTGCACATGTGCGTATGTGAAGAAAGAAGATGGAAGCTAGAAAAGTGATCCAAATAAAAAAAGGAAAAGAAAAAGGCTGCAAGCATTAAAATCTACTATTCCACAAAACAAGCTGGATTACAATTGAGTCTGCAGGCTGACTAACACAGATTAAGGTAACAAATATTTCGTGTTACAGTTGCAGGCTGAAAGTAGGCAGTCAGTAACACAGAAACTATCAATAGCGCTCTGCCAATATAAATCCAAATTAAGGAAGTTGGTGCAGAGGGTAGAAATACTGGCAACAACAGATAAGTAATCTGACCTGACGTGGAGCCTTTGCAAAAGAGTCTCTGACTCAAAGGTTTGTTTTCCAATTCTTTTAATAAATAAATACATAAATCTTTCACTACACTAGTTCAGTGGTAGCTGCTTGTGGCGAGTTGCTCTGTACCACTCCGTACCTGTGAGTGTTGCAGGCTGGTTCCTGTGCGTGTCGGTGATCTCCGTGAGGGAGCTGGGGGTTTGTGGAGCCTGTGAGTGTTGCAAGCGGTCTCCTGTGCATGTCAGTGAGCTCTGTGAGGGTGCTGGGGGTCTGTGGAGCCTGTGAGTGTTACAGACTGGCTCCTGTGCGTGTGGGTGAGCTCTTTGAGGGAGCTGGCGGTCTGCGGAGCCTGTGAATGTTGCAGGCTGTCTCCTGTGCATGTGGGTGAACTCCGTGAGGGAGCTGGGGGTCTGTGTTTCCGATATTAATAGTAGTCTGGCTGTAGGTACGGTACGTATTGTGACATTTAATCCAATTTATTTAACCCACTGCAATCTGGTTTCAGACAGAATCACAGTACTGTCTTCTGCTCTGGCTGAAGTAACCAATAACTGGTTTCTTGCACTTGACGCCAAGCAAACCACAGGTGCCATGTTCATAGATTTAAGCAAGGTGTTTGACACTGTTGATCGCAACCTTCTCCTCTGCCTTAGAAACTTAGGTGTGGAAAGCCCCTCTGTAAAATGGTTTGCCAGCTACCTTACAGGAAGACTTCAGCAAATCAAAACAGATGGTCTCCTGTCTGATCCACTGCCAATCAGAAAAGGAGTTCCCCAGGAGTCTATACTTGGACCTCTACTATTCTCCATATACATTAACTCCCTGGGCACTAATATCCACAGGTCTAAGCTACACTTTTTTGTGGACGATACCGTGCTATATACATCCAAATCTTTCTTGGCTGAAGTGTGTGCTGAATTCCAATCCAACTTCACTCAATTAGAGCACAACCTAATCAGCTCCAGACTACTACTAAATGTCAAAAAAACAAAGGTGATGTTCTTTGCCCCACTTTTGATTCAGTCACCCTTCGCAATCAGGTGCTGCCAATTCCCATTACAACCATCTTAGGGGGAAGCCTTGGAGGTTGTGGACAATTTCAGGTACCTGGGTATTTGGATTGACAGCAAGCTGACTTTTGGCACCCATATAGAATGTCTTTCCAAACAGTTAAAAGTGAGGCTAGGGTTCTTTTTTAGGAATAGATCACTATTCCCCTTGGATGTAAGAAGTAGCTTGGTGCAGGCAGTCCACCTTCCTTCCCTGTTAGACTATAGGGAACATCATTTACAGTTGTAGCTCAGGTACCAGCCAGCACAAGCTTGGCATACTGTTTCACCGTGCCTTCTGCTTTATCACTACTGCACCTTTCAGGACACACCACTGTGACCTTTATCAGATGGTAGGCTGGACATCTCTCGCCTCAAGACGGCTGATCCACATAGGTACTTGGTCACCAAAAATTCTATTGAACAAGCTCCCATCTTACATCTCTTCCCTTGTCCATAAATCGTATAGCTCTTATGCCTTAAGAAAGTCTGCCTATATTTTGCTGGACGTACCTAGAATATGCACATCACATGGCAGGGGTGCTACCAACTATGTTATTCCTGCAGTATGGAACAACATGCAGTCATTGCTCAGACTCTCTGACCTTGTTTCCGTGAATGTTTTTAAAACCTTGGCCAAAAAATATCTCAAGGAGGCCTGCCACTGTGAAAACGGATAGTATTCTCCTCATAACTTTGTATTTGATTACCAAGCACTTACACCCCTCATCTCCCTGTACCCCCTTCCAACTTCAGTATCCTCTTCCTCTGGCCGTCTGTTTGGCACTACAGTGTGATCCTGACATCATTTGTTTTCCTGCTTGATCTTGTTTGTTACATATTGTTATTGTCTATGAATGCCTTGCATTATTTTTTACGGTTAAGTGTACATACAAGATTGTCATCCTGACATAAATTGTCATGTTTCCTAACTGCTCTTGTTTGCTATATATTGTTATTGCCTATGCATGCTCTTCATGTTTTTCCTTTTTTTGTTCAAGTGTAGTCCAGATTGTTGCTCTGTATCCAATTGCACCTTTCTTGATTGCATTGTACCTTGTATTATGAATGTATTAATTACTGTATACAACATTGCACTGCTATGTATGTATTGCTTGTGTTGTCACTGTGATCAGGTCCTCCTTGTGAATGAGCTTGCTCTACAGAGTATTTCCTGTAATAAACTTGAAAAACTGTGTTTAGGAAGTGGGTGGTAGATATTCTTGCAAGTCCAAGAACCTTATTCTGTAATGGTGCTGTCAGGAATTTTTTTCTTCAACATTTACTGTATAAAAGTATCAGGATCCATTACACAGATTTTTCTGCTGGGTGTGTGTGTGTGTGTGTGTGTGCATAAGATGGAATTCATATACAGTGACCATGTGGTATGGAGTCTTTCCCAAGGAAAAGATTGACCTGGTGGGTAACTCTGTTAATAGTGTCATATCACACAGGGTCATATTCTTACAAATGTTTATTTATGTTCTTCTCCTGTATGAAAAAAAATCTAAAGTTGAAACATTCTTGTTTCTGGGACTACATTTTATACTATAGGACATCTTAAGTTATCACAAAAGATACGAGTCTCGAACTGAGAGAACATGCTGTAATATTTTATAGATCCAGAAGCAAATGATTTGATACCTTTTAATGAACCAACATAGATGTAACAACAAGAACAAAGTGCTCTAGCTTTTGGACCAACCAGTCTTTCTGCAGAAACTCATGGCAGTTGTTTAGAAAATACAATACTTATAACAGCTAGATAATGCAGAGAAAAACAGAAAAAATTCCCCATTGGTTTAAAATATTAAAAAAAAAAAAAAGATGATGTCAGAGAAGTTTAACAGTACCATACTGCCTTCAGCCAGGAGGAACCCTGGGTCAAAGGTGCTTGGTGGAACACACATACAAAGAATCCTACTGCATATAAATTTAATTGACATAAGATAACACTGCTGAAGCAGATAACTCCTAAATCAAGCTATGAGTGTCACAGTTTATATAAGGATGTGATTACTGAAAGGCAACCCCACCCAGATTAAAGACAAACTAAGATTGTTATAGGGCTCATGAAATTTCAATGTCTGCATTGTAGACAAGAATTTACCAGTAAGGTTGTCTTAAAAACATCAGTGCACACCGTGTGATGTGTAAAACCTAGCTGGACCTGTCACCCAGCTGTACTCTCAAGCTAGATATAAGGCCCAAGAAATTTCAAAAACCTCAGGACTATATAAATGATAATTTAAATATAAACTGATAATATTAATGTCAAACAAAACACTCTAGTCGAGGAACCTCAAGGAATTAAGACCATGTAGCCTGATATGTACTGATGTCAATATACACTGAGAATGTAACAACTTGATGTACCACAAGTGTTTAAGGAATCTGAAAAAGAGATAAAAATGTAATTTCTCTCCTCCTCTTCATACAAACAATACACCCTAACCCACCCCACATCACCATAATGTGGGTGGGGGAGATGCATAGCTTTAAGGAGATGTTCTCTTTCTCCCCCTTTTTTCCCCTCTCTCCCCCAGACACACACACTCCTAGTGAACCTTTATTTACTTCAGTCACTGCAGTTGTTCTCCAAAGGAATTCAACTTGTCATGAAATCCTAAGTAAAAGGGCTTATGTCTCCTAATACCTACAGAGCAAAAATGTCACACTATTTAACCATACTACTATCGGCATAGTAACATTTCCAAGGATTCTGGATAGAACTACCATGAAATAAACCTGCCACCCTCCCCAGGATAAGGTAACTAGAAGTAAATATAAAGTATGTGTTTAAGACCAGAGGTCTAACATACCTACATATCCACAAATTACTACAATATTAGCCTAATGTAAAAAGATCTGTGCAGGACCCCCATGCAAATGAGATCACACACCCCAATATGTACAGAGTTACAAAAATTATATGTGACAGTATATGATAACACTCCTGTATTACAGTAGCAGGCTAGGTAATCTGAATATGGTGCAGTGGAATCAATCCCACCCCCAGGCAAAGATAAAAAGTAAGGAGGAATTAATATTCATTATGTGTGTGAAGTAAGAATAGTAACACATTATAACTCCATATATCTAAATAGAGACCTACCTCAATGTGACAGCAAGCCCCACATCTGTTATATCACATACCTCACAACACATACACACACACACACACACGCACACACGCATTCACATCCCACACATGCCGAAGTCCTATAATATGTCAGTCTGAAGAAGAAGAAAAGGTCTATGGATGTTAGTTTCTGTAGTGTCCCATAAAACCAAGATCAACGTTCATCCCATCTGCTACCATATTGAGATGTAAAATAAGTTTAATCTCAAAAGCTAGTCTCTGTTGTGTGTTTTTGAGATTTCCTTTTAAGACCATTACTGACATATCTGAGATTGAGTGGTCAGGCTGGGAGAAGTGGTGCCCCACTGGTTTTTCAGTCTTCTTTGCTGTAATAGTATGTCTGTGCGAGTTCATCCTAGTGCGGAGCTGTTGGCGAGTCTCTCCAACATAACCTGTTTGTGGACATCTCTTGCACTGAATGAAATAAACAACATGTCGTGACATGCATGTGTAACTCCCATGCACCTGGAATTGTCTGTTTTGTGATATAACCACACAGTCCGAGGTAGAAATGAGCCCACAAGTCTTACAGGGGTGTTGATTGCAGGGTCGTGTGCCATTGAATGACATGATATTCTGTTCTGGTGAAAGTTTGCTCCTAATAATTAGGCTGGATAAATTTGGTAGTTGTTTAAAAGATAGTAGTGGGAGTTCCTTAAAAATACAATTAAGGGTTTCATCCTCACTAAATATTGGGTGGAGGGCTTTAATAATCTTACGTGAGCGTTCAAGATCTGGATGATATGTGACTACCAAGAGTATTCTGTCTGTAGTAGCTGTCTTTTCTTTATATTGAAGTAGTTGTTGTCTTGGTACTTGTGTTGCCCGTTCTGTTATCCTGTCAATTTCCTGAAGAGTGTCCTTCTCAATAAAGGTGTTTTCAACATAGCAAATTGTATCTCTGTCATCCTCATTTGAACAAATACGGTGACATCGGAGTGCTTGACTGTATATGGCAGATTTTTTTGTATGGTTTGGGTGATTACTTTTCTTGTGCAGGTATCTCTGTCTGTCTGTTGGCTTCCTGTAAATACATGTATGTAAGGTTCCATCCTTAATGGTGACTGTGGTGTCCAGAAAGTTAACCTTGGTGGTAGAGTACTCCAGGGTAAGCTTTATGGTAGGTTGGAGATTATTAAGTTTGTGATGAAAATCTCTGAGTGCATCTGTGCCCTCCGTCCAGATGATAAACAAATCATCAATATAACAGAAATAGGCTAGTGGTTTGTGGGGATACTGCCTTAAAAGATCCTCCTCCAAGTCAGCCATAAAGAGGTTAGCATACTGTGGAGCCATTTTGGTGCCCATTGCTGTTCCCATAGTTTGAACATAATGTTTACCATTGAAGTTGAAGTTGTTATGTGTCAAAATGAACTCCATAAGTTCCCCCACCACTCCAGGGTTGATGTTTTGTTCCGGTCCTTTCTCATGTATGTATTTAAGGCATGCTGCAATGCCATCTGTGTGTGGAATATTAGTGTAGAGGATGTTACATCCATTGTCACTAAAATGGTGTCAGGTGGTAAATCCTTATAACCAAAGTATCATAAAGAATGCGTAGTGTCCTGGATATAACTGTCTCTTTCCATAACCAGTGGTTTCAAAATGGTCTCTACAAACCCTGAGATCCCCTCAGTCAAGGTACCATTACCATAGACTATGGGTCTCCCTGGATTGCAAGGTTTATGTATTTTAGGCAGCATGTAGAATGTCCCTGGCCTGGGTTCAGCAGGGATGAGGTAAGTTAGTTTCTCTCAGACATGGTCTGGAAAAGTTCTAATTAAGCCACGTAGTTCATCTTTATATCTTGTAGTGGGGTCACTCTCTAATTCTCTGTAGTATGTAAGATCTGTTAGCTGTCTATTAGCTTCATTAATATAATCCTCTCTGTTTAAAATCACCACTGCAGAGCCTTTATCAGCTTTTTTGATGACAGTGTTATGGTTTGATTTCAGTGTCCCTATAGCTCTCCGTTCCAGTGGAGAAAGGTTATAATGGGTCTGTTTTTGCCTAGTAAGGATTTGACCACTGACTTGTTGGCGGAAACAATTAATGTAATTGTCTAGTTTTTTGTTACGCCCACTTGAGGGGGTAAATTCAGATTCCTTTTTCTTATCCATTACATTATTGCTGTTTGCACTGTCTTCACTACCAGCGATTTCTTCCCTGCCATGAAAGAATTCTTTAAGTCTCAATCTATGGAAGTATTCCTCCAGTTCACCACAAAACAGTACGTTATCCAGTGGTTTTGCTGGGCAGAAAGTGAGGCCCTTTGAAAGTACATTTAGTTCTCCAGTAGTCAGTGTGTGGTTGGACAAATTAACAACTGAAAGGTGCCCATCAGTATTGTGTTGTTGTTCAGTGACTCCATTATGTTCGTCATGGTGGTTAGAAGTATGGTATGTTGAAGGGCATCCAATTTCCTATTTTTCATAAGCATGGCTTTTCTTAAGGTCCTTTGGTAGTTAGTGTGTATCTCTTGCAAGATGTCCTGAATAGGTTCCCCAGACATCCTTTCCAGAGTGGTAACAATTTCAGCAAACTCTTTAAGAACAACTTTTTTGGCATATGACATGTGAATCCTGTGATTTCTCAGTTTGTCAGAGGTCCTATGACAAAGTTGTTCTGCATATGTAGAATTGTTTGTATTTCGTAATGGATTCCAAGTAGTAAGACCTTTAGGGATCATGTTTCTCCTCTTGCACTGGGTTGGAAAATAGATGTCACTGTCTAGCTGTGCCAGTTTCTTCTTGATGTTATTTATTACACTATGCATATAGACGTTGGTGATGTCCAAACCTGTTAATTTATAATAGTGAGTATCATACATTCATACAATGTATGAAAACTTGTTGAGTCTTTCACACGTCTGTTGGGCGGGATGTGGAGTGCCTCAAAGATATATTCCCCCACAATCACCTTTACCAGGTGAGTAAATATTTTATGGCATCTTTTTCGGCCATTTTGTTGTTACAAAGAGAAATGCATCTTTTTTTATACTTCAAAGCTTTATTCAATGTTGAACAGACTCGACGCCATGCTTTTAAACCATCATTTCCAAGATATGACAATAAAGAAGGGTCATTAAAATTACATTCGTGACCTTCAAATATGCAGATTAACAATAACGAGCTGGTTAACAAGTGAACATATAGATAAAGTAAAATGGGTGTACTATAAAATTAATCATATTCCTCTGTTTCCGTGTTCTTTTTTTTTGTAATACTGATATATTCATTCAAATAAGAAAAATGCATCTTAAATGCAAATATGACTTCCCCTGAACCTGAGGTAGATACTTTTGGAATCTTGTGTATTTTTACAGTTTTTTAGAGCATCTGCTCTCTTGGTGAAGTTAAACTTGTATTATTGCACCCATAAGGAGTTACTGTGATTGCAACATACATTTTATTGCATCAGAGGTATGGTGATGACTCCTCTGTCTTCCCCGCTTCATCTACAGTACCTCCTCCTCACCTGCAGTCGTAGAAAAAGCCAGAAATACTGCCCAGGTAAAAAGAGCCCACCTCTCAGATGCAAAAAGCATTTACAGCCACAGGTTCAGAAAAATAAATAAATTGCTTTAATTCTTAAACAATTTTTCAGTTTACTGAATAATACTAACAGCCCAAATCTGAAGATCGTGACTTGTAGTCTCTAAAGTGGGCTGATTTCCTTTGCTGAAACAGTTTCTGAACTGAAGTATGAGAGCATAGTTATGATTACTACAGTACTAAGAGTATCTAAGCTTTTTAGATTACATCTGTTACTGCAGTACATTACAGTTTGTCATGAACATGTACAACACTGTAGCTGATGAATGCCACCTTTCCTGTGAATTTCTCCCTGAAAGTACAGAAAGGCATGGGTTGAGGGCTTACAGGCATGAGACACATTCTTGTTGACATGCAGGCATGCTTTTTCGTTGTCACTTGTATGTTCTTCCACTTTCTCATACAAAGATACACATGTGCAGAGTGGGCATTGATTGACCTTCGTGCTTAATCTGAAAGCTATAGCAACAGAGGCGGAACTTGAACTGAAGGCCACCGGCCTTCTCCATAGGTTGGGGGTGTTGTCAAAACCTCAGTTAGTCTTTCTCTACATCAGTCTTTATTATGTGCGAGCATCCGTTTTGGGCTTGTTTTTAATAGAAGGCCTGGTTTTGTTTTCTTTCCCGCTGTGCCCTTCACTGCTTTTCACCAAAGTTGCCTGAGCTTCATGTGTTCTGTGTGTGTAGGAGCTTCTGGTTTTAGCTATGTAGAAGGGAGACTGTAAATTCTTTGTTCTAGGCAGGGTCTATTCAAACAACATGAAGTCTTGCTATATTATGACAGTAGCAGTTTGATCCAGCTCTAGAACTGCTCCAGAGGTGAAATGGTTAATATCATTCCAAACTAGAACTTTGAGCAGGAGCTCTAAGAAGCAGCTCTATCTGTGTAATTTCAAACCTGAACTGTCAGATTCTTTACTCCGCCTCAGTGAACAGTCGCTCCGGAGATTTCTCCTACTGCTCGGTTCATTTCTCGGTTTAAACAGTGTTTTCTCGGTCCGATTCAACCGAGAATAGTTTTATTTTAACACAAAACCGTTCGGTTCAAGCTCTGTCTGTGGTAATCGTAAGTAATTAAAAGGTTTTGTCTGTGTGGAACTTGTAAGTTTATCGGTTCGGTTTTGAACCGATCAGCTGGGTTTAAAACTCATTAATTTTAAAGTTTAACATTTTAGAGTGCGGTTCCGGTTCTTATCGGTTCTAAAAAGGATTTTATTACGTTTTTCCAATACCGTGACACGGTTGGGAACCGATAGGGTGTCTTGCCTGGCACTGCCGTTAAAGGGCAAGTTTTCTGGTTAGGCTGGCATTATGTCTGAGAAACCCAAAAGAAAACCGGCCCATCTGGTTTCAACACTGTGATGTCTGTGGGGAAGCTTTGCCAAGGCTGACCCACACACCACATGTGTCTATTGTCTGGGGTTTGACCATCTCCAGTCAGACTGCCAGATATGTAAGAATTTCCCTGCAGCCACCCTGGAAAAGAGATTGGGCAGGCTCAGGGAACGAGAAGCCAAAAAGTCCGCTGACCCGGATGGCCAGCCCGGTTCGGTGCCAACCGAACCGGAGGGAGTGCCCTCTGACCAGGGCGAGACTTCCTCGGCAAAGAAAAGCTGGTTCTGAGGAACCAGTTCCAGTAAAGAAAACAAGAAAGTCAGCAGGTTTGGAGTCCAAAATCCCTTCTCCAACTGCTGCAGAGATAGCAAAAGCCATACAAATTGTCCAGTCACTGTCTCAGGTTCCGTCCGAACCGCCACTATCTCAGCAAAAGGTCGGTTCGTCGGTTCCAGTGGTTCAGGAATATGATGTTGAGGGTTTTATGAACCAGAGGAGGGGAGGATGATTATGAACAGTATGAATGTGGCTGGGAAGGTCTGGGTGTGCCCATTGAACGGACATTTCCCCAGACAGACCTTTAGAATCTCCCCATGCTATCTGAGTCCCCATCTCATTTTATGTTTTACAAAAGTTGCTGAAACCTCCAGCTTCCCTTGGAAGAAGCTGTGGATGAGCAAGAGGAGCCTGATTTTGTAGAAATGATGGATATTCCAGAGTCTAGGAGATTGTCTATTCCTTTGCATAAGTCTTTAGGAAGCAAACAATAAAAATTTTAAAAGCTCCTAATTCTGTGCCTCCTGTAGATAAAAGATGGACAGAAGGTACAATTGTCAGGTCCTGATACAGAATTCCTTTCTCAGCAATGCAGTCATGTTGGGGTAGTTCAGGCTGCAGCCTGTGATAAAGCTAATATTCCCTGCTTCACATCCTCCTGACAAGGATTCCAGGAAGACTGATGCCATGGCGAAAAAACAGTATATGGCAGCCTCTCTGGGACTCAGGCAAGCAAATTATATGGCTTATGTAGCTAGGTATCAGAAATCTAGATGGGATACTGTTATGGAATTAGCTAAGCAAGCCCATGGCCAGCTGGCTAGCGAACTAGAACAGGTGGCTGCTGATGGCATTGAGGCTTCTAAGGTACAGTTTCATGCTGCTGTGGATGTTAATGATGTTTCCTCTGGGGTCATGGCCACATCTGTAGCTTTTCAGTAGGTTGGCCTGGCTCAGATGTACTAGCCTGTCACGGATACCCAGACTAAGGCTATGGATTTTCCTGTGGTGGAAATTCTCTGTTTGGGGAGCAGACAGAGAATTACATGAAAAAGATGGATGAATATAGGACTACTTACAAAAGTGCCCAAGCTAAGGAGGCGGCAAGCCACTCCCCAGAGGCATACCCCCAGGGTGAGGGGTAGGCCTTTCACAGGCCTTTTATCAGACTCAGGCCTCCTCTGCCTATGCTCAGAGGGGCTTCTTCAGAGGCAGAGGCAGACGAGGGTGGGCAGGCCTGCTCCCACCCCTCAGCCTAAAGCACCTGTAAGCAGGCACCCTGATGGGGTGCCCAGGGCCGATCTCCTTGATGTGGGGGCAGGCTGGCTTACTTCAGTCAGAACTGGGCTTCTTTAACCTCAAACAAGTGGGTTCTGGAAGTAGTAAGCCAGGGTCTGGTTCTCAGCTTCAAAAAGTTTCCCAAGTTGAGAACCAGATTTTTTCTACCTGCAAGTGCTTCAGAGACCCTTGCTGTAGAGCAGAGGTCTCAACCCTGTTGGCTTTCAGAGCAGTGGAAGGGTTCCTCCCTGCACCAGGGCAGGGGTCTGTATTCAGATACTTCCTTACCCCAAAAGACAGGAGAATGGCGCCCATATTAGACCTCAGATATCTGAACAAGCATCTTTTGAAACTAAAGTTCAAAATGGTAACTCTGGCAATGATTTTACCCTCCCTAAGGCCAGGGGACTGGTTAGCCTCCTGGACCTCAAGGATGCTATTTCACGTCCTAATCAGAAGCTCCCAGAAAGTATCTCAGATTGAACTCCCTCGGGTCATTACCAGTTCAGAGCAATGCCCTTGGCCTCACCTCTGCCCCAAGGGTATTCACAAAGTGTCTGGCAGTGGCAGTGGCCCACTTAAGGAGGCAAAGGATTGCTGTTTTCCCTATCTAGACGATTGGCTCATTGTAGGGCAGTCCCAGAACAGGTAAAATCTCACCTGCAAGTCACCCAGCAGCTTCTCACCTCCTGGGCTTTCTGCTAAATCTGCCAAAGTCGGTTCTGGAACCAGTCCAGGTAATTACTATAGGGGCAGAGTTGGACACAAAGCTAGCCAGAGCTTTCTTCCCTTAGAAAGGGTGACGAATTTAGTGGCTCTGGCCTCCTCCTTCGCTCTGCAGGTCTCTCGACCAGCAAGACACTTTCTGCAGCTTCTGGGGCACATGGCTGCATCCACAGCTGTTGTGCAGGGAGCAAGATTTCAGATGAGAGACATTCAGTTTCACTTGAGAACCTATTGGTCTCAGAGGAGAGACCCTTTCCAAGTTGGTCCCAGTGACTCGAACCTTGATCCAGGCCCTCCAGTGGTGGCAGGATCAGAGCAATTAAGATTGGGGTCCCTTCATTTCCCCTGCTCACAATTTGACTCTCACTACAGATGCTTCCTTCTGGGTTGGGAGCTCACATGGGCGACCTTTCCACTCAGGGAGTGTGGTCCCCAGGAATCTCTGCTCCACATCAATTTGCTGGAACTCAGAGCTGTCTTTTAGCTCTTCAAGCATTTTCTGCATCTGTCCACAACAAGGTGATACAAGTCAGAACAGACAACACCACAACAATGTGGTACATCAACAAACAGGGGGCACTTGGTCTTCGGCCTTGTGCACCGAGGCAATGAAGTTGTGGTCTCTGGCCTATTCCCTGAACACTTCCCTCATAGCAGTTCATCTTCCGGGAAGGACAACGTCCTAGCAGATGCTCTCAGCAGGATTTCCCAGGGCCATCACGAATGGTCCCTGGATCCTCAAGTGCTGGGGATAGTCTTTGCCAGATGGGGCACCCCTCAGATAGATCTTTTTGCAGCCCCAGACAATCACCAACTTCCTCTGTTCTGTTGCAGGCCTCCAGTGCTGGTCTCAGTCCCCCTGGATGCCCTTCTCCTGGATTGGGCGGGGAAGTTTCTTTATGCTTTCCCCCCCTTCCCTCTCCTATTCAAAGTATTAGTCAAAATCAGATCTCAGCCTTGCAGGGTGGTTCTGATTGCCCTGGATTGGGCCAGGCAGCCCTGGTACCCACTCCTTCTGTCACTGACAACCCATCTTCCCCTTTGCCTCCCCAGGAATCACAACCTATTAACTTGTGCCCAGGGAAGGGTTTTGTATCCGGACCTCAAATCCCTCAACCTCAAGGCCTGGCTCTTGAGGAGTTAGAGTTTGCTGATTTACACCTCTCTCAGGGTGTTCTTGAAATCCTAAAGGCTTCCAGAAAGCCTTCCACTAGGGCTGCTTGTAGTTCTATATGGAAAAGGTTTTCCATTTGGTGTGCTGGGAAAAATGTTTCCCCAGAATCTGCTGATTTGCCCATTGTATTAGATTACATGGTCCATCTTAATTCCTTGGGTCTCAGACCAGCTACCCTGAGAGTCCATTTGGCAGCTGTCTCTGCTTTTGTTTCAGCAGGAAAGTCATCCCCTCTTTCTACTCACCCTGTGTTTTCCAAGTTTTTTAAGGGATTACTCCATACTAATCCACCCTTTCGGGAACCGGCCCCTGCCTGGGACCTTAATGTTTGTATTGCCCAGTTAATGCAACCCCCTTTTGAACCTCTGTTTTCTGCAGAGCTTAAGTATCTAACTTGGAAAACTGTTTTTCTGGTGGCTATCACTTCTGCTAGACGCATAAGTGAGTTGCAAGCCTTGTCAGTAGAAACTGACTTTATTTCTTTCCACAGGGATAAGGTAGTCCTTAGGACTAATAGGAAGTTTTTACCTAAGGTGGTTTCAGATTTCCATCTTAACCAATCTATCTCCCTTCCAGTATTTTTCACTGATCACTCCTCTTCTAGCGAGAGGAGGTTGCACAGCCTGGATGTTAAGAGAGCTCTTAGTTACTATATAGAGCGTACCAAAGGTCACAGGTTCGAATCCCACCAACTTTTCCTTATCTATGGTGAAGTTGGGAAAGGCAAACCTGCCACTAAGAGATCAATTGCCTGGTGGATTGTCTCTTGTATCCAATTTTGTTATCAGAAACTGGGCATAGATCCCCCCTCTGGCTTGAGGGCTCACTCTACCAGGGGTACAGCTGCGTCTCTAGCTGCTGCCAGAGACATCCCTATATTAGAGATATGCCAGGCTGCTACTTGAAAACGGTACACACTTTCACCAAGCATTACTCCCTGGATGTCCAGGCCAGGAGAGATGCTCGGTTTAGCACACCTGTTCTTCAGAGCCTATTCCTAAGTAGGTTCTGCCCTCCTCAATGGAGGTACTGCTGTGTAGTCTGCTACTGTCATAATATAGCAAGACTTCATGTTGTTTGAAGAAAAATTACCCACCTTAGTAATGTTGTTTCTTCTAATGGAGTCTTGCTATATTATGACCTCCCCAGCCTGCCCTCTCAGAACTTCTACTTGGGTGGGGGTGCGGGCAACCTAGTGTGGGCACTTATTTTGTGCCCTTTAGCGCTTTTTCCCTTTTGGGGGTTTGGGGTGTGTTTTATTATACTGTTGTTTTATTCTCATGTTGTTAGAATTGTATTAGTAGTTCTGGTCCCTGACTTGAGTCTTGGGTGTTGGGACCAGCAATGGTTGTTGGTATTTAGGTAGCTATTTGGCTAGTGTAGGTTACAGCTTCCACACAGACCTTAGTGAGTTTTTGCTCGTAAAGATCTGAGAGTTCAGGTTTGAAATTACACAGATAGAGCTGCTTCTTAGAGCTCGTGCTCAAAGTTCTATTTTGGAATGGTATTAACCATTTCACCTCCGGAGCAGTTCTAGAGCTGGATCAAACTGCTACTGTCAGAATATAGCAAGACTCCATTAGAAGAAACAACATTACTAAGGTGAGTAATTTTTTCTCCTACACCAATGAAGCCTCATGGTGTCCGTTACGCAAGTCTCCAAGGGCAGGAAATGCTCCCACTGTTGCACTACCACATAGTAACTGTTACATGATCAGTTTACTTACATTGTGTTCAGAATTTTGCCAAATGAAGTTTAACAGCATGTTTTTCAGCCACGGCCTCCAGCATTGGTTTTTTTGTTTGTTTTTTTTACTTTCTTTCGCTCCGGTCACAGCTCATGAGGACTTCTGTCAGGCAGCCAGTCCTTGTCCTGCCTACCAGAGGCTCCCTTGAACTGTACTTCCTCCCCCCCCCTTGCAGTCGGCACCTCCGGTATCACCTGCCCGGGAAGGGTAGCCTTACGCCTCTTGGGGTCCTTGACGAGGCAGATTCCGACTGTAGCTGGGCCCTGGAGGGAGGATCTTGGAAGGCCATCCAAGGAGGAACCCGACGGAGGGTATGGGGGACTGGTGCCGTTGCCTGCCCCACAAGTGAGGTTTTTCCTGTGTTCTGTTCCACCCACTCCCTTCGTGTGCATCCCCGATGCTATTGGCGCACGGCAACCCTGCCTGCGTCTGGCACGCCATTACATGCTGCACGCGCAACTGCCGCATCCCTGATCTCCACCAGGGGCCGACAGAGCGCCAAGCTCCCCAGTGCCCTCCCCCGGGACAGGAGAGCAGCTCAGCAGGTGCTTAATCCAGTCCCTCCCCTGCCTGCACCCGAGCTCGCTCCTAAACTCGGGTCACCGGCATAGCATGTGGTGTAGCATCCAGCGCCTCAACCCTCAGCACCACTGGGCCGGTGTCCAGCATGTTTAAAGAGGAAGAATTGATGTGATTGAACAAAACCAATTTGCTGACCTGTAAAAACTCGGTAGCAACTTCAGAGAGCTCTTACTTTCCACCTACCTGCCAATTTTGAGGCCCTTGTTAATCCAACTTCCAAATCAGGCATATGAACGCTACCCAGATACATTTGTAATTCCAGATCTCCCTGCTACCACTACAAACTTTGTTGGAAAGGCAGTTATCAGGGAGAATAAAAAAAAAAGCCTGAGTCAAGCCAAAGTGACCGCTCAAGATCCTGTCCTTAGAGGCCTTGGGGACCTAAAGAATTGTAGGTCTATTCTTTAGCCCTTCTGTTCATAAGCTTCCTTATTCTGCTTCTGATTGGAGGAAGAAAAACCTGGAAAGAAGAGGAAAACTTAAGTCAAAGAGATCAAAAAACAAATGAAAAATGGAAGGATTTTGCTTTCAAGGAGGAAAGACCTTTGTTGACTCTTCCAGCTAATCAGTAGAGGAGGAGGATGACAGGCTCCTTCGACCCAGAAAACTTTGACTACATAACAGGAAGAATCAACTCCAAATAAACTGTTTCTCAAAGTACCTCACCACTTATGGTGATATAACAGGAATTAATTAATATATTCTACTATCTTCCTAGACTTAATCACTAATAACCCAAACCATTATTCTACAGTAGCTTTGGGATTTAATCAAAAGATTTTACCGGACACCTGATAACGTATAACATCCTTAAGAAATGGAAAATCTAAGTTCTACCCTGAAGGATAAGTCAGAGACACTATAAACAGCTCGGTCCTCAAGCTTTTGTGTAGGATCTTGGAAATATTGAATTGCATAGGCTAGACCCAATCCCTGATATAGATGTTGCATGGCTATTCTTCTGTGATGAGCTTGTAGTAGTCCGTAACAAACCTGTTTTTAAAGTTACAATTCATGTGTGCTATAAAAGGGTTCAGAATTGTCTCTGGCCCACTGACCAAATGCTAGCGGCTTTGTATCCAGACAGTAAACATTTCCTTTAACAAGCTTAGCTTGCAGGTGCTGGAGGAGGTAACTTTTTAATATGTGCATGGTTTTGGGGCCTTGGAAAATCTTAGGTAGCAGTGGATTTTCGTAGTCACTAACCCTGCTGGCTAGTGGCTGCAAGACCTAATTTCGACCCCTGCGGTAAAAAATAAAGACACTGCTGGCTTTCCATTCAAGTAACAAAGCATCTAAGTTGTATTGAATTGCGTTTCATTAAACACATATTGCTTTGGGGTAGCATATTTTTATTTTATGCTCACTTATTTCTTGCAGATTCAAAGAAATATAGGCCCTGGTCCACCCCCCCACTTATGCTAGAACAATCACAGGGTCCAATTTCTTTGGATCTGCAAGAAGTAAATAAGCTAAAAATAAAAGTATGTTTCCAAAGCTAATTTTTAGTTTGAAGTAACCCTGATTCAGATAGGGAGCATATGCAGTTCTTTATTTGAATAAAAACATGCTTCTAACCCCATGTATTCTTCTCATATTCCTAACTCTCTGCAGTTAGCCTGCTCAGTAGAACTTCCCGGAGAATGGAACTATATGCTAATGATGGAATCATTGGCACATGAAACATTCAAACTGCTGCCCTCATCTGCTGTACATTCTATCAACGTCTCAGATTTCTTACTCCGTCTCACAGATCTAGACGCCCAGGAGATCCCTCAGGTCATTGTTGGCTGATTGTGAAGTATAATTTATTGAATTATACATAATTCTCTTTCTACTGCCTTCATTCATTGTTGAATTTTATTCTAACATCTAATTTGTCATAGTTTAGTTAGATTTAGTGTTTATTTCTTGGTTCCTCGCGGTTCGGTATAACCGTTGAGGAACCAAATATTAATTTATTAGTTGTGGACTTTTTCTGCTTTGAATTCTCTTTTTTCATTTTAAAAAATATTACTGTGTTAAGTTGTATGTGTTTTGTTTAAACCGCTAACCCAGTTTCTTTATAACCACTAACCCGGTTACTGTGAACCGTTGTATCGGTTCCGAGACCCACTGATCCGGTTCCAAATTTTCTGAATTTATCAGTTCTTTTGGGGCCTAATCTGTTCCTGAACCGACCGCAAAAAAAAAAAAAAAAAAATTATAAAATCTTTGCGCTAAGGTTTTTCTCCTGGAAATGGAGCAGTCTGAAAAACCTAAGAAAAAGACTGGTCCCCCAGGTTTTAAAAACTATCTGAAATGTGGGGAAGTGTTTGCCAAGGCAGACAACCATAACAGTTGTGTGTTCTGCCTGGGAACTGATCATTTGAATTCTGACAGAAATTTGTAAATCTTTCCCACAGAAAACTGTGGAGAAAAGGACGGAGAGCTTGAACAAAAAGTTAGGAGGTGTTTCAGGCTCTAACCAGCCAACACCTTCCAAATCAGCTGGTGAAACCTCAGTTTCTTCTTTTACCATCCCTGATAAGGGTGAATCAACCTCTTTAAAGAGACTGAGTGTGCTGGCTGACTCTCTGGTCCCCTCCAAAAAGACAAAGAAGACCAAGCACGTCAAACCCCAGGCAAAACATACAGGGGATTCTTCTGTGCCTCACAGTCTGCCTACTGCTGAGGAAATTGCCAGGGCTGTCAAAGTCATTGAGGCAATTCAGGGGGTTATACCTTCTCCAACCCCCCCCCCCCCAAAGGTTCAGGAGATTACTCCCTGCTCAGACTCCCAGTCTCAAGAGATGGATACTGGGGAGCATGATTTACCAGAGGAAGATGAAGGTGAGCCCATTGAACTGGAAATCTCACCTGAGCAGGAATTTGGCTCTCCTCCTAGGCCTGAGGATTTTTCCTCTCACTTTTCCTTTGTGAGGAAAATAGTAGATGCCCTTGACCTGGCTACAACCGAGGTCATAGAAGACGAGGAGGAGGCAGAATACATGGAAATGATGGGGTTAACACCCACTAAAAAGATTTTTCTGCCTCTCAGTAAATTCTTCAAGAAGGATTTATTGACAGTCCTGCAGAACCCTAACTCTGTCACTCCTTTGGACAAGAAGGCTGACAAGAAGTACCAACTGGACAAGAAAGGGGCCGACTTCCTCTCTTCTCACCCTGATCATCCGGGTATAGTCCAGCAGGCAGCCTGTGAGAAGGCGAGGGTTCCTTTATCCTCTCACCCACCTGAGAAGGATTCAAGGAAAATGGACATTATGTCAAAGAAAGGATATTTAGCTGCCTCTCTGTGGGTAAGACAAGCTAATTACCAGGCCTACGCTGCACAGTATCGGAAGACACTGTGGCAGTCTGTTTTGGCCATGTCAGAGAAGGTTCCCTCTCCTAACTCTGATAACCTAGCAGAAACAGCCAGATTTGGACTGGAAGCATCCAAATACCAGTTCCAGATGTCAGCAGATGCCAGTGATAACACTGCTAGGATTATGGCTCTGACTGTAGTCCTGAGAAGGTTTGCTTGGCTAAGGGCTACAAATCTAACACAGGATACCCAGGCTAAGGCCACGGATTTCCCTGTTCAGGATCATTCTCTCTTTGACAAACAGACTGAAGAATATATGAAAAAGGTGGACGAATACATAACTACCTATAAGAGAAATTCATCCAAGGACAGGCCTTCTACTTCTTATAGGCCTTATGGAAGGGGGGGGTAGATGAAGGTCCTTTGGCAGGCCCTTCTGTCAGCATCAAGCTGTTTCACAGCTGCAGCCATACCCACAGCAGACTGGGTATTATAGGGCCAGAGGCAGGAGGGGCTCCAGGAGCGGTTCCCAATCCACCCAGGTTCAGGCACCACCTAAACAAAATCCCTGACTCCTTTGCCAAGGTCGCCTCCCGTATACTGGTAGGGGGCAGACTGGCTCACTTCTTTCAGGCCTGGCAGGCCATAACCACAGACAAGTGGGTATTGGAAGTAGTGAGCCAGGGACTCTCCCTGAGTTTCAAGTCCTTCCCTCCTCTGAAGTCAAGGCTATTCAAACCAGCCTACCTTCTTGAAGAACAGCTCCTAGAAAAGGAGGTTCAAACCCTGCTCAGCATAAAAGCAGTGGAGCAGGTACCAACACTTCAGATGGGCAGAGGGTTTTGTTTCCGGTATTTTCTTACCAAGAAGAAAAATGGGGAGTGGCAGCCTATTCTGGACATAAGGCATCTGAACAAATACCTGGCAAAGCCAAAATTCAGGACGGTGACCGTACCTTTAATTTTACCTGTCATTCAGCAGGGAGATTGGCTGGCATCTCTAGACTTAAAAGATGCCTATTTCCACATCCCCATAAGGGAGTCTCACAGAAAATGTCTCAGGTTCAGACTCCTTTCAGGTCATTACCAGTTCTCAGCTCTGCCCTTCGGTCTAACCTCAGCACCAAGGGTATTCACAAAATGCCTGGCAGTGGTAGTGGCATTCCTACGAAAACTAGGAATTACAATTTTTCCCTATCTCTACGATTGGCTAATTGTGGGAAAGTCATTTCAGCAGGTACAAACACACCTGAACATAACAAAAGATTTGTTGCAGTCTCTGGGCTTCCTGCTAAACTAGGAAAAGTCCATCCTCACACTGGTTCAAGTCCTGCATTTCATAGGAGCAGAACTGAATACCTTAAAGGGAAAAGCTTTTCTTCCAGAGGACAGAGTTCAGTCCATACTAAAACTGATTGCCTCATTCGAATTGGGAAAGCCATGTCCTGCAAGAAGATACTTCCAAATACTGGGACATATGGCTGCTGCAATAGGAGTGGTCTTGGGAGCAAGACTTTGAATGAGAAACATACAGTTTCATCTACAGACACACTGGTGCCAAAGAAAAGACCATATGTCAAAATTGATCCCTATAACAAGGTCAGTGATCTGGTTCCTGCAGTGGTGGACACATATACACAATCCAAGGACAGGAGTTCCCTTTCAAGGGGAAAATCCCTCAGTCATCCTTATAACAGATGCTTCTCTGTTAGGATGGAGTGCTCATATAGGAGAGCACACTACCCATGGTACGTGGTCAAGCATGGAATCTCTCCTCCATATAAATCTTCTGGAGCTCAGAGCAGTGTTTCTGGCTCTCAAAAGTTTTTCCCAGTTATTACAGGGTAAGTCGGTGCAGGTCAGAACAAACAACACCACCACAATGTTTTACATAAACAAGCAAGAGGGAACAAGGTCGCCGGCCCGGTGGTGCCGGGGGTTGAGGCGCTGGACGCCACAGCTTGCTCTACGCCAGTGACCCGGGTTCGGGAACGAGCTGGGAGTTGGCGGGCGGGGGAAGAGATTGAGCATCCGGAGGACTGCTCTCTCTTCCCGGGGGTGTGAGGGGGGGATTGCTCGCTCACGGAGCTACCTCTGGCAGTAGCTGGGGGTTGCCAACTGAGCAGCATTGTACATGCCAGGGGGGAGGGCTGAGCCACGGCGCACGCTGTCAGTAAGTGTCGAGCTCCGTAGCAGGGGTGGGGAAAAAAGCAAGGGGAATAAAGCCTCCTACTCACCGGTGAGATGACAGTGGCCCCAGTGGGCCCTCCCACATCCCTAATACCGGGACAGATGTGCCCAAGAACCCCTCTGGAGGACCCGACGAACTCACAGTAAGATCCTTCACACTTACCAGCCGCCGAGGGGAGGGCGGAATCAGCCCCGGAGATGGTACCGGGGGTCGGGTCTACTGGTGGTCATTCGGGAGGAGGGAGTTAGGGAGATGTGAGGGGTTCAGGTTGGGAGTAAGGTGGAGATCTGCGTGGGTACTCCTGAAGGATGCCCGGGGTGTAGGATTAAAAATTAAAAAGAGGGAACAAGGTCGGACCCCCTGTGCACAGAGGCCATGAAAATTTGGGAACTTGCTTACTCTCTAAAAGCTTCCTTGCAAGCCATTCATGTACCAGGCAAGGACAATACCCTGACAGATGCTTTAAGCAGGATCAACCAGGCACATCACGAATGGTGTCTGAACAGACAGGTACTGGACTCAGTGTTCAGACGATGGGGCACTCCAGAGACAGATCTTTTTGCCTCTCACGAGAATCACGTTACCCCTATTTTGTTGCAGGCCACCAGTCAGGGGCACCATTCCCCTGGATGCTCTGGCCTTGGACTGGTCAGCAAAGCATCTATATGCCTTTCCTCCCCTCCCTTCCCTCTCATCTTCAGAGTATTACTCAAACTCAGGTCACAGCCTGTGTCCATGATTCTGATTGCACCAGACAGCCATGGTATCCCCTCCTGCTGTCAATGTCAGTGTCCACACCAATCCTCCTACCCAGGAGGCAGAACCTACTAACTTCCCACCAAGGGAAGATCCTGTATCTGAACCTCAGGTCTCTCAGACTCAAGGCCTGGTTCTTGGGGACTTAGAGTTTGCAAATTTACAGCTTTCACAGGCTGTTCTGTATATCCTAAAAGGATATAGAATACCTTCTACTAAGAAAACCTATGATGCAAAATGAAAAAAGTTTTTTTGTCTGGTATGATGCTAAACATGTTTCTCCTTCTCTGGCAGAGATTCCACTATTATTGGAATATCTTACTGAACTGCATTCTCAAGGCCTCAAAAATACATCCCTGAAGGTGCACTTGGCATAAATTTCAGCTTTTATCTCAGCAGGGAAAACTGTTTCCCTACCATGTAACCCTATTTTTCAAAATATTCTTTAAAGAATTAGCTCACTTACATCCTCCCCTTAATGAACCAGTCCCAGTATGGGACCTGAATATTTGCATTGCTCAGCTCATGAAACCTCCTTTTGAGCCAGTGTCATCAGCACATTTGCAATATGTCACATGGAAAACTGTGTTTTTGGTAGCAGTCACTTCTGCTAGAAGAATAAGTGAGTTGCAAGCATTGTGTGTGGAAAAGGATAATTTATCTTTTCATAATGATAAAGTAGTACTTCATACTAAGAGAAGGTTTCTCCCTAAGCTGGTTTCTGATTTCCACTTGAATCAGTCCATGACACTGCCAGTCTTCTTCACAGAACATGCCTGTTCAGGAGAGCGTAGGCTCCACAGTCTGGATGTTAAAAGAGCATTAAGTTATTATCTAACTCACACCAAAGATCACAGCGCTGATAAACAGCAACTTTTTCTCACTTATGGGGATATGAGAAAGGGCACTCCTGCCTCTAAGAGATCAGTCTCTCGCTGGATAGTTCAGCGCATCCAGTTTTGTTACACAGAATCTGGAAAACAGACCCCAGCAGGCCTCAGGGCCCACTCTACTAGGGGCACAGTTGCTTCTATAGCAGCTTCTAGAGATATCCCCTTGCTGGAGATCTGTAAAGTAGCTACCTGGAGGTCAGTACACACCTTTACTAAACTTTATAGTTTGGACTTGCAGTCCACAAGTGATGCCTTGTTTGGCACAGCAGTCCTACAAAGCCTCTTTCCTAAGTAGGTTCTCTGCCCACCTCCAAAGGTACTGCTTTGAAGTCTACAGAGAGTTAGGACTATGAGAAGAATACATGGGGTTAGAAGAAAAAATTACTCACCTTAGTAATCTTGTTTCTTCCAATGTTTTCTTCCATATTCATGACTCTCCCTCCCGACCTCCCCTTCCAGAACCAGAACCTCTGAATGGTATTCTTACTTAACAGTCCCAAACACAAGCACACTTACTTTAATCCTGTGGGGTTGTTTTTTCATACTTACCTTTCTTTTTCCCATGTGATTCTGGGTGTTTCAGGCAGGCCTGATACCACAATCATTAGTATCAGTGGTAGGGTTAGTTATAGAACAGAGTTGTCTGTATCAAGCAGTTTTTTGAGCTTGAGTCACTTAGTAAGGTTGCCTTGTGGGCTTCCTAGAAATCTGAGATGTTGATAGAATGTACAGCAGATGAGGGCAGCAGTTTGAATGTTTCACGTGCCAGTGATTCCATCAGTAGCATATAGTTCCATTCTCCGGGCAGTTCTGCTGAGCAGGCTAGCTGCAGAGAGTTATGAGTATGGAAGAATACATTGGAAGAAACAAGATTACTAAGGTAAGTAATTTTTTCTTCTTACCCCAGGGGTCATTTAGTATCAGTAACTTTAAGCAGCTAGCTGACCAGGTAGTACTGCCCTGGAGGTGTGGTTTATTACGCAATAAGGCATGACCAAGGGTTATGTTAATGGTCTGTTAATCACCTTCTAGGGGTGTACTGTGGCACGAGGTGTAGCAGTGCCACATACCCCTAGAGGGTGATTAACTGACCATTAACATAATCCTTGGGAGTGCCTTATTGCTATTATAATAAAAAAATGTTTTTAAACAGTGTTAAACCTTGCTCCGCATATGGCTAAGCTCTACATGTATGTTAATAAAAGATTAACATAAGGCTGTTAGAATGTTTGCAGCCAATCAGAAAACTCCATTTCTCAGACCCTTTTTATAATGCTAATTAATTAGCATCAGTCAGTCAGGAAAGACTTTGAGGGTGTGCTGAGGAGAGACTGCGGAAAAGGCACCAGAATTTTTTCTCCACTGACTGAACAACACTGCCTCTGAGGTGTTCCACTCAATTGCCAAGAAAATAAGTTTTCTTTAACTTTTGTGGTAAAATCTTTTCATTTTATTTGTCTTTTACTGTGCCGAGTATATTTTAGCTGTTTTATTGCGGTTCCCGGGAACCGCATTTATCGGTCGGTTCCGCTGTTCCTCCGCGATTCCCTCCTATATTTCTTTTCATTTATTTTAACCGCGTCTGTGTATTTTAATGATTCCTTTTAAATCTTTTATTGCGGTTCCCTTTTTTCTTCAGGAACCACGATTTTAAGTGCTTTTTACTTCAGAAATAGCGGTTCTTTACTGCGAGGGAACAAATTGCATTCCATTACTAATGGTAGTGGAACCATTCTATTTAAAATGATTTCTGTTGATTGGCATGTCAGAAATCCCAAAAAAGAGGACTGGACCCACAGGTTTTAAAAGTTGCCTAAATTGTCACAGGATTGTTTCCAAAGCTGACACCCATGATCTGTGCTTAAAGTGTTTGGGTCCAGACCATTACTGTTCACTTTGCTCAAAATTTTGTTCCAGAACCTTGAGAAACAGGACACAGAGGCTTAGAGAGGTGGTTGAGAAAGGGTCCTCTTCAGTTCCAAAAAGACCCAGGCTTACCGATGAGGGGTCTTCAAAAAATTCTAATGGGCGTTGATGAAGCATCCACTAGCTCTAAGCCCAAAAGAGGCACTGATGAAGTGTCTTCACGAGTAAAAAAAATAAATAAATCAGGTGCTGATGAAGTGCCTTCAAAGCCAGGAGCTTCCAAAGGTGCTGAAGTTCCTTCAAAAAACAAAAATAATAGGGGCACTGATGAAGTGGCACCAAAGTGTGTAAAGATAAATTGCCTCCTGTTCCTCCTGGAAATGGCAAAGGTGCTCAAGCAGGGAGCAAGAAACATAAAGAGAAGTCTAAGCACGCACAGCTTGACAGTCTCCCTGATTTTCAGAAGGAGCTGCCCTCGGCTGAAGATACGGCAAAGGCTTGGCATGTTTTTCAGACCTCGCACGGTATGGGGTCTATTTTTTCTGCTTCATCAAGCAAACACCCTTCTGCAGCTCCCTCAGATGCAGGGGCCTACGGGGGTGAGGATGATTATTTTAATGCTCCAGACAGTATTTCAGGCATTAGTCCCCTGGAGCCTGACATCTCCCCTGATCCTCATTTTGGTGCTTCCCCTTCTGATCAGGAGGAAAGTTCCTCTATGCTAAGCTTTCTCCAGCACCTGGTGGATACTCCTGACATACCCTACTAGGAGTCCAACCAGGAGGAAGAGGATGATGACTACAAGGAAACGAAAGGTCTCCCTCTTCCTAAAAAGATGGCTCTCTCTATTTATAAAGCTTTTAGTAGAAGCACCATGAAGCTGTTACAAACCCCATCTTCCTTACCTGGGGTTGATAAAAGAATTGATAAAAAATACCAGCTCTCCAGATCAGGCACTTGACTTTTTGTCTGTCCACTGTGGGCATGAGGAAGTTGTGCAGCACGCAGCTTGTGATAAAGCTGGAGTGCCTTTGTCTTCCTTACCTCTGGATAAAGACTCCAAGGAGATAGATTACATTGCAAAGAAAACTTACACCTCTGCTTCTTTGCTTCTTCAGCTGTCTTCTTATTTGGCCTAAACAGCCAAGTATCCGAATGCCTTGTAGAATTCTGTACTAGCCATTGCTCATTCAGAGTCTGTGTCTATGGTCCAGGGCTTAATTGAACTGCTAAGACTGCCCTGGAAGCAACTAAGTACCAGTTCCAAATGGCAGATAACTGTGAGGCTGCATCCAGAGTTATGGCCCAGGTCATTTCTCTCAGAAGGTTTGCCTGGCTGAGGACCACCAACTTGACACAGGATACCCAGTCTAAAGCTCTGCACTTCCCCTGTGATGAAAATCTTCTGTTCCACTCCAGGACAGAAGAGTACATGAAAAAGGTGGATGAGTACAAGTCCACTTGCCAGAGCAATACGGCTAAACAAAGGACTTCCACCCAAAAGTCTCAGCCTAAGGCAGGCAGAGGAAGGGGTTATTTTCCTAAGCCCTACTACCCCTATCCTCCTCCTCAGTACAACTACTCTGACAAGAGGGTACTATAGGGGAAGGGGCAGGAGAGGCCAGAGAAATCCGGCCACTTCCCAGGCCCCTGCATCTCAATCCAACCCCTGACTTAAATGCCTTAGTCGCCTCTGCTCCACCAGTAGGGGGCAGGCTCTCCCACTACCTCCAAGCTTGGACCCACATAACTTCAGACAAGTGGGTCCTGGAGGTAGTGGAAAAGGACCTGCCTCTTCACTTCAAGAAGATGCCAGTTTTAAGGGGTTCTCTATTTTCAAAACCCCTAACCCCATCAGAAAAGCTCCTGCTGGAGCTGGAAGTCAACAACCTTCTGGCATCAAAGGTGGTGGAAAGAGTATCAGCCTTACAGAAAAACAAAGGCCTTTACTCCAGGTACTTCCTCACCCAAAAGAAATCTGGGGCGTGGTGACCTATTTTAGACCTCGGGTATCTCAACAGACACCTCCTGAAACCAAAATTCAGGATAGTGACACTAAAAATGGTCATTCAGTCTCTGTAACAGGCAGACTGGCTAGTCTCTCTGGACCTCAAGGAGGTTCAGGCTTCCTTCAGGGCATTACCAATTCACAGCCATGCTCTTCCGACCTAACATCTACACCAAAGGTGTTTACCAAATGTCTGGCTGTCGTGGCAGCACATCTTAGAAAATAAGGGGTTTCAGTGTATCCCTACCTGGACGACTGGCTGATAG
The DNA here is from genome assembly GCA_016271365.2 of Neoceratodus forsteri. Lineage (NCBI taxonomy): Eukaryota > Metazoa > Chordata > Ceratodontiformes > Ceratodontidae > Neoceratodus > Neoceratodus forsteri. Next base: position 1,225,719,665 of record CM028132.1, on the reverse strand, counting down.
TAGGGAAAACCCCAGTTCAGGTCCAGGAGTTCCTGTCGATTGCAAAAAGCACTCTGCTCTCTTTGGGGTTCCTCATAAACCTAAAGAAATCTTACTTAGAGCCATCCCAGCTCCTAACATATATAGTGACACAGCTGGACACAAAGCAGAGCAGGGCCTTCTTGCTACCAGAAAGAATTCACAATTTCTTAGCAGTGGTAAACTCTTTCACCCTGGGCCAGCCAGACACCTCCTAAAAGTCCTGGGACGCATGGAATCTGACTGCTGTAGTCCCAGGTGTCAGGTACAGGATGAGAGACATTCAGTATCACTTACACTCCCATTGATCCCAAAAGAGCAATGCTCTGTCCAAGCTTATACCAGTAACACATAGACTCTTCTTCAAGCCTTGTGCTGGTGGAAGGACACTGCCAACCTGCCAGTAGGTATCCCCTTTCAGATCTCCCCTCCTGCAAATGTGATCACTACAGATGCTTCCCTGCTAGGATGGGGGGCTCTTCCGGACAATTTCTCTTGTCAGTGGCACTTGGACTCCAAAAGAGTCAAGGTCACACATCAGTCATCTGGAACTCAGGGTCATTTATTTGGCACTAAAATCCTTTGCTCCTCGCATCAAAGGCCACTCAGTGCAGATCCAGACAAACAACACCACTGCCATGTTCTACATAAACAAACAGGATCGCACAAGGTCAGGGGAGTCCTTTTCACAGAGGCCATGAAGATTTGGACCCTGGCATATTCTCCCGAGGTGACTCTTATCAGCCATTCACCTTCCAGGTAAAGACAACACCCTGGCAGATGCCCTCAGTCACATAAGTCAGGGACACAGCGAGTGGTGCCTCAACAAACAGGTGCTACCCACAGTGTTCAGGAGATTGGGGGGGTAGAAATAGATCTATTTGCCTTCCCTCTTAATCACCAGTCCTGGGAACTCTCCCAGCAGATGTCCTGGTGTTGGATTGGTCAGGGAAGTTCCTATATGCATTTTCTCGCATTTTCAAGGTCCTGCCGAAACTCTGGCTCCAACCAGCACTAATGATTCTGGTGGCCCCAGATTGGCCAAGGCAAGTTTGGTATCCCCTGCTGCTAACACTTTTGTGAAGTGGGTCCATTCGCCTTCCCATCAGTCACTCACTCCTGACTCTTCCCCACTCAGGGGTGACTTATCCAGACCTGAAGTCTCTTCACCTCAAAGCTTGGCTTTTGAAAAGTTAGAGTTCCCTACTTCTCAGCACCCAGAACAGGTCCTTAAAATCCTGAGAATGGCAAAAAAACCTAACACAGAGAAGACCTGTGCAGCCAAATGGAAGAGATTCTCCACCTGATGTAAGGGCAGGAAGATTAGTCCCTTCTCAGCCTCTGACACCACCCTGTTGGACTACCTGGTTCATCTCCCAGGCCTCAGGCTTAAGGCCCTCTTCACTTAAACTGCATTTGGCTGCAATCTCGGCCTATCTCTCAGTGGGAAAGTCTAAAGCTGTTTACTCCCAACTGGTGTTGAAACAGTTTTGTAAAGGTCTGTCACACCTTCAGCCTCCTGTTAGGGAACCTGTTCCCCCTTGGAGTCTAAATCTATGTATTGCCAAGCTCATGGAACTTCCCTTTGAGCCTATGGCTACAGCCCATCTCAAGTATGTTACCTGGAAAACTGTCTTTCTGGTAGTCATTACTTGTGCAAGGAGGATTTCAGAGTTGCAGGTTCTCTGTACCGAGCCCAGCTACATTATCCTCCTCTGCGATAAGGTTGAGCTCAGAACAAATAGGACGTTTTTGTCTAAGGTGGTGTCTGAGTTCCCCCCCTTAACCAGTCCATTACCCTACCAGTGTTCTTTACTGAAAAGTCCACTCCTGGGGAACAGAAACTCCATAGCCTGGACGTCAAAAGAGCCCTGTTCCACTATTTGGAGCACACTAAGCAGGTTAGGGGTTCCTCTACTCAACTATTCCTTACCTGTGGGGAAGTGGGTAGAGGTAGACCAGCCACTAAGATAACTATTTCTCATTGGATAGCCTCTTGCATTAGTTTCTGTTATGACAAGGCTGGCAAACAGCCTCCTGAGGGCCTTAGAGCCCACTCTACAAGGGGCACTGCTGCCCCGGTGTCAGCTGCTGGGGACATCCCTTTGTTGAATGTCTGCAAAGCAGCCACTTGGAAGACTACACACATTCACTAAGCACTACTGCCTAGATGAACAGTCTAGATCTGATTCCAAATTTGGAAGGGCGGTGCTGCAGAGCCTCTTTCCTAAGTAGGTTCTCTGCCCTCCTCCCAACTACACTGCTTGTAGTCTGCTTAAAGTTACTGATGCTAAAGGACCCCTGGGGTAAGAAGAAAAAATTACTCACCGTAGTATTCTTCTTTCTTCCAAGGTGTCCCTTAGCATCAATTAGCTTCCACCCTTCCTCCCCTGACAACCTGACTACAGAGGCCTCTGCCTTTGTCTTCTCCCAGATTTGCTATGTTTCCACTTGGAACTTCGTTTTAAGCAAAGTTTTCTCTGGTTTATTGTTAAACATGCTTGTTGCATGATTTTTAATTCTTATTGGTTCATAACTCTGGGAATGTGCCCATTTATCTTCGAAAAAATGTTGGTGCCTTCTCAGGCAGTCTCTCCTGATTGGCTCATGCTAATTAATAGCATAAACCACACCTCCAAGGCAGTACTACCTGGTCAGCTAGCTGCTTAAAGTTACTGATGTTAAAGGACACCTTGGAAGAAAAGATTACTACGGTAAATAATTTTTTCTTTGTGTTTTGCAGCCAGCATGAATTGCTACTTTCAGGGGCAGCAAATCAAACATTTAAATGCCATTGATAATAACCTCTGACTTACTAGATATGAAGAGGAACAGAGAAATCTTATTGTAAAAAAAACAAAATCTAAAGATCTAACCAAAAAGCTGGTTTTCAGGCATGAAATTCCTTTAACAGTGAGTGCATAGTTCTGGTCAAGAAACCTGCAACTATTAAGTTACTAGGTAATCCAAGTAAATTCTGGGGCACAGTAAAAGACTGCATAGCATGAAGACTGCCAAACCCCCCGGAGAACTGTCCACAGCAAAATAAGCTACAAAGACAGCAAAAGTATGGCACATCAATTTAATCTTATTCTTTATGCAAGTCAGTCTCACCTTCGATTCAGTACATCAGTCAGCAGTTGCAGTCAGATAGCTGTCATATAAGGATAGAGAACATATTCTCTATATATGCATTCCGTTTCAGGACTAATATGCCAGTGAAAGTACTAACAATGTTAAAAAAAAATTTTAAACAAGGAATCTGTTAAAAACTCAATTGATCCCATATTTCTAAAACTGTTTGCTGGTATTGTATACAACCCATAAACCAAACTGTTTAACCTGCCTCTGCAAATAGGCCTATTCCAATCTGACTGGAAGAGGATGGGAGAAATTACATCTGTATTCAAATCTAGAAACGTACTGTATATGAAGGCTCAAAGTACAGGCTAACATTTCAACTCTCCAGTAGCTCTTAGATTTTGGAGAAATTGATCCAGCAGCAAGCTCTAGTGACTGCCCACACATGCTTAAAGGTCAGCAACAACCAGTTACAAATGATATCTTCTATCTATCTAGCATCAGTTCACTATTTGCTCTTGGGCAGTCTTCCACTGAGCATGCCCAATCACCTGAAATAGTCTTCAACCATGGCTTCTCTTACCACCCAGTCATGTGGTCCTTTGTCTCCTCTCCCTCTCGCTCTGAGATGTGGTCATCCCTAGAAGAATGTGATCAGGTTGGTTTGGTATGTTGGACAAAGGTCCACCCAGGTACCACAGGCAAAAGAAGAGCTGAGTTCGGTAATGAGGCTTATGACTATTTATTCTCTCTTGTTCTAAAATGATCCATGTAGTTGGCCACCCTCAACATTGAACTGGTGGTCCTCATCACTTGTCATTGGGCTCCCGTCGTCAACATCAATCTCATCACAAACAGGAGAAAGCTGCATGAGAACATTGAGGATGCAAGGTTTATGCCTTCTTGGCCAATCCTTCCAGTTTCAGCTATGCCTGTGTGTCTGAATGCCTAGTACAGCCCTGATGACCACCCTATCCCCCAGTGGGGGCTCCAACAAAGGACTCCAAGCCAGAGGCAGGCTGCCCATTTCCTTGTCGGGGGGGGGAATCACATGATCATGTGGGTGGTTATCTCACCTTGTCAGAGTCCAGCTCTGCTGTATAAGTGAATCATCATTCTGGTCGACCCTGAGGGTACGGGATGACAATTTGCAGACCGAGATAGCTATCTCATAAGAACACTCATCCTTTTCCTTGTTCCTCAACAAGATGTTAGCTCAGGCTACTCCTCTGCAGGAGATCCAGAAGAGGAAGAGCTACTCACTGATGGACACCCTGGAGAAGGATTTATTCCCCTGGAGTGGCCTCCTCTATTGCCATAGATGTTCTAAGCATAACACTTAGTATCGGGAAGCATCTGACTTCTTGCCTTACCCTCCTTGTATAATGGTCTTTAAGTACCTGGTGCAGGGTGGTTACACCAGCTTTACATTCACCTTTCTCTGGAAGATTTCAATGTGGATGCAGTATTCCATATGGCAAAGATGCAGGGAGTCATAAAAGTCCTTAGAAAAGTAGTCAAAGAGACAGGATGACTTTGGCTGCAGAGTGTATATATTAGCGTTCCTCGGCATTCAACAGGCCAGCTATGAAGCCCCGATAACTGGGTGTAGCCTTTAGTTATTTCAGTGACTATCACAGCTGTGGCCTTTTCTGCTGAAGGATAACCAACAGAACCATATAGATATCCTGGACAAGGGATGCTCCATGGTGAGGTATGAGTTATAGGTGGCCTTGATTAGGCTGATGTCTTGGCCAGGGTCATAGGTTAAGACATCCTCTTACTTTGTCAGGTGTGACTGTGCCTTTCATTCTTGACACAAGAAATTCAGCAAAAAGTGGCAGACTTTCCCTTCAGCAGTCAGAACCTGTTCGTGGTGGAGATTGATGGGTACTTAGTTAGGATTTAGAAGTCCCTCAGCCTGATCTGAGTCACCTTGGTTACCAATACCAAACTAACCAGTAAGCAGCATGTGCAGAGCATTGGCTTCTTGTTATGGTTCCTTTCCTGGACCACAAAACCAGCAGCAGCAGCCGTAGCAGCAACAGAGCTGCAGTATCAGGAGTACCACCAGGCCAAGTCATTCTCTAACAAGAATTCCGGATAAGGTCAGTATAAGGGTGAGAGCATCCATACATGTGGTGGTCAGGACACTGGGTCCACATCCAAAGGCAAAAAGTGATGGGAAGAGGGGAACCATCTCCTTCTTGCAGCAGTCCCTGCTGTAGCTCCTGGCTGAGGGCCACTCATTCTCAGGAATGCTGGAGGCATTTCAGAAGGAGTCTACTCACAAAACGTGGTTGCAAGTAGAAAGGTTGGAATCTGCTTTCCTGCTCAGTGAAACACATCCTGAACTACCTCTGTTTCCTGTCCCAGTTATGGCTGCGAGTTATGTCTCTTGTGGTGCACCAGGCTGCCATCTTGGTGTATTAGGCTAAGGGTGGTATTGTGATGAGGACCCAGTTGGAAAAAAAGCCTACTGCTTTTTTCAAGGGTCTAGACCATCTGATCTTACTTTGAGGAAGGTTCTTGCAGCAAGCCAATACCGGTAGGACTTAGCAGCCAGGTGCTAGTACCACACAGAAATTTCTAGCTAGCAGTCTATCACAAGGGACCGCCCACCACCATCACCCTCTGACATTGGCCTATCCTGTAAAGGCAGGTGGTCCCTGACACACTCCTCAGTTCTTTCTCACCGTCAACCCACACACATCGACCTTAGTGGATGCCGTAGTTACGGTCGACCGTCAATACTCGCGCTTGCCATGCTTTTTTATTTTTCTCTCTTCTTGAGTATAAACATCGATTTTTCAGTGTTACCGCTGTTGAGTTTAACTTCTCCACCTACCTCGTCTTGTAACTGCTCCACAGAGTGTGCCTGCAGCAAACAAATTCCTGAAAAAGACAGCCACTCTGCGTGCATCCTTTGCCTAGGCCCCAATCATGACACCGAAACCTGTCACATTTGCCAGAAGTTCAGCCAGGCCACTTGAAGACGTCATCGACTGGAGTGGGTCGCGATGGAAAAGGAGCTGCAGACCAGGAGCTCTTCTGCCTCAGCTGTACAGTCTTTCGGGGCTTCCTCTTCTTCTGAATCCCAGGAGAAATCTGGCAGGACGCATAAGCAGTGGGACAAGGACCGGGACCGGCCTGCTTCCCACTTATGGTAACCACAGAGGCCTTCGACCGCATCAGGGTTGTCCTCTTGCGGGGGGGGGGGCAGCCTATACGGCCCCGCCAGCCCTTACCTCCACCAGGCTGTCGGTGGCCCGCCTCCCACCTTCATTTCCATCATGGGCGGTGGTTCTTCAGGGCAGGGGACTCTGTCTCACAGCCCCTGATGCTCAGGCCCCTCTCCTCTACGTGTTCTCAGCCAGGAGGCTCAGCTGGTGTTGGTACCACTGGCATCGGCTCTTCGGTAGTGGTCCCCCCCCCCGGCCAAGGCACTCTCTCGCTGGTCCTCTTTGCGGGACCCGATGTGAACCCTTCCAGGTAGTGCCCACAGCAGGCTACCACTGCCTCCCCCATTTCAGCATCCCCTCTGCCTTCGCCTGGCAGGTCACCTTCCCCCCAGGCACCTGCTTCTCCTTCACACCCCGTGTCTGCAGATGCTTCTCCTGGGTGCTTCCTGCCAATGCCTGCTGGGTTGCTGCTGGTTCTGCCACTGCCCCAGCTTCCGGGCCCGGTGCCCTGCATCACCTCTCCCACAGCCTGCGCCCTTGCCGATGCCTGTGGGCCTGGCACTGGCTGGCCCCCTTACCAGAGTACCATACACCGGCTCCATCGGTCCTGACGCCATCGTACCCCCTACCCGACGCCGGCTTAACCTTACCCACCAGTCTACAATTTCCCTGCTCTGTCGGACTACAGCACCCTGTCTTCCACATGGTGGTCCTTCATACAGAAGCAGACCCTTGCCCCTTAGGGCCTGCCGCTAGTGTCTCCCTGGCAGCCAGTAGGGATCTTCCACCCCAGGACCAGGGCAGGTCTGGTGCCGGCGATCCCAGGACACTGGGGTCCTCCAGGTCTCAACTTGATGTTGGTTCCAGCTCTCACCAAGAATGGTGCCCTATGCCCGAGCGTGATCAGGAGGAGCCGAGTGAGGATGACTTGGACTACTTGAGGTCTTACTCCACCCCGGGGGACTCTTCCAAGAGTGAGGAGCACCAGGGTGATACCCAAGTCCTCTCCTGACAATCCCCCATTCTTGGATGTCATGAGTCACATCCAGTCCTTCATGGGCTGGGAAACGAAGGGGCAAGACCCAGAAAGGCATTGCCTGGCTGTTTATTTAAGTCAGCAGGATGGTCTCCCCATGGTGGTGCCACCCCTGATTGATTCTTATGATGATGTCACCAGGGCAGCTTGGAATCACCCCTCATCTATTCCTCTGTTGCATAAAAAGGCGGACAGGCTCTACCATGCTCCAGCTGGTAAGCCTTTTCTTTGGGGGGGGGGTCACCCTAAGGCTGACTCAGTGGTCATCAACATGGCGCATGACTGTCCGAAGAAGCCCAAGCTCCTTAGTGCTCTTCCCCCAGACAGAGAATCCAGACAGTTGGACCACCTTGGTAAACGCGCCACTATCCTGGCTGTCCAGGTCATTAACTACCTGGCCCACATGGTTCAGTATCAGAACATCCTCTAGGACCAGGCCAGGGATCTAGTTCAGGCTTTGCCAGAGTATCCACAAAACACAGCTCACCCAGCTACTTAAGTCAGGCTCCGACATTGACAATCACGTTCTTCAGGCTACCTATGATACCGTGGATGCCTCGAGCAGGGGAGCGGCTGCTGATGTCTGCTTACAGCGACATTTGTGGCTCTTGATATCCTGTTTTACTTTGGATGTGCAGTCCAGCGTTTTGGACGTCCCCTTTTGGTGCTCCGTCCTCTTTGGCAGGGATGTTCAGGATATAATTTCCACCCTCCAGGAGTCTGGCCATGCCCTCCGATCTGTTCATTCGCTGTACCACACCCAACCTTGGGTGGGTCAGCGTTCTCCCTTTCACTGACCCTCTTGTAAGCAGTCCTGCCAGCCTGCCAAAGTTCAGGACAAGCCAGGCAGCTATCGCCCATCTGCTGCCATGGCCAAGCCTCTTGAGCACGTAAGTGCACGCCATCCCGCAATTCTATTCCTACCTTCTGACTTCTTAGCCAACCCTCCCTCCGAAAGAGTTTTGGGGGAGGCTTTCAGGGGTTGGTTCTTCCTCCACCTTGATGGGTGGAGGGACATAACCACGGTCAACTGGATGCTTCAGATCATAGAGCACAGCCACACTCTAGAGTTTGTAGAGTGGCCCCAGAGACTTCTCTGGTAAACTCCTCTTGCCTCCCAACCCACCTGCCACTCGTCTGGGAGGAAATTCAGGCTCTTCTGCCAAAAAAGGGGCATAGAACCTATACCTCCGGCTCAAGGGGGAAGGGTGTTCTACTACCATTTTTTCTTTATCCCCAAGAAGACCGAGGATCTCTGGCCCATCCTGTATCTGAGTCATTTGAATTTCTACATAGAGTACAAATGTTTCCAGATGGTCACCCTTCAGGGGTTGTTGCCCCTCCTCTACCAGGGAGGTTGGCTCTGCTCTCTGGACATACAGGATGCATACTTGCATATCCAGATTTTTCCTACCCATCAATGCTTCCTCTGCTGCCACTTTTAGGGAGCCCATTTTCAAGTCCTGTCGTGGTGGTTGGAGCCAGCCAACCTCCTTTGGGAGTCTCCTTTCAACTCTCGGCCCCTCGTTAGATTCTCATGACGGACGCCTCAGGTCTGGGCTGGGAAGTTCATTTGGCCAATCACCAGACTCAAGGCACTTGTACTGAAGTGGAACAGGGTCTCCATATCAATGTCCTGGAGATGGCAAGCAGTGCTTTATGCTCTGTAGGCCTTTCAGACTCATCTTCCCCCCGGTCCACTGTTGGTGCCGATGGATAACATGTGTGTGGTGTATTACATCAGTAAGCGGGGGGGGGGTGGGCTCACTCTTCCCACCTGTGTTGGGAGGTGATGAGGGTCTGGTATTGGACTATCAACCATGGGCTGGAGCCTCGCTCGTCCATGTTCCAGGTGTCCAAAATGTCCTGACAGACAGTCTCAGCCACTGCTGATCACAGGCTCATGAGTAGGAGCTCCTGATCCTGGTGGTCGAAGATCTCTTCGACAGGTTGGGTTGTCCAGAGTTGGACCATTTTGCATCCCCACTCAACGCAAAGCTGCCACATCTCTGCTCACTTGATCCTGGAGTTTTCTGGCGAGACACATTGTCCCTCTCCTGAAAGGGGAGATTTATGTAGGCCTTTCCTCCCTCCCTTCTCGCTCCTACAGAGGATCCTGCTCAAGCTCCAGTTGGAGGTGGCGGAGATGATACCCATGGCCCTTTTCTGGCCACTTCAGATTTGGTTCCCCTTGCTGCAACAGCTGGCGGTGGAACCTTCAGTGCCCTTGCCCCATGCTCTGGCTTGCTCTCCCAGGAGCAAAGCACTCTGCTCCATCTGGATCTAAAGTCTCTGCATCTCCATGCATGGCTCCTGCGGACCTAGCTGTCGCCCACTTTGGAGTGTCCTCTGTGGTCACGGATGTCCTGGTGGCTGATAGGAAACCCTCCACCAGGGCCACTTACGCCATGAAATGGAAGCATTTCACCCTTCAAACAACATGAAGTCTTGCTATATTATGACAGTAGCAGCAGTTTGATCCAGCACTAGAACTGCTCCGGAGGTGAAATGGTTAATACCATTCCAAAATAGAACTTTGAGCACGAGCTCTAAGAAGCAGCTCTATCTGTGTAATTTCAAACCTGAACTGTCAGATTCTTTACTCCACCTCAGTGAACAGTCGCTCCGGAGATTTCTCCTACTGCTCGGTTCATTTCTCGGTTTAAACAGTGTTTTCTCGGTCCGATTCAACCGAGAATAGTTTTATTTAACACATAAAACCGTTGTTCAAGCTCTGTCTGTGGTAATGGCTGAGAAACCCAAAAAAAAACGGACCCACTGGGTTTCAACACTGTGATGTCTGTGGGGAAGTCTTTGCCAAGGCTGACCCACACACCATGTGTCTATTGTCTGGCCACCCAGTCAGACTGCCAGATATGTAAAATTTCCCTGCAGCCACCCTGGAAAGAGATTGGGCAGGCTCAGGACGAGAGGCTAAAAAGTCTGCTGACCCGATAGACAGCCGGTTCGGGTGCCAACCAATCTGAGGGAGTGCCCTGACCAGGCTTAGACTTCTCAAGCAAAAAGAAAAGCTGGTTCTGAGGAACCAGTTCCAGAAAAAAAAGAAAGTCAGCAGGTTTGGAGTCCAAAATCCCTTCTCCAACTGCTGCAGAGATAGCAAAAGCCATACAAATTGTCCAGTCACTGTCTCAGGTTCCGTCAACTGCCACTATCTGGCAAAAGGTCGGTTCGTCCGTTCCAGTGGTTCAGGAATATGATGTTGAGGAGTTTTATGAACCAGAGGAGGAGGATGATTATGAACAGTATGAATGTGGCTGGGAAGGTCTGGGTGTGCCCATTGAACGGACATTTTCCCAGACAGACCTTAGAATCTCCCCTATGCTATCTGAGTCCCCATCTCATTTTATGTTTTACAAAAAGTTGCTGAAACCCTCCAGCTTCCTTGGAAGAAGCTGTGGACGAACAAGAGGAGCCTGATTTTGTAGAAATGATGGATATTCCAGAGTCTAGGAGATTGTCTATCCTTTGCATAAGTCTTTTAGGAAGCAAACAATAAAAATTTTAAAAGCTCCTAATTCTGTGCCTCCTGTAGATAAAAAGATGGACAGAAGGTACACATTGTCAGGTCCTGATACAGAATTCCTTTCTCAGCAATGCAGTCATGTTGGGGTAGTTCAGGCTGCAGCCTGTGATAAAGCTGATATTCCCCTGGCTTCACATCCTCCTGACAAGGATTCCAGGAAGATTGATGCCATGGCGAAAAAACAGTATATGGCAGCCTCTCTGGGACTCAGGCAAGCAAATTATATGGCTTATGTAGCTAGGTATCAGAAATCTAGATGGGATACTGTTATGGAATTAGCCAAGCAAGCCCATGGCCAGCTGGCTAGCGAACTAGAACAGGTGGCTGCTGATGGCATTGAGGCTTCTAAGGTACAGTTTCATGCTGCTATGGATGTTAATGATGTTTCCTCTGGGATCATGGCCACATCTGTAGCTTTTCGTAGGTTGGCCTGGCTCAGGTGTACTAGCCTGTCACAGGATACCCAGACTAAGCCTATGGATTTTCCTGTGGTGGGAAATTCTCTGTTTGGGGAGCAGACAGAGAATTACATGAAAAAGATGGATGAATATAGGACTACTTACAAAAGTGCCCAAGCTAAGGACAGGCATGCCACTCCACAAAGGCATACCCCAGGGGTAGGGGTGAAGCCTTTCACAGGCCTTTTATCAGACTCAGGCCTCTTCTGCCTATGCTCAGAGGGGCTTCTTCAGAGGCAGAGGCAGACGAGGGTGGGCAGGCCTGCTCCCACCCCTCAGCCTAAAGCATCTGCTAAGCAGGCACCCTGATGGGGTGTCCAGGGCCGATTCTCCTTTACCGGGAGGGGGCAGGCAGGCTTACTTCAGTCAGAACTGGGCTTCTTTAACCTCAGACAAGTGGGTTCTGGAAGTAGTAAGCCAGGGTCTGGTTCTCAGCTTCAAAAAGTTTCCCAAGTTGAGAACCAGATTTTTTCTACCTGCAAGTGCTTCAGAGACCCTTGCTGTAGAAGCAGAGGTCTCAACCCTGTTGGCTCTCAGAGCAGTGGAAGGGTTCCTCCCTGCACCAGGGCAGGGTCTGTATTCAGATACTTCCTTACCCCAAAAAGACAGGAGAATGGCGGCCCATATTAGACCTCAGATATCTGAACAAGCATCTTTTGAAACCAAAGTTCAAAATGGTAACTCTGGCAATGATTTTACCCTCCCTAAGGCCAGGGGACTGGTTAGCCTCCCTGGACCTCAAGGATGCCTATTTTCCATGTCCTAATCAGAAGCTCCCATCGAAAGTACCTCAGATTTGAACTACCCTCAGGTCATTACCAGTTCAGAGCAATGCCCTTGAGCCTCACCTCTGCCCCAAGGGTATTCACAAAGTGTCTGGCAGTGGCAATGGCTCACTTAAGGAGGCAAAGGATTGCTGTTTTTCCCTATCTAGACGATTGGCTCATTGTAGGCCAGTCCCCAGAACAGGTAAAATCTCACCTGCAAGTCACCCAGCAGCTTCTCACCTCCCTGGGCTTTCTGCTAAATCTGCCAAAGTCGGTTCTGGAACCAGTCCAGCTACTCACCTTTATAGGGGCAGAGTTGGATACAAAGCTAGCCAGAGCTTTTCTTCCCTTAGAAAGGGTGACGAATTTAGTGGCTCTGGCCTCCTCCTTCACTCTGCAGGTCTCTCGACCAGCAAGACACTTTCTGCAGCTCCTGGGGCACATGGCTGCATCCACAGCTGTTGTGCAGGGAGCAAGATTTCAGATGAGAGACATTCAGTTTCACTTGAGAACCTATTGGTCTCAGAGGAGACCCCCTTTCCAAGTTGGTCCCAGTGACTCGAACCTTGATCCAGGCCCTCCAGTGGTGGCAGGATCAGAGCAATTTAAGATTGGGGTCCCTTCATCCCCTGCTCCAATTTGACTCTCACTACAGATGCTTCCCTTCTGGGTTGGGGAGCCCACATGGGCGACCTTTCCACTCAGGGAGTGTGGTCCCCGGAATCTCTGCTCACATCAATTTGCTGGAACTCAGAGCTGTCTTTTTAGCTCTTCAAGCATTTTCTGCATCTGTCCACAACAAGGTGATACAAATCAGAACAGACAACACCACAACAATGTGGTACATCAACAAGCGGGGCACTCGGTCTTCGGCCTTGTGCACCGAGGCAATGAAGTTGTGGTCTCTGGCCTATTCCCTGAACACTTCCCTCATAGCAGTTCATCTTCCAGGGAAGGACAACGTCCTAGCAGATGCTCTCAGCAGGATTTCCCAGGGCCATCACGAATGGTCCCTGGATCCTCAAGTGCTGGGGATAGTCTTTGCCAGATGGGGCACTCCTCAGATAGATCTTTTTGCAGCCCCAGACAATCACCAACTTCCTCTGTTCTGTTGCAGGCGTCCAGTGTTGGGCTCAGTCCCCCTGGATGCCCTTCTCCTGGATTGGGCGGGGAAGTTTCTTTATGCTTTCCCCCCCTTCCCTCTCCTGTTCAAAGTATTAGTCAAAATCAGATCTCAGCCTTGCAGGGTGATTCTGATTGCCCCGATTGGCCGGCAGCCCTGGTACCCACTCCTTCTGTCACTGACAATCCATCTTCCCTTTGCCTCCCCAGGAATCACAACCTATTAACTTGTGCCCAGGGAAGGGTTTGGTATCGGACCTCAAATCCCTCAACCTCAAGGCCTGGCTCTTGAGGTTAGAGTTGCTGATTTACACCTCTCTCAGGGTGTTCTTGAAATCCTAAAGGCTTCCAGAAAGCCTTCCACTAGGGCTACTTATAGTTCTAAATGGAAAGGTTTTCCATTTGGTGTGCTGGGAAAATATTTCTCCAGAATCTGCTGATTTGCCCATTGTATTAGATTACATGGTCCATCTTAATTCCTTGGGTCTCAGACCAGCTACCCTGAGAGTCCATTTGGCAGCTGTATCTGCTTTTCTTTCAGCAGGAAAGTCATCCCCTCTTTCCACTCACCCTGTGTTTTCCAAGTTTTTTAAGGGATTACTCCATACTAATCCACCCTTTCGGGAACCGGCCCCTGCCTGGGACCTTAATGTTTGTATTGCCCAGTTAATGCAACCCCTTTGAACCTCTGTTTTCTGCAGAGCTTAAGTATCTAACTTGGAAAACTGTTTTCTGGTGGCTATCACTTCTGCTAGCGCATAAGTGAGTTGCAAACCTTGTCAGTAGAAACTGACTTTATTTCTTTCCACAGGGATAAGGTAGTCCTTAGGACTAATAGGAAGTTTTACCTAAGGTGGTTTCAGATTTCCATCTTAACCAATCTATCTCCCTTCCAGTATTTTCACTGATCACTCCTCTTCTGGTGAGAGGAGGTTGCACAACCTGGATGTTAAGAGAGCTCTTAGTTACTATATAGAGCGTACCAAAGGTCACAGGTTGAATCCACCAACTTTTCCTTACCTATGGTGAAGTTGGGAAAGGCAAACCTGCCACTAAGAGATCAATTGCCAGGTGGATTGTCTCTTGTATCCAATTTTGTTATCAGAAACTGGGCATAGATCCCCCTCTGCCTGAGGGCTCACTCTACCAGGGGTACAGCTGCCTCTAGCTGCTGCCAGAGACATCCTATATTAGAGATATGCCAGGCTGCTACTTGGAAAACGGTACACACTTTCACCAAGCATTACTCCCTGGATGTCCAGGCCAGGAGAGATACTCGTTTGGCTCAGCTGTTCTTCAGAGCCTATTCCCTAAGTAGGTTCTGCCCTCCTCCATGGAGGTACTGCTGTGTAGTGTCTTACTAATATAGCAAGACTTCATGTTGCTTGAAGAAAAATTACTCACCTTAGTAATGTTGTTTCTTCTAATGGAGTCTTGCTATATTATGACCTCCCCCCCAGCCTGCCCCTCTCAGAACTTCTACTTGGGTGGGGTGCGGGCAACTTAGTGTGGGCACTATTTTGTGCCCTTTTAGCGTTTCTCCCCCTTTTGGGGGTTTGGGGTGTGTTTTATTACACTGTTGTTTTATTCTCATGTTGTTAGAATTGTATTAGTAGTTCTGGTCCCCTGACTTGAGTCTTGGGTGTTGGGACCAGCAATGGTTGTTAGTATTTAGGTAGCCATTTGGCTAGTGTAGGTTACAGCTTCCACACAGACCTTAGTGAGTTTTTGCTCGTAAAGATCTGACAGTTCAGGTTTGAAATTACACAGATAGAGCTGCTTCTTAGAGCTCGTGCTCAAAGTTCTATTTTGGAATGGTATTAACCATTTCACCTCCGGAGCAGTTCTAGTGCTGGATCAAACTGCTACTACTGTCATAATATAGCAAGACTCCATTAGAAGAAACAACATTACTAAGGTGAGTAATTTTTTCTTTGGGCTGCTTCATGCCAACCCGACCCCTTCACCTGCCTGCTGAATAAGTACCTTCTCTCCCTCTCAGACTCAGGCTTGGGGTACTCCTCACTCAAGGTGCATCTTTCTGCCATATCTGCATACCACGTGCCGATCAAGGGCAGGGCTATGACTCAGCTTGCGGTGTCCCGCAACTTTCTGTGGGACATTTTGCATCTGAAACCTCCCATTCAGGACACTATCCTTCCATGGGACCTCAATTTTATGTTGGAGAAACTCACGTTACCTGGACATGAGTTGTGAGCTACGCTTTCTATCATGGCAAGTGCTCTTTTTAGTTGCTGTTATTTGTGCTTGAAGGATTTCCAAGCTTCAGGCTTTCGTGTAAAGAGCCTTATTTACTTTTCCTCAAAGACAGGGTGTCTTTGCGTACCAATCCTAAGTTTCTTCCCAAGGTGGTGTCGGAGTTTACTTTGAACCAGTCCATCCACCCACCGTTTTTTTATCTTGAATATTCCTTTTTTTTTGTTTTGTTTAATTCTTTTTATTAAAACACCATTATAAAAACATTCAGGCACAGCGTCTCACATAAGTGATAACATAAACTTCAAACAGCATGAAGTTTTGCTGTATTCAGACATAATGCAGTTAGCCCCAGCACTTGAACTGCCCCAGAGAGGAAAGAGTTAACTCCATGCAGAAGCATGGAACGTTGAGCTTGTGTTCGGTTTTCAGACCTCGGTCTGTGGTACTTACCAGTGCAACCGTCAGATTCTTTACTCCACCTAACAGTGAAGTCGCTCCGGAGATTCCTCTGCTCGGTTCGGTAAAAGTAAAGCACTCGGTTTAAAACTTGTTCTTTATCGTTTTTTCGGATTTCCAGCCTCTGTCTACGGTACAGGTAGTGTGGTAGATAGGTAGTGACTATTTTATTTTAAATAACTTGTGGAAATTGTTGGTTTCTTTGGTTTCTTCCCGGTCGGTCCGGTTAGGAACCGACCTCGTGTTTCCTTTTCATTTTAAATTTGTTATTTTAGAGTGGTTTTCCGGTACCGATCGGTTTCAAAAGAACCGGTCTTTTTCTCGGTTCTTTTCCAAACCCATGACACGGTTGTTACCGATCGGTTGGTATTACCTGGCTTGAATGCTTCTATAGGGTAATTTTGGTAGGTTGGCCATGTCTGAGAATCCCAAAAGGAAAACCGGTCCCACTGGGTTTCAACACTGTACTGAGTGTGGGGAGGCCTTTGCCAAGGCCGACCCCCACCTCATCTGTGTTTATTGTCTGGGGTTTGACCACCTCCAGTCAGACAGCCAAATTTGCAAAAACTTTCCTAAAACCACTCTAGAAAAAAGACTGAGTAGGTTGAAGGAAAGGGAGGCTGAGAAGTCCGTAGACCTGGATGAAGAGCCCGGTTCAGTTACGGCCCAACCTGAGGAGGTGCCTACTGACTTAGGCGATACCTCCTTGGGCAAAAGGAGAGCTGACTCTAAGGGGTCGGTTCCATCAAAAAAGAAATGGAAGTCTGCTGGTTTGGATCCAGTACCGCTTACTCCAACCGCGGACGAGATAGCCAAACTGATTAGTATTGTTCAGTCGGTTCGTCCGGTTCCGTCGGAACCGGCTCCTTCAGATTACAATCCAGATGCTTTCTATGAGGAGTGGGAGTGAGACGAAGACTATCCCAATGATGACTATGATGGTGGGGGTCTGGATGTGCCCATTGAACTGGATATCTCCCCAGACAGATCCTCTGATGTCTTCCCCTCCCAGGCTTTCTGAGTCCCCTTCTCACTTCTTATTTTACAAGAAGGTGGCTGAAACCCTCCAGCTATCTTTGGTTGAAGCTGCTGAGGAAGAAGACCACCCTTATTTTGTGGAGATGATGGACATCCCAGAGTCCAAAAGGTTGTCTGTTCCCCTTCATAAGTCCTTGGGGAAACAGACACAAAAGATTCTATAGACTCCTAACTCTTTACCTCCTGTAGATAAAAGAATGGATAGGAGATACATGTTATCAGGCTCAGCTGTGGAGTTCCTTTATTTACAGTATGACATCCAGAGTCATGGCTACATCTGTGTCTCTCAGAAGGCATGCTTGGCTCAGGTGTACTAGCCTATCACAGGACACCCAGTCTAAGGCTATGGATTTTCCTGTAGTTGGTAACTCTCTGTTTGGGGAGCTGACGGAGGCTTACATGAAGAAAATGGACGAATATAGAACCACTTACAGGAGTGCACAGGCCAGGGAAAGGCAAGCCACTCCTCAGAAGCAGCAGTCCAGGGCAGGGGCAGGCCTTTTCACAGGCCTTTTTACCAAGCCCAGGCCTCCTCGTCTTACCCACAGAGGGTTTTTTTTCAGAGGGAGGGGTAGAAGGGGGATGAGCAGGGCTGCATCTTCCTCCCAATCTAAGGCTCCTGCCAAGCAGACACCCTGAGGTGTCAGCCCGGGTCGACTCTCCAATCCCAGTAGGAGGCAGACTGGCTTACTACTTTCAGGCCTGGAAGTCTGTTACCTCAGACAAGTGGGTCCTGGAAGTAGTAAGTCAAGGACTAGCCCTCAGCTTCAAAAGGTACCCAGAAAGGAGGGCCAAGTATTTTCCACCTGCATCAGTTTCAGAAACCCTTGCCCTAGAAGCAGAGGTTTCCTCTCTCCTGGCTCTCAGAGCCGTAGAGAAGGTTCCTACTCAACACAGTGGAAAAGGCCTATACTCCAGGTACTTCCTCACCCCAAAGAAAACAGGGTAGTGGCAACCCATCCTGGATCTAAGGTATTTGAACAAACACATTTCAAAACCAAAATTCAAAATGGTAACTCTGGGAATAATCTTCCCTCTTTAAGGCCAGGAGATTGGCTAGCATCACTGGACCTCAAGGATGCCTACTTCCATAACCCTATAAGGTGCTCCCACAGAAAATACCTCAGGTTCGAGTTGCCTTCAGGCCATTATCTGTTCAAGGCCATGTCTTTTGTCCTAACATCTTCTCCAAGGGTGTTCACAAAGTGCCTTGCAGTAGTGGTGGCTTACCTCAGAAGACAGGGTATCACCATTTTTCCATATCTGGACGACTGGCTCCTAGTAGGGCAATCTTCAGACCAGGTCAGGTCAGCTCTGCAAACCACTCAGGACTTGCTCAGTTCCCTGGTGTTTCTTCTCAATCTGCCAAAATCTGTCCTCGAACCAGTGCAGCTTCTCACCTTCATGGGGTGGAAATGGATACTACCCAAGCAAAAGCTTTCCTTCCTCTGGCAAGGGTGAAGGCCTTAGTAGACCTCGCTTCCTCCTTTCGGCCTCAGGTTTCTCTTCCAGCAAGACAGTTCCTCCAACTCCTGGGCCACATGGCAGCCTCCACTGCAGTGGTTCAAGGAGCCAGATTTCAGATGCAGGACATTCAGTTCCATCTAAGGTCCTTTTGGTCACAGAGAACAGATTCTCTCACCAAACTGATTCCAGTGACCCGAACTCTGGTCCAGGCTCTCCAGTGGTGGCTGGACCAGGACAACCTCAGACAAGGGGTTCCATTTCTCTCTCAACTTCCATCAGTAGTACTGACTACTGATACTTCTCTCCTAGGCTGGGGAGCCCACCTGGGAGCCCTAACAGCTCAGGGGATCTGGTCCCCGCAGGAGTCTCTTCTCCATATCAACCTCCTGGAACTCAAGGCAGTTTGTCTAGCCCTTCAGACCTTTTCGGATTCAGTCAAAGGCAAGGTGGTCCAAGTCAGGACGGACAACACTACCACAATGTGGTACATCAACAAGCAGGGAGGCACTCTGTCCATGGCCTTGTGCACAGAGGCCATGAAGATTTGGTCTCTGGCCTATTCCCTTCAGACTTCCCTGGTAGCAGTTAATCTTCCAGGGAAGGTCAATCTGCTGGCAGATGCCCTGAGCAGGATTTCACAGGGGCATCACAAATGGTCCTTGAATCCTCACATTCTGAGGATCATTTTCTCCAAGTGGGGCATTCCAGAAATAGATCTATTTGCAGCACCAGACAGTCATCAACTTCCTCTGTTTTGCTGCAGACCTCCAGTCCTGGGGACAGTTCCCCAGGATGCCCTCATTCTGAAATGGAAGGGCGGGTTTCTCTATGCCTTCCCTCCTTTCCCTCTCCTGTTCAGAGTTCTGATCAAGATAAGAACTCAACACTGTGCAGTGATACTGGTGGCTCCAGATTGGGCCAGACAACCCTGGTATCCTCTGCTGCTGTCCTTGGCTGTCTCACGTCCCCTGTCTCTTCCCAGAAGATACAATCTTTTCTCCTCCTCCCAGGGGCGGATCTGGTACCCTAATCTCCAGTCTCTCAACCTCAAGGCCTGGTTCTTGGAGACTTAGAATATACAGCCCTACATCTCTCTCAGGGAGTTCTGGATATTCTGCAGGTCTCCAGGAAACCTTCCACTAGAAACACTTACAATTCCAAATGGAAGAGGTTCAGTATTTGATGCTCTCAGAAAGGTATTGTTCCTGATTCTGCAGGCATTTCCACAACCTTAGATTACCTAGCTCATCTGAATAGTCTAGGCCTTAGGCCTGCCACTCTGAAGGTTCATCTAGCAGCTGTCTCTGCATTCCTTTCAGCAGGGAAAGGCTCTTCCCTGGCATCTCATCCTGTTTTCAGGAAGTTTTTCAAAGGCTTGGTCCACATTAACCTTCCCTTTAGAGAGCCTACTCCGCCTTGGGATCTTAATGTCTGCATAGCTCAGCTTATGCAGCCACCCTATGAGCCTATGTCTTCGGCTGAATTGAAGTACTTGACCTGGAAAACTGTGTTCCTGGTAGCTATTACTTCTGCCAGGCGGATTAGCGAATTACAGGCCCTGTCAGTTGAACAGGACTTCATATCCTTCCATAGGGATAAAGTGGTCCTAAGAACTAATAGGATGTTCTTGCCTAAAGTGGTATCGGATTTTCACCTAAACCAGTCTATGTCTCTAACTGTATTTTTCACTGACCATTCTTCCCTTGGGGAAAGAAGATTACACAGTTTGAACGTTAAAAGAGCGCTTAGCTACTACATAGAGCATACTAAGGCACACAGAAATGACTGTCTTCAATTGTTCCTTACTTATGGTGAAGTGGGGAAAGGTAAGCCTGCCACTAAGAGAACTATTGCCAGGTGGATTGTTTCCTGTATACAATTTTGCTATGACAGATTGGGTAGAACACCCCCTTCAGGCCTGAGGGCTCACTCGACTAGGGGTACAGCTGCTACTGTAGCTGCAGCCAGAGATATACCCTTGTTAGAGATCTGTAAAGCAGCCACCTGGAAAACAGTACATACATTCACCAAGCATTACTCTCTGGACATCCAGGCTAGGAGTGATGCTAGGTTTGGCACAGCAGTACTGCAGAGCCTGTTCCCAAAGTAGGTTCTGCATTCCCTCCTCCATAGGGAACTGCTTGGTAGTCTGCATTATGTCTGAATACAGCAAGACTTCATGTTGTTTGAAGAAAAAATTACCATAGTAATGTTGTTTCTTCTAATGGAGTCTTGTTGTACTCAGACCCCCCCCCCCGCCTCCCCTTTCAGAACCTGTTTTTGGGAAGTGGGTTGGCAGGCACAGTGTTGCACCTCAGGGTTGTACCTTGTGTACCTTCCCTCTTGGTGGGGTAACTGTTGTTTTTCCTTCTTGTGTTGCATAGTTTGAATTGCCACTACCTTATTCTTCTTGGGTTCTTGACTTGAGTCTTTTTTGGACCCCAAAAAGTATTTTGCCTTTTGGCTATGCGTTCAAACAATTTCCACATTTTAGTGTTAAGTTAGTTAGTTGCTCATAAGAATCCGACGGTTGCACTGGTAAGTACCACAGACAGAGGTTTGAAAACCGAGTTCGAGCTCAACGTTCCATGCTTCTGCATAGAGTTAACTATTTCCTCTCCGGGGCAGTTCAAGTGCTGGGGCTAACTGCATTATGTCTGAATATAGCAAGACTCCATTAGAAGAAACAACATTACTATGGTGAGTAATTTTTTCTTGGAAAACGAGAAATAAATTAAGAACATCTCTTGGTTAAGGAAGCAATATAGAGCTTATTTCTGTCTGTGCTTAAACTCATTACCAGACAGTAACTTCATTTTCATTTTCTTTTTTTTTTCCCATTCATAGTTTTACCTCCTTGAGCCCTGGCAAGCGGCTCCTCCCTCCTGACGGAGGGACTCTCTCTCTGGTCCCGCCGCTCCCCACACTCGCTGACCCTGGTAGTTCCCCCTGTGGATTGCCCCCATGGTGGGGCCAGGAAGGAGGTAGCCAACCCCTCTCCCCAGAGATCCAATCCAGAAGCTGGGGTCAGCCCTCGGGGTGTGGCGGACCATCATTGAGCACTGCCAGACTCAGTTTTCCTCCATATGTTTCTCCCATCCCCCCTTCCTACCGGTGTAAGCATGTCAGAGCATGCCTCCTGACCTGTACTGCCCTCCAGCCACCACCAGAGGGCAGTCAGTGAGCGGGATGATAGGTCTCCCTTCCCCCCAAGTGAGGAGAGCAGTCCTCTGGATGTGATCCTCTCTCCCCCTGCCGGCCCATGGTGCCCCGGGCTCGTTCCCAAACTCAGGTCGCCGGCGTGGTGCACGGTGTAGTAACCAGCGTCTCAACCTTCAACGCCACCGGGCTGGCACTAAATTCATTTTCTAACAAAACACCAGTAAATTAAATGAACTAAACCCTTAACTTAACCTAACAAACCCCCTCACCCCCCCACAAACTTTCAAGATTAACAAAACTATTCATTGGTCCAGCTGAAAAAAGGTGTTCGTGTATTCTGTATACCAATATTGCTGTGTCAAATATTAAACAGTGTCCGTGGAATGGCAGGTGTTTGGCATCCTAACCCTGAATAACCAGTCACCTGGGAGCCACCAAACCCCAAAAACGCCAGATAAAAAAAGTCACCACCACATAGGTGAAGATGCAGATAGGGTGACTCTACATTATCCACTGACACAAGGTCTGCACCTCAGCAGCAGAGTGTGTTCAGAAAGGGTTTCCATATCACAAAGAAATGCTCTCCTTTCCCCTTGAGGATCCAGGACAGACACTCCAGGGCCAGGGCCTGCATAATCGACATTGTCCACTGCACGAGTGAAGGGTAAGGACAGGAAACCCATGTGTTTATAGTACATTGATGATCTAGTAATAGCATTACCCGCAGCCATCTAGGCAGCAGACCCCCACCCCTCTGCCCCCATGGTCTCCAATCCCAAAAGTAGAGTAGTGGGTGTTACCGGTATCTGTCTCCCTACCATAAGTTAGGCCCCTTTAAACTTAAACTCCGGCAGCATCTTCTTACTTTAAACAGCTGTGACTGTTTATAGCACCTACTCCTTTCACCAACTCGCCTGCCCTATTCTCCCCCTACTGTACTTCTAGTTGTCCCACTCACCCTACCTTCTCTTCCATGTTTCCTCTCCTGCCCCATATTTACACTCCCCCCCTTCCTCTTTCTTCCTACCCCCCTCCACTCACTTATCTTCCTCTCTCTACTCCTCTGTATTGGATTCCCCACCATCATTTTTCTTGTTTCCTCCTTGTTTTATTCTGTGTGACAAGGACTCCTGGACTGCCTCTCCTCTGAATCCTGGGCTCTCTTGTCCCAATTCCTGCCAGTTTGTTTGTCCTCTTACCTCCCATTAGTTATCATAGCTTCCTTCTTCCATAAAATCTCCCAGTAATTTCAGCACTTGTCTATACCATCCCTTCCTTTCTGCTGCTTCTCACTCCTTCTTTTCTTTTTATTTACTGCCTCATGCACTTCTGCTGCCTAATATTGCTCTGTACGAATATTTTGCCTTTTATTTTGCACTATGTGTTTTATTGTTGCATTACTGTATTTTCTTGCCTTCCTTTGTATACCAATTTGTATTATGACTTTTCTACTCTTACTATTATCTTATCACGAGCCTTTGTAAAAAAAAAAAAAAAAAAGTCCCTGACTCAAAGGTCTGTAATTCCAAGACTTTAATAAAAAAAAGATTTTAATAACAATAACAACTGAGATTTCCCTAACCACATCTGCCCAGTACCTTTGCAATACCGGGCATTCCTAGAAGTAATGTATATAAGTACCGGGAGAGGCGTGGCATCTACCACTTACCGGCGAGACTGTGGGATAGTATTTGTGCATCATGACTGGAGGGTGGTATAATCTGTGTAGAAATTTGTATTGAGATTCTTTGAATCGATTACATACTAAAATTCACATGTGCAACTTCAACAACTAGCCCAGTTCTCATATCTAATAGGAATCCCAAGGTCCTGTTCCCATAATTGCCTGGTTTTAATTAAGACTGCAGGGAAAAAGTCCCGCTCCTACTTAATCACCCTACTAACAAATCCCCTAGGGTCTTGTCTAACCATACGTGTCAGTTGCTCAAACTAGGCTAGTGGCGAGGTAGCCATCTGTCCCATATTCTGTTCTCCTCCATACGCCTGCAAATAACGGAAAAAATACATGTGAGGAATCCCAGTGACCTCCCTGAGTTCCTCAAGTGTATGAATGCCCTGCTGGGTATACAAAACACCCATATGAAATATTCCCCGGGACTCCCACAGCCTATATCTGTAGTCGTCCAATTCTGGCAAAAAGAAAAGGTTTCTCTTTAGAAGGACCAGGAATGTTTCCACTCAGGACTCTCCATAACGACGCCGCAGGAGACCCCAGGCTTCCAACGTCCACTTCACTAGTGGGTTGGTGGTGGCCTGCCTAGAATAAGCCTGATGCCCCCGAACCACTAAATATTCCAACAGATACCCAACCCCTTCCACATCCTCCAAGTCCAGCCAGCTGCTCTCTGGTGGTCTGTTCACCCAGACAGCTATCTAACTACATCGTGTCACTATATAGTGACTTGTAATGTCAGGGGAAATTGTCTCCCCCCTCCCCCGGAGGCATCCGTCTTAAGATGTTGCAAGCTCATCCAAGGACGCTTCCCGTGCCATAACAAGGCAGAAAATGCACCATCTAGCCACTTTAGGTCCTCTTTGTAGATGCATGTAAGGAGCATCTGAATAACGTAGATTAATCTAGGTAGAATGTCCATTTTTATTAAGTTTAGGTGTCCCATCCAGGAAGTCGGTAATGCCCTCCAGCGGGAGAGATCCCCCAAGATTTCTGTAATAAGTGGCTTAAAATTAAGTTGTTAAAGTGTATTCAGGGAATCCCCAATCCGAATACCCAGATATGTAAATGAGTTTTCCACCTTCCTCGGGCCCCATGAGTTATCAGGTTCCTGCCCCCCCTTTCCATCCTAGGGATAGCAATTCCAATTTAAGAATAAGTTTATAGCTGGAAAAAGAAGAAAATTCTGTAACTAGTTGTAGCAACACTGGCATTGAAGACTCTGGTTCGGTAATGTAAAGTTGTAGATTCTTCGGATAGGTAGAGGCTTTATAGCCAGAGCAAATAGTAGAGGGGAGAGGAGGCATCCCTGCCTGGTGCCAGTGTAAAGGCTGTCTGGAAAGGGAACCATTAACCAGGACCCGAGTCATCGGAGCTGCATATAATGCCTTGGTCATACCCACAAATTCCTCACTCAGACCAAACTGGCACAAAACCTCAAACAGGTACTTCCATTCTCTGTGATCAGATGCCTTCTCGGCGTCCATGGACAACACATACGTGCGCCCTGGACGCCGAGAGGCTAACCACAACACATTAAGGAGCTTACGTACATAGTGATAAGACATGCGGCCACTCACAAAGCCAGTCTGGTGTGGGTGAACCAAGGTGGGGAGCACAAGTTCAAGGCAAGATGCCAAAATCTTAGCCATAAATTTGGTATCACAATTTAATAAAGAAATAGGCTGATATGAGGTACTCTGTCTGCTCCTTACCCGGGCTTCAAAAGCAAGCATATAACTGCTTCATAACATGTGGGAGGCAATGTCCCTTCTCCCCTCACCTCTTTCATAAGTTCCCACAAGGGCTCCACTAGTGATTTCCTCATTATCTTGTTATACTCAGTGGTGAACCTTTCCAGGCTGCTTGCCTTCCCTTTTTTAAGCCTGGTTATCGCTTTATGAATCTCATCCTGGAAAATCTCGGCTCCAAGAGCCTCTTGTTTCTTGGTGAGCAGGGAAATATCTATCCCTTCCAAGAACCTACTTACCGCTTCCTGCATCCCAGTACACTCGGCTGGATAGAGCTGGGCATAAAATTGATGAAAGACCCCGTTAATTGACCTCCAGTCTGTCACTAGTGTCCCCTGCCTCATTTTGATAGCAGGAATATGAGTCGGACCCTTCCTGACCCTCATCAACTTGACCAGTAGGTGTCCTGGTTTATTCCCCCATTCATATAGCTGTTTTTCGTG
This sequence comes from Neoceratodus forsteri, assembly GCA_016271365.2. Lineage (NCBI taxonomy): Eukaryota > Metazoa > Chordata > Ceratodontiformes > Ceratodontidae > Neoceratodus > Neoceratodus forsteri. The sequence goes on along the minus strand of CM028132.1, from coordinate 1,225,694,227 downwards.
CTTTCGGAGCTTAACTGTGTGAATGCTGAGGTTATATATTATATTAATGTATTTGCTCTGTATTTTATCATTTTCTGTTTTTATATTTTACTGTGCAGCACTTTGATAAGTATTGAATTGCGCTATGTAAATAAATGTTATTATTATTATTATGATGTCTAGGCTTCCTTGGTTAGTAGTGAATTAAGTGCTTCTCTAGTAGATCGGCGTAAGCCCTGATCTTCATTGTGTGCGACCGCTAGCCACCTGTTTTTCTAAATTTTTAAGCTGAGCCTCTAATTCTATCCTTTTAACTTGCTTCTCCCTCTTATATCGAGTCACATATTTAATAATAATGCAGCGCATGAAAGCCTTGCCAGCCTCCCAATAAATTCTATGATTGGAGGCAGTCCCAGCATTGGTTTGAGTGTATATCTGCCATTGTTCCTTAAGATATTTACGGAAGTCCTGTCTAACCAGCAGATATGCAGGAAACTTCCACGGAGATAGGCCATCCCCCCTCCTCCCTCATTGTTATGGTAGTAAATGGAGTCCACGCAGAAGAAAGTGGTGGTACCGCAGAGTTCAGTACTGGGACCGGTCCTCTTTAATGTCTTTGTAGGTGACATTGCAGAGGGACTGGAAATGAAAAGTATACCTCTTTGCAGATGATACAGAGATCTGCAACAGGGTTGCTACACGGGGGGGTGGAAAGGATGAAAAGGGACTTGGCAACGTTGGAGGAATGGTCAAACATATGGCTGCTTAGATTCAGTGCAAAGAAGTGCAAAGTAATGCACCTGGGAAACAAAAACCCAGGGGAAGAGCACACAGTGTGGGGGGAGGTACTAACAACAACAAAAATGTAAAGGAACTTGGGGTAGTCACATCAGATGACCTAAAGGTAGGTAAGCAATGAGAGAAGGCAGTAAGGAGGGTTGGGGGGATACTGGGATGCATAGGGAGAGGCATCACCAGTAGAAAACAGGAAGTTGTTATGCCTCTGTACAGACAGTTAGTGAGACCTCATATGGAGTACTGCATGCAGTTCTGGAGACCCCATCTCTGCAAGGACATAGACAAGATGGAGGCAGTCCAGAGGAGGGCAACTAAAATGGTGCAGGGTCTGCATCAGAAACCATACGAAGAGAGACTAAAGGAGCTTAATATGTATACCCTTGAGGAAAGGAGGGGAGAGAGGGGACATGATAGAAACATTTAAGTACCTCGAGGGACTCAACAAAGTCGAAGAGGGTAGCATCTTTCAGAAAAAGAGATGTGCAAGAACAAGGGGAATCAATTTGAAGATTGAGGGGGGATGGCTCAGAGGCAGTGTGAGGAAGTATTTTTTCATAGAGAGGGTTGTGGATGCATGGAATGGCCTTCCTGAGGAGGTCGTTGGGTCAGAAACAGTGGGGATATCAATAATGCATGGGACAGACATAAGGCAGTCCTGGTGGGGGGGGGGGTAGGAGGAAGTAAGCTGTTAGTTAACTAGGATCTACAGCTTATCTGTTATGTAGGAAAATGGGCAGACTAGGTGGGCCAAGCGGTCCTTATCTGCTGTCAAATTCTATGTTTCTATTCGCTTTGAAACTCTGTTTCTATCTTCTCCATCCATCGTCCTGCATCCTTAGGATCGTTAAACTGCCAGCTCTTTCCCCCATATATTATCTGCAATCGAGCTGGTAAAAGAAATGAGTGCACTATTCCCAGTGCCCGGAGCCTCTGTCTGACTCCATCGAACTGTTTGCGATGAGCTCTTGTTTGGTAAGAGAGATCTGGAAATATTTTTACATCATGTCCCTCAATGTCGATTGGATATACCGATCTTGCTGCAGATATTAAGAAGTCGAGAATCTCTACTTCCACCGTACGCACTAGAACAGTGCGTGGTTGGTCTGTGGCTGATGGTCTAATCCTGGGGTTGACTCTGTACGCCCTTTTAAGGGCAGCCCATTCAAAAGTTTCTGGGAGCGGGATAGTTTCCGACATCCATTTTACCAGAAAGTTCAGGAGATTAGCACCTTCAGTCCCCTCCGGAACACCAACCAGTCTTAAGTTACCAGCGTGGGTCTCATTCTCCAGGGCCTCTAATCGACCTCGCAATTGAGTGTTTTCCTTAGAGAGGTAACTGTTGCCAGCATGGAAATGGAGTGTTTCTCTGTTTCAGCAACAACACCAGTAAGATCTTTTATGGCCACATCATGCATCTCGAGTTTAGCTATTGTGCGCTCCATTTTACTGTCCATAGACTTAACTGTTGTCAGAATTTGTTGCCAAGGTGGAGCTTGCGATCCTTCCATCTCAGGCCCAACCTCATGGGTTGCAGTTTCTTCTCGGGCCTGCCCCTGTTTTCCTCCGGGAAGTTTAGACGCTCCAGAGCCTGTTGATTTTGGTTTCCCCATGGCGAGTGTAGGTTCGTTGAAAAGCTAAAAACTTTCTAAGAACGATCCACAAACTTTTATTTTGCTCGTTTGCCTTTTTTTTAAGAATAATAGGGTTATTCCCCTGTTCTGATGCAGAGCTGATCTAAAAGGCGTCCTACTGGGAGATCGGCTCTCTAGCGCCCCTGAAGAAACAGGTCTTAAAAATTATGGAGACCCCAAATTCTGTCCTGGCAATTGATAAAAAGGCTGACAAGAAGTACCAGCTGGGCAGGTCAGGGGCAGAATTTCTTTTCTCCTATCCTGACCATGACGATGTAGTCCAACTTGCAGCCTGTGACAAGGCTAGGGTCCCATTTTCAGTCATCCACCTGATAAGGACTCCAGGAAGATAGGCAGTATGATAAAGAAAGGGTATTTTGCTGCTTCTTTAGCTATTAGGCAAGCCAGTTACATGGCCTATGCTGCCCAGTACCAGAAGTCACTGAAATTCAGCAATGGCACTGGTGGAAAAGACCCCACAGGGACAGGCTACAGACCTTGCAGAAACAGCCAGATGTGGACTGGAGGCCACAAAGTATCAGTTCCCTATGGCAGTGGATGCTAACAACACAGCTGCCAGATGGATGGCATTAACAGTGGCTGTAACAAGATTTGCCTGGCTAAGGGCTACAAATCTTTCTCAAGATACTCAAACCAAAGCCATGGATTTCCCATGCAAGAGCAGTTCTCTGTTTGTGGACAAGACAGAGGCTTACATGAATAAGATGGATGAGTACAAGACCACTTACAAGAGTAATGCTGCGAAAGAGAAGCTCTCCACCTCTTATAGGACACAGGCAAGGGAAGGAAGGGGTAGGTCTATGTGTAGCAGACCATTTTTCCAAGCCCAGGCTACCCCTTACTACCAGCAGCAGAGAGGATACTTCAGGGGCAGAAGGGGCTCTAGGCATGGGGACCAGGCCTCCTAGACTAAAGCCCAATCCAAACAGAATCCCTGATGTGCTTGCCAGGGTTGCCTCCCCACTACCTCTAGGGGGCAGGCTGGCTCACTACTTCAGGCTTAGGAGAACATTACCACAGACAGGTGAGTCCTGGAAATAGTCAGGGCTTGGCCCTCGGCTTCAAATAATTTCCTAAACTAAGGTCAAAAGTTTTCAGACCGGCTTCCCCAACAGAGAGGGCACTGCTGGAGGCAGAAGTGTCCACTGTCTTGCAATGAAAGGCAGTGGAACCCGTACCTCCCTTCCAAAAGGGAAAAGGGTTTTACTCCAGGTACTTCCTAACCTTAAAGAAAAATGAGGAGTGATTACCCATTTTAGATCTTAGAGGTCTGAACAAGTACTTAGCAAAGCCAAGGTTTAAGATGGTAACCTTGGCAATGATCCTTCCCACTCTTCAGCAAGGAGACTAGCTGGCATCACTGGATCTGAAAGATACCTGTTTCCACACTCCCATCAGGGAATCCCACAGAAAGTACCTCGGGTTCAGGTTATCTTCAGGTTTCTACCAGTTCGCTGCCCTGCCATTCGGCCCACCCTCCCTCCACTGCAAAGGCATTCACGAAGTGCCTGGCAGTGGTGGTGGCATACTGAGAAGGCAGAGCTTCACAGTGTTCCCCTACGTAGATGGCTGGCTGGTTGTGGGTCAGTCACCACAGCAGTTAAAGGATGCTCTATCCTTCAGCCAGACCACCCTAGAGTCTCTGGGGTTACTAATCAATGTCCAAAAGTCAGTACTCCAGCCTGTTCAGGTACTGAACTTCATAGGAGCAGAGCTGAACACTCTGAGAGGGAGGGCATTCCTCCCCAGGACAGGGTAGACAGCATTCTTCAAATCGCAGGATCCTTCTGTCTCAAGTACCCAGGCCAGCAAATCACTTCCTACAACTGCTGGGCCTCATGTCTACAGCTACAGGAATTATGCTAGGCTCTAGAATCCAGATGAGACTTTCAGTTTCACCTCAGGGCACATTAGTGCCAAAGGAAGGACTCGCTCTCAAAGCTGGTGCCAGTGACAAAGACCCTACTGCAGGCCCTGCAGTGGCGGCAAGACAGGGACAACCTGAGAGAATGGGTCCCATTCCAAAAAGAGTCCCCCGCATTGGTCCTCACTACAGATGCTTCCCTCCTGAGGTGGGGGACACATTTTTAGGAGCACACAGTACATGTCACTTGGTCCCCTGCATAAACTTGCTGGAGCTCAGAGCAGTGTTTCTAGCCCTGCAGTTCTTTTTTTTTTTTTTATTTCATTTTTATTGTAAGAGACATCATAGATGCAGCACAGGGTGTAACTCTTTTCAAGTTTCAAGTCTTGATCAGCCCTGCAGTTCTTTGCATATCTGGTAAGGGGAATGGTTGTATAAGTTAGAACAGACACCACCACCACAATGTACTACATCAACAAGCAAGGGGGTACAAGGTCCAACTTGCTGTGTACAGAAGCAATGAAAGTGTGGAGTCTAGCTTACTCCCTGCAGGTGTCCTTGCTGGTCATTCATCTGCCAGGCAAGGACAACACCCTGGCAGATGCCATCAGCAGAATCTGTCAGAACCACCACGAATGGTCTCTCAACAGACAGGTTTTGAAAGTGGTATTCAGGAGGTTGGGTACCCCAGAGATAGACCTCTTTGCCTCACACAAGAACCACCAGCTACCCCAATTCTGCTGCAGGCCATTAGCAAAAAGCACAGTGCCCATGGATGCCTTGGTGTTGGACTAATCAGGGAGGACCCTGTATGTATTTCCTCCATTTCCCTTGCTGCTCAGGGTCCTGATCAAGCTTAGGTCCCAGTCAGCTACAATGATCCTGATAGCCCCAGATTGGGCCAGACAGCCATGGTACTCTGTACTGCTCTCCTTGTCCGTGGCCCAGCCTATACACCTTCCTTAGAGGTACACCCACCTCACCTTCTCACAGGGGAGGATCCTGTACCCGAACCTCAGGTCCCTCAAACTCAGAGCATGGCTCTTGAGGACTTAGAGTTTGCTGACTTGCACCTTTTGGAGAGTGTCCTGAGAGTCCTTAGGGATTCAAAGAAACCCTCCACAAGGAAAGCCTCCAAGTGGAAGAGGTTCTTCATATGGTGTAACAGTAACAGTGTGGTACCCTCTCAGGCAGGGTTACCAGTCTTACTGAACTATCTCACCCACTTGCACTTGTTTGGCCTACAGCCCACAACCCTTAAGGTCCACCTGACATCAGTCTCTGCCTATATTTCAGCCGGTAAGGGTGTCTTTATGGCCTCTAACCTCATATTCAAGACATTTTTCAAGAGGTACTTCCTTACCCCAAAAAAGACAGGGGAGTGGCGACCCATCCTAGATCTAAGATACCTAAACAAACATCTCTTAAAACCAAGGTTCAAGATGGTGACTCGGGGAATAATTCTTCCTTCCCTAAGGCCAGGGGACTGGCTAGCCTCCCTGGACCTCAAAGATGCCTACTTTCACATCCCCATCAGGTGCTCCCACAGAAAGTACCTCAGGTTCAAGTTGCCCTCAGGCCATTATCAGTTCAAAGGAATGCCCTTCGGTCTAACATCAGCTCCAAGCGTTTTCACAAAGTGCCTGGCAGTAGTAGTTGCCTTTCTAAGAAGGCAAAAGATTTTCATTTTTCCATATCTGGACGACTGGCTCATAGTGGGTCAGTCTCCAGACCAAGTCAAGTCAGACCTACAAGTGACTCAGCAAGTGCTCACTTCCCTGGGATTTCTTCTCAACCTCCCCAAGTCAGTTCTCGAACCGGTGCAGCTCCTTACCTTTATAGGGGCAGAGCTAGATACTGTCAAAGCAAGAGCCTTTCTTCCCCTAGAAAGGCCAAGAGTTCTTATAGAACTGGCTTCTTACTTCAGCCTTCAGGTGTCCCGACCAGCAAGGCACTTCCTTCAGCTCTTGGGCCACATGGCAGCTTCTACAGCGGTGGTCCAAGGGGCAAGATTCCAGATAAGGGACATTCAGTTCCATCTGAGGGCCTTTTAGCCCAAAGGAAGGATCCTGTTACCAAACTGATTCCAGTGACTCGGACACTGATCCAGGCTCTTCAATGGTGGCAGGATCAGGACAGTTTAAGGCAAGGGGCCCATTTGTCACTCAGTCTCATTCGGTGGTCCTTACCATGGATGCTTCCCTTTTGGGGTGGGGAACCCATCTGGGGGCTCTCACAGCCCCGGGACTGTGGTCCCCTCAGGAATCCCTTCTTCACATCAATCTCCTGGAACTCAGGGCAGTTTTTCTGGCCCTGCAAGCTTTCTCTCAGTCAGTGCAGAACAAGGAGGTTCAGGTCAGAACTGACAACACCACCACCACCATATGGTACATCAACAAGCAGGGAGGCACTCTATCCATGGCCTTGAGCACGGAAGCCATGAAATTGTGGTCCCTGGCTCATTCTCTGCAGACCTCTCTGATAGCAGTCCACCTTCTAGGGAAGGACAATGTGCTAGCAGATGCACTGAGCAGGACCTCCCAGGGCCATCACGAATGGTCCCTGGACCCTCTGGTGTTGAAAGTGATTTTTTCAAGGTGGGGCACTCCAAAGATAGATCTCTTTGCAGCCCCAGACAATCACCAACTTCCTCTATTTTGTTGCAGAACCCCAGTCTTGGGCTCAGTCCCTCTGGATGCTCTGATGTTGAACTGGGAAGGGAAATTTATCTATGCCTTCCTTCCCTTTCCTCTACTGTTCAAGGTTCTGGTCAAGGTAAGGTCACAACCCTGCAAAGTGATTCTGATTGCTCCAGATTGGGCCAGGCAGCCCTGGTACCCCCCTCTTACTGTCCCTCGCAGTCCATCTTCCCCTGTCTCTTCCCAGGAATTACAACCTGGTAACTTCCTCTCGGGGGATTTAGTACCCCAATCTTCAGTCTCTCAATCTCAAGGCATGGCTCTTGAACAGTTGGAGTATGCAGATTTGCATCTGTCCCAAGGGGTTCTGGATATTCTCAAAGCCTCTCGAAAGCCTGCCACCAGAAAGACTTATGACTCCAAATGGAAAAGATTCAGCATTTGGAGTTCAAAAGCATACATCTCCAGACACTGCTGAATTGCCTACAGTTCTAGATTATATGGTCCATCTTAATGGCCTAGGCCTCAGACCAGCTACTCTCAAGGTACACTTGTCAGCTGTTTCTGCTTTTCTGTCAGTGGGAAAGCCTTCCTCACTGTCATCTCACCCTGTGTTCTGTACATTTTTCAAGGGATTACTTCATACCAATCCTCATTTTAGGGATCCTGCCCCTGCCTGGGACTTAAATGTTTGCATTGCTCAACTTATGCAACCCCCATTTGAGCCTATGTCCTCCGCAGAGCTTAAGTACTTGACTTGGAAAACTGTGTTTTTGGTAGCCATTACCTCTGCCAGACGTATCAGTGAATTGCAAGCCCTGTCAGTGGAACCTGATTTTATCTCCTTTCATAGAGATAAAGTGGTCCTTAGAACCAATAGGAGGTTCTTGCCCAAAGTGGTTTCAGTCTTCCATTTGAATCAGTCTATATCTCTCCCTGTTTTCTTCACTGATCATTCCTCAGGGGAGAGGAGGCTACACAGTTTAGATGTTAGAAGAGCCCTTTGCTACTACATAGAGCGTACCAAGGGTCACAGGTTTGATTCCCTCCAGTTGTTCCTCACTTATGGAGAAGTGGGAAAGGGCAAACCTGCCACCAAGAGATCTGTTGCCAGGTGGATTGTTTCTTGTATACAATTCTGCTATGAGAAACTGGGAAAAATGCCACCCTCAGGCTTGAGGGCTCATTCCACAAGAGGTGCAACTGCTTCCCTGGCTGCTGCCAGGGATATCCCTCTTTTACAAATTTGTCAAACAGCCACCTGGAAAACAGTCCATACCTTTACCAAGCATTACTCTCTGAATATCCAGGCTAGGAGTGATGCTCGGTTTGGCACAGCAGTACTTCAGAGCCTATTCCCAAAGTAGGTTCTGTCCCTCCTCCATGGAGGTACTGCTTGGTAGTCTGCAGATTGTCAGACTACAGCAAGACTTCACGTTGTTTGAAGAAAAAATTACTCACCTTAGTAATTATATTTCTTCTAATGGAGTCTTGCTGTATTCTGACCACCCTCCCTGGCTCCCCTCTCAGAACCTGTTTTTGGGAAGTGGGCGGGCAGGCGCAGTGTTGCACCTCAGGGGTGCTTCAAGCACACCCTCCACTTTATCTGGGTGCTTTGTATTATAATCTTTTATTTTTGGATAGGTTTTGGGTTTCCTGACTTGAGTCTTCCTTTGGGAATCCAAAACTTTCTGTTGCCGGTTGGCTAGTTAAAAAATGTTATAATTTCCACATAGTTAGCCAGCGAGTGTTTGCTCATAAGAATCTGACAGTTGGGTTTCAAAGTGCTGCAGACAGAGACATCAACCGAGCTCGAGGTCAACGTTCTATGCACTGCATAGAAAATTAACTCTCTACACTCCGGGGCAGTTCAAAGGCTGGAGCTAACTGCAGATGGTCAGAACACAGCAAGACTCCATTAGAAGAAATATAATTACTAAGGTGAGTAATTTTTTCTTGTTGCCCATCTCTGAACTCCTTCTGCTCTGTCTATGTCCTTCCGGAGATGCAGCCTCCAGAACTGGGCACAGTACTGTAGATGAGGTCTCACCAATGTTCTATACAGTGGCATCACCAGTTCCTTCCTTCCTTCTGCTGGAGATACCTCTCCCTATGCACTCCAGCATTCCATTGGCTCTCCTCACAGCCTTCTCACGTTGTTTGGTAACCTTTAGAGCATTAGATGTGATTACTCCTAGGTCCCTTTCATGTTTGGTGACCGTCAGTACCCCCCCCCAATCCTGTACTCCTCCACCGCAATTCTGTTCCTAAAGTGCATGATCTTGCACTTCTTTGCATTAAATCTTAGCTGCCACACTGTTGACCTCTCCTCAGGCTTGCTTCGGTCCCTTCTCATTTTTTCTACCCCTCCTTGAGTATTAACCCTGTTGCAGATCTTCGTGTTTTCTGCAAAGAGACACACCTTCCCTTCTGGCCCCTCTGCAATGTAGCTTATAAAGACATTCAAGAGAACTGGTCCGAGCACTGATACCTGCAGGACCCCACTGGTCACCCCCCCCTTCGGATTGAACTCCATTCACCACCATCCTCTGTGTCCTATCGCTCAGCCAATTTTTGACCCAGTTTACCACCCTGGGACCCACTCCCAGGCTGCCCAGCTTGTTTACTAGCCTCCAATGTGGGATGGTGTCGAAGGCCTTCCTGAAATCCAGGTAGGCCACGTCCACCGCCCCTTGCTGATCTACCTTCTTAGTGTTCCGGTCAAAGAAATCTATCAGATTTGTTTGACAAGATCTTCCCGCTGTGAATCCATGCTGTCTCTGATCCTGTGCTCTGTTGGATTCAAGATACATCACAAACCTTTATTTTAGTAGTGATTCCATTCACAGCATCAAAATAGACAGTCCTCCAGTTTCTGTTCAACTAAAAACATGAGGTGCATGCCTTGCGGCCGCCTCCTCCTCCTCCTCCTGAGGACTGCCAGGAGTCAGGCAAAATGAGGATAGTGAACTGAATTTAGGTAGTTAGAAGAACAGGTTACTTACCAATAACCATAGTTCTACAACTAGTTTTCAGTTCCGATCCATATGACCCATACAACCTTCCAGGCCTGGCTTGCTTTCAGTAACTGTTTCCCATGTGCAGATCTGGGAGCAGTTGGGGTAGAGAACCATAGTGCCACATAACTGGGCTTGAAAAAATTTTAAATTAGATACTTGTTCATGGACAAGTGGCTTGTCCAAAAGTAGTTGTCCCGGTGCTTTAGTTGGTAGTCCAGGTATAAAATTGCATATTTTAAATGGAAAATATCAAAATACAGAAACCTAAATGGATTTATTGTAGTATCAGTTATTTAGTGTTGTAATAGACAATAAGAATAATAGGATTTTTTACATTTTGTTTTTGTCAGGATGGAGAGGATTGTGAAAGAAATAGCAGCAGCAAGCAGTAGCAAGTGTAGTTGCAGCAGTGTGAGAAGAACATCATGCAGCAAACAGTACAGCATCCACAGACAGCAGGATAGGAAAAGTTTTAGGATGCCAGCCTAAGCTGCATTGCTCCAGCCGGAGCATCCTAATCCAGAGTCATCATCATCAACACTAGCGACAGCGCCAGGGACATTTTCATGCGACTCTGAATCAGCAGAACTAGTAGTTGAACCAGCATGACCATAACCTTGGACGTGGCATGTGCCAGGACCAGATAGTAGCCAGTGGTTGATGGCTTGATCTGGATCAAAGCTGTCTAATGCAGGACTTCAGCTGCTATATGCAGAAGTGACTGGAGTGTGTCATCAGCCAAACTTGTTCTTATTTTTTTTTTGTTTATTCTTTTTATCTCCTCCTACACCCCGACGCCCGCCACTCCTTCGGGCCTCCTAGCGCTGCGTTCCCCCTCGGCAGTCCTCTTCTGGAGCACCTCCCCACAGATAGCAGCCAATCCCGAGTTGTCCCAGCGTATCCCATTGCCGGGCGGGTTCCCCTCCTCCAAAGGGGGGGAAGGCACTGGGTGGCAGGGAACCCCAGCACACTATTTTTACTTACGATCCGGGATGCCGCTGTGGCAGAGGATGCTCCTGGAGGCTCCGGGGAACAAGGAGAGCGGGGACCGTCATCCGGCTTTCTCTGTTTGTCCTCTCCTGCTACTACTTCTGTTACCCCGGTCTCCACGGGGGCCACTGGCGGAACTATCCCCCACCCCTCCCCAGGAGAGGAGTGCAGTCCTCAGGACGCTCAATCCTCTCCTTCCCCCTGCCAGCCCACGGCGCCCGAGTCTGTTCCCGAACCCGGGTCGCCGGCATGGGCAGAGGTAAGGCACTTATTTTTGTTTTTATAAGATTCTGAATGGAGAATACGCTCACGTTTAGCTGTCGACACACTTGTAGCCAGTAACATTTCTATTAGATCAAGGATGTGAGCAAGCTGGGCCGGTCTTTGTTGCAGTAGTCATGAATACACTTGCAGATATGGCTTATCAACTGCAGACGTAAGCATTGCTTTGAATGCAGAATACTCCCTTTTTATACTGATTAAGCGATCTTCAGAAAAAAAGTTGCGAAAGTCGTCTAACAAATTACTTAAATCAATTGTGCCAAACTGTGCAAGTTCTTCTAGTGATAGATCGCAATTTTTGAAATCTAAACAACTGAACCATTTTAGAGGTTCCTCCAAACAATCCCGAAAACGCTGGTCAATGTAAGATACTGCTGCATCTATTAAACTGTGCAGCTGAGTATCAGTCGTGAAATTTACTTCTGGACAGTTCTCTTTGAAGGTAAAATGAACACTTTTGTCCTCAGTGCCATGTTTTGAAATGAGATAGTTCATGCATTTCACTGCAGGATTATATTGGTTTAGAAATTGTGTCATAAACTTTCCAGGTCTTATTTTTAGCTCTGTCAACTGGAGTAAGCATGTCTGGATGAGTTGGGGGATTTCTAATATTGACAGGTCATTCTTTGGAAATTCCAGTGAGAGATTTGTCAATATTGGCATAAAATCCTGAAGAATAAACGGTAAGTTTACAAACTGTACTGAGTGGGCATCTCTTAGAAGGGCCTTTGCTTTGGCACCATCATCACCAGCAGAGTTTGCGACATGTTCGAGATGTTGAACTACTGTGGGCAGGGTTGACTTAAACAGCATGAACTGAATGGGTCTTACTTGCAAGCCAACTCACTTGCTTTATTGTACTGAAATGAGCCAGTTCAGTGTGTATGACATTTGCTATTTCCTGTAGTTCCCTAAGTTTCTAGGGGCTGTAGTGGTAACATTTAAAAATTCGTCTTAGGGTGTTTTTTACTTTTTGAACAAAGGGATTTTTTTTCATGATGTCGAGAACTGCTAACTCTAGTTTGTGGGCTGCACAATGCATGGATATTACAGTGGGGCCATGTCTGATTTTTGCTATGGTGCCACCTGTATGGCTCATCATTACACTGGCACCATCAAAGTTGGCAGATACGAGAACTGGTCCAGGCTTGCTCACATCGTTAAGGTCAGCAAAATAAAGGTAAACAGATTCCAGTTCAGAGCTTATTGCTTACAAACTCCATCTGCGTGAGAATGTTCTAGAGGAACAGCTTTAATTAACACAGTTGTGACTTTTTTTTTCCTGTGCTATCAACAAAACAAAGAAAACATTTTCCCACTCTACTGTGTTTGCATCTGTACTGCCATCTGCAAGAACGGTAACGAAATTTGTATTTTTGACAGTCTGGATCTGTGTTTTAGACATGAGAGCCGATACTGCGTTACAGAAATCTCTGGCCTGTTTACCATTTGCTTAATTGCTGCTAACCCCATTTTTTTCTTGCAATGTGTAAAACCACTCCCTATCTAAGAAAGGACGTACATTTTTAGCCAAGGAATATACGGTGTTAAATAAACACCTCATTTTATTTTTGGTGGCTTCCTCCATCTGAGAAAATGCGTGATATATTGCAGTTCCAGATATGTTAAAATGGACCGCACGTTTACCAGTTCTGTGACTATGCTGGTTTGCACAAATTATATGTGGATTTGATTTCTCTTGGGCTCTCACTGACTCAGTTCTGAAATTATCTGAACCAGTGGCAAACACGTTAGGTTTTTTGGAATAAGCAGGAGTTGGAAGAGTGAGATATTTCTCATAGACAGAGCAGTACCTGATGCATTTTTTGTCATTGTACCTTAACGAGGTAAAGTGATTTAGCTAGTGATGCTGTGAAATATTCAAGCCCTTTTTCCTACGTCATATTTTTATCTTTGCTTCTTTTCTTATTGTTTGTTGTTTCCTCATCATCTGAAATGAAAGGTCGCTTTAGCTGTACTGAACCAAAATGTAATGGCACTGAACTGCTGCTGCAGCTGTCATGCTTACTCGTTTCAGAAATTGGTATGGTCAAGTTAGATTGATCGCCTGTTATGTCTTCAAACTCAGACCCAGACCCAGACTGAGAATGAGAACCTTGGTCGTTGTTTTTTTCCTGACTAGTAGGACTGGGGGCACTGCTTGGGTCTGGCTTTCAGACTGTGAAGAAGGCGGCTCAGGCTCTATACTTTTTGTTGCTGATGAAGAAGATGAGGATTTTTCCTAGTTCAGAGGGAAAGTAGAGTAGCTTGCTTTGGCTTATTTCTTTGCATTTTTTTTACTTCTATCAGGCTATGCAATTGTGAAAATATTGACAATAAAACTGGAAATATTGTACTATAGTGCTGTACACAATAACATTCTATTGTATGTTGTCTCTGTGTGTTGTGTAATTTTTTTACCTTTTACGCTGTTGTGCTTTTTCTTACAACATTACAAGAGGACCTGGGCAGGGCAGGATGAGGACAGAGTAGGTGGGAGTTAGAAGTAGGGATCGGGAGCCATGTACTCCACACAGTGTTGTTCCCGCACTCTTCAACCTAGGCTTTTCTTATTTTTTATTTACTGTAAAGTCTTTTCTCTTATTACTTATAAGCTGTTTTTTTTTTTGGGGGGGGGTCTTAACGTTCACACAAGCTGGCCACAGGACAATGTCATCCACACCCCGCCTCACTCCTATAGTTTTCAAACAAATCTGCTCTCTCCTTTCTCAACCCAGACACAAGCAGGCAGCCCACAATCACTTAGGTTTCCCAAGAATCCCTTTTATTTTCTTTACAATCTTTTTTATTTTCACCTTTTTTTGTGTATTTCAGTTATCCAAGCAAAGCTAGCCACAGGACAGTGGGCACTGCAGGTCACCCCTTTTTCTCAGTCTTTCTCTCTCTCCCCTCTCCTAAAAACAACTATAGCCCCACACAATTATGCCCAGAGTCTAGACTTTTCTTATTTTGTATTTAAGTGTAAAGTTAGTCTTTTATCAGCTGATCTGATTTTGTTTTGGGGAGGTGGCTTTCACAAAAGCCTGAAGTCGGCCAGCTACAGGACAATGGGCAGGAGGAGGTCACACAGACACCCACATCCCTCACTCCTTTAGAGTCCATACAAATCTGCTCCTCTCACAACAGGCACAGCACAGGCAGGCAGCCCACAATCTGTTAGGCTTCCTTTTTATTTTCAAATTATTTACAATATTTTAATTTTCACTTTTTTTTTTTGTTGTCTTTCAGTTAGCCAGGCAAAGCCAGCCAGCCAGCCACAGGGAATGGGCATTGCTGCCACTGCAGGTCACCTCTTTTTCACAGTTTTCTCCCCTCTCCTAAAAGAACAGCCACACTCATTTATGCTCAGACTGTCCTTTTTTTCCCTTGACTCTTTCTGTTCTAAACTAAGTAAAAAGTATAGTAGTCCAGACAAGACTCCAGTCCTTAGTCTACTTATAGCTTTCCTTTTTTTTTTTAATTTATTTTCTCAGTAATCTGGTTGTCCTCAGGCTCCCACTGACCAAGTCTGCACTCTGCAAACCCTCCCCCAACTGTGTGCAGTCCTTACTAGGACACTGTCTGGTCTCCTTTTATTTGCCCCCTTTTTCAATATCACCAACTGCTGTTCCTGAATTACACAGTTTAGATTTTTTTATATTTCATCAGCAAGCAATAGGTTTAGATGTTGTAGCAAACCCTCCTTCAGTGCTTCCCCCAAACTCCGTGCACGTGCAGTCCTTAGACAGAGAGGGAGACAGAAAACACACGGTCACCCTACTATTTTAATTGTTTATAGCACTGGCTGGCACCACTACTAGTAGTCTTTAGAAAGACGAAGACTGGGAGCTCATCTCCCGTTTGGTTGCAATGCTGGTGACTCGAGTTTGTTTTTTTAACAGTTTATCATCTGTCCTCTCCTCCTTAGACTGATTCACTTAGTCAGCTCAGTCCGCTGGTCTACCCTCTGGGTTCTCTGTGGCACACTGCCTAAGGAAGGCTTGCAGGGGCAGGGGAGTGGCCATGGTCTTTTGATCCAGCCTGGGCTTCTCAGTGCACCCAGATGGTAGCACCCGATCTTTTGAGTGCGTTGCGTCCGTGAGAGTACAGGTGCAGGCTGCAGGATTCTCCTTATTTACCGTCCCCTTGGGGGAGAATTCCTGCAGGAGGTAGTGGACTTCATCATCAACCAGGTATTGGATTCCCCTAGATGTTTAATTCTGGGGGACTTCAATGCTTGGATCGACGATGAATCCTTGTGTTTCGGTTACGACCACTTCCAGTTGACGCAGTCTCTGGGCCTGTCGCAAGTAGTTGCTTCTGCTACCCACCAATTCGGCTTCACACTCGATCTGGTGCTCCATCTGGGTCTTGAGGTTGATAACCTCAAGATTGATCAGGTCATTTGATCTGATCAGTACACCATGGAGTTCATGTTTTGGGCCCCCCCGAAAGTCCCTCCCCTGTAGAGATGGTCGGCTATCGCCCTTTGAGGGGCTTGAACCCAGCAGGACTGTTGGCGGTAGCTGATTTATCTAGGGTTGATGTAGCATGTGCGATTGGCACTGGAAAAGCGGTTGCCACCTATAACTGGGTGGTTTCCGAGGGTACAGATGCCATTGCACCAGTTCATTTACGACCCAGGTCTTCTCATGTGAGATCCCCATGGTTTGATGGGGATCTCAGAGTGATGAAGATCAGGGGTCAGAAGTTGGAGCGTTGCTGGCAGAGTACCCGGCTGGAGTCTGACAAGCTGGCCCTGCTTGCCCACTACGGTGAGTACCAGGGGGTAATCTCCTGTAAGAAGGCAGAATTCCTGTCCAGGGAGATTGCTGCTGGGAGGAACAGACCTTCTCAGCTGTTTCGAGTTGTAGACAGGCTTTTACATCCTGCCTGTCTGCAGCCGAAAACAGCTTCTTGATTATTTATGTGAAGAGTTTGCTCTGTTCTTCTCCAACAGAGTGTCGGCTATCCGCTTGGGGATTCCGCCAGTTGGGCTTTGGCCTAGCAGTGGTCGGGCTAGGGGGAATAGAGTCACTCCACCTATCTGGGAAGAGTTTAGGCCAGTTGAGGTGTCTGATGTGACTAAGGTGATCATAGAGCTGAAGCACACGTTTTGTGAACTGGACCCAGCCCCGACACAGTTCTTAATGGGATGTGTCGAGGCTGTTGGCCTGGTGTTCACCAGGATTGTCAGGTGGTTGATGGTGGAGGGGGTTCTTCCAGCTGCCTTGAAAGAGGTGCTGGTGAGGCCTCTCCTTAAGAAATCTTCCCTCGACCCTGATGACCTGGTGAATTACCATCCTATCTCCAACCTACCGTTTTCGAGCAAGGTTGTTGAGAAGCTGGTGGCACAGCTGCTCGAGAATCACCTGGTGTCCTCGGACATTTATGAGCCATTTCAGTTGGGTTTTCAGGCTAGACACAAGACTGAAACAGCTTTAGTGAGGGTGCATAATGATCTGCTCAGAGCTAGAGATAGAGGAGACAGGTCAGTTCTTGTGCTCCTCGATCTCTCCTCAGCCTTTGACACTGTGGAGCACGTCGTGTTACTGGATCGGCTATGTGAGTTTTGTGGACTCGCCGGTACTGTCATCAGGTGGTTTGAGTCCTATCTCTCGGACAGGGTGCAGCGGTTAGTGATGGGGGAATTTCTCCTCCTCCCCAATGCCTCTGTCTTGTGGAGTTCCACAGGGCTCGATCCTGTCACCGATGTTGTTTGCAGTGTATATGCTGCATCTGGGTGAGATCATTTGACAATACGGTGTGGAGTTTCACTACTATGCAAATGATACCCAACTGTATTTGTCTTTTGCTCCCGGAACATCTGGAGCTGTAGATGTGCTTAACATCTGTCTGGCTAAAATCAGTGACTGGATGGCTTTCAGCTGGCTGAGACTCAACCAGGCTAAGACGGAGGTGCTGGTGATCGAGCCTGGTCGCGGGCATGATGGGTTGCTTTTTGGGGATGGATTCTGGTCTTGTTCTGGGTTATACTCCATTGACGGCTTCCCTGTATGTGTGAAGTCTGGGTGTGATCCTTGACAGCAGGCTGACTTTTGAAGATCAGGTGTCATCTGTTGTCAGCAGTGGCTTTTACCATCTATGGAACATTGTCCAGATTAAGCCCCTCGTTCCACGAGAGGACCTGCTGATGGTAGTGCATGCCTTTTTTTCCTCCAGACTCAACTACTGTAACACTGTTTACTTCCGGGTCATGAGAGGGACCCTCCGCAGGCTGCAGCTACTGCAGAATGCAGCAGCTCGGCTTTTGACTGGCCTTTCTAGGTTTAGCCATCTGACCCTGTTCTGCGTGCTCTGCACTGGCTGCCGGTTAGGTGGAGGGTCCTTTTCAAGGTGGGACTTCTTACCTACAAGGCCCTAAATGGACTGGGTCCTGACTATCTGTTAGAGCTTCTGACACCAGTGACCCCTGCCTGCTCCTTCCGTGCCTCTTCGAGGGGCTTTCTGGCCATTCCCAGGGTATGGCTCAAGACTTCTGCAGATCATGCTTTTAGCATTTCTGGGCTGTCCCTGTGGAACGCATTACCATCTGCAATCCGGTAGGCCCTCTTGGTAGAGGTTTTTAAGCGGAGTTTGAAGGCACACCTCTTCGGCCTGGCATTTAATGAATGCTGAATTACAACATTTTGCCAAGTCCCTATGTTTGATATTTTATCAGTATGTAAGAGTTTTATAGTCTAGTTTTAAATTGCATGATGTTATTTTATTCTCCGTACTACTGTATGTGTTTATTGTTATTTTTCTGTGAGGCACCCAGAGTCTCCAGGAATGGGTGCCATAGAAATAAAATTTGCCTTGCCTTGCCGATGAAGAATGGTGTTCTCACCAGTCTTCTCCCGCTAATACCACCTCCCCACTTCCAATAGCCGCCTGCCCCGACGCTGATTTCTCCAATTGCCAGGACTGATTGGGTACTCTCCCTCTTCTTACTCATTCACTCACCTGTCAGTCCTGATTTCTCTGCAGTGCTACTGGTTCCTGAAGTGTGGGTAAAGATTTGGAGGAGGAGGAGGGTCCCAGCTAATGGTTGCTGCGCGCTTGCTCACGGCGGCTTCAGCAGTTGGCTCTGCACCACATGACTGTATTTACAGTTTTGTGTTTCAAAGTGTACAGCGCCTTGATATTTGAAAGGCGCTATATAAATAAAGCTTTGATTGATTGACAGTCAACATGTGATGAAGTTTAGCACTTGGGCTCAGAACACAAAATTACAGTGGCACCTACTGGCAGAACATAAAAACAGCAGCCAGGTATGGGAAAAACAAAACATAAAATGTTCTGAGCCGGTTGTCCCTGAACAACTGAGAGCTGTCAATTTAGTAGTCCGGGTGACAGATCCTGTAGGATGTTGGGTTATGGGATTTGTCAAGCCCTGGTAGTAGGAGGTGTCAAGCTTAAAGACTGTTTACAATGAATGAGCATGCTCAGTGTTTGACTAAATGTGAATATGAACTAAATACTAGTAGACAAACTGTGGTTACTTATTTATAATATATTATTTTTGTGAGCGGTCTGGAGTGAACTTACAGCTGTCATATTTCTGGACACTACAAAGTGTTTATCAGACTGCAAATATCTGGGGTTGTGGCTTGACCCATATCTTTCTTTTGATAGGTAAGTTACAGTATCTCATCTGCCAATCTTCAACTTAAACTGGGATTCTGGCATTGACCTCTGAGATTGCCTTTGGCTAGTCACTCAGTTAGCCTTCCCTATATAAGATAACCTTTACCCAGAAAGCTGTGGCCTGTTTCATGTTCAGTGGAAAGTATAGAGTGCACCACTGTGATGTCCTATAAACACTGAACTGGATGCCCCAAGCCAAAAATTTTAGCTGCACTATTGTCAGTTTCTAAATTTAATTACCTTGTTAAATACTCAAACATCTCATAGAACCAGAGAATCTAGGAGTATGTTAATGTACTGGTTTCATTGGGGGGGTCATCAAAAAAGCTGTGGCAAAAAGGGCTTTAGTTTACAGGGCATACAAAGCATTGAATGCACTTAACTGATCCTAAAAAAAACAAACAAAAACTAAACCACTCACCTGATAAGTTTTTCAAGATTGTAGATCGTGAGACTCATTGACAAATAGTAGTACAGTGTAACCCCTATTATCCGAATCTCCTGATTATCCAAAATTAAGTTATGTCCTCTGTCCCCCGTAATCGATGTTTCAGATACAGTACTGTAATTGCGATATTGTAGCTCATTCATGCGATGGCTGGCAAGTGCAAATGCTGTGTGCTCCATATCGAGCATTGTTTCAGGGATATCCTTGACCCCAGGAGCTTGAACACTGTTTTCATGGAAGCCTGTCTTTTGACCCCATTCTGCTGTTTTCCAAATGAAAAGTACTGCAAACTTCCAGATTTACTCCTCAATATGAGAGGCATGGTTCAAACACATCTAGTTTCTAAGCATAAATGTTCTTTAAACTACCCATTCCAAGATCCTTAATCAAAGAGCTAGTAGCATTTTTTCTCAAGTCCCCAACAATATGTATCTTTTGGGCTACACACTTTTGTAAGATTTTTTTTATTTAGAAATTACGTCACCAATCTGGTCTGCAGTGCATTGAGAGGCTGCTGCTAGTGATGCCAGAGGTCTGGGCTCAGAAAGAAGCCTGGGTTGTCAGGGGCAGCAGGGCAGGTGGGGTAAGATCTAATGTCCCAGAACAACGAATAGCCGTGAATGTGGACCTGTTTGTCCAGGCTCCTAGAAATGCATCAAAGGCTCATGTCTTTATTTTCTTCAGTTTTATTACAGTGCCATTGAGATAAGGTGCTAGCTTGTCCTGGAGCTGGTGATACTCTCTGTATCATGATCCTGCAGTGCACTACTGTATAGATAGTACTCAAAACAGCACGCTCCAATTTTTAAAAAAATAGTCTTTCTTCCGTTTAACCAAAACCCTGATTATCCGAAAGAATTTCATGTCTCCTGAGGCATTCGGATAATCAGGGTTGCACTGTAATTGCTTTTGACTGCATCAGGTGTCTGTAATTTTGATTGCCAACGTTTCAATGTCTGTAACTGTTTCTAGAGTAAATTTTATTTTCTAATGTCTAGTTTACTGCAGTGCTCAACAACGCTAACTGCTGCCGCCCTGGGCATTCTTGTAAAAGAGGTGCTCCCTACCTCAGTGCATTTGTTCTCATGGTAAAATAACAATATAAACTAAACAAATCAGGATTTTTGTTTTTCTGTCTCTTTTAGATAGAGTCCTGTTTTCACTATCCACTAGACAAGTTGAGGAAGTTAAATGACCTTTACAGGGACTTCACTCCCAGAGCAGACTTACCTGTGGTGGTACTGCTATGCCTATTGGGGATCATAGCCTTTTTTGATAATTTTCCTGTACTGTATTTGGTCTACAGTGGTTATTATTATTAGACGAATCCACTAAACAGTGCGAAACATATGAAATTGACAGAAAAACTGAGGGAAAAATAACTAAAATGATTTTATCATTTATGTTAAAACAGTTAAAAATGCATTGGCAGTACTGCTCTTGAGGTACTTAAAACATATCTGGTAGTTTGCGTTAAAAATTCATTGAATTAGAATGATAATCTACCACTTAAAAATAAGACCGAATAAGCACTTACTAGGGTTTGAACATTTGGTAGGATGATTGATCACATTTTGTTTTCTGCTCTTGGTTAGGATTTTTGAGGTGAACATTTTTGCTCATGTCTTTAATGGGGTTCTAGGGGATATTTCTTATCTAAGTGATGTTTACGTGGAACCTTTGGTCTTCTTTTGTACAAAATTGGATCTTGTTGGAATGCCATAACTGGTCAGTTAGACACTGGCACTAATGGGGCCAATAGGCAAGTTGGTCATTGTCTCAGAGTCACAAATTACCTAAAATTGGAAGCTAACATCCTGATACAGCATCTTATAGTAAGTAAGTAAAATATTTATTCATAAACAAGTTTATGAAATGGATACACTCAATTGAACGTTTGTTCATTTACAGTGAGGTCCATGTATTACATCAAGTTTACAAACATGCACAGATTACATCAGATTACAAATGTGTACAAATTACAAAAACAGTTAATTTTAAGTCATAATTACTGTAACAGATAAAAATACATCCTGAGAATCAAGCCTATATCTTTTCAAAATCTGTTTCTAACCATAAGCAGCATGATTCATAAATTTAAATAATTTAAGGTGCACCAGCACCCGCTGTCTTCTTTCAGTGTCTCTAACCATTTTTTTTTATTTCCACCCACTTTATCCCTTTCCCCACTATTCTCATATTCTTAGGGAGACTATTCCAGAACTTAGGTCCTCTAACGAACCCGGAATGTTTCCCTATGTCTAAATTAAACCTTGGTATTACTAAGTCCAAGGTTCCCACTGATCATAATGAATCAGTCTTAGTCTTTATAATAATTTTTTCCATAATATAGCTTGGTAATTTTCCTGCTATTCCTTTATACATGAAAGCCAACAGATGTTCATCTCTGATATCACCTAGGTATTTCCATCCGAGTTGTCTATATAATGAAAATTTGTGAGCTAACCTAGGGGCACCCAGCACAAAATGTGCTAATCTACTTAAGTAAATATCTAATTTATGCAGCTCTCTTTGTAAACCAGTAGAGTAAATTATGTCTCCATAATTAAACAAGGGAAATACCATTTGATTCACCACCTGCTTCCTTACTGCAATACTCATGCAGTCCTTTATATTGTAGAGAGCACCTAGTCTTTTACCTATCGTCCCAGCTAGGTTATTTATGTGGGTTGTCCAACTTAGCGTATTATCCGACCATAACCCTAAGTATTTAAATGTCTGGACCTAGATCTTATAGATTGGGCAGATAAATTAAATATGTATGGAAAGTCGGGGGCTGGCAGGGCTATGGTTAACACAAGAAAATGCATCTGTTTCAGGATTTAAGAATAACATTTATGGTACAGCAAATTTTACCAGTTACATTAACATGGTCGAAATGTTTGATCAACAGGTCTCATCGTGATATGCTTGAATTAAATACAACTTTCAAGGGAAGATTTTCTTGTTCACTACAAACTAAGGCAGGCATATACATAGTAGAGATTTTGAGGCTACAACCACTACTATCACTTTGTATTGGCAGTCAGGGACTACTCACCACTTTCATCTGTATGCCTGCAGTAATGAAGATCTTCAAACTTTGGAACATTATATATTCTGTTGTCCTTTTTCCTCCCAAATCAAATGGATGTTGCTTAAATACGTATGAGATTTGTTCTCCTCTTGAAGCAAACAGTACTGTGACTGTTGTCTTCCGTTACTCCCAAGTGTGTAATTTTTGGTGGCAACATATCTATATCTATATACATACACACATTCGCCTTGATACCCAACTCAGAATAACTCGTGTTACCTTGTGTGTGTCAGAGATGATAACTCACCCTATTGGGTATATCACAGTGCATACTGAATCAGTAAGAGAGCAGCTTTCACAATATCCATGTGCAGTACTGAATGCAGCAGTTGAAATCAGAGAAACAGTTAAATCTTTATGCAAACACCAAATTTAAAACTATAACTAGTTAACTGATGGGTTATAAATCGAATAGGCAGTAGTTGTGACCTCAAAATACACAGTTTGTCATCACTTGTGAGGGAGCCAGACTTTCATAACTCACTCATATCTTCAGCACTCGTGAGTTATGATTCTGCTCCTTCACATGTGAAGATAAATTGCATATTTTGAGTCAGCCTATTGTATATCTCCTTTATACAGTATATTTATACAACTGGGGTAGGTAGAGGCACCTACAGGCCAGTGGGGCACAGGACCCAAGGCAGCATGGGTTCACAGCAGAAAGGTCATGTCAGACGAATCTAATTGATTTCTTTGTCTGGGTGACCAAAGTAGTAGACCAGGAAGGGAGAGGGGGAGGGGCTGTGGACATGGCCTACGTAGACTTTAGCAAGGCATTTGACACAGTTCCACACAAAAAGATTAATAGTCAAATTAACCAGCCTGGGAGTGGTCCCAGGGTGATAGCCTGGGTAAAACATTGGCTGGACAACAGGATACAGACGGTAATTGTAAATGGAGTCCACTCTGAAGAAAGAGGGGTTGCTAGTGGGGTCCTGCAGGGTTCAGTACTGGGTCCAGTCCTTTTTAATGTCTTTATAAGTGACATTGCAGAGGGACTGGAAGAAAAAGTATGCCTCTTTGCAGATGACACAAAAATCTGCAGCAGGGTTGATACACAAGGAGGCATGGAAAGGATGAGAAGGGACTTGGCAAGGTTGGAGGAATGGTCAGAAGTATGGCAGCTTGGATTCAATGTAAGGAAGTGCAAAATAATGCACTGGGGAAACAAAAACCCAGGGGAAGATTACACAATGGGGGGGGGGGTTAACAACAACAAAAATGGAAAGGGACCTGGGGGTAATCATATCAGATGACCTTAAGGTTGGCAAGCAATGTGAGAAGGCAGTAGGGAGGGCTGGGGGTATACTGGAATGTATAGGGAGAGGCATCACCAGCAGAAAACAGGAAGTTGTTATCCCTCTGTACAGACAGTTGGTGAGACCCCATCTGGAGTACTGTGTCCAGTTCTGGAGACCCCAACTCCTCAAGGACTCAAACAGGATAAAGGCAGTCCAGAGGAGGGCAACTAAAATGGTGCAGGGTCTGCAAGAGAAGCCATAGGAGGAGAGACTAAAGGAGCTTAATATGTATACCCTTGAGGAAAGGAGGGAGAGGGGGGACATGATAGAAACTTTGAGTACCTCAGTGGAATCAACAAAGTCCAAGAGGGTAGCATCTTTCAGAAAAAGAGATGTGCAAGAACAAGGGGACACAATTTAAAGATTGGGGGGTCGGTTCAGGGGCAATATGAGGAAGTATATTTTCACAGAGAGGGTGGCGGACACATGGAACAGCCTTCCTGAGGAGGTTGTGGGGTCTAAAACTGTGGGAGAATTCAAAAATACATGGGACAGACATAAGGCAATTCTTATGGGGGGTAAGAAGAAATAGGCTGTTGGTTAACTAGGATCTGCAGCTTATCCTGTAGGTAGGGAAATGGGCAGACTAGATGGGCCAAACGGTCCTGATCTGCCGTCAAAGTCTACGTTTCTATGTTTCTATTAACAGAGGCAAATAAATCCTAACATCCAGCTTGGCAGGTAGATATATATGAAAATAAATGTTTATTTTTACGTCTGTATGTATGTTATCAACCATTTAGCCAATCAGGAGTAGCTGTTTTTATATATATGTGTGTGTGTGTGTGTGTGTGTATATATATATATATATATATAGTAAAATCAGAAACACATCTTTGTATTGTATAAGTCAATTACAGTATTGTATTACATTTTGAATAAAGATGCTGGAGGTACTCATAAAAATTTATCTTATCTGTCTATCTAGCTAGCCATCTTTATATACTCTATATAGAATAAATGATGGGTAAGTGTCATATATATGGAAATAAACCCATTGAGTGGGCTAACCTGGTCACAAGGCCACAATCCCGAAGAGCGAGTAGCTTTATGATATGGTTAGCCACCTCGATGAGTTTATTTCCGAGTATAGCGGACATACCCCTTTTTTATTTTTGTATAATAGATTTGGATGTTTACTGTTAGTTTTGAACACAGTTGCATATACAGGACAGCCCCAAACCCTGATCATCCGAAACTCCCTCTCTAACAAACGCAACCCTTGTTGTCTGTTTTTCTAGCATAGTACAATACAGGTGCTGGTATCTGACATTTGAGGCTTGAGAGACGTACTGTGGCTTGCAGGAAGTTAAATAAACATTCCTATGCTATGTTGCTGGACTACGTGTATTGTTTTCTGTTCAGTACAATACACAGTAAGTTAGAGCTGGAAGTGTGGTTGATACTGTGGAAGGTTGACGCGAACACTAATTTAGAATACTGACTGAGATTGGGAGGTGGAAATGGAATCAGCTGTGTGAAGGATAGCAAAACTTAGTAAGCAATATGCAGAGCAAAACCAAAGACAGTAAGTCAGTAATCAGCAGAGTTTACAATTTGGCACATACCGCCGGCACAAAGTTTAAAATCATGTCACGCCACATGGTCCTGTTTGTGACTTTTGGTTCTACGGTTCTGGCAGGGAGATCGGAGGGTGTTAAAAATGCTGTACTGTGTTGCTACCACTTTCAACAGTTCACAAAATCATGTAAATCTTTTGATGCCTCTTAAATTCCTCGTCCATAAGTACAGCACTATTAGTAAGCATAAACTAACAGTTCAGTGTGATACATGAGCCTGCTTTTATTTGAGGCTTTTCTACGTTTGGGTTTGCCAGTGAGGTCAGAGGGTAGCTGAGATAACAAGTGAATAGGTTGATGGGTGACCAGAGTAACATAATTTGCCAGATATAAAGTGGGAGTGTGTCCAGATTAACGTGATTGACTGAGCTCTGTTACAATAAATGAAACCCCAGTCTTCTGCACGCCCGATTATTTGAACCATTCAGATGTCTCCTAAGTGGTTTGGATAATCAGGGTTCTGCTGTAACTGCTAGCCACTTCAATGGGGAAAAAAGTTCCATCCATGTATTGTATATAATAAGCACATATAATCAGGTTATTGAATAACTTCAGAAAATGATTAGAGTTTTGTGTTATACATTGTTAATCAGTTTTAAAAAATACATAGCAAAACTAACATTTTCAAAATGCATAAGTTACATTTTATTGATGCCTCCTGTGCCATGGACACACATTAAAAATGTTTAGCAGTATACTGCTATGCAGTTTTTTCATTACTCCTTATTTTTGTTGAATTTTGCCATGCCAGTTATTAATACAATGTGTGTGTGTGTGTGTGTGCGTATGTTTACTGTATATATAATATTGGTTGCAACAACTGCATTAATGCACCAGTTTGGGTTTAGCTTAAACAACAAAAGTAGGGAATGTGGCATTAGGTTTCCAACCCTAACCCCCCACAAAAGCAGCAAAAGGAAACATTTGGGTCTCCTAAGTCTTGGCAAATCAGTGGTGGGGTCTTCCTTGGTGTTGTCAACCCTAATACTCACACCCTCCCCTGAGCAAAGAAGGTCAAATATGATCTGTTTCATTCAGGCAGGGTCCACAGGACCTTGTGTGAAGAAAGTTACAACACTTGTTTTTTGCAACATGTGGCGAGACATACTTCCTATCAGTATGAAGTAGTGGGTTGGAGCTGTATCCTATGCTTTGGGCAGGAGGCTATGGGCTTGGGGGCAGGGGTGAGCATTAAAGTTGACAACCCCAAGGAAGACCCTACCACTGATTTGCCAAGACTCAGGAGACCCAAAACCCTAATGTTGTTTTTTTGCTTCTTGGGGGTGGGGAGCTAGGGTTGGAAACCCTAATGTAAAATTTCCTTACTTTAGTTGCTTTAAACCGAACCCTAGCTGGTTCATTAATGCAGGTTTTAGCAATGAATTTCCTTTCTTTTTGAAGTGGTAGAACTGTATCCTCATTCACGCTGGTCCCGGAGGGCCCTGCACTTCTGACATCTATAGATGCAGACACACAGGGCCCATGAAGTCCATCACATTGCAGAAGCACAGGACCCTCTGGGCCATGCAGTTCCATGGGGCTACAGATGCAGACACGCAGGGCCATCCATATGGGCATGTGAGCATAAGGCCTTCTGGGACTTACACTTCCGTGTTTCTACAGATGCATACACGCAGGAGTCTGGGTATGGAAGGGGCTTTGCACTTTCTTGCGACTACAGATGCACTTTTTCTATCATTTGTCAAGTATGTTTCCACAGTGTTCCATGAGGTAAGGTTATAAAAAGCCCATGTTAAAAATCTGGCTTTGAAATCATCAAATATGACCCAGTTCTGAGCAAAAGTCTTCATTCTTTCAATATAAAGAAATTCTTCTTTTGTAAGCCCATATTTCTGTTTCGTGAACTGGAAGTCTTGTTTTGTGAGGGTGACGAAAGAAGATCTGTTGGCTCATGAAGCAAGATTTAAAAAAAAAAAAAAAAACTAAGTTCAGAATCTTGTTTGGTGAGCCCAGCTTCTTGTTTGCGAGATTTTTGTGAGCTCACAGAACAAGATGGCTGATCACTAAACACGATTCTGAAAAAAACTAAATCCAGAATCTTGTTTTGTGAGCCCAGTTTCTTGTTTTGTGAGCTCACAGAACAATATGTGTGCTTACAAAACAAGATTCGGGGGGGGGGGGCCTGTCCAAAATCTTGTTTCATGAGCCAGAATTGTTTCGTGAGCCTCATGAAGCAAGAAAATCGACTCACAAAACGAGCCTCATGGAGGATTTTTGGGATGTCCCAAAATCTTATTTTGGTGTCCTTTTTTGAAACACTAAGTCCATAATCAAGATAAATGGATTCATGTGTTGCTTTCTTTCCAGGGCATCATTTTTATGGGTTTAAAAAAAGAAAACTTTTTTGGAAAAAAAAACAAAAAAAAAAAAACAGCAACCCAGAAACAAGTTGTCCACATACGAAGAATTTTTCCTCATGAAAGAAGAATTTCTTCTCACAAAATAAGAATCTTCTTTCCTATCAAACGTCTGTCTGAAGACCCTACTGAGCATGCTCAGAACTGAAATTTCAAATTTTTACAACTTGGGACCAGATTAATATTTTTTCACCAAACCAATGAAAGACACCATTCTAGGGCAAGCCGTTTGTGCCAGAAAAATTTTAGAACAAACTTTAAAACCGTCTGGTCTGTAGGTGAGCACAAAAAAAAAACAAAATGCAAAAGCACCCTGATTTTTCCTCTTTTTGCACTATCTGGATCTTGGAATACATGCATCTGACCAGAACAAGACTTGCCAAATCAAGAGAGCTTGCCCCCGCCACACATGCAGAATGTCATGCAATTCCATTAGGGGTTTTGTGTTAAACACACTACTCAACCCTAACTGTAGTGGCACTACCTCCCCCCTATAATATATATTTATTGCAAAAAATTGCATTAATGCACCAGTTTCGGTTCAGCTTAAAGCAACAAAGTAGGGAAATGTGGCGTTAGGGTTTCCAACCCTACCTCTCCACCCGAGAAGCAGCAAAAGGAAAAAAACATTAAGGTTTTGGCTCTCCTGAGTCTTGGCGGATCAGTGTCTGGGTCTTCCTTGGGTTTGTCAACCCTAATGCTTAGCCCCTTCCCTGAGCTGACAAGATCAGATGTGATCATGGCACTCATGCGGTTGGCAACATGTGGCAAGACATACTTCTGTACCTTTGAAGAGTGTATGAGTATGTGGCACTGGTTGGAGCTGTACCTTGTGGTTTGGACAGGAGGCTACGTGCTGGGGGGAGGGGTGAGCATTATGGTTGACAACCCTAAGAAGACACCACCTATCGCGCCACTATCGTATGCATGCACGTTTGCGTCTACTCTTCTGAAGCCGTCGACTCACTTGCTCGCCTCACTCTACACTTGGTGGCTTCTTTTACACAAAAGTCACTAAACTCACCTGAAAACACCACAGCTTACAAACATTTTAACAAATTGTTGCTCATTCTAAACCTTTGGCTGCATATTATTTAGTGCAGTGAACACTGCTCGGCCACGCAAAACTGAAAGATGAAAGTAAAAGTCATTACATGTGAAACAGTGTAAAAATGGCAGGCTCAACCAGATAACTTTGCAGTGTGGGACAGCTATTTAGATTTACTTGGTTATGGTTGTGGCAACCTGTGTGTGCCAGGTGTGGAGTTATCTTCTTGTCTAGGTTGCTAGTGAGACGGTTCTGGGGGATGAAAAGTAGTGCAGGTGTGCAGTCATTGTAGGATAATGCACTGTCATGTGGTAAATTTTATCCAAGCAAGGAACCCCATTTTCACTGATTTTTCTTACCCATTTTATAAATATACACACATACACACACAATGGGAGTGTGATTTGTGAAAGACAAGGGCATAATTTACACAGCTGTGTAGTCTGAAATGAAAATAAATTATTTCTCCTCATAGTTCCAATTTATTTAAGTAGTAAAGCAAGACCAGGGTTATTTTGATGTTCTGTTAATCACCTGTAGGGGTGTAATATGGTACGAGGTGTAGCCAAGTGCTGTGTGCCTCTAAAGGGTGATTAACCAAACATTAACATAACCACTGGGAGTGTCTTTTAACATAACCCCTGATGGTGCATTAGTGCTGTTACAAAAATGGGTATTTGACAATTGAGTTCCTTCTGTCTGGGATTTGTTTTGACTCTTCGTGTACTATATGTTTACCTAGGATTAAAATAGGCCTTACAGAATGTTTGCAGCTGATCAGGAAGCCATATTTTACCAATCTCTTCTGTGATCTTTGTTATCCAGCTTTTCATTAAATAAATGGAACAGCAATAGGGACTTTTTAAAATTAATTTAAATCCTACTTCACTGAGCTTTTTTCTCTCTGTGGCTTCACCTCACTCTGCCGCTTGTGAGGTCACAGAGGTCAAACTCATCTCACCTGGATAAATCTATTATTTAAACCAGTCCCATATGATGGGTGGGAGAAGTCATTGGGGTCTGTTGAAATATTTTCCTATTTTATGGAGTTCTTATTTGTACTTTGCTGTGTCATGACAGAGATCATATGATGTTAATGAGTACAAAAGTTACATTCTCACATGTGCACTCCACCCCCATGCTGTAACAACACAATACTTCCTGAGCCACCAAGATTGTTGTGAGAACTGACTAAATTTACACTGTTGAAAGTCTGGCAGTGCTTTTCACAGCAGCAGCAACAAAACATTTATAATACTTGTAATGCTCCCAATACGTACATGTCAGAGTGCTAGAAATGTAACCTCTAAGTAAATGAGAGCAAACGTTATTAGCAACATGCAACCCCCCCTGTCCCGGGGGCTTACTTTTCTGCCCCTTTGGGGCTCACGTTTTCCCTCCAGGTTTGTTCCACTCCCATTTCTGTTTCCTGGGTTCTGGCGTTGCCCCCTGTAAATTCCCTGTAGTTCCCTGGATCCTCCCTCCGGCACCAGCATTAGTTTGTGCAAGAATGGGTCTGGAAGAGCTAGCTTGTGGAGCCGCCGCCTGTATTGGCACTTTGGTGCCGGACGGAGCTTCGGCCGTTTTGGTGGTCATTTGGGGCTGTCTCTTTTGTGGTCCCGGTCCCTGGGTGGAGTGAAAAGGGGACCGGAGTCATAAACAACACTGGAGAGACGACGGGAGAAATAGGAAAGGTATTTTTGTTTTTTTTAAATCAGTCTATTCGTTTTTAATTTAACAGACAACCGTACAAACATAACCCGGTAACCGGGGTACACAGTCCCAAACTGACCGTGTAAACTGTGTACATATAACTATATACGTACGCAGAGGAAGCATCACCCCTCCCCATCCCGTCTGTCTTTGCTTATTCCCTTATCAAAGTTAGGGTCTACAGGCTGCCTATTTCCCCATCTCTTTGCACCATACTTGCTAAAAATCCCTGCAGCCTCACAGACATTCCTTCTCCTCATTGTCTGCTTGGTTATAGCCCAGGTGGGGGTGAGTTCCCTCTGCGTCCCCCGGGAGAGAGAGAGTCCCTGGTCCCTCAGTTGGTCTAGCAGACCCCTAGCTGTGATTATCTTCTAAGCCCCAACCGTGTCCCACTTAGTCCTCCGGTAGCCCTTCTAATCTTATCTAAAGATTCTAACACCCTTTAGACAATTCACTCAACTTTCTCCAGCTAGTCGCAGCCCAACAGACAGACCTGCGTCAAGCCATCTACTTCAGGAAAGGCATTTTTGTGAACGTCAGTTGTGCTGCAGGATTTGGGAGCTGCCTCATTAATGTTCATGAGGCAGTTCTTGAATGATTCATGGAGCTGAGCCTGTCTAGCACTAAGGGGAGAAGTTATCGTGCTAATGACAGGAAAATAAATAAAAGTGAATAAAGGATAAAGGGTGTAAGAGGAATAAGGGGTTCTACCAATTCTATGGGGCATAAAAATATTAGTGATTATGTGAGATTCTGAAACAGTAAAAAGAGGAAACTTGCAGAGACTGTGATGGGGCTATATGTGCTGCCTAGGGGCTAGGTGTAACAGCAGCAGTGACAAGCCAGGGGAGAAACAAAAGTGTAAAGGGGTGCGGTCGCTTAATAGGACACAGTGGTGGCTACCTATGTGTGGGGAAGCAATTTAATAAAAATAAAAGGTTTTACCACAGGAATGCTTTAAACTTGGGACACTGATATAGTCTGTGATGGGACTGTTTACTTAACAGCCATGTTTTGCAAACAGGTGATTCCAGCCAACCAACCACAGGGCTAGGAGTTGCCTAAAGGATTCTGGGGCTTGTGAACAGACTCTTGGGGAAAAATACCAGGGATTATTGTGGTGCCATTTTGAACAGCCACTGAGGCATCGAGGGAGCCTCATACATATTAATTGTTCTGAAGGACAGTGGCTTCAGCCGATGGGGAGCTGCCAAAAAGCTCCCAAAAGAACAGAACTTTTTTTTTTTTTTTTTATGTATCATTCTTACCTCCTCCTGGCAACCTGTTCTGCTCCCATGTCCTCGCATCCTAATGGGGATCCAGCCGCCGTCCGCCTGTGCCGCAACTTCATGCCGACACCCTATAACCCCTGTGGCTTACCCCCACAGTGGATTGGCAGGGAGCCCCCAACTCCCCACTCAACATGGATCCAGTTCGAGTGCCGCGTTAGCTTGGCGAACTCACGGACAGCCATCAAGCCACTCGAAAGGTGCCATCGTTTTCTTGTCCCTTGGAGTCTGGGGCGTGCAATGACACTGGGGGATGGAAGTGCATCTACACGCGCTTCCTCCAGGCGTCTGCCCAAACTCCTCCCCAAGCTGCTACCCGGCACCCTGTCCCCCAGCCTGGGGGTGAGTGGGCACCGACTAGTGAAGACCCCCCAGAGAAGGAGAGCAGTCCATTAGATGCTCAATCCTTCTCAACCCTGCCAACCCCCTGGCAGCCAATGCTCATTCCCGAACATGGGTCGCTGGCGTAACATGAGGTAAGGCATCCAGCGCCTCAGCCCTCAGTGCCACTGGCCTGGCTAAAAGGGCACAACTTTAAAACTCTGAATCAGTCTGGGGAGAACCCCCTCCACAGAGAGGGGGCTTTTCCCCTGTGAGAGAATGGGGCTGCAAGGCTGGGAACGGGCTGCCTGGGTGCTGCCAGCATACTGTCCGTCAGCTCTGGCAGTGCCTTTCCCCATCCAGAGAGTAAGGAAAAAGACAAAGGTTGTGTCTGAGCCTGGAAAAAGGCAAGTATTTCGTCTGTACTTCATCGGTGAGGGAAGTGTGAGGAGAGATGTGATGAAAGAATTGTGAAGAGAGAGCCTCTTCGGATTGGAGATTGTTCTGCACCTGTAGGGTGAGGGAAAAAGGGACTTTTTGTAACTCAAAAGCTGAGAAAATGAGTTTCTGGAATTGTGTGTGAGCCAGAGGAAGAGTACAGCTGTGTTCCAAGTTGAGATACTGTGAAAGCAGAAGGACTAGTAAGTGCCTGTTGGGCAGGGTGCCTGCTGTCTGCTCCTAGATACGGCTAAGGATAGAGATGGCTGTGATGAACCTGTAGCCTAGACTTTGCACCCCCCCGAGTCTGGGAGACAGGGAAGGACAGAGACTACTTTGGCTGCACATCATAGCTGGAACTGTGAAAAGGAAAGATGACGTAAGAAGTTTCCATCTTAAGTCCAGGGTCAGGTGGGGAACTTACTAACCCCCATCAAGTGGGGTCTGCTGGCTGCAGGGGGCCACAGGGCTTGTACCAGAGTGCTCTGACCTACAAGGGAGCTAGGCCATGGGGTCACTCCTAGGTCTGGGTCTCCTGTGGCTGGTGGGCTCTGTGCCTATGCCCTGCATCGGGCCTCAGAAGGCTGAAGGGGACAAGCTGCAAGACCTTCAGTCAGACCTGAAGATCCAACTGCAGCATCTTCGGGCATGGGAAGCCAGTAAAGTAAGTCAGAGGGAGGAATATAAAAAGTTATCTAATTCAGCAAGTGCGCCAATGCTGGCCGTTCAGCTGCACCTGGGGCCTGGAACTGGTACCAGTGGGACTGGGTTATGTTAGCACCTGCAGCAGTTAGTTAGGTAGAGAGATGGTGTGTATTCATCTGGATCGGATGGTAGATACAGTGTTATCTGACATTACCTATTCTCAAAGTATAGCTGGTGTCTGCCACTCATTTTTGAAGTATTGTAGTTCTTCCTGGTAGACCTGGATGCAGTGTGGTCCAGTGGTTAGAGCATTGGCTTGGGAACAAGGAAATTTCAGGGTCAGATCACACTAGAGCTAAATATTATGTGACCTTGGGCAAGTCACATAACCTGCCAGTGCTCTACTGCATGCAGCTGCAGAAATGGGTAGAAATTAGACCCAACTGCATTACTCGGTTACCAAAGAATAATAAAAACTAGAAACTAGCTGTTGTATCTCAGCTGGGCTGTCCTGGGTAAATTGTAAAATAAACAGTTTTTCCCTTTTAATATTCCTATTTTTAAATGCATTGTGTCTCGCCTTGCCCTTTCATTCTTGTACATTCTGAAGAGCAGTGTTTGGTCTACGGTGGTTTTCCCATTCAGATATTTGCATAGTGTAGTCATATCTCCTCAGTCATCTATTTTCCAAGGAGTACACTCAGTTCTGTCAGTCAGTTATATCTCCTTTTTTCCAGTACTGTAATCACTTTGTTTGCTTGCTCTCCATACACCTCCTCAATACTGTCACTCTCTCTCCTCGGATATGGGGACCAAAAATTGTACACTATACTAAAGGTGATGTCTGACCAGTGATCTGTAACATGAAAACAGACAGCGGTGGCAGAAAAATACCAAAGATCCATGAAGTCTGCCTGGAGTCCCTATCTGCCCCAGGACCTGTTGTCCATATGGGGTTTTATCCCTTCGGTCCTCCCCCCGCTCCGTTCCCTACTGCTATTGTCGTGAACAACCACCAAACCCTTCACTCTCTCCTAGCCATGCTTGAAACCATTTATTGTCTTGGCACCCACCACCTTTACTAGCAGACTGTACCTAGGGTTGCCACCTTTTAAGAAGCCCAAAGTGGGACATTTCTTACTGAAACAAGATTTTTCGCAGGACAGTACGTAACCTCGACCAATACAACAGGTGTGTTTTCTCTATATAATCAGAATTAAGGCTAAGTATTGTAGTTTCTTAGTTGATTCTATTGTTTCTTATCATTTTAAGGTATTATAGTTAAGATATGATAGTTTTCTGCAACATTTAGTGGAAAATTAGAAAATATTTTTACTACTACAAAGTCGGGGCATGTAGTATTTTTCATGTTTTTTTGCAGGACACAGTTGCCCAAATCAGGACTGTCCTGCGAAAATAGGGACAGGTGGTAACCCTAACTGTACCAGAGCTCCACCACCTTTTCCTTAAAACAAAACTTCCTCACATCCCTCTTAAATCTTCCCCCACCAGTTTTCACTGATGATCTCAGGTTCTTGTACTCCTGCTAAATAGTTCCCCGCAGTTCACCTTTGTTTATTCTCTTCAGGAACTTGAAGGTTTCTCATATCCCCCTTCTTTTGCTTGGTCTCCAGTGAGTACATTTTCAGTGCCTTGAAATGATCTTGATAAGATTTGCCCTATTGGCTTTGAATCATCTTAGTTACCCTGCATTGCACCATCTCCAGCCTGTCTGTACTTTTCCTTAGGTGAGAACTCGAGAACTGAGCACAGTATTCCAGATGTGACCTCACCAGTGACCTATATAGCGGTAGTAGTACCTTCTTTTTCCTGCTGTCAGTACCCCGTCTGATATTCCCCAGTATCCTATTAGCCTTGCTATAGGCCTTGTTACACTGCCTTGATTGTTTGAGAGAGTCATTAATGATGACTCCCAGGTCCCTTTCCTCTGCTGTAATGCTCAGTTTAACTGCTGTAATCCAATACTATGTCCTCCCCCCTTAGGTGCCTAACGTTGCATTTTTAGTGCTGAATTTCAACTGCCAAACTTTAGACCACCTCTCTATATTGGGCCATTACAGTATCTTTTGATCTTACTTCTCTTGCAGCAGGCAGTAACCGTTAGGACTAAGCCTCCAGGTGCCAGGACCCCACAGAAGCCTTCTAGCTAGCAGTCTTCAGTGGGGACCGTCTCCGACGTTGGCTCTGCCTGACGTCAGCCAGTGGTATAAAAGGGGCGGTCCCCCATCCCACCTCTGTTCTTTTCCCTCCGTCGACCTGTTCACATCAGCACCTCGGACGCCTTCTCGAGTCAGTTTGACTGCTTTCACACCTTCAGAGTTTCTTTGATTTTCAGACCAAAATCTCTGATTTTATTTCCCTTTCTGCATATCGTCTTCTCCAGCGTCATCCATTTAATCTATAGATCTCAGAAAATGTGCACGCATATGGCAAGCAGCTACCGTCGAAGGACGGCTACGAGGCATGTCTTTTTCGCCTAGGCCTGAACCACGACACCGGGGCCTGTGAGCACTGCAGGGAGTTCAACTCCCAGACTCTGATCCACCGCCAGAAGGCCCTCAGGGCGCACCTCCTAGAACAGCAGCTTGCCGAAATGCAAAGACAGCCAATGGGGAAGAGTCCTGCTTTGTCCTCGTTGGTCCCCACCTCCTCCATGTCTAAGTTGCACAAGGGGAAGAGGAAGGATGCAGGGAAGCACAAACACTGGGACAAGGACCAGGAAAAGTCCCGGGTCGCTCCTGTTCCAGGTCTCCGCTGCACAAAAAGTCTTCATCCATCTCCTCGTCCCACGGGGGCTCGGACCACTCCTCCCGGCCTACCCACGTCTCCTCCGGGCAGCCAACTTCTAAACCTCCCGCCGTCATCCTTGTGTCAGGTGGCGGTAAGGCAGGGTCTGGGTCTTCAGGCCCTTCCCTGATGCCCTTAAGTTGAAAGCCACACCACCAGGGTCACCCTCCACCTTAGGGGCTGGGACCAGCCAGAAGAAGGGTAGTGACACTACGGCACCTGCCAAAATGGTCCTGACGACCATCTCGTCCAAAGTTTTGGACAAGACGCTACATCGTCAGGGGCAGGCATCAGACCTGGCGCCTCTGGCCAAGACACCAGCTGCTTCCCTACCGGACACCGCTAAGCAGCCATCTGTTATGGACACGTCCTGTCAGACGTTGAGCCGAGCATCGCACTCCTCCTTGCTGGGCCACTCTTCACCGCTTGAAGATCTGGGGCAGAATGACACGCTTAATCAGCCCATCGGGTCCCTGTCTCTGCAACCCCCTCTGACACTGGACACCCTGATGCCGGGTGCTTCAACACAGGGTAAGCCAATGCCAGCTCCGCAGTCACCAGTCAGTCCGTCGGTCCTGCAATTCTCCAACGACCAGAATCAGGTCAGAGGGAACCTGTTCCCCCCCCAAAGACCTTGGCATGGGTCAGGAGCCTAAGCAACCAACTCCTCCCCCTAAGAGCTGTACTCTAAGCCTTGAGGATCACCATGGTAGACCCCGGCACAAAGATCAGCGTCACTGCAGAACCTCCCATTTGTTAAGTCATCACCATTGCCAGTCTTCTTGCACCGGGCGCTAGTCCTATAGCCGTCGATGCTCTAACAGTTCATCATCCTGTTCGTTGGACTCCAGCAACAGTTCTGTGTCTTTGGGCTCGGACCATTAGGATCCTAGGGGTCGCCTTTCCTCACCGGATAACAAGGACATCCCCAGGTTGCTTCCTGATGACCCGACATTCATGGACGTCATGAGGCACATCCAGGCCTCCAGTGGATGGGAGACTGAGGACCTGGACATGGAGAAGTAGAGGTTGGCTAAATGCCTGAGGCAGAAGGAGCCCAAGCCTCTAGTGGTGCCTGCTGTAGTGTACACTTTCCAGGACCTAACAAGGTTAACCTGGAAGCACCCTTCCACCTCCTCCGCTGTACCAAGGAAGTCGGATAGGCTGTACAGAGCCCCTAGGGAAGAGCCCTTCTTGGCAGAACACCCTACTGCTGACTCGATGGTGATCATGGCTGCTCATGATAGATCAAAGAAGCCTAAACACCTAAGCACTCAGCCACCTGACCAGGAGTCCAGGTACATTGACCAGATGGGCAAAAAGGTCTACTTGTCCTCCACTTGCTCCATTAGGTCTCTTAACTTTCTCACACACATGCTGCAGTACCAGAATGCCCTGTGGGAGAAAGGTATCGAAATAGCTCAGACCCTCCCAGACTTGGCGCAAAAGACCGAGTTCCTGGACCTACTCAAATCGGGGTTAGATGTAGGCACTCATGTATTGCATGCCTCACACGACACTTCAGATACAGCAGCCAGAGCTGTAGCCTCCGGCATTTGTCTCAGGCAACATGCCTGGCTTAGGCTCTCAGGATTCTCCAAGGATCTGCAGTCTGGCGTCCTGGACCTCCCCTTTAAGGACTCTGTCCTTTTTGGAAACGAGATGGAAAAACTGATTAATCGCCTCCAAGAGTCCGGAAGTCCATTTAGTTCATCCAAAAAATGTACAAGGGAGATCAAAAACCCTTCAGGAAATGGCCATTTTGTGCCTGCTGACTCCCCTTCTGAGGCAATCCTCTCTGCTGTAGCCAAAATTCATTCGGAGATGAGGGATGCGCTTAAAGAGATACGCGCAGATCTGGGAGGATTACAGACAAGGGCTGCAGAGGTGGATGCCCAAGTCTCTGAAAACATTGACAAGATTGCCAACCTAGAAAGAACAGTATGAGCCCTGGCAGAAGAACAGCTTTACACTTCCTTGAGACAGGAAGATACAGAGAACCAGGGTAGGAGGAAAAATATTCGGGTTTATGGGATCCTAGAGGGAGAGGAGGGGAACGACCCCGCAGCCTTTGCAGACCAACTGCTACGTCTGGTTCTCGAATTAGGCCCTGATTTTCAACTTGATATTGAAAAGGCACATAGGGCATTGGCCCCCTCACCCTCTAAACCAGGAGCCAGACCAAGATACTTTGTGATGAGATTTGCCAGTTTTAATCAAAAAGATCAGCTTCCACTTAAAGCGTGGCGTAAACAAAAACTTATGCTGGGAAACAATCGCATAATTTTTGATAATGACTATGCGCTAGCAACCCAACGTATGCGCCGAGAATACTCTCCCTTGTTTCCCCTCCTCCGGGCCAAAGACTTGAAGTTTCGTACCCCGTACCCCACCAAATTGGTAATAATGTTTCCAACTGGGCCCATCACCTATAACACGATAACAGAGGCCAAGACAGACCTGCTTCAACGCAGGATCCTTTACTAGAATGATCCTAAATTTACACCGTGGGACTCATCTGGGCCTTCTAGATCTGACAATCAAGTGAAACATCTTGCTGAATTTGGAGATCCTCACCTTCAGAGGTTGATTGATAGGGTCCGCCAGTTGAGGAATCCTACGTTGCAGACATACTAGAACTTTTGAAGGTACTGCCACCGGAGAGAGGATTGAGGGGTAAGCTACGCTGGGTTTGGGGGTTATTGCCTCTTAGGCCCTCATAGCTACTACAGTAGTAAATGCACATTCACTATAAAATATATGCCCACGCTTGTGAGGTTAGAGGAGTGCCATGCTCCCCCCCCGTACACTGTCAGATTCCAAGTTGCTTCCCCTTCTCTCCTCCCTGCCAGTGACAAGGAAAACTTTTGTCTCTCTGTGTTACATCACTAACTTCTTCTATCAAGAGGGACATTGAGAATGCTTCTTTATGTATTTGGCGATTAGTGACTTATATGGCCAGGAAACTCCAAAAGCGTGGCGGCAATGCATCTTTATATTGGGGGGCCACACCAAACATTGACCTTAAGACAGTGACATTTGATACTCTTCCAGAGTGGCTCCTCCCCCTTTTTTTTTAGTTTAATGTTAACCATTACGAATCGGGGTAGAGGGACGACAAGGGAAGGGGGGAGAGAGGGTATTCATCGAGTATGGAGCTTCAGGGTGACTATGTTGTCATGGGGGGCTTGTAGAACACTTAGTGTTCAAACAACATGAAGTCTTGCTATATTATGACATATGCAGTTAGACCCAGCCTTTGAACTGCTCCGGAGGTGAAAGAGTTAACTTTCCATGCCAGGCATGGAATCTTGAGCGCGAGCTCAGTTGAGAACTCTGTCTGTTGTTCTTCAAACTCAAACTGTCAGATTCTTTACTCCGCCTCACTGAACAGTCGCTCCGGAGATTTCTCCTGCTGCTCGGTTCATTTTGTCGGTTAAAAAGTGTAATTTCTCGGTTTTTAAACTGCATTTTGTCTATATTTAACCGCAGCCGGTCGGTTCAAGCTCTTGTCTGTGGTATCGTAAGTAATAGATAGATTTTTACATTATTTCTGTGTGGAACTTGTAACGATATTATCGGTTCGGTTTGAACCGATCAGGTTGTTGTTAAACTTTATTAAATTGCATTTAGAGTGCGGTTCCTGTTCTTATCGGTTCTAAAAAATGGATTTCATTATGGTTTTTCCACGACCCGGCGACACGGTTGGGAACCCGATAAAGTGTCTTGCTTGGCGGATTGCCGTAAGCGGGCCAAGTTTTGGTTAGGCTGGCACTATGTCTGAGAAACCCAAAAGAAAACCGGGCCCACTGGGTTTCAGCACTGTAGTGTCTGTGGGGAAGCCTTTGCCATGCTGACCCACACACCACATGTGTTTATTGTCTGGGGTTTGACCACCTCAATGCAGACTGCCAGATTTGCAAGAATTTCCTGCAGCTACCCTGGATAAGAGAGTTGGTAGGCTCAGGGAACAAGAGGTTACAGTCCGCGACCTGATGATAAGTCCGGTTCGGTGCCAACCGAATCGAGGGGAGTGCCCTCTGACCAGGGCTTAGACTGGCAATGGAGAGCTGACTTGAGGAGTCAGTCCCAGCAAAAGGACTAGAAAATCAGCAGGTGTGGAGCCAAAATTTCCTTCTCCAACCTCTGCAGAGATAGCCAAAGCGATCAAAATTGTCCAGTCGCTTTCCCCGGTGCCACCGGTTCAAGAATATGATATAGAGGAATTTTATGAACTGGAGGAGGGGGAGGAAGATTATGAAGAGAGTGAATGTGATGTTGAAAGTCTGGATGTGCCCATTGAACCGGACATCTCCCCAGACAGACCTTTAGGAGTGTCTCCCCCTAGGCTTTCTGAGTCCCCTTCTCATTTTATGTTTTATAAGAAAGTGTTGAAACCTCCAGCTCCCTTTGGAAAAAGCTGGGGATGAACAGGAGGAGCCTGACTATGTAGAAATGATGGATATCCCAGAGTCTAGGAGATTGTCTATTCCTTTACATAAATCTTTTAAGAAACAGACAATAACATTTTAAAGCTCCTCACATTATGCCTCCTGTGGATAAAAAAATGGACAGGAGGTACACATTGTGAGGCTCTGATACAGAGTTCCTTTCACAACAATGCAGCCATGTTGGGGTAGTGCAGGCTGCAGCCTGTGATAAGGCAAATATTCCCTTGGCTTCACACCCCCCTGACAAGGACTCCAGGAGGATTGATGCCATGGCAAAGAAACAGTACATGGCAGCATCCTTGGGACTCAGACAGGCAAATTATATGGCCTATGTTGCAAGATACAAGAAATCCAGATGGGATACTGTTATGGCTCTAGCGAAACAGGTCCCTGGCCAGCTTGCCAAGGAGCTGGAGCAGGTGGCTGCTAATGGTATTGAGGCATCCAAGGTGCAATTCCATGCTGCAGTGGACTCTAATGATGTATCTTCAAGAGTCATG